>OX457002.1:18450027-21000230 GCA_949752705.1 Callimorpha dominula | reverse complement strand
AATTCTGTTAAGCAGATTATTGCATGTAGACATTTCGTTTTACAAGAATCGTTTCAAACTCAACTGATCCTTTGTTTATAAGTCAATAAAATTACCAAAACCATGCAACACCAGATTTGCATATTTACAACTCAAATACATCCAGAAAGTATTTGCATTGACGGTACGAGTAGCTACATGAAATGTTTGGTCCCTCTAGAAACTAGCATAAGTTAGACATGCAGACATTCAAAAAAATTGGATCGAAATCAAGTTTTTTTTTTAATTTAAATAATAATAATATTTGGGTTGTGTGGTTTTTTATTTATGAATTCTGGAGTTTTATGTAACTCTATACAAATATGTCCCGTTTTAACACATCTATATCATATTCCAGTTGATCAAGTTCGTCGGTCGTCGCAATATGGTGATGGCCATGTTCTTGTTGTGCGGAGGGAGCGGTATCCTTGTGAATCTTGTCCCAAATGTCATTGGCAGTGCTATTCTATTCATCTCCATGCTTAATGGGTGTGTTATTGTTGGACTGTGCACGACCATCTGCGTGGATTTGTTCCCTACACATTTGAGGTAATAATAATATTGTAAAATTTTGTATTGCTGTAATTTTCTACTGTGTAAGATAAATTACACAGTAGTATAATTACAGAAATAAAAAAAAAAATTACAGAAATACGTTTAGCAGCAGTTTCATCAACTTAAACATTAAGCTGTGGCTTGCAAATTTTCCACATTCGTTTGCAGCCTTGTTTTTGTTTTTTTTTATTGATATTCTGTGTGATGTATATGTACCAGTACACGTATGATAACAGTATGATCGTTATCAGAAAATGTTTACTTCGCAGAAGGTTCATTAAATGTTCAATTATTCATTGTTGAACGACATTACAGTGGAAAACTTACAATTAATGTAAAGTTATTCATTCAACAAAAAAAAGCCATTGTTTACTAATGTCCGGTTTCTGTAGTCAAAAAAAAAATTCATTTTGCTTACGGACGGTATAAATTCGTAAACGAAAATTTTACGCAAGCAAAACGAATCGTTTCTTTATTTTAGGAACGGGTCATTAATCCGACGCAGTACTACTGGACCCAGATTCTAAAGTTCCATCGCTCTGACGCCACAAGACTAACAAATTTTATTTTACTAACCGAAGAACATTTTGCCGTATTTCCTTAAAACATTCAAGTTAAATAATAGAACTCAATGAAATACCAATTTTTTTTTTAGAACACAGGCCATCGCAGTTACAATGACAGCTCAGTACATTGCCATCGTCGGATCAATTCAGGTCCTCAACCTTTTATTGCTGAACCACTGTGATACCGGATTCTACCTCTTTAGCACTTTATTTGCTTGTGAGTATATGTATATATGTTTTCTTATAGTTCCTTAAAATATCGCCGGTTACTTATTAATTTAGTATAATAAAATTATGGTTCGCTATATGATAAGTTATTTATTTTAAATATTTCAATATTTTTAATTTTATAGTGGCAGCGATCGTGACATCGTTCCTGCCAAATGACCGCCTATCCGAAAGCAGGCATCCAGAACTCCTCGACGCAGAAAATTTTGTAGAACGGCCACGCAGAAGATCATCTATTTACATGTAGTTTATTTATTTATAATTTTAAGTGTTAACTGATTTTTTATTTCTGAAATTGAACTTTGTAATTTTTGAGGAGTTGCCGATTTTACTTCAAACTCATATTCACGTTAAGCACTTTTCGAGTGCTTAACGTGAGTACTTAACAGCATAGATAGATTGCATTCGCATACCGGAACATATCTTTATGATCCAAAATTTGTTGCTAGGAGCCTGCTACTTTTACCATCTTATTAAAAAGGAAAGTAAATTACAATACAAAATCAGTTAACAGTGCAGTGAACATGAATTAAGGTTAAGAATAAATTAAATTGCTTTAACTAAAAGTTTTATTTTAGTTTCAAGCAATAAGTTAATAAAAGCAAAAATAAAATTGATATTTATACATGAATTTTATTCCCAATAGAAACCCAAATAATGTATGAGAATAAGTTTATTATTTAAATTTATTTATTTTATTATATACTACGAAATTCTTTATTCTTGTACAGCTTAACAATAAACATTTATCCAATACATTTTATGATAAAATAAAAATATATTTTCGCCGACTACTCAAACAGGGGGGTGGAGTTGCTTGCGTCCGTAGGACTTACCACCTATTCCTAGGCCCACCCTACACGTGTCCCCCGGGTGGTGCAAAACAAGCAACAACGCCGAGTCTTGGGCGGCGGTTAAATATCCCGAACTAGCTATCATAACAAGATAGTCCTTGTTGAAGACAGGAAATGGTCTTCACAACTCGCAGCTCCGTGGTCATGTCTCGCGGAATCGGGGGCATTGGCTTAACCGCCCGTGCCAAGAGGTAGAAAGCCTCTATAAAAATTTACCCTAATCCTAAGGTGGGAAACGTGCCTATAGGATGCATGGCTTATAGGGAGATAAGCAATAGCGCCAACCTCGGCGAACCAGGCGAAACGTCGTTGTATATAGCCTTCTTAAGGGAATAGGCGTCACCCCTTCAGTGACCATATATATCGTCCTGACTCGTGGGAACAATATGAGTGAAAATTATAAAAACCCTAATAATATGATACAGCAAACATTCCATAAAAGCATGTTTATAAGAAATCGTTGTACCAGCGTACCCTCTACGTCAACTGCAGCGATGACAAGCAGCGACAAACCTATGGAAACAAATGACACCCAAAAAGCTAAACCCACACAAACACAAGAGAATCAACTTAAAACAAGCACTGAAAATGTTTGGCAAAGGGATAAAGTCCCACAACAAAGACAAAAAAGGAAAGATACCAGCCCAATACAAAATGACCAAAAAAAGGCAAAAAATATTCCAATATATACAGTACCAACACGCAACCAATTTGACATCCTTGAAACTGAAGACATTAATATAGAAGAAAAGAGAGACTATACACCCAAGCCAGAGCCAATCTTTGTGACTGGGGTACTTGACGTAATTACCCTCAAAGAGAAATTGAACAGAATAACTGACAATCAGTCATACACCATGACCACCTTACGCTCTGGACATGTAATCAAACTTATGCCCGCTGACATACCTACGTATAAAACCATAAGGGACAACTTCACCACAAATAACATCTCCCACTACACTTATCAGCTCAAAAGCGAAAGAGCATATAGAGTCGTGATTAGAGGTCTACATGCTACAGAAGATATTGAACAAATGAAATCTGAACTTAAAGAACTCAATCATGAGGTTCGGCAGATTGTTAACGTACGACATAGAACGACTAAAGAATCACTACCAGTGTTCTACGTGGATCTAGAACCAAAAAACAACAATAAAGAGGTGTTTAACCTTAGATACCTATGTCAAACAAAAGTAGCAGTCGAGGCTCCCTACAAAAAGAAAGACATACTCCAGTGTAAGAGATGTCAGAGGTTTGGACATTCAAAAAATCAATGTTGCAGACCATATCGGTGTGTCAAATGTGGTAATGACCACCCTACCTCATCCTGTACCAAAACACCTGACACTGAAGCCACCTGTGCAAACTGCCAAGAGAAACACCCAGCAAGCTACAAAGGCTGCACGAAATATAAACAATATAAAGAGAAAATTGCAAAAATCTATCCTAAACGTAAACAAGCTACACAATTAACACCCGAACCAGAGACGAAAAACGAAACGTCACAAAGAACGCTCCAACTAGGCAACAAGGGTAACCTAAGACCTAAACAAAGCCAAACGCAAAATCTGACCTATGCAGAGGTGTTAACATCTCAGACAACGAGCTCGAAACAAACAGAATCACAAATAAACCCAAACAGTCTCACAGAAATACTAGAAAGTATGTTCGCAAATCTACAACAAGTCATGTTGACCATGATGGACAAAATGATGGATCGTATGGTCCAACTCGTCGCAAGCCTGGTGTCAAAATGATCCACAGCATCAAAATTATGACATGGAACGCCAATGGCCTTACAGAGCGTCGCCAAGAACTCTACACGTTCCTAGTAACGGAAAAAATTGACGTGGCATTGATATCAGAAACGAGATTCACTGCCAAATCACACATTGCAATGAAACACTACAATATCTACACCACGAATCACCCATCGGGCAACAGTCATGGAGGAACCGCAATAATTATCAAAGAAAACTTAAAGCATTACGTACAGGAGGAATTTCAAACTGAAAAAATTCAAGCTACTACTATTAAATTGCTACTCAAAGATAAATCAGATATTTCAATATCTGCAGTGTACTGCCCACCAAGACATACAATAACTGAAGCCGAGTTCAACACGTATTTCTCAAACCTCGGACCTAAATACATCTGTGGAGGTGACTGGAATGCCAAACATACCCACTGGGGATCTCGGTTAATTACTCCTAGAGGCAGACAACTATACAAAATAGTTCAAACGCTTAGATTAGAATGCATGACTCACTGTACACCAACATACTGGCCAACTGATAGAAACAAGATACCTGACCTTCTAGACTTCTACGTGATCAAAAACATTAGCCGAAATTATATGACTATGGAACCCTGTACTGACTTATCATCTGACCATACACCAGTTATACTGAATGTCAACTCAACAGTTGTACTCGTAGAACCTTTTATAAGAATTTATAACAATAACACTAACTGGGGAACATTCCAAGACAAAATAACTTCCGAACTAAACATACAGACCACAATCAGAACGACAGATGACATTGAGACAGAAATAGACAAACTGAACAAAATCATACACAGTGCAGCTAAAATAGCAACTAAAACAAAGAAAAGACTACCACCAAAACATAACGAATATCCCAAAGCAATTAAAGATTTGATCGGAGAACGTCGAAACCTTAGAAAAATATGGCAGAGGACTAGATACCCATCGGACAGAACAGCTTTTAATAGAGCCTCTGAAGCATTAAAAAAGTCAATTAAAACCTTTCAAAACGAGAATTTGCAGAAATTCCTCTCAGGATTAAGGTCATCTATTGACTCAAGCTATTCACTATGGAAGGCCACAAAAAATCTGAATCGTCCGAAATTACAGATACCCCCAATCAAAACTTCCCTTGGAAATTGGGCCAGATCAGACCCAGAAAAAGCCACAATCTTCGGAGAGCATCTAAATAGAGTATTTCAACCATTCCCAGAAACAAGCTCGGAACATAGCACTGAAATAAAAAAATACCTAGAGAAAGAACTACAAACGTGTCTACCGATAAAACCAACAAGTCCCCGGGAAGTATTAAAAGAAATACAAATGCTCCAAGAAGGTAAATCTCCAGGATATGACCTAATAGATGCAACTCTCTTGAAAAGATTACCAAAAAAGGGAATTATGCAAATAGTCAGGATATTTAACACGTGCCTCAGATTCTCGTATTTCCCTGCACACTGGAAGATAGCGCAAGTCGTAATGGTACCGAAACCCGGAAAACCACCACAAGATGTTACTTCGTATAGACCCATAAGTCTCTTGTCGGTCACTGGCAAGCTATTTGAGAGAATCCTGTTAAGCAGAATAAAAGTTCACCTCAAGGATACTATTCCAGATCACCAATTTGGATTCAGGGAGAACCATGGCACTGTAGAACAGATACACCGCATTGTAGACACTATAAACAGAACGCTAGATAGCAAACAATATTGCTCCGCTGTCTTTCTGGATATAAGTCAAGCTTTTGACAAGGTCTGGCATGAAGGACTAATTTATAAAATAAAAAAAATGATACCTAACTCATTCTACCACATAATAAAGTCATACTTGCAAGACAGATGCTTTGAAGTAAAACTGAACGCTGACCTCTCGGACTTGTACGAGATAAAATCCGGAGTTCCACAGGGTAGTATACTGGGACCAGTACTGTATACCATATATACAGCTGACCTGCCAACCATGGACCAAACCATGGTTGCGACATACGCTGATGATACAGCAATTCTGTCCACACACCCCAATCCAGTAACAGCATCTGCACAACTTCAATTACACCTCTTTGAAGTAGAAAAATGGCTGAAAATCTGGCGAATACAGGCTAATCAAAGCAAGTCATCCCATGTCACATTTACCCTCAGAAGAGAAACTTGTCCTCCAGTAACACTAAATGGTGAAGAAATCCCACAGGCAGATAATGCAAAATATCTAGGCATGCACTTGGACAGGAGACTAACATGGCAAAAGCACATATGGACAAAACGAAAGCAACTGGATACTAAACTACGTAATCTGTACTGGATAATAGGTCGGCATTCACGGCTGAGCCCTGAAAGCAAAATCACTGTCTATAAAGCCATCCTGAAACCGATATGGACATACGGCATTCAACTGTGGGGTACGGCCAGCAATAGTAACATAGAAATACTCGAAAGATTCCAAACCAAAACGATTAGAGCAATCCTCAACATTCCATATTTCATAAGCAACAAACACATCTATAATGATTTAAAAATAAACACCATCCAGGAAGAGATCACTAACTACAGTATTAAATACCAAGAGAGGCTATCTGGACATAAGAATGCACTGGCTTTGAAACTAAGTGGATGTGGATCATTACAGCATAAACGACTGAAAAGACATAGTGTCCCTACACTCTTGGATAGATTCTGCCACAGGAAGTGAAAGCCTCCAAGCAAATTGGCAAGGCTCACGGTGACTAAACTCACTCCGGAAATTAGTTCACACAAAAGCAAGGCTTATTGTTTAGTCAAAACAGATTGCCGTGATGCAGAAAGAGACACAAAAAAAAAAAAAAAAAAAAAAAAACTACTCAAACATCATGAGAATGAGATTGATCGAGGTTCCGTGAATCGTATAAATAATAATAAACGAGATACAATAACTTAAACTATGGTGATATGGTGATTAGTTAACAGAGAATACTAAATCCAAAGAAACAAAGCATACTGGATGCCTTTGTCACAAACAAAATTCGTTCTAAACTAATAATTGAAGAGACACACGTTTCATTCAATGTCGGTTTTTTTTCAACGTGAGATAACTCACTACTAGCCCTAGATGTATTAACCCCATCAATAACTACAGTGAATATAGACGATAACCAGTCGTTGGGAGAATTCAATGTACAGTTGTTATCTATTACAATATTGAGGTTTGTCCTGTTGCCTTCGTTAGAGTTTTGCTGTCGTGTATAAACACGACAGCAAAAAAAGAAGTGTAATGTTTTCAGGGTTCATGTATGTAAGTATGTGTTTCTTTATTTCATTCTAACTTCTAAATATCTGAGGCTGAGTGAGCATGTGACTACGGTCAGTGCAACCTGGTCGAAACGTCAGGCAATTCAGAGGTATTTAATAACTTTTCGTGATTGCGTTAATTCCCGTAAATACATAATTATATCATGGAACGCGAAAGTTTAAAAGTTAGTATGAATATATCGTTACAATCTTTACATTATCCCGAGTGACACAAGCTATATTTTACATCCGAGCCTTTTCCCAATTGAGTTGGCTTTCAGTCTGACTACAAAACGGCCGAACTTCGATACGTGAAGCGACTGCCATTAGACCTCCACAACGCAAGTATTAGGCGATAGCGAAGTTCTATACTTAGACCATTTTAGGGCTCCAACTACCCGTAACGAATGCCACAGATATTTGTACGGCAGCCGGGACCGACGGCTTAACGTGCTCTCCGAGGCACGACTATATATTGTATATTTTTTAATTCAATCTGGCGGCTGTAAAGCGCCATTTAAAATTTTAATAAAACAGAAATTGTGACAAGGCAGTCGTGTTTTCTATTTTTTTTTTTTAATTTACAACGGATTTATAGCCTGTAAAAGAGAATTAAGTCAGTTAACTTGCCGGCGACTACATAAAATATAGCATAATATGGGTAGTGTTGGATTTCAACTTTGATTAAGATAAAAAATCGTGTTGCGAAGAACACACAACATTCAGGGACATTCCGACCAATCAGGCCGTCGGCTCCGAAACACGCCAGGCATCTTCGTTGATATACAAGTAAGTAAAACCGTATAAGTACCTATGCTTAATTAAAATGAAGATATCGATGATAAAGGTGAACGGTTAGGAAAGATTTTAACAAATTTATATCATTTTTTACTGATGATAATCAAGTTAATCAGTCTAACATAGACCATGGTCAAGCCAAACCTAACTGTGACTGTTTAAAAATCTTCACTATTTATATCTAAATATATAAAATCATCAATATCGACTCTTTAATAGAGACCTGTATGCCGTCTCCGTACCAAACAATGGCTTGGTGCCAAAGACTAGTTAAAAAGTTCATCTAGTAAATAAAAAAAACTTAATGAAAATATAATTCTTAATATTTATTATAAAAATATTACATACGAGTAGCTTAGATATAAATTTGACACAAAAGTTAAGAAATTATACGTAGGGCGCTAAATAAGTTTTGTTGTATTCAAACTAGATACCATAATATTGTAATTTTAAGTCGTATTGTTAAACTATAACTATGCAATATGACAAAAACAAAATTTGGAGTCAAAGAATTGTTTGTTCCATTTTTAAATCAATTTTCTAAATGAAAATGGCGTGCTTCTGTCATTATGACGTTCGTGTAATTATTGATGAGGATGAGACAAGGTCCAGCAGGCCGATAGAAGTGACTTCCGATAAGAATATTGAGAATGTACAAACATTATTGGAGAAAGACCGACGTGTGACACATCGACAAGTCGAGAAACCCAAGTTAAGTGCACCGACTATTCATCGGGTTCTTCACTACCATTTCAAAGTACGGAAACTGTTCACTCTGAGCACCGCACTTGACTTTGACTTGACTACTAATGCGCTGAGAGAGCAGTGTGTGACATGGTCTCGTGATATATTAAAACAATTTGAAGATCGCCGATCTACTCCGACTACGTGAAACTCAATTGTTACATGGGATAAAACCTGACTATATTCTATCGACGTTTCTACTAAATACCAGTGTTGATGTTTGAAAAGTGTTCCGATCCGTAAAGAAAAGAATGCTATGGATTTTTTGATTAAGACAGAAACATTGGTTACGGTTGTGCCTGATAAAGGGAATATTGTTACTGCTGCATGGTATACAGAGGAGTGTTTACCTTAAGTATTAGAAGCCTTCAAAATGAAATCTCCTCGATACTTGGCTTTTGCGTCAAGAAGGTGCAAATAGTCACAAATTACACGGACACCCTCCTTAAAGTCTGGATTTAGCGGCACACTACTTTGGACTATTCCTGTGTATAAAAAAGTCATTAAAGTTTTTGAACGAAGGGGAGCTTGGTATTACTTTTAGGAGATATGCGGCTGTATTCCAAAGGGATACTAAAGCAATATGTTCAGCACCTGGTTTACACGTACTAGGTCCTCCGAAAAAAATTCACAAAGTACGACAAAACTTATGTAGCGCCATAGTAAATTTATTTTTAATAAAATTAAGTACTTATTTTACTTATAAAACATTCAATACTCGGTTGGCATGAAACGTTAGTCGTACTTGTGTTAGTTTGTCACGAACTGTCAGAGTGAGAGCATGCTATTCCCGACCACCAACTGAGTTCGGAACCTTGACATAAAATGCTAAGTTGTGAGAGTATCGTTAATTCCTCATTTTGTCCAAAGCTTCGTCGTTATTCCTCTTACTTCATCAACGGCTATCTGCAACTTAATCATTTACAGCCACGGAGCCGTTGCATCACGTAGGCATTGTGGAAGTACTTCAGAAAGGTTTATATTCAACAGTACAACCTTATAATACTAGAGTTACTGGGATTATAATAAAGATTTGTATCAAAATCGGTAAATCTCGTTAATACTGACTTCTGTGTGCACGTGTCACAGGTGGACCTAAGAGCTTACCATCCAACCTAAAAACCTATTAGGTTCAATTCATCCAAAAGTTGCTGGACAGATATTGCTTTTATTAGAATCCAGCCTTTTAAGTTATGATAAGAAAAAATACTATTAGTACTGTCTATTAAAGAGATGCATCTATTCCTTTGCTCATTCCTCCACACTATTTTTGCATTTTCGTGGTAGATTGTGGTACATGTGATGTCTTTAAATAAGCACTCGCAAGTCTAAATTGCTTGGTAGAGTAGAAATATCTCTTGATCGGAATTTCAAATAGTATCCATTGGATTATCCTAGGCATACTTAACATGAATTGAGCCCTGTGATGCAAGTACTAGTATAATATAAAACATAATTATGTATATTTTAATTCATTTATCAGCAAAAACTGGACAATCCTTAGGTATAAATTAGCTATTGATACTTATTATTTAACTAGATTATTATTCCAAAAAAAACAACATAGAAATTAACGTGATGATGCACGGTTTTAGAACCAAAATATTTTTTTTATGTTACCTCCGTATTGTTACGTAAACGTACTCAAAACTTTACTCATATTGCATAGAGTCTTTGGTAATATTTGAGTTAGTGATCTCTTTTTGTTTTATCTTACATCTCTTTCTTTTTTATACGAAAACTCTCGAAGTAGATACTTACCTCTTAATTTTGGAATGTGTTATTATAGTCTTTTATATTGATAGACTCCACACAGTTTATAGTTCCGAATCTATCATTCGTAAATCTATAGTACAACTAGTACCTATTTTATTACTATATTGCTAGAGTTATATTATTATAGCATTAAAAAGACGAAATAAAATTAGGTATTACATACATTTATCTTAAGAAAAATAACGTTCCAGACTGTCATATCTTGAAATAGAACTTGAAGCAATTTTGTGATAAATTTTTACTTCCACTGTTTTGAAGAGAAGAAGTATCGGCATTTGTAAGTAACAAAATAAAAACAATAAAAATAGTCCATAGATGACGGTAATATCAGTGAACATACATAAAAAAGAATACGTACAGCCGAATACAGAAACTTAACCCTTTTTTGAAGTCGGTTAAAAATTAAGATTCACCTACCTATGGTATTAGTGACATCGTTGTATTTACCGAAATTCGCGGTGGTTGTATGACATTCAAAGTGGTAAGGTACCACAGACAAATAATACATGATCACATGACTTATTATGTCGTTTTAAGTTATTATGTCTAAGTTTAACATATTTGGTTATTGCTGAGAAGTTGCCGCCTCGGTGGGTGCTTCTTTTACTACCTGTGGTCGGCGGTCATCTGGTAAGAAGCATGCGATTATCGCAGACACTGAAAAATATACAGTAAAATGTTAAGCATTATGTTGAAAATGCAAATGGGAAAAATTTTGGAAATGTATATATCATGACAGTCTAAAGTACTATAAAGAAGTGGAAAAGAGATGGCAGTATACAAAATTCAGTAAATGCGGGTACAGCAGACATAGACTGTAATCTAAAATATTTTAAATAATGTCATTATGAAGGTCATAACTGACGCTTATGTTTGTCAGAAATCACATTTTATTAGTGAAATTATTTAGTGGCTGGTTCATTGTGCAATAAATAGAGTCTTTGAGAATATTTTTCAACGGTCAGCCAGGGTTTCTTCCACGAGGAATTACGTCAAAGAAGTCAAGCAAGTAAGTCAAGACAACGTTTCGGTGATTGGATATTGCCAACCGCCTTAAGACCGGACCTGAAACCTGAGTACTCTCATGGGACGTAGGTTTCAGGGCAGGTTGAGTGATGGTCCGAGCTTGAAATGTAATAGTCAGATAATATGTGCAGCGCCTATCTAAAACAATTTTGCAACACACGATGCTACGCAAAAGCAGCTTTCGTCATCCGCACGCCCCCTACGAATAAAAAAAAACATTGGATACGGAAACAGTCCAGTGCGGTATCTGACACGAAAGGGGCAGGTCGCTTTTGTCTCTAAGACCCCTGTCGGGAACTGATAAGTAAATTTTACACAATGTTTGCCTTCACTGTTAAAAGAATGTTTTCATTAATTTCCAAGGCACACATTGACTACAAAAAGTCAGAGCTGCGAACGTGTTGATTAAATAGCCAGAAAGTCGTGTCAAACTGGCTGCAACATATCCACTAAGTAGGGAATACTACAATATTCTAATTGGGATGTTAGAGAGTGTACCTACTACTAGCAATAAGGATATCATACTAACCTGCTAACAAAGAGCTAAATAAGTAGAAACCAACGTCACAGTGATACTTCAGTAGCAAGTTGAGGATCTGAATAGATGCAATTATGCCTATATATTGAGCAAACATTGTGAATTCGACGGCAATAGCTCTGCAAAAAAAAATTGTTGTTGAATATACATACCTAATTACAAAATATGGACGGAATAAAGTACTAGATTTAAACCACAGATAAATATATAAAAATATTTTTAAATCTAGTTCTTTTTGTGCTCGTATAAGTTAAAAACTGACTTCAATCAAATCGCCAATAATTGTGAATTCGTCCTTATGAAGAACACGGTACTCTTCTTTTTTATATAACTGGACTTTTTGCATTGAATAAACATTACTTATGATGTAATAGGGGCTAATTCCAAACCAGTGCTAATATGAGTGGACTTAAACCATAAACTTCTTATTATAAATAGACACAGACAGAAGTTGACCAAAAAGTCGTACTAAATGCTTTGACAGCTTCTTTTTGTTCGAGTCGCCAAAGTCTGGATTAACTACCTGCGTCTACTTTTTTAGACAAATAAAATCCTGCAACGTTCAAATGTAGAGTGGATAGGTTTGTCTTGAATAGGCATATTCCATCTTCGTCTTCATCGTCAGTTTCCATCAGGTGAGATGAAGGTCAAACATCAATTTTAAAAACGCTCCTAAGCCTTTGCTTCACTAAGCGAGTTCACTAATAAATTCACAACACTATTTGAAGTCTAAGTAAACTGTGTTTTTTTTCCAATAATATTATGTTCACCAGAAATGTATTGATATAGTCCTTACCTTAAATTAGTAGGAAACAAGGCCACACAGATTGCAGTGGATAGCCCCACGACAACAACGCCCATTATCATCATGATAAAGAGCACTGCACTGCCAATCATGTTCGGTATAAGGTTCACGAGGATCCCACTCATTCCGGAGAATGAAATCACGAAAATAGTAATATTCCTACGGCCCACTAAATTGACCAACTGTAAAATAATAAGCATATTAGAAAAGTGATGGTAGATGAGCTTTTAAATAAATTCAATAGGTAGTTGAAATTGTTTCTTACAAAACTGATGCATAAGTTGAAGATAGACTGCAACACTCCTATACCGAGTACTATCAAGAGTGATGTCTCATCCAGAGCGCAAGGTGTTGCGTTAGACTGAAAAAGAAATTACAAATGAGCGCCTGCCTGGGGATAGCAGTTGTATTGTCTATAATGCTAGCAGAAGTAGAACTTAAAGTAAGTAAGTAAGTCAGTAAGTCTTAACCGGAGCAGTGTCTGTCTCAAAGCAATCTGGGTATATGTAGTCGCTTGTTGCAGCAGGTGACTGATTAAGGCTTTAGTATACCCGGACCTCTGCGGTAGTCTCGCCTGTGACGAATTCTGTGAGGTTTTAGTAGGTTTGATCTTGACCTACTACCACTTTATCGTGTCACTTCATCGTCAGCAGTGAAAATCCAGTAAAATAGGCATTTCATAGAAATTGTCTATATCAGTGCTTGATTTGTTAATGTAATAAAGAAGTATGATTAAATTTACCTTCTTTTATTTATCTTCAAATTACATCTGAATTTGTATTACTTACATCTGTAGGCACTGGTGGCATATTCAATACATTGCACACGGTGAGGTGGCTGCCTTCGCCAGTTTGTATGCTCCGCACAAACTGGTCTGTGATTTTGGGCAGCCACACGGAAAAAGCTGCAAGCCTAGAACGTAATTGGTCACCATTAAACACGACTATATTGTAAACAATAACTAGAGAAACACGACTATATGGGTAGGAATCACAATGAAACTTAATAATAAAAAATGTCAAAATGTTAAAATTGTGCTCTCTGATTACAAATAAATTAATTGTTTAAATAATAAATTATCAAAATAATAATTAATTATATAATATTTTAATTGTTATATAATCAGTATACTTACTTTTTTCCTGAGAGAAAATAACTTACTGCATAGTAGCATTTACTTGTTGAAAAATCATGCAGGCGTTTTTGAAATAAATTCATATTTCACATTTTAAATTCATGCGGAATTCTGTTATATATTCTGACGCCCAGCAGTAGATGCTTTTATGCAATAAAACTGTATTTGCTTTACGTATACGAAGCCTATTGGGTGGGTATTTTCACTTCTATTTCGTTTGACGGTGTCTGCCAAAGCCTCAAAAAGTTCAGGATTTGGATTTTATGAAAATAGCTGATATAATTTATAAAAAAAGGAAAAGTAAAGATACTACATTTTTTAAAATATGGTTTACAGTTATCTCTACTATTTAAAGTAAAGATGGCTAGAACACATCTTTTCTGTGCTTTAAAAACGATAGCTTTTTGTGTGGAGTTACCCCAAAACATTATGCCGTTTCTTAGATATGACTGATTAGTACGCTGTAAGTTCATTATCAATATTTAATACCGGCGCAAGTTTATACAAAGCATATGCTGAATTACTGATTATATTACATAATGCCTCATGCCAAGCTAATCTAGCTTGAGAGTGGTTTTTGATTTGACGCGTATTCATTCGTGTTTCTATATTTAGAACGCGGAACGTACGTATTATGTGTCTTCTTTTGTCGAATATCTTTGAGCCAAAACAAGCTGTTATCCGCTGCTCTCAGTATCAATAACACTAATAATATGACATACCAGTTAATTCTTCTAGTAAACCAACTTACTGTTGCGCTAAGTTGAGAATTGTCATGATAATGGTATACTTGAGGAGTGGGGCCTTGAATAGAGGAAGTATTCGCTCCTTAGCTGAGATGGTTCCGAAGGTTGCTGTAACTTCATCCTTTAGCAGGCTATTGACCTGCAAAGTAAGCCGATTTTTTTTTATTGAGATAGCGAGTGATGTACACACTGAGTGGCGTATCAAACACCCACACACCACACGTTATAGCCCCTGTACGCTACTCGCGAAGTTATTTCGACGAAGTACTCGTCGAAATTGACCGAAGCCTCGAAGTACGTCACTACTCACTCGTGCAACCTCGTGGGGAGCTCAGTCGTCGCGCGGCGGGAGAACTTCTGGTCACTTCCAGTCCTTTGACTCGGGCGTAAAACCCGACAACGATTGGAAGTCGGCCCGTGAAGCGAAGCTAAGTCCCTGTCTACACTCTCGTATTAGCAAAATTTCGAGCAACTTCGCAAGTAGTGTAGAGCCACGAACCAGGCAGTCGGGTGCAATGAACTTGCTCCCTATTGTATGGGTGGGACTATATTATACTTGGCAAAATGTGGGTGATGTTTTAAAAATGCCTAATATATATTTGCCCACCTCTTCTGATGTTATATCAAGACCCGGTTTGAAAATGTTCCCATGAAATAAAATCTTTCATATACATAGAAGTAGTTGGCAAAAACATTTATTGTTAATATCAAACACAATTGTACTGAAGAGAAAATATCGAATTTCATATATTTTGACAGTAATAGCTAAATATAGTACTAGTACACGAGTGACAATATTTTATAACATAATACAATTTGAAACATAAATAGATATCTATATATCGCACTGCTATTACGAGACTGTTTCAACTCAAAATAGGATAAATTTGAGATAATTCATTTTTCATACGTAAATATCAATTCCCTACGCTTCAATAAATATAAAATTATAATAATAAATTGTAATAAGCCAAATTTTTCAACAAAACAACTAAAAATAATTCATATTTTTTTTTAATTTGTTCAGACAATCGAAACTACTCAACTAACTGAACAATTGGAAATAACTTGATAACCTGCAATCTTATAAATAGTTCATTAATACAGAAATCCCTTAATTTTATCAATAATCTATATACAGTGTTCACTTTTTATAATCTTTAACAGAAAGCGAGTAATCAGTTTTCTGTCGTTTCTGAAAAAAGCTTCATTTTGAGTTGATACACTCTTGTAATAGCAGTGCGATATATAAAAATAAGCAAACAGTTGGGAACACCTGGTAGCAAGCGGTTACCGATACTTCTAAACAGCTTTGGCCCGCGGCTTCGCTCACGGTATCCTACGTATTTTTCTGTACCCCTGACAATATGTATGTAAAATTCCATGATGATCGGTTCAGTAGTTATGGTGGAAAGCGTAACAAAACAAACTCACTTTTGCATTTACAATATTATTATTAATAAGGATTAGAATACCAGTTGCCCACCACAGGTCTTAATTATTAAAACCAAGTAAAGATAAAAAAAAACTACTATTAATACTACTGTTATTACCTACTACTTCTAAAAATAATAATAAATTTAGGAAAATATGACGGTCAAACACAAACCTGAAAATCTTGTTTAGATCTCCTATTATTGATCCGGTAAATAGTCTGCAGTATTTCTAAGGCTTTTGCTTCATTTCCCTTCGTGAAGATAAATTTTGGGCTCTCCTGCATAAAGTAGAGGCCGATAGTGGATGTGATGCATGGTAGTGAAAATACCGCCATAAGCGTACGCCACGAGTTCCAGTGGATGCCTAGCCATGGTATGTGGTAGGAAAATGTTAAAGGAATTATAGGCAGCGCCAACACTGAAACAAAGCAATAATGTTATGTATGTAAGTATGTAACGAAATATTTGAACGTGATTTTCACCCCCTTTAAAACGTCCGCTTGATTTGAAACATTGCACACTTATCAAGGAACGATGACAACGCAATAATATAAAAAGATTGTTCCATTACCCTGATCAGGATACTCAGGATCAGCGATGTTTTATATCCGAAGACGCGTGTCTAAAAAATCGCAAGCGTCGCAAGCGAAAAGGTATGTCACGACTACGTAGTCGCGATATACTCTTTCGCTTGCGATTCTTAGACAAATGTTCACTATTTTTCTTCAATACTTGCAATTAAGTGGTTAAGTAATTAACATAAAGTTAAAGAGAAAATAACCCCTCTAGATCTCTTAAAGAGTTCACGTGTATTCATTACGGCACTGGAAAATAACAGGAATATTCTTCAAAAAGCAACATGGTTGTAAAAAAATGAACCAACCCGCAGTTATAAGACATGCATAATTGCATATGCATATCCGTCTCTAATGTTTTTTGTTTAAACTTTCGAAGATTTAAATGCTCGTACTTGAACTCTGGAACTAATCGGCTGTAATAAAAAGTTTTCAGTTTTTTTTTGCCAATAGCAACAATATCAAATTACTTTTTTTTTAACCGACGAAAAAAAAGGAGGTTCTCAATTCGACCGTGTCTTATTTAATTGAGTTCTTTTCATCGGTTTAATTTTTTGTTAAAAAGATTTTTTTTATAACGAATCACATTTTTTTTTGAAATAATAAACAATCTAGTTAGGTATTCATTTTAATTTTGCAAATGTTTGGTTTTCATTGCTACTAAAAAACACTGTTTACTGTACTTAAACAGGACTCATTAAATATATTCTTCATAATAATAATTTGTAAACCAAGAGTCATTTACCATGTAATTTATTCTTAACGTTGATGACTTTAGTTTGTCTCAGATAAAAAAAAAACAAATGATATACGCCATGGCAACGAGACTGAAAGTAGTCAGTGATTTTAACATTATATTACCCAGACAGTGAACATAAGTATGTTTTTATTTTTTATTTTTTATTTATCACAATATAAACAACAAATACACAGAACAAAATTGTAAATAAGCATTTAGAAAACCTATGCGGTTTGTAATCAATGCTTAGTCTACGTCTCTAAAGTTCAGGTGTTCTTAGTTAATTATAATTTTTGTAAGAAGTATGATCTCAACTTGTATTTCACACTGCGTAATTCTGGCGGTAGTTCGTTAATAAGTCGAGGAACTAGGTAAGCAGTCGTTCGTTCGCCGTAGGTATTGTTCGCTGCGCTCGACTTACATAACTGGTTCTGAGCCACCGCCCGATTGTTTTATCACCACCGAGTGTTTTATTTTATGCCGAAGTTTTTGGTTAAAAAAGTTTTCTTTAAGAAGTGTATATTTGACTTGTGTTTGTACTGGCAAGATTTTACAATAATTGAATAGGCCACTGTCATCATCGTTAAACTGCTGTTTGATATTTGTGGATACAATATTGCGGAGAATTCTTCGTTGAAGATTGAATATGCTTTGCAGGTATGTATTATATGTGCCACCGTAGCTGCCCAAACCATATTGGATATACGATTCAGCTAGGGAGTTATACAACATCATCTTGATCTTATATGGAATGCGATTTTTTAGTATAACTATGTTCGCAAGGAACTGTCTAAGTTTATCACAAACATATTCAATATGGAGACTCCAGTTCAATTTGCTATCGATAATTACACCAAGATAGTGCTGATTATCAACATTTTTGATGGCAGTGCAACTACACTTTTGTGTCAACGGCGCATGTAAGCAACTGTGAATATGGGCAATTATACTGTTATATGGACAATGTTTCAGATACGGAGATTTGATATGTAGTAGTTGATGTATATCTACCTACATATGTATGCACAGCGGATCGCCGCTCGCCGCGCCGCCGTCTCGCGCGGATAATCAGTAATAAACTAGTACTAAACGTGTAAGCTCGTTTCATTACTTCCCATATATATATCATTGGCGACGAGGTACGAGTACCCACACTAAAACCAAAATGAGCGCATATTTAGGACATTTACCTATTTTTGATCATAAAAATAGTGATTGGAAGATTCACAAAGGTAAATTAACGCAGTTCTTAAAAATAAATGCGGTAGAAGATACAAAGAAGAGTGGAATTCTACTGTGCCACCTTACAGAGGAGACTTACCATTTACTGCTGAACCTCGCATTTCCTAAGGAGCTGGAAACGCTGAGCTTTGAGGAACTAGTTGAATTACTCGACAGCCATTTTAAGCCTAAACAATGCACATTCGTGGACAAAGCAAATTTTTTTTGTGCCAACAGGAAGTCAGGTGAAACCCTAGGAGAATGGGTGGCGCGATTAAGAGGTTTGGCAACCTATTGCGACTTCGGCACCGCTCTAGAAACGAATCTGAGAGATCGTTTTGTCCTTGGCTTATATGCAGGTCCAGAACGTGACAAGCTGTTCGAACAGAACCCGTCGGCGCTCACGTTGTCGCGGGCTATTGAATTGGCGGAGCAGGCGGCATGTGCTAAAGAGGCGAAGTCTATGTTAGGCACCAGTACTGAGGCAGTGTCTATTCAAGAAGAATCACTATACCTTGCGAGGTATCAAGGCCAAGCTAATCGGCGACGTGGCGCTGATGGTACTTCCGGAACGGTCGGCCGCGGTAATGATCGGTGCTCGGTTTGTGGACAAAAAAATCATGGCAGTGATAAATGTCGTTATAAAAACTAAAAATGCCAAAATTGCGGTAAAAAGGGTCACTTAAAAAAAGTGTGCGGTAATTCAAAGAGTACGTCGTGTATTAACCATATGGACTCCAATGAACGTAGTGTTTACCAGCAGCAGGGCACGGATTGCGAGGAGTGCCAGAATTTTAACCTAATGTATGTGGCTGATAAGCCTATTCTTATTGAATTATTCTTAGGCGATCATTTAGTTCAAATGGAACTTGACTCCGGATCTGGCTGTAGTGTTATTTCTCATAATTTATACACTAAAACCTTTTCGCAATGTCGATTGCAAAACTGTAATGTAAAGATGTGTTTGTACAACGGACATAAAATTTCTCCATTAGGATTTTTTTTTATAGTAGCAAGATACAACAATATGCAAAAACCTTTTAAAGTATTCGTAGTTAAGAACGGGGGCCCTCCCTTATTAGGAAGAGATTTCTTGTCCGCTTTTAATTTGATTGTCACAACGGATATTAAGTCTCTAAAGTGCAACGATAATGATGTCTTAGATTTACTAGGGAAATTTCCAGACTTGTGGCGTGATGAACTGGGTGCATTTAATAAATTTAAAGTTACCCTACAGCTAAAAGAAAATTCGGTTCCCAAGTTTTTTAAGCCCCGTACTGTTCCTTTTGCTTTAAAAGATAAGGTCGAACAGGAATTAAATCGCTTAGTAGTTTTAGGTATTTTGGTTCCAATAAATCACGCGGAATATGCCACTCCCATAGTACCGGTGCTACAGGAGAATGGTAGGGTAAGAATCGCGGGTGATTTTTCGGTTACTCTAAATAAGGACCTAGTATTAGAAAAATACCCTTTACCCCGGATTGAAGAGGTTTTTACTAAGATTGGAGGGGGCGAGCTATATAGTAATATTGATCTTAAAAACGCATACAACCAATTTATTCTAGACGGGCCTTCACAGGAGCTCACGGCAATAAATACCCATAAGGGTCTATATAAATATACACGTTTAGTCTACGGGTTAGCTAACGCGCCGGCTATATTTCAAAAAACCATGGAGACGCTTTTAAGCGGAATAGACGGTGTCAGCATTTGGCTCGATGACATATGCATAACGGGTCCCGACAGAGATACGCACATCAAAAGATTGACTGAAGTCTTAGGCAGATTAAATGAAGCCGGGTTACGTCTTCAAAAAGATAAGTGCGAATTTTTTAAACCAAGAGTTGTTTATTTAGGGTACGTAATTAGTAAAGCGGGGCTAATGACTAGTCCTGATAAAATTAAAGCAATAATAGGCGCCCCCGAACCGACTAATGTCACCGAGGTTAAGAGGTTCTTAGGCGTAGTAAATTACTATAGAAATTTTATTCCTAATGCTTCGTCCATACTGAGTCCCCTGCTCGAATTACTAAGGAATGATGTAGCTTGGAAATGGGGAAAAAGACAACGGCAGGCTATGGTGGCAGTACGCCGTGAATTAGCGTCAGAACGCGTGCTAGCACATTTTGAGCCGACGGCTCAGCTCGTGCTGACAGTAGACGCGGGCCCCACTGGACTCGGCGCGGTATTGTCGCAGCGCGGGCAGGAGGATGCGCGTGAACGCCCAATCGCGTATGCGTCGCGATCGCTGACAGTAAGTGAGCGTAACTATAGCCAGATACAGAAGGAAGCGACCACCATTATATTTGGTGTGAAAAAGTTCCATCAGTATTTGTATGGTCGTAGCGAACCATTCATATTAAAAACTGATCATAGGCCATTGGTTTCTATTTTCGGTAATAAGTCAGGTATACCGGTAACAACAGCGCTAAGGCTTCAGAGATATGCCATTACATTGTCGGCTTATAACTATGTAGTAAATTACGTGTCGGGTGATAACAACATAGTGGCCGACTACTTTTTACGCGCGCCTTTAAAATGTGTAAACAAGTCGGAAGAAATAGATAACGAAATAGACACCTATTATGCGCTTCAGTTTTTAAATGATTCATCACCCGCTACCACGACACGTGAGGTGATTCAAGCGACGGAACGCGATACGGTAATTCAAACAGTTATTAGGTACATGGTAAAGGGCTGGCCGCGAAAAATAATTTGTAAAGAGATTTTACCTTATTTTCAATGCAAGTCTGACTTACAATACGAAAACGGCTGTCTTTTTAGGGGACACAGAATAGTTATTCCGTTGTTTCTAAGAGATAATATGCTTCGCGAATTGCACGATACGCATTTGGGTATAACTAAAACTAAAAGTAACGCCCGAAGTAGGATGTGGTGGCCTGGCATCGACCGCGATATCGAGGGTTGGATAGGGTCTTGTACAACATGCGTCCGAGTGCGCCCCGCGCCCCCGCGCGACCCTCCTACGCCGTGGCCCGCCGCCACTAGTGCCTGGCAGCGCGTGCATATTGATTATATGACCATAGGGCAGAGGATATATCTCGTGATTGTAGATTCTTTCAGTAAATGGTTAGAATGTCTACATATGCATAATGGAACATCAACTAAAGCTCTCATTGCTAAATTAAAGGGTATATTTTCAACTTTTGGTATACCGAATGTATTAGTGTCAGATAATGACGTCAAGATCAATTCAGCCGAGTTCAAAACGTTTTGTATTTCTAATGGTATTAAATATATGACATCGCCCATTTACCACCCATGTAGCAATGGCCAAGCCGAGAATTCAGTCAGAAATTGTAAAAAAATGTTAAAATGTATTTTACAGGATAACTTACCGGTGTGTCAAATTCATGAGTTATTGTTGGGCTATTTGTTTAATTATAGAAACACGGTGCACTGTACCACTGGGGAAACGCCTGCTAAATTGATGTTTGGTAGGAACTTACGTTCCCGTCTCGACTTAATTATACCCTCAAAAACAACGGTTCCTCTTGATACTACTAAAGAGTGCGGGAAAAGACGTTTTGTTGTTGGTGACGTCGTTTGGACCCGATGGTTCAGCGCACGGCAAGAATCGTGGAAATTAGGAGTAGTATAGAATAAAATAGGTAATAAGATGTACAATATTTTTATTAAAGAGTTGAATCAATTCTGTATTAGACATGTTGATCAATTAATTGAAAATGTTGGTAACAGTCAGCCGACAGTCACGAATACGGCTGCCAAGGTGTCTCAACAGTTGCAATCGCCCGGTACTTCCTTTAAATTGATACCTAACAAAGAACCAGGGGCCCCTGGAAGTAGTGAAGCGCCGATAGTTTTAGATGCGACAATTGCCGCCGACTATGACGGTATGGAAGTACGGAGCGATAGTGAAGCGACCGAGAGTGAGGGTACGGCTGCGGATAATATTGTAGCAATGCCGTCGGCACCGACAGTTGAACTCCGAACCCAACCTTCAGAATCGGTGGAACCTGAGGTGGACGTACCACCATTACCGTCACCCGCACCCTCACGCTCAAAGCGTCCTAGAACAGCAGTGGACTACAAAGGATATTTTTAAGATATGTATTTAGCTATAGGTAGTATTATGTATTTAAAATAATAAGTTATAAGTATAATGTGTTTACTTATCTATAAATTATCTAGGTTTATTATTTATAAAATAACATTGTCACCAGGTTTGAAAAACTAAGTGTGAAGGATTGATGTATATCTACCTACATATGTATGCACAGCGGATCGCCGCTCGCCGCGCCGCCGTCTCGCGCGGATGATCAGTAATAAACTAGTACTAAACGTGTAAGCTCGTTTCATTACTTCCCGTACATATATCAGTCTTATCTGCATTTAATACTAGCCCAGAGTCGTGACACCATCTCGAGAGTATATTGAGGTCAGATTGGAGGCAATCAACAGCTTTTTGTGGGTCTTTGTCTGCAGCGACTAAACATGTGTCATCAGCAAACTGATAACATGTGCAGTGTTTTATGTAGTTCACCATGTCATTGACGTAAGAAAGAAAGTGAAGAGGGCCAAGTACTGATCCTTGCGCTGTTCCCTCAGTGATGGCTTTATAATCACTGTACGTATCATTTATCTTAACTGTGAATTTACGGTTGTGCAGGTAATTTTCGCACCATTGAAGTAATGTAGCTAAATATGTTTTATATTTATTTATATTTTACTAGCAACCCGCCCCGGTTTCGCACGGGTACAAGTAATACACCTAAACCTTCCTCATGAATCACTCTATTAGTTAAAACTGCATGAAAATCCGTTCAGTAGTTTTCCAGTTTATCGCGAACAGACGGACAGACAGACAGACGCGGCGGGGGACTTTGTTTTATAACTAGCAACCCGCCCCGGGTTCGCACGGGTACAAATAATACACCTAAACCTTCCTCCTGAATCACTCTATTAGTTAAAACCGCATGAAAATCCGTTCATTAGTTTATCGCGAATAGAGGTAAAAAAAACAGAGGCAAAGTACCGGCGGGGTACTTTGTTTTATAATATGTAGTGACTAGGTACATACAATTATGTATATGTACGTTACTAACATCTGATTGGTGGGCCAAGGATTGAATCAAAGACAAAGAAATAGGGCATCAGTTTGTCTGAGTACGAGGTGGTCGGATATTCATGCGATTCGAACTATATTCTTATACGATAAATAAACTTGTTAATTTTTTTTTTTCATGTTACAGTTTTTTTAAGTTACAAGTCAGTGTAACAGATAATAATAGTTAGAACCTTTCTCAGATGTCAGGAAAAAAATCGACCCACCTCATTATTTTTATTAATCAAACATAAATAAATATATATATATATATAATGGGCTCGTGGCTAAGTGGCAACCGAGTAGGCTATCGCATAACAAAGTTAAGTAATACTAGCCAGGTCAGTCTAGGAGGGGTGACCATTCTTAACACATTGAGACCCCTTCGTGCCTCGGAGAGCACGTTAAACCGTCGGTCCCGGGTGCCATACAAACATCTGTGGCATTCGTTACGAGTAGTTGGAGCCCCAAAAAGTCCGACAACCTGGCCTAACTACAGAGGATGATGAAATAAATATATATAATTTAATATTAATGTTGTTTTAAAATACACTGGACAGCAAATAAACTAAGTAATCCGCTAACTTGGAACTCTGATTCGATTTTCTCAAAAAGTATAAAACTTACAACTATCAAAGTGAAGTTTTAAGTTTGTAAAAATTTACTCGGCAATAATGGACACAGCTGAATCGGAGGCTGCTCAAGTACTGGCTTTGATTCAGCAAGGCTTGAATTAGCGTATTCTGTCCAGAATATTTAATTCTAGTCGTTGGTTAGTGTGCCGAGTTCACAAGAAGTTTTTAGAGACTGGTTTGTTCAGGAACAAATCGTGTTATTTCACAGAGAGATGACCGTTTTAATGTGCTGTCGTCGCTGCGCAATCGACGCCTCTGTGTCGTTACTCTTTAGCGAAGACTGCTTGAGGAACGTGGAGTGGCTATAAGTAACGGCACAGTGAGACGAAGACTTCGGGATCAGAATTGGCACCTCAAAAACCAGCATCGATTCCAAATTTACCATAGCCCATCGACGAGTTATAGGCTTCAGTTTGCTAGGGAGCACCTCATCAGAATGGACACTCGGTTTTCTGATGAGTGTTGAATGACACTATGGCTTTGATGGACGACGTCATGTTATACGACGATCAGAGGAACTGTCGGTTTCGGGGTAGGCTTTTTATTGTTCTAAGCTAGGACATCTTTCACTGGACGCACGGAGCTGTTCTTCACACGACGAGCTGCTTTAACTGCTCATCGATACATCGCAAGAATACTATAAGAACATGTGGGGTACCCTATGCTGGGTATATCGGTGATAACTTCCAATTTATGCATGATAACGCACTACCACATTAAAGCACGAAGCGGATGTAGCTATAGATCAAGCAGTATTTGGAGGATGTCGAAATTCGAATAATGCATTGGTTGGCGCAAAGTTCGGGCTTGAAGCCGATAGAGCACTTGTGGGATCAGCTAAAACAAGAGGTCAAAGCCTGTAATTCAGCACCAACGACGACTCTTGGAGAGTGGGAAGTTGCAATCAGAGAAGAATGGGAAAGGAGTCAGTCAGTCATAAAGTCAAGCGGAAGAAACACCTATTAAATTTAATAAAAAACCTAAAATTTGTGACTAAAAAGTGTATTTTTCGTGTGGTGATATTTGACAACTATGTATTAAAATAGTTCTTACTTGCCATAATTCCTTGCCCGAGGAAAAGCACGCTGAGGACTATCAGTACAGCTGTATTCCTACTTGCTATCGGCACACACTCGCTGAGTAATGTCATCGACATTGTGTACAGCCCTGATGCACTGAAATGTATAATTACATATATACATACACTCACGCCTGTTTATACACCCACATTTTGCCAACTATATAACTATAATTTGACACCACTCACGTAGGGGGCAAGCCTATTACCGCTATCGGGCACTTTGGGAATTAAAGATATGAAAATTGGGAGCATATTGAAAGGGAAGGGAAGGTAATGAAAATAAAGGAATATTTTTTTTTTTAACTCGAAGCCTGCATTTAATTTATGGTCAAAAATCTAAGGACAATTGTGAGTATATAAATTTAGGGAAATTAAGGGATGAAAAATACAGCTAACTACAATCCCACTAATATTATAAATGTGAAAGTTTGGATGGATGGATGGATGTTTTTTTATGGTATAGGGGCAAACGAGCAGACGGGTTACCTGATGATAAATGACTACCGCCGCCCATGGACACCTGTAACTCAAGAGTCACAAGTGCGTTGCCGCCCTGTAAGGTATAGGAGGATAATAAGGGAAGAGGGGGAGAGGGAACAGGGGAGTGAGGGATTAAAGGGGAGAAGAGGGGGAGAGGTTTGTTACACTCTCAGCCCAAACTACTGAACCGATTGCAATGAAACTTGGTATGTAGATAGCTGGAGACCTCGATTAATATATAGGCTACTTTTATTCCGATATTCCCACGGGATGGGGACTTACGTGAGTAGTTTATAGTAGAATAAAAATATAACTTGTTATAAAAGTTCATTTGATCATTAATTAATAATTAAGTAGTTACGATAAACAGGTCACATTATAAAAAAAAAATTTGGACAACGGTAGATAGATGTGATCCTGAGAATTCTATATAATAACGGATTACATATATTTCCGATTACATATATGTATATACAATTAACATTATAGGTTCACGCAAAAACACCATCATTAAATTATGTAATTCGAGACAGTCGTTTACATAACGTTATCCCAAGTAAAATAGTAGCATAATTTGTGCTCTATCCTTGGAACAAGAATTCTTAATAACTTTTTAATAACTTGTTGATAACCGTTTACTTTTAATGGACAGTCTTGTGTTTCCTATTGATTTAATTATGATCATGTTCCATTATTTAGAAAATTGGTTTTGTCTCTCTGATGCGATAGTCTCACATTAAATGCGTCTAATTTAATAGTTTTGAAGTGAGACTATCACCTTTTTTAAATCTTAGGATACTTAATCTTACTTATCCTACAATTGTCTATGTTCCTTTGATGATCAGAATAATGCATCTGTACCTATATTTTGTGAATCCATCGAGTAGTAATCTTTATCATTTAACATCGAGTTAGTGCGATTAATGTACATACGAGTATTCTACATCTTTTAACACTTACGCTATATTTGGCGAATATGATTAGCGAAATTTTATATATAGAAATATTCGCCTAACATATTAAATGAACATACATTTAATGACCTTATTTGAAGTCGCTGTTAAGAATATTCCCAAAATTCTAGAAAAAAACACTTGGTCTAAAAAAAACTCATTCACAATAGCAAAATACAGCAATTTTTACATCATGATTAGGGATGTAAAAAGTAAGCGCGTGATCTAGACACCTTGACACGGTACAAGATATAAATTTGTAATGAAAAAAGTTGTTTTTGTAACGGTTTTTATAACTGTATGACCTAATCCTATGTTTTTTGTAAATGTTATTTCCCAAAAAAAAACATTTAGATTAATGAACAACGATGTGCCTGTCTTAATATCAAAAATGTTATTAAACTTTAGGTCAATCTACATGGTACCTATTAAGAGCTTGTGCCAGGTAGGTATCAATTTTCATCTCGCGGCAGGAGACGACGGAGAAGGTCCTACTAAGATCTCTACTCGGAGCCTGTTCGCCGTCAGTATGAGACGCGCTTTCCAGCGCCTTTCTGGTTTTCCCCTCAACCTGCCATAATGGCCATTCGCAAAGGGACGATATCCGCGTGACACTGGACGTCTCGTCTAGTTAGGAAGTGTCCGCGTTTTTGTGGGCAGGCGCTAGCAGTGCACACCGTGTGGTTTTAACCGGTTTGATTCCGATCCACTGCCTCATTGGAAATCTCCGGTGGTGATAAAGACTCGTGCAGTTACAAACTTAAAAAACATATAGTTTCAGTAACATAATATATCTGATATTTCAAGAGTTCGTCTTGTATTAAAAAAAAATATACACTGAGGTATTAAAATAGTTTGCATAACAATAGCAAATTAAAGAATAGTTAATATTATTGTTGCACGTAGATAATTAAAATAATCATCTCGGCTACGGTTTGGTGATCTCTTCGACGAAGTTGTTATGACGAATAACTATCGGAAATATATCCTTTTATTATTAATTACTAAATACATACATATTATTGTAGATAGATTACACCTAGGTAGAACAAATGATCGTGCTCATCACACAATTTTTTTCTGGGTGTTACTCTATAAAATTATAAACACATAATTGAGTGGTTATTTTACCTTATTTTCCAAAACCAATAAGATTATGCCCACGGTATCGTTTGCGTTTATTTAAGTTATTTTTAAATCCTTCGGAAACAGTATTATTATTAGGTTATACATAAATTTCGTGGCAGTCGGTGCGGCGGGTAGTCTTTTGCTCCCAACCGTAGTTCTGGCCATGGTTCGGAGCGAGAGCGCATGGAACGCTGTCGCCTCCTTCTGTGAGGAGGTGATGTCCGCAAAGGAGGTGGCGGAATGGGAGAGAGAGCGGAGTACGACTCTCTCTGCCCGCAGCAGACGCACCGGGCACCGGAGGGTGCTTAATGACCTCCAGCTACCATAGGAAGTGGCCTGCGGGCGGCGAACTTTTTGGGGAAGTCGTCGTCCGAACAGATACAGCCCCGAGAGGCAGCACGCAGTGTTCCGCGCGCGCTCTCAGAGGAGTGCGGCCGATGGGAGATGGTCGCACCGGGTGACGGGACCCGTCTAGGGTGAGACGGGTCAATGCCTGTCGGGGGTTGCGGAAGAATGCAATGGCGATTCTCGCTCCCCTGATCACAGGCTAGTAGTGGAACACCGGGGTGGTTTTTAGTCGGTAAGAGTCCGACAGACCCCTTCGCCTCCCCAAGGCGGAGGACATCCATGTAGGATCTTCCACCTCGTCAACAAAAAAAAAAATTATGCATTTATAATTCACCTTGATACATTAAATTGCTGTTTTATTGATATTGAGAGTGCTGAACGCAAATACCTTAACGTAACAATAACTATTGTCAATAATTATGTTAAATTTATGTTATTGCGTTTCTATTATAAATTTATGATTATTTGTTGTACATACTATTATAGAAATAATTGATTTGTTTGCGCTTTA
Source organism: Callimorpha dominula (assembly GCA_949752705.1). Lineage (NCBI taxonomy): Eukaryota > Metazoa > Arthropoda > Insecta > Lepidoptera > Erebidae > Callimorpha > Callimorpha dominula. The sequence goes on along the minus strand of OX457002.1, from coordinate 20,971,217 downwards.
GTTTTATACTCAATACCGTATTCAGTTTGCTATTAGTATTAGTAACGGTACGGTAATTAACTGGCTTGTTGGTCTACTGTTGAGTGATCCTGGGTTCGATACCCACCCAGGACAAATATTTGTGTAATGAGCATAATCATTTGTTCTGGGTCCGGGTGTAATTTATCCCTAATATGTATGAATTTAGAAATATATAAGTATGTTTATCAGCTGCCTGGTTACCATAGTACAGGTTCTGCCTAGTTTGGCATCAGACGGCCGTGTGTAAGGTGTGTGAAGTTATTATTATTATATATTATTATCGTGGCGGTAAGACCCATCATGGAGGATTAGCTAAAGACGCGACATGGCTACCTCCCCACTTTTAACTTTGTACTTGTACTTTTAAGCCACGGCTGTTTCTGGAATTATTTGTGTACCATAATAGGCCGGGAGACAGAACAGGAAAGGACACCGTACTCCATGCCTTGATGAAGTGCCGAGCGTTGGCAGTTCACCATGACCTTGTAGCGGTCATCGGTGTGCTTAGTCTCTCGCCTGTAGCCATGATGCTCCCTATTTTCCATAGTGTGAAACATAGTGCGTGGCTGGGGGCCATAGGTGAGGTATCCCGTCGTCCTAGAGAAGCATTCTGAATTGGAGCAAGATACATTGTGTCTTGATAATAAATAATAAAAAAAAAATAGAGGTAAATCTATTGCCCAGGCCTATTTCCAGACCTCATTCTGGCGCTGTGAATTTAGTAACGGATTAACCCAATAACAATTTTCCCAACCCGAGAATCGAACAAAGCCGAGCATACTTAGTTGGTGTTAGTTCAACCCGTAGCATAACATTCTGATACATTCAAGAAGTGGAGGGGTCCACTACTTGAATGTATCTTCTTTGTAGGAGAAACAAGTTTAACCAGAAGGCGTTTTGTAGTTGTTTAAAGTTAGTTGGTCCTTTGTCATACGGCTCTAGAAACAGTTTTTCTTCTTGATGACTCAATTGTATTTTTGGAAGCTGAATGCAGTTTACAAGTGATCGTAATTAATTTGGTAACAATAAATATCCATCAAAGATACAAGGAAAAACTGATTCATGTTTTCATTGATAGCACTTAAGCTTGTTAACAGTTATTAGACAAAATCAGTCGACAGACAGAGAAGGAAAAAGTATTCAAATGTTTTGTCGTTACTAATTTATTATATATAGATTTAAATTATTTACATAAACTGAATGAAAAAAATACCACGTAGAAAGTAAGAAGAACACTTCATTGGTGGTGAAGCAACAATTTATATAAATGTGAGTTCATATGGCATATTACTACATGCTACTGATGCGTACGTGCTTGACTACCGTTATTGTCTATTGTCAATACCTAAAAACCTCCAGACTCATTTTCGTATGCTCTGCAGATATGCGCGAAGTTATTGCGGTTGTAGTATTCGATCAATTATAAACACAGGCTGTCACAACATACTTTCGAGGTTAAGGCATATCTAAAGACAAAAAAAATATATTCTTGTAGTTACAGAAACGCATTTTACGAACATGAGCCACTTTAACATTCAAAACTACAAGACATATCGTGTGAGACACCCCGATGGCTGTGCACACGCTGGAAGTACGCTGCCAATAAAACAACATAAAACATCATGAAACAGGACATTATTGGACAGAGGAAATTCAAGAAACGAATGTAGTCATTTGGTGGCAGGACCATTCATAGTATCTGCTGTTTAGTCCACCTAAACATAAACTTAAGCAGAAAGACTACGAAAAGTTATTTTCTACACTAGTAACAGATTCATGGCTGGTGGCGATTATAATGCCAAGCACCATAACTGGGGCTCAAGTATTATAACTACGAAAGGTTTCTTTCATTGTTATAGTACGCTACTAATGGCCATAAAGAAATTAAATCTTAATGTTGTTTCCCTCGAAGAGCCCACCTACTGGCCTATAGACAGGAATAAAATACCAGACTTTCTCCCCAGTAGAAATAACATTACAAAGGCAAGTTACAGTAACACCTAATCCTAAACCATGTAAGTTTCACACAAATGAAACTGACTGGGAGCTCTTGAGACAGCTGCTGGTAGAAGGCTTGGATATACAAATTCTTGTAAAGACGAACAAAGACATAACAGAAGCAGTTGAACAATTGCTAACAAATAGCTTTGTTTAACAATCTGCTTGGCTGGCTACTCCAGTTGCCACGCATATTCTTTATGGAAAGGTCCTGTTTCCTACCAACCTCCTATCCGTACGAGTAACTCAGAATGGGCTTCGAGTGATGCAGGCAAAGGTAACTATTCGTTTGCTGAACATCTTAAATCGGTCTTCAAACTAAATCCAGATATAGGCTCTTCTAAAATTCATGAAGTCACCCAATTATTGGAAGAAACCCACCAACTAGATCCTCCCATTACTAAGTTCGCAAAAAAAGAAGTAAAACCACTTAAAGTAAAAGTGATTAAAGGCGCTAGACTCAAGCAAAGGTCCTGATTACGATCTAATAACAGGCAGAACCCTAAGAGAACTGCCAAAGGAAGGCATTCAATTTTTTACTTTCCTGTTCAACACTATCCTGCGAAGGGGTATGGTTCCAACTCAATGGAAGGTGGCCCAAGTTTCACTGGCTGCCAAGTCGGGTAAGAACCCGACTGCCGAAGCGTGCTGCCCATACCTTCAAAAATCATGGAGATACTTTTGGCAAAACCACAGTACCGTAGAACAAGTGCAGAGAGTAGTGGAACATATTAACAAAGCCCTTGAGCTAAAACAGTACAGTGCTGCAGACTTTTTGGATGTATCTCAGGTATTTGATCGTGTGTTGACGGACATTCATTTGATGACGGACTGGTGTTCAAAACTTCAGAAAGGACAAAAGCGTACAAATAGCAAGTCACAAATCATTCAAACATGCTAGAAGAATATAGAGAAAAATTCTTCAAGACCTTATTTAATAGGTAGTAAGAATACCCGGGGCAGTCATTTAATAGAAAACCAAGTATCACATTACCCCATCCGGGAGTTGAACCACCACCACGGGAGGTTTCCACCTCTGCATAGCAATCGGTGAGTAATCACAAAACCTACCTAGACCATCTTATTCGATAGTTGGTTCAACTACAAAAAAAAACCATATCACACATTCAACTTCACGTTTAATTACTCTCTATTTATTTATGATCTACAAAACATCCAGCGATTTAGTAAATGCTCTAGAAAGATCTAAACACTTCTGGATTTGACTAAATCGCTGGCTGTTGTTAATCTGTCAGTAATTTTCTACAAGATGACGTTAGTTATAAGTTAGTCGATAAAGTTTAGTATAAAACATGCCATGATTACGTAATTTCCAATAGATGACGTTAGTAGCATAATTCTAGTTGATAAATATACTTATTACTGATTCGTATTTTGTAATGATTGGTATGCAAATATTTTAATGACAGATAACACATCCGGACATTACTTTAAAATCCATGTTAGTGTTTTCGTAAAGCGTACCACGAGAATGTAATAGTTATAGGTATATGTATGTAGATAATAACTAAAACTTTAAAAGCAGTTGACATATAATAATCTATCTAATACCTTTAAACGAGGAATTCTTGTATATGTGTATATATATATATATAAAATCTCGGAAAAGGCTCCAACGATTTTCATGAAATTTAGTATGCAGGAGGTTTCGGGGACGATAAATCGATCTAGCTAGGTTTCATTTATAGAAAACGTAAGAAATGACCATCATCCGATCCGGTCCGGTCCGGTCATCCAGGTACTATTTATTACGTTTGTTATATTATGTAAGTATACATATATGCAATCAATAAGTAACTAAAGGTATCACTGGACGTGATATGACCAAAATACTTCACTCCTAACTAGAAAAACAGTAAAATTAAAAGATATATAAAAAGGATGAGGTTTCTCCTAATGCCTACCAGCCACAACTTAAAAATATACATGTAACCGTCTGCAGTTTTATGACAACAAAAGCTGAGAATTTTCTCAATTACAAATTTACATTTATTGGTAAATATTTTACAAAACCCTGTAAATCTCTCTGTTACCTACAGATAAAGCAAAGGATTAAAAGTAAAAAAATAAAATTAATCTAATTAAGATTAACTTACAAAACTGCTGCTATGAATTGAAAGACGAGAAGCATGATCCAGTGGAATGAGATAGTAGCGATGGTGTTAAATATTGCACTTCCGATAAGGCCTATCAACAGCATAGACCGCCTCCCGCGTGTGTCTGCCAGGTAACTCCATATGTTTCCACCAATTAACAGACCTGGAAGCATAAAAAATATATTTATATATTATAGATATAAATAACTGATATATTTTTTTTTTCACGAAGTTATATAGTGTGTCTATATCAGACGAATCATAATGTTATGTTATATGACTGTTTACTTCTTTAACGTATATTTAAAAACTTGTCACGTTTGAACAATTAAGTTGGCTAATAAGCAAACGGCTCGCGTGATGGGAAGCAATTACCGATACCTTATACACCCGCTTCACTATTGTTGTCACTAACATAGCGGACATTATAAATGCAGCGCTGTAATAAGCTGTGCACCTGGCCAAGTGGCCACGGGGGAACTGTTGCTGCTTGCAATGTAACCAGAGATTTGTAAAAAACATGTTAAAAAAGAGTGTCCTTGGAGTTTCTTGCCTGTTCTTCTCCACTGGATCTACGAATTGGAACAGGCAACTAGCTTCACGACTGACTTAGTCTGACTGACTACTACTCCTGACAATTCAAAAATACCCATAGTGGTTGAATTGAAATAAATGATTTTGATTTTGATTTTTTGATTTTGCGTCAAAAATTCTACCAAATTTCTAAACATTTTAAACCGCTGCGTTTCTGTGTCCGTCCCTATACCAGCAGAAGCTATAGAGGAAAACGGTAAAACGCAGACGCTTTATACGTTTCTGGCATCCCTTATAGAGGTAATATGGTCTGACAGAATCTTTCGCCTAGCCTGTAACCCAGATCAGATATAGACAAAAACCGTTTGGGCTATGATGAACAGAAACTATTTATAAAAATTACAAACCAGGGGCGAGCAAGTTTGCTGTACCTGGATCAGAGACAGTAGACACAGATTAACACAGACCACCGCCGGTAAATATTTGTGGCTGACAGAAAGAGAACCTTTATAAAAATAACTCCAGGTGGGGTGAGCGCTTTTTCTGTCTAGGCATTCTATTTAAGTCGCTAGATTTGGGCTGACATTAGCTACCGTCTGAATGACTGTACATTGACCAATAACAAACAGAGAAGATGCCTCGTCAAAGCGGCTGGTTTCAAAAATATTGGTGGTCAGAACGTATCGGGAGTTAGAGATTTACTTGTCACTACCTCAAACTGCCTCTTACGGCAACAGGTAATTGGTATTTTGTTTAGTTCGATTTGCCACCGGTAGCTTCCACATCAAAAAAAAAAAAGAAATCGTTAATGTGTTGGTAAATTGAAAATATAACCACACAAAATCGTTTGAGTCATCAAACTACACAAGCTAACCATACGGAACGAGAAGCCACAGTTCATTTTACGCTACTTAAGTTATTACTCTAATTGATTTGTTTAGAAGTAGAGGATACCTAGAATGATGTCAATGAATACAGTGCATCAATATTCAAGAGTGCATTACCATCACAAACTAGCTATTAAATATATTATACTTTCGTGTTGCCATTAGCCATGATCATGGTATTTAAGCGGCTCGCCTCGCTACAGTTAGCTATTTTCAAAGAAGCTGGTCCTGACCCACTCTGAACTTTAACAATTTTCATAATTGTTACTTTAAACGAGCAATTCTTGTATGTATGTATTTATAAAAACTTATAAAACCCATCTCGACTCAATTTACGCACTACAAATGAGGTTATTGAAAGAAGTTGTACCCTATAATATTAAAAAGAATTTTGAAAATAATTACCATGCATTGTTTGATTTTTGTAAAATATTACCAATCCATGAAAAAATTAAACACACTCTACTAAGCGAAGAATTTTTCAACGAACAATTAAAAAAAAACAGACAATATAACAGTAATACGGTTCAAACACACATCCTAAAAAATGCATTAATTTTGCCTAAATACACTAACAATTACGGTAAAAGGAAACTAGCATATATCATTCCATTCCTGATTAACGAATTACAGATATCACTTCGGAAACAATTAACTCCAAAAAATATTAAAAATAAATTAAAACAATATTTCTTGCAAACTATAACTATAACTAAAATATAAATACATAACTATAAATTATACGATATGTATAATTTATAGTTCTGTCTTACGTTTATGTACATGCATACACTCATTCATACATACCGGTCATATAACCAGCACACAATTTATATCTATATAACATTAGTTCAGTATATAATATATGTATAACATAACATTAATACTTTTAAAATTGCATCCATTACCTATATTTTATCTCACTTAAATGTATCACTCTGTATAACGCTTTACTTATCTCTGCATGAAACCTGTTGCCATCGGGCCGCCGCCGCCGGTCGGCAATGTTCGGTGCCGGTGACGTAGTACTCAACTTTCGTTAGGAACTGGATGCACATACATATCAATGACTACCCACCCAATTAAATAATTAATTATGCCTTTTGTCTTTGTACTTTTTTCCTATTAACAACTGTACAGGAGATATGTTAATGTGTTTGTATAGCATTTAGTAGATTGTATAGCATTAGTTATGATTTAGCAATAATTAACTATGTAAGAATATAATAATAAAAATATGTAATGGTGATGACACTGATGCACGGAAAAACTCGAACGAGTTTATGCGGCATCTTACAGATTGTTTTACTTTTGTACCTTACTTTGTAACATTAAATAAATAAATAAATAAAATAAAATAAATATATATATATATATTTTTAAATATATGTATGTATGTATTTATATTGCGGGTATCTCGCAAACGGCTCTAATTGATGAAATTTTGTATACAAATACAGTTTTGAATTTTAAGTTCAACTACATAGTTGTTTCCTTTAAAAACGCACTTACAAATAATAAAACAAAAAAACGGTTTTTCAAAAAGCTACCGAGCGAAGCTTGGTCTCCCAGGTACTTTTCATAATGATATCATGAACTTAAAAGGATGGAATATCTAAACATTATTGCAGGATAATTAGTGTTACATATATATATTTATTTAGGTTCATCATATATATACATTCGTAGAATTATATCTTAACATAATTTCGTAGAATTAATTTTAAAACTCCTATACTCAATGTATTTTAATTAACCCAGAAATTAGTGTCGGTTAGAAGGCTCGGACTTTCAGGCAAGCGCCAGTTCGAGTACAGGTATGCGACCGAGACCTACTCGAGCTATTCCTTACGCTCCCCAATTCATTCTTATATTCTATCCCTTTCACACCATTCCTTGCCTTTCCCGGTTCAATAAACAATAGCCTTAAAAATAAAATAGGTTCTCTGAATTTTCCCATCTTATTTCTTAAGTGCCCGGTTGACGGCAATAGGTTTGTCCCCTATTATGAAAGTGGGACTAAATAATATTCGGTAAAATGTGGATGTTTTTTACGCCTCTGCCGACCCCTTAATTAGAAGAAGAAGAAGTATGTAAATAGAAAAGGGCTAGGAGAATGTTATTTTATAAAATCAAAAACAGCTTCTGAAATATCTCCTTATACATAGATTTAGTCATTAGGTGGTACTTACAGACTATAAGCTATCTATAAAATCGTTTATTTTTTTTTGTAAAGTTGCGTTTTTACAGGAAATATAACTATGCAGTTGAACTTAAAATGCAAAAACAGTTTTAACGGCTCTAACGACTTTGATGAAATTTTGTATACAGATACAGATTTGTATACAACATTTCATCAAAGTCGTTAGAGCCGATTACGAGATACCCGAAATATAAATACAAAAATAAATACATACATACAAGAATTGCTCGTTTAAAGTTGTAAGATTATCTCGTAAGCCTTTGCTATTCAGAAAGCGCGAGTGAATGAAAACATTAGGTAAACGTCTTGAGTCAGGCACACGCCATAAGCAAATAAGTTGACACGCTTATTCCACATGACAGTGTTCACATAGTGTTTTGTTTACAGTTTCAAAATAAAAATAATGTTTCATTGAACTATATATTACATTGTTTTAACCATGCAAGAAATACGTGGGGTCTGTGACCACCGTGCCGGTTTTGAATATACTTATTCTTTTTTAGTTCATTTCCACTCTAGCACAGATGCTTCCTGTGTGTGTTTGGCTAATTTAAAACACGTCCTTACTAATTGGGATTTGCATGCAGTCGATTATTAGATGTGGTAGGAATTAACAATCATAAAAACTATTCAAATATAATATAAAGAAACTGAAATATTTATATTTTAGTATTGTGGTTCATTGGCATTGAACGACGCACAATTAGAATCACCGATAGTAATAAAAAAGGGTATTCACCTTTTTTTAGTGCTTGGTAAATATTTGTATCTAGTGGGAACCTACGTAATAGTTTTTGTTAGATAAGTCTATGTTAGATAATTATAAGTCGTTTGGTATACAAAAAATCTATGAACCACAATTGAAAATCGTTTTTAGCACTAATGTATTTCTAACAACGTTAGATAAATAATTCTGGCAGTTCTAGCTAGGTAACAGGTTGAAATATCTGACAAAAAACTGTCTCAAATGTTATATAAATATTTATAATTATTATTGAAGATTAATGATTGACGATGACCAACAACTTCTCCACTATCCTAAGAAAAACTGCAACTGATCAAAACCACCTTAGCAATATACACTTTGATTATTATAATACTTGTCTAAATAATCAAAGAATATACATATAGTTCCGCATCGCAATCAATGTTCCATAAAAACATTTCTCGTCTCATACACATGTAATTAGGGTTGCCACCCTTACTATAATATATAGTATCTTACTATATTTTGATCAATAGTACTATATATTATAGAACAATAATATAGTACGAAAAATACTATATTTTTAATGCTAACTCAACTGTTTCCATTTTAACTGTAACTGGAACACACTGGAACTGTTTGTTACAGGCGTGAACGCGTTTCACGACTTTACTACTAAACGGATCATTATCAAGTTTTGGTTAAACGATGTCAATGGTACAGAAAAGAACACAGGGTACCTACCATCCAGAATTAAAAATTGTTCCCGATGAATGTAAAAATAACTTTAAGACAATGATGATGATGTCTCACTCCGACTTATCAATAATATTGTTATCTATCTCGCTTGCACCTCAAAATCTATGAATAAAGGTTTTTTTTACCGGAATCTGTAACCGAAACACCTTTTTTGAACACTCAGTAAAGTTTTTAGAAACTATGCTAAATAATCATTTTTACTTCTTGAGAAGAAAGTTCTTAGAATTTTTGCAAGGGTTATCATAGTATTGTACCATTTTAGAATCTTGATGAGTTACGCTAACTTTTGTAATGACATGCCGTGGTACTCTTGATACATTTTTTTTACACAGTAGCATGTCAAAATTGATTAAAAGTTAAATATTCTAAAATTAAAAAAAAAACAATGAAAGTAATTTTTTTTTTTTGTATTTAAAGTACGGATGTTTTGGTCCTATTTGGAACCGAAATTATTAGCTATGTTACATAGTTAGCTAATACAAAAAATAATGCAGGGATATATTCATATTTGTAGCTACAGTGTTTAATTATATGGTATAGGGTATCAAACTACAAACATTTAAAAAAAAGTTAATGTAACGTTGAAAAAAAGAGTTGGATTTTTTTTATTATTTTTCCCTATGTAGTTATCGACCTGACCATACACCGGTACCAGCTTATCGTTGGATTTTGAGACACGTTGTATATACATACACACACACACACACATCTGCATATATACCTATCATCTGAGCGTGACAGTCAAACACCTACAGAATCGTGAAAACTGTCTTTTCAATAATGTTCGAGCTTGAGACGGCCGCCTGATCCCAAAATAGGCAGAGCCTGTACAATGGTAACCAGACTGCTGATAAAGATACTTATATATTTCTAAATACATACATATTATAGATAACTTACACCCAGATCCAGAACAAATGATCGTGCTCATCACACAATTATTCGTCCTGGGTGGGAATCGAACCCACGACCTCTGGGTTAACAGTCAGGATCACTAACCACTAGACCATCAGGCCACAGGTAGGTAACACGAACATTGATAAATGTTTTAATATTTTTAGATTTTCTTAAACAGCTCTAATAGTGTACCTTCTGGTTTCCTGTGTTAAAAAGTGTACCGCAGAATAATGGATCAAGGCATAGTCCTGTTGTCGCAACCTAAAGAACTTGTATTATTTTATTAAAAATAGGGTCAAACTATAACAGATGATAAAATAGTTCACTATTTAGTAAAAATGAATGAACAGACATTATTACGACTATAAAGTTATACCGGTAGCGCTACGCCATTGGTCGGCCTGACAATGGTAGGTTGATAAAAAGGCTAGGCATGCATTATAAGTTTGATAATGATCACTTAAGTGCTGATCGAGGTACGAACTAAATAGCAGTTTCTTTATGGGATAGGGGGCAAAACGAGCCAACGGGTCACCTGATGGTAAGTGACTACCGCCTCCCATGGACACCTGCAATTCAAGATGCCTGTAAGGTGGGAGTAGGGGAAGACTCTGGTAACCTTGCTGACTCGGTGAAACACGAAACAAGCATTGCTTCATGTCGGTTTTCTGTGAGGCCGTGGTTGAGCCAGCCCATACATGCAGACGATTAAACTGCATTTCATTAATATGCAATTAGTTACTGTTATTTAAAAAACAGGGCTCGTGGCTAGCCCACATCCCTAGGGCTCGTGGCTAGGGCTCGTGGCTTGGGCTCGTGGCTAGCCCACATCCCTAAGGCTCGTGGCTAAGGCTCGTGCGTAGGGCTCGTGGTTAGGGCTCGTGGTTAGGGCTCGTGGCTAGGACTCGTGGCTAGGGCTCGTGGCTAAGTGTTAATCGAGAAGTTAGACATTACAAGGTTACATAATACTAGCCAGGTCAGTCTTAGGATGGGTGACCATTTTTAAGACATTGAGATCCCTCCTTGCATGGAGAACACGTTAAACCGTCGGTCCCGGTTGCCATATGAAAATCTTTGGTATTCGTTACGGATAGTTGGAGCCTTAAAAAGTCCGACAACCTGGTCTAACTACAGAATTTCGATATCGCCTAGTACTTGGGCTGTGGAGGTCCGATGGCAGTCGCTTCACGTAAAATATCGAAGTTTGGCCGTATTGTAGTTGAATGAAAGCCGACCCCAACTTAGTTGGTAAAAGGCACGGAGGATGATGAATGTTATTGAGTGAATTTGATAATAGTAATAGTGGTGAGATTGTTGCTAACAGTTCTTAGGATATGATTATTAGAGGGCTTATGAGCACTAAAATCCAAGTCGAACTATATAAATGATTATATATGTATATAACTTTATGACTAACTATGATTAAAAGAGTTTGAAACATGTTCTCATTAACTGCACAATTCGCTTTAATCTTATTATTGGCTAGGTACTTAACTAAAACAATGTGTCGGCATGACATGGCATCACTCTATCACGTGATCATTATAATACTATATTGTTGAATTAAAGACTCTTCTTCAAACAAAAGTGATACCAATGTATTCACATGCTGCACTTAAGCTCTTAAACTGATAAGACGAATAATAAGATAACCTACTTAAGTGTATCCATTTACGCTATTTAATAAAAGGACTTTAAATAAGTGCCAATAATCCCGTTTATGAAATGATCAACTTAGACAATCAGAAATGTCGATTGGAATGCGTTATACTACTGTTCCACTATAATATTACAAACTAGCAGCGCCCCGCGGTTTCACCCGCGTAAGCACAGAATCCATAATAGTACCAGTACAGAAGGACCTCTTCGCAATACCATTTAAATAAATAGCGACTCTTGCTCCGACACAATAAGGTGCAATTAAGATCTCACAGCGCTAATTCCAAACGCGTTATATTAACCTAAAACTTGCCTCTCTTTTTATCGCATAACTCTTACCTGTTCTGATGCCGTTAACGCTGTCTTCTGTAAGAAGAATTATTCTAAATATTTAATAACCAGTTATGTGCCTATTACTTTACTTCTGTGAACAAATGAAGTTTTAAATAAACTTAGGCTAAGTATTTACTTAGTAGTCCGGATGTCTTAATAAAAGCTGTTCCCGGATCCCTCCTACTTAAGGCGCAGTATGGCACACCGTGTGGTTTTAGTCGGTTCGATTCCGACACACCGCCACACGCATTAAAAAAAAAGAAAGGTATTTACTTAGTAGTACCTACGTAGATGTAACTTATATTAAAGAAAACTGTTTTATTTCACAATCTCTGCATAGATACTTTAATCTCTAAGAAGATAGGCATTTGCCATACGTTAGTGTGTACCTTGGAATGAAACTATCTCTTTTAGGTGTTAAGCTAGGTAGGTATATGCAAATCAAATCGCGGAACCCTACTCGGATGGATGGAAATCGGTCCATCCGTTGCGGAGATTAGCCAAACAAACACACAGACAGACAGACAAAATTGTTGTAGTCCTAAACCTAGCAAAGCTAAACTTGACTAAGTTACTCCTTATAACACCAGCTATCTGTCAGTGAAAGTCCCGTTTAAATGGGTCCACCCGTTCCGTAGATTAGCCGGAACAAACAAACAGACAGACAAAAATGTGAAAAATATTTTTTGGTATAAGTACCGTGTAAACATTCAGATGCATTTAGTAAAAAACTGTCATTATGACATGACATTACAAACAGACACTTCAAATTTATTTATTTACTAGCAGTTTCCGCGCGGCTTCGATCGAGTGTACATATCGCGTGTATATTTTGCGCGGAACCCTCATTCTTTTTCCAAAATCAGAGTAGCATAAGTTACTCCTTTTAACATCAGCCATCTGCCAGTGAAAGTCCCGTGGAAATCGGTCTACCTGTTCCAGGGATTAGCCGAAACAAGACAGACAAAAATGGTAAAACATGTTGTTTTGGTATATGTTCCGTATATACATCCAAATGCACTTTGTAAAAAGCGGTTATTTTAATATTACAAACAGACACTCCAATTTTATTTATTTCTATAGAGTATAGATAGAAGATGTGTATCAGTTGTTGTGGTCCTAATAAATAAATATAGGTACTCATCATAGCTAAACTTGACCTTGTAAACAGAACTTGTAAGTATCTTACTATACTGATTATAATTATTAATATAATCTAACAACGTAAATACGGGAAACGTAATTTGTAAGCGACAAACGGGCGAAGCGAGTGAGTATCGAAGTAACGTGCTACCTGGCCGGCGCGTGGCAGCCCACTGAATTTCGTACGACTCATCGACGCTGCTAGGTACCTGTAGCTTCATACCTACTGACCGGAGTGGTCCTAGCCTGACGTAAGTCCCGATCAAGTGGGAATATCGGGATAAAAAGTAGCCTATATGTTAATCCAGGTCTCCAGCTATCTACATACCAAGTTTCATCGCAATCGGTTCAGTAGTTTTGGCGTAAAAGAGTAACAAACATCCAAGCATCCATACTCACAAACTTTCACGTTTATAATATTAGTAGGATGTGAAAGTTTGGATGGATGGATGTTTGTTACTATTTCACGCAATAACCACTGAACCAATTGCGATGAAACTTATAACGATATTCTCACTTACGCGGGTGAAACCGCTTGGCGCAGCTAGTAATATTATAAACGTGAAAGTTTGTGAGGATGTTTGTTAAACTTTCACGCAAAAACTATTAAATCGATTGTGATGAAACTTATTAGATAGCTGGAGACCTGGATTAACACATAGGCTGCTTTTTATACCAATATTACCACGGCACAGGACGCGGGTGAAACCGCGGGGCGAAGCTAGTACTTCATAAATATTCAGGCATAATATTCATACGCCGGGTCATATTATTCAGCGTAGCTTTGTACGAGTACTCGTAGTATGAGTTTTAAATCGCGGTTAAACATACTTGGGTACTTTTTTGTGGATATATAACGTAATAATAACAATATACTAAATGCGAGAAAAAAAAATGTATTTGTTACGCTGTCACGTCTTATTTACATACCTATTACATTACATTACATTTACACCTATGTCCAACAGTGGACGTCCTATGGCTGAAATGATGATGATGATGATGATGACGATGATGACACATATTACATTAACTTACTACTTACTTACTTATCACTGAAAGGGCATGATTTTAGCATGCAGTTACAAAATTGTTTTTTTTTTAATATCTACCATCCGTTCAAAAGTTATGACTGTTTGATTTTTCAGGTATTTTTACCTCGGTTTTTCATAAAGTTTTCATTTCTATACTAAGAAAATTCATAAAAACTAACTACGAAAACTTTAAGTTAGATTTTATGGATTTTCTCAATAACTGAGTATGTGTGATTTAAAATCTTTATGAGAAACGGAGGTAAACAAATCTGGAAATTCTAACGGTCATAACTTGTAAACGGATAGTTTTTTTTTTTTTTTGTATAATCTGCATGCTAAAGTCATGCACTTTCAGTGATTTAAGTAAGTGTTCTATGTCAGATACATCCTGTATATAGGATGTATCTAATAATGCGATACTTGCTAGTTGTGACTGTGTAAAGTCATATTCCACTTGCTTTTATGAGACCTGGAAAATCAAACGGTCATAACTTTTAAAGGGATAGTTTCTTTTTCAATGCTTTTTGTAACTGCGTGCTAGAGTTTTGCCCTTTCGGTTGTTTAACTAAGTGTTTCATTGTTAAGGGACTATTAGTTAATTTAGTTAACTACTTGAGTTAGGTTCAAGGTTGAAATTGAACCTGTAAAGTACGAAAGCAATTTGCAATTTGAACCTGTTAAGGCAAGACGTTTTGATGAATGACTTCCGAATGCATTAAGGAAGTGAGACATTTTCCAATCAGATGATATGCAATCAGGAAGATACTTATGTCTAATAATTCGACAAATAATAATAATGATCCCAAACTAGGCAGAGCCTGTACTATGATAACCAGGTTGCTGATAAACACACTTTTATATTTCTAAATACATACATACATATTATAGATAAATTACACCCAGACACAGAACAAATGATCATTTGGGTGTCTGGGTGTAATTTATCTCATCTCATCACACAACCATTTGTCCTGGGTGGGAATCGAACTACTCCAGACCTGCCTATGACTCCGCCTGACCTTAGGTCAGCTATGTTTCAATATTCGGAAATATTTTTGGCTCAACAATCAAGGTCACTAACCACTAGACCAAGAGGCAGTCACTGTATTGTTTCGACCTTAATAACAATAATATTTTAGGATAATACTAGTTCTTGCTAGCGGGTTCGCACGCGTAAAAGTAGCCTTTCCATTCCTCTAAGGCTGTACTATTTTCTTGATTAAAGATATCCTCGCTATGTTCTTTTCTGTATAATTGGCAATGTGTATGCAAATTTCTTGATGATCGGATGAACGATAGGTACGGCAACGGAAATGTGCAAAAACAAACAAATAAACATTTCTTTTTATAATAGTGTAAGCGACACCGTACCGAATCCTGAAATAGTGTATTCATATTATTATTCTGAGTAGAAAATCATTGGAATATTAATTTTTATTTTGTTTTACATTTTTATTGCTTAAAAGTGATACCACAATGAGTAAACAGAACATTTTACCGAAAAAATTTAATAAATACCGCCAAAAAACAGCAATGTAATCAATGAAACAACATTTAAACATTTTATGCAATCAGCTGGGTCTTGACGGCGGCGACTTGAAGGTCACCGTACTACACAAAAAGAATACCGCGTACATTGCGTAGCGAGTAGCGTCAAATGAAACTAATGACTATAAATCCTTAATCTCGCATTTTTATGATAAACTGACTTTTTAACAAAAAAAAGGAGGTTCTCAATTCGACCGTATATATATATATATATAATTACCGACGTAGAGCCTACGTAGGTACATATAAAATTTATAAAATTAATCAGTTTGTTATTTGGCGCCAACTCAAAATAAGTTTATATAAAATTTGATAGTTTATAAATAAGGTCAATACCTAAGACTTATTAAGTTTATTTATTTTTTGCTTTTTAGTTCTTTTAGTCGGTTTAATTTTTTGTTAAAAAGATTGTTGTTTCATGATTTTTTTTCATTATCAGCTCATTTAGTGTGTTAAGTATAAGCAGGAAGAGTAGGTTTTTTCGCGTAGCTCAAACTTACACGCTGTATATTTTCGCGTAGCTCAAACTTACACGCTGTATATTTTCACGTAGCTCAAACTTACACGCTATATATTTTCGCGTAGCTCAAACTTACACGCTGTATATTTTCGCGTAGCTCAAACTTACACGCTGTATATTTTCGCGTAGCTCAAACTTACACGCTGTATATTTTCGCGTAGCTCAAACTTACACGCTGTATATTTTCGCGTAGCTCAAACTTACACGCTGTATATTTTCGCGTAGCTCAAACTTACACGTTGTATATGCCACCGTAAGATTGTGTACATCGTTACTTTATAAACTGACTGGCGATATTATATTAACAATTTAACGTAATTTTAACCGACGAAAAAAAGAGGAGGTTTCCAATTCGACCGAATATATATGTTTTTCTTTTTCATGTATGTTCAGCCCTTACTCCGTTATTTATGAACTGAAATTGATGATTCTTTTTTGTTAGATAGGGTATACCTCAAGGGTGGTCCAATGTTAACGAAGTCAGGATCTGATTATGGGATCCTGATAAAATTGAGAGAAACCATCGAAAGTTGTGGGCACGTATAGTGCTTCTGTTTAATTTTCATAACTTAATCAGGTATTTGTTTTTGGAATCATCACAGCATGAAGCTGAGCTCAGTTGCGCGTGAGCCGGCAACGCGAGTGCACACGTTTACTACGCGCGCATTTACGTCTTTCTTGTAACAAAAATTTAAAAGTACCCTCACTATATGAGTGAATTATATGATAATGTTGACTTTTGTGACACTAGTGGTAGTGAAATTATGGAGGAAGATATAGGAATTGAAAGTGGGCAACGTGTTATTTTTAATTTGAACGAAGAGATGAGTAAGAATGAAAAAGAAAAGGGCGATCAGCGTCAGCCAGAAAAGAGATACCGGCAAGACGATGAGGATGTTATTGAGGATGAAGGTTTTGAGAATGTAGTGCGAGATAAGAGGGCTGCCAGAAGAAGTTCAAAAGAATATAATGTGAATAATCAGGAGATGGAATCTGACAAAAGTGCTGTTGTTTTGACGAGTAAAGAAAAATTACCCAAGCAATTTGGTATGGCAAAGGCTTTACGCTCAGCAGGTGTACAAAACATAAGTAAAATGACATATAAAGGGGCATATAAAATTTTAATTCATTTCGAAAATAGAGAAAGCGCACTTAAATTATTGAAGACTGAAAAGTTACTAAGTTTTGAGTACAGAGTTCAACTTACGGATGAATTAAATTTGTCTTATGGCATACTCAGACATGTTGATTTAGAGATGGAGGAAAAAGAGGTTACCGAAAATTTAAACTGTGAGAACTACCAAATTGAAGGTGTAAGAAGACTTAAAAGATTAAACGGTGACGGGGAATGGGTGAATTCGGAGACCATAAGAATTTGTTTCAAGGGATCAATCTTGCCACCATACGTATATGGGTATGGTTGTCGGTTTAAGGTGGAGCCCTTTACATTCCCAGTGTCCCAGTGTTCCCTTTGTTGGAAATACGGCCACCTTGCCCGTTCATGCCCAAACAAAAATCCTATTTGTCCAAAATGTGGAAATAATCACGCCAATTGTGACACTACATCTTTTGTTTGTGTAAACTGCAAGGGGCCACATATGGCTTTATTTAAAAAATGCCCACTATTTCTAAAAGAGAAAGAGATAAGGATTATTATGACGAAAGACCACTGTACTTATCGAAAGGCGTTAGAAACTTATAATAAGAAAGTGGAGCTGCAGAAAAATACTATTAGCCACAGTAGCACGAAGGAAAATAATATGACTAACAGGGATATGTATGACATTCAACAAGCCAGTAGAGAAGACTCGAATAAAACTCTTATTAGGACTGAGGCCACAATTCACAATAATATATCTGATGTGGATAGTTTTTCGGAAACTGAAGAAACAGTAAGACTAGTTAATCGACCAATAAGTGGTAAAAAGAAAAAAAAAACTAAGCAACATATTGAAGAAAATAGACCTCAAGAAAAACCGTTATATAGCCAGGTTGCTAGTGGTAGTACTTCTAAGGAAAAAAATATGAATCACACAAGTAAGAAATTTAGTTCAAGCTTTAAAATGAATGTGTCTAATACCAGGGCTACATCACTCACTCGAGGTCGCGTTTTATATACCTACCAATTTAGCTATCCGTCCACGGCAAAAGTGTCAGTAGGGGCAACAACGCGTAGCTGAGAGCACGCACGCACGGCAGAACGGCATTCTCCGTTATAAAAACAAAATATCAAATCGAACTTATTATGAAGTGGAGATGTTTAGTTATTGCTAAATGTATACAGACAGTAACGCAATTTAACATAATAAATGTTAAATTGCGTTATTGCTAGATGTTAGTGATCTGTAAAATCCTTTAAAAATAAGTTGCAAAAATGATTTTAGCTATTACTTTTTTGTCAATATAATATAAAAATACTTCAGGTGTTTATTCTTTACTCGCCATTGCCGCGTGGCTGTACTAATAATAAATAATAGTTATCTTCTCAACAAAAAATAAATGTTACTTATATATATACATATTCTATACAATGTTGCACTAAATCAGGTTTTGAGTGATTAGCCAGAGTGAAGTTGTAATAAATGTAGTCTATTAAACCGTCAATAATAAACCCATAATTTCTACGAAAGGTGACGAACTTAGAAGGTGTGGACTGCCAGCGTATTCATTTGTTGTAACTTGTAGGCAAGGCGAACTGACGGCTGCTTCTCTCACACAATATGTAATATAGTTAGAAATATAGTGAAAATAATAATAAGAGCTACTGAAATGTAAAACATATTGAGAGCGCCACGAATTGAGGTTTTTATTTGAGTAGGTAGTTATTTGTTGTTTAATACTTTTGTGTAATATAATATGTAATACAAAAGTATTAAATTATAAGAGTATCTTTCTCTAGTCTACGCAACAGCCATTACTAGCAACCCGCCCTAGCTTCGCACGGGTAGCAGAGACATCTTCAACAATCATAATCATATTTCAACCAATTTACACAAAACCTTAACAAATTACATACCTAAACGTAGAGTTTATAGTGAACAGATAGACAGGCAAACGCGGCGGTGTAAAATGTAGTGATGTAGTAATAGTGATGTATATGTCTACAGCATCAACATTTTATGTTACTATTGAAGGTTTAAGGATATTTTAATTTCCTATAAAAATTAAAGATATAAATTTCATAGGGGAAATAATTTTATTAATCATTATATAAAACTCAACACCCATAAATTTTATTATTAAGTGTGTGTTCCGATATGCCTTGCGAGCACTATAAGAACTGACGTCAATTTAGTATACTGCGAAGCTGTTCCTTTATAATTAGCTTTACTGGTTACTGTTTAATACGGAACACAGTCCAGTATACTGCCATCTATGTTTTTTGGCGCTGTTTTGACGTGAAAATAATTATCATATAATTATAGGTACAAGTTATCTGTTCAACAAGAAAAAAAATTGTTTAAATGTAGTTATATTTAAAAATTTAATATTCAAGTCAATTGTCAATTGACAATTACTCGCAAATTAAAAGTAAGTTTACTTTTTATTAAAACAAAATATTGTTTTTTACGTAACCGAATGCATAATAACTTTATAACCGAATTATTTAAATGGGGGTATGTACGGTAAAAGTGATGAACATATTGCGACAAATAATTGTTTATAATCTAACTGAAAAAAAAATTGTAGTTGATCACATGATCAAAGCACCGAGAGCACCTTTCCTCGAAAACGATAGTGCTCACAGTACAAAAATGGCGACGATTTATGACGTCATATAC
The DNA here is from genome assembly GCA_949752705.1 of Callimorpha dominula. Taxonomy (NCBI): domain Eukaryota; kingdom Metazoa; phylum Arthropoda; class Insecta; order Lepidoptera; family Erebidae; genus Callimorpha; species Callimorpha dominula. The sequence goes on along the minus strand of OX457002.1, from coordinate 20,951,076 downwards.
TTCCCTAGGATACTGCGGCAGTATTCTGTCAGTCCATAACGGAACGAAGTTATCTCCAGTAAGAGCACTGAACAGTGCTCGCAGTGTATATAGGGACATACCCCAAATAAATATTTTATTTCATTATTTGTGTACTTTGTACAACCCTAGAGTGTCCGGCAGTTCGGCTACATGCACAGACGAAGGTCGCGCGGTGGGCAAGGCGTTCTCAACTTTCGAAAAGCGTAAATAAGATATATTTCTGGTCGCAGCTAACGCCAGGTATTATTATTTCAATTTTGTAGGCTATTATAACGTAGGTATTTTGAGTTTTGTATGGGAGTGATGTATCTGTTACGAAGTAACTATTATCTTATCTGTGCTAATACTATCAAGAGGGTTAAAGATATCTATTTATCAGACTGTTCGTTTGAAGATAAAATAAATCAGATAGGTAGTTTTTTGATGGACATGTGTGTTCAGTTTATTATTCAAGTTATGAAAACATTTGCAACAAAATTATATCTATGTTTTTAAATGGCTAAAGATAGTAATAAGAGAACTGTGTTAAATATATTGCAGTGGAATGCACAGAGTTTACGACCCAAGCTTGCTGAGTTTGAACTCCTAGTTTCTCAAGAAAAGATACATATTGCGATCGTATCAGAAACATGGTTAGAACCAGAATCACATTTAAATATTAGTGGATATAATATTTTTAGAAATGATAGGCAAGACGGATATGGCGGCACAGCTCTTATAATACATAAATCATTAATAGTACAAGAGTGTCCTGTTAAGATAAACAACTTGGGTATAGAAATAGTTTGCATTAAATTAATGAATTGTAAGGATATCTCTCATATATTGTCAATATACTGTCCTTCTTCGGTTCGATACTGTCAATATGACTGGGAACAGTTATTTGCACTGTTTTCGAGTAAATGTATTATAGCAGGTGATTTTAACGCCCATCATTTAAATTGGTCAAATAAGAGTGACACCCGAGGCCGTCAAATATATGATGTAGCATTGGAGGCCGGATATATTTCTTTAAATAATGGGGATATAACTAGAATTAAATCGGTCAATAATGTTGTTCAGAAAACTTCGCCTGATGTAACCTTTGCATCATCTGAGCTGTCTTATATGCTCAATTGGGGTGTCATCAATGAGAATCTAGGCAGTGATCATCTTTGCATTAAAATATCTTTAAGCTTTGTTCGTTCCGTTAACATGATTTATAAACGTAATTTTAAGGCAGCAAATTGGAAAAAATATAATAGCTCCTTGAACGAATGTAATGTAGAATATTTTGAAACTGACAATATACAAGTATTATATAATAATTTAACAGAACACATAAATAAGGCGGCAGATGAGCATATTCCCATGACAAACATAAACATAAACCCCAAAAAGAATTTTCGACCTAAGCCCTACTGGAACCCTTTTCTATCCAAGCTAGTAGCACAACGTAGGTTAGCCCTGAGTCAGTTTAGGAGAAATCCTACTCCAAATAATCTTAGTATCCTAGAATGTAAAACAGAAGAGGCTAAGAAAGCTATTAGAGAGGCGAAGTTAAAAGACTGGCAAACATATTGTAGCAGTATAAATGAACAAACTTCTAGCTCGGAAATGTGGAAACGTATGAGATGGGCTAAGGGTTATAGGTTACCTAGTACCACTATTTCACAGGCATCTAATGAACAAAGACTAGAGCTTCTTGGTAGTCTTACACCGGACTATGCGTCTTCAAAACTGCCCGATTTTAAGTCAAATAACATACTGCTGGAGCAAAACTTTGATATACAAGAAATGTGTCATTGTTTAAAAAAAAAAGATACAGCACCAGGTCAGGATGGTATAACCTATTCTCTCTTGTACTATCTGCCAGCCAAGTGGAAATTATATTTAGTACATATGTATAATCGCATTTTAGATACAGGTGTTGTACCAATGGAATGGCGCAATATTCTTATAGCACCTATACCAAAATCTACACCAAATGGTGCAATTAAACTTAGACCTATATCGTTAATATCCTGTATATGCAAAATATTTCATTCCATGATTACCAGGCGCTTGGAGTGGTTTATTGAAAAGAACATGTTGTTGTCTCCTTACACTTCAGGTTTTCGTAGAGGGCAGTCTACTCTAGACTGTTTAGTTAAATTAATTAGTCAAGTTTACTTAGGATTTTCAAATCACCAACCATAGCCTGTTTTCTTGATATAGAAAATGCTTATAATAATTTTATAATAGATGTTATGACTAAGGAATTGGATGATATTGGCATTGGTAAAAAAATTTGTGTATATCTTTGGAATTTTTTAAGCAAACGACATCTTGCTATTAAACATGAAAATAATCAGGAATATTTTGTCAGGCACACAAATAAAGGCTTAGCTCAAGGTGATCCAATATCCCCTACTCTATTTAATATTATAACAATAAAATGTTTTCAGGACCTTAAAAATGTTATCATGTGTCAATATGCAGATGACTTTGTGTTATACAATACTTCTAGCAACCTCATGCAAAGTAAAAATTGTGTTCAAGCAGCTTTAGATCAAATTTGTAATGTTTTAAGTAATATTGGTTTAGAACTATCTGCAGTTAAATCAAAAGTATGTGTCTTCACTAGAGGGTTTAAAAAGTTAGAGGTTGATTTAAAATTAAATAATTGTACATTGGATGTCTTGGATAATTATAAATATTTAGGTGTTTGGTTGGATCGACGTTTGTGTTGGACTAAACAAATAAATGTTATTGTGGAAAAGTCACAAAGAAATCTTAATTTACTAAGAGTTTTGGCTGGTACTTCCTGGGGCTTACATCCCAAACATTTAAGACACATTTATATTGCTTTGATCAGAAGTCGTGTAGACTATGGTAGTATTTTGTATGCTAGCTGTGCCAAAATTAATTTAGATAAAATAAATAAAATTCAAAATCAGGCATTAAGAATAATAGGGGGATTTATTAAAACCACTCCTATTCATGTGATGGAGAGTGAACTCTGTGTTCCTCCACTGCAATTTCGGAGAAAATACTTAATATACAAATATTGTCTAAAATCTAAGTCTACAGAGAATAATGTGATACATAAGCTACTATGTGATCTTTACACCTTGCGTACTAGTAATTATTGGAAAAATAAAATGTTTCCTTTGCTTGGATCAGTTTATAACGAAGTTAAAGAAGAACAGATTGCATCAAGTAATCCCTTGCAAATGTTTAATTTAGATATATGGGTAACTAACTTTAATACTAGTGAATTTATTAATTTGGATCTGGATAGTATAAGAAAATCAAAAAAATCCTATGATAGAAATTTATTACATCATTCAATAATTGAAGATTTGTATAGTATGTATAAAGACTGGTTTTTTATTTTTACTGATGGGTCTAAGAATGTAAATGGCCAGGGAGCAGCCTTTTATATACCAAATACATCCATTTCAAACCAAGATAATTGTTTTAGAATTAGTAAAGAAGTATGTATCATGACTTTGGAACTTTTTGCAATTTCTGAAGCAATATCCTATTTCATAAATAATTATATACAGCATAGGAAGGTGGTCGTGTTGACGGATAGCAAAAGTTGTTTACAACATATAGCTCGATGCGCCTCTGGTTTCAGAGGTGCATCGCTAGCATATGTTATCATATCTAAAATAGACCAACTTCGCCAAAGTGGTGTGCATCTGAGATTGCAGTGGGTTCCATCACATGTAGGGTTACGAGGTAATGAAGAGGCTGATATAATTGCAAAAAATGCTGCTGCAAACGGCAAAGACATTAGCTTTATACCGGACTATTCGGAATTTTTACCTAAATATAAACAAATTTGTTATGATAACTGGAAGGAATACTTTAATCAATGTTCTGTTGAAAAAGGTATATGGTATAAAACCATTCAGTGTCAGCCTCTCCGTATACCCTGGTGTGCCTATACTAACTTGAACAGAAAGTTAGTTATTACAGCTCATAGACTCAGATCAGGACACATTCCATGTAATAAATTTTACTTCATGATGAGAAAGACTGCTTCAAATAGTTGTGAGGATTGCGGTGTATATGAGGACATATATCATCTATTGATGGAGTGTGTTCGGTATGAGTCCATGAGAGTACAGATGAGTGACTATGGCTTGAACAGGTTTGACGTTGGTAGTTTTAACAGTATTCTAGCTCAACCTAACTCTGAGGCAGCTGAAAGCTTGTTTAGGCTAATAAGACATGATAATAAGACACAATGGTGCCGATTCTATTGTACACTCGACTAAACTAAAACCTGACTTAATTTCTTCATATGAAATCAACCTAGTGTTCTTCGTAATAAGGTCTATTTGTTACAAGCATCTATTTCTCAGCGCCGCTAAATTTCACTATAACCTGTCAACGTATACTCAACTTTATTTCCACGCAGCGAGAGTCTCCATTTATTCAAACGTTGTACAATTGCCGTATAAAAACTTGTTCAAAACGAACAAGGATGACGTGTTTTTAATGTACACCTACGAAGACGCTTACTAAAAACACAGAGCAAAAGAGATGGCATTCAACGGATAGCGGCTCTCGCTACGTGGTATTAAAGTTTATTTAAGCGTATCAGACTTTAGTCGACAAATAAATTGCTTATTTCGATAGCAACATATGTTACCTACTTGTTTCAATTTGAAATAAGACCTTGTTTTGAAGTGTACAAGGTTTACATCTTATATGAAGAAAATTTAGTGAATTTTAATTTAGCGAGTGAAGTAACAGAATTGGGGCCAATGACACTCAAATAAGCTTAATTTTAATTTTATGCATACATAATTTAAGTACAAATATGTAATTAGGGTATGATGGGACAGATGTGCACAAAGTGTAAAAGTCCCTTAAAAATTGAAAAAAAAAAAATAAAAAAAAAAAAAGAAGCTGAGCTGATGATGGAAACTATGCCTTTCATACTCAGTTAGAAGTTAGATATAAAAACTGTGGTTTTTATGACAGAAACCACTTAATATGCTTTAAGGAAAATATATTTGATAGCGTTTTAAAGTATTTAGTATTAAATGTATTAAAAGACAAGCAGCGCCCCGCGGTTTCGCTCGCGTAAGTCCCGATGAAGTAGGAAAATCGGGATAAAAAGTAGCCTATATGTTAATCCAGGTCTCCAGCTATCTACATACCAAGTTTCATCGCAATGGGTTCAATAGTTTTGGCGTGAAATAGTAGTTGTCAGAGTATTAATAGATGACGCGAGCCACAAAAATCATAAAATAAATACCTTAACAAAAAAATAAAAAAACCGACTGAATCATAAAAAAAAGATAATCTATCAATTTGTTGTTTGGCGCCGACTCAAAATTTGTTTTTATAAAACTTGATAGTTTATTTAAATAAGCTTAATACTCAAGACCTCAAATCTTATTGGTCGGTTTCATTCTCGTTAGTTTATAATGACTCGATGTCAAATCGTCAAATTGTAAACGAAACTGCAGAGCTATAATTTTACGAGTAAAATTATAAACCACGTCCCTTGATTTGTCAATAATAGCAAAATAACTTTTTTAAAATAAAACAACGAGGTTCACTATCTTACTTACGGTGACATATATAAAATTCCACAGCATTATCTAGACCTAAACAATGCCAACTAAGTGTAGTACCTACTATTACTCAAGTTCAACGTGTTCTAGATACCCACTTATAAACATTACTTACAGCTCACAGCTGGTACATTGCTATAATTTGTAAACACACACATAGTCATCAAGACCAATGCAATAAATATGTTTATGCATACAAAAATTTGCACTGAGGGGATCCCGCGACCGCGACTGACGTTGCAGTCCAATGCCACCGCCACGTCACAAAGGTCGTCAAACAATAATTGGGTTATAGAAAAAAATAAATTTGGTTTTTTTATGTATGTATTTGACTGGCCTGTTGGTCTAGTGGTTAGTGACCCTGACTGCTAAGCCAGAGGTCGTGGGTTCGATTCCCACCCAGGACAAATAATTGTGTGATGAGCACGATAATTTGTTCTGTGTCTGGGTGTAATTTATCTATAATATGTATGTATTTAGAAATATATAAGTTTGTTAATCAGCAGTCTGGTTACCATAGTACAGGCTTTGCCTAGTTTGGGATCAGACGGCCGTGTGTAAGATGTGTGGAGTTATTATTATTATTATTTTAAAACTTTACCATAAATTATAATAATAGGCGATGCGAAAAATTTAATTATTACTTTTTTAAATTAGTTATATGAACGATTGAAAATTGATACATTTTTATCAGACTAGGTGTTTGATTTCTCAAACACCCAGTACAAACAACCACCTATCATAATAATTTTCTTAATATTGAAACATAGGTGACCTAAGAGCAGCGGATTCGGCACATAGGCAGGTCTGGAGCGGTTCAGCGCAAGAACCGGCCTGCGGGCGACTAACTTTTGGGGAAGTCGTCGTCCGTACAGATACAGGCCCGAGAAACAGAGCGCAGTGTTCCGCGCGCGCTTCTCAGAGGAGTGCGACCGATGGGTGACGGTCGCACCGGGTGACGGGACCCGTTTTGGGTGAGACGAGTCAATTCCTGTCGGGGGTTGCGGAAGAATGCAATGGCGTTTCTCGCTCCCTCGATCATGGGCAAGCAGTGGAACACCGGGGTGGTTTTTAGTCGGTAAGAGTCCGACACACCTCTTCGCCCCCCCGCCCCCAAGGGCGGAGGACATCCATGAGGATCTTCCAACTTGACATCAAAAAAAAAAAAGGTGGCGTGACGCATCCCACGCTCGCAACTCTATGTAGGAGGGGGGAAAGCCCCCCACTCACTATTCATCACCGTCTGACGTCCTGACAGGCAAGCGAAGTCTGTCGGGGCTCGGGGTTTGAGTGGTAACCCTTCAAGGGCTTATCTCAACTCCCGACTATAGGCTATAATGATGTAAACCGTGTGGTTTTAGTCGGTTCGAGTCCGACATAACCACGTCATCATGCAATCGGTGAAGTGGTACCCGTACCACACGTAAAAAATAATATATATATTGAAACATAAATTATATACGTACACAAAATAATTATAATTATGTTGATGTATACAAATTATCTTCAAACATCGGAAGTGAGTGAACGCAGCTTGTAGCTTGTGTCCATGATTTTTTTTTTTTTAAATTTTAAAACATTTGAAACACTATTTTCAATAGAACGTCCATCTAACGTTCTATTGAAAATAGTGTTTAGTTAAAAGCTGCAGTTAAAGTAGATGTATAAATTGTGACCTAATCACAGAAATTGAGGTGCGATACCCAATTAAAACCCGACGTTTGGAGCGCATTGCATCAATCATAGTCATTCCACCTAGGAATAATGAGAACTCAGCGACGCTTGTGAGTTGCGATTTTCGGTAGCTATCCGGAATTTAACCTACAGTACAGTTTTTTTTACCCAAAGTTTCGATCAAATTGCACCGATCGTAAGTTGACTGAGGTCTCAGCGACGCTTCCGTGAGTTGCAAGTTTAAGTGACTACCTACTATCAATAAGTCCCTATGTTTATCAGTACAAGTTACGAAGTTAAAAAAAAAATTGTAAAAAAAAATTAATTTTAGTATTGGCGCCACCTTAGATTTCGATTTTTCCATGATGTACTCGTACCTACTGTATTTCTAGTCAAACCCTTTCATGTCCATATTGATGGGGTTGGTAAAATATTTGTAATTTTGTGGCGGCGGACATCTTAATACTAAATACACATACTTGTTTTATCATCAGAACTAAAGTTGTGTATCAAATTTCAGATCAATTTGTCAACAGGACGAGGACAAATTTCAATTACTAGATTTGACTTACAATTTGTTGTGTCTTACAACAAGGCAATCCAAATAAAACCGTTTAATAATAATTACTTGTAGTCATATCAAGAAAGGAGAGAAGAGAAGGAGTCTACTCAAGTGGTGATATTTATTGCTATCATTTCAATTACTAGATTTGACTTACAATTTGTTGTGTCTTACAACAAGGCAAGCCAAATAAAAACCGTTTAATAATAATTATTTGTAGTCATATCAAGAAAGAAGCGAAGAGAAGGAGCCTACTCAAGTAGTGATATTTATTGCTATCATTTCAATTTTATTATTTTACTAAGCTTCGATTACATCAAAGGATAAACAACCGGATCGAATGTAAAAAAGTTAAGTCATTTAATTGTAGACACGAGGCCGGCCCTCTAGCAAACTTCATTTCCGCTACTTTTAAGCGGATCTTGGACCGATCTTTTACATTTTAACGTGGGAGAGCCATGCTTCGGCACGTATGGGCCGGCTCGACTCCGCTCGATACCACGGCCTCACAGAAAACCGGCACAAAACCGCTTCAGAGTGTTCAGAGGGGGGCAAAGATTCATTGTCATAGTTCTGTCGTGCTATGCTAATCATTCCGCAGTCCTCTTAGTGGACTCCGAACATGGATCTGTATCTATATTCGGAGTGGACTAGGTTAGTATTGAGAATGTTTAATTCACAGCCGTAATCGTCTCCTACTAGTCTAGCCGTGGCCCCGTTTCAGATATTAGTTGTATAAACAACTGTTTTTATAGTAACTACTAAGTTCGCATGCCCTAATATGTTTGATAACAAACGATTACTGTCGCTTATAAACAATGCCATCGCCACAATGAGCAGGGCTGACAACTGGCAGCACTACTACTGCACTTTTGTTTTAAATAATATATTGAGACATTTTAAACATTGCAACACCTAGACCCAAACTAGGCAGAGCTTGTATTGTGGGCTCTAAACACGGATAACACACACTTAGATATTTTTTTTTTATAAGTACATCACCATCTTCTGCCATTTTCCAAATTCCCATTGGGGTCATCGCAATGTGACACATTGCAAAAGGTTTTAGATGATTTCTTTTATGACCATCCGCTTGTCTGACGCCAACTATCCTTGGAAATGTAGTGGTTTCAAGACGGGAAAGAAGGAAGAAGGTATGTTTGTATAAGGAAAAATGGGTAGAGACAGGAACCCAAGGTAAGGGTTATGTCTAGTCTTGTATGGGGAATGGGACTGAGACTGCAGTAGCTCAGTAGCAGAGGAGTCGCGTACCCGAATGTCCTGGTATTTACTGTTACTTGGACAGGAACACCTGCTGGCTTTTTTTTTTTGTAAATACGTACGTATTATAAAATATTAAGCGGCAGCCATTAGGCTAAGGCGTCGGACTTGCAATGGAATGGTTGCGGGTTCGAACGCCACCCAGTGCACTACCGATGTGAACCCACTCCTAACAAGCATTTAGCTTAGCTGGAGGGGTGAACAAGAATAGTAGTAATTTGTAACCCACTCTAGTAGTATAAAAAAAAAATACTACTAAATTGCTACATGCATTCAAATATTTGTATTGTGAGGGAATCGAATCAGCGACCTCCGGCGAGGCAGGGGAATGATCGGATCGGTGGTTAGTACAGGGTTTTCTTTTCAGGTTATGTAGTAACACTTATACTTTTTTTTACGTGATGGGGGGCAAACGAGCAGACGGGTCACCTGATGGTATGTGACTACCGACGCCCATGGGCATCTGTAACTCAAGAGTAACAAATGCGTTGCCGCTCTTTAAGGTGGGAGTAAGGGGATTGATCACATTTATTACCTAATAATATTGGTAACTCGGAGTCAGCCTGTGACCACGGCCAGTGCAACCTGGTCGAAACGTCAGGCAATTCAGAGGTATGTAATACCTTTCCGTGATCGCGTCAATTCCCGTGTGAATGCATAGTTATATTGGTAACTCATTTAAATAATAAATGTAAAAAGATATATTTTAGTAAAATAATTTAAATATAATTTATTAGTGTTTCATTGCCACCTAGGTATTTGAAAAATTTCACAAACTTGAGAAAATGTAATATATATCTTATCTTATCTTAATCTTATCTTATCTTATAATAATATATATAAATCTCGTGTCACAATGTTTGTCCTCAATGGACTCCTAAACCACTTAACCGATTATAATAAAATTCGTACACCATGTGCAGTTCGATCCAACTTGAGAGATAGGATAGTTTAAATCTCAAATTATAGTCGCAATTTTAATTTATTGCGGCGGTACGAAGTTCGCCGGGTCAGCTAGTATATATATATATATATATTTTTTATGGTATAGAGGGCAAACGAGTAGACGGGTCACCTGATGGTAAATGACTACCATCTAGTACTAATCATACATACTAGTTACTAATCTAGTAAGTCAAGAGTCACAAGTGCGTTGCCGCCCTTTCAGGTGGGGAGGGGGGACGAGTGGGAAAAGGGGATAGGGGAAGGACGGGAATAGCGGAGAGGGAAGGGCTAGGGCCTCCGGTAACCTCACGCACGCGGCGAAATGCAATGCAAACATTGCTTCACTGCCGGTTTTCTGTGAGGCCATGGTATCGAGCGGAGTCGAGCCGGCCCATACGTGCCGAAGCATGGCTCTCCATGGTCCAAGATCCGCTTAAAAGTAGCGGAAATGAATACAGATCGTTTTTTCTCCCTAGGATACCTATCCGCGGATACGGAAACGCATACACTTATCCGGAACGTCACTAGTAGATAGTGGGACCTCGTTAGGGAGGCTTAGGCCAGCTTTGGAGTACCCATAGGCGACATGATCGTAATTGGGGCAATTTAGTAATATTTATCACCTCTCAGCATAAAAGCAAATTATTTTTTGAAGTGAAAACTTCTTTAGGCACGTTGGGCACTTTTGGTAAAGGGAAAAAGCACTGAACTCGCATGACCGTTACGCTCAGATGACAGATGTGTCAACTATGTTTTTACTTCTGACGTGCAGTCTTACGACTGACAGTTCTTTTTTATATTAGGTAGATTTCAGTTTTGAATATGAAGGTACAATAACAAAGCACTAGGATTTTATTAGTATAACTAGCTTCTGCCCGCAAAAATCGTAAATTCTGCCGAGATAAAAAGTAGCCTACTTAGGTATGTGGTATTCCAGATATTCGAAATTGAAATTTGAAAAAGGAAATATAATGGCAAAGAGATAATCTCTTTGCCAAATTTTGAACCAGATCCATTTAGCCGTTCGGGCGTGATTGAGTAGCAAACATTTATCTATCCAAACTTTCGCATTTATAGTAGTATTTTATATCTGTAACACCATGTATATCATACTACTATAAATACTATAAAGCACGCTCCTAAAATTTTAGGAGCGTTATATGTAGCTGACAAATAGGTAGTTGATTTAGCTCGAAAAAAAATATATAGTTTCATTCATGTCAGCCCTCCTTCAGACGAAATATTAATTTAATCGGTCCATTTTCAACTTCAATTTTTTTAATTTCTAAATATAAATTCCGTCTTAAAAACAAAATTCATAAAATTGTAAGCGCTTTACGTTATTCACGGGGTCTACTATACAACCCTAAAATATGCCCTCATCTTTTTGTAACAGATTGTATTAGTAAAGTACGATTCACACCACAGATCAAGGGAGATTTGTTAAGTATCGTAATCGTATAGTAATCGAGTGTCAACCAGCGACCGCGTCATTTCTCTAACATTTTGTCAGTACTACGAAATGCCGCGATGTTCAATGGTAGTTTTCTTAAATAACAGCTTTAAAATGAATTATATGAAAGATGACATCTTATTTTATACGTAACTACAACAATTAAACTATATTTTGCCATAATAATCAATAAGCAAAAATGGTACACTGATATTTATGATGTTGAAATATTAAATTCATCCTATTATTAAAACGAAAACCATTGCTAGTACGGCTTACATAATAATCATACTGTTAGCGACGCAATGTATGAGTTCGTAAACTAGGGATGTGCACATGATACGTCGCTTTTGTTTCTTACGATGTTTTTATTATGCCTGAATGGCAAGTCAAGTACACATTTTAGCATATGCTTATCTAATGAACTTTAAAATATATGAATATTTATGTATAGTGTCAAATTATGCAAATATACTTTTAGTGTTGTGTTATTTTTATTTTAGATTTCCAAAAGGTAAAAAAAAAAAGGAAAGTACCTATATAAATGCTACAGGCCAGGGCCCAAACTGGTTTCCGAACAAGAAAGCAATGTCTCGTGAATACCCTATTAATATTGCTGCGTTAATTAAAAAAAAACATTGGATGCATAATTTATCAAAAAAAAAATTCAAGCAGCATATATGTTAAACAAGTATTAGCATTTAACTGTCATTTGCTTACTAGTAGGTTTCCCTCGTATTTCATCTTAACTAACAAGAAAACAAAAACAACTAAAAGTCTCACATTTAAAAAGAAGCATCAAGAAGTCCATAATCAATAACTTAATACTTTATTTTTGTAATTGAAATCACTAGCATATATGAAATACAAATTGCTTTTGCACAGCACAACGATAATTATTGATATCTATGTGAGTGTAAGGCGGACGGTAACTCTAAATAAACGCTATTTCTTACACGTTAATGTGTTTATTCGATTTTCAAGCACTCATTGACTTGTTGATATCGTATACACTTAAGTGCGTGTGAGTCTACGCATCTATTGGTTTTGTTGAACTGCATATGAAGTTGTAAGCTAATGGAAGGGACAATTTGGAGACAGCGGTTTTCATACATTTCGATCTAAAAGGCAAATCTAGTTGATTCTATGATCTGAGATTCACACCGAACGGGCCGCGCCAGAGTGCGTTTTTAGTACGGTGACAGAAATTTAAGTTTATATTTATTACTTATAATTCATTTTTGCTTGGCACTTCTTGCCGTTATACTTACTATACCGAATAGTACTTTAGATTCCTTACCGGCAATAGGTCCAGCGGCTAACACCCCTTGCTGACTCAAAGTCGTCCCCAACTCACAGGCACTAGTGGGTACCACGAACATGCTATTGTAGGCAATGCTAGCGAACCCAAGCAAGGACACACTTGTCAGGCATATCAGGAGAAACCCGTAGATACCGCAACCTGTTAAACAATTTTTTTTTTATTTACATGATAAATTATACAACTGTGTGTTAATCCAGGTTTCTAGCTATCTACATACCAATTTTCATCGCAATCGGTTCAGTAGTTTTTGCGTGAAAGTGTAACAAACATCCATACATCCTCACAAACTTTCACGTTTATAATATTAGTAAAATATTAGTAAGATAGTGAAACCAAAAATTAATAAATGTACTAATTTGACTATAGCGAATTATGACGTGAATGGTTGCTAATTTATACAAGTTTTTACAGACGTTACAGAAGTTGTTACGCTTTGACGTTTAATAAATATAGATAAAGAAACACGGTAGTTGACAGTCGACTACCTACCGTTTTATGAATATTTAATTATGTCTAAAAATTAAAACTACTAACCTTGGATATTCTAACAATCTGACATTTAAATATATCAATTTTGACAAGCTCCTGTAACTGTAAAATATTTCAAATCATACAGAAGACAAAGGAAAAATTACATTTTGGATTTATTATTTTATTAATACTGCCCTTAATCATCATCCTCCGCGCCTTTTCCCAACTAAGTTGGGGTCGGCTTTCAGTCTAACTACGATAGGGCCAAACTTTGATATTTTACGTGAATCGACTGCCGTCAGACCTTCACAACGGCAAAACCGAAGTACTGACAAGGAATACATATTAGTAACAGTACAGAAGGACCTCTTCGCAATACCATTTACATAAATAGCGACTCTTGCTCCGACACAATCATGTGCAATTCAGATCGCACACCGCTAATTACCAACAGCTTATATTAACCTAAAACTTGATATCGGAGTTCTGTAGTTAGACCAGGTTGTCGGACTTTATAGGGCTTAAACTACCCGTAACGAAATGTCACAGATGTCCACCCGGGACTTCTCCGAATCATGGACAGGTCTCAATGTGTTAAGAATGGTCACCCATCCTAGACTGTCCTGGCTAGTATTAGAAATAAAGAAGAAAAGTGATTTATTATAAATTATTCGCTGATGAAACCGCGGGGCACAGCTAGTCATATCCAACAGTGAAAATCTCAGGTATCATAAGCCAACTGGCAACTATTAATACGTGAATTTACGGTCGAATACTCTAAGTCTAAGCACTACTAAATTAAAAAAAATATATAATAATAATAAGTAGAAATTATAAGACGTTGGTAGATATAATTCTGTCACATTACAAGACATATTAAATATCAACATTAACATAACATATATATTAAACATAAACGCGGAAAATCATATAAATTGGTTGTCTGGAAGAGATCGCCGTGAGCGATAAGACCGCCAATTGATATGCCTGAATGTGTGTATTGTTTTTTGATTGTATCTTACATTAAAGGTGTACAATAAAGAGATAAATAAATAAATAAATAAATTTTATTTATTACATTGTCATGTTTTATTAAAGTTTATGATAAATAATATGTTGATAAACATATAATTAAGATCAATTTAACAATTATAACAATTATACTAAAGAGGCCTTAAAGCTAAACTAGCGGATATAGTCGGTCTCACTCATTAGTCTAAAAAGTACAAAAATTTGTCCTGTTAACCTTGAACGATCCATTTTCATATCCTGACATTTATCGTGGGAGAGCCATGCTTCGACACATAATATATGGGCCGGCTCGACCGGAGTGATACCACGGCCTCACAGAAAACCGGCAGTGAAGCAATAATTTTATTGCTTTTCGCCGAGTGAGTGATGTTATCTGAGGCCCTAACCCCCTCCCCCCTCCCATTTCTATCCCTCTTCCACCCTTCCCCTACTCCAACGTTCAAATTAAAAAAAAAAACTAACTCAAAAAATCTTTATTTCATAAAATTAACCATCAATTATTCGAAATCGTCGATTTAATAAATAATTCTTATAATTAAAAAATATAGATCAACACACACAGAGTCACCGCAACAATAGTTTGTATGTCAAATGTAAAATAATTAAAGAAAACTAAATTGGATAACATAATATCACATCTGCCTGTTTCGATCTAAAACCGCCCGTTTCCAAATGGTTGAGCCTTGTGAGAAGAAATTCGAGGCCGGCAACGCCCTAGTGACGCTTGAGTTGCAGGTGTCCATGGGCGGCGGTAGTCACTCACCATCAGGTGACCCGTCTGCTCGTTTGCCCCCTATAATATAAAAAAGGAAGTTTGCAGCAAGTTATGATATTATTGTATTGTCATCGATCCTTGACACGTGTGCAAGTTTGGAGTCAATCAGGTGCCATTAAATTGGTAAAATGACGTTGAATGATTGCTTTAAACAAATAAATAGGTACATACAAACACGTGGAGCTAATAATAGTGTTAAAATATACATAAAAGTATGCTCTAGGGCCGCGTTTAATTACTATAAAAAGCGACAATTACATTAGCGATAAATTCGTGAAATTTGAAATAAAACGTCGTAAAAACTCATTTTTAACATTGCAAGTTCATACACTGTGCTACAAACGAGTATTTACATATTTTGAGCGTATTGATTATCCGGGGAACGTAGTCGATAACGTAAAGGACTAAAAATTTTAAAGAATGAAACCATAATAATTAAAATATATTTATCTATATATATATTTTATAAAAATGAATCCCTATTTCCCTTGGTCACGGTATCACGCGTGAACGGCTGGAAAAAAATAAGAAAAATACGCTGAAAATTAATAAATTTAATACTAGAAAACTTATGTTTATTATTATGCAGCATATTATGGTGCAGCTAGTAATATATAAAATAAAGATAAATATAATATATTAAATAATTGCATTCTTCAAAACTAGCCGGACAATATATCGTAAGAAAAAAAAATCTGTTTCAGACGTCAAAATTCTTATCTTTAGATGTCAGATAATTTTGTTTATTTATTTCTAGCGATAGTATAAAGACATTACCGGAAGGGGCTCGTGGCTAAGTAGTAACCGAGCACGTTACAAGGTTAAGTAACACTAGCCAGGTCAGTCTTAGAATGGGTGACAATTCTTAACACAATGAGACCCCTCCGCGCCCGGTCGTTCCCGGTTGCAAGACGAACATCTGTGGCATTCGTTACGGGTAGTTGGTAACCCTAAAAAGTCCGACAACCTGGTCAAACTACAGAACTTCGATATCGCCTAATACTTGGGTTGTAGAGGTCTAATGGCAGTCCCTTGAGGTAAAATATCGAAGTTCAGTCGTACCGTAGTTAGACTGAAAGCCGCCCCCCACTTAGTTGTGAAAAAGGCGACGAGGATGATAGAATAAAGGCATTACATGGATATGTAGTCTTTGCACAGCTACTTAGTTAGCTTATGTTTGTAAACAAGTTCTCGCATACTAAGCGTTTACCATTACCGGTAATTTATAAACAATTACCAACAATAGTGACGGCATTTGCGTGCTGCCTACTCAGTGTAGTTCTGTAGAGGATCTCCAGAGTTACATAGCTAGTTAGGTAACTAGTATATATAGTTATACTTTAGAAAAACTTAAAAACCACGATTTAACAGCAAACTAAATTTAACAGTAAAAATGAGGTTTAACTCTTCACCTTCTGGCGTTATCATCAATACATCGTTACTAAGCCAAATCTGTTTTACTCGTCATAACAAATCATATGAGCCCAAACTCGGGTTTATTAGTAGCCAATGAAAAGTTCTAGTATCTACCTGGCTCCATTATCAGCTCAGCTCCAAGATGCCAAATAATTGACCACCCAACTATCCGAACTACATATAAATACAAGTTTGCATAACGACAATATTAGAAGTAGGTAAGTTAAAATTGACTTCCAAGAGATTTGTTTACATAGTTAGTTAGTTAGTTATAAGTAAAGGTAATAAAAGCGTGTTAATAAAATACCGTTCAGTTTACCACTTTCTTTTGTTTGACAATTTTAATTTATAAAAAAATACCCTTTAGAAAAGATGGCAATAAAGTTTTTAAACAAACATTTTGGATAAATTTGAATCGTATATTCACACTCTGTACGTTGATAAAAAAAAATGAATGAAATTGTCTTTTTGAAATCTAAATAAAATGGAATTAAAATTTTACGTCTTCTCAACAGGTATTTGTATCCAAAGCTGGTCCTATTAAGTGAACCGTGTGCTCACTGATACTTGGTTAGTAAAAAAAAAGAAAAAATACACACCAACTCTGCTAAGAGCCGCTTCAAAAGGTAGTTTCTCAGAGTTAATTTTATCACTTTTTTCAAGATTCATTTTTATCAATTAATGAACGTTCAGGTTACAAAATAAAACTAACTTTCAACACTACAATAACAACTGACTGAAATCAAACAATGTTTTTTGGGCACGCGCCCTTTTAACTATAATAAATAAAATATTTTTCCATTACAGCTGAACATTATTAACGATCATAATTTACTGACTCCACATAGCTGAGTCTAATAACATATGTGACAAAACCGAAGGCATTGAAACTCGCGAGTGCTACCGAAAAGATGACGCAGACCCGACTTCGACAGCGTCCAATAGACGTATGGCAGAGTACAGCTAACGCGCTGCTATTTTCTCTTAAGTAAATAGTCTTGTTGAAGTGACACGTTTGGAATTATGCTTGCAATTATGTAAAACGATACCTACATAATTTAGTCCAAGTGTAAATATGATAACACATGGAAGGCAAAGAATTTTGACCTTGAAAGTTACGGAAATCTATTGATACATGAAATGTGTGGCAACAGAATTATTAAAGTCCTTTCAATGCCATTCATAAAATCCCTTAACGCACGTACCTACGGAGATAATAGTATATTATGCAATGTGTCTGCTTTTTCAACTGGCGGAGTTCAGAAAAACTTCACCGAAGGCATAGTAGTTCCCCGGCTTAAGCGCTTATTACACTTGACTGAATTCAGTCGTCTGAATTCAGTCGTTACTGAATTCAGTCAAGTGTAATTGCATTTAGCAAGTTAGCATCCTAAATTCAGAAGCCAGGATGGTTTCTGACTGACTAAATCATTTCAGTCGCTGCGTGGGTCTCATTAAATAATTGAATTTAAAATCTTGATAAGAGTTTCCCGTTGCAATAAATCTTAATGTTACGACTAATCTTTCTTTTGCACTAATACTTTCTTTCTATTTTTTAAGACAACTCTCGCATTATAAATTTAATATTCCTGTGTCACGGGGGCTTCACAAACATTAAAACAACAGACACAAAGAAGATCCAGATGTATTACTGTCTCGTAGGATAGTATCTTGCTTATATATATATATATATATTATTTTACTAGAAACAATATTGTTACAGACAGACCCATTACAATACTGTAGGACTTAAAAAATTAAATCGTGGGGCGTAGCGTAACCTGAGTAAATATGTAAACAGCATTTATAATGATATGGAGCGGTTGACTGTTGATAGAAATTTCAGGCACCCCACGATTTAATTTTTTTATCTATCAATGCCCTAAATTGATGAGGAGAGCGGTGTGATGATTACTACCTACCGAATTATTTTTTAGCTTTTAGTACATTATCAACATCATTATTATCTTTATTTTCAATAAAACCGTTTCTCTTAATATAAAAAAATATTTATTTTATTTCTATTTTAATTGAACCAGTGGCCAATTCAGTAACTACTGAAACCAGACGACTGAATTCAGCCAAGTGTAATAAGCGCTTTAGGTTTCCGTGACGGTACACACTGAGGGTTTAATCCGTTTGATGATCCACGTCACTGTGTCCTCGTCCTAGTAACCGCATAGCCACAAATAAAAAAATACCATCATTAAACTAATAATAGTAAATAATTAAAGTCATAATGGATTTGCCATGATAACTGCAAAAAAAAAAAAATTCAATGAATAACTTGCCGGAAATAAGTATTATTTCGACCGTGGAGGTCTGTTACGCTACGACAAATTAATGTAATAGTTCTCATAATAATATACGCTACACAGTACTATATAAGTACAGTCACCCTCAAAAATAAATATATATGAACAAAGTTCCATTACAACATTTACATCGATTTTGCTAAAATACTCCAATCAACAATAATGGCTTAACATGTTATATCCAGTAACTTGCCAACTCTAAGTACACCTCGGGTTTAAACTTTGTAAACGTGTTTAGTCTAGACGTACAAGAACTTAAACTGAACCGAATTGAAATAAAAAATAACCGCAACTTGAAGGTGCGAACGAGTGAAGAGTCCTCAAAATATGCAAGTCATTTATCAACCACCTTGAAAAGTTAACAATCATAAAAGGAATCTTTATAACGATTGAATACCAGGTCAATCTGATAACATCTGTGCCAAGTGTGAAGTGATTATTAGGGCTATCGATTTACTCTTTTCATTGCTCAAGTGCAACTTCTGTAGCCTATTCAACTAAATCATCGGGACAAGCAAGAAAAAATATTGGATACGTTTAATATCCTTATTTGGAATCACTTGCAATCTGACATCATTCTGTTTCCATTTCATTGATGTGAATTCGCTTGAACTTGGGAATATAATCGTTTAAAGTACACTACTCTTACTAGTGATTGACTGAAGGTCGAAATTCGACTGTAGTTCATAAAATTATTAATAACTGTTGTCGCGACATCAAAAACTCTTATTTATTTTATTAAAAATAGGGACAAACTATAATAGATGATAACACAGTTCACTATTTAATAAAGATAAGTTAACAGACATTATTTTGACTCGTCGTACCGGTAACGCAATGCTATTGGTCGATTGATAAATATTAATCAATAGTGGGGTTATAAAAGGGTAGGAATAAGTGGAGAACGGGAACTTGAGTGCATATAGAGGCAGAACAACTTGGCAGTTGCTGTTAGTCAGTGATTTTCATAGTTTATATCAGTGGTTGTGAGACTGTTTCTTATATAACAATAAAGCGCAGTCAAAGACGTTTTTAACGTGTTTATTTTCATATTTTTATTTTATCTTGTTTAGTTTTTAGTAATCATACTTTCCATACTTAATTTTGCTTACTTTTAATCTTAACAACATAATAGCCCACAATAAAACAGTGTTGCATTACTTTATTTCACTAAATATTGTTACGAGCTGAGGTTCGGGATTAGAGAATTATACCAGATTGTTACCGAAATAGACACACTTTATTTTAATAGATCACAAAATACACAGGGAAACTAGCAACAACACATTTACAATAATTTATTATCACTAACTTCTTAATCCACTTACACTTAAGTCGCTTCATTAATTCACTTGACACTCACTTGAAACTAAACTCACTTGACACTCACTTGAAAACTAACTAACTACTCCGCAATGCCACGCTTCATATAGCGAAACGGTACTTCCAGAAAAATCGCGACACCTCTTGTAAATTCTACACAACAAATTGAAGCCTCTAAAACAAACTAGTATTTTCTATTAATGGGTTACTAACTACTTAGTTCCGTGTTGCCTCAACAGATGGCGTGTATCTTTATTTTGTAGCTCTATACGACTTCCCTAGTCGCCAATAGATGGCGGGTTATTCGTAACACTGCCCGCTTCTTAGACATGCTCGCGCCAACCAATCCACATGGACGATCTTGGGAGTGCCCCGCGGTCCTTTCTGAATGCGGTACGTTACGTCATTGAGTCTTGTCACTACTTTGTACGGTCCGTCCCATTTCACTTGCAGCTTCGGAGATTTCCATTTTTTGCGAACCGGATTATGCAGCCAGACCAGTGATCCTTCCTCGAAGCTTCTGTCATTTTTTTTTCGGTCGTACCGGGTTTTCATTCTCTCCGACGATTGTCTGACGTGCTCGTAAAGTTCATTTATCTTGCTGGGTAAATCGTTGGCGTACTCCGTAATACTGCGCGGAGTGTCAGGGGGAATGCCCGTGATTAAATCTGCAGGCAACCGCAGTTCTCGACCGAAGTTCGCAAAGGCTGGTGTTACTGACGTGCTCTCGTGGACCGCACTTCGGTACGAGTGGAGGAACGGCTGGATGTGTTTATCCCAGTCTCTTTGTCTGCCTTCCACAACTTTTGCCAAGTACCTCTCTAATGTCTGATTAAACCGTTCCACCATTCCATCAGACTGAGGGTGGTAAGAGGTGGTTCGGGTTTTAAAAGCACCCATCACGCGGCACGTTTCCTGGAACAACTGGGACTCAAAATTCCTCCCCTGATCACTGTGAATCTCCAAAGGTACCCCAAATCGACAGAAGACTTCATTGACCAGCTTATCAGCTACCGTGGACGCCTCTTGGTTCGGTATCGCAAATACTTCCGGCCACTTCGTAAAATAATCCATGACAACCATGAAATACTTGTTGCCATCTTCACTCTCCGGAAATGGACCTGCTACATCCACGGCAATACGTTCCCACGGAGCTCCCACATCATACAGCTGCAATGCACCCCTGCTGCGTGTGTGAGGTCCCTTCACTGCTGCACAACTGATGCATTTTCGACACCAGTCTTCCACATCGTCGCGGCAGTGGATCCAATAAAACCGCTCTCGAATCTTCAATAAAGTCCTTTTCACACCCAAATGGCCTCCTGAACATCCATCGTGGTAAAGCTGTAAAATCTCCGGTACCTTGGCCTTCGGAACAACCATTTGGAGGTGACAGGTGTCCCCTCGAGCATTCTCCCATTTACGGCACAATACTCCGTCCTGGACGATCAAGCTATTCCACTGCGCCCAATACCCCTTCGTTATTGTGCTCATAGCTGCAACGTCGCTCCACTTTGGCCTCGGAGCATTAGCTTTGACCCACTCGAGGATTAACTTGACATCTGTGTCCTCTTCTTAAGCCTTCCGTAAGGTTTCCTTCCACTCATCACTCAGGTCCGTTCTTAACATGCGGACGGGCACAGCTTCCCTGGTCTCTTGCCTAACGCAGTGTTTACAGTCCTCTGTGCAAGGCCGCCTTGACAATGCGTCAGCGTTGCCATGGGATTTGCCGCTACGATGCTGGATCTCGAAATCGTACTCCTGCAGCAGTTCTATCCACCTCGCTACTTGTCCTTCCGGGTTCTTGAATTGTAACAACCACTTCAATGCAGCATGGTCAGTACGCAGGTGGAACCTTCGACCTAGCAAATACTTATTGAAGTGCTGCAATGTTTTAACCACGGCGAGCAGCTCCCTTCTCGTGACACAGTAATTCCTTTCCGGTCTAGATAGAGACTTGCTGAAGTAAAGAAAGAAAGAAAGAAAGAAAAAATATTTATTTCTAAGTGACGTTAAAGTGCTTACAGTACGACGTGATAAAACATAAAAAAAAAAAAAAAATATATATATATATAGAAGAAATACAAAATAAAAAATAACGGCAAAAGAAACAAAAAAGAGCTACATGTTACCTTGCACGCACTTGCACGTCACTTATTGAAATTGGTCACCGCTCAGCATTGATGCTGATGACGCCGGCAAGGGAGTTGCTGTGCGCCAAACAGCGCTGATTTTCAGCGGTGACCGTGTGGGGTAGGTGCGCACATATTAAATAAAATAAATATACATATATTTTTATATAATATTATGATCTACTTAAATAAAGATAAACTGGGTTGTGTATTTATGGCTGGCAACACTGGGGCGTGTCATCAGTCAAATGACGCAAGCCCTGTAAACCCCAAACTTCCGGGACGCTTGTCTTTAATGTGGGCTGTGTCCGGCTGTAACATGTACTCTGAAGACATTGTTATTTGTTGCACAAATAATGCGCCTGCGACGACTTTATTTTTTGGAGCTTACCCCGGTATGTCCAGGTTGCCAGCCTGTGTGAAGTATTGTTATTGTTGTGAAAAATGCAGACTTCATGGCTTATGAAGATCACACTCGGTAAGGTAATTACAGTTCACATATTCTGTGTTACAATTCAGAATTATTGTACTAAATTCTTAATATTAATACTTTATTTGTACAGTTGTACTGAACTCAAATATAGTAACTAATTTCTAGATATATGATGAATGTCTGTATAAATTAAATATAATGTAATATATAGTATATAATAAATGGATTAATATTTGAATGTCAAAATTGAATGTTATTGATACCTTCAAGGTTAATACGGTTAATACGATACATTTAAGGTTCTTGTAGCTGCTTATGCAGGAATAGCATTTAACATGGAATGTTTGTTTTCAGGTTTTATTAGTGTTGGCAAGTTGTTGCAGCATACCTGATACAGACATGTGGTGCAGTGGTGCAGTACTTAGGTGGGTCTTTTTTTATTTTTTTTCAAATACAAAAAGTAAACACTAGACAAGACAAATGTCAGTGTTATAATAATTAATAAATTGATATATAAGTACGCTATCACAATTTCTTGTTCGCCTTTCCGTTGCGACAACACACCGCCAATACCCGTGTTACTCGCGTCTGTGTCGACTATAAATTCATTTTTCGTGTCAGGATAACCCAATATAGGCGTACAACACAGACGCGTCTTTAGCTCCCGGAATGCAATGTCACAGCTCTCATCCCAACAGAAAGTTCGTTTTTCTTCAGTGAGCCGGTGTAACGGTTTTGCAATGTCCGCAAAGCTTTCGACAAACCGCCGGTAGTATGAGCATAAACCCAGGAATGCTCTTACTTGCATCTTGTCCCTTGGAACAGGCCAGTCCTTGACAGCAGCTACCTTCTTCGGGTCCGTTCGCACACCTTCTTCCGACACAACATGTTCTAAAAAGTGTACTTGTTGTCTAAAGAACGAGCACTTCTTAGGACTCAGCTTAAGGTTAGCCCCCCGGATTTTTGAAAGCACACGCTCGAGGTTCTGCAGGTGTTCCTTAAGGGTACGTCCTACTATAATGATGTCATCTAAATATACCAGGCAGGCGTCCCCGATTAGGCCAGCGAGCACTAACTCCATCAATCTCTCAAAAGTCGCTGGGGCATTGCACAGACCAAACGGCATAACTGTAAATTGCCACAGACCCTTTCCTGTAGAGAAAGCGGTTTTCTCCTTATCCCTTGAATCGATTTCTACTTGCCAGTGACCACTTTTCAGGTCTAACGTCGTGAACCACTTCATTCCCGTTAGCGTGTCCAGTGTATCGTCGATACGTGGTAGAGGATAGCTGTCCTTCTTCGTGATGTCATTTAACCGACGGTAGTCAACACAAAACCGCATACTACCATGCTTCTTCTTTACAAGGACCACAGGAGAACACCACGGACTGGATGAAGGCTCTATAATTCCATCCTTTACCATTCCTTCAATCATGGCGTCTACCTTTCCTTCTCGTGCCACCGGTAATCTTCTTGAACGCTGACGGATCGGAAGTTCGTTGCCCGTGTTAATCTGGTGCTGAACTAGTCCGGTCTTTCCTATGTCCGTATCACTTGAAGAGAAAACATCACCATATCGAAGTAGCACCTTCTTATCCATGTCGAACTCTTCCTTCGTGAGTTCACTACGACATTCCTCTAATAGCGTTGAGACATCAAAGCTCGTTACGCTAGTATTACCGTCCTGGCATCTACGCAACCAAGTAACTTCCTCACAGGTGCCTAACAGAGTGCCCTTCCCGATCACCTGCTCCTTGTCACAAGGATTCATCACACGAACCACTGGATCAATAGTCGTCCTCACTAGAGTCCTTGCCACCCTCCACGGAAAGTCATCATTCGTGCTTTCTATTAGTACACACCGATTCTTTCTGGGTGACGACCGCGGCAGAGCAACCGGTACGACTGCTTCTGATCTAAGAGGAAGCACAGTCTTCTCCAGGCAGTACACTTTTCAAGGTGACGCTCCTTCCACGAAGAGCTCCTCTAAACCACACCTCAATAATCCCTGATTCACATCTATCTCACAACGATGTTTACGCAAAAAGTCCAAGCCCAGAATGCAATCATCAAGAACATCTGCCACGATGATGTTGTGCTTGTAAAGTTCGTTACCCAGCTTCAACTTCACCGTTTTCTCTCCTCGGACGGCTATCCGCTGACCGGTAGCTGTTACCAGCTGTATTTGCTCGCGGTCACTGATGTTGTCCCCAAGAAACCGATTCCCGAGCTGGGAACTAACTACCGTCCGAGAGGCTCCCGTATCTAGAGTTATACTGCACGGCATTCCGTTGACCTCGCCTCTGATGATCAGGCTATTCCCATCATGAGCTTACGAGATTGAAAGCCAGCACCTGCCCCGCAGTCCTGGCTTCTATTCGTTTCAATGCTGTTGGGCGGCAGCATCAACCACCCTTCTCTCCTGTGGTCGTCCATCTCTTTGCTTTGGGCAATTCGCACGAAGGTGGCCCCTCTCTCCGCAGGTGTAGCATCGGGGACGGTCACGGGCGGTAGGTGTAGTTACTTCCCTAACGCGGTGGGCTCGGTGGTCTTGCCTTACCGATTCCACCTCCAATGCGTGGGCAAGGGCAGCCTTAAGCGTGTCGTGGTGCCCCAGCCTAACAGCAGCCCTGACCTCCAGGTCACGGATGCCGTCGATGAAGGCTTGCACCAGATTGCCCTCGATCAATGTAGGCGCTGACCGATATGCCTTCCGGACGAGCTTCTCAATTTCCAAGGCCCACTGCTGCAAATTCTCCCCTTCACGCTGCATGCGCTCCTTTAACTGGGCACGGAATACGTGCTCCAGGTGAGCGTCACCGTACCTTGACTCCAACGCCTCAACGAGCTGGTCGTAGGTGAGGTTCTTGCCGAGAGCCTCCAGCACAGTCAACGCCTGATCGCGGAGACCTAGGGTGAGCGCTGTCATGGCCTGCGCCTCAGTCCACCCGTTCGCTTTCATAACGGCCTCGAACTGGATCTTATAAGCAGACCATGAGGACGTTCCATCGAATGGAGGCACCTTAAATCCGCGCGCCGCAGGAGCATTCCCCACAGGAGCAGTTCCAAGCTTTAGGTCTCCTAGGGCCTTCTGCAAATCCACAATCTTGTGCTCAGTGTCCGTGATGCGGGCCTCGTGCTGGTGGACCGTCTCCTTCATCACTTCGAGGTCCTTACCTAGCGCAACCTAGAGATCTTTCATAAGGAACATCTGCTCCTCCTTGTCTCGTCGCAACTGGTCCTGCAGCTGCCGAGCCTGCTCCTCCTGACGACGGGTCTGCTCCTCCTGACAACGGGTCTGCTCTTCCTTGTCCCGCCGCAACTGGTCCTGGAGCTGACGAGTCTGCTCCTGCAGCATCATCATTAATGCGGCGAGGTCCGGAGCCGCCGAAGTCGAGGGAGCCGCGAATGAACCGTCAACAGGTTCTGCCGTCAGCTGCCGACCGTCCGCTGGTTGATGCGGAGCATCCCCAAACCGTTTTTGGTCCATTTCCTGCTGTCGCTGTCCCCTAGTACGAACGCCTTCCGTGTCCTCCTTCGGTAAAACCGGCATCATCTAATCACACTTCTGATACCAATTTGTTACGAGCTGAGGTTCGGGATTAGAGAATTATACCAGATTGTTACCGAAATAGACACACTTTATTTTAATAGATCACAAAATACACAGGGAAACTAGCACCAACACAATTACAATAATTTATTATCACTAACTTCTTAATCCACTTACACTTAAGTCGCTGTTAATTCACTTGACACTCACTTGAAACTAAACTCACTTGACACTCACTCGAAAACTAACTAATTACTCCGCAATGCCACGCTTTATATAGCGAAACGGTACTTCCAGAAAAATCGCGACACTTCTTGTAAATTCTACACAACAAATAAAAGCCTCTAAAACAAACTAGTATTTTCTATTAATGGGTCACTAACTATTTAGTTCCGTGTTGCCTCAGCAGATGGCGTGTATCTTTATTTTGTAGCTCTATACGACTTCCCTAGTCGACAATAGATGGCGGGTTATTCGTCACAATATGTTTTGTTCTAAATGGTTATTTTAAAGAGTGGCCGTGACTTTCTTTGTCTGATTTCTTCTCACAATGCTCAACTACTTTGCAACGGGAGGTTATAGTTCGACATTGGCAGATAGCGATCTTACTTAATTGCAACGCGGTATTATTTATTTTTATATATTATTTGTTTTACTTTCCACAAGGCCACCTATTGTTGCGGTGGCATTGTGATCTATAATTTTTAATCTTCGACGTTAAAAACGAAGAAGAAGAAAAAAATTTCGCCCGCAGAGGTAGATTTTTTGTTTTTGAAAATCTGCCCCCCAGTGGGGCACTTGGGTCCCCTTTGGGGGTCTATCCCCCATTCACGAACCTTCATTTCTGCCCTATTGATTTCTCGTCCAAGTTTGAATGCAATCGGTGCATAATTGCGACGTCTATCGTGCTGGTAAAATTGAGATACATACATACAAAGTTTATATATTTATGTATATATGACATAAATATATAAAATTTTTAACTGGCTTTTGTTTTGGGGTCTAGGAATCATAACTAGACCTCCTGTGAAGATTTTTTTGGAAAACTCGACATCTGGTACAAAACCAATAGGTAGACTTTTCTTCGAAATCTACCTAAAATGCTTAAAGAGTTTTGCAAAATATAAATATTTTACATTGACATATTTTTTTATTGATATATCTCGTCAATAGCTTGTGGAGGAAGAGGTGTGATTTCCCTCCAACACAAAGGGATACGCTGACCAGGCAAGGTGATCATGCCTCGCAAACCACTGCCCACCCGTATATGTTGGGAAGTTGTATACCTATATACTTATCGGTGCGAGAAATTTTATTCCGCGATGGATTATCAGTCGTTTCGCTACTACATAGTTCAGCTCGTCTTATCTACGAGTAGATGATGTTGAAGTATGTTTTTGTTGTGAGTCGCCACAAGCTTCTTAACAAAAAAAAAAAAGAATATTACTTGATTAACATGAAAGAAAAAGGTAGATACTAAACCGTTGTGTCTTTACCTAGTTATATATACATAGATAACACCGCCCCTCAAAGTACCACGCAACAAACTCTATCGTTATTAAATAAATAGTAATTCGTGATTAATATCTATAGCCGTTTCTCATACTCAATAAATCATTCGACTTTCGAGACGAAGACATTATTTCAGCATATAAATCGTTGTTGTCACTGACAAAACTGTTTTAAATTAAAAAAAAACGGACAGACAATCACGAGTCTAACTCACGCACCGACGCGACTGTTCTGTACATACTTGTATGTAGATAGATTATTGCTCGTTTTTTCCTAAAATAAAACTTTGCTGTTCTAAAACTACTCGCACATACAACGATGTACGTCATAGTCAATTTTCCGACCGCAAATTATAAGATCAGTTTGTAACGCAAGTAATAAATGTTTTTGTATGTGATATAACAACATATTCATATTCTTTAATGTACACAAAAACAACAATCTTATAAGTACAGGAAGGAAAATAGCATGTACAAAGGCGAGCTTAACCCATAGTTGAGTTTTCTTCCAGCAAACCTCTGGAGTGAAGAGAGGATAGTAAAGAAAAAAATAGAGGCAAAGTGTATGCGTTAAAGGGAATTAAATAAACATAAAATTAAAAACCTAAACTACAGAACCTACAGAATATCAAGTACCTAGGTAAATGTTCGCAATATAATACCAACAAATTAATGATTTTCGGATTTTCTAGTTAACTTGTGCTGTGAGGCCTGTAAGAATTTGCGTCTTACCAATTTTCATGATTCTAAGTCAATGCACAGTACTCTGTAGGTTTTGGATTTACCGGCGAGGCGTTAAAATTGGTTAAAATATAAGGCTTAAATAGCCGTATATTTTGTCATTGCGAAATACACTTTTTCCTGACATGTTTTATAACAAGTTATTTGTAGATAGTACACGTTTGTCTTTTAGATAAAACACTCGCTTCTTAAGTAATTTGTAAATAACATATAATTATGACGATAGTTAATCCGAGTGTGTTAGTCATTTGTATAACAGGTTAGGTAATTCTGTGAAAACTGAAAAATAAGACATATGTCAACTGTGAAATTGACTTCCGCGTTCAAGGATCGTAATATGAAATAAAATTTAACCAAAGAATTTATTTATGCCGTTCTAGTGTATTATGAAATGATTAATATCTAAATTGTTATATGTCAACTCTCAATGAAGGTGTGTTAGATCATAACTTAACACTTCTTAAAAGAAATGGATTTACTAGTACGCAATACAATCATTACACTATTTCATGTTTAACTTGGAGATTGTAATTATCATGTTTTGTATTTTTAAACGGTTTGATTTAGCTTGCCTTGTTTGTGTCTCGTGTAGGTCAAATCTAGTTATTGAAATTTTGATATTTTTGTTGATCAACTGATATACACGCCTTTAGTTCTGATGGCAATACAATTATCTGTATCTTAGTATCATTGTAAATCCAAAAACATAAAAAAGCTACATTTAACAAGAGTTTCTTAGGCATGGCTCCAAAGATATATAATAAATTACCAAAATCTTTATTTGAGTCTAATAACTTAAGTATGTTTCAAAACCAACTTAAAACATTGTTAGTAAATAAGACATACTATTGTGTAAATGAATACTTATCAGATATTCATTTTAAGTAACTATATTAGTAACATTTTGGTGATAACTTCATAAGTCCGAGTGACCCGTGTGCAAGTTTAATATTATGTTGTAAGGATTGTATCCATGTGAGAAATTGTTTGTCATTATGATATATTTTCTGCTAAATTTTTGACATATTTAGGTACTCTATTTTGCATGCCCATGGGTAGACCATAATAACTATGCGTTGTTCTAACCTGTCACCTGTATTGCACATTATTGTTTATATTCCGCAATAATCTGAAACTGACCCTATTACTAAGCCTTCGCTGTATGTCCGTCCGTCTGACAGCGGGCTGTGTCTGATCCGTAACAGGTGTATTTTTGTTATCGCTTTAACAACAAATAATAGTAATAAAAATAAATAAGAAATTAAAAGGGGCTCCCCTACTGGAAACGTGTTTTGTTTTTCTTGGCTTTTATTTGACTTGACCTTAATAATTTTTTTCGATGATGGTTCTTTATCATGTTTCTTTACAATGAAACCCTTTAACTTACAATATTTATTTTACTTAGTTTATTCATAGACATAAATATAAAACATATTTTAATAGCCCGATATCCTACAGTTTCCTCATAGAACAGGAAGGAAATCATACCTCTGTAATAAGGACTTCAGGAAAATATAACCACCACAAATTACACACAAACTGACGACAATTACCTGCTATAATCTTATAAACCACAATCTACACTAATATTATAAAGAGGAAAGATTTGTATTTTTGTATGTAACGAATAAACAAAAAACATATAGACCGATTTCAAAAATTCACTGAGTAACATAGGCTATATTTATTACTAGAAAAAATTAGAGATCTCTAGAAATCCCTACTAAAACCAATCCAAGGTCTAAAAAAGTTTACTGTAAAGGACATACATACGTCATTCTATAGTTTGTTGATAGTATAACTAGAATTTCTATATGCACTGGTGTCTCGAGGACATTGGGTGATTTATTGTAATGCTGCACACACGAGTACTTCATTCGGATTATGCTAATTTGACCTGAAAAAATGTGTATTTATCGATACTTCTGTAATAAAAAAATGTTTTGTAAAGTATATTAATTTGTAGAGATGAATGGTTTATTTAAAGGTTTAAAACGAAAAATGTTTATCAAATATTTTTTTATATGCTAGTTATCTAATTCCTGTTTTTTTCAAAATGACAAATACCATGATATAAAGCTTTCTACAGAATTTATTCAACAAAAATATAAATAAATTTAATTAAAAGATATAAAATAGAATTAATAAAAAATATTAATATAAAAATGTTAGCAATTTTTCGTAAATTAAATTCCTTAGATGGAGACAAAAGATAAAGGTGTGGACGAGGGACCTGCGTGGTATTTGGTAGCTGCGTTCGAGCCAAAAAAGACGAGAGCGCATTTTTTAATATCTATAATTTTTATATAAAAACATACCTACGTTAAGTACGTTATTCATAAATCATTTTTTAATTTTGAGTGTTTTTTTTTGTATTTACGTTTGGAACTGATAAATGTAAACTATTTAAATAATTTTGAAAGAGATATAAGGAATTGTTGTATTTCTTTTGCATTTAGTTATATAGAAGCAAAGGTTATGAAGGTTAATTATGTATATAGCCATAAGAGTTAAGAGGGACTGGTTGAAAATTGGAATTGACAGCGGTAGGCACATGTCTGAAATAATTATGCTAAACTCTTATTCAACAGCAGGTGCACCAGCAGGATCTGTCCTATTCAGAAAAAAGAAAGAAGAAAGAAAACATGTTATGTCTACATAACACAATACATATAAATGAAAGGTATAGATAACCAGCTTATTATTAACGTACCCGATCTCACGAGGATGGCGGCTGCACTTTCGCGGTTGCTGCTGTACTTAAGAGGGCCCGATGCCTCCTGTAGGAGCTTCTATGTCGGAATCGTGCGGTATATGGCCTTGTATGGTGCCCCGATATGGGTTGAGTCCCTGACGGCCCGCAACGCTGCCATACTGCAGCGACCGCAGCGGGGGATGGACGTCAGAGTCATAAGAGGATATCGCACGATATACTCAGCGGCGAGTCTCCTAGCCGGTTCTGCTCCATGGGATCTAGAGGCGAAGACCCTTTCGTTATTATACCAGTTAGTTATAATCCCGCAAGGATCAGTGCTTGGCCCAGTACTCTACGCCATATATACATCAGATCTGTTAAACACTGAAGATGTAACAAAAGCAATCTATGCGGACGACACTGCATGTCTTGCGAGTGACAAAGACCCGAACGTTGCTTCACAAAAGCTCCACACACAAATCACTAAAATAGAACTAAGGCTCCAAAAATGGAGGATATAGCCTAGTTAAACAAATCTGTGGGGGCAACCTTTACTCTAAGAAAAGGAGAATGTACACCAGTCTATATGGAAGGAAAACAATTACCAACGAGTGACTGTGTAAAATATTTGGATCTACATATAGACAGAAGATTAATATGGGCCAACCACATCAAGGCAAAGAAAAAAAGGCCACAATATTATACAGGACCTTCATTGGCTATTTGGACGCAAATCATAGCTATTTATGAACAACAAACTACTGATATATATAGCCATCACAAAACTGGTGTGGACGTATGTTATAGAACTATGGGGTTCTGCCAGTAACTCCAATCTAGAAATCTTACAGAGATAATTATTTCTGTGTTCTTTATTTCTTTCTAAATATATTAGATCCTTGACCTTGACCCAATAGTGCGTGGTCCGTTAGTCTATGCTTGTTGTATGTATTATATAGATAAAGTAGGTATATTTCATTTGTATATTAGTATACAAGATAATAATCCACTACAAATTACAAGCAGATCATCAGTTGATCTGATTTGTAATTGAAAATATTTATTCGAATTAATGTGAATATATTGAATTGTGTATTCATTTACCGGTTTAATTTGAATTATTGTATTCTATAATCTATTATACAAGTAACATTGTATGACGCTATATTGTGTTAGAAAGACAAAAGGTTTTTTGTTTGAAAAATAAAAGAAAAATGAGCCAGACTTTTCCATAGCCCTTATAGACCCGATGAACACAATTGTGATGTCCTTAGAGCAAACAAAATCATTCATTTCTGTAAACTTTGTTTTGTTATTCTTTGAGTCTGTAAGAGATTATAAAACTGTCAACTAATTACCTCTTAATCGGAATTTTCTATCGCTAATTATCTAATAAAAAAATAAACCTAGTCAAAGACAATACAGTTCAGTACCTACCATTATCTTCTCTGTTCGGTTGACAAACCGATTTTCTTTATTTCTAGGGTTCCGTTCTAAAAGGAAAAAGGAACCCTTATAGGATTACTTTGTTGTTCGTCTGTCTATCAGTCTGTCAACTCTTTTTCTCAGGGACACGTGGACGCATCAAGTTGAAATTAATATTTATGTCAGCAGCCCCTTGAAGTTGTAAAAAATCAAGCTTAGGTTTTAACAATATTAATCTAGAATCATAAAATTTGGTAAGCACAAGCACAAGTAAAGGAAAAAATCCAAAAGCTGTTAATTTGTTGTTATATCATAATCACAAAAATGTTTTTGCGATTACAAACTTATCTTTTTCTGTTGGAAAGTTGACTTTGTCGTGTATCGATGTTTGGGAAATATTTTTTAGAATTGCAAAGCTATGTTTGTCTTCAGAACTGACGGGAAAAATTTATCGAGAACTGATTTCCGAGATGGACGTGCTATCTACATACAAGTTTGTTTGCTTACGGAACCGTCGGACCGCAAGTCAGATTCGGACTTGTCCGGTTTTTTGTTTGTTTAATTACTATTGACGAGCTTTAGTTAATCAATAATAAAAAATAGAAATAGTTTACTTTTATAGAGATAGGTTGTTGTTGTTTTGTCATTACTAATGACAAAACAGTTCAATAACTTTTTTGCTTTGTTCGTCAGCCGATTTTTAGAAAAATAATAATAACTAATGACTGGACACATTTCACACACGGCCGTCTGATCCCAAACTAGGCAAAGCCTATACTATGGTAACCAGACTGCTGATAAACATACTTAAATATTTCTAAATACATACATATTATATAGATAAATTACACCCAGACACAGAACAAATAATCGTGCTCATCACACAAATATTTGTCCTGGGTGGGAATCGAACCCACGACCTCTGGCTCAGCAGTCAGGATCACTAACCATTAGACCAACAGGCCAGTCAAAATATTAAAAAATATGGAAGAATCAAAATGAAAAAAATTGAAAATGAGGCGTTAGTGTTATAAACGCTTCAGATGAACACAAAAGTATAAGAGTGTAAAAAAATATCAGTAACGTGCAAACTCTTATGTTTTTTTTTCAAATCTTCAACAATCATTATTATGGTCGAATTTCAACCATCCAGGTGAACACTTGTTATTATAGTAAATGCTAAAAGCCGAAGTACGGTTACACCTAGTTTTAGCCGACTTAATCTAGGTGCGGTTGTTAGAAGTTGGTTAAACTTAGGTGTATGCTTTGTATTCATGGCTAATATCAGGTGTAGCCGCTTGCATTTGGCTGGAACTAAGTCTAGCCTTCTTTCTACTGACTACAACTAGGTATAGCCTATACCTGGTGGTTATAATTAATTATCTTTTAAAAAAAAGTATCACCGACTTCAATGTGCTTTTTAGTGGAAAGTAGATGTATTTTCTTTAAATATAATATGGGTAGGCCAACTAAACGCACTGCTCCAATAAGACAGCGAGGTTTCGGAGTAAACGAAAATATCATCGATGTATACGATTTTTAGATATTTGTTGATTTTTTTAAAACCGCTGGACTGATTACGATACAATTTAAGAGGGACAACCTGGGAAGTATACCCTTTGAAACAAAAAAAGAATTTTCGAAATTGGGTCATTCGAGTAATCGGTGAACGTACATAACAAAAAAAAAAAATTCGACGAATTGAAAACCTCCTCCTTTTTTGAAGTAGAAACTAGGCGTGTGATCCAGATATTGTCAAAAAGTAGAAAGTAACTAAAAACCAGTTGGGTTCATACGAGTCAGTACAGCCTTGTTCATTTTAGTAAGTT
Organism: Callimorpha dominula; assembly: GCA_949752705.1. Lineage (NCBI taxonomy): Eukaryota > Metazoa > Arthropoda > Insecta > Lepidoptera > Erebidae > Callimorpha > Callimorpha dominula. The sequence goes on along the minus strand of OX457002.1, from coordinate 20,916,604 downwards.
ATTTATTACATACAATGCTTGAACTACTAATGTGGCATGTGAGATCAAACTTTTATCAGTACAAATTGCTGACAGACCTAGTGCTGCAGACTTGCCCCATGTTTCGGTGGTTGTAGTTGAATGTAATGTCAATTAATTTTAAACACTATATCTGAATTGTTTTCTACAAACCAATTTACTGTATACGAGTAGAATTTATTGATAGTTTGTCTCGATATGAAAATATTACGCCAACTAGATAATACCTAATCTATATAAATAAGGAGGAAAAAGATACAAAAAATGCCACTATAAAACGAAATGTGGTAGTAAAAAGTGACCCTCTAAAGCTGCAGGTATTTTATCTACCTAACTCTAATTACTGTAAAACTTGAATAGCATTTAGAAACCGAACTGGTTCATCTTGTTGGAATAATTAATAGGAATTAATATAAATAAGGAAAATTATATCTAAAATACTATATAATAATTATTGTATATTTAATTTTATTATTTTTATGATCTCATTATAAAGAATTTAGGAAAATGTGTCAAAAACTTATTAGTAACTAAGTCAGTCAGTCGGGTCAGCAAATTGAAGTGGCAATGGGTGGGGTACATAGCACGTAGAACAGATGGTCGATGGGCCCGAAAAGTTCTGGAAGGGAGACCACGGACCGGAAAGCGCAGCGTAGGACGTCCATTATTGCGGTGGACAGACGACCTGGTAAAGATCGCAGGACGTCGGTGGATGCAGGCGCTTCCAACCGGTCTTCTTGGACGTCATTAAGGGAGGCCTATGTCCAACAGTGGACGTCCTATGGCTGAAATGATGATGATGATGATGAAATAAATAATATTAATCTATAATACGTATACTACTTCTTTTTTAACTAACTTCCTATAGTAAGGATTGCTAATGGTTCAAATAAGTATATTGGCTGAGAAGTAATTTTTTTGTTACTTTTTTATTTGATTAAAGTTTGATCACACATGTCTCATAGGTACTCTATCTACTATCATTGTTGTCATACTACGTCTTTACCAAAATGAATAAGACTTTAATAACTCATATGAACCCAATTTTCACGCTTTTTTTTACCACCAGGCATTGGTCTATATTGCTATGACCGAGTTTGCAGCGAGTGAATATTGTAGATACTACATTAAGACGGGTTTTGTAGGGTCACTAATTGCAACAGGAGACTGGTGTTGCTGTTCAAAAAACATAACTTTAAAATAACTGTAACTACCGACTTCGATCAAGATGCTACCTATGTGGCGCCGCGGTGGTGTATTCGACTGCAACGTCAAAGATAGTGTCATTTGTCTCTGCGCTTCTATTTATAAATGTAGGCATTAAAAAAATATCCAACAGTGTCTAGCCTCGTTCTAGAACCACATATTACTAAGTAGTTACTACGTAATATATATACAGCAGTAGATACGTTTGATGAAAAAATATACAGGATGTAAGAAACACCGTACCGAATCCTGATATAGTGTAGTCCACTCGTGACCACGATCGGTGCAATTCGATCGAAACGTCGGGTAACCAAGAGGTATTTATTGTACCTTTTAAATATTATCGCGATTAAATCCCGAATTACACATCTAATAGTGTGTTCAGACCATCATTCTCAGTCGAAAATCAGTTGAATTTTCTACCGGTAAATTCATCAGTTTATTTTTTATTTTACATTTTTTTTTGGTTTAAACGTGATATCACTATGAGTAAACAGAACATTTAACCGTATAAAATGTAATAAATACCGCATGCGGCCAAAAACTGCAATGTAATCAATCAAACAACATTTAAACATTTTATGCAACAGTGGTCGTTCACCATACCGTACAAAAAGAATACCTACGCATGTTGCATGTACATTGCGTAGCGACAAATGAAACTAATACTATAAATCTTTAATCTCGCGTTTATTGTGAACTGACTTTTGTATTGTGTTAAGTATAAACGAAAAGAGGTTCAAGGTTCAAACGTAACTCAAAAGGACACTTCATACGTGTAACTCTGTCAAATAATTTATCCTGCAGAACGTGCCAAAGAACATATGTACATACATACATGTATACATATTATTCTTATGCGTACTCTTTATTTTTAAAGGCTTTGTCCTTGAAAGTGTTTTACAGTAGGCAAAGTAGAAGGCAAGGAAGGAATAAGATTGATAACCTAACCACTTTAAATAGTCTCAACTTAACAATGCGCGGAGAAAAGCCGAGAACAAAACTAGATAGAAAGAACTGTCAGTGCCACATACCTATATACAAACTTATTTGTATGTACATATTGTACATACATAAATAGGCTCGAAAAACTAACAATTACAATCCTTCTAACTGAACTAAACAAAAAATTACAATCCTTTGAGAGTTTAGAAAGGTCACCATAATCGTTCAAATATATACAAAACAGATATCGACTCACAAATATATTAGTATTCAAGCTATGTTTTCTTTGATTGCCTGACGTTTGAATGAAATTAACCCTGGCCGGCCTCGTACATCGAAATGCTTATTAAAATCCTACTGCAGTTCATCACCTTCTGAGACGTTTCAGAGCAGTATCTATCGTTTGGAAATACTCAATTCGTCTTAGCGCGCGGAGATGTATTGCTCTGTCATTTGTATTGAATTGTCACTTCTGACGACTGTAACACAATTTATATTAGTACGGGCGTCGACGACAACCTCTTGTATATTCAAGAATGTTCGGGTTTAATTAAATTTGTTTAAAAAACGATAAACGCGGTCCGAACCTATTCACAGTCAGATTATTGCACTTGCGTCTTTCGCGAGTTCTCCAACTACCCTCGCATGTATTTATCTTTTATTTTAGTTGTTCTGAAAACACATTGATGTCTTTAATATTAACTCGGTTAAAACTAAATAGATACCTATATATGCAAAAGTTGTCTCAAAGGAATTGCTGAGGATAAAAGCTCTGTATTTAAATTACTAATAAACTTAAGGTTATTGCAGTAATAATGTTTACCATAAATGAGTATTAAATAAACTTGTAACAACACTATGTGTTACATACTTGCAAGGTAAGTAAAGAGTCGTTTATCCAATATCAATCAAAATAACCTTGACAAAGTATTAAAAATCTTTTTTCTTATATCAGAGGCATAATTTCCGTAAAGCGAAATTATTGTTGATTTTACGATAGGTATTACAATTACAATACCCATTTGTTTTGATTTTTTTTGGTAAATATTCACTCAACGTTTTGATTTTTAAATCTTTTACAATCGTATAGGGTTTTACATAACATATAGCGATACATTCAACGACCTTATCGAAGTCATAAAAATGTTTTGTTATTTTTTCACTAGCCAATAAATGAATAAAAAGTATTTCCTAATATCACAATCATTCAGCTGATAATGTTTGCCAAAACCACTTTCTAAATACTTGGTTACGTCACTAATAAATACACAAAACCACTTTGTGACACCTGATTCAAAAAGCAAGTTCTATTTTGTAACCATGATTGTATACACCGCTATTTCTAAAACCGATACACCGTTTTTTTGCAAATATATCACAGTTTACATCACTACGTTATCACTTTCCATTTTATTCTTTTTTTAAATACGTAATTATATGCTTTGCTGGCATATAACAATCGAGTTTCGCAAAGCGGGCACATTTTTCATTACGGACTTGTGTTATCACTACCGCTGTTTACGGACGGTTTTGAGAATTAGTTTTGCCTCTGTTGCCATCACTCTCCGCTTGGCGGGGACGTACGCGAGACCTTTAGTAGTCCAACACCTTGACTTGTCTTCGTAATAGCACGCAATCAGCATGTAAAATCACTCATACTCATACGACCTTTTGAGAATAGGCTCGGCTCGGTCCTTGAAATAATTCCCTATAGCCGATCTGTTAGTAACTATTATGCCTACCGACTATCTTTATGTTACGATTAGCTTTTTTTAATTATCATTATGTTTTGATCAAAAATTCTAGCAAGTTTTATAGTATTAAATAGTTATTGAGGGAATGAACTTGATTTTTGTAAACATACAGAAACACGTCATGATTACTACAAATTGACAAAGCCAGGTTCACAGTTTGGGCCTAGGTATTTAAGTAACGATGCTGCACGGCCCTATCTCATTCCAGGGTATTCCAGATACAGATTTTATCATTTAGATTTTTAATTATATTTGGTATAATAAAATACACTTTTTAAAATATGAAAACTAGATTTTGAACGGCAAGAAGAAGATTAGGGACTCCTTCATTACGCGCTGCTGAATCAGGAATCGCGGCCTTTTCCATCGGACTGCTAATTTAGCACATTCCTCGTCCATAATATATTATGGTATATAATTTATAATCGATCTGTTTGTTGACTGAAAGGGCTATCTTATTATATTGTTTTATAATGTAGTGGTTTCCTATAGTAATCAAAGTAAATTATTTAATACCTAGTCTTCGTAAAATGAAGTGAGTAATATATGTATTTGCACATGAGATATTAGTGTTGTTATTACTTTCAAGCTTATTATTATTCGATAATAGTTAATAACAATAATAATAACTTTATTTTAGACTAATGTCCATTTTTTGTTAGTATTTTTGTGTCAGTGACAATAGTGCTCAAGTTAATAGGTTAGCATTTTTAGTTATTACATTATTTTATTTATTTCTACTGACCTATGAATGTCCCCACCCATTAAATCTATATACATTTAAAAATAATATTTGTTTGTTCAAAATCGTAAATCTCAAGATCTTTAGCGATCGTTTTGAAACTTTTACACAATTCAAAGTACCATTAATCGCCGCCAGGGATCAGAGAACCAGGTACCTTTCATCTGTAAAAAAAAGTATTGTTTCCGTGGGATGGAAAAATTAGTTCTACGTAGTGGCTCCTCTCGTTTTTGTGTCCTCTTCAAATATTGACATTGTATATATGTCTTCTGATTAGCATCGAGTTTTTCAAGGTTTTTTTTTATGGTATAGGGGCAAACGAGCAGACGTGTCACCTGATAGTAAATTACTACCGCCGCCCATGGACACTAACTGCAACCAAAATGCAACTCAAGAGTCACAAGTGCGTTTCCAGTCTTTAAGGTGAGAGTAGAGGAAGGGGGAAAGAGGGGTAGAGGAGGGGAGAGAGAAGGGTTAGGGCCTCCGGTAACCTCACTCACGTTTCGAAAAGCAATGCAATCATTGCTTCACTGCCTTGTCTTGTCATGGAAAGCGAAAGTTTAATAGTTAGTAAAAATAAGTATCTAGTATGTTCCGTTTTTTACAACGCGCTAAATTATATGTTACCACGGTTTCACCGTTTCCCGATCCCGTGGGAATATCGGGATAAAAGTATACGTTAATCCAGGTCTCCAGCTATCTACATACCAAGTTTCATCGCAATCGGTTCAGTAGTTTTGGCGTGAAAGAGTAACAAACAAACAACCATCCATCCATCCATGCATCCAAACTTTCACATTTATAATATTATATAGTGGGATAAAAGTTGAGACAGTATACTGCTTCAGGCTATTAGTTCTTTATAGTGCCTGGCAGCAGATACTTGGCTAGATTTAATAATTAATTCAGCCCCAACATTCGTCCACACCACCTCATATTCCTCTCGTACGTCCTAAGCCACCCAAACCCCCAGCTTTGCTTTGGTAGTATGGATGTGGACAAGCTACGTAGGGGTGCTTCTGAACTGAACTGAGACGTAGTAAGGAAGTTTTGAATTAAGTCTGCCTCTGCAAAGTGCAGAGGCAGACTTGTCACTTGACATGTCATATGTGCATAAAATTTTAATAAATAAAAACCACCAGATAGAAACATCTACTTGGCTGGACTAGTTAAACAGTTATTATTTTAACGTTTCTAATGTCAAGGTACATCGCGATGCGACGTGTTCGGTGACCCTCAGAAAAACATAAACTGAGGGTGGGGATCCTCTCTTTTATGTATTATTCATCAGTATGAGAACATTTTTAGCGCGATACAGGATAAGTAGTATACAAGATCTTATCAAAATATTTACAGGATCGCTTTGATCTGCCATATTAATGGCGTACAAATATAACATACTCATTAAAATTTTGTTTATTAATTTTAAATTAAAAAAATTACCTGGTTACAACATAAACTATACTCCAACTATTTAAAATTTATATAATTTATTATTTATTACTATTAGATCATTACTACAGAAATAATAAATAAGTTGTTTAGTAGATAGACGTCTCAAATATAATCGGTAAATTTGAATATCTAAATGGACAGTAGTGGTAGGTACAAAAGTGGCCTACCCTGGAGTCAGAGACAGCTAGTGTTAGGTTTCGATGTCCTCAAAGGAGATGAGGTATTATTATTTATTATTGCTTTGAGTGCCTGGTGCTACCTCGACCATTTCTGGTCTTTTGTAGTGCACTTCTGGTTTACAATTCACTCCTCAGACTTATGGCTTCAAGAAACCTCCAGATCCTATCAGCAGTGATTGTTTGTATTTCCTGCGGTTGCATGATGAGCAACCCTAGGGGGATACTTCGGTGCTGCATTAGTGGACCACATGACCATAAAATATGCATTGCAGTCTCTTCTGTTTCTTGACAGAATCTGCAAATTGTGTTCTCACCCAATTTTAGGTTGAACATATGTTTGTTCAGTTTGCAGTGTCCGGTGAGAACTCTTGTTACTGCACAGGTTTTGTATCTTTTAAACTCCAGAAGTTCTTTAGATACTTTATTATCATAGCCCTTTATTATGGCTTTACGAATGTATATTTGGCGTTTATGATAGAATACGCTCGCTGTTTGCTGATGCCGCAGAATGGTTCTGGGCCATGCTGTCGGTTGTCTGCACCGGCTCTGGCGAGTTCATCGGCTTTTTCGTTGCCATCGATACCTGAATGGCCTGGTACCTATCTTAATGTAATTTTCTTTGATTGCCCCAGTGTGTTCAGGTTTTCCTTGCATTTTTGCATTAGCTTTGAGCTAGTCTCAAAATTGTCTAGTGCCAATAGCGCTGCTTGGCTGTCTGAGTTGATGTAGATGTGTTGATTTTTTACTTTCCTTTCAAGGTTGATCTCCACGCACATGTTTAATGCAGAGAGCTCAGCCTGAAAGACGGAGGCCTCTGCTCCCAGGTTGGCGCTCCACCTGAATTTTGGTCAAAGAGATGAGGTAGCTAGACCAATGTGGATTTCCTCGGATCGTCGTTCAGTGGCTTCCATCCACATTTTTTATACGTGCAAAAAACCTCCACGGGCCGCCACCACCAGCTGGGTTTTGGGGTAGACAGTATTTTGGACTCGAACCGACTAAAAAGGAGACACCCGGCAACGATTTTTAAAAAGGTTAAGTTGCCCGCGTGCTCACCCCATTTCGGTACCTAACGCTCGAATTGACCTCCAGGCACACACTTCGCCTCTTCGCGGCTGGACACTAGATCGGATGGAGAGAAAAACCCATCCCCTTCACCCTCAGCCATAACTCAGGGTGCATGAGGCATAAAAAGGCGCGCCTCAATGGGGTCAACCAGGAAATCTTAATGGCCGACCGCTCCAACGCCTCCTTCTGCAAGATGATGATACTTGTGTGACACACATTACTAGTATTCTTGTTAAACACTCCAGCGAAGCTAAATGCTGTTAGGAGTGGGTTTATCTTTATTTAGTAATATATATAAATATGTTTATCAGCAGGTTACCATAGTACAGGCTCTGCCTGGTTTGGGATCAGACGGCCGTGTGTGAGATGTCTCACGTCATTATTATTATATAGATGTATGTTATCTTTTATTATCGTCATTACATTACTTATCATTCTATTTATAATGATTAATGTAAATTAATCTGAGCTAAAATTTTAATAGTGTACCTAATTGTTATCGTTTAAGATAATCGCTTAACACACAACTGAATCACTCGTGTTGTTGTAAACGTTGCATAACTAGCTATCTAGCCACATACTGTATACCAGCTGACCTGACAGATGTTGTACTGTCAAAATAAAAATAAATTTGTTTGTGAATTTTATGAGAAAATGTCAGGTTTCCAAGAAATTACCCTTTTTCCAGGTCATTTTTCAACTTTTTTCCAAGAAAACTTTATTTGAACTGTTATTAACATTTAAAAAAAGGTATCAAGGGAGCTATTAAGTTGAAATTAACATCAAATGCTTACGTCTGTAGTCCTTTGACAGTTAACTAGCTAGAAAAAAATCAAGCTTCTAATTCAAGCCAATTTAAGAATAAGTTTCAGCCATTTAACTCTAATATTTTTACTAATTTTAACGCTGATAAATCCAAACGTAAATGGGTGGATAGATTACAATATAATAATTTCTGTTTTGTTTGAAAGAATGATAACTTGATCAAAAGTTTTTTAGCTATAATTCAAGAAAACCTGGTCAGCCGCTCGAAGACCGCGTTTTTCTAATCTTGAAGGGGTTTTTGACTCAAGATCCTTGAAACGATTAGAAAAAAGCATAACAGACATTATAAATTTTCAATTTATACCTATATGCTAAACACCATAAAGCATCCTTCTAATTTACGTCAAGTGGCAGTCAATAGACAATAGACAATTTGTCAAAGTAGGTACTCACTTCGTATATTACATATTTTACGCGACTTATACATAATTTTATTACAGATATAAACACTGCTATAAATACGAAGTTTTTAATCTTTAAATCAAATGATCTTCGTTTCGATAAGCCTTATCAACCTTCAGATATTTTAGCTAAGATGTTTTTATAGGCATTAATATGTATTTTGGGTAGTTCCCATATTTTGTTCTATGGAACATGACGTCATCGGACAGAATATTTTTTTTCCTATTATGTACTATGGAACATGTAATACTTTTATTTCTCAAATTGTTCTATGGACAATGTTAATAAAACCTCTTTTCCTGGCCTTTAGCAAATAATAATAATTTATTGTGGCACTTGTAGACTAATTTGATTGACTTCATCGCGGACCCACCATACCCCTGGTGGTATGGTGGGACTTGATTGTCGCATTATGACAATTTTCCTCTAACTTGAGATTGGCGGTAATGGTTGTTCGCTACTATACGACCGATTGCCTATGTTATATTCATGGTTATGGTTAAAACGCTTTCTGTTTTTTTTTTTAAGTGAAAACTTCTTTTGGCGCACCGCACACACATTTTTTCATATGTAGTAAGTTAGGCTGATCCGTCACGCTTTGATGTGCAGGCTCGATCGGGTGAACTTGGTACCGCCGAGTGTACCCGAGCGAGAAAGATACAGTCAGCTGCTCTTCGCTGTTGTGTCGTTGTGTTTAATATATTCAATTAATACGTAATAATTGTCATAATTAATTTAATAGTTATTACTGGTACGTAGTCATTATTTTAACAATTATTTGGTTTACATTGTGAGGTTACTGTGTGTAGTTAGTGGTTTATCGTGCTAATATTAGAATTATGAAGTTCATACTGAATTGTGATTGAAAACTTCTTTAGCCGCGTGGAGCGTTATTTGATAGGGGCAAAAGTTATGGGTTCGCTTCACGGTCATACTTATGTGATATGTCGTTTTAAGTTTCACTTCTGTAGGCAGTCCTATGACTACCTATTTTCATTTTCTTATTCTTTCGATGTTTTAGGATTATTTTACCCAGGCAGATTTTTGATCAATAGTATGACAGAATAATTGTCATTGTCACTTACTATCATTTAGCTTCTTATGGCATTTTTGGCAAATATGATTCCCATTTCACTCTATGCCATGAAACATGGGGTGAAAAACTAATGTGTAGTTAAAAAGAAAATGTGTAATTTTGTTCTATGATCATATTTTATAGAAAAAATGGGAACTACCTTATTTTTTTACTAAGTTAAACGACAAAGACAAAGTATTAGTCGAGGTCTATAGATATCAGTAGGTTTGAAGGTACCTACGGGGTAAGGTACCCAATAGGAATTTAAATTTACCATTTTCAGGAACTCATTGTTTAGTTTATTAGTAGGTACACAGGTGTCACGAAGTTTAAGCGTCACTTAGAAAATCATAATGTTTATGTTACGCAACTGAATGTATAGATAGTATGAGTGTATTAAAATGGGCCGAAGGACGTATGAGTGATATTTCCAAACGAATAATGTTGTGAAATGTGGTGAAATAAAGTGTCATTTCGTGACGCCTATTGTATAATTAAAAAAAAAATATATACTACGTTGATGGCAAACAAGTGTACGGCCTGCCTGATGGTAAGCGGTTAAAAGTACTACCGAGTAACCGAATACTGAGTAGGTATTACCCGATAACTTCGATTTGATGATAGCGAGTGTATTTTCAGAGTGCATCAATTTAAAAACACTTGCTAAATATTCTTGTTTACTACTAAACAATGTAATCATTAACTAAACCTAAGTTTAAAAGTTTAATTTATGCAGGTATTTTACCTAAAAGTAGGTTTAAACAGGCTCGCTACATGTGAATGTCTTGCAAGTTTTTGTAATTGCTACGAAATCTACAGCGCTGGCAGTAGTGCGAATATCCAAAACAATTACCAATATTTGAGCGAAAAATTTTAATAAGGTATCTTAAGCTCAATCAAGTATACTCTTATACTCTTTAATAAGGAAAGAAGATATAATAAGAGTATACATAATTGAGCAAAAACCAATAATATTTAGCAAGTGTTTCACTCTGCAAGCACTGCCTACAGAAAACCCTTATATTCACAAACGGAATAGACTGTGTTTGATTTTCCTGCACCATAACTTGAACATATTTTCTTCGTTTAACTTATGATTTGACCGATAATGACGTATCTACACTAATATTGTAAAGAGATCGGGTAACAAGTTGTTAAATTACTTTCCAAGTTCTTCGGCAGTCAAAATGCGCTATTCGGCCCATAAGGGATATTTACAAAATGGCACAATCTGGCGAGTACCGAGTAATAAACGGATACTCGGCGCATTTCCAGTAATTTTAACTATTAGGTAGATTTCGAAGAAAAGTCTACGTATTGGTTTTGTACCAGTTGTCGAGTTTTCCAAAAATTTCTTCACAGGAGGTCTAGTTATGATTCCTAGACCCCAAAACAACCGGCAATATATATATTGCATATACAATTTTACCGGCACGATAGAGATCGCAATTATGCACCGATTGCTTTCAAACTTGGACGAAAAATCAACAGGGCGAAAGTTAAGTTCGTGAATGGGGGATATTCCTATTCCATTCATATTATATGGATAGCAGATTTTCAAAAAAAATTCAAAAACACGAAATCTACCTCTGCGGGCCCAAATTTTTTTCTCTGTGGCACAGTCACATTTAAGGCAGATATTCGCCAAAACACGTTGTAGTATCGAATCTGTTGCAGTTGCGTATCTGCGGTGGCCCTTTGGGTCATTTGCTTGTGTGTATACACAAGTAGCAAGCGACCATACCGCACATACCACCTCCACTTACAAACCAGTATTGGGAACCCTATCGACTTGGTGACCTTGCTGGACGTCGATAATGTGTATCCGCCACAAAAAATTGCTATTCTTGTACAAAAAACAAGGTCAAAAATATTAATCAATATTCTAAATTACGGCCTGTTACTGTACTGTATCTGTCGAATGCATACACTCAACATAATCCTTTGTCTTTTAACTCAAGATATAAGAATGTGATCTTACGAATGTAGAATATGTAGGTGTAATATACTCCAGTGAATTAAGAGATCTGAGATGTCTGTCGGAGTGAACGGGAGTATGCCAGGTCAATACTTCATCCCTGGCGCAGAAATTTACTGAATTACGCCGTTGTATGTGTAGAGAATATTAAGAACAATAATTGAACATAGAATCGAATAGAAATACACTTTATTGTACACCACCAAAAATGTTCTTACAAGGAATACATCAGAATTTTAATACGAAAATGCACAAAAATGATACACGTGAATTACAAACCCCCTCGGGCCGTCACCCCACCGGGGTTTTCGGTTAGGCGGTGTGTCGGGCCAACAGGTCAGTCAAAATTCACTATCTACTTCTATGGAACTAGGCAATATTCTTAAAGTGGATTCAGAAAATAAGGAAAGCCTGCTGTAGCTGACCACACAAATAGGTTCTTCGATCGAAGTACCAGCCTTAGACACTGACATGTGTGACGTATATAAGTTAAAGTTCAAACTCGATAAGTAAAACCAAAAATTATATCGACCTAAATTCAACTCTGAAAAAAGAGACGCTATAATAAAGAAAGTCTTAATAATTGGCTCAGTACTCAGTAGATCTCTGAACATCAAAAGATCAGTTTAACCAATTTACGTTGCGGAAAAATTCTAGTCTAGCTGGGTAGGTATTTAGGTAACTTCTCGACACAGTTTCTACGATGACTGTTCTACTCGACCGTTGCAATAAAACTGTGTTTCGGCGTTGTCGCCTGCTGACTCGTAGCCTCGGTCGAGCGCCAGCACCAGCAGATTGCGATTTAGTACCGTTGTCAAATCAGCTCCCTTACTATTGACCTCTCCGACATATATATTATATTTATATATATACCTACTGTACATATATATGTATGTATGCGTGTGTATGCACCAAAAAGTACGCAGTATTTCTTTTATTTCCTGTCGTCTTTGTCCATCGAAAGGTTTCTTGTAAGAAATTGCTTTTAGCGATAAGGATGCCCATTGTACATATTGTTTCTGCAGTTTTCTTGTAATTTTATTGTAATGTGCGTACAATAAGTTTATTTACATTCTATTCTATTCTGTCTGCCAGATGTAAAAATCATTAGCCCGATGACACAGTTCCGGTTGATACTGGAAAAACTTGTGCTGAAGTTTCCTGTAATATTTTTTATTGTCAGGAGAAGGTTCTTATGAAAGAAAAAAAGAAAGAAAATTTAAGAAAACTTAACGACCATTTAACTTTTTCTAATGTCATCTTAGCGCTTTTGACATAACTGTCAGTCGTTTGACAGTTGGCGAACACCTGGATGAACACATAGGCTGCTTTTTATCCCGATATTCCCACGGCATCGGGACTTGCGGGTGATACTTCGGGGCGCAGCAAGTTAACTATAAATGTCGATAAAACAAAGTATTTAAATTTTTTTTATGCAAACCCACGAAATTGGCCTTCACTCAAATTATAGTATAATATCTCATACCGGTATACCAACTCCAAAACACGTCTTCGATTAAACGGCACGTGGATGGGTGCGCACACGCAACACCCTTTTTTTTTTTTTTTTTTTTTTTTTTTTTTTTTTTTTTTTTTGTGCGTGTGGAAACCCCCTCGGGCCGTCACCCCACCGGGGTTTTCGGTGGGGCGGTGTGTCGGAATCGAACCGACTAAAACCACACGGTGTGCCGTACTGCGCCTTAAGGAGGAGGGATCCGGGAACAGCTTTTATTAAGACATCCGGACCCCCCCTAGCGCCTGCCCGCAAAAGCGCGGGCACCACCTTCGGGTAAAAACCTCTCAATTAGGCGACGTCCAGGCACACGCGGACGCCGCCTCCTCGCGGGGGCCACTATAGCGGGTGGAGGGGAAAAACCCGTCCCGTCCACCCGCGGCCACACTCAGGGCGGCATGAGGCGGTGGTAAGCGCGCCTCCGCCGCCCGGTTCGCCGGCGGCGAATTAGGTCCGAGTGAAGATCGTCCTCCCGGACCCTTTCCGCCGCCTCCTTCTGCGAGATAACGTCCTCACAGAAGGTGGCGACCGCGGTAAAATTCCTGTCGCTACCGGCCATGGAGCGTATGACGGCCGGTAGCGAGAGATCCCCTCCGATGACTGCAGTGAGGGCCCGACGCTGCGTCGCCCAGGCGGAGCAAACCGCCAGCGTGTGCTGAGCCGAGTCCTCACTACAGTCGCAGTGGTGACAGGCGGGACTCAGTTCCCTCCTAGCGACCGAGTGCAGGTACTTCCCGAAGCAGCCGTGCCCGGAAAGAACCTGCGTCAGTCGGAAGGAAAGGGTCCCGTGCTGCCGCCCTGCCCACTCGACGATGACCGGCTGGAGCGCCTCCACGGCGGCAAAGCCAGCACGTGGAGCCTCCAGCCGGGACGACCAACGAGCCATGGTGGCTCGGCGAGCGGCCTCACGCCATTCGCGTACCTCTTCGGGCGGGGGCCGACTGCCGCTTCCCGCCCGGAACTCAGCCGTTCGCCGATATACTTCGGCGAGCACTTCCGCCTCCAAATCCCACGGGGGAGTCCCAGCCAACGCGCACGCCGCCTCCGTCGACACGGTGCGGTATCCGCGTATGGCTCTAACCGCCATAACCCTCTGAGGGCGCCAGAGGCGCGCCCTATTCTGGGCGGTCAGAGCTCCCGCCCACACCGGTGCACCGTACAGTGCCATTGACCGGACAACCCCCGTGTACAACCGTCTTGTAGCGACGCTGGGTCCGCCCAAATTGGGCAAGAGTCGCCCAAGGGCGGACGCAGCGCCGACCAGCTTCGGAGCAAGCTGTCGGAAGTGCTCGTCGAAGAGCCACCTACCGTCGAGGATCAGGCCCAGATACCTTATGTGGGCCCGAACCGGTACGAGAACCGAGTTGACTACGATGGAGGCGCCAGGGGGTGGACCACGACGAGGCCCATGAAATAAAAGGGCCTCCGTCTTATCCAGGGCCACCCGCAGACCCAGCGCCTCGATGCGACCGACCACCAGAGAGACACCTCTGGTGGCCAAACGCGCCGCCTCTTGGAAGTTCGCCCCCCGGGCTGTGACCAGTGTGTCGTCGGCGTAACAGATTACGCCCAGCCCGGGGGGGAAGTCACCTCGAAGGGCCCAGTCGTACCCCATGTTCCACAGGAGTGGTCCAAGGACAGACCCCTGCGGAACACCGCACGACATGGGCCGACGACTTAAAACTCCGTCTCGGTCCTCGTACATGACGGTACGCTCCTCGAGATAGTCTGCCACTAGCCGCCTCAGGTACTGTGGCACCCTATGATAAAGGAGTGCTTCCCTGATGCAGCTGAATGGCAGACTATTGAATGCGTTGGCGATGTCCAACGACACCGCCAACAACACGCCGCCACACACACGCAACACCCTCACACAACCATACACGTACGTATCCTATTAGCAAAGTAAATAACTGTATATCTGTAATTTAATAGAACTTAGCATCTTGTATCATAAAAACTTGTATTCTCTAATACGATGGAATGAGGACCTTATGATCTAGGACACACGGTTAAACTTATTTCAGGCTCCCCACAATCGACAATATCTAACGTACTTAATAACTAAATTTTGTTAGTTCTTTCTTATTTTTATAATACTGATGAAATAGAAATTTAGAGGTACTTGTGTATTATGTAAGGAGAAATAAATAAATTATTACTTTATATGACTAATTATAAGCGCATAGAGAGTGGCTCATTGGTTATAGCTGGTTCTTTTCAATGTGTTAAACTTTATAATATTTAATATTTTTAACAAGTTTCAGTGTTTCATTTATTAGTTTTCTATCGTGTTATAAGCATAACATAACTATACACATTTATATAATTATATTCATGTGATATTAAACTCCATAAACGTGTATGTATGTCCCTCGTAAGCGTAACAGAGATAACCGTATGTATAAAACTAATAAAACCATAGAAATAGTTAATTTATAGCCATTTACTTACTTTAGCTTTAGAATATTGTGTCACACTATAATAACAAAGTTTCAGATATTTTTTAATTTAGATATCAAGTACAAGACGTTTTTTTTTTAAAGAAAACTAGTAACGTGGGTCACACATTACTAGTATTCTTGGACACCCCTCCAGCTAAGCTA
This sequence comes from Callimorpha dominula, assembly GCA_949752705.1. Taxonomy (NCBI): domain Eukaryota; kingdom Metazoa; phylum Arthropoda; class Insecta; order Lepidoptera; family Erebidae; genus Callimorpha; species Callimorpha dominula. The sequence continues at coordinate 20,900,838 of OX457002.1, read as the reverse complement.
AATGCTTGTGTTAGGAGGTTCACGCCGGTAGTGCACTGGGTGGGGTTTGAACCCGCAACCACTTGATCGCAAGTCCGACGCCTTAGCCATTACGCTACCGCCGCTTCGTATTACATCTATCAGTCGATAACATTTTTAGCAAATATTTTACTTAATTTTGTAATAATATTGTTTATCCAAAGATACATAAGAACATAAATAAGTAGTTTTACATAAGCTATGCAATAATTAAGTATTCTAAATCATCAAAAAAATTACTTTTAGGGCACGTAGAAATTTGTAGCTAATTTGGTAAAACGCTAAAAAAGTTATTAAGTTTTTTGTGTCTTCTGAAAAATGTGATTTTTTTTGAAAAAACCCTATTCTTTTACAACTTATAATCGTTTGAATTTCATAAAAGTAGGTTGAATGTATAAAGTTAAAGATTTTAAATAGTACATATATTTTTATTTATATAAGCACTGTTATCCCAAAATAGATATATATTTTATGTACCTACATAAAATCAGCACATCACCGCTAATTGTGGAAATATTTGAAGGATGCCTAAGTTCAACAGTTGATACCTTATTTGAACAGAAAATTCCTTTTAGTATATTTAGTTGTGGATTGATCTCAAAATGTCCTTATACTTACACATATGTTTGCAAATCAGTTGCAATTTGTTTTGTACTCCCGAGCAGTGTTCAATTATTCAACTCGCATTTTCAATCAGCCTATCATAGTCCACTGCTAGACATAGGCCTCTCCCAATGTGCGCTACAGCACCCGGTCCTCCGCCTTCCGCATCCAGTCCATCCCTGCTACCTTCTTCAGGTCTTCGGTCCATCTGGCTGGGTGGCGTCGTACCTTCTGTTTGCCGATTCGCGGTTTCCACTCTAGGACCCGTCTGCTCCAACGGCCATCGGTCCTTCGGCATACGTGGCCAGCCCATTGCCACTTCAGCATGCTTATTCTGCGAGCTATGTCGGTAACTTTGGTTCTTTGTCGGATGATCTCATTACGAAATTTATCCTTCAAAGAGACTCCAAGCATAGCTCGCTCCATACCCCGCTGCGTGACTTTCAATTTGTGGACTAGCCCCACCGTTATTGTCCACGTCTCGGCGCCGTATGTCATAAATCGCATTTTCAATTCGCATTTTATGGGTGATGTGTACACTATAGAATCCTAACTAATATTAAAATGCGAATTTGCAAATTTCTACGTGCCCTAAAAGAATATGCTGTGAACTATATTTATAAACTGACACCTGTAATATCATATTCGAGCAAATAAATAATTTCAGTAAGGATAATAGGATACTTTTCATCCAGAAAAAAAGTACTGTGAAGTACCTGAATTAATTGATAAAATATAGAGGAGAGTGGGTGACAGTGGATCATTCGCTATAGTTTCGAATATGTTGTATGCACGGGAACAAACGCTTGGTAGCTGCTCTCTAAGCCCGTCCCGCAATCGTTACTGCCATATTCGAGTGCCTGAACATAATGTGACATTCTGGTCAACAGACAAGAACAAAAGTATAGTTTTTACGTTTTTTACATTTTCTATTGTATTTAAATGAGTAATATTTCTGGTCATTTGGTTCCTTTTTAATGCTTGGTGCTTCTTCTAATTATATGTAAAGTATATTGTTTTCACTCCAGAAATGTCTGTTTCTTTTTATTGGGAACTGGAAGTTATAGATCGACACAAGCAGGCAGTAGATTTTGGTCTTTCCACCTAATTTACCTCGACAATCCAGCACATGCTGTGGCGTCTGTTTGTGCCGATGTATGATTTTAACTCTAGCTTCAATTTAACGTTCATAAATGTCACTTAGTGTCTTAATTGAATAAATGATTTTGAGTTTTTTACATTATGCTAGCGAAGCCCCCCTAAAAAAGTTAGTTTTTACAAGACAAGCCATCTGCTTGGGTAAGTATCTCCACTCAACACTATATAAGGCAACCGATCATAGCACAATTTTAATCATTTTGTTTTGAATGGCTGATGTAATGTATTTATGTATTTTATATGTTTTACAAGTTCTTCAATACAATAGATTAAACAACTAGTAATATGTAATATATTTTGTATGTACTGCTAAATATGGGTTTTGTTGTCTGAATAAATAGCTTATAATCATTATATTGTTTAGAGGATTGCTCATTTGCTAAATTACGTTAAAGAAAACTTATATTATTTAAAAGTATTATTTACTGCTTTTGCACCGTTCAGCACTTATGCGCAGAGGGTTTACCTTTTATTATAAATACATATTCAATATAATATATTACAGGGACACCGTCAAAATTTGGTATAAATGGCATAATATGCGAGAGGGACGCCTTACCAAATTATACACTAAACATATTAATATTATGTTCGTATATTACCCTTTTTAATGCATTTGCAAAACGGTATAAATATATACACGACCGTCTAATTTAATGGCTAGACGTAGTTGCAAAAAGCCTAAAGCGAAACCTGTTAAATGAAAGGCAAATAATATGCCTGTCATATTAATATTAACGCTATACAAGCAACAGCATATTTAAATAATATGCCTGTCATATTAATATTAACGCTATACAAGCAACAGCATATTTAAATAATATGCCTGTCATATTAATATTAACGCTATACAAGCAACAGCATATTTAAATAATATGCCTGTCATATTAATATTAACGCTATACAAGCAACAGCATATTTAAATAATATGCCTGTCATATTAATATTAATGCTATACAAGCAACAGCATATTTAAATAATATGCCTGTCATATTAATATTAACGCTATACAAGCAACAGCATATTTAAATCTAACGCAACTTACTGTCAATGTTATGTATTTGAGTAGGTCTCTGGATAGTTTATTTTCACGATCGGACACGGTAGGTGGCGCTGCAACCGGGTTCTAAGATTTTTTTTTATGTTTTGACCAAAGTGTTTCTGTTATTTTTTAAGGTTTTAGTAGTAGACTAAAACAAGTCACAAGTGGGTCTATTGCAAGGGACCCGGGTATAACCTAAGAAGGAAGCCTCCAGAAACCTGGTGTATGGGGAGCCTTGCCCCCTCCGGTTAAGAGAGGCGCACATACACTCATGGAGGCTGGAGATCGTTCTGCACTCCCTGGCGCCTGGTGCGTCTTCTGCGGGAAGCGAGAGTACTCGTCCTCTCCCGTACCCTTTCCACCGCCGCTTTAAGCAACATCTCCTCCTCCCAAAATGAGGCCGAGGAATTCCATGCACTCTCACTTCAGATTATGGACAGAACCATGGTCTTAAGCGAAAGGCTTCCCGCACCAATAGCCGTCGTGATGTTGAGGTGCTGCAACGCCCACGCTGAGCGGTGACTAAGTGGAGTGCAGTATGTTCGTGGCAGCCTCCGCAGTAGTGGCACTCCTGGCCTATACGACGAAGGTACCGGTCCGGTAAGTATTTGCTACAGACGGTAGGAGAGGCTGCCATGTCACCTCTCTAGCCAATCCTCCATTACGGGTCTTACCGCCACAATTGTGACGTACCCTACTGTAAGTATAACCAGGCCTATGTCACTCGATGTACTTTCGCGCGCTAAATACCTACCAGCCGCTCGTCCGCCGGCGGATCTTATACGCAGTCTCGCGCACTGCGCAAGACTGCCTATACGTATGCGCGACGCGCAGTGGGTTGCCGACAGCTGAATCGCGAGCACACGCGCATATTTTAAAGTACAAAAAAAGTAATTCCAGATTGTATTTATATATATTCATAGGGAAATTACGTGATTGTTTATGGGCAGCGTTATTTCCACCATACAGTTTAATAATCGATACTTTAGAAAAGGGAAGAAGTTTATTAATCTTTACATAAAAATAAAACACATGTATGATTTTTGTATAGTAAAACCATTGGAAATAAAAAAAAAGGCGTTAAGTACTTAATTTACATAACAATTGTATTTTTTTTTCATTGAAGAGTGGTTTATCTGTTACGTAGTAACTACCTAGTAATCTGTGGTATAAGCGTGCATTTCGTAAAATATACTCTTAAATATAATATAATTGAATATAATTATTTACCGTTGGAAACACTTAAGGTTATTTTGAAACAGTTTATAACCAATTACCATTTAGTGAATCAAAATTATGAGTACGTAATTGCTACGAGCGAGCTTTAACCACTTTTAACAAAAATTGCTATTCGATGAAATGCTCACAAATAGGTTTTTCTTGTGTTTTACTAGATGTATGTTACACTGTGGCACTGCGCACTATTTGTAACACATTTTGTGGTAGTTGTACCTAATGCATATTAGGATTTGACAGCAAATGTTTATTTAGGAGTATATTACTTACATAATTATATCACATGATCCGCAATTATCGTTTTGGAATCCTTTTTATTAATTCAAACTTAATAATTAATTTAAAAATAGAGTAATTTACAAAGAATGGATCAAATTGCATGTTTATAATGCTATAATGAACAATTTGAGATATTTTTTTAAAACTGGTGAAATACTCTGTTATATATAATGGAACGCGAAAGTTTGAAAGTAAGAATAATTTATCACGTGGTTCAATAAGTACCAATACTAAATACAGTCCCTACAACGTTTTTTTAACTTTTCTATTCCATGTGTGTAAAACGATTTATCTTCGGCTTCAAAATAAGCTTCCGTTACTCCGATTATCGACTCTGTTGACTGCCGATTTCGTCTCGTAAAATTGTTGCTATAGTTGACGAATAAAAACTTCGATGACCAACTAACCACAATTTTAGTTTATTTTATTTCAAGTAGGTTTGCTAAGGAATTAAGCATAACCTGTTAAGAATGATAGTTTGTTAAGCGTACGTGAATGGCAGCAGGGAAAGAGTATGCAATGACGCAGAGCACGCGCCATCTGGATTCAAAAACGTAGATAAACACTTCTGCACCGTGTCGCTCGCTGTTAGCGCATACAGTTTTTATATTGTTCGTTATTCACGATTCCAAATGTAATATTGTATAAATACACACAAGTTTGTTACGTCGAAATCGCAGTTTTACTTCTACATTACAAACAGTCATCATCAAGATACATCAAGCCACATTGACCCCATATTCCACAATAACCTTGAGCTGAAGTTACCAAATAGCAAATAAGCTTGGATTCCTATTGCTTAAATAGGGGTTTTTAATACACCTTTACCTAGCTCTTCGAGTTACAGGCTTTTTGTATAATAATATGTAAGTACGTATGTGTATGTATTTATGGAAATACATCTGTTGTGCTACTTTTCCAAAATGACAACAAAAGCGAGGTTTAAAGTTTTCCGCTTATTTTAATACATTTAATTTGCTGTAATTAAGGTAGTCAGGACCTGGTCGGACCGAGCTGTGTTCAGTGTTTTTTTTTGTGGCAGATAAACTTTAAAAGCAAAACCTTATCTAAATAATAAACTTGATCCAAATCATTACAGGCATTTCCGAGATACACGAAATAAACTTATATATTGCTCGTTTAAAGTTATTAGATACTAATTAAGTAAACGAGAATATTTTGCAAAGTGGACCTATTCAAAATACAGTTCTTATATGTACAAAAGAATGTGTACCTTTACTAATATTTTCATAACATATGATGCATTATATAGTCATGATCAAATACAAAGACAAATTTAGGATATCATCTATTTTCAGCCACTCTTTCTAATGCCAAGAAAAAGAACTAAAACACAACACTAAAGACGATTAACGTAAATAAAATTCTATAACATCTACATTTTTTTTATATACAATTTAATTACTTAGGCGGTTGCGGTTATGTATCGCATAGCTCTATCGCCTTTGTTATCCAGTTTATTATTTTATTATGGTACCTACCTACGAACACAACAATACACCATTATAATTTTTTAGCGCGTTCCACGTTTTACTGGACCTTGGGAAATAAAAAACCTGTCAAGGCTTGAAATACAAACGCATGATATCCAACGACGAATTGTTTAGATAGGTCTAAAATAATAATTGTGATATCAAATCCCACTAATATTATAAATGTGAAAGTTTGGATGGATGGATTTATGTTACTCTTTCTATCCTTTTTTTTTATATTTGATTCACAAATGCCTAGTTGTCCCGAGTGTGGGTGTTCTTTGTGTCCGTCGTTTGAATGTTTGTGAAGCCCCCTGCGACACAGAAATAATCCTAATGCGGGAGTTGTATTGTAAAAAGGAATAATAAAAAAGAATTGATGTTCGTATAAAATAAAAAGAAGAGGGCCCTATTGAAGACCCCCGAGAAGACGCCAGATGTCACTGTAATGCTATCACATATTCGGCACCATTGATTACTACTTTTTAGTTATATACAGAATACAGACCATAAACCAAAGTTTCCACGAATGCCATTATAAGGTATTTTGTCCATGTGTAATTTGTGATTCTCCCAATTTTTTATATTTACTGTCGTCTTTGTCCATTCAAAGGTTGCCTGTAAGAAATTGCTCTTACCGATACCACATTAACTCTGACCATCTTGTGAGATGGTCAGAGTCCCACATCCCATATATATATATATATATATATATATATATATAAATATATATATTTAAAGACAACTCCCGCATTAGGAATTACTCCTTTGGCGCGGGGGACTTTACAAACGTTCAAACAACGGACACAAAGAACACCCAAACTTAGGTGGGAATCGAACCCACGACCTCTGGCTCAGCAGTCAGGGTCACTAACCACTAGACCAACAGGCCAGCCAATTATATTATATTATATTATATTATAAATGTGAAAGTTTGGATGGATGGATGGATGGATGGATGTTTGTTACTCTTTCAACCAAATCCACTGAAGCGATTGCGATAAAACTTGGTGTGTAGATAGCTGGAGACCTGGATTAACGCATAGGCTATTTATCGCGTTATTCCCATGGGATCGGGACATACGCGGGTGAAACCGCGGGGCGCTGCTAGTTATACATAATTATTATGGTTTCTGTAGTTTTCCGTGTAATTTAATTGTAGTTGGTGTACTATTGTACAGTTTATTGCTATTCTATTCTATATATTTTTAGATATTTTTTTCGCCTTCATTTATGGTCACTACTCCGCTCCTAAAAATCGTAGCGTGATGTTACATGGCATATACATTTCCCAATGAATATTTTATCCAATACAAAAATATTTTTTCTAATCCGATTTTTAATTACAGAGATTAGCCCGTTTAAACAAACAAACAATCAAACAAAAAATTCTTTAACTTTATTATAGTGATGTAGATATAGATTTCAAAAACTCATATATATATATCAGTTATATATATATATGTACATACTGATATAGATAGCGTTTGAATAAGGAATTAAATAAGAAACGATAAAAGCAAAATAACGACCATTTACTAAATGTTAGGGTAAATAACTCGAATATTAGCAATAAGGCGATAATATGTACATACGTAGATATAAAATCGATATAGATGCCCCAGATAATGAAAGGAAAGGAAATCCCAGTGGACAGATTCCATTGCAATGATGTCGTAATTATGACAATGTTTTTTTCTTTTTAATAGCTCCCAAAATAGGAATGATTCATTTGTCGCAGCGGAATTTACAAATAATCAAACAACGGATACAAAGAACACCCAGACTTGTGACAACTATTTGTGGATCAGAAAAATGTGTGTCCTATGTGGTAATCGAACCCCTATCATTCGGCACGACGTACTGGTAAGGTGATCAGGCGACCGCTTTGATAATTGCACCATACGTGCAGTCAATACGTGCAAAATTTTGTATTAATAAAAGTAATAGTACTATTTGTAAAAACATGCGCTGATCAAGAATTTTGATATCCGCAGTCTAGGCAAGTGAGGCTTAATTTTTTTTATTTCACAATTAATCGAAAAAAAAAGACTTCTTTTTGCATTTCGTATGATATATCGTTTCCAGTACGTTTTTCGTCATATATGGGCAAAAAGTTTTTTGTTCCGCATTAAATTACCTACAAAATAAGACCTGTTTAAAGACACTGAGTGCTTTTGTTTAATCGTAAATAAAGGTCAAAGTTAAAAAAGGTCGTTTTTTTTCGACATTTAATAACTTTGAAATAAACGTCCGTAGCAGTCTGAAACTTTATGTAATTGTAGCTTGTGATGATATTAAAAAGTGCTATAAATTTCTATGAGTTCGGTTTTTAACTTTTATCCAAAAATAAAAATGCGTGGTAATCGAAATGTCCATTTTTGATCATGGTAGACTGCGCTAATAAGGAGACTCACAGCTCATTCAAATTCAAAAAAAATTATTCAAATAAGACACTAAGTGACATTTAAAAACATTAAATTGAAGCTACAGTTAAAAATCATAGATCGGCGCAAACAGACGCCACAGCATGTACTGGATTGTCGGAAGGTAAATTTGGTGAAAACACCAAAATCTACTGCCTGCTTGTGTCGATCTATAACTTCCAGTTTCCAAAATGCGTAGAGCCTTATAAGAAGACTACTGGCAAAGAAACTCATGGCCACTCTTTTTAAAAGTCAGATCTTTAGGTACAATAGTGTTAGTGTTACATGAAAGCTAAACAGGATGCAAGCTGATGCCACCTGAATTTCATTTTATTGAAATACAATCGTAAAGTGCCTAAGCTTGCTAACCCATTCCTTCCATTCAGCCCAAGTTACCTGGCGACTGGGAACGTTGGGTCTCGTTTTGTATCAACATACGGAATTCAGGCCTCCTTGTCAGACCTCAATGTCAGCTTTGCTTCTTCGGTGGTTTACTTTAGCTGGTTAAATAAGGTAACTCATATTGAGAGTTGTATGAATCAAGGTGATCTAGTTGATCCAAAAATGCAATGCAATCAGTGTAACAGTCTTACCATTTACGTTCTACTCACTAAAAACTGCTTCCCGATTTTTTGGTATCATAACCTTCGTTTTAATTAATGATAAATATTAATTAAATGTTATGTAAATGTAATTCAAAAATGGTAATTTAATGTATGTACCTTTTATGGAACGGGCGGAAGAAAACATTTTCTCATTAGTTTCTAGTGGACCTCAATCAGAAAACAGTTTTTTTACAAATGTATCCTAAATAATGTCTTTAACACTTTATCTAAGTATATAACGCGTCCGTTCATACGCTCATCCACAGAAAAGAAAAAAAAAATTAATACTTGATCTGATTGATTGCGGTAATAACTTCTGTTGGGCTCAATTCTGGGACCCCTCTTATTCATTGTGTATACAGCTGACATCACTGATACTTTCCAACACTACAAGTACCACATGTATGCCAATGATACCGAGTTGTACTTGTCCTTTAAACCTAGCGATACACCTACAGCCATATCAAAAATCAATGAAGACCTACAAAGAGTCGTACAATGGTCTAATAAGCACTCATTGATTTTAAACCCGCTGAAATCACGGTTTATGATATTGGGTAGCAAGCTACAAATACAGTCCATATCGGAGTATGATTCAGCTGTAATTATAAATGGGCAAAGAATAGTTAGGGTTGAGGAAGCCACTAATCTGGACCTTGTAATGGATCCTGAGCTGCGATTCGAAGAGCATGTTAACAAAATCGTCAAAAACTGTTTCTATAGGTCAAAAATACTTTACAATATTCAGGATTATATTAGTATAACATTAAGAAAACAACTAGTGGACAGTCTCATACTATCTAAATTTAATTATTGTGATATAGCATATGGTCGATGTTTATTGGCTAGAACTAAAAATTTAATACAAAGAGTTCAAAATGCCTGTGCTCGATACTGTTTTAAAATACCCAGACGTCAACATGTAACACCTTAACCACCAGGCAAGGAGAAAACTACATCTAGCCAGCTTACTGCTCGGTTTAATAAAAACTAAAAAGCCTTCCTATTTGTATGAAAAAATAAGTTGGAGATTAGATCATTGCTCATATGCTATCAGGTCTGCAAGAAGTACAATATCTGTACCAAGTTATAGGACTACAGCATTCCGAGGCTCTCTAAAATATGCTGCAATGCGAATCTGGAATGACCTGCCACCACCTTTCAGGGACCTTTAAACAAAATACAGCTTTAAGACAAAATATAGAATGTTTCCTTCCTTCCCTTGCAACAAAAACATACTCAGTAAGCAGCAATATTTTCATAGTATTGAACTGGAGGGTTGATTCATATTTAGAGAAATGTATTTAGAGAAATGTACTGTAGGCTAGAATTTACAGACAACAGTATTGTTATGGGTCTCATTGGGGTCGAAATTCATTTTATTTTATCTTAGTTTAGTATGTACTTAACCTTGTATAATAAATGTAGTTAGAATTTTAAAATCTACCTTGCAAGTTTTGGCCCCTTTGCTATTTAGCACTCCAGTTGCTTGTCAGAGTCAGTTACCTATGCTTGGTACTCCTATGATCCACTATACAATATGCATCGTGTTGGGAATATGGTTGAGCCTAAAATTGTGTAACGAATAAGAATCTAAAAAAAAAAAAAACTATGTTAATATGCTGTATGACAACTATGTGGAATTATGTATCACTGGAAAATATGTACTTACCATGCTTATCTACGGTATACCCCCGTATAATTTATTGGAATAAGTATATTTAGTTTTAACAAAACGATATTGCCTGCCGGCGTCAGGTGACGCTTGCGGTTGACACTGAAAACCAGTACTGGGATGTTTTATATCACCTCAGTGTATGCTGAGTGTCAACCCGAAATTGCAAAACAGCAGCGTACTATGAGCAATAATTCCAATTTCAATCATTTCAAAAAGAAAATTAAATAAAAGGAATAACCACATGTTGCCTTGCCACGTCAAGAAAGACACGTCACATCTACATGTCATAGATGACAAATTGTAGACATAGCAGTCATAGACTAAAAAAAATGATGTTTATGAAGTAGGTTATTTATTTAAGTAGGTTAAAATGTGCATGTAAATTATAGGCTAAGGTAACATAAAAAAAAGAAGAAAAATGTACGCTTAGGTTATTGCAATAAACCATATTTTCTTTCTTTCTTTCTTTGGAACCATCCTATTTGTGTTTGTTATTCAATAAACGCTGTTACCACTTCCTTAAAATAAGCGGAGCCACTGATGAAGGTTAAGACAAAAGCTATGATTTGCTTACGGCCATATAGGCAAAGGCGTTGTAAAACCTGTCGGAGGCTTGACATGTTTGATCAACTTTTCGTACGCATACTTAACATAAAGTACATAACCAATCACAGTATTGTCCTTACAATCCTTACAATGCTATGTTTAACGTACAAACAATAACGTATTAACAATATTTGAAAGTAGAATGTGCTTCCTGCTGAGGCGTTGGTAAAGCAGTACAGCATGGGGTTCTTCTACTTTTTTACTGAAAATGTTTATACCTAGTCTTATCTTTATCTAATATTCTTTATCTTTATCTTATATAACATGACGTTATAATTCCTCTAAACTAAATGCTTTTTTTTTCTTCTATCCTACACCAAAACTACACGTTATTCTTTTATCTATTATCGATTTTGTCCATCCAAAGGTTGCCTGTAAGAGATCGCTCTTAGCGATAAGGCCGCCTATTGTACATATCCACTTTGTGTATTTTTTAAGCAATACCAATAATAAATAATAATAATAACTTGACACATCTCATACACGGCCGTCTCATCCCAAACTAGGCAGAGCCTTTACTATGGTAACCAGACTGCTGATAAACATACTTATATATTTCTAAATACATACATATTATAGACAAATTACACCCAGACACAGAACAAATGATCATGCTCATCACACAATTATTTGTCCGGGGTGGAAATCGAACCCACGACTTCTGGTTCAGCAGTCAGGGTCACTAACCACTAGACCAACAGGCCAGTCAAAATGTCGTTGATATATTGCAATATGTCGTTGATGTACAATAAAGATTATTCTATTCTATTCTATTCTTCAAGAAAGGAGTGTATAGCTTTCTAAAGGATCGTCAACGCAAATGCGAGTCCCTATCCATTTCAAGCGTCCATAGGCTACGGTAACAGCTTACCACTACTACTTGGCCGTATGCTTTTTTGCCACTGACGTGGTAATAAAAACTTGCTTTGATTTGTTTTTTTTTTCATGGTATAGGGGGCAAGCGAGCAGACGGGTCACCTGATGGTAAATGACTACCGTCGCGCATGGGCACCTGTAACTCAAGAGTGACAAGTGCGTTGCCGCCCTTCAAGGAGTAGGAGAAAAAAAGGGAAGGACGGGAATAGGGGAGAGAGAAGGGTTAGGGCCTCCGGTAACCTCACTCATGCAATGAAATGCAATGCAATCATTGTTTCACTGCCGGTTTTCTGTGAGGCCGTGGTATCGAGCGGATGTAATTCGAACGTTATCGAAACGTTTGGCAAACAAATGAATTCATGAATTTCAAATGTTATCTATAGGTCGGAATAGGTGTGGACTTGGGTGGTGTGGGAAGGTGAATGAACTCAAATGTATATAATGTTAATTCCATCAAAAACATAACATACAAGAACCCCAAGTCTAGCAACTCGCAACGCAGTTCTTCTACCGCAAAAAGTTGTGAGATCTAATTGTTACTTAATTTACTAACTAACAACATTGTATAGTGACCATGTCAATATTAGACATCTTTATTTCTTTAGTAAATAGAATGACATGGAAATCGCACTACAACATAATCACGTGATAATAATCGACTATTTTCCTCAGTTCTAATTGAATATACCGCCAGCAAGCCTTTATGCATACACGAACATTGCCGTGTGCGATTGCTAAATAAAATTTAAAGTCGGATTCCATTAGTAATAGACATACTTCAAAATAATAAGTTAGTGGAAATCGCCAAACGGGGTTTTGTCTGTTTTTCGTATGTCTACTCTGTACGCGCATCTAATTTGGAAGAAAGTGAACAGGATCTGGTTGGACTACGGTTGGACGAATCTATTTAGCCCTACCACCTCAGTCAGTTCAGTTTTTTGCCTCTAGAGCGGTGGTTAATCCTGGTGACCTTCCAACAATAAATAATACACATTTTGCAAAGTAATGCTATTGAGCAGAGAAACTTTTCAATTGCCATTATTGTCTATAATTACAAAAACCAGGTGTTGCAAACATTATACCACAAATATATCTAGCAATTAAATTTGCAACATTGTTAGTAGTAGTACTTTGTACCATATCATTACAATAACTACGTCATTAAAATAACAATTCCAATAAATATGTATTATAGACGATATAAAAATTCACCTACAGTTCTGATAACATACAATTAATTGCCTTAACGGATATTAATGTCATGACTCGGGAATACATACATATATTTGAATTGATGTTTTAACCAGGGGAGAGTGACTAACTGGTATGTTTTAAAGTAGGTATTATAATAATTTAAAAATATTCATTAAATAATAATAATACTAACTTCACACACATCTCTATGAATATGCATGTTGTTTAAATTTACTTGATTAATTTTCCCTTGAATCTTTATTATCCACATATTATGCCTAAACAATTATTTTCTTATTTAGTTCGTGTTTAATTGCAAAAAATATTAATTAAAATATGCAAAATAAGGGCGCGATATTCAACTTTGCAAAACGCTTCACCATTGGTCGAAACAAAACATGACGTGACATTCCACGTTTTGTCTTTTATCGGCGCCTATTTTCGTAGTGTTACGGAGAAAGATAGGTGTTCCTGTGGTTTTTGCTTTTAGCTAGTGCAATTTAGGCATTCTAGTGATATGAGAAATCATCTAGGACAATGACTGAATGTAGTTTTGTCAAAGCACAATCGGAAAATCTACCGAAAATAGATGCATTCATGATGACTTAATATTTTGCATCAAATCCAGAATTTACGTCCGCTGAGGTCAAAGGAGTGAAAGCCGCAAGGTAACTATTATAATACTTGTTATATTATAATCTAAAGGATAGGTAAGATGTGTATAGTTAGTTATATTCATGAAGTTTTATTGGACTTTTGTTACCTAGTTTAAGTAGACAAGCAAGTTGCCTTCTGCTTGATATTTTAAACAAACATAAATTACCTACTGCTGACTAATTCACACTATACTAGCAATTACATTGTAATATGCTTACATTGAAGTGATCTTCACAACAATATAAACACGATATTGAAGATACTTCATCTCTTTTCATTAATGTACACCATTGTTTTCGTATTTTACATTATTATTTTGTACAGGAAAAAATACTGTATTGGGTGTACTTCTTATAGTGTTTTTACACTTAGGGACAAGGCAATACCTATAAAATGATTTTTTAACTTTATCCATCGTCTATTAATTACAATAAATAGTAATTACAACTGGAAATCGGTATAAAATTACAGTAACACTTCAAGTAAGTTTATGAAACAAACACTGAGCGTGGAACGTGACGTCACCCAAGGCCCGCGAAATATGGCGGCGTTCAAACAGTTCAAATTTTATCTATGTTTTCAATGTTATTTTAAAAATTAATTTGAACACTGCCAAGGTTATTTATATTTTTATTAGGGTAGAATGATGGAACAAGTCAATAAAAGATAAAAAAAAATACATGAAATATGCATGTATTTTTATACATACGTACGTTTAAAGTCCTCGCCTTAACCTTTCAAACTTAACGTCATCCATAAAGTAAGGAGCACAATGAGTTTATATGACATCAGCAATGCCCTGGCTAAACCATTACGCCTTGGACCTTATTTTGATTTTAAATTATTTTTCCAATCTTTATTATGAAATTTATGTTTGCGTTATAGCTGTCTTATTTCGGGAACTTTAAGATTTTATTCTGAACTATCTTTTGCTAGCGGCTTCGCCTGCGTTACAGTTATCTTTCTATGTATCGGGCACACTACTTATTTCTGGATGAAAGTCCGACGTACTGTTCTATACACTTGGCAACGTGTGTGTATCGCAGGCCAATCGTTTAAATTGGAGATCTGCCTAGGCACATCATGATCCACCGGCCTTTCTTAATTTGCTAGTCTTATACTCACCAAATCGTTCAAAGCTTAACGTTTAACAATTTGCCGGACCATGCTTGGGTAAATCTTAATCTGTTTAGGCTTAAACATTTTTGAGAAGCCGCTATCATGGTGGCGTATCATGATGTGCCAGGTAGACCTCGATCAGCCCAATTCAACATACTACATCTTAACGTTTTTACTATTATTTACATAGACGTTTAGTATTATATTAATAGTCTGGTCCTCTCATGCTGTCAGCTGTCCGAAATACACATGAAGGAATGTTGTAGGTAAAAGTTTATAAAATATTATTTATATATATATATATCAATAATATTCTTTTGGTAGATTCAAAGTATACCTTCTTTATATTTTTTTATTCTTTATATTATTGTACCAAGTTTCAAGCAAATAAAGTATTGTTATTCTTATGTAAAAAAATTCATGTCACGTTGTTTGTCCACGATGAACTCCTAAACTAATGAACCCCTTTTAATTAAATTTGCACACTGTGTGCAGTTTGGTCCAACTTTAGAGATAGGATAGTTTTTATTTTAATTTATTGACAGAAGACATTTTTATTGCAAAATTACCTAAACACAGCAACACGTGGGTGGGGTAGCTATTAATATGTATTGTAAAGGTACATGCAACAGAATTAGAATCTAAAAACAGCGATATTATTACAGAGATACCGTTTACTCTATGCATGTATGAGTAGAATTTAAATTCACATTATTTAAATGACTTAGGTCATTGCATCTAGCTTGCTTCTATTATATATACCTACAAATTATTTTATTTAGTATTGTCACCAGCAATTTAACCCAGTTTAATAGTAACTGAGAATCGAATTCCGTCATTCACACTTACTTTGCTGACTACAACGATAGCAGCAGCTACACTCCAGCAAATTGCGATTAACCTAGAAAGAAAACGGAACTCGGACGGAACGGAATTTTTTGTTTACTAGGAGTGAGTGACCCAGGACATTAAATATTAGTTAAGAAGTTAGAATACCACACAAAGAGGTATCTGATAGCCCAAGGTCTAGGTAAAGAAACATGTAGGTAGATATACTTTTACTCATTTCTAATGCCGTTGCTGTGCTCCCAGGATCCACATCTGGTCTTCTAATAAATATCTTCATCTCTGCCCATCTCCTTATCTAATCTGTCGTTCTTTGGAAAGAACGAAAGAACTTCCTATCGAGATCAGAACGTTAACAAAATATAACCTATTAAATTTAACCTCGGCTATATCTATAATTATTAAATCGTTAATTTAATCGTTAAGTTAAACTCTTTATTTGATATACACAGCCAATTTGGAAAATTTCGATATAATCTTATGAAAATACATTGATAACTACTCTATCAGCACTAATGACGGAATATATTTATATAACTTCAATTTAAATAGGTAATGATGGTGAGTGATTAATTGTCTGAGAAAAAACACATGATTTTTTTTTTTTTTTTTTCGTCTCGAAAAAATGCACGCTGTGACCATAATTTATCGACTGTAATGCCCGCATAGAGTTTAGGCCTTCAGCACATCTATTATAATACATCTAGAATACAAAATCTTTAAAATTATGCAAGAATGTATGACAGTATAGACAGTAGTAGTACTAGTTGTTTTTACGCTTTAAAAACAACGTAACCGATCACCAGGAATGCATACAGATTCAAGGGTACAGAAACGAACATGAGGTATTTTTCATGCCAAAAAGTTTCTACTTTTCCCGATTTTTTTTTTATGTTACATTTTGCCCAGTTACAGTTTGCCCAGGCAGATCCCAAAATACCGGCCCTATCAACGATTAGCCCACGACATGTATAACGAATTTAGGAAATTTCCCGTTTCTTTATCATAATGTCAGCCATAATTACGATTACCTTTTTGATTTGAATCTACGAATACCAATGACAGATTACATAGATACATAGGTAAGCGTGACTTCACAATTCAATAAATACATATTTCCGAATACGGTCATCTTGTGCGTCGAACATTTTGCGATATTATTTTTCGTTGTGTTAAAGAATATTGAGTTGTAATCGGAGGTTCATGAGGAAAAAGTTGTAAAGAGAAGACATCAGGAATTGTGGGAACATTATGAATGTGGAAATACCTACGTATAAATACAGAGATAGACCCCTATTTTTTTTAAATAAATCTTTGCAAATAACTCTTTTATTGAAAGTTTCATACATTTAAACAAAAGGGGCCCATCTGTACAAAGCTGTACAAAAAAATGCCTGAAATTAAAAAAAATATATATATTTCAAATTGTACTTCAAATTAAATTCTAATTAAATTAAATACTATTCCATGCGACACATTTTGTTCCTCAGAAGAAATAGGTAAATTCTCGACGGTCTGGGATCTTCCTCTATATGTTGTTATGGTTCGCCTACAGACCCCCTCACAACCCCATTCCTCAGATTACGAATATGAAAACAGAAAGAGTGGTATATTTTAGGTATCCCGACAATATCACACCATACCTCCTACTCGTAAAGTGTGGATGATTAGTTTTTCTCGCCTTTCGGATAGTGGTCATATCGTTATTCTTTTAAAAACATTAAGCTGGTTTCGAAACTACCTACTTTTATACACTGTAACTCGTTTGACAACCGAAACCGGAAAACTGTGCGTTTACAGGACCCCAAATAATCAAAACTATTTTCCTTTGATAGAATAATGGAAAAGGTTCTGGCTAAAATTTCTACTAATAATGAGTCGGTAATATTCCGTGGTGATTTTAATATAAATATTTTGAAAGATAATTTAAGTTTTAATCAATTGTTAATCCATCAATCTATCACAAAATAATAAATATTTTCCTAGGACAAAAATGATAATGTTTTCTGTTATAAAAACTATTTATAAAAAGCCATTGTAATATTTAATTAAAATATATTTAGCACGTAGTTTCGATAACTGAGTAACTTTAGTTTGTGTATTTGGTGTAGTGGTGTGGCATGGCGGGTAACGTGGGTGCTAGCGGTGTTGAGTCGGTCCCGTCCGAGTCAGTCCACGTTGAGTTGACTGCATAGATAATAAAAAAAAAAAAATTACTGTTGTTAGTTGTAAGTTGTAAGACTATCGTCGCGTAGTGCTCTGCGCCTCCCCGCGATCGCCGTGTACATGTGGCGCGCATAGCTATACACTAATAAATTATGTACAATGTATATAATGTAGTAGTGTGTTTAATAAACGTATTTTCTTTTTTCTTTCTATCTTTCTTCTTTCTAAATTATCAGCCTTTAGATCAGAGTGGGCTGACTGTGTCTTATAAGTCCAACACACTTTTGAAAAGGCACAAATAAAATTTAGGTAAACAACATCTGGAAACATATTTTGTTAAGTTTGATTATCAAACTTCTTTAGGTTGCCAAGAGGTTCTTAATATCAAGTTGCTTTTACTTTATAGTAAATTAATTAATGTTAATAAATTCTTCATTGATATAATAAAAAAAATCGCATTCAGTAATTAGGGACAGGTATTATAGTTGTTATAGTAGATATATGATTTACGAAAATTATTTTTCGTGTGGATCATCACCTCACCATGGCTATTGGTGAAGTGGTATGTCGGAATCAAATCGACTAAAACCACACGGTATTCCGTCACAAGTGAGTCTATCGCAAGGGACTCTGGTATACCCTAGGAAGGAAGTCCCTAGAACCCTAGCAGATTTTCGCCGCCTCAAACAGAACGAAAATAATTATGGCCTAAGTCTTTCAACACATCGACACGTATTCAAAAACTTTTACAAACCTATGTAGGATATATAAATCTAATTTTATTAGTATTAGAATATAATTGACTGAAAGTTAAAAAAAGAAATACCTAGGAAATAATATAATTAATTATGAAACTGGTAGGATTGAAATAAAGGAGCTCGTGGCTAAGTGGTAACCAAGTTGGTTAGCATATTACAAAGTTAAGGAATACTAGCCAGGTCAGTCTAGGATGGGCCTCGGAGAGCACGTTAAACCGTCGGTCCCGGGTGCGGGTAGTTGGAGCCCTAAAAAGTCCAACAACCTGATCTAACTACAGAACTTCGATATCGCCTAGTACTTGGGTTGTGGAGGTCTGATGGCAGTTGCTTCACGTAAGATGTCAAAGTTCAGCCGTATCGTAGTTAGACTGAAAGCCGACCCCAATTTAGTTGGGTAAAGGCGCGGAGGATGATAGTAGGAATCAAATATCGAATAATATGAATGGGAGACACGGCGTGGTACGTGGCTCTGACAGTGATGGAGCTCAGAAATTTGTTAATTTATTTACCAATCCCACTGTCCCACTTATATTATAAATATAATATATAATAAAAAAAAACTTGAGGGGCTCGTGGCTAAGTGGTAACCGAGTAGGTTAACACATTACAAAGTTAAGTAATGCTAGCCAGGTCAGTCTAGGATGGGTGACCATTCTTAACACATTGAGACCCCTCCGTGCCTCGGAGAGCACGTTAAACTGTCGGTCCCGGGTGCCATGCAAACATCTATGGCATTCGTTACGGGTAGTTGGAGCCCTAAAAAGTCCGACAACCTGGTCTAACTACAGAACTTCGATATCGCCTAGTACTTGGGTTGTGGAGGTCTGATGGCAGTCGCTTCACGTAAAATATCAAAGTTCGGCCGTATCGTAGTTAGATTGAAAGCCGACCCCAACTTAGTTGGGAAAAGGCGCGGAGAATGAAATGATAATAAAAAAAAACTTGTTATGTAGATAGCTGGACACCTGGATTAACGCATATTCTACTTTTTATCAAGGTGAAACCACGAGGCACTGCTAGTATTTCAATAAAAACTACAGAAAGTCTGGATACTTCTCCTGCTGATTTAATCACTTTCTTAGAAAAATCTTTCTCCTTTCCCTCGTAACTGTTAGTTTCAGACATGTAGCCCTGCTGTAGTAGTAAAAGAACTTTTAAGGACATTAAGATTAAGTTGTCTGTTTTAGGGGTGTTTATCTATTCTATCAAAATAAATTTCCCTATTTAGTTCTACTGCTTGTCACCTAGTTTAGTTACTACCAGCAACCCGCCCCTCTTTTTTGGCTTAATTGACTGAACTACACTGGATTTACTAGTATGTGACTTGCAATGTTTGTATGTGTGTTCGGTATGAATCTTGGAAGCTAAATTAGAACCACTTCCCGATGTCCGATTGCGCTCAAATTTTGTATACATATGTATCTTCAGTCATAGTACAATAATATGGAGATGTTCTAATTATGGAGCCGGGAGACGGCCATAGGAACTTCTTAACTAAACAAGTTAAACCAATCTAGTTTGGGCTCGATTGATTTGTCTTGAGAGTATCAACAAATACCACTGGATATCAAGATAACGTTCAGTAAAATCATCCTCAACTGTGCTTGCAACTTTTGCATCAATATTTTGATCGCGAAAGACTTAATAGCCACTTTTAGTTACTAAAACCATACTTGGGTTACACTAAAAGTTTTTTGGAATAGGCCAGAAAGAAAGCAGCTGATGAAAAAAAGATTTATATTTGGAATTAGGAACTCTTTAGGAATCTGTAGATGTCTAATGATTTCATATGTAATATGTTTTTACAAATTGGCGGCAATTTAAAAAGTGGCTGTCATGCATCGATTGAATCAATGGATTTGACTAGAAAAATTTTTCATTCCATGATTTATTACGACTCTCATTGCGGTTTCTCAACAAATAGTTTCTTAGCAAATAAACGAATTTGAATTTGAAATATATATATTATTTCTTTGCTATTATCATTCCATTTTTATTTTCTAAAATCTTTCAGTGTGACCAAAGTGTATAATGATATATCAATATGACCTTAAGACAATTTAAAAACACAATCCCTTACACATGACTCTGCCATTCACAGACCTTTATCGAATTCTTAATACAATGAAACATGGTCCGATTGTTTGCCACAAAAAATAATGTAGGTGCTCAAATACTTTTACTTTATTTAACACAATCTACAAAAAAATTATGTTTTAAAACCTCAGTATTATATACCTACGAGACAGATTAGATATACAAATTATGTATATTTATCTGAAGTTGTGTACTTAAATTGTCTACTTGTTACTTGCGTTGTCAATAATGGCTTAAGATATGATACGGAAAAATGTACGACTACATTTAATGTCACACCAAATAGTAGGTATTACTTGATCAGTTTGTCTGATATTTAAATATGTGTCCGTACCAATGTTAATTTGTTTATTTGAATGTATAAACCCATCTTCTAATAGAGTTGAAGCATATTTTTTTATAGATAACCCGTTTACTAAGGAATTTCATAAACTATGCAACGTCTAGATAATTACGTTAAGTGGGAAAATCTGTTGTACCTGGTTAGTTTTCATTTTAATTGGTAATGGGATGAACAGATCAGTTATTTACTACATAATTCATTAATTAAATCTGTGGATAGTCTTTGGAGCTGGGAGCAAAAACTTCTTGAAAAAAAAAAGTGTGTGTGTGCAACTCACACACGTCAGAAGTGAAACTTCAGAAAAGTAGAATAAATTTAATTTTAGATATATTATATAAAAGTTATTGGTCAAATTAACACATGTGCTAAATAATTAACATTAATTAATTAACCAACGAATTTTAATACGCAAATGCAAAAATAATATACACGTGAATGATACACCACGTTGAATATGACGCATTTTCTGAAGGCTTCGTAGTACGCAGGCGCAAAGACACGTGCTAGCATACGAAGATTATAGGAAACACTGTATACTTGTATTCTATCTTATTCTCTTGCAAGCTAAATCCTATTTATGAATATGTTTATATCTTTTTAGTGTGACTTTTTCCTTTCATCGAATTTTCAAATCACCACGATTCTAAAGAAGTTTCACTTAAAAAAAAAGTGAAAACTGTCCAAGCTACAACATATGTAATGTAGCTTAGATTTTTTATCTGAACAAATGGCTTTGACAATTGGCTGATTATCCAGCTGGCCAATTGTCGGCACGGAAATATGGCTTTCGTGATTTTTCGTCACAACAATATTTGCTGGAAAACTTTAGGCCCTTCTTTTTATTTTGGCTGCAGCAGACGGGTAACCTGGTAGTAAGTGACTACCGCCGTCCTTTGACACCTGCAACTCAAGAGTCACAAGTGCATTGAAAGCCTTTAAGGTATGAGTACTCTCTTTTCTTGATAGCTTTAGCGGTCTGGAAATACCGCAGGTGACAATTTGTTCCAAAGATGTGCTGGATGCCAATTATCCAAGGTGGAAGTTTTGAAGGCGTGTAGTCTTGTAACTCTCTTTTGTCTTGGATTGTCTTAAAAATAGAGAGTAGAGAGTAGTAGAGGAGCTCCGCAAAATAATCCTAGATTGTACATGAATAAATTTAATATATTATATTAGTCACCTTAAGCAGTTTCGTATGATATGAGATATACAGTAGTAGTTTGTCTGAAAGTGTTTTTTTAATATGTTTTATAATTTATGATTCGCGATAATAGATTACATGAAAAAGAACGTGTCAATGTGCAATAGTGATTGTACCTTTTAAATCAATAAACAATCGATTCTCTTTAAATGCAAATAAAAATGCAAACACTTTTGTTTGGTTTAACTGCCCCACAAAAGTTCTTTTTGTGTTGGATTTTCCATTTATTGAGGAAGGCCACCTGATTCTGTGAAAGTTGCCCGTAAACTAATATATAAAACGTAAAAGTATACAACCATCTACAAAGTTACAGTAGTATCGCGCAGATTCGCGCGCGGTTTTTTTTTCTCGCTAGCCCTTATTCACAGAGCGTCTGAAGTATAACGTGCGATAAAGAACTTTTTTCCAAAAATGGGTATAGAATATTTCTTTTGGTTTCGCAAAAATTACTGAGTGTCGTATTTATTCGAAATGTTCAGTCAATTCCCGAACCTCCAAACCCTTTTGACACAACCATAAATAATATCGCAAATTGGCAATCTGACTGGATTTGATAATAGGTTTTTATTTACTTGTGCAGTCATGCTTACCGACCTATATATCTCTACATAATCTCTAATTGTTATTCGTAGATTTAAATCAAACATCATATGGAAATTATAGCTGATATTATAATAAAAATGTCATGGTAAATTTCAGAATTCGACTTTTAGGCATTTGTAAGTAAGAAGTTAAAATAACTTTTGCCCTGAAGCATTCTGTGTGGCTTACTCGTGCCCTAAAAGACAATGGCAGCTGTCCATACTATAAATTGTCTGACATAAAAGATGAGTGCACATAAACGACAAAAAAGCGCATGTATTCTGTGATCTGTCAAAGTGACAAGGTAGGATAACACGGCTTGATTTCCGAGAAATACGCGACAGTTTTGACAGTCGACAGTTTGCTGAAGTGCAAAAATGAGCTTTATGACACTCATTTAATTTAAACTCATTTTCGCACTTCGTCCAAGAAAGCGCCAAGACGTTCCTGCCTGTCAAGAGGTTGACTGGCTCATGGCTATTAGATCGTTGATAATCTTTTAAAAACTAGATTTAACGCCGGCTTTTATTGGAACATTTAGATATTTGTAAAATCTCAAAATAAACAATAAATTGCTTTGGTATAAATATTATTTATGTGTATTTTAAAATAATGGCAACTTTTTGGCCATTGTGCTTTGTAGTTTGCATGTATTTCACGATTTTGAGTATAAAAACCGTACATTAAGTCTCATGCTGCATGGCAATATGCTGTAAGATATGTGATGCTGTGCCAAAAGAAACTGTGTTAAAAATACCTCGAGCTTAATTAAAACAAAATTAAATATTGTCACCTTATGTAGAAACACTCATAAATCAAAGAAAACGATTAAAAAATAAACAGAATAAAACACGTGCCGAAAACAACAACTAACTACAGACTTAAGAAACAAATTAAACGAGATTACCAACAATACAGATATAGGATAATAGAAGAAGAACTGGAAAAAAGATCGTCTATCAAAAGAGCCCAAAAGAAATTCAACACTACAAAGCCGTGGATTATGATGTTTAAAGACAATCACAATGTGATATCGGACCAACCTATCAAGACCGCTACGAACTTTTATAAAACGTTATATGGAAATTACAAGGCAAGTCACAAATGTACGGACCATGGCATATGTGAAGACCTACCATCCTTTTTACAAAGTGAAGTTCAAATGGTTATTGAACATTTAAAATCTGCAAAAAGCCCCGGAGAAGATGCAATCTCAAATCAAATTTTAAAAGCAATCATTGACAAAGCTTCTGAATGAGATTTTATTACAAAAAAAGTGCCAAGGAAATGGGGAACTTCCATTATTATTCTTCTTTACAAAAAAGGAGATCCTGCCGATTTAGTAAACTCGTCGACCAATAAGTATTTTGGTGTTAGTATTGGTATAGGGCTCTGTTTCCGCATTTAGACTCATAAGTGGTCCATTATGCGTTCGATAAGCTGACTAGTTGAGCCAGCCTAGCTCCTTCCAGAAGCACAGAAGCCTCCTGGGGCGTTCACAGGCTTCTACGACTGACCTCGCACCCGCGAGGATACTTGCCCGTTGTGTGGCCACTCCCTCTTACTCCAGGATAACGTAGGCGGCCGTTTCCTACGCGTTGAGACATCCTCAGCATGGAGCACTGTCTGTCGCACTGATGGTGAATAGGTGCCGGTTTAGGGCCAAGTGGCCCGTAATGGTTCCTACAACTATTCTGAGGTCAAGTTGGTTAAGACTGAGCAGTTTGCAAGTTAAACGTGGTGAGATATCCGTTAACACCAGTTTAGACTGCCTACAGCCGGGTGTGTCGGCCCAGCGACCGTTGTGCGCTTCACGATTCCGTTGTCTTACCCATGAGCGAAGTTGATTATCTCCGAGTGAGTCTGACTAGCGCACCGAGGGTTCCATAAGCAAACAAACTTGTACATAATATGTAGATAGTACGTCCATCTCTGGAAGCCATTCACGAAAAATATTTTTTTATTTGATATAACAACAAATTAACGACTTTCGGGTTTACGGGCTTTGTGCTATCATACCTTAAGGCTTAATGGCCGCATCTTTTGATTGCGTTCATTTAAAAGCTTCATTTTTTTACAGCTTCAAGGGACCTCACATATAAGTATTTAGGATTAATTTCAACTTGTGCGTCCACGGGTTCCTGAGAAAAAGGATCTAGACAGACAGACAGACGGACAAAAAAATTATATTATAAGGGTTCCTTTTTTCCTTTTGAGGAACGGAACCCTAAAAAAATATGTTGACCACTGCATCTTTAATATGGTAATGCATGCGTTGACACATTATGTTAAACGCAATTAAAGACTTCCGGGAAATCGCATAATACGCCAATTGCATCCGGCATATTTTCCAAGGCACTGAATATGCCTTTGTGTTTTAAGAGCGTAACGCCTACATCTAACACTAGGATTCTTTGGGTCAAGGGGTCCTGTCGCATCCTGAAAACAACGCTAGGAATTATAATTGTTGCATCATTTTAGTTCCCCCTTTTCCTGCCCTTTCGGTGTTTCACGTTACCACTTGACTACATCTTGTCTAAGAATACTTTTCACAGAAAAGCGAAATTCTCAAAACAATGCAGCAAATTATACATCAAAGTTGTTTCTCTGGATATCACTGCTCGCTACTTATGATTAACATATAAAATCTATTTGTACCATCTATTGATTGAGTATATAATAATCATAATAGATAACTTTCTCTTTTCTTTTTTGTAAAAGTTAAAATTCCTTGATATCTACCGAGAGCAACGACTTTCCTCTGAGATTACGTTAGGTGATCTCTTTTTTTAGGAATACTGCTGGAACCATTGCTAGAATTCTTGTTAACCCCTTTACCAAGCTAAACGTTTGTATAAGAGGGGGCTTTGGAGGGGTACTTGTTGGCTGAGGTGGCGTAAGGAAACTCACTGTTTAGAACTTTTGCACCTGAGATACCAATTCATTATAAAATTAAAGCAAACTAATTAAATTTGCATATCCAAAGAGGGGGGACTGGTGTCCTGTATTACAGGTGTCCCACGTACCCATCACAGGTACCAGCGATCCCCAACCAGAAATTGCCCGTTTAGCTAGTATTTTTGCATATTTTTTGGTTTGTTGTGAGAAATAAACGTTTTTATTATTATTATTCTCTTCATTTATTTAATATACATTCACAATAATATTATTATAGATAAAAAAAATAGTGCTCCACCGGTATTGGGTACAGGGACCAAGCTACCGGTGGTTACGGTTCCAGAGACAGAAACCTCCTCACAATGCGTGCCGTATCGAGGAGGACTGCCTTCTGCATCAGGCTCTTAATCCAGCTGCCTAACGTGAGCCACTGAAGGTGTTGGTCGAGGCTCTTAGCAATTAACCCATGGTCTGAAATGACTATCGGCACAATCACATCCAACATGTCGATAATCTCGTAAGTAAAAATACTTTATTTCTTTATCTTTTTTAGCCTTTAAGAGGTTGTCGTCATGGAGAATGGTGATGTCAATAATCATTGCTCGGCGCTCTAATTGGTCTATCACCACTATATCAGGACAACAATCGTCCTGTCAATGATCATAGATCGATTCCAGTACTATTATTATACCGATCACCGCATTCACTGTTTTTCCAACCAACAGATGAAATTAAAGTTATCAAAGTCATAGGTACGCTAAAATTCAGTCAAGCTACAGGACACGATAACATCAGTAAAGACATGCTAAAACTTAATTAACGTGTAATTGCGATGCCCCTAACTTATATATGCAATCTTAGTTTGTCATCAGGAATAGTTCCGAATAATCTCAAAATTGCAGAAGTTATACCTATTTTCAAGGCAGGTGATTCACTGGAACCTTCTAACTACAGACCAATTTCACTACTAAGTACGGTGTCTAAAGTGATTGAAAAAGTAGTCAATGTGAGACTACTTAAATATCTAGAGGTAAATAGCCTTCTAGCTCCTAACCAATATGGATTTCACTCTGGCCGGTCCACGGAAGACGCTGTCACGGGTCTCGTTGATTTTATCATTGCTAAAATTAACGACGGTCAAAAATGTGTTGGCGTTTTCCTGGACTGGTCTCGCGACCAATACTACTAAAAAAACTAAACTAACTAAAAAAATTGCAATGGTTTCAATCTTACTTAAGCGAACGGCAAAAGCGAGTGCGAATAGGAGAACACACAAGCGGTTATGCAGGTATTACTTACGGTGTGCCTCAAGGCAGTATTTTGGGTCCCACTCTCTTTCTGACCTACATCAACGATCTGTGTTCACTTAAACTGCCACAAGCTAACATCTATACTTTGCAGACATGGACAGAGGTTGTTGATGTGGCTCAGGAGGGCCTTAGAAGTACTGCCAGCTGACTGAAAAACAATTTACTGACTCTCAACGCAAGCAAAACAAAGCTATATATAGCCTTAAGTATAACCAAAAGGTCTGCTCCTTATCAAGTACTGAACGTTAAACTGCACACATGTGAGTCTGCCAAGCATCCAACTTCTTTGCGTTTCGTTTTCGTGCATAAGATACTTGGGCATAACGATCGACGAACACCTCTCGTGGAAATCGCATATTGATGCAGCTACGAAACGTGTAAGGAAGCTAGCTCACATATTTAAAAAAATTAGGTCTGTAGCAGAACCGTGACTTATTCGAGCCGTATATTTCTGTTTCTGTCAATCCATTTTGAGTTACTGTGTAATTGCTTGGAGGGCTTCGAAAAAAACATATCTTCTTAAGCTCGAACGCGCTCAGCGAGCTGTTTTAAAAATAGCGTTTAAAAAAGCCTAGCGTTATTCTACTAATGCTCTGTACTCAGAATGTAATCTCCTTCGCGTGAGACAGCTTTACATTACCTCGATACTCCTCCGATTTCATACACTTGCGAAGACCATAGCGCGTTCCTCTCACAGAACTCTTAAGTGGGACATACCGAGAGCTCGTTCTGCTTTTGCTCGTCAATCTTCTACCTTTATGGGACCCCTTCTATACAATAAATTGTTTAAAACTAACAAAACTATAATAAACCAGACTTCATTCCGCCTTAAAACCACCATCCAGGGATGGCTACTCTCCAAAGACTATGCCCATACCGAGAACCTCTTGAACACTGGTACTTAATATCATGCTCACACGAACTCACATGTATGACGAACACACACACAGACACGCACACACACACACGCACGCACGCGCACACACACATACTAACACACACACACACACACACATTATCTTCTATTATTTTTTTATACTATTATAAAACTTACGGAAGGGACTGGACTCCACGACGCAGGGTACCCTAGTGTGGGGGCCAGAGATACAATTTTCTAAGTCTAATTGATGTAATAAGTGTATATGTATTGTACTAATGTTTGAACAAATAAAGATTATTATTATTATTAAATTGTTTATTGTCACAAAAGATACATCCTGGTAAAACTTACAAATAAATAACGGTCATTTGTACAACTTGTTGAACACTGGTACCTTAAGTAAGATTAAACTTCGTATGCAACCCTGCCTAGCTCTAGCAATGCCTTACACTCCCCAATCTATCCATATAAGCAATATTCCTATGCTTCGATTGCCTTTCTTTCTTATGTACTTTTCCCTTTCAATATACTTCAAATTTTTTCCATCTTTAATTCCCAAATTGCCTGGTTGACGGCCTTCTATATACCTGAACGGGACCTATTTATAGATGGCAAAATGTGGGCGTTTAAAACACCTCTTACTACTCCATCGAGGATACCAGCATGAGTGTATGTATAATGTATATACATATATTAGTATAAAAACTTTCGTGAGTGGAATTCATTGTACTTACGTGTGTATCAGGGATACCCGTCATCACGCGTATGCAAAAATTAAGTAATAATCTTTTAATAATGGATAATAATAGTTATCGATTCATTGTTACTTTCCATGGTCGTAGTATCTGAAAAATATCCTGGAGCCAAGATAAGAAACAGTCTATTGGATAAATCGGTTGCATATCTGCTTATCTAACAATGCTAAGCTAATCTTATACCGATTTCAAAAAATACTTAATTTATATTTGCGTGATAATTTATAAATATCATATACTATACGATCGAACTTCTAGAAGGAAGTTCGATCATTATTCTATGAATAGCTCCATTCCATCCATTCCATTTCCATTGCATGTTTGTTTTGGTTCTAACGAGTTTTTTTCGAAATTTATGATAAAACCTAAACATTCGAGGATTCTGACAGTTTCATTTACGTTCAAAAGACATTTTTCATAAGAATTTTCGATACACAAGGTATCGTCTAAATATGTTACTGAACTAAAACCACGTTTTCTTAAGTAACCTATCACTTCTTTCATTATTTTTGTAAATGTTCTTGGTGCTGATGATAAGCCGTAGGGGATTTCATTAAATTCATACGTAATTAACTTTTGTGAATCTTCTTCAATTTGAAACCTTAAATACTTTTAATGTTCTGAATGTATAGGAACTAATAAGTACGACTCTTTCAGATCAATACTAGCCATGTAACTGTTTTTTGATAATAAAGTACATACACTTCTGTAATCCTCCATTTTAAAATGTTCGTTATCTACATATTTGTTAAAATATTTTAAATATAAAATAAAACGATCTGTCCCATTAGGTTTTGGAGTCAAAAAAATTGATGAGAGAAATTGTTCAGTGCTGTTTTCGCATACAGAAATAGCTCCTAAGTCAAGAAGGTTATTAATAGCAAATTGCATTTTTTGTTTCTCTTCATATGATAAAGATCTATGTGGTATAAGCGGCCGTGTAACATTATTTATTAATGGTATACAATAGCCATTTAAAATATAATCTAACACAGTTTTATTTTTTGTTATGTGTTGCCAACAATCATAATAAAAAGTTAATCGACCTGCATGTACCTGAATTATTGACGTGTTTGGGCACGTTGTCTGGAAAATATGGCCGCCCTCGCCTGCGTCTGCGCTGTCGGTGGCGGCGGCTGCGGTGCTTGATTGCGAAATTGTCTGTTTGGATGTATTCTGCTCGTCATGTATGCTCCGCGCCCCCCCCCCCCCCCCTGCCAGTCCAGTTTCCCGTGTATCTGCCTTTTGATTGCGACTGATTTTGATTATATTTTTGCGGTATATTTCTTTTGATTTGCGAACCTTGCTTTTCTATGGCTTTGGCAGCCTTTATTTTTTCTGATAATCGTCTGCCAAATAAGAATTCATCTCTTTCCTCTTCTTGAATTATGTTCAGTATAGATTTATCTAGACACGGAGTAATAGATTTAGTCCGAATTTGTGTTTCTGTATAATGAAGATCTGTCAATATTCTACAACCTTCAGAAAGATATTTAATAGTTTTAATTTTACTTCCGTCAATAATTATTATTTCCAAAGCTCTTGAAATAGCAGTTATTCCCAATCCTAATTGATTTTGTTTAACTTCCATCTTTTTGTCTTTACTTCGAACTGCCTCTGCAACAGCAGCAGCTATCTCGGGATTTAAACTGGGTGATTTTAATAATCTGCAGTTATCTGGAATATGGTGTTCCTTCAAAAAGGGTTCTTTAACATCTTTTGTCAAACCTTTCTTTAGTATTGGCAATCAGCGCTGTGCCAAGTCGTTGTGAATATTGGCTCCATATTTAGGACTGTCTTCAATGGGGTCCCCCAATGCAAGACGTATTTCTGGATCAAGTTCTATAGGCACTTCATTTGAGGTTTCTGGAACCGTATTACTTTGCTCTAGTGGAGGATTTGGAGCTTCAAATGACTGAATCTGAGTCGGAACTTATAATAATTCGACGACGTTTATGCACTTTTTGTTTTTCTTCTAAACGTTTGATTTTTTCGTTGTAACGCTTTATTTTATCTTCAGCCTTTCGTTTCGGCATATTTGAAGTGACATGAGTGACTACCGCGCACAAAAAAGGAATGAGCAAACTGCTGAAGCGGTAATGATGCGTAGACGATAGACGACGGTTTAAAGCATGAATTCCGATAAAATAAGTCTTGAGGCAGCTATTGCCAAAGCCGGTAGGTATTTTTTTGTTATTTTCTCGGGTAATTCCTTCTTTGATTTTACCCGCGTCTCTTGCAATAGACACCATTGTGACAGAACACCACGTGTGCATTTAGTATGTTCGATGTGTTTATGTAATTACGACATAAGAACGCACCGTCACCGTTGATAAGTTGTATTGTTTACAAAAAACTTACACAGCCAAAAGCCTAGTAAGCATAATACCTGTATATCACCAAATAAATATCAAAACTATCAAATGTTATATTTCCCTAAACGTTTTTATGGGATAAATTAAAATATCGTGTCTCATTTCAAGGCACTTGCCTTATTTCGTGGAACATGTTCACAATATGATTTTCATAATTTAAAATGTCGTCTAAAACTGGACAAAGTGATAAACATCAAATGTAACAAAAAATGTATATATCATTTTCAGGGTTTGGGCTCTACGGCTGTTTAATGATAGCTCTGACAGCCCTTATACTGATCTCATTCGCTAGTATCGCCTATGGCGGCACGTTTATTGTGCCTACGAGCGCCTGTGAGCTTATAACTCACCACAATGTTTGTTCAAAAAGACACCTTTTTGCAAATTTTTAACAATTTGGTTACAGGGTTTATCATTTTTTCAAAACTTACTTACTTAAAAAATCAAATAATTTATTTGTTCTTCCATTCAGAATTTAGAAGCATCGCGAAGTCTTAAAAACGTGCTCAATAAACGGCAAAAAAATCGCTACCAGAGATAAAATAATCAACACCAAGTCTACCTGTAATCTGTCTACTGTACATCCTTATAAATCTATTAATAATTTCAGTGCAGCTGGAATCTACTCGGTGTCTATGACGCTGATCAGCGAGAGTGTTCCGATGACTCATAGAAATTCTGCCGTGCTGGTAGTGGCCAGTATAATGTTCCTTGCACAAGGAATCAAGGGAAGTAAGCAAATGTTTGTCAAGTTATATTCTCAGAATATTACAAAAAGCTTCTAGTTGTTTTTACGTGTAATGACTTTGTCTTTGGCTTGTTTGCTTAAATTCTAATTAGCCTCGGCTGGTTTTTGTTTTTATACAAAAGACAGTCATACAAATAATCAGCATTATACCCTGAGAAATATTCAAAAATGTCCCTTTTTAGGCTATCTACTTGGTATCCAGGGTCTGATGATAGAACTCTTCAACTAAACAAAATTGTTTTGTTTTGAAAAGTACTTTATTTATTTGTTAAGTACTGTAGTAATGAACTCGGTAGTATTCAATCTGAAGATTTAAGCGAAATACGGCCCCAGAATTTTCTTATCTAAATAAGCCAGCCCTATTGTGTTTAGGCTTGTTAGAATTGTCTTAACAAGTACCAACTGTATAGATTATCTAGGAACCGGGGACATAGTCAAAGGTGACTTTTAGAACTCCTTAAGTAAACACGATAACTCTTTTGTATTTGGACTCTTGATTTGTCAAGCCGAGACAAGTCTTATAATAGTAAATACTGTCTAAGGACTAACAATGGACCTGCAAAGTAGCGTTCGGCTATAACTTCTACATTTTAGACTACATGAAAAACCACCTGCAGGGTTGTATTTTTATACCTAGTCGTAATAGTAAAATAAAAGTAATTTTTCTTTTTCTAGTGGTGGCGCTTCCCATAATCCCCTTAGGATTTTCCTACCACCTACCAAGTCTGGGCATCTACTGGAACTCATGGCGTACGGTAATGTTGATATACTGCATACCAGCCCTCCTGTCCGCTAGTTGCCTGTTCTTCATGCAGGAAAGTCCAAAGTTCGTTTTTAATAAAAGGGGTGAAAGTGAAATTTAGAGGTATTGAAGAAAATTCACAGATTCAATAACTGGAGATCTGAGGAAGAATTACGGGTACGTGAGGTTTTTAGTTATCTTTATAGAGATAAATACAATTATGAGAGAAATTCGACTTCTGCAAAAAAAACACTTATTAGATCTACATTTTTGCTCGACTTAGCGGGGGCACTGCGGTGCCCCCCAGATTGTGTTCTCTGCTCTGATATAATTATATGCTCAGAAGAGTTCCCATTCTCCTTGAACCGCCTGTTCCTTACAGTGAATTAAGTGTATATTTTTGAATCAAAAATGCAATTTTACTGATTGAAGGAGGTATTATTTTTATGGTCACAACACCGGCAGCAAACCGTCATAAAGATAGTATCATTCATTGTTTCGACTAAAACACTTTAATTTGCAGATAAAAGGACTGATTCAAGATAAGATCATACCCAAAACCCAACACCATCATCATGCTTTTTATGAACGTAACCCAACAGTGAGTAGAGAGCTTCAGTAAAAAAAGGTCAATTATTTATGGTATCTATGTATTATATATAACCTTTAACTAACACCTTCAACTTACGCTGTCCAGTTGGCAAAATTGCACGAATAAAGTAAAGTGTTCTTGTAAAAATAACCGATAGTAAATTGGTTTCCAATACTTTTTGAAAATTAAATAAGTATTCATGAAATATAATTATTATGTAATACACCAAAACAATTTAATATGCGCCTTTTTATAGGTATACACGTAACCTCTTTGATTATATCAAAATTAATCCGAATATTATTCTGTTTACCAGATTTAAATCTTTGATTAAAAAGCATTACGCATAGTTGCAATTTCATTGAATATTCTTATATGATAATCATAATAATCATTTACTCATTTGTTTAACATAGGTATATAAGATATATGTAGGCGATAACATTTATTATGCCCACTATGTTATTCCATGTGGCGTTCAAATACAGTAGCGTATAACGTTGATGTAAGATCAATCCCAAAAAAAACATAAATTTGTCAATGGAAGCCAAGTTCTGTAGATAATCCTAAAATTTATTTATTATTTAAGATATTCAGTTTTTTGGGCGGAAACTAATTTCATAAAATGGTGAATAAACCATAAACTTAATATACTAACGTGAATAAACCTGTTTTGTTCTCGTCGGGCGCAAGACTAAACTGGTTCCATGCCCAGGAATATATAATAACGGATGCATTCCAATGACACATGAAACCATTAGAAAGAGAAACATATAAATTTTAGTTCCGTATTTATAGCTAACACAAAGTCGGAGTAGTTGGCCTAGTGGTTAGTGACCCTAAATTGTTAGAGAGGGTCCTCTCTGCCCGCATCGTCCGGCACCTTGGCGAGGTCGGCCCCGATTTGTCGGACGCCCAATTTGGTTTTCGAGCGGGGCGTTCGACGGTCGGTGCTGTGTTGCGAATGAGGGCCGTGACCGAAGAGGTAGTGAGCTGTGGCGGCGTGTTGTTGGCGGTGTCGTTTCACATCGCCAACGCGTTCAATAGTCTGCCATTCAGCTGCATCAGGGAAGCACTCCACTATCACGGAGTGCCAGGGTACCTGAGACGGCTAGTGGCAGACTATCTAGAGGAGCGTACCGTCATGTACGAGGACCGAGATGGAGTTTTGAGTCGTCGGCCCATGTCGTGCGGTGTTCCGCAGGGGTCTGTCCTTGGACCACTCCTGTGGAACATGGGGTACGACTGGGCCCTCCGAGGCGACTACCCCCCCGGGCTTGGCGTGATCTGTTACGCCGATGACACGTTAGTCACAGCCCGGGGGCTCAACTTTCAGGAGGCGGCGCGCCTGGCCACTAGGGGAGTCTCTCTGGTGGTCGGGCGCATAGAGGCGCTGGGTTTGCGGGTGGCCCTGGATAAGACGGTGGCCCTTTTATTTCATGGGCCCCTTCGTGGTCCACCCCCTGGCGCTTCCATCGAGGTCAACTCGGTTCTCGTACCGGTTCAGGCCCACATAAAATATCTAAGCCTGATCCTTGACGGAAGGTGGCGCTTCGACGAGCACTTCCAGCAGCTTGCTCCCAGGCTGGTCGGCGCTGCGTCCGCCCTGGGCGGCTCTTGCCCAATTTGGGTGGACCCAGCGTCGCTACGAGACGGCTCTACACGGTGGTTGTCCAGTCAATGGCACTTTACGGTGCACCGGTGTGGGCGGAGGCTCTGACCGCCCAGAAAAGGGCGAGCCTCTGGCGCCCTCAGAGGGTTATGGCAGTTAGAGCCATACGCGGTTACCGCACCGTGTCGACGGAGGTGGCGTGCGCGTTGGCCGGGACTCCCCCGTGGGATTTGGAAGCGGAAGTGCTCGCCGAAGTATATCGGCGAACGGCTGAGTTCCGGGCGGGAAGCGGCAGTCGGCCCCCGCCCGAAGAGGTACGCGAATGGCGTGAGGCCACTCGCCGAGTCACCATGGCTCGTTGGTCGTCCCGGCTGGAGGCTCCACGTGCTGGCTTTGCCGCCGTGGTAGCGCTCCAGCCGGTCATCGTCGAGTGGGCAGGGCGGCAACACGGGACCCTTTCCTTCCGACTGACGCAGGTTCTTTCCGGGCACGGCTGCTTCGGGAAGTACCTGCACTCGGTCGCTAGGAGGGAACTGAGTCCCGCCTGTCACCACTGCGACTGCAGTGAGGACTCGGCTCAGCACACGCTGGCGGTTTGCCCCGCTTAGGCAACGCAGCGTCGGGCTCTCACTGCAGTCATCGGAGGGGACCTCTCGCTACCGGCCGTCATACGCTCCATGGCCGGTAGCGACAGGAATTTTACCGCGGTCGCGACCTTCTGTGAGGACGTCATCTCGCAGAAGGAGGCGGCGGAAAGGGTCCGGGAGGACGATCTCCACTCGGACCTAATTCGCCGCCGGCGCATCGGGTGGCGGAGGCGCGCTTACCAGCGCCTCATGCCGCCCTGAGTGTGGCCGCGGGTTGACGGGACGGGTTTTCCCTTCCACCCGCTATAGTGGCCCCCCGCGAGGAGGCGGCGTCTGCGTGTGCCTGGATGTCGCCTAATTGAGAGGTTTTTACCCGAAGGTGGTGCCCGCGCATTTGCGGGCAGGCGCTAGGAGGGTTCCGGATGTCTTAATAAAAGCTGTTCCCGGATCCCTCCTACTTAAGGCGCAGTTTGGCACACCGTGTGGTTTTAGTCGGTTCGATTCTGACACACCGCCCTACCGAAAACCCCGGTGGGGTGACGGCCCGAGGGGGTTTCCAAACGCACAAAAAAAAAAAAAAAAAGTGGTTAGTGACCCTGACTGCTATGCCATAGGTTGTGGGTTCGATTCCCACCCGAGTCCGGGTGTTCTTTGTGTCCGTTGTTTGTATGTTTGTAAAGTCCCCCGCGATACAGGAGTAATTCCTAATGCGGGAGTGCTCAACTCAAAAACTAAACAAATATACAATACATTGTAAAGCAATAGGGAAATAACTACAAAAATCTATTTTTCAGCCCCAAAACATGATTAAAACACAAGATTCCTACAGCATTTTTCTTCTTGCTGCATATGAAACTCCAAAACTCAAGCTGGGCAGAGTTAGTTTTTCGCCTTTTCTGAAAAAAGTGCTTTTTTGAGTTAGCTCCCTTTAGATCTAGGTGTGCGATTAATGTTCAATAGTTAAAACGGGGCTTAATAAGTATTTTTCTTAATATTTCAGTTGATTAACTATGTGGGCAGACGGAACATCTCCATAGTCGTAATAATATTGTGCGGTGAGAGCGTTATCCTCGTGAATCTGGTGCCTAACGTAATCGGTAGTGGTTTGTTATTCTGTGTCATAGTAGTCCTGGGTATCGTAGTAGTTGGACTGATTACTGCTATTTGTATTGCTCTGTTCCCTACGATTTTAAGGTAAGAAAATTATGTTTGAACTTTAACTTCATTGAGTTTACTGTGTTTGGGGCTCCACTAAGATGTGCGACAGCACTTTCTAGTACAGAATTTATTGTATTTGGGGCTCCACTAAGATGTACGACTGCACTTTCTAGTACAGAATTTATTGTGTTTGGGGCTCCACTCAGATGTGCGACTGCACTTTCTAGTACAGAATTTATTGTGTTTGGGGCTCCACTAAGATGTGCGACTGCACTTTCTAGTACAGAATTTATTGTTTTTGGGGCTCCACTAAGATGTGCGACTGCACTTTCTAGTACAGAATTTATTGTGTTTGGGGCTTCACTAAGATGTGCGACTGCACTTTCTAGTACAGAATTTATTGTGTTTGGGGCTCCACTAAGATGTGCGACTGCACTTTCTAGTACAGAATTTATTATGTATGGGGCTCCACTAAGATGTGCGACTGCACTTTCTAGTACAGAATTTATTGTATTTGGGGCTCCACTTAGATGTGCGACTGCACTTTCTAGTACAGAATTTATTGTATTTGGGGCTCCACTAAGATGTGCGACTGCACTTTCTAGTACAGAATTTATTGTGTTTGGGGCTCCACTAAGATGTGCGACTGCACTTTCTAGTACAAATAACCTAAAAGGTCTTCATATACTGTGTCTATTAATAATGTTAACATTAGTTTGGAATTGTGACAGAAAAAATAAATCATTTTATTATTACAAAGTTATTGCAGTGATACCCGTGACTTTTTTTTTATGGTATAAGGGGCAAACGAGCAAACGAGTCACCTGATGGAAAATGACTACCGCCGCCTGGGCACCTGCAACTCAAAAAGTCACAAGTGCGTTGCCGCCCTTTTAAGGTGTGAATAGGGGAAGAGGGGGAGGGGGTAGAGGGGGGAAGAGCAGGAAGACAGGAGAGGGGTCTTAGAGGGGAGGAGAGGGGGAGAGGGGAAGGACGGGAATAGAGGAGAGGGAAGGGTTAGGGCCTCCGGTAACCTCACTCACGCAGCGAAAAGCAATGTAAACATTGTTTCACTGCCGGTTTTCTGTGCAGCCGTGGTATCGAGTGGAGTCGAGCCGGCCCATACGTGCCGAAGCATGGCTCTCCCACGTGACTGCTAGTCGTTCCATGCTATACCATAGCATTATGTAATAACTGGAAACGTAACCATGTAACGTGGTCACATGACAGAGTTAGAAGAAATGTATAAAATATTCCAAACAAAATGAGACTTAGTAATCGGTTTAATGTCTCATTCAGTGTGCTATTCCCTTAGGCGGCCACTGATTTTAGTTTTCAAACAAACTTTTATCTTGCACTCGAGAGTTTGCGTTGTCTTGATAATTCTTTAATTATTTACAGTTTTATGTACAAAAACGACAAAAATCTGTGATATTTGTTTTGTTTTTTAATTACCCATGGGAGAACGGAGTATGCCAGATTATTTGCTACATCATTTGACCAGTCACGATAATTTTCTCAAGTAATCTATTATAAAATTTTGCAGGGCAATGGCCATCTCATTTTCAATGGTAGCTCAGTACCTAGGTATTGTGGCGTCAGTTGAACTCTTGAACTGGCTCCTAACAGTGAACTGTGCAGCTGGATTCTACATATTTGGGTCCCTATTTACATGTGAGTATTTGAGTATGATCTCCTGATAATACTTGGTTCTGGAAAACTTATCGGCTTAAGAAATTCTTTATCGATAGACAAAATTGGGTTGTCATCAGATCAAACACGTCCGATTATCACAAATAAGCAGTATACGACTTGCTCAGTTAATTATCAGATATAAACATACAGGTATATGCACTTGAATACTTATAATCACCAGCCCAAAATTGTTCTAGCGTTGGCCGGAGCTTTTAGGAGCCTGGCCTCACAGCAAAAAATATATTCTAGTTCTTCCTGCCAGATGACAGAAAACTTCAGGCGACGGAATCGTCCCAAGAGTCACGAGAATACGGAGAAAAAGATATATTAAGAAAACAAAGATAATTGTTATGCCCACTATTGTGTACTTGCAATAAAGAATATTTATTTAAGTTGCAAAATGTAATTGGAAATGTCATTACTACAACCTGGGTTTTTTTAATATATTATAATAACATATCGACTTGACGACGGTGCTGACGCTTGAATATTAAAAATATTAATCCGCAATTTGGATACCTATTCATAAGCGCTTATGATACTCATAATAGAGACGTTCTAATCAATGGGGTTAAGATATTTGATTATTATGAAATTGCATACACATCAGGAGTACAGAAAACAACATAGAGTACCCTTCATCCAGAAAAATAGTACTGTTCCCGAAAATCTACATAAACTAAAGGGTTCCTTAAGTAGAATATAAAAAAATTCTTCGTGGCAGAACCATATTTTGGCATGTATGGGCCGGCTCGATCAGAGTGATACCACGGCCTCACAGAAAACCAGCAGTGAAGCAATGCTAACATTGCTTTTCACCGAGTGATTGAGGCCCTAACCCTGCCCTCTCCCCCTCTTTCCCCCTTATCCTACTACCACCTTACAGGCCGGCAACGCACTTGTAACTCTAGAGTTGCTTGCAGGTGCCCATGGGTGGCGGTAGTCATCACCATCGGACGACCCGTCGGCTCGTTTGTACCCTATACATAAAAAAAAATTACGGTTTAAAATATTTGGATGGATCAATTTTGGGCTGTGCCTTATGAAGAGATATAAAAAAGAGAGTTCATTTTATGACCATAATTTTGTCTGCTAAATGAACTATGTTGAGTTACATAAATATTTCTTTTTATATAATCATTCATAGATTTTATTAGTAAATCTCAATCTTTAAAATCTAAAATCTTTTTGCAAGGTAATCACCCTCCCGCCAAAATCAGATAATTTTAAGTATAATATTACATACAATAAGATATATGAACTGATAATGCAATGCAAAAAGTGCTATCGTCGATCGCTGTTATCGCCATAAGATTACCTTCTTCAGACCTTCCATACAGTTTCAAATGTGTCTGACGTGTTTTATTGTTAGATATCACAAATTTGATCCTTTGCCCGTTTTCAGCTTCGAGCCTGACCATATAAATTTTGCATAAAATTCTTAATTTGTCACAAGTAATTTCCAATTCGAATTCGCTGAAATCACATCAGTACAAGTATTGTTACATGTTTGTTCAATTATATAAGTTCAACTGCGACAAAAGATCGTAAACAGATGACTGGAAACTCATTTGACTAATTGATTTTAAACTTCCGCGACTTTGATAATCGCGATGGACGTTCCGATCTTTGCAATTCGATCGAAACGTCGGGTAACCAAGACATATTGTACCTTTTAAATATTGCACGCACTCGCGCTTTATGGCAACATGCAGTTCGAGTTACAGGTATGCCTGCCTGACCTGCTCGAGTGATTGCTTAGGTACAGCCCCCAATCCATCCGTATAAGCAATATCCCTCTCCTTCCATTGCTTTCCCTTCTCACATACCTTTCTCTTTCAATATACTCCCAATTTTCCCTTTCAATATACTCCTAATTTTCCCTTTCAATATACTCCCAATTTTCCCTTTCAATATACTCCCAATGTTTACTTTGAATATACTCCCAATTTTCCCTTTCAATGTACTAAATATTTTTCCCTTTCAATATACTCCCAATTTTCCTATTCAACATACTTCCAATTTTCCCTTTCAGTATACTCCTAATTTTCCCTTTCAATATACTACTATTTTTCCTTTTCAATATACTCCCAATTTTCCCTTTTAATATACTCCTAATTTTCCCTTTCAATATACTCCCAATTTTCCTTTTCCATATACTCCCAATTTTTCCTTTCCATATACTTTTGTGGAGGAATGGGTGTATGACGTTCCTCCAACACAAAGGGAGGATCCTCCGACCAGGCGAGGTGATCATGCCTGGCGGGCCGCGACCCAACGGTTGATGTTGGAAAGTTGTATATATACTAATCGGCGCGAGAACTCTCATAGCGCGATGCAGGATTAGTAGGTTGTAGATGTTTTCTTGTTGCTGTATGTGGAAGTCACCACACTTCCAATTTTTCTTATCAATATACTCCTAATTTTCCCTTTCAATGTACTCCTAATTTTCCCTTTCAATATACTCCCAATTTTCCCTTTCAATATACTCCTAATTTTCCCTTTCAATATACTCCCAATTTGCCCTTTTAATATACTCCCAATTTTCCCTTTCAATATACTCCCAATTTTTCCTTTCGATATACTCCCAGTTTTCCCTTTCAATGTACTCCCAATTTTCCCATCTTTAATTCCCAAAACTCCGGTTAACGACAATCGCAAGCCGCCGTCAACCGAGTACTTTTACACCCTATTACGTGAGAAGGACCAAATTATAGTTGGGTAAATGTGGGGGTTTAATACACCTCTGCATACCCCTTCGGGGTATATATAGAAATGCTGGCCTGTCATGGTATGTGATGTCTACACAATGACGACTCAAGTTATACTGGTGATTGATATAAAATAAAACTTGCAAGGCTTAATGACTTATGATCGAAATTCGACCATCAAGCGATCTCTTGTTATAACAAACGCCATTATAAAATCTAAATTATATTCGAATTTCGAGTTATTAATGATTTGAAATTCGATATTATGTCTCTACATATCATAAAACAAAGTCTCCCACCGCGTCTGTCTGTCTGTTCGTGATAAGCTCAATAACTACTGAACGGATTTTTATACTATATATTAGAGTGCTACGGTAATAGAGGAAATGTCCTTTCTCTGATATCGTCTTATTTAAAAAACAGGAAACACATTATAACGATGTCAAGAGTAAACGTAAAAGCCAAAAGAGAAATCACCTACGCGTCAAATGAACGTATTGTCACATACGGGGTTCCACAAGGTAGCGTGCTTGGTCCATTGCTGTTTATTATATATATATCAATGATCTACCTATAGCGATTAAACACCCCATAACACTTTTCGCAGATGATAGTACAAAAGTGATACCACGCATGCAACCAGAATTTTACGAGAATCAAATTAATGAATCTATATCTTTAATTATAAAATGGTTAAATAATAATAATCTCAAAATTAATATAAGAAAAACACTAATAATGCACTTTTCTCAACGAACTACTATAGAAAAACCTGATATAAAATATGGAAATCTAGAAATAAATAACGTAAATAAGACTAAGTTTCATGGATTAATAATAGATGAGAAACTTAATTGGAAAATTCATATTGAACAGTTATGTAAGAGAATAAGTAGCAGTTCATACGCTCTTTACAAATTAGCACCTACAGTGAACACTTCTACACTCCTTACAGCCTATTATGGATTAGTCGCTTCTGTGTTAAGATATGGCATAATTTTTTGGGGTAACTCTGTGGATAAGGACCTTGCATTCGAACAGCAAAAACGTTGCATAAGGCCAATGTTTGGATTACAGGGAACTGATAGTTGTATGCCATATTTCAAAAAATATAAAATATTAACTCTTCCTTCACTATACATACTTGAAACAGCCCATTTTGTTAAAACCAATCCTCGGCTGTTTCCTCGTCTATCTGATGTTACAGTACGAAATAGACGTGATAATAAGAGACTATATATATATCCTGCAAGTACTGCTCTACTGACGAAAAGCATCCTATGTATGGCTCCAAATTTATAATAAGGTTCCGAACCCATACAAAGACTTGAATACAAATATGTTTAAAAATAATTTATCGAATTTATTGTTAAGCAAATGCTACTACACTATAAAGTTTCTTGTGATACATGTACGTAACTACCTACATTATTACTATTATTCTGATTATTAAATTAATTCCACAAAATTTTATAATTAGATATCTTGAAATAAAGTTGTATTTTGTTTGTAATTTTGTTGCTGCAATTATCAATATTTTATTGTAATTTACTATAATTTTATTGAAATCGATGTAAAACAATTATATTTGTATGTCTAAAATTAATGGACCAAGCATGTTGAAACAAATTTTATACCTACTGTAACACCATCTGTACACATGTGAGACAAATAAAGTTATCTTATCTTTACACCAATAGACGGAGTGATTCATGAAGAAGGTTTAGGTGTATAATTCATTAAAGTTTTGTGTAAAATGACTGAAATGTGTCAGAAAACATCAATAATTTGTGCTACCCGTGCGAAGCTGTAGCGGGTAGCTAGTATGTATTTATGTATGACATGTTCATTTCAGATGCGGATTATCTATCTAAGGACAGCATCTAAGGTGTTACTTATATAATTAAATAGTACACAACCTAGCTAGTGCCGAGTGGAACGTACTTGGCCTGCTTTGATAAGCTTATTACGACATATTGAACTCGGCTTTGGTAACAGTTAAATCTAAGACAATGAATATTGCGTTGGATAAGCTGATAATAGATTTAACATCTCGAAGTTATAAATTAACTCTTACATATACAGCTATTCAGTCTTATTACATACACCATCGTAAGTGAATGTCCTAGAGCCAAAAAAAAAACATCATTAAAAAATATTTATTTGAGTTAGGTATTTAATACAAATTAATGTTAATGTGATCATTGGTAATTAATTATTAGCCACAGGAAATTATTTATGTTAAAAAAAGTATTAAAATGGATTCTGATAAACTGCCCCTCGAGACAGCACTTGATAAAGTTGGTATGTACCTACGTTTTTTTCTTCTCTAACTAATATAGACTCTTGTGAATGTACCATAATCCATGGTAAAAGGAAAGCATATAAAACATTATATGTATGTAATAGATGATAGCATTAACCACATTTTAATTTAATGTCAACGATTACCACCTGTGTAATAAAATAACTCCATCCCAAGGTTGCCTTTTTTTTTTTTTTTTTTTTCGTGTGGAAACCCCCACGGGTCATCACCTCACCTGAGCTAATCGTGAGGTGGTATGTCGGAATCGAACCGACTAAAACCACACGGTGTTCCGTCACAAGTGGGTCTATTGCAGGGAACCCGGGAATACCCTAAGAAGGAAGCCTCCGGGAACCCCTGCAGACCTTGGCCGCCTCTTGGTCAGTAGGCGGCCACACCATAGAGTACGGGGGCCTTGCCCGCCTCCAGTTTAGAGAGGCGCAAGCGGAACACGTCGCGCCACCTTCTCAGGCCTGCTTCTGCTAGGATAACGGACAGCCCTACCCGTTACCCCCAGGCCAGCGCTCATGGAGGCCGGAGGTCGTTGTGCATTCTCCGGCGCCTGGTGCGTCTTCTGCGGGACGGGAGAGTACTCGTCCTCTCCCGTACCCTTTCCGCCGCCTCTTTAGCCAACATCACCTCCTCGCAAAATGAGGCAGCGGAATTCCACGCACTCTCGCTTCGGATCATAGACAGAACTATGGTCTCCAGCGAGAGGCTTCCCCCACCGATAGCCATCGCGAGGTTGAGGCGCTGCTGCACCCACGCTGAACACTCCACTAAGGTGTGGAGTGCAGTGTCCTCGCGACAGATCCCAAGGTTGCCTGGAAGAGATTGCTTTAAGCGATAAGGCCGCCCTTTGTACACTATTTATAAGATACATCTTCTGTTACATATTCTTTGTAAAACCCTGGTGTACAAATTAAGTGTAATCTA
Organism: Callimorpha dominula; assembly: GCA_949752705.1. Classification (NCBI taxonomy): domain Eukaryota; kingdom Metazoa; phylum Arthropoda; class Insecta; order Lepidoptera; family Erebidae; genus Callimorpha; species Callimorpha dominula. Next base: position 20,856,554 of record OX457002.1, on the reverse strand, counting down.
TCTATCTATCTATTATAAATCTACTATGGTTTGATTTATTTTGTATCGATGATAATATAGGTATACAGGATGTTACAGAAACATGTGGTCATATATGTTAACATCGTATAGTAGACCCTGTGAACAGGTAACGTAAAGCGCTAACAATTTTAGGAAAATTTGTCGTTTTAATACAAGGACAGCAAACATTCTGCGTTTGATTGGAAAAAGATAATAATAAACTTTGTTTTCAAGCGATAAATATCGATACTGGGATCGATATATTTTTTGAGTGGACACCCCTATCACAGAGGTTGTCAATTGATCATATTAGATTGATGATCCTTTTAGACCATTGATTTTTTTTTTTTAAAGAATACCAGCAACGTGGGTTACACATTACTAGTATTCTTGTGAACCCCTCCAACTAAGCTTAACGCTTGTGTTAGGAGTGGGCTCACGACGGTAGTGCACTGGATGGGGTTCGAACCCACAACCACTTGATCGCAAGTCCGACGCCATAGCCATTACGCTACCGCCGCTTCGATTTAAAACATTCACTTAACCTTACAATAAATAATGTTAAAATAGTAGGGTTTCTTCCAAACCAATAAATATACAACCAGTTACAGAAAAGTAGCGGTTAAATAGTTGAGTCAGACTTTTTTTCTTTTTAAATAATTGTAGTTTAGTAAAACTAAAAAACACCACATTAACATTTGACTGGTCTGTTGGTCTAGTGGTTAGTGACCCTGACTGCTAAGCCAGAGGTCGTGGGTTCGATTCCCACCCAGGACAAATAATTGTGTGATGAGCACAATAATTTGTTGTGTCTGGGTGTAACACATCTATATTATGTATGTATTTAGAAATATATAAGTATGTTTATCAGCAGTCTGGTTACCATAGCACAGGCTCTGCCTAGTTTGGAATCAGACGGCCGTGTGTGAGATGTGTAGAGTTATTATTCAAAATCAAAAAAACAGTTCCACTATCCACTTTTTGGCTTCATCTTACCAAGGCCAATCCGTTGGAAAAATGTATAAAAAAGGATATGAGCCTAAACTCGATGAGTTTACTAGTAGCCACTGAAGAGTTCCACTCTCCGCTTCCTGGCTCCATTATCAGATCAGCCCCCACATGCCACTATAGTATTGTCATCCAAACTACATATACATACAAAGGTTCATTTCTATACGATGTTAGAAGTAGGTTAAAATGGACTTCCAAGATTTGTGTACCTACTTAGTTAGTCACAAATACTTACAAGTGATAAAACCATGTTAATCTTACTATCCTACTAATATTATAAACGTGAAAGTTTGTGAGTATGTATGGATGTTTGTTACTCACGCAAAAACTACAGTACCGGTGGAACCGCGGGGCGCCGCTAGTAAAAATAAATAATGTTTATAACACTAGCCTCGCCCCACCTGCGTAAGTCTCGATGCCGTGGGAATATCGGATTAAAAAGTAGCTTATGTGTTAATCCAGGCCTCCAGCTATCTGGAGGTATCTCCAGCTATCTCCACATACCAAGTTTCATCGCAATCGGTTCAGTAGTTTTCCATACATATCGTAATTTATGTATAATATGTATGTATTTAGAAATATATAAGTGTGTTTATCAGCAGTCTGGTTGCCATAGTACGGGCTCTGCCTAGTTTGGGATCAGACGACCGTGTGTGAGATGTGTGGAGTTAATATATTATTATACATCCGTATATCCACACATTGATACATCCTCACAAACTTGCACGTTTATATTATATGTAGGATTTTCAGATTCTGAATAAGGGTTCTGTATTAAAGTTATCAATTACCTTAAAATTATATATCTCGCGTTATACAGTAAGGCTAAAAAACATATCACGACAATCATCATCAGCCTATTGCTGTCCAAGGCGCGCCAACTATTCCGGTCTTGGGGTGAAAGACTAACAAACATCCATCCAACCATCAATTCTCACAACTTTCGCTTTTATAATATTAGTAAATAAGAAATACAGATCTTTATAGGCTTAAACTCTTAAATCATTTTTTCATTAGCATTTTACTAATGTGGTTCACACACATGACTAAACGACTTTATTATTCTACAAAGTTTGTGGTTCAAATATAAGTCACATGTGTAAGTTATTCAATTTAACCTTTTCCAGGTTTTGGGCTCTATGGCTTCTTACTGACGTGCTTGACCAGTGTTATATTGATCTCGTTCACTTGCATCGCTTACGGAAGCCCGTTCATAGTGCCCACCAGTGCTTGTGAGTTAAAAACAACTTCTAGCCAACAAGGAATATTAGCCTCAGGAACTATCATTAGTGAGAATTTATACTATTTAGTACACCTACAAATGTATTTTCTAGTGTTTTGACAATATATGTCATGGCAGCCCATTGGTAAAGATTGCCATTACTGTAACCCATCATCATTTTCTTGCCTTTTTCAAACATTTATTGGGAGTCGGTACAATGTGTTTTTTTCTTCCTTCCCCTCTATCATTCGTCTGTTTACTGCTTACTCCCTTTTAGCCATAAAACCTTTCACAAAGTTCATCCATCTTTTCTTCTGTCGTCTTCTAGCCTTGTATCCGTCATTATTAATAATAATTCGTAATAGCTATCTACATACTTTCTGACGAGTATATACAAGATACAGTACTGTTACCAGAAAATAATGGATATATTGTTGCTTTTAGGGAAATGGTTTTTTAATATAATAAACTTAATTTACCCGCAGTTTATGGTCACTGCTCCGCTGCGCTATGACTAGCGTGTTCTTACATAGCCTATAACTTTCTTCGATTAATACTCTATCCAATATGAAAAGATTAATTCAAAATTTGATGATAGTTCCAGAGATTTGCGAGTTTAAGAAATTATAAAAAAAACTCTTTAGCTTTATAATATTAGAATTTACAGTAGAGGTCCGAGTATACTACCTTGGGGTACGCCGTGAGTTACATAATGCATCGAGGTGGATGTTTCTTCCGTTTTTGACAAATATATAATCGGGATATACAATTTACATACATTTCTTTTGCAGATTGTTTAGAGAAGATCGAAATGAAACTAAACAGAAATCCTCTGATACCATGTCTATTGAATTGTAATTTACTTGTTCCTATGACATGCAGCAGTCACAAACTCTGAAAAGTTATGTTTTGTCAACAGGTGCCATAACAAATTGAATGAAATCATAAATAGCCATATTTATAGTTTACCTTGTCAAAAGACTTATTGTTTATTGCACAGAATTCAATTTATTTAAGATACTCGTATACGTGCTGAAATGTCACATATTTTTTAATTGTGTAATGTTATATCTTCGACTCATAACTCATCTCTTTTAATATGCTACTAAGTGTGCAAACATAAGTTCTACCTGATAGTAAGCGGTTACCTTAACCTATGGACACTTGTAACACGATCAGTGTAAATGAACTTTGCCAAACCTTGTAAGCATCGTTTCATGCCTTTTTATAAACAGCCAGTCGGCCGGCCGTAGTCCCTACCACGGCAGGGATTTGTGTGTTGAAATCTGTGTGTTCGCAGGAGTTATGTCAGTTTTAAGGTGTCAACATAATTCTGTTGCTTGTAGCGAGCGTTGCGATGGTAGATGAGCATTAAAATAATTCTCTTTTTAAATAATATTTTTTGCTTTAAAAATGGCACGTTTCACCAATGCTAGGCTGTGATTTACCTTATCTTCCGGGTCTATATGACCCCTCATTCACTTGGCTTGCAATCACCTGATATTATTTTGCCACTCGCGATTACTACCGTCTTCTTCGAACTTTGCAGGTATGTTATTTGGCGGAGTGATATGGAGTTACTTGGCAGACACTCGTGGCCGACGCGCCATGCTATTGATAGCCCTAATAGGTGCAGCTGTTTTTAACATAATTGCCACTATATCCATCAATTGGATTATGTTACTGATCTTCCAGGTTCTTTCAGGACTCTTGTAAGTGTATAGCAGGTATTTCGACTACTTTGTTTACATTAAAATAGTTTATCTATTCGATATAATATATTCCTATACCACAAAACAATGTCAGTTTTCAATCTCTAAGTGTTTGTCTCTAATTCCTAAACTAATGGATCGATCGGAATACATTTTTTTCTTTAGATAACTGATTTAAACAGAGATGATTTTAAGCAAATTTTAGGAACACAACTCCGGAGTTATATGTTAAAATTATGCTTGGTAAATTATTCACGTTAAATCACTTTTCTGCGTTTAACTTTATTTAACTTAAATTAGGTAACAAATAAAAAATTTGCTCATTGAGTCCGAGTAATGCCTCTATTCAAAATTACTTAACACATTAATACTTGGTACATTCTTGCATAGGTCGTCAATACGAGAAATAAATAACTAAAGAAGAAGTAAAAAGTAGAAAATAATACAATTACTAAATACATGTAAAATGTTTATCTAAGAAATAGTTTAAAAAAACAAATAAACTTAATTCTAAATTCATGTGAATCAACAAATGCCATTCGTTCAGAATGGCGTCGCAAGAATCTATTGTTATATTACCCATTTCAGTGCAGCAGGTATATACTCAGTGTCTATGACATTGCTCAGCGAGTCCATTCCCATGGCGTACAGGAACACCACATTGTTAATAGTGTCCAGTGTTATGATTCTCGCACAAGGATTTATGGCAGGTAAGTACTATTAGATGTGTATCGAGGCTTAAGGTCGTGGGTATGCACCCTACGTTTCGATAGAATAACACCGATCGTGGTCAAGGGTGGAGTAATGAGAGCTTCGTGTATATCAAGTTTCAGTAACTAAATGCACTTAGACCTTACTGATCGAAATGTGAGGGTAAACCAATAAATTACATAAGGCGCCACTGATGACACTGATTGTGCTCTGAGTGGATTTACGGGGTTTTCATTGTGAAAAATGTGTTATACTTATATTTGAGATTATAATATTTCGCACTAATCGGTATTTCGACAAACTTTTGACGTCTGTTGAGGACTGTGGAGTTGCGTATATTCGATGACGTTTGCATTTGCTGATGACGGGATTCTAAGATGTAGACAAACGGTACCTAACTTCGCCGTTCATTTTGTTTCATATTTTTCAAATGTAATATGTAGTTAGATGTGTTAACTTTGTGATAAAACAATTATTATTATTACTCTATGCTAAGAATAATAGTAAGAAAATAATTATACTAAAAACTAATCTCTAATTAGTAAGTAGGCGATAATGGTTTCAAAGCCATAAATTTCTTTGTCATTATTATGCTTGACCAAAATTTCATACATAGCTTTATAAATTATATTCTTCTAATGTCTCATTGATGTTCATAATAGAAAACGCATGAAGTGTCTTTGGGTTGGAACGAAATCACATAAAATATATTTAACATATTTATATATAGCGAAGAGTATAAATTATATCAAAATATAATAAATATTGTAAATTGGTAAATAAATTAAAACGCTTTAAGATTCTTGGCTACTACATTTTGATTTAATTTTACTAATTGAATGCCTTTAAACTAACTATTTATTATAATAGTATCATGGCAACAGATACTATTGAAGTGGAGCTTGTAATAGAAACTACAAACTAGTATATTAGTAGGGAGATTTTCATAGATATTTCCACTTTCAGTATTCGCGATTCCCATAATTCCCTTAAAATTTTCCCACTACTTACCAAGTTTGGGCATCTATTGGAACTCGTGGCGTACGCTGATGCTAGTGTACAGTATACCAGCCATCATATGCGCTGTTTGCCTTTTCTTCATGCAGGAAAGCCCGAAGTTCATGTTTACGAAGAAAGATGAAAGCAAAGCTTTAGAATCTCTGAAAGCTATCCATAGGGCAAATCACTGGATGTCTAAGGAAGAATTTCAGGTATGGAGTATTTTATTTACACTCTATGTACGCAGTATTTCCAAGCAAAAGCTATGACATATAACATGGACTACTTTAGGAAGGAAGAAGTTAATCCCACAGAAAACCTGCTTCACAGCAACGCCGGAGGTCTAAACTTTTCCCTCCCTCTCATTATTCCTCTCTTCCCTCCACTCCCGCTCCCCCCTCTCCCCTCCCTTCCCATACTCCCACCATAAAGGCCGGCAAAGCACTTCTGACTCTTGAGTTGCAGTTGCCTATGGGCGGTGGTAGTCATGTACGATGGTAAATGATGAGCTGACCCGTCTGCTTGTTACAAAAAAAAAAAATTCAATGCGACTGAATTATTTTTATTAATATGTTTTGTGTGTATCTTACGGGATTGATATTGATAAAGGGCTCTTTTTCCGCATTTAGACTCATAGACGCATTATGCGTTCAGATAGGCTAACTAGTTGACCCAGCCTAGCTCCTCCTAGAAGCACAGAAGCCTTCTGGGGCGTACACAGGCTTCTAGGAGCGATCTCGCATCCGCGAGGATACTTGTCCGTTGTGTGGGCACTAACTCGCACTCCAGGATAACGTGGGTGGCCGTTTCCTCCGCGTTGAGACATTCTCTGCATAGAGGACTGTCTGTCGCATTGATAGTGAATAGGTGCCAGTTTAGGGCCAAGTGGCCCGTAATGGTTCCTACAACTATTCCGATGTCGAGTGGTTTGGGACTAAGCAGTCTGCAAGTTAAACGTGGTGAGACCTCCGTCAGCACTAGTTTAGATTGCGTGCAGCCCGCTATGTCGGCCCACCGACCGTTGTGCGCTTCACGAGTCCGTTGCCTTACCCATGAGCGAAGTTGAGTAAAGGGAAGTAGCAGTAGTAGTTGGACCTGCCACTGACGTTACAGATTCCTTCCTTGCCAGCTCATCGGCGGCGTCGTTCTCGAATGAATTACCATGCCTTTTGATCCATTGCAGAATTATCTCATTGGCAGGGGCTAAACGCTCCAGCGTCTCGTGGCATTCATAAATGAGGCCGGAGTTCATGATGTTGCCCTCCAGGGCCCTTAAGACGGCCATACTGTTTGACGGTATACGGATGTTGTACTTTGTACTTTTTGACATGACCACAATCGTGGCGTAGGTTATTGCAACACACTCGCATTGAAATATGGAACTGTGTTGGCCAAGCGCCAGTGATATTTTTTTATTAAATCTTGTGAGAACACTCCGGCTCCAGTCCCTGACCCCATCTTGGAACCGTCCGTGTAGATTCGCACTTCATGTATGCCAGATTGATCTCGGTCGTTTTCAAATAGTTGTATTTGATACTTCCTCTCGAAGATGTATTGTTTCGGGATCCTGACGCCTGTTACGGGATATTTTCACCGTTTGTGAATCGATTTCAATAATTATTTTCGTAATTGAATTGGTTTTACTCAAAGTTGGTCTCAATTAATATTTGAAGAAAATATTTCTCTTTTGCTATCTAACTATCTACCTCCTGGCTCCATCATTAGATTAGTTCAAAGATGCCGAATTAGAGTATGGTCATCTGTACTACATATTTTAAGACAATTAGAAGTAGGTTAACATTGACTTTACATAGTTACAAGTGGAACTAATATTAGCGTGTTAAATGATGTTCGTATTAGACACTTTTTGCAGTTATTCGCAAAATAAGTAAATGATTGATTGATGGATTGATTGTCAGTTGCACTTAATATGGTTGCCTGTAAGAGATTGCATCAGTGCGATAAGGCCGCCAATTGTATCTACCACAAAACATTGCTGTGCTTCTACTCTTCAAAATCATTTTGGTGTACAATAAAGAGATATATTATTATTATTATTAATAGATCGTAATGGTATTCGCTGATTATTCGACTTACATCATCTCAATACGTCGTAGTAATATTTGATGATCATTCGTTGTGATGATGAACATGTACTTTCTAATTTACAGGTTAAAGGTCTTGTCAAGGATCAAAGTATAGAAAGCACAGAGAAAACCTCAAAAAAGGACCAAATACTACCTTTGCTCAAGGCTCCACTTCTTAAGTATACTATCATCATGCTCTTCATGAATGTGGGCCAACAGTGAGTATGGCGTTTGTTATACAACATAACCCTATAATTGTAGTATATATTAACATTATTTATACTTTCGGAGATTATCCCCACCACCCAAACATTTCCTCTTTATATTATTCGCAGGTGAATGATAAGGTACGTAAACGCGAAATGCAATTATATAATGTTTATGGTAAAACCAGAAGTTTATCTCTGAGTGAAGTAATTTAAAATGAAATTAGACTGCTGCAAAATTATTTTACTGATTTTGTTTTATAATTACGCGTGCTTTTTAACAATCACTTGTGTATTTTAAAAGTCCAGTACCAGTAGACGGAGGAATATGAAATTTGGAATACAGAAGAAGCGCAGAAAGTTTGAACAATATTGATATAAATATCAATTCAACATAATTAAATTCCGTGAACATTGTTATCTTTACAACCTCATAAATTTTCAATTATTAGTGTCTACTCTTCAATATTTACATTCATAACAATCAGACAAATTCATATCATAATTAATCTTGGATAAACAGACGGTTTAATCTTTATTAGCCCTTAAAGTATGTGTGATAAATGCCTACTGCCCCACTGCCCTACTAGCCTAAACTTAACGCAATACTTGTGATCAATTAAATGTTGCCAAAAGCGGAGCACGCTATCCACATGCATTTGCTGGCTATAAAAATAGTGGTCAAGTGCGAGTCGGACTCGCACACAAAGAGTTCCGTACCATCGTACAAGATTTAATAAAAACAATGAAAAAGTCACGTTTTTTGTATTGCTTACCCTTTCATTTTCAATTTTTATTTATTTATATTATTTGTTGTTATAGTGGCAATAGAAATACACGCCGTGAAAATATCACCTGTCTACCTCTTACAGTACCTACGAGTACACGAGAAACAGCGCGCTGACCGACAGACAGACCGATGGTACTCTTTGAACCCTAAAAAAAAAAGTTGGAAAAAGTGTTTAGACTGTCCCTACACTACACTATAACATAAATGTCAAAAAAAATATTGACATCTTTAAGAAGGTTCCGCAAAACGTTCAATAATGTTCCAGACTTACCGCATTCGTAATGTGGATGCCGAAAATCGCCGACCGATTTGTACGCATCATGCAAACAGGTGATAATAGCGACCTTACAGTGTGTGATATATTAAAAATGGATAGTGCACCCACTTATGTAAGTATTATTAATAATAATAATAACTTGAGACACCTCACACACAGCCGTCTGATCCTAAACTAGGCAGAGCCTGTACTATGATAACCAGACTTACTAAATACATACATATTACAGATAAATAACATCCAAACGCAGAACAAAATATGATCGTGATCGTCACACAATTATTTGTCCTGGGTGAGAATCGAACCCACGACGTCTGGCTTAGCAGTCACGATCACTAACAACTAGGTCTATCAGTTTCATGGTTCAAGTTTTGTAACTAAATTTTGAGACAAAATACCATCATAATCAAGCCATATCTATCTGCGATTAACGTAGACCTATAGGCATTGCAAGACGGTAAAATGAAGATGATCATTTTGCTGAAAGTACAGCCCTGCTATATGCCAGATATTAAGCGTTCATCGTATCGTATGGACCTTTGCAATCTCAGATGTCACTAAGGGATTGCAAAGCCTGATTTATCATAAGTTAAATAATGGTCTTTTCAATAATCTCTATCTTCGAAACTAAGGGATTATCCTGGGTGGGATATCGATTAATAATTACACTGTCAGCGGTAGGAAATTAATTAACTAAATAGATTGAATTAATTTTAGTTGTAAAAATCTCAAAGACTTCATGAAATGTATTAGTATCAACTGATCTGACTTAGAAAAAAAATTCTGACTTTGAGATTTGAAAAATTTCAACGTCAGAATTTTTAATTCTATAATAGACTCATTGATGTACTACTAATGTGAGTGTTAGTGTTAATACTCAAATAATTTTTCCTTTTTTCAGCCTAACGAAACACCCTGCGCTTTGGATGAAACGTCTCTACTTATATTGCTGGGTGTGGGAGGATTGCAGTCTGTCTTTAACTTAATCATCAGTATTGTAAGCAACAATAATATTTATAGTATTCCGTATTGTTCTGTAGTTGGTATTGGGATAGCGCGACAAGGACAATGACGCGTGCTAGCATTCAAACCATCAATTTCAATGTCTGAAGAGTCGACTAAAGTACGATTTACACCGAACGGGCCGCGCAGACCGCAGGTGGGTGGATCCGACTAACGACATGGAACAAGAATTTCCATGCAAAAATGAATTTCAAGTAATAAATTACATAGTAATTAAAAAAAAAGAAAAGAAAAAAAACAATAATTATTACTATTATCTTTACATAATATTTATTTTTTCATCTCTAATGCTATGTCCAAATATGAAAATATATTTAAAATATAACAGAGTTTCATCTATATCATATTCATATCTATAAATTCAGGTTAATATAAGTATTAAAAACTGCCGAGCGTACTAAGCCAAAATTTTATATAGAGCTGACGGTGTAACAATTTTCAATGAACCCGGCTCAATGGTCTCGAGAAAATCTTCGCGTTCATTTTGCAAAGACGCTTAGAAATGTCAAATTAATTTTATGCTGCTATTATGCTTTATATTAAATTAATTTACCTTTATCAAAGACCAAGTAGCGATTTTATGAGACTCTTTTATCTACCTTATCTTATTTACCTGACAAATCTTTTGGGTTAGCTACGCAAAAGCCTTATAAATATTCCGCAATTAAACACTATTCATGTATTTACGTGTTTATTTTCGTTGGTATGTGTTTGCTTGAACAATGAAGTAGACGGACGAATATTTAATTATTAGAAAGCAATTATATATATTATACACTGCGAGTCGCAATCACAAGTTAGTGCGACGAAAAAGTATTAATATACACATGTATACTATATATAATAAAGATGAAGAGTCAGTTTGAAGAGAGCCAAATTGGTTGACGTGATTAGCGAATCACGTCAAATAATTTGGTTAACTGTTCGTAAGTACGTAAGACTTTATTTACTTAAACTAATATCGTGGGACACAGCTTGACATGCCACACACCCTTTTCGAAAATTCGTCTTTTATCGTAGTCAAAAGCAAATAGATGTGGCTAATTATTCAGTTTTTCAATGGTTTTAACTTATACGAAGCTTATGTTGAAATATTTTTAATGCAGCTGTTAGCTTTTCTCGTTCACAACAACCTATAAGATTAACCTGGCAGTGAACTAACTTAAACGTCTATATCAATAAAAGCTGTGTTGGCCTATATTACTTACAAAAAGTTTTTTTTTTAAATATATTTAAATACGCTTGATAGGTCTTGTTACCATTTTGAAATCCTAACGACTTTCTGAAACTTATTTAATACAAAAGGCATGTTTTAGGAGTTTGATTTGTTTTTTCTAATGCCAAAACACCTATTTTAGCTCGTCTTTTCGCTCCTTCTGTGAAACGTATTCTATATGAAATGAACTTTTTCATAAAGCATTTTTTTAAAGTAGCAAATTCTGGGAGACGATTGGAACACAGAGAGTGACACTAGAATACCTTTGCTCAATAGTGTAGCAGTAAACTCGACCTCTCACTACCTACTAATGTTATTTTCTGTCCCAAAGGCACTCACGAAATCTAATATTGGTCTGCTATATCAAAAATATTTACTCACACGAGTGCAGTTTGGTTCGATAGCGACTCGATAGTAACTTTAGAATAATGTGTGACCCATGTTTTTCTTGTTGTTTTAATAATCGTTTTTTAGTGTTAGGGTAAAACTACGGTACTTTAGAATTAGTAGTAAGTAGCTTTAAATTTAAAAATTATATATATGAGAAATCTGACGTGTGAAGATTTCAACTATGACGTTTAAAAGATACTGCTCTTAAACTTGTGGCGTCAATCGCTAAAACAAATTAGCAGAAACTTATAAATGAGCAACACCTATAAAATTAAGACATGTTTTTCAATCTAAGTTATGTCGCAACCAAATGCTATATTAGGTATGAATGTTGCGTTCGGAAAGTTAATAGCAAAATCAAGTATAAATACGTTTTTTTATTATAGAAAATTAAAATAGGGGCCGTAAACAGTGTAATAATTCTGCATAGTTACTTGATAACAAAAACTGAAAGCGATAATTCATTAATATATTTTTTAATCAAAAGATTTTTATTGTGATTTCGTTGAGGTACTTTGCATAACAGATGCTCTGACATGATTTCTAAACGTGCATACATTAAATATTAGAATAATTTAAAACGTATTTTTATCCGCCTACAAAGAACAGGCGTATTTATATATTTTAAAATTAAGTACAACTTTTTTGGTAGACTTAGCTACCTAAATTTAAGAGCATACAATGAAACATCTTTGAAAAAAATCAAGACCATACTAAGACCCATCCTCTCACATAAATAAAAGAAAGTAGAAAATGAATACCCGCATCTTCGCATCACTTTCTTTTTTTATTGTTTCTACCCCTGTCGTCACGCGGCCAACTAAAGCCCCGGTGAGGTGATAACGCTGACCGGGCAAGTTGGTATGTCGGACTCGAACCGACTAAAATCATCTGGTCACGGGGTCTTACGGCTGTGGCCTTAGGTTTAACCCCGAAAGGAAATCCCTGTTAATACTGGTGTGAACGTGTGTTAAATACGAAAACAATACAATGTTACTACACATATGTTTATTTACTTTTCGTTGAAGATATAAAATACCAATTGCTAGCAATTTCTAGAATCGCTAAAGACAAAATAATTTATTTATGTATAGCTTAACTAAACAAATACGCGTGATGTGTATAGTAGGGATGCTCCGGTAACTATAACAATGCTATCTTAGCCGAGATATTCTATGCCAAAATATAAAAAAAAAATATATAAACTTCAAGTTCCATCGCCGTACTATAAACGCGTTCCGATGCCCTCCGGCGCGGCCCGTTTGGCGTGAATCGTACTTAAGGGTTTAAGGGACTTCATCGAGTAGATAATCTTTCTCATACTTCGTATATAGACACACCTGGATGATGATAAAAACAGACACGTGCAAAGAGAGCCGGCAGCCATGATACAAGTTAGTTCCGGAATAGATGCTGGAAAACAATAATGTTATACATTGTACTATGTTCACTTTTGTGTATACCTACTAGAGGTCGATAGTAGTTGGTCGCCTAGATGTCGAATATCGACTGTAATACTTGACACTAATCACAAATTTATGTTACGCTGTACCTAACTAATTATTATTATTGATGTATGTTTTACATCAATATTAATTTAACCATTCTTTTTCTTTAAAACTTAATAAAATTTAATTTAAAAAGGCTTGAGAAGTAACCATTAACACGTGACTGAAGACAAGCAAGATTAATGGATAAACATGCTGACAGCTATCAGTTGCTATTATTATGACCTAGGTAATCAAACTCATGTGGCAGATATGAGTGCTTCAGCACAAAGTTTTAAAAGTATTTATTTTTTTCTTTCGATTTCTTCATTTCTCGAATAAAAACTATTCTTCTTTTTTTTTTTTTTAATAGTTTTCATTAACAACTAGAAAATAAAAGCCGTTCTGAAAAACTATTCTATCCCTAGGCCCTAATGTGGGAGCATAGGGACCTAGGAATAGAATAGTTTTTTTTTTAAGTTATTTTTTTTTATGGCTAACACCGAAGCTCGTCAATAGTGCTGAATCTATTGTACACTCGACTAAACTAAAACCTGACTTAATTTCTTCATATGAAATCAACCTTGTGGTTTTCGTAATAAGGTATATTTGTTACTGGCATCAAAATCAAATCAAATTCAAAACCATTTATTTCAACTAAACCATTATGGGTATTTTTGAATTGTCAGGAGTAGTAGTCAGTCAGACTAAGTCAGTCGTGCAGCTAGTTGCCTGTTCCAATTCGTAGATCCAGTTAAGAAGAACAGGCAAGAAACTCCAAGGACACTTTTTTTCAACATGTTTTTCACATATCACTGGTTACATTGCTTATATGCGCAAGTTAAATGTGAGGACATCTATTTCTCAGCGCCACTAAATTTCACTAAAACCTGTCAACGTATACTCAACTTTATTTCCACGCAGCGAGAGTCCCCATTTATTCAGATGCCGTATAAAAACTTGTTGTAAAGGAACTAAGATGACGTTATTTTAATTGACACCTACGAAGACACTTACTAAAAACACAGAGCAAAAGAGATGGCGTTTCGAAGTGTACAAGGTTTACATCTTATATGAAAAAAAAATAGTGAATTTTTACTTAGCGAGTGAAGTAACAGATTTGGTTCCAATAGCTTTATCACCAATTAGTTTTTTTTTTGTTGAAAGGAGCAAAACGTACTGATCTATTATTCTTTGCCCATGTACATTATATTTATATATCAATAAATAACACATAGAACCTAACAGATTGTGGAAGGTGTTACAGGAATCCGCCATTCCATAAAAAAGCATTCTACTTATTTTTTTATCTTTGTATTCCAGTTGGTCAATTTTGTGGGCCGGCGGATCATCTCCATAATCGTCATAATACTGTGCGGTGGGAGTGGCATTCTCGTGAACCTGGTCACTAACGTGTTCGCCAGCATTATGTTCTTTTGTGTTATGATTTTGGGCATTGTAGTGGTTGGACTATGTACTACAATCTGTGTTGCTCTCTTTCCTACCAATTTAAGGTGAGATGATAACGACTGATTAACCGAGGATAAAAAAGGATAAAATATATATACGGTCGAATTGAGAACTTTCATTCGACGGTATATATATATTTTTTACTAGCAGCGCCTCGTGGTTTTACCCGCGTAAGTCCCGATCCCGTAAGAATGTCCTGATCCTATGCGTTAATCCAGGTCTCCAGCTATCTACATATCAAATTTCATTGCAATCGGTCCAGTAGTTTGAAAATATTACAAACATACATACAAAACCACAAATGTTTCCTCTTTATAATTATAATATTAGTTTAGATGTATGTTCAGCCCTCACTACGTTATTTATTTTATATGTACTTATATACAAATATTCGCTACTTGTAAGTACATGGCGTCGGTGTTATTTTAATTTTCCTCCAAATAAGAGATTTGTAGAAACTTAATACAATTAACATGTAAAACTCCGGTGTGTTTTTTGTTCTTAATTTGTTGCGTTCCTTAAGCGATTGGCCATTCAGAATTTAACCCTGGACCCAAAAAGGATTTAACCCCTGGACCCAAAATTATTTATATATCGGTGTCTGTGTGGGTATCTGTCTGTGGCATCATAGGTTCTAAACGGATAGACTGATTTAGATTTAATATTTTTTGTTTGATAGGTGTTGAATATAAACTTTGAATGCACAACCTAAGAAATACTGATATTTTAAAACCACGATATTTTTTACAGAGCAATGGCTATCGCAATTACCATGGCATCTCAATATATAGGCATAGTGGCCTCGGTACAGATTCTCAACTGGCTGCTAGAGGTGAACTGTGCTGCTGGATTCTATCTATTCGGATCTTTGTTTTTATGTGAGTAAACAGACAGACCAACAGAAAAACATAACCAGCAAAGAAGGAAAGTTTTAAAAAACGTATAAAGCCAAAGTTCTTGTAAATAGATCAAATAATTATTTTATTTTTCATAAGCGTAGACCCGACTTCAATATGTCAAGTCATGAAACTTGAACGCATGCATATAACGTTTTTTTTTTTTTCAAGCGGCGGTCGCGTATTGGCTAAGGCGTCGCACTAGCGTAACTGGAGGGGTTAACAAGAATACTAGTAACGTGTGACCCATGTTGCTAGTATTCTTTAGAAAAATAAAAAAATATATTATAAAAAGAGAGAGAGAGAGAGAACCCTATAATGTCCCTTATGCAAATAATATATTAAGTAAAATAGATACGAGTAAACAAATAAAGTTTATTAAATATTTTACCATTTTTTCAGCTGCCGCGATAGCCGCCTCTTTCCTGCCAGATGATAGAAAGCTGCAAGCAACCGGACCAGCACCAACAAAAGCTGAGAATTCAGAGAAAAAAGTATAAAATAATCAGTTGGAACTAATTAGGCGACTGTATAGAAGATTGGGGAGGAGAGAAATATTATAAATTGAGCAATTAGACGTTGTTAAAGAGATCATCGAAAGTTACTAAAAAGTTTTCGATAAAAAGTATGCTAATTAATGAGAAACGCAAACATCTATTGCTCTTATTTAATCGTCAAAGTGCAACTATTGATAAACTGTGTCCATTATCCTTTCAAACAGTATTGTACGCTGTGATAGTTTTCTATATTTAAATTTTTCAATATTTATAGTCTTAATACTTGCAAAGGTGTGCATTTATAATTTAAAAAGTAGCAACATGTCTAATATTTCAGTAATTATCATAACTTTCTTTGCCTTACTAGTAAAAGTATGATGATTTATAACATACTAACTGTTGCCCGCGACTTCGTTTGCGTGGAAATTCAAATCTATCCCTAGCCTATGTGTTATTCCAGACAATCTATTTCTGAGCAAAATTTCTTCTAAATCCGTTCATCCAAGCTTTTGCATTTGTAATAGTACTAAGAACAGCCGTCCTCGCAGTTTCACTCGCGATTGTGGTCACTACTCCACTGATAAGGGTAGTAGCGTAATGTTATGAAATGATTAAATAATTTTTAAAATTCTACTGTTGGTTAGTCATACCAAAACAAATATAAATAAACAAAAAAACGGTTGTCTGTAAAGTCGGTTTACTGACGATAGTTGAACGTGACAACGTCATAGGAACGCCTCAGAGCGAGGTAACGCCGCATGAGTCATGTTTTTTCGTGCGTGCAGCCGGCTCCATCGCATTATAAAACGTTGTCACGTCAAAAAGTGTGTGTGCAATTCACAAACGGCAGAAGTGAAACTTCAAATTAACACAGATGTGTTAATCAATTAACATAGATAAATTAACCCACGAATTTTAATACGCAAATGCAAAAAAAGTTACACCACGTTGATATTGAAGCATTTTCTGAATGCTTCGTAGTACGCAGGCCCAAAGACTCTTCTATCTCATTCTCTCGCAGGCTAAATCTTATTTATGAATATGTTAGTCTCTTTTTAATGCTGTATACTTGTATTCTATCTCATTCTCTCGCAGTGTAAATCCTATTGTATTTGTCTCTTTTTAGTGTGACTTAAGGCTTCGTAGTACGCAGGCACAAAGACAAAGATTATAGGAAACACTGTGTACTCACTTTCTCGCAGTCTAAATCCTATTTATGAATGTTTGTCTCTTTTTAGTGTGAGTTTTTTGTTTTCGTCACAACGATTCTAAAGAAGATTAGCTATAATATGTATGTTTATCAGTAGTCTGGTTACCATAGTACAGGCTGTCTAGTTTGGGATCAGACGGCCGTGTGTGAGATGTATGGAGTTATATAAAAAAGCAGGTAAATTACCCTTAGGGATTGATTGGCTCATTGGCTTTGCGGGAAAGAAAATCTTAGGAATTAAGTTTTACTATAAAAATGTACCTACGTACATTAGTTATTTAAGTCTAATTCCGTCCCATTTTCTTATTGTATTCCAGCAGTTGTGTAATGTCTACCATAAAAAGGCATAGTTGATCACAGGCGTTGATCCTGTAATAAAAACTTAAACGAAAAAGTAGTAAAGAATTAACGGTATAAACCGAAATGGAATCTATTGTTGTCTTAAATAAATTATATTTTAATAAAATGATTTACGTGCTGCAGACTTGGTCATAAATCTCACTTATAGATAGGTAACAGTTTTTTTGTGTTAGCGGCAGGAATAGAATTACTAGATATACAAAAATCTACAAATGATATCGATATACTTAGATGTCGTTAAATTTTGTAAAAAAAAATGTTACTAAATATTTTTTCAATTCTATACATAATTTAATAAAAAAATCACACTAAACAAATGCATGACGACAATAAAATTGGCAACTTCGTCAATTAAATCGTTAATTATTTGTTCTGTATGTATTTAGAAATAATATGTATATATTTAGAAATATATGAGTATGTTTATCAGCAGTCTGGGTACCATAGTACAGGCTCTGCCTAGTTTGGGATCAGACGGCCGTGTGTTAGATGTGTGAAGTTATTATCATTATTAATTAATCGCATATTAAGATTTTTGTATATTTTATTTTTGTTAGTGGAGCATGATACCTCGATTTATATTATTGAAAACTTGCCATGGAATAGTTTTGTGATTGTACAAATTATTTGATTGTCCATTTATTAACAAGAAACTTTTCATGTATTCGTTTTAGTAATAAGCTATGCTCCAATGTCTTCTGCTCACATGACCTTCAGATGGCCACTAAGATATCGGTGTATATGGCAATTATGCTGCCAAACCTATACTCCTTCGAGACGTGGTGTGTATACCACCGCCACATTTGCACAGCGCACTCTGGATCGCTTTCCCCTTAAATGCTTCCGTACCATCATGAAGATCAGATAGTCCGATAGAGTGCGAAACACCGAAGTTCTGCGACGAGCCAATGTTGATGGCTGTTACGTATATGTAAGTAATTATCGTAAGTCGTTGTACGGCTTACCTTACAATAAATCAGTATGTTAATAACTACGGGTTGTTTCACTTGTCTGTCCAGTTAGGCGCATGTCATATATTGGCATTGAGGCCTATTAAATGCGTCGACAGCTTCGGTGGTGCGGTCACGTATCTCGTATGGTGGAGAAAAGAGTGGCGAAGCGTATCTTCTACTCTGAATTGGAGGAGGGCAAGAGGAATCATGGCGGTCCCAAATATTATATTAAAAACTATATTTGTAACTCGACATTTTAAAAATATCTAATTTGACGCTAACACAAAGATAGAGACTGTATTGACAATCAGACCAAAGCTACTATAGTCCAAAGAAAAAATATTGATGTAGCTATAGATAATATTACCAGCTTCCTCAAACATTATTAAGAAATTTATAAAAAAGAGTTTTACTAGCTACTGTTTACGTACGTAGGCAAACGTTTTTTCCTCCATAGACGCTTCAAGTTGATATCAAGTAAGATGATGTATGGGAACTTGCCAATTATTACAATCTATGTGTATACTTGTTGAAATCTGCCATATCAATACCTATCTTTAATTAGGACAGTAACAGAAGGGTTTTTTATAACAGTTTAACGTGTCTGATATCGCTATCTAATCACAAAAATATTTAAAAATCTATTCAATTTATAGAATTATATCTGAATATTATCTTATGATTATGATTATACAAATTACTTGTAGATATACTTCTCTATAATAGGAAATAAAATAATCATTTACAAGTGTCTCTTTGAAAGAAAAAGAAGTATATTTGATTAAATGTACGTTGATTATTTTTATTTGTTTTTATAAGTGTCGTCTTGTCGATAAAAAATGAGTGCTGAAAATAAAAGTACTACCGAGGACTCGGTAAAAATGTCCATCGAGGAAGCTATGAACCAAGTCGGTAAGTATATTTATTTTGTTTAGAAGTGTTTCTTCATTGAGTTGTTCTAAATTTTGACAACTTTGAATAAAAGGTTTTATTAATATATTCCCTAGATAGATCCTAAGATCATAGATAAATTAAAAAACAACACTGTTCTATTTACGATGCTAAAATCAAATCAAATAACTTCTTTCTTTTTTAGAATATAGGATAGGTAAAATACGTAAATACCATTAACTTGGTAAATACAAAGATAATGTGAGAATTTTATAAGCCTTATACATTAAGGTTTAGCGTCATTTTTTTCCGTTATCGAATAGTATTAGAACGCTGCATTGCATTCTGAATTTAAAAAAGAAATTGCAACCTACAACTCTCTACTGTCGCTTGAAGTTTATGAATCAACACCAAAATAAGTGATATATTATACTTCTTATACTACGAAATAAACATTTATTTTATTATTATTTTCACTTATAATACTTAAAATATGCCTAATTTACATATACATAAAATATCAATTTACTGATAAAACGTAATACAAACTTAGAATAAGTATGACGTCTAAGTGAAAAATGTGAACAGAAATCGCGGATATTTGTGTAAGGGCCTTTGTTATCTATCTATATATAAAGATAAGTTCTATCTTTATATTTAATTTATAATAACTTAATTAATTACTTTGCCTTATTTGATTAGTTTAGGATTATATCGACATATGTCGAAAATACTTAAGTAAGCATCAGTGCTTCCAACACTAACAGATATATTTATTTTTGTTAAAATGGAGAAACGCTAAAAGGCAAACAGCCCATTATAGAATAGGCTGTTTGCCTTTTGGGAAATCGCCCATTCTATAATGAGCTGCCATTATAGAACGGGGATAGCCCGACGGCGACGGCTTTATTACCAATTGTTACTGTTTCACTAAATTACTAAATGTAGCTTCACCAAACCCTCCAAGATAAATAATTTTAATTGCTGCATTTATTTTAATTTTAAAAGATTATGCTTCTGTGATTGTATATAAAGAAAGACATTTAATTTAAAGAACGGGGAATCCAAGTCTGCATATTAACTAAATTCTCACAACATTAGAATTCTGGCATTAAAAAAATATTGATAAATTATTGATCCAGTTATACAAATAAATTTTTATACTTACTAAAATCCTTTGTTTGCAAGATATACGATAACTGGCCACATATAAAGGAATAGACAACAAGGAATAGGCAATAAGGTGAAGGCAACAGGAAGAAAATCATAATGCTAACAATATTTAAAGTTCCTAAGTTAAACTTTGAGGCCAATGAGTATATTGATAATATATGATTGTATGGACTGAGTCCCAAGTTACGTTTCTACCAATGCTAAAAGATATCAGTCAAAACCTGGTTGCAACAAACTCTCACATTATGATAGAGCAGCATGCATATACAATAGTGCTATGTCTAAAGATGGTCAGTGAAGCATCTCTTACTGTGATTGATAAGAAAGACAGATGGAATTGTTCGTTTTAAATATAAATACATATTTTGTAAGAAAAAGGTATTATAAAAATACACAAAAAACAAAACTGGACTGGCCTGTTGGCCTAGTGGTTAGTGACCCTGACTGCTATTCTTTGTGTCCGTTTTTTGTGTGTTTGTAAAGTCCCCCGCGACACAGGAGTAATTCCTAATGCGGGAGTTGTCTTTTAAAAAAAAAAAAAATCGGAATTGCTTAAAATTTTTCCATACTTTAGCTTTGAATAATATTTAAAATTCTTCTGTTTAAACGAGATCTCTGCATTATGTAGGTTGGTGCTAGGTGATTTGGGTACGTACAAAGAATGAGGTCGGAACAAATGACAAAAGTCAAACATAAGTGGGAATGCCGGTAAGGGTCAACTACACAGAACATACCGTGATCACATTGGTGAAGAAAATCAGAAGTACCCGAAAACGCAGGGCTTGTATGAAGGGCTTGTATGAAAGGCTTTATACCAGTAGTGGACCACAAGGTATGTATGTAAGGATAAAGGCAAGCGGGCTGTTGTCTTTGCCTAATGAATGGAGAAAAGCATGAGTTTATGATCTTACTTTCGGTTGCATTTTTTTCCTGTTTAACAGCTTCAATTAAATTTTTGACGTATTTCCTCTAAGCCAGTGGTTATTTTTTATAAGGAAACATTTTGTTTTGCATTAGAAAACAAAGTTTACCTAGTCTTTGCCGTTCGTTCTATTAACACCTGAATTCTATCGCTCTCGTTCTGGCTTCGTTTTTCGCTTTGTGTTTCTTGCGTTTTATTTATACTTTTATCCTTTTTCACTTACCCGATTACTTTTAATTGAATACGATGTTAATGAGGTAGTAAATACGCTGAGTGCTAATGAACAAAACCCAGTGGTATCTGATAAGACTGGAGGTAACAATATCTATTTGTACATACATCCGTATCATATACATATATAATATAACGGATTTGATACGAGTGTTCTAACTAATGAGTCAGTAATCAAAATATTTTCAAATCGATATCTACATATATTTTTTTAAATATATAATGTTAGATATACAATAATCTCAATAATATCAAGTTCAAATCAAACTCAAATTGTTGTAGTAATTATTTTCACATTTTTGCGGCAGGAATATGGTTAATAGGAGATATAATTTGAAAACAATATAAATAGTTATTTGATTTCTATTTATATTGACTTTGACGCTACGTTCCTGACTTTCATGTTTTATAGTTCCGGTATTTTCATTAGAAAAGTTATTAAAAAATTGATAAATAAACAAATAATTAGCCGATATAGTAAATCATTTGAAATCCAAATATTTTTTTTATCTTAAAATAAGTATAAAATTTTCTTATTTCATTAATCGATTTTGACCAGATAGGTATTGGTTATTGAACGGTCCAGCCACAGTATAATGTATATACAGTATTGTGTCTTCATACAAACGGTCGGATCGCCTCGCCTTGAGTTCGGTATACACTCGGGACCAGGGCTGCCAGTTTGTATAATTGGATACAAAATTCGTATAACTCAAGCAGGTAGATGAAATTATGGGCAGCCCTATCGCGTGTTTGCGTACCGACCGGCTGTAGGTAATTATTTCAAGGAGGCCGAGTCACAATACTGTATATACATTATACTGTGGTGGAGCTTTCGTGTCAGCTGTCAGCATCGGCATCGAGTATTATATTATTAAACTGTTAATTTACGTAGTAACGTAAATTATTTAAACGCGGAAGTTTCGTTTTGCTACACGGAATCCAACGTAAGTTACGAGCAATATAAAATAATATATATTATGGTAGTTTTATCAATGAAAATTGTAGTTTATTAGATTATTCTCGATTTTATTAAATTGTGAAAAAACCAGGGTTTCATTTGTAAAGAAAACAGTGTTAGTATATTAAATGTAGTCCATGAACAAGCAAGTTAGGTTTTGATGCAACTCAGTACAGGATTTCATACATTTATGAGCATTGTGCTTTATTCTACCGTAGCAGTTTTATAATTTAAATCGCTTTAAGATAGTAAATTACTTGCCATCTAAAGATGTTCATGAAAAACCTTAATTTCATTTATGACAAAGACTTGTCATTGCATGGTTTGGCGTAAGCTTTTATTGTCAAGTTTTGATCCAGTAAGAATACGTCAACCACGTCATACCTTCACCCAAAGAGAACAAATAACTACTAACGTAATGCTTCGAATCTTGGACAGCTCATCACACTATCACACTTTGAATTAAATCTACATCTTACAACATTTTTTAATTTGCGGTGTATGCTTACTTCACATTTAGGAACTTGCCCTTAAAAATATAAAAAAAACATTCGAACACGAAACATAAATGAAAACAAAACTGTCAGTTAATCGAGAAATAAAATATATAGGTCAACGGACATGTAAGATTTGGCTCCTTTTACTTTGTTAGTTCCAAAATTCAAATATTTACCTTAGAAAATTTAAAGTATTTTAAATAAAGTACCGACCTATGTTCTGGCATAAAAACTTTAATCAATACACTCACATGTAGCAACTCCATGTAAATCACGCTATGTATGTGTTTGCACTGAATTTATAACACGGTATTTAACGATACTTTATTAAAGGGTGTCTCAGTGTGAGTGCACTTTTTAAAATTGGAATTTTCTTTTTTCATGCAAGTGGCAACTCTGAAATTTTGCAGCTGTCACCTCTGTTTAATTCGATTATTAAAAATGGAGCGCTTTTCGAAAGAACAACTCGTTATAATTGTGAAAACTCATTACAAAAATGGGGAAAGTTACGCTGAAACCGCTCGCAAACTTCGCCAAATTTTCAGCCGAGAAAGTGCACCGAATGTGTCAACCATTTGAAGAGTGGTCAAAAATTTTTAAGAAACTGGGTCGATTATAGATAACAAGAATCATTTGCGTCAACGTACCGGTCGGTCTCTTGAAAACATTGCTGCTGTAAATGAGAGTGTCGCCGAAAACCCGAAAACATCAATTCGGCATCGTCCTCAACTTCAAATTTCACGAAACACTATGCAGCGAATTTTGACTAAAGACCTGCACCTTCATACGTACAAGATTCAGCTACCTCAGGAGCTCAAACCAGCGGATCAGAGGCAATTCGTTCAATGGGTAATGGAGCAAAGTGAAGTCGATGCCAATTTTTTGAAAAAAAGTCATTTTCTCCGGTGAAGCGCATTTCCATATGAATGGCTTCGTGAATACACAAAATTGTCGAATTTGGGACTCAGAAAATCCTCATGCAATCCATGAGAAACAAATGCACCCACAACGAGTAACTGTCTGGTGCGGGTTTTGGTCAGGCCGCGTGATTGGACCTTACTTACTTTTATGAAAATGAGGCCGAAATTGCAGTGACTGTGAACGGCATTCGTTACAGGAATATGATAACGGACTTCTTGTGGCCTCAACTGGACGGCATGAATCTGGACAACATGTGGTTTCCGCAGGACGGCGCAACCTGCACACCGCGCATGAAACAATCGACTTATTGCAGCAACGATTTCCAGAACACATAATCTCACGAAATTCTGATGTCAACTGGCCACCAAGATTGTGCGATTTAACGCCGTGCGTGTTTTTTCTTTGGGATTTTGTGAAATCTCGGGTTTATGCGAATAAACCCGAAACAATTCCTCAGCTCAAGTCGGAAATCCAACGCGTTATCGGTGAGATACAGCCACATCTCTGTGCAAAAGTCATGGAAAATTTCATGAAAAAAGTAATGGCCTGTCATCGGAGCCGTGGGGGTCATACATATCTTACATATTTTATTCCATACTTAATCGGAACATGTCTTCTTTACAATACAATAAAAATATCACAACTCAGTCATAAAATACTTGTTTTTATTTTAAAATGAAAAAGTGCACTCTTACTGAGACACCCTTTACGTAGGGACCTTCGATGGTTTCTTTTGCAGTGAAAATTCAATATTTTGATTTCCTGTAAATTTATTACTAATAATTGCAAATAATTTTCTTAAACACGTTGAACACAACACAATCATCTTGTAAATTACATATGTACAAATGATTATGATCCTTATTTTACAGTAACACACTCGAGTTTCGTGACTCGTGACAATGTTTCACGTTCAAAAAGGGATTAACGCCTTCCCTTTCCATTGTACTTTATTGTGCACTTAATTTAAGAGATGGTAATAAGAAAATTTGTAGCTATTGTTATTATAATAATGGCTTACATTTGCATTTATAACATAAGTAAGGATATACGGTTTTATTCACATGTGCATTTCGAAGCTGCTCGACAAGTTTCGGGCTTTTTTTTTTAAATATTACTGGGGGCAAACGAGCAGACGGGTCACCTGATGGTAAGTGACTACCGTCGCCCTTGGACACCTGCAACTCAAGAGTCGCAAGTGCGTTGCCGGCCTTTGAGATAGGAGTACGCTCTTTTCTTGAAGGTTTGAAGGTCGTATCGGTCCGAAAATACCGCAGGCGACAATTTGTTCCAAAGATTGGTTGTGCGAGGCAAAAATTTAATGGAAAACCGCACAGTGGTGGATTGCCAATTATCCAGGTGATGGGGATGAAAGTTGTTCGCGTTGAACGATGTCGAAACGTTGCAGCCGGTATAAGTCGGGCTTGATAGGATCTTTCATCAAGGGCTAAAATGACCAGCCACGTCGGTGTCAGTGTAGCGCCTAAATAGACACCTGACTAAATTTGTGTATCGCATTATTATTTTAACACCCTAATCATTGTCCAGGTTTTGGCCTCTATGGAGTTCTACAAACATGTGTAACAGGATTGATTTTGTTCTCGTTCGGATGCATAAGCTACGGTAGCACATTTATAGTGCCGACAAGTGCCTGCGAGCTGGGCACTACTATTGGTCAACAAGGAATACTGGCTGCTGGGCCATTGGCAGGTAAGAACTATCATCGTGTTTGACACATTATAAAAAAAATATTTAAAGACTATGAAAATACTTGTCTCTTAACACCAATTGGGTGGCAAGATCTCTGTTACCTTTAGCTCATTGATTTTTTAGGTCTATTACTTGGCGGAGTCGTATGGAGTTACCTGGCAGACACCCGTGGCCGTCGCGCCATGCTACTAATTGGGCTGACTGGTGGTGTGATTCTTAACTTGATTGGCACCATATCTGTCAACTGGGTTATGCTGCTGATCTTCCAGTTTCTTGCGTCATTTTTGTAAGTGGAAGTGAAAAACTATCTTGTTTATTACTTAATGAATTGGACTGACTTATACCATTTATTTTTCTTACACTTCCTGGTTATTTTAAACTATAAATATTGTCCAAATGACACTTATTTTATTTATATAAATACTCGTAACAATTACCGCGCTATCATGTGTAAGTTGTGAGTTACACTGAATAAAAGCAATCGGGAACGCGAGTTCCGGGCATTCTATGCATTGCCCTTCCCCCTCCGCCCGACATGGCCCCGACGCAAACTCAAGGTCATAACAATGAGCTGACTATATAAGCTAAGTTACGGCACTAGATTCATGTTAGTAAGACTGATAATTTTTAAGTTATTAAGGTAAGACGATTAGACCTTTTCGTTACGATCCACCTTTTTAACCTGGTAGCCGTATGTTTCAGTGTGATTTTAAAGACGTTTCACGTCAAAAAAACAAAAACGTAAATCTTGGAAAATTTTGACAATATTTTTAGGGTAGAACATCATTTGGTTTACAAATAAAGTATTGTTATCTATCCATTTATAAAAAACCATACGCAATAACTGAATTGAAAACGTCGGTGACATGTTATGTAATGTAGCATAGTGACTTCACAATTTAAGTATTTTTAAATAAATATGATGGCACTTTATACACAATGTAAGGATAAAATAATCACAGCCTGTGTTTATTACAATCACTCAAAGACGATGCACTTGATCAGTCAATCTAATACAAGCCTTTCATGTTTTGTAATACCAGCAGCGCCCCGCAGTTTCACCCGCTTAAGTCCCGATCCCGTGAGAATATCGGAATAAAAAGTAGTCTATATGTTAATCCAGGTCTCCAGCTATCTACACACCAAGTTTCATCGCAATCTGTTCAGTAGTTTTGGCGTAAAAGAGTAACAAACATCCATCCATCCATCCATCCATCCAAACTATTAGTCGGATTATAATTGTTTGGAAATAAGTCACTCTTAGGAGGGGACTGTAACCCATGACAGTGCCTAACTAGAGGGTACTCTCATCATTTAACTACTTGAAACCATTCTACTATTTTGAAGTTCACTTTCTCATTTAAATTAATACTAGCAGCGCCCCGCGGTTTCACCCGCGTAAGTCCCGATCCCGTTGAAATATCGGAATAAAAAGCCTATGTGTTAATCCAGGTCTCCATCTATCTACATACCAAGTTTCATTGCAATCGGTTCAGTAGTTTTGGCGTGAAAGAGTAACAAACATCCATACATCCATACTCACAAACTTTCACGTTTATAATACTAGTTGCGGCCCCGCGATTTGACCTGCGTAAGTCCCGGTACCGTGGGAATATCGGGATAAAAAGTAGCCTATGTGTTAATCTAGGTCTCCAACTATCTACATACCCAGTGTCATCGCAATCCGATCAGTAGTTTTTGTGTGAAAGAGTAACAAACATCCATACATCCTCACAAACTTTCACGTTTATAATACTAGTAGGATTAGTTGGATGAAACCCATCTAACGGATTTCTTAGAAATGACAGCACATTAAATGATTATGAAACCACTATTAGACGTTGCTTCAAATGGCTAAGGACATTTTATGCAATCAATTTTGAAGATTCAGCTTCTAAACAATTAAACTATAAGAAAACTTAGAATAAAATGTATTTATTATTAGGATTAAATATTTATGTTATACTAGCTGCGCCCCGCGGTTTCACCCGCGTAAGTGCAGATGCCGTGGGAATATCGGGATAAAAAGTAGCCTATGTGTTAATCCAGATCTCTAGCTATCTACGTACTAAGTTTTATCGCAATCGGTTCAGTAGTTTTTGCGTGAAAGAGTAACAAACATCCATACATCCACACATCCATACACCCTCACAAACTTTCACGTTTATAATATTAGTAGGATAACTGCTGTTCAATTTTTTAGCGCAGCGGGTTATTACTCAGTCTCAATAACTTTACTCAGTGAGTGTATACCGATGAGCAGTAGGAACACGGCTACACTGATTGTGTCCAGCATAGTACTCCCTGCACAAGGAATAATGGCACGTAAGTACCAAACGAATGAGGCCACATGAACATTAAAAAAAAAATTTCTAAATAAAATATCTATCTGATCGAAAATAAAATAGATGCACTTGCAAGAATTGTACAAAACCTTCCTACAGAAATGTATCATCGACATCAACATTTCAACAACAGGACGTTCATTTCTGGACATAGGACTGCCAAGAAGATGGTTGGAAGCGGCTTGCATCACCGACGACCCGCGAAAAACATCATCACTTTCACAAAATACAATACAAGAATTACAATTTACATAAATCATTGTAATTCTTGTACTACTAACGTATATAGTAATTCATTCTAAGATAAATGTATCAAATATGTATTTGTGGGAATCAAGAACATATTTACTCCTGCCGATCTCCGAAAAGCACTTTAACTACCGAAGTGGGCAACAAGCTAATCTAATGTCTCACCATTGCCAGCCTTTAAGGTGGGAGTAGGGGAAGGGAGGGCAGAGATCGAGAAGGGAGAGCGGTTAGGGTGGGGGGTAGAGAGGAGAAGATGGAGGGAGGGAAGGGGTGCCGAAGCATGGCTCTCCCACGACAATTTTTTTCATTAGTCTTACCGTACCCACTGCGATAGTAATTTCACACTCAGTACTTCATATGGTAGTATGCTTATAAATTTATTGTAAGAATTTTCGGTATGTACTTTTCTGCACATAACATGGTATATTGTGGAGGATTCCAGGTATAACTTAGGGAATAAAAAAAACAACAGTGCTGTTACGATCACTTATGATTTATTTTTTAGTAAAAATTTACATTTGTAAGGTAGTACAATATAATATAAACGCCTATATTTAATAGTTGGCCATTCACCTAGTTGTTATGTGCTATAATTTATTAGCTAGGCGGTTTGCCTAGACATGTATCATTACTATTTGATTATTGGATTGTTCTCGCATTTATGTTTCGTACTATCATCACAACCATTGTGTAACGTATTTACACCCAAGAATTTCTTTTACAGTATTGGCGATTCCCATAATTCCTCTAACCTTTTCCTACTACTTACCAAGCCTGGGAATCTACTGGAACTCCTGGCGTACACTAATGACGGTATTCTGCATTCCCAGCGTTATATCTGCCACTTGGCTCTTTTTCATGCAGGAGAGTCCCAAGTTCCTTTTTACCAAAGGAAATGAAGATAAAGCCTTAAATGCACTGCAGGCTATACACAGAATCAACCATTGGAAGTCCAAGGAATCATTACAGGTACGTGTATTCCGTCGCTGACTGCATCTACTGCAATACGGCACGTTTCATTTGAAATACATTTACTTGTCCGTTTGAAAGTCCGTCAGATACCTAAAAAACCATACACGCATCTAACTTCTATCTAGCCATCTTGGTTTGATTTTCAATAAAGAATATTTGCTACTAAATCACCGATAACCCCATGTATAGTTTGTAAAAAATACTCCTCACTTCCAGATAAAACATCTACTCCCGGATGAAACTTCTGGAGTAGCAGAAAGCAAGTCAATTAAAGAAAACATAATACCTTTATTCAAGGCCCCACTCCTCAAATACACTATCATCTTGCTCTTCATGAACTTGGCCCAGCAGTGAGTATGCTACACTTTACATAATGACATCATCTACATAAAAACCACAGTCATGATGCAACAGGATGAATGCACTGGCTATAATTTTGGTTGTTTTGTAGTGGTGGAAGATATACGAACACTATGAGTTCTAAAGACTTTAAAAACCTTAAAATCTTTAAGTTTCTTGGTTTCCTTAGTAAAAAACAGGTAAATGATGAACCTCACTTCTTTGTTTAATAGTCATTTGTGTTAGCCTTCAAGCTGACCCTGTCTTTTGAGAGACTTTATACATTTTTCCTTTCCTTTTCTAATTATATCGCCTTTTTGAATACATACTTTTACCTCAGAGAACATATTATTATTTACTGCTTTTGCCGAAACGCGTTCCGTTATTTGGGGTGCATTACAACTACAGTTTTGAACTGCTTACTGGCTTTATACCTGCTGTAAATTTCCTTAAATGATCTAACACGATGTTCAAAAATTTTAATTCTGGTATCTGATTACGCAATCCATGCATTTGTGTGAGACAAATATTAAATGTTCGTTCCAAATACCAATCAAAAATTACATTTAAAAGATATATTGAATCAAAAATGATATGTTCAGGTTTTGGATTCATAGCGTAATGTGTTAGAGTGAAATCAGTGTTAAATTGTATTATTTTGTAGCGAGAGTTACTAGTTATTTAAATGTTGTTTTAAGAAAAAGGCTCTCGTTATACTTATTATTGTTTTTTTTTTCGTGCACGAAACCAAACACTTCGTTAATATTTCAGAATCGCTGCTTTCGTCATATGGATGCCAACAATCGCTGACCGATTCGTGCGTACTTTACAAACTGGTGAAAGCACTGACCTCACTGTATGTGATATATTAAGACAAGAAGCAGGACCCATTGATGTGAGTAGTACTGAGATCGGCACCGAGTTCATGTGTATTCATTGGCTCTATAGTAGGTGCAAGTTTGGTCATCCGTCATGGGTGTTACCCAACCATGAGGCGTTTGGCGTCTAGCACATAAGCGCGAGGCACTGGTCGAAAATTTGAAATGAGATTTCTAACCATGACCCCGGGATATGACTAAAACTATAATTATTGGTGAAGAGTGATATAGGTACATTTTAAATCACCGACGTTCATTAAGGAGTTAATTTAAAGACATTATCGTATTTCAGAAGAAAGGCTTGTAAATCCATACAATGTAAGAAATCAAATGAATGAATATGCGTATTCGCTTCTAAAACAAAACGTCCAGTAATTTAAAAAGTTGTCAAAAGTTCAGCTGAAAAATCTTTAATAAAGCGGAATGTCTTAAAAGTTCATTGCAATACTACAGAGAATTCCAAAACGCGGGTATGGTATTCCATGGCCTACATTCGAAGCCTATTTAAAAAAATATATACCGTGCAACTACTTATTGGATAAATATTGGCAGATTAGCATTGTTGGTGGTGGCATGGTTTGGCTTGATATTTTTGATATAATTTTTTGCTCTAAATAAAAGTAAAGGACTTTCTGATTTTTACTATACCGACTTTGTGAAAACCCTAGAATAGTTATTCTACTAGTTAGTAACGTAGCTTAGTGTTAAAGTAAGCTTGGTATAGTAAATGCTACAAATTATCGCTGACCTCGTTCTATAGTAATATAAGAATAAGATTAGTAACTTAAGTTGCTGGATTTACTTATAGCTCTCTTCTTATAGGTCACTGATTTCTTTACTATAATCTTAATTTTCCTTATTTTATTTTAAGTCAAATTAAGGAACGCTATGTGGACTAGATGTTTTCACTTTCTATGAAAATATATAAATATGGTCTTAGAGAATATGGCATGCTCTAAACGCCATGATAATATTTGTGTATTTTTTTTTTATTTTTTTTATTTTCATTTCTTTTTGTTTCAGCCTGATGCAACACCTTGCGCTCTGGATGAAACATCTTTGTTGGTGGTGCTCGGTTTAGGATTAGCATTGGCTACCTTTAACTTAATCATCAGCTTTGTAAGCAACTATATTATCAATTTTTAACAAAGCTTTTTTTCAAGGTCCTACATACTTAGGTATAATCCCGAAGTTCGAATGTTACTGTTTTTTAAATCTATGCTAAAATAGTTTTGACAATTGACAAATATATATAAAAGTAGATCTAAGACCAACACTGACCAATCACCATAAAAACACTATAAAAAGCTTTAGTCAACTTGTTAATATTTGTTAGAAGTTCCACAATTGTTCAATTAAGTTCCACAGAGTTCTCAATGAAAATCTGTGTTTTTCCAACCCAGGTGGTCAACTACGTCGGTCGTCGAAACACGACCATAGTTCTGGTATCGGTGAGCGGAATTAGCGGTATTCTCGTAAACCTGGTGCCCAACATTTTCGGCAGTTCTGTGTTCTTCCTTGTCATGTTACTGGGTTCTGTAGTGATTGGACTCTGCACCGCGATCTGCATTGCGTTGTACCCCACTAATTTAAGGTAAGATCAGGTCAGTGGGGTAGATTAAAATTAAAAAAAAAATCGTATCTGTTATCTGATTTATGAATCTGGCCATAAATACTGTTTTAATAAATTAAAAAAAAAACAATAACATTACACTTGAATTAGAGATTTCTAATTTTCGCGCCAAAGTTTATTAAATATTTTTGTAATATTAAAATGGAACAGGGTGGTAAAGAAAATCGAAGTGTTGATGTGTTAAGCAAAATTCAATTTTAAAAATCCTCCATCTGCTTGGCATTAGTTAAATGTTTGTGTACCAGGATATTGATAGCTTCATCGATGTGGTATCTGTATAATATTTTAAAAGGTATTGAATTCTTAACACTTATAATCTAAATTGAGGGGTTTCTCCACAAAGAAAGAAATTGAGCCGTCGCGGGACGACTGTCAGATGAGAAACATCGAAATTATTTTATGGAAATAATGGGTATGAAACAAAATAAATATAGAACAATTAAAAATATTATATTCAGATTTTTAAAGAAGTAAATTATTGATTATTTAATAAACATTTATATTAATATTAATGTTGATTCACAGAGTCACTTGTGCATGGCGCAACACCGCATTACATGTTACATAATAATAATACTATCACATAGGGTGGCGACGCATGCCACGCTAACAGCTGGTCATTTTATTATTTGGCGCAGACTCAAAATAAGTTTATATAAAATTTGATAGTTTATGTAACTTTACTTAAGGTTTATTTGTTTTTTGATTTTTAGTTCTTTTCGTCGGTTTAATTTTTTGGTAAAAAGATTTTTATTTTATGATTGTTTTTCATTATCAGCTCAGCTACATGATGTGATGATTTCTAAACGAAATACCTGATAAAGAAATGAAAAGTAAACAGAAACACTATTCGTTCCTATAATTTTCGAGGGTTTCTCTCAATTTTATCAGGATCCCATCATCAGATCCTGACTTCCTTGACATGGGACCACCCTTAAGGTTTATCCTATCTAACAAAAAAAGAATAATCAAAATCGGTTCATAAATAACGAAGTGAGGGCTGAACAGACATAAAAAATAAAATAAAAAAATATTATACGGTCGAATTGAGAACCTCCTTTTTTTTCGTTGGTTAAATAAAACTGTTGATGTTATTGAAAAACGTTCACAGGGCATTTGCAATATCATTTACAATGGTGGCGCAATATGTGGGGATAGTTGCAGCCGTCCAGATCCTCAACTGGCTATTAGTGGTCAACTGTGATGCTGGGTTCTACTTATTTTCAACTTTATTTGCAAGTAAGTATCCTTACTTCCTCACCTATGTTAATATTACTGTGAATGTCCAAAGCGCACACTGCGATGGGTCCATTTTAAGATACACTGGTGTCTGTTTACATCCACCAAGCTGGCTGGTGAATGTCCGTTATTTATTCTTTTCGTTACGATTTCAGATTTACAGTGAATATTATCATACACCACGACGACTTAGTGTATCTAGTATTATGAGCAACGGTAATATCGCGATATGATTTAGAAAAAGTTAGAAGTCAATTGAACAGAAATGGCTAGGTTATAGTTAGGTTAGAACTGCTACCACTACACACGAGCCGAGCCAGCGAAGCGAGCGTGCCGCGGCAGTGGCCGGCGAGTGCCCGAACCGAATTCTATTGTAAAATCACAAATTTTTGTCAAACATTAGTCAACACTCCGTTATACATTGCAGGACAAAACAGTCGAATGCGAGTATAAAAGAGAAAAGTGTATGGCTTTCTCGCTTATCGAAGAAATACTGGCTGACAGATACCGGAATACTGGTGTACAGATTTACAATATACGCGAATGTTAACATTCGCATATATTGTAAATCGCTCAATCTAAAATTCACAGAATCGCCTTAGTGTATGTTAACCTTAACCAGTATATGTTCGATTCAAATAAATAAATGGAATAATTTCGGACTTACACCATCGCAATTACTGATTGTCGATATACACCGGTGCATCTTAACATTCACTAATATCGAACATTCACAGTAACAATAATAATGCAAATGTGAGTTTGATTGTTTGTTTCATTGTCACACCTTAACTGCTGGACAGTAATGTGCCGGATATTGGTATCCGTATCCGTTAGTTTTCCATAGATCTTGCTCTGATTTTCCTAAACTGAAATATCTAATGTAGTGAGCTTCTAATATTATTAATAGTTATAAGGTACCATTTGACTATCTTTATTATCTATTATCAGCCTTAACCTCAACTGACTTTTCAAGATAACGTATCGCCATCAACTCAGAAAAAACTTCAAGGCCGTATCCGTATCCGCGGATAAACATTTTTAACGATCCGGCACATCACTATTACTTAACCGATCATCATGCTACATACACACACAACAAGTAACACTACATACACATACAAGCTAATAGTACTATGATACTAGTGAGTAGATGATATTAAGCCAACAACATATTTTTACCAGTTGATGATCGCCATGATCGGATATGATGACGACTTCAGCTTATAAATAAATATATTAAGTTACAACATAAAAAATAAGTTCCAGGTTTTATAAGTATCTTGTTCTCACTGGATCTAAGTTCTAGTATTGAATATTTCCTAGTGCATGCCAATGCTCGCTCACCACAGATACATATTCTCTTTTATTCTTCTTAGTTACATAGTCCATTGAAATGTACCAATTGTCAAAATAATTCTTAACCTAATTTGCGTTTTTATTGCTAAGGATGGGCCATCATAGTATTTAGATATTATCCGTCATAACGATTATAAGTTTTGCAACTAAGTCGTGTAACCTTTTTATTTTTAGCGGCAGCGATAGCAGCGTTTTTCCTCCCAAATGATCACAAACTACAAAAGACAGAATCAACCCCATCGGAGTCGGAGAACTCAGAGGAATATCAGCACAGAGAGAATAAGTTGGAGAGAAAAGAATCGTAACTCATCTAGAATATTAGCTGTACAATAACGTAATAAGATATAATGTAATATATAGAAATAAAAACTATATTTATAAAAAGTTTACAGGCTAGTTTCATTTCAGCTATTAACTGGCCTGTTGGTCTAGTGCTTAGTGATCCTGACTGTTGAGCCAGAGGTTGTAGGTTCGATTCCCACCCAGTACAAATAATTGTGTTATAAGCACGATCATTTCGCACACCTAGATCTAAAGACGACCAATAGGAGCAGACCAGTGACCATAAAGCAGATGAAACAGCGGGAAAGGCCAGCTATAATATGTGTGCCATTTTGTTCGATAACTTGTTGCCATCTTGTAAGTAATGACATCATCCCGTTGCTGTAGAAATCTTGGGATTTTTAATTAAAAAACTGCGACAAGTAGTTTTGACAGTCGTCTCTAGGTGTTAACCTAACACTACCTAAAAGATTTTGAAGTGACCGAAACAAGTGAATCTCACAAAATTGATCATCAGTTATTCGAAATCGTCAATTTAATAAATAATTATTGTAATTAAAAATTATAGATCAACACACACAAGGTCACCGCAACAATAGTTTGCTTTGTAAAGTTATTAAAGAGAAAAATGGATAACATAATGTAATTTTATTAGCAATAAAATAAAATTTTCTGAAGATAAAATAAAAACTTCCTGGACAATAATTAATAATGAAACTGGTAGGAATAAAATATCGAACAATAGGTATGAATTAGAGATACGGCGAGACACTTTAAGCTCTGACAAGGACATAGCTCAGGAATTTGTTGATTTCTTTACTGATATTCCAATTAATATTACTGAACCTCTGGATTCCTCCCCTGCCCATTCTATCACTCTTCGTAGAAAAAATGTTTGTACCTGTCCCGTAGTTTTTAGTTTCAAGCATATAAATCCTACAGTAGTAATAAAAGCTTTTAAGAATATTAAGATAAAAATGACTGAAGATCTGTGGGGAATGTCGATCAAAACTTGTCAGTCTATTATTGTAACTTCTACTCCCTACTTAGCCCTAACATTTAATTTGTTTGTAGATCAAGGAGTTTTCCCTGATCTCATGAAACACAGTAAAGTTATACCCCTTTTTAAATCCGGAGACACTAAAGATTCTAATAATTATAGGCCTGTTTCAATCCTGCCGGTATTTAGCAAGATTTTTGAAAGGATCATGCTTAATCAGATGCTTCTTTATTTTAATAAAAACAACATCCTTCACGATCAACAATACGGTTTCACTAAAGAGCGTTGTACAACTGATGCCGGTGTTACCTTGCTACTGCATATTTTTACCGCCTCGGAGGAAGCTCAGGATGCTCTAGGTATCTTTTGCGACCTCTCAAAAGCATTTGATTGCGTGCTGCTAAAACTTGAGCATTATGGACTTGTGTAAACAGGCCCTTTAAATGTTACCCGAGTGATAGACAACCGCAGGTACAGATAAATGGTGTCAATTCATTAGGATCTAAGTTGAAAATGGGCGTGCCACAGGGATCGATATTAGGCCCGTTTCTATTTCTCGTCTATATTAATGATCTCTCCCATTTACTAGAACCCAAATACCCAACCCAAAATAGTAATATTTGCTAACGACACATCATTAATTTTTAAAATAGATAGACACGCGCTTAACTTTGACGATGTAAATAATATTATTGAGCGAGTACATGGTTGGTTTACTGCAAATAATTTAGTGCTAAATGGGAAAAAACTAAATGTATAAGATTCTCTTTGCCTAACGTAAGACATACGGAATGTGACATCTTATTAAATAACGAAAACATGGATTTTGTAAATGAAACTGTCTTTTTAAGGATAACGCTGGATTCTAGATTACAATGCTCTCACTTAACATCTCTCTCTAAGCGGCTAAGCTCTGCAGCATATGCGGTAAGAAAAGTCCGCCTATTTACAAACATCAATACTGCACGACTAGTTTATTTTAGTTATTTCCACAGTGTCATGTCTTATGGCATTTTATTTTGGGGGTGTGCCGCAGATATAGAATCTATATTCGTTCTGCAGAAAAGAGCTATCAGAGCCAATTATAATCTACGTAGTCACGATTCCCTCAGGGATCTACGAGTATACAAAGAAATTAACATCTTGACGGTGCCTATAATACATCCTATACATCCTGAGTCAGTATATTTACGAAAACATCATGTATGTCAGAAAAAAATTTCTTTACAAATAATTATATTACTAAAGATGGAAATAAATGAGTTCAACCAAAATTTAGATTAACAAAAGTGCAAAAGTCTTTAATGGGGTACTGTGTAAGTTCTATAATAAAGTACCTCCTAATATTCTTGAACTAAGTGTAAAAAAAATTTAAAACTTGTATAAAACGCACACTATGTAAACAAGCATATTATAAACTTGATGATTATATGGCAAATAACACTGCTTAGCAAAATGCTGAAAAAATTTTGAATTGTTCATGTGAGAACTGTGTAGTCACTTATTTAGCTAAATTTCCTATGTTGCTTGGCAGTTCTGAGTATGTCATGCTCGCCTAGAAGTCCTACCGATGGTCGCGTATATGTCGGGTCGTTCGGTACCCTTCAATATGGTTGATCTGTACGATAGCTGGCGTGAGCGTCATGCTCGTGAACGGGTGCCGTCGATCGGGGCTGGTCATCTCCGGACTGCTATTACTTAAATATGTATATTAGTAATTAGCGCATCTATTTATATTTTAGAATAATAGGTATGTTACCTTGTCCTCACATTTAATTTACGCTTATAAACAATGTAACCAGAAATTTGTAAAAAACATTTTGAAAAAGAGTGCCCTTAGAGTTTCTTGTCTGTTCTTCTCCATAGGATCTACGTATTGGAACAGGCAACTAGCTACACGACTGACTTAGTCTGACTGACTCCTACACCCGACAATTCAAAAATACCTATTATTGGTTTAATTGAAATAAATGGTTTTGATTTTGATTTTGATCATATTTGCCTGTTTCGATCTATAACCGCCCGTTT
Organism: Callimorpha dominula; assembly: GCA_949752705.1. Taxonomy (NCBI): domain Eukaryota; kingdom Metazoa; phylum Arthropoda; class Insecta; order Lepidoptera; family Erebidae; genus Callimorpha; species Callimorpha dominula. The sequence goes on along the minus strand of OX457002.1, from coordinate 20,818,407 downwards.
CCAAATGGTTGAGCCATTTGAGAAGAAATCGGGCAAACAAACTCACGGTCACTCTTTAAAAAAAAACCAGACAGTTTTAACAATATTCAGTAAATATTACATCATTTTGTTGTGTGCTATTATGTTTCAAAATTAAAAGTAAATAAACTAAAAACGAATATTACAATAGGAAGACTGAATATTAAGTAAAAGTCAGGTCAGGTCAGAGGGGAGGTCAGGACTGTATGGTGGATACATTAACACTTCCCAACCAAGCTCTCTCAATTTTTGCTAAGTGGCCAAACAAGTATGTAGTCTGGCGTTATCATCATGAAAGATTACTCCTTTTCTGTTGATCAATTCCGGCCGTTTTCTTTTAAATTTATTTTATTTTCGGTTCGTTTCGGTTTCATTACGTTTTAATAGAGAATCGCAAATGCGTACACGATTCATTAGGTTTCTTTCAATGAGCACCCAAATATCGAGTTTTTTTATATAGCCAGACTTTTTCAAATGGGTCAAAACTGTTTTGTAGTCAATTTTCAGTTCCGTTCCACGGCTAGGGCGTAACTACTAATATGTCGATTTTGCTCCACTTTTTCAAAAATGGCATCGACTTTATTTATTCGTATGAGGGCGACCAGACCAAGCTGCATCTTTGACATCATAATTTCCGGACTGAAACCGCTTGAACCACTTTTAGTAATAAAACTTCAGAATTTATATAGATTCACTCATTTTGGCAGACAGGAAAACAATTGGAAAATGGTGGGAAAGTGTTTTTATACTTTTTATTTTTCTTTTTCTTTATGTCCAATATTTATTGATTTTAAAACAAGCCAGATACAAACAGGATAACAAAAAAAAATTTTCTTCAATTTTATACATACAAAATAGGAAAAGACTTTTTCCCCGACATTGTTAAGCAATAGTGAAATAACCACAGAAATCTCATTTTCAGTCTCAAAACATGAATTAAACACCAGATTCAGACTACAAGACTACAATACCTTTCTTCTAGCTGCATATAAAAGGCATAAAGTGTGGCGTGTGTGTTTTTTAGCTGTCTGTTGCAAAATAGTTCAATAAGTCACCTGGACTATTTGCACTTCACGTCACTAGCGAATCCCCCTGCCCTGCAGATTCTATTAAGGTTTATGTCACGTGCAGCAATGGTCTTTCCCAAAAAAAAATCGATAAAAACGTGAATATTATGTTGTAATTAGCTCAGGACTATCTAAAAATCTCTGTCTCTACGTATATAATCTGCACTATCTATCAATTTATCATAAATGTATATTAATATACACGATAAAGACATATCGTTAAACTTTACTACGACATTGTTTCTGAAGCTGACTGTCTAAGTCTTCAACAGTATCCTGTTTATTTATCGCTTCTATATCTAGAAGCGACAAATCAAAGTAAAAAGAAAATAAAAAAGACGGAGATTTCAAAACTTCTTTATCGACTTAGTGTTTCAAATACATATATTAGCTTACGCAATCTATTACTAAGAGTGTTTATGTGCTCTTGAAATCTTAGATTATTATCAATTGTAATTCCAAGGTACTTTATTTTGTTTATCTTAGAGAGAGTTACACAGTCACAAGTACCTGCAAGTATATCTGTACAAGTGTGAGCTATAATAGCGTTAGTTGGTCCATTGCTCTGCATTGCAATAACACACACACATTTTTTTTTATTTGTTTCGCTAAATAACAATGACATTCTGTGTAAGACAGAATATTATATATATATTTAGCAGAATTAAGGGTCAATCGATGGCTTTGTAGCCACCTGTACACTGTGTCAAACCATGATTGTGCATGTAGGTACACATCATCCCACGATCTTGCGCTAAACAAAAGTGCAGTGTCATCAGCGAAACAAATAAAAAAAAATGTGTGTGTCATCTCTCTCTCTCTCTTCTTCTCTTCCTCCCTAACTTCCTCCCTAACTTCCTCCCTAACTTCCTCCCTAACTTCCTCCCTAACTCCCTCACTAACTACCTCCCTACCTCCCTAACTATAAATATAAGTGTTTGCTCTTAACTCATAAATTCATCTATCTTCACTCTCTGGGTATGTTCACTCAGGTTACCTTTAAATAGATCCAGCGGCAGTTCTCTGATTCCCAAACGTTCTATCTTATCTACAAGTATTGAAACAGAAACTGTATCGAACGCCTTCGAAAGATCCTAAAATATGCCCTAAACCTCTGATGCGTCTGATGAGTCTCAAAAATGGATAGTGGGGATAATAGATAATATAGTCTGTGAGATCATGCACCACATCAGAGGTCGATTTGCCCGAGCGAAATCCAGACTGTGTTGGTAAAACGAAGTTATTATTTGCTAAGTAACTCATTAGTCGTTTGTTCATTACCCGTTCTAATATTTTTTTAAATACTGTAAGCACAGCTATTTGTCTATAACTGTCTATATCCACATAGTTTTTGTCCTCACTCTTGTAGACCGGATGGATTTTTACTTATTTAAACACATTAGAAAATATACCAGGGCACAATACGTCATGGGAGGTACAGTTGCAATTTCATGCTTTTTCAGAAGGTCACTGGATATCCCATCCCACCCTACACTACAGTTATTACGAAGTGATTTTAGTATTATTCTTACCTCCTCCTCATCAGTTGGAAGCATAACCATAGACTTCGCCGTTTTGGGAAGGTTCAACTTTGTTACATCTCTTGGGCTATTCTTTATATTTTTAGCTGGTTTTTCACCTATATTAGCAAAGAAGTCATTAACATAGTTTACGGAGTGTTGCTGTGTACCCGATGAGGCTAATAAGTGTGATTATGTACGAGTATTGTCTTACTTTGTCTGTCGACCTGATATACTATTTATAGTGGACCATAATTGTTTAGGGTTTTACCAGCTTTTTCTTTCAAATTCTATTTTGATATTTCTTAATAATTTATTACAATAGTTTTTGAACCGTGTAAATGTAATTTTTAAAACCTCTTTATAAGGCGCCTGTTTAAATTTTCTATGCAATGCGTCCCGCTGTCGTTGCACCGAAGTAAGCCAGGCGTGATCTAAGGCTTTAATATTTGTTTACGATTTGGAAGCTTAACAGTCTTGGAGTTTGCGTCTATTGCATGTCTTATAAACCAAATTATTGTTTCCTCCGCTATATGAGGATCTTGAGTCTTTTATACCTCAATAAAATCTAGTCGTTTTAAGACTGAGTATAGTTGATCGTAATTAATACGGACAGAATACTTTTAATCTATCACTAAATCTGTGATAAAATATATCACTACATAATATATTATAAAACAAAGTCCCCCGCCGCATCTATCTGTCTGTCTGTCTGTTCGTAACCTGAAAAACTACTTAACGGGGTGTCATGCGGTTTTCACTAACAGACAGAGTGATTCATGAGGAAGGTTTAGGTGTATAATTTGTTAAGATTTTGTGTAAATTGATTGAAATATGTTGATGATTGTTGAAGATGTCTCTGCTACCCGTGCGAAGCCAGGGCGAGTTGTTAGTTTTAATTATAAAGGGAATTTGCTGTCTAAAACTATTACTTTATCGTAAGTAATACGTATCGTAAGTATCTTAATTAGGTTAAGATGTTTATTTTGTAAGTTGTATCAGAAAATAGTTATTTGCGCTGGACCGCTACGAAACGAAAACGAAACTAGCTCATCGTGTTTTGGTCATCACCTTATCGGGGCTAACGGTGAAGTGGTAGTGTTCGATTGCATTTCCTTTGCAGGGGCTTTAGTTTAATTTAAGAATGAAGGTGGCTTGCAGGGGGCCTTGAATCCCTACGGCTGAAGGAGGTACGGTTCACGTCGCGACACCGTCTAAAATTCCTGAGGAAGCCATCAAACTACATTTTCTCGTTAAATACGCTTCAGCTTTCTGATGATTTCAAAATCAATAAATAACATAATATTAATGGTTCAATAGTATCGGGTATAATAATGGGATCGTACTAGACTTGAACCTCTTTGACTTATTAAACTTGCAAGAAAGTAATTTCTTTCAGGTACGAAATGCGGATCTTAGTAAAGGGCTTTGACTTTAGAAACAGCTGCGGTTGCTAATATGTACAAATCTTATTTCAATTTCTCTGCAAATACTTCGCACTTATGTGCTTAAACGCAACAAAACGTTCATGCCTAGATAATGTCCAAGATGGGTTACCGACTCTGCACCCACTATTGAGCCCCTGAATACACAAAAGTCGGTGCTTCGATATTATTACTACTCACATCTATGGATCCTCATTCATTAAATTGGAGCTTTCCACAATTTGTATGATACGATATGATTTGGTCAGCGATGGTTTGGCATCCATACCATGAAAGCAACTAGGTTTTTTTTATTCTCTATAAACTCTAGGATGACATTAATTTATTATTTTCATAATTTCTAAATAGTAGAACAGACTTTATATTGAGGTTTACTACTTTGGGTATAAACCTTGTGCGGCTATACAAATGCATAAAACATTTCGTTGGTCATTTGTACATAGTCACATAAATATTATAGTCATAAGTTTACATTACTAAAACCAGATTAGGCTTCTTATTCTATGCTGGTCAAGTAAAGATGTTTGTATGATTACATATAAACACACAATCACGCTTCTGTCTAGGAAGGGGTAAGCAGAGGCCTATTAATCACCCACATTTAGCCAAAGTAAGTCTCACTTAAACAATAGTATATTTAAAGGAAAAAAACTTAGGCAAGGAGGGAAAGCAATGGAAGGGAAAGAATATTATTGAGTAGGATTGTAAACAATAGCTTAATGCCGCGTTCCTATAAACAAGAAACGATTCATTTTGCTTACGGACGGTAAAATTTCGTTGAATTTTCTACGAAAATTTTACGGTCCGTAAGCAAAACGAATCGTTTGTTGATTATTAGAACGCGGCATAAGTCAAGGAAATAGTATTGTAAATTAAATTAAAATTACTGTTTAAATGGTAGTGTACCGCCACATGTCTATATTTTTACAGGTTTCATACCCAAAGTAGTAAACCTCAATATACAGTCTGGTCTACTATTTAGAAATTATGAAAATAATAAATTAATGTCAGCCTAGTGTTTATAAAGAATTAAAAAAAAAAAAAAGACAGTCATAGGACTGACGACAGAAGAGAAAGCTTAAAATGACGTATCACATTAGTATGACCGTGACGCGAACCCATAACTTTTGCTCCTATCAAAAAACGCTCAACGCGGCTAAAAAAGTTTTCAATCACAATTCAGTATGAACTTCATAATTCTAATATTAGCTATATTAGATAAACCACTAACTACACACACTAACCTCAAAATGTAAACCAAATAATTGTTAAAATAATAATTATTACGTACCAATAATAACTATTATATTAATAATGACAATTATTACGTATTAATTGAATATACTAAACAGCGACACAACAGTAAAGAGTAGCTGACTGTATCTTTCTCGCTCGGGTACACTCGTCGGTCCCTAGTTCAGCTCAGAGAGTGACGGATCAGCCTAACTTACTACCTACGAAAAAGGTGTGTGCGGTGCGCCAAAATAAGTTTTCACTTCAAAAACTGTCAGTCGTAGCATTACACTTCAGAAGTTAAAACATACCTTACATAAATATAAATAGATACACACATACATCTGTATATACGAGTATGTATCTGAGCTGATAAATGAAGTCCGAATATACAGGGACGGTTCTAAGATGGGGACAGGGACTGGAGCCATGATTTTCTCACAAGACCTGAACATGAAAGTATCACTGGCGTTAGGGCGGCACAGTTCCATATTTCAATGTGAGTGCGTAGCGATAACCTACGCCGCTACCCCGGTCATGTCAAGACCTATAAAGGAGTATAACATCCGCATACTGTCAGACTGTATGGCCGTCCTAAAGGCCCTGGAGGGCAATACCATGAACTCCAGTCTAATATACAAATGCCACCAGACACTGGAACGCCTAGCCTCTGACAACATACCGACTCACTCGGGAACGATGTCGCCGATGAGGTGGCAAGGATCTGCAACGCCAGTAGCAGGTCCAACTGTACTGCTGCCACTCCCCTTTAGTCAACTTCGCTCATGGGTAAGACAACGGACCCGGGAAACGCACAACAACCGCTGGGCCGACACACCCGGATGTAGACAATCCAAGCTGGTGCTGACGAAGGTCTCACCACGTTTGACGTGCAGACTGCTCAGTCTCAACCGACTTAACATCAGAATAGTGGTAGGAACTATTACGGGCTATCTGGCCCTAAATAGACACCTATTCACCATCAATGCGACAAACAGTCCTCTATGCAGAGGCTATCTCAACGCGGTGGAAACGGCCGCCCACGTTGTCCTGGAGTGCGAGGGAGTGGCCACACAACGGGCAAGTACCCTCGCGGGAGCGAGGTCACTCTTAGAAGCCTGTGAATGCCCCAGGAGGAAGCCTCCTGGGCTTCTGGAAGGAGCTAGGCTGGCTCAACTAGTCAGCCTACCTGAACCTATACCAATACCAATATGTATCTGAGCGTGACGGTCACGCTGGTTCAGTGCTTTTTCCCCAAAGTGCCCAACGTGCCTCAAGAAGTTTTCACTTCAAAAACTATAAACCCTAAGATGACGTTAAGGTCATAGACGTCACGTAAACGGTATATCTCTATGGTATTTAGTAGTAGAGATTTTTTAAAGACATTCACGTTCTTTATCGAGTTAGTTTTTGGGAAAAACTATTGCTGCACGTGAGTTCACGTGACTCAAAAGCTAACAGAAACCACAGGAAGATTCGTTAGTGACGCGAAGTGCAAATAGTTTGAATTCCAGGGGACTTGTTGATTTATTTTGCATCACTTCAAATCAAAGCAATATGTACATCATTTTTCGTTAAAAATATGTGAACTGACGACGCTTAACAGGAGGAGGATAAAGGTCTTAGTTATCGAGCAATTGATATAAGAAACTGATATAAAATTAATTAAACTTTTATAAATATAGTTAGTTTTTATTTCTATTCATTCATTTATATTTTATTACTGTATGTATAATGATATTCCAAAAGTGAGTTACGAATTTTTTCTCACCAACTTATTTTCTCTGTGCGAAGGTTCCTGTGGGTTCTCCGATTCAGATGGGGTTGGTTCTGTCCCTTTTTGTTTCAGATCATTGGGAAGGAAATATGCTGCTACCGCTGCCGCTAAAATTATAAAACGTTCATATTAATAATATTTTGGGAAACATTACACAGAGCAAAATTAAACATATACTGTGGACAGTAAACAGTACTGTGGACTCTAGGACTAATTATAAATTTAGATAAACACATGATATTAGTTATACATAAAACACCCCGCACAGGCACATTCATACGTACAAATATTTACATTGAGCAGGAGTTGAACTCCCAACCTCCATAGTTGCAGTCAAATGCACTATACTATTAATAAGGGTTATATACTTATTATTATTATTATAAAATTATTCTCTTTATTTACTTAATATACATATAAATTACATTTTTAAATACATTCACTATAAAAAAATAAAAACAAATATATTTAAAAATATAAAAAATAGTGTCCCACCGGTATCGGGTACAGGGACCAAGCTACCGGTGGTTAGGGTTCCAGAGATAGAAACCTCCTCACTATGCGTGCCGTATCAAGGAGGACTGCCTTCTGCATCAGGCTCTTAATCCAGCTGCCTAACGTGAGCCTCTGAAGGTGTTGGTCGAGGCTCTTAGCAATTAACCCATGGGCCGAAATGACTATCGGTACAATGATTGCTGAATCCACATCCCACATGTCGACAATCTCGTGGGCTAGGTCCAAATATTTTATTTCTTTATCTTTTTCGGCTTTTAAGAGATTGTCGTCATGGGGAATGGCGATGTCAATAATCATTGCTCGGCGCTCTAATCGGTCTATCACAACTATATCAGGCTTATTGGCAACAATAGTCCTGTCAGTGATGATAGATCGATCCCAGTACAATGTTGCACGACCATTTTCGAGAACTGGGTCGGGCACATACCTGTAGTACGGTAACTCGACAGCCACAAGATTATATTTAACAGCAAGTTGCTGATGGACTATCCTGGCCACTTGGTTATGTCTATGCAAGTACTCGCCGTTGGCAAGACGAGAACAACCAGAAATTATATGCCTGAGGGTTTCTCCGGGACGATGACACGCCCGACAAATGTCAATTGTGCCGTCCTTCAGGATATATCTCAGATAGTTATTTGTCATAACAACTTTATCTGTAATTGCACAGACAAAACCTTCAGTTTCTCCGAAGAGGACACCGAACCGTAGCCAGGATACTGATGCTAATAAATCTATATTGGGCCCATTTAAGGCCCGATAAAAACGTCCATGCAACGCCTTGCTCTTCCATATCTCCCTGCGGTCTATAACAGTAAGTACTGCCAGTTCTCTTTTCCTAGAGCAAGCGGAGTGAGTCCGTTGTCAACTGCCACCACATCCCGATACACATACAGGTCAACCGAGAGGAAGTAGTCTCTAAGGTTGCATACCTCGCGGTTATGGAGGGTCTTGGCATTTAAAATACCACGACCCCCACATTTCCGCGGAATATACAATCTCATGACCGATGAACGTGGATGGTGCATTCGGTACGCGGTAAGCAGTGTACGAACTCTTCTATCCAGGGCATCTAGTTCAGTCTGAGTCCATCTAAGTATGCCAAAGGAGTAGATTAGGACTGGTATGACCCAATCATTATAGGCCCGCACCTTATTACCACCTGATAAAAGACTTTTCAATACTTTTTTCAGGCGGCCAAAGAAACGTTCCTGTAACGATTGCTTCATAGTCAATTCATTTACACCTAACGCCTGTGTCATACCTAGATACTTGTAAGTTTCGTTGGCGGAAAGACATCTAAGGTGTGTGGAATCTGAGAGTTCCATCCCCTCAGATTCCACAATCCTACCTCTTTTTACATGATTGACTGCACATTTATCCACACCAAATTCCATCCTGATACATTTACTAAAGGTTTCAGTTACCTCAAGTAATTTTATCAATTGGAAATTGTTGCAGGCAAACAGTTTCAAATCGTCCATGAAAAGGAGATGGGATATAACCTGACCTTCTTTCCGTAAACGATAGCCTAGCCCTGAACTCTCCAGTAAAGTGCTGAGAGGATTCAAAGCTAAGCAAAACCACAAGGGACTCAAACTGTCACCCTGAAATATACCCCGCCTGATCTTAATATACTCACCGTAACCCTGAGACCGCCGACATCCTGGATAGTAGAGCACCGTTTTCCATTGCCGCATACATGCCTTCAAGAAAGTGCATAGAGTTGTATCTACCTTGTACAACTCCATCACTCTCAAGAGCCACGTATGCGGTACAGAGTCATAGGCTTTTTTGTAATCTATCCAACATGTCGCCAAATCCTTTCGATTACGACGAACTTGTTGGTTAATGGTCGTGTCAATAATAAGGAGCTCTTTAGTGCAACGGGCCCCACTTTTACATCCATTCTGAGAGTAAGCCATAATAGTATTGTTAGTTATATGAGATGTTATCATCACTCTCAGAATAGACGTAAGTAATTTATAAAGTGTGGGTAAACACGTTATAGGTCTATAATTTTTGGGATCCGTGGCACTACCAGACTTAAAGAGCAGGTGAGTTACGCCTGTGGTCATAAAAGTCGGAAGCGAACCTGATTCTAAGCATGATTGCAATTGAGATGCCAATCGTACGTGTGAGCTACGGAGCCACTTTAACCAAAAGTAATGCAGTCCGTCCGGTCCCGCTGATTTCCAGTTTGGCAGCGAACGAACTGCATAAGCCACATCAGTATTCGATATTGTTATTGGCTCCATGGTATCAATCGACTCACACGAACGTTCGACATCTCGCATCCAATCACCCTCTGTGTGAGTGACAGGCAGCATCACAGTTGACCACTAATAGCCAGTTGATGAGCTGGACGGCTGCAATTACCCCGACATACTGCGCCACCATTGTAAATGAAATTGCTAATGCCCTGTAAAAATGTAAAACCATCAATTGTATTGTTTCTGTGTCGTCGATTTCATTTATAATTTTAACAACTTTTCAGGGTTACTTTTTAGTAAACCCATTATTTAGATGTCAAAAATATCAGTAGTGTTGCACACTACGTTGCAGGGTCCATTTTGCCTGATAACCCTGCTCTATCGGAGCAACATTTTGGTGAAAACGATCACCGTGCTCCGCACTCACTCCACCCATATTTTCTATAAAAAAATCTAGGTGCAAGTGCATTTTTGGTTTTATTGCAAAAAATTGTGCATCTTTAATGACTATCATTGTTTACAGACATTTTGACAATTGTTTTACAAAGCTTTTATATTGAAATAACTTTAACTGACTGAAATAAAATAAATTAACATTATTGTGGTAATAGGTGCATGATTATATACGAAATACTTACAATGTTTAAATATTGAGTGTTGCCTACTGGAAATTAATAGGTTCCAGATATGTAAAAAATATATGCATAGACACCAGATTGATGAAAGTATAAGTGCTATAAGAAAATACTGGAGCTGGTGAAAACACTTTTATAATAAATACAAAAGTGTGATAGAAAAATATTGAGGCTTATAAGAATTCTTAAATAAACAAAAACCCTTAAAGATATGCATTATAGTAATCCCACGCTTTACGATACCTAAATTCTGAACAAGATAAATAAATTCACAGATCTGATTCCCTTTTTAAATTTTCTGTGTTTTCAGCTTCTTATTACCTTAAATTAGTGGGGTACAAGGCAATGCAGATTGCGGTGAAGAGTCCAAGCACCACACTGCCCAGTAACATGATGAGAAAGAACACAGAGCTGCCGATCGTGTTTGGCACCAGGTTTATGATTATACCGCTTGTTCCGCAGACCGTTATCAGAATTATGCAGATGTTTCGACGACACACGTAGTTGACCACCTGGGTTGGGAAAACATTTTTATTGAGAACTTGTAACGAAGTAGTACAAACCAAACCTAAAGGGTTTCCATCATAAAATTAGTTGAAGATCCAATTTTATATAGATTATAATAACTATTTTACAATCAACTCATAAAAACACTAAAATTTAAGCTTAGGGATTTGATTCTAAATAAATCATAATTATAAAATTATGATTTATTTAGAATCATGCAAAAGAAATTTAATATAGTTGCTTACAAAGCCGATGATTAAGTTAAAAGTAGCAAATATCAATCCTAAACCAAGCACCACCAATAGAGATATTTCATCCAGAGCGCAGGGCGTTTCGTCAGGCTGAAAAAAGAAATGAAAAAAATTAATGACACATGATTGAAAATATTTGCTACAGTTATTCATAAAAAAATACTGATTGCCTGATTTGATAGTAATAGTTTTTGTTTAAGCTCATACAGTTATTTGCACGATACCTATGCCTAAAAATGAGTATTTTAAAGTTTGTCTGTATATCTGTCTGTCTGTCTGTTTGTTTCGGCTAATCTCTTGGACCGATTTCAACGTGACTTTCACTGACAAAAATGTGTGCATGGTATTCCATGCACACATTTTTGTCTTCTTTGTAGTATTGTTATGAGCTATAAAGACACGTTTCCTATTTATTAAAGATTTAAACTATTACTACTATAAATTTACTGAGGATTTTTATGTAGAAGCGCACACTTTGTTTGTGACGTTTGTCTCTAAAAGACTTGTATTTTTTTTTAAACTAAAAGGGTGGTCTATTCTGTGGGTACTGTAAAACGCCAGGTCATACCTTAGAGCAATGTCGGAAACGGGAGTTCAACAACAACCGTTTCAAGAATTTCGACCCAAATCAGCAAAGAACGCCACAACGCGTCAACTTCATTTCCGATGAGTCTTAGGACAATAATAATGAATATGTGACTAACCCTACAGAGGGTTACGATACCGTTGATGCTGATCCAAAAAACGTGTAATCGTCTCGTCCCGGTGTCGTGCGGGACGTCATAATTCAAAAAACGGCATCATAAGCTCCGAATCCACTGTATTCCTGCAGCAACATCATGTTGATCTGCCAAAATCCACTGTACCCGTGCAGCAACGTCATGTTGATCTGCCAAAATCCACTGTATCCGTGCAGCAACGTCGTGTTGTTCTGCCAAAATCCACTGTATCCGTGCAGCAACAACATGTTGATCTGCCAAAATCCAGTGTATCTATACAAAAACAAGTTGAACTGCCAAGGCCCCCTAAATCCAATGTTTTTGAAATTACAAATAACCCCGCGAAAACCTTATTACCTCATGTTCTAGTTAACTCCTCCGTATCAGATATCCCGCTTTCCTTATTAGTTGACTCAGGGTCATCTGTAAGTTTAATAAAACATTCCTGCATAAAAAGGCATCCTAGACTTGTCAATGAAACCATCCAATTAAAAAGCATTGACTCGAAAGAAGGACCCATCAATACTCGAGGCCATTTCCGATTAAAATTACAGCTTCCTAAATCAACAATATCACATCCCTTTCACGTCATTAACGTAATACATTTACCTTATAACGGAATTATTGGATCCGATTTGCTCAATATGCACAACTGCAACATTAATTATAATAATAATCTACTCCATCTGGGAATATCATCCTTAAAATTACATTTTCATGATCCCGCTTACTTAATTCCTGCTAGAACCGAAACTATTATTGAGTGCTCTGTGTCCAATCCTGAAATAAAAGAAAGGGTAATTCTTGATCAAAAGCTTTCAGAGACCTTATTGATTGCTAATTGCATAGTATGCGTGAAAGTAAATAATCGAATTAACATATCCGTAGTTAACACTTCCAAAAAACCCATTACATTAAATTCGAACCTAAACCTAAAACTTAACTCTATTGCACCCTTAGAATTTAAAGAACACCCTGCTAGTTCAATAAACCAAATTCAAGTTACAACCAATAGCGTCAAGCGTACAGCATATGTATTAAAATAGTTACGCGTATCACATTTAAACGAAGAGGAAAGAGGCACTCTTCTGCAATTATGTTCTGACTTCTCTGACATATTCCATCTTCCAGGAGAAAATCTTACTCATACTAACGCCCTAAAACATGAAATTAAAACTACGACGGACATACCAATATACAAAGCCGAAGTTCGAAGACAAATGGAAAAAATGCTGGAACAAGAAATTATAGAACCCTCTGATTCCCCGTGGTCATCGCCAATATGGGTGGTCCCTAAAAAGCTTGATGCTTCTAATATTCAAAAATGGAGAGTAGTCATCGACTACCGTAAGCTTAATGACGTAACAATCGGCGATAATTATCCTATTCCCCAAATTACCGAGATCCTGGATCGACTTGTTAACAGTTAATATTTCTCAACCCTAGATTTAGCATCCGGTTTTCATCAGATTGAATTAAATGAAGCCGACAAACCCAAAACCGCTTTCACCGTCCCCGAAGGACATTTCCAATTCTCAAGGATGCCATTCGGACTTAAAAACGCTCCTTCAACATTTCAGAGACTTATGAATTCTGTCCTAACAGGTCTTCAAGGGATCAGGTGTTTTGTGTACTTAGATGACGTAGACGCAACCTAAAAGAGATTTTTCAAAGAATTCGAGATTTCAATCTCAAACTACAACCAGATAAATGCGAGTTTCTTCGACGTAAAGTCGGTTATTTCGGGCACATTATTACCGAAAAGGGTGTTAAACCAAATCCCGAAAAGGTCAAAGCTGTAACCGCATTTCCAGTTCCTAAAACACCAAAAGACATAAAATCATTTCTCGGTCTTGATTCGTATTATCGTCGCTTTATTCCCAATTTCTGCAAGACGGCAAAAGCCCTCGCTAGCCTCTTAAAAAAGGATACATTATTCAATTGGGAAAACCAACAACAACTTGCTTTTGACACACTAAAACACAACCTGACAACCGCACCACTTCTTATCTATCCTGACTTTTCCCTACCTTATATTCTTGCCTGTGATGCATCCAACTACGCCGTTGGTGCCGTACTTTCGCAAGGACCAGTTGGTAGAGGCCAACCTGTAGCATACGCTTCACGCACACTCAATAAAAGTGAATCAAATTATAGTACGACAGAAAAGGAGTTGTTGGCTATATTATACGGCTGTAAAACATTTCGTCCCTACCTCTATGGGCGTAAATTCCTTATCATTACCGACCATAGACCGCTTAAGTGGTTATTTAATCATAAAGACCCCAGCAGTAAGCTCCAACGATGGAGGTTAAAGTTGGAGGAGTACGATTACGAAATTATTTACCGTAAAGGCAAACTAAATTTCGCTGCCGATGCTCTCTCCAGATACTCAGTGAACCCTATATATCCTGAAAACAAACGCTCTCTAAATTCTAACTCTAGCGATAATATAGTTCTAATGAAGAAAATCCACTACAAACATCACAACCTTCAGACTTACCTAATGAACAAAGCGTTGACTTACGAAGTCCTCTTGTATCCCCACCGTCCAGTCTCGAAGCAGACCTTATAAACTCTGAAATCGAAAATGAGGTTATGGATTATCTGAGTTCCGTTGACAAAGGGCAACCTGCTAGAATCGAGCCCGAAGCTCAACCTTCGACAAGCTGGCGAACTCCTGAAACCCTACCTGTGAGTGATCAACCTTATAAACCTTTTTTTTTTTTTGTGCGAGTGGAAACCCCCTCGGGCCGTCACCCCACCGGGGTTTTCGATGGGGCGGTGTGTCGGAATCGAACCGACTAAAACCACACGGTGTGCCGTACTGCGCCTTAAGTAGGAGGGATCCGGGAACAGCTTTTATTAAGACATCCGGAACCCTCCTAGCGCCTGCCCGCAAAAGCGCGGGCACCACCTTCTGGTAAAAACCTCTCAATTAGGCGACGTCCAGGCACACTCGAACGACGCCTCCTCGCGGGGGGCCACTATAGCGGGTGGAGGGGAAAACCCGTCCCGTCCACCCGCGGCCACACTCAGGGCGGCGTGAGGCGCTGGTACGCGCGCCTCCGCCGAACGGTTCGCCGGCGGCGAATTAGGTCCGAGTGGAGATCGTCCTCACAGAAGGTCGCGACCGCGGTAAAATTCCTGTCGCTACCGGCCATGGAGCGTATGACGGCCGGTAGCGAGAGATCTATTCCGATGACTGCAGTGAGGGCCCGACGCTGCGTCACCCAGGCGGAGCAAACCGCCAGCGTGTGCTGAGCCGAGTGCTCACTACAGTCGCAGTGGTGACAGGCGGGACTCAGTTCCCTCCTAGCGACCGAGTGCAGGTACTTCCCGAAGCAGCCGTGCCCGGAAAGAACCTGCGTCAGTCGGAAGGAAAGGGTCCCGTGCTGCCGCCCTGCCCACTCGACGATGACCGGCTGGAGAGCCTCCACGGCGGCAAAGCCAGCACGTGGAGCCTCCAGCCGGGACGACCTCATTTTCGATTTTAGAGTTTATAAGGTCTGCTTCGAGAATGGACGGTGGGGATACAAGAGGACTTCAAATCCCGAACCGGTTACACCTGTAAAGATCAAGAAGCATCTCCCGAAACCAGAAAACTTACCATCTCCTAGTATTAGGAGAAATATCTAGAAACACACTCTCCCTCTCCTCTTGATTTCTCTCCTACTCTTTCTGTCTCCCTAAACATCGAAATTTCTACCCCGATGTTTAGTCTACCCCAGGGAGGTGTTAGAGACACCTTATGCAAGCTTTCTTGCACACTCTACACTTCTACCCTGCACACTCAGCATTTCTCCATCAATAGCCTAGCGGCCCATCCACGCATCACCAGTCTCCTCCCGACATCCAAGCCAGACGATTGTCTCAACCCTATTGTAGTATTTTATTCCTTTTTTAAAAAGACAAGTTCCCCGAGACTCGTAACAGTACGCTACTGGCGGTGTTCTGCATTCCCATTCCATTTTTGGCAAAATAGAGGACTGTCAGAGAAGATATTTGCTGTTTTTGCAGAAAACGACTTCCACCGCTTAGAGTGCGGTGTACAAAGAGATTTTTAAGGCAAATAAAAAAAAAAGCCAAACAAGTTGTTTTTTTACTCAGTATTTTTGACTACTGTGGATTTCCAAAGATAATATAATATCATACTGATTTTAATTCTAACAGTTTATTGCGCAATTTATGCAATTGTTGTAAGACAAATATTTCAAGGTCCTAGGAAGTATTAATTATAAAAATAACATTTTAAAGCAAGATATCTTCAATTTGATATGATATCTACAGATTTTGGATTAAAAATATAATAAATATCTACTGGAAGTCGTGGACATCGTGTGAGTTAGCTATTGATGGCGTTCAATGGTTTGTATACTCGCTTTGTATTATAGTATAATTAAAAAAAACTGGCGGTAAGTTGTTAATTAATATAGAATTACAAATAATGTCTATTGATAAAAGAAATGGTTATTAACTTTAAACTACTCGGGTTTTTTCCCGCTTTACATACTACATTGCAACCATGGCATTACGTGAGGGTACCTTGTACATACAGAAAACCTTATTAAGCAATAGATTTTATAACAAAATAACAAAAATCACAAAATATAATCTCAACTGTGGGAGAGCCATGCTTTGGCACGTATACCACGGCGTCACAGAAAACCGGCAGTAAAGCAATGGTTGCACTGCTTTTCGCCGAGAGAGTGAGGTTACCGGAGGCCCTAACCCTTCCCTCTCCCCCTCTTTCCTTCTCTCCCTACCCACACTCTCCCTTCTCCCCTCTTCTCCTCCTAACCGCACTCTCCCTCTTCCCCCCCATCCCCTACTCCCACCTTAAAGGCCGGCAAGGCACTTGTGACTCTTGAGTTGCAACATCTCTTGCCGACTACTTTCAGTTCAAGGTCGTCTCGTGGGTTTTTATATTTTTTAATATGTAGCTACATAATAACATTAGTTAATGTACCGCTTTTATATAACAGTATTTTACGTATGTATGCTAGTAAGACAATGATGCCGATTCTATTGTACACTCGACTAAACTAAAACCTGACTTAACTTCTGCATATGAAATCAACCTAGTTTTCTTCGTAATAAGGTCTATTTGTTACTAGCATCTATTTCTCAGTGCCGCTAAATTTCACTACAACCTGTCAACGTATACTCAACTTTATTTCCACGCAGCGAGAGTCTTCATTTATTTATACGCTGTATAATTGCCGTATAAAAACTTGTTCAAAACGAACAAGAATGACTTGTTTTTAATCTACACCTACGAAGACGCTTACTAAAAACACAGAGCAAAAGAGATGGCATTCAACGGATAGGGGCTCTCGCAACGTGGTATTAAAGTTTATTTAAGCGTATCAGACTTAAGTCGACAAATAAATTGTTTATTTCGATAGCGACATATGTTACCTACTTGTTTCAATTTGAAATAAGATCTTGTGTATAAGTGTACAAGGTTTACTTTTTATATGAAGAAAATTTAGTGCATTTTAATTTAGCGAGTGAAGTAACAGAATTGGGGCCATTGTCTTACTAGGAATATAGGAACGTAACCACAGATACGATAATAGTTACTCCGTAAATATGATGCGCACGATCTAGTTCCTAATATAATTATTTTACTAATCTACTTACTTACGTACTCACTAATCTAGTGAAATGATTGTAAAATTTATTGTTAATGTTATTGTTATGATTGACTTTTTTTAACATTATTTGTTTTGGTTGCAAAATCAAAATCAAAACCATTTATTTCAATTAAACCAATAATAGGTATTTTTGAATTGTCAGGAGTAGGAGTCAGTCAGACTAAGTCAGTCGTGAAGCTAGTTGCCTGTTCCAATACGCATAACCTATGGAGAAGAACAGGCAAGAAACTCCACGGACACTCTTTTTCAAAAATGTTTTTTACTAATTTCTGGTTACATTGCTTATAAGCGTAAATGTAATGTGAGGACAATGTAACATATCTATTATTCTAAAATATAAATAGACGCGCTAATTTCTACTATACATATTTAAGTAATAGCAGTCCGGAGATGACCAGCCCCGACCAACGGTACCCGTTCAAGAGCATGACACACACGCCAGCCATCGTACAGATCAACCATATTGAAGGGAACCGAACGACCCGACATATACGCCACCATCGGCAGGACTTCTAAGATAATTTCGTAACAAAAGGTAAAGATTAAATGATTCATTCCATGCATTCGTCTTACCAAGTTTCGCCTCGCTTGAAAATTCCGTTTTCGTCCCACATTTTATTCCTTGTTCGCCTCGAAAATCATTTATATTTATTTATACATTCATTTGCGAATATAGGTATACATTTGCAGATCTTAAAAGTAATAGCAAAATAATTCATTCACAAATTTGTAAAACTTACATTAAAATTATCATATTGTGTATGTTAAATAAATAAACTATAATATTAATATCATGTCAAAAGTGTAAGTATTTTAGGGAAACAATAATTAGTATTCAGTCATCCCACTAATCCATCTATCCCACTAATCCCACTAATATTATAAATGTGAAAGTTTGGATGGATGGATGGATGTTTGTTACTCTTTCACGAAAAAACCACTGAACCGCTTGCGATGAAACTTGGTATATTTATAGCTGGAGACCTGGATTAACGCATAGAGGCTACTTTTTATCCCGATATTCTCACGGGATCGGGACTTACGCGGATGAAACCGCGAGGCGCTGCTAGTTCAAAATAGAAATAATAATAAAATTAAATAACAATGTCCCAAAGAATCAACAATACAGTGTGATACGAATGCTAGATAGAATTGATGTTATCGTCGTCTTATTTATTACATTTTTCCTGTTTTACCCCATTTCTTGTTCTTTAGTAATATAAGACGAAACAGGAGACTAATTTACTTTGAGACGAATACGGAAATTATAGGATTTTTTTTTTTTTCTTTTAAAAAGACAACTCCCGCATTAGGAATAATCCTGTGTCGCGGGGGGCTTCACAAACATTCAAACAACAAACACAAAGAACACCCAGACTCGGGACAACTATTTGTGGATCACACAAATTTTTGTAGTAGTAGGCGTAGTGGCGAATATGGGTCAAAACAGCGAGGCGAAAGCGGAACATACTGATTAAATGAAGATAAAAGTATTGTCAATGTATTCTGTGGTATTGTACACTTGATTAGATAGTTTTTTATTATCTACAATATTTGTATGAATCTTGCCTAAATATAAAAAAAGATGTTTTTATAAGTATAAACAATTTTATGACAGACTACTTGTAACATTATTTGTTTTAGTTATGACAATATCTTTAAAAAAGCTGAAGACTAAAGGAAGATTAGTATGCGCCATCATTCATGGGTTCAACTTGAGTGCTGTATGAACTGTTTGAGCACCTTCCAGTAACGTGGTTGTGCTTTCAGGTGAAGGATATGCAAGTGTAATTTCATTTTTCAAGCGAAGCAATATGTCAAAATTAATGCGATCAAAAAAATTCTTCTCCAGTTTCATTGATCCCAACTTTAACAGACTTCAAAAACTTTTTAACAAAAATTAAACCGACGTAAAAGAACTAAAAAGCAAGAAATAAATGAAGCTGTTAAGTTTTGAGTATTGAGCTTATTTACATAATCTATCAAATTTTATATAAACCAACCAAAAAGGCTGCAAATCATAAAATAATTAATTAGTAGAGCCTTCTCCATTTCTACGTACATATAAAATTTAGATAATTAATCGGTTTGTCGTTTTTTTTTCATTTTAATTAGGTACTCAATTACATCATTCTTAATATTATACTAATCTTATTACTTTAAACGAGCAATTCTTGTATGTATGTATTTACATTTCTGGTATCTCGGAAACGGCTTTAACGATTTTGATAAAATTTTGTATACAGATACAAGAAAAAAAAATGACGGATTTCCAAAAAGCTACTTACTCCCAGGTAGATACTAATAATGTAAATATAAAATAACAAACAGAATAAGAATTTGAGAAATGAACTAAAAATTACTACCTTTGTGACGTAACATAATGGCACCGCGTTTATGAGGGTTGGCCGCCGGGCGACTTTGGATTTTGGAAACAAAATTACGATTTATTAAATAATACGATATAAATCAGTGGTTTCATTAAACTGCTTATCAAAACAGGTTTGTATATAGATTATCTAAAAAACTGTATGTTTTAGGTACTTTTAATCAAATTTTTCAATGTAGAATAGTAAAAATAATTATTCTTTTAAAGAAGATGTTTTGTTCTTTTCAAAAGTTATTATAATTTTAGATTATTTATTTTAAAAACTGTACACCCTACTTAATTTGGATAGCTATGTATTTATTGTGCAATAAAGTTAATTTTGGAAGTGTTAATAATTATAAAGGTACACATAACTAAACATTAACATTATTATTAACGGTAACTGTACATTATTTGAACTATAAATGGGGTTCCTGTTCATTACAACGTAAGTACATAATTATTGATTAAACCTAGATAAAACCAGAATTCAAAACACTTCAAAGTAATTTCTTAGAAAACATTGGGGAATTAAACACATTGAAATTTCAAGTGTTGGAATAAATTATCAAAACGTATTTGTAATTGAGTTATCAAAAAACTAACGTTTTTTGATTTACTTTTCATTAAATCGGGTTCAATTTTGTGAAGAAGATGACCTGAATTTTATTTTTTCGGTTCCCTCTATAATTGATACTGAAACCAAAAGCACAGATAAGATAATAGTTACTTCGAGTTATTCGTTGTTACCCTAGCAGAAGCCGACCTGTGATGGTGGTGCGACGTCGTCCGCGCACCTCTCTCATCTAGAGGAGGGTAAGGCCCCCGTATTGGACGGTGTAGTCGCGGGCTGATCAGGATTCTGAAGTCTGCAGGGATTCTCGGAAGCTTCCTTCCTAGGGTATCCACAGTCCCCTGCAATAGGCTCAATTGTGATGTGTGGTTTGGTTCGAATCAAACATACAACTTCACCATCGGTGAGGTGATGACCTGTGGGGGTTTCCACGCGATAAAAAAAGGGAAATTTTTAACAGCGCTTCTATTATCAATTTAAGCTAACGAAGTGTCTCCACTAATTAACTTATCGACTGTATACCAGAAAAATGGCTACTCCGTAAATAATCTTCTTGAGTATCTATGTATGTTCAACCAAAAAATATTTTAAATGAGTTAAAATAAGATTACCTGTTTTATCTAATTAACATGTAACATCTAGCTGACCCAACAGAAATACTATTTTAAAAACCAAAGTATTTATTGTATAACAAAAATACTGATTTCCACACTAAACTATCAAAAGATACAATGGAATTTCTAGCATTGTTTTCTAAAGATGCTTTTCAATAATATATGTATTCATGACCAAATTACATTCCACAGAGCGTACATATAGGCTAGGTTTAGGTTAGGTTAGAACTGCGACTATAACGCCAGAATTGAATTTTATTGTAAAATCCCAAATTTTTGTAACAAACATTCTATATTTTGAACACTCGATGTATTGAGTTAGCTTTGTTTTACCAAAATTAATTACTTTTTAATTAATAGCGATGTGTCACGAACTTAAATTGTTACTAAAATAATAATATTTTGAGGTTACTATTTTACTATGCAATAAATATTTTTGATTAAGATTGGGTTTTTTTTATATAAAAAGGAAAATTTTTTACAGTTCAATACTAGCCCAAAAATATCTCAGAAACTGAGTTACCACATTTTGTTACCATGTTTAGTGTTTATTAAGTGCTACTTAATTATTATTTTGGATAATTTAGGTAAATATGACTGATTAAGTGGTGTTTCATATAGAAAAAATAATTTACTTAATAGTTTAATAGACAATAAGTTTCCATAAAATAGATATCATATTTTTTTGTGACTTAAAGAATTATTATATTTACTACTAGCTGTGCCCGCGACTTTGTTCGCGTTTTTTTCATAAAACAGCAATTTGTCGCTTATTGCATAGTACCTCTTTCTCCAGGCAGTATTTCTGATACTGTATTGGCGGTGAAACAACCTGGAGCGTACAAAGAAGGTTGTTTTGGTTGCTTACACGTGAAATAACGACATAATTTGGCCTTGGTAACATTACTCATTTGTGGAAAGAAGCTCACCACACCGGGCTATTGGTGAGGCCGTATATCAGGCTTAAACCAACTAAAACCACACGGTGTACCTCACAGCACTGTTTGTGAGTTGACCGTCGGTACGGCGACGTTTTGCCTCCAATGATCCACCCAGCGCTGGTTAGCGGACGGCAACTGGGCGATGTCCAGACACCCTCTTCACGGGAGACTCTGCTTCGGGTGAAGAACATAAAACTTGTCTCATACACCCACGGCCACTCTTAGCGTACGCATGAGAGCGCGAGTGAAAAGGTTCCAACTGGAAGTTTTTCTACCGAATCCACACCGTCACCTCCTCCTTGCGCGAGAGTTGTTTTCCTCGCAGAAAATCGTCATAAACCAATTGGGAGACTCTTGCTGTAGTCAGTCAGTCAGTGCTGCTTCCTAGAAACTATGGGTCCCCTCGGTATACCTATCAGATTAATTCTTGCTTCTGAGCTTTGTTTAGTCACGGTGTAACATAAGATTTCACACTACTGTAACCGAACGGAAAATAAATGGTCTGAAAGTGAAAAAGAACTTCACCGGTTACATTTCAATATTTCAGCTTAGATGTAATTTTTTTAGCGATAGTGTCTGCCATGCATTTAGTATTGTAAAATACTGTAATACTAACAAAGTGTTTAGTTAAACTAACAACTAAGTCATAGATGCTTTAAAATAAAAATTCTTTTCTATTCGAATATAATCATGTTGACAGGAATCAACGCGATCACGTATTTAAAAGGTAAGTATGACATACCTTTGCTTTGCCGTGGTCGTGGCCGTGATCACAGCCTGTACCTATAATACTTTTAAATACGTGATCGCGTGAATTCCCGTCAACATAATTATATTATCATGGAACGCAAAAGTTTAAAAGTTTCCATAACTCTATTTATAAATATATGTATATTTACTGGACTGGCCTGATTTTCTAGTGGTTAGTGACCCTGACTGCTGAGCCAGAGGTCGTGGGTTTGATTTCCACCCAGGACGAATTATTCTCTGTCTGGGTGTAATTTATTTATAATATATATGGATTTAGAAATTAAATTATAAGTATGTTTATCAGCAGTCTGGTTACCATAGTACAGGCTCTGCCCAGTTTAGGATCAGACGGCCGTGTATGAGGTGTGTGAAGTTGTTTTATTATTAATGCCTTGAAACATATTTATGAATTTAATTGCTGCGAGAGGCAAAATAGCTAGTTGGCGTAGTCAAGAACCAGCTATTTTTTTTTCATCATCAGCTCGGCTACACGATGTGATTATTTCTAAAAGCAAATACCTGATAAAGTAATGAAAAGTAAACAGAAACACTATTCGTTTCTACAATTTTAGAGGGTTTCTCTCAATTTTATCAGAATTCCATCATCAGAATCCGACTTCCTTGACATAGGACCACCCTTGAGGTATACCCTATCTAACTAAAAAGAATAATCAAAATCGGTTCCAAGAATACGAAGAGGGCTGAACATACATAAAAAAAAAGAAATATGTATATAAACGGTCCAATTGAGAACCTCCTTTTTTTGTCGGTTAAAAACGATACCTAATTTTAAAAAGTAAATTAGTTTATATATTAAAAAAAAGTGCAAAAAAAAGAAAACAAAGAGGTATTCGATCCGGCATTCAACCTAGTAGATTTCAAACTCTTCTCCAGATAAGCTAAACGCTCGCTGTAATTTAGTTCGAAATAAGTATATACATTCTACTAACGTTACAATGTTATTACAGCTTTCATTGATTTTCCTGTGGGAACCAAAGTTTAACCCGGGATAAAAAGTACCCTATAACCTGCGCAGGCACTCAAACTATTATCATACTAAATTTCAAGCATATCCCTTCAGTAACTTCTGAGTTTATCGTGAACATACAAACAGACAGACAGACAAAAATTGTTTGAATCGCATATTCGGCATCAGTATCGATATCTTAATACCCCTCAGTCGATTTTTTTTAAATAAATTCAATGTACAGAATTCATCCCGCTACAGATTTATTATAAGTATAGATTATTATAAGTATAGATAGATTAGATAACAGATGATCACATAGAAAATCGGTTTTGCTTCATCTATTAAATAGTATATTGAAATTTATTTTATTTGTGTGCATATTTATTGTGCAATTCAGTATTTTCGGTGCTACTTTTAAATATTTCGTTGAAAAAAAAAAGAATTTATAAGTTCATAAACATCATTTATTCGCATTAAAACACTGTATTTGAATATGGTAAAGTGTACAGAAATCATATTTGTTTAGCTACAGATAATTAATAGCATTCAAAATGAATCTAGTGTTTAAATCTATAAATTCCTTAATAATGCTAAAAATATTATCTATAAAGCAAGCCTGAAACTTAATTTTAAATAATCTAGTATTCAATCATTTTATATAATTAGGCACTTTATTATAAATTCGCACACACATTGCCAAACAGTTCTTATAATATTTGGTGGATTTTATTATATATTTTAACACAACTCTATGTTGATCTCGTCGATTTCGACATCTTACATCAATTGTAGTCATAAAATATTTACTGTGCTTACGTAGAAACATACAAATTTGGAGATGGCAGAGATTACAATAAAAACTTTCGTGAGTGGTATTCATATTTATTGAAAACTATACGGTTTTACTCACGTTTGTACTCGTATTTCGGGGATGCCCGACTAGTTTCGGACCCGACGGGGGCCCTTTCTCAAGGAGTGAAGCGTCCTGCCGCGACGGTGTCAGGCGTCACACTCTGCCGTCTGCGTCACACACACGCCTGACACCGTCGCGGCAGGACGCTTCACTCCTTGAGAAAGGGCCCCCGTCGGGTCCGAAACTACATTTTCGTTAAAAATATGTGAACTGACGACGCTTAACAGAAGGAGGATAAAGGTCTTAGTTATCGAACAATTGATGTTTTTTAAAAAGTTATATAAAATTAATTAACCTTTAATAAATATAGTTAGTTTTTATTTCTATTCATTAAATTATATTTTATTACTTATTGTACAAATGATATTCCAAAAGTGAGTTACGAACTTTTTCTCTCCAACTTATTCTCCCTGGGCGAAGGTTCCTGTGGATTCTCGGATTCAGATGGGGTTGGTTCTATCCCTTTTTGTTTCAGATCATTGGGAAGGAAATATGCTGCTACCGCTGCCGCTAAAATTATAAAGCTTACATATTAGTAATATTTTCGGACACATTACACAGAGCAAAATTAAACATAGTTAGTACTGTAAACTCTAGGACTAATTATTATAGATTTAGATAAACACATGATGTTAGTTATACATAAAACACACCGCCCAGGCACATTCATAGGTACAAATATTTACGTTGAGCAGGAGTCGAACTCCCGACCTCCATAGTTGCAGTCAAATGCACTGTACTATTAATTAGGGTTTTATACTTACATGTGTACAAAGATGCAAACAAGTAGAACGCAGCATCACAGTTGACCACTAATAGCCAGTTGATGAGCTGGACGGCTGCAATTACCCCGACATACTGCGCCACCATTGTAAATGAAATTGCCAATGCCCTGTAAAAATGTAAAATCATCAATTGTATTGTTTCTGTGTTGCCAACAGAGAAATACTGAAAACGTCGATTTCAGCTGAGAGTGGAAAACTCATTATTTATTTTACAGCGGAAATTTTGAGTGTTGCCTACTGGCTTTTAATATAATTATGTAAGATATTTTATGTATAGACACTAGATAAAAGTGCTATAAGAAAACACTGGAGCTGATGAAAACAGTTTTATAATAAATACAAAAGTGGGATAGAAAAATATTGGGGTTTATAAGAATTCTTAAATAAACAAAAAACCTTAAAGACATGCATTCCAGTAAACCCACGCTTTACACCACCTACATGGCAAGTCTGACCAAGATAATTAACAGGTCTGATTCCCTTTTTAAATTGTCTGTGCTTTGGACTTTATATTACCTTAAATTAGTGGGGTACAACGCAATGCAGATAGCCGTGAAGAGTCCAACCACTACAACGCCCAGTAACATGATGACAAAGAACACAGAGCTGCCGATCGTGTTTGGCACCAGGTTTATGATTATACCGCTTGTTCCGCACACCGTTATCAGAATTATGCAGATGTTACGCCGACCCACGTAGTTGACTACCTGGGTTGGAAAAAGTTTTATTGAGAACTTGTAACGAAATAGTACAAACGGCGTAAAAGTTTTCCATCATAAAATTGTTTAAGATTCAATTTTATATAGATTATAATAACTATTTTACAATCGATTAAAAACACTAAAATTTGAGCTTCGGGATTATAATAGAGTATTTAGAACCATGCCAAAAAAAAATGTAGTTGCTTACAAAGCCGACGATTAAGTTAAAGGTAGCTAATGTCAATCCTAAACCGAGCACCACCAACAGAGATGTTTCATCCAGAGCGCAAGGTGTTTCGTCAGGCTAAAAAAAAGAAATAAAAAAAAATTATGACACATGATTGAAAATGTTTGCAACAGTTATTCATCTAGAAACACTGATTGCCTGATTTGACTTATGATAATTTACAGCAATGATTGTCAGCAATTTCAATACAAATACTTAAATAAAATGGAACTGTCTGTTTGTAATGTCTTTTTTTTTAAGCTCACACAGTTATTTGTACGATACCTATGCCTAAAAATATATTTTTTTAAATTCATTGTTCCGGCAAATCTCCGGAATGGATGGACCGATTTCAACGGGCCTTTCACTGGTTGCAGATAGCTGTTATAAGCAGTAACTAAGGCTACTTTTATTTTGAAAAAAGAATTGGGTTCGACGCAAAATAAATAAATATGTACAAGCAAGCAAAGCCGCGTGGGAACTGCTAGTTAGAAATAAGTAAGGAAAATTTGGATTACATCAAAGAAATCAGTCGCGTAAGAATTAGAAAAATCAAAAAGTTCTTCACTTATTGATTAGGTACCAAACTATCAAGCATATAATTTCATTGAGCTTAATATGAAATAAAAGTCTGCTGATTTCAACTAATGCACTGTCAAATTATGACACTAATAAATGTCATTGCACGGTATACCTATAATTTTAGGTAGATTTCGAAGAAAAGTATTCCTAATGATTTTGTACCAGTTGTCGAGTTTTCCAAAAAATTCTTCACAGGAGGTCTAGTTATGATCCTTAGACCCCAAAACAACCGCCAGATAAATAGTTTACATATGTATATATATATGTATATGTATGTATGTATTATGTATATGTACCTCAATTTTACCGGCACGATAGAGGTCGCGGAAATATATTTTAGTAATATCCCGGTGTGATGATCATGACCCTATAATATCAGCCTTACGCGCATGAAAGTGGCCAGTGGATCATAAATAAGGAACTAGCTACTTTTATACGTGAAAGGCTAAGGATAAGGTTTTATTTATAGAAAACGTTGCGGTTGTATATATACAAATGTTATATCAATTTCTCGGCCAACGTCTCGCACTTACGAGGATATGCTTAAGCCATGCATAGGTAGCGAGTCACCTTCCATATAACCTCTGAATACACAAGACATCGGTGATCCGATCTTAGTAATACTTACATTAATGGGTCCTGATTCTTGTCTGATTAAATCACATACAGTAAAGTCAGAGCCTTCACCTGTTTGTATGACGCGAACGATTTGGTCAGCGATTGTTGGCATCCATACAAGAAAAGCATTGAGTCTGAAACATAAATAAAGTGTTTGGTCTGGGGCACAGATAAAACAAAAGCAAGTAAAACATAATTATATAAAAATATAAAAGCTTTCTTTAACACAAAATTAAAAAAACCAATAACTTTATTGATCCACTTCAACACATCCCTTTATGATAAATACATACCTTTATCTAAATATTGCAAGCTCGAATGTAAACACCATTAAACCAGTTAAACGCCATGAATAAATAATAATTCACGAGATATCTGACTTCCCGCGAATATTAATTATATTTTAAATCCAAAACCTAGATACCATAATAGTAATAAAATACTCTAATAAGACAAAAACAGATATTATTTACATAAAACGATGTTTATAATAATATCTGATAATTGATGATTAAGATGATGATTTGTTTGGACCCTGCAATATTTACATGAACGTAACAGAGTAAGGACAAGGCAACCAAGAAATTTGAAGTTTTCGGTAAAGTATTGAATAGTAGAAGTAATAAATCATATATACCTATATATCTATAGATTTTGTATATCTGTAGACCACCACCACCGACAACCAATACTATAGTCATGGCAACTGCATTATGGCACACACAATGGAAAGTGTAGCATACTCACTGTTGGACAGTATTCATGAAGAGCATGATGATAGTGTACTTGAGGAGAGGGGCCTTGAATAAAGGTATTATTTTTTGCATAACCGACTGGTTTTCTGTTGTTTCAGAAATTTCGTCCGGGAGTAAATGTTTTACCTGGAATTTAGAAGTATTGTTTACAAATCTTAGATGGGGTTATTGGTGATTGAGTAGTAAATACGCAGATGCATGATAAATTGTTCTTTATTAAGCACTAAATGATAATTTAGTAAATTCGGAAGTTAGATGTGTGAATATGTTCAATGCCATCAGACAAATGCCCGAAAGTGGATCCTGTTCTGGAACGGTCAATATAACATCACACGTAATACACATACCTGTAGTGGTTTCTTGGAATTCCAGTTGGTGATTCTGTGTATAACTTGCAGTACCTCTAGGGCTTTCTTTTCATTTCCTTTGGCAAAAAGGAACTTGGGACTCTCCTGCATGAAAAAGAGGAAAATGCCTGATATGATGTTAGGAATGCAGAACACAGCCAATAGCGTACGCCAGGAGTTCCAGTAGATGCCCAGGCTTGGTAGGTAATAGGCAAAGTTTAGAGGAATTATGGGAATCGCCAATACTGTAAAAAAAAATGGAGACTGTAAATTATGCAAATTAACTGTTCTACCGATAACCCAAAAAAATGCAACAATTCAAATTATATGATCAAATGTATTTCTTAGACTGGCGAACTAAATACTAAATACTTATGTGCAATATTATGTATGTAAAAAAGCAATGCCTTTACTTAAAATTATAAGGATATTGTGAGTTTTTCAGTGTGATATACAAGCAATGGAACTTTTAAATTTCGTAGATAAAATAGTGTATGAAAGTTTTGTGTATAGAAAGCATAAACCTAGTATGTAAGTATATTAAGTTTATGATAGAAAGTGCATCTGTTGTATTTTCGCCAAGATATTTTATATAGCATTTCATGGACAGCGCAGGTTACAGCATTCGTTTGGTACTTACGTGCCATAAATCCTTGTCCAGGGATGATAGTGCTGGACACAACCATTATAATGGTGTTCCTGGTTCTCATCGGTATACACTCGCTGACTAAAGTCATTGAGATCGAATAGTAACCTGCGGCGCTAAAATATGAAACAAAAAATATATTTTATTTCTAAAAATACAATTTTGTACGTTTTTCGTTTTTACTCTTCAATATTTTCATATGAGCTACCTTTCCATAAGAAACTATTTCACCACCTATGTCACTGGTTACTGTAAAAATTGCATTACATGAAAGAAAATCCTCCCCAGATATCCTAGGATAACTAAATTAAAAAAAAATAGGCAGTCATGGGACTGCCTACAGAAGTGAAAACTTAAACGAAACGACGAACATAAAACGTCACATTAGCAGGCTGGTGACATTAATTAATTAGAAAGTGACAGAACTCAATGTTTAGGTTAGCGCCATCTTGTGGATCTATATATATTATTATCCTGACGGTCACGAGTTCAGAGCTTATTCCCCTTAGCAAAAGTGAACAAACGTTCAAAAATATATACTTTATATTTTGGCTTAATATTTTAAATACTGTCCACTGATAAATTCCAGGCTGACTTTTATTTTACATGCCGGCTTAGTGGTCCTATGGATATCCGGCTCGAAGGACCAGACCACTTAGCCGGAAGATACAATAAGTACAATATTGAACTTACAATAAGTTATATTTAAATGTTAGATATTTATTTCTAACAACGCCATTCATTTGTATCAAGCAAAGTATTAAAATTCTAAATGAAATTAATACAGATATGGTCCAATTGAGGAGATTTTAATATTAATATCATTCTAGGTATACGACCCCGATTCCAGGTAAACAACAAAATCAAATAACGATTCGTTACGTTATTTAATTTTGTAAGAAAGTAACCACAAAAGTGTTCACAATTTAATGATCATAACTGTTGTTCATAACTCGGCAAGATCGAAATATTGTTAAACATATTTGATCGTAAGCTTTAGTCTGTTCACGAATTTCCGTCAGTTTTCATTCTCAAGTCTTTTAATAAAAACAGGGACTTTGCTTTGATGATAATATTTGTCATGAACATTGTAGCTATTGTACTTGTACTCTTTAGGAACGGTGATAAGTTCTATAATTATATTGCAAAATATCATTTAAACTTAATTATCTGTTTAAGCTATTTTAAAAAATAATATTTATAACTGACAAAATTGTTTTTTGATTGCTTGACACAAATTACCAGTCGGATTTGAAAAAGTTTTTGGCATATGATTCTATAATTCTTCAGGAAGGAGCAGTGCCTATAATCGGCTGGCATATCAACCTATGTGATATGAATGCTTTACTGGTTGGTATGTGAGAAGTTTCACTGAGTTCATTGTTTTCTTTTTAATTTATATAAAAAATATTGGATTTGAAAAAGATGGATGACTATCGATGATTTGAAGTTTGAAGATCAAGCTGGATGATCAGCTCGTTGAAAGATATAAAGTGCATCTAATATTGTGTAAAAGTTCTGTGTGACAAAATAATTATTTCCAGAGACCAGAATTTAATTTATGATCTCCCGTAAGATACACGACAATCCCGTGACAAAATCCTCTCGATAAAGCTTTGCGAGTACAAGCACGCAAAAGAGTGCTGTAGCTGTATACATTTAAAAACAAATTTTACATCCAGCTTGTCAGGGATACAGAGAAGGATATAATAGGGTACCTTTCATCCAAAAAAAATACTGTTTGAGAGGGACAGAAAAATAACTTATAGGCTTGAAAAAATCTACATTAGCTGCGGGCAAAAGTTAGGTAGAAAAAAAAAAGTTTTTTTAGATCTACTTACAAGAATGACGCAAGAAACTGGAATATCAGCAGCATAACCCAGTTGACAGATATGGTGGCAATCATGTTAAAAACCAAACCACCAGCGAGCCCAATTAGTAGCATGGTGCGACGGCCGTATGTGTCAGCCAAGTAACTCCACAAAACTCCACCAAGTAACAAACCTAAAAAAAAGTGGCACAAGTTACAGGCTGAAAACTTATGAAAACAAAAATGGATGTGTCGATCACGATGAAAGTTCTTACTTGCCAATGGCCCAGCGGCCAGTATCCCTTGTTGGCCAGTAGTAGTGTCCAGCTCACAGGCACTTGTAGGCACTATAAATGTGCTACCGAAGGATACACACGCGAACGAGAACATTATGAACCCTGATAGGATCGTTAGTATAACTCCATAGAGGCCAAAACCTGGAAAACGATTAACTTATTTATTATATTGGATAGTTTTAAGGAAATGAAAAAAAAATTGAATTTCGAAGTGTAATAGTGATAACTAATTGTTATTACGTTATTTTTCCGCCCCTACATATAAAACTTGACTTAATAAAGAGTTTTGTGAAGGCAGTGCAAAAATGGTTAAGGATTTGTTTATTTAAATTTTATTTTTTCAAAATTAAGTAATAAAAAGTTAAATGCGTATAAAAAGATGGGTTACCGAATATAATTAAGAAATCGTTTTTGCCTCCTCTCTTTTTGCCCTCGAAGGGAAGCGGTTTCGTTGGGATGTAAAAAGGCTTGAAGAACGGTTTCAATGGCGTTGGGACACAGCTATGTTAGGAGATTACTGTTGGTGTTTAAAGCGAGAAGATTTTTTTTTTTTCTTTTCGCATATAAAGAGAAAAGTAAAATATTTTTCTTTATTGTGTACAGGTTGTTACAGAAAGGTATGGTCAAATTTTAGGAGCGTTATGTGTAGCCGACAAATAGTTGATGTAGCTTAGATTGAAAGAAAGGAAAGTGCTCCTCCTGTTCTCCTAGTGTAGGTGCACATTTCTAAATAACACATTGCGATTTTATATGTCAACTTCAATGATATTGTGTTATTTATTTTGCAGATATTTTTAGAAAAATATCAAACATTCCATCAACATTGGTAGTATTAAATATTAGCTTTATCGGTCAATTTTCAAGTTTAATTTGTCAGTTTTAAAATAATATTTCTGTATTAGAAAACACGAATTTTCATAAAATTGTAAGGCGAAGGTCTTTTTAAATTATCTTAATTTTTAATGCCTTACACCCTTCTTACTAGGAAACTGAGTTCAAAAATAGAACCATTTTGAGTTTGAAATAATATTTTTACGTTCAATAACGTCAAAAATATAAAAAAAATTAACGTTTAAGGATATCATGTTTTCCGCTTTTTTCTATTTATATTTCTATTCTAGGGAGCCAATAACACTGCCTGTATATTAATATTAAATACGTGAATAAAGTTTCTGATCATTTTTTGTGACAGTTAAATATAATTTATTATTAGTATTACAAAATATATTAATTATGAGAAACAAAAAAAAATATAACAAATATTTTGATAAATAATTTAAAAAATTATATTATAAAAACAAACATTAATTAAGTATAACATTTTAAATAATTCCTGTGAATTGGGTATTGACCTGGCCCAGTGTCTGACACTTAATTTCTAGAATAATACTTAATTTTTTTAACAGTTTTTTTCTTTTGTATTTTCAGTATATCATATACCTAATAATTATATATAAGGGATTATATTCATTGAAAATTGTGTTCACATTCATTCGTTGTTATAAATTTTAAATTATATAGTTATAAATTTTAAATTTATAACAAAGGCATAAAGATGCCATTCTAATTAATAAAAAAAAAATATTATACGGTCGAATTGAGAACCTTCTTTTTTTTCCGTCGCTTAAAAATAAAATAAATTCTAAAACAAATACTAAAAACATACCAATTTGGTTCAGAACTTCTTCTATGGATAATTCATCCGACTCTTCAGACACATTTTTACTTACAGAATTCATTTTTTAAAGAATTTAAACTTTTAAAAAATAAATGAAAAAATACTTTTTAACGGAATAAACTTCTTCCAATGAGCCACCTGTAATTGATTATTTCATTTTATAGAAAAAATATATCTACAGTTAGCTGGTTTAATCATAAGATACCATTCTTATTGAATAGATTCATAACTCTTTTGAAATTAGATAACGATATCTGACACATTTAATGATCGATAGAGATCACCACCGCCGCGCCGGTTTATGTTCGACTATTAAAAATATTTTAATGCAGGAACATGTCCAATTGCTTTCATCTTAGCGGTGAAGCCTAAATATCTAAGTACGTTTCCAGGTTCTAGAAGTCAAATGAAATCTTTGCTTAATTTGGGTCTAGATACGGATGTGCAACGAAATATATCGTAATAAAGTAAATAAAAAAAACACGGAAATTAATAAAATGGTATTTAGATATGTGCACCTACAACATAAACATTATGTTCCGAAAAAAAAATCCATGTTAATTCCAATCCATCCAAATTAAAATATACATGTTGGTCGTTATTTCAATAAATTACAATAAAAATAATAAAAGTTCTTAAACATGCTTTACGTAGTTAATCATGCCCTCTCATACTACTTACCAAGCCTGGGAATCTACTGAAACTCCTGGCGTACGCTACTGGCGGTGTTCTGCATTGCCATTCCATTTTGGGCAAAATAGAGGACGATATTTTCTGCACCGCAAAGTCAA
This sequence comes from Callimorpha dominula, assembly GCA_949752705.1. NCBI lineage: Eukaryota > Metazoa > Arthropoda > Insecta > Lepidoptera > Erebidae > Callimorpha > Callimorpha dominula. The sequence continues at coordinate 20,784,481 of OX457002.1, read as the reverse complement.
TTTTTCCGAAACTATATATATATATATTTAGCTTGGCTATATATATATATCTATGATGTTTTTTTATCTCAGAGGAGATATTTGCTGTTTTTGCAGGAAACGACTTCCACCGCTTAGGGTTCGGTGTACAGAGATTTTTTTGAGCAAATAAAAAGCCAAAATAATTGTTTTTCTTACTCAGTCTTTACACCTTCTGTGGAATTCATAATATAATGTAATAACATACTCATTTTAATTCTAACAGTTTATTGCGCAATTTATGCAATTGTTGTAAGACAAATATTTCAAGGTCCTAGGAAGTATTAATAATAAAAATAACATTTTAAAGCAAGATATCTTCAATTTGATATGATATCTACAGATTTTGGATTTAAAATATAATAAATATCTGCTGGAAGTCGTGGATATCGTGTGAGTTAGCTATTGATGGCGTTCAAATGTTTGTATACTCACTTTGTATTAGTATAATTAAAAAAATAACTGGCGGTAAGTTATTTATCTATATAGAATTATAAATAATGGCCATTGATAAAAGAAATGGTTTTTAACTTTAAACTACCCGGGTCTTCTCCCGCTATACATACTACATTACGAGCCTGGCATTAAGTGAGGGTACCTTGTCACATTCATTAAAATGACTCACACTGTGACTTTAGTGAAAAAATAGTTTCACATGTTCAAAACAATACTTTTAATGAACAAACCATAAAAATTCTTAATAATAATAAAATTTTGTTTTGGTATTTTGGACCCTAAATGTTAGTACTGTTAGAAACCGTCTGACAACCACTGCAATAAACTGTAACATATAACTGTAACAGTAACTGCCATTTTGTATGTACCTCTCCCCGCACTCAAGTGATTGTTATCAACTTATAATACATTCCTACCCTTTTCTAACCCCCTAATCATTAATATTTATCAACCGACCAATAGCATTGTTTTACGGTCATCATAATGTCATAATAATTCTATTAAGTCTATTAAATCATTTTTATTAAATAGTGAACTGTTTTATCATTTATTATAGTTTGCCCCTATTTTTAATAAAATAAATAAAAGTTTTTGATGTGGCGACAATTCCCATTATCGCATAGGATGCTGGTGGCGCTGCCGCGCAATCGCGACAGCATTTAAGTATTGAAGTATTCCGTTTACGCATAACCGCAGCAACCATCCACCGTAGCCTCGGCAAACATGCCTGAGGCAGTCGAAAATCGAGGCAACCCCGTCAGCACCCTAAATACATTATTGTGTTAGACGCGCAGGACACTGTATGCACGCATAGTTGACCCATAAGCGGCATGTGTAAAATGATAGACAATATTCTTTGAATAAGGTGGTTTTCACTTGATCAGAACAGCGTGCAAACCTGCGGGCCAACATATTACATCTGACAACCAACGACCTACGCTCCCTCTCAATATCAAGGTTAATTCTTAAGTCATTGGTGACCCCGTGACCCAAATACTTAAACTTAGCGACCTAGTTCAGCATAGTGCTGCATAAAATAATGGCAGGTGTATTATAGCACTTAGTTCCTGCCTCGAACACCATCAGTTCCTTTTACTTGCGTTATATTTGATGCCATGGGCCACATAATTAAGTTTCTTAACGCACTCATGCCACCAGCCCCATGTCACCAGTATAACTATTATTATTAATACATATCCCGTTAATGTGGAAAAATTACAAAACCAAAATTACTGTTCCTGGGCCCCTCGATCAGCTCATTCATGTACATATTAAAGAGACGGGAGGAGGTAAGCTCTCCGTGCCTTGCCCCACTGTAGAGTTTGTACTATCGCTATACTATCGCGAAGCTATAATATCGCTATACTATCGCGAAGCTATAATATCGATTTTTTTAAAGGTTTTATTTCTCGGAGGAAATATTTGCCGTTTTTGTCGTAACTCCGTCGTACGTCCGTCGTACGTCCGTCGTACTTCCGTCGCTCAGGGTGCCGTGTACAAAGAGATATTTTAATCAAGTATCTATTCTAGCTACAAAAAAAAATTCTTTTATTTAGGCTTTATACCTACTTAACTGTGGATTTGAAAGATAATGTAATATAATACTGATTTTATTTCTAACAGTTTATTGCGCAATTTATGCACTTGTTGTGAGACAAATATTTGAAGGTCGTTGGAAATTGGTATTGATATAAAAATAACATTTTAAAGTAAGATATCTTCAATTTGATATGATATCTACAGATTTTGGATTTAAAATATAATAAATATCTGCCGGAAGTCGTGGACAACTCGTGGACATCGATTGCGTTCAATGGTTTTCCCATTAGCGTTCCTTAGGTATATCTATCAATGCGTGACGTGTTGGAGTGAGATCAATATTGTATTTTATTATTGCAGCAGTGTTTTTGTTGGATAGCTACTATTTTCATACTTACTTAAACAAAACTTGTCAAACTCACATTCAACCATTCCCAAGATTTACATTGTACCTAACATGGTTAAACTTGACAATAAATTACGATTTGATTTTCAACTTCAAACGATCACATTTATGTTTTCGATCTGATTTCCTTACGGCGCATAAAATCATTCATCACATTAGAGTAAGAGGGGGTCCGAAAATGGCTTAAAATATTAATAATTATAACATGACACATCTCACACACGGCCGTCTGATCCCAAACTAGAGAGCAGAGCCTGTAAATTAATTTTAATTTATAATTGTTGTCGAAGCAGACTGCTATTTTAAGTAAATTACACCCAGGTAAAGAACAAATGATCATGCTCATCACACAATTATTTGCCCACAATCGAACCCACGACCAGCTCAGCAGTCAGGATCACTAACCACTAGACAAACAGGCCAGTTAAATATACCACAAGTGTGCTATGGGCTCGAAAACTTGACACCGGTGCGCTTAGATGTTGATGATGAGATGATGCAAACTTTTTGTTTAGGTATGTTTTAGACTCAATGCTTTCACGCTGATCAAATCGTGCGTATAAAACTGAAAAAAGCACCGACTTCACTGTGGGTGATATGTTAAGACAAGAATCAGGACCTATTCCTGTTAGTAGTACTGAGATTGGATTGACACAAAACAAGTGGGTGCGGTTCGGTAATTCGTTTTGGGCGTTACCTAGGCACGTTTGCTTGCTTGCTTAAGCACAAAAGTGTGAGAGATTGGTTGAGAAATTGTGATAAGATTTGTACATATTACCAATCGCAGCGTTTTCTACAAGTAAAGGCCTTGACTAAGATCCGCTATTCGTGCATTAAAGAAACCACTTTCATGCATGAAAGACATATATTAGTGTCATAATCGGGTGATTTACAAAATTTTTGTACATGTTGTTGTGTGTGTATTAAAACGTCCACCTGAATATTGACCAAAAATAATTAGTTAAAGCGATCAAATTTATATTGTTATGCTACAACAAGACGGGTAGCATAATTTCAGGTCGTTTATTTTGTAGATTTTGTAGCGAATTGCAGCCGGATCTACGATTTTTTCAAACCTGGGCAGAACCTTGATAGTGGCGCCCCCCCCCCCCCTCTCCATCGTTTGAGACATTTCGATAAAAAACTTACAAGTATTTATATAATGTGTGGTATATTTAAGAGACTTTAATAAATTTTCACTCTTTATTACCTATTTGCTAATAATACCTTTATAACTTACCCTTGATAACTTTTTCATTTGTGTGACGTAAAATGAAATAGGTACGGCGTGCTTTCTACAAAGCTCAACAAAGTTCGTCTTCAAGACACTTTTATTTTCAATCTAGAAAGACGTTACTGACTCATTGTTGAACGCAGATAGGTTTCAATAATTTTCAGTTTGCCGAAGCTTCGCTCACAGCTCGCAGATGCCGTCGGTAATATAGCAGTATATCCTTATAGCTATATTAAAATTAGAAAAAGCTTCTTGCAAGTCATGCTTGCACAGACATTGTAACAAGTTGAATGCACTTGATTTTTCATCAGCTTAAAGTCACTAAATTTACAGCATTCCAGCGTTTTGGATATTTTCATGATCTAGAGAGCCAAATCGGCTACATTTTTCTGCAGGTCTTCAGTTGTCATATTGAACAACGCGTAAATAAAAAAAAATCGACGTCCCTCCCTACTGTCGTTTCAATTTATTATAAAATTTAGTGAGTCTACTTTTATATCTTTGGAAAATAGCTCAATTGGTTCTTAATTTGTCGTCGCCGATTTCGTCGATTTGCCTTTTCTTTTTAAAAAGTCGCTTGTTAGAAGGACTGACTCCATTTCCAATTTTTCGGATACAGGTCCAACTTTATTGAAACAATGTTCTATTGGGTATTCTCTCATTTCTTGCAATATCTTAACAAGTCCCTGCATTATCGATACATACTCTTTTTGCATTTTAACGTTCACTCTGAAATCTCTCCAAGAAAGATAAATTTAAAATCCATCACCGCCGGTTGTAAATAACTTGGTAAATAGCCAGCTTCTTATTTCAAATTTTGCTGCTAAAGAGGATTCTTCAATTTTATTTAAATTATTCAATAGAGCAGTAACCAGTGTTTGTATTCTCTTTGGCAGTATCATTTTTGTATTTAGCATAAACTTAGTAGTTAGAGAGTTAGTATATTAAGTTTATGGTATTTGGCCAGCCATCTAATTTAACTACTTCCTCATAAGTTTGTTTTTGTACACTTTTGTGTTATTTTACATTATTATTAACCAACAAAGTTGAAACAAACGTTAAAGTTTTGTACAAACCCAAATAGTTCAACTGCTTCTGAACATAATTACACGATTTGTGAAATACTTATATTTGAGTAGTTCCGTTCTTCATCATCGGTTTCACTTCACTAAATGGTGCTTTCCAAGAGCAAATGCCCGAATTACTATAAAAAATATCCAAAACGCTATAGGTCTGCCTATAATATTTGTACAGCTCTTTATTTAGATGTGTGCCGAAATTAATTGAAGAATATAAGGTAAATTATATTCTTAATAAAGACAACTTCTGTTTAAATAATAGATAAGAAATCTGAAATTCGCTATAGAAAGGTTTTATTAATATGTATCTACTACATGCCAGGGGCTTTGTGTAACAAGTTTTTTAACATATTAAAACTGCCGCCCGGGGCAGGTGGTCAGATAAATACTGCATGCATGAACCTATAATAATATCTTGATTTTGTAACAATACTGTATCCATTCTGGTACGGATATAATATTTAAAGATTTCAATTTTTCTATTTGTTGAAAGAAAGAAAAAAAAAAGTGATTTATTCATCGACGCTTGGGATACACGCACAGTACATGTTATTTAGTAATAAAACTATGCTAAATAAAATTATAAGTGTTATTTACGTGTACATCACGTGCCAGCCGAAAAGGTTCTGGTTCAGCATCAGTCTGCTAAACAATTGCCTAGCGCTGGTTTTCAACCAGTCCTTATGTAAGCAACAGATATTATTCAGTAAAACTATACTTTTATTTACACACACACATTACAAACTTATAATTTTTTTTATAAAATATATATTATAAAATATATAAAAAAAAATTGTCTACATTACATTTAGCAATTGTATTTATTTACACAGCCTCAACGTTATTATATAAGAAGCAAATATATAAGTATATATAAATACATATAGGTACATAAATATAAGGAAACCGAATACAACATCCCCAACCAATCCCACTGCAACATTGGGAATCATAATATAAGGAACTCCGACTCGGAATCCCGAATGTAGATGTGCTTTTGTAAAAATCTTCAAGCTCTGCCAATGGGTAGAATCCTTCTTGTAATCTCTTGATTGCTTTACTTCAATCACTAATAAGAAACGGCTAAGATTGATGAACTCATTCGGTTTTTAGGTCTTTTTTACATACACGCAACTGTTATTAAATTTTTAAATGCTAAGACAGTAAATTATGATACATTCAGCCTTATGCTACTTAATTGATCTCATAGAAGGCAATTAATTATAGTGTGACAAAGATCTTTTAGCGCTTAAATGACATTGTTAAAGTAGCGTAAAAAAACTGGGGCAAAACTCGAAAAGAGAGCGGTGTCGGAAATTGAACAATATTGAATTGACTTTGACAATAATATATTACGTATGTATTTCGTAGTTTTAATTCTAACCGCACTAAACCATCCTTGTAACGGTTTTGGAGAAGGTGGCACAGAAATTGTCTTTCATGTAACTGTTAAAAAAAATCTTAATTTAAATATGTTTGTAACTACATAATAGTGCACATTGTAACGTTCAACAGAGATATAAAACCTTGTTATTTGGCCTTGTACATGTTGTTCCTTAGCTTAGACTAGTGTTTCTACACTTTGATTTCGACACTAGACATTGTGTTCCACTGAGGCTTTTTTCCGCCAATGCCGTCTTCAGTACTCCATGTTTTTACTTATAATGCGTAATTTATGTAAGTCACGGACGGAAGCGATTAATGTCGATCGAATTTACGATGTCAAGATTTAAATTATGAAGCAACATTATTTGTGTTTTTAACCGACGAAAAAAAAAGGAGGTTCTCAATTCGACCGTATAATATTTTTTTTTTGTGTTTTTAAATGACGAAAAAAAGGAGGTTCTCAATTCGACTGTATAATATGCTTTTTATTTTTTTTTTTTTTATTTTTATGTCTGTTCAGCCCTCACTCCGTTATTTATGAACCGATTTTGATTATTCTTTTTTGTTAGATAGGGTATACCTCAAGGGTGGTCCCATGTCAAGGAAGTCAGGTTCTGATGATGGGATCCTGAAAAAATTGAGAGAAACCCTCGAAAATTGTAGGAACGAATAGTGTTTCTGTTTACTTTTCCTTACTTTATTAGGTATTGCGTTTAGAAATCATCATCATTTTTCATCATCTGATGAAGACTTAAGGTTTATTTATTTTTTGCTTTTTAGTTCTTTTCGTCGGTATAATTTTTTGTTAAAAAGATTTTATTCAAATTATTTCCCAACATTTTGCAACAAAAATGTTGAGATTGAAATCTATTATATCCTCAATCAATTTGTAAATTTTATATTAAATATATTACTAACGTCAAGTTTTCAATATTGTATATTGTAAACAATATTAGTGTCTGTTTGTAAATGTCATAATAACAGCATTTAACTAAATGCATCCGCAAGTTTACACGGTAGATGTACACCAAAAAATTTATTTTTAATACGGACTTCACTGACAGATAGCTCGTCTTAGGAGGAGTAAATTACGGCTACTTTTATTTTGGAATAAGAATTAGGGGTCCGCGTAAAATATATAAATACTAGCTGTACCCGGCATGCGTTGCAACTTGTAGTGCCTTTTTTCTTTTTTAACGATTAAAAAAGGAGGGTGGGGGAAGGAGGGTGAAAAATACTTTACGACCTATTCTCATACCTACCAAATATACCAATAAAAAAATTCATTAAAATCGGTCGAGACGTTTCGGAGGATTTCGACCACAAACACCGTGAAACGAGATTTTTTACATTGTAGAAGATGTATTTATTTATTTATTTATTTAAATCTTTATGCACAATATGTACAAAGGCGGACTTAATGCCGATGGCATTCTCTACCAGCCAACCTTGGGGTGGTGGAGAAATCTCATAAGGTGATTTCTGTGCACCTAGCACAGAAATCACATCCATTCTATCTATAAAATCAATACAAGTTACACACAGTACATAAACAGAAGTACACACTATTACTTACATAAAAAATGTAACAAAATAATAATATATATTCAAATCATATATACACATATCCATATAAATGCTTACATTATATTCATACACTATGAATACCGAAATACAGAGTAGAGTAACTAGCGTCCAACTCATTCAGTCATCTCATTGTGAAGGAGATCACGAACTTTCTTTTTAAATATAAGACGGTTTGTGGCCATCCTGATTTCAAGAGGGAGTGCATTCCAGAGGAGAACTGATTGAACGTAGAAAGACGAGTTTACGAAGTCGGAGTTGTGGGAGGGACATAAGAGAACCAGATTATTTTCTGAACGAAGATTTCTGTTATGATTAGAGGACAAGAAGCGGAAATAGGGAGCTAGATAGGAAGGCGAAGATGGAGAGTTGAGAAAAGAAAAAAGAGAAGTCAGTGCTCGCAGATTACGGCGCTGGCGAATAGGTAGCCATTTTAATTGGGAACGTAAAGCAGACACATGGTCATACTTGCGAAGATTGAAAATGAATCGAATGCAGTTATTGAGAAGACGATCTAATTTATTGAGAAGGTCTGCATTCAGGTCAAAATAACACACATCACCATAGTCTATAATAGGCATAATTAGGGACTGCATGAGCGTAGTTTTTGTTTTAGGGGGCAGGAAATTCTTAAGACGATATAGTGTTCGCAGGGTACCAGTGACCTTTTGACTCACGTGAGTAACTTGAGCTCGCCAGTCAAGAGTCGAGTCAATGAGTAAACCCAGGTCCTTGACCACTGGACTTAGAGGTATAATTGAACCATTGAAGACAACTGATGAAATTGACGTAGTATCCAACCTGCTTATCATATGTTTGCTCCCTACGACAATCGCCTGACATTTAGTAGGGTTCACAGATAAGCCAAACCTTGACGACCAGCATTTTATAAATTCTAAGTCTTTGTTGACTTCGGCAATGGCTTGTGATATGTCTTCAACCCTTGCTTGAGCATACAGCTGCAAGTCATCGGCATACAGGTGATACGCACATTGAAGGTGTTGAGTAATGAGATTGATAAATATTGAAAATAATAGTGGAGATAATATTCCGCCTTGAGGGACGCCAGCGTAGAGATCACACCAACTCGATGACAAGTCATCAATGCGAACACACTGCTGTCGCCCCTGAAGATAGGTAGAGAACCAATCCAGTGCCTCTGAAGAGATCATAAGATATGAAAGAATGGATAGCAAGACATCGTGACTGACAGTATTGAAGGCATTCGAAAAGTCAACCAAGGCTAGTACTGTAACCTTGGTGTCTTCCATGCCCTTCCTAATATCGCCAGTCACTTTAAGAAGAGCAGTAGCTGTGCTGTGACTGGGCCTGAAGCCAGATTGCAGCGGACTTAGAAGTTTATGTCGGTATACAAACTGTGATAGTTGCTTGTGCACACAGGCCTCGAGCACCTTAGATAGAAAGGGAAGAATAGAGATAGGTCGAAAGTGTTCAGGACGAGAAGGGTTATTATTTTTAGGCAAAGGGATGATATAAGCCTTACGCCAGAGAGAGGGGAAGGTTCCAGAGTCGAGGGAAAAGTTAATTATATGAGTGATTACTGAAAGGATATGGTCAAGGATAGTTACGATCATGCGGCGGCTAATGCCATCATGGCCCACAGCATTAGAACGAATGGACAGAATAATCTTCTTGATGTCCCCAGAAAGCACCGGAGAAAATTCGAAGGAGTCAATAGTGGGACTGGTGAGACTGGCTAAGTAGTTCAAGGTCTGACACTTGGTTTGATGATCTAGCGTAGTTGTAGATGAGAAATGACGGTTGATATCATTCAAACCAATTGTCTTCGGGAACTCAGGGCGTTGCTGTCTGCCAATACCCAACGTACCAAGAAATTTCCAGATACCGGAAGACGAAGAAGACTCTATATTTTGAAAAATGTGTCGGCGTTTTGTGTTGCGTATCACCTAGTTACAGCGATTCCTTGCAGCCTTATAAAGGTTCCATTTGTATTCACACCGATCCTTCTTAAACCGAAGGAAAGCCTGATCCCTCCTTCTCATTGATATTCGAACCTCTTCGGTGATCCATGGTGCCGGCGGACGCTTCAGTTTTACTGTCCTTATAGGAGCGTGGATATCATACAGTCTGACAATAGTATTATTAAAAATATTGATTTTGTCATTTACATCCGTAGCAGCTGCCACATTCTCCCAGTCTAACTCAGAAGCATCCTCGCATAGTTTATTGACATTCATACGTCTGAAACTGCGAATTTGGAGAATTTTGGGAGGAGATTTGGGAGGTTTCAGGATATAGGAAAGGAAGATTAAGTCGTGATGGGAAAATCCAGGAGCAGGGAGTTGACCGTGAGAAGAGATAAGGTTTGGAGCAGAGGTGAGCATTAAATCAAGCCAGGTATCCTGGTGTTCGATATTGTGATGAGTGGCTTGAAGAGGAAGGACATGGAAACTGATTGATTCGATGATCTGAAGGAGATTGAGAGTACGAGGAGAGTTTAGAGCAAGGAGGTCAGTGTTAAAATCGCCCATGATGATGTGGTGTGTGTATTCCGACCCTAAAGATTCCAGAACTGTTTCCAGACTGGAGAAGTAGTTGACAGCGGGGGGGCAATAGACTACACCTAGAATAACATTAACTCCCTTGACACAAACTTCAAGAATGAGATATTCCGCGTACGTGGAAAGGTCGGAAGAGGAAGAGGCAAGGATTTTATAGGGTAAAAAACTACGAAGGTAGATGGCGACACCACCACCTCTTTTGTCTAAGCGGTCGTTGCGGATGAGGACAAAGCCAGTGAGAGGATATGAAGTAGAAGGTAGATGAGGTTTGAGCCAAGTCTCCGAAATCAGGACGGCATGGACGTAGTTGTCTGTGAAAGTCTCAGTCAAGTCGCTAAAGTGACTGGGGACACTCTGAGCGTTTATGTGGCACACATTTAGTAGAGGACGGGATTGATTTGAAAATGTTTGCCGTAAACTATCACCCAGTGTCTCTGGTAGGGAACTAAAACTATCATCGTCTGAAGAGTCATTCGCAGAAAAATAGACATCATTATCATCATCGATCATTAGTGTATAAATGTAAGCCTATTTAATAAATATTCTATTTAAATAAAATAAATTCTATCAAAAATATGTTTAAAATTATATATAAAATGTATACTATATGATAAGAAGGCCGAATTATGTGGAGCGTATTTCTATACCACCCGCCAGCCGGCGCACAAAAATAACTAATATATATGTAAAACAAGTTGTAAGATAAAAAAAAAAACATTATAACAATTAACAGTAAGGTGACTATTAATGCAATTCTAACAAAGGGGAAAAAAAATAATAATTAAAGTATTTAAAGAAAATTACAACCAAACATTATAAATAATTACAACTTTCCGAACGCACCAAATTTGATTTCGAACGAACGAAACGTCGACTTGACAGTTGTTTTAGTTGTCATTTGTCATTGTCCCGATAATTTCAATGTAAGGTACAACATAATAGTTAGAAAACAATTAACATATTTATCATTACAAACTGATCATGAGATAAATACATGGATGAGCAGATTGTCTAACTCTTGCATAAACAAGTAAAAAGTAGTGTGACGAATAATCACTGTCTCCGAGAAGTTTTTGTGGTTATGACCGAACTCGCATTCCCGGTATCGCTCCTGTACGTTGATGCTGCAGTAGGATATTTTGTCATCAAAGGCTTTAACTCGTCCGGGGATGTTATTTTATGGCGACTGTTATCGGAGGCCTTGATTACTATAGTGCCATCCTGTGTCCAGCAGGCTGACATGCCAAAATGTTGTCGAGCCATACTGAAAGCTGTCTGTCGGATTTTAGTCAAAAACTCTCTTACCGAATAGCTGGACCCCTTCAAAGCCGTCTTTGCCTTCCAGACAGCAACTTTAACCTCCAACGTAGAGAATCTAACCAATATTGGGCGACGATGTTCCTTGGATGGTGCCCCAATGCGGTGACAGAGCTTAATGTTGAGTGGTGTGACATCCTTGAGACCCATCTTCTGGTGGATGATATCATGCAAGGTCTTCCTACAATCCTCTTTGACTGCTTCAGGTACTCCTAGGAAGATAAGTGCCTTGTGTCGATGCCGAGTCTCCATAACATCAACCATCTTTACGCACTCATTGATTTGTTTCCGAAGAAGACTCAATATGTTGAACATCAGCTCCCGGAATGTTCTAAACTCCTCTGAAACCCGTGCAACAGTCTCCTTGGTGTTCCCTCCAGAATGCAGTTGTGACTCCAACTCAGCCATTCTCTTGGAAAAGCTTTCTTCTAGACTGCTTTGAGCTATTTGAATTTCCGCCAGTTAAGACATAATTGTGGATTGCAGTGACAATTAAAAAGTTTGTTCTATGGTAATAGTTATGAGATTGTGCAAATGTGCTGGCAGGCGGTTTAAATACTTTCTTCAATTCATGTAAACAGTATATCAACTGTAAGTACTATGTATATTTCACTCTATTTATTGAAACTTAAGAAGTAATTAATTAAAAACAAATAAGAGCTTTCAAGAATGCTTGTAAACTTTTCAACACCTACCCGCGAAAAAAAAAAATTTATGAGATGTACACGCGAGACATCCGCGCGGGGCAAACCTATTATCAAATAAATATCTGCAAAGTTGTCTAAAATCTTATCTACGCATACTTTTTATGTTTAGCAAAAAAATTCGCATAACCATACCTATCACCAAGCGGGTATATGTATCAAATATTAGAAATTTCATCTAAATTAAGTATAGAAAAGTTTAACCCTTGATCACATTACATTAAACCTTAGATCATTAATATTTCTAGATGGAGTGTCGCACTGCAATACAACTGAACCAAACGGCCAACTTTATTATGCTGGTGTGCGTGATAGTAAATGGTCATTTATTCATAAGATATTTGTTATTAGCACAGAAAACAAGTAGCAGTAGTGTAATATTCATCATCTATATAAATAAAAATGAATCGCCAAATGTGTTGCTAAGAGCAAAACTCAAGAACGGCTCGACCAATTTTTTTGATATTTTCGTTAAGGCACAAGGAAGGTTCTTATGGAGAGAAAAACCGTAAAAATAGTGAGAAAAATAGCAAAACCAACTCTTTTCTCTGCCTATACAAAACACAGAGTAAATAATAATTAAAACACATGTCCCCAGCTGTCAAACATTTGTCGTCAATCAATAACTTTTGACAGAACGAAGTCTGTCGGGGCAGCTAGTAGGTATGTAATAAAAATAAGACAATCTCAAATACCGTAATACGATACGTAAAAACGTACTTTCGATCCTGGGAGAGCCATACTTCGGCACGTATGGGCAATGGGCAGGCTCGACCGGAGTGATACCACGGCCTCACAGAAAATCGGCAGTGAAGCAATGCTTGCATTGCTTTTCGCTGCGTGAGTGAGATTACCAGAGGCCCTAACCCTTTCCTCTACCCCTCCCCCCTATTCCCGCCCTTCCCCTCCCCCCTTTCTCCTGCCCCCTGCCCCCTTTTCCCGGCGGCAGTTGTCATTTACCATCAGGTGACCCGTCTGCTCGTTTGCTCCCTATAACATAAAAATAGAAGTTTACTTTATTCATAGAAATAACATATCTATAAATTAACTATTAAACTTTCACTTTTCATGATAATATAATTATGTTGACGGGAATTAACGTGATTACGTATTTAATTTTTTCTAATCATTACGGACAATAGAAAGGTAAGGTAGGTACTAACTGTATTGCATACATGTACAATATCATCGTGTCCACCAACACCAATAGTAATAAATAGTGTAATTAAATGAAAATAGAATCAGATAACATATTATTATTATTCTAACTGCACGTTTCAAAGTTTCAATTTATAAACTCTGGTACAGTTTCGTTGCCAAGCAATTGACAACAAAAAAAACCGAATGTACAGACTATAGCTACTGTGTGGATCTTGTATAACGCGAAGGCCGCGAATGATAATTAGTACACATCACAGTAAGATGGCTATAGTCGGATATAATATGTAGCTACATACAGTATTATACTGTTATATAAAAGCGGTACATTAACTGTCGTACTAGGAATATAGGTACCTACGTAACCACAGATACGATAATAGTTACTCCGTAACTATGATGCGCACGATCTAGTACCTAATATAATTATCTAATCTAGTAAAATGATTGTAAAATTTATTGTTAATGTTATTGTTATGATTGACTTTTTTTAACATTATTTGTTTAGGTTGCATAATTTCGTAACAAAAGGTAAAGATTAAATGAAGATAAAAGTGTTGTACACTTGATTAGATAGTTCTTTATTATATAGATTTGTATGATTCTGTAAATATAAATAAAGATTATAATAATAATAACTCCACACATCTCACACACGGCCGTCTGATCCCAAACTAGGCAGAACCTGTACTATGGTAACTAGAATGCTGATAAACATACTTATATATTTTTAAATACATACATATTATAGATAAAATTGATTGTTTTTATGGTTCTGTAAATTATTTTAATAACAGACTCAGTGGCGGATTTACCAGTAGGCTGAAGCGTAGGGCGGCAGATATTAGGGGCGGCAAATTTGGCGACTATAATATTTTTTATGTCTTGTCCTGGGGTATCGAATTAGATAGACCGACCGGTAGGGGCAGCAAAATTTTAATAGCCTACTGGCGGCAAATGTGTGATTCCGCCGCTGCGCTGGACAGACCACTTGTAACACTTGTTTTAGTTATGATAATTTCTTTAAAAAAGCTGAAGACTAAAGGAAGATTCGTATGCGCCATCATTTATTGGTTCAATTTGAATGCTGGATGAACTGTTTGACCTCCTTCCAATAACGTTGTTGTGATTTTAGGTGAATGTGTCAAAATTAATACGATCAAAATAAAATTCCTCCAGTTTCGTTGTTCCCAACTTTAACCGACTTCAAAAAACTTTTTAACAAAAAAAAACCGGACGGAAAAGAACTAAAAAGCAAGAAATAAATAAACCTTTTAAATCTTAAGTATCGAGCTTATTTACATACACTAAATTTTTTTAAATAAACTAATTTTGAGTCGGCGCCAAACAACAAACTGATTAATTATAAGTATAAATTGTAAAATAAGTACCTATAAGTTCGATCCCTGATCAAACTATCTTCTAAAGATGCAAACTCGCAATTCTTGCTTAAAAGACGCAGTGCAATCACGTACTGTTGTATCGATTCCCCTTCCTCTTGATTGCGGGTAAAAAACTTGTATCTAGTTAGTGTTACATTTGTTTCAGTTCCGAAATACTCATCAAACTTTTTTAACAATATGTTGACGTCATCGCGCTCCTTGTCACTCGCGAATGTGAAAGTTTGATAAATATCGAAGCCATCTGACCCTATTAGGTTAACCAACAAACTAGCTTGAACACTGGGTGCTTCTTTGTCTACACCTGAAGCCTTCACAAATAACCCGAATTGTTGTCTCCACTTTTTCCAGGCCTCGGCACGGCCGGCCGGCCCACCGGCGCCGTCCATGTTTAAATCCGAAGGCGGTCGGGCGTGTTCCATTTTCGTCACCGATTTGTACGTGTAATATGCACGAAAATTATATCACAACTACCAACGATCACTTTTCTCACTTAAATATACTAATTTCACTCCTTTTCGCTATATTTATGCCAAATAATGATAAACCGCTGTCACCATGTTGTGTTTACAATGAAACGACCGAGTGCGGGGCAAACACTGATTTATTCTCTCCGAACTTATAGCTACCCTCACAACAATATTATATTACAACATATGTTATTGTATTAAATCTTTAAAGGGAGGAACTAACACAACACAGTGCGACAATCGAATCCGAAAAAAACATGAATATTGTCAACACAATGCCGTTGATTAATAGAATATAAACTAACTAGCTGCAACTTCGTTGCCGTGGAAATTTTGATAAAATCTATCTCATGGGAACCGTATATTTTTCCGTAGTGTATGTGCTATCCCAGGCTATAATCTATCTCTGTGCCAAATTTTATCCAGATCCGTTAAGCCGTTTTTGCATGATAGAGTTAGAAACGATCCATCCATCCTCACAAAGTTTTGCCTTTATGATTACAAAGATTACGATAGAAGTATAAGAGCAACACTTCATGTGCGATTCGAATTTCCTATTTACACAGTTTTTTTTATAAAAAATCCAACAATTTCAAAATAAGAATTAGTATCACACTAACTGCGCCCCGCGGTTTTACCCGCGTAAGTCCCGGTGTCATAGGAATATCGGGATAAAAAGCCTATGTGTTAATCCAGGTTTCCAGCTATCTGCATACCAAGTTTCATCACAGTCGGTTTTAGTAGTTTTTGCGTGAAAGAGTAACAAATATCCATACATTCACACATCCATACATCCTCACAAACTTTCACGTTTATAATATTAGTAGGATTTTACTAACAAAAAGTGCATTTACTTCTAAGCGGGCTAATGTAATAACTTTAGATGGCGATGATACGCGAAACATTGCCAAATATCTGAAATATGAACGGTTGGAGGTTTGTCCCAGGACAGTTTTATAAGTCGAAGTTCCTTAATTATTAACTTAGTGTAATTTTTGGCAAAAATATTTACACAAATAGATTTCAGACATTTGCATACAATTTCAAGTGCAAAATTGTAAAACCATTATGAATTACAATAATAAGTCAACAAAGTAATATTCCAAAAACGTAAAATGTATGACGTATGTAGAGACGGGAGGCTACAATTACAATCAGTATTCTGTGGTGCAATGAAGAATATTATAATCCACGCACAATATTTTCAAGTAACATTCGTTTCTATCGATCGAGTAACTGTATTATAATATTTATAGTTCATGAAAGGCATTATATAAGTGGTACATGTTCGGTATCTTGGATTACTATTTTTTATTTTATTTGTTTATTTATTTATTTATTTATCTCTTTATTGTATACCTTCAATATAAGATACAATCAAAAAAATAATACAAACATTCAGGCATATCAATTGGCGGTCTTATCGCTCACGGCGATCTCTTACAGACAACCTTTGTACGGATATTAACAAATATATTTCAGGGTAGTATGTGGTGTACTGGGATAGGTTAATATATATTTTAATATATACTGAGTATACTATACTTATATTACCACAAACATACTACATACATACATAAAAATATAAATATGTAGGTACCTATATATACATATATAAGATATAAATATTTAGCAGATTAAAATGAGATAACCCCTTATAATGATATATATATATATAATAATATAATTAAAAAGTATTTATAATGACAAATAATAATCCTTCACTTGTTTTTTAAATGAGTGCAACGTTTTGGCTTGTCGAATTGTTACAGGCAAGTTATTCCATAACCTGACCGCTTGCACCGAAAAGGACTTGTCAGTAAACTGCGTGGAATGTTTCGGCATTTTCAGCTTTAAATTCTCCGATGATCTCAGGTCCCTGCAATGTGTGTTGTGTTGGAACTCAAAACGTTCTTTAAGATAAGAGGGAGTGTAAGGATGGAACAGAGTTCTGTACAGAAGAGAAAGAATATGAACATTCCGGCGAAGGCGTATAGGTAGCCACTTGAGGTTAGAACGATACTCTGATACATGATCATATTTGCGTAATCCAAATATGAATCTAATGCAGACGTTTTGGAGCCGCTCAAGTTTGTTCAGTTGGTCTTCGGTGAGATCGAGATAGCTGACATCACCATAGTCAAGGATAGGAAGAAGAAGAGACTGTGCGAGCGCAATTTTCGTGTTGGTAGGAAGGAAATTCCGAAGCCTTCGCAGAGATCCCGCTGTTGCAAATAATTTACGGCTGATTTCTCCGATTTGAGGGCGCCAGGATAGGAACCGGTCCATATAGATTCCTAAGTTTTTAACCTTTTTACTATATGGAATAACCGATCCATTGCAACAAATAGCTGGCATTTGCTGAAGGTTTATTCTGCAGTTGAGCCTAGGACTACCCACTACAATGACCTGTGTCTTTGACAGATTTAAAATTAGTCCATAATCCTTACTCCAGGTACATATTTGCGTTAAATCTTTGTTGATAACATCAACTGCTTCTATTATATTATCAGGATCGGCTTTTGAGTAGATTTGGAGATCATCTGCAAAAAGATGGTAGGAAGAAAGTAATCGATTTGTGATTGAGTTTATAAAAACTGCAAAAAGTAACGGGGATAACACGCCGCCCTGAGGTACGCCCGCAGATGTAGTGCACCAAGAGGAGTAAACATTATCAATACGAGCACGCTGCTGGCGACCATACAGGTAACTATGAAACCAGTCAATTGCTGATGGAGATATGTTAAGAGAGCATAATATACTTAGCAAGACATCAAAGTCAACGGTGTTGAAAGCATTACTAAAATCTAGTAAAGCAAGGACTGTCAGCTTTCCTTCCTCCATGCCCAACCTGATATCCTCCGTAATATGGACTAAAGCTGTGGTAGTACTGTGGCCGGGCCGAAAACCTGATTGGAGAGGATTTAGGAGACAGTTCTTTGAGAGAAACTTAACTGATTTATTTATTTATCTAAGGACTAACACTACTACTATTCCAAAATCACGATAAATATCTAGTGAGTAAGTAGCATTTACTAATCAAGAGGCGATTTCTCGAGTTCTCTAAAACTTTTTTCTTGTCTCGAGTAAAGCCAAATTACTAGAGATTTTCCGCTTTGAGAAATATCAACGAGTAACTCTATTACCCTAAGAGCAATATTACCTATCTACTTATTACAAAATTATGACGATTTTATTACCAGTGTTCCTAATTTAGATCTTAATTCACCTATAGATGTTTACATTCAAAACTAATTAATTAAAAAAAAAAAAAAAATATTTTAGTTTCGAAGACCCTTTGCAAAAAATTTTTATAATTAATGTTCCATCATTCACACGACTTTAAAATAATAACCTTTTGCGAAGATGGTTAATAACGTTCATGTCATATTTTTTTACATATCCTACTTCGTAAACGCACATGCTCCTAACTGTCACATTCAGTTATCAAAAAGTCGTCGTGATAAAGATTTTTTGTCACTCAAGTACTGTAAAGTAAAATTATTTTAAATTAAAACATCGATCGCGGGCGGTGGCTAACCCTCATAGAGCAACGTCCAAGGCCACTCGACCGTTTTTAAAGGTGATGATAATGTATATACTCTGTCCTTGTAATATCGATACCGTAGAGTACCTCAAGGCATTGATTTTTCTATAAACCGAGACAGTAAATATTGGTAGATGCTCGTTAGTCAGTATATAATGTCTTAGAGATTTTATGTGTCCGTAGAACTAGTATCACACGTCCTCACATTTTTGCGATAGTTAAAAATAATGTTTTAATTTGAACTCATTGTGGCTGCATGGATATTCTAGTGTTTGTGATGTGTTTTTGGTGGATAAGCAAGCAGAAAAATATTTTTACAATATTTGAAGACATGTAAGTGATGGAGATTTAGGTCTTGAGAAATAATAATATTTACTTACAGTGTAGTAAATAATTCTTACCCATTACAGCCTCCTTTCTACAATTAAAATAGATTAAAAAAGAAGTTTATGGTCTTAGAATTATACTTGAAATGATACAGAGGACTCTTGGCTGTGGTGGTATCGTTATATTTTTACAATCAATCATAATACCGGTTACAAGTTGTAATTTTATGTTTATACTAACAGCACCCCGCTGTTTCACCCGTGTAAGTCCCGATCCCGTGGGAATATCAGGATAAAAAGTAGCCTATATGTTAATCCAGGTCTCCAGGTATCTACATACCAATATTTTCGACTTAGTGGAATTAATTATTCGATATTAGTGGAATTTTCTTTTTATCGTTTTGGTTTAACACTATGTGTTAATTCAAATTTATTTATTAGCAAAAAGTTAGAAGGTACAATAGTCTTACATGCTAGACATTTTAGTGCAAAGAATTTTAGTCACAATTGATTTGGCATGTGAATATACTCTATCACCAAAACGAATGAGATTTAGAATGTTATTGTTTTATAGAATTTCAAGATAATAAAATATATGTTATATTTATCTCAGTAGTCAGTTGCAATGGAAGTCATTGTTTTAGGATTAATTTATCCAACAAATGCAATAAACTGTGATTTTATTGTAGTTAGTAACTTAGTAATAAAATTTATCTGTGATGCACACTTTAGTCATTTAGAATATTGTTATATTTTGAAGTGAAGACTTCTTTATGCACATTTCTTTATTTATTTATCTCTATATTGTACACCTTTCATGTGAGATATAATCAAAAAACAATGCAAACATTCAGGGATAACAATTGGCGGTCTTATCACTCACGGCGATCTCTTCCAGACAACCTTTGTACGGATATTAAAAAATATATTTCAAGGTAGTCTGTGGTGTACTGAGATAGCTTACTGTTGATTTTAATATATACTTAGTATACTATACTTATATTACCATAAACATACTACATACATACATAAATATGTTATGGGGAAAAAGCACTGAACTTGTGACTGTCACGCTAATAATACATATATAGATCCACTAGAGGGTGCTAATCTAAACATTGAGTTCTGTCAGCTCCTTATTAATTAATGTCACCAACCTGCTAATGTGAAGTTTTAAGTTTGTTGTTTCGTTTAAGTTTTTATTTCTGTCAGCAGTCCCATGACTATTTTTTGTAAATTTTGTCAAACAAGCACACAATATGCACACCTAATAGTAAGCAGTTACTGTTGGATATAAAAATCAGTAATGCTACTTGCATATAAAGCTATCCTCACCGAGCATTACCAAAACCAAGATTGTAACGGTCAACTCATATTGAGCGGCAAAATGTATAAAATATAAACCCTATCACATAAAAATATACCTGAAAATTGTATGCCACTGTCTGCTAGACTAGATTATACTACAGTGGAATCCGGTTATAGCGACACCCAAGGGACTGGTGATATTATGGAAGACATATTAAAGGAACTGACAATTTTTTTTTTTTTTTTTGTTAAAATTATAACATACATAATGTACTACGAGTAACTTTTAAACTTTCGCGTTCCATGATATAATATTATCTACGTATTTACGGGAATTAACGCGATCACGAAAAGGTATTACATACCTCTGAATTGCCTGACGTTTCGACCAGGTTGCACTGGCCGTGGTCACAGGTTGACTGGCTCAGCGTTGCACGCCCTCCGTCATCGACCTCGTGTGGTAGAAGATTCTTCATCCACCTCCACTTTTTGATATTCTTGATATTTTCGTTTCGCCATGTACCGTCACATACTATACTAACAGTGTCCCTATTCTGTAAGCAAACCGATGTGCCCCTATCCTGGTGTTCACCCGACTGCGCATAAAAGCGAGGTGGTATGGTATGTTTTTTATCACTGGATTCCACACACATATGGCATGTAGGCTGGTTGTCTGTTCACCTCCGGATGCTTGCGTCTCATTGTCGGTTGCTTCCGTGTTCCATTTACCTAATATCCGTTACTTTTAAGTACCTCCTGAACATGATCCAGCTCTCGCTCCAAATGTTCAGGGTCACAAAGATCGTATGCTCTGTTTTTGAGTGAAGTCATAACAGATTGCAGGTGTCGGGGATGATGATGAGACGTGACGAGTAGGCTTGCGGTACACACAGTGCGACAAGGACCCATCTGATCTCGCGGTTACTTTGACATCTAAAAACGACAATTACCTATCCGCCACCTCATATGTGAACCTTATCTTGGGGTGAATAGAGTTGAGGTGTTGTAAATATTGATCTACTTCCTGTTTATTTCCTTTGACGAGACATCAACAGCAGAATATTGTTCAAGGTCTTTCTTTTTCTATGGGCAGTCCTCTATTCAGAGCTTTCGCCCAGACAAACAGCGGCACTTCATCATCATAGTTGTTGGCAGCAACACTGGTACTTTCTGAACTGTGTCGGACAAATCTAGCGTATTTATGAAGTTGTCGCTGACGTAAGCTTGTTCCAGGCGTCGTCAATCATTAGAATGGCATCCAGTATAGTGATCTTCGGATGTTTAGCACTGCTGGTGTCTTCATTTGAATTAAGACTGTCGATAGTTTTTAGAATTTTAACTCGAATTATTCCTTGGTCCATATGTTGCAATCTGGGGCGCAACAACCCTAAAAAAGTGGGGTGTCCAAAATATTTTTTATGAAGACTAAAAAAAAAACCGGCCAAGTGCGAGTCGGACTCGCAGACCGAGGGTTCCGTAAAATATTTTTATTATATGATGTAACTAAAAATCTACGGTTTTCGCAATTTTCACTTTATCTGTGCTATAAGACGTTGCTTCGTACCAAATTTCAAGATTCTGAGATCACGGGAAGTACCCTGTAGGTAATATCAACCACTAATAGCTGACCCATGCGACAGGACACAACACATATTCGAAAGAAAGTACCGAATACAACTATACGAAAACGACCGAGATCAATCTGGCATAAATGAAGTCCGGATCTACACGGGGTCAGGGAGCAGGAGCCGGAGTTTTCTCACAAGACAAATATAAAAATATCACTGGCGTTAGGCCAACACAGTTCCATATTTCTATGTGAGTGTTGCGATAACCTACGCCGCTACCGTGTTCATGTCAAAAGGTAAAAAGGAGTACAACATCCGTATACTGTCAAACAGTATGGCCATCCTGAAGGCTCTGGAGGGCAACACCATGAACTTCGGTCTCATTTATGAATGCAACCAGACGCTAGAGCAGGGCATAGTAATTCACTCGGGAACGACGCCGCCGATGAGCTGGCAAGAAAGGGATCTGTAACGTCAGTGGCAGGTCCAACTATACTGCTGCCACTTTCCTTTAATCAACTTCGCTCATGGGTAAGGCAACGGACTCGTGAAGCGCACAACGGTCGCTGGGCCGACACACCCGGCTGTAGGCAGTCTAAACTGGTGTTGACCTAGATCTCACCACGTTTAACTGGCAGACTGCTCAGTCTTAACCTACTTGACATCCGAATAGTTGTAGGAACCATTACGGGCCACTTGGCCCTAAACCGGCACCTATTCACCATCAGTGCGACAGACAGTCCCCTATGCAGAGGATGTCTCAACGCGGAGGAAACATCCGCCCATGTTATCCTGGAGTGCGAGGATGGGACCACACAACGGGCACGTATCCTCGCGGGTGCGAGGTCGCTCCTAGAAGCCCCAGGAGGTTACTGTACTTCTGGAAGGAGCTAGGCTGGTTCAACTAGTCAGTTATTCGAACGCATAATGGACCGCCTATGAGTCTAAATGCGGAGCCCTATACCAATACCAATACCCTGTAGGTTTTGATTCCCTTAAGAGTGTCGAAAATTTTCGGAAATTTGCGGCATAAACGGCTGTATCTTTTGATTGCGTTGGCTTAGAAGTTTGTTTTTTTCACAGCTCCAAGGGACAGCAGACCTGAGTATTTGATATAAATTCCAGCTTGATACCTCCACGCGTTCCTGAGGAAAAAAATCCTGACAGACAGACAGACGGACGGACGGACAAAAAAGTGATCCTATAAGGGTTCCGTTTTCTCCTTTCGAGGAACGGAACCCTAAAAAGGTTATCAAAAATCTTTTTATGGTGAACAACATTTTAATTACAATTTATTTTTATTCACATTTTTGTTTTTGATTCACATTTCTATCGCATCGTCTTCTGGGTTATGTGGGGGTATTTGGACACCCTCTAAGGTGTCTTATTATTTAGATAAACTATAAAAAATTTATAAACCTATTTTGAGTCGGCGCCAGATAAAAAAAATATTAATTACCTACGTAGAGCCTTCTCCATTTCTACGTAGGTACATATAAAATTTAGATAATTAATCAGTTTGTTGTTTGGCGCGACTCAAAATAAGTTTATAATTTTTTTATAGTTTATCTAAATAAATAAGGTACTCGAGACTTAAAAGGTTTATTATTTTTTGCTTTTTAGTTCTTTTCGTTATTTTATTTTGTTGTTAAAAAGATATGAGGATCAGTCACATAACAAAATATTAGATTTCTAAATATGGGGGCCTATGCACTATAACATTCTGATCATTTCGTTTTTTAAATGATTCAAATCCAACAAGAAATGACAAAGTTATTAAAGTTTTCTTTTCGGCTATTTCAAAACGCTTGCTCGGAGCTGCGCTTGGTATGATGACGTCACACGTCGCGTATCGCGCCCGCCACCTAATCGCTAAATCGCTACTTTGGTCAGTTTGGTTCAGACACAGAAATCTAAGATTTCTGTGAAATCTAAGATTTCTGTGAAATCTAAGATTTCTGTGGGTTCAGATTATTCACCGTTTCGCTCATGTCGTTGCATGTAAATTATTTAGTTTTTTCTATAATTTGATGTTATATTATTAGTAAAACAGTATTTATATTGACATTGTGTATCTATTGATATTTAAATAGATACGAGTAGGTAGTTACCTATTATGGAGGTCGGTTTTGTAGGGATAAAATGAAAAGGTAAGTAAGTCTATACATAACTACTACTACTAACTACCTACTTACCCACTTTAACTGCGTGTTCTGAGGATGAGGTTTTTCTGGATTATTTAAATCATACAAATATTATCTCTAACAAGTGCAAAGCACAAATCCAACTGAGCCCTCAGTTTAAACAAGATAAATCTTTAACTACACACGAAGTTGACTATGACGAAAACTATTGTTTGACCATTTTATCCGAATGCACTGCATTTTGGAAATACATATTTAAAAAATTAGGTACAACAAACATTCGCCTGATTGTATATCATAGGATACAAATAAAACAATACTCAACAGTAAGTATCGGGCGCCCGGCGGCAGGCGCGCTTTCACATATAATCATAGATTGCGTTTATCACAATACATGACAAAATCACCCACCCGCTCAAGGGACCTCTTTTTTTTTTTATTGTATAGGGGGCAAACGAACAGACGGGTCACCTGATGGTAAATGACTACCGCCGCCCATGGGCACCTGTAACTCAAGAGTCATACTGGGACTGGGACTGGGACAGGGGAAGGACAGGAATAGGTGAGAGGGAAGGGTTAGGGCCTCCGGTAACCTCACTCACGCGGCGAAAAGCAATGCAATCATTTCTTCACTGCCGGTTTTCTGTGAGGCCGTGGTATCATTCCGGTCGAGCCCGCCCATACGTGCCGAAGCATGGATCTCCCGTGGTCTGGGTACAGCCCTGGCTCGAATATCCTTGAATTCCATTGTTTACTTGAGTAGGTAGGCATTATGCATGAACGAACGAACATCATCTGTGTGAACGAACATCAAAGCTATCCGCGGAAATTCAAATGTTATTAAGAAATGATAGAAATAATATACAAAACGGTAGGTATATTATAATAAAATCTATACGGTCAGTGGATCTATTCGTGAATTTTAGCTTTATGACATGCGCAGTGCAGTATTTTATACCAAATTGTCTACTGCGCATCGAAACTGCGAACTTTACGAATGATTAGCACTAGATCCGTTGACCATATTGTACCTACTGATACTATGTAGGTATTCTAGCTAGGATACTGCAGCTACTTACGTCAAAATGATCTTCGCAACAGTACCTATAAAGGAGTTTTGTCATTTCTCCGCATTGCTCTACACAATTTTTTTTAGTCAAAAAAAGCTTATTAGGTGCATTAACGCTTGTGTTTTTGCATAATACTTATTTGACGGCATTATCACTTTAAAAAATAATCTAAAAAATCAGTAATCGTCAGGTCGTTGCCCTAACTGCGCTGGACTAGAAGCTTACCAAGCTGGCGACGCGACGGCGACCCGCCACTTTTGCCGATACGCGATGAATGACGTCACAGCCTATACGGTCTTTCTCGCGCGCGTTTCTTATAGTAGATCCGAACCTAAATCGACATTCACCGGGTTGACAATAGAATCAAACGTTAATGTTGAAGATTTTCCACCAATTTTTCCGCTGACAATATTGTGTCTACTCTTGAAACAGTTATTCCAACTTGCCGAACAATCAAAATCAAGAATAACTAGGTAATTCAGTTCGTTGTAGCCCGCGGGAAGATATTGAAGTAGCATTTCCATAAACGCTTCTTGGACGTTAACGTTTAGGATTACCTAAGGGTTATTAATTGTTGGCTATTTAGCAAAAAAAAATGCTGTAAATTTGTTTAGCTAATGTGAAGCCGTAGTAAACCTGGTTTATCATCACATGTAATGTATCGGATGTCTAATGATTCTTGTTTCGCTAAAGTAATCCAATTATCGTACTTACCTACTCATTTAAGTGTACATTCTCGTGATAATAAGTAGTGTACTAAATATTTTATAAATAGAAACATCATTTTAATTTCACGAAAGTGATATTTAGCTCTTGAGATAATTATTCTGCAGCAGTTGGAGCGAAGGCTATACCGTACGACCTGTTTATATTCTACAACAAAAGATTATTGCATGTGTGTGTGAAATGTGTTTACATTAAACACACATTTAGGTGAATGGTGAAAAGACTGAAGAAGTAAAAGTCGACCAAGTTACTATACCTACATACGTAATTTAGGTACGAGTACCTACTCGCACGTAATTAACTCAGCATTTTCATTTAAGCCATAGGCCCGTCTTTAGTGGACATAGGCCTCTCCAAAAAACTTCTGTAAGTCTTAAAGTCGCGTAATTTTATGTTTGAGTAAAAAATTATACAATAATTCTTCAAAAGCAAAATTTAAGGTGCCTATTAACAGTTAAGCTGTTCAATTGTCTGTAAAATTAAGTAGGTATAAACGTTTCATAACAGTCTTAAGAACCTTGTGTGAAATAGTGTTTAATATCGGCATATTTGAGTCTTGGAAGTATATTCTTTAAATCTTGTAATCGACTAAAATCGAATATGTAACCAATTGCCAGCCAAATTGGTAAAGATAAATTACCTGCCATCGCAATTTTGTTTACGACAATATAAGTCAAGAACATAAGATAGAAATCGAAGAATTAAATATATCTCAAAAAGTGAAAATTGCTGAAGTTAGTTCAGTCAAACTGATATTGTTGTAATGGGATCCAGTACGCTACATTAAATTCCACTACATCAAAGCCTATTAATAACATCGCATTAATTACATCAGCCACTTATCATATCAAACGTTTGTGTGTATTTAATCTTTACTAACTCGAAATTACAAGTCGAACGCTTACATGATAGAAGCGTTAGCAATTCGTGATATATAAAATTGGCTATTAGTATACAATATTCTAAATAAACACATTAATGATTGGAAAAATAATCACTTACTTTAGGTACGTTATCGATGAAATTAATTCAATGGCATTCGACGAAGCTATTCGGGCCCGTTGACGCCCACGTCAGACATTTTTTATCGATAATTATAAAAAAGCTTTGATAAAATTATTGTCATTACAACTCAATTTTAAAAACATTTTTTTTATTACATCTATAAGTTAGGGATTTTTTTTAGATTATTTATACACGTCAACATGAAAAGAACATTTTTAACCACAAGTACGGTCAGTGAACAGTTCTTTTTATTTGTCGTTATTTTGCTAAAATATATGTACTTAACTCTGAATGTATTTTATTTTTCGCTGTCGGTACATTCTACCATATGGTTTTTTTTTTCAATGCAGCTCAGTGCACGTCAGTATAACCCACCATGGCTAGTGGATCCTGGGAGGAGTTTTTTGCCGTGCACCTGCCCCCTCCAGACTTTGAGGACAATCGGTCATTGCTGAAGGAGTTCTGTGAGAGACATGACCAGTACTGCAACAAAATTGTACTTGTTACTGTAAGTAAACATATTCACATTTACACATATAACTTATGTATTGAGGTAGTAGAAAGTCAAAGCAATGCAAATTCGGACTTACAAAACTTTCACCTAACAGGTACTTGAAGTAAAAGATTTACACCCGTATTTACAAACAATGATTATGAGGACTCACAGTGAGCCTGGACACATAGAGATTTCAATTCTTAAACAATACTTGAGCGATGGACAACGCTATGCGTTCATTAAAGCATAGCGTCAGTGGGAGTGACAGTTGATGAATATTGCTGTTTTAGATAGATAGATAGATAGTACTCTTTATTGTACACCATACACATGATATATATAACAACTTAAACATAAAATGCACAATGGGCGGCCTTATCACAACAAGCAATATCTTCCAGGCAATCTTTGGATGGACAGGACTGTAATGATTTATTTCATACTTCTGATTGAACAGAGGACAAGAATTACGAGAATAGTAATTCGAGATTTTCAAACTCCTTATAATTACTACAGTGAGGAAGATTACAGTCCTTACTTACATATAGTAGTAGTTTGCGCGACTGTTTATAGTTTAGAACAATACTTTACATTGTCCTCACATTTAACTTGCGCATATAAGCAATGTAACCAAACAGTTGTAAAAAAGATGTTGAAAAAGAGTGTCCTTGGAGTTTCTTGTCTGTTCTTCTCCACAGGATCTACTTATTGGAGGCAAACTAGCTTCACGACTGACTTAGTCTGACTGACTACTACTCCTGATAATTCAAAAATACATATATTTTGTTTAATTGAATTAAATGATTTTGATTTGATCACTATCAATCTTTTCAAAAATGGTTCGGTTTCAATAGTATATCGAGCCGTTCGTCAAAACTGTTTTGTGGTCAATCCTCAGTTCCTCGGCTATGTCGTGACTACTAATATGCCGATCTTGCTCCACTGTTTCAAAAATGGCATCGACTTTATCCGTATAAGGGCGACTAGAGCGAGCTGCATCTTTGACATCAAAATTCCCTGACTGAAAACAACCAACTTTGGGCTACTCTTACTGACAATGCATTAGGTCCATAAACGTCACAAATGTTTTTCGCGACTTTAGTCGCATTTTTCCCGTTTTTGTAATAAAACTTCAGGAGGTATCGAATTTCTTCGTTAGCTTCACTCATTTTGGCGGACAGAAAACCAAAGAGATTTTTCTTAAATTTTATACATATAAAAATCGTAAAGATTTTTTCCCCGACCTATTATTATGTCCCTGATAATATTATATTAAATGTTTGTTACTTCTTTGTATTTCCTATTGTTTTAATTTTAACTGGGTGTGCCCAGATTACACTTGCCATACGTCTTGTTTTTAATGAGGAAAACTCCAAACATTTGACTTTCGTGGTATAGAAATTAACACCTTTCCTGTTCACACAAACTTAATAACAATTAAAGCAATAAACAAAACAAGTCAGATTAGGAGATCGCAATAAAGCGAACAGAAAAAGATCCACCACCTACAAGTGTAACGCAAGCTCGTCAAACTTAGTGGTACTTTAACAAGTATTCATTATAATATATGTATTAGTTTAATATTATAATTAGTGGATAGTCACTTACAAAATATCATATAATAAAATAGGATTAACGAAATGAGAGCATAACAATTTCAATAGTTTGGCTAGTAGGCGATATCACTTCTAAACTGGTCATTCATTTTTGATTGTTTCATTCAATCTTATAAGCATACTATCAGACTTAGTTAGAGATCTTTTTACCAAAATCAAATCGTATTGCAAAAGATCTATTTAAATCGGGCATCCCTACTTTCACCTAACACAAGTACTCAGTTGATGTTAATTACTAGATGTACATGATACTTGAAGATACTTGAAGTACATGCAGCAAAAGAATTAGATCTACTTAATGTACTATCGAGTTTATTAAGGTGCGAACGTATTGAAGCTACATTCAACATTCACAACAATCTATATGTAGAATGAAGCAGCGCGGCGGTAGCGTAATAGCTAAGGCGTCGGACTTGCGGTCAAGTGGTTTCAAGTTCGTCCACTACTGACTTGAACCCACTCTAAGCTTAGCTGGAGGGGTTAACATGAATACTAGTAGGTAATGTGTGACCCTCATTGCTACTAATATTGCTAAAAAAATTATTAAAAATAGTAATAAATAGCATATTTGCAAATTTCAGTCTGGTGGTACAACAGTTCCTCTAGAACACAACACAGTCCGATTCGTCGACAACTTCAGCGCGGGCACCCGTGGGTCTTCGTCTGCCGAATACTTCTTGGAACAGGGTTACGCGGTGATTTTTATGCATCGGCAGAAATCCCTGGAGCCCTTCACTAGGCACTTCACTGGCCAGAAGCTACTGGATATGCTTGAGATTCAGGATCGAGGGCCTAATACTACAATTTCAGGTAATTAAAATTGTGATAGCATTACACAAACTAGGCCTAGAGCCAAATGCATTATTTTAAACTCCATCCGTTTGATGTTACACTTACACCTGGAAACACTTACCTCAATCACTGACTCTAGCATGCAGTTACAAAAAGATTTTTCGAAAAAAAACGACCCCAACCACTAGACCAAAATAACATGCTAAGACTTCTTAATTGCGATGAAGTTCATTATTCTTACAGCATTTAACTCTAAGTAACATTCCTTACAGTAAAACCAGACAGCGTAGACGTGCTAGCTCCTATCCTCCTGCGATATAAAGCTGCGCATGCGGCTGGAGCCATTTTACACGTGTCTTTCACGTCAGTGTCGGAGTACTTCTGGCTGTTGCGCGCTGCGTGCGAGTGCCTAGCCAATGTCGGGGCCCGCGCTATGTTGTACCTCGCCGCGGCTGTTTCGGACTTCTATGTACCTAAAGATAGGGTGGTAAGTAAGCATGGTGGATGCTGCTTGGCAATACAGATGAATAATTATTTGACGCTCTGATAGTTTACTCTTAAAGTTCGCTTAAGATCATGGGGTCGAGTCCCTGGTTATTGAGTATTATCTGGTAGGCAATTTTTAGTAACAACTCTCTCTCCTATTTCCCCTACCCTATTTTTGGGTGTGTGCTCTGCCTACACCTGCGGGCATATGCGTGTACCCAGCTTTTGGCCCCGAGTGGCAAAATTTTGTTTTATGGCCTAGAGGGGCCAAATATTTTTTTTACTTATACTTTAATTTGTACGTAAGGATACATAGGTACGGCCATGCCTGTAGGGATATGCAGGCATAAGTATATAAGAAAATAAAATCAATGCTACTTCGCAAGCTTTCTTCCTTTACAGCAATGCATCGTATAATCTTTTTTCTTAACAGCCAACACACAAGATGCAGTCCGCGAGTGGAGCCCCAATCATCCAACTACACTTGGTGCCCAAGATGTTAGCTCCGCTAGTTAATCTGTGGGTGCCTGAGGCTTACGTGGTTTCCTTCAAGCTGGAGACTGATGAGAGCTTGCTCATACCTAAGGCTAGGGCTGCTCTGGAAAAGTATAAACATAAGGTATGTTTCAGTATAATTCATTCGCTCGGCGCGAATGTACTATATATTATATTTAAATTTAAATAAATACTATATTTCAATTTTAAGACTTTAGCTCTCTTTAATGAACATTTTAATTAAAATGTGCTAACCAGACGTTTGCTCAAAATACCAGTCGTAAATAACTTAAAATTATTATACGTTATGACGCAATCTTCTTTACCGAAACATCCACTTGGTTTTGCGCGGGGAGGCGCTTGATCATTGTTTCATTGGACCTGTGGCAAATGCCAACTCTACTGAAGTACACTACTGCGGTAGTAGTAGGCATGCCAAATTCGATACGATATATCGATATTTAATACGATATTTTGGCCATATGATACGTTTCTATATATCGTACTCCTACATAAATATCGCATTCAAGTATCGTATCCGACTATGACAACGTTTTTTATTTTGGTAATGATTTTAAAATCACTCTAAACTGACAAGTAAGGAGTTTATTGCCTGTTCTTCTCCACTGGATCTACGAATTGGAACAGGCAACTAGCTTCACGACTGACTTAGTTTGACTGACTACTACTCCTGACAATTCAAATATACCCATAATGGTTTATTTGAAATAAATGATTTTGATTTGATTTGATAAGCCAAATGGAAGTTAAGTAGTAGGTTGACCATTTTGTTATTCGAAATAAGAGATAAGTACGATGTACAACGTTGTTTATTGAACAAGAGATCCTTGCAGTACCGTCAAATAATATTAATAAGAGTTCAATTTTGTGTTCATTTGTTTCATTCCGTCTGAGTATCTTAATTATCTTCGTCTGAGTACATTTTTTAATGGCAGATACAGGTTACATCTGTGTCATACAATTGTAAAAAAAACTTGCTGAAAAAACCTTTCTTAAAATATATTGTAACGCTTGGAGTACTTCTTCTATAATAACTGCGGCGTACTCCACTACGTGTAAAGCTTGGGGCTTTATGTAACCGGGTTCGATAGGTTCTATCTAGAGGAGGAAAATTAAAAGAGCAGGCAAACGCACTATGTGATATAATCAGGATCAGATTATTCGTGTAACAATTATAACTTCAAACAAATTAATTATAAATAATACTTTTTGAATTATTCTGTGCACATTGCACGTCACTCGTCCAGACAGTCTTCTGTCCGCTGGGCGACTCACTTGTCTTCAACATTTATTCTTAATAAAATATTTCGAACGTGTTCTAAATTCGAGTTTGGTGCCACCAGTCTATGCCTCTCGCGTAGTAAAGAGTTATTCTTCCAATCGAAGGAGTATACAAGCTGTAGTTACTGATTTCTTCTTGAAAATGAAAAAAAATATCGTAAAAATATTGAAATCCAAAACCCTTGATATGCAGTATGATGTCGATATAGTCATTATATTGTATATCTATATTAAAAAGCAATCGATATAGTTACGATACGATTGATCGATACAAAAGGATGCGATAATATCGCGTATCGATACAAACGCATTCGATACGGCTACGATACGATTTATCGAAAGAATAGACATTTTTGGGATAGTATTGGTGGAGCGCCAATATATTTATAAAATGCATACATAATCGCACCATAATATATTTCGTTATATTATTAATTTCATAGTCTTTATGTAAACCACATTCTGTTTGTCGAATGCAATTAGTGCTGGTACTGCTGTGATATTGCCAATGTACTCGACGATCTCAAGAGATGGCGTTAGCAGTCTTCAAATAATGTAAGCGCGCTGCACCTGATTGGTGCAAGAAAAAACGGACATACCCTGCTCTCATCGCTTTTCGCTAAGACGCCTTTAATATAAAAATTTTGTTCCGCCACGGACTTCAGTTATATTTCTCGTGAAAAGAAGCTGATTTTCCGTTAGTCCTATAGCCGTGTAGTGTTTGGACTCGCTTGTAACCTTTACAAGGTGTATGTGGAGTGCTCTAGTCTTCGATCGTGACCGGCCGGTCAATACCTTTCAAGAGACCGTAGAAACCTCGCCGCTGCTCGCTGCCTTCTGGAGGATCGGGACTTGGTCGGTGTTGCAGGTTAGTGCTGGCATGATTGTTTTGATCGATAGAAGTGGTTTACTTCCCTACACCTCGTACGCTAACTGTTGAGCAATCACACCCTGGTTGGGCTATTTACACGCCTGACCATATAATTTGGTCCTTACGAGTACGGATAGGCCAGTGATTCACGTAAATATTGGTGAATTTACTTTCTATTCATATCATAAAAAAGATTCACGTAATTCTAGTGAATTCTTGCCGCCATTTTTCCTCGCTCACAGATTTACGTAAAATTGGTAAATTCTGTGTTTAAAACGCACGAGAACTACGTAATTATTGGTAGACTCGTACTTAAATATAATTAATTGTTAGATTTGGTGAATTACGTATTAATTGGTAATAATATCCATTATACTCAATTTAGTTGAACTTATTTATACCTACCTACCCACTTATTAACCGCTCCACCACTGTACTTTACGCTAAGTCATTTTAGGATTTAAATTTAACTTGTGTTTTTACACTAACTAGGTAGATATACCTATCACTTTGTAGTTGTATTGTGATATTATTTTATAAACATGACGGAAAGCGAATCAAGCCGCGAAGTCATGTTGGTTATGTTGAATCAAAAGAAAGAATTATTATTTCAACGTATTAATCGTATGTACACATCGTCGAAAGGTATAATTTCTTTCGATTCATCAACGCGAGCTAACGAGAATTTTCTGGCTGAAACGGAGATGATAGATGAGTTACGCGATAAATTTGAGTCCATTGTTGATAAAATAAATAATATAAATTTGTTATCAAAGATTACGGTCAATCCCGAGTATTCTTGCCTCGATTCATTTGATGATTTATACTCGAGAGTTAAACGCGTTAGAAATAAAATATTAACCACTTCTAAGGTGCGTTCACTCGAGACCAGTAGCTCGATCAAGTCCGTAGTGAAATTAGAACCTTTAGTAATTCCGAGTTTTGACGGACGCCCTGAAAACTGGAATACCTTTTATCAGTCTTTTAAAGCTAATATTCATTTGAATCAACAGCTTTCTGACTCGCAACGTGTACAGTATCTAATTTCTAAACTCACCCACGACGCACTAAAATTCACTTCCGGTATTATTCCGTCAGGTGAAACATATAAAATACTGTGGGATAGTTTGGTTAAGAAATACCACGACAAACGCTCATTAGGTACATATTATCTCAATAATATACTGGACTTAAAAACTTGCTCGCACACTGCGAACGCTCTTGATACCTTTGTTAGTAAATACTCCGCTTCGATTTCAGCTCTAAAAGAATTAGGCATAACAGATCTAACTGATTTTATTTTTCTTCAATGCGCTTTGAGAAGGATGGATCCTCAAACCATCCAAGCCTTTGAACTTTCGATTCGGGATGTGGAAGTGCCTACGACACAACAGCTTATCGCTTTTATACAAGATCAGGCTAAGATTTTGGAGCGCTCAAACCCGCGAAATTCGTCATATACGAAACCCGCTGCTGTTGTTACGTCGCCCTCACGCGACCGGCGCGTTCATCACACCTCCAAATCTTTTGTCGCCAGTGAGTCCGCTAATAATGCAAATACTCTCACATATTCGGCGCCCGCAGCAGTTACCGCGAATTGTTGTTTGTGTAGTGGTAACCATCGACATTTATATGATTGCGCTCAGTTTAAAAATATGCGAGACGCAAGGGCTAGATATGAGTTTATTAAATCGAAGTACGGTTGCGTTAATTGTTTAAGCACTTTACATAAACTTCCGGATTGTAAGAGTACGTCAGTCTGTTTCTGTAATAAAAGACACCATAGGTTATTGCATTTTGATAGTAATAATTCGCAATCGCATGCGGCTATGGTAAATACCGCCGTCGCGTACTCGCCGCCGCCCGCTCATCGAGCGACCGTTACTTCGCCCGCGCCTTCTCATCGCGCTCACACGACTTCGTCATGCATTCGAGCGCCCCCGCTTGCTACAGAACCAGTTACACATACACAGTCTTACACTTCTTGTCATAAGGGTGATATACTTTTGTCAACCGCTCAGGTATACGCGCGCTCTAAGGGTAGCGCTGGTATCAAATCTGTAGTTAGGTGTTTGATAGATAATGGCTCGCAGAATAATCTAATAACATCTGCTTGTTCTAGTTTATTAAATTTACCGATAATACCGTTGAATAATTCCTATGTTAAAGGTGTTGGTTCCGCTTCAAGTCCGATAATCGGTTATGTTCATTTAGACATTGAATCCCGTATTTATCCGGATCAGAAATACACTATACATGCGCTTGTTGTAGAATGCATTACGGATCAATTGCCTTCGAAATTTATCGATTGTGATCGCGACCTAGATTTTCGTAACCTTCCGCTCGCTGACTTAAGCTGGAATATTCCGGGCAAGATTGATTTATTGTTAGGTGCCCAGCTATTCCCATTTATATACTTAGGAAATATGGTCGAGTGTGGGCCGCGCGCACCGTGTGCTTTATCTACAACATTTGGTTACGTACTTATGGGAGATTACCCGCGTAAACATATTTTACCTACTGCCGCGTCTTTTTCTGCGTTAGCGCTTAATGATATAGTGCAAAAGTTCTGGGAACTTGAAGAAGTACCCATGAAACGCTTGTTGTCACCAGAGGAGACAGATTGCGAAAATATTTTCACGGCTACCGTGACCCGTGACGACGTAGGTCGTTATACAGTTGCATTACCGTTCTGTAGGGACCCTTCGGAATTAGGTAATTCGCACGCTACCGCTTATCGCCGTTTCGTTTCACTCGAGCGTAAGCTCCGTCAGGCACCGATAGTGCGCGAAAATTATAACAAGGTTATTCAGGATTATATTGATAACAATTACCTCAGTCCTGTTAAAGAATCTGAGCTGTCCTCTGATGGTTATTATATACCGCATCACGCAGTAGTCCGACCTGATAAACCGATGCCGCGCATCGTATTGGACGCGAGTGCTAAAACGCATACAGGACTTTCGCTTAACGATATATTACATATTGGACCCAATTTACAGGCCGATCTGTTTTTATTATTGTTAGGTTTTAGATTATTTCCTATTGCAATGAACGCTGATATAAAACAATATTATTTACGGATTGGTGTACCAGTAGACCAACATAAATACCTACGCATTTTATTTAGATTCAACGAATCGGAAAAAATTCGAACTTATGCCTTTAATAGGCAACCTTTCGGTCTCAAGTCAAGCCCTTACATAGCTATGCGCACTGTGCGACAGCTGGCTACTGACATGAGTCCGCTCTATCCTGATGCCGCGAAAGTGGCAGAGACCTGTCTGTATATGGACGATTTGGTTCTTTCTATTGCAAATGAGGATACTGCCACGCAATTAGCTCACAACTTGATTAAGTTTTTCAAATCGGGTGACTTTGACTTAGTGAAGTGGTCTAGCAATTCACCAGTGCTACTTGACTCGCTTCCCGACACGCACCGCAAGTCGCTTGATTTTGATGTTGACAATAATGTCTCTAAGGTCTTAGGTCTCTCATGGGAACCATGTGAAGATAATTTTCATTTCACATGCGCCGCAATTAATGAAAGGTGCACCAAGAGAAACATACTCTCGATGGTTGCACGACTATTTGACGTGCTCGGATTGGTCGCGCCTGTGATTCTCTATGCCAAGTTGTTAATTAAGGAACTGTGGCTCAGCAAGTGTGATTGGGACGATCCTGCACCGGAGCACATACGCACCCGTTTTTTCGCTCTTGCGCAAGAACTTCAAATGCTTGACACTTTAAGGATTCCACGTCATGTAGGCGTCGAAGTTGGTTGTGAATTACGTCTTGTTGCTTTTTGTGATGCTAGCATGAATGGTCTGGGATGTGTCATTTATGCCCATTGTACCTACCCGTCTGGCATTCAAACTCGCATTCTTTGCGCTAAATCAAAGGTTTCGCCGACAAAAATCACTACGCTCGCTCGCTTAGAATTATGCGCTATTTTACTTATGTCAAAATTAATAAAAACTGTGCGAGACACATATGCAACACGTATGACCATTGCCGGGATATACGCATTTTCTGATTCCACTATTGCTTTATCATGGGTTCATTCTTCACCACATCGTTGGTCAGTTTTCGTCGGTAATCGCGTCGCTCAGTGCCAAGAAAACTTGGACTCTAAACATTTTTATCATATTGCCGGAGCTAGTAATCCAAGTGATTGTCTTTCGCGTGGTATGCTTCCATCGCAACTTTTGACCCACGATTTGTGGTGGAAAGGTCCTCCGTGGATTCGCAGCTCATCTGAGAAGTGGCCGATTAAGCCATTCTCGCTTAATAATTGCTCTGTCTTGCCTGAACTCAAGGCAAATGTGTTGGCTGCCATTACTCACACAGAGCCGCCGTTGCTGTGTACGTTAGCACAACGTGTTTCTTCTTGGGAAAAGTTGCTACGTATCACCGCATATGTATTAAAATTCGCAAGACCTAAAGTTAAGGTCGAACCTCGTTCTATAGCAGGGTTGACAAGTGCTGAGAATGCGTTAATTCTCGCCGTTCAATCTGTGCACTTCTGTGAAGATATCAAATTGATCAAGGCTGATAAATTACCTTCAAAAAAGCTGCAAAGCCTCTTCGTCTTCTTAGACAAACAAGGGATTTTACGCATTGGAGGAAGACTTTCTGGATCAATGCTTCCTTTCGAAGCTAAACATCCGGTTCTTCTCCCTAAACGCGATCATGTCGTTGACTTAATAATACAGCATTTTCATGTTGTCAATTGTCACACCGGACCTGGACTTCTTATGTCTATTATACGACAACGCTACTGGATCTTGGATGCCAGGACTGTTATCAGGTCTAAGTTGCGAAAGTGCAACACTTGCTTTAACTGCAACCCAACGCATCCAACGCCTATAATGGCTGATCTTCCTGATTACCGTGTTTCAGAGGCCAAGGCATTTTGTCACACTGGTGTAGATTACGCTGGTCCGATAAGGACAATCCTTTCTCGCCGCAGAGGTCAACATGCGCAAAAGGCGTACATCGTTCTTTTTGTTTGCATGGTCACACGTAGTCTACATATTGAAGTGACCAGTGATTTAACTACTGAAAACTTTCTAGCCGCTTTTAAACGCTTTATTTCCCGTCGAGGACCAGTTTCATGTCTCTATTCCGATAATGGATCTACTTTCATCGGTGCGAAGGCACATTTAGATGAGCTGTATAGTTTTTTATTGAACTCTAGCTTCAAAAACGCGCTGTCGAATGAGTTGCTCTCTCGACGCATAGAGTGGAAGATGATTCCCCCAAGATCACCAAATTTTGGTGGGATGTGGGAAGGGAATATAAAGAGCATGAAAACGCATTTATGTAGAGTAATAGGAAGTCAGTTACTTACATACGAAGAACTGCAAACTGTTCTTACTCAGATAGAGTGTATTCTTAACTCTCGTCCATTGAGCGTATTATCGTCAGACCCTTATCCTGAGGTGTTAACTCCCGCGCATTTTTTGATGTCTACTCCGTTGCAATATTTACCCGCTGCTGATTTGTCAGATCAACGATTGAGTCTGTTAGAACGTAAAAAGTTGTTAGATAGTATGGTCCAATCCTTTTGGAAGAAATGGCACTTAGAGTATTTGCACACGTTGCAAGTTAGGCAAAAATGGGCTACTCCCGACAAACCGGTAGAAATCGGAACTGTTGTTCTTCTTGAGCAGGAGAATTCTCCACCGTTGCATTGGCCGTTAGGAGTAATTACGGATGTGTTCAGAGGCTCTGATAACGTTGTACGCGTGGCGATAGTTAAAACGCAAACTGGAATTTACAAACGCGCTGTAACTAAATTATATCCTATTCCTACACAATAAATTCAACTTAGTTTAAACCTTATTCTTAGTTTAAGCCGCTATATTTATCATATTTATTATTTAATCGCATAATGCATGTGTTACTCTCGGTCAGTTAGAAAATTCGCGTGTTTTGAAACATCTTGTGATGTTCCAAGGCGGGGTGCATGGTGGAGCGCCAATATATTTATAAAATGCATACATAATCGCACCATAATATATTTCGTTATATTATTAATTTCATAGTCTTTATGTAAACCACATTCTGTTTGTCGAATGCAATTAGTGCTGGTACTGCTGTGATATTGCCAATGTACTCGACGATCTCAAGAGATGGCGTTAGCAGTCTTCAAATAATGTAAGCGCGCTGCACCTGATTGGTGCAAGAAAAAACGGACATACCCTGCTCTCATCGCTTTTCGCTAAGACGCCTTTAATATAAAAATTTTTGTTCTGCCACGGACTTCAGTTATATTTCTCGTGAAAAGAAGCTGATTTTCCGTTAGTCCTATAGCCGTGTAGTGTTTGGACTCGCTTGTAACCTTTACAAGGTGTATGTGGAGTGCTCTAGTCTTCGATCGTGACCGGCCGGTCAATACCTTTCAAGAGACCGTAGAAACCTCGCCGCTGCTCGCTGCCTTCTGGAGGATCGGGACTTGGTCGGTGTTGCAGGTTAGTGCTGGCATGATTGTTTTGATCGATAGAAGTGGTTTACTTCCCTACACCTCGTACGCTAACTGTTGAGCAATCACACCCTGGTTGGGCTATTTACACGCCTGACCAAGTATCTGGATAATAGCGGCTCCGAAATTTATCACTATGGCACTTAATTTAAGTCACACATCCTCGCTACATGACGTTTTTAGTAAATAGGCCAATTCAATGACAAAATTGGAGTAGGTAATTTTAGCATTTTTAATATTTTGTGAAGGTAGTGATGCCACTATATATGTATACGTATGTATGTGTAGTGTGTATACAACAAATCATACATAAAGAGAATGTTAGTCATATTCGTCAAATGAGACCTAATTTGCCTATTAATTTTTTGAAATAGGATGGTTTGATAGTATCTTTGGCTTGCAGATGGTGGTAGCGAATATGCTACAGACCCGCCACCACCGAGTGATCCTTGTATCGCCCGATATCACGCAGGAGATCGTGCTCACCAGGGAGGAAGTCCATGCTGGTAAGACATTATTTCACTTCTTTATTAAAGACTAAGAATTGGCGTTTTGTTTTTACATAAGTTGGGGACTCTAATGAGTATTTGAAAAAAAGGAATGATAGAGAAATAATATTATGATTACAACATTTATTATCTTCTACAATTGAATACTAACAACAGTAACAAACTCATTATCATCTCTATTTTTTAATGCAAAATAATGGTAAATTAAAGAATTCCATTCTCTGCTTCAATAATTTAATTATTTTATAATCGAATGCTGCCATATTTTGAAATTATTATTTATTTGTTGTGTTTTTTTCAACATTACTTTCGAATATTATACGAAAAGCTCTAGTTTTTTTTGGTCTTATCGCTTCCCGGTAAAAAAAGTGTCGTATCACAAAAAAGTGTCATATCACAAAAAAACTGTCATATCACAAATAAAAGTGTCATATCACACGTTAGGTACGTTTAACATTTTTATAGCATTAAATAGCAAATGTTGCATTTAGTCAGATGTAGAAACATCGTTATTGGTTGTTTTGTTCAATTCACAGGCATAAAAGTCGTGTCTTCTCGAAATAGCTGTTTTTGTATTATGACACTTTTTTTTTATTTTGGGACATTCAGCAGTATGTTGAGTGATGATACATTGACGTGCTCGGTATGTGGCCTGTCCCTAAACCTCTCAATTTAAACAGTATGTTAATTCTGTCTGGACAAAATCTTGTACTATTTTTCGCTTCGGCGACACGCTCGTTGCACGTCGTCCATAAATGTGCGAGTGTTCAGATCGTCGGCTCGCATGTATCGAATATATTTATGTATGTGTAATATAGTTTCTCGCTCGAGTCAGCGTTAGAGTGATGAGTGTACTCTCGGCAGGCGTGGACATCGAGTCGTCGCTGGTGAGCGAGATAGTGCGCCTGCACGCGCTGCACATGTGCGCGCGCGGCGAGCGCGTCGCGCCGCCGCGCCTGGCGCCGCGCTGATGCCGCCGCCTCTACCTCACCGACGAGTAGCCTCACCCCACTCACCCCACCCACCCCCTCACACTGTGTGTCTATGTACTGAATCTCGTTTTTGTATCGATTTTATCTCGAATGTTCGGTGGAAATTAACCATGGATTTTTATATATCGTACCGATATAGAGACTGTCTCTAATTACATTGTAACAGTGGATTAATATTCGAGTGAGGCGAAATATGCCTGTGTTTTATTAGACTGTTGGTAAAATGTTGTATCTAACCATTTATGAATAATTTAATATGTTCACTCATGTAAAAGGATCATAATTAGCTATTGAGTGTTTTGTCCTTTTCCAATCTATATAAAATAGAAAAGAAGAAAAGAGACAAGATACTCAAAACTAATTCTGCGACCAAACATGTATGAATGACGAAAAAATGATAACTTTTTATATCAATATTAATGTACCTATATAAGTATAGATTGTTCTAATGTATAAACTTGTTTTAAGCTAAATTATCTTGAGGTCTTTCTACAAACATATATTTCTACATAGATGTCAAGTTAAGTTATGCTTCTTCAACTTATAACTTATTTTTTTCTTAGTTTAAAAGGAAAGTAATAAAGAGCTATTGTAACAACGGCCCAAAGGCCAAAAATTCATCAATAATGACCAGAAATACTACGATCGGTATGAAAAAACAGTAGGTACATGTATAAGTGAGACGGGCCTGCTACTGCGATCACAATTTTTTTTTAATATATTATCAAACCTCGCAATTGGGCCTGAAAACGGAAAACAAGTAAAAAAAACCGGACATACCGGAAAACTCTTTCGTGAAAATTAAATAAAATGCATAAAAATCTAAAGTAATATAATATGATATTGAAAATACTTAAAACAATTTCTTACAAAATATTATGAGATTGTTAACATTTAGAATAATATATAAAATGTTAATAAAATAAATAACCGGCTTTTGTTTGTGTATGTATTTTACGCGATTATCTTCACCATTTGTGAACCGATTTCAAAAATGTTTTTTTACTTGAATCAGATGTACTCAATGTTAAATGAAATTTATTCAATTTTGTAGAAAATTCTCCACCTCTTAGAATGAAAAATGAAGGTATAAAACACACTTATTACATAAATTACAAATTATCATGATCTACGTGCATTGAAGTCGGTAATACTTTTTTAAGTAAATTATTTTAGCACAATATTATTTTACTTATCATAAAATAGTTTTTATAATTTAAACTAGCTCTGACCCGCGGTTTAAACCGCGTAAGCCCCGGTACCGTTGGAATATCGTGATAAAAAGTCTCCAGGTCTCCAGATATCTACTTACGCAATCGGTTCAGTAGTTTTTGCGTGAAAGCGTAACAAACATCCATACATCTTCACAATATTTCACGTTTATTAGTAGGATTTATTGACTCCTATGTACTAATGTGTGTCGAAATCATACATACAATATGTATGAGATAGCACTTAACAATAATAATACGAAGTGAGATAGGGAATTAAACTTTATTATTATTATACTAATAAATAACCTCTTTTTCGTACAGTTCAGTGTTGCCAGCATAATATTTGAAACTCGTTGTTTCT
The DNA here is from genome assembly GCA_949752705.1 of Callimorpha dominula. Lineage (NCBI taxonomy): Eukaryota > Metazoa > Arthropoda > Insecta > Lepidoptera > Erebidae > Callimorpha > Callimorpha dominula. The sequence goes on along the minus strand of OX457002.1, from coordinate 20,741,872 downwards.
TATTGAAATTTAGTTTAAAAAAAGTCTTTATGATTAAAGAACAACTTAGATTATAAATCTCTACGTGCCCCAGTAGGTCTTATCAAGAATAGACTTTGTAAATCAGAATAAGAATTTATATGTCATTAAAGTAAGTACCATAACTTATGCCTAAGTAGGTATACCAAATATCATAGACTTTAAATACTAAAATTTAAATATATATCTATCTACAAACTTCCAATAGATAGATAATTAAAAATATATCATAACTGTTTTATTTCTTTGCGGCACTATTAATATATAGAATACTTTACCAACACCCTTCGACCCAAAACCCTGTCCGTATAAGCGGGGCACAAAAAAACATATCTCAAGGCCGTCATACTAAGGACCACCATTTTTTAAAGTAAATGTTTATTTATTTATTTGAGAAAAACAAACAGTTATACACTTATGTTATTTAAAACATTCAATTTTATATTAAATATATTTATTGATTATTATGTATTGTTAGTATCTATAATGGTGGCCTTCAATCTTTGGACTTCAATATACCTTACCATCAGTCGGGCGAAGGTGATGTCGACTAGCTAAATTAAAAAAAAACGAATGCATAAATGTAATTCGTAAGTGTGGTTCTCTGTTTATTTAATAAAAGAACAGATAAACTGTGTATTTTTCGTGTTTGTAAAACATCGATGTTATCGTTTTAAATCTATACTCGCATCACTATATATCGTAATATACATAGTTCCAGTGAATTTTGTTAGATGGCGTTAATAGTACTTAGTTTTATCTGTGTGGCTGTTACAATATTTTAAGTTTTTAAGTAATACATTTTGATGTGGTAGACTAATCATAAAAAATATTTACCATTTGTATCAGATTGTGTTAGATTTTAAGCACTATTTTTAAATGTTAATATCTTGTAGTGCTGATGTGTCTTAAATAAAAATGTAACAATTTAATCTCTAAAGTATTTTAAAATTTTGGATGTGAATTAACTGTTTTAAAGTATTAAATTATTCCGCAAATTTTTACAGGACTAAATTATTACATAATATTTTTAGCTACAATACTGCCATTGTCAGTATCTGCTATTTTAAATTAAAATTGTGAACGTAATATATTAAAAAACTTATTTTATGGTGTATTGATTAATTTATTCTAGATTATTAATTATTTTTATATTTATAAGTGGAATATTAACATTTTAATAATCCTTAAGAGATTGTAAAATGTTTCTTTGATGTTTTATATCCCAAATATATATTGTAGGTGTTGTCTTGTATATGTCTTGTTGTGTTATATAGGGGCGCGTCCTCAGATTTTGCAGGTTTGACTTAAAAAAACCGATATAAAAATGTTTATAAAAATAATTCCCTTGTTTTAGTACAAGAAAAATGCCGATATAAAAATGTTTATAAAAATAATTCCCTTGTTTTAGTACAAGATGATCTAAATTCTTTCCGATTTGTTAAAACGTGAAAATAAATCTGGCTTTGGCACATTCTCTTGTAATAGATAGTATATGCAGCGTGTAAGTATCACCACCGCGAATAACTTACAAAAACGTCTTCCTTTGGAAACTTATCACAATGCAAAAGTCAGTTCATCATAAAATTGCGAGATTAAGGGTTTACAGTCAATAGTTTGATTTTGAACTACGCAGTGTAACGTAACACGTGTACTGTGCGGTACGGTGAATGACCTTCAGCGCACAGTGCCGTCGAAGCAGCTGATAGCATAAATGTTTTACGTTGCAGTTTTTGGCCGAATGGGGTATTTACTGATTTTTTTCGGGAAAATGTTTTGTTTACTCATTGTTATAGTACTTTTAAGCAAAAAAAAATATGAATTTTCCGGCAGAAATTTCCAATGATTTTCCACTGACAATGATAGTCTGAATACACTATTTCAGGATTCGGTACGGTGTCACTTACACCCTGTATAATAGACAATTATCTAGAAAGAAATCAATGATACTGATATTTTGGCAAATCTGCCAAGTCATGAAACGCGTGCTTAAACTTTCCTTAGTATAGTAAGCGTAGAAACACCAATGGGATGTTGCGATTTCTAGTCGCAATCTACATATCGACCCTTAGATTCGATTAACTCGATAATTATGTTCTAAAAAAAATTATGAAAAGTTTTAAAGATTTGTTTAAACCAAAAATCAAGAGTTGGTTATATTAAAGGTTTAACAACATAATATCATATTCTGACAAAAATATATCTATGTGTGTATTATTTTTGTTAGGAAATTTTTGGTCATACTAACGGTTGAAGTTGGATTAGTATTATATGTTTATGGAATAGTAAAATGAATATCTGAATGTCAAATATTAGGAAGGTTTGGTTATAGCGGATAAAATCTTGATGTATTTGGATATAAAGGGTATTTATCGGATAAATGTTGTGCCGGAGTGGAATTGTATCAGACTTATATAATGTTCTACGTAGATATATCTGTTTATATGATACGTGTGTGTACAAAAGTAAAAAAAAATTCTTGCGTTACTTGTCGTACCGTATTTCTTAATAAAATATGAGCCTTCTAAATTGGCCGGTTTGAAGTTAGGTTTGCGGAACCGCTGAAGAGTGATTGTGCGTTGTTGTCTTGCTTGTCACCATTCTTCTTCTTCTTGCTCTCTATCTAATCTACTCGTCCATCTATCATACAGTTAGTCCGCCGCCCTGTACAAACAGAGCGACTGATGACGGGCCTGTTGTTGGTGGTTAGTGATGAATAATTGTGTGATGAGCACGATCCTTTATTCTGTGCCTGGGTTTGATTTATCTATAATATATATTATATTATGTCTTTAGTCATATATATGTTTATCAGCAGTCTGGTTACTATAGTAGAAGCTCTTCCTAGTTTGGGATCAGATGGCCGTGTGTGAGGTGTCACGAGTTGAACACTTACACAGATTATTAGGTCTAACAATGAACACTTCCAAAACAAAAGCCATGACAGACACATGTAAAGACGCTATAATAATAATAACTTGACACATCTCACACGCGGCCGTCTGATCGCAAACTAGGCAGAGTTTGTGCTATGGTAACCAGACAGCTGATTAAATTTAAAATTATTATTTTTCCTAGGTGGGAATCGAGCCCATGACCTCTCGCTTAACAATCAGGATCACTAACCATTAAACCAACAGGCCATTCTTTCATTAATTAGTCTTTTAAATGTCCCTGTTTCATTAGCAAGACACAGAAGGCCGTCAGTATTGTATTAGCTCGTTTCTATGAGTTCAAAAAATATAACTTAAATAGTATAGGGCCACGATCCATTATCAATATTGTTAGATAGAGTCACGTTTTATGTAATTTTGCGTATCAGATTTTGACAGGCTAACTACTGCAGTGAGGCAAAGAAACACCTCATTGCCTCTGTTTCGTTATATTTTATTTAACCTTTAAACCTCAAATATATTTTGTTTAATACTTATAAAATAAGAATTAAAAAAAAACTCTTGTAATTAAATATTGGTGAACGTGATATTATTGAAACTGAAATAATAACTCTGGTCTTAAGAATTACTCTCAGCCATACGCCGGTCTAAGCCAGCACTGGTCGCCGGTCTAAGCCAGCACTAGTCGCCGGTCTAAGCCAGCACTGGTCGCCCATCTAAGCCAACACTAGTCGCCGGTCTCAGCCAGTACTAGTCGCCGGTCTAAGCCGGCACTAGTCGCCGGTTAAGCCAGCACTAGTATTCGATTTTGCACTTTTCTATCACTTCTGCTACCCCATCTCAACTTCACTCTCATTACTATTAAAAAATACGGGTACTTTCCGGGTACGCAAATCTTGGATACAAATGCCACACACGTGACTGTTGATTGTGTAAATGTAAGTTTTATGGTATTTTATTAAATTTACAGTGTGATACGGAAAGGTGGGGATCATATTTTAGGGTCGTATATTAGACCCCGAGAGTAACATAAAGTACTAACAATTTGATGAAAATTTGTGAATGAGAAAGAAAAAATTAACTTCACTTCAATAAAGTTAATATTTCGTACGAGAGCTGACTTGAATGAAACTGAGCATTTAATACCAAGGATAGTGTTGGAATGGAATACGGTTTTTTTTTTTCAATACTAACAAAATTTTGTTGACTATACAAAATACGTTGTTTAGAAATAAGTCTAGAAAGAAGCATTTTAAACTACACATACCGCTTCTAAAATTGGACCATACCTTTCTGTAACATGCTGTATACGAGTAAATCATATTATAGTGAACATTATGTATTCAGTAATTGGTTCTCATTTATTAAATCCAAATATTTTAAGTATATAATTGTATTACTATCCTTGTGTATGGGGCAATAATGTACAACTTGAATTGTTGCATAATATATTTATGACTAGCAGCGCCCCGCGGTTTCACCCGCGTGAGTCCCGATCTCGTTGGAATATCTGGATAAAAAGTAGCCTATATGTGAATCCAGGTCTCCAGCTATCTACATACCAAGTCTCATCGCATCGGTTCAGTAGTTTTAACGTGAAAGAATAAAAAACGTCCATCCATCAAAATTTTCACATTTATGATATTACTAGCAGCGCCACGCGGTTTCATCCTCGTAAGTTCCGATCCCGTAGGAATATCGGGATAAAAAGTAGCCTATGCGTTAATCCAGACCTGCAGCTATCTAACTACCCAGTTTTATCGCAATCGGTTCAGTGGTTTTTGCGAGAAAGAGTAACAAACATCCATCCATCTATCCAAACTTTCACATTTATAATATTAGTGGGATAATATTAGTGGTATTACATAACACATTCGTAGTGAAAAGGACTGACCAAAGACTACGTTAGACTGACCTGGAAAATCACTGAATGATAATATGACTCTTGCTCCGACACAATAAGGTGCAATTCAGATCGCACACCGCTAATTCCAAATGAGTTATATTAACCTAAAACTTGCCTCTCTTTCTATCGCATAACTCTTATCTGTTCTGATGCCGTTAAGGTTGTCTTCTGTAAGAAGAATTAATCTAAATATTTAATAACCAGTTATGTGCCTATTACTTTACTTCTGTGAACAAATGAAGTTTTAAATACGTACCTACGTAGATGTAACTTATATTAAAGAAAACTATTTTATTTCACAATCTCTGCATAGATACTTTAATCTCTAAGAAGATAGGCATTTGTCATACGTTAGTGTGTACCTTGGAATGAAACTATCTCTTTTAGGTGTTTAGCTAGGTAGGTATATTCAAATCAAATCGCAGAACCCTACTCCTTATAACACCAGCTATTCACTCGGCGAAAAACAATGCAACATTGCTTCACTACCGGTTTTCTGTGAGGCCGTGGTATCACTCCGGCCGAGCCGATCCATACGTGCTGCAGCATGTCCCTCCCAAGATTATCCTTTTCTGTACCCCGAACTACGTGTATGCATGATGATCGATTAATGCCCGGTTCCTATAATCAAGAAACGATGCGTTTTGCTTACGGATGGTATTGGTATTGGTATTGGTATAGGGCTCTGTTTCCGCATTTAGACTCATAAGCGGTCCATTATGCGTACAGGTGGGCTGACTAGTTGAGCCAGCCTAGCTCCTTCCAGAAGCGCAGAAGCCTCCTGGGGCAATCACAGGCTTCTAGGAGCGACCTCGCTCCCGCGAGGATACTTGCCCGTTGTGTGGCCACTCCCTCGCACTCCAGGATAACGTGGGCGGCCGTTTCCTCCGCGTTGAGACAGCCTCTACATAGAGGACTGTTTGTCACATTGATGGTGAATAGGTGTCGGTTTAGGGCCAAATGGCCCGTAATAGTTCCTATCACTATTCTGATGTCAGGTCGGTTGAGACTGAGCAATCTGCAAGTCAAACGAGGTGAGACCTTCGTCAGCACCAGTTTGGATTGTCTACAGCCGGGTGTGTCGGCCCAGCGGTTGTTGTGTGTTTCCCGAGTCCGTTGTCTTACCCATGAGCGAAGTTGACTAAAGGGAAGTGGCAACAGTGTAGTTGGACCTGCTACTGTCGTTGCAGATCCCCTCCTTGCCAGCTCATCGGCGACATCGTTCCCGAGTGAGTCACTATGCCCCTTGATCCATTGGAGGATTAGCCCGTTGTCGGAGGCTAGACGTTCCAGTGTCTGGTGGCATTCGTATATAAGACCGGAGTTCATGGTGTTGCCCTCCAGGGCTTTTAGAACGGCCATACTGTCTGACAGTATACGGATGTTATACTCCTTTATACATCTTGACATGACCGCAGTAGCGGCGTAGATTATCGCAACGCACTCGCATTGAAATATGGAACTGTGCTGCCCTAACGCCAGTGATATTGTTATGTTCAGGTCTTGTGAGAAAATTCCGGCTCCAGTCCCTGTCCCCATCTTAGAACCGTCCGTGTATATACGGACTTCATTTATGCCAGATTGATCTCGGTCGTTTTCATATAGCTGTATTCGGTATCTCCTTTCGAAGATGTGTTGTTTGGGGATCCTATCGCATGGGGCAGCTATCAGTGGTTGATAGTCCACTAATTCATTCCATAGTCTGGAATGGGAACCCTCTCGGTTGTACCACAGACCCAGGTGTTTGAGTCTGATGGCTGCCACAGCTGCTTCCTGCTGTATAAATAGGTCTAGTGGTGCTAGGTCTAGAGCTACTTCCAGGGCAGCTGTGGGAGTCGTGCGCATGCATCCAGTAGCGGCAGCACATGCGAGTCTCTGGAATTGCTGCAACTTGTTACTGACGGTGCTGAGTTCTGTTCTCTGCCACCAGGCAATAGCACCGTACGTGATGATAGGCCGTATGACCGTTTTGTACAGCCATAGGGTGATTTTTGGTGATAAGCCCCAGCTTTTGCCGAGGAGTCGCTTGCATTGGCAGAAAATAATGCTCGCTTTGTTCAGTTTCATGTCCAGGTGCCTGTTCCATAGGAGTTTGCTGTCAAGTATCACTCCTAGATACTTGACCTCCTTGGTAAGGACTAGGCGGGTGTCGAATAGTTTAGGTAGTCTTAATTCTCCTAAACTACGTTTATTTGTGAACATAATCAGTTCCGTCTTTGCCGGGTTCACTGTTAAGTCGTGTTTCTCACACCACTGTTCGACGACCTTCAGTGCGGTTCTCATTAGGTCGCATACCACTCCCTCAAAGGGGCCACTGATGAGTATGGTCAGGTCGTCTGCATAGCCTACTGTGAGGAACTTGTGGTCATTGAGCTGAGTAATGAGCTCATTGATCACAATGTTCCACAGGAGAGGTGAGAGAACTCCGCCTTGCGGACACCCTCTGGCCACCACCCCTCTCGTTGTATTATTCACAGTAAATTGTATGGCCCTGTGTCTGAGCATGCTGTCGATCCACCCGGCAATTGTGGGATCGACCCCATGTCTTGACAGAGCCTGGCTGATGCTGGTGAAGTTAGTTTTGTCGAAGGCACCCTCGATATCGATGAAGGTTCCTAAGGTAGACAACTTGTTTTTTAGATTGCCCTCTATGTATGAAACTACTTGATGAAGGGCAGATTCTGTTGATTTGCCCATTGAATAAGCATGTTGGTTGGGGTTCAGAGGGTAGTTGACTAGTGCAGTACTCCTGATTTCCCTGTCTATTAGTCTCTCCAGTACTTTAAGTAGGAATGATGTGAGACTGATGGGTCTAAATGATTTCGGTTGTGTGTAATCTCCTTTGCCGGGTTTGGGGATGAAGACTACTTTGACCTCTCTCCATTTTAGGGGGACATAGCGATGTGCCAGGCAGCCTTCGTAGATGATCCGAAGATGATCTATGAGTGCCCCATCACACCATTTTAGCAGGCCTGGGAAAATGCCATCTAGTCCTGCCGCTTTGTATGGAAGAAAGCTGTTGATCGCCCAATGCACTTTAGCATGATCAACGATTTTGCGGGCAGTTAACCAGTCAGAATCGGCTGGTGTATACCCCTCGTTAACCTCCCATGTGTCTTCCATATTTGATATGCGACATCCTGGGAAGTGAGTTGTCATTAACAGTTCTGAAGTCTCTGAATCTGTTTTTGTGTAAGTCCCATCTGGTTTTTTCAAGAAGCCAAGATTGTGCTCTCGTTCACCACACATGATGTTTTTGACTCTGTTTGCCTTATCGTTATTCTCTATGTTAGTACAGAAGCTTCTCCAGCATTCAGTTTTATTGATTCTGATCCGCTTCTTGTAGTGATTTAGGGCCTGCTTATATGCTTCCCAATGATGGTCTAGTCGGGAATTTTTTGCTTTATTGAACCACTTTCTAACCTTGCGCCTTTGTTTCTCCAGTTCCGGTCCCCACCAGTGTTGTTTACTGCGTGGTCCAGTTCTGGGTACCGAAAGTGGGCATGTCTGTTCGAAGCAGGTAATTAAGGTGGTTGTAAGGTTATCTACATGTTTATCAATATCCGCTGTGGTCTCATGAGCAGTCGGCATATCGGTATTTTTCAACCTTTCCGCAGTGACTAGCCCATACTTACGAACGTCTATCTTACGAGGATTCCGTCGGGGTTCAGGCGGTATGAGAGTCATCTTCAGGTCAAATTTGATCCACCGGTGATCCGAGCACGACGCCTCATCCGAAACATGCCAGTCCGAGATATGTGTCGACGCGTGCTCACTGGCTAATGTTAGATCTATGATTGTTTGGGCTCTCGATGTGACGAATGTCGGTTCGGAGCCAGTGTTAATTACGTTTAGCTTAGTAGTGAGTAGAAAAGAAACAAGTTCCTTACCTCGTTGGTTATTGTTCTTATTACCCCATAGCACGTGATGCGCGTTGGTGTCAGCGGCGACGATCAGCTCTAGCCTCTCTCGCTCGCAGTAGCTTGCAAGCGCGGCCAGTTCCGGGGTGGGGATGTCTGCGTCGCCCGGCAGGTATGCGGACGCCATCACCACTTCTGGTAGGCCTGAAGAGGGTTCTTTGAGTCTGATGGTAGTCAAGTCTCTGGAACAGAACTCGGTCATTAAGGTGGAGTTCGCGTGTTTCGGTGTAAAAATACATGTACGCGGTTTATCAATGGTCGTGTTGAGAAGTAGTTTACCTCCAATGTTGTTTAGACCGCAAATCCTGCCCTTCCTAATCCACGGCTCCTGGATTAGGGCTACGGTCGTGGTGTTGACCTCCAGCATTCTGCGAAGGCTAGCCGTTGCAGTTTGGCTGTGCTGGAGGTTGATTTGTATGGCTGTGAGGTTAGGGGGAGCTGGCAGCGCCATCGTCGCTATCCAGCATCGTCTCGTCCAGATCGCTGTCAGCCTCTCCGGAGAGGCATTTCTCGGGCGAGACTGCTTTCGCCGGGCTGATCTGGACGCCTGGCCCCTTGCTGGGGTCAGGTTGAGCTTCCCCTTGAGTTTCGCTGCTTGGGTCTCCGGAGACCTCCTGGGACGCAGCTTCTAAGTTCGTCGGCGGTGGTTGAGGACGGTCGTCAAGGAAACGGATGTAGAGGTTTCCAAGTCCGTAGTGGACCCTACGCTCGCTCTCCCTGAGCCTAGACACGTCCTCTTCTGGGATGCCGAGCACCAGAAAGAGAGCCTTTTTCTCTTCTTGGGGCTCGGCATGGTAGAGTGCCCAGTTGGACACCTTGTAGTCACAATTTTGACACGTTAGCCGCCTACGGATGTGGTCTAACGTGTCCTCAGGGCCTTCCTGTAGCACCAGGAGTCCCGCCTTGATACGTTTGGGAATCTCAGATTGGCGTTTGACTACCAGTCTGGTTCCCAAACATGGTGCTTCAATTTTGACCACGGCCTGGCGCAGCCACTGAAGGGCAAAGTCATCGCGGCACCACATCTTAAGGACCCCTTCGCTATGGAAGGGCTTTCCCTTAAAACGCGGCGCCACGAAGGGGACGCAGGACGTGCTGGGCGCAAAAATTTCAGCGTCCAACACGCCAAGCAGCCGAACCTCAATGTCCTGCGCCTGCTCCTTGGTCAGGTCGTGGTAAGGCTCCTGCATTACTGCGACGCAGTAGTCATTCGACTTTAAAGCGTCGGAGTAGCTCGTGGAGCCAGTGGTGGTGGGCTGGGGTTTAGGGCGCTTACCACCGCCCTGTGGAGTCAAAGACTCATCCGGCCGGTTTCTTTTTGCGGGTTTAGACGGGCCCGAGGGCCTGCCCGCCTGCTTCGCAGTCCCCGCTTTATTGCCCCGTCTTGTGTGACCCTGCCGTGGGGTCGCTTTCACAGCAGCAGGCCCCTTAGCGTCTAGTGGTGTCCCCATAGGAGCTGCTGTTCCCTCGGCTAGACTATTGTCTTTGCCGTGGGTTGGCGCATCGCTAATAGGGACGACGTGAGTCTTTGCAGACCCTTCAGCAGCTTCACGCTGCTTACTTCCACCTGACGCCAGAGGTCGCGCTTGTTCAGCTTCCGCCCGGGCTTTCGCCCTTTTGGTCCTACGGTTCACCCTGGACGGTTTCGGTTTTTGTCCCCTCTTCTTCTTTATACCCACCAGGTTCCAACAGGGTTCAACCTGGCTGGAGCCTGCGGGCATAGGCATTGCTGCCTTCAGAGAAGAAAGGTCGATATTTGACTGTGGCGCATCACTCTGGTTATGCACCTGAGGAGCTGCCGGTGTCTTAGGTGGCGCTACACTCGGGTTGTCCACCCGAGGAGCTGCTAGTAGTTTAGGTGGTGCTCCTCTCGGGTTATCCCCTCGAGGAGCTGCCAGCTTGGGGGACGACGCTGCACTCGGGTTGTTCACCCGAGGAGCTGTCGATTTGGGGGGTGTCGCTGCACTCGGGTTATCCACCCGAGGAGCTGTTGGTGTATTGCACAGGGCGCCGCCTGGGTTATTCACCCGGGGTGCCGCCTGTGCAGGTTTCCTGAAAGGAGAAAAGTTTTTATTAAGTTTAGAATCCATAAGTGTTAGTTATTGAATTCATCCCTCTGTTCTTCCACCCTCCTTGGAGCCCTCAAGTGGGGACGTCGCGGCAAAAGGCACGCAGACGCCAGAAGTAACAGAGGGATATAGAGCTCCTACCCTAGCAGAGAACAGGCCGAACTAGGCAGAAAGACATAGTCGTCCCGCCCGTCGTCTGCCCCCACCAGGAAAGAGTTCTCGCCTGACTGCCCTCTGACGGGTCGTCACAGCCGATTGACAGAGGGTGGCTAGCCTCCTGCCTCCCGTGTCAGGAGAAATCAGGGCCAAAGCAGTGTGTTGCCTTTCGGCTCAACTACCAGAACACCTTCATCCCCCCATACGGGTCCCCGCACACGGCACAAACATGCGGGTGGTTGACCCGCCCCCCCCTCACCATCAGTCATAGTTGATGATGAGTCCGCAAGTATCAACCACGTACTACCCGCAGTAGGTTTTTGGGAAGGAAAAGTGGGATAGGTGCAATAGGTAAGGGATAGAATTGCGACTGGATGTTTCTGTTATCTCTGTTTCGTAGGGAACCAGATCAAAAACAGGCGGCAACCACGGGAAGGATAACTCTCCAGACTTGACATGGGGATCTACACGACCTGCGCTCGCTCCCATGGCCGTTAGCCGTGCACATCCTCCGGACAGGAGGGCATGCCAGGGCTGTATCTGTTCCAGGCGATCGAGGCCTCTTGGAACAAACCCAGCCCCGCCCGCTTACGGATGGTAAAATTTCCTTGAATTTTCAAATTTTACCGTCCGTAAGCAAAACGACACGTTTCTTTATTATAGGAACCGGGCAAAAGTGGTTAAAGTGTGGAAGAGTAACAAACAAATAAACAAACTCTATTTCACATTTATTATATTAGTAAGGATAAGGATATTGATTACAAACTGTAGCTTTCTGCAATCTTCTACATATTATAAACATTAACGCCGCGTTTCTATAATCAAGAAACGATTCGTTTTGCTAACGAACGGTAAAATTTTATTGATAACTCTACGAAATTTTACCGTCCGTAAGCAAAACTAATCGTTTCTTGATTATAGAGAACGCGGCACAACTCGGCATAAGTATTTTAAATTTGACATTCTTGCCTGAGTGACATTTATTTTAAAAGGGGTACAATTAATTCTCTTCACGTATTTATATTGAGAAGATACGGTATGGTATCCAAAGTGCACTTGAGGAAATATATAGCAAGCGACGGTATCGTAGCAACTTGCTACGAGACCGTCTACGTGACTAACAACATTATTATATTATTTACTATCAACGTACATTCTTTAAAAATCGCATTAAAGTAGATTATTATTGATTTGACAAACTTGTTTTGCGGCTTTGAATGACTGGTTGGCGAAACCAAGATCTACCTACATGACAGTGTGACGCTTAACAGCACTGTTCACGGTTCTAACGTACTTGGTGTTACGTGAGAGAGCCATGGTTCGGCACGTATGGGCCGGCTCGACTCCGCTCGATACCACGGCCTCACAGAAAACCGGCAGTGAAACAGTGAAACAATGATTGCATTGCTATTCGCCGCGTGAGTGAGGTTACCGGAGGCCCTAACCCTTCCCTCTCCCCTATTCCCGTCCTTCCCCTCCCCCCCCTCTAATCCCCTCTTCCTTCTTCCCGCTCTTTTCCCCTCTCCCCCTCTTCCCCTATTCCCACCTTAAAGGGCGACAACGCACTTGTGACTCTTGAGTTACAGGTGCCCATAGGCGACGGTACTCATTTTACAGGTGACCCGTCTGCTCGTTTGCCCCCTATACCATCAAAAAAAATATGTCTTAATACTACTTTTAGGTCATTTTGCAAAATAAAAGTCTGTCAATCCTAACTATATATATTTTTATACAACTAAATTGATAACCATGACAGACCCCGCTAGTAAGCAATAACCAGGTTCTATAGCAGTTATGTCATTCACATGGCAAGTGTCATCAATTTCCAACTTCAACTTTTGATTAATGATTCAGTTTTGCCTCAATGTCATCCATGAGAGTAAATATGACAATTTGTTTTACTCATGTGTGTATTTCGAAGATGCCCGACTAGTTTCGGACTCGACACCTTTAACAAGCTGCGAAGCAACCTTCCGCGTCGGTGTCAGGCGGCTGCACTGCACATTTTATGTTAACAGTAATATTATCGCGATTAATTCCTGTTTAACACATCAAATATGTTAACAAGTCGCGAAAGTTTAGACAGCAAAGAGTAACTTTGGTAGGATACAATTATACGCAAAAGAAATTACTAGAAAATAGACCTGCAGAAATTATTGTTTAGAAAACTATCTCTTCAATTCGCGTTACGATATAACTTGCAATCCTCAAATAATGTCCAGAAACGAGAACACTATAATTTATCAGTTTTATTTTAGTCTCACATTAAAAAAGTTAATATTCACCACACTAAACCGGGTTTTTAAACATATTCAAAAACAAAAAAAACCATTTCCATACCTTTTATATGACAACATATGGCACTTTTTACGCAGTTCCCAGCATAGCATACCAATTAGCCGAAGAAAACAAGTGAGTGAGTGACAACGACTCGATTTCAACGCTTCTGACAAATTACTAAGTTACATCAAACAAAGAGTTGTTTCACTTTATCTACAGATTTAAAAAGAAGTGGAAGATGGACGAATAGACGTCCATTTTTTTACGTTTTTGTTATTTAACTTGTATAATTATAAAACACTTGATATTGGCGGAATTCCTGCGTTGATTCTTCGCGCGGGATAAGAGTCCATAATAAAATAATATATATATATAATAAAAAGAAGTGTCAAGATGTTTCAAGAAATAACAAACGGTTCGAATCTAAATATAGGTAACTGGCTAGATACATTTAGCAAGAAAGGCAAATATTGCAATCTTTGGTGGTTCCGTGGGAAGGCCGCAAATAAAATTAGTGGAATGCAGTGAAAGGTTAAAACGGTGGAAAACTCAAGAATTAATTTACGAGTACAGGAATAATGGAGTTGACGTATGCCGCTGATATGACGCTCAGATCAGACACTAATGTTCAAGCTGCAAATGCGTGAACATTAGTTGTCATTGTTAAAATCACTGATTCTGCGGTAATTTACAGTAAGAAAGATGATGTTTAGAGATGAGTAAAGAAAGAGCAATATCTTCTAGCAATAACAGAAGATAACGTTTCTTCTTTACTTAATGAGCTGAGTTTACGTCGTGCCCTTAAAAATTATATCCTAGTTCTGAAGGCGTACCTAGTCTTGATTCCGCAAAAGTATTTAAAAACATTGACACTTCTCCACAAGTCATCATTAGAAACGGGATTCGCCATCTTCTTGCTATGTAGGGAACAAAAAAAAATATTGGATTCAAATAAAAAACGGCGGTAGCGTAATGGCTAAGGCGTCGGACTTGCGATCAAGTGGTTGCGGGTTCGAACCCCACCCAGTGCACTACCGGCGTGAACCCACTCCTAACACAAGCACTTAGCTTAGCTGGAGGGGTATTAACATATCTTTAGTATATTATATTGTTATTATAGGCATAACTTATCAGTTTTTGTGTACCTATTGATTATAATTTATTTTATTCATCATACCTACTACTCTCTGCTAGTCAAAAATTCTTTCACCGAATAAAATCTATAACTAATTAACCAATCTTTCAGGGCTGTGATAAACTTATTTAAGGGTAGTACTTTGAAGCGTTCTGGGGTTTTATTAAAGACAATGTCACACATCGAGTAACATTTTTTTTTAAATCTGCTCGTAAACATGGTACCTCCATATTCAACAGAAGTCTATTTGGATTTCTGAGGTTATTTCTTTTGGTGACATCTTACGCTTGCTTACTTAAATATTAGATTTTGATTAATTAAATATTAGATTTTGTATAAATTTGACTACCACCGCAATGTAAGATGATCTTTAATCTTTTTAAATATGGACAACGAGATACATCCGGAGCGATGTCGCATATGGACCTAATGTACCGTTTCTGTGCAATAAAAGCCTAATCTATGTCCTCACCGTTACCCCATCCACAAGTACAGGAATTTTTTTGCAAATTGGAATGTCTATTTTGGCCGGACTATTAACACGTTGCTGTTTACAACACCGGGTGTTGTTAGTGGCATGGCCTTCTTATGCTTATTTTATCAATCCCAAACATTTTGTTATTTTATCTATAGTTACTAATAATATAGTTATTGTTTTATTTACACTTTAGACTTGGTCATGCCCGCCTATCTACTCATACACAAGTTATCGTAATTGTATGCACTTACAAAAAAAAATCGTACAGGGTAAGCAAATAAAGAAAAAAATAACACGAATGTCTACAATGTTATTGCTATTTTTTCATTAATTTTTTTTCGTGAGTAATAATAATGAATTTATTTAATAAATTACACATATATTAAAGGCAATCCTAAACTTTGCATATATTCTCTTTGCAAACACCAAATCAATGTGGTTGATGAGCCATACTGATTTGAGACGAGACTAAAGCGGAGACTACGGCTCGGCGCTTCAATAAAGCTAACACGCTGATTACCTAAATAAACATAATGATTACTTCTTCATAAACGGTTGACGTCCGTAAGGAAAGACAGAAGATTAGAAGTATATCTTATTGTATATGTATAGCATTACCAAACCTCAACCTATACCTTTAATGAATAACAAAAAAATAAAAACCATTGTTTGATGACAGTTTCTCTGTTCAAAGTTGTCATAGCCTGTCAGAATTGCACTGAAATATTTGTAAATACATAAGAATACGCGTTCATGTGGTTACATTAGTGGTACAAGTTTTAATTTATATTATTTTTGTTCAAAATATTAAATTATGGTAAGAATATGGTTATGACGACTGAAGCTACATGAAACATCATGAAAACATAACACTTTGCCGTAGTTCATATTTGTGATCGCTGGTAGTATACATGGCTTAGAATGTTAACATAACAGTAGTACCGCTTATAATAGTAATACACTGGATAATGTATTCTTTAGAATTAATGTAACCTTTAAATTAGATGACGTTTCAGGATGAAGAAATAGAAGAAGTAATCACGAGTGTAAAACAAACAGACTCTCAGAAAAGTGTTGCCACTACGAACTTGTATTCATTGGACTTCATTGATAGCAGCTCCGATAAACTTAATTCTTCGGGAATGGAAACTTACATTCTAGAGTGGGATAGCGAAGGAAGCGAATCACCACGCAACAAGAATGTCGCAATTATGAAGGAGAAACCAGTAAAATCTATGAATGTAAACAGAGATGTACAATGTGATGTAGCAAAGCGATATTGCGCAGAGTGCTCCACCAGCTACAATAGATGCTCCATGGTCTCGCAAGAAATATTCACTCAAACAAGTAAAACTATCATAGAATTAGCTCAGAATGACGAAACCCTAATGAAGCGTATCGACAAAAACACTTTACAGACCCAAACATCATTTATATCAATAAAATCTAACAAAACTATTGAATACCAGATAGAAGTAACCGGAAAAAATAGTTCTAAGGCTAAAATAGTAAGTGAGTGTGGAGATCATTACCAAAATAATGCTTTTAATCAATTCGTCAATAACTCCCTTGAAGATAGTTCTTCAAAATTACAGCATTCAGAAAGTGAATTTGATAAAAGTATCGATACCGCCAGTATACCAAGCTCCGAAAAACTAATAACTGTTGTAAATGAAGAAACCGACGAGAATATGTACTGTAAAGAGCAAATCGATTATGATACCAATAGTGATTTTGACCACACTGATTTTGATGACGATTCGCTGATGGAGAGTGATAAACCTGGACATAGCAAAAATAGTAATAGTAATAAAGATTGTGAAACGCCAAAATCTGTAGATAGAGATGTTGCTGAACTTTACACCAAATTGTACGAAAGAATTGAATTTCAGTCACATAGGTCATCCGAACAGGAAAAAAAACGTTTTGACCTTCTGACACCTCTGACTGAAGAATCAGCACTTAAAAAAGATAGTTCACAGGACGTAACATCTACAAACCTTAATAGTTTAAATGACGACGATAAAGATGTATTATTTACAAATAAATCCGGAATAAGAGTTAAATTGTTTCCAAAAGAAGACACTCGCGAAACTGAGGCCCTTAAACTTCCACCAATTCAGAGCAACCACTCTTGTCCTAGTTGCCCTAAATGTGCTAATGCCAATTTTCTCTTTTCAATTAATCCTAATAAGCTGCAATTAAGATCGGGTACACTACCATGTGTGTTTGAAGAACGGAAAGACGAAAAATGTTTTGACAGGTGGGAAATTGGATCTCGAGAGCTAGCGTCGGGAGAAAGTCAACATATTAGTGAGAAAATTGGTAAGTTTATTGACAACTGTCAGCAAAAATGCTGCTTTTATGGATTTTTTCATGATCAGAGCTTATGAATATCCTTACAGATTATGACAGGGGAAGCCAGGGTACTATTCAACTTCCTCCTATACACTTCGAAGTGGGCTATATAGCCAATTCTTCCAATGTTAATAAAGCCGAACATAAAAATACAGACGTGCCTAGGTTGGACTCTCTTACAGATTTACAGAGCCCTATCAATATCACAGATAAGATCAAGGAACTGAAGATGAGCAACAAAAACAAGAACTGGCAACATTCAAAGTTTAGCGTTCAGTAAGTGTATATATACTATAAAATACTAGCAATGCAGCACAAAGTACTTGTAGTTATGCACAGGTTTGCTCGTTATAGCAAAACGAACAAAATCTAAGTACTTACGACCTTAAGATAACAGGAACTAAACGTTTTGGACACTGTTGAAACAATCAAAGAATTTTAAAGTGGATCCTCCGCGTTTCTTCTTCACTACACCTACACGAACGTCCTCTTTAAGGCGGACAAAAGACAGGGCCCCCCTGCCTTTTCCCCTGCGAATGTAATATACAAATACCATCAACATGTCGTAGGCCTCACAGTACTTACAATGTTGTGAAATTGCATTCTTGAAAAAAACGAGAGCCGAATGTATTATGGTACTGAGGGTTTGGATTGATATAGCGTATGTTATGGATGACCGTCTGTCATCTTAAGGCATTCAGATGATTGATACTTGCCTCATTCATGTTACCAGTTTAGCATTTAATTGACACTTACCAAAGCTTTTAGTTTAAAACAATTCGGAATTTTTTTAAAGTGATAAAATCACTATCTATTCTGTTACATAATATATAACTCGTTTTAATAAAGATCTCTTAAAAACATCTAATATTATATTGACAGTAATTCGGAGAGTAGAAGTGGCTCGCCCAGCTCTTTGTGCGAGGAGAATAGATTTACAGAGAATGGAGAACGAGGCTGTGAACTATTGTGCATGGAGTTACTGAAGAGACTTCGCTCGCCCTCATGGTTAGATCTTGCCGTTACTTAAAACATTTTAGACGTTTGACCAACCTGTAGTCAGATGTTAAATGACATTATTCTTTAGCTTTTAGAACGGAAGTAAAAAGCGAAAAATTTGCGGACGAACGATCATCACAGTTGTTTTAGGCCCGGCCTACAAAAGATAATAAATAAAAAACTAGACTAGTGCGAGTCTAACTCGCGCACCTAGGGTTCCGTACGTCGAAATAATTAACATTACTCAAATTCATAGAATATGCAAGCATGTGAGCAAATAAGTTGAATTAAAAGACAAACTTAACTTTGCCGTTCTAAAAACTACTCCTCCGTATATCGATATACGTCACAGTAAGTTTTCCAAGCGCATTTTTATGTGATATAACAACAAATTAACGACTTTCAGATTTTTCCTTTTCTTGTGCTGTGAGACCGTATCACGAAGCCTCGTGAACGTCAGCTGCGGTTCCGTCGGTGGGTTAAGGAGATACAGCCAGCTGACATTTTTTTATTCACAATAGGATATAAACTGTCATCTGATAAATTTTCAATTGAGAAGATATCACTAAACGTATATTTTCACGTTCATGTGAACAGCTGACGTATAATCCACCACTCTATAGTCAGATCACTTTTCTTTTTCTTCGAGGTATAGGGTTAGCTATAGTTTGAAACAATTCTCAATCGGGTGGAAATTACTAAAAACAATATTTTTATCTACGTACTCGGGAGACTGCTGCTCCTCATCACACCGACGGAATCGCAGATGGTCGTATCTTTTGATTGCATTGACTAATTCAACGCAATGGAACGCAGACATATGTATATACGTATTAGACGTAAATTTTAAATTGATACTTCCACGCGTTCCTGAGAATTGTTATTCGTCTTGACAGACGAATAACGATCAGATTGATCGATCCTAAAAGGATTACTTTTTTCTTTCGAGGGACGGAAACCTAAAAAATTACTGCTTGCTTTTAAGATGACAAAAACCTTAAATTCCGACTATCCGTAAAGTAGTGTCTCTTAATGTGATACATTCTTAAATACCTTTAAAAGTATTAATCCCATAATCATAAAAAAATATATATATTTAACACCCTCACAATAAGTCTTTTCATTTGATATGTGATTAAACTGATTAATTAGAGAATTATAGTATAGTTTCGTAAGAACCTGGAATCTATTTATATATTAAGGTTTATATAATTGAATAAAACACCCATAATAAAAGCTAATCAGTAACCACGGCCAGTGCAACCTGGTCGAAACGTCAGACAATTCAAAGGTATGTAAATACCTTTCGTGATCGCGTTAATTCCCGTGTGAATGCATAATGACACGCATTCCGTATAGACGGGGAGCCCACGATGCTAAATGTGTATTTACTCCAGGATCGTTGGGACCTATTGGATTTTGAAGATTGGATGGTAGAAAGAAAAAGAGTTTAGGCGATGTATCCGTTTCATTGGTCAGGGGAGCTTCTACAGGCTTTTAAAGATGTAAAAAAAATTGTAAAATGGACTTACTCTAGCGTGTCAGATATTAATAGTGTAGATACTCCACATGTCTCTGATAATGGGGGTAGGTTAATCTGCCCATTTGCATGGTGGGGGTGGCCGTATGGAAGGGTAGAAAATGGGAAAAATTAATTTTTTTCGAGCGCGTCAGATATTAAGATGGATTGGGGGTTTCTTTCGGGTGTACTTAACATCCCCGTTAAGTACACCCGAAAGAAACCCCCATTCAATAATCTGATGATTCGGAAGTGACGCAAGCTCCCTGCGGCTTTTTGAAAATGCAAAAAAAAATCGCCGTTTTGACCAAGTTGAGCGCGTCAGATTTTCATACAGATGGTTCAGTTTAATGTCCTAGACAAGCTGACCAATAATCTGACGATTATTTGGAGGGATTCTCTTAATCTGACGATTTGAAAAAAATACATGACATGTATAATTTTATTATTAAATGTGTCAAATGTGCACGGAAAATAGCATGCAAATACAAATAGACTTAACTATTTATATACATAATAAAAGCGGAAAGATACTCACTCACTCACTCACTCATCTACTGACTAATCACGAAATCCGGAAAACTACTTGACCTATGAAAATGAAACTTGGCAGGGAGGTAGTTTATGAGTAAGAGAAGTCAGCTAACGAATGATTCTAAGCTAAAAACAATTTTGTTAATTTACGAATACCATTTAAATTCCAAATTTCTTGAAACCATATTCCAAAGTGAATTGTTTAAATAAATGAATATATTAAGCGTATAAAATCGCGGGCAAAAAAAAAATAGTCGTATAGTAGCAGGTACAAGTTGTTTTTATTAAGTGTATGAAAGAATATATACCGCTTTTTTTACAGAACTGATCTGTGTTTTTATGAAGGTAAAGTAGGTTTTCATAAATAAGCCACAGTCAGGATGTTTATTTCTTTATATTTCTGCCCTAGTGAATCACAACTACCTGAGTTATAAAAATATATAAATTGCTCAGATAGTCGTCTTCTGCAGCACGAATATAGCTTTATGCGACATTATACTATGAAAATAACTAAAATAGACTAATCTGACTGTTTCAATATCAGTCAGTTCACGAATTTTTCTAACTGCGTATGCTGCTGAGCTGAGTCTATTCGATAATATTTATTTATTTTAATTAATAAGAATTTCGTGGTATCAACTAGTTTCAATTCGTCTTATTTAACCATTATAGTGTTTTCCACCTGTTTAACGTTTAGAGTAGTGAATTGGATACATTTATTCTTTTCTCCATTAGAAAGTTGTTAACGGTAAACCAACGAATCACTATCGAAATAGCATCATTTAAAAGTTTGTACTCATAAAGTTTTAGTCTAAATAAGAGTAAATTATGATGAAGATGAAGTAATAAAATAATCGAGATCGGTTTGCAAGTCTCCAGCAACTTTCAAAAAGAACAAACAAATGGACAGAGTATAGTGTGGGGATGGTATGAGAGAGTGAGAGATAGAGAGAATGTAAAAGGGAAAGAGAGGCGTGGAGTGGGAAATACATGCTTCACTGCCGCTGTATGTACCAAACTTTCTTTACGATTTTTGTAACTTCGGCTTGCGGAAATGGGGAAATAATATATTTTCGGTTATCCTTGAATTATTTCCTTCAAAATAAAAAAAAAACGACGATTTTTTGCAAGTTTGTAACCTTCCCACTGCCTTGCGTCACGCTCAAATCGTCGTCAGATTATCAAAATGTACACTAGTCAGCATGTAATTAACCCACCGTATCTTAATCTGACGCGCTCGACAATGTCAAATGATCGAATTTTTTTTGCAAGTTTGTAACCTTCCCACTACCTTGCGTCACGCTCAAATCGTCAGATTATCAAAATGTACACTTGTCAGCATGTAATTAACCTCCCTTTTAATAATCTGCCGAGCAGGAGTAAATCCAAAAAATCCCTTAATGGCCTCCCCTACTAGTATTTTTACATAAAAAACTAGCATAGAAAACATTGTATTTTAATTATGTTATCTAAGTTCTTGTCCCATTTCACTATCTGGGCTCTCAGTAAGGTCAAAATTACTGTCACTGGCACTCGTTGTTTATCAGTCGATATCAGAGAGAGTAATCATTTAATAGATATTCCGTTCTTGTTATATTAATTGTCACATTTTATTGCATCTTGGCAAACTTTTTAATTGATTAATAACCGGCAGATTGAACTAAATTACTTGGTGTACCTACTGATTAAATTGATTTCGCAACCATTTCTCACAATTATCGTTAATTATCCCTTTGCGTAAATCACCAGTAGTGTAGGTGAATTAAATTTTTTTTCTATTGTTTTTTAAATAAGGATACTAGCAACGTGAGTCACACATTACTTGTTAACCGCTCCAGCTAAGCTAAATATGCTTGTGTTGTGCACTGGGGTTCGAGCCTGCAACCACTTGATCGCAAGTCCAACACTTTAGCCATTACGCTACCGTTGCTTAAATTAAAGACACACTGCGTACAAAACCTTTTCTGTTCTCTGCTTGAACTGTTGTCGAAGAAATTGACTTTTTAATGTACCTAATTAATATGTTATATATAATTTTAAGATATTCTTGAAACCCTGTGGCATTTACAACTCGCTTCTAAATCTTATTGAAATAATTACTTCCTTTAACATGTAAATAATTTCAATGATCGTATAAAGGTTTCCCTCTTTTAAAATAAAATGTCACAGTAGGAAGTCAAGGTTGGGGGTCAAATAACACTGTATAATATGTATGTATACCATGCGGACGCGACTGCATCCCGGTGAACTTCTGCAAGGGCTGACAAAACGTCACATGGATATGAGTGACACAGATGACTCTCTATAGAATCATCGTTAGCCAAATATCTTTTCTATAGGTCTATGTATACTCTTTACTCCCGGTACTGTATGAAACTATTGTTCTAGTCATACTAGCGTGAAGTGACAATACGCCCTTCATGTTCTTTCTGCAGAGCCTCTACGACTATCAGTAGCCAATATTAGCACCAACATTAAATTAAACACAAATTTCTATAGGTTTGAGGTGATGGATACTTTAGATGACATTCCAAAGGTGTTGGACAAGTTTTGGGGCGTCATTGCGGAACATCGAATTGCAGATCTACTGAGACAAGTAATGAAATATTGTACAACTTCTTAGTCTTATAGCGACATGGTAGAGATATATTTGCCAGTCTATGAAATATATTTGCCAGTCTATGAGATATATTTGCCAGTCTATGAGATATATTTGCCAGTCTATGAGATATATTTGCCAGTCTATGAGATATATTTGCCAGTCTATAAGATATATTTGCCAGTCTATGAGATATAGTTATGTACTCGAAACAAAAATATAAGATTGGCAACCAGTTGAGAAAAAGGACTTTATCTTCTTTCTTGGCAACTAGAAGATTTATTTTTTGTTCTTATGCTACCGGGTGGCAACCCAGGAATTATGCAAAAAGTCTAGTTACGGTATAAAATCGGAATTCCTTAATACGCAACCACCTGCCAGGTTCGGCAGTAAATGTTCATCACGCCATTGAATAAAGTTTTTTGGTTAGCTAACTAAAAGGTCAAAAATAGCGTAGTCAATTTTATGTATTGTATTAAACTGGAATTAAAATACATAAAACATAAAACAAAAATACATAAAACAAAAATAAATTCTCTTTATATCTAAAATATTGATTTGTAACGTACTAATTTGCAAAATGCTTTGCAACTGTTCAGTACAGTGCCTTATTTTCGACAATATATTTATAAATAGGAGTTGGTGAATATTGAAGGTTGCATACAAATACCAAAATCTCCTTAGTATTAACTCCGTTTTAGGATGCACATAATTAATTGGCACAGTTATGAAGCAACTGAGAGCCCGGGATTTTTTATACCTTATTAAATGACTAGGGCAAATTGCAACTCTTTTCATATCAAAAGTATAACAATATCTATATGAGACAAAGAAAGGAGGTTACATCGGTGTCTCCGTTCAAAAATATTTTTACTGCCCTGTAGAAACGTGCTCGTTCGCCAATTGGGTAAAAACGTTTACATGACAAATTAGTCGATAATTTTGACGAAGAAATATTATTTGCCTATTTAGTGCTTTCGTAAGATATATACATACGTAACGATACAGCCGTACACAATGACTTGGATAAAATAAAATAAAAATGACTACCTTATAGTAAAAATGTCAATTTCGGAACAGTAATTCGTTAATTTTAATCCTGGGCTGTTACAACCGTTAGGATGAGGCGTTTTTTTTTCTCCTCTTTAACATGATTTAAAAATCAAGCCACAATCATCTTCCTCATTAGTGTATGTGCTGAAGTGATCTCTCATACGACCTTTTACTTTCACTGGAATACTACTTTGTAATCGACCTGTTTTTCTAAAGGTTATCAGTCACATAGAGTCTCCGAGAACTCAAGTATCCCGCACTGCGTGTAATACTCTCGCTGCCATACTTAAGAATACTAACTACACTAAAAAACCTGTAAGTAAAAGTTGAAAGGGGTGATTCTTTTTTTATTATATTTAAGGCAATAAATAAATTTCAAATAGATCAGTCGAAACAGATATCCAAAAGATTAGTTTTGAGATCCCCCGAAATTAGGTCCTTACTTATATTTGAGCCTAGTCAACAAATGTACAAGAAAGAGTTAGTCAAATAATTTTATTGAAAAAAGGAAAAACTAACTTCAAAGCGCCTTATTATTGTGACTGCAAACTTTCCTTGATTGTTTGACAGACCTTAAGATTAGAATTTTTAATTCAGTCTAGTAGTAGTAGTTCTTAACGATTCAGTCACGTTCAACAATTGAAGTCACAACAGTATAATGAATAACGTAAGCAATGTAGATAATGTTCATTTATTGTTCTACAGAGCGCGAAGTCCTAAATTCAAATTTAGAATAGAACGGCAATTTTTTTATACTCATACATACACTTATGCCATATGGATCATGTGTTTGAATATATGCATATTTCACAAACCTACCAAAACCTTACTCGAATGAATTAAAACTTTTAAATATTGTAATGTAACCTTTTCAGTACAACTTAAACCGACCGGTTTATTAAGACCCAGATTTTGACTAATAAAGCTTCCATTAATTTTTCGATAAAATTTTGAGCAGTAATTTTTTTACTGCAGGAATTTTACGAAGCCGTAACGATGCTCTTGATCAAGACTGGCAGCTTCAGTCGTCCCGTCCGACGCGCAGCGAACGTAGCATTGGACGACATTGTCTGTGGAGTGGATCTAAGTCATGTTGTCACAGCTCTCTGTATTCATGGCGTTACGTGAGTAACGTTACAGCTTCTATAATGTGGGGTGCGTCTATTCTTATTGGTGTTCCGTGGAAAAGGCATCAATCCAAATACATAGTATCTTTTGTTAAGTATATAACTTTGAAGAAATGCAGTCGGCTTCCATAACGGTAGTTAGTTACCAGGCCATATTAAGATTCACAACATCAAAGACCATATATATACAACCTAGGTGCTTGTTGCGCAAATTTGTCATCATTTATACCTAATTCTTGTTTCACAGTCACAAGAGCCCTCTAGTTCGATGCGCATCAGCCAGATTATTGGTGGTATGTTGTGCGCTCGGCGGAGGAGGGCGCGACCTACTGCGCACGCGCCCACCCACCGCAGCCTGCGCACGGAAACACGCACTGCGCTCTCTTGCCGCGCTTTTGGAAGATAAGAATACAGAGACCAGGTAAAATACTAGTGCTATTCTACTTTATCGTGATTTTTGCGGCATTTACGCGAATAATGTATTTGCAAAGCTTGTATTGCAACAGAACTACATATGTAAAGTAGTGTAGCACGAGGAACAAATAGAAAATGGAAAAAATTATACTTTAACTCACGCACAAGTCATCATCACCACTGCGGTTTGCAGTGGATGTTTCGGAATTGATGATTTGTCGACTACATGGAGAGTGCATCATGTATTGATAACTGTCTGAGTCCAATCATTATCCCAAAGCCTCAAGATTTAGCGACTGTATCTTTTTTTTTTTTTAAAGACAACTCCCGCATTAGGAAATAGTCCTGTGTCGTGGGGGACTTTACAAACATATAAACAAAGGACACAAAGAACACCCAGACTAGGGTGGGAATCGAACCCTCGACCTCTGGCTCAGCAGTCAGGGTCACTAACCACTTGACCAACAGGCCAATCTTGTTTTAGCATTAACAAAATGCGGAAGAAGGAAGGTTAGCGATTAAGTCGGCATCGGCCTTGCGAAAAGGACTACCATGTACCGTTGATATACCGCGGTCCACTTGCTCCTGCTAAAAACTTTTGGCATGTGTTTCCTCGCACTGCATAAAGTAAAAAGAGTTCGCTATACATCATCGCACCTCTAAGCTGATAAAGCTTTGGTGTTTTCAACAACTGGTGTAGCTAAAACAGTTTCACGAGTCTAACATGGAATAAAAATAATAGGTCCCGTTATGCTACACCTCTTCTTCTAAGTCGGGTTTTGTACCTTATAGGTCAAATTGCAGAGTTTTAATTTAAAAAAATGTACAGGAAATACGCCGAAAGACTGTACACAATGCTGCGGCCGCTAACGAACTTTGAGGCTTTCTACCTTACTGACGTGGACGTGGAACTGGCTTCAAGACAGATGAAGAAATACAACCATCTGTTACTAAACTCCTGCACACCGGAGAGCAGATGACGTCATAACGTATACAGTGACGTAGATATTTTTAGGCTTTTTGGGCTTGAACTATCCTACAAACTGTACGTTTTTGCCCATAACAACAAGGTTTATTGACTTTATACCATTGTATAATTCAGCTGAAAAGATGTTTGTTAATGTTTTCATGCTACGACACTGGCTAAATGTGAATGAACAAATTGCCATACCTAATATGAAAAAAAAAATAGATACCTTGTATAATATGGAATAGGTTTGGATCTTAATTTCCTTTGCCTGCATAAACCTAAACTGAAAATGATTGATAATATCGATGGTCAATTTAGTCTTTTTTAAACGACGCGGACGCCTTAAAATATGAGCTTTTTTTATTTATTAGTACGTTTTCGTAATTTTTATTGCGTTTCATAACAAGATATCAGAGGATCGTAAGACAATAATATCCTTTGAGAAACTAAGGGGTATTTTCAAGAGTGTATATTAAACACAGTTGGAATAGATAAATGTACCAACCATTAATGTATAAACCTGTTACTGTATTGCAAAAGACGAAATGTATTTGGAATCTTTTAGTGCTGTTCTGATTGACTAGAAGCTTAAAATATATAATTTAGCAAAAAAAAAAAATCATTTAGTTAAATAGTATTGCGACTTACAACGAAATGCGTTCAGTTTTCTTAAATCTTATAAGTTATCATATCATAGACTGACAAGGACAAGTAATAAACAAAAGTAGGTACCTACCTATTGGTCAATCAAATTCCAGTTCATGAATAGAAAATGTATTCGGTCTAAAACCAACCATCCGCTTTCAATTAGCAACTTTTTGTTGGTTGTCTTCTAGTTTTAAATGGAATGAACTGGAATTGTCAGGACTATGTGCCTGTCCACCCAGAAGATAATCTGTTTTTTTTTTAATCCTTGTTGTGATTCATGTTGATAATGTTAAGCTATTCTTATCATCATCATCTTGTTCAAGAGTATTTTACACTTATAATGTTACAATTACAAAATGTTGTAAATAATATTGTTTTTACAATTATCTTTGGCTGTTTTTATAAATGTTGTCAATGTTGTCATATGTCACTAGGTAGTGTTTGTAAAACCGAGATTGTAATGTAAAACAATAGTCACAATTTTAATAAAATCTTGTAGATATGTTAGCGATCGCGTAAATGAAAAGATTAGTTTTATTTTTGCACGTTTGAATGAAGATATGATATCCTATGTTACAATAACAATTATCAAGACATGAAACTTTTTAGAGATAAACTTAGACCTCTTTATTTATTTATTTTTTGTATTCGATCGTTATTTGTCACACGTAACTGGAAAAAAACTGGTATTATAGATGTTGTATATGACGTCTTGTATTATCTATGAAGATTCGTCTGAGTGCTTACTCAGACGAATCTTCACGTTAACAATAGATGACATATATTTCAAGAAATTTGCTAAAAGTGGTCCATAATAGACAGACACACACATGTATAATATACTTATGTATAAATCCTGTAATGTGTCGTCCACATTTTACATTGGTTTTTAAGGTTCAGTTCCTCAAGAGGAAAAAGGGACCATTAAAGGATCACCTTGTTGTCCGTTTGTATGTATGTCAATACCCTTTTTCTCAGGAACCCGTAGACGCATTAAGTTGAAATTAATACCAAATACTTTAATCAGCGGTCCCTTAAAGCTGTAAACAAAATAATCAAATCAAATCAAAACAATCAAAATATATGGCCATTTAAGCCTTAGATTAGACCAAATTTGAACATTTCGCAGGTAATTCAAAACTATAAGGTACTTCCCATTCACCAAGGTCTCACAGCACAAGTAAAGCAAAAAATCTGGAAATCCTTAATTTGTTGTTGTATCAAATTTAAAAAAATGTGATCACAAACTTACATTTTGTGGTTGGAAAGTTGATTTTGTCGTATATCGGTGTATGGGAGAGTATTTTTAGAACTGCAAAGTAGTAGTTTGTGTTTCGGAAAAAACGGTCAAAAATCTTTGAGGATAGATTACCGAGATGGATGTACTATCTTTGCTTATTTACTCGGCGCGTGAGTCAGAACAAGCTCAGTCCATCTGATGCTAAACGCTACCGGTACTGATAAGTACTCTCAACACCCGTGTCAATTGTTGCCACTATTCCAATGGAGCTCTACCCTACACTATTCACAAACATCGGCATCAAGGTCGGCTTATCTGGTCGTAGCCGGTCTCAACAGCGTGTAGGGTTACCAACATTTTTAAAACTTTTCCATAAAAAAACTTTTCCTTAAAACTTTTCCAAAAAAGTATTTCTTGCCCTACAGTTATGTTTGATTGAGCTAAAAATATATTTTAGGGTAAAGTAAGCACATTTCGTTTTTTGCTGTATTTATTTGAAAGTTTCACAACTGGTTTTACAATCAAAGTTAGCTTTCAATAAATAGGTAACAAGTTTAAAATTAAAGTTATTGACAATCTGTTTCTCTTTACTTACCACTTCAGATTAATTACCAAAAAACTCTCATAGTAAAAGCTGAACAGGCAGGAATAGGGAAAACAAACAGACAATTTTTCAATTTCGTTGACATTTTTGATAGATATTATCTGTCACGTCTGACACCTAATCTTTCATTTAGTTATAATATATAATCATTTTAATCGTGAGTACGTTCTAAGTAGGTATTTCAAAAAATTACCTACATCAGTGTTTCGTTTTATGTAGTGCACGTGTACTTTATCGTTACCCATAAGTATAAAGTATATTTATTGAAAATAAAATATGGTTGGCAACCCTAACTGCCTGATCCAAGCTATAGTTTATTCAGCGCTGGTTCTGGTAGCGTTCCCTCCAAGTTGATTATGTTTCTTAGGTACTCAGCACTTCACTTCTATTGAACTATCCGGTACGGATTATTGAGTGGCGAATTTAATATTTTAGAACAGCAATATAGTTTGACGCGTGCGCTGTCATTAGGAGAAGACTTCTCAATAGTGTAAGGGCAAAAAAAAATACCATTAAATCATTTAATCTGAGGGTACGACATTGCCTTCGCCATCCTTTTCTAGAAGCCATTCAGGACATTTTTGAACCACTGTAACTTCGTTGTGGATAAAGCCATAACCCTGAATTTTTAGTGACTAAAAGGGCATAATGGAACTATACTTCCTAAGATGTTTTTATATGTCATTGTATACTTCAGCCAAATTCGATATGGATTGTTTACTAACCCACCGTTTCTTAGCAACCAATGACGGACAGTTGATAATGACCTGTTTCCTAATTATATATTTGGATATAGTCAACGTGTCACTAAATTGCTGACAAAAAACGTGAGCTTATAAACAGAGAGGAAACCCCAATACTGGCGGTTAGGGTTGCCAACTAACCATCTGACTCAGATCTACCAATGTCATGGCTGTAGAAATGATGTATCATTGTGCAATCTTATAATTTATTTTTAACAATACATAAATGCATTTTCCTCGAAGCTCAATCGGGTGGGGGAACTGGTATAAAATTTAATTGCAAGATTTCACGAATACCACAGAATACATAATAGTACTAATACTAACAATAGGACACATTTATCCGTTTATTACAGTTATCCGTACTCCAAAATATATAAAAGCTGACATACTAATTAACCAAATTAATTTAGTAGGTTATTTATAAATTATGCATTAAAGTAAACGGAAATTAAGGTATCCATAAAATACCTGACAGCGATATAGGTCGAAAATAGAAAAAAAATGCTAATATTGTTCCTATTACCGCCATATTTTAATATAAAGTTTTAGCGAAATCTAAGCTGAAACTCATTCAAATTTGCTAATATTTATGGTTAGAAAAGTGTTAAGAAGCTTTTTAAGTATTTAAAGGTCCAAAATACTGCTTTAGATGTCTATTTTTTCTTAAGAAAGACATGATTATGCTTACGCATTAGGGATTAGGATACTACAGAATATGTACTGTTTGCGGAAACCGTTAACAAACTATCAAATTAGTGTGTATGTCGTTGATTTACGCACATAAATGAGTGATAAATATTTGTAACGTAAATATATATCCATTTACTTTGAAGCAATCACTTTTCTAACTACACAAATCTTCAAAATGATAATTTTAATACAGGGCTGTACGTCAATATATTACTTATTAATAAATAAAACATTAGGTGTCAAATGTGTAGCAAAAAATTGTCTGTAGTTTGATTGTTTGATTTTGTTTCGAGTCCATATTTTATTACTTATTTACTCCCTGTACTTTCACTGACAGAGTTCTTCGGGAATGAATCTGAAGTGGCAAGAAAAATGAAACAGATTGTCCATATTTTCAATTAAAAACTAGTTATTTATTTATTTATTATTTAAAGCGTAGTTTTGATTGTAATACCCGTTAAGAAACTTTGAACTATATCAAAATATGAGCTAAAACTTTAATTCACTCAAAAATATAGTTTAGGGCAATATCATAGAGGCAAAAAAATACTTTATTTTTCATCCAAATACTTTATTTTTTCTAATTCAAAAGATTTGTTAGATACATTATTTTTCTAAAAACAGTTGGCAACCCTACTGCCGATCATTTCTAAATAAGCTCAAAATAAAGCAAATTTTTAAAGCTCAAACTTACATGCAACAAAATATGTATTAACACGTGTATCGTGTTATGGAGTCAAAGATTGTTGTCATCTCATATTTATATTTACTGTTGCACTCTATAAATATAACGAACATTACATCTGCGTGAGTTAACCACTGACCTCTATTATAAAGTACGCTGGACTGCATACGTCGATTATCAAACTGAAGCCATTTGATTTTCGCCATTTTGGCGCTGATAACAGGGTGATCGTCCGTGAAACTAATATTGCATCACTTTATCGATATAAATGCTTGTAATATGTATACTTTAGAGGCATAAAAATAATTTCACGAAGCTATTTATACTTATTTGCATTTAATTAAGAAAACAAGTTTACAAACAATTTTTAAGTTCATTAAAATGTAACCCTCGGCGAACTACTAATGAATAGACTGCTTTCATAGTGAATAAGAGGTGGCTTTCATAGTAAAACGTGGCTTTCATAGTGAATAAGAGGCAGTTTACATAGTGAATAAGAGTTGGTTTAAATACTTCGACAACTATTTGACCAATTTGGCTAATATACTTACGATCTTAAAAAAATATTTGCTTTAGAAATCTACGATACTCTAATTATCATCGAACAAATAAACACATACAGGATACATACAAACTCCAATTTTCCGCTCTTGATTCGGAGATATCACTTCGCTCGATGAATATGATACCTGACTCAATTTTCCTGTTGAAAGGGTAAATGCATGCGGTACCCAAAGAATAAGAAAATCAAAATCCAAATTATTTACAAGTAAACCCATTGTAGGTATTTTTTCAAGTTTTCTACCCATGACTGCTTAGTGAGTGTATCGATGGGAAATCTGAAAGTATAAAGCAAACAATTAAAATATACAGAATACCGTAAATAGCGGGTTCGATGCTAGGGTGTGGAATAATCGCAACCCTATTCAGTAACTGTTTATTTTTTTGAATAATTAATAAATGAAATGTGAATCCTATTTACATTTAAATGTGAAATTTAATAAAATAAGTATATAATAGTGTTAAAAAGCTACAGACACACAATTGAAATATTTATAGCCAAGAAATTCACTTACTTGTGAAACTCTCAATATATAAATGTTTTCTATATTATTTAGCAAACACCAAACACAAAAAGTGAAATCTTATTTCACGATAAATAAAGAAACCAACAGAGACGCATCAACAGATCACAATGGCTATTTGCAACAGATGTCAATTTTAGTAACCGAGATGAACGGGACGTGTGTCGCTTCAAATCGGTACAAAAACAACTATAGTTTCTAATAGAATATTTAGTCCAGCGTACTTGTATAATAGAGGTCAGTGGAGTTAACTCAGCTGACTTTATTCTATACCATCTATGTGTATGGTCCTTTTAAGTGCACATGTACTCAATCAGTACAAGTGCACTAGAGCCAAGGCTAATGAGATAGTGTTTAACATTATGTTCTATTGATAACTTTCTTCGTGTTAGCAACATTGTGGTGTTAAAATTTAATAACAATACTGTTATGTATCTGTTCTGATCTGACCTGAGATTAGCCAGACGTCAGTACAGTGAAGTAAGATAATAGATAACACAGAGATAACACAGTTCTACAAATTAATTAGAGCTATTCAACGAAATTTAAAAATTAGTCCTGTTAAGAAACCAGCGACCACCACTACACACTTCACGTAACCCAAAACTTCACGTAAGACTAGGCCAATCTAGAAGGCTTAACTGTATCGAATTCTCAACGACTTTATTCAGAAGTGAACTGTAGAAGTTAGAAGAAAAATTAATCTATGCATTTACATGCATTTAAAGCGGAAGACAGAACAGTAAAATCATGCTCATCGTATGCTTAATGTTGCGGGTCGGAAATTGCAAAAC
Organism: Callimorpha dominula; assembly: GCA_949752705.1. Taxonomy (NCBI): domain Eukaryota; kingdom Metazoa; phylum Arthropoda; class Insecta; order Lepidoptera; family Erebidae; genus Callimorpha; species Callimorpha dominula. The sequence goes on along the minus strand of OX457002.1, from coordinate 20,708,951 downwards.
AAGTGCGTCAACTAGAATATTTACGTAAAAAACGTGCGCGGGTTGAAACATCGTTGATATTTCTAGTGAAGTGTCGCGATTGGGACGTATTACCTTCGTGTGTTCGAATAAAACCACGTAGTGATATCGCATTTTCACGTAAAATTCTAACAAACGCGAGTGTGCGCCTCCTGAGACAATTAATTCGCAATAAACAAAGTGATTTGGAGTGTATACAGAGAGAGTTATATGCGTTACATTTGAAGTGTAGTGTTAATCTATCTCAAACGGACTATGATTTGTGTGATCGGGTTACGTTTCTACAAGCGAGTCGTACCTTCGAATTGTGTAGTGAGAACTTTAGCGTAAGTTCTCAAAGGAATATAATCGACGGTATACAAAAAATAAAACGTCACCCGTGGTACCCGATCGATTTAAGGACACCGTCATTAACTTATCACACGTGAGGTTAGATGATACTACCATAAACATCTTGGCTAAAGGTATGAATTTCGCTCCAACACCTAAACAAATACCGTTCGAGAAAGTAATCAGTAGCGTTGAGGAATCTATTGCACGTAACAAGGTACCGCCCGGCGATGCCGATATCCTTAGACAGGATGTCGCGGTAATATTACGAAAATCATAGCTTCCAGCTAGTAATATCACTATGGGAGAGCGTCAAGCATTGAAAAACATTAGGAATAACCGGGATATTTTAGTGCTTAAGGCCGACAAGGGAAACGCCACTGTAGTGATGAGTACAACTGATTACCAACGTAAAATACCTAAACTTTTGGATGACGATAAGGTTTATAAACCGGTATCATATAACCCCACTGCCAGAGTAACGCGTAGAATACGATCTCTTATCCAGGATAACGAGGACCTATTTTCAGAAGACGAGTACAACAGACTTTATGCACCAAAGTCACATCAGCCACCGAAATTATATGGTCTGCCCAAAATACACAAGCCCAACGTGCCGCTGCGGCCTATTGTAAGTCAAATTGCCTCTCCTACTTACGATCTCGCGAAGCATGTTGCATTAGTATTGCAACCACTTGTAGGCAAAACACCGTCTTTTGTGATAGACTCGCGGCACTTCATACAAATTATAAAAGATCTCAAGTTGGAACCTGATGACGTCATGGTGAGCTTTGACGTGGAATCACTTTACACCAATGTTCCAACAAAAGTATGTTTGGGCGTCGTAAAAAACTTGCTGAGAGACCACGAGTTGCCGTTCAATAATATTGATCTACTTGAACATTGTCTAGAGGGCAACTATTTCCTTTTCCAAGGTCATCATTACCTTCAGATTGATGGTGTCGCAATGGGTAGTCCTGTAGCCCCTGTACTAGCCAACATCTGGATGGAGCATTTTGAAGAGAAGGCGCTGAGTCTCGGCCCGAAGACCGTTAGGCTTTGGAAGCGATTCGTGGATGACATCTTTAGTATCGTCAAAGGAAATAAACAGGAAGTAGATCAATATTTACAACACCTCAACTCTATTCACCCCAAGGTAAGGTTCACATATGAGGTGGAGACGGATAGGTCATTGTCATTTTTAGATGTTAAAGTAACCGCGAGATCAGATGGGTCCTTGTCGCACTGTGTGTACCGCAAGCCTACTCATACGGATAGGCACCTACACGCCACGTCTCATCATCATGACCGACACCTGCAATCTGTTATGACTTCACTCAAGAACAGAGCATACGATCTTTGTGACCCTGAACATTTGGAGCGAGAGCTGGATCATGTTCAGGAGGTACTTAAAAGTAACGGATATCAGGTGAATGGAACACGGAAGCAACCGACAATGAGACGCAAGCATCCGGAGGTGAACAGACAACCAGCCTACATGCCATATGTCAAAGGAGTAACGGATAGGATCGGCTCCGTATTAAAGAAATACTCCATTCCGACAGTATACACACCAGGCATAAAGGTTCAAAACATCGTGGGTACACCGAAGGATGTCTTGCCGTTACAAACTCCAGGTGTCTACAAAGTAAACTGCAGCTGTGGTAGTTCCTACATAGGCCAAACAAAGCGGACTATTGCTGAAAGGGTCAAAGAACACATCGCTGCTGTGAAGAACCGACAGATAAGCATTGCAGAACATGCACTCGAAGCGGGCACCAATCACTGGATTGAATTTCACCGTACGCAAGTCCTCTCCTCGGAACGTCACTTTTACTCAAGAGTACGTGAAGCGATTGAAATTAAAAAACACAAAACTTTCAATCGGGAAGATGGTTTCAAATTATCTACAGCGTGGAATCCAGTGATAAAAAACATGCCACCTCGCTTTTATGCGCAGTCGGGTGAACACCAGAATAGGGCCACATCGGTTTGCTTACAGAATAGGGACACTGTTAGTATAGTATGTGACGGTACATGGCGAAACGAAAATATCAAAAAAGTGGAGGTGGATGAAGAACCTTCTACCTCACGATATCGACGACGGAGGGCGTGCACCGCTAAGCCAGTCAGCCTGTGACCACGGCCAGTGCAACCTGGTCGAAACGTCAGGCAATTCAGAGGTATGTAATACCTTTTCGTGATCGCGTTAATTCCCGTTAATACGTAGATAATATTATATCATGGAACGCGAAAAATCACTCAGTGATACCGTTGAAGGTTTGAACCTATTAAACATAGAAATCATTTAAGGTGCACATCTACCTTCATTCAGTTGCAAAATCTACGGTTAAAAATAATTCGTGACTGGATTAAGAGGCTAGAGTTGCAGTTGATCGAACCAAAATAATAGTATAGGCTAAAGCATCGCTGACTAGGCCAACCAGTCACCCCAAGCAGCACTCGTTCACGAGTGTGACGCATGGACCAGCCATCATCTCCTTCGCCATATCAGAGGGAAAGAAATGACCCGCCCCATGACGACGCCACAAGCAATGACATTTTAGTGAGCATGACGAACCATAGTTGAGATACTGATAAAAATCACTACTAGTCAAATTACCATAATAATCGTCACGCATTACTTTCAACTGACAATGGTTTGTTAATAATTTAGCTTAATTATAAGACAAAGAAGTTTGTGTGTATATACCTAATGACACCTTAAGCCCAAGACTGTTTGCGTTTAGATAATCGTTGATCGAAAAGCAGGATTTCCTAATAAGGTGATTTTTTACCGTTAGGTTGAATTTATCTACAGTACAATTTATTATTATTTCATATATTTATATATATTTTATATTTATTATTATTATATTAATTTATCTACAGAATTTATTAACGCGATTAATAGGCATTACATATCTTGGAATTGCCAGACGTTTCATTTATATCATGGAATGCCAAATATTTAAAATTAGTTTTTTTTAAAGGATGTCACAAATTACTAGTATTTTTGTGAACCCCTCCAGCTAAGCTAAATGCTTGTGTTAGGAGTGGGTTTCACGACAGTAGTACACTGGGTGGCGTTCGAACCCGCAACCACTTGATCGCAAGTCCGACGTTTGTTGGCCACCTTCGTTATAAAAGAAAAAAGCAACATCGAAGCTTGAAACAAACTATATATTTCCACTATCAGTGCGTCCCACCCACGTAGACTATCTATATGACAGTGAAAAGAACCGCAGGTCATGGGCCAAGTGATGACAGTGTCATAAACCAGTACAAACAGACACCAACTTAATCTTTATGCCCAGGGAACATGGTTCCAATCTGTTTGTCCTAAGGTTTATCTACCTTGTGCGTAATAATCGTACGACTCAACTTATGTCAGCTCTACTGGCTTGATAGCTTCGTTTCTAGTTCATGTAGTAAAGAATAAATAATGTTCGTTTATCATAATAACTCAAAATAATTTTATTCAATAATAATTATTTATCTATTTGGTAGGAAAGTTGAAGTGTTGGTTATACATATAAACAATCACGCCTTTATCGACGAAGAGATAGCCAGAGGCGTATTAAACGCCCACTTTTTGCAAACTATTGGTATTGGTTTTGGTATAGGGCTCTGTTTCCGCATTTAGACCATAGGCGGTCCATTATGCGTTCAGATAAGCTGACTAGTTGAGCCAGCCTAGCTCCTTCCAGAAGCACAGAAGCCTCCTGGGGCGTTCACAGGCTTCTAGGAGCGACCTCGCACCCGCGAGGATACTTGCCCGTTGTGTGGCCACTCCTTCGTACTCCAGGATAACGTGGGCTACCGTTTCCTCTGCGTGGACTGTCACTGGACTGTCTGTCGCATTGATGGTGAATAGGTGCCGGTTTAGGGCCAAGTGGCCCGTAATGGTTCCTACAACTATTCTGATGTCAAGTCAGTTGAGACTGAGCAGACTACAAGTTAAACGTGGTGCAGCCGGGTGTGTCGGCCCAGAGGCCGTTGTGCGCTTCACGACTCCGTTGCCTTACCCATGAGCATAGTTGATTAAAGGGCAGTGGCACTGACGTTACAGATCCACTCCTTGCCAGCTCATCGGTGGCGTCGTTCCCGAGTGAGTTACTATGCCCTGTGATCCATTGAAGAATTACCTTTTTTGCCAGAGGCTAAGCGCTCCAGCGTCTGGTGGCATTCATAAATGAGACCGGAGTTCATGATGTTGCCCTGCAGGGCCTGCAGGGTGGCCATACTGTCTGACAGTATACTGATGTTGTACTCTTTTATACCTTTTGACATGACCACGGTAGCGGAGTAGGTTATTGCAACACACTCACATTGAAATATGGAACTGTGTTGGCCTAGCGCCAGTGATATTATGTCTTGTGAGAAAACTCCGGCTCCAGTCCCTGACCCCAGCTTGGAAATGTCCCTGTAGATCCGGACTTCATTTATGCCAGATTGATCTCGGTCGTCTTCGGTCCTTCTTTCCGAAGATTTGTTGTTTAGGGATCCTGTCGCATGGGGCAGCTATATTAGTGGTTGTTATTTCACTAATTAATGTACCACTTCCAGTTGTTTAAGTCTGATGGCTGCCACAGCTGCTTCCTGATGTATATATAGGTCTAGGGGTGCTAAATATAGAGCCTCTTCAAGGGCAGCTCTGCATGCAAACAGTAACTTCTGTACATGCGAGTCTTTTGCATACTATAATTTAATTCCATTCCACTTACGTAATGCCCTATTACGTATTGCCTATTGGCAAGCCTATTGCCGTGAACCGGGCTCTAGATGGGAAAATCGAGTATACTGAAAGAGAAAGTTAGGTAAGAGGGAAAGGATGTTGCTTATATTGGATTGGATTGAGGAATCTAAGCAATAGCTCATGTAGGTCAGGATCGCATATCAGTAATAATAATAATAACTTGACACATCTCACACACGGCCGTCTGATCCCAAACTAGACAGAGCCTGTACTATGGCAACCAGACTGCTGATAAACATACTTATATATTTGTAAATACATATTATAGATAAATTACACTCAGACACAGAACAAATGATCATGCTCATCCCACAATTATTTGTCTTGGGTGGGAATCGAACCCATGACCTCTGGTTTAGCAGTCAGGATTACTAACCACTAGACCACCAGGCCAGTCAGTAATTGGAACTGGCTCTTGTCGGGAACTCCGAGCCGTTTAACCGATATTGCTTACACGACGCCTTTTATATGCGATATAGACTTAGTGTTCAAATGCATAATTGCCGAAGAGGTGAAAAATTGAGAAATCCTCGGTGCGATGGCTGAGAAACATGTCACTTTAACTCACTGAGTTATTATTACTAGCATATTGAGTTGACACAACGAATAGTACTTGTGCGCTTCACGAGCACTGCGAGGTGCGCGGTGAGTAGGTTATGGTGTCAAAGATAAAACGAAAACTGTACAGATGTGACACATATACACTGGCCTGTTGGCCTAGTTGTTAGTGACCCTGACTGTTACGCCATAGGACGTGGGTTCGATTCCCACCCGTGTCTGGGTGTTCTTTGTGTCCGTTGTTTGTATGTTTGTGAAGTCCCCCGCGGTACAGCAGTCATTCCTAATGCGTAAGTTAGAGATGGTAATCACCCGGGTTTTTACCGAGTCGTGGGTATTAATCAGGGCCCAGGACAAATAATAATTTTGTGATGAGCACGATCATGTGTCCAATGTCTGGGTGTAATTTACCTATTGTATGTATTCAGTAATATATAAGTATGTTTATCAGCAGTCTGTACATAGCACAGGCTTTGCCTAGTTTGGGAGTAGACATGTGTGAGGTGTCGCATAAAAGAAAAGAAAAGAGAGAGAAAAAAAAGAAACTTTGATCAAAGATTACTAATCTATGATCAATTTCATTAAACATTCGAATGGTATTTGACAAGATTTTGCAGAAGTAAAATTTGAAATTTTACATAAGTTCTGATAATTGTTCCGATGTGATGTTTTTTTGTGATTACTAACTTATATTTTGCGATGCGAGTATTTTTGGAACTGCAAAGTTAAGTTTGTCTTTCGAAAAAGACGGTCAAAAATTTTCGATAACTGATTCCCAAGATGGATGTACTTATCTACATACAAATTTGTTTGTGGAACCCTCGGTATCGGTATCGGGACTCTCACACACAATGTATGATATAATATTTACATACATATATATATGTACAATAAACTTTCGTTATTAAGGAAAGAAAAGAGGTATGGGCAATTTAAACCAATACGCACTCCGTGCAATTAATGCAAACCCAATCGGCAAATCTACTAAAACGCCTGTCGGCAATACCACGTCGTAAAATGACGTTGTGACGTCATTGAGATTAATTGCAGCAAGATATTATTTATATTTCTCTTGTCATTGAGAATCGATTGCGTATTCATAGCATTAAACCATTTGTGAATGACGGCTTCCTTATTATACAAAGACGTATTACTGAACATTAACGTCACATTTGCGTGGATCATGTAGATCATTTAATTTTATTAATCATAACGATTTAAGATTACCTACTATGTGTGTATTAACTCCTATTTACTATCCTCTTAGAATTATACAGTCATTTTGAACGACTTTCTTTAGTAAACAAAACGTTGACTGCACTGTTGGTGTGGTCTTGCTAAGGAATAAGACTGCTTTTCAACATTTTATAAAAATAATGGATACAAATTTGCAAATGAGTTCAATGGCTGGCTATAGCCTTTTTAATCTAAGAAGTACCATTTGACGTTTCATACTTTTCAAGCCGAAACAACTTTGTATAGGCGTAACTCACACAATTTCAATAACCTTTTCCGTAAAACCATGGAATTATGAAGCTATTTTTATTTTATCACAAGATGTACAATTCTTAATGATTAAATTCTAATTTGAATCTTTTAAACAAAGCAAAATAACAGGAATATAGAATAGATAGCTTTTTCTTTAGACTTCGTTTCAAAGTCACGTAGTTAGGTCCTTTACCGTAGTGTTGCGACTCTTCAAATTCACTTGTATACGAAAAATCGTTAAAATGTACGAATAATCAAACTTATTAATAACGAGTCTTTTTCAATCCAAGCATCTTTCAGTATTTAATAATACTTCAATTTCAGCTGACATCCAAATGTCAACGAAAACGCATAATTAAAATTAAAAGTATGTAAGTTAATGTAATTTTAAATAAATCTTTGTTCGCAAAAAACACTTTTTTTTTAAATCTGCCAACACTGCCAACTATAACCTTATGCAGTCTCTCGCCATCTTTATCATCATGATCACCATCAATATTTATGGGGCCAAATCTAAGGAAAAAAGGGAACTAACATTAATAAAATATTTAGTTATTTTTCAACATAATACTTACTTCATGAAAATGGATGATTTTAAGTCAAATTAAAATATGTCACCTCTGTTTAATTAAATGTACTTACGTCAACTTCACGCATATTACTTAGACCCAACCCGCCTGTCTTGTGTAGTGTAAATGTTAATCTCCGAACTTCAGTAAATCTTAAGATTTTCCAGTAAAACCTAAAATTTACCAACTGTTTATGGCAAAAGTCCGAACTGCTCTTTGCTCATGACAGCGGTCGGAGGACCAGGACCGAATCACTTCTACGAAAATCAATCATGTACAATGTCGGTTAGGTTAGGATGGAACTGAAAAGCCCGAAAAATTATCTCTATTATAAAATTCTGACATTTATATAAACACTTTGGTATATACTAAGATTTACTAGTAAAACCTATACCTCTTAAGAATCGGATATTGCAGTAATCGATTTCTTTGACCCCATGCCTATTCATCAATCTGTCAGAACTGTCAAACGGTACTTCTTAGATTAGGTGGACTATAGTAGTTAGTGATCCTGACTGGTGAACCAGAGGTCGTGGGTTCGATTCCCACGCAGGACAAATAATTGTGTGATGAGCATGATCATTTGTTCTGTGTCTGGGTGTAATTTATCTATAAATTATGTATTATAAGTATGTTTATGAGCAGTCTGGTTACCATAGTACAGGCTCTGTCTAGTTATTGGTCAGACGACCGTGTGTGAGGTGTGTCAAGTTATTATTATAATTATTTTTACAATACGTTTTTTTACAATATTTTTTTTTACAAACTTTATATGTTTCATTTTTTTTATAATATTATAGTTTACTAGCAGATAATATCGGGATAAAAAGTAGCCGATGTGTTAATCCAGGTCTCCAGCTATCTACATACCCAGTTTCATCGCAATCGGTCCCGTAGTTTTTGCGTGATAGAGTAACAAACATCCATTTATCCTCACGAACTTTCACGTTTATAATATTAGTAGGACTTGTATATAACACTAGCCGTTTCACGCAGTTTCACCTGCGTTTATGGTCACTGCTACACTCCTAAAGGCCGTAGCTTTATGTTACATAGCCTATACTTTTCCTCATGAAACTGAGATAATTCTAGAGATTAGGGCGCTTAAACACATAAACAAAAATTCTTCTGCTTGATATATAGTATAGATTACATATTACGTAAATGTAAAAGTTGAACACGGCAACTCAAGAAAGAAGATGTTTATCTTTAAAGAAGTTATATACGGTTCACTACAATGATTAAAATTATATTGTCTTTATCACACGAACAATGGAATCTTTAACGAAATAAAATTGTTTTATTAATTTAAATATCAATAGTTATGGATTTCTTATCATTTGACGTCAATACTTTATAGGATATAGGGTGAAAGTCCCAAATAGCAGCCATTTACTATTTATGCATTGACAACAATGACTTCTAGATTAGACACATATAATTAACTAGTAGTTGACGAGTGCTCGATTCCTAACCGTTGTAGCGTGATGTTACATAGCCCGTAACCTTCCACATTAACAGTTATAACTGATAAGGCTAGTATACCTAATTAGAGAAAAAAAAAACAAAGGCTGACGATACTTCTTAAGCTAGTGTCAATTTCTTGATTAAATTTTTTTTAAATAACTTGAGACACCTCCCACACCGGCGGCTGATCCGAAACTAGGCAGAGCCCTGTATAAACATACTCATATATTACCAAATATATACATATTATAGAAAAATTACACCCAGTCACAGAAAAAATTATCACACAATAGTTTGTGCTGGGTGGAAATCGAACCCACGACCCCTGGCTCAGCAGTTAGGATCACCAATCACTATAACAACAGGTCTGTCAAAGCAGTTTTAAAACAATGAAGTATGCGCATTATAGGTCCTTTTTTTCTGTTTTGAACTGCATGATCAACAGAGATTATTAAATTTATTTTTGATTATTTGAATAGCAATAAAGTGAAATTTGAAAGTTGTCTATACCCATATGCTATTATTGCCAATTTTAATATGCCATTATGCGAATATTATTTATCTACTAGATGAAAACCCGGCTTCGCTCGGGTGTAATGTGACTTATAACACACAATCTTTTACAAAATGTAGGTAGATATCCGTGTGAATCGGCCTTAACGAACTCAAGATATACATGTGAATCGGCCTTAATGAACTCAAGATGGCATCCGAGTGGCCAATATGGCGACTGCCATTTGCACCATTAGAATTTAACAAAATACTCGACAATCCGAATTTCGCGGATATATGTTGTCGACTCGAAATCATTATTTTTTATGTTTTATTATTCAGGCACTATTATACTACTATTATATTATTATTTGTACTATTATGTATTCTGTGATTCAGGTACTATTGTGTATTCTGTGATTCATGTACTATTATGTATTGTGTGATTCAGGTAAGGTTTCAATCGAGTCTACCGTACCTCTTGACCGAATTAATAATATGGATTTCTAAATATTAATCCCTTATAAAAGATTATAACGAATATTTTTATTCGTGTGCATATAAATGTTTATTCTTGTAATTTCTATGTTTATAAATATTTATGTGCACACGACCACAGAAATTCTTATAAACTTACCTATCATTGTTAAATAATCCGGCCACATGGAAAGCGATTATCGTAGTCTAAATAAATAATGACAAATTAATGATGTTCATGTAGGACATACTAAAATCCTTCGATACCGACATACCACTTATCCAGTAGCCCCAGAGAGGTGAGTATCCATGGGCGTTCCCACACGATAAAAAAAAAAGAATGGACATGCTACAATCTTTGGTACAATAGTAAAATTGCTGATAAAATGATTTTACGATGCTACATTGTGACGTAGAATAGAATAAAATAAACTTAATTGTACACCACTAAATATTGCTTACAGTAAGTTTACACAAGGTTAGACTGAGGGCAGCCTTATCGATAAAAGCAATTTCTTCTAGGCAACCTTGGGATGGAAAAATAATGACCAGAAATATAACAATCTAATGGGTAATTTTGATGTGGGAATCAAAACATATACCTACTGGCAAATATTCAAAGGGGTACCTGAAGACCTGTATTAGGCGCCCATTACACTGTAGGTTTTGCTGTCAGTTTTGCCACAACCAAAACGGTGATTGACGTGTAATCTATCGTTTAATGCAGTGATTGACGGTTGCATGATGAGATTTTAATGTCGATATTATTTCATCAATCACTAACGAACATCCGTCAATCATGACTTTTGGTAATGATTGTTTGGTAATGTTTGCATGAGCGTCTAATGGACGCCTTACACAACACGCCCACATTTCGTGAACTATATTTTTTGTACACGTAATCAGCAAGCCTATTGCCGTATACCGGCTTCGCCCGAGAATTTCCTGTCAACAATTCAGTAAGGACTTGGCCGACCTGAGAATTGAACCAGGACTTCACTTATGCCACTTCCACCCCATGGCTTTTGAAAGAGTTTGGATTTATAGAGAATGTTATAGAAGGACAGAAACGAGAAGCTCCTCACTTCGTTAATGGAATTTTTTACAGCGCATGTGCAAAGAATGGGAATGCTTTTAGGTTATTTCTTCTGATAACTTTTATATCTGTTAACAGCCAATGAATATAGATAGGTAAGACGAATATACGCATGTGGTAATAATGAGACAGATTAAATAAGAAACCAATTTATTTTTATTGACTACATATTAATATTCATATTGATTACGAAAAATATCTTAAACAAAACAATAAATATTTAAATTACTTAACACAATAAAACCACTACCGTTACATAACTACTTATTATATCAGTTAAACATAGGAACACTCTACAGAGTACCTCATAGGTAACTCAATAAAATATTGTTTTTAATCATAGATTATATTATTACAATACTACAATTCCAGTATTAAGTACAGATGACTTCTGTTAGGCGGTGGCCTAATATAGGCCGAATTAATTATTAAGTCCTTTGTAACACGCGAAGAAAAAAAAATTCTTGAACCAATTTCGCGGCCCTCCTCTGTCATTTGTTTTCTGTTAGGACTGTCGTCTCGATTTTTGATCGCTACGTAGACTTTCTTAAATACATTTAATTTTCCGTTGTTAGTTTATGAATGTGAATCACTACGTTCATTTCTTCTTTTACTTCAGTTTTTTTTCTGGATTACCGCATGATCGCACGGTGCCATCGCGCTGATAAACAAGTTCCTTTACCTCAACTGCTGCACTTTGTGCGTGAACCGCGGAAAACTGCAGATCTTCAGAAGACAAAGTGAAAAAGAACGTTTCTCAATGTGCTTGTGGTGGTGCGGACGAGCCTCACCCACCGTCACCAACAGCAACACACTCAATACAACGAGCACGTAGTAGTATAGACGCATTTTGAATCTTTTTTATTTCCTTACAAAATATACGACCGTAAAACTGCAAATGTTAAGTAGTTCAGGCTGAGTTTCGCTTTGTTGTTTATCGTTAACCGCTTGCTTGTGAACTGATGGTCGTGTTAAGATTCTCGTTTATATAGGCATCGGGGTTATCTAGCGCGTGGCCGATAACCCGCCTAAACGAGATGGTGATATAGGTTCGATGACTGCTGCTCAATGTCACTGATAGTCAATGTAGTAAAATTATCAAAATAGGTAAGCTAGCACGCGCCAGCAAGCGAGGCTTGTGGGCCAAACGCAAACGCGTTTTTAATTTCTGGCTTTCCCTAGTTCAGTTTGGAAAAAAAAACTTCTTTTTATATAGAAATAACTATGCTACTAGTATAGGTATATATTACTTAATAATTGATTAGCTAAATAATGTGTTGTGTTTTAAAAAATTATAACGAAATGCAATAAATTTGTCTTAGGTATCTACACTGTGGAAAAATATTAATAAACTAAAAAAATAGAATTTTTTAAACCTCACCTTTTTTTAATAGATCTGTGATTTACTCCTAAAAATAATACAATTTAGTTATCTGTGGTCGCCAACATCCTCCGTTAATCCGACCCTAGTTATCTACATAGTAGTAATGAGACTATTATTTATATTTATCTAGGTATGTATGTGCATTAGGCACCTTATACTAAGATCATTTTAATTAATAAACCGTGATAATGAATCACTTTCTGCTCAACCTACCTCAATTTCTTTTGGTCTTATCAGCTTTCATAATTCAGTGATAAGGTATCAGAAATTGATGTGAGTTTGCCTTGTTATGTTTAACGTATCTTTGAATAATTTATTTCGTTGGCCACACCCGATTTTTTCCGAAATTATTTCTAGAAAATACCGGATCAACATTCTTGGACCGTTATATCTGCCTCGGTTCAGTTGCTTAATCGTGGAAAGATAACAAACACCTAGGAAGATTGAAATTCTATTCGTTTGGATAAGTAATTACGACAAGTAATAATTTAAGTAATAATAATAATAAAAATATAAATAGCTTACGTACAATCATCAGTTCACAACTTTAGCTCGTGATAACAGGTCATAGGTAGATGAAAAGAAATTCCCAGCCATACAAACATAGCCTTGTTGGCAATAAATTTATTGCTCAATTACTAACTTATTACGTGCGTACAAACTGTTATCAATGTATGAATGAATTAAACTATAATTGTTTATTTCCTCTCTTCTTTATCACGTTGTTATATTTCATGCAAACTTGTATACCTTCTGAATTTTTCTCTCCGTACGTTACATTGAATTATGTATGTACTAGCAGCACCCCGCGGTTTCCCCCGCGTGAGTCCCGATCCCGGGGGAATATCGGGATAAAAAATAACCTATATGTTAATCCAGGTCTCCACTTATTTACATACCAAGTTTTATAGCAATCAGTTTAGTAGTTTTGGCATGAAAGAGTAACAAACATCCATACATCCATACTTACAAACTTTCACGTTTGTAATATTAGTAGGACTTAGATAATCTGACCTGACCGTTAAAACTCTATTTTGTTTTAAATGTAGATGTGCCTACTTATTTAATTACAAGAATTGATATCTATACATCTATTGCGCGCTTTTATAACCCTCCAGGTGCGACAAATTGTGGCATTGGTGTCGTCGCTCCCGCCCTGTTGATGCTGCCACCTCGAAGTCGCTGCCGTCGAAGTTTCTGAATCTGAAGGTGTGAATCGTAACCAATACTAACTTATATCATAAAAGTCGTAAGGGGCATAAGATCTCAGTCATTATCATGACATTTATTCATCGTGTGTGTATAAGTAGGACGACTTAATGTAGGTACTGTTAAGATATCGTTATCTTCAAAAGTCCACCAACTCTTTAATAAAAATGATCAATGTTTTTCATCATTGATGGAATCCAAGTATACTTGTCTAAATGTTTTGAAAATGATATATTCATTAAAGGGGCTATAAGGCTTTTCTAGGAGACTAGCACTTAATCGAAAGAATGGAGAAGTTTTCGGATTTCGGTGATTCGAAATCTTCTCTAATACATCCAGTTCAAAGTCTCTGCCTAGATCTCAACTGCCATCGGGCACGGTGATTCTTGCCGGTCCAAATTAGGAAGTTTCAATCGATCCTCCTGGAAGCTTTTACAATAAATTCCAGGATCTATACATCAGAGAGATCTGTGGACATTCATGTAGAGGCAGAGTGTTACATTGAGACCATGCTATGACACGGTTATGAACATAGCTAAGCCAATGATTTTTGCATTGCGGTTTTCACTACGAATCATCGAACACTTGGTGTTACTGCAAATCAAGTTTGAGGTTAAATTTTCATCAAATCCTTACGGATAATGGCCACGTATGGATCCCATTTTTGCAACTACATCGCACCGGTTAGTATAAAACCAACCGAGGAAACAAAAGGGATTTGTATTACCTCAAGATTTCCCCAAGGTCTCTTAAGTTTGATAGACTTGTTTTTATACCACAGCCTAAGCCTTCCATATTTACATGACCTTCTGTCTGCTACTTATACGCAGTTTATTGATTGAAGGAGGAAAACGAAATTAAAGTAATCAATAAATGATATTCCTATGAATACTAGGAAACAAAAAATAAGGAAAGTTCCGAACGGCAATGACAGGGTCACCGTTAGACGTTGAACCCTCCGATACCTCAGCTTATTTGGGTCAATGAGATCGACGAAACCTTGATACATTTTACAGTAAATAGTGTGGATATTTAGTCTCAGTATCTGTGTTTATCTAACTAGGTTAAAGTGGCGGGCGATCCTTGTAATCTAGTAAGAAACATAAGCTATATCAGTAAATGGCCGAATGTTTCCGGTTAGCAACAAATTGTTGGTGTGCATGCGCCTTGTCCATAGTTCTCGAGAACCTTCCATAACCACGGCGAAATTTAAATATTTTGTCGTTGTATTTCAGTGGTTGGGTATAGCGGATACATCTTTTAAACCGTTTCTCGTACTACTAAAGAAGTTCCAAAGATTTCAATGGTTTTTTTTTGGTAAAGTACTCATAGCTCTCCTGAAGGCACTTTGTGGGTGATTACGACTAGATATAGAAAGATAAAGTGTAATATAGTAATTTTTTAATTGTCAGCAGTCCCCCAAATTGGACCACCAACCCAAGTGCGAACCCAATTACCCACCGAGCTCGCGCTCCTGATAAACAGACTACCGAAAATATCACTAACACATTATCACAGGAATACAATAATATGCAATTAGTATTTTCCAGTAGTCTATAAAATGTATATTCCACGGCATCTAAATTTTAAAAGAAAATTCAATGATGTCCTACCTAAATCTAGACCGGCTTATTACAAAAAGTGGACTATTAGTTAGTTTTAACCATATTTACCATATTTTTTTCTTTCTATAGGTTAAGATTTACATATCTTTAGAGCATGTTTCGTAATAAGTTGGAGGTTCGAATATTGAATTCAAAGCTTATTCCGAAGATAATGAAACTTCAATAACAACGACAGACACATGTTCCTTACCCTACTATTGCTACAGCTTTTCAACGCCTCATTATAAAAAGTGTAAAAGAAAGTGTTATTTAAAAGAAATATGTTTATGCTCTAATCTAATAAAAAATTAGTAATATTGTTAAAAAGCATGATGATTGATGACCTATATAAGTATTTGTAGCGGCAGTGAAGGTAAGGGTCCACTGGTTATAAATATGTATAGACATATTATATATAATTAATGTTCATTGGTGTGGGCGTTTTAGTGTTTGTTATGATTCATAGCAACGGGTGGGCCCATCTCACTTTTGCAAATTGAAACGGCACAAAAATAATCAAAAATATGGTTTTATTGGAAAGTTTGTACGTTTATATTTAAGAATATTATACAACATTATACAAATGACTGCTACGGCTGACTCTACAGTACACCATCCGATCAACCCAATTTTCAAGTACTTTTTCGGTTGTTTGGGCCTGATTTTCATGAATGGCAATATCAATTACGTGTTTCAAAGCCTCAGTCGTTTCTGGATAGATAGTGGAACATTAAACTCCAACGGGCTCAAAGATGATTAGATGGCGCAACCTGTATAATCGGTATAGGATGCCTCTCGCCGAAGACCTTGTTGTATGTATGTAATAATAATGCTCGTTGAAAGAAAAGACACAAAACAAAAACATTACTAATAAATATATTATTATGTAGGTACTGGCTGGATTCATTTCGGTAGTTGATTGTAAACTCCAACTTATACCTACCGTTGTAGATAAATTTTCTACGCTTAATATTGTTTACGTTAATTTACAGGTATAAAACCTGTAAGTTAACGTAAACAAACCTGTTTACATTTATTTTTTTGACTGAATAACTAATAGTAAACTGGTTTATAAAATTGTTTTGCGCCGATGACGTATTTACTTCTATCTTAAACGCTGAAAGAAAGATTTTGTTTTTTTACGTAATTAATTAATTTTCTCCGTTCATTTGTTTGTTCTCATTCAGATGATATATACATAATATTAAAACACAAAGCATTAGAAATATTTAAACATTGCCATTTAGAATAAGTAATTATAAAAATTTATAATAATTATAAATTTCTTAAATATAAAATCTACAAATAGTACCAGCTAGTACGGATTTTCTACAAATGTTGTCTCAGAAGATAAGAGTTTGTACCCGTTTAAGCTAGTCCTTAGCCGTTAGGGCACGCCGCTGTAGCGCCGGTAAGACCCGTCCTACGAGAGTGGCTGGAGAGAGGGCATGGAGCCCTTACTTTCCGGATGACGCAGGTACTTTCCGGACACGGTTGCTTCGGCAAGTACCTGTGTCGGATCGGCCGGGAACCGACGTCACGGTGCCATCATTGTGGTGACTGCCCCGACGACACGGCGCTTCACACACTGGTGGAATGCTCAGCCTAGGCTAACCAGCGTCGTGATCTCGTCGCGGCAGTCGGTTCTGCTGGAAGTCTCTCGCTGCCGGCCGTGGTTCTGTCCATGATCCGGAGCGAGAGTGCATGGAACGCTGTCGCCGCCTTCTGCGAGGAGGTGATGTCCGCAAAGGAGGCGGCTGAACGGGAGAGAGAGCGAAGCACAACTCTCTCTGGCCGCAGTAGACGCACCGGGCGCCGGAGGGCATTCAATGATCTCCGGCCACCGTAGGAATCGGCCTGCGGGCAACGAACTTTTGGGGAAGTCGTCGTCCGAACAGATACAGGCCCGAGAGGCAGAGCGCAGTGTTCCGCGCGCGCTTTTCAGAGGAGTGTGACCGATGGGTGACGGTCGCACCGGGTGACGGGACCCGTCTTGGGTGAGACGGGTCAATGCCTGTCGGGGGTTGCGGAAGAATGCAATGGCGATTCTCGCTCCCCCGATCATGGGCAAGCAGTGGAACACCGGGGTGGTTTTTAGTCGGTAAGAGTCCGACAGACCCCTTCGCCCCCCCCCATTAGGGCGGAGGACATCCAAAAAAAAAAAAAAAAGTCCTTAGCCGTTGTAGTCCAAGAACTTTGGGTCTCAGTGACAGGAGAAATGATAGTCACAGTTACGTCCACAACCTCATAACATTGTGCAAGATTGTGTTATTTTTTAATGTGCTTTTAAAAGCAAGCGTCTAAATTAAGGAATCAAATAACCTAAACAAATTTAAAGATACCGTGGTAAATCATAAGACGAAACAGTAAAGCACTCGGGTAAATTAATCTTTATTTATTTTTGTTCACTTTTTTTTTTATTTATTTTATTAGGTCAGCCAACGATTATTAGAAATAAAAAAAAATATTTATTTACTTTCCACACAAGGTATTACATTCCTATAATCATAAATACTTATTACTTAGAAACAAACAAAGAAATAAAAAATAAAAAAATTTAAAATAAGATTAAATGAATAACGGTCATAATAATTTAGTCTCTGCATAGTATCTGCAATTGCAAAAAAATATTGTGTTTAATTTTTCTTCCGACATTTTATGTATTATTACACTAAGCATTATTGATTTATAACTTAACGATTAAACATGTATGAGTGCAATAATCACTTATAGGCTAACACCACATGCACAATGAATAACGGTTATAACAATTTAATCTGTCATTAAATGTCATAATTTAAAAATATTGCAAAAAAAAATATTGTGTTAAATTTTTCTTCCGACATTTTGTGTACTACTTTCACTCTAAAGATCTTCTGACGTATAAAGATTTTGCTCATGTTATTCTGTTTTTAAAAAGAACGTGCGAAACCCTGACTGCTCCTACTAATAATTCGGAGCAGTGAAAATACTAATTTGAAAATAAACTTTTCACAAGGTCTAAAATCTATTTTAACAAGAGTTAGACTAACTTAGTTATTTGTATTCACGATTAAAGTAACGTGGTCATCAATATACAAAATCCGACAAAACGATAGTAAACTGATAAAAAAAACCCTTTTTTTTACTGACATTAGTTCATTCACACTATAGACGTCATAAATATCAAATAATCAGTATGGTCTGATGATAATATATAATTAGGTAACTATTCCTTATCTTTCAATACCTAAGCCAGGCTCAAAGACTCTTTTAAGATCAGAGATGAGACATTTTTAAAATACTAGTATTTGGAATACTATATACAAAATACCTATTTAAATGTTTTATTTAAATACTTTTTTTAGAAAAGCATTTTCTATTTTATTTAAAATACTTTTTAGGACATATTTTGTATTCGCAAAATGCAAAATACTTTTTGATAAGTTTTGTCAACATCAATAACTGTGATGAAAAACTTAAAAATAGTATCGTTTTTTTTCTCACTATGACAGCACTAACTAAACTGACAGAAAAAAACTGTATAATGGATCTTTTGAACTTGAATGAATTTTTTAATGAGACCTTACAAAAACTAGAATTGCCGGTTTTAAAGGAAATTTAACTGCAGTTTCTAATTAAATACACCAACTGTACAAAACCATACCAGAAGGTATCAGAAGCTTAGAGGGACATAAAGAAACATTTTATGGATACCTAAATTAATGAGAATACAAAAAAATACTTAAAAAAGGATTTTATTCTAGTACAGTATTCTGAAAATACGTATTTTGCATTTAGTATTTGAAATACAAAAAAAAAATATTTTGTATTTTATTTTTGAAATAGAAAATACTAAAAGTATTTGCATTTTGTATTTAAATACATTTTTCACATCTCTGTTTAAGATTAAACTATTATTATGTTAAATCTCCTATTAATTTTTATAATTAGCACATGCTAACAAACTTTCGTGTTTACAATATTAATAGGATGAAGAACTGTAGGATCGACTAAGGTTGTAAATAATTTTCATCACATTTCATTTAGGCAATTATTAAAGATTCTGATTTTACTCACGTGTGTATTTTTGTTAAATACATACGTGAGTTAAACCGTATATCTTTCATCAGTACCACTCATCAAGGTTACTGAAAAAAAAAAACCATAAACAAAGCTTGAAACTTTTCCGGCGAAACTTTCGAAAACTACGCCAACCTGAACAAGGTGGATAGAGTTATTCGTGTAAATTACGCAGACGCATCCCCTGACGGTCATCCCACATTTTACGACAGTACCAAATTGTGGTGATAGCTTTACTACTGAACTGAAATCTTCGACACCCGTTACAAAATTTCACTGCCTAGAAGAATACAGCCACGATGTCAGCCATCAAACTGTTTTCTTTCATAAACAATCTTCGAGAAATGATACATTAATGTTGCGTCTGGTGCCGTAAGGTAAGCCAAACGACTACCTCAAACAAATTAGACAGCCTACAACGTACGGCTTGTTTAATTACCACTGGTGCGCTATCCTCGACGCCAGGGGAAGCTCTAAATGCACTACTAAGCCTGACTCCGCTCAGCATCTATGTGCAAAAAGAAGCTGCCAAAAGCATATATAGGATATGCACACAGACGAAACCAAAGTGGCAATCACGAACACTAAACTCACTAAAAGAATCGGTTTTCGGAATAAAATCCCTGAACATGCCAGCGGATGACATGCAAACAGAGATCGACTTCGTAAGAAGGTACACAGTAGACATACCACACAGGGATACATGGCTGGAAGGCCTCCAATCCAACAAAAATGGTAGTCACGAGTGGTACACCGACGGGTCCAAAAAAGGCCTTGATGTAGATTGTGGAATTTACGGAGAGAGACCAAAATTCAGGTGGGGCGCCAACCTGGGAGCAGAGGCCTCCGTCTTTCAGGCTGAGCTCTCTGCATTAAACATGTGCGTGGAGATCAACCTTGAAAGGAAAGTAAAAAATCAACACATCTACATCAACTCAGACAGCCAAGCGGCGCTATTGGCACTAGACAATTTTGAGACTAGCTTAAAGCTAATACAAAATTGCAAGGGAAACCTGAACACACTGGGGCAATCAGACAAAATTACATTAAGATGGGTACCAGGCCATTCAGGTATCGATGGCAACGAAAAAGCCGATGAACTCGCCAGAGCTGGTGCAGACAACCGACAGCATGGCCCAGAACCATTCTGCGGCATCAGCAAACAGCGAGCGTATTCTGTCATAAACGCCAAATATACATCATTGGCTATTAAGAGATGGAAGACCACGACTGGTCTAAGACACTCGAAAGCCATAATAAAGGGCTATGGTAATAAAGTATCTAAAGAGCTCAAAAGATACAAAACCTGTGCAGTAACAAGAGTCCTCACCGGACACTGCAAACTGAACAAACATATGTTCAACCTAAAATTGGGTGAGAACACAATTTGCAGATTCTGTCAAGAAACAGAAGAGACTGCAATGCATATTTTATGCTCTTGTGACCCACTAATGCGGCATCGAAGTATTCACCTAGAAATCCTAGAAATACAAACAATCACTGCTGATAGGATCTGGAGGTTTCTCGAAGCCATAAGTCTGAGCAGTGAACTGTAAACCAGAAGTGCGCTACAAAAGACCAGAAATGGTCGCGGTAGCACCAGGCACTCAATAATAATAAAAAAATGTTGCGTCAGCCCCTTTTTAGAAACAGTTTCGAGGTCGGTCAAACTGAATCTCGCGCCACGCTGGCACCGTCCCTCGGTCACATTTTTATCCACACACCCAATATCACATAATATTGCATCATACACATTCAACCGTTATCAAATTTCGTCATATGTATAAGCCACCTGCGCTTTTTTATTTAAAAATAATATATTGAAAACTGCGTCGTAGAAAATTTTAAGATATTATTAAAGATACGAATCTTGTCAATGTAATATTAAGACGTAGGTATATATCATAAATCGTATCTAAGATTAGGCATCGTATACACGTAAATCCAATTTATTGCTACATAAATTATTCCACAAGACTTAAAAAAATAGTATTGTAGCTATTTATAAAGATAAAACAAATAAAAAAGATGATTGAACAACAACACCATTGAAAGGACAACAACATAAAAATCTCAGATGAACATTAGTGGATCTACAGGCGCAGAAACTAGCTACCCAACTACCCTGCCCTGCCCTGCCCTGCCCTGTCCCGAGGCCATAGTGCTTGCTAATATAGCACCAAGTCATTAGAATTTCAAAATTAAGAAAATTTGTCTATTATTGTATAATCAAATAGAAGAACTATTATTATTAGAAACGCATGAATGCAATCATGTGATAAATGAACTTAATTATCACATTATACATGCGAAAAAGGCTAATTTAGGTCTAGGGTGCTTTGAAGAGAACCTGCCCCACAGCTATGTAGAAGTGCTACTAGTGATTAATTTCTAGACACTCCACATTGAGGTAACCTGCTGTTTTCGTTCATACATAGGTTACATCGGTAACAGCACCAATAGTTTAAAACGGACTCATTTCATAGTGCAGAAAGCAATGGACCCAATGGAAAATATTTTTAAAAGAGAACTTGTCATTTGTATCTGCTAATTTCGCAATGTCTTCAATTCACATCGATTCGAATCTAAATTTATTTAAAACTTTACTTACTAAAGGTATGTTAATGGCATGGTAGGTATAACAATGAACACTTTCAAAACTAAAGCCGTGACTGATGCATTTGAAGACGCTATCATAATAAATGTCGAGCCAATTGAGTATATGAAATATAATAAATAGTAATAATAACTATAGACACCTCACACACGGCTGTCTGCTCCCAAACTAGGCAAAGCCTGTACTATGGTAATATCTATTGGTATCTATATCTATTCTATATATCACTACATATTATAAAACAAAGTCCCCCGCCGCGTCTGTCTGTTCGCTATAAACTGAAAAACTACTGAACGGATTTTCATGCGGTTTTCACTAATAGACAGAGTGATTAATGAGGAAGGTTTTGGTATATAATATGTACCCGTGCAAAGCCGAGGCGGGTTGGTAGTTATAGATAAATTACATCGAGATACAGAACAAATGATCGTGATCATCACACAATTATTTGTCCTGCGTGGGAAACAGTCCCACGACCTCTACCTCAGCAGTCAGGATCACTAACCACTAGAGCAACAGGCCCGTTACCTAAGGTAACAAATCTCAAGTACCGATATAATGTCAAAGGAAATAGATAATACAATGGGATGGATAGGTTAATTTCGGCTAAAGGAAGTGATAAAAAACTCAGAAAATAGGATGTCAAATCAAATCTTTACAACACCTCCTTTGTCTTAACATATGGCTGCCTGAGCACTCACTAAAGCGCAAAACAAGAAATTTGACAGTAAGAGCAAAAGAGCTATTAGAAAATGCAAAATAGAAGACGTAACAACAAGAATAAAGAGACTGAAGTGGAAATGGACAGGTCATACAATAACAGGTATTGAGAAATGGAACAAAACAATTGTATTCTAATACCCCAGAAGTAGAAACCGAAAACGAAGCAGATGGTTTTGAAGTTGGGAAGAGGAAATAAAGGCCATTGCATTGAAAACAGAACAGAGTGTAAAGAAAAGGAGGAGGCCTTCGCCAAAGTTTGGGAAACAGACCAAGTTGTCGGTATCGGAGACTCAATAGACATCAATATAAAATAATAATTATTGTAAAAACTTTTTTGTGTCTGAATACAGGTCTTACAATTTTATATTTTTAATATTTATAATATATATCTACATATCTGTATTAACCTTCTTTTGATTTTTGATTCGCTTATGATTATAATACATGTGTGATCACATGATGTGATACCTATTTTCTCTCTGAACAGTTATTTCAATACATACAAAATCAAAGACTGATTACTCATGTTCTTTATAATTAAAAGAACAGACAAGATAAAAAAGACGTGCGCTTTAATAAGTAGTACAGATTAAAAATAATTGACATAATCTTTAAATTATATTTCGACACTGGCCATACACGTGGGCCCGAATTGTCATAGTTATGAGTAATTAAAATGATAAGTAGCCTTGTATAATGAAATCTTACTGACCTGTGACTTAGGTAATTATGAAAAGCAAAAACCTATAAGAAGCTACAAAAAAAAAGTGTGTGTGTACTTATGTACGCACGTAAGAAGTTATACTTTTATCTAGTTAAATAAAGTTTATTTAAATATCATAATAAGTAATACATACCGTCAACTAACCTCAAATTCTATAAACGTACTCAGAGTAATATGTAAAACCATTTTTATCACTTATAATCACAGTAAATTATCTTTAAATCAATAAATTGTCAATAAAATCGTGAAGTTGGTAACTTTTTTGAAAAACTAAAATGTTGACTAGCTAACTTCAGGGTGTTGGTTTTTTGTGACGGTGTGTGCGCGCATAGTAAATGACTAGCTAACTTTAGGGTGTCGGTTTTTTTTGACGGTGTGCGCGCGCATTGTAAAAATTCTCATCATTTTTCCCTAACGCGCCAAAAGAAGTGTAACATTAATAAAAAAATATATTACACAGAATATAGTAGTAGAACGACAAGTCAAATCAGTTCCTCTTTGTCAAAATGGTACATTCTATAAACATTTGTATGAAATAACTATTTTGACATCATAATGAGCTAACGTCAAATCATTTCTAGTAATAACTGGCCTGTTGGTCTAGTGGGTATTGCTGATCCAGAATTCATTTGTTCTGTGTCTGGGTGTAATTTATCTATAATATGTACCTATGTATTTAATAATATAATATAAGTATATTTATCAGCAATCTGGTTACCATAGTACAGGCTCTGTCTAGTTTGGGATCAGGCGGTCGTGTGTGAGATGTGTCAAGTTATTATTGTAATTATTTTCTTTCATGTCTATGTCATGTCAGCAGACAATAGTTAAACAACATTATTAGTGTAGTGTTGTCAATGTTCCATGGAATCTGGTTTATCAAACGCACCAATGTCGTTACTGGTGATGAGAATATTTATAGCCTGGGTAATCAGCGAGCATAATCGTTATCATCGCAAGTCGCTCCTTTACATTGATTGAAGCCAATATAATAAGTTTGTTAACGTTATTTTTTAAGTTAGCGCCATTATTACATAAATACACTTAAGCCAGTATCCCCGAAGGGTTAAACAGAGGTGTATTAAACACTCTCATTTTGCTAGCAATCATTTGGTCCTCATGTTATAAAAGGCAAGCCTATTGCAGTCAAACCGGCAACCTCCAGCTAAGCTAAATGCTTGTGTTAATACTGGGTTCACGACAGTAGTACACTGGTTGGGGTTCGAACCCGCAACCACTTGATCGCAAATCCGTCTACACGCTACCGCCGTTTGTTATTACACGAACACTAGAAATTCTACGCACGCCTGTTTTAAGTGCTGTAAAACAATCGCTGATGGTTTTACACCATTCTTAGTCACAGTCAAGGCCATTAAACTAGGAAAAAAGATGGCGAACCCTGTAAAAAAAATTCTTTAAACGCTTTTTGAAATTGAAATATTTTTAATCGAATCCGTAGCGTGTTAGGGCATCACTAATTGACTACTAATCAGATCGTCAAAAGCAAATAAAAAAGAGTATAAGCATGCTGGATTCCTGTAGTCACATTATCTGAAGTTGTCAGAAGTAGATATAAATAATTTAATGACTAAGTATATCTCTTGTTTATTTATTTATTTTAAGATTTCATCAGAAGGTAGCAAGAGACAGGCGGTACATTATCCGTTATTTAACAATCGCAGCAAAAATATTTATCTTGGCTCGCGTGCTTGCGTGACTTGTGATTGTGAGATGATGTAAGCTATTGGATTGGTCGCGTAATGGTGGGCAGTTTTCGGGCGTGCCGTAACTTTAGGTGTTTACCTTAATAGACCAATTTGTTTTTACACATCCACGTTTTTTTTTTACATAACTTTGTTTCCCTCTCGAAAATATTGTTGTAATAATTCTGTTTGTTTTGTATTTATACTAACATCATAATACATAACAGACATAATTATTACAACAATATTTTCGAGTAATAAGTAGTCATCTAAATAGAAAACAAACTGAATTATTACAACAATATTTTCGAGAGGGGCATAAAGTTATGTAAAAAAAAGATGACTAACACCTAAATACAAAACAAACAGATTATTATTACAACAATATTTATATGACTCTACTCTGACCTGGCAACTTCACATTGCGAATCAGTCAGAAAGTCATCGGGACCTTGCGATCACTCTTTTGAGTTAAAAACTTTCTCCTGACCAGCACTAAATTGAAGCTTGCACAGGCCTTCCCTATCCTCGATTACGGTGATGTATGCTACCTCGACCTGAATGCAGATCTACTCAATAAACTTGACCGACTTCTTAATAATTGCATTCGGTTCATTTTCAATCTTCGTAAGTACGACCATGTGTCTACTTATCGTTCCCAACTGTCATGGTTACCTATACGCCAGCGTCGTAGCCTACATGCTTTGACTGCTGTTTATTCTCTACTTAATAACCCTACAGCCCCTACTTATCTCACCTCACGGCTTCAACTTCTATGTTCCAACCACGACAGAGATCTTCGCTCCACAAATAATCTTTTACTCCTATGCCCTACACACACTTCTTCTCTTGTTCACTCTTCATTCGCTATTTTACTATGGAATGCGCTTCCTCCTGAGATTAGGATGTCCACCAAAGAGGACACGTTTAAAGCTAAGGTCCGTGAATTTTATAGGAAACAGTTGGCAAAAATATCCTCATAGCCTCATAACCATAGGTATATTTTGTATCTATATATAGTATTTATTTGTATATATATTTATCTGTAAGTATTTATGTATGTATGTATTATGTATAATCAATTGTATTTGTAATTGTATATAAATTATAACTTTCTTTAAGAAATTTCATTCTTGTACACCTGCCATGTCCCTCACTGAATCACCCAAAGATTGACTGGTAGATAATACCATGTGTCATTAATTCCGCCTCGTGTAATATAAACTGCAGGATGTTTCGCGGGTACGATTCCCGCTTAGTGTAAAATATTTGTATGAATATATTACTTTAAGTACGATTGTGACTGTCCCATATTAACAAAATTGTTATCCGTTACGTACTTATGCGTAATTTTAGATAGTAGATTTTCATGGTTTGACCATATGGAACTTATTACAAATAGAGTTAGGAAACTAATGCAATTCTTTTAAATATTAAGACACGTCTCTTCAACATTACTTTTAAAACAAATTTACCTAGCCTTAGTTCAATCTGTCATCATATACGTACGTTTTGGCGTGAAAGTATAACAAACGTCTATCCATCCCAAATTTCACATTTATAATATTAGTGGGATAAGATTGCTTTATATTTTGAATCCTATTCTCAGAAAACACCTTGCAATCCCAATCATTATGAAATTCGTCGAAGTCATGCTGTTGCTAAAATAAAAAGATGCAAATCAACCTTTGCTCAAAGGCAATTTAATTTCCAGGCTAGCCATGTCTATAATAACGCCAACAATTTTTTTTTATATGTTTACAAAGAAAATGTATATAACAAATTGTATGTGTATATACTAAGATTAGTTTGAGTCTAGATAGCGCTGTCATATGTCACAGAATTAAATTATTATCATTGTTCTTGCCATTAGCTTTCTCTAATTATTAATGTTTAATATAATCAGACCTCTAAAGGTTTATTCTACTTTGTTTGAAATCCATTGCCTCTTCTATTCATTACGAACGTGTGCCCACGGTAAACCAAAATGGCATCACTGATGTACAACTACTGCAAACCTTAACCTACCTTGTGAACCCTGAAAACGAACACTTTGGTACGTTGTCTCGTCAGGCACAACGGCTAAAAAATCTTGTGGGTTTCTAGTTCTTGCAACCGAAAGTATTGGCAGTAAATTAAGTTCTTGCAATAGAAAACATTCGGAGAGAACCAGGATTTGGGTAAAGATTGGATTAGTATAAGGTTGACCAATCATTGTTGTGCAATCTAATTGTTTTCCAAGTACAGGCATGATAGTTAACGTATACTTACAAATAAGTAGCTTTAACGTGCAAGGAGATAGTATGCAAGTATGTCAGCTACAGGTATGTATGTATATATCCTTTACTTGCCTATGCCTTTACTTATGTACGCCAGAATAAGGTAGGTCTTTTTTGCAGCGATGCAATCTCAAAACGGGTACGACACTACACCTTTGCCCACGTCCTGATTCTGTATCACTTCTGTAGCACTTCAGTAAGCTGGTACAAACGCGCAGCTGTCTCGTCACAACTTCTATCTTGGAATCAATGTAAACGCCACAGTTGTAAAATAGACTCCGCTGAAACAACAAACAACAAGAGAACGTGCTATGGTCGCTCAGAGTTCACTGCTCGTAAAAATTACTTATCTGTTAGTTCTTGCCTATTTATAACAGCAAACTACTCACCTTCGTAGTGGCCTGAGGAAAGACCACCACTTGGTTGTGTGCAAGATGTATGTGTGATCTTGTTCACATTCGGATCAACATTTTAATGAATGAACTTCCTTATAATGGAAGCATTGATAATGTAAAAGGTTTTTATTTGTGGTAAATGAGAATTGTTTGTAGTATAACTATAACAAAAGATATAAATTTATATATTTTGTTACATAACCGCAGTTTTTATCTCGTCGTTTACAAACAAATCGTTGCTCGTAGGTGGGTTCTGTGATAAGCTAGTAGTAGGCTTATTGATAACCGTATCAGCAATCGAAAGACAGGCCTGCGGCGGGCTGACGCGCTTTTCAATCCCTACCGCTATCTATCACAGGTGGTGTGCCCACCTGTTTGTTTACATAAATTAAGTAGGTAGCCGTGAATCATCATGCATAATTATGTATTTTTTTTAAATGATGTCTAAATTAAGCATATTTAGAACTGTCCCTAAGCACACGCCTCGCCTTGATAATCTTGAAATCGCCACGATAAGCTATCATAGTGCCTGTAAATCATTCACTCATCTCACATCTAGTGGTCCTGACTACTGAGCAAGAGGTCGTGCGTTCGATTCCACTCCAGGACCAATAATTGTGTGATGAGCACAATCATATTTTGTTCTGTGTCTGTGATTTCACAACCCTACCCTAGCCCCCAGGGTTCTCAAGATATATTAATCCCTAGTAACAGGCAGACCCTTTCTTACAAAAAGTTTCAAAAAGTTACAAAAAGCAAATTACGGGCAATGTGGTAAAGAATAATTTTTAAACACACAAAAAATATGATGGAATAAGAACTCCTTTGGCAAGTAGTTGAAAAAGTGATTTTCAGTTTGTAAGTTGATAATATACTTAACATCTTAACTTTTAGTTTGTAACTTGGAGAGAAGTCTTCTGAGATAAGTAGAAGTTAAATATTTGGCATAAACCTCGCTCCCGCCATCTCCTAACATTAGCCCAATTTCTCGGAACCTACTAAAACATTTTATTTATTTTCTTTACTAAACCCCCACAAAAATATAATCTCCATTTATTTCCTCGAAGTTGTCGAAGGAGCGATAAAAAGCCCACGTAGTTTTGCAATATACGAAGAAAAACGAGTGTTAAACCTTTACCTAAATGTATTTGGGGTCTGCGCCGTGTGTTTTCTTCTTCAATTCTCAATTCACTACTTACCTCCTTCTAGCCTTATCCTCATTCACGCAGTTCATCCATCTTGTCTTTGGGGGTCTTTTACTCTTGTATCCCCATCACACGATAATCTGTTGCTCCTGAACTCTTCCTAAACTGGCGCTACTTTCTCTTACTCCCTCTAAGATAGTATTTCCTCACCGTGTCCAGCCTAGTCACACTCCACATCTGGATATTCGCATTTCACTATAAGTATTATATATTTGTTATTCTTTAAAAGTAGGTATTCGTTTTTGGAACGCTTTGCGAATTACATAATATATATATGTATATATATATATATATATATATCGGTATAATCGGTTTATAAATAACGGAGTGACGGCTGAACATACATAATTTATAAACCGATTTTGATGATTATTTTTTTGTTAGATAGGGTATACCTGGTCCCATGTCAAGGAAGTCAGGATCTGATGATGGGATCCTGATAAAATTGAGAGAAACCCTCGAAAATTGTAGGAACGAATAGTGTTTCTGTTTACTTTTCATAACTTAATCAGGTATTTGCGTTTAGGAATCATCACAGCATGAAGCTGAGCTGATGATGGAAACCATACCTTTCCTAAACAATCAGAAGTTAGATATAAAAACTGTAGTTTTAGTGACAGAAACCACTATGCACTATACTATGCTTTGAAGAACAGACGTTTGATACCGTTTTAAAGTATTTGGTATTAAATATATTAAAAGATAGCAGTTGTCAGAGTAGGAAAAGATGACGCAAGCCACAAAAAATCATAAAATAAAAACTTTAACAAAAATTTAAACGGACGAAAAGAACTAAAAAGCAAAAAATAATAAACCTTTTAAGTCTTCAGTATTGAGCTTATATACATAAACTCAACATTTGTTTTTTGTTTAATAAAGAATCTATCCATCTATCATACTTAAGTCCTAAAACATATTTTAGACCGTAGCAGATACTTCAGTAAAATATTGCTGAGGATATTTTCTGTCCGAATATTTTTTCTTTAGTAAAAACAGATCAGGTAGCTCTTAACCGCATGACGTTAACACACGGGATGCTAATGCCTCCTTTTTAAAACATGTTTTTGCACTGCGTAATAATGTATACCTAATCAATTTCCTTTCCTGCTTAACTCATATGTACCAAGTAATGAACGCGTGACTTAAAAACGCGTTCAGAAGTAACCAAAATCTTTAATTTTAAACTTTTACCGAAAAGACACCCAATCTGTCTAACAAAAGGTCAGGAAAGACTCCAAATCAGCTACAATTTTTGTGAACAAAATAGAACATGTTTATTTCGTACATGTACCGCGGTGAAATTCAAACTTATTAACTACATAATAAGCTTGTGATTGTACTATCAATAACTTTAAATAAATATACTTATAATTAAGTAAACGATACGTAAGTGCCTAATGATTCTACATCATTCGATAATATTGTGAAGCCTCCTCTTCACTATTCATAGTCGTGATTTTCATGCGTACCGATACTAAATTTCAACAATCAAACATGATTTAAGCCAACCAATTATTTAAATAACGCAATATCGTAATTAACGTACGTATCTTTCGTTAATATTTAGTACCTAGTGAATTATTTTTCAGTCCCATAGGTCTCGCTGGAGACCATGACTATGTCCATCGTCGAGCGCAAGAGCCCGTTTGATTTCATCGCCTCGTTTTGCGAGGAAGTAATTTATGCTAACGAGGCAGCGGCGGAAGAGGAACGGGAGAGAATAATTGCTCTCACGTCCCGCAGAAGACAAAACTCCCACCTCATTAAGCGCTTGCCTGAGGGCGATGGACAGGGATATTCGTCGTTCTGGCAGAAGCAGGGCTGCCAGTAAACACAACCTATTTTATACCGCCGAGTCAACAATCAAATACAACCACAGTACGCCTCTCTTTGGGGATTTCAATAAAAGGTTTTTTAAGTTTATTGTATAAGGATTTAACAGTTTACCACAGACATGATTTGTTTTAAGTATCTCTATGTGTATGTACGTACTTATTATGCTAAAACATCAGTAATGAATGACATTGTATCCAATTATACAATGCACTCTACCATACTAACAGAATATAAAAGACAACTTAATTATACGAATTTTGTATCCAATTATGAGTGCGGCCGTCGTTGCCCCTCTGATTCAGAGTGGCACCCGCGGAACACGTCGCGACGTGTTCCGTGTGCGCCTCCGTACTCTACAGTGAGATCGCCAAATGTTCAACAAGCGGCCAAGTCTACCGGGGTTCACAAGGATTTCCTCTCGAGGTTAACATGACACATGTCATTACAATGACATGTTAAAATTACCTATAGCAATGAAAACCTGGCGTGAATTTGATACAGAAATATATTTATATAAATGACGGTCAATCGAGTTCAGTCCTTTTCCCCATATCAAAAGTGTCCATGTGTCTAAAGAAGTTTTCACTTAAAAAAACTGGTAATTGGCAGACATGTAGTCTACAGGATGGCGAAGTCAGCTTAAAACGGATGCTTAGCTAAGAACATCATCAACATGAATAATCTGAAGGTCAAAAAACTTATGTAGCTCTAATTGTAGACGATTTCTTTGGTTTTTCTAATAATTCTACTGAAACTGGGCATGCGTGTCATAATATGTAAGAATAAATTGTATGTTGACCAAGAAGGATTCATTGATAGTTTATTCATTAAATTTCAAATAGAAAATTGTAAAAATATATTTCTTACCCCTATGGAAATCAACTTAAAACGGAATAAGGTTGATTGTGATGACAAATATCCTTACCAGCAGTTAATAGGCAGCCTAATGTATCTGTCAGTTATTACTAGGCCTGATATATCCTATTCTGTTAGTTATCTAAATCAACGTAACAATAATTATGGGTATTGTTATATATATTGGCAGCATGCTAAGAGAGTTTTGAAGTATTTAAAAGCAACTAAGTCCTATCGCCTAACTTTGACTAAAAATACTACTCTTTCAAGGAAGTACCATCCAGAATCGACTTCAGTTCTCGCCGCAAATTCTCTTTGAAATCTTCTTTCGACTGAAAACGGGTACCTCGAAGTGGTAATTTGAGTTTTGGAAAGAGAAAAAGTCGGCCATAGCCATATCCGGTAAATACGGTGGTTGTTGTACCTGTTCAGATTTTCGGTCAAAAATTCGTTCACAATGATGGCCATGTGCGATGGCGCGTTGTCATGGTGTAATTATCCAAGAATTTTCTTTCCACAATTTTGGCCTTTTTCGACGAATTTGCTCTCTCAAACGCCGCATAACGCTCAAATAATATTCTTTATTTACAGTCTGACCTTCTGGCAAGAATTCTGAGTGCACAACACCTTGATAGTGGATAGGGAATTTACCCGGGTATTAGCCCGATGAGTATTTACCCGCTGCCCATCTCTACTTCCCGCCGTCATGCGTCAGTCCCTCTGTACGCTTCGATCTTTTAAACTACGATCTTTTTAACAACAGATTTTAATGTGGTTTTCATCAACAGACGAAGTGATTCATGAGGACGGTTTATGTGTTTAATTTTATTAAGGTATTAAGTAAAAGTGCTGTAATATGACGATGATTGTTGAAGATGTCAGTAAAAATCAATATATATATTTATAGTCAAAAACTTGGGGATATATATAGATACCTGTATGTCCTGCTACAGCTACAGGAGCTGAGTCGCAAAATGTTTGCCGCTGCAGGTTCCTTACGTAGGCTTCGCAACTTCTTACCTACTACCACTAAGATTGCGCTTGCACAAACCCTTCTTTTCCCCATCCTTGATTATGGTGATGCCAGCTATCTAGATCTCACCGAAGACCAACTTAATAAGCTTGAGAGACTCCAAAATCTCTGTATACGATTCGTATTTGGACTACGCAAATATGATCATGTTTCTGAATATCGCAAAAAGCTCAAGTGGTTACCTATACGCCTTCGCCGGAACACACACATCCTTTCATTGTTATATAATATTCTGCTTCACCCCTTATCTCCACCTTACCTTAAACAACGGTTTAATTTTTTGCACGATACGCATCCTAGGTCTTTGAGATCGTCAAAAACCTGAGATTAAAAATGCCTGGACACTCCACCAAGTTCATGGATAATTCCTACTCTGTTAAAGCGGTTCGGCTTTGGAATGCCCTGCCAGTGGAAATCAGACGCGCACAATCACTACCTGTCTTTAAAAAACTAGTCAAGAACTACTTACCTTACCTATCACTAGGTGATGTCAGCACATAATTTCCCTTTTGCCCTTTCCTTAAAGTCACTGTGCCGCTGTATCCTATATTATATATTACACCTATCGTTTATATTCCCACATGTACTTATGTTTTATATGTTTAAAGTTTACTTGTATGTATACTAGATATTTTACGTCACTAAATAAGTTAATAACGTGCACCATACTGCCCTAATTTATCTCCATTTCTTTTTCTCCATCTCATGGTTGCCTGTAAGAGATTGCCATAGAGCGATAAGGCCGCCAATTGTATTAACCTTAATTTTAAGGAATTTTGCTTTTTAATGTTCCTGGTGTACAATAAAGAGTTATATTATATTATTATATATACTCTGCTACTCGCACGAAGCCAGGTTGCTAGTAAATCTAAATCTAAAGTACTATAAATAGGTAAAGAAAAAACTCCTTTTGTTTATTGAGATTGTCCACCGATTTTCTTTTTTGTTTATGAGCTGTTTATTAATTTATTATTATTTTTGGGATCTTCAACAAGGTACATACACAACATTGTCACAGTATAGTTAGCCATACAAAATTACGTTGACTCCCTCAATCAACGAAGACCACAGCATGCGAATTATCTTTTTTTTTCTTTACACTTAACTTATATAATTACGACCATTCGTGTTACTAATAAAAAGATGGATCAATGGCAAAAGCATAAGCCGTGTGAAGCTAAGTCATAAAAAAAAGATGCTCACCACGACGCCGACGTTCTAAATTTAAACGTGATACCGTATATTACGCTGTCAAATTCTAATCTCTGACTCTCTGGGCGAGCACTAGTATAATAAAAAAAGGAAAATGTCTGGCTGATTTGATCTTCTGATGAAATTTTTTAAAGTATTTCTTAACAGATAAAAATATAGTGAAACCAAAGTTCTACTGATCACACAATACCTAAAATGCAGATAGTGGGCAATCGCGAATTAAATTTACCATATAATTTACGCATTCTGCTTTTGGACAAACTAATATTATAGTCACTATATATATTAGGCACTAGCTGTCCCCGCAGTTTCACCTGCGTTTATGACCACTGCTGCGGTCCTAATAGTCGTAGCATGATGTTATATAACCTATAGCCTTCCTCAATAAATGGGCTGTTCAACACTAAAATAATTTTTCAATTCGAACCAGTAGTTCAAGCAAACAAACAAACAAACTCTTCAGCTATATAATATTGGTATAGAATCTGCTTCTTAGTCATTGCCGAGTGCATTGTAGGCAATTTGCTTCTTAGCCAATAGGCGTGATAGGTAAAATTGCTGCAGTGGCATCTTTCATAACTGATGCAGTGTCCTAGATCCGGAGATATAGGGTTGGCTACGCTGGCTTAAGTCTCAAGTCAGCAGGACCATTGTTTTTCGGAAATGGCTGTGGCAACAAAATCAATTCTTTGGCAAACAAATAGCAAATAATTAGCAGAAAAAAATTAGTGTAAGTTTTATTACGCCCTATGATTTGGTTACGCTAGCTTCATAGACACACTGATGTACTATGTATTTAGTGACAAACCGGAACCGAAGCCAGATAGAATGAAGAACGAAGAAAAAAAGAAATACATTTATTGAAAATGTGTTTTCTTTATTCTTTAATATTGTGAAATGAAAAGTTAAACCTTTGTAACGAGTTGGAATCTTGTGACTGACTATATAAAGGTATTTATATTAGCAAAGATAGTATAAATAAATATATACTAACTTTTTATTATCATAATAATATTATTATATTATCTTCATCCACCTCCAGGAGGTGAATGAAGAACCTTCTACCACCTCCAGGTTCTTCATCCACCTCCTGGAGGTGGATGAAGAACTACCTCACGATGTCGACGACGGAGGGCGTGCACCGCTGAGCCAGTCAGCCTGTGACCACGGCCAGTGCAACCTGGTCGAAACGTCAGGCAATTCAGAGGTATGTAATACCTTTTCGTGATCGCGTTAATTCCCGTTAATACGTAGATAATAAAATAAATGTATATTTCCATTTTAAAGTTTTTTTAATTTAATTGTGTTTATTTGTTTTTCAACATTTTCTAGGTGCTGTAAATGACAGCAGTGGCAGTTATTTAGCGCTTTTTTATACACTTGCGTACTTCATATTAAGTACAATACAAGAAAACAAGGCTGGCTTCGCACGGGTAGCAGAGCATACCTATATATCTAAAGCTGCCAGTCGCCATAATTTTTTTCCGATATGTTCAACAATCATTGACATATTTCAGTTAATTTACCAAAAAAACCTTAATGATTTATATACCTAAACCTTCCTCATAAATCACTCCGTCCATTGGTGAAAACCGTATGAAAATTCGTTCAGTCATTTTTGATTCTATCGTTCACGCCGATAAACAGACATACAAACAGGCGCTGCGTTGTTTGCGTTGTTGCTTGTTTTATAATTATATGCTATGTGTAGTGATACCATATCGCAGCCTTCAAAAGTACCTAAGCATTCACAGTGTATTAACCGGTGATGACATGGTCATAATAGTAGGCAGACAATGTCCTTATGTAGTCGGCATTATTATCAATTAATATTTTACAAACATTGGAAAAAAACATCTTGATAAGATATTTACTATGTTGGTTTAAAATAATGCGTAAAATAACGATAGACGTCATAAGCATGAGGAAAAAAAAAATACAGTAATATATTCCGTTTTAAGAAATAACATAGGAAACAAATATTGATGTCAACAACATGTTTTAAACCGTTAATAAATATTCCATTAATTAATACCGACATTATTTGTCTGTCCCGATTTCCATTCTTGTAATTTCCATCTTAATATGACGCAAAACTTAATGTGGGATTTCCCCTAAACGATACACATAGTTTTTTTT
This sequence comes from Callimorpha dominula, assembly GCA_949752705.1. Lineage (NCBI taxonomy): Eukaryota > Metazoa > Arthropoda > Insecta > Lepidoptera > Erebidae > Callimorpha > Callimorpha dominula. Next base: position 20,672,717 of record OX457002.1, on the reverse strand, counting down.
TTTATTTTTAACGTAAATATTTAAACGAAAACTGATCGTGGTTACACTTGTCCGAGAACATTACCAGCTAAAGAAAACAGTTAGAAATGTAATATTATGGATATAATAATTATTCCTTTTCTATACTGAAGTGTGGAAAGTCCACATGTCGTCAAATCTATAATCACACGGTGTTCCGTCACAAGTGGGTCTATTGCAGGCGACCCGGGTATACCCTAAGAAAGAAAACTTTGAAAAACCCTGGCTGCTTGATCAGCAGGCGATCACAACATGGAGTACGGGAGGCCGAAACACGTCGTGTCACCGTCTCAGGCCTGCTTGTCCATGGCCATGGAAGTCGGAGAATGTAGGAAGGAAATTACTTTCCTAGTGGGCATAATACCTTAAGTACCTAGGCACGTCTTTGTGCATAATCATTCTTAGCAATAAATAAAAAATATACGCAAAAGCAAAATTACAAATTATTTCCAAAATACCAAAGTTTGGCTTTTGTGACGTGTCGTAGAGAGTTAAAATGTAATCTATTTAGAGGTAAAATAGTCTGGAAATGAGTATGAGTCGTACGTTAGATACTAAAACTGTAAGTACGGGCGACGTAAAAAGTAAGAACTTCTTCACATTGGCGTTTCTCTAGCTCAGGCGTTCGAAAAAAGTTTGCGCAATTCTGTCGCTCGTAAGCTGCGCTCATGTACTCATAATCATTCTACCTTTTTCTCAGCGTGACGGACACGGCTGTACTGCATCACAGATTACTAAATAGGAAAACAGATAGGTTACTTTAAGAAGACATTAAATAAATAACAATTTTCGTATATAAATAAATAACATTAAATCTTGTTCACACCGCAACACCACACTACCAGTTAAATTTTGCTTACGGTTTCAAGCATCATATTTGATTACTCAAGTCATTATGCATAAAAGTGATTGCCATCGATTAGTACTCCCAGTTGCGGGGGTGCTGTAAGTCACACAAAATGCACGCGTGAGACCCCATTCAGGGAGGCACAAATATGAGTTTTACTTTTCGCCTTTTATCGAACGCCTGCGCAATAGAAACGTTAGTGTGAACTAGTTCTTAGATATGTTCAAGTTGGAGCTATATGTCATTGTACTTAAGGCTGTTTTATCAGTATAAGGCTATTCAATGTAATAATAATTGGTTGTATACTGATAACTTATCGCAATAACAGCATCGTTCGATTTTCTCTCATTAATCACAGAACACTGAGATACGACCTCATCAGGGGTTATTTGAGAAGCCACGTGTATTGTCATACGTCATTCTATAAACTGTGTATTTAGAAAGGATTCTGTTAATAATTCTTGGAATAGCATCTGATAAGGATTCGACTGACGTCATTCAAAGACCTCGATACTCAGTAGGTAGTGGATTGAGATATCATTTGTTTAATCAAAAGACAGGAATTATGATTATATCCATATGGACGGCAGAATTATTTTCAGGGAGGAGCACTAATAAAAAAAGCAGTCTTAACTAATAAAAGGTAATTTATAACAGTCTATATCAGCATACAATATTACTGGATATTCTTTTTTATATTTATAATATTTTCGAAAATTATTTATGCAATTTTATAAATGTTGTGTGTTGATAGATAAGAGAGTACGGTTCCCGGAGGACCTCTTCCTAGGGTATACCCGAGTCCTCCTGCAATAGACCCACTTGTGACGGAACACCGTGTGGTTTTAGTCGGTTCGATTCCGACATACCATCTTACCGTTAGCTCCGGTGAGGTGATGACCCGTGGGGGTTTCCACACGATATAAAAAAAAAAAGATAAGAGAGTACGGGAACATTTATTTTCATTGTAATTAACATTGTTTGTTTGTTTTAACTTCTGGCTAAGAAAATCGAAGATTTAAAAGAATTAGGAAGTTATTGGTTTCGGTCCGAACTTCAAATCTTGACACTTAACGCCCTAGTGTATACGTGAACGTACGTTCTTATGTAAATAATGTATTGTCTGTACATACGTACGTTATTATGTAAATTATGTATTATATATACATACGTACGTTTTTATGTAATTAATGAAATGAAAATGAAACGAGATAGCCTGGTGGTCGAATTTCTACCATAATTCATGAAATTTTTTGTCTTATTTTATTAAACTATTTGTCACATAAATTACCGGTAGCTATTAATTAAGCTATTAATTACCAGTATACATTGAACAGTCATTGTAAGACTTTCCGTACGACAAGTAAACATAGTATAATTATACTGGAAAGTTTTAGCTTTATGTAGCCGTTTATACATTTTTTTTTTTTATTTATAAGACATTTTTAGGGTTCCGTTCCTCATAAGAAAAGAAAGGAACCCTTATAGAATCCTTTTGTTGTCCGTCTGTCTGTCTGTCTATCAAGACCCTTTCCTCAGGAACCAGTGGACGCACCAAGCTGAAACTAATACCAAATATATAACGTCTGCGGTCTCAAAAATCAAGCTTCTAAGCTTCTAAGTCAACGCAATCAAAAGATACGGCCATTTAAGCTTTAGCTATCACCAAATTTCAATTAGTAGGTAAATCAAAACCTATAGGATATTTCCCATTGACCTAGAAACATGAAATTTGGTAAGAAGCACGGTCTCATAGCACAAGTAATGGAAAAAATCCGAAAGTCTTTAATTAGTTGTTATATCTGTCTGTCTGTCAAGACTTCAATACCCCTTTCCTCAGGGACTAGCGGAAGCATTAAGTTGGAATTAACATCAACTTCATTTGACATAAGTCATATACTCGTAGTTGACATAAGTCAACAGTCCCTTGAAGTTTTAAAAAAATCAGGCTTCTAAGTCAATGCAATCAAAAGATACATACGGCCATTAAGGCTTAGATTTTAACAAATTTGAACATTCGCAGGTAAATTAAAACCTATAGGGTACTTCCCATTGACCTAGAATCATGAAATTCGGTAAAAAGCAAGGTCTGACAGCACAAGTAAAGAGAAAAATCCGAAAGTTGTTAATTTGTTGTTATATCACATAAAAAAAATAGTTTTTGTGATTATAAACTTATCGTACTTTGTCGTACATCGCAACCGCAAAGTTAACTTTGTCTTTCGAAAAAGACGGGCAAGTCTTCGATAATTGATTTACGAGATGGACGTATCTATCTACATACAAGTTTGTTCGCTTACGGAACCTTCGGTGCGCGAGTCAGACTAGCACTTGTCCGGTTTTTTATGGTTAATTATATTTTATATTGTTTAAATATTTTTATTTTCTTCACCAATTCTATTTACCTGTAAACTTTTAGTATGCTCAATTTCACATTCCTTCGTGCGCGAAATTTGCTAAAAAAACAGTAGGTAGTTACAAAGAATTGTATTCACGTATTAATATATAGTATATAGATATATGAAAAACAACAAGGCGCCAAACATAACTCTAGTATCAATGTAGTTGTAAATTTGAATGACGCGTAAGTTGAAATTTAAGTTTCTAGAACGCATCTTTGCCAAATATGATGGTCCACGATGGGAGAACGTATCTGAAGATATTTCACAAATATATTTTTCATGATATCTACATATTAAGTACCTACGTATCTTAGGTATCATAAAGTAAGAATTGCTGGCTGTATTAAATACCCTCTATTTTGGCCACAATATTCAGTAGGTGTAAGTGTTACACGCAACACTGAATAAAATTGTGTCAAATAAAATATTTTAGTATTTGTGTGATATAACCAAATGGTTTTTATATTGTTATGTATGTAAATATTAATTAATTACATAGTTTCTCTTCTACAGAGAATTAGCATATTGCCATTCAACGTAGCAATACTGCCAACCTTTTGCAAACGATGACGATACCAGTAAGCGACGATTCGCAGGAATTTTAGTCCGTATTTTTTTTATCAGTTTTAATATCCTTATTGGTTTTAAATAACTGTTATTAACTGCTAAATTTATTTATTTATTAGATTATAAATAAATGATTTCTTGTCTATAGCATGGACAAGAAAAAAATTACGAAATCCAAGTAATTAAAAACTACCAGTAAGTAAGGAAGATATCATAACGAATAACGCCGAAGATGACCATGACATCTTCTATATAGAAAAATACAATTATGTATGTTCATACTACATACAGAATTGAATGAATAAATTATACAATAAGAATATTCATTTTGATAGAACAACCACCGCATCTGAAATTGAAATCTATCTTAACTAACCTTACCTCTAGTAAAAGTAATGTCCTATCGTTATCATCACCGCGGATCATCATAACAATGTGAAATGTAAACACGCCGCACGTGGTAGGGTGTGTCTCATTGACCCATGCCGATTGTGGCGATGTAGCGCTTTATATGTGTAAATATATATACATGACTTATTGACTCAACTGACGTACTTAAATGATTAATAGCCATAGTTTTTAGATGAAGTAAAAACGTTTTAAATGGCCCCAAGGAAGTAGTCTTGAACATGTTCGTTACTTTTTTAGTGTTAAACCGACAATCAAAACCAAAAAAAATAATTTCTTGTCGACTGGGTGACATTTGACTCAAAAAACAGGTTGAATAAAAATTAAAATTTTATGTTTTATTCGACTTCAACTGATGATTCTAAGGTTTACTAGTATTTTAAATGATCAGCTGCGTGTTTAGGTAGACATATCACTACATGTTATAAAACAAAGTCCCCCGCCGCATCTGTCTGTCTGTTCGCAATTAACTGAAAAACTACCTACTGAATGGATTTTCATGCGGTTTTCAATAATAGTAACTATTATCTTATCTATGCTAATAGACAGAGTGATTAATAATCTCTGGAATCGCGCTAATCTCTGGAATTAAGAGTCGAATTCGAAAAAATCTTTTTGTATATAATAGCCCAGACTCATGAAGAATAATAGTATAGGCTATGTAACGGGTGAAACTGTGGGGAGCGGCTAGTACCTATTATAACATGTTGGGACGATTCCCCTCCCCGAATTATAATTCCGCAGGAGTTTAACGCAGATATCGAAAGAATTTAAATAAAAGGAATATTCAACGAGCTGTTCCTTGGTAATTCACTTTTGATCTATAGACTACTACAATATATTTTTTTCTGCCCTAACAGGATGACCAATCGGTCAGGGCCGATGATGGAAATAATTTAATTTCAAATCACAAACGTTCGATAGTTTTAGTTAAAAATTGTCGCCGGTCCAAGCTAGCAGGTATGCATAACTTCAGAATCTCTACTAATTGTTAACTATTTATGGGATCTACTAAATATGAACTCATCTTTCTGTAACATCCTGAATATATAAATAAGCGGTGACTTAGCCGCCAAACTCCGACAAGTATTGGTGGCCCATTCTGGCCCTTACAAGGGAGTAAGCTCCCCTCCACTCTTAATCTTCACCGCACTTTAGCACTCCATTACCGCGTCTAATCCAGTGGCAACAAAACCATGTGTAATTTTGTACAGAGGATTGCCCGCAACTCCTGTTCTGATAGTGTCGGCGATTTTATTCCTAAATGGCATCGTTTTTTTCATATAACCATTGCTTGCCCGCCCAACTACTCACTCGTACTTGATTGCCACCTTAAGAAAAACATTAGATACTATAAAAATTGTCTACGAATTACAATTTTCGAAAAGAAATAATATCATTACGTAATTGTCTCCAGCAACGTCGCAAATAGAAGTCTAAACCTTTTTTGGTTCAACTCACTCGCTGACGTTAATGTTAAACTCATTGAATCAGCACTGTGCGATATAAATTAAAAAAAAAGATAATTTAAACGCAAAACTTGTTAGCAAAGGTTATCTTTATCACAATATGCGTTACTCTTAAATCGTTTGTTCTTATTTAAAGGTCAGTTACCCGATATATATATACCGATACCCATTCGATTAATAGTACGCCAATATAACTTTTATTGTTTTAATTATACTAAGGTCATGGCCTAACTGACGGCGGAACATTGAGGAGCGATACGATACAATTTGGTACATTGTATTTACTGTTAGTAGGTATGCTATAAGAAATATTTTATCAGTTTTATCATATAGGAATTCCTTGTTTATTTTTCTGGTAAGTTCCGTCAAAAGTACTACTGCGTATTCATTATAGTTTAAAAAACACGCGCTAATGGCTAACCGCTTAAGAAGTAAAAAATAATGCGCTATCCACCAGCCAGGGCTTCATCATCAGATGATCCTTAAAAATCTGCTGGACTCGAAACGAATCATGAGTCCAAACTCGAGGCGTATAAAGTAACTGAAGAATTCCACTAACCACCTCCTGGCTCTTTCATCAGATCAGCTCTAAGATACCAAATTATAATATCGTCCTCCAAACTACATAAACATACAAAGTTTCATTTAAACACGACAATTAGAAGTAGGTTAAAATTGAGTAAAGATTTGTTTACATAGTTATAAGTGAAGCTAATAAAACGTGTTAAAAATACTATAAGTTAAGTAATACTAGCCAGGTCAGTCTAGGATGGGTGAACATTCTTAACACATTGAGACCCCTCCGTGCCTCGGATAGCACGTTAAACCGTCGGTCCCGGGTGCCATACAAACATCTGTGGCATTCGTTACGGGTAGTCCGAGCCCTAAAAAGTCCGACAACCTGGTCTAACTACAGAACTTCGATATCACCTAGTACTTGGGTTGTGTAGGTCTGATGGCAGTCGCTTCACGTAAAATATCAAAGTTCGGCCGTATCGTAATTAGACTGAAAGCCGATCCCTACTTAGTTGGGAAAAGGCGCGGAGAACGGTACTAGTTAAGCACTATATTATGTTACTCAGGATGTTTTGGAGAGCGGCCTCACACGGAACAACTTACAGCTGCCATACTGTAACTGATCACTTCAGCGGTGTGGCGCTTTTGACACGCTTTTCAACAGCGGGTCCGCCTTTCATTTTACTTAGGTATTAGCAGTTGAGTTTCTCTTAAATCCCCTAACTTCACCACATTTATTTAGTGCAGACTTACGGCAACATATAACAAAATGATTTAAATACTTAAATAATATGCATCCACGTTGCGTTTTCTTCGTCACACACAGTGGCTCTCCAAGAAGATACAAACGAAGGTCTAAATAATTTATTAGGGTCACGAAATGACTCATTTAAGTATTAAGACTTGGACCATATTTCAGTATTGTTCTTTTTTTACATAGCAGTAGGTGCTTCTATGTAGGGGTAAAGGGTCGGACTTACCTAATGGTCAGCCCCGTTACCCCTGTTTACGGGCCTACCAGGCCCTAGACGGTGGCGCGACGTGTTCCAAGCGCACCTCTCTAATCTGGAGGGGGGTAAGGCGCTCCGTACTCCATGGTGTGGTCGCCTGCTGAAGGCGACCAAGGTCTGCAGGGGTTCCCGGAGAACTCCTTCCTAGGGTATACCCGGGTCTTCCTGCAATAGACCCACTTGTGACGGAACACCGTGTGGTTTTAGTCGGTTCGATTCCGACATACCATCTTACCGTTAGCTCCGGTGAGGTGATGACCCGTGGGGGTTTCAATTTTTCAGATCCAATTTTTTTTAATGACAAGCATATCATATGTTTTAAAAAAAATATTTTCAACTTTATCTATATATATTTTATATATTATTTTCTAGTACCTACTAAGAGTCTCTGAGTTAAGCCGTGAACAGAAGGACCAACATGGCGAAACTATAAAAGTTCCTTGGTGATTATTACAGAACCCTAAAAACCGGCAGATTGACTTTTAACTATATAAGTACCACAAGCGCTTTAAAACCATACATATTTCAGCACAGGCTTCCTCACGGGGTAAGCAGAGGCTGATAACCTCTCACGTTCCTGACCCATCATCCTGTCTGATCCACCTAATCATACATTAATTTCACATGTTCGATTAAAGTGTGCATAGTTTTTTTTTTTATTATTATTAAAATCAGATTCCTTATTCATGTAAAGTTTTAAAACAGTTTGATTCATCGATGATTCTTTCACAGTGTTGCTATAAACTATTTTTCAATTACCTTATAAATTACCCATGTAAACTGACTTATTGAACAGACTATACAAAAAAGGGTGTGGTGTTTGGTTAAGAATTCTGAATTGAAATTAATTTCAAATTTAGGCTTGTGTATTTATGTTTCGAATTTAGTGATTCGTTTGTTTTCGCGCCATTTGATTTTTCTTTGATATTGCTTTCATAAACTAAAATCCTACTAATATTATAAACGTGAAAGTTTTTGAGGATGTATGGATGTTTGTTACTCTTTCACGCCAAAACTACTGAACCGATTGTGATAAACTTGGTATGTAGATAGCTGGAGACCTGGATTAACATATAGGCTACTTTTTATCCCGATATTCCTACGGGATCGACTTACGCGGGTGAAACCGCGGGGCGCTGCTAGTCCTACTAATATTATAAACGTGAAAGTTTGTGAGGATGTATGGATGTGTGGATGTATGGATGTTTGTTACTCTTTCACGCCAAAACTACTGAACCGATTGCGATGAAACTTGGTATGTAGATAGCTGGAGACCTGGATTAACATATAGGCTACTTTTTATCCCGACTTACGCGGGTGAAACCCGGGGGGCGGTGCTAGTATATTATATTGAAAACTAGCGCCGCCACGGCGGAACTGAGGTAGGGTATAATTTTGTTCATCCACCCGCACATTTTTGTATCGTATGTGGGCGTAGGTGACCGATGCAACAACAACCACAACCCTATACAGACCAACACAGCGGTGTGGAGGCCACCGGATTTATCGCCAAGGGGCCGCACGAAGTCACCGCCTGTGTCGCTGAGCGTTCAGAGATGGACCTCCCCAGGTGCCTGGGGTCTCATCTCGTTCGGGCTGACCACGGCAGCGTGAAGAGACTGAAGCAGCCCCTCACTTACCAAAGCAAGTAGGTACGTATCAAATCTGTCGAGATCAGTTTGTAATTCACGTGTGTCGGGAAGGTTTTCCACTTTTTTATGCATTTTCTTGTGATGACATGATGATGGCATAGAGAAGGATGTAAAAATGATCAAAGCAACTCTTAAGTCGGCTATAAAAAAAACCAACAAAGGCAACAAAATAGACCCCTGTGGGACGCCTTTAGGGATAGACTTCGAGATAGAGGTGTAGTAATGCAACTATTTTACGACATAATTACTAATGTTTGACCATATCATGAAGTATTTGTGCGTTTACTTGTTCATATCGTCAAACGCTGATTATTCTTCATTGATCTGGCCGGACCACATCATAGAAAAATTCGTATTTCATGAAAAGGTCGGACACATTATGTAGTGATTTTCAAGATCTGGCCACGACATTTACATTCTAACTAGCTAAAAGTGCATTTTGACTGATGCTATAGTACTTAAAAGTATTGTTAGATTAGATATTTTCATTTACCCTCTAATCCGTTACACAGGGCAGATTAATCGTTAATATTATTATTTTTTTTGTGTAAATAATTGAAAAGGTTATGATTAATTTAATTTAGCAATTAATAAAATTAATTTCATAGTGCATTAACGTTTAATAGTGATTACTTAATATCAATCGCAATCATCAATCAAAATGTCTTAATCAATTGTCATTTTAGTTAATCAAATCTCTTAATTTTTTTTAAATTAATTGATGCCAACTCATAGTAGCATTTTATACGCACAGCAACCTTCAAGGACAGTAGCGCATGCACACGCGAGACAAACCATTCTCTTGCCCACTGCAGTCAGAAATTCTCCTACGGCCCTAGATTAAACAAACGCTTTTGGCTCGACCGGAGTGATAATCGTTGGAGAGCCATGCTTCAGCACGTATGGGCCGGCTCGACCGGAGTGATACCACGGCCTCACGGAAAACCGGCAGTGAAGCAATTTTTGTATTGCTTTTCGCCGAGTGAGTGAGGGTACCGGAGGCCCTAACCCTACTTTCCCCCCTCCCCGCCCCTCTTCAACCTTTCCCCTACTCCCACCTTAAAGGCCGGCAACGCACTTGTGACTCTTGAGTTGCAGATGCCCATGGGCGGCTCATTTACCATCAGGCGACCTGTCTGCTCGTTTGCCCCATATACCATAAAAAAAACGCTATAACAGAGTGGACTGACTATAAATAGGCAGATTTTAAATGGACGGGGACAACAACCGTCAAATTGAGTGATACTTGCAATAAAACATAACTTAAACATAGAAATTATTTTTTTATTGATACCAAAGCACATACCTACATAAAATCTTATAATACACAAAATCTTGCATTTCAAATAACATTGTAATGAGATAAAAAAATGTCAAATAACTTAACGGTCAAATTATGTAAAATACATGTATGTAATAATTAATAATGTTGTTGACAAATATAACCGGCCAGAAATAATCCAATAATGATTAAGCGTACTTCTAATATTGTGTATATTCTATTTATGTTTAATTTCCATAGATATCCTTATTATTATAAAATGTCACTACTACAGATAATAAGACATTAGACATTATTTTAAATCCTTTCTAACACCTAAAGCTACTAATATTATAAAAGCGAAAGTTAATGAGGATGCATGGATGTTTGTTACTCTTTCACGTAAAAACGGCGTAACGGATCTGAATGAAATTGTTGATAGGTTATACTCTGAAATAGCTCATAGGCTATCTCTTTTATCCCGGAAAAAAATTACGATTCCCGTGGGATAGATTTCACTAAAATTTGATCGCTGGCAACAGCTAAACAGCATAAAAGGTTTAACTAGTTTATTTACACGGGAATTAACGCGATCACAAAATAGGTATTACATACCTCCAAATTGCCTGACGTTTCGACCAGGTTGCACTGGCCGTGGTCACAGGCCGACTGTATGTAATACTTATTTTGTAATCGCGTCAATTCCTGTGTAAATACATAATTATATCATGGATCGCGAAAGTTTAAAAGTTAGTAAAATTTTAACTGGTTTTAAATTGAATAATTTAATGTTGAGTTAATTATTGTTATATAAATGGTTTCTAACACAATTAATTCTCAATAAGGCTTAATAATAGAAGGGCCTATGATACTAATTTATGATTTTAATCCTCCTCGTAGTCTTCGTCGTCAGAGACATGTTTACGTTTTTTTCTTTTTCTAGACGGCGTGCTCTTAGTTTTGGCCTTTAATTTGATTTTCATCTTCATAGACCGGTTAGACTCCCCGTCCGAATCATCTTCATCTGTGAACAAATTTGTTATTATGTGAACGAAATATAAATATATTTGACTGGCCTGATGGTCTAGTAGTTAGTGATCCTGACTAATCGATTTGAGATGTGTGAAGTTATTATTATATTATTATTTCTAAATTGAACCTTAGAAACGACATAGGATAACGTCTCAAATGTCCATATCCATCGAGTATGATTATAGCAAATTGTGTTTTTCTTAAAAAGTAAGTTAGAAATGTATGACCTGAACTTCTCACATTTTTTTTGAGCACGTGCATATAACCCACATAAACCGTTTGCCTGAGGTCCGCCAGGCATGACAGCCTCATCGGAGGATCCTTTGTGTTGCAGGAACATCCTCCACACATTTTAATATTACTAAAACTGTATTTTCACTAACCTTCCTCATTTTCGTCAGAATCATCCGAATTGTTTCCGCTCTCGTACCGGCGGCGAATCTCTATGAAGACGTTGCGCAGGCGCACAGAGTCTTCATAAATCAGGGATGTCTCTTCGTTGTAGATCTGAGCGTTAGCGCAGAGTGTGAAAAAATCACGCTCAAGATCCAATATATCCTGGTACTGTATAATAAATAACAAAGATTAGAAGAAAAGACAAGCACATTAAAAATTAGGGTAATCATACAACAGCCTTTTTCTTTTAAATAATTAATTAGTTTTAAGCATACTAATCTAATTCGCATTTTAAGCCAAGTCCATGGAGATATGATTTTATTTTAAATTATAGTGCTGGAAATTTTACAAACATACAAATAACGGACACAACCTACCCATAATATACCAAACCCATACTTAGAACAATGAATTATGAATGACACAATTAACTGTCACATTTGGTACTAGAGCCCGTAACACAACTCATGCATGCAGTCAATTATGACATTATTTTCACCTTTTAAATAATAAGTGATAAGTCAACTTCCAAAATTTCATAACAAACATTCTATACCTTGCCATCTTCAATTCTATTCATAATTTTCTTGATATCCAATGGTTTCTTGATGACTCCATAGTAGTCGGGTAATTCGCGGCGCGGCGGCAGCTTCATAAACGGCTCGGACACAACGCGACCTCCCCTACAACATTAGATTTATCGTCAGTGAAGTTCTTACGGTGACTAAGTCAAAAATGTCCTCTTTACAGACTAAAAGTGGAGCAAAATCTTCAGTCTACCCGGGTTTTTGGTCAGTGCTCTGCTTTTAAGGGTCGTATCATGACGTTACATAGTCTATAACCTTTCTTATGGAATACTTTATCCAATACAAAAAGATTTTTTGAAATCCAACTGGTAGTTCCAGAGATTAGCACGTTTAAACAAACAAACAAACAATAAAAAACTATTGAACTTTATTATATTCGTAATATAGGTGCGACGTTATTGGTTAGTTGTTACCTTTCTGTCTGGTTGAAAAGAAGCGCGTAGCCTTTTTCATCGAAAACCGCAAAATAATTACTTACACACTGTTAGTACTTCACTGACGTTGTGTCAATCAGACCAACAAAAAATTGTTCGTAGTCATATAATTCCTATCATGAAAACAAGTTTATTATTACTTACTCATCTGCGTAATCAATAACTTCCTTCATAATATTTTTCAAACGTCTCTTTAGTTGATTCATCTCAGTTTTATTTTTCTTTTTGGATGAACTAGGCACCTCTTCTTCATCGGAGTCGTCTTGATTGCGACTGTGAAAATAATATTATATATATTTTTTTTTTTTTTGAACATCGAACTAACCTGCACGGATTGATAGCAGCACACCACTGAATTTTTGGCACGATTAGTCGAGCCGACCGCGTACTTGTAGCTTTATACCTATAGTGCGGAGTGGACCTAGCCTGGCAATAGGTGGACACTATACTAAGACAAAAGGAACCATTAACCTGGCAATTAAAACATGAACACAACTGCAGCAAAGACCCAAAGGAGGGTTATTAATTGCAATTAGTTACAATGTTCATCATAACAAAATTGAAGTAATTTGCTGGAACCATAATAAAATGAAAAATAGTTATAAGTAAATTATAATATTATTTATCATAATATTCATTATACATAAGTGTATGTTTGGAATTTATTGACGCGAGTGTATAACTAATTCCCATAATATAGTTAATGTAATTGTCTCACCGTCGCTTGCGTCCCTTCTTGCGCTTCTTATCAAGCACTTCGTCATCATCATCATCATCTTCCTCCTCTTCATCTTCAAACTCGTCATCAATCGCTTTGAGCCATTCTTTCTCAGTGAGGGAGTCAGTGTAGTCAACTTCTTTACGCTGGCGCGAACCGCGGCCGCGGATTTCGTCATCGTCTAAGTGCCACCCCTGGCCCTGTTTAAGACACAAATGTGAAAAATTTAAACTTTTAATAAGAATAATTACAAATCTAGAACATCCCCGACTCTAAAACCTCTTCAATGATTAGAAAAGAGCTTAGAGCGACTGAACAGATTTTCTTGAATTATAGGTAAGAAGACAATATATCTCTGTGCCCAATTTCATTCAGATCCGTTCAGCCGTTCTGGCGTGATTGAGTAACGAACATCTATCCATCAGTAATTAAGATAAATGCCTACAAATACCAAAAGAAATAATATTTAATTACCTTACTGCAAATAACTTCATCATCCTCCTTGACAAGCCAATCTGGCAGCTCTGACTCTTCCACGAGTCGCGATTGAGTCTCTGTCTTCTTCCGTTCTATATCGATCTGCTTGAATATCTCTAATTCTTCCTCCGAACGGGCGATCATCTCGTTGATTAGGTCGTCGTCCGGAACCTCGTTCTCTTCCTATTTACATTATTCAATAATACACAACAATTAGACATTGTTCAATAACTTGTGAGATAAGAATTCGCGTGAATGAATAAACAGAAACAAACCTCTTCATCATCTCCATCTTGATGCAAAATGCTATGAAGGAATTGTTGACGCTCAGAACCGGTGGACTTTTGATCGAACATACCAGCCTGGATGACTTTTTCGTCCATATTTAACTTGTATCTAGAAAGAAACTAAGTGTTAAGAAAGTAGCTGATAATAACTGTTTTTTTACTTTGCAGAAATGTTAGTCTCGTACATTCAATACACTAAATATGCAAAAGTTTGGTAGTATTTTTTTATGATACTAAAATAGGTATATAATGAATGCTTTGTGTAGAGCGTAATAATGTAAAGCGCTAACAATTCTTATTTTGAAACTGATTAGAAATGAAAATTGTCCGATAAAGCTAATATTTTGTAAGAGAGGCCTGATATGAATGTAACTAATGGGTATTTAATACCAAGGCTGTTAAAGGAATGTCCATATTTTTCTGAAAATGTCTGTAAAAAGAAAATTTTTTCATTGATTCATTGACATAAAAATTCATAATATTATGTTGCTTAGAAATGTTTAGAAAAATGTAAAGCATTTTCCGAAGAAAAAATTTTTTTCCAGTAAAATCAACTATTTGTCGGTTACACATAGCGATCCAAAATTTTTACAACACCTTTTATAGCACCCTGTATAATGTACATTATATGCCTATAATTTACTTTATTAACTTTTTTTTAGAATCTATACTTGAATGTAATGAGTGATAAATTAAAATATGTACGATAGTAACATAAAAATAATTTAACCACTAAAGCTTGGGCGATGTGAATGTCATACATCTGTTATATAAAAACATCTTGCAAATGTAAAAATGAAGTGCGATTTATTTAAGTAAAAATAATATATGCAAAGTAATTAATTTTTGCTGTTTTTTAATGACAAATATAATTTGTTTCTGTATTTTGTATTTTTATTACTGTTTTGACGAAACTTAATCTACTTCTTCGATCATAGATAGATGTTTGATCATAAAAAACTGTAAGAGATTAGTGTATGTAGGATATATTAGATCTAAGATGTAGGTACGTCACACATACCGAGCTGTCGCGAGGATTCTCTCTTCCACAGACTTGACCGTCATGAGGCGCAACACGCGCACTTCGTTGCGTTGGCCGATGCGATGTGCGCGGTCCTGCGCTTGGAGATCCTATATACCAACAATATATATCAACAATGACATCAAACGAGCACTTCATATTACATACAATTGATTATTAACAATTTATTATACACTAGCAGCGCACCGCGGTTTCACCCGCGTAGGTCCCGATCCCGTGGGAATATCGGGATAAAAAGTAGCCTATATGTTAATCCAGGTCTCCAGCTATCTACATACTAAGTTTCATCGCATTCGGTTTAGTAGTTTTGGCGTGAAAGAGTAACAAACAAACATACATCCATCCATCCAAACTTTCACATTTATAATATTAGTGCGATTTTGAAATATGTTTTTAAGTTAAATAAAATAATCTAGTAGTTTAACTAGGAGAAGAGTTCGCCAATAACTGTTATAGTCATGACCTAAACCAACCTCTCTATCGTGGGAGATTCGATTTCCACTCATTACTCATATCATAATTGCATTCGTTTGGGTGTTTATGTTTTTATATCTATGCGTTTAGGTCTTTGTGTTTACAAAAAAACGAAGTTAATTTATATTCGTGTTGTGCTTAATTTGTGTTAGTGTGTAGTATAAGACTTAGTGCCATACTCTTGTTTACCTGATGTGGATTCCAGTCAGAATCGAATATGATGACAGTGTCTGCGCTCTGCAAGTTGAGGCCGAGACCTCCCGCACGTGTCGATAACAGGAAAATAAAGTACTCCGAGCCTACTTCATTGAATTTCTTCAGCAGCTCCCCACGGTCTTCAGCCTTCGTCATACCGTCCAATCTGTAGTTTATTTAAGAAAAAATTAAAGATTTATTTCTTTTATATCTACAAAATTATCGTACAACCGTACATCACAAGAAAGTAATATTGAAGTAAATTAAGGATAAAAATACATTAAAAGGTGTATTAAAGGTATCTCCGGTAAAAGGTCATTAATTATAATTTATTTGACATAATAATAATAGTTTATTTGACATTTCAGTTGGTACACTTGTAATTGAGAATTCCCTGACTCCTGCGCTAGTTAAAACTGTGTTGCAGGAGACAGTGTCTTCCCCTCTTAATATATGGTCACAATGTCATACATAAATACAAGGATACAAAGTACTTAAAAAATAAAAAGTTAAACCTAGTTTTACCAGTGCTTGGACTTTTGTACAATGGCAGGTCAAAATATATATTGGACCCCTATAGCTTCATATATGTGTATTCAATGCGTTTTTACGTAATTTTTAACTTTACACTTTATACGATTTGGCTCGAAGGACCAATTTGTTAGCCTTGCTATGAGGTCAACAAATAAACAAACAGTAGTAAGTGACACCGCTAAGAACGTTAGGTGGTCGTGTCGACGATTATTACGACGCATGTATACCGCCCCATTTACAGATTCGCTAACGCAGCTGCTTGTTTTCTTCTCTTTCTTATAAAATAGGCCCTCATTAGACTGAAAACATGTTTTGTCTAATAGTGCCACAGATCTCACTTACCTCAAATATTGGAAACCTCTCCAAGAAAGATAGTCTTCAATGATCGTCATGCACTGGGTCATTTGACAGAAGAGTAGGACTCGATGGTCCGTTTTCTTCAGTTTAGGCAAGATGCGGTCCAGTATCTCAAATTTACCAGACACTCTGTATAAGTCCGGCCTGTAAAAATTTGTAGCATTTTACTAGAGTCTGTTCTTGATTTTAAACAATTTTAATGTTGTTTTTTTTTTGTTTAAATAACGTGATAAGTTTGTTGCCGTAGCGATATTAATATTTATGACATTATATTTTGATCAGGCAAAATCGATTAATTGACATGTACTCGATTTATACTAGCTCGTAATATTACGAGTTGATTTTTGAGTTGGTTGAGTGCGAACAGTACTTCTTACAAAACATACCCTTTGGAGCTAATGAGCTATTAATTATTACTAGAGATCGCCTGGCGATGGCGGTCGAATTTCGACCGCCATCTTGTATCATCATCAATCTTCAAAAATATATCATCGCCAGGTCTTGTATTGTTTTCGTGGGAGAGCCATGCTTCGGCACGTAGGGGCCGGCAGTGAAGCAATACTGTCATTGCTTTTCGCCGCGTGAGAGTGAGGTTACCGGAGGCCCTAACCCTTCCCTCTTCCCGCTTTTCCCCTACTCCCACCTTAAAGGCCGGCAACGCACTTGTGATTCTTGAGTTGCAGGTGCCCATAGTAATTTACCATCAGGTGACCCGTCTGCTCGTTTGCCCCCTATACCATAAAACAAAATGTCACTTTGACCAGAATAACTTGAACTGTCATTGCATACACTTTTGTATAATGTCGTATAGCTTTATGTAGCCGTTTTAATATAATTTTTTGTATTTGTAATACATACCCACTGACAACAGTGCCGCTGGACCCTACGTGGTCACAGAACTTCTCCTCGATGTGATGGAACATGAAGGGATGGTTGCACAGCTTACGAAGTTGGACGATGGTGTTCATAAGAGCTTTCGTACCACCCTTGCCTTTGTTGCCTTTCTCTGAGCCATCCGTTAGCAGCACCCCCTTGGCCTGCATGTGCCTGGGCAAATAGAAGGTAAAATATAATCGCCATCCCCCTTGATCTCGATTTCGACATTTAATAAATATTATAAAGACTTTAGTAGTTAAATCATTTCTCGTTTGTAGTTATATATATATATATATATATAGTGATCTATCATTCCGTATGTAGATTTTTTTACTGTATATAATGAAATATTTTTTTTTTATCAATTTCAGATGACAGCCGTATTTGTTAAACTTTGATTTTATTTTATCTAACCCGAAAATATAAAAAGTAAAGTTCTGAATGTGAGCTGTCTGCAGCTTAAATATGACGTATATTATAATAGTGCCTGTAGTGTATTACTATAGCACAGGTACATATGAACACTTCACTGGCTCGGTGACTCACTATGCAACCTAACACACCTGCTCTCGCCCGTAGCTCACGCAGTACTCACTGACGTGCGCTCTCCAAAGTGAGCGCGAGACAATGCTTATAACTATGATTTCGTTCTATCCACTACAGTGCCCGTAATAGTTCTCACGCCTGAAAACTCCGACTATAATCCTTATTAAGAGCTGCGAAAACATAGATATCTTACAGATTACCTACAAAGGCGATAGTAGTATATTTACACAAACATCAGTTAAACTTACTTGTACAGAACACGTTGTAAACCACTCATTTCACACTTGATAATGTATTCGACCTTGTCGGGCAATTGGCTTTCTACTTCCTTCTTCAATCTCCGTAGCAAGAAGGGACGTAGAACTTTGTGCAGACGACGGATAATAAGGATAGCTTCTTCTTCGTTGAGCTCCACCTGTTTATATTGTTATGATTTGAAAGACAATCTATAAGGTAAAAAAAAAAAATTATGAAATTGACTAACGGCTCCAATACCGATTTCATATAGGTATGTTTGTGTAAACAGAATCCAAAAATATACCAGTTTTGCTAACATCATAGTGGCACAAGAGTTTGGGCAAAAAATGCACGTATACATTTTTAGTATAAAAGCGCTGCCAATGAAATTGTTTTCAAAATATAGTGTCTGTGATCGTGTTATTATTATATTAGTGAACCACCCGCCCCGGCCTTGCACAGGTAGCAGAGACATCTTCAACAATCATCAACATATTTCAATCAATTTACAGAAAATCTTAACAAATTATACACCTAAACCTTCCTCATGGATCCCAAATCGAAAACCGAGAAATAAATATAACAATAAAAACGACAAATAAAAGCATTATCGGAAATTTTTCAACATACCTATTGTAGAGCCACTTCACTACATATTATAAAACCGAGTCCCCCGCCGCGTCTGTCTGTCTGTTCGCGATAAATTGAAAAACTTCTGAACGGATTTTCATGCGGTTTTCACTAATAGATAGAGTGATTCATGAGGAAGGTTCAGGTGTATAATTTGTACCCGTGCGGAGACGATGCGGGTTGCTAATATATACTAAAATTGTTACAAGTTACAATACTGATTTTTAATAAAGAATTTAGACTGAAACCTTCTCTCCAGTTGTAGCAAACGGAGCATTAAACCATTGTTCGAAAGTAGTACAACTCCTGAATATAGAAGGCAATAGGAAATTGAGTAACGCCCACAGCTCCGGGAGCTTGTTCTGCAGCGGCGTGCCCGTCAGCAGCAGGCGGTGCGGCGCGCTGTAGTGGTTGTTCAGCACCTGCGTCAGCTTGCAGTGGTGGTTCTTCATACGATGGCCCTCGTCAATAATCATGTATTTCCATGGCACCTACGAGTGATACAACAATGAGAAATGATCTCAACGATTCTCTTGCATAGATTCATAGAAAAGAGTGTAACGTAAAAACAATTAATTACTTATGACTTAAACCTTTATGAATTAAAAGTCATGGGACTGCAAACAGAAGTGAAAACTTAAACGAATCGACGAACTCAAAACGTCCTATTAGCAGGTTGGTGACATTAATTAATAAGGTGCTGACAGAACTCAATGTTTAGATTAACGCCCTCTAATGGATCTATATATGTATTATTAGCGTGACGGTCACGAGGACAGTGTTTTTTCCCCATAGCAAAAGTGCACAAACGTGCCTAAAGAAATTTTCACTTAAAAAAATATTTATACTCATTAGTTGCCTAGATTCAGTTAGTCAAGGTTTTATAATAAGACGATAACGTCAGGTCACTACACAAGTAAGGGAACGTACCCATAATACGTGATCCATTTCTTACAAACCCCTCCCCCCTCGGTGACCACCCGTAGTATATACCTAGACACTACCTGTAGTATATGCCTAGACCCCCCCTCCCCCTCTAGTTTTCACGTAGTAATTTATAAATATGGTTTTAAATCATTTTTTGCAGACAGAAAGTTACAAAGCCCTAAACGCTTGCTTGCTGCCACCTGTGAGTTTAAAAAGCCCTAAATGCTGCGCGCCATATTTGAATACAGCTCATAAAAGCACGAGATTTCCCTAGAGGATATTGACTACGTGACTAAAACCTAAGCTTTCGCCGCTGTGACCGAGCGTGCTATTTTGAAGATCTCCCTCCCTCCCCTAGAACGGGTCACGTAGTATGGGTATGTTCCCTAAGTTTTGAACTACAATAACTACTGCCTTCCTAACCTTAGCCAGCGGACCTTTATCCCTGATTGCATACTCATATGTAGTGAGCAATACGTTGAACTTAGGGCAGCGCATTTGCGTCTGCAGCAAGCGGCGCGCTTGAGGCGAGCCTTTGTACGAGACCACGGCCACGGTCGGCGCCCACTTCTCAAACTCCAGCACCCAGTTCGAAAGTGTACTGAAAATAAAAATTCCAATTACTGCACAGCACCTAAATGAAAATAAATGTTATGGCAATTTGAGACAATTTTTTGAGGTGTGGCAGAACCTAAATATTAAAGTCCACCTATGTAAGATGGTTTATTTATATTGCAATCTGAAACTTACTCAATATTTTATTCAAGTGTCTATTAACGTCGTATTTATGCCGCATTCCTATAAACAAGAAACGATTCGTTCTGTTTACGTACGGTAAAATTTAGTTGAATTTTCAACGAAAATTTTACCGTCCGTAAGCAAAACAAATCGTTTCTTAATTATAGGAACGCGACATTAGTCGTAGCACAAATTTAGGCCGTTTCGTTAAAGTTCTGCTCAACGTCTATAGCTATTTCCGAGCCAAGTCAGCCAAATTGCCGTGCCAGAAACTATTCGTTGATCACTAACAAATGCACCAACGAGATTGTATATTATCACTACAGATTTATAAAACAATGTACCCCGCCGCGTCTATCTGTCTGTTCCCGATAAACTGAAAAACTACTGAACGGATATTCATGCGGTTTTCACTAATAGACAGAGTGATACATGAGGAAGGTTTACGTGTATAATTTGTTAAGCTTTTGTGTAAATTGATTGAAATATGCTGATGATTGTTTAAGATGTCTCTGCTACCTATGCGAAGTCGAAGCTGGTTGCTAGTATACATGTCATATACAAAACGCGTGAGGTGTCTTTGGGACATTCGGTTGGAAATAATTTCATTTGGCTGTATTTACTTATACAGTTAATGAATTGAATAAGTTGAATAACAATATGTTAAATAATGTAATAACTTGAAATTGAAATTGCGCCATTTATGAAAGTTGCCCAAACTAATATATGGATAATTACTATTCAACATCAAATTACATTAGTATCGCGCAGAATCCACAGATGGCGTAAATAAATAAATTTACTCGCGGTTAGCATTTTTCGTTGCGCTAACACTTTTTTTCGCCTAGCCCTCATCCGCCGAGCGTCTGAAGTGTAACGTGCGACAAGTAACTTACCTCAGTGGCACTATAATAAGGAACGGATCGTTGACTTTCTTCTTTTCCATGAGATAGGTGACCAATGCAATCGTTTGGATGGTTTTGCCGAGACCCATCTCGTCTGCCAGGATGCCATTCAAGTTGTTGTTGAATAGTGAAACCAACCATTCTAGACCCTAAAAAATAACAGATTCAATTTGGTAATTAAACAGAATTGATAACTAGGCAAATCCTGTACTTTTTTTTTGTAATGGAATAAGCGTTTGTCTTCCAACTAATGAAAAGTGATGAAGAAGACGAAGATGGTACACGCTTATCCAAGAGAAACCTATTCACTGTACTCTTGAACGTTACACGATTATAATTGTCTGGAGAAATAGACCAGGCAGTTCATTCCAGACCTTGGCCACTCGAACCAAAAAGGAGCTGTCAAAACGTTTCGTTCGACCATGGTAACCAGACTACTGATAAACATACTTATATATTAGTAAGTACAAACATATTATAGATAAATTACACAGACACAGACGAAGAAGCCAGTTATATGTATACTAACCTTGATTTGATATTCTTTCAGTTTTCCATTGACAAGAATGCTAGCCTGCTCAGTGACAGATTCGTGGACCATGTGAGCAATACTATAAAATAAGAGCACATAAGTATATAAAAAAAACTGAATGAATAAAGTTTATAACAGGCGAAAATTTGGTATTTCTTACTCAAAATAGAGTCAAAAGAATAATGACAAATGTTAAGATACAATGGCCAATAATAATAATAACATATCTCACACACGGCCGTCTGATCCCAAACTGGGCTGTACCCTGTGCTATGGTAACCGGACTGCTGATAAACATACTCATATATTTCTAAATACAAACATATTATACATAAATAACACCCAGACACAGAACAAATTATCGTGCTCATCACATTTGATTTTAACGAAACGTGCAAAAAGCCGCTCTGCACCAGGAATTTAATTTAATAGTCATGATATATATCACAATACCTGTAGTATGTTTGTTCTTCCGTTTTATATTCATCGTCTTCAACCTTTGCCTTTTTGATCAAGTCTTGTGCCTTTTCTTCTTCTGTTTTGTCTTTGTCGCTTTTCTCGTCTTTATTTTTATCTTTTTTCTTTTCTGTATAACAATAACTGACGTCATTCAAATCATCTATAGTACATATCATTCTTGTAAACAAGCCACTTATAGAGTCAAAAACATTAAACACCAAAAAGTTTCTAACTAACCATCATCATCCTGGCCATCATCACCAGAATCTTCAGAATCTGACAGTAGTTCCCAACCAGGGTGGGTGTCCAACCAGTCTTTAAGCTGAGAAATCAGGGGCGCGTCCTCTCCTTTCAATATCTAGAAAATACAATTAGAAAATGAGGTCGACGAATATCCGGAGATAATAACTCCGGATATTCGTATCCGTGTTTGCGGATATCCAAGGAAGAAAAAAGATCCGTGTTGATAAGTAGCTGTTTCTTGTTGGGACGGATCCTGCATAGAATAGAATAGAATAATCTTTATTGTACACTAGTACATATTGCTTAAAGTTAGTTTACAATATTGATATGTACAAAGGGCGGCCTTATAGCTAAAAGCAATTTCTTCCAGACAACCTTGGGATGTAAAAATAATGACCAGTAATATAATAATTTAATGGGTAGTTTTACATTACTGGATCTTTTACAGTATTCTATTTTATTGCGTTTATGAAATTCAAAATATGCAATAGCAGTGAAAAGCTAGTAGGAATAATTTGTCTTTAAATTATATATTTAGCATTTGCCCTATGTTTATTGTATCTAATATAATAAATTTAAAAATATCCACGCAGTCCATGTCGAAGGATGTTTCTATTCTCACGCTGACGACCTACATGTAAAATGGTTCTGTATATATACTCAGAGAAAAAAGAGCTGACGCCTACTGATTACTGAAATTTCAAAGCGCCTAAAAGTATTTCTGGTCGTAAGTATGACGATCTTTTTTGAGGTCCATAAGCTCGAAAATGAACGGTAGCGCTTATTCTGTTATGTTTAATTCTAGATTACAATGCATAACGTCACTTCTGATTCCTGTCAATGGTGGCGTATGTGTCGGGTATTTCGGCTCCCTTCAATATGGTTAAGCTAAATGATGGCTGACGCTTATGTCATGCTCGTGAACGAGTGCCGTTGGTCGGGGCTGCTCATCTCCGGACAAAACATGTTAAAAAAAGGCAGTTTCTGGCCTGTTCTTCCCCATAGGATCTACATATTGACACAGGCTACTAGTATCTCTGCTCTGACAAGTTAAAAAAATACTTATAATTGGTTTAATTTAAATATATAATTTTGGTTTCATTTGATTAAAGTCACAAATTGCTCTTTGTGCCAACCAATCTTTTACGGTGACAAGCGGTTATTTGGCAGTGATCTCATTTTAACAGCATTGTTCTACTTTCATAATTTGATGTCTTGATCTCGCTATCATACATTACGGTGGGCATATTTCATTATTATCCGATAGTATCCCATCTACCCTAATCCTAGGCTTGTAAAGAGCCACCCTTCCGGCCCAGTTCGACCCTGTTCGCAGATATTCAGTTTAGCGTTCCGGCACATCACTAATAATAAGTGGAAGTACATTAGCAACTAACCTCGCCCGTTTTCGGATCCATAACGCCTACCCTTGAGTCTGTTTGAGAGCCACCATCCAAAACATCGATTACGCCAGTTTCTAGCAGTTTCCTCTTTCTCGATTTCTGTACAAAAGAAAGCAAAAGCATGAGAGAAAGTAAAAAAAAAATATAGTTAATTAGTAACAGCAACGAGTATGTATTTTACATATTTTTTATTTTATGAACGAGTCTATATACGAGTACATTGAAATAAATCCTATCACTTCTTTTTGTCTGCACTGTATAATTATTTCCTAGAGGGCAACGAGGCTTGGCAATTTTTCCGAAAGACGAACGCCCGTAGTTCTGGAGCTTTAACGGTGAATAAGTTTGTGCCACACACACACACACACACTTACTTGTTAACTGGTAGTATCGCTTAACTAGAACTGAATGTGCATATCGGAATATAAGTTCCTTATATAGTTCGAAGAATATCTCATAAAAAGTTCGTGAACTTTCCTGAAACATCTCGTACTATATCTATCTGACGCGACCGTTGTTGGACTTTTAGAACTCAGTAGAACATTTTGACAGACTATTAGTTTCGTTATTCGCTAAAAGATGGCGCCCTGCGTATCAATTTAGTTTCGCTAACTGTCTTAATTACAATAACATTTATGTTCTCTTATATTTTTTTAGGAGAACATAATTTATATATATCTTCATCGTGAACATTTTTCTTTCTTACTTTCTTTCTTAAAAACATGCGATACAGGAATATTCCTAATATGGGAGTTCCATATTAGGAATATTCCTTGTATCGTAGGGGGCTTCACAAACATTCAAACAACAGACACATAGAATACCCAGACTCGGGACAACTATTTGTGGATCACACAAATTTTGTCCCGCGTGGGATTTGAACCCACAACACCCGGCGTGGCGTAGTGGCTAGATGACCACTTAAACTATTGCGCCATCCGTGCAGTTATTACGCAACTGATAAAAATGTTGTGAAAACTGTAGCTTGCTATGACAAGAATAATGCAAACCCTTTTTCTTCGCTCTTCCTCTTGTTGTTTTTTGCGTTGTTCCTGCTTGTGTTGCTTGACCATCTCCGTGAGACCGGCTATATACTCGTCTGTCTGCGACAGGAGGAATGTCAACCGCGTATCTTTCTTTTGATCGATAAGCTTGCGATAACCCTCTTCGTCTTCTGCCATCAACCTAAACAAACAGCATACAAAATAAACTAGTAAAAAATATCAAATGTAAGTATACAAAAGTACCCGACACCACAGAATACATAATAGTACAAGTATAGAAGTCTCATTTAAAAAAAAGCGACACAATAAAGTCCGATAAGTGCACTTGTTCCGTCACAATAAAGTCGCAATTCAGGTGGCACAGCGCTATTTACCTGGCGCGAAAGGAAGTGATAGACGATCAATGCCGAAACAAGAGTATTTATTTATTTAAACGATTTGGCCGAGTGAGACTTATGTACCTGTACTATTATGTATTCTGTGCCATAATCAAGTATTTTCGTGGGAGAACCATGCTTCGATACATATGGGCTGGCTCGACCGGAATGATTTCACGGCCTCATAGAAAACTGATAGTGAAGTAAATGCTTTCAATGCTTCCCCTACTCCCACCTTTAAGGCCGACAACGCACTTGTGACTCTTGAGTTGCAGGTGCCCTAGGGCGGCGGTAGTCTTTTACCATCAGATGACCCTCGTTTGCCCCCCCCCCCCCCCTCCCCTATACTATAAAAAAAAATTCTATCCCTAGCCATACTTATGCTACTTATGCACTAGATGTCGCTCTTGTTGCATTGAGACGATATGGAGTTTAGTTCTTTTTACTGTGCAATCTAATGAATATTGTGTTATTTAAAAGTCTAAATAAAAGCAGAAATCTTGTATATTACTTTATTTCCAATTCATTTATAACCACCTACTTCGGTATAATTGGGTTGCTCAAAATATTAAAATCTAGTGAGTACGATTGATAGCAATACTATTTCTCATGTCAGTGTCTTTCTTTCTTAGACACTTACGTTATAATGTTACATTCATATTAAAGTACTAGCAGTTCCCGTGCGGCTTCGCCCGCTTGTTCATATTTATATATTTTGCTCAGCACCCTAATTATTTTTCTAAAATAAAAGTAGCTTAAGTTACTCCTCATAACACCAGCTATCTGCCAGTGAAAGTCCCGTGGAAATCGGTTCACCCATTCCGGAGATTGGCCGGAACAAACAGACAACATTTTTAAAAACCTATTCATAAGCATAGGTATCGTGCAAATAACTGTATGAGCTTAAAAAAATCTATTGTTTTGAAGTTGTTACAAACAGACACTTCAATTTTATTTATTTGTATTGATAAGCATGCCAAAATGTTCTTACCGTCTCATACGTTCTTTTTCTATACGTTCTTGTTCCTTCTTCTGCTCCCGCTCTGCATTTGCGTGATGGTTCGTGATGGCTTTGTTAATACGCGACAATTTTGCGAAGTTGTTGCGGTGGTATTCTTTGAAGTCCTTCGCTAAAAATTTACCAAAATTAGAGAACATTTGCTGTTGCAAGATAAAAGTTTTGTCTCTTTATCCATGAACATTCTAAAGTTTAACAAGAAAAAAATTAAACGGATATGTCTGTGAATATAATTATCAGTAAAACTGTAAATTTGTAAGATATTCAATTTGTCACTTCTCTCTCTCTATATATATATATGCACCTGCCACGTCCTTCTCTGCACCACCCAAAGGTTGACTGGTAGATAATGCCACTAGGCATTAAGTCCGCCCCATGCAATTTAAAATGCAGGAAGTATTAAATAAATAAATAAAATAAATAAAACAATTTCTCGAGGAAAAACCTTAGATTGAAAAAAACTATGGTACTTTTAATGTATTTTTATGAGATTCATTATTTACGTCAGTGAAATCAGTAACAGGCTATACAATGATCAGACAAGAAATTCTAGCAGGCCAATGTCACTCGATGTACTTGCGCGCGCTAAATACCTACCACTGGACGGACCTGGACTTTATACGCAGTCTCGCGCAGTGGGTTGCCAACAGCTGCATCGCGAGTACACGCGCATATTTTTAAAGTACAAAAAATCGAGATCGTATTGATATTATTTAAGTACTGTAAAATTCACAGTGAAAATTAACATGGTTGTTTATGTGCAGTATAAGAACGTAGATAAAATAAGAGAAAAAAGCCCAGCAGAGATTTCGAATATTTCCCTCCATACAGTTTAATAGTAGGCATTTTAGAAAAGGGAAATATAAAATAAAAATAAAACATGTAGGATTTTTGTATACTAAAACCATTCCAAATTAAAAATATGCGTTAAGTACTTAATTTAATTAAACCCATAATAGTCCAGAATAGGACTGATGGCAGTTATTAAAAAAGAAAAAAAAAGTACTTCATTTACATAGCAATGAATTTTTTTTATTTTATATTTTTATTGAAGTGTTAATATGTGTACATATTTTAAAGCCAGGACAGAGTAAGCAATTAAGACGGTAGGTATCGATATTTTCGTAGGGAAGATTGATCTGTTACGTAGTAACTATTTAGTGATCTATGATTCTAATATGATCATTGAAATGATCTGAAATGTTTGAATGATTATGATCAAACTACTACAACTGCGAAACATACCCATGTCTAAAAAGTAAATGCGTCTAGGGTAAGACTTTCTCTCTCTTTGAACGAGAACATTCGATATCAGACTGAGTCGTGAATTTAAAGTTATGTTTTTAGTTTATACTCCACATTTCGCATTCGGGTTGATGTTAAGAAAAATATACTCATCATATTATTATGAATTGAATAACCAGCCTCACCATGTTGTAACACCGTTTGTAGGAATTCCTGATGATTCTGTCGGCGCTTCCTCTCAGCTTCAAGCTTCTGTTGCTTCTCTAATTTTTCAGTAGCTCGGGCTTCTCGTAACCCTTGTCGTTTTGTACGTTTGTACGCTTTTATATTTACGGCAGTTTCTAAGGTTGTGTCACGACGCACTTGGCCCAATATCTGGTAAGAAACAATTTCATTTTTATTAATCAATCATCCTACCAGTATGTGATCACACTGGTCACAGGTATACAATGACGTTTAATAATAAATATTCCCTAATTTAATCCAAATTTCGTTGCAAAACTACATAAATAAAAATCAATGTAAGTATGTTTGTTCTATATGCATTTCTAAACTGTTGATCAGATTGTGAGGAAATTATGGCAGGGTCTTTTGAGAACGAACGCGACGGTTTCTGGTACAAAAAATCTATTTAAAAAAAAAGGCATTGTAACGCATGCCGTGTAGGTATAGTAAATAATAAAAACGCGTGATGTCTGCAAAACAACTCAAATAATTTCAAAAAAATATACACTGATTTATACACAACAATAATGTAAGTACAAGTAATCTAATACAAGTGTTGTATCACTGTTTAACCAAAAAAATAAAAATAAATTAAAAATACCATTTCAAAATTATTATATTCATGCATATCAACAACTGATGAGTTTAACTCGTCGACCAGAATTAATTAATGTGTGACTAATGGACGAAAACTGTAATACCTCTGCTCTTAATTGTTTCTGGAAATTGAGCACACGAAGAGCTCTTAACTCGATTTGTGCCTGCAATCGGAGATCATCGGGCATGTCTGCTGGTAAGTTCGATAGTACGTCGATGCGATGGGCGATACGCGCTGCAAACCTGTATGATATTAGGTAGATGTCATATAGCTAATACTTCAAAACTATACACTTGGAAAATATATATAATGTGCCCATACCTGTTCTCTTTTTCGTTTAAGATTTGCAGTGGATCAATACCTTCAGGCTTGGGCATACTGGTGATACGGATTTGCTTAGCTCCTGGTACAGGCACACCCTGCAAAAGTACCCTATGTCAGTTCTACTGTCCTAGGATATATAAGGTTTACCCATATGAAAGGAAATTTACCTGGTGCTGTGGTTGTGAGCCCGGACCAGCTTGACGCATCGGCGCCGGGTTCCGCAACAGGGGTGCGCCACCTACAGGCTACAAATGATAATTTTGTAATTTTCAATACCATCAAAGTAAAATAAACACTTTTAAAAAGAAAATATAGTATAGAAATATTTACCGGATTCACAAGAGGTGGTGTTAATTGTGTCGGCGGAGCCATTTGGCCAGTCATCGGGAGTGGAGTAGGAGGTGCTCCACCGCCACCCCTCGCACCTCCGCTGGTCGCCCCTCCACCGCCTGAGACTGAGGGCGGAGTACCTTGGCCCTCGCCGTAGAGCGGCTGAGCCGGCGGTGTTGGACACGGCGGTGGCGCCTCGCCAGTCCTCTTGCCAGACGCTATCAGCGCTATCTGCTGCGACAGGGGCTGGTTCCGCGCAAGACTCCGGTAGGCGTTTATTTGTGCCCTTAAATTATACACAAACAACTAATATTCTAAACTTATTGGATGCAGTTAAAAGGGAACACTATTGCTAAACAATGTTAACAGCTGTATGTCAGTTTTTATACTGTTACGAAAGTCTAATCGGCGGGCGCCATCTCTTGTCGAGTAGAGACAGTGATAAAAGTTAAGATTACGTAAATTGAGATGCACGCAATCTTTTGACATTGAACAAAACTAGTGGCATATTTATAATGTCCTGCATTATATTAGAAAATTTCATAATGGTTTCAAGTTTTCGGGAAAAATCACGATCTCTCTATGAAATAACGTTTGGGTATAAAAGAGCAGTTGCATTGCAGTATTAATTGAGTTTTAGTTCAACGACACTGCGAGTAACAACGAAAGTGAACAAGTGAATAGAGAATTGTAAAGTGTGAAGTATAAATGATTTAAATAGTGAGAAATAATTGTAATTGTGTGTGGATTTTTAAAACGGTATAACAGTTTCAGAGATTACCCCTTACATCCAAATTTAAAAACCTAACCTCTTTATAATATTAGCATAGACAATACGTGTGCAGAAAAAGTTCAATGCTAATTATGTTATCGCCACATCAAAAGCTCGTATTTTTTTTATTAAAAAAATAGGGGCAAACTATAATAGTGTTACGAATAACCCGCCATCTATTGGCGACTGTTGGAAGTCGTATAGAGCTACAAAATAAAGATACACGCCATCTGTTGAGACAACATGGAACTAAGTAACCCATTAATGGAATATTCTACGATATATTAGCGGTTTCTATTGTTTTGTAGAAGAGTAGTGAGTTAGTTATCAAGTGAGTGTCAAGTGAGTTTAGTTTTCAAGTGAGTGTCAAGTGAGTTAGTTTCAAGTGAGTGTCAAGTGAGTGTCAAGTGAATTAACAGCGAGTAAAGTGTAAAGTAAAAGTGAATAGTGATAATACATTATTGTAATTGTGTTGTTGCTAGTTTCCCTGTGTATTTTGTGATCTATTAAAATAAATTGTGTCTATTTCGGTAACAATCTGGAATAATTTTATAATCCCGAACCTCAGCTCGTAACAATAGATAATAAGACGGTTCACTATTAAATCAAAATGACTTGATAGACACTATTATGACTAGTTATACCGCTAGTGCTACGCTATTGGTTATTATTTTTTATTGGTCGATTGACAGCAGTGGGGACATAAAAGGACAAGCATGCATTATAAGTTCATAACAATCAATTGAGTGCTGATTGAGGTACGAAAAACATAGCAGTTACTGTGACTTAGTGATTTTCATAGTTTATGTTGTCGCCACATCAAAAACTCTTATTTATTTTATGAAAAATAGGCCCAAACTATAATAGATGATAACACAGTTCCCTATTTAATAAAAATACGTTAATAGACATTATTTTGACTGGTTATACCGGTAACGTAATACTATTGGTAAATTATATATGTATATAGTATACTATTGATAAATATTAACGAATAGTGGGATTATAAAAGAGTAAAAATAAGTCGAGATCGATTGACTTGAGTGCGAATAGAGGTACGAACAACTTGGCAGTTACTGTTAGTTAGTAATTTTCATAGTTTATCTCAGTGGTTGTGAGACTGTTTCTTACATTTATGATTAAAATTACGTCAACCCCTCGTATATCAAATAAAATATTTGTAGTATACCTGCACTGTATAAATATTAAGCTTATAAAACCTGCATGCCTCAAAGTTTCTATAGCTATTTACTAAGTATGAAGTACAGCCATCACTCTCAGCGATAAGGCCGCCTGTTGTACATTTCCACTTTTCCACTTCGTGTATTTTTTTAAGCCATATGTGGTTGGTGTACAATAAAGATTATTCTATTCTAACGAATTTGCTACTCACTTAAATTGGCAGAGTTGATTGTTTGTGAATAATCCTTTGCCTGGGTCCTGTGGGTTTGATCGCGCTCGGAGTGCCAATAGCTGTGAGAATCTGGGATCCTCCTGTAGACCCTTTTCTTCCATGGACTCTATGGTACGCTGAATGGCATGCAGGTTGTCGGGGCCAGGTGTAGGGACCGACTGCATCGGCGAAGAAGCTAATGGGGCACCATTAGCCGACGAGGTCGGAGGTGGTGGTTGCCCATGTGGCGGAGTTTGCGCTGTAGGTGGATGTGGGGGCCCACTACCCTGTGGTTGCGAAGCTGTTGGCGCAGCAGCACCTCTCGCAGTTGCAGCTGGAGATGCGTGCCCATAGCCTGGTGAAGCCACATGCGGTGGAGGTCCCTGACTCGGCATCATCACGTGGTGGGGAGGCATATGTCCCGGCGCAGCCGGTGGCATGCCTTGTTCATGCACGCTATGTGGAGGCGGACTTGCCAGTGGCAATGGAACTCCCTGCGCTCCTGGAGGACCCTGTGGTCTATTACCCGGTGGTGGACCTCCACCTACTGGAGGAGTCTGTAATAATAAAAAAAATAAGTTGTATTATTCTGTTATAATACGCTATGACATTGGACTATTTAAATCTGTTATGATACATTCCATAGCCTCGTAGATACATTTTGTGTCTGAGATACAATGTGGTGCTTTGTGCTAAATTCTTTTATTTTCTTATACATAGACAATGTTTTCTCAATGGATATTTATATGGAGAAGTTTAAAAGTTATAGCATTTATCAGGTAACAGCTTTCAACAATCATTAGCAGGTTGTACTATATACTCTTCACTCAAAAGTAGATTATATTGTATTTATCAATTGGATCTGGACTAACTATAGACACATCGCAGTACTATCGGTATTTGCTAAAAAAAATTAGTTAAGCCATTACTATTTTGTGTGAGTCTTAACATGGTTTCTGCCCAGCGCGCTCAACCTTAACCAATTAAATATTACGTTTGTAGATTACGTGAAAACAAATGGAAGTCAGTTTGTTAAATAGATGCGGCATATTTTGACTTGGCACAAGCAGGTGAACTCATACTGTTATTCTCCTAAACAAGCTTTCTTCTCTAGGATTTGATCGTAAAGAACATTTTCAACACAAACAATGGCTTTTACTTGTTCGCATGTTAAAACACAAACATCATGTTTTGGTAAGTTACTTACATACATAAATAAGTAGGTACAAAGGGAACACAAACACTATGAAATGAGACATAACTACCTATAACTAATGGAAATAATCACAAATTAAAAAACCCCCGACTCGAAAATGCCTTCAAGGACTATAAAAGAGCTAATGATGAATAGGGAATATGTGTGTTGTTTAAATTTACTTGATTAATTTTCCCTTGAATATTTATTGTCCAGATATTATGCCTAAACAATGATTTTCTTATTTAGTTTAATTGCAAAAAATATTAATTAAAATATGCAAAATAAGGGCGCGATAACTTTGCAAAATGCTTCACCATTGGTCGAAATAAAACATGACGTGACATTCCACGTTCTGTCATTTATCGGCGCCTATATTTGTAGTGTTACGGAGAATGATAGGTGTTCCTGTGGTTTTTGCTCTTAGCTAGTGCAATTTAAGCATTCTAGTCTTATATACTCCTATAAATATACATTATTAAGTAATTTAATTAAATCTGAAAGAGGATTTTATGTTTTTTAGTTAATTTTGCCTTATCTAAAAGAAGATTTTATGTTTTGGTTTCATTTGTCTGATTTTAAGTACCTAAATAAATAAAACATTAAAAACATTTTAGTTCTTTTTTTTTGATAATTGTAGTATGTTTATGTAACACATACCTATGCAAATAGTATTCATAAATAATGCAATAAAATAATAATATGGCTTTCATAGAAAATTAATATATATATCAAACTTGATATATATCTGATATTTATCATAAATATCCGATATTTTGATATTTATAATAAATATCGGATATTTTTGAACCCTGGTTTTAGGAGTACACATTGATTCTCTCCTTAACTGGAAGGCAGAACTAAATTCAGTTACGAATGTAATAAGTAGTGCATGCTATCAGATCTCTTAGGGATGTTTTATCAATTGCACAACTATGTACAGTTTACTTTGCTCTAGTTGATTCTAAACTAAAAAAAAAAAAAACTTAGGTACAGCATTAAATTTTGGGGAAACATTTATCAATATAATGTAAGTGTTGCCTTCATTATGCAAAAGAGAGCATTAAGAACTATGCTTGTTTAGACCAAACTGAATTGAATAGGAAATAGTTGATCAAGCTTAGTTTATTAACAGTACCTTGCCTTTATATTTTAACTCTCCTGACTCATTTACATAAAAATCTAGACAAATTTTGTAAGGATAAAAAAAAAATATTATTTAATTTATCAATAATAATATTTTGACATGGTATTGTATTAGTATTGGTATAGGGCCCTGTTTCCACATTTAGACTCATAAGCGGTCCATTATGCGTTCAGGTAGGCTGACTAGTTGAGCCAGCCTAGCTCCTTCCAGAAGCGCAGAAGCCTCCTGGGGCATTCAGAGGCTTCTAGGAGTGACCTCGCTCCCGCGAGGGTCAAAAAATAATTATTACATTACAATATTTTGACATGTTATAATTAAGAAAATTTTACATTTATGTATTCTTGCTATAGTATAATGAATTAATATTGATACTTATGTATCCTTATTTTTGGTAAAGTGTAATCACAATAGTAATATTAAGTTTTATTAAGTTTATGGTGTACTTATTCTTATATTTAAACACAAATGTATTCGAGTTTATGAAAAAAATGAAATGAAATATTAAAAATGTTTTAGTTTGTCAACTTGTCTAAAGTCTACTAATACTATACTCTGTATGACATATTTTGCTCTGGGATCGTACTCTATACAGAAAATATAGCTCATAAATACCTGTCCTGGTGGCACTTGTCCTATTTGATGTTGCATATATCCACGTGAAGGGCCTTGACTAGACATGTTCGAATGTTGAGATCCACCAAGAATATTTCGATGACCATTTAGACCAGGAGGGTGGAAACCACCAGGTCCTATTGTATGGGGAGGCATTTGATGGCTCCCAGGCGGCATACCAGGATGTTGCGGAGGTCCATTAGTATTTTGTTCTATGGGATGAGAAGGGCCCGAGGTTGACATATGATTGGGCATAGGTGATTGTCCAGCGCCAAACCTATGTGATGGAGGTGGACCGCTGACATGTTGATTGTACGGACTATGCGGTGACTGCGGCGGCGCCGGATTCTGTGTCAGTTGGCCCATTGGACTACTTTGAGGCGACTGACTAGTCATCTTTAATAGTCTTTCCACATTAAATGTTCTTATCAAAATTGTTTTCACAAGACACCAACACAAAGTTGCCCCTTTACAAACGCGATTCCAATGAAGATCTTTCACAATTTTTTTACAATTGAAACTTTCAGCAGTAAATAATATCACTTTTTACTAAACTAACGGCATTTCGACATTACTATTTCGGCTATTTCTCGTGAAACTATTATTGTTAATAGCCTAATTCATATCTATGCTATTGTTTTTGTCAGGATCAATGTCTCTAACCATAGATAATACCACAGAGTAAAATAAATGTTATTACACTATAATTATCTGTCTCCAACTCGCTCGAAAATACGGTGTTACCATATCATATGTTTTAGTTTATGACCATCTTAGTTTGCAGGTATCTCTAGTATTCTCTGTCTACGATTGAAGGCTGTCTTAAGTTGGCGGGGAGAAGTCGTTTTTTTACACTTTTTTTTTGCTCTTTTAACTGTTCGTTAACTGTTCGTAACTGTTCGATCAAAATTTTTATTTGTTCCATCTTAGTTTTTTTTTTTTAAATAAAATAAAAAATTACCCTCAAGTTGGCGGGGAGAAGTCCGATTTTTTACATTATTTTTTTTGCTACTTCAACTGTTCGTTAACTGTTCGTCAGTGTTGGATCAAAATTTTTATTTGTTCGATCTTAGTTTTGTTTTAAAAAAATATAATAAAAATTACCCTCAAGTTGGCGGGGAGAAGTCGGTTTTTTACATTTTTTTTGCTATTTCAATTGTTTGTTAACTGTTCGTCATTGTTCAATCAAAATCGTTATTTGTTCGATCTTAGTTTTTTTTTTTAAATAAAATAAAAAATTACCCTCAAGTTGGCGGGGAGAAGTCGGTTTTTTACATTTTTTTTGCTGTTTCAATTGTTCGTCATTGATCGATCAAATAAAATTCGGTTCTGGCAAAGGAACTACGTCTAGTTCCCTACTTCACATAGAGAGGCGCTGACTATAGATGTAGAAATGTTTATACCTACCTATAGCTATTTTGTGTAATTATTAAGAGAACTGAATAAATAATACAAATATGTATAATTATGCATGATATACTGTAAACTACTTGATAGTCCTAAGTAATAATTTATTTTATTTCGAAACAATAATTTAATATTTTAAATATGAACGAAAAAAAAACTTTTATGTACTTAATATTAATCAAGG
Source organism: Callimorpha dominula (assembly GCA_949752705.1). NCBI lineage: Eukaryota > Metazoa > Arthropoda > Insecta > Lepidoptera > Erebidae > Callimorpha > Callimorpha dominula. The sequence continues at coordinate 20,636,707 of OX457002.1, read as the reverse complement.
AATGATTAAAAATACAAACTTGAGCAAAAGATTACAAATAAATAAAATTGAAGGATCTGTTTGTAATGTCAAAACAATAGTTTTTTTAAGCTCATACAGTTATTTGCACGATACCGTTGCGTAAATAACAGTTTTTAAAATTTTTGTGTGTCTGTCCCGTTGCTCTATCACACAGACCTCGGACGCTCTACTTTCTTTTTCGCACATATAAAATTACTTCGATTCTAAAACTTCAAAGCCTGGCAATAATATTCTATGGACGGTTTTTCGCAGGCAAGCGTATAATATGATTGTTTTTGTAATTAAATTATCTTTCTTCTGATTTCAATTTCTATCGTTCATCAGATGGGTGTAGTTACCTACCTAAATTGATTTACCTGTTCATATCTGCTTGCTAGGTAGCCATGAACAAACATAAGTAGGCAAGCCTACCAAGGCATATTTTATAAGTTGAAAACTCTCACTTGAAATTTTCGGTTGTCAAAAGAGTGATAGTTATAAAAAAAAATTATTAAAATTAATTTAATTAAAAATAGCCATGAACCCTTTTCGATAGGCAAGCTATCATAGGCATGTTTATAAATAAAAGATATTTGATAAAAAATATGTCTCATCTGGTTATCAGATGGGTGAAGGTCGATCTTCCATGGGCTCTTAGACTATAACTAATATTATAAATGCGAATGTTAGTTTGTATATTACGCTTTCACGCCTTAACTACTCGAACGATCATACAAAAACGGACATAGGGTACCTTTCCCCTAGAAAAAAAATACTGTGCCCCAGGAGTAGGTACTCGAAATGATCGACATAATCTAGCGCGGCTTTTGTTTTTAATAAAGATTACGGAGTAATTACGAGTAACGTGGGTTACGCATTACTAGTATTCTTGTTAACCCTTCCAGCTAAGTAGCCAGTAAGTAGTGCACTGGGTGGGGTTCGAACCCGCAACAACTTGATCGCAAGTCCGACGCCTTAGCTATTATGCTACCGCTATTGTTTTCCTCCAGGTCTTTACACAACGCAAAATCACTTGAATTATCGCTCGCAATACGACCACACCGACTTCACAGTCGTAAAACTCATTGACGTAATACTTACTATTGTTACTGAATGACGAGTTAAAAATAAACCAATGGAAAATAACAAATTATAAGATTTGTGTTTATATCAACAGCATCAATGACCCGATTATATATCATTGACGACCTTTACAGTTTATGTTTACAGAATATTGATAACAAAATAAAAATCTATCAATGGAATTCCGAGAAGCTCGACTGTCTCATTTCAAAACATAGTAAGGGACATTACAAACCGTTTCTTCTTGCAAATTTGTTAAATCTAGTAAGTCCTTTAAGCGAAAACGGAAATATTTAAGCATCAATACCTAGTAAGTGCACCATTCACGGCCTCGTGACCATTTAAAAACTTAGTAAGGCACTTTGACCTTTGAAAGCAAGTCTCGGAGACTTGCTACGTTTTTATGTGGTCAAAGCACCTTACCAGGGCTACATCACTCGCTCGAGGTCGCGTTTTATATACCAACCAATTTAGTTTCCCGTCCACGGTAAAAGTGTCAGTAGCAAAGACTACAATAGTATATAGGATATAGACAGGCAACTCTGCTTCTTTTTATTGACAACACAAAACTCTGCCTAGTGGTCAGATACCGAAAACTAATATAATATACATATCTATAGGTATATATATATATATATAATTGAACAATATATAGGTACCTACTTATACGGTGTATGAATGTGTTTTGTTGTTACCTGTTTCTTGTTTTATTGGTTCTAACATGAGAATTTTATACTTTAGCTAATTAATGTATGTTTATGACTAATCTCCGATTTTTATATTCAAACCAAAACTTTTATTGCAAAAAGAAAAGCACAAGAAACCGGCAATCGGTACTCATACGCAGCCATTTGCAATATAAGTGAAGTGTTGCCAACCTAATATTAATAAGTTCCAAATATTAAAAAAAAATTGTTGATTGTTACGATTGTATTTTTAATTAATATTATTGTGTGTTGGTGAACAAATTGTTGTTTGTAAAGAATTTGAAGTGGTTTTAGATATTTAATATGCAATATTTTGGTATTCACAAATGCGAATTTTAAATCGTAATACATTTGAGGGTAATAAATTTCCCCTCATACAAATTATAAATTTAAATATTGTAGCACAGTAATTTTAGTTCCGGTATCTATCCTTGGGATGGCATTGGACTCAATAAAAAAAGTGCAATTCTTTTATGTTCCAAGTTGCCATAGGTTGGTCAGTAGGTTCGACAACGCGTAGCTGAGAGCACGCACGCGCGGCAGAACGGCATTCTCCGTAAATAAAAACAAAATGTTAAATCTTATCTTATTATGTTTTGTTATTGCTAAATGTATTTATTATGTTAAATTGCTTTATTGTTAGACGTTAGTGATCTGTGAAATCCTTTAAAAATAAGTTGCAAAAATGATTTTAGCTATTACTTGTTTGTCAATATAATATAAAAACATCTCCACTTCAGGTGTTTATTCTTTACTCGCCATTGCCGCGTGGCTGTACTAATAATAAATAATAGTTATCTTCTCAAAAAAAAAAATGTTGCTTGTATAAATTCTATACAATGTTGATAAATGATGATGATGTAATAAATGTATTCTATTAAACCGTCAATAATAATAAACCCTTAATTTCTACGAAAGGTGACGAACTTAGTGGGTGTGAACTGCCAGCGTATTCATTTGTTGTAACTTGTAGGCAAGGCGAACTGACGGCTGCTTCTTTCACACAATTTGTAATATAGTATCTTTCTCTAGTCTACGCAACAGCTATTAGTAGCAACCCGCCCCAGCTTCGCACGGGTAACAGAGACATCTTCAACAATAGTGATCGTATTTCAACCAACTACACAAAACCTTAACAAATTACATGCCTAAACCTTCCTCATAAATCACTCTATCTATTGATGAAAACCGCATGAAAATCTGTCAAGTAGTTTTTGAGTTTATCGTAAACAGATAGACAAACAGACAAACGCGAAGGGGGACTTTGTTTTATAATATGTAGTGATGTAGAGATAGTGATGTATATGTCTACAGCATCAACATTTTATGTTACTGTCGAAGGTTTAAGAGATACTTTAATTACCTATAAAAATTAAAGATATAAATTTCATAGGGGAAATAATTTTATTTATCATTATATAAAACCCAACACCCATAAATTTGATTATCAAGTGTGTGTTCCGATATGCACTGCGAGCACCATAACGAGTGACGTCAATTTAATATACTGCGAAGCTGTTCCTTCATAATTAGCTATACCACAGAATACATAATAGTACTAGTACAGAAGGACCTCTTCGCAATACCATTTAAATAAATAGCGACTCTTGCTCCGATAAAATAAGGTGCAATTCAGATCGCACACCGCTATCTCCAAACGGGCTATATTAACCTAAACCTTGCCTCTCTTTCTATCGCATAACTCTTATCTGTTCTGATGCCGTTAAGGTTGTCTTCTGTAAGAAGAATTAATCTAAATATTTAATAACCAGTTGTGCCTATTACTTCCAATTATTTATTCGTACAGATGAGCAGAAAAGTGGTTAGTGAAAAAAATGCGATATAATACGTAATAATCGTATTTAAAAAAAATACAATTTAAACGTGGCATAATCACAGATTGAATAATAGTACTACAAAGTAGTCTATACTTTCGTTTGATTCAACTTACCCATACTTACTGATTTCGTAGCAAAATAATGTTAAAGGGAAACCTATGTAGTACGGTCATAAACAAGCTTACAAAAATATTGCCTCAGCTCTTGGTCTATTATATTTTTAATACTTTAAAATGCTTAGTCTCCGTTATTTATCATTATTTACCTACGTAAATCGGCAAATAAAAAATATGAAACTTGTCTACATCATCAAAATCTTACTACATACCTACCTAAACACTTAAATACAAGTAAAATAGCTACTTATCTATTATTGTATTTATACTTTATAGATTTAAGAAAACAGATTATGTTGGGTCCAAACTTGGGTAGTTTCTTATGTATTTATGTAAATGTACCTACTTACTAGGTTTGAACTTAAATTGTCTGTAGTTTTACCTCACTTTTTTAATGTTATCTTTATGTTCCTAATTTTTTTTACAAAATAAAACTATCCTAAGTTACTCCTTATAAAACCAGCTATCTGCCAGTGAAAGTCCCGTGGAAATCGGTCCACCCGTTCCGGATGTTAGCCGGAACAGACAGACAAAAATGTAAAAAAAAATATTTTTGGTAAAGTATCGTGAAAACACATTTAGTAAAAAGCTGTCATTATGACATTACAAACGGACACTTCAAATTTATTTATTTTTACAGAAGATGTGTATCAGTTGTTGTCCTAATAAATAAATGTACTTATCAAAGCTAAACTTGACTTAGTTATTCCTTATAACACCAGCTATCTGCCAGTGCAAGTCCCGTGGAAATCGGTCCACCCGTTCCGGAGATTAGTCGAACAAACAGACAGACAAAAATGTAAAAATATTTATTTTGTATAAGTACCGTGTAAACATTCATACGCATTTAGTATAAAACTGTCATTATGACATTACAAACGGACACTTCAAATTTATTTTATCTGTTGTTGTGGTCCTAATAAATAAATACACTTATCAAAGCTAAACTTGACCTTGTAAACAGAACTTGTAAGTATCTAACTATACTGATTATAATTAATAATATAATCTAACTACGTAAATACGGAAAACATAATTTAGGACAACAAAAGTTAGCACTTGGTAGTATCTACTAATTACCTATAAGTAGACGTGCATTTATTTACCTTTCGATGTCCCTTGGAAGTCTGAAAAACGTGAGGTTTGGATCCTTGTTATTATTATAACAGCCAAATACCATGCAATTTGCGTTTGCCTTCATTTTACTTAAGTTATTTTTAGTACTATATTGTGTAATAGCCTAATAGGTAATCGATCGAAAGATAATATTATCGTAATTCCTAAGCGACGAACGGACGAAGCGACGTAGCGCGTGAGTGAGTAGCGAAGTAACGTGCTACCTAGCCGGCGCGTGGCAGCCCACTGAATTTCGTCCGTCTCGACGACGCTGCTAGGTACCTGTAGTTTCATACCTACTGACCGGAGTGGGCCTAGCCTGGCTATACTGGTTACTGTTTAATACGGAACGCAGTCCAGTATACTGTCATCTATGTTTTTTGGCGCTGTTTTGACGTGAAAATAATTATCATATAAATGTACAAGTTATCTGTTCCACATAAAAAAATATTTTTTGAATGTAGTTATATTTAAAAATTTAATATTCAAGTCAATTTTCAATTGAATTACTCGCATAATAAAAGTAAGTTTACTTTTTATTAAAAGAAAATATTGTTTTTCAAGTAACCGAATGCATAATAACTTTATAACCGAATTATTTAAATTGGTATGTATCGCTATGTACGTTAAAAGTGATGAACATATTTCGAAAAATAATTGTTTACTATTTAACTAGAAAAAAATTGTAGTTGATCACGTAATCAAAGTACTGAGAGCACCTTTCCTCGAAAACGCCAGTGCTCACCGTACAAAAATGGCGACAATTTATGACGTCATATATTTCCCTAGGATACTGCGGCAGTATACTGTCAGTCCATAACGAAACGAATTTCTGCGCGGTAAGAGTACTGAACAGTGCTCGCAGTGTATATCGGAACATACCCCAAATAAATAATTTATTTCAATATTTGTGTACTTTGTACAACCCTAGAGTGTCCGGCAGTTCGGCTACACACACAGACGAAGGTTCAAGATGGGCAAGGCGTTCTCAACTTTCGAAAAGCGTAAATAAGATATATTTCTGGTCGCAGCTAACGCCAGGTATTATTATTTAAATTTTGTAGGCTATTATAACGTAGGTATTTTCAGTTTAGTATGGGAGTGATGTATCTGTTACGAAGTAACTATTATCTTATCTGTGACCTTACTAAGTTTTTGAAATTGATTACTGAAATGTATTATATGTTTATTATTTGTTATTATAGCGACAATAAAAATACACGTTTTGTAAAAATTTCAACCGTCAACCTACTTATTAAGTTAGTAAGGGGTTTCAAATAATAATAAAAACTTGACACCCAGAAATATTTATCCTGGATGGGAATCAAACCCACGGCCTCTGGCTCAGCAGTATCAAAATCACTTACGTATATGACTGGCCTATAGGTATTTTTAACCCATGACACAAAAAGAAGGGTGTTATAAGTTTGATGTGTCTGTGTATATGTGTCTGTTTGTGGCATCGTAGCTCACAAACAATGGGCCGATTTAAGTGGGTTTTTTTGTTTGAAAGGTGACTTGATGAGTGTTCTTAGATATAATTCAAGAAAATTTGTTCAGCTGTTCGAAAATCCTTAGCTCTTTTTTAATCGTTAAAGGGATTTTCGAGTCGGGGGTGTTTTAAATTTGTTATTATTTAGGTATTATTGTAGTATTAATGTACAATACATTGATCTTCTCTCTGTAGTTAAATACTCTAAGATTTTGGTACACGTCCAAATATTAGTTGTGAAACAAGTCAGTAGGTATCTACTTAATTGACAACAGTTGTATAATCGAAGTACCTATAGTACTTCGATTATACAATCGAACACACAATTTGCGTGTGGAAAACCATCATTGCTTTTATTTAGGTTTTGCGCGTACGCAAATCTCAAATGTAAATACTAAAAACAATTAAAAGTTCCATGACACTAGAGATAAGAATATTATGCCTATTACTACCTATCTATTGCTGTGATAATTTCATGACGTATTGAAAAGTTTAATACGAGGTTTTTTATGTTTTAAATAACCTAAGTATTAGCCAGTTCGTGACCGGCCAAGTCGATATGCTTTTATATACTTTTCACCACCTTTGTACCTGCTTTTATGGACACCATTCCGCTTGTAACTTGATGTCAATCAGCCTATAATCTCCCTCGAATATTGAGGTATCAAATGCAAAAAAAAACCTTTTTTCATATCCGATCCGTACTTCCAGAGATAGCGCGTTCAATCAAAAAAAACTGAAGAGCATTATTTGTATATATAGATATGTATAGCTTTTACTGTGACACTTTAGGTATAAAACTACAAGTACGCGGCGGGCTCGACTAATCGTGACAAAAGTTCAGTGGGATGGCGCGCGCCGGCCGACGAGCAGTTAGTTCGATACTCATGCGTTGCGTCGCATCATCCGTTCGTATCTATACTAATATATTAAAGTTCTTAGTGCCTAGCCTAGGTTAACTTGTTTACAAAACTAGAGTAATAGGCACATAACTTACTAGTAATAAAATATTCAGATTAATTAATTCTTTGAAAAAAGGCAAAGGCGTCGTCGGAACAGATAAGTGTTACGCGATAGAGGCAACTTCTAGGTGAATATAATTGTAGGTATTTAGCGCTGTGCGATCCGAATTCCGACTTTATTGTGTCGGAGCAAGAGTCGTTATTTAAATGATTTTGCGGAGCGAGACTTCTGTACCTGTACTATTATGTATTTTGTTCTTAGTATGATTATTCCCTGTCAGAGCTGCAGATCAGGAGCAACTTTTTAATTACTTGTTATAAAGTTAAGAGGTTGTCTGTTTGCTACGGTTAGTTTTAAATAGAATTTTATTGAATTAGAAACGAATAGAGGTTGCATTATATAAAAATGACAAACTAAAAGTTCTTAATATAATTTATTGCAGACACAAACTGTTCAGTTCAGTGACCCCGCCGAACTGAATTTGGTGTACCACCCACATGTTGAAATTACAAAATTATCTAACTTATATACAAGTAAACCAACAACTTAGACAAATAAAATAAATAACCAAATTCTTCTAATAACTGAGTTAAGAGCAAGATTACATCTATTTACGTCGTTCTCTTCCGCGTCACATATACTTGACTACTTACTGCACAACTTTAAAAAAATGAATTGTTTATATTTATATACAACCTCCTTTATTAATCCCAAAGACTGATGCTTAGTGTTGCCAGGATTAATAGCATAATCGGTTTAATCATTACAAGTAGTGCACGTGGTCGAATACAGGTGACGCGGTAATCTGAAGAGGACAGCTTGAAACGATAAAAATATTTGTTTTAAATTATAACGATAATAATTATTCTTTTTGCTACGAGAATTTTCGTTAGCTTTTTTTGCCATTTCCAGCTGTCGCCTTAGTCTGCAAACGATTTACAAAAAAAAACATCAATTTGTTTTACATTGCGTTTATAAAATACGAGATCATTGTTTTATGTGTAAAAATATATACGGTAATTGTTTTAGAGCTCAGCACTTTATAGTTAGTTCGTAGTACAAATCATTGTCAAATTTTGAAATGTACCTTCTTAATAAAAAAGATACCATATAAAAATAACTCAAGTTTTGAGATTAATCTTAATACTTCATTAATGTTCACTAACCCATGCTAAGCAGGATATGGTTTCATCTTACTGCAAGTAGAACTGGAAGACGCATGTGCATCGTGCGTTTAAAAAAAAATCAGCACAAAGAGAAAGAATACGCTCACGATTTCTACAGTGAACTTTCTAATTCTTAAATGTTTGTATTTTTTAATGTATAGTCTTGAACTCATGCTTTGAATTGTTTTTTTTATACTTAAGGAGGTCCATTCCAAAACTTCGTCTGGATTCTTGTCTCCCTTGCTCGCTGAGCTTATAATGAACACAGCTGGTGTGATTCATATCAGAAAATTAAATCAAAATCTTAAAATATACCTACAACCATTCGCAAACTAATTGTTAACATTGATACGAATTTAAAAATATTATTTGTGGACTCGCTTCATCTATCTACGTACTTTGATCATGGCTGATAATAGCCCCAATTTGTATTGTTTTCAATGATGCGGAGAGCAGCATCTTCATCTTAAAAAATGAAATACAATTCTTGTTTTTGATTTTCTTTAGCAATTAATTTAGAATGGGCCAATGCAAGTGATTTCGCAATCAAATAATGAAAGTTTTAAGAAATTTCAACATAAGACGCATAATTTTCGGTCTCGGAGTTTAAGAAGACCGGTGAAAAAGTGGGCCAAATAAAAAAAAACATAAAAGTCCGTTAAAAAAGTATATGGAACGAATTATGTTAATTTAAACCTATACCTTGGAGGTAAAAAGTTTTGTTTTTCATGACTTGGCTTCGATAGGTAAATCGCCGATTCGATAGGTAAGGTCGCTTTTTCCATAGGTAAAGGGTTATAAGATAAAAAAAATCTAATTTTAGAAACAGCATCTAGTAAACGTATAGCATATGACTATGTAGAACAATCAACGACTCATTATTACCCTTCATCTCTGAGGTACAGAAATGCCGAGTATAAAAAATCCTACCTACATTTATACTACTAATCTAACTTTTTAAATTGCCAAAGTCTTAGTGTGTATCAACCATGATCAAAACTCATATCCTAATCAAACGATAAACATCAATAAGTCAACAACAAATGCTTGCGATTGCACTGCGTTTAATATTTATCATATCGAAATACCGAACAAACATTTAAATAAATAATATTTGCAAAACTAATATAAAAAGACATCAAAATAAAATTTACAAGCGTGACACTCGTGATATTTTTTTAAACTAGTAACACATTTTGGTCAAGGCGCCAGCAGTGACAATCTCGATATTACTAGAATCACTATTATTTGTCCTACGTTACAGAAAAGAGTGTGTGTCGGTATAAGACTGTAACATACGAAGATGAGAATAGCTTGATTACATCGAACAAATGATCCTCCAACGAGTTACAGAAGTTCAGAAAAAATCATCAGTGACATGCTGTATGTTAGCCTGTATGTGGAATCGTAACAGCGTTAGAGAGAGAAAAAAGATGGTGCAATATTGCATCTCTCTCTTAATGATTGGCTGTCACAGTTCCCTACAATCGTGCTTGTTGGGAGGCACGACTGCAGGGGACTGTGAAGAGGGAAGAGAGAAAGATGCAAGACCTGCTCAATCTTTTTCCCTCCCTAACGCTGTTACGCTTCTACAGCCAGCTTTCCTATTGGATTTTTATATTATATCTATGAACATGACAGGTGCGCTTTCAAGAATTTGAAGAGGACGCACGAAAAAGAAACCTTTTTGTAAGCAGGAATGTTTTTTTTTTCTTATACCATGCGACCTAAAAGGCTGGGCCAATAATGTATTACTAGCTATTGTATATGTTACCCATCAAATGCGGGATGACTTAACACCCTTAAATAAAAATACTTTTATCACTTCAATACAATTACTTAATTAATGTCGAGTGTTGTGTAGTAAGCTGTGACAACAGTTATGTGAAAATGAATTAATTATGCTTAAGGAAATCAAAATTCCTGTTCACGTTCCTTTTTTTATTTCCATCACATCGAACGGAACAGATCTAGGATCGTAAAGCTGATTGTTAAAAAAAAATACTTCACATAACGGTTGTTTTTAAAGCAGACACGAATGTCGTTTCATACCTTATGCAAATAAAAAGAACCTGAACAATACGTAACAACAGTACAAAAGTGTAATAAGAATAAATTAAATGTATTCCAACTATTTACAAAGTAACCTAAATAATGTAAATATTAAAATACTTTAAAGATGAGTTATTAGTATTCCCTTAGGGATGTCAATTTGACTAAAGTTTAAAGTTAAATGTTAGCGCTCGGTAGGGCTGTGTCTGTACTCGTAAGCAATTAGTGTACAAACATGTTTCATCAATCATCAAACTAAAAAACTACAAAAATCATAAAAAAAATTACATATTTTACAGCTACTATATACTAATAATTAATTGGCAGTGTACCATTATTTTAACATCAATACCAGTTTTACTTAAAATAGTCTAAACACAAAGAAATACATACCTGAATCTAAAAATATGGTTAGTAATTTACTCTTAAATTGTGTTAATATAATCTAATCACGTACATTGCGGTTAAAACACCCTTGAAAATTCAATCTCCATGCTAATATGCCAACATACAGATTTAAAAAAAATCGAACATTCGAAATTCGAATCTATTTGACAAATGATCATGACGTAGCAAGACACAGCCATAACAAACTTTAAAAATGGAAGCATAACGAAAATAGAAAATAATAAGTAGAAAATTACACACAGTGTAGCGGGGTACCTATACCGAAATGCCCATTTATAATTTGACTAATTCATATTAGGGACGCACGATAAACTTTACACGGTGTCTATCACATATATTCCTAAACAGTAAAATGCTAATTTTAAATATTGCTTGACACAAGTGATACATTGTTCAATCAATAGCTAAAAATCACAACCAATTGGTTTTGTAAGTGAGGATGATTCTCTTATGATCCCCGAGATGTAGGTTTTAAAATAATGATCGTATATCTAAACGTACTAGCACAAACGTTGTCGAAGGAACTGTTCCACTACTCGACCACTGTACCATTTATCGTGCGGCACTTGTTAAACTCCGAAATGCAGTTCGCATTATATCTCCAACCCCAATGTACACGCGCTTGGTCCTGTATTTACAACAATTACAATAAAATTCAAATTTAACTAGTATTTACATCGGCGGGACACCGGTGGCGTTGTTGCGACAAACTTATTTATTAAAAATATATACTTTTTGTGAAAAAATATTATTACATAATGATAGTATCCTTTGGTAAATTATTCCAAAAAACAAATCGTTCAAAAATGATACAGTGCTATTGGAATCGTTTGAACGTATTGTGATGCCATTGCATATTATATCCGAGCGTATGCAAAACGGATGGTTTTACAACTCAATATTCTGACAAGGTGATTATGTACCTTAACTCTTGAAGTTAACGTCCATATTAGCTTACAAACCTTAGTGCATGCTCTCCTAATAAATGTCGCAACGGCAGCGATAGTATGTTTAGTATAATGAGTATAGTGGCGTGTGACGCGAGTGTCGCAGCAACGCCCCGCCGCGCCTTACGCCTCGGTGGCCACGGGCTCGCGCGCGTGGTGTATCTTAACGTGCTTGTTGTGATTGGACTTGTTGCTGGAGGTCTTGCCGCAGATGTTGCAGGAGAAGGGGCGAGCCCCGCTGTGCACCTTCATGTGCTCGGACAGGTAGTAGCTCCGGTGGAAGGACTTGCCGCACTCGGGTACCTTGCAGACAAACTTCTTGCCCATCTCGTGTTCGCGCACGTGCCGCTGACAGTTGTACTTGCGGATGAACTGGCAGCCGCAGTAGTTGCAAGTGTAGGGTCGAACGCACTTGTGCGCGTTCATGTGCGACACGAATTCCGTTTGTCGGACGAAGGCGCCGGTGCACAACGTGCACTTGTAGGGCTTGGCCGAGCGCGACATGTGAGTCCAGCGGTGCAGCTTGAGGTTCCATTTGGTGGTGAAGGACTTGTTGCACACCACGCACGGAAACGGGCGCGCGCCGCTGTGCGTGCTCAGGTGCGCCCGCAGGTTCGCGCGCAGGTACACCTGGAGGGAGGGGGACGTTACTCACATCGATTATGGTCAGCGTCGTCTTGGCAGTTGTATTAGTATGCAAGCAACCATCTGTTACAGGTAAACGGGTAGATTACGACAATCGGATATGGGTTGGAGTGGCAACCGGATGGCGAGTGGTAATCTGGGTTACCGTATAACAAAGTAATACACCGTAACTTTCCATATTCAAGTAAAAGAAGTTGAATAATCTTTTAACTTAGATCTGGAAAGTTATACTCGGAGCCCTAAAAGAAACAAATTGTTTAGGTACGAATAGTAAACATTAGTAGCAACACAAAGTTACGAGTCTGACCTGTTTGCAAACGGGACACGGCACATTCTCTCCCTTGGTCTTGTGCTTAGCGGAGAGGAAGTACTCGTTGTGCGAGCGGCGCACGTGGCGCGTGAGGGAGCTGGCGTGCACGAACTTGTCGCTGCAGTAGTGGCACGCCTTGGGCTTGTCGTCGTGCGTCTCCTTGTGCCACAGCAGCTTGGCGCGCGAGTGGAACACGGCGCCGCACGGACACACGAAGTCGCGCACCTTCGCGCGCTTCCGCAGGTGGTGCCGATCCCTGACGAAAGTGCCCGCATTGATATATACGACTTCCCGTTAGATCACAAGCCTCTAGGCACGATCACCTATCGTATTCCTCAAATTAACATCAGTTTTGTTTTTTTTTTATTTCACCTTTATTCTCAATTACAAAGGGTGTGGACCAGTCATCAATTTCTAGTTATAATAAAAAGGTGTGAGGTATTTCACGTTATCAAAAATAATAGCAAACAGATTTTTAGATTTTACGACAATTATCGAAAAATCAAGTAATATATGTTTGTGTCAGATGGACATTACACTGTGTTCCCCAAATTCACATCCACTATGTTAATTTTTTTTTATATGTATATTGTCAATAATACATCCAGCAACCACGAGTAGACTAACATGATCGAAATGGTAGGCATTTCAATGATAAATTTCTATTTTTCCTATGATCATAGAATTATTAGAGGAGGATATGACGTACCTATGTTGCACCATGTTGGAGTATCTCCGGAAGGTGTCGTCACAAATGGTGCACTTGATAGGCTGCCGGCCCGTGTGCACGTTGTGATGCTCCATCAGCTTCTGTCGCGTTATGAACCGCTTCTCGCACACGTCGCATCTGTGGGATGTAGACATGGTGTTATGATACAGCAGCACTGTAAATGAATGTCTATAGCAGGGATCACCAATTGTTTTCATTTAGGGTTCGTTCAGAACAGAAACTTCTGTATTTTTATTTTTACATACTCAAGTAATACAAGTTAATTTAAAATAGAATGTTAATCAAAGAAGATTAAGTTTCTGTTGTTATGACTGTTAAGCCCAGAGGTTGTGAGTTCGATTCCCACCCAGGACTAATAATTGTGTGATGAGCATGATAATTTGTTCTGTGTCTGGGTGTTATTTATCTATAATATGTATATATTTAGTAATGTATAAGTATCTTTATCAGCAGTCTGGTTACCATAGTACAGGGTCTGCCTAGTTTGGGATCAGACGGCCGTGTGTGAGATGTGTGAAGTGATTATTATTATATTGTACTGTTTACCTAAGGTTCGCACAAAATAGGTCGGTGGTTAATAAAGCTGAAGAGCTTTTTAGTTTGATTGTTTGTTTATTTATACACACTAACCTGTGAATCTATCAGTCGGATTTAAATATTCCTATTTGTATTGGATGGAGTATTCATTGAGGAATATTATAGGCAATGTAACATTACGCTACAACACTTAGGAGCGGAGCAGTGACCATAAACGCAGGTGAAACTGGGGGGCACGGCTAATCAAACTATGTATATATATATATATATATATATATATATATAGATATATATATTATGATAAATGTGAAAGTTTGGATGGATGGATGGATGTTTGTTACTCTTTCACGCAAAAACCACAGAACCGATTGCGATGAAACTTGGTATGTAAATAGCTGGAGACTTGGATTAACGCATAGGCTACTTTTTATCCCGATATTCCCACGGGATCGGGGTTTACGCGGGTGAAACCGTGGGGCGGGAAATACAACATAACTTCGCTCCACAACTTCAAAACAATCCGTTTAAGTAGGCCGAGTGAAACCACGAGCGGACCTAAATTAGTCTGGCCGAAAATGAAAAATGTTTAATTAATTCCTGTGATGAAAATTTTATTTGTTAGATGTGGTTGCCTGTAATTAAGTGAGCACAAGGCATGTCTATTAATTATTATCTAGATGTAAGAAATGTGTATCATTTTTTGGAGATCCAAATAAAAATAAAAAAAAAAGGCCGAAAAAATGAGGCTTCGGTCCGTCACTAATATTATATACATAATAAAAAGCTTGTCTTTTACAAGTATTAAAGAACACCAAACCTGATATCAAGCTCTACATAACTCACTACTATATCTTCACATAAGAGATGTTAAAAATCCATATATATAAAAATTAATCCCTATCTCCCTTGGTCACGGCATAACGCGTGAACGGCGGACCGATTTCGCTAGTTATTTTTTTTGTGTTTGTTATAATATTGTAAAAAAATAAGAAAGTTGCACGGAAAATATAAATTTAAGAAAACTTAACCATATTAACTTTTCTAATGTAACCTTAGCGTTTTTGACATAACTGTCAGTCGATTGACAGTTGGCGAACACCTGGATTAACACATAGGCTACTTTTTAGCCCTATATTCCCACGGCATTTTGACTTGCGCGGATGAAACTGCGGGGCGCAGCTTGTATTATATAAAAAGAGGATACTCAAAACTCACTTATAATTCCTAATTCCTAAATGCGTCTTTATATGCAGTGCTAAATTCGCTCTTCTAAAGAAGCATTTCCCACAGGTCAAACACTCTAACGGGTGTATCTTGAGATGAGCGTTAAACGCTGCATCACTCCCCTGATCCACCTTACATGTGGGACAGACATAGTCTTTTCGTCTCCGCTTCGTATCTTGCTTGATCAAACCTTCGATCTTCGGTTTGGCTTCCTCCAGAGTGTCATACACTTGAAGGATTGTTGATGTGATGGGTTCCTTCGTATCTAACGTTAGAAGGTTATCTGAAAAAAGTTTATTAACTATGTTAACAAATGTTGTCAGTCAATTTCAACCTACTTCTAATTCTCATATCGAAATCAAACTTTGTATGTATATGTAATTGAATTGAAGATGGGAAGACGACATCCGCTCTGACCCTGGGACCATACTGGACTAGGGTTGCAGATGACAGATCTCAATGGAAGCAGTTGGAGGAGGCCTATGCAAAAAAGCACACCAAACTGAGAGACATTGTATAACAGTTTATTTTATAAATGTGGAACTATGTACAAACAGTTCGGTATAAAAGGCTAATTATTATGTGTATGTAATTTGGATGACAATGCTGTAATTCAGTATATTGGAGCTGATTTGATGAAGGAACTAGGTGGTGAACAAAGGAATTCTTCAGTTGCTACTTTTACCCTTAAGTTTGGGTTCATACGATTCGTTTTCACGAGTACTACATATTGGGTTTAGTAACTATGGTCTGATAATGGAGCTAGAAGGATAGTGGAAGGTTATTTTTTTAATTTGGTACGCTATTAAAGTGGGATTATTTCGTTTTTCTAAAATATAATTTACTATCGAAGATACTCGATTTACAGCCTAGAGTTAGCTGGATTTAGTTGATTGGAGTTCTGTTTATATTGGATTCTTTATTCCAAGTAAATTTCCTTTGAACTTCATATCAAAATTCGCTTTTGAGTTGATACTGTTGTTGACCACTCAACAGGAGCCACAGCAGTGAGTCTGGGGCCAATTAAATAAGTACTTACTAGTTAAAGCAGTAGCATCGTGGGACTTCTCCTCTTTCTTAATCTTCCTATCGGTGACGAGGCGGCTGTAAGTGTTGGGCGCATGCTTGGGCGCGTGCTTGGCCACGGAGCAGGTCGGCAGCGCGGGCGCGCTGTGCACCAACGACTTGTGCGCGCGTAGCTCCTTCAACGACGTCGCCTTCATCCCGCATGACGTGCACGAGTACACGCGGGACAAAGACTTGGAGAACTGGACCTCTTCTTCTCTGTAATATAAAGGTCAAATTTGAACCTTATAATTTCAAAACTGTCACTGTAGAAATAATGTATGTAGGTATTTGGAATAAAACATATTTTCTCTTTCTTGCTTTCTTTCAAAAATATAAATGGCATCTATGGTTGTTCTATATTTGAAAGACAATAGCTTAATTGAAAACACTGACGTGTTGCTATAAGTATATGTGAAGAAGTAGAAATTTGCATAATTAAAGAAGTAACTGAAGTGCAATTTTTAATAATTATTATTTGAAGCATAATTTGCAAAGTGATAAAAGTGGATTGATATTTAGTTGTCATGTATCTACTGGTGTGTAACGTCAACAGAGCTTCGTAAGGTGGAAGATTGGGAAATAACCACTTAAAAGCAGGTGCTTGTGCTTGTGCCTGGGGGTAACGGTGTAACGGGCGAGGCTGCCCGTTACTCTAGCAGAAGCAGGCCTGAGACGGTGGCGCGCCGTGTTCCGCGCGCGCCTCTCTACACTGGAAGCGGGGCATGGCCTCCCGCTCGCAAGGGCGTGGCTGCCTTTTGTTTACGAGGCGGCCAAGGTCTGCCAGGGTTCTCGGGGACTTCCTTCCTAGGGTATACCACTTCACTGGCAGCCCCAGTGACGTGATGACCCGAGAGGGTTTCCACACGATAAAAAAAAAAGGTGTTGTGCTTTGTTTGCCACCTTGGTAATAAACAAATAGGAGAATAATTCTTTCTCGGATAATTGTTCTAATATAAATTTTACTTTGTGTGATAATAAATTGTGTTTGTAAAAGACGTTCCCATTCACAAAAACCAACTCCCCAACCAAGAGTTGTATTACAAGAGAGTTTCAGCTGCGACTAACTTATAACAATAAAGTAACTACTACCTACGTATATTATCTACGTATTTACGGGAATTAATACGATCACGAAAAGGTATTACATATATACATGTAATACCTTTTCGTGATCGTGTTAATTTCCGTAAATACGTAGATAATATTATATCATGGAACGCGAAAATTTAAAAGTTAGTAAAATAACTACTCACAGCGTATCCCTCTTTTCGTTGACGTCGACCTCGGACCCGTCCGAGACCCAGCTCTCTCTCGCGATCAAGTCGTACGGCTCCGTCGCCGGTACGTCCGTATACATCTGCGAAGGCACACAGACCACTAAAAACAAAATCATTTTGTCATTGCACTCATTTCAAAACTGCAACATTCAAAGGTTTTTATTGTTTCACTACTATCTACTTCTTAAAAACTTCTCCAAAAACTGGAATAATTAGTTCCTGAAGCATTCCTGTCAGGAATTACTAATTAGGAACAGTAGGAAATACCACCTTGTATGTCCATAGAAATAAATATCGGTATAAAGTTCTCGTTTAATAATAAAAAAAATTATTTTCATAAAATGTGGTACATACATAACATATAAGAACATTTCGCCAAGCAATTTTGGCATGCAAATATAAGTTTTGTTAATGTACCTTACTATTAGGAATTTTAAATGTAAACTAATATAGAATAATATACACAACACTAGGAACAGAAAATAAACAGTACAGTACAACAGTAATGTTTTAATAATATTTATCATACATACCCACCTACATAGGGATGTACCCTACATACCTACCTACCTAAGGAAGTACCCTACATATAATATATAAATTTATGTTTTGATATAGTTTTGTGAATATTGTATATATAAATTTAAATTTTCAGGAAGTACTTGACTCTTATCGATTTACTAATACCAGTCATCAGAACCATTTATTTGGCAGGTCATGTTCTCACTTAAAAGAAAAAAGTTACAATGTTGTACCATAAAGCAAATCACTATCCTAATGATCTTCATTTGTGTCAAAAATATATTATATTCATGTGATTATAAGTATTTTTATAGATATATATAGGTTCTAATACCACCAAACTCACAGGTGCTAATATAGGCAAAATATATCATTCTTACCCCACCCCAAGGCGACTCCATATCTCCATTGCTCTCCTGTCCGCTAAGTTCCCCTCGCGGCGGCATTCGCTCATCCGCACAAATGTTTAACGGCGCTTCGCTTTCGCTCCGACCTTCGCTCAACACATCTACTTTGCTATCTCGCTCGCACCCATCCCCTTCGCCATCACCCGGTCCCTCTCTACCAATTTCGGAATAATCTATTCCACTACTTTCCGCTATTTTGTAACTCTCGTGTATAAAGTTAGGTAGAACAAACTCGTTCTCATTCTCTTTCTGAGATGGTTCACCCCAAATACTATACATACCATCTTTAGGTCCTTCCTTGAACCCTGCTGCCTCTCGCTCAGCTTCAAAAGACTCGACACGATCTGGTGTAAAATAGTCTGCATAGATATTATCACCAAAGTAATTCTCATTCATCATACTGACAAACTGTTTATTCTTCGATGCTGTTTCAAGGTCTAAGAGTTCTTTGTCGTTCGAGTCTTCTTCAAAATCTCCAGACATATTAGCATAAGAAACAACATTGATAGGACGCAACGATTCCATCGGCGCAAGCTCGCGGTCTGACGTTGCTGTGTGATTACTAAAACCTCCTTCATTACTGGAATTTATTTCCTCCTTTACATGTACACATTGTAATTCTACAGTTGCAGTGAACTGAGGTGGATGGTTCATACTAGAAGGTGCTACTGGTTCAATATCCATGGATTGCTCCTCTGTGTCAGCATCAAAATCATTATTATCATCATTTTCTTTGATCTCCTCCACTGATATAGTCTGTAATACACTATTTTTTTCTTTATTGTCACTTTTATCTGCTTGACGCAATTTATTCATTGTAAAATTTTCAGGATTTTTGCTGCTGGATGAAGATGCTACAGGTTCTGGGGTTTTATCAGTACTATTAGCACTTATTACTTTAGCATTTTTTATCTGCAAAACTTTCTTGTGTTTTTTCACATAAATATTGTTCAGTCTTAATGTATTTTGCCTACATGGCTTTTGTGGAAGTTGAATTTTCTTTTCTGTAGTATTTATATTACTATGGCTAACTTGACTACTTGCTGGTTTTGGAGATATTGAGGTACGATCGGTTGAGTTATCACCATTCTCGGACAATTCACTACAAGGTGATATTGAGGGTTTCTCATTACATATTAAATCTGGAACTGGGCAACTGTCAGAAAACTCAGCATCCATTTTATTGGCATCAATATTTTTGTTAGAGTCTTTTGACAATGAATTACCTTTTATTACAGAGAATGTAGAGTTGACACTATCTGCACTAGAGTTTGATGGCTGTATGCAGTCATCAGACATTTCAGTATTATCATTGTCATCCAAATCAGGCAATATCTTCTCAGGTGATGGTACCCGTTCCACGGGATAGTCTGAATCATTGGGCCCTGTAAGATCCATAACAGTGTTCACCATATTTTTGTGATGTTGCACTGGAACTTCAACTTTTATGTTACTAAGAATCTTTAGACCTTTGGTAACAACAGGTGTATCACTTTTCATTTCTACACTTTCCTTTACTTGGTCAGGTTTTTTCACCGGACTATTTGTGTTTGAGTGTGATCCACTAGAGTTGGATGGCTCACACATATTTTCTGATACAGTAGGTACAATTGGGCTAACTTCAATTATAAGTGTTTTGGGGTCATTCACATTTTGAGAACATTTCTCAACTTGTATAGTGCTGGTTTGTATAGTTGGTGTTTCATTATAAATGGTTGTAGAACATTTAGGCATTATTTGCTGAGGTGTTGTGTACATACAAGAAGTGTTCCCAAATTGGTCAACTACCATTACATTTTGGTACAATGCATTGGTTTGAGCTAAATTTGTGACATTGTCGTGAGCACCCACAACTGTAGGCATGTTAGTAATAAAAGGTTTACCATCCATGTTGTTAATTTCTCTGTAAATGATTTGAGAATTTTGAGTAACAACTGTAGTACCTGGAGTGAACGCACCAGAAGACATTTGGTTTAGCTGATTGTTGGGTGGTGGTGGCACTCCAGACTTACTGTCTATTTGAATTTGCAGACTGGGCATGTTACCTGTCATAATCATATTGTTTTGAACATTTTTCTGTACAAATGTAGATGCATTAGGCACCATAACATGCATTGGCTTGGTTCCTGCTCCTATGTATTGCACACCACCCATATTTTTAAGGAGATTATTTGGTTTAGGTAAAATTTTGGTGAGGTCATTTCCCCTTTTGGGAACAGTTGGTACCAATTTGACTGCCGGTGACACAGCCGGTGCCATATTGTTGTATGTAAACATGCTGTTAGGACTGGACATTGAGTTATATTCAGCACTACGGGAATATTTTATTTCTCTATCCTCTTGTTGATCATAGTAAATGTACTGTGGATCAAATTCTGATATTGGAGGAGATTGGTATGTCTGCTGGATTTTGTCAGCTTTTATAACAAATGGAGCACCTGAAATCAGACTAGCAGCACCATTATTGTTTTCAAAACTTATTTCACCCATCCTCACATCAGGTGCACCATTTCTTGAAGGTCCTGACAATGTATTGGCCTTAGGGGTTCTACTAGGTGTTCTACGCCAGTAGCGTTCTTCACTTCTACGTGACCCATTCCACCTGTTCTCCTCTGCAGCAGGTGTACGTGACCTACTTCTGTATGACCGTTCTGAATGTAGTGGAGTGGGAGTCCTGCTTCCATAACTGGATACCTTAGTTGCTGTCAGACTACACAATGCTTTTATAACCTGGTCTTTAGGATGTGTGTCCAAATGTGACTCCAGGGTCATTCCATTATGGAGAAACAGCGTGCACACGGGACACTGCACGAGCTGATCCATGTTGACGTCACTAGGTTGGTGAAACAGTGACAAAGACGGTAGCGACGCGGCTCCGCACCGCCTCGCAGCGATTATATCAATATAATTCGGTCACAGCACGCGCACTCAGTCCGTACAGACTGTCCGCACAATGTCCGTGACGCGCATATCTACTATTCACACGTTAGGCTCTCGGTCGATCCACAACAATACATATCTTCGTTGCACGTCGTCTGCTTATCGATCTGTCAGACAAAATACTCTGTATAAATATACCACATTAAGTCCACAACACCACATTCTACAAACTTGTTCAACGAGCAAACAGAGGACAAAAGAAAACAAAACTCCGAGATAAAGGCCATTGAGACATAAAAAAGTCGTGCATTATGTACTTTATAGATTGGCATGAATAGCGATTAATGTAGCCCTACTTTGGTAATAGACTCACCTATTATATTAATCGTCATGTATAGTCCATGACATCGATAACTTTAGATAGATGCTTATTTATTTACGATTATGCTAGATCTAAAAATATTTCTAAATAGTCAGACATATTGCAGACGTCTTGTTCACGTTCACACACAAACTTTTATATTCCGATGTACGAAATTGAACATCGATATGTGCTCGTGGCGGTGTACTATAATTGAATTTCTATAGGTTTTTCACTAACTAAAATATAACCTCTAATCAGGTATGCGTGAAACGGAACTTAAGTCATAGCTTATCAAAAACAAAGAGAGTAAAACTGCATTCATTTCGTAACATTCATCAACACGGTTACGGTTTTTTCAATACCCTATTATTTATCATGCTTTTTATCATGAAATACAGTTTGTTCAGTTCTCTCATTTGAATCATCTTATTTGAATCTCGACATGTATTTTACATTTACAAAAACGTCTTTTTTGGGATACTTCTCAAAGTGCAAAAGTCAGAGTTCATCATAAAAATGCGAGATTAAGGATTTACAATCAATAGTTTGATTTTGAACTACGCAATGTAAGTATGTAACGCGACACGAGTACGTGTGCGGTCCGGTGAATGACCTTTAAGGCACGGTGCTGTCCAAGCAGTTTAGGCTGTATAGGGTATTTACTGTTTTTTTTTTTGGTAAAATGATCTGTTTAGTCATTATGATATCATTTTAAGCAAAAACAAAAAAAAAAAAAATCCGGTAGAAGTTTTCAATGATTTTCCACTCAGAATGATGGTCTTAAATACAGTATTCCAGGATTCTGTACGGTGTCGCTTACGCCCTGAATATCCATGATATTAGAGCAGAGCTAAAATTACCTAAAGAAGGTAGCTATGACTGGATTAGATGCAGAAGGCGGAGGACCAAGTGCACACATTGGGAGAGGCCTATGGACTGCAATAGGCTGATAGATTTATTGATATAGACTAATTGTTGTAAATTTAATTAGGAACAGAAATTAGTAAGCAAGTGAAAATTACAAAACCCATTGCAATACGCAATTAATTTTAATTCTAAAATTTTATATGGTTATAATTCGGCAAAAAGACATGTATGCTAATAAAAAGCGTATATTTAGGAGAACTAAATTAAACAAAACGGTTTTATAGCCCGAACAGGATAATAAAAAACCTAGTCATGTTGAACTAAATTCTTTTAATGGCAAGGGATACTTTAAACGTCATTAAAATGTCATCATTATTTATATTGTTACGCAAGCCTAAACTGACGCGTGGGGGCCATCAAGCCACGAGTAGTGGGAACTAAATTGAGACGCACGGCTAAGTGCTAGAAGTTCAAACCAATTATCTATTAATATATATCTAACACCGGTCGAATCAAGTAGATTGTACGAGATGTTTCAGGCAAGTTAAGATTTAAAATCTTTAACTTTACACGTTCCATATGCTTTTATGAGAAATCGAGGTAAATTTCACTTCACTTTGAGGTAACTTGGAAATTCAAATGGTCTGAATTTGCAAACGGATGGTTTTGTTTCAAATTTTTTTATTGTAACTGCATGCTAGAGTCATACCAGTAGTATAGTCAGTGATTTAATTAAGTGTTCTATTTTTAATTCACCCTGTATAAGAACGTTGCATGGCGGTATGGACATTCAGTTCCAGTAGAGCAATACTACGAGTAACGTGAGTGGAAATAGTGAGGTGAGAATTGTAACAGTGACTTTACTGACTTGTAATTGAGTTACTTGCTAAATATTTTAATCAATTGTGTCTATTTTTATATAAATTGGTGTACCTATCTAATCCCAAATATTATTGATAGATTACAGATTTAGTTCTCAACTTGACTGATAGGTGCATCATAAAATATACACAATGAAATGAATTGAATTTAACGAACTATTGAAATAGCAAAAAATATATATGTAAAAGAACGACATCATTTTGGAGTGATAACTTCTTATGGGAGGGTAAACCGGTCCACTACGTAACACGTTACGGTACCAGTCTGTCTGGCGTTTAAGTTATCACTTCTGTTGGGTCCCGAGACGCACACGTTTTTATATTTTATTATATGGTCTCCTCCGACGCGCTGGAATGGTTTTCATCTTATCTTCGTGGACGCCAACAGTCAGTCCGCATCGATGAATCATCATCAAGTTGGTGTGATCTTGACACTGGTGTTCCACAAGGTGGCATTCTGTCTCCATTATTATTTTCGATGTTTCAAATATATTCTCAGGCCAGGCTGGATAATTTGCCAGAAGCAATCCACAATGTGAACCGTGATTTGGAGGCCATCAAAAACTGGTCTGAGCGTTTTGGCGTATGTGTTAATCCATCCAAATGCCAGGCAATTATAATGGGCAGTCCACGAATGGTTAGCAGAATGGACACTTCAATACTGCCGGCCGTGGTTTACAATGGATCTATTTTATCAATCAACTCATCTGTCAAAGACCTCGGCTTATGGGTTGACTCTACTCTGACCTGGCAACCTCAGATTGCGAACGTCAGTCAGAAAGTCACCGGGACCTTGCGATCAATCTATCGACTCAAAAACCTTCTCCCGACCAGCACTAAGTTAAAACTTGTACAGTCCTTGATCTTCCCTATCCTCGATTACGGTGATGTATGCTATCTCGACTTGAATGCAGATCTACTCAATAAACTTGACCTACTTATCAATAATTGCATTCGGTTCATTTTCAATCTTCGTAAGTACGACCATGTGTCTACTTATCGTTCCCAACTGTCATGGTTACCTATACGTCAGCGTCGTAGCCTACGTGCTTTGACTACTCTTTATTCTTTACTTAATAACCCTACAGCTCCCACTTATCTCACCTCACAGATACAACTTCTATGTTCCAACCATGACAGAGATCTTCGCTCCACAAATAATCTTCTACTCCTATGCCCTACACACACTTCTTCTCTTGTTCACTCTTCATTTGCTATCCATTCTATTTTACTATGGAATGCGCTCCCTCCTGAGATTAGGATGTCCACCAGCAGAGATACGTTTAAAGCTAAGGTCCGTGAATTTTACAGGAAGCAGTTGGCAGAAATATCCTCATAACCTCACAACCATAGGTATATTTTGTATCTATATATAGTATTTATTTGAATATATATTTATCTGTAAGTATTTATATATGTATGTATTATGTATAATCAATTGTATTTCTATGTAAATTATAACTTTCTTCATGAAATTTCATTCTTATATACCTGCCATGTCCCTCACTGAACCACCCAAAGGTTGACTGGTAGATAATGCCATGTGGTATTAAGTCCGCCTCGTGCAATGTAAACTGCAGGAAGTTTTAAATAAATAAAAATAAATAAAAAAAAAATTAGAAAGAAAAAAAAAATTGATCGAATTATAAAGAACAGTTAACGAACAATTGAAATAGCAAAGAAAAAATAGAAAAAAACGACTTCCCGCCGCCAACTTTAGACAGCTATTAATGTTGTTAGCGGTGATAGTGATTCATCAAGTAACAGTTCAGTGACAATGAGTCTGAGGTCATTGGAATCTAATCATTGGCGCATTGTAAAAATGAAAATCCCACTAATATTATAAATTTGAAAGTTTGGATGGATGAATGGATGTTTGTTACTCTTTCACGCAGAAACCACGGAACTGATTGCGATGAAACTTGGTATGTAGAAAGCTGGAGACCTGGATTACTTTTTATCCCGATATTCCGGGACTTACTACTGGTGAAACAGAAATGAATGAAATAAAGTTAAATTTAAGATTCTGATATTGACGATTCATATTAAACATCATATTGAATTTGATGATTTTTTTAATAAAAATCATCATATTCAATAAGATGTTTAAGATTTGCTTTGCTTTGACCTAGATAAAATGCTTTTAATTATTCTAATACATTACAGTATACTTGTATATGTGTAAGGTTATAAAAAGAGCTTCCTTTAATAAATCCAACATCAAAAATGTTCTTGTTTGAATTTCCAAAGATTCAAGCTTATGTCTTTTCATTCATGCAAAATTTTTTAACGTGTGCACCTGTGTATGCGTGTGTCTGTATATCTGTGTGTCTGTCTATGAAATCATAGCCCCTAAACGTTTGCTAATTCATATGTTTATGATCACACTTAGTGTTACAATAAAAACGGAATTGAGGTGCCCCTAGACCGAGATATTAATTTTTTGGTCAGGCTATACTTTTGGGCAAAAAAATTAAAACAATGCACTTGTGTACAAATTATTGTACACAAGTGCATATTATATACCTACATGTATTGATACCTCTTCCTGTCCAGAGTATACATGAACGATAGTGCGCCATTTTCCAAGATCCTGACGTACAGCTTGCGCCTCTTCCACATTCATTAGACCTTTCTATTGCTGCCAATTTGGGCCTTTTAAGTCTTTCGGAGCCTGCACCCACACCGACTCATTCACTCATATGGGCCTTTTAAATTCGTTTAGACATTCGCTCTTCATTTATCCTTTTAACATGCCAAAAAGTACATTATATCACATAATGTGGAGAAACCTTTCTGTACACATTGTTTTATTAGTTTACTTAAGCTTTAATTAAGTTTTCAGTAATTCGTTTCAGTCCAAATATCTACACATCTACACACTTTGATATCACGAAGTGTTTTACCGGTTTATGTTGATTTCTTAAAAGTCTGAAAAACTGCGTACAACACTGTTTCAGATTGACATGACACATGACGCAATTGACTGACGTTTATTTAATTATAAAAATATAGATATATTTTCAAACTGACAGAAAACCTCACTTAAATGAAGTATTAATACCTATTAAAATTAATTTCTTGTATTATTTTCACTCTAAAAATCTAATTTATTTCAAAGCAGCACTTGCTTTTGCTGTGTTTATTTTTTCAAAATACCAAGAAGCGTAATAAACATGATAAATAACTATGAAGAGTTGACTTTTAATGGTATGTCATCAAATTTTATTCATGAGCTCGTGTAATTTATTCGCTTTTCATTATTGTTAACTTTATTTCAATTTGAACTGTAGTTGGCATAAATATTTTGAGTAGATAGTAACCACAACTTCAAATCATAACCTTATATCCTAGTGGATGGAGCTTCCATACCACCAAGACAATTTCTCTCAAGTAACTAGGATAGCTATGTGTTTTTTTAATTTGATAGGGGCAAACAAGCAGACGCGTCACTTGATGGTATGTCACTACCGCCGCTCATGGACACTTGCAACTCAAGAGTCCCAATCTACTAAAATATACTTTTGTGGAGATATAGAGGTTGTGCAATACACAAGAGGTTGTGCTTTTTGCTTCATGTGGATGTTACCACACTTTTATTTATAATTTTTCTTTTGCTTGGAAATTACTGTTACTTGTAATTTCATGACAGGAATGACTACAACTTGTCTTGATTCTAGCTCTTGTTTTCAGAGGCAATAGATCTACTGCGCCAATGGAGAGAAGGAAATGAGAGAAAAAGTGAAGATATTATGCAGCTGTGGCTTGCAGTTGTTGGTTCTGATGTAGACAAGATAGGAAATGAAAGTTAGTCACATACACTTTTTAATAAGCTCTAACAATATTATTGTAGTTACCCATTTTTAGTTTGTTGTTTCTCAACTTGACTGGGAAAGTGACATCAAATTTATAATGTAATTATTGCATTCATTTTTTTTTTCATTAAGTACAGAATGTACAACAGATAGCTTAATACCAATCTTTTGTTCTATTGTAAAACAAAACGCAAATAATAATTCTCTTTATTGTACAGGTATTAAATACAAAAAAGAACATACATCCATAGACAGATTTGTACAATGGGTGGCCTTATCACACAAGGGAATCTCTTACAGGAAACTATGGGATGGAGAGAATACGTCATAGAGAGTTGGGGGGGAAAATAATATGTCTTAGATACATATGAGATACACAAATACAGCACATGAATATATTAAATGTATAATAACTGCATACTTTATACACAAAGTACTAATGGGGTGGACAGGGGTTCGTCTTGTAATGGAAAAGGGGCAATAATATGGCTAGTTTTCTTGCATAGTCATGCACCTACACTAACTTAACAATTTTGTATATTAATTTATTCATTATGTAAATGCAATTTCCCTCTTTCTTTATCTAATAGATCATAAGGGGAGAGTTTCTTAGGTTTCGCCTCGAAGGACACAGCATAAAGTGGCATGTGGTCTTTGCAAAAAATCTGAATTATGGCAATATTGCTAAAATCTATAAAATATATGTTTATGATAGAAATCAACATTGATCAAAGAAATGGTAAACCTGAAATGTGGAAATAGAGGTACTCACAGCCTTTGTACAACTTCTTCACTGACTTAATTGTTAAAGAATGGATTGGTAGCGCTTAAAAGCCAAGATTTAAATAAATTGTATCTATCACTAAATATTATAAAACAAAGTCCTGCACCACATCTGTCTATCTGTTCACAATAAACTTAATAACTATGTGTGCGTTCGCGCAGCGGAATGTTGTTGAATTTAAAGATTTTAATTATGCAGATATTTAGTGTAAGAGGTCGTGTAATTGTGTATGGTAACAAAAAAATTTGTATATGTAGCCATTGTGGAGAAATTCGCTAAAATCTGATTCCGCTGGGCGAACGTTGTCCTGGCGGAACTTTTTTTAATCCATGGACTTAGAAGAAAAAAAATGTGTCCAAAAATTAGTGTGTATATGTGTGTATATGTGTGTAATTGTGTATGTATGAATAAAATTAGTGCAGGCATAAACTTCGGAGAAATTCAAGTTTCCGCTACGCGAACGTTTGGCCATTAGCTAGTTTTCATATAAAGCGCTTATATAGAGAGCTGTAGATTTTTACATACTTGTTTTGAATTTGTTTATATTTGTTTAAAAAACAGATTTAGAAAAAATCGTAGGGTTTAAAAGATAAAAATATGAACGTAAAATACGCTTATTAGGCCTTAGTTCGTAAAGTATGCACTTTGGGGTCTAGATTTTCACATTTATACGAACCTTGTAAGAGTGCCTGCAACATGTTGCCAAGTATCAATGATGTTCCGTTATTAATTAAAGAGTTATAGGACAATTTACCATGAATAGACCACTGTTTACTAGGCAGTCAAATATCACGACGTTCTAAAGGAATTGCATAGTAAAATGTATTCCAATAATTAGTGTATTAATTCAACTACTCACATGCAAAATTTCATCTCATTAAATTCAGTAATTAAAGAGAAACTACTAAAATACTGACAAAGCATCGAAAACCTACATAACCCGACCAAGTTTGGATGGCTATAAAAAAGCGGCCGTGCCATATATCTAAGTAACGTTCTTAACCTTCCAGTATAGTATTTATTAATATGGTACAGTTGCATACTGCACAAGCATTAGGAAAAAATAAAACAATTGCATTTCTTGAATTTTGAAATTGGTTTTGACCAATAGATGGAGTGGTTCATGAGGAAGGTTAAGGTTTATAAATGAAGTAATAAAAAAAACAATATATGCTTTGCAACCCGTGCGAAGCTGGGGTGGGTTGCTAGTAATATTAATAAAAGTTAAATAAATTGTAATTAAATTCTTAATTGTACAGAGTACTTGGTGATGGAACAAGTGATATATGCAGCACTAGACTGCCACATGTTTGAGCTAGCCACGATGTGTATCTACCAGCTCGCAATAGACTTCCCTGGCAGTTTACGAGTCATGCGGTACAATGCTGCATTCTTGGAGGCTGAGGAAAAGTTCGTAACGATTTTTTTTTCTGTTTAGGTATCTCTACATATATTTTTTTTTTGGCAAATTTAATTTATTTCTTTGTTCTTTTTGTACCGACCAGATATGATCAAGCGCTAGAAGTGCTGGACCGTATAATAAAAAAGGACGAAACTAATTCAGTTGCTCGTAAAAGACGCGTGGCAATATTGAAGGCCCAGGGCTTCATCACCGAGGCTATTAAAGAACTTGTTGATTATTTGAAAAAGTAAGTGTTTACAGGTATCTTGTGTAATTGGTGACGGAAACCACAGTTGCATTGGATTTGTATGCAATCTACAAAAAAATTTAATCCTTACTCTTGAAACAGATTGCATTTTTTGTGTCTAAAATTTATGATGTCCCCTCTGGCTATTTCCCGTAACTGTAATTAAAGGTTTGTTAATTAAATTAGGTTTCCCTCGAGAGCAGTATTTTTTTCTAGATGAAAGGTAAGGTACCGTATAGGTAGGTAAGGTATGTTCTTTTTGTTGTTCCCCGATAACGTGTGCGAAATGTCATGATGATTGCTCGAGTCATTAAGGCTTGAAAGCGTTACAAACAAATAAACAAGGAAACTCACTTTTCTAATTATAGTTTAGGATTAACCAATCAATTTAATCAGGAGTTTTTGACGTTTTGTTACGATTATTTTCCTACACTTGGCCAAGAAGCAGACGTTCATCCAGATTTTAAGTTGGAAACAGTGTCTACAAACGTTGCCCTATCTCTATCCCCCTTTGCATTATGTTTGTGTGTTTCTTTCCATTATTCGGAAGTAGTTTCTTTGGCGAGTCCCAAACTGGAATAATCCGTCAGTCCAGGCTCGCTCACCCTTAGGCCGACGCTACTAGCACCACACCCTTAGGCCGACGCTACTAGCACCAGAGGCAGGAGAGAAAAAAATACTAGTCCTCCATGCAGAAGGACCACGAATCGCAGAAATCGCACGCAGTCTCACTCCATAGAGTAGCACAGAACAGGACCATAAACTCTAGCGAAATGCTGCTCTGCCCACTGCTTTTCGACTTCCCGGTCGGAGTGAATATTTATCAATGTCCGCTTGACAGCATTCCCACGTTGGCAGTTCTATTTGGGTGTATCCAGATTCTCTTTGCTCTAATTTGTGATAATGTTATTTACCCCAGGTTCATGTCAGATGTGGAGGCTTGGCAGGAACTATGCGAGCTGTACCTTCAGGTACAGGAGTACTCACGGGCCGCTTTTTGTGCCGAAGAATTGATTCTTCACCAGCCTCACAACCACCTCGTGCATCAAAAACTTGCCGATATACGATATACAATGGTAGGTGCACATATACAAGGTGGACATACTTAACATTTCCACCCATTCAATGTTCAGAAAAACATTTATTATCAGATACGGAATGCTCTGTCATTTTTTTCACATTATTGAACTTAAACAATATTATTAACCTATAATAATAAAAATACAACATTTTGTAGTTCGCTCGTTAAACAAAAAAGGAAATTAAGCACAATTTCTATCTCTAATACTTATACTCAAATTTTCAACTAGAGGTATACATTTGGTGCTACATTTAATGCATTTAATAAAAATTATATAAACAATTTAATTCAAAATCTTTATATTACCAAGAGGAGGAGGAAGGCTTAAGGCAAAAGCTGTTGAAGTACATACGACTTTATTTGACATGTAATCGTCTCATATATTTTTAGGGTGGAATGGAAAATCTGGAGTTAGCCAAGACATATTACTGCCAGGCATTAAAGTTAAACCCCGATAATATGAGGGCGCTCCTTGGATTGTTCCTGGTAAGTTTGTATCTAAAGTAGTCTTTCTATTGAGGTTAATATATATTTTTTTTTAAATAAAGACAACTCCCGCATTAGGAATTACTCCTGTGTCGCGGGGGACTTTATTTCAAACAACGGACACAAAGAACACACAGACTCAAGTGGGAAGCGATTCCACGACCTGTAGCTTAGCAGTCAGGGTCACTAATCACTAGGCCAACAAGCTAGTCAGTCAGCCATATTGTGTGGTGTTAGTCTGACTAAACGAGTTGAAACGACGTTCTAATTCAGCTTTCAACGAGGCCAGCTTTCATGCTTGGTAAATCAGGAGTTGTTTGCCTAATATCATCTTTATCTAAATTTTTTAATCGACAATGTTCGGTCGGATATCCGGCTATCCGCGATCGAGGTCGGCCGGATATCCGGCTATCCGGGATCGAGGTCAATCGGATATCCGGTATCTGACCAATTTTATCTATAGTATGAAAGGCCTCTCCGGATTCCGCCCCTAGTCTGATTAATCTAGAAGACAGTATACAATACTAATAGTTGGAACGTGGCAGGTGACGAGCAACCTGCTGAGCCAGTACAAGTCGTGGGGCGCGGGCGGGAAGCGCGCCGAGGCCCAGAAGCTGTGCGCGTGGGCGCAGGCGCGCGCGCGCCGCCCCTCCGCGCCCTCCGCGCCCGCCGCGCCGCCACTCGCCGACGTCATGCAGGCACTCGCCATCACTGAATAATTTGTCAACAGTATTTATGTAAATAAAACCAAATATCTGAGGAATGGGCGACGATCCCCGAATACGCCACTGATTTATATAGGAGGTGAATTACTAGCGAAAATTATTGAG
Organism: Callimorpha dominula; assembly: GCA_949752705.1. Taxonomy (NCBI): domain Eukaryota; kingdom Metazoa; phylum Arthropoda; class Insecta; order Lepidoptera; family Erebidae; genus Callimorpha; species Callimorpha dominula. The sequence continues at coordinate 20,604,462 of OX457002.1, read as the reverse complement.
TGTCGTATGTATATACGAACGTTTTAAACGTTTCCAATAGTACGGCCGTCGTGCCATACGGTACGACATGACCCCCAGCCTTCATAATGGTACGATCCATACACATAATGTACTAGTTAATATAGAAGATACAGAACCTCGTCGCCTAAACTTTACACTTCAATATTAATCAAATAGCCAACCTCTGTAAGCGGTGGTGGTGGTGCAATATTTGTATATATGAATATGCCTATTTGCATTCGTCTAGATGTTTCTTGTGTGTTATATGTATGCATTTACATAACAAAAGTCATTTAATTATGTTTATCTGTGTTCTAGAAACGGAAAGTACAAGTACAACAACAACACTCTGCTTAGTTTGAGTCTAGATGCGGATATAATATTCTTAATGGCGTCATTAAGAAGGACGCGCATATAATTTTTCACGTGGGAGAGCCGTGCTTCAGCACGTCTGGGCCGGCTCGACTCCGCTCGATACCACGGCCTCACAGAAAACCGGCAGTGAAGCAATGGTTGCATTGCTTTTCGCCGCGTGAGTGAGGTTACTGGAGGTCCTAACCCTTCTTTCTCTCCTATTCCCGTTCTTCCCCCCCCCCTCTTCTCCCACCTTAAAGGGCGGCAACACACTTGTGACTCTAAGAGTTACAGGTGCCCATGGGCGGCGGTAGTCATTTACCATCAGGTGACCCGTCTGCTCGTTTGCCCCCTAAAATAAAAAAATTAATAATAATAATATTCCTAATGGCGTCATTAAGAAGGATGCGCATATAATATTCCCAATGGCGTATTTGTTTCTTTTTTTTAAATAAAGAATACTAGTAACGTGGGTCACACATTACTAGTATTCATGTTTACCTCTCCAGCTTATCTAAATGCTTGTGTTAGAAGTGGGTTCACGCCGGTACTGCACTGGGTTGGGTTCGAACCCGCAACCACTTGATCGCAAGTCCAACGCCTTAGCCATTACGCTACCGCCGCGCATTTAAGGATGCGCATTTAATACTCTAGGACGTATAACACAATGCTATCTAGACTCGTACTAAGCAGAGCTTGTACTATGGATTCTAGAACACGAATGATATACTTAAATCCCTTCATCCCGGTCTCAGTGAGCGCATGCTATTATTTAATACCTATTATAACTATCTAACAGGCAACATTAAGTTAACGGGGACGTGTATATCATACATATTATTTATTACTTTGCATTTAAATATTCATTTAAAGGTATATTAAGGGAAATGTTTTAGATTGTGTCCAACCTTATATTTATAGTTATTATTAGACTGTTTAAGTATGTTTTGTTCAAATAAATGTATATGTTACAACCAATCATTATTCTGCTTTCATGTATCTATTTTGGTCTTTCGAACTTATCCATAAATAATAATAATAACGCTCAATGTTGTTATTGGGAGTATAGGAAGTCTATTCAGTTGTACGGCTTAAGGGCTTCGTCGCAGAATGTCCCCTATTCGCAAAATATCACCTATTCGCAAAATGTCCCCTATTCGCAATGTGTCCCCTATTCGCAAAATGTCCCTTTCGCAATTTTTTTTTGTGTTTTTTAGGCATAGGTATCGTGCAGATGCAGGGCAGAGCTCAAAAAACTATTATTTTGACATTACAAACACACACTTAAATTTTATTTATTTGTATTTTGCGAAAGGGACACGACGAAGCCTCTGCAAGCCCCCCCCCCCCCTCTCCTCTCCGGGGACGGCCCACGTCAGCCGTCTCGAATCAATGAGGGCTGACGAGTACAAATTTGGGTTTAAGTACAATTTTAAAAGATTCTTATATAGAGATTAACATGACTTTTTTTTTAAATATGGATTGTTAGTTTTTTGTGACGTAATTTGTACTGAATTACATATCAGTTATCACCGAAAATCGCATCTGTCAGCGTGGGGCTGTGGTAGGGCTAAGAAAAAGATCTACAAGACGGTTGTACACGGGGGTTGTCCGGTCAATGGCACTGTACGGTGCACCGGTGTGGGCGGGAGCTCTGACCGCCCAGAATAGGGCGCGCCTCTGGTGCCCTCAGAGGGTTATGGCGGTTAGAGCCATACGCGGATACCGCACCGTGTCGACGGATGCGGCGTGCGCGTTGGACCGGAAGTCCCCCGTGGGAGGCGGAAGTGCTCGCCGAAGTATATCGGCGAACGGCTGAGTTCCGGGCGGGAAGCGGCAGTCGGCCCCCGCCCGAATAGGTACGCGAATGGCGTGATGCCGCTCGCCGAGCCACCATGGCTCGTTGGTCGTCCCGGCTGGAGGCTCCACGTGCTGGCTTTGCCGCCGTGGAGGCGCTCCAGCCGGTCATCGTCGAGTGGGCAGGGCGGCAGCACGGGACCCTTTCCTTCCGACTGACGCAAGTTCTTTCCGGGCACGGCTGCTTCGGGAAGTACCTGCACTCGGTCGCTAGGAGGGAACTGAGTCCCGCCTGTCACCACTGCGACTGTAGTGAGGACTCGACTCAGCACACGCTGGCGGTTTGCTCCGCCTGGGCGACGCAGCGTCGGGCCCTCACTGCAGTCATCGGAGGGGATCTCTCGCTACCGGCCGTCATACGCTCCATGGCCGGTAGCGACAGGAATTTTACGAAAACCCCGGTGGGGTGACGGCCCGAGGGGGTTTCCACACGCACAAAAAAAAAAAAAAAAGGGCTAAGAAAAAGACCACAACTTCATACAACCTAATGCTTTCTTTGAGTGCAACCATTGATCTAATGATAAATCCAAATTGTGGCTAAAGCAAAGAACTTAAGCATAAAAACAAACTTTTTGCCCAACGACGACAGTTCTCCTCGTATTTTTAAAAACTAAAGATATGATTCCACTTAACTTTATTTTAAAATATCCTTAATATTAAGTTTTACTGTAAAACTACATTTTATGTTACACTGTCCATATTCTTGGCGGCTCTCCACAGCGGATTGGTGGCCAACTCTTCTGCTTTTCTTTCTTTTCTCTCCCGTCGTGACATTTCACCAACAGAAAAGTACTTCTCTCTGGAAACATGACAAAAGAAGAAGTTAATTTAACAATAATATCGATAGGATGGTAACATTTGTATATGTTGATACTAGAAACCTTATACGGGTTGTTACAGAAAGTAGTTGTCATATTTGGACCGATTTAAGCAAAAATGATCCAAACCACAACCAGAAAATTTCGAGTTTTTGTGACCTATGTACTCCGAATAAGGTATATTTTAACATATCAAAGATCTTGTGGATTGGATCATTTTGGCTTAAATCGGTCCATTTTAGAGTTGTATAGTAGACTGAGTAGCGTATTTTAATACAGAAATCTTATTTTGAAACTGAAAAATTAAACTTGAAAATTGACTGATAAAGCTAATATTTCGTAAGAGAATGCTGTTGGTGGAATGACCAGAATTTTCTGAAAATGTCTGCATAAAATACAGTTAGACAATTTATAATATTTTGTTCAGAAATGTGCACCTACACTACGAAAAGCGATTTCCTAAGAAACATTTTTTTTTTATTTTCAAGCTAAATCCAACAATTTTTTGGCTACACTACAAATTTTAGGGGCCTTATGCACCGACAATTTGACCAATCCTTTCTGTAGGTATATATAAATACAATAGCATGTCACAGATCAAAACAAAAGAATGCCAAGTACTGTATTATAGATGGATTTAAAAAAACATCAATTCAAGATAGCATACATAATGTCAAAAATAATCGTACGCAAAGAAATTATAGCAACTTAAATTGTTTAATAAAAGATTGTTAAATAAAAGAGATGTTTTAAATGATACACACTGATATTGGTCCTTCGAGCCGGATCCAGCGACCTATAGATGTATCAGTCTACATGCATGCATTTTCATCATGTATCAGTCTACAACAGTGTATTATGACAACAAAGTTTCTGTTTGACTATCGTTTTGAATTTGTTCATCCTCAGGTTTTGTATAGGTATGGCTATGGATTTGGATTTTGTAGTACAAGTGTATACTTTGGCTTCTGCACATTTTCTGGAACCTAGTCATTATCAACGCGAGCTTATCCCTATTTCTAGTATTAATGCTATGTACGTCGCTATTTTTTATATCATTTTATTCCAACAAGTTCCTTATCGCACGTTTCACTTCAGACGCTCTGCGAATGGGGCTAACCCAAAAAAAGTGTTAGCGCAACGAAAATGCTGATTGCTTGATTTATTTTATTTTTACGCTATCTGTGGATTCTGCGGATACTACTGTAATTTGATGTTGGTTGAATACTAATCTATATATATTAGTTAGGGCAACTTTCACAGATGGCGCAAATTTTAATTTCGAAATTTTACAATATTTACTATAGTTTTATATAATTTATTCAATCCATAAAGTATATATATAGCGAAGACACCTCATGCATTTTATTTTATAACTAGCTGATCCGGCACACGTTGTTTTGCCATATTAATTATTTCTAATGAATATTTTGGTCCTAACCCTTCCCTCTCTCTATCTTCAACTCTATCTCTCCATCTCCCCTCCTCTCCTACTCCCATCTTAAAGGCCGGCAAGGCACTTGTGACTCTCTAGTTGCAGGTGCCCATGGGCGGTGGTAGTCACTTACCATCAGGTGATCCGTCTGCTCGTTAACCCCCTATTCCATAAAAAAATTTCATCAAAATCGGTCAAGCCGTTTCGGAGGAGTATGGCAACGAAAACTGTGACACGAGATTTTATATATTAGAAGATTATGTAACAAAAACCTACACTTGTCATTCCCGAGAAAATTGGAGTCAGTTCCTAATCTCAACCAATTTGTGGTTGAACACGTGCATTCTACGAGTCCAATGCGAGTATAAATACCTAAAATTGTAGGCCCCAGCGTTCGGGTCAACTGGCATATGAGACATGTCGTCGTGCACCTTCTGGTAAGTGAGGAGCCGCCTCGCCGTCAGCTTGGACAACACCTGCTCAGAGTTCGACACCAGTTCGAAGCACGGGTGACAGGGGAGTTGGTCTTCATTGTATTCTTCTCTATAGAAAGGTAGATCTATTTATTAGATGTGACAAAATCAGATCGGGATCGGGGACATGTTTTTTACGCAAGTAAAATCAGTAATAGATGGTAGAGAATGCCTATGGCATTAAGTCCGCCTCTGTACTCTATGTACATAAAGTTTTAAATAAATAAATAATAGAGAATCAAAACCGGCAGTAAAGCAATGTTTCCATTACTTTTTGCCGAGTGAGTGAGGTTACCGGAGGCCCTAACCCTCCCTCTCCCCATCTCCCCTCCTCTTCCCTCTTCCTCTACTCCCACCTGCTCGTTTGCCCCTTATCTCTTAAAAAAAAAGAACTACTATTATAAACTTGACAGTCTGTGAGCATGTATGGATGTTTGTATCTCTTTCACGCAAAAACTACTGAACCGATTGCATGAACTTGGTGGGTATGTAGATAGTGTGAGATGGACCTGGATTAACACATAGGTTTTTTAATCCGATATTCCCACGGCATCGGAATTTATGCCATGTGGTCAAATTTCGAGTCTATACGATGACAGTTAAAGTTATAATGGTCACTGATATAATACGAATAAGGGTCGAAATTTGACCACCAAGCGATCATCTTTATATATATATTTCTTCTGTGCGTGTGTGTCCCTGAACTCCTCCTAAACGGCTGGACCGATTTTAATGAATTTTTTTGTGTGTCTTCAGGTGGATTCGAGAATGGTTTAGATTTATAATTGGACCCGGTAGATGGCGTTGCGATAGGATTCCAGGAATCACATTTTTTACGTTCCGGCAGGAAAACGTCTGTCGGATCCGCTAGTATAATATAGTTATCAACTATTGGTAAAGTAACGTCACCGTTTTTAACTCGTTACCTATTATAAATGCGATAGTATGGAAGGATGGATGCTTGCTAGCACGCCGTTCTAGCGTGATTGTACTCAATCACGCTAGAACGGCGTGCTAGCAAGCATCCAGAACGGCTCAATGGATATAGATGCAATTTGGTAAGAGATATATCATAGTCTGAAATAGCACGTAGGCTACTTTTTATTCAGGAAAAAGTTAGGGTTCCCGTGGGATAGATTTGAATTTCCACGCAAAAGAAGTGCGAGCAACAGCTAGTAATTATATATTCAAGAGTCACAATGAGGATCACATAGGTTATGTTACCCAGCAGTATTACATTACACTGTAACATCATAGATCACTGGTTCTGTAATAATTTGTATGTGTATGTCAGTAAACAAAAGAAGAAACGAAGAAAAAAGAAATGTATGTAAGTATTTTTATCCGTGTTTTAGATCCCATAGTACAAGCAATGCTTAGCTTGGGCCTAGATATCACTGCGTTATATAAATACACAACAAAAAATACATGGAAAAGTAAAAAACCTTACCTAACTAAAGGGTACCAGCAGACAAGTCGCCTGCCGATCTCCAGATGAATGGCGGCGAAGTTGAGCAGATCGCTATATAGGTGAGGCAGGCCGTACTCCACCTTAGCGGGGATGTGGTTCACTAAATGGTCTTCGGTTAGAGAGTAGTTCTTGCGTTCTATACCAATACGTTCTGTAGGCTCCCGGACACCGTAAGGTGCTAAAAAACAATTATTATACAAGAGTTATTTTTACTGTAAAACTAACATCCTGAACTATATAATCAATCAGTAAATATCGCACTAGGTCACCGATAGTCGATATTTTTTAGCATCCCACTAATCGCACTAATATTATAAATGTGAAAGTTTTGATGTATGAATGTTTGTAATATATAAACTACTAGCAGCGCCGCGGGGTCACCCGCGTAAGTTCCGATCCCGTCGGAATATCGGGATAAAAAGTAGCCTATATGTTAATCCAGGTTTAAAGCTATCTACATACCAAGTTTCATCGCAATCGGTTCAGTAGTTTTGGCGTGAAAGAGTAACAAACATATACACACACACATACAAACTTTCGCCTTTATAATATTTGTGTGATGATGATGATAGAGAATAAGTACCTACTTCGCTATTTGAAATTGAATGTTCAAAGTTAAGCTAACATATCTATAGCTTATCATTAACTACTCGGTAGCAGGTAGTCGATTGATATGAAGGTTTTTGTCACAGGAAAATTGTAGTAAACTTTACGATTTAATGTTCGGCGCGAATGACCTTCCTACGCTTGGTTGAAAGTTGTGAGTTTTTAGGTTATTTTTCCTATCTCTGCAAATAATTTCATTTTGTGCTTTTAAATAGTGTTTGTGTGGTTCTGGCGGTAGTATAATCTTTAATAAGGTTAGTGAATATCGACACCCGCGCTCATTTCTACGGAAATGAGCGCGGAAAAACCCCCTGATGGGGACGGTGTTTTACCCCCCGATAAAACCAGTAAAGCAATGAAGCGACAGTCAGACTCAGTCTTTTCTGTTGACTTTGATGGGAAGAAAGTCCGATCACCAGCCGAATCTATCCAGTCCATCTACTCAAAACCGGGATTTGAATCTGATTCTAAACTTCAATACTCAGTATCAGACAAGGGTCCATACTCTGTTTATGTTTCTAGGCTTGAACCTGACCCTTCATCCGGCCTTTCTCTTAAAGCCCTTAAGTTTGCCCAGTTTTTGTTTAAAAATAGTATATCAGATATTGTAGAAGGTACTATAAAAAACATGGGACGTAACAAAATATCGGTTGAAATCATGTCTGCTATATCTGCCAATAATTTCCTCAACTCCCCAGTCGTAACAGAAAATAATTATATAGCCAATATCCCCCGCTTCCAAGTGTTCCGTATGGGTGTTGTTAGGGATATCCCTACTGAGTGGACTCTAGAGGAGTTAGTCTCTGGAATCTCTGTCCCTAAAAATTGTGGAGAGGTTATTCGGGCTAGACGTCTCAATGTAAAAAATAAAAAAGATGGTCCCTCTGTTTGGGTACCATCAAACTCTGTAGTTCTTACATTTTTGGGACAGTCTCCCTGAGAAAATTTTCTGTTTTAATGCATCTCTGCCCGTTTCATTGTATCAATTACCTACCATCCAATGCAGGAATTGTTGCCGATTCGGCCACATTGGTAAACAATGCAGGTCTCAGCCCCGCTGTTATAAGTGTGCCCAGCCGCACTCAGGTGACACCTGCTCAGTCCCTGACTCAGATGTATCCTGTTTTTTGTGTCGTGGAGGTAGCCATTGTGCTACAGATAACAGATGTCCTGAACATAATAGACAAAAATCAATTAAAATTGTTATGTCTCAGGAAAACCTAAGTTACATGGAAGCTTCAGCCAGATTTCCACAGTCTCCCAAGCGGCTATATTCTGAGGCTGCTGCCAGTCCCCAATCCACTCAAAAATCTCTAATTCATCCATCTCCCATACCTTCCTCTTCTGCTTCTCCTACAACATCATACAAAAAAACAGTTATCCTTCCCCCTCGCCGTATATCTATGTCTGGGAAGTCTTATGATATTCATTCCCATAACTCCATAATTCAATCCCCAACTTCTACCCATCCTAATGGTTGCTGCCTTAAACCCCCTACTGAATCAACTCCTCTTGCTACCCCTAATGATAATCTTGTCCAGCTCCTTCTTTGCTCCTTAATTAATATGCTGACTAAAATGTCAGATGCTCTACCGTACGACGTTGCAGTTCTTGTTGAACAATTACTTTCTGTTATCACTAAAAATAATGCTCCCAATGGCTCTCCAGCTCCTCCAATGGAACTGTAGAAGTATCCGACGTAATAAACAGGATATTTCCTATTTGATTAATCATTATAAACCTACTGTTTTTGCAGTTTCAGAAACCTGGTTAAAGCCTGACTCCCATTTTAGGATCTCAGGCTTCTCTTGCCTTCGAGACGATAGGAATGACGGATGGGGGGGTTGTGCTTTGTTGATCAATAGGAATATCTCATTCTCTCAAATCTCTTTACCAAACCATTCCCTTGGCTTAAATATTGTGGCCCTTAGAGCTTTTAATGTTTCTTTTGTCTCCATTTACATTCCCCATCCCAACACAAACATTCTTTTTGAATTGAATTCAATTCTTTCAGCTATTCCCTCCCCTATGATTGTTTTAGGCGACTTTAATTGTCGTCACACCCTATGGGGCTCTCATTGCATTGATCCATGCTCTTCTCTTTTACTTGACATTTTGGATGACCGTAACTTATGCATTCTAAATGATGGATCTGCAACTCGCAGGGTTTCTCCAACCCAAAATATTAGTGTGCCAGATCTTACACTATCTTCTCCTGCCCTAGTCTCCCTCCTATCCTGGTCTCCCCTTCCAAACTCCCTTGGTAGTGACCACTTCCCTATTTTAATTTCTTACTTCCAGTCTACCTCATATGCTCCCCAACCTCTACATCCTCTCCTCAAATACCGAGTTTCCCAAGCCAATTGGGACCAATTTTCAATATCACTGGATTTAAATTTAGCCTCGCTCCCTCAAACAAATTCTACTAATTTTCTTCTTCTCTATGACCAATTTATCTGCGCAGTTAACTCAGCTGCTGACTGCTCTATTCCCCTTAAACATCCCTCCTGCAAACTGACTCCTTCCCCGCCTTGGTGGGATTCTGAATGTACTGCCAGTGTTAGAAAGCGCAAAGAGGCCGAGAACAAATTTGCTTCATCTCTGACAATGACGGATTTCCTCAACTTCAAAAAAATTGCTGCTAGCACAACTAGACTTCTTTCTGCTAAGAAATCTTTAGGATGGCGTAAATTCTGTGAGTCCTTGTCTCCTCGTTCTGGTCTTTCACTTGTCTGGAAAAAAATCAAGTCATTTCGAAGAAGTCTTGATGACTCAAACATCTCTAGCAATGACCCTCATTCATTCCTACATGACTTTCTTTCCCAACTAGCTCCCCCTTATGTTCCGGATTACGATTGTTTCCCTTCTTCCCATCCTCTTCTTCCACTTTCCTGTCAAAATACTTTGGATGATCCCTTTTCTTTTACTGAACTATCCTTTGCTCTAGATAACCTCCATGATTCCTCTCCTGGAATAGACGGTATCCCTTATTCTTTTATTCGTAAATCCTCCAGTTCTTGCAAAATCTTCCTTCTCAGTATCCTCAATGCCATCTTCTCTTCTGGTCAAATACCTGACTCTTGGAAAACCCAAATTGTCATTCCTGTCCTTAAACCTGGTAAAGATCCTAAAAATTCGTCTTCCTATCGCCCTATCGCGCTTTCCTCAGTTCTAGCTAAAATCATGGAAACCTTAATTAAATTCAGACTTGAATGGATTCTAGAACACAGTCAATTATTAGCCAAAAACCAGTATGGCTTCAGAAGGGGTATGGGCACTCTGGATAGCCTCAGCATCCTTACCTCTGAAGTTCGCCTTGCCTTTTCCCGTAACGAGAATGTTATTGGAATTTTCCTAGACATCTCTGCAGCGTATGACAATGTTCATCTTCCTCTTCTCAGGCAGAAAATGCTACATCTGAGTATTCCAGCCAGGATAGTCCACGTCATCTGTAATATGCTCATGTGTCGTACTATCTCCATTCGTCATCAAGGTTCCCTACTCCCACCTCGCCTCGTATGGAAAGGCCTTCCCCAGGGTTCAGTGCTTAGTCCCATCCTTTATAATATCTATACTTCCGATCTAGATCAGTCCGTTAATTCATCAATATGCTGATGATGTTGCCTTATATTTTACGTCTTCTTCCTTCTCTGCTGCCTCTTCCCGTTTAAATTCCGCTCTTTATTACTTAAACATTTGGCTTTCGGACCACAACCTCTCTCTTTCTGTAACTAAATGTAGTGCTCTTGTCTTCACTCGCAAACGTAATATACCTGATATTAATCTCTCTGTTGCAGGTGAATTAATTCCAATTAAAGATAACGTAAAATTTTTAGGGCTCATTCTCGATTCCAAATTATCAGGTCTTTTCCATTTAAACCACGTTATTAAAAAGAGCGAGAGAGGTGTAAACGTTATGCGCGCCCTATCTGGGGTCCATTGGGGCTCTCACCCCTTTTGTCAAAAACTTCTTTACAATGCTATAGTTCGCAGTCATTTAGATTATGGTTCTTTCCTTCTTGAACCATGCAATAAAATAGCCCTGTCCAAGCAACAGCTGATCCAGTCTAAGTGCCTCCGAATCATAACCGGTGCTATGAAATGCTCTCCAATAAACGCTCTCCAAGTCGAATGCTTGGAACCTCCTCTTTACCTTCGTCGCCAATTTCTTGCTGACAGATTCCTCTTTAATGCAGCCCAAATTGGCTCCCATCCTCTTTTACCTATTTTGCTTCAACTTTCTAGTTTGGTCACTACTTCATTGTACTGGAGACACAAGACCCATCCCTTGCTTCTGAATTCCTTTACCAAAATGAAAAATCTATCTGCTCCTATCTTTCAATCTACTTTAAATCCTCTTTTCGAATTGGTATACCATTCCCTAACCTTCCAACCAAAAATCATCCTTGACTTTGGCATCGATAAACATTCTCCAGTAGCCAACCAAAAACTTTTCCATATCATTGCGAAAGACTGGTCTGAGTGGGTTACGCTTTATACGGATGCATCAAAACTATCCTCAGCTGCATTCGTGGGTTCTTCAGTCTGGATCCCTAAATATAAAATTATTTTAAATTATAAATGCTCTTCCTATAACTCTATCTTTACAGGAGAATCCATTGCCCTGTTGGAAGCAACCTCCTATGTGGAATCCCATAAGCTTAACAAGGCTCTTATTTTTTCAGACTCTTTGAGCTGCCTTAAGGATCTTTTAAAAAACCCATTCAAAGCTCGCAATAATTTTCCTATAATTCTTAGAATCAAAGAGGTTCTTTACAGGTGCCAATTGTCTGGTATTGAAGTGGTTCTAGCGTGGATCCCTAGTCACTCAGGTATAGCAGGTAATGAAACTGCGGACTCCTGCGCCAAAGTGGCAGCAGAGACTGGATGTACATCCCACAAATTCTGTTTCGCCCGAGATCTGCGTTCCCTAGCCAAACATTATCTAACTGACTCCTGGAATAACACATGGCAAAACAGTAGAATGATCAAGGGTAAATTTTACGGCTCTCTACAACCGTCAATCCCATCTAGATCTTGGTTCTTCAATCAAAAGCATGTTAATAAGTTAGCCACCTCTACTATAATTCGTTTACGATTAGGATTTGTCACCTCTCCAGTTTTTCTTGCCAAAATTCGGGTTCGTGATCACTCTCTATGCGAGTGCGGTCTCGAAGAAGGCACTCTAGAACATATTTTCTTCTCTTGCCCTAAATTAGTTGTACCTCTTTACGATCTCCTCCCTCAACAAATATCCCGACCCGTTAATTTGGCTTATCTCTTAACTCTAGTACATTCCCCGTTTGTCAAAATCCTTTACAAATTCATTTCTATAAACAAAATAATTTTATAGCATTTCCTTATACTTTTTTTTTTATTCATTTTTAATCTTTTCCTCTTCTCCCACAGAACCACAAACACAAATCGTTAAAATCACTGCAATTCCCTCATAGTCTTAAAACTTAAAACCTATTAACTAATAAATCTACCTTCCACCTTGACGTTGGCAGAATCATCGATAAACGATGGAGCCACTGATTTAAAAGAAGAAGAAGAAGAATGTTCGGCGCATCGAAATAAAATCGCAATAAAATACATCAATATGCTACACATATCTTCAGAAATTAAATGCTTCTAGTTTTTTCTAAATGCTAAACAAATTTCCTATTGAATTAAAAAGAGACTTACGGTCGGTAATAATAGCGTCGAACTTCAAACCTGGTCGCCACATCGGCATTGAAAAATCGCTGACCACCACATCTAAGTATCGGGACTCGATACCATATTGTCTCATATTGCCGCGAATGCTCTCGTCTTTCGTACGAACCTGGAAGATAAAAGAATTGTTAGTACCTATATCCATAGATAGTAAAATAGGACATGTCAAGATACTTAGATGTAACCAATGACCTGTAGATTTACCGAGAAAAAATCTTAAAGTGAGAATTAAAGGAAAAAAGTGTTATAGTAAGATTAACCTTTGAGAGTTTTATAATAGTACCTGAAAATTCTTACAAGTTTTTAAAAATGTAACCTTATTTAGACATTGAAAATATGAAAATGTAAATAAATGAATTAGAAACATCATTGAAATTGAAATGAAAAGTCATGACACTGTTTTAAACATGAATCTACTGTATGGAAAGCATTTAGTGAAAAATTTTTAATTGAATAATATTGGACCATATTCAGATGACGTTCGGATGTGTGACGGTGACGACTCTAAATTGAACTTTGTCATTAACTTTTGCTCTATAGTTCGTCAACTAGCACTGGGTGCCAAGATCATTATAATACATTCTCTGACCTTCATACTGGCCTGGGGTTAAAGGCTGAGGCTGCCCGTTACCCTAGCAGAAACAGGCCGAGAGAGTGGCGCTGCGACGTGTGCCACGCATGTCTCTCTGATGGGATAACCTATTTGTGTCGGAACACCGTGTGGTGTTAGTCGATTCCTAGCGGTCGGTCGGTCAGTCGGAATCGAATCTGGTGAGATCTTTATAATATAGCTTTTAAAAATGAAAGGGAATCAAAATAATAAAAGATTCTGAGTTGTCATGGTAACCCAAACACCTCACCTTAACATGTAATACATACTTTGTTACCTTTTGCCCAACGCGGGTGGGACGCGTCCTGGAATGCAGCATCATAAAGTCGATGTCGGAACCCCAAACGTGTGCTGCAAAAGAAATAAAATATAATTATTCTGTAGTAATATATTGAATAAATATTTTTAACGTGTTTTATGGGCACCTAAATAAACAAAAAAAAAACGTTATAAAACATATTCACCACTGTGTTATATTCCCCAGAATATAATTATATAAGAATGGGCAAAATAAATAATTTCATTAAAAAAATTATATAATTTGCAGGGTAGTTTGACTTAATAAGAGTTTTATCATTATGAAATTTAGCACTTTTCTGTTTAGTCAATACTATAAATGTCAATACAATGGTCTTGCGGGCCCTAATATTTTTTACAATGAATTGTAAGATATATCCTTAAATGCTTTCTTGTACTAGCATAACATTTTAGCTAGTCAGCTAGCAATATACTTAGTTTTATCAAAGTTTAAATTTAATTCGTGTTTTAACTTCATGCACAGCTAAGTGCACGACGTATAAAGTGACAACTGGGCTAATTGGCTTAGTTTGGACTAATATTGTGACTATTCAATGTCATGAGCTTGATGTTTCCATACATTTGGATGTTCTTTTTTTTTTAACCTTTTATATTTAATGATTGAAAAAAAAATTAAGTTTACCTCCGAAATGTGCGGCTGGCACGAGCAACGACCCTGACCCCACAAACGGGTCAAGCACCACATGTCCCGTTTTCACTTGCGCCTGGTTCGCCATTATGATTGACAGCTGGGCGTCCATACTCGTGTTACCAATGAACTGACGCTTTTTCAGCGAATGACTCTGGATCAAATCACGCTGCCCATTGGCTACCTGTTTATTGACAAAGAATTTAAACCCAGATTGACTGAAACTCGATAATTTATAAAAAAAACTGGCTGACACGGCACACGTTGTTTTGCCATATTAATTATTTCTAATGAATATTTTGGTAGTCAAATACAAAATAACTAACTTATTGTGGGGATGGGGTCTATGACTGAAAGAAGAATGTGTGGTGGCGTTGTGGACTATTGACGGCCTATAAAAATAACAAAACACCAACCATTCATTTTCTTAATTCAAAGTACTTCATTAACTTAACTGACATATTTAAAGTTGAACATTGGGAGAGCCATGCATCGGCACGTATGGGCCGGCACGAAAGGAGTGATATCATGGCTTCACAGAAAACCGGCAGTGAAGCAAGCTTCGTTGTACTTCGCCAAGCGAGTGAGGTTACCGGTGGCCCTAACCCTTTCCTCTCTCTATCTTCCCCCCTATCTCTCCATCTCCCCACCTCTCCTACTCCCACCTTAAAGGCCGGCAAGGCACTTGTGACTATCGAGTTGCAGGTGCCCATGGGGTGACCCGTCTGCCCGTTAATCCCCTATTCCATAAAAAAAAAGTTTGACTTCGACTTGACGGCAACCGATTATTACAATCGATTATAACAATCGCACTTTTTATTATCACTGGGTTAAATACTTTAAAAAAAATTGTACCAATGAAAGCAAAAATACTAATATCGCTATTAAAAAACAGGGGTTGTTCGTAGAGGATTGAAAAATCAAAATTTGATTTTATAAAAAAAATTTACTTGCACCGCAAAAAAAAAATGAAAACATAAATTAAATTTTTGGTGATATTTTTCTGCTTCTAGTCACAGCTCCACTTCTAATGGTTGTGGCTTCTTCAAAAATGGTTTTTTTTTTTACAAGAGCTGATATTTTTTTTTTTAATATTATAGGGGGCAAACGAGCAGATGGGTCACCTGATGGTAAGTGACTACCGCCGCCCATGGGTACCTGTAACTCAAGAGTCACA
The DNA here is from genome assembly GCA_949752705.1 of Callimorpha dominula. NCBI lineage: Eukaryota > Metazoa > Arthropoda > Insecta > Lepidoptera > Erebidae > Callimorpha > Callimorpha dominula. Next base: position 20,588,997 of record OX457002.1, on the reverse strand, counting down.
AGTGCGTTGCCGGCATTTGAGATGAAAATTTGGTGATAGGGATGAATATTTTGTTGCGTTGCAAGAACATTAAATTTTTTTTATATAAAATATTACTAGAAATATACTTTTTGTGTTGACTAGATGTTATGGGGCACTGGACAATTTGGTATTGTTGTGTTTGTAATAGGATGTTGGCCTGTTTAGCACACTAGACATTCTACAACACAATAATCTTAGCATACAAGAGAATAATCACACAGTTGTTTGAGTATAAAAGTAACAAAAGTTTCTGATGAATTAATCAATTATTTATTTAGTGTACAAATAAAAGTGGTAGGTGCAAAGACATGTTAAAGAGAGAAAAGAGAGAGCAAGATAAAATTCCAAAAATACGAATTTAAAAGTGTTATGATAAGTAAGATTGATTAATCCAACCACGAACTAAATATACACATTAAGTACATGGAATACACACTGGTCCTAAATACCTATCCAAATTCATAAATCAGGTCATAATGATCTTACCCACTTTCCAAAAAATACATCATAGGGTGTCTCAGGAACATTATTGGGATCTACTCCATAAAACTCCACGTAAGATAGGGTCACATCTGGGTTTTTTAACTTTACAGGACCCTCTAATGGTAAGTAATTAAATGCCTGAAATAAGAAAAATATTCAGATTTAAATAAGACCAGCAGTTGAATACTGTTTCACTTTTGTAAGTGTTTACAACAATTGTTCAAATTTCTTTTTTTTGTATGGTAAAGTGGGCAGACAAGCAGATGGTGATGGTAAGTAGCTACCGCCGGCCATGGTCACCTGCAACTCAAGATTCATAAGTTTCAACCTAACATAATGAATGATGCTTACCACAATTATGTTCTGGTTTAGGTGCTTTTGTACACCCAGACCCACCCAGCAGTTTAGGAATGTATTAAGTTAAAAGTATGCAAAGAAAAAATGAAGTACAAATGTAATATTAAAATGTGATTATCAATTTGAAATAAACTTACAACTTAATTTTAAATTAATAATATATTCATAAATTTTGCTAGAGTCTATTCTAGTACCATGTAAGATTTCATAAAGTCCGTAAAGTATCAGATAATATTACCTCTATCTTTTCTACTTTTTCTTTCATAGTGAAATGTTTGCAGAAAGTTTCAACTTCCACTTTAAACGAAGTCTTCTCTGTACAACATGATTCTATTAGTTCTTTTGGACACAATTGTGAATCACTCGTACAATCACTTTTATCATCGTCAACAATCCATTTACCCGTCGAGTTTTGTAATGAATTTCTTAAGTTTATATGTAGTTGTGATTGTGTTTTAGCTCCAGACCAGAGCTCTATACAACTTTTGACAAGCACAGATCTCGAAGCGATCTTTTTAACACAATCTTCAGAAGGCAATTCAATTATCCAGTACGGTTTTTGGACACATGGTTGTTCTATATATTTAATTGGTATATTAAATATTGATAATATACTATTTATTTCCTGAAATCAAAAATAAATAAATTAAACTTTGAAACCAAGCGGGAGTGGGAGTTAAAAGATCATTCAGATCTTTTAAAGAGAAACCCTTACCGCATGTCGGAAATCAACATGTTCGTGTGCAAACCACATCAAATATCGGCGCCACATTTTATCGTCTTTGTGTATATCGTAATAAATATTAATACTTAAAAATATTTTTTATTTTTTTTATTATATACCAGCATGTCATCATTCATATTTTCATATTATTAATATATATATTATTTTAGTTTATGTTCACAATAACATAACCTCACTCAAATGTCATAACTTCAAAAATCAATAAATAACATACATAGATAAAGGAAGAAGAGTAGAAATGAAATACAGTCACGTCACCTGAAGTTTTAGGTGTTTAAATGATAAATGTGTAATATAAACGTATTTAAAACAATTTCAATGACAGACGAACTATCCCGAATTATGAAACCCTAAAAGGGCGTCTAACCACAAAAACGGCTTCGAGGAGGCATAGGCCATATCCTCTTTTCTTCTTTTATCAATTTGTAATAGTTAAATACTTTTTCTTGAAATGGGTAATGTTTTTTTCCTGTGTTGCTTATCAAAATATGTGCATATATAATCTAATGTAAAAAAACCTGACCTACTATTACAAAAGAAATCAAACCAATAAAGTTTTTATATGTCTCCGGATATCACATTTGTTGATATGCCAAGTCTTTTTTGAGTCCAGGTCCAGGGCAAGCCACAATTGTGGCCAAAGAGCATACAAACACATTGTAGCGGTAAGACCCCTCATGGAGGCTTGTCTGGAGAGGCCACATAGCATCTCTCCTACCGACTAAAGCAGGTGCACACCGGACACGACTGCTTCGGCAAGTACCTGTAGCCTATATTATAGCCAAAGTCTGCGTGCCACCCTGCACGACAATTTTCATGCTGTTATTATTTTTTGCTTTCTGAAAAATTCACTAGCTGCCTATATTCATATTATAGCGATTAAGTGCTGATTTGGCTCATCAAAAAGTATTCAGATATAAAGCTGTTATTAGACAACAGAGGTAGGTAAACGAAAAAAAAAAACATATTAATTTTTAATTTTAATCGCATTTCAAATGAGTTCTTTTAGGCGCATAAAATTAGCTAAACCTGGACATAATTCGATAACTGAAATTTTCTTTTTCTATTACATAAAGTATTATTAGATATAGTTAAAATAAAAAGAATTAAACATTTTAAAGCACCGCGTCAATATAGGAAGTCGCGGGCACAGCTAGTAAATATATAGGATAGGCTGTTAGTCAATGATTTTCAAACTTTTTGGTACCACGGTTCGATTAGGACGGAGATTTAATTGAAATATTGTGTTCATTAGATCGATAATAACTAAATTGTTGAGGATGAGAAATGTTTTTTTAAACCTATTTATAAGATCTCAATTTTCTGTACAATTAACAATTATTTCAATATAAATATGTTATGTTAGGTGACAACAAGCATAAATCCTTACTAATTTATTAATATTATAAACGCGAAAGTAACTCTATCTGTCTGTCTGTCTGTAGCCCTTTCACGACAAAACTACTGAACCGATTGAAATGAAATTTGGTACACATGTAGTCTAGAGCCTGAGAAAGGACATAGGTTACTTTTTAATGCAAAAAAGGGGTAAGGTGTAAAGGGTTGAAAGGTGGGGATGGAAAGTTATATGGAAGTACCGTCATATTTAGAGCTAGAAGCTTGAAACTGTTATTTTTAGGCTGTTGATTCGATATTAATAAATATGACATTCCAAGGTTGTAAAAGTTTTATCCTCAAGGGTGTAAAATAACAATAGGGAATAGGGGATGAAAGTTTGTATGGAAATATGTAAGGTTTATGTGTATGTTTTATAAGTTTGCGACAAGAGACAAAATATTAGAGCTATTATACGGTGCGGTGAAGGTGGGGAAATATGCCTAAGTGTGCTTACCCGAACGGGCAGACGTCTGTGCTACACGCACATGCGAATACTGATTTTTTCATAAGCTTCTTTTTTGAAGGCAATATAAATTTGTTATTATAAATATTATATCTCAAACTGTTTTTTGCTCATTGCCAAATTAATGAAGTTTATAGCAAATGTCAATAATTAAAATTAGGTACTATAAATGCGAAAGTAACTGTTTGTTGTGTGTAAATTTGTTTATTACCTTTTTACGACTAACCGGCTAAACGGATCATAATGAAATTTGGCAAAGAGATAGATTATATCCTGGGGAACAATAGAGGCTTTTTGACGTAAAAATAAACCTCGAAGGTGGCAAAATAGGAGATCTAAGTTTGTATGGGAGACCATTAATTGGTCAATTTTATTTCGGTTGATATTTAGTACATAATAATACCTGGCGTTAGCTGCGACCAGAAATATATCTTATTTACGCTTTTCGAAAGTTGAGAACGCCTTGCCCACCGCGCGACCTTCGTCTGTGCATGTAGCCGAACTGCCGGACACTCTAGGGTTGTACAAAGTACACAAATAATGAAATAAATTATTTATTTGGGGTATGTCCCGATATACACTGCGAGCACTGTTCAGTGCTCTTACTGGAGATAACTTCGTTCCGTTATGGACTGACAAAATACTGCCGCAGTATCCTAGGGAAGTATATGACGTCATAAATCGTCGCCATTTTTGTACTGTGAGCACTATCGTTTTCGAGGAAAGGTGCTCTCGGTGCTTTCATCATGTGATCAACTACAATTTTTTTTCCAGTTAGATTATAAACAATTATTTGTCGAAATATGTTCATCACTTTTACCGTACATAGCCCCATTTAAATAATTCGTTTATAAAGTTATTATGCATTCGGTCACTTAAAAAACAATATTTTCTTTTAATTAAAAGTAAACTTACTTTTATTATGCGAGTAATTGTCAATTGACAATTGACTTGAATATTAAATTGTTAAATATAACTACATTCAAGCAAATTTTCTTCTTGTTGAACAGATAACTTGTACCTATAATTATATGATAATTATTTTCACGTCAAAACAGCGCCACAAAACATAGATAACAGTATACTGGACTGTGTTCCGTATTAAACAGTAACCAGTAAAGCTAATTATAAAGGAACGGCAGTATACTAAATTGACGTCAGTTCATACATATCAGGCATATCAGTTCAGGCATATCGGAACACACACTTGATTATAAAATTTATGGGTGTTGAGTTTTATATAATGATTAATAAAATTATTTCCCCTATGAAATTTATATCTTTAATTTTTATAGGAAATTAAAATATCCTTAAACCTTCAATAGTAACATAAAATGTTGATGCTGTAGACATATACATCACTATTACTACATCACTACATTTTACACCGCCGCGTTTGTCTGTCTATCTGTTCACGATAAACTCAAAAACTACTCAACGGATTTTCATGCGGTTTTCATCAATAGATAGAGCTATTTATGAGGAAGGTTTAGGTATGTATTTTGTTAAGGTTTTGTGTAAATTGGTTGAAATATGATTATGATTGTTGAAGATGTCTCTGCTACCTGTGCGAAGCTAGGGCGGGTTGCTAGTAATGGCTGTTGCGTAGACTAGAGAAAGATACTCATATAATTTAATACTTTTGTATTACATATTATATTACACAAAAGTATTAAATAACAAATAACTACCTACTCAAATAAAAACCTCAATCCGTGGCGCTCTCAATATGTTTTACATTTCAGTAGCTCTTATTATTATTTTCACTATATTTCTAACTATATTACATATTGTGTGAGAGAAGCAGCCATCAGTTCGCCTTGCCTACAAGTTACAACAAATGAATACGCTGGCAGACCACACCTTCTAAGTTCGTCACCTTTCGTAGAAATTATGGGTTTATTATTGACGGTTTAATAGACTACATTTATTACAACTTCACTCTGGCTAATCACTCAAAACCTGATTTAGTGCAACATTTATTTTTTGTTGAGAAGATAACTATTATTAATTATTAGTACAGCCACACGGCAATGGCGAGTAAAGAATAAACACCTAAAGTATTATTATATTGTATTGACAAAAAGTAATAGCTAAAATCACGCTACGCGTTGTTGCCCCTACTGACACTTTTACCGTGGACGGATAGCTAAATTGGTAGTTATATAAAACGCGACCTCGAGTGAGTGATGTAGCCCTGCTAATAGCTGTTGCGTAGACTAGAGAAAGATACTCTGATAATTTAAATTTTGTATAACATATTATGTTACACAAAAGTATTAAATAACAAATAACTACCTACTCAAATAAAAACCTCAATCCGTGCCGATCTCAATATGTTTTACATTTCAGTAGCTCTTATTATTATTTTGACTATATTTCTAACTATATTACATATTGTGTAAAAGAAGCAGCCGTCAGTTCGCCTTGCCTACAAGTAACAACAAATGAATACGCTGGCAGTTCACACCCACTAAGTTCGTCACCTTTCGTAGAAATTATGGGTTTATTATTATTCACGGTTTAATAGAATACATTTATTACATCATCATCATTTATCAACATTGTATAGAATTTATATAAGCAACATTTATTTTTTTTGAGAAGATAACTATTATTTATTATTAGTACAGCCACGCGGCAATGGCGAGTAAAGAATAAACACCTGAAGTGGAGATGTTTTTATATTATATTGACAAACAAATAAAAGCAAAAATCATTTTTGCAACTTATTTTTAAAGGATTTCACAGATCACTAACGTCTAACAATAACGCAATTTAACATAATAAATACATTTAGCAATAACAAAACATAATAAGTTCGATTTGACATTTTGTTTTTCTTTACGGAGAATACCGTTCTGCCGTGCGTGCGTGCTCTCAGCTACGCGTTGTCGCCCCTACTGAAACTTTTACCGTGGACGGGAAGCTAAATTGGTAGGTATATAAAACGCGACCTCGAGCGAGTGATGTAGCCCTGCTATTAGGTGATAGCATTTGAATGCACCTCAAAATTATACTAACAAGGTATTCGGTTACCTATTTTGCTTTTAGGAAAAAGTTGGTAGTGTACGAAATCTCCCGATTTTTAGCAACAACGGTTTACCACCCCGAATTTTTTAACATCATATATCTAATTAATATTTGGTACTTAATATCAATATTCCATAAAATAATAAAAACAATCGGTTATCGAATTATGTCCAGGTAAAGCTAATTTTATGCGCCTATTTAATATATCATCATCATCAGCCTTTCATTATCCACTGCTGAACATAGGCCTCTCCTAATGTACGCCACTGAGCTCGATCGTCAGCTCTCCTCATCCAGTTTTTCTCCGCCGTTTTGCGCAGATCGAAACTCCATCTGGCCTCAGGGTGTCCTACACTACATTTCCCTTGACGTGGTCTCCACTTCAGAACTCGTCTACCCCAGCGGTTATATAAACAGTGTTTAAAGAATTTGAGAATAATATTATATACTCTTGGCTCATTGTAGTCCACGCTAATTGAGAAAGACTTAGTGTAGTCGTAGGTAGGTTTTTATTACTAGATTCTTGTCTCCATGGTTCTACCCTATGTGGTGCGAAGTTGAAAAGTACATGATATAAGTATGTATGTTACTCTTTGACCTAATAAAAAAAATATTTTTGGTTTTCATCTCAACACTGAACTCATATCTAGGTACTATTAATTGATTTGGTTGAAAAGGAAGTATTGCAACAGTTTTCATATGAAAATACAATATATTAAAATATAAGCTTTTTATTTAATAACTAAATCCATTAAGGACCATTCATACTTCATAACATTACATACGTACATAAGTATTAACATTAATATTATTTGGACTATGAAGATTCTTCTTTTTCTTCTAAATTATCTTGACTTAGCACTTCTTCGTATTGATCACTTAGGAAGTCTTGGTAAGCGTCTTTGATAGCACCAGAGCAGGCAACATAGTGGCCACCAGAATGTTCTGCTACAACTGGCTTGATGAATAGATTGATAAGGGATTCACTCATCTCTGGAAACATAAAACAAGAAATTACTTAAAAAAAATTTTTACAAAAAAATGGAGCGTGTTATATGACGAATAACGGCATGAAACACCCATACATCCTAAACAAATTAATTTACAAAGTAATTGTTTTTAATTTTCGCAACTTAGGCGTAGGCATATTAAACGCCCATGTTGGCAACTATAATATGATCCCATTTACACATACGTAATAGGGGGCAACCCTAGTGCCGTGAACCACTTACTTTGGGAATGAGAAATTTCAAAAACATATTTTTTTATTACAAAAAATGGAGCATGCTATATAATCAATAACGACATAAAACACATATCCTACACAAATTAATTTACAAAATAATTGCTTTTAATTTTCGCGACGTAGGCGTATTAAACACCCATTTTGGCAATTATAATAATTATGGTCCCACTTACGTAGTAGGGGCAACCCTGGCGTGAACTGGGAACTTTGGGAATTAAAGATGGGAAAATTGGGAGTATATTGAAAGGGAAAGGTACGTAAGAGGAGCAGGCAATGGAAGGAGAGGGATATTGTTTATACGGATGTATTGAGAAGTGAAAGCAATTGCTCACCTGTTCAGGGTCGAGTACCTGTAATTCTAACTGGTTGTTTTGCGGTAAAATGTATAAATCAGAACTTAATCGCGGTAAAACTCGTCAGGTTCCTCTGCCCACCTGTGACTACGATCAGTGCAATTCTAGCGAAATGTCGGGTAAATAAAAGGGTTTCAATTGAATGAATCTAAAATGTACCTAGACCTTTCTGTATAACAAAAAATGTTTAGCTATGGCATTGGATTAATTCATTAATGTTTTAGTAAATTTTTGTAGCATATTACTAGATACGTTTATTATAGAGATTAAACATATCGATATAATATATAAGGGGTAGATATTTAATTAATATGTTTAAAGTTACGTAAGGTCCTACAGTTAACATAACAACAATAAGACATAGGTTTATATGTTACTGTACTATATAATTGTATTTTATTGTGTCTAATATTTGGTGCACATAAGGTGGTTCATTGTTATGCAAAAGAGCGCCTCTCGCCATCAAACGTAAAAGTTTGGCGAGTTTAGAATTACGTAACACCTCTTTAATATAATTTAATTACTTAAATAAAAAAAAAGGAGAAAACTAGGAAATATAATTTTTTCAAACTTACCTTTAGGTATAATAGAGTCACTCTCACCATAAACATGCAATGATGGCAATGTAATCTCTTCATCATAGAATCCCTTGTGCACCAAACTGCCTGATCTGAATCCTGATGCAAATATTGCAAACTTAAAATTATATGGTAAATCTGAAAATAAGAACAACTGCTAAATTAAATAACTTTTTTTTTGTGTTAACAGTAAAGTGGTATGTCAGAATCATACCAACTAGAACATTCCGTAACAAGTACCCACTTGAGACGGAATGTTCTAGTTGGTATGATTGCTACTGCGGGAAACTTGGATATACCCTGAGACGAAAGCCTATGAGAACCCCTACAGACCTTGGCCGCCTCTTGCTAAATTAAATAGTGAGTGAGTATAGTTTTAAACCATCCATTATACAGAATTTTGAGTTCTTTACATTTTGGCTTACTTTGTTTGAACTGGGTGTCCCAAAGACTTAGACTAGATTGGCCTCCATGTACCTAGTTAAATAACAAAACAATAAACAATTAAGTACATTTTCTTTTCATTTTTGTTTTTTAGATATACTCCTTCTCCAATGGAATCAGAACTCCCACAGAGTAAACCCCATAAGGTATCCTACAATAACGATATAAAACTGTTATTTGTATGTGATATCATAAAAAAGTGATGGATAGAGTATACTGATGAAGGTTGTATTATAAGAGATAAGAAGCAAGCATACTATATCAATAACATTGTTTTTATATTTTTTTTCTTCTTGAGATATTTAATATAGCAGTACAGTGAAATAATATTTTAAATATGAAATCATTACTTTTAGTTTTGACTAGCTTTTGCTTAGGACTTCCTTCACTTCGAAATTTTGGTGAAATCTATTCAAATTAATAATTTTTTTGTTCAGTAAGAATCTACATAGTATTAGAAAACATAAAAAAAAATAAGAAATTCATTTTGATATATATAAAATAAAGTGATAAGAATTAAAAAAAATCTTTGCTTGACATTAATTTCGACCAACTTACAGCCTTTTTGCTGCATAGCTGCTAATATGCCCACTAGACAAGCTCCTTGAGAGAAGCCCATAAATCCATCAAATGGTCCATATTCTTTGACTACTTTTTCAATCAAGTCCAATGTGTCCTCAAATCCAAGTGCTGGCCCTCCAAGACACTTTCCACTATATGTGTTGTCTTCTGCATTGAACCACCATGATCGAGAATCTGAAAATAAACAGACACGCATTTGTTCTGTGTCTGGGTGTAATTTATCTATAATATGTATGTATTTTAGAAATATATAAGTATGTTTATCAGCAGTCTGGTTACCATAATACAGGCTCTGCCTTGTTTGGGATCAGACGGCCGTGTGTGACATGTGTAAAAGTTATTATTATTATAACCTACTCCATCTTTAAAACAAAATACATTAAATTTGATAGAGGGTCCGGTAACAGCCACTTTTCGTTACAGATATGCAACACTGATTTGTTCAATCAGTTGCTTACAATTTCCAATCCATCGAAAAGATGGATTGAAGAGTTTTCTTTCCATGTACTCCCAACTTTCCTCTGTTTAATACCCAAAGACCCCAGTGGAGAGTGATGGGCTTGCCTCCATTACATACTACCAGTTATCGCATGGGTTTGCTTGCGTGTACATATTTTATAACATAAAAGTAGCCTGAGTTACACCTTATAACACCAGCTATCTGCCAGTGAAAGTCCCGTGGAAATCGATTCACCTATTCCGGAGATTAGCCAAACAGACAGACAGACAGACAACATTTTAAAAACTGATTTTTAGGATTAGGTATCGTGTAAATAATTGTATGAGTTTAAAAATACCTATTATTTTGACATTACAAACAGACACTTAAATTTTATCTATATATATAAAAATTAATTGCTGTTCGTTAGTCTCGCTAAAACTCGAGAACGGCTGGACCGATTTGGCTAATTTTGGTCTTAAATTATTTGTGGAAGTCCAGAGAAGGTTTAAAAGGTGAATAAATATGAAAATGATAGAAATTAAATAAAAAAAAAATTTGCTTTTCCTTTCATGTGTCCCCGTCGTCCAGAAATCAAGAAATCAATCGAGAATAGTTACATGCAAATGAACGAAACACCAATTTGCAACATCGCCAAAAATAGCGCAATGGCCAAGATACTACAAGTATGCAAATTGATTGTTTGGGATGAATGCGCAATGGCCCATAAAAGGTCACTGGAGGCACTGGACAGAACGTTGAAATATCTTCGTGACAACCAAAATATTTTTGGTGGGGCAATGATTCTGTTGTCAAGTGATTTTCGTCAGACTCTTCCAGTTATTCTCCGATCAACTGTTGCTGATGAAGTAAACGCATGCCTAAAATCATCATATTTGTGGCGGTACGTATAAACACTCCAATTAACAACTAACATGCGAGTATTTTTGCCACAAGATGAAACTGCAAATGTGTTTGCGAAGCAGTTGTTAGACATTGGAAATAATAAAGTCGCAGTGGACACCTCGACCAAATTCATCACATCATCCTCAGATTTCTGTCACATAACAGACTCAAAAGAGGCGCTTCTTCAGCGTGTTTTTCCAGATATAGCGCATCAGTTCAATAACCATAATTGGTTGGGTGAACGAGCAATACTGGCGGCGAAAAATAAAGAGGTCCAGGATCTCAATGCGACCATTCAGAATTTTCTTCCGGGACAGTTGGTTTCGTTCAAATCAGTCGACACCGTTATGAACCAGGATGACGTAGTCAACTATCCCACGGAGTTTTTAAATTCACTGGTATTGCCTGGATTACCACCACAAAATTTGCAGTTAAAAGTAGGATCAGTTGTCATCATGCTGCGTAACATTAATTAACCTCGACTGTGCAATGCAAGAGTGGCTGTGATAAAGGTGATGAATAACATCATTGAGGGAACAATCATAAAGGGAAAATACAAAGGAGAGGGTGTCTTGATATCCCGCGTATACCGATGATTCGGACGGATTTACTATTCGAATTTAAAAGATATGTACGAGACATATAGGAAATTGTAATTTCCTATACGTCTGTCCTTTGCGATGACCATAAATAAATCGCTGTTATAATTCCCTGTTTCGTGCCATGGACAGCTATACGTCGCGTGTTCGCGCGTCGGAAAATCATCATCTTTGTTTATTTACACACCACAAAACAAAACAAAAAATATAGTTTATTTGAAAGCTTTAAATTGATTAACAGACTGTATCATAGCTGTGTGTATGTCAATATCAAATTGAAACCTTATAATGAGCCAGTATTTCAAGAAAACTATGTTTTGTAAGTAAGCATTTATTTTTATTTGTTTTGTAGGATTCCTTATGTTTGTTTTAAGTTTATTTAATAAAAAAGTTTAGGTCTTTTATTTAGCTAGGGTATAGAGTAGACAACGCAACTAATAGACAGAGTGATTAATGAGGAAGATTTAGGTGTATAATTTGTTAAGATTTTGTGTAAATTAATTTAAATATATTCATGAATGTTGAAGATGTATCTGCTACCCGTGCGAAGCCGGGGCGGGTTGCTAGTTTATTTATATCAATGTGATACCAAATTGTAGTTGACAAAATGTGGGTGTTTAAAATGCCTCTGCTTGTACCTTCAAGAATGCAAACGTGCATGTAAAAACATTTAGTTGATGGTTTTGGTAATAATAAACTAAACCCTTAACTTTTAGGAGATTCTTGTTCAATGTTAGTAAAAGAATTATAATTATTTACCTTCATCACCTCCACCATCTTCATTTACGACTTTATGAGGCGCTGATATAAAGACTAGCTGCGCATATTTAGCAACAGCTTTACGAAATGAACCAATTTTTCCTCTAAAGACAGCTCCATTCTGTCTGTAGCCATGAAAGGCGAGAATTTTTAGTTTCGCCCGGTCTGTAGGCTGTTTGCTAATTTGTGGCGGCGGTGGAGGTGTTAACGAATGGTTAGAGTTAGAGTTTGAGTTTGGCTCTGACATGGTTGCGATACTCCTTAGTACGTAATAACAGAAGCCATGAAATCTAATTGCAAATTTAATTATGAAGCGATGTTTATTTATTTTTCTAGGTTATCTTTCACTGACTTAATTATTGTCTTATTTTTATGTAATAGATGAATAGAGACATATACTGCAATAGTATTCCGTAGATTTAAAAAGTAGTAATAAAGTCTTGTAAATATTATTCACGGTAAATGATAAATTGCTAAAGGATAATACAGAAAAGCTTGTTTGACAAGACCACAGAACACTAATAAATAAATGTAATAATAACACTGCAGCGCAACTGTCAATAAACTTTGACGTCAAAATATTCTTCTTTAAACCATATGAAATCATATAATTTCTACTAAATATTTGACTTATATATAACTGTCACTATATTGAAATCATATGAACTTTACGCAATTCTGCAGAGAAAGGAAAATCTTAATTATAAATATGTATAAAAGTTCGTTCATTAGATTTGATTTAAACTTTTAGTGTTAGTTATTTCTCCCATATAGCTATAGAAAATCCACAGAGAAAATCAATATATAGTTATCTGTGGAGAAAATCTACATAGACTTAAAGAGTTTTTAGTTCATTTCATAATTATATCGTTCTATTCTATATCTATTATGAAACGTGCAAATATGGTAAATATATAATAAAGTGATTATTTGGGTTAACATTGCAATATTACTGAGACGTTCAAGAGTACAACTACCTATGAATATGATATGAACAAATCGATATACATAGTTTCATGATACGACTATTATATACGTCACAGTAAGTTCTAATGACGCGACTAGCACAGCTCTAGGGATTAAAATTTTATTTCGCGCCAAAATCTTTAAACTGTCATTGTCAAAAATTAAAGGTACATTGTTGTGCGTTTCGGGTTACTTTAATTTCAAGCTTTCGTTTTTATTTTATTTGATTTCACATAGTAATTTAAAAAAGGAAAATGGAAGAAGGAGATTTTGACCAACGTTTGAGAGACTTGCAAAGAGAATATTTGGAGTTCTTAGACGATGAGGTATGTTGTTTACTTTTGTAACCCTTTTATAATCTAGTACAACACCGGTAATAATCATACGCTGATGATTTCAGGAAGATCAAGGAATTTATATGGAAAAGGTTAAATTGATGATAGCTGACAAGTCCAAACGGCTCAACGTTAACGTTAATGATCTCCGAAGAAAGAATCCTGAACGTGCTAAAAACCTACTTGAAAACGCTTTTGAAGAACAGATAGCGTTTCAAAGAGCTTTGAAAGAATATGTTTCGTCCATTGATCCTACTTTTGCTAAAGTCCAAGAAGAATTTTTCGTCGCTTTCAGCGGTAGCTTTGGAAATAAACATGTCACACCTAGGAGTTTGACTTCTCGGTACATAAGTATAATCGTGATTAGCTTTTTTAGTTTTTTTATACTATCATGTAATAGTTACACTTTTATATTTTTTTTAAATATGTATGATATCCGCCCATGAACTGTTTCTTCTATAATTATTATAAAACAAATGCCCCCACCATGACTGTCTGTTTCTGTTCAAACGGATTTTCATATTGTTATCACCAATAGACGGTGAATGTGATTCATGAGGTGGTAGGTGTATAATTCATTAAGGTTTTGTGTAACAATGTGTGGCTGAAACATGATGATCATTGTGCAAAACCGGGGCAGTTTGTTAGTCTATTATAATATTTTTTTATGCTACAGTATACTCAGTATCAGACGGAGACTGAAACTAATTTATACTATGTTTTGATACTGATTTTAGTCTCGTTTAGTAGTTTTTATGTGGTTTGTGTAGAATGTGTACTTTGTTGGATAAATTGATTATAATATTGGTGAATCTGATGAAGATTGTAATATTTTTAGTTTTTTATTATTAAAATGTACCAAACTTCAGTCTAACTATAATAGTCCTAGATACTGTTAAACAGAATACTTATTTTTGAATTGAAGATCAGCTACAAATTGTGTAAGAGACAGTCTAATTTATACTGTATGTATGTGACTAAGATTGAACTGTTCATTGCTATATAACTTTTTACATAAAATATAATACTAAATAAATTCTCTTACAGGTATTTAGGAAATCTGATCTGTGTGGAAGGTATAGTGACAAGGGTGTCTTTGGTGCGGCCTAAGGTTGTGCGTAGTGTACATTATTGCCCAACTACTAAGAAGGTTATGGAGAGAAAGTACACAGATCTGACATCTTTTGAAGCATTCCCTACTTCTGCTCTGTATCCCACTAAGGTAATACAGTAAATGGATTTATGCTATTTGATGGTTAAGACAAAAAACAAAGATTTATTGCTTCTGCAACACAGTACAGTTATTCTTGCAAATTTCTGAACTGCAAGTAAAAAAAAAACATTTTTGTCACGCACTGGAGTGATATTTGCTAGTAAAAACAACGTAATCATTGCTTCATTGGCGGTTTTCTGTGAAGAAAACCAATGATTACGTTATTTTTCGTTAATTGAGTGAGGTTCCCTTACCCTACACCCACCTTAAAGGCCGGCAACTCACTTGTGACTCTCGAGTTGCAGGTGCCCATTGGAGGCAGCAGTCACTTATCATCAGGTGACCCGTCTGCATGTTCGCACCTTGTACCAACCTTGTACCTTGTTCAAACCTGCCGCCTAACGCTTTTTAACCAATTTAAAAAGAAGGTTTTCAATTCTAACATAAATATTTTAATTAGTTGTAGAGAAGAAAATATTCCACCTGTAAGGGTGGATAATAAATTAAGGGGTAAAGAATACAACTTTCTATAATTAACTACCTGCGCCCCACAGTTTCACCCGCGTAAGTCCCTTGTTAAATTTTTTAATTTTCCACGCAATTTTCTTAATTTTTTCTCACATAAGAAACTTCTCCTGATAATAACACAAAAAAAAAAAGAATAAGCAAAATCGGTCCAGCGTTCACGCGTGATGTCGTGACCAAGGGAAATAGAGATTCATTTTTATATATATAGATTATGACTTAGGCCCAATGAAGTTGGTGATACTTTTTTTAAAGTTAGTAGTTATCATAGTTATAGAGAAAGAAGAAAGCTTATACATTCTTTCAGGCTATCTGACCTGCCAGTGTAATTGATTATATTGTTTATTAACCTCTATACATTTTTTATCTTTAGGATGATGACGGTAATCCTCTAGAAACCGAATATGGTCTGTCCCGCTACAAAGATCACCAGACCATCACAGTGCAGGAGATGCCAGAGCGGGCTCCAGCTGGTCAGCTACCTAGGAGTGTGGACATAATTTGTGATGATGACTTGGTAGATCGCTGCAAACCTGGAGATAGAGTGCAAGTTGTCGGAAATTATAGATGTTTGCCTAGTAAGCAAGGAAGTTTTACTGCTGGAACTTTCAGGTAGATAAGAAACAACAGTTTTTTGGCATATTATTTTCTGTACAAAAAAATTAAAAGCCTATATAGGTATTCAAATATATGCCCAAGTTGGAATGCTTTTGTGTTGAAGTGACAAGGAAGTAGGCGGGCCAGCGACTGGCGTGTACCGTAAACAAGTGTAATATCACGGACCGTTTGAACCCAACATAACATATCCATATATTTTTATGTCCTCCATTATAATTGATCATGGTAACCATTGATAATGACCTTTAAAAACTTAATTAAAAAAACAGTAATGAAGATGATTTTGTCTGTCCACAGAACGATCTTAATAGCTAACAATGTCACTCAAATTAACAAGGATATGAATCTGACCATCTGTTATGAAGATGTCAAGCTCTGCAAGCGACTCGCCAAACGTGGAACAGTGGATATGTTTGACCTTATAAGCAAGTCCCTGGCTCCGAGTATACATGGCCATGATTATATAAAGAAGGCAATATTGTGCTTGTTGTTGGGAGGCATGGAGAAGGTGTTACCTAATGGGACTCGGCTTAGAGGGTAAGTTTTAAACATTAAATCATGTCTTTAACAATGAAAGGACTTTCAGAGCCTCAACTTAAAAAAAAGTATTAGATGGTTATAGTTAATACGGCAAAATAGCTTATGCTTTTTGATTATGTTTACTTACTGAGAATACACATGCCACTAATGCACACCCCAATTCTTAATATGGCATGGTTCATATTCAGCAAGGTTCAGCATTTAGGTTCAACATATAATAAAAATATATAAAATAACGACTTTGTTTGAAGATTGTTTTACTCTTCGCTTTTTTTGTCACTTTCTCTTTCAACAAAGCTATTTCCTGAAACGACCAACTATGGCGCAATTACACTTGGTCGTTAGCTCGTATTCGGGTGCACGAAAGACGTTACTCGAATTCGAGCACCCAATGCATTAATTACATTGTTTTACTCGAATTCGGTCACTGGAATACGGGCAAACGATGAAGTTATCTCTCTGTTTGAATCGTTCTCGAACCCACACTTTTCGTTCCTTTTTTATTCTGTGAGCCAATTCTATCAATAAAATATCACAAACAATATGAATGCTTTTTCGAAGAGCAACACTACTCATTGTGACGACAGGCAAAGCACTGAAGGAAAACGGCGTCAGGTATTCTGATTCGGGTAACCAAAACGAAAGCTGGACTAGATTGTACGAAGACGGGCGTACTCGACTCCGTTCATTTACACTTAGTCGTTTGTCCGAATTCCATAGGCAATCCAATACGAGCTAACGACCAAGTGTAATTGCGCCATAAGGATATGTTATTCAGATTAATGCAATAAACATCCATTGGAATGATAAGTATAGGAGAACAAATATTTACCAATTTATTTTTCAACATTTAGTGACATTAATATACTTCTCATCGGTGATCCATCAGTGGCTAAATCACAGCTGCTCCGCTATGTGTTACAAACAGCACCCCGAGCCATCACTACTACTGGTCGGGGGTCTTCAGGTGTTGGTCTAACGGCTGCGGTTACTACAGACCCGGAGACAGGCGATCGGAGGTTTGTAATGACTTTTTGTTACTTTGTAATTTTTTTTATAGGCTATGAGGCAGATACCTCTCACAAGAATCGAGTAAGTGCCGGCAAGGACAGGCAAGCTTGTTTCGGTCAAGTCTGGCCGTGTTTTGTGTTATATTATTTGACACATAATGACTTACAGGAGCAAATTATATTAAATAGATTGTTGCTAATTTGTACTTAATTGTGTAGAAATCAGAGTCGATATTTATATGAGCAAGAAGTATTTGTACTGTGGTATATGCAAGGCAAGAAATCAGGTGCCTAGAGCAGTCTAACCAGGGTAGGATAGGAGAGAACAGTAATCTCCTGTAAAAGATTGCACTTAATTGTGTTGTAATTTTTTTAGATTTGGTAATAACACTACTAGATATTATATAGGTACCAATGCTCTTTTTCTACCTCAATGGTATAAAACTTTTATCTTTCTAGATTGGAAGCCGGCGCCATGGTGTTAGCAGATCGCGGTGTAGTGTGCATAGACGAGTTCGACAAGATGTCGGACATCGACCGGACTGCCATCCACGAGGTGATGGAGCAGGGTCGCGTGACTATCGCGAAGGCGGGAGTACACGCCACTCTCAACGCGAGGTGCTCGGTCCTGGCAGCCGCTAACCCTGTGTACGGACGGGTCAGTTACCCATTATATATACTAATATAATACAGCTGAAAAGTTTGTTTGTTTGTTTAAATGCACTAATTTCAGAAACTACCAATCAGATTGTACTATATTATTTATTACCTACCTATCTAACAAAGTTGCACGTATTTTACAAGTACTGCTACTTGAGAGTACTTAAGTATAATTATGTAAGGTATTTCCATCCACTGGTTACCTGGAAGAGAACACAAATAGCGATAAGGCCGCCAGGTTCCTTTTCAAGATTTATTTTGTTATTGGACTTAAACTGTAGATTGTAAAAAATTGTTTAGATGTATAACATTTTTTATGAACTTCCTTGACCTTGAAGTACTTTTTTTTCTCATTTAATTTGATCAGTAAAGTAGTTGTTGTGTAAAAAATAAACAAATTCACATTTGCATATTAGGATTGAATTTGGTGCTTTTCACAGCTCAATCACGTCTATCATGGGTCTGTTGTTACCAATGTAATAATCCCTACAAATACTTTGAAAACTTTTAAACAGACATATTTATAAAGACCTCTGTTCATTCTGAAAAGTCTTTGGGTATAATGCTTGAAAAGCGATTTTTGTACATGATCACTTACGAAAAGATACTTACGAATAGATTACTAAAACATCCTTTAGATACATCAATTGAAGGGATGCTGTTGGAAAGCAAATGTTTGAAAGGAATTTTATTCTGTACCTATATGAAGCTGGTGGATTAGGAAATGTAATTAATAGCTGGAGAAGCTCACCATTGCAATACCTGTAAATAGGACTGGCTTTGGCCGGGACTCCGAGCCTTTAACCTGACTATAGATATCACTTATTCCACAGTATGACCAATATAAGACGCCGATGGAGAACATTGGCTTGCAAGATTCCTTACTTTCACGTTTCGACCTGCTGTTCGTGATGCTGGACATTGCTGACGCAGATCACGACAATATGATTTCTGAACATGTGCTGAGGATGCATAGATATAGGTAAGCTAACCAGTAGCAGCCCTAGCTACATTTTTAGGTGGTGCAAGACCCCACAGTGGCACCCCTATAAATTGAAAACCTCAATGTTTCTATGTTGTTCACCGTGAAATTAATTGGATGACCTTTTTTTTAGATAAAATGTGAATCAAAATGTAATGTCCGTCTGCTCGTTTGCCCCCTATAATATAAAATGTTTTGTTGCATCCCCGCTCTATTTATTGGCGCCCCCTGCACGACGGCGCCCGGTGCGGCCGCACACCTCGCACCGCCCTAGGGCCGCCCAACACCTCGCACCGCCCTAGGGCCGCCCCTGAAGCTAAATATTCTCACTTCCGTCTTTGTTAGTAGTATCTGGGCGCTCACTAATGTGTTTTAAGTTCTGGAATTACCAAACAAAACATCATGTGTTCCATTCCACAGTTGTCACTATCGATGTCAACTCACTCCTAACAAAAAACCAACCTTAATTGGTGATATAGAATTTTATAATTTGTTGTTTAAAATCCTATGAAACTTCACATAGTTATCCGCGCCAAATCGGACAAGTCGCATAACAATAATTACCATATAATAACAGAGAACAATTTCCAGACAAATTCTTTGACATCAGCAAAGTTTGTGCGTGAGCTAGTCATTATTTTCCGTTATATTCTAATTAGAATGCTACTTATAATTTTGCAGGCCTTTAATATAATTCGCAAGGTTTGTATTCTTATTGTTTAAATCACTTTAAATTTTTTACAGAAACCCCAAAGAACAAGATGGAGAAGTCTTACCAATGGGTTCATTGGTAGAAATGCTGTCAACTGAGAACCCAGATAATGATGAAACTGAGGTAACTACTAACTTGTTTTAGTAACTAAATTAACTATTGACGTACATTGTTGGAAATCCCCAAGGGCCGTCACCTCCACCACCACCCCACACAAATTTAGTAGGAGTTTTTGAATATTACATTACCAGTAAGTTATGTGCCTATTACTCTATTTTTGTGAATAAACTAAACTTAACCTAGATTTGGTAGGTATTAATAACTCGATAGTCTAGATACGAACGGATGACGCGACGTAACGCGTGAGTAAGCATCGAACTAACGTGCGGCCCGGCCGGTGCGCGTCCCCCACTTAGTTTAGACACGATTAGTCGCCCTGCCGTGTATTTTTAGCTTTATACCTACACTGCGGAGTGGACCTGGACTGGTAAGAGTAAGAAAGAGTAATATAGGTACTAACATGAAATAACCCTTGAACCACGAAAAATGTATTTTATTAAAACGTCATCATTGAAATTCTGAAATATTTTTAAACATTTCACAGGAATCAAACCGGTCAATCTACGAAAAGTACGACCCCCTATTGCATGGTAACACTCGGAGCAAGAAGGACCAGATCCTGAACACCAAGTTCATGCGCAAGTTCATCCACATCGCGCGGCTCATGAAGCCCAAGCTGACCCAGGAGGCGTCTGACGCCATAGCCGATGAGTATGCGAGACTCAGGAACATGGACATGATGGATAGTGATGTAGCCAGAGTATGTATTACCACAGAATACATAATAGTACTAGTACAGAAATTCAACTGAGTAAAATCGTTTGAATAAATAGCGGCTCTTGCTTCGACACAATAAAGTACACTTCAGATCGTACAGAGCTAATCATCTATAGATAAACCGACCCGTCGACGCCGCCACATATTTGTAGCTTCATACCTTCAGTGCGGAGTGGCCTGGCCTTGCACTAATCTAGTCACATTAATCTTTCTGTGTGCCTGGTCAAAAAATAATTAAACTATTTCTTTATTGGGACGTAAATTAGAGGAGCTGGCAATATAATAAATCTTACTCCCATCCTTAACAGAAAATATCTACCTATTTTCTATTATGAATTTTACTTTTAACAAGCTAAGTTACTCTTGTTTATTTTTTGGCCAGAGGGATTTTACAAAAATACAAGCACAATTCCCTTCAAATAGAACAGCTAGTTCTCTATATATATTATAGAAATAATGGTCATGAGTGTCATTTTTATCTTTGTCATACTCTAGATGGATAAGTGTAGGTGAAATTTTAATGAATATATTTGTTGTTATATAAGTAAAATATGTGTAATGTATGTGATAAACATACTGTATATTACTAAATACATATATATCATAGATAAATTACACCTGGACAACAGAATGGTTGTGCAATCAGGCAATTATTTGTCCTGGGTGGGAATCGAACCCACGACCTATGGCTCAGCAATCAGCATCACTAATTATCCAGTGGTTAGCAGTTGGCTGCTGAGCCAGCCATTCATCATAATGATTGTTTAGACCCAACCAGTAACGGCACGTACCCTGGAGACGCTGATCCGCCTCTCCACGGCGCACGCCAAGTGCCGGCTCAGCTTCCAAATAACGCAGGACGACGCCCTCGCGGCGATAGAACTCGTCCAATTCGCTTACTTCAAGAAGGTAAGCCTACAGTACAATAATAAGGTTTTATTCACTGCAATTGGGATCAAATTGATGTATATTTCATGATGATGATGATTGTATATTTGTAGGTGTTAACAAAAGAGAAACGTCAGCGGAAACGTCGCGCTTCATCTGATGAAGAAGCTGCCGCATCCGGCGGGGAGGAGCCCAAAGAACCCAAGGCTAAGAAATCTAGAAGAATGGTATATATCTATTTTATCATGACATGTTACTAATTACTGTTTGTAGACCCATTTCTTCAGTAACACTGACATTGGACACATGCATCCAACCATACACACAAACAAAAAAATTCAACTGAATAACCTTAAAATAATAAGAAAGATTCAATAATAAGTTAATAATATATGTATAGGATGGCCAGAACGGAGACCCGTACGACTTCTCCTCGGACGAGGAGACGGAGCCGGTGCTGCGCGCCGCGCACTCCTCGCACGTGGAGCCCGCGCAGCGCACCACCAGGTCCTCGCAGAAGAGTATTGATGATAAAAGGTGAGTTGTGTGCTACTTTACCAATATTTACTTCAGGTTTGTGCACTTTAGGGTTGAGGCGATTAGGCTGTACTGATCTTATGGTAAATTACTATTTACATCAATTACATAAAAAAACGTATGTGATTGAGGGAACTCACGCCACGAACAAAATTCCTTCTCACTCGTATATAATAGAAAGAGATATCGAGACAGAAAAAATTACATCAACTTCTACCGCAAGGTACATTAAGAGACTTCGTTTCAATTATATTCTAGCTTACCCGTTTTATTTACCGTTTAATTCAATGTCTCCCACACGATTCTTCTCACCCTGTAGCTTTTCTGGCTGTCATCTCTGTAGCTACCTGTGGTCAATTTGTTCATCCTCCGCGCCTTTTCCCAACTAAGTTGGGGTCGGCTTTCAGTCTAACTACGATACGGCCGAACTTTGATATTTTACGTGAAGCGACTGCCATCAGACCTCCACAACCCAAGTGCTAGGCGATATCGAAGTTCTGTAGTTGGACAAATTGTCGGACTTTCTAGGGCTCCAACTACCCGTAACGAATGCCACAGATGTTTGTATGGCACCCGAGACCGACGGTTTAACGTGCTCTCCGAGGCACGGAGGGGTCTCCATGTGTTAATAAGGAAGGGGGCGGTGTCCTTATTGCTGTATCAAAAAAAATTAACTCAGTCTACAACAATAAGTGGCAAAGTAGTTGTGAATGACACCATTGACATTCCCTCGTTACACCCAGTACGTCAAATGGCTATCTGCGCAGTATATCTCCCACCACCTGTGTGTTCCTCAATGCTTGAACATTTTATTCAGCACTGTAACTATGTTTTTGAAACAAGTGACATGCAAATAAGTATTATTGGGACTTCAATTTAGGTAGGATTGACTGGAATGCTCTGGCAGATAACGGTTCACTGCCAGACACTTGCCAATGCCTGTTGGAATTCATGAGCCTTAATAACCTCTCTCAGCACAATAGCATAAAAAATAGCTGTGAGCGTACGTTAGATTTAGTTCTATCTACAGTGCCTTCGTGCACTGTATCTGAATCTTGTAGCATCTTGACTGTTGTTGACAAGTTACATCCTCCACTAGATGTTACGTTGTCCTTATTAAGACAGTCATCTGCCATATAATACATGTAACACAAGATACAATGATTTTTTATTTCTAATTCACATTTAGCAGTAACAAATTGATTTTTATGAAAATAAATACTTTTATCGCTTCTGATATTCAAAGTAGATAAACTTTGTCTTTTGAAGTACGTAATTTGGTCAAATATAAAACGACCATAATATAAAACTGCGGGCGAGGGGGCGATGGGCAACATCGCTTACCGCCGCATGGCGCGGTGCCGCGGACGCGGGCAGACGCGTGAGGCACAGATAACTATATATTGTACTACGGTGAGGGCAGACGTCGTTGACGGTTGTGTCCGTAATGGGAATTTTCAAGACACTAGCGATTTGTTAAAAGGCTCTGTATACTGTCATTTCTATAATATACTAGCAACCACCCCTGCTTCGTACGGGTACAAATTATACACCTAAACCTTAATCATGAATCACTCTTCTCAATCATATTAGTAAAAACCGCATGAAAATCCGTTCAGTTTTTCAGTTTATCGCGAACAGACAGACAGACGCGTCGGGGGACACGCTACTTTTTATCCCGATATTCCCTTGGCATCTGAGTTACGCGGGTGAAACCGCAGGGCACAGCTAGTGGTTTAATAAATCTATTATTAATTCATTAAAAGAAAAAAATGCACTTAGATTACGTTTCAAAAAGTACAAAAACCCTATGGACGCATTAGAACTGAAACTAGTGGCTGAACGGTGCCAAAAATTGGTAAAAAAAGCATACAAAGACTACATTTTGAATTTAGAGTCAGAAATTAAAAATAATCCAAAATTGTTTTGGTCGCATGTTAAATCGAAACGTGGTGGCTCTAGTGCCTATCCACTGACCATGACCGACGGACAAACTACCTCATCAAATGGCTCAACAATTTGCGAACTTTTTGCAAATTTTTTCTCATCGGTTTATAGCCACGATGTAAGTAATTCGAATATTTATGAATCCAACTACTTAATAAATCTAAAAAGTTACAGCCAATCCCTTACTTATCCAACACTGAACCATGATACGTTACCTAAACATTTGCAATCCTTGGATACTAACAAGGGAGCAGGCCCTGATGGTGTACAACCGTTTTTTATTTCAGCATGTGCAACAGCTCTGGTCTTTCCCCTGTTAGTTATTTATAACACATCATTAGCTTCAGGTATTTTTCCGCTAGAATGGAAAAAAGCTAAAGTAGTGCCTGTTCATAAATCAGATAAAAAAGATGCTGTCTCTAACTACAGACCTATATCAATACTATCAACTTTCGCTAAAATATTTGAGTCGATGATCTGTACGTGCATACAACACCACTTCAAACTGTATATCAGTCAGCATCAACATGGTTTTGTTGCTTCAAGGTCCACAGCTACAAATCTACTATCATTTACAGAGTCTGTTACACAAACATTAGATGTGAGTAAGCAATATGATGTGATCTATACGGACTTCAGCAAGGCTTTTGACAGAATTTCCCATTCAATTCTAGTCCAGAAGTTATCAGTGTATGGCATTACCGAATCTCTTCTTGCCTGGTTTAAGTCATATTTAACTCAACGTGAATTCTATGTGGTGGTAAACGGCTTTAGATCTGCAAACTATGGCATAGCCTCAGGTGCCCCACAAGGCTCTCATTTGACTCCAATATTGTTTAATATGTTTATTAATGATATAACCGCATGTTTTCATAATTCCGAGTATTTCTTATATGCTGACGACTTAAAATTTGCAAGAAGGGTTGAATCTGTGCATGATAGTGAGCTCTTACAAGAAGACGTAAACCGGGTCATCACATGGTGCCACAACAATAGTATGGCATTAAACGGCAACAATTGTCACCATGTAAAATTTACCAGAAACCATATGCTCTCGATATATCATAGATGACCAAATTGTACAGGAAAGGGAAATAATTTGAGATTTAGGAGTATTGTTCGATAAAAAGTTAACTTTTGTACCACATATTATAATGAAGATTATTACACACAGTATTATAATGAAAGCATCTAGAATGCTAGGTTTTGTATTGCGAAATACCAGAGAGTTTCACGATAGCGGTACTAAAGTTATGTTGTACAATAGCCTAGTAAGGAGCCTAGTGGAACACTGCAGTGTCGTGTGGAGACTGCACTATGCTGTACATACGAGTATGTTGCGTTTGGAACGTGTACAAAAACGATTTTTATGGCAAGGTGCCATATATTTTGCGAAAAACAAATCAAAACAGTTACCCACTTACAATTCACGGCTGCAGTATTTTAGAATGCATCCTCTTTCATTACGCAAAAGGCATTATTGGTTTATTGTAATATTTTGTCATTCATAGAAAATAATTTAATGATAAAAATATTTTGATAAATAAAACAGACATGCCATTTCATGTTGCAGTTGACATTTCGTTAATTTTAATTTGATAAATTATTCTAATTCTTGGTATTTGTTTTTACTTTTATATTTTAATAGTATATAATCAAAATATCAGTGCATGTGATGTTAACCTGTAAATAACTGCTACACTTGTTAATGTTGTTATAATTCTATAAGTTGAAAAATATATTAGTGTAAGTAGTTGTAGGTTGACCAAATAAATAAATTAATAAAGGTCACCCATCCTAGACTAACCTGGCTTGCATTACTTAACTTTGTAATGTGCTAACCTACTCGGTTACCACTTAGCCACGAGCCCCTCTCTGTGATTAATTTGAATACTATGAAGTGAATGTGTCCGCAAAGCATGTCTAGCAGGTGCAACAAACATGTGTTCAAACCTGGGAACATATGGCTTTCAAAATCTTTTCAAAACCCCTCCAGCTAAGTTCAGTAGTGTGTGCACGTGGGTAAGGTCTGTATTTACCGTTCATTCTCGTCGTCAGACTGGGCGAGTTCAAGAGCGCGCTGCAGGAGCTGTTCCGCTCGGAGCGCGCCAACTCGCTGCCGCTGGCGCGCGTGACGGCGCACGTCAACGAGCGCTACGCGCACTGCACGTTCAGCCCCGACGAGGTGCAGGCGGCCCTGCACAGGATGACCAACGACAACCAGGTCATGATGGCCGACGATATTGTCTTCTTGATTTAGTGTCGGCTCAACGAGTCACTTGGTTAAAGTTAAGTTAGTATATTATCTGAGTAGTTTAAATTAACTGGCAAAGCTCAACAGTACTGTGTACCGTTAGAACAGCCTTAAGAGAAAAAAAATACTGTCACTCCTTTTGCAATCTATACTTTTAAGACACTCGTCTAGACAGTAGATGCGATCTTCAGCTCCTCTTTAAACCAGACGAGAGTAAGGCCTCAACATAATCAAGGTATGAAAGGAAAACAAAACACTAAATGTTTGTATCGATTCCCACTTCTACACATATTCTGTAGCTACTGCATAGTTACTTATTGCTATATAAATAAGCGCTATTTAACATAGATACCCATAAAAATAATAGCATATAAATTTGGAGTCGAAGCATCTACATGGTAGTTCCATATCTTCCCACTATAACATGAATTGCCACCCAGACATCATCTGGGTCGAATTTTCACAAAATATTTTTAACAATCACAAATAACTATCTGTATTATCAATGACCAAAATTTTCAAACATTACGATCAATGTCAACCCCGATATTCTCCCTTCAAATGAAATATCTCTCTAACTCATCATGTTGTCTCCATAGGCTTCTGACTTCTGTTATTGTTGCCATCATGTTTGTTATATTGTAATAATATTAATTATAATTAAACATAAGATACCGCCTAATTAAATGGTAATGTTGTGTCTATTCGTTTTAAAAACCTATGTTATGAAGAGGTTTAATAAAAAAAAAAAAAACACTTCCTTTGGATTTGATGTAGCATTTAAAATGTATTTCCATGTAAAATAAATGATACTAATTGTATATTGACTAAAAATATACCCATTACGTAAGGGTTTTGGTAATGAAGCGAAATTTGTACCATTGATAAGAAAATAAAGCAATAGATGATTGAACTAAACAACTTTTTTTCTTCATCGCAACCAAAGTTGATCTGTTTCTTGTTGACAACACTCAAGAAGATTCCTGTGTCTTTCTCCTTCCAAATGCCGATGTCAATGTCGACACCAAATCGACCATGGATCGGATATTGATTGATGAAAGTATTCAGTTGATGCGAAATTAAATTTTGCGATCTAGTCATACCAGGCTAGGCCCACTCCGGTCAGTAGGTATGAAGTTACAAGTACCTAGCAGCGGCGACGAGTCGAGCGAAATTCAGTTGGCTGCCACGCGCCGGCCGGGTAGCACGTTACTTCGATACTCACTCACGCTCTACGTCGCTTCGTCCGTTCGTCGCTTACGAATTACGTTTCCCGTATTTACGTAGTTAAATTATATTATTAATGATAATCAGTATAGTTAGATATTTACAAGGTCAAGTTTAGCTATGATAAGTATATTTATTTATTAGGACCACAACAACTGATACACATCTTCTATCTATACTCTATAGAAATAAATAAAATTGGAGTGTCTGTTTGTAATATTAAAATAACCGCTTTTTTTCTAAGTGCATTTGGATGTATATACGGTACATATACCAAAACAACATGATTTACAATTTTTGTCTGTCTGTCTGTCTGTTTGTTCCGGCTAATCTACTGAACGGGTATACCGATTTCCATGAGACTTTCACTGACAGATAGCTGGTGTTATAAGGAGTAACTTAGTCAAGTTTAGCTTTGATAAGTTTAGGACTACAACAATTTTGTCTGTCTGTCTGTCTATTTGTTCGGCTAATCTCCGCAACGGGTGGACCGATTTCCATATGAATTTCACTGGCAAATAGCTGGTCTTATAAGGAGTAGGGTTCCGCGATTTGATTTGCATATACCTACCTAGTTAAACACCTAAAAGAGATAGTTTCATTCCAAGGTACACACTAACGTCATGGCAAATCTTCTTAGAGATTAAAGTATCTATGCAGAGATTGTGAAATAAAATTAGTTTTCTTTAATATAAGTTACATCTACGTAGGTACTACTAAGTAGGTAAATACCTAGTCTAGGTTTATTTAAAACTTCATTTGTTCACAGAAGTAAAGTATTAGGCACATAACTGGTTATTAAATATTTAGATTAATTCTTCTTACAGAAGACAACCTTAACGGCATCAGAACAGATAAGAGTTATGTGATAGAAAGAGAGGCAAGTTTTAGGTTAATATAAGCCATTTGGATTTAGCGGTGTGCGATCTGAATTGCACCTTATTGTGTCGGAGCAAGAGTCGCTATTTATTTAAATGGTATTGCGAAGAGGTCCTTCTGTACTAGTACTATTATGTATTCTGTGGTTATACACAATTCTAAGGTTCATTTACGTTACGTACTTGCCAAAAATCTCTATGTACTAAACTCCATTACTTGGAACGGCGACGGTTTCTTAAAGAAATTTAAGATATCTACTATTTATATTTCGTTATTCGACTTCTCTGAAAGGTTTCGTGATTCGTGAACAAACGATTTTATTTTATTTAGTGATGCAGATTAAGAGATTGCGGGTGAGTACTCCCCCACAACATAGCTATTTAGCTAGTTGGAAGACCCAGCAGTTAGTAACATTCTCATGCCAGGAGTATTAGAAATATAAAGAATAAAATGAGTAAAAACCCTTGGTTGTCATAACTTTAATTTAAATAAACGATACCTAACGGCTAAGCACTTCATTAACTCATTTTCTTCCTTTCTTGCCTTTCCCTTTATTTTTCATAGTACTTCCTTTTCCAGCTTTCCCTTTACTTATTTTACCGCCAAATACTTTCTTCGGCTTATTAAAGTTGCCTTTATCATTTCCATCTTTATTGAACCTTCTGCCGCCTTTCCTGTCATTTTGGAACTTTCCACTATCTTTCCTGTCATTTTGGAACTTTCCGCCACCTTTCCTGTCATTTTGGAACTTTCCACCACCTTTTCGATCATTTGGGAATTTACCACCCCTACTTTTGTCATTCTGAAATTTCCTACCATCCCTCTGGTTATTCCTAAATTGTCTATTGTCATCTTGTCTGTTCTGGACTTTGTCTGTGTCTTGATTTCTTTGATATTTTTTCTTTAGTTTTTTATCTAACCTTAACTTCTTGAAGCCTCGTGGTCCATCGTCGTCACCTTTACGTTTTCTTGTCTTATCATGCGTGAAAAGATCTAAAACAAAAAGATTTTTTAAATTATATGTTCTCTGTGCAGCAAGCATATAATTATTCAAAAATATAGACATTTTATAAATTTTACATATGTGTACGTAATAAGTATTAAGTTAAGTATAAAACTAAAACTCTCTATTTTCTAATTTTAAAGGATTAATACTTTAAGTCGAGTGGGCACGACGGAATCTCTCCCATAGTGCTGAAGACGTGTGTTCCAGAGTTGGCACCGGTTTTAACGCGCCTTTATCGGCTCTCCTACTCCCTCGGCGTCGTCCCGAACTCATGGAAGACAGCTTTAGTGCACCCGATCCCTAAAAAAGGTGACCGCTCGGATCCGTCCAACTACAGACCTATAGCTATAACCACCTTGTTCTCCAAGATAATGGAATCCATTGTCAACCGCCAGCTCCTTCGGTACTTAGAAGACCACCAGCTACTCAATGACCGCCAATACGGTTTCCTCGGGGTCGTTCAGCTGGTGATCTTCTCGTATACCTGACTCACCATTGGGCATAGGCGGTCGAAAGCAAGGGGGAGGCGTTGTCAGTCAGTTTGGACATAGCGAAGGCCTTCGATCGGGTCTGGCACAAAGCGCTTCTCTCGAAGCTTCCTTCCTATGGGCTTCCCGAGAAATTATGCAACTGGATCACCAGTTTTCTCGCAGACAGAAGCATCAAGGTCGTTGTCGACGGTGCATGCTCCGACTTCAAATCTGTGAATGCTGGTGTCCCACAAGGCTGTTTCTTCTGTATATCAATGTTATGCTGTAAATCAGCAGAATTCATTGCTATGCCGATGATAGCACGAGTGATGCCTTGTATACTGGCCGCGCTAACATTTCTCGGGAAAACGTCACTGAGAGTCGATCCAAACTTGTGTCTGAAATCGAAGCCTCCTTACAAGGAGTTTCGGATTGGGGTCGACTCAACCTAGTCCAATTTAACCCAACTAAGACACAGGTTTGCGCGTTCATCGCTAAAAAGATACCGTTTGTCGTGTCACCTCGCTTTGAGAGCACTTCCCTGGCTGCCACAGCCAGCATCGGAATCCTTGGCGTCGATATATCGAGCGAAGTCCAGTTCCGCGGTCACTTGGAGGGTAAGGCCAAATTAGCCTCGAAGAAGCTTGGTGTGCTCAACAGATCGAGACAGTATTTCACCCCGGCCCACCTTTATAAGGCGCAGGTTCGGCCGCATATGGAATACTGTTCTCATATCTATGCAGGAGCACCCCAGTACCAGCTTCTCTCTCTTGACCGCATTCAACGGAGAGCGACTCGAATCATCGATTGCCAGGGTATTTCAGATCGGCTTGACCCCTTGGCGTTGCGTAGAGATGTAGCCTCACTCTGCATTCTCTATCGCATGTATCATGGGGAGTGCTCCGAGGAATTGTTCGGACTTATACCGGCCGCAACGTTTCGCCATTTTTCAACGCGACAAAACTTTCATCCCCATCACCTGGATAATTGGCAATCCACCACTGTGCAGTGTGTTTCCATATTTTTTTTGCCTCGCACAACCAATCTTTGGAACAAATTGTCGCCTGCGGTATTTCCGGACCGATACGACCTTCAAACCTTCAAGAAAAGAGCGTACTCCTATCTCAAAGGCCGGCAACGCACTTGTGACTCTTGAGTTGCAGGTGTCCATGGGCGACGGTAGTCACTTACCATCAGGTGACCCGTCTGCTCGTTTGCCCCCTATAATATAAAAAAAGAAAACTAACAGTAAGGTAGTGTAAATCTGCCATTAGGGATCGTCCATTAATTGCGTGATGTTTTTTAGCATCTTTTTGGACGCCTCTCCCCCCTGGTGACACGTGGTGAGGTTTTTAGACTAATCTACTAACTAAGGGTGGTGGCCCCTACCCAAAATCACGTGTATTTTTTTTAGTACAAAGTATCTTAAAAAAAATCAAAATATTATCTTGAAATAAAGATATAAACTAATGCTGAAAAATTAAGCACCGTGATAAAAATATCCAGACAGACATTACAGTTGAAGATTGTTTCTGACTGGCATAAAAATAATAAAAGAAAAGTGTCATCAGGCTTACTGACGACTGACAAGCGGCAGACGGGGAAATCATTGTCTGGCAACTGCAAGTCATGGTCGCACGCCGCTTGTCGGTTTAGAAATCGCACGTTCAACGAAAAAATAAATACTGATATAATGATATCTCATTAAATCGACCCCTCCTTCCCCCTTGTGATATTCCCTCCCCTCCTCTTTCGAGTCCTACGTGATTAATGGACGACCCCTTACAGACAATTTAACTGATAGGAAAGTATATTCTCACCAAAATGGTAAGCAACAATGAACTCTCAATCATCATCATAATTTCAGCCATAGAACGTCCACTTTTGGACATAGAACTATAAAAACTTAAAAATCCAATACCACTTTTAGATTGTTATTTAAAAAGATATGACTAACTAAAAGATCACCAACCTTTTTCTGGCTCCTCGCCGACTTCTTGCCGGTAATAATCAGCATCGTCGTCGTCGTCATCTTGGTCCATGTTCGCGTGTTGAGACTCAGCATTTGCTAGTTCCATTAACCTACAGAAACATCAGAGACAGACAGTGAGTTTGAATCATTTTCATTCCTACCTCTCCAAGTCAAAGTTCTAAAAAATATAAAGTTATGTTATTTTAGGCGGCGGTAGTGTAACGGCCAAGGGGTGCTTACCCGTGCGACCTTACTCCTAACACAAGCATTCAACTTAGCAGAACTTAACAAATAATATGAATACCAATGTATGAGGAACTAACCATTATGACAAACAAAATTATATACTTAAATTGGTTGTTTGCTTTCATTCTCTCGTTTGTGTTGACAAGGGCGAGAGCCACGTCATGTATTTATTACTATGCTACATCAAACAGTTCTGTTATACATTACATTTAGTATGAAAAAACATCGTCTGACATTTGGAAACTTTCCTAATGTTAAAAAAAGTATTTTATAGTGTTCATTAATTTATATTTGTTGTTATTTTAAGTACTTGTTAAACCAAACATTAAAAATATCGATTAGATGACAGTAAAGTGCTTACTTTGCTATTGTCAGTCATGTTTGGCTGTCGTCAGATTTGGTAATTTAAACTTTTAATGAAAATAAACTGATTTGACTATATATATATATATATATTGATCACAGTTTGATTCAGAGGTTTTTCAGTATTTTTTTGTATATTGTGAACATATCATAGGGTGAAAATTTAAACTTACCTCTGACTCTCAGTGACCTCTTTCTTTTTCTTCATACCCTCAATGGCCTTCTGTTTCAGATCGTCTTTCTCCTTTTGCTTACGTTTGACGTTTTCTTCTTGTTGTACTTTACGTTTTTCTTTTAGTCGTCTAAAAAGTCACATTTATTTTTAACATACTTTTATTAGCTAACTAAATATACAAAGTTGGTTAAAATGACTTCCAAAATTTATTTACACCTTGGAAGTCAACCTTCTAATTGACGTATCGAAATGAAACGTTGTATGTATATGTAGTTCAGATGATAATACTATATTTGGCATCTTGGAGCTGATCTGATGATGGAGTGGAACTTTTCAATAGCTACTAGTAAACCCCTCGAGTTTTGGGCTCATATGATTTGTTTTGATGAGTATAACAGATTGGGCTTGATAACGATAGTCTGATGAAGGAGCCAGGAGGTGGATACTTGAATTTACTTCTTAATTTAAAAAACTATAATTTATTTTAGTTAATCACATTTAGACGGTCGCTAAATCGATATTTCTGATCATAGAACGCCACTGGAGTATGAAGGCTCCTCCAATATACAGAAGACAATCTGATTACTAGTATTGCTTTAATAGCATAGTGCTGTTTTTCTGATCTTGAGGGTCGCAAGAGGTTCACGGTTTTGAGGAGTTCTGGCTCCACTAGTGTTGAGACTTTAGCCGTAGTAACTGCTTACCATCAGGGCACTAAATCCGTCCGTGTAGATGCGGCTCGGCTCGCGTCTTTACGCGCAGTTTAACCGCGCCTTTAATATATTTATGTAGGTATCTGTAAGATACTGAGGCATAGGACTTTCTTAAACTAACGAAAGAGTGAAAACATAGTATTTTGAAAAATAATACCTCTTTTCTTCTCTCTTCTTTTTAATAATCTTCTTCTCTTCATCAGTCTTTTCAACTAATTCGTGGAAAAGTACTTCTCCATCCATTAAACCATCTTCTACCTGAAAATTTAGTAGTTATTTATAAGCTTTATTCCTACCACAACTTCGCGTGCCACTTCGCCGAGTGCTAAAAACGAAATGGTAGACATGAAAGATTTAAAGTGTCCACTAAATACGATATTTATGACTAACAGAGGCGTTGTGATTACGGTTGTTTCCAAAATGTTGATTTGCTATTTATGGAATGTGATTCTAGAATGATGCATATCCTTGTGACAACCAAACACTTGACGACAAACAAGGACCCATTTGCAAAGTGAAGTATGTTATGACGTAGCCATTTGTCAACCCGTGAGGTACTTTTTCGCAGTGCCGTTTTTTACCTTGAGATACATTGCATCACATACCATTATGTGCAGATGTGATAAAATTGTTTCGGAAGCGGTTTTCTGTAGGGTAGGTGTGCGTTCCCTATACGGGGAGGTTTTTCCATCATCGGTATAGTTTTTAATTTGTAAGTTCTCCTAATCTCTTAAAATTAAAGAATTAACATACATTCACAAATAAATTCACATATGTTAACTGTGTAAATACAGCAACATGTGTGAAAGGCATTTATGAATTAAAATGTCCACGAGATTTAAGACACAAATGAAGAGGATATTTTATCCTGTTCCGTACCTTCATAAGTTGAAATGATATCCTAGGTCCCAGTTCGAAAAGTCTGATGGCAGACTTAGATTCAGCAGCGGCGCCTCTCGACGCCAAGTTCTGGGGCAAAATCACTTGTGAATTTGGGTCATCCTCGAATTCACTCTCTGATAGCATGCCTGCTCTGTGAATAAAAGTAGATCTTTGAAATGCTTGTTTTTTTTTTTTTGGAAAAAAATTCAAATTCGTCACCCAAGTATAGTTAGCAACCCTGCAGCAGAGGCTGACTTCTGAAGGGCTTGAATCTGTATAAATAACGTGACTTTTTTTTATGAAAGAAATTTCTTTAATGCACCTGTTGCAGTTGAGGAAATACTGTTGCAACAACACATAGGCGTGATAATACTATGGTAACTTACTTATCAAAGAACTCTGACATGTCTTTACAACGATTCAAATTTGGAATTTTTCCTTGCACCATCTGTAAAATATTAGATTTCTTTTAGAAATATTTGTAAAGCACTTTCAGACAAACACAGATTGCAAATTTCCTTCAACTATAATTATTTACTGGCTGTCCTGCTATTGTGATCTAACATTTGTACAAGAAAAAATTATAATAATATGACCAATTTTCCACTTGATGAAACAACATGTTACACATGTTCGAAAGGAATTTTTAGAATCTCTATATATTTATTTTCCATTTAATTTATTGTTATATATAATTGGTGTTACTGTAATAAAAATCTAATATTTTTTAAAAGTTATTTTAATTTTTTAAGTCCAATTAAACACAAACTTCTAAACTTAGATGAGGAAACTTGAAACGGCATAAACTCGTACTTCAAAGGCCAATTTATTACCACACCTTTATTATTTACTTGTAACTACGTGAATCAATCTTGGGAAGTTAATTTTAACTTACTTCTAACTCTAACATCTAATGTCATGCAATTCAAAGTTCTGTAACACCATGTTCTGTAACCGCTGCGTTAATTCTTGTATAAATAATTATATAGTTATTGTCATATCTAAATGAAACTTTGTATGTAGGTACATGTAGTTTGGATGATGATACTATAATTTGGCATCTTGGAGCTGATCTGATGATAGAGCCAGGAGATGGTTAGTAGAATTCATTTTCACTTTTTTTACTAAACTATAATTATATTACTCTCAACTGATAGATAATCAAGTGCGACTATAGTCTTACTTAAATATTGGGTTTACATACCTTTTTGGTTCCTCTGTTAAGTCCAACAGGCGAGGCCCTGATAGCGTAGTGCCTCATATCAATGAGTTTAGTGGAGGGGTTGTAGTTCATGAGCACGCAACGGCGAATATCCTTTAGTTTCACCTAAAGAAACAAGATTTTGTGAAAGTATTAATAATGTACATATCTAGTACACAAGTTCTACATATCATGTACTTAGTATGACAATAAATATATACATATATATATTTATTTCACAAATTCCTTATATTATTCTAAACTACTACTTATCTATACACTCCTAAAGTTATTAATTAAAAGAAACATTAGAAGGCTTTTATGCGGAGTTGAGTTAATAATTTGTTGAAACCATGTTTAATTTGGACAATGCTGTTAATTCAGGAAACACATGAGGGTAAGGAGATGCAACATAACAGAGAAATAGACTGCGCTTTCTCTGATGTTACTCTACACTTGGTTTTGACAATAGACTGCTTACTTGGATAATAACCACATACACATTGATGCTTTGAAGCACTTGACACACTTGCAGCTTAACAAACTATAAGCCAGCCATAACAGACAACCATACTTACTGTGGTAATGTTGATTGTAGGGAACATGTTCTGGAACATAGTTGCCATAAGCTTCATGTGCATGCCCTCGCCAGAGAAGCTGTTCAGCACTATAAGAGGCGCGTGCTGGAATGCACGCATCATGACATACTGTTTTCGCAGTGAGGAGATCACATCCCGGGCCAAACTGTACTGTGAATAGAAACATAGTGTAAATGATATAAAAGAAAAGTTTTGAGATGTAGTTTGAGCAAGTGATCTTCACTGGAAAATTGGGATTGGTTGAAATTGCCATGTTGATAGCCGGAAAGTACAAAAATGACAAATAACCTATGTAGTTCTGCAATAGGGAATTCCCTTCAGTGCAAATCTATATACATATTATACAATGTATGTATTAAAAAAATGTATCAAGTATGTTTAAGTGTTAACACATTTTTTAACATGTATAATAATATTATATTGGGCTTTTTTGTATATCTAAATGTAGATCTGGCTACAGGGTAATGTGGAATATTCAAATAGTATTTTAATAGTTGTAGTAAATTGCATCTACTAGTAGGATCAAGAAGTCAACATGATCTGTTATTATTAGTGGTTAGTGATCCTGACTGCAGGTTCGATTCCCGCCCAGGACAAATAATTGTGTGATGAGTATGATTGTTTGTTCTTTGTCTGGATGTAATTTATCTATAATATGTATGTTTGTTAATCAGCTACCAAAGTACCGGCTCTGCCTAGTTTGGGATTAAACGGCCATGTGGGAGATGTGTGAAGTTATTATTATCTAATACCAAATGAAAATTATTAAACAGAAATAGAAACTATTAACTTACATTGTGTATCCTAAAAGTGAGTGTGGGTCCTCGAGGCAGCCGTGCCATCCTCATATATGTGCCAAGTTCAGTCTCTGTGAATAGCATCATATGAGATACATGTAGATATCCAGACACTGAAACAAAATCCTTTATTGTGTTTTTCTTTCTTTCCTGTAAAAAAAAAAATTGGACATTCCATGTATTCAAATAAAAAAATTAGAAACATCAAGCCAAGTAAGAGAATTTGTAATTGGGAAAGAGAAGATGGGCATTTTGAAAGTATTTTTTTAATGCTTGCAACATTATAATTTCTAATGTTTGCAACTTGGTTTTTGGCATAAAAAAAAATTCGCAATAAATAATTTGAATAAGAAAATATATCAGAACTAGCCACACCAAGCAGTGTTATCTGTGTTCATGGCCACTGCTCCGATCCTAAGTATAGTGGAGTGATGTTTCACAGCCTATATATAATCTTCCACAATATACTCTATCCAATCCAAAAATATTTGTTTGGAATCCGATTGGAAGTTCCAGAGCTTAGTGCGTTATATATTTTAATGGTTATTTAAGCATAAATCTTCTTACAAAATACTTAATGAAAGACTCTTAAAAGATGTTGATATTATAACTAGTATTCATACATGTTAAACTATGCATTGAAAAATTAACAAATAAAATATGTATGTATGTATTTTATTTGTTAACTATGTAGGTACATAGTTCATTAAACCTGGTCCTATCTAGAAAGTCAACTGCCAAAACTAAGATTTTTTCACAAAAAAGAACATTATTGATATTATTTGTATGTAAAATATGAATGTAATGATTATATATATAACAATATAGATATTTATAGAATAAAATAGATATATAGAATATCAGCGTCGCAGAGCGATCTGTGACAACAGCTGACGCAGGCACCCTATTTGTTCTTCGTTACCACCCTAGTGTGAAGACGAATGTTTATTACTATGTAGAAGATACAAATAAAATGTTTTTCTTTCTTTCTTTTATAAACAATACTAGCAACGTGGATCACACATTACTAGTATTCTTGTTAACCCCTCCAGCTAAGCTAAATGCTTGTGTTAGAAGTGGGTGAAAACGCATGAAAACTAACTTTTAGCTGCGCAGCCGTAAAAGGCTCCATAACTTTCCTGAAGTCCTTCATAAGATCAATCACATCCTTGCTGCACTGTCCGCGATGTATTACAAAGGAATGAGGAGCTTTCACCAAGTTCTCAGGCTCTAGAGACTCCTTCGAAGCCGGATTTTTCTTCACACATTTACCTTTGCGTTTACCCATTATTATTTAACACTTAAATTAAGGAACTTGTAATTATTATGCTGTATGTAGATCAGTGTTTTAGTTATTGTCACTTTACTCTTAAGTCATTGATTAATATTATCCCACGAGTTTTTATTTGAGGTTATAACATGCATTTTATTCGTAAGAATATAAGAATAAGGTTCGTGAGCAATCTGACACTTTTGAGTTTTGACCATGACAGTGATTGATGATGATGACAGTGACAAAACAACATTTTCGTTCTAAAATGTGTTTCTTTTAAAAGTTTATACTTAGTTGAGAATATGGATTTACCTAACAGAATGGCCTAAAGTGCACTTCGTCCAGTAGTTCGTAATTAAAATATGTTTCAAACTTATAATCTACTATCACTTTATGACGGACTATTGTGCAGTCTAAAGATATTATCTAAACATAATTGTTCCAATATGCCAAAAAATTATTTTTTATTTTTCTATGAACTTAGTGCCTCTGAGCCAAGAAGATCCTTTAAAATACCATTTCATTACATTTTTTAGATTATTACTCAACTTCAACTACTTCTTCATAATGTGCTATACAATCCTATTGCGTTCATTTACAGCCCTGTGCTCATTAGCATCAGCCGTATTCTCCAAATAATAACTTTTGACAATTAAATTATTATTAAATTCTATGCAGTAGGACTAACTACCACAATCTGTTAGATAGGGACGAACGGTTCTCTGTTTTAATTGTGGGTATTTTTTTTTAACCACGTCGATGATAAACAAGCATACGGTCCGCCTGATGGTAAGCGGTTACCGTAGCCTATGAATATCTAAGTCCAGGGCAGTACCGTTGCCCTACTCTTTAAAATCTGTACACAAGGAGTGTACATCTTTTTCTAGAAGAACCCCATATTATAGTAGGTCCCTTTGGTAAATCTCGACTATTTAAATGGTAATCTGTGTGA
The DNA here is from genome assembly GCA_949752705.1 of Callimorpha dominula. NCBI lineage: Eukaryota > Metazoa > Arthropoda > Insecta > Lepidoptera > Erebidae > Callimorpha > Callimorpha dominula. The sequence continues at coordinate 20,549,812 of OX457002.1, read as the reverse complement.
CAGGGTTCCCTAGTACAGATACCAGTCTCCCACAAAGGATCACCTTTTATTTTGATGTATGTATGTTTGTTAGATTTAAGATACCTTTGTGGCAGAGAAAAATAAACATTATTATTATTAAGGTTTAGATGAAATTGATTTTTTCAAGTGGCGCATATGTATCTTTTGACAGGTACGTAATGTACGTGGAGGTATAAAGAAAACACTGCAAAACAAATCAAAACAGCTTTATTTCTTGCTGGCTCATCTGTGGATTTTTGAAACTACACTAGGTATTCTTTGTCTAAGTCTCAATGTATTTAAAAGTGGGTTTGTTCAATTTATGTCACAATCAATTGATATACAAAACCCTCCCATGTTGAGATCTTAGATTACAATAGCTTAAATATATAAAAAAGAATAAATACATATTTTAAGGAAATTGGTGCTGTGTACTTTAACCACAGTTGGATTTGTACCAGCTTAGTAAAACCAAGTTGAGTAACATGAAAAGAAGTGAATTTGAAAGGTTGAACCCCTCTTGGCAGTCTGCCGACAAGTGGGGTTTAACCATAGTCATGTGATACCCTTAAGTCATAATAATGCATTGTTGATATAAAATAAAAAAAAATAAAAAAACACTGGTACTTGGAACTAGACAAGGTGGACAACCCATCATTGGGGGTCTCGTGGACTTCTTACTTATCCACCATCATGGCGCTTACTTAATAACCAAGTACGCATAGAGCAAGGGACACATATTCTTTGATAGATCAAATCAAATGGTTGTAGTTATTGATCGAATAATGAAAAAATAAAGTGATGATTGCAATTATGTGTTGTTGTGTCCTGCGCCTCACATCGAATAGTGTACAAAACTATTCAGTCAATCTTTTTCTGATTGACGATCTTTGTTAGTGTTGCCACATTGTCGATAGTTTGGCAACACTAAGGTTATTGTAACGTTGACCGATACTTATACCAATACTAAACTAGCGAACGATACATATAAATACAATCAAAGTTGACGACACAGTACCACCGATTATATGATAGTAAAGCATAACAGATGGCTCCAAAAAAACTTAATTATCACCTCAAACTTCATCCCGCAACATTTAGCTTAAGGTGAATGCATAGTCTGAGGTTCTCCTAAAAGCATTACGAGCGTAACTGCTGTTTAGGCGTAGGTATAATATTTTGTACTACACCGCGTAGGGAATCAGCTTCCGATATACTGTAAACACATTTGATATTACCGTCAAAATTATCAACAATATAGCAAATAATAGTCATCAATGCGGTCGATCCATGTTATTTATTTGTGTAGATAATGTTGTGGCGCATTAGTGTACAGTTGATACCCACTTATTTATTTGCCATGGAGTATCGATACATTATATAATCAAAGGTATGGTAACATTAACGTGTGGTATGGTAACATTACCATATGTTGTAAAAAACCAGTGGCCGCCTTTCTTCAAAGTAAGGAGCACCATCTTGTATGGAACGCAAACAGAAAGTGCCCATCAGAAAGCAGTAAACAATAGTACAGCCAATAATGTATGCCATACAGCCAAGAATGATCAACCAACTAAGGCAATCCCCCTCAGTTTAGTCAACATATTTTAGTAACAATAATAGTTCAGCCAATGCTCGACACGTATTTCCAACTGTTTGACATCCCTAGCTTCAGTAGTTAGAAAGCCATCAGGGTAAAATAAGATCTTGCAGTGTTACAACACATAATAGTCTGATGTGTTAATTATGGGCAACGATTTTATTTAATTAATTTTAAATGAGATTGATTAGACTAATTAAGTAAATTTAGTGGAGCCAGACAAAGTGCGACGTTTAAGATAAGACATTCATCATAGGTGATAGCAAAACACACGGTTTAAGGGAATCACACGACTTTAAACTCACCAATAGTTTATTAATCGACTCGACTAGTTGGAGCAAAACTTTCCCCCCACCACCGTCTACCATGGTTTACTGGTACATTACAAATTCGACAGAGAGAAAGCGTATGGTACAAAACATTGACTTAATACGTAATGTTAATACGGTTAGTAAACGCATGGTAGTGGTGTTACCAATCACAAAATATTGGTTTATTGAGTTCTCTATCTTATTTTAAGTGCAGTAAGGTGCAATATCGATACCCAACTATACTACTATTTTTGCATTTGAATTTAAAACGAAAATGTATTTGGTAGCAAGATTCACTCTAAGAGATTTTCGTATGGTATTAACTAACTATGCACCGTCAAAGGTATGAGGCGTGTCTGGCAACGCCATTGTTGTGACGTCTGTGTATTCGCACGACGTCGCGTCACGCCGTTATACACCCAGACGGTAGACCGTATATAATGGATTGAACACCAACCAAAATATACAAAACATCTTACATTAAGAAGGTGCATTAGAAAATATACATAAAATAGGAAAAAAAAATTGTTTCGTTGAGAGGAACTAGATACATTAATATAAATTCATTTCGCAATATTTCGATAACCGCCTGGCTGGCGCAGAGCGGGTTATTTACATTGATCATTGGTAAGTAACAATTTTTTTTTTTAATAGTTACGGAATATAAAAAGCCCCTAATTTTCGCCTATTAAATTAGCTACTATCTATAGTCCATTCTATATTATATCAGTTAAATACCGTATCATTAAATTTTATTTAAAAATTATATTTATAATGTGTACACATGAAGACGGCTGAAGTAACACTGATTACATAGACCGTCAGTGCACTAGTAGGATCGATGTAAACAAAGTGATGTTTACAAACCGTTTAATTAATGTAAACACTCTTTTTTGTTACCTTACACAAGACGATAATCCTACTTATAATATTTGATAACACATTGATCGATTGATCGGAAAAATCACGAAATATCACAAGGGGGGGGGGGGATGTAATGAGATATCACGTGTATTTATTTTTTCGTAAAACGCGCTGTTTTTGGAAATTAAAAATACACGTAATTTTGGTTGGGGGGTGGCGTTAGTCTAAAACCTCACTACGTATCACCAGGGGGGAGGGGGTGGGGTTAAAAGTTGCTAAAAAACATCACGTGATTAATGGTCGGCCCCATAATTATAGAGTTGAGTCGCCAGGATTACTTGGGAAGTGCTGATAACATTTCAGTATATTAATTATATATCCAGTACAAGTAAACTAACAATTGACAATCATTTTTTAAATAAGAAGCATCTATACTCAGTCTATTCGTTTATTTTCTTTTTGACAGTTGCTTGAGAACATACATAACTGTGCAAGAGTTTGTTAATTAAACTTTGAAATGGGCTGTTACAAAAATATATGATTACCTATTTTCGTTTGATTGTGTTATTTATAACCATTCAAAGACATTATGATACTGTACATGTATGCATAAAACGCCTTTCCACTATAGAAATTTGCAAATTTTATTTAATTTATTGAAAAGTTTAAACTTAGACTAATGAAGAAATGAAAGATGATACATAGATTCGCACTTAACTCCTTTGTTATATTAATTATTATCAATTCTATGTATAATATATTAAACGTTGGTATTATAATTTATTAAAGAAGTTCAGCATTTTTAGCTAAAATTAGCATTTTACTTTTTCAAATCGATTAAAAGTTCCTCCTAAACAAAATCGATTGTTATTTTTAGTCAGATCGGCAATACTTTTGGCCATCACTAATTGACTACTTATCGAACTGTCAAAAAGAAAATAAATGGACAGAGTATCGACAAAAGTATGCGACTATAATATCCCCTACGCTATACCATTAAAAGATATCGGTGATCGCAGTAGATTGTTATATAACGAACGGTAAAGAGGAATGTATTTATACTATTGTTTACTTATATATTATTAATAGCGACAGCGACTATCGAATAGCTCTGATAGCAACTACCTTGCGAGTTCAGTAAAAAAGTAAAAGTTGCCTTAAGAAAAAAGATTGTTTACATTATAATTAAATCCGTTTGTAAACAAACTACAATTAAAGGTGGACGACCATATACATTTGCACATTGGCAATAAACAAAACAATGGTGTTTTGAAAACATTATATTCTGTTGAGTAGTTACATGCTTGCGAAACACCAGCGCGCAAATCATAGTTTCATAAGAACGTATGTGTGTAAAAATATTGTAACAATAAAAATACGCTTATTTAAAAAAAACTATGTATTTTTACGAGATCAGTCATTTAAATATGGTGATCAGTATTACTTTAGTCTTCTTACAAAACAGAACATTACTACATAAAATAAATCAACTTATTTGCAGCTTAGTTCTGAAATCTTAACATGTCAAGATGATATTAAAATAAAAAAACCGGAAGGTTCCGCAAGCAAACAAACTTATATGTAGATTTGTCAGAAGACAAACTTAACTTCGCGGTTTTAAAAGTTTATACTCTCCCACAGATATACGACACCTTTCCTACCGCAAATTTTAAGTTTGTAATCATAAATAATATTTGTTTATGTTTATGTTATATCACATAAAAACAAATTAACGACTTTTGGATTTTTCCCTTCACTTGTACCTTGCTTCTTACTAAAATTTCATGTTTATAAGTCAATGGGAAGTACCCTATATGTGTATTTCATATTAATTTGAACTTGATGCCTCCATGGGGTCTTGATAAAAAGGGTCTTGACAGACAGACAGACGGACAACAAAGCGATCCTATAAAGGTTCATTTTTTTCCTCTTAGGACCTGGACCCTAAAAATATATAAATTTCCACATATCGGTAAGACATAGACATTTCATTCACAACCTCTACAGTTATGAGAGCTAAGCTACAAATAAATCAGATCCGTACACTATGCATACAATGTGACAATGTGAAAATGAATATCATTAATACAAGTACCTTCATATATGACAAAGTGGTACAAAGTTCAAGCTTCAAGCTATTAAAAAAAAATCGTGTCGCGGAGTTAGTAACACAGACTATTAACAATTAGTTAAGTGCAAAAAATCATAGCCGCGAGTTTTCTAATATTCCGTTACAAATCGACATACTATAATATATTTTTTTATTTATAATTCCAAATTGTAATGATGTCATGGCCTAGGTAGTCGTAAAGCCACAATAGATGATGATTGATTAATATCATATGGGGCAATATATTATGCACGTGGACATATATTTCATTAGGGATGTGCCGAACGCGACACGTCGCCCAACTACCAACATAAATATTATAAGGTAATTTACTCATTAAGTTGGCTAAATTAATCCATTTCTAAACCTGTAATATTCCCTGCGACTTTTTAGGTTAAATAGTAGTGAATATTAATTATCGGTTGACTAATCGACTAACAGACACACCCCTAGCTCGTAATCTAAGCATAGGACCGCCCGGTTTGCGGCTCTTCAGTCATCTCAACATCTATATGTAACAAAACTAGTATTTATGAATCACATAAATGTGCAACCACACCGTTTGTGGTTCAAGTTTTCACGATAAACTACAAAAAGCTACACTCCCTTCGAACAAAGCGTCACAAAAATACTACAAAGAATCGTGTAGACGTAACAGAATATGTTAAAATCGAGCAAAATGATCGATAAATTAATAACAAAATATGTTATATGCAAAAAAATATAATTAAGGTGTCGTTCGCGGGCCGTTGGTAGGCGCCCGCGGGCGAGGTAGTCCAATTTTATGAACTAGGTATATTACAAAATCGTTGCGATGTTATATTGGTGCCTGCATCAGTTTCGTCCAAACCATAGCCAAGTCGTTTAATGTTGATCCATCTGGAATTAAAAGGATTTATTTCTATTAAGGACATATTATTGCTTGCCTTTTTGTCTGGTTGTTTTGACTACAATGCAAGTACAAAAAAAATATGAAGATGTCCCAGTTTTATTTTCAAATTCAAGTATATGATCGTATGAGGAGTTTCTCATCAGATAGAGATTAGTCAATAATGTCAGAGCCGCAATTGCCTATAGCATTATAGTTGAATAAGTCTAAGATATTATGATCAAAGAGAAAAAGGAAGGAAGAATTATTGGGCTTTGTCAAATTAAAAAACAAAACAGGATGCCCAAACTACAGCAGTTTATAACAGCTTTCTCAGGAAGGGAGTTCTGGGGCAAGAAAAGCAGCTGTTGTTATCCGCAGTTGGACAACCCGGCATTATGCATTATAGATAATTCAGTGTTGCTACCGGTCGCAAATACATTGCAATCTGAAACAATGCACAGCCAAACAATAACAACTGACTGACTATGACTAAAATCAGCTCATGAAATTGCTGAGGGTTTGAATCTAGAGTTGCGTCTTCCAAGAACAGCTGGCCGCTAACATCACGGGGAAATCATCTAGCTACTTCGTTAAGCGTGTATTTTCGTTAGTTGCTATATATTCCGTATTTGGATTCTATATTATTTTCGTTTAAAGGCGAGGTTCTGCAAAGGCCAATAGTGCGCTTGCTTGCGCAAGCGTTTGGGCTTTCATTGTTACATTCTGCTCAATAATAAAAATTACAGCTCCAAAATTAAAAAAATATATGTAGGAAGTATCAAAGTTTTATAAATTAAATGTTATCACATCACAAGCCGAACTGTAGCGTACTTTTAGGATAAAACTTTGGACATAAAAGTATTATGCCAACAAGCAAAACTTTTCTATCCAAAGGTAAAAACAGCCCTAGAAATTTTAATGGCAATTCCTTAAGCCACGGCTACCATTGAAAGGTCTTTCAGTACAATCAGACGCGTAAAACATGGCTGAGGTCAACAATGACGGAAGACAGGTTAATTTGGAATTGGTTCGCTTAGTGTACAAAAAAAAAACCTTGTAAACAATATGGACGAATCTTCCACGAGAGACGTAATATGTACGTACGACGTACTTTTCCATATGTCTAATAAAACAATTTAAAGACATCTAGTCTTTGTGTAGTGTATAGGGCAAAACAAGTGGCTTTAGATCCCTGGGGCAAAACTAGTGCAGCGGACCCGGCTTTAGATCCCTGGGTCAAAAGCTGAACCATATATTAATAAATAAAAGTGAATGGCTAAATGTGTTGCTAAGAGCAAAACTCGAGAAAGGCTGGACCAAATCGGATAATTATTTTATTCAAATACTCCTTGTAGTCAGAGGAAGGTTCTTATGAAGAGAAAACTTGAAAAAAACAATGAGATGCTATAGTATATATAAGTTTAATATCTTTTGACGAACGACGTCTGTCGGGTCCACTAGTGTATAATACAATTTTTTTTTTCTTTTTTTTTTTAAAAAGACTACTAGTAACATGGGTCACACATTACTAGTATTCTTGTTAACCCCTCCAGCTAAGCTAAATGCTTGTGTTAGGAGTGGGTTCACGCCGGTAGTGCACTGGGTGGGGTTCGAACCCGCAACCACTTGATCGCAAGTCCGACGCCTTAGCCATTACGCCACCGCCCCTTTCCATTGCACACATACACACATACCCACACGCACTGTGCTTTTCATAAAGTTGCTGAATACAGTTTTACAACTCTTTAATTGCATGGAAACTTTTTGAGCACAATGAAAAAAAACAATTGTGTGGCAACATAGAAGTTTGACCCAAGTCTACAAAGTTATACAGTAGTTATCTTGAAACAGGATGTGTTTAGAACAAATATTATTAAGAGATGAAGAAAATTATCTTAAAACTTTGTGTATATTATAGTTACTTGCAGGTTGAAAAGAAAAGTCTTAAGATTAAATGTACATACTTGTTCTTGTCCATTTGTCTCCTGAGATTTCATCACATCTGGCAAATCCGGTGGCGAGGAGTAGGCAGTCAGATCCAAAGCTTCAAATTCGCCACTTTCTTTCCTGTAACATTAATTACATTTTATGTTAGTAAAATGTTTAACTCTCAAGTTGTAAGTCTCTGTAATTTGACTGTTTTCTTAGATTTGTAGTACTTTAGTGCATGTATGTGACTGGTATTTCTCACCAAGATTCTGTAGTCCAATTTCTCCTGTATACCTTTTACATTTGTGTATGGCGTGGCGTTTAGACAGAACCCTAATTCTTATTCAAATGTAAAAGTAACCCAAGCTAGTCTTTATAACATCATGTACACTTCAAACCAAACGCCGAAAACGCACTTGTGACTCTTGAGTTGCAGGTGTCCATGGGCGGCGGTAGTCACGTACCATCAGGTGATCTCTGCTCGTTTGCCCCACAAAAAAAAACGATTTGTTAAGTGCAAAGTTTATCGTGCCTTATAGGATCTGTATTCCACATTTAATTTGAATCCACAAAAAAATATGTAAGTCAGGTAATGTAGTCAGAAGAATTACCGTGTTGCAAGGCCTTTAATGGATTTGCGGATAGAATGACAAATTTGATTAAGAAAAATACTTGTGTCAGACCCCATCGAAAGCCTAAGGATTCAATGTGTAAGATCAAAGTCACAGTTTGAGGCACAGAAGAATTGGTGATTTAAAAGAGTAATCCTGAGTTTGTTAGCCTGATTCAGATGCCCAAACCCAATTTATCTTCTCACAAGGCTCAAGTATTTGGAATGATTGGATATTTTATGAAATAAAGATATTTAACTTTGACTTGTAAGGTATCACTGGGAAGTGATGGCAGTTGGAATATAAAATGAAACCTTATCATCGCTTGTCTTGTATCGTCGTGTGTAGTCTCGGAGTGTGGAAGCATGATCTTCCTTTGCACAATCAATGAGTAGGTATTGCGGATTAGTGCTCGTATTATAGTCTCCTAAGAATTACCTTGACCTTCCGGCACTACTAATATAGTTGTGTTTCTGGTGAAGAACTCATAATTTTTACTTTACTTGTGCTGTGAGAGATTCTTGTCAAATTTAGTGATTGTTTGTTTTATGGTATAGGGGGCAAACGAGCAGACGGGTCACCTGATAGCAAGTGATCACATTGGCTCATGGACGTAAGTAAAAAAAATCAACCCCGTTTTGGTTGACAGAATATTCGGTAATAATAGAATCAAAAACTGTACCGTAAAGCCAATCCAATGGGTGCTGGACACTGGGCTTTAGCTGTAGCTGATGTCAAGCCATACTCTGCAAGTGTCTTTTCATCCTCCATCAGTTGACTGTCCTTATTGAACAGCATCTGGGCTGGTGGAGTCACCTTTAAGATACCTGTGAAATATCAAATTTTTCAGCTGTAATATGTGCACTGCAGCTATACTTACAACAGAAAATATCTTATCTGTCACATTCGCTGATGACACTGCTGCAGTTTGCAACCATAAAAACACCAATGAAGCATCCTTAGTATTACAGAGTCACCTGAACAAAGTCAGCAAATGGATGGAAAAGTGGCGCATTAAGACTAACTGAAACGCATGTCACCTTTACTTTAAGAAAGGACAACTGCTCAAAAACAATCACTCAAGATTCAATAAAATACCTGGGCATGCATCTTGATAGGAAGTAAACATGGAAAACACATATCCAAAAAAACGAGAAGAGTTGAATATACAGCTCAGAAACCTAAACTGGCTAGTAGACAGAAGATCATGTCACCATGGGAAATAAGATACTCATCTATAAAACTATAATCAAGCCAATCTGGATGTATGGCATTGAGTTGTGGGGAACAGCAAAATAACTCTAATGTGGAGATTTTACAACGTACCAAAATAAATCACTGAAACTTATGACTAATGCACCTCTATTTATCAGAACCAGTGAACTGAATGAGTACACAGAAAAGAAAACAGTCAAGGAGGAAGTTGAACACAGAGGCAGAGTATATAAAGACCGTTTAAAAGCTCACACTAACACTCTAGAAATGGTGTTATGTGAACCGGTAAATGAAAGAATGCATAAAAGGCAACACATATGGGACTTTGTTGATTGACAAATCCTATTTAAATAAGAGACAGTTTCCTCACTGGAGGAACAGTTCTCTTCTGACAGTGGCAGTGTGAGACTATGAATATTGGTATTTTTTATTATAATGATTGTTTAATTATTAAAGTATATACTACCTTCACTTAATTGGTATACTTTTCAGGTTTGAAGTAACAATAGCATTATACCATGATACTTTAGCAAGATAAATAGTAGCAAGATATTTTATCTAGACATTTTTTTTGTTTTCAATTGCATTTTCTTCAGAATCTCTTATTTCCCAGAACTCTGGAAAGTCTCAGAAATCGTTATGATCCTCTCAAAGCTATGGGAACGAATTTTCCTCAAAAGACTCAGTGAGGTTACAGCCGAGCTCGACATCGTACCAGAGCACCAGTTCGGATTCCGTAAAGCACACTCAACCATCGAACAGGTACATCGCGTGTACCATTCAGTTACACAATGTTTTGAGAACAAAAAATATTGCTCCGCTGCCTTTCTAGATATGCAGCAGGCCTTTCATCGAGTCTGGCACAAGGGTTGTCTGCGCATCGATGTACAGCACTAGCTGGCAGGGGTAGCGTGTGCGACCGCTGAAGCCGGCCGATGTTCTCGCGGCGTGACATTACGACCAACGCAAGCGCAACGTAACGTACGCCCGTGCATCTATTTACAAAGAACTTATATTACTGTAATACAGTGCAATACCAGAAGAACTATAAATCAGTATATACAGTCCACTCGGCATCATTTATACATATACAGTCCGACATATAAGGATCCAACAGGGTCTGTTTTGCAAAATCAAGGAAAAACTGCCACACTCGGTGTTTCACATCCTAGAGTCTTACCTCGCTGATAGACTTTTTCAAGTCAAACTAGGCGATGCCAGAAAGAAACCACATACTTTGAGAGGACAGTGAGGCACTGGCCTGGCAACCTAAATCTGTCAACGCATCTGATGAATCAGTCTGGTGACTGATTGCAGATTAAATAAACACAAAAAAAAAATGCGTTTTTATATTTGGGTGTAATAGTAGATTTGTGTATTTTTAAACTTGTTTCTCAAAGTGACAGGAATAGATAAAAGTTCTAATTATTTTTATTTGTTGTTATTATTAATCAGTGCCTGGGAGACCGAGCTTCGCTTGGTAGCTTTTTGTAAAATTGTTATTTTTTTTGTTTATAAAATTGCGTTTTTTACAGAAAATACAACTATGCAGTTGAACTTAAAATGCAAAACTGTTAGAGCTGTTTCCGAGATAACCCAGACATAAATACATACATAAATAAATACAAACACACAATAATTGCTTGTTTAAAGTAATAAGATTTGGAAAGCCATTAGCGTTAAAGTTGAATCCTCACTTCTCTATTGTGGTAGACAAACAATGGTTAAAGGTGTTACCATAGCCTACAGACCCTTATAATAACACCAGTGGTATCTTGCACATTGCCAACCACTGAAACAGTAAAATGTAGCTTATTTTGCTGCACTAGCAGCACAGAACAATTACAAAAAAAAAAAGAGTTCAATTCAAGTATTTGTGTTAGACCTGTTTCAATCAAAGTCATATGACAAAGTTAAAAATGTATAGGGTCCATTGGAATTCAGCTAAATCATTCAGAGCATGTAATCAACTGTGGGTTTTGGAGAAGATTAAAAAAAATTAGTAGTTCCCTAAATGAGTTTCCAATACCTCTTAGTTCTTTTTCTATATTGAAATCTATATTTTTTAAACATTTTTTTTTTAAATAATTAATATAACATGACATTAATTTACAAAAAATTATATGTAATTCTAAAACTGTATGTAATGTAAATGTATTCTTTATAATACTCAAATAAAATTTGTGATAAAAATTTAAGACCCTATAATTAGTAACTAGTATATATCACCCGTAAATATTTTCTTATAGATTTCGAAATTAAATAAGAAATCAAATATCAACAGATACCTCAACTAACTATTTCCCACATACATAGAATAAATATATATAACACAACTATAAAAAATTCAGAACCACAATGGTACAAAGAAACTGTTATCTGAAATTAAGATTATAATATAAATGTAATCAGAGTGCAAAGTCTAACAATTGAAGAACACATATGTTTTAATATTAACTGGGAGTGCTTCACTTACTTGGAAAACAGTTTCAAAGTTTTATTTTGAAAATATACTTCAAGTATAACAACAAATACAAGGCCTTATATTTACCTATTACATCTGAAAATATGCAGTCTCAGTGACACTTTTACAATGGAAAAGGATGAGTGTTTTGACAGAGAGTTCAAGAATGTTAGATAATAATATGAACAATGCAGAATAACACAAGGCTTGACAACAAAACCTACGCTGCGCGCCCGACATTGTATCCTGACTATAAATAGAATTTTCTTTTACAGCGACAATCGCACTCACCTTCGATCATTTTCTTCAATTCTAGCACAGTTGTCGTGTCCTTTGCGTCGGTAAAGATGGTTAATTTTTTTCGCCTAATCATTAGAAAGACATCCTGAAAACAAAATCCGTTTTTGAGGTTACACCTTTCAAGCCAAAATCGCACGTCAATTTATCACTGATTAAAAAAAAAAATAACACCGTCACTGCAGAAAGTACACTTCTGGGAACTTACCATGTTGAGTTTATAATTATTTAATATTAAACTATTAAGTTTTATGAAAAACTCTTCAAGGCGTACCTACGAAACGAAATTATAGCGAAGTGACAACTGCATCAACTGCTAGTTGCCACCACAGATTATCACAATTTTTAAACTAACCAATATTTATTAGGTAGAGTCTGTGCGAAAAGAGAACCGGCCTGGCGTTTGTGCGAACTATATTATGATTTTTACATGGTAACTCAACTCACTTCTTATGGTACGTTTACACGCACGCCGTGCAGCCTGGCAAGCAGCATGGCACGCAGCTCGGCGCGCAGCCTGCCACGCAGCGTGCCACGCAAGTTTTTCACACCAGGGCTGCCAGTAAAGACAACTTATTTTATACCGCTAAGACTCGGAAATCATACAAAATCATGTACTATTATACAAAATCAGTGTTGTACAACTTTAGAACGTCACTCTTTGGGGATTTTAGTAAAAGGTGTTTTAACTTTAACGTATAAGGATTTAACAGTTTATCACAGACATGATTTGTTTTAAGTATCTCTATGTGTATGTACGTACTTTTTACGCTATAACATCAGCAATGACATTGTATCCAATTATGCAATGCAATCTACTATACAAACAGGATACAAAAGATAACCGATATTATACCAATTTTGTATCCAATTTACAATCTGGCAGCCCTGTTTCACACACTTGCAGGCATGGTCCGTAGGGTATTAGTGTTCTGTGGACATGGTAGTCAGTGCAAACATGGGAGACGATGTAGACGTAGATCTCGTGGGAGCTACTGCTTTGGCCTTGATCTATATTTATTGAAAAAAAAAACAGCCTGACATAATTATGCATGCGAAATTTTACTTAAAACTATTAGGTTTTACAATTAAAAAATCATTTATGGTGTAAAAACACTTTTCAAGTAGCCAAAACTTTAAATTTGATTTTTTTATTTGACATGCGTTATAACTATTTTTACATCGAAGAGTGCTTTTACATAATTCGTTTCTTACTTTAGTGGGATCTCTTTGAATGAATTTACTATCCTCGCTAACTTTTGAATATAATTTTTTATTATTTCTAATAAACATGAACATAATTAACCATGATAAGCATTGGGGGCGGCTTCTTCATTAAATGTGTTTCGTAACTGTTTTAAGGCATACATAAATCTATTTTATTTACTGCACATCATTGATATGCGATTAGTTACAATTCTCTAATCGTCAATCAATCAATACTAACTTTAATCCTATGAATTGGCACTATTTTGTTTCATATTGTTTTGGGCCCTGATAAACAATATTTATTTTTACTAAAAGAATAGTTCAGAAACATCTTTCTGAAGTCTTCTTTTGCTTTCGATTCATGCATGATAAAGGTTCAGACCACTCCGATATATTTGGTGTCGTCAAAAATTAATTTCGATCGTTACGTCGTCTGTATGCCACGAAGATGAAAACTATACTAACGCGGCCGAGAGCGTGTGTGTGTGTGTGTGTAAACAGGCACACAAGCACATTCACCCTTTGAAGTGTGTCAAAAAACCGACAGTCGTCCCGATCGGCGCCAAGCGCGTGCACATTCACGCAAGCATGCACAAACAGCCTGTTCACATGCTTGCGTCGTTGAATGTCGGTTTGAACGCGAGCGTGTGAACGCAGGCGTTAGTCGTCCCGATCGGCGCCAAGCGCGATCACATTCACGCAGGCATGCACAAACAGCCTGTTCACACGCTTGCGTCGTTGAATGTGCTCGTTGAATGTCGGTTTGAACGCCAGCGTGTAAACGCGCCATAACGCCTGCGTTCACACGCTCGCGTTCAAACCGACATTCAACGACGCAAGCATGTGAACAGGGTGTTTGTGCATGCTTGCGTGAATGTGCACGCGCTTGGCGCCGATCGGGACGACTGTCGGTTTTTTGACACACTTCAAAGGGAGAATGTGCTTGTGTGCCTGTTTACACACACACACACGCTCTCGGCCGCGTTAGTATAGTTTTCATCTTCGTGGCATACAGACGACGTAACGATCGAAATTAATTTTTGACGACACCAAATATATCGGAGTGGTCTGAACCTGTATCATGCATGAATCGAAAGCAAAAGAAGACTTCAGAAAGATGTTTCTGAACTATTCTTTTAGTAAAAATAAATATTGTTTTATCAGGGCCCAAAAAAATATGAAACAAAATAGTGCCAATTCTTAGGATTAAAGTTAGTATTGATTGATTGACGATTAGAGAAATGTAACTAATCGCATATCAATGATGTGCAGTAAATAAAATAGATTTATGTATGCCTTAAAACAGTTACGAAACACATTTAATGAAGAAGCCGCCCCCAATGCTTATCATGGTTAATTATGTTCATGTCTATTAGAAATAATAAAAAATTATATTCAAAAGTTAGCGAGGATAGTAAATTCATTCAAAGAGATCCCACTAAAATAAGAAACGAATTATGTAAAAGCACTCTTCGATGTAAAAATAGTTATAACGCATGTCAAATAAAAAAATCAAATTTAAAGTTTTGGCTACTTGAAAAGTGTTTTTACACCATAAATGATTTTTTAATTGTAAAACCTAATAGTTTTAAGTAAAATGTCGCATGCATAATTATGTCTGGCTGTTTTTTTTTTCAATAAAAATACATCAAGCCCAAAGCAGTAGCTCCCACGAGATCTACGTCTACATCGTCTCCTATGTTTGCACTGACTACCATGTCCACAGAACACTAATACCCTACGGACCATGCCTGCAAGTGTGTGAAACAGGGCTGCCAGAGTGTAAATTGGATACAAAATTGGTATAATATCGGTTATCTTTTGTATCCTGTTTGTATAGTAGATTGCATTGCATAATTGGATACAATGTCATTGCTGATGTTATAGCGTAAAAAGTACATAGAGATACTTAAAACAAATCATGTCTGTGATAAACTGTTAAATCCTTATACGTTAAAGTTAAAACACCTTTTACTAAAATCCCCAAAGAGTGACGTTCTATAGTTGTAGAACACTGATTTTGTATAATAGTACATGATTTTGTATAATTTCCGAGTCTTAGCGGTATAAAATAAGTTGTCTTTACTGGCAGCCCTGGTGTGTAAAGCTTGCGTGGCACGCTGCGTGGCAGGCTGCCCGCCGAGCTGCGTGCCATGCTGCTTGCCAGGCTGCACGGCGTGCGTGTAAACGTACCATTAAGTTTGCGAAGGGAAGTTTTTTTTTTTGCTATTTCAACTGTTCGTTAACTGTTCTTCATTGTGCGATGAAATTTTTTTTTTGTTCATTGAAAATAAATTGAAAATAAAAAAAAATGAAAAAAACGACTTCTCCCCGCCAACTGAAGACAGCCAGATAGGGGAGAAATCGTTTTTTTCATATTTTTTTTGTTCTTTCAACCGTTTGTTAACTGTTCTTACCGTCTTACCTGTTCCGTCAAGATTTTTATTTCTTCGATCTGATTTTTTTTTATTATTATTAAAAAATTACCCTTAAGTTGGCGGGGAAAAGCTTTATTTTGTAATTTTTTTTTGCTATTTCAACTGTTCGTTAACTGTTCGTCATTGTTCGATTTAATTTTTTTTGTTCGATCTTAGTTTTTTTAAATAAAATAAAACATTACCCTTAAGTTGGCGGGGAAAAGTCGTTTTTTTTTATTTTTTTTTTGCTATTTCAACTGTTCGTCATTTTTCGATCAATTTTTTTTTGTTCGATCCTAGATAACTAGCATAGTTTAGGTTAGGTTAGAACTGTGACCATAACACAGCGTGCCGCGGCAGCGGCTGGCTTTTTTTTTTTTATAACTAGGATCGAACAAAAAAAAAAATGATCGAACAATGGCATGACGAATAGTTAACGAACAGTTGAAATAGCAAAAAGAATATAAAATAACGATATATCGACGCCAACTTGAGGTTATTCTTTTTTTTTTGAGCCCAAGACCGAACAAATAAATTAATAAACATTTTGATTGAGCAATGACGAACAGATAACGAACAATTGAAATAACAAAAAAAAATGTAAAAAACGACTTCTCCCCGCCAACTTTAGACAGCCCCCATTTCTGTAGGGATGTTAAAAAATTTTCGATTATTAAAAAAATCGATTATTTTTTCTATAAAAATCGATTTTTCGAATCGATTTTAATATTTCCAAAAATCGATTTATTAGAAATCGATTTTTGGATCACTGTCGATTTATTTTTTCGTCTGCAACCCGCCGGACTGACTGAGTCTGGAGCGTGATGTGAATCACTTATTTATAATACATTAAATTTTAACGCCATCTGTGCATCTACGATGGCAGTACTTCCTTCTTTCTATGCTTTGTACAGAGTAAACAGTTTATTGAAGAACATTCATCACTAAGGGTGATTGATCATTAATAATTAGAAGGTCAGAGAGAAGAAAGAAAAAATGTTCATTTTGGCAACACAAAAAATACAGGTAGGTGACATAAAACAATGTTGCAGCTTCATTGCCAAAAAATATTAATTAATTCAAATAAAAACTTTCAATACTCTAATAAGTCAAAGTATGTGAGGAAACAGATGAAATGTAGTGTTTTTGCTGGTCATTTATATTGATAGTATTGAATGAGTTTTTTAGGTTAGGTTAGGTTAGTTAGTTCATTTATTTATGAGTTTTATGACCAACCAGAATAATTATCATCATAACTTTTTTTAATGTGAAAACGTCTTTAGGCACGTTGCGCACTTTTGCAATGGGGAAAAAGCACTGAACTCGTGACCGTCACCCTAATAATACATATATAGATCCACTAGAGGGCGCTAATCTAAACATTGAGTTCTATCAGCTCCTTATTAATTAATGTTTAAAAATATATTTAGTTCAATATGACTGGCCTGTTGGTGTAGTGGTTAGTGGCCCTGACTGCTAAGCCAGAGATCGTGGGTTTGATTCCCACCCAGGACAAATAATTGAGTGATGAGCACGATAATTTGTTCTGTGTCTGGGTTTAATTTATCTATAATATGTATGTATTTAGAAATATATAAGTACGTTTATCAGCAGTCTGGTTACCATAGTACAGGCTCTGCCTAGTTTGGGATCAGACGGCCGTGTGTGAGATGTGTGAAGTTATTATAAAAAAAAATAAAGTACTTATTGTGTGCACCATTCATATGGTAAAATAAAAAAATTATAACGCCTACTATAGGCGTTATAAATTTTCTTAATAGCGAATACCTTTATTCAAAACTTCGTTGACACGACACGCCGTTTTAAGTTTTCACTTTTGTCGGCAGTCCCATGACTTACATTTTTAATTTGTCACTTTTTCAGTTTGTTTGGTTGTGATAAAAGTAATTAATTTCTTACTTTTTCCATGACTTACATGCCTATGTTACATACATCGGTAATTTGATTAGGGTCCATAAAAATTGGTTTACCTTAGTTTAGTTCGTTTTAATTTAGAAAAATGTCACAAAATAAGATAGAAGATATACAAATTTTGTAATTATGGCAGAAATTGACAACATTTTCCCAGCACCAAAAGCAGCTCTTACTTATTCGGAGAGAGGTCGTAAAATACTTGCGGTGGCTTCTTACTGTCGATCTTTAGCGGATTATTTTTTTGTTTGAACAAAATTTCAACGTGCAAAAGGTATAAAAAAAATATATTATTTACGGAAAAATTATGTCCATCATTGAAAAATTCTTGCATGAAATAGTTAACTTTTTAACACGATTCTTAAAAAAAAATATTATCCGGATCAATGTTTTTAGTTAAGTAAAAGTTGCCATTGTTGACAATCTATGTAGCTGAACACGCCTAGCGTGTTCTCGGCATTGTATGTAAAACATTTTTTTGTGGAATTTAAAAATTATTGTAGCACAGGAGCCACTTCTTTGGTTAACTTCTGAAATAATTAAGCTATACTGTTATTTTTAATACATAATACTGCATAATGGCTTAAATATTGCCGAAATATTGTAGACACGCCAGGGGTGTTCTCAGCAGCTGGAGGAAATGTGGAAGAGCACGCCAGGCGTGTCGCCGGCACTAAAAGTGTTAATTTCTTAGTATTGATTAGACATCAAAGACATTTCAATTTTATTTATATGTTTTGATATTGATAATAGATAATTATTAAAAAATTTCAACTCATCACACTTACCGCAACATACGCATAAGAAAGAACAGCGGGGCATTCTTACATATAATAAGAAAAAAGATTTTTGTGGAAAAATCGATTATTTGTAGGAAAAATCGATTTTCTCTAATCAATTTTTACTGAGCAGAGAAAAATCGATTATTTGTTAATCGAATTTTTTCCCCTCAATGTCACATCCCTACATTTCTGTGATCATTATGGTACGTTTACACGCACGCCGTGCAGCCTGGCAAGCAGCATGGCACGCAGCTCGGCGCGCAGCCTGCCACGCAGCGTGCCACGCAAGCTTTTCACACCAGGGCTGCCAGTAAAGACAACTTATTTTATACCGCTAAGACTCGGAAATTATACAAATCATGTACTATTATACAAAATCAGTGTTGTACAACTATAGAACGTCACTCTTTGGGGATTTTAGTAAAAGGTGTTTTAACTTTAACGTATAAGGATTTAACAGTTTATCACAGACATGATTTGTTTTAAGTATCTCTATGTACTTTTTACGCTATAACATCAGCAATGACATTGTATCCAATTATGCAATGCAATCTACTATACAAACAGGATACAAAAGATAACCGATATTATACCAATTTTGTATCCAATTTACAATCTGGCAGCCCTGTTTCACACACTTGTAGGCATGGTCCGTAGGGTATTAGTGTTCTGGGGACATGGTAGTCAGTGCAAACATGGGAGACGATGTAGACGTAGATCTCGTGGGAGCTACTGCTTTGGCCTTGATCTATATTTATTGAAAAAAAAAACAGCCTGACATAATTATGCATGCGAAATTTTACTTAAAACTATTAGGTTTTACAATTAAAAAATCATTTATGGTGTAAAAACACTTTTCAAGTAGCCAAAACTTTAAATTTGATTTTTTTATTTGACATGCGTTATAACTATTTTTACATCGAAGAGTGCTTTTACATAATTCGTTTCTTACTTTAGTGGGATCTCTTTGAATGAATTTACTATCCTCGCTAACTTTTGAATATAATTTTTTATTATTTCTAATAAACATGAACATAATTAACCATGATAAGCATTGGGGGCGGCTTCTTCATTAAATGTGTTTCGTAACTGTTTTAAGGCATACATAAATCTATTTTATTTACTGCACATCATTGATATGCGATTAGTTACAATTCTCTAATCGTCAATCAATCAATACTAACTTTAATCCTAAGAATTGGCACTATTTTGTTTCATATTTTTTGGGCCCTGATAAACAATATTTATTTTTACTAAAAGAATAGTTCAGAAACATTTTTCTGAAGTCTTCTTTTGCTTTCGATTCATGCATGATAAAGGTTCAGACCACTCCGATATATTTGGTGTCGTCAAAAATTAATTTCGATCGTTACGTCGTCTGTATGCCACGAAGATGAAAACTATACTAACGCGGCCGAAAGCGTGTGTGTGTGTGTGTGTGTAAACAGGCACACAAGCACATTCACCCTTTGAAGTGTGTCAAAAAACCGACAGTCGTCCCGATCGGCGCCAAGCGCGTGCACATTCACGCAAGCATGCACAAACAGCCTGTTCACATGCTTGCGTCGTTGAATGTCGGTTTGAACGCGAGCGTGTGAACGCAGCCGTTAGTCGTCCCGATCGGCGGCAAGCGCGATCACATTCACGCAGGCATGCACAAACAGCCCGTTCACACGCTTGCGTCGTTGAATGTGCTCGTTGAATGTCGGTTTGAACGCCAGCGTGTAAACCCACCATTAAATTTTCATTCTGCTTTTTACAAGCATACGTTCTGAAACCATTTATATATTTTTTGTATTAATAAAAAATATACCCACTTTATAAAATGGAGTACATACAACTATTTTTATTATTTTGAAGGATCGAGACTAAAAATTTACTCTATTAGCGTATACTCTTTTGATGATATTCGTTTATTACATTTCTCGGAATAATTATATGTATAAGCTGTCAAGTGGAAGAGTATGTTTTAAAACGCACACATTTTTTGCGTATGCTTTGCGAAAATGGAAGATTGTTATTTTGTATTTTTATAATGCGTTAAATTCTGCAGTCACCTGTATATATTCCATATGAAACAGTTTTCAAGATATTTGTGATGTATACGAATTGGTTTAGTTTTTCACCGTAAAATAACTCATAACCTCTAAAGGTTTGTTAACATTATGGATTCACAAATTTGTGTGATTTGTCATAACAAGAAACCTGTAAATTCGACTGATAATAGATTGGTAACGGAGAGTTGTGGTCATGTAAAATGTATGGGCTGTCTGTTGCTCGAAAAGAGTGGATGCCTCGCTTGCCTTAAACCGAATTATGAAGCTAGTTTACAAGAGGATCAGCGGGAAGATTTCCGACCGGTTTCTACTAATGACACACTAGAGGGACAGGAGAAGTCTTACGATGACAAAGACACTCAGTGTGAAACGTTTGAGTTGTTTGCGAAGAAGAAAAAGCCTGAGACATCTCATATTAAAATAGAAACAGGTGAGTTCTGTTTTGATTGTGCAAGTTGCATCATAGTGGAGTTACAAGTAGATATATTAACAGTACTTGTTAATTGCTGCAGTAGAAAGAGCTTCAATCAAAATTTTTATGTTAAAGAGCCGCAAATTATCTATCATTGTTCCTCTGTATATTAAATACCTTTTACAAATTAAAACATTTAGATAAACAGAGAAATAGGTTGCTGGACTATTATCTTAAATAATTAATGGATAATTGTGTGTATATTAAGGAATCTAATCATAAATAAATAATGTAATAAATTCTCATTAACTCTTAATGCTGGGCATAGTTTTAATATCATAAGGAAAGGCTGTAGTTCATACTGGCTTTGTGCAGATTTGCACATTTCCTTACAGTATCTTCCTTACCTGAGTACATTAAGTGAATAATTGATTTAAATTTTAATACTTCCATACATAATTATATTAGGTAGATGTGTAAGTTAGTGTAGTTATGTTTTGTTATTAAAACACTGATTTTTAACTATATTAAATAAACATAAGTATGTTTATTTAATATATTTAAAAATCTTGTAAGTATATAGTATTTATATTACTCTGTATATGTTCTCCAATTCCTTCACACTCACTCACATTCTCTTGATGGTACTGCTTGATTACTCTTGCCATCTCCTGAATACTCTTATATTCAGAGGCCACTTATTTTTCTTTAACCTCTGTGTAAGCAGTGTCATTAAAATTTTCACCACTTAATTACATATGAGAAGGGTCAAAAGTAGTACAAATGAGTATTATATTATATCCTTAACTTATGCAGAAGAACAAAAAGCTATAAAAATAATACAGTATAGATATTATTTAAAAACTGTATTGTACTGTCAATATGAATATTTTTCATTGCAGATGCTAATGGCAAATATTATGAGTGTACTGTGTGTAACAAGAAGTTCCATGCCCGTAGTCAGGTGGCTTACCATGCATATTGCAATGGGCAGAGGAAACCTTACCAGTGTCCTGACTGTAATAAGGTAGGCTGAAGATCATTTACTTGTTTGGTGAAAGAACCACACCCACTCTATGTTGAATAGAACAATAAAATATTTAATATATGAACCCAAAATTGATTGCATTGGTTCAGAATATCAAATAATTATATTTTTAATTTTACAGAGCTTTGCTACTCAATCCCATTACAAATACCATATGAGGGTGCATCGGAATGAACGGACATACTCATGTGACATTTGCAGTGACAGCTTCTTCCAGATGTCCAAGTTGCAAAGGCATAAGTTAAAACATACTAGTTAGTACTAATTTATCTTAAGGCTGGTTTGTACAGTAATTAGTGAGAGTGACAAGTAAAAGATAAGTTTTTACAGATGTATGGGAAAGAAAACATAGATGGACAGCAAAGTTTATGCTTACATGCAGCATGGGGATTGCTACTTTAGTTGGAAAATATGCTTACACGCAGCATGGGAATATCTACTTTAGTCGGACAACTTTACTTTGTAGAGGATGTTGGATTGTAGTTCTCTATCTTCTACGGGTGGTAGTAGAAAAAATCGTATTTTAGACTCTAAAATTCAGAGCAATGGATTATATTGAACTGTGTGAAATGATGGTGTGGAGGGCGATGTGCGTACGGCGTGGAACCTAGCGAAGTTGTGTATGGAGTGTTGCGCTCGGGCACGGGCCCAGAGGCAGGTTCGTCCTGCAGCCCCTTTCACTTCCCTGCGGTCTCCCTAGTGGTGCATACCATGAATCGCTGACAGATGTATATAACCAGAATAATTTGGGTAGTCTCATGCTTATATTATTGAGTGCCTTGGAGGAGAAGGTTATCAATGTGAGGGATATAAATCAAGTATTACATCTGTATACAGGCATTAATAACCATTGATCAGTTAGTTTTGCTGACAGATAATCAGACAAAGACATTTAAGTACTACCTCTACATTGCATGCTGTAATGGGTTTACCAAGGTATTTCGGGGAAGACTGGTAGCTTGAAGAAAATAAGGAGGATACAATATCTAAATTTACTTCCTATTAACCAAATTTTGTCCAACATATTTATGGTTGGTCAAATTATTTACAATTATCAATATAATGCTACTAAATTTCAAATAGATTTTTTAATTTTCAGAAGAAAAGAAGTATGTATGTAATCAGTGCAATAAGGGTTTCAACAACCTCACGTCATTGCGCAAGCATGGACTGACTCACACTGAGGAAAGACCGTATCCTTGCGCCACATGCGGGAGGTGTTTTCGTGACAGCTCTAACTACAGGAAACATGTGGCTAAGCATGGTAAGAGAAGACAAGTAATTTTTGAAAAGATAAATAATAAATAATGTTTTTACCACTTTATTGCTCTTGTACTGAGATCTGCTGATTTATTATACAACTAAAGAAATATTTTGAGTTAGTGACATAATATGTTCACATTGTACATGACAGACAACTAACTGGTCATTATAAATTAAGTTTTTCTAATGACGAATACTTAAATGACATACTGCAAGTTAGTCATAATAGAATGATGTCCATAATGTTTTATTATAACTAGAATGCATTGCAGCAACTCCAATAAACTGGTACTGTCAGCACTGAGAAAGATGGCTGTAATGGTAATAATTGATTATTGATGCTAATTCTTTTTACAAATTGCTCTTTTTTTAAATTTGGATATGCTTACATGTTATATGTTTTACTTATGAGTATTACATTACTTTAAGAAGCTATTTAAGGAACATCACGCTATGATCAGTAAGTTTTGAACTATAGTAAAAAATGTTACGGGAATAGGAATGATAAAGGAATGCTGGGTAAATGTACTGGGGTCTTATAAAATGTGGGTAAGTAATAATATTATGTAGGTATTTATATAATTAGTAGTATTTTGTAGTAGCTATTATAAAGTACTTCTGCGTACACGGTATTTTAAGTTTTATTTTCTTGCTTAAATATTTAATTAAGAAAAAAAACAAACGAAAAAAAAATTGCGGAACAATACCCAATAGAAAATTACTACAAAATCAAATTATCTACTTAGATAAGTACCTATTTACTTAGTTAAGAAATAATAAAAAAAAATATAGAAATTAACAAAACAAAACTTATTACTAACTTATTTATTTTAAAAGTATTATTAGAGATTATGAGATATCGCAAAAACATATTAAAAAAGGTAGTTGGCCAGCGCCTTCCCCCCTCATGACCGCCCGCCTTTCACATCATAAATGTGCGCGTGGTACGTGATCATTATTTTGTTGCGGAGTTATTTGAAAACTATGATATCTCCTAAGATATTCATTGGAATCAAATGATGTCAAGGACAATTTTGTTAAAAATTCAATACTTGTGATGAATAACGTATTTATTTGGATAAGGATTAATATCATATCATTTACGCAACGCAAGCAATAAAAGCTCTCAAAAGGAATAATTATTTCACGTTTTTGCAACATTTTTCATTGATGCTTCGCTCCTATTTGTCGTAGCGTGATTATATATAGCCTTTTGCAAAAGAATTTTTCAATTCCAACCAGCAGTTACTGAAATTACGGTGTTCAACCAAACAAACAAATAAACAAACTCTTCAGGTTTATAATATTAGTATCTATAGATTTCTTCACTAAAGTTACACTGTGATGGTGTGTGTTGGTGTTTGTGTGTATATAGGTGTGTACCTTTTACAAGTTCTTCTGTTTTCGTATAATGAGTTTTTCAATAATGCAATGTGTAAATATGTTGCATGGGTATTATTCATAGTTTTCAGTTGCGAATCTATTTTGCGATTGGCATTGTGATTTTACTGACTCGCAGCTAACAGTCACTTAAAGGTACAGGTGTCTGTATTATTATTATTTTTACAAGCAGTTAGCCCGTGGCAGGTCACACAATGTAGACCTTAAACAGCTTTAGAAATATTAAAATATTTTTAATGATCAACAGAAAAGAAATGTGCCTGCGGGGGTTGGAGCGGCTGGGGCTCGTGCGGGCGCGGCGCGTGCGCGGGGCGCGGCGCGCGCGGCGGTGGGGGCGCGCGCCGCCCGCACCAGTGCCCGCGCTGCCCGCAGGCCTTCCACTCCAGCAAGGACATGCGCAGGCACGCTGCTGTGCACACGGGTATGTGCATTCTCCATCTTTTGTTTTTATTCCTATTAACGATATTTCATGTTCAAATACCTCCGAGCCCTCTAACTACAATATATACAGATCTAAGTAATTAGAAATTAAATATTTTCTCATGTACAATATAAACGTATTCAATAGAAATTAGTAGAAAATTTTTACGAACACGCCACAGTAATAAAATGCACTCTTGGTCGCCTAGTGTTAATTATAAATACTCTACATTTTTACAGATTCTAAACCCTTTCGCTGTAAAGTTTGCAACCGCCGCTTTCGAAGAAAAGACAATTTAGAACGTCATATTCGCAACACGCACCCAGATTATGTCCCATCTAGTGCGGTCGAATGCGACGAGGCAGCTCTCATTGAAATAGCTAACGGAAATACCGTACTCAAACAAAACTATCAAAAGGACGAGAAAACAAAGTTAGAGAATTCAAATCCTCTCCCTCCACTACCGCCGGACGTTCTACAAAAACATATGCATGAGAACGGCAATAAAAATGAGGCTGAAACGTGTGACAAAAATGGCACTGAGATAACCAATAAAAAGGATAGTAAAAAATTGGAAGAGATTGAGATAGATACATCTTACATTTTAGTCGCAAATAATGCGCGGCAAAGCGTCATTGTAAACAAAAAAGCGTTTGTAGAATCAAAACCTTCGAGTCCTAAAGAGGTGTGTGAATATGTACATAAAATAAGAAAAGCTTCTATACCTATAACACATTTGCCACCAATAGATGTGATGAAAATGATTGAATTGGAAGAACAGACCCATTTGAATAATCTGGAATTTGGTACTCCAGCAAAGGATAAAAAGACTGTATATGAGAAGATTTTGTATGGTGATAAGGGTAAACGAGAGAGTGAGGAAACAAATGCTGATTCTGGTGCTGGGATTCACTGGCGAAGGAAAATTAAGCAATCTGTTTCTATTGGTAAGTAAATAGTAATTTTTATTATTAGATTTTTTCACTTCCTTTGAATTTGTTAAGCATACAAATAAACAATTGTTTGAGCATAATTACACGAATATGTAGTATGTACGTGGATAGGAAAATATAGTGTTATTCCATATTTGTTTTGAGAATCTCGAATAAGGTATAATATAATATTTTAGTTCCTTCTTACAAAGATAACACTGGAGTACCACAGGGTTACAATCTAGGCTCACTAACAATCGCGGGCCACATACATCCCCGTCCTTAGATTTTCTTCTCTTTTACAGATTTGAATTAAGGCTGACGTTTTTAAGATTGAACAGGGAAGGTAACTCTAGTATATAGTTAAATTTATTTTATATGTATTAAATGCATACATTAAAATAATCGATTTTAGAAAGGATTACTGGTTGATAATAATAATAAAATTGAAATAAACGAATATTTTTCTAAATTGTAAATTAATGTTGTCCATCAAAGGAAAAACTGCCACTCAATAAACAATGCAATAATTAAGCTATGGATGTAATAGCGGTATTAACTGTATATCTTTTTATATTACAAATTCTAGCTGCCAGCGAATAGGTGCATAATTCACTGTAACTGAAATCAATAAAATCTTTCCAAGAAAAGACCTTAACAACAATAAGATTTTCTACTTCTCATTATTATCATTTCTGCAAAATGCATCTTCTTAAACATCGCTCATATATGAAAAGAGTGACAGCAGAAAAGTAATTTTCGGTCAAGTGGCCAAAACGCACAGAAAGGCTATATTTTACTAGGTTCTAACCGCGGCATCACCCGAAAGAATAATCCAATGTAAATGTAATAACCAGTGTTTATATCTATCCTATCAGCTATAGTCTTGTTGCTATGCAAGCTCTAATCAGTCAATATTTACTAACAGTAGTACGTAAGGGCGTCCAAGACGCGTTTGTTTATAAGTCTTAATTATTAGCTGTGACTTTTATTTTATTATATTCATGTATTTTATGTGTATTTGAGATTTTAAAATGTTATTCATATTGTAATTTAAAATGAAATATTGAAATGGACGTAACGGCTCGAAGGACCAAAAATATATTGAATTTTGATCTCAATCATGGTACAAATACGCCAGTTTTTTTTTTTGAAAGGGTATTGTATAATTGATGCTTATCTTGACCATTTTACGTCGAAACTCTAAAGATGTATTCATATAAATCAAGTGTCTATTATTTAAATTTAATAAATACCACATCTTTTCATACTTAATAACATGAATGATCATGAAAATCTTACTAAAATGTAACTTGCGTTTTCTATCAAGGTATTTGGTATTGATATAGTTTTTTATTGCATATAATTAAGTTTCTTAGTTTGACTTAGGAATAAATACAGTAGGAAAGCGAGTATACATTTGAGGTTTACAAGACGCGAAACTTGATAAAAACTTTCCTGCTAAGGAGAAACTTCATCATTTTCTAAAAATCTGTTTAGTAACTTCAAAAAAGCTCTCTATTGATTTCCCTTGTATACAGGTGACAACAGTAGATAGAGCTTTGCAATCCGTATTAATGATCGAATCAGATCATGATAAATGAGAGATATTGATAAAATACATTGTACATTATAACAATATCCTATCGTTGCCTTTTTCTTTAGCAGGGCAGAATGTACATATAAACAATTTTTTTACAAGAAAAAGGACTGATACGCACACTGATATATTGAAATTCAGCTAGTAGTGCTAGCTTCTTCAAAAGAGAAGTTCATGTGTATAGAAAATGTAAACAAAAAATCGATGGAATGTAATTATCGACAAGGGTTTTAGACTGATATAGAGTGGGTAGACTTATATTTCAGATTTTTTCTCTAAAATATCTTATTGCATATAATATGTACCTACCTATATTGGTAATTATTAAATCAAAATTATTGGGGGTGTTGGAAAGACTGCTGCAAGAATTAGTGGAGAATTTGATATCAATGAATTGCTCACCACATACATGGAAGAGAGCCAGCGTTATTTTTATTCGTTTTTGGTTACGACTCAAGGAGAGTAGTTTGTCCATAACTGCCGCGATATCATTAGTCCCATTTTTGTTTCTAATTTCAAGACATCGCTGTATGTACATGGCGCTCACTTATAGCACCGCGAAGCACACGGTTTTGTAAAATGACATGGTTTTGAAACTTATTTCAATACTTATAGCTCTCACGTTTGTAGCGACGCAATGTGGATGCTATGGAGAAACAAGTTTCAAAATCCTTTCCACTTACTAAAATCCTTCGCTTAAGTGAAGTCAGTGAGCGGCGTCTTCGCCTTGATGTGACGTACAGTGTTATTCCCACCACACTGTAAACATAGTTATATATATCTGTATTAGGCAGGTGAGGGCCGAAATCACTCCGTGAGGTCATAACCTATGTACCATATGTGATAGCGGTTTCGATTTTGAATTTTATTGAACAATATTAGTTTTTATAATGTCGACTGAAGATCATGATCTCTGATGTAAGCTGATCTCACGTATTTTAAGTTGATGTTTAACATGGTTGTGGTGGAGCAGCTCGGTCGTTTCAAATAAAATATAATTTCACTCTTTTATTATTCGGCGGAGATATTGGTAATAGATCAGTAGACGAAGTGGATGTGATAGTATACCATTAAATTGATACATTTACTTTATGTATACATATATTGTGCAATTTTGCTAGAGCATACACCAAAACTTAATCAATCAACTCATTCATTTTGAAGCCATTATTTTTTATAACTAGCTACCCGTCCAGCGTTGCTGAGGCTAAGTAATTTGCCATAAAAATAAGATCTCTAAAGTTGGATCAAACTGCACACAGTGTGCAAAATGTGATTGAAATCGGTTTATTAGTTTAGGAGTTTATCGCAGACAAACATGACACAATTTTTTCTATATATAGAGCTACACTTGTTTCAAATGTCCCCAAAAATTTTCAATAGACGAGACAGAAAAAATACTTTTCTTAACATCTATAGATATAATCTTCATTTTCTAAATTTATAATCGCAAATATTAAATATTATTATACACCTGCCACCCACGTCTCTGTATCACCCAAAGGTTGACTGGTAGAAAATGCCTACGGCATTAAGTCCGCCTCATGCAATTTATCTGCAGGAAGTGTATAAATAAATAAAAAAATATATAAAAATGAATACCTATTTTCCTTGGTCACGGCATCATGCGTGAATGGCTGGACCGATTTCGCTAATTCGTTTTTTTGTGTTTGTTATTATCAGGAGAAGGTTCATAATAAAGAAAAAATTAAGAAAGTTGGGCGGGAAATTAGGAAATATAAGATAATTTAACGAGGGACTTATGTCGGTGAAACCGCGGGGCGCAGCTAGTAATATGATATAAACAAAAGTTGTTTATTATATAAATCAACTAGTAGTAGCGACATTTTTATTTAATGAAATACACACACAAGGCAAAGTAAGTTTAAAACTTTTTCAGTTTTAAACTTTTAAAAAAGAAATATCTCATAAAATATCCTTGTACTCCTAAACAGGTTCTATAATACCTAATTCTTAAATCATCTAAAGTGTCACTCTAAAACTCGGAATATACAGGCGTATACTTGTATTTGTCTGTGTCTAATTGGTGTACTGTGGCACTATGCCTGCTGTTAAAACATTTGTTTGGTACAGATACCGGCACGAGTCGTGAGCACAAATTTTCAAAACATAATAAATATAAACTAGCGTACAGTAGTAAAGTATACGTTAGCCGAATGATACGTGTGAACCCAATAGACCAGCATCGACTGACGAACCAATCACGTGCACCCTCAGCGTTGTCAACGTCATGTCGACCAATAAAAAGTGTACTCACGACTCGTGTTGGTAACTGTAACTAAAGTCAGAAAAAACGTTGCGGTAACTGATGCAAGAAGGGATTGCGTTGTCTTGTGTCATTGTATATGTTACATCACACTCTAACCATATTATATAGTCCCGATCCCGTGGGAATATTGGGATAAAAAGTAGCCTATATGTTAATCAGGTCTCCGGCTATATACCAAGCCACATACCAAGTTTCATCGCAATCGGTTCAGTAGTTTTGGCGTAAAAGAGTAACAAACATCCATCGATCCATCCAAACTTTCACATTTATAATATTAGTGGGATTATTGTTCCCTCTGGTTGCTCTAAGTTAGAACTAGTGGTATGTTCCGATATTACTGCGAGCACTGTTCAATGCTCGTACTGGGGAGAAATTCGTTCCGTTATAGACTGACAGTATACTGCCGCACTATCGTACAGAAATATATGACGTCATAAACGTCGCCATTTATGTACTGTGAGCACTGGAGTTTTCGAGGTAAGGTGCTCTCAGTGCTGTCACATGGCTGTCACACTGTTACTTATTATGCGATTTGACAATTGACAGTATACTGGACTGCGTTCGTTTATAAACAGTAACCAGGATAGCTAACTATAAAGGAACGGCTTCGTAGTATACTGAATTGACGTCATACCTTACAGTGCTCTAGTGTATATTGGAACGCACACTAGATCAGTCCTTGTGACATTCAAATATTATGTGTCAAATAGTACATTTCTAGATGTATCATCGTATCGACATTTGTCGTCATTGAAAGTGAAACTGATTTTACTTACTTCCGTCACTACTCACGTCCGAAGCAAAAGTTAATACTGTAAGATTAACTTCATCACGTGCGTTCATATTAGCTGGGCACATCTGAGTTGGCATAATTATGCGTTAGTTCGTTCGAATACATCAATTGAAGTTTACGGCACTGGTACGATAGCACACGTGTACGACTAGATAGCTTGCAGACGGCTGCGGGTTAAGATGACAACAAGAATGACAACTTTTTTCAGAGAAATACTGATAGTGCATCACTGTAGCTGGTTCATTGATGGACAGGGTGGGGACCCTATCAAACTGAAAAATAGTGAGTTAACTCAAATATGTTTAGCTAATTTAAACTTGCCGAGTTAACTTAAATAGACTGAGATAACTCAAATAAATATATCAATCTGGTATGAAAGCGCATTTTAAATTATGGTTATTTTAAATAATAAATACCTATATAGTTGAGCTTTGGTTTATAATATTCAAAAACTTGCAGTTGACTAGATATCTCCGCCGATAGCTAATAATATACACACTTTTGTAAACTGTTAAACATTTTGAAACGATGTGAACGAGCTATTGCTAATACAAACAGCGTTTAGACATTGTGTCAGACTTAATTTTTACTTTACACAACATTATGAAATTAAATCTTCACATGAAATGCGTATTTTATTGGTTTGTGTATTTTGCTAATATTTTATGTAATTTTTGTAAAGAACTTTGATACAAATAAATGGATTCAAACTATCGGCTTATTTTATTTATTGTATTGGATGGTGATTGCTTCCTCAATTGGCTGCCAGATGAAATACTCTTGGGCTATGGCCAATTTTTTAAATGATGAAAATGTACAGAGGCGAACTTTCCTAGAAAATCTTTATCATTTACGAATAACGTAATAAGTATTACATAAACATTTTGAAGAAGTGCTTAGTGCTTAAATAGATTTTTTTTATTGTACTTACATCAGCTTAAATGTTAAATGCAGCATTATTCTGTATTTTTTTAAGAACACAAACCATTCAAAAAAATCGTGTCAGCAAAGGTAGACTTCGTGTTTTTTTATTTATTTAAATCTTACCACTTACCACGAACTTAACCTTCATTTTTGCCCTGTTGATTGTCCTCCAAAAGCAATCGGTGCATAATTGCGACCCTCTATCGTGCTGGTAAAATTGAGGTACATATATATATGATATATATATAAACTTTTTAACTGGCGGTTGTTTTGGGGTCTAGGGATAGCTATAACTAGACCTCCTGTGAAGAAATTTTTGAAAACTCGACAATTCGAAATCTACCTAAAAACTTAAATTACCTACTTGATAATTTTGGAATCTTAATATCTTACTTAATGGATCTTAAAACTATCCAGTAATTCGAAAATTTGCAATTTTAATTACTCAAAATATATTAACATAAAACAGATCCACATAGAATTTTTCTCCCTCCGGTATTTACTCAAATTCCGAGCTTCTACTTTTACTTACTTATAATAATAATCTATTTGTCTACCTAACTTGTGATTAGTAAACAGGCAAACGTTTTGGTAGTTCGAAAAAAGAATTAGGGCGGGACTCCCGCCCACTCTCATCTTCAATTACACCGAATCCGCCTCTGTAACTGAACTTCACTACATAATGCATTACGTAGGGTTGTGTAATAGGAACCAGTCGTTCAAAGTCAATGTTACTGTCCGTCTAAAAATACCCAGTATTAGATAACATTATAACAATGGACATAGTGTCGACTATAACGGACTTGTATAAAGAAAATAATTGGAAGGAAATTGTCCACAAATATCACGACCATCCAGATAGGAATAGGCTACTCTGGGTCTACCCCAGTGAAGAAAATTTTGAATTTTTGAAGATATGTTTGAAGAATTTATGCTGTAACAGGATTCTGAGTGTGGGCTGTGGAAGCGGCCTCTTGGAGTGGATGGTGACCGAAGCTACTGGTAAATATATCTTTTTATTGACGTCTGACTACTGTTTTAATGTTGCATTGAAAGTTTTATTTTAATTTTTTTAATATTTATTATTATTACTTACGTAAAAATAAAGGTTCAACTAAGGGAGCATCCATGTTGTACTACATTTTTAATTAATTAGAAATGGTTATGAGCGAAAATTATTTCGAACTAATAATGATAAGCGATGATCGATACCTATAGATACTCGTAACACAGTGGTGCCATTTTTTACTAGTGAACTGCGGTTTGTAGGGTGCCGATCCCACCCAAATCAGTTGGTCACCATAGTATCGCAAAGTAATCTTTTGTCAATAGATAGGCAGTACATTATTAATATTAAAAAATAAATATCAGCTCTATAAATTTTGGGTCTAAATTATTCCACAAGCACCTGGAAAACAGAAAAAAGCGGGTCAATTACCACACTTCTTTCCCTTTTATTTCAGGTATTCCAGTGTCGGGCATTGAAATAGACGGTGCGTGGTGGCGCTGTAAGTACGCCCCGCCCACTTTTATCCCCCTCCACTTCACACCACCTGAGTTAGACAAGGATACTATCAATTTACTCCAGAAAAACAACCCAACTGCTCTCTTATTTTGTTACTTCAACGATCGAAAATCCTTCGAAGATTATCTGCACTTCTTCACAGGAAATGTTATGGTCATTATTGGACCCCATGAAAAAGGGGTACATACGGACCCCTTGCCGTTTGGAGATGTCGGTGACGACTGGGTTTTGTACAAGTCTCAAGAAATCAGAAGCAGTGGAGATCACATAGCTGTGTATAAAAAGACAATATAGAAACACATTCCGTTTAATAAATATTTTATATACCTACATGAATAACAGTCTTTTGAAGGAAAGTTTTACACGGTCAGTTTTATAAGTTTAGTCTAGGTATCCGAAATATCACAAGGTGACAAAGTATAATAATATAATATGCTACGGCGTTTTAGTTAACTAGAGAACTCAACAGTGATACTAATCTATACAAATATATAAAATTGAAGTGTCTGTTTGTAATGTTATAATAATAGTTTTTTTGGCTCATACAGTTATTTGCACGATACCTAAGCCTAAAAATCAGTGTTTCATTTTTTTTTCTGTCTGTGCCGGCTAATTTCCGGAACGGGTGGACCGATTTAGACGGGACTTTTACTGGCAGATAGTTGTTGTTACAAGGAGTAGCTTAGGCTACTTTTATTTTAGAAAAATAATTAGGGTTCCGCGCAAAATATATAAATATGTACAAGCGAAGCCGCGCGGGAACTGCTAGTACAGAGTAAACTTATTTCTTAACGTACCTTAGTATACTGATGCGTAGGAGTTGTGGGTTAATGAAAAAAAAATCGGTTTAGGCCAGACCGCCTTAGCGTTAAAAACGATATGACTATATATGATCAGACGGTCCTGAACTGTATTTTTGTAGGATAGGCTCATAAAGCAATGGCTTTATGACCCTACGTAAAAACATCCCCTAAAGGCCCCCTGTACCTTTGACGGTAAATCGTTTACACCGTCAACGGTGCAGGAGGCCTTTACCGCCCTTTAATATAATCTTATTGGGTTTGATTAATTAAGGAATGTTTTAAAACAAGCCTTCATTACATAACAAATTAAGGTCGTCTTAATTATTAGTATTGAGTACCCCTGTTGAGTTTCACAAGTTACTTAAATGTAATCTTGTATTAAACCTTCTTAGCCATATCATTATCGAACATATTGGGTTGGCGGTCTTAAAGTTAGGCTAAATATATAAAAAAAAACAAAGCGATTTTTTTTTGTAATGCCAATGCTAGATCGCAGTGTTCTAGCATTCGCTACCAAATCAATACGATTTTTCATATTCAAACTATAAGTACCTATATCTTCATGACTTAGCAAAACGACTAGCATTACAACAAGTCATTTAGTGTAAGTAAAACATTCTAAGTTTACAGGTACATTATGAAGACAAAGTGATGGAAGGATTTTCAGTTTGTTTAGTTATAGTGATCATAAGAAAGCATAAACACATTTTTAAATACTGTATAAATATATATTGTATACAGGCTGTTACAAAAAGGTGTGGTCAAATTTTAGGAGCGTTATGTGTAGCCGACATATAGTTGATGTAACTTGAAAAAATAGATTTTTTTTTCGGGATATACTATTCCTAGTTTACTATACTACACTAG
Organism: Callimorpha dominula; assembly: GCA_949752705.1. Taxonomy (NCBI): domain Eukaryota; kingdom Metazoa; phylum Arthropoda; class Insecta; order Lepidoptera; family Erebidae; genus Callimorpha; species Callimorpha dominula. The sequence goes on along the minus strand of OX457002.1, from coordinate 20,514,864 downwards.
TAGGTGCACATTACTAAAACATATTATGAAATTTCATGTCAATTTCCAATCTGGACATTCCGTCAACATCCGTGGTATCAAACCATAGTTTCATTCATGTCAGCCCTCCCATGCGAAATATGAGCTTTATCGGTCAATTTTCGACATTAATTTGTCAGTTTCAAAATAAGATTTCTGTATTAAAAATCACGAATTTTCCTAAAATTGTTAGTGCTTTACGTTATTTACGGGGTCTTCTATACGGCCCTAAAATATAACCAAGATTCTGTAACACCCTATATATGCATTTTTTACAGAGAGCTGTGGTTTCTTTTCATCAGTACATACACGCACTTAACAAGTTAAAAAAATATTTTGCTGTATTCTTTTCAATTTAATATTTGTCAATGGTGCAACCTTAAACAAAACAAGGGCTCAAAATAATACCCTAATATATATATATATAGAAATGTATGTATTTATGTTTTCTTTCATACATAATGGTAATAGCGCAGGTACATTAGGGGCCATCCATAAATTACGTCACACAAATTTCATGTCACAGGTGGTCACATTTGTGGAACCTTCCCCTCCCTGGTGTGACGTCACATATTTTGGAATTTTACACCCAGAATTGAAAAGAGCAGTTCTAAAATATTTTTTTTTGTAAAATTGTAGTAGCGTAGGGATCTAAGTCTTTCATTTCAGGTAATGTTTTGTGTTTAATATTATAGATTTTGACATGTGACATCTCGAAGCTTATGACCCCCCACCCCTTGTCACACTTCGTTGACGTGTGACGTAATTTATGGATGGCCCCTTAGTCTACTTAAGCAAACGCGCACAGACAGGAATGTGAAATTTGGAATACTTAAGTTTATATGTAAAAGAAGTGTAGCAGAGGTAAAATAATATGGAAAAAACGGCTACATAAAGCTATATGGGTCCAGTATATATATTCTACATGTCATGTTACAAAAGTTTATACAATGACAGTTAAATTTATACTGGTCAATTAACCAAGACTGACTGACTGACCAAGACATTCCAAACGTTCGACCGCCACGCGATCTCTAGTATAATTATTAATACGTGAAGATAATGTATTGTACCCCCGTCTTTTAGCAAATCGCACAATCAAATTTGGAATAGGGACTTAAAGTTTATATGGAGAAGTGTGGAAAGTTAACATTTTTAAACAAAATGTGTTAATTTAATAATTATGTGAACATCAAGCTACACGTGTCTAGTATATACATATATGTTGACCTGTCTTGCTACGTTACGCCTTACAATGATAGTTCAACTTATACTGGAAATAAATCGCTTGATTTATTTTACAAAAGGGTCAATTAAATAAAAAAATACATTCAAAATGTAATGAATTATGATCGAATTTCTAGTTATTTGTTAATCTGTATTAATTAAATCAAAACATTTTATTTACAAATATATAACAATACTTACAAAATATCAACAATATACACACATTTGAACATTACACGAGCTTGACAATGAAGTATAGTCTTACCCTTGAGCTTCATGAAGGCTCGAACAGACTGAACAGGTCTGTCTCTTTGTTAAAGTATCAGTGACCATGCCATTATAGTCTTGTAAAGTATTGGAATAATAAACACCTGGGTTGGTATACTCCCTAGTTTGCTATGAGAAACACAGAATAAATAGTATTCACAAAATTCACCTTCAGTGAATATTTAACGAAATAGCGATACTTGCCACTAAGCTATAAGGATGCAATTTAGCTCACCCGACAATATCACTTTTGTTGTTGTGAATAGAACGTGAATGTATTTACCAATTTTAGCCGAATGCTTCACTGTCTGAACTTCCGTTTACTGGTAGCCAAGCCTTGTAGAAAGTTGAAGTTTTTAAAGTCTAATAGATGTTAGAATTTCAACAACTTCAGAAGACTTATATTATTGTGTGCGTTCGCGCAGCGGAATGTTGTTGAATTTAAAGATTATAATTATGCAGATATTTAGTGTATGACGTCGTGTAATTGTGTATGGTAAAAAAAAAATTGTGCATGCAGCCATTGTAGAGAAATTCGCTTTAAACTGATTCCGCTGGGCGAACGTTGTCCTGGCGGAACTTTTTTAATCCATGGACTTAGAAGAAAAAAAATGTGTCCAAAAATTAGTGTGTATTTGTGTATGTATGAATAAAATTAGTGCATGCATAAACTTCGGAGAAATTCAAGTTTTCGCTATGCGAACGTTTGGCCATTAGCTAGTTTTCATATAAAGAGCTTATATAGAGAGCTGTAGATTTTTACATACGTTGTTTTGAATTTGTTTATATTTGTTTAAAAAACAGATTTAGAAAAAATCGTAGGGTTTAAAAGATAAAGATATAAACGTAAAATACGCTTTTTAGTTCTTAGTTTGTGGGTCTAGATTTTCACGTTTATACAAACCTTGTAAGTGTCTGCAACATGTTGTCAAGTATCAATGATATTCCGTTAGTAATTAAAGAGTTATAGGACAATTTACCATGAATAGACCACTGTTTACAAAGCAGTCAAATATCACGACGTTCTAAAGGAATTGCATAGTTGTTTATAAAAACTTAACGTTAACAAACGCTTGCTAAACATACTCTGTCATTGGTTAGAGACAGTAATAGACTTAAAATGCATACATACATAAGTCACTACCAGTACAACGGTAATATCATATACTGACGCAAGTCTCAAGCGCATACTTAAATAAAGTACCTACGTAAATAGTACTTACTGTCATAGTCAAATACATTTAAAAAAGCAGGTGTAGAAAAATAAATGACCTATAAATTATATCGATACAACAATTGTGTTGTCACCTGTATCAATTCAATACCGGTATTATACTGTAAATTTTAGAATGTTACGTAAATATATTGCACGGCCGCTTTTTTGTAGCCATCCGAACTTGGTCGGGTTATGTAGGTTTTCGATGCTTTGTCAGTATTTTGTTTCTCTTTAATTACTGAATTTAATGAGATGAAATTTTGCATGTGAGTAGTTGAATTAATACACTAATTATTGGAATACATTTTACTATGCAACTCCTTTAGAACGTCGTGATATTTGACTACTTTGTAAACAGTGGTCTATTCATGGTAAATTGTCCTATAACTCTTTAATTACTAACGGAATATCATTGATACTTGGCAACATGTTGCAGACACTTACAAAGTTTGTATAAACGTGAAATCTAGACCCCAAAGTGCATACTTTACGAACTAACACCTAATAAGCCTATTTTACGTTTATATTTTTATCTTTTAAACCCCACGATTTTTTCTAAATCTGTTTTTTAAACAAATATAAACAAATTCAAAACAACGACTGTAAAAATCTACAGCTCTCTATATAAGCTCTTTATATGAAAACTAGCTAATGGCCAAACGTTCGTGTAACGGAAACTTGAATTTCTCCGAAGTTTATGCATACAATAATTTTATTCATACATACACAATTACACACAAATACACACTAATTTTTGGACACATTTTTTTTCTTCTAAGTCCATGGATAAAAAAAAGTTCCGCCAGGACAACGTTCGCCCAGCGGAATCAGTTTTTAGCGAATTTCTCCACAATGGCTGCATGCACAATTTTTTTTTTACCATACACAATTACACGACGTCATACACTAAATATCTGCATAATTAAAATCTTTAAATTCAACAACATTGCGCTGCGCGAACGCACACGATATTATTGCCCCCTCGTCTCTACCCTAATGCCGTCTCCATAAAATGATTAGTATAATTGTTTCCCAAAAAATATCATGCATTTGCTTGCAAAGTGAGTGGAGCTAAAGTAACACGTATATCATCCACTCCCAGTGATGAGTTCAACTCATCGACTATCTTAATAATGGGTAAAAGTTTTGTACAAAACACTAGTACCTATTCTGTTACAATATAAAATAGTTCACCAGTACACTTTAGTAGTAAAAGCTTACTGTAGCTAAAAGTGCTAGGAATTTTAATTCTTCATGAGCTCTATATTCTTGACATTTATTTTGTTGGTTGTAGGTCTAGCATTCATTACAGGGTCCATCAAACCTTGTACACAGATGGGTAACTCAGTCCCTAAGTTCTCACTAGAAGGTTCCATCACTTCTTTTTGGTTAATAATCGGCACTTCAACCATTCTATTAACTACTTCGGTTTCATTTCCCATGCTGTTCTGTTGCATGTCATTTTCTAAGAAGTGAAAATCATTGTGTATTGGATACAGAGACTCTAGAGGAAAGAACATATCTAGTCGCGGCAATAGCTTATTGTCATCTGAATTATCATCTATTTCGATAACGTCATTCTGTTGTTCCGATATCTCTTGAAGAACTACTCCAGAAAGGTCCATCAGACCAGAATACTTTTCCCCTATTATGTTGTCTATTAAATACTGATCTATTATTGGCTGGCTCGCTGCCGCATTGTTCAAGGGTATGTTGTAAAATTGGTCTGATTTTACTTCATTTTTTATTTCATTCATGTTTTTGTGAATATCTTCTAAAGGTGGCGAGGCTTTGTATTCACGATTTATTGCTGAGTTATTCAGTAAATTTGCATTGCACATTCTTTCTAAGCTTGGTGACTGCGTGTTTTGTTTAATTGTAGCTTCAAGTTTGATATAGCTTGGATCGTTACTTGGTATCTTCTGCGGTGGGGGGAGCAACGTCAACGAATTTACGTTCATCTGCTGGTTAAATGAGAATATCTGAGGGTTGTCGTTCAATTCACTGTCAACTGGTGTTGTTGCCGCATCTGCCAGCATTGGCTCTTGAGGATATGGCATTATGTTATTAGGTGATTCGCTCAGTGTTGGCTCTGGTTGTAATTGCATGAATTGTGTTGTGATCAAATTGTTGAACGTAACTGGACTTCCGAGCCCAAACCGTTCATTATTCTCTAGCCTTCTGAACGCCATTTTCTGTTGAGAATGAAACATATTCACTTGATCTGGTCCCTTGAGTATTAAATTACTTTTAACTGATATCTTAGGTTTCTTCCTAGGCGCCCCTTCGAGTTCTGATGATATGTTAACTGGAGAATTGCTTAAGGATGGCACTGGCAATATTTGTGTTGATTTTATAATTGGGCCGGTAACTTTTGTGGTGGCTAGTGATATTTTGTCGACAGGTTTTAATGTGATGTTGTTGCGTAGAGATACTCGAGGGACTGAGGGAAGTCTGATGGGGAAATTGTTCATGATATTGTTACTTATACTGCTTGGTATAACACAGTGGTTGGTAGATAAGGAATTGACATTAGTGTTTTGTAATAAGCTCTGTTCAATAGACGTGGGAGTATGGAGGAACTCATGCAATGCTGATTGGTTCGTGTCGTACGTGAGTAAGGAGTGCTGTGGCTGATACTGATGCCTATCCATCATGGTGTCGTTTGAACTTTCGGAGATGAGGCAATCAGAATTATTGTCGTCTTTGCTAAAGTCTGTTACCATTACAAGACTGTTGTATTCTGGCAGTGGGTTTTGATCACTTGGTGTCGTGCAGTAACCTTTGGAGTAATTCTGTGGCATACTTTCTGAAAGGCTATCACAATCATATACTTCAATAGGTATTTCATTGACAGGCATAAGGGCAGTTTCCTTACTTTTATCATCATTGACAATAGCATTTTCATTACTCTTTGTTGCTTGACTAGGTATTGTCCAGCTGGGTTTGTTAGATTTATTTTTAGTCATTTCTACGAGAAGCTGTATGCCTTCTTTATCAGTATGAGTAGACAGATGTTGAATGTATTTATCTTTACTGACTGTCTTGAAAGAGCAGTATGGACAACAATGTATGTCTGTATTGACGTTAGGATGTTTTGAGATCATGTGGGATGCAAACAAGGTGGATTGTATGGCGGTGTATGGGCAGTGCTTGCACTTATACACATTTTCTTTGGAATGTTGTTTTTTATGTCGCCGTAGTGAATTGTGATCACCTGACCGGAAGTCGCAAATGTTGCACGCGTACGGCTTGTCGCCTGAAAAATACGGTTTTTCAAATATATTGCCAGTTTCTAGAATACTTCTAAAAATATTGTGTATGAGTATATTGATAACGCATATTACGATCTGTATAAACTTCTTTTTATGTTTTGTTACAGGGGGTATTGGAGAGACTGACGACCAAGAATATTAACCAATTAACTACCTTCTTATCATCAGTGATGGGTAATGCCCAAGAATATTCTTAGCGAGAATTTTGCTGATAAACTCTCCAAATATTTATTAGCAGAATTTACGAGAACAGGCAAAAGCATATTATATTTCCCACACGAATTTTTCATAATGTCTTTGTTCAAATTTAAATGAAAGAAGAAATGAATTAGTATATTTGTGCCGCTATGGCTCCTTAAGGCTCAGTTAATGTAAATAATATACAGTATTAGTCACTTCAGGTAAACCACTTTCAATCTCATGTTGAGTTGTAACTCTTCAAGTTAAATTGTGATACGGATATAATGTGAATATATCCATATCCATCTCTATTTTATTGATTTCTAGCTTGTAAACATTATTGAAGTGAAAACTTCTTTAGGCATGTTTCGCACTTTTGGTATGGGGAAAAGCATTGAACTCGCGTGACCGTCACGCTCAGATACATATAGATACAGATGTGTGTGTGTTTTAACTTCTGAAGTGCAGTCCTGCGACTAACAGTTTTTTTTCGGTCTCTTGCAAACAGTACTTTTTTTTTCGAATGAAATGTATCGTGATCTTCTCAATTCCCCTGGTAACATATAATATAAATTTCATGACGATCGCTTCAGCGCTTAGGGCGTGAAAGCGTTACAAACAAACAAGCTCACTTTCGCATTTAGAATATTAGTTAGGTTGAAACAACGGAAACATATCTATTGGCACAAATTCTTAATCATTCTCATCCTTGTACTAAGCAAGTAATTACCTACCAGATGATAAGGGGCCACTATAACCATCCATAGACTATAGTGGCCCCTTATCATTTGGTAAGTCATTCTTGTAATGTGTAAAGATAACTATACCAACTTAATAAATACCTGTATGTGACCTCAAATGTATCTTGAGCTGTTCCTTCCTAGCACTACTGTAATCACATTGTGAGCATTTGTATTGCTTGACTTTGTTATGCACCTCAGCAATGTGGATCTTCAACCGTTGTTCATTCCGTAACTCTAGCAGGCAAGTGGGGCACTGCACTGGATTGTTGCCATTCTTGTGAAACTGTTTGTGTTTTGATAGCTGATTAGGTGTCTTAAATGCCTTTGAGCATACAGGACCTGAAAAAATATTCTTTATTGTAAAACATAAAAATGCTAGTTTGGGGCGGTAAAAGTCTACAATAAAATACAGTAAAGTAAAGTTCTTAGAACATTATATATGTTTTCAATGTGTAAAAGAGAAAAAAAATTGAACATTGCAGAGGACTTTTACAAACATTTAAACAAGAACACAAAGAACACCCAGACTCGGAACAACTATTTGTGGATCCCACAAATTTTTGTCCTGTGTGGGAATCGCAGCCATAACACTTGTTGCAGCTTAATGGCAAGGCAACCACTTTAACGATTACGCCATGTGTGTAGTAATATCATAGCGGTCAAGCATCCAAGGGCAGCATCAAGAAGCACTGGTTCGAATGGGCATGAATATGTTCTGTTTGTATTGGTCTCAGTGTATAATGTTTATTCCTTTCCCTGTTTATTCCTTCTAAACTCTGTGCAAGTTACACTTACACTGTAGGAACCCAGAACAGCTCAATTGGGGACCTTCACTCTAATAAAGACTTGACTCTTAGGGTATAGAGTTGACAATATGCAAGTGATGTACTGTAGTTCACCACAAACAAGTATATTGCCCAATAGTATACAATCTCTTTAGTTTTTCTAATAACAAGCTTTTTTATGCCTAGCCTTTTTTATGTCCACAACATAAAAAGGCAAAGTTCATTTGTTCAAAACTTAATTGTTGAATATTCTTTAGACAAAATAATATGTTGTGGAATATTTTAAAATTGACCAATCAAAATATTATATTTTAAATTATTTATACTTACATATGTGAGGTTTAGTTTTTCTATGGCATTTCATGTGACTATTACGCAGTCTGGAATTTTTATATGTTTTAAAGTTACATATGTGACAAGTCGGTAACTCTACATCTACCATATGAATTTTCCACAAATGCATGTGCAACATTTCTACTGAAGAATACACTTCTGAGCACTCTGGACATATTAGTTTACCATTTTGGTGACACTTCCTGTGATATACTAGATTCTTCTCTTCTTTTACAAGTATTCTGCAATTATCTACTAAGCACATTGTACCTCTTTTCCGTTCTGCAGGTTTTGAAGTTTCATCATCATCTTTTAGTTGCTCAGGCTTACACATGAATGGAATGTGTGTTTGTTTACTGTCTCTATTTTGTGATGGAGATAACTTAGCTTCTAATGAGGTGATATGTGGCTGTATTGATGATATTAGATCTGGTGGGACACTAGACATTTGGATAACATTACAAGGGGGCTTTGTAGCACTTGCATCTGATACAGTGCGGACAAATTTATTTGACAAGTCATTGGTGTACACTATATTGATACTCGCTTCCTGTATTATTTCTTTTGGATCAACTTTTTCGAAGTTTGGTGTACTCATTTTGTGTAGTTCATCTACAGATATGAATGCAACCCCTTTAGGTAAATCATTGTTGGAGTTTACAGCATCAGGGACTATTTCAATGACTTGCGGCATTTTGATATCAGGTGTATCCTGTCTATGTGGAGTTAAAGGCGGCGTTTCGGGTTTGAAGTTTTCTTTTTTTAATTTGGCATTTTTCAAAGCTATTTGAACTAGACTTTTGATCATTTTTTTAATATCTTTAATTCCCATTTTGTGGTGGTTGCGTAGATGAGTTCTAAGAGTTTCCTCTGCGTCGAAGATACTCGTACAACCAGGACATGGTATTTGTATATTGTCTGCAAGACCATTGTTTTTAGCCAGGTCTGGGTGGACAGTGAATAGATGGAATTTTATATCGTCCTCCGCTAGTGCCATGTAGGGACACGCTTCACATTTAAAAAATGAAGTTGAACCAACCGATTTTTCTTCATAGGACATGACTTTCTCCTTTGGAGCAGGTTTGACTTCACTAGCAGTTTGATTGATCATTCTGCTCACGTTCATAATAAAGCACTGACCAGACATTGTTTACGGTTAAATAGGAAAGCTTTAACAACTAATTTATCATCTTAAAAATAGATGGGTTTCTATAACGAACCTCGAAATAAACAACGCATAGTATTCGAAAACAGCTGTAAACATTAGCGGCCATTGTACTTTTATTTCATTTTTAAACATTCCATGAACGATTGCCAGCTATGTTTAGAAATTTAGCATATAAATGACATACTGTATGTGGGTATGGATAACACCTCAGAGCAATAATTGCTCTGATACCACCATGAAATACTGGAGGCCACACACAGAACTCTTATATTAAACTGAGGCCACACGCCGAACATTTTCATGCAATCGGTTTTAATGACCTTCATTGGAATTGCATCTCTTTCGTAAAATATTCTTACTCTTTCACAGTTACGAAATACGAGACCATAAAATGTAGTTTTTATGGAAACTAATGAAACATCTTTATTTTTATGTCATTGTAATTAGTTTTGACATTCAATCAACGCTTAAGAAATATACTGTGAAATTATAAAATACATGTGTTAATATTTATTGTCTCAAAACATTTTAAAGTTTACACAAAATATATAATATTAGTATAGATTGTTACTGAATTACGAATGGTTATAAATATTTTATTTATGAAGCTCATTTAACAGTTTTTCTAGTATGAAGATATATTATCCAATGTTCATTGGTACAAAAAATATGGACAACCTGTAACGAATTTTTCTTTCGATTAGCAGTAAATGTTCACTGTGTGGACTGGACTTCGTGCATAAGACATAGATATAAGAAGAGTAGATAGCAAAATATAGTCATGTGGCCAGAAGCCAAAATGTTTTTCAAAAATGGCGGAACTTTGCACACAACAAATAGTGTTGTACTGATTTGGTCGATAATACCCATATTGATATATGTAAGAAACAGTCTCGAAACCACTGATATAAACTATGAAAATCACTAACTAAGAGTAACTGCCAAGTTGTTCGGACCTCTGTTCGCACTCAAGTCAATCGATCTTGACTTTGACTTTTTTTCTTTGACTGGCCTGTTGGTGTAGTGGTTAGTGACCCTGACTGCTGAGTCAGAGGTCGTGGGTTCGATTCCCACCCATGACAAATTATTGTGTGATGAGCATGATGTGTCTGGGTGTAAATTATCTATAATATGTATGTATTTAGAAATATATAAGTATGTTTATCAGCAGTCTGGTTACCATAGTACAGGCTTTGCCTAGTTTGGGATCTGACGGCCGTGTGTGAGATGTGTGGAGTTATTATTATTATCTTCAATTATTTCTACCCTTTCATAATCCCAGTATTCGTTAATATTTATCCATCGACCAATAGTATTGCGTTACCGGTATAACCAGTCAAAATAATGTCTATTAACTTATTTTTATTAAATAGTGAACTGTGTTATCATCTATTATAGTTTGGCCCTATTTTTAATAAAATAAATAAGAGTTTTTGATGTGGCGACAACATATACAATTGTAACGTAGTCAGGGCCGGCCTCTTGCTAGACACGAGGTCGATCTGGTAATTAAATGATGGAAGGAAATCACACACGTTAGAACAAGGTTTCACAGTTTGTAACTAAACTTGAAAGAACTATTACAAACAAATTTAGGAATGAATAGAGTTAGGTTCAAGGCGTGAGGGTCTTCAGAAGCTTTGATCGTCGGCTGGCCGGTGATGGGAAGCAGTACTTAACTCGCTGTGCAGGCTGGGGCGTACGAGGGTCACATGTGTGGACGTCACAACGTTCTGTATGGGGTGTGTGGAAGCTGGATCGTGGCGATGGCTCCTTGCCAGCCGTGTCCTCCACTACCTAAAGCCTAAAGTGGGTTAGGTCTTGGTGGTGGTTTTGCGGTGATCTTCGTCTTGTTATTTTGGGGCTGCTTAAGTCTTCACGCTGCCTAGGCGGTCAACCCGAGCCAGATGAGACCCCCAGGCGATACCTGGGGAGGTTCCGCTCCGGGCGACCAGTGACACAGGCGGTGACTTACGTGCGACCCCTTGGTGTCGGGTTTGGTGAATGTTGCACACTGTTGCACCAGTCTGTGGACTTGTGTTTTGTTTTTGTTTCAGTTGCAGTGGCGGCGGTCACCTGCACCCACACTTAATACACATACTTTAACACAACTGTAACAAAAACGAGGTTAGAAAAGAAACGCTCGCACCGCCCGGAACGAGCGTTGAGGCGGAGCCTTTAGAGACTGTATAGGGTGAAGGGGGCGCGATCTTGCGTGCCAGTCCGCGGGCATATCAATGAAGCAGCCCTAGGGGCCACCTAATTGTATAGTGCGATGAGATCGGCGACTATCTTGAGGGTGATCCTTGTATCCTGTTCTTCATATATAGCGATCAGCACCTCCTTCACGATACGGATGGTGACCTGGACAACGGCTCTTGACTTGCTTTTGTCTTCCTCTGCCGCCGGAGCAGCCGTCTTCTTGCTGCTCGCGATGGAGGTGGTGCCTATTGGTTCCTTCATCATCTTCCCCCGAGGGGCCGTGACATGACCACAATACTATATTGTATGTAACATATTAGATATTTATATTTCTTATATTTTAGTTGATAGTAGTTAACAATCTGGATGACATTACACACCAATCTTAATGTCCAATTATAAACTGAACGAACTCTTTTCACAAACTTTATATAAAATTATCACGAGTGAAAAAGAGACAAAAATATTTTTTTTTGTTATTCGGTTTTTTGTTAGCATGCTCTTTATATAATTACATATTATGCAAATAAGGGTACATCCTTCCTTCTTCTTTTATCAATGGTCTCGTTAATGTAGATTTTGTCAATCAATTCACTATTACTCGGGAACAATACTTATTTGGGATAAAGGGTTACCACCAAAGAGTATACAAACACTGGTTACCACCTTTTACCCTTTTATGTCTGGGTCCTTTCCTGTACCCCTGATAAACTGTGTTCAAAATTCGTCCCGTGGTACTTACTACCAGCTAGTGTTTGTATACTCTTTGCTACCTTACTATATATAGCCTTACTACTATTAGTTACACGGATAATGTTTCTTACCTGTCATACTACCGCCTCGTGCAGTAGTATCTACCTACTATGAGCATTATTTTGCCCGTTGTACTATCACAGAATATTAATGAGGGTGGTGCTTAAATGTCACTAATAGTGACGCGAGTATGTCTTTATATTATTTCGTAATTAATAAGTTTTCGGTACAGTATCATTCTGTGTAACATTAGACATCTCAAGAAACAGTTTGCTTTGGTTTGACAATAATTCGTATGGAAAAACTAATTTTATAAATTACCAGCTGCACCCGGTATGCGTTGCAAATGCCATTTTTTTTAATATAGATTTTTAGTCTAGGAACTCGCGCGAGCATCCCCAGAACACTCTACCAAAATTTCAGTAGTAGTACCACGGACAATAAACGCAAAATGTTGCAGCAATATTGTATTGTTACGACAATATCACTACATATTATAAAACAAAGTCCCCCGCCGCGTCTGTCTGTCTGTTCGCAATAAACGGACAAACAACTGAACGGATTTTCATGCGGTTTTCACTAACAGACAGAGTGATTCATGAGCAAGGCTTAGGTGTATAATTTGTACCCATGCGAAGCCGGGACTAGATCGTGAAATGTCCTACCTATTTTCATTGCATAAATATTTCTAGAGCGTTAAATAGAAATAAGAATGTAGAAAGTAAGAATAATCCTTGCTGACATATTAATGCAACATGATTGCAATATTAACATTATTTGTTACATATTTATCTATTTTTGCAATCCTGCAGTAATTGAATGGTTGCATTTTTCAAAAGAAAATTAAATGGAACGCCTCAGAGCGAGGTAACGCCGCATGAGTCATGTTTTTTCGTGCGTGCAGCCAGCTCCATCTTATTATAAGACGTTGTCACGTCAATAAATGACAAGCAAAACTCACTTTATTCGCTTCGAAATTTGGTGAAAACTATCCCACGGTAACCATACATTTTTCGGGGATACAAAGTAGCCTAAATGCTATTATACCGTACGCATATACCTGTAAGCGCCGTTTTTTGTGAGAAAGGAAAGAAAGTGTTTCCATCCAACCTCACAAACTTTTGTCTTTGAAATATAAGTAATTTTTTTTAACGTTTATTTTCTTTTACGTTCAGGCATTTAGAGTGCTCAAATATTACAAATAGTTATCTTAATATTAGACCCTCCAAATGAAAACTATTTATTCTTAGTACTTTAGTCGATTTATCAACTTTAACCGTACTTCATGATTAACGTTACTATTCACATCCGTTGTCGATGGCTGGTGAATTGATTGACGTATCTCATTCGTGTAAGTGTTTTGACTTCGTGTAATACCTATATTATAAAAACCTAATAGAAGAAAAACTACGAAAATGAGTGTGAGTATAATACTATTAATGTTAATTCTGAATTTATCTCAGAAGCTATCATGTCATAATTCGTTTTTTGCAGCTTGAAATAGAGTCCATGGTTCGCTACACGTCTCCGATCAACCCGGCAGTTTTTCCACACCTCACACTATTGTTACTCGGCATCGGTATATTTTTTACGGCTTGGTTCTTTGTTTACGAGGTAACAAGCACAAAACTATCAAGGGATTTGTTCAAGGAGCTGCTACTATCGCTGGTCGCCGCACTTTTTTCTGGATTTGGGATATTGTTCTTATTACTGTGGGTGGGCATCTTCGTATGATATCTTTTTGTAAGCTAGTTTGTAAGCTATGTATAGCATTCCGAATGTGGCTGGCACTGAGGTCGGTTTTGTTTGACCAAATGTTTGTTCGTAATAAATTTTATATTTAAGAATTAATGAGTTTATTTAGCACTTACAATCATTTTATTGTTCAGAAATTTAATGGCAAATTTATTGTTAGTGCAATGTAGTAATGTAGGACTATTAAAAACCTTGAGTGTTACCTTATCATGCACAACAATATTTTTTCAGCTTCCAACAAGTTATTTAATACTTTGGAGATTCAATGGTTTTGTTACACTGGTTAAACAATTAAAGATATTTTGATTATTATGACTTTATGAGCCAGTACAATTATTAAATAAAACACAAATTTATACTTATTTTTATTCAAACTAAAACCTAAACTGTCTGTTATAGAACTAAATTGGTACAACATAATTATATTCTTTTTTGAAGTTATGATAGGAGTTTAATGAAAAGTTGTTTGTTTACAACATTGGTTATTCACTGCATATCTTGTATAGCTTATTGTAGCCCTTTTATTTCTGAGCCCCTGTGGCTTATTATCGAGTCAGGAAGCTTGTGTTTGAATGAGAATGATTAAAAATTATAAACATTCTTCCAATTTCAAATAATGTTGTCTCATTTATAGGCCATGGAGGGTTGAGAGATCCAGTTTATTGGTAGCTGTTGATATGTTTCTGTCTCGCTCTTTGCGCAAGGCGTCGTCTACTAGGACTGTCTCATGCACGCGACGAGACCCCACAGATTGGATTCGCTCACGCAACACGGGGTGGGACATTATATAACGACTGAAAGAAAATTTATTGTTAATTACAATCTTATGGCTAATTAGCTTTTAGTAGTATCTTTAGTTAGTATCTTCACTCTTGTTAAAATAGTTTTAGACAATAATCTGTTATCCCTCAGGTGCAGTGTTTTCTGGATGGAAGTATCCTATGTTGTTTTCTGTCAACTATTGCCTGTTAATGGGTTGAGTAGTTAGGGCATGAGATTTCATGAAAGAGTTTTCAACATTCTCATGGCCTTTCCATGGCATTCAATGTTCACAATAATGACTTATTTGAATTTTGTTAAGAGTAACGTTTACTACTCGTTTTTATACTAACACTAGCAACCTACACTGGCTTCGCGCGGGTAGCAGAGACATCTTCAACAATCATCATAATATTTCAACCAATTTACACAAAACCTTAACAAATTATATACCTAAGCCTTCC
This sequence comes from Callimorpha dominula, assembly GCA_949752705.1. NCBI lineage: Eukaryota > Metazoa > Arthropoda > Insecta > Lepidoptera > Erebidae > Callimorpha > Callimorpha dominula. The sequence goes on along the minus strand of OX457002.1, from coordinate 20,499,719 downwards.
TCACGAAACACTCTACCTATAGGTGAAAACCACCAGCGAAATCCGTTCAGTACTTTTTGAGTTTATCGCGAAGAGACAGACAGACAGACACGGCGAGAACTTTGTCAAATCAAATCAAAATCAATGATGGTTTTGCACTGACTCTATTTATCAAAAAATAGATAAATTTCCTTCTATTACGATACCTACTGAAAGTAGTTACGGTATCTATGATCCACCAACAATAGTTAGGGGTCTTCTTGTTGACTTCTTTGGTTAGGGTACTTGATTTGACTTGGTTGTGCTATAACTAAATTATTTACTAGCAACCCACGGGTAGCAGAGACATCTTCAACAATGACTTAATAAATTATACACCTAAACCGTCCTCATGAATCACTCGGTCTATTAGTAAAAACCGCATGAAAATCCGTTCAGTAGTTTTTTAGTTTATGGCGAACAGACAGATAGACGCGGCGGGGGACTTTCTTTTGTAATGTGTAGTGATTATAGGAGCATATTTTCACAAAACGGCACAGAAGAGGACCATATAGAAAACCGAAACTGGTAGCTCATCTTCAAATACTTAAGTTTACATTACAGCTTGCCAAAGACGATGAGCTAGCGGCCAGAGCAAATTTGACATTTACAGATCTTAGTGCAACAGGTATAGAAATATAATATAATCTCTTGAGAATGGAGTATAATAGGGTATAACACTCTTTTATATAAATATCAGCTATTGGACCTGCCAGACATAGTCACCTAGCGTGGTTGGGGAATTTTCATTCTGCGTTTGAGAAATGTAGGAATGTCAACCCAACGATAATCTCTTTAGAAGGGGTGCACTGATGATCCCGATAATGTAAAGAACACGCCTCGGTAGCGGTGAACACTATAGGTATAAAAAGTATACGAAAAATACTGGATTTTGAAAATAAAAGCAAGCAGTTCCCTCGCGGCCTCGCTTGCGTGTACATATTCATTTATTTTGGGCAGAACTCAAATTATTTTTCCAAAATTAAAGTAGCCTCAGTTACTCCCTATAGAACTAGCTATCTGCCAGTGAAAGTCTCGTGGAAATCAGTCCTCCCGTTCCGTAGATTAGCCGGAACAAACAGACAGACAAAAAATTTAAAAACTAAGTTTTAGGCACAGGTAGGTAGGTATCGTGCAAATAATTGTATTCATGAGCTTAAAAAAAAACTATTATTTTGACATTACAAACAGACACTTCAATTTTATTTATTTGTATTTATATACCTAAAGTCTTCGGCATCCAGTCTGTATAACTGTGTGATCTCAACGGCCACCATGGTAGCCGGGCGCTTATGGTCCTTCATGAGTAGAGACCATTCGCCGAAGTGAGCACCGTCTTCGAAGTGACATATCTGTAGTAAATGTATTGAGATTTACTTTAACTAAATCTCTAAAAGTGATCGCTGGTTCTAGAGAGTCGGAGACGTAACTGCTGTTTCTTTCTTTCTTTTTCTTTCTTTCACTCGGCGTACTCAGACAAACGACTTGTACTTGTTTTCTCGGAAGACGGAGTCAGAAGATCCTCTAAATTGTTAGGAGAATACCGAAAAATCTCGAACAGCTGGCAACACTGACATGCACATACACATAGCATTTAAATTTTATTAATCATATTTTAAAGTTAATTATAAATAGAAGCCCTTACCTCAACGCCCTTCGAAGAATACATAGCCACGGTGCCAGTGGAAATGAAATACATGCAATCGCCGTGATCCCCAGCAGCTAACACCAAGTCGTTAGCCAAGTACACTTCGGGATGGAGGCAGCCAAGAATCGTTCCTACCGTACTCGGAGAGATATTTTCGAAGAGTTTCACCTTGTCGATGAGTGAACGACTTGTGTGTAGTTGAACTTCATCACAGAGTTGTTCTGAATAATTTGGATGTCAATATAATACTGGCTAAGGTGTCGGCGGGCTTGCGATCAAGTGGTTGCGGGTTCGAACCCTACCCAAGTGCACTACCGGCGTGAACCCACTCCTAACTAAAAAAAAAATCACCTTAAAGGCCGGCAAAGCACCTGTGACTCTTGTGTTGCAGGTGTCCATGGGCGGCGGTAGTCATTTACCATCATGTGAACTATCTGCTCGTTTGCCTCCTATACCATAAAAAAATTAATGTTATAATGGGTAAGTGAGTTTGTTTGGTTGTTACGCTTTGTCGTCATAACTACTCTACTGATCATCGTGAAATTTTGCATCCACGTAGTCAAGAGTACCAAAAAGGACGTAGGGTACCTTTCATCTAGAAAAAAAAGGACTGCTCCCAAGGGATATAAAAAATAACTTTCAAGCGAGGGAACCTCAGGGCAAAAGCTACTTCGGTATAATTGGCAGTAACTCCGGAAAAAGAAATAAATCATTTAATTCTGCAGGTTTACTGCCTCGGTGGCCCGTTAGCCAGTGGCGTAACTATACCCTCTGAGGCCCGTGGCTAATTCATCGGATGTGTGTGTCTGACTCACACTTGGCCGTTATTTTCTCGTGAATTTTTTTCTTATTAGGTTTATGAAATTTTATAACTTATATAGGTAGATTAAATACAAAATTAATATTTTCTTAATACATTTTGTGTTAGTGCCTCCTGTGTTCAGGACCCCCTCGAACCAGGGGCCCGTGGCATATTGCCCGCTCTGCCACCCTATTGTTACGCCTCTGCCGTTAGCAAAGGTTGATTTAAAAAAAATGTTATTAAGGTTTTCTATACCTAGTAAAATTCTTAGTCGCAGCATGGTGTGCCTGACGGCCATAGTCTTACCCCCAAGATTAACACATACATGTAAACCTTTTGAATCATTATTTATTAGAGGTAAGTGTTATGAAGATAATAAGTTGAATAATATGTGCTTAGCGCTTTTTACCTTCGGCGGTTAGATTCTCGTTCTATGCAAAATGATTTGTATGTATGTGTATGAATATTTCTGCTTGCCATATTGATATACAAATATTATCACTGAAGTAAGAAGTAATTTTGTATCAAGTTTCAGCTTTAGAAAGACGAAAACTTTTCTTGGGAGGCAGTGGCGTAATTATACCATCTGAGGCCCGTGGCTAATTCATTAATGCATTTTGTAATTAGTGCCTCCTGTGTTCATGAATTTTGGTGACCGGGGCCCCCTCGAGCCTGGGGCCAGTGGCATTTTGCCCGCTCTGCCACCCGATTGTTACACCATTGTTGGTAGGTCTATAGAATAAATAAAATGTAGGTACAAACCCGACAGGCACTGGAGGTTACTTGACTCTTTGAAGTAATGTTGCTGATATGTGTATTCATAGAAAGCTTGTACGCGTTTCTTTAATGAAACTGGGAACTGTCTGTATGTCATATATTCCTGTATTAACGATAAGTGAACCATGTTAAATACTTAGATGGAAGAGATTAAAAGAATACCTACTATTAATATGTTACACACGTTACCTACTAATAGTCTTTTAATTTAAAAATGATAATATAAATAACAGCAATCAATAATTATATTCCTAAAATAAAGAATCATCAAGTACTTATATATATAAATATCTCCCGTATTGGTGGAAAGGCAGAATTGGTGTATAGCTGACACATTAGAGAATTCAGAAAACATTACGAGTATTTTTGTCAGTGAATTTGTGTTGCATATTAAATACACATAGGTTACCTATGTGTATTTATTTGTACCTATGATAGGTATGTTGAATTTGATTTGAATTTCTGCTACTAAAATTTTTTTTAGCGTTATTTGTTCTAGTTTATGAAATTTTAAGGGCTTCTAAATATAGAACTTTACAATCTGCGGTCACCTAAAAAGCCCATAACTCGACTGCGGAGGAACGAAACAACTCGGAAACAAACTGAGGATCCTCCAACCAGGATATTTGTGATATACAGACTTAGGTAAACAAAAGGAAAGCAAAAGGATTAGTAAATACTACGTAGTTCGTTGTATCTTCGCTAGAAGACGTTAAAGTACATTTTGCTGTAGGTACATGACTGCCGATACAGAAGTTATTAATAAAATAAATAGAACTTACTTCTACTTGATTTATAAGCCCATTATATCGTATCGTCGAGTCGTAAATCGTCAAATAGGATTTAATGAGGAACACTGTGGAAAAAGTGAACAGTATAGTACCTACCTATCCTAAACTTTTGGGTTCCATGATATAAAATTAGTTTAGCAGGAAATAACATGGTGACTTGAGCAAGCACTCAAAGGTGTATATCTACATATACCCAAGTGATCATTGATTTCTGTCAGTAATATCTTTTACCCTAATTTTTACCCATATACTAGTTAGTGTTTATATACATATATACCTAACTAAACTAGATTTTAAACTAGATTTTTGGATCACTCACCTAAAGTAAAAACCATAAATATAGCGGCGTACACAATAATACAGGAATGTACCAACAACTCGTCTGGTAAGTTCGAGTGAAACATTGAGAAGCCAGTACCTGAAAAATAAAATGTAACCTCGTTACAATTCAGGTTCCTGAACCGGCCTGAACGTATAATATAACGTAGGTACCTACTGTGCTAGTTAGTATGGAAAAAATATTAGCACAAAGTGATTTTTAATCTGTCTTAGTTTTTTAATTTCTTTCTTTTTAGTTTTCTATAATAAAATAATATTAAGAAAAGCAGTCTATCTTATACTACTTTACGAATTAAAGTAAGTACTTACCTACTATTGATTCAGTGGCAAGTGTTGGGCAAATTTTAATTGTAAATTGTTAATTGTCACTATAACAACTAACAATTGATCAACTGTAATTGTGGAAAATTAAAACTAACAATTTATTAATTGTTAATTCTAGTGGAAGCAATTAACAATTAATTAACTTTCAATTGTTTTATTAATTCAAATAAAAACCAAAAATTAAAATATAAATAATGGGTATAGTGGAGGATACTATTGGTTTTTTATCAATAAGTAGGTATTGATTTTTATTATAGTCCACTTAATAAGCCGGAAAGTCTGGAAAAGCGGTGAAAGAGTCCGAGTTCAAAAATTCTTGTTTGTACAGTAAGCGTTTGTTAACGCTTACTGTAAAAAAAACAATACTGACATGAATCTGATCAGTAATACACCACGCGTTTTACTTAGGATATGTTCCGTTATACACTGAGAGTACTGTTCAGTGCTCGTACTGGCACAGAATACATAACCCGTACTGGAGAGAAATTCGTTCCGTTATAGACTTACAGTATACTGCCGCAGTATCGTAAACGTCGCCATTTTTGTACTGTGAGCACTGGAGCTTTCGAGGTAAGGTGCTCTCAGTGCTGTCACATTGTAACTTTTATTATAGACTGGACTGGACTGCGTTTCGTTATAAAAAATAACCAGTATAGCTAACTATAAACGAACGGCTTCGCAGTATACTGAATTGACGTCATACTTTACAGTGGTCTCAGTGTATTTCGGAACGCACACTTAGATAACAGTTAACAGTCGTAGCACAGCACAGCACGTCAGACAAGTCAACGTTTCTAAAGAAAGGTTCAAAAACTACTTAGTCTACCTATGTAGGATGATTTAAAGGGTTTAATGAAAAAATAAAGAGAGTCTTACCAAAGAACGCAGATACAACAATTACAATAGCTTTGCCATATCGGAAATCGATGGTGAACTGGATCAAGTTGTTGTGGTCTCCTACTTCGTGTAAGTAACAGTTGTAATCGACTGGCATTTTACCTGTCCCTGTAACTTTTAATGAATAAATCGCAACAAGAGATAAGTCCTAGATAGATAGCACGCGGGTGAAACCGCGGGGCGCTGCTCCTAAATAATAAAAATAAATAAAATTGAATTGTCTGTTTGTAATGTCATAATGACAGCTTTGTACTAAATGCATCTGTCTGTTTTTTTCGGGTAATCTCCGGAACGAGAGAACCGATTTCCACGAGACTTTCACTGGCAGATAGCTGGTGTTATACGAAGTCATTTAGGCTATATTTATTTTAGAAAAAAAATTAGGGTTTCGCGCAAAATATATAAATATGCACACGCGAGCGAAGCCGCGCGGGGAATAGCACTCCGCCCTAAGAACCTAATTTATTTTATTTTCCATACATAAAAAAATTTATACTAACAGTAGTAAATGAGGACGGGGGATAGGTACATAAGGCAGGCACACCAATGCGCACTCAGAAGCATCAGCACTGGGATTCGAACTAACCCTTGCACTATGTAGGACCCGGAGAACAACTGCAAATAAATGTTTTTTTTTTTCAAACAAAAATATTATTTTACTATATAAGAAAGTACAATATCGAACTTGGTATACAACTATTTTCACTTTCGTAGCTTCGGGAGCGAGTACTAGTTCGTAGCTCCTTGTAGAACAACCACCGTAGTAGGACTACGCCGTAGTTGCTAAGTTTTATTTAAATATCATAGACTAAAAATATTTTTGTTCAATAAAATCTCACTATATGGAGTTTGCCTTCGTCCTCTATACGTGGGTAGGAGACACACAATACGCCTAAAGTTTTAATAACTTGACATATCTCACATACGGCCGTCTGATCTCATACTAGGCAGAGCCTGTACTTTGGTAATCAGACTACTGATTGACATACTTAAATACTACTAAATACATACATATTATAGATAAACTAGCTTTTGCCCGCGATTTCGTCCGCGTGGTGGCGGACATCAGACAGTGTAGGTATAGATTACTTTACTTGTATTTATAATTTATAAACTTTGAAGTTTGAGTATAAACATTTTTTATTTCCTTAATTGTGTTTTAAATTTTATATTATTTAGTTACATATGTTCTACTTAAAAAATTTAGTCGTGGAGCCCAATCGCCCAGCCCACCAGGCATGTTCATCAGACCGGGTCGGAGGATCCTCTATTTGTGTTGGAGGGTTTTTTATGGTCAGACCTTTCTCGCGTGCATCAGAGATAATGAAGTGTACCTTAATGATTGCCTTCAAATCGGCAGTGACTGTATAGATCCTGGCGATCCTGAACAGTGGCAGTATGTGAGCAGCAAGAATAAACCGATGGTTTTCGAAACCGCTCCATAGGGTGACGAAGGCGATTGGCGTACACGAGACCAAGTCGAGCGATAACCAACTTTTCAGGTATCGGCTAGAAGAAGGAAGTGATTATACACGGTAGGGTCAGTTGAGCCATTAGACATGCGATACTGTTATCCTTAGCAACTAGTGAATAAGGGAGCTTCTCCCCAGTGGCTTTTGTGTGTTTACGTGACTACTGAAGTTTAAGAATCACTTTAGACCAATTTATCACGTGTAACACAAATTATAGTATTTCTCACTGACATTTAATTTTGCTATTTACAATTATCGCTTAACTAGAACTGAATGTTCATACCGCAATGCAACCTCCTTATATAGTTCGAAAAACATATATTAGAACGTTCGTGAACTTTCTGAAACATCTCGTACCATCTGACTTGACCGCTTTTGGAACGTCTAGAACTCAGTAGAACATTCTAGTAGTTTATTTGTTAAAAGATAGCACCCTGTGAGACAATTTAGTTCCGCAACTAGTTAACAGATGGCGCTCGTGTATCAATTTGGCTTTCGCAACAATATCAGTGCTCTTGATTGTTAAAATTCGCACATTCACGCGATCGGGAAGTGGTTTAATCAATATACTAAATCGCATAAGGCCGTCTAAGGCCGCGTCCTCAGCTACAGCTCGATAGAAAAGTATGTGTATTGTTATCAATCTTTGGTATAAACTACAAATAATAATTTTTTTAAGCAATCCAGTTGGCAAACAAGCAAACGGCCCACGGTTAATCCGTTTCCGCAGCCGCAGTGGTTGTCACCACCCTTGCGTTGCTAACACAATCCCCTCCATGGATTTTATTCACTAGCAGAATAACATTAATACGCTGGTAGTGGTAGTTAACTGCGATCTTCTATTTAAGATTGAGGTTTTTTCTTCGTCGAGCGGCTGCAATTCGAACAGAAATCTATTCCGCCCTAACTTCTGTATATATACTGGTATTTACCTATCTAAACTGGGACTTATAGCCTAGTTTGTAAGCAAAAAACAAACAAAATGATACATTACGAAGTAATTGCTTTCCTTTCCAAGATTACAGTTGTAAATCTATGATCGAGGTATCCGGTGTTGAACCTCATGAATATGTCTATCAAACATAGAATGTGGAAGAGTAACAGATGTTTGTCAGTACTATGCAACTTCAACTCGTTCATCGGCTGCAACACGTAGAACAAACGGAACGGAGACAAGGTCATGTGCCCTAGGTTCACCAATATCATAAACGCTTTCCAGAATATACTGAAAATAATTAATATATTAATAGGGATGCAACGCTCCATACCTCTATTTTTCTACTAGTATAAACCGTTCATAATTTTTGGATCACTCTGATTCCGAGAAGTTGATTTTCTGATTTACTCATCAAAAGTCTAAGAAAGGGTGTAAACCCTAGGCCCTTTGTTAAACTTTCCTTATAATGGAACAGTAAGTTCATAACTAGACTTTTCTCGTTTTGAATAATTGTTTTGGGGTTGAGCCACTATTTTATTTATTTTATTTTATATATTTTCGGAAAACTTACAGCTAAAATACAAGGTAAAATATGATAATGTTAACAAAAAGATGGCTATTTAAAAGTTTTCACAATTAGAAATAATGCCATTAAAACAAAAAAAAAAAGAAAGTGACAAGCAGCATAAACAAATACTTTCTAAGTAGGTTAATGATCTAAAAAATATCAATGAAGTAGTTGTTGCACAAAGTCCTTTTGAACGTGGCAGTGTTTTATTATATAAATGGTATTGTAATAAAAATGTGGATAACCAGTTTCCCGGCTCGTGTCATGTAGGTAAGGTGACTGTAACAAGAATGGAAGATTTTGACCAACAAATTTGTATTAGAAAATTATGTGCATTGGAAGGCTTTCAATTCGGGCTTTTCAATGTTTAACAGAAATTATAAAAAGAGGTTGGCTATGTGCCCTTTATAAGTGACATACTAAAACTGACTTAATTAATTCCTCGTTAAGTTTAGTTTAGTATGTTTCAAGTAATTTTTCTATGACATTCATGAAACATTTATAGTTTTTTTAACTGATTCCAAGCAATGGAGCGACTCAATTAGGCAGAATTAAATTTTTGAATTGAATTAAACTGATTTTACGAGTTATTCCGGTCTGAACCCCAAATCGGACCGCTAATTATACCGATACGATTCTGAATGAAAATAAGTCCAGTCAAGAAAAAGGGCCTTTAAAGTGAAAATCATCTTGACTTTTACTTTACATAACATGTTATCTACAAAAACAGTTATTATATACAATCTACCATTAATTTTTATATTTCATTGTGTATTTATATCCATGGTGTTACAGAAAGCTGTGGTCATAATTTAAGATTGTTATTTAATTTATAGCCGAAAAATAGGTTCGTTAGCCTGAAAAATAGATTTTGATAGTTCTGAAGTGAAACTTATTAAGTGGCGATTCGACAATTGATAATGCACCAGAATGATTCAGATTCACGTTAAGGCACATTTCGCTATATGACAGAGAAGAAATATATAACGTAGAGGGAATTAGAAAGAGAGAGACGTTTAAAATATTAAAAGAATCTTATGAAAAGTTTTAAAAGTGTTTTTGTTTTTTTTGTTTGTGCGCGCAATGTTTTTTCTTTTTATATTTTTCTTCGAAAATGTTTTCTCTGATTTTATGTCAATCTCTAATTTTATGTCATTTTCGGACAAACCCGGACAAGGCAATTCATCAACATCCTTAATATTAAATACCTATACCTTCCTCTTAAGAAATATTAAGTAGGGTTTGTGAATGTGAATTTTAAGTTCAGTTTTATAATAAGGTTTTTGTATTAAATATCGGGAATTTGAAGTAATTGTTTACTCTTGTCATTCACGTGGTCTATACAAATACACACATATATATATATATATATATATATATAGTATTTATTATTAATAACAACTTATTAATTTATATGTTAATAAGTAAATAAAGAGAATAATAATAATAATAATAACTTCACACATCTCACACACGGCCGTCTGATCCCAAACTAGGCAGAGCCTGTACTATGGTAACCAGACTGCTGATAAACATACTTATATATTTCTAAATACATACATATTATAGATAAATTACAACCTGACAGAACAAATAATCGTGCTCATCACACAAATATTTGTCCTGGGTGGGAATCGAACCCACGACCTCTGGCTCAGCAGTCAGGATCACTAACCACTAGACCAAAAGGCCAGTTAGTATATTGTAACGCTGGAGTACTTCTTCTAAATCAACTGCGGCGTACTCCACCACGTATAAAGCTTGGGGCTTTACGGTAACCAGTCACGATAGGTTCTATCTAAAGGAGGAAAATTAAAAGAGCAGGCAAACGCACTATGCGATAAAATCAGGATCAGATTATTCGTGTAACAATTATAACTTTAAACAAATTAATTATAAATAACACTTCTTGAATTATTCCGTGCACCTTTGGTACGATAGTCGTCACGACCGTCCTCTGTCCTCCGGGCGACTGTCTTTTCTTCTATTCTTATTCTTCATAAAATATTTCGAACATGTTCTAAATTCGAGTTTGGTGCCACCAGTCCAGGCCTCTCGCGTATCAAAGAGTTATTATTCCAATCGAAGGAGTATGCAAGCTGTGGCGAGAGGTCTCATCACTACAATATATATATATGTACATATACATGACTTTCTATAAGACATGGTTTTTTTTCTGTTACTTTACAAAATATTTTGCCATAGAATAAAAAATACATGTGTCTATAATTAAGAATCGATTTAGTAATTCTTGAGAGTTGATATAAACAAATTTTACTTTTTAAATTTTGATGAACTAGTGGATCAGTTTTAGGGGATTAGAGCGGGATAAATCCATTTTATTTACTACTAAAAATAAAAATTATCCTCGAGTGTGGAAAAAACAATTAATGACAATTCACACATGAAGTCATAATTTTGAAGTTATAATTTCATCGACACTTATATACCCATGATGTATGGAGTTTGAAAACTTCATTGGCTCTTTTAATATAGTATTTTAAATCAAGAGCTGTGGACATCGAAACAAAAATGAAATGGTTGTCTCCATATTTTCCCATTTTCCCACAGGACCACAAACAGGTAAAATCACCCTTCATTGACTTTTATAAAAACTTTTATATTTCTACAACTAACAAATCTACCTTCCATCTTGACGTGGGTAGAATTAGAAGTTATTGGTTGTTAGTACCTGAATAGACTAAGAGGATGGATAATACGACCACTCGCTTCGAGAATTAGGCGCTGTCTTTCAGCCACCACGGCTGAGTAGCTTCTGTAATAGTCAGATGTATCCGGGTGGTGTAAAGACAACTGGGTCAGCTTTCGACAGTTGCGGAAAAAATTGCCCCAGAATGTTTTGCTTTTGGGTAGCATGCTGTCAGATCCTATAAAAGACATTTTTTATTGTTAACTATATCATATTATGTCGTATTAGTCATAAGTTAGTTCATGGGGGTCTGCTCTTTGGCAGTTCATATTATATTGCCTGTGGTCTTCGATCAAATATACCATAGATGTTTAATCAGCGCTCAAAGAATGGCACCAACTAAACTGTGTTTAAAGCAGTTGTAAGCACAGTTGTACTCTCAGACGCTTTGCGCCCGCGCAAGCTGTGTACCGTTTCGAGAGTGCCGAAGTGTGTAAGTCAGAGAAGCCAAAAACAATAGTTTAAACATTAAAAAAAGTGTGTAAAAAAAATGAGTGTTGTACTTTCGGTAATTATACAAGTCAACCCGTATAATTATATATTTTTTTTTGTTTTATGTTGATGTTACATATTCCTGTTAATGTTAGTTTTATTAAAGTCTTCGAGCAGTTTCTAGGGTATTCTATTTTCAATTAAACTTTGTGGTCTTTATCCGGATAAAAAAAGAAAATGCTGTTAAAATTATTTGTTTTTATCAGAATAATATATATTTGCAGTATCCCACTAATAAATCCGTTTACCGTAGCGTTGGTGTAGATACTACTACCTCGTAGCAATTTGATGTCTGTAGGTTTCATAGTTTTGTAGATACTCACCGAGTTTCAAGTCACAGGAATGTTTTTTGAACATAATTGTTGTTATTTCCAACTTATACCTTGTGTCTAACCTTACGAATTTTAGTACTTTCAAATTCAACTGTTATGCAGAGGCTTCTGCGACAAACCAAATCTACCAGCACTGTAATCCTGATTTCTTATACTCAATAAGCACTAAAATATTTCAATATAATATATTTTAGTTTATGCTAAAATAAATGACATTAAAATAAGTTGACATTATATATGAATTAGGGTGGAAACATACTATTAGAACCCGATCCTACCAAACACCAACGCGACGCGTGCTGAGTCGAATCAAATCCTATTAAAGCGGAAACAGCGTGTTCATAGTGTAATCTAGTCTCACATAATGATAGGATTTGACTCGACTCAACACGCGTCGCGTGTCGTAGTTCGGGTAGAATCGGGTTTTAATAGTATGTTTCCGGCTTTAAAATCAGTTCAGAACAAAAACTCTTTTGTGATTCTTTGCTCTGGTGCGATTAATATTAAAAACTCCGCCGAAATTAAATACCATTGTTGTAAATAATGAGGTCTAATCTCATATGTATGTTAACTTTTTAGTTATGTCATAGAGTCGCCTTTTAAGTCAATGGATTTGCTGTCTTGTAGACAACCCGAGAGAAAAATGTTCTCTTCTTTTGATCTCCAAATAAAACTCCACTGCAAATATATTCTGCTATGTATTTTATTTCTAAAATTACATTAACCATAGATTAAATATGCGCTGTAGGTCGTTTAGTGTAATTTTCTTATTACATTATAATTTATCTATAAATAATAATAAAATAAAATAATAAAAATAATATTCTTAAAATTATTTTTGAAACAAACTTACACATTTTTTCTTTTAAGTAGGTTAATCAGAGTAGCCTAAAAAATCTAAAAACAGGATTTCTTATTAGTACCTGCCGTAAATGCGCTGAAGGATTTAAATCCCTGCATCTATCCGGGCCAAAATTAAATATGAGAATACCAGACTGGCAAACGAACTACTGCCTTACACAAAGCAAGACTAGCATTATGCCGTTTCTTTTCTTTTTTGAAGGATCGCTACATCTCCCTGGGAATAGAATTAAAACGTACAGAATCTATACATTAATACGCGAGGAGATATCCTTGTCTGCATTTTTAGGAAAATTTCGCCAACGGATAACGGAGCGTGATAGGAATACGTAAAGTTTATGTATAAAAGAAGTGAGGAACGCTAAAAAATTTAAACAATATACAAATTAAAAAATCAAGTGAAAACGGCTACATGGAACTACACGTATCCAGTTATATATTATGTTGACCTGTCATGGTACGAAAAGCTATACAACGACAGTTCAAGTTATACTGGCCAATGAAATAAAACAAAACAATAAAAACTCAATATAGCAATAAATTATGGTTGAAATTCGATCACCAGGCGATCTCGAATACTCTTTATTATACATCACTGTATATCACACATCTAATCAAAAAAATACACATCTCTGTGTACTTGGGGCATCCATAAATTACGTTACACGTTAAATGGGAGGGGGTCAACGAAGTGTGACATATTGTGACAAGGGTAGGAGGGAGGGGTTATAAGCTTCGTGATATCACATGTTAAAAATCTAAAGTGCATCTGGAATTTTGTGTATTGTCTATTTGAAGGGAAATTTACACTAGTAGACAACTTGTTGGGAGTGTAACTATTTTGGGCATTCACGCAGATACACATGCAATAACTATTACGAGTATAATGGAGTAAACGTAGTCAAAAAATTGTCTCAAAATAATTTAAAGCTGCATATAAAAATTCATGAAAACTTTTAAAATATGATTTAAATAAGGTAAACTTCAAAGTCTACCGGTTGGCATTGTACGCTAAATTCCTATTTGTTTATTAATAACAAAAAAATGCAAAATAATAATTAAATGAAATATGTCGAAAAATAGTCGAGGAAAAATCACGAAAAGCTATAATATTATCTACGTATGAACGGGAATTAACGCGATCACGAAAAGGTATTACATACCTCTGAAAAAAAAAAAAAAAAAAAAAAAAAAAAAAAAAAAAACGAAAAGCTAGTCTAAGGGTTTTTTGGATACGCTAAACTTTTTGGTAGAGGGTTTTAGTCGTGGTAAACTTAATTGTTTATTATAAAACCTCAGAAGTTTCCGAAAATCTTATTTTCAGTTGTTAATGTTCAGTTGTTATTAAGTGGGAAAAAAAAATAAAACAAATAAATATGTTGCATGATACGTTCCTTAGACGATACCTCTATGCATTTAAATGCAATTATATTTTTGAAGTTATATTTCTTTAGGCGCGTTATGAAAAAAATATGAAAGTGAAATTTTAAGATGCGCGCGCATCACTGTAACAGGTTGAAGCTGCCCACTAAACCACTCATTAAGTCTCGAAAAAAAAAGGTACCAACAAAATAGAAATAGAACCTCTATTAGTCGCGCATGTTGGCACGCTCGTCGCCTTGGAGCACTGTTTTCATATTTATAATATTTATCCACGTGTTTCTAGTTTCTACATTCACAACACGTGTTTTAGTTTCATACAAGTGCGAATTATATATGTGCTAATAAATTATATTCAGTAGTGATTATGTACTTTTTTTATGATGCCAAAGAAGTATAACATCTCACGCGCGTGTACATAAGTACACGCACCCCATTTTTCTTAACTTATTAAGTACACTTACAATATTGTTAAATTTTAGATTTTTTTTCATCTTAAACAACTTATTTGTTAAAAAAAATCATAAAAACGCACATTAATTTATCACACAATAAGTAATTGGGGCTTTTAGAACACATCATTACCTTTCAATTGATCACTTATAATGTGCCGATATAACGATATTAAGTTGTGATTTATACGCTTGAAATTTTATGCCAACTGTTGAAAATGTATTTTTTTAGAAAAAGTACTAAATTCAAAGGTCTGAATTTTTTTAAATATTTATTTTTATTGCATACGTATATTAGATAAACCTTTCAAATATGCGATCCAATATATTTTTTTTTAATACATTTTTCATTTTACAATGGTTTTTACGAAATAATCGTAAAATCATGTATTGTCCAAAGTGAAACTACATGCATGATTATATTTAAGCACTTAAAAAACTATTCAAACGTTGGTCTAGTGGGTAGTGATCCTAAGCCAGAGGTCGTGGGTTCGATTCCCACCCAGGACAAATAATTGTGTGACGAGCATGAGCGTTTGTTCTGTGTCTGGGTGTAATTTATCTATAATATGTGTGTATTTAGAAATTTATATTGTATGTTTATTAACAGTCTGATTATCATAGTACAGGCAAGTTTTTAAAATTCGCCAAAAACCGTATTTTTGCACTTATATTGTTAAATAATAAAAGGAAGCGGACACGTTTTTTCGGTAGACTTTTCACTACGTTATTCTAGCATACTTAAAAAATATTTTTGCAACAAAGTCTACCTGGTTACAAATTTTTCCGAAGTCAAAATCTTAATTTACTTCCACTATTATGTCATTATTCAATATAGATAATGCTTAGTCACTTGTCCATGTACTCATGAACTTAAGCACGCACTCTTGTACGTACGACGCAAGCACTTATGCACGTACTTGTACGTATTCATGCACACAGACGAATCCATAAGAGTCAAGTCGTATATATGCTTCGGGTTCAAAGAAAAAAAATATTTAAGTATAATATAACTATTTTATTTATGAAATACATATTTTTGTCCTAAATAATTGTACTTATCTTATACACACATAATATTTTATCACATTTTATAATTTCATTTAGACTTCTTATGTTGTGTTAAAGTTATATGTTGCCTCTACTCTGTTCATTCGTTTATTTTCTCTTTGACAGTTGCTAGAAAATGTAACTATGCCAGAGTTCGTAAAGTTTAACTTTGAAATGCGCCGTTAGAAAAGTATTTAGATTACGTATTTTCATTCAATTATAAAATTTGCGAGTTTTTTTTTTCGATAGGGGCAAACGAGCAGACGGGTCATCTGATGGTAAGTGACTACCGCCGCCCATGGGCACCTGCAACTCGAGAGCCACGCGGCCGGCCTTTAAGGTGCGAGTAGGGGAAGGGAGGGAAGAGGGGCAGGGGCTAGGGGGGAATGGGAAAATGGGGAGAGGGAAGGGTTAGGGCCTCCTAAATAAAAACAATTACGTTCTATTGAACGTAGTAATGAAGACAAATTTTTTTTTGTAACATTAATAATATCAGTTCTTATGTATAATATATATTATAGATATGTAAAAAATGTATTAAACGAATCCAATATTTTTAGGAAAATTAACTTTTTACTTTTTTAAATCGATTAACTCTTCCTCTTAAATTAAATCGATTATTATTTTTGCGACTTGTTAGGGCTTCACTAATTATCTACTAATCGAACTGTAGAAAGGAAAGTAATCAAAAAGAAACATAAAAGAATGGACACAGACTAATGGCAAATTTATACTTTGTTAAGTGCATGTGTCAACTTTTACCTAAGTTACTTAAATAGGTAACGATTTACTTAAAGAGTACGGGGATTCATAAGTTCCTAGGCAAAGTTCAAAAAGTGCCTCGAAATTTTCTGGCTTGGCAGGGGGTCCTATCTGCCTGTATGTCTGTTAGCAAACTCTGGAGTGAAGGGGGTCGCGTTCATTGCAAAGTTGTTGCCATGGGTTGCTACGTGGCTGGAAGGCTGTAATAGAGAACATGATTTATTAGAAACCTCTTAATTAAATGAATACTTTTTAGTCCTCGTTTTTCTTGTTTGATACGTGGCAGATCTTTTTGCCAAAACAACTAATTCTTAATTTTTTTTGTCCCTAAAACTAGGCTGTTTGAAAGGAATTGCTATGCTATGTGTGTATTTTTTTAATAGTACCCTATCAACCTTGTAAGAGCTATATTTTTGAATATAGGTATAGGATACTCATATTCAAAAGGTGGCTAAAATTTGTACTCTTGTATTTTTTTTTTAAATTCAGTAAGGGAATGGCTTCAAAACACTGTAATTAGAATACATAAGTTGGACCAAACTGCGTACAGTGTGCAAAATTCCATTATCAACATTTTTACTGGCCTGTTGGTCTAGTGGTTAGTGACTCTGACTGCTAAGCCAGAGGTCGTGGGTTCGATTCCCACCCAGGACAAATAATTGTGTGATGAGCACGATAATTTGTTCTGTGTCTGGGTGTAATTTATCTATAATATGTATGTATTTAGAAATATATAAGTATGTTTATCAGCAGTCTGGTTACCATAGTACTACAGGCTCTGCCTAGTTGGGGATCAGACGGCCGCGTGTGAGATGTGTGGAATTATTATTATACAATAAAATATTGTGACAATAAATTTAAGATAAAAATTATCCTATCTCTCAAGTTAGACCACACTGCACACAGTGTGCGGTTCATTAGATTAGGAGTTCATCGAGAACAAACAACGTGATACCAAATTTTTATATATGGAGATTGTCGCCCTGACATTCCACATTAGTGTTGATTATTGTCATGCATGCATTATATTGACTAGTTAGAATATTTCGAGTAGTTATACTCGAACAACTCTGAACAAGAAATCCTGCATCTCGCATGTAACGTTCGCACACTGATTAGTAGTAGTATTATTACTTTTACCATAACGCAACCTTGTGCTTGTTAGCTTTTTTCAATATATGAAAAGATAAACTAAGAAATTATGTGAAAGAGAATGATTACCTCATTGTTGAATACACCCTGCGGCACAGGGTCTTCATCTGACGGGAAGTAGTCGCTTCGGAACTGCGGTAGGTCTTCGATACCGATCAGGTCTGAGTCGTTTGACGCGTTGCTGAAGAAAAGTTATGGTGATATTATACTTTATGGTGTATGTACCTAAATCATGACTCAACTTATATCTAATACTACAATGATTGTCATCTATTCTCTTGTCATTGCTTGACATGGGTATATACTAGCGTTCGCCCACGGCTTCGCTCGCTTCCATCTCTCGGATATAGTGGGTACCTACTATTCTTTTAAGTAAACGTAAGGTTATTTTCTTTTCTGTACCCCTAACAACGTGAATGAAACATTTCACGCTAATCCTCGGAGTAGTTAAGGTGTGAAACGGTAACTAACAAATAATTAAACTCACATTCGCATTTATAAAGCTGATGCTTGTGACTTCTATTCCACGGGAACTGTACATTTTTCAGGATAAAAGCGTATGTGCCATTTTAATACTGACTGACGTTACTTGTCATGTACCTATCTCCATCGATCGTAGATCGTTAGATGGGCCGCTCCATATTAAAGAGCGCACAATATTATGTCATTATGCAAAGAGGTGCACGCACACCTCTTCTTAGAACGCAACATACGCACGTACGTACGTACGCAATAATAATTTTACTTGGATACTTCGGCAGTTTAAAAAAAATACAGCGAAGATAGGTCGATATATTTTAATGCATGTCACAATTAGGATGGTCATTGCTGAATATCCCACCTTCAGGCAGACAGTGACACTTTAATGAAATTGTCAGATCATCTACTTGTAAACCGTTCCTAGCTTTAATATTAGTACCTGGGAGACGGAGTTTCGATCGGAAACTTTTTCTAAAATCGTAATTTTTTTTTGCAAAATTTACAGGAAATACAACTATGCAGTTGAACTTAAAATGCAAAACTGTATCTGTTTACAAAATTTTATCAAAATCGTTAGAGCCTTAGTACCATACATAAATAAATAGTACCTGGGAGACCGAGCGACGCTCGGTAGCTTTGTGTAAAATTGTAATTTTTTTGTAAAATATCGTTTTTACACTAAATACAACTATGCAGTTGAACTTAAAATGCAAAACTCTATCTGTATACTAAATTTCATGAAAATCGTTGGAGCCGTTTCCGAGATTCAGATTATATATATATACATATTTACAAGAATTGCTCTTTTAAAGGTATTACATGATTAGATTAGGTATACATATAAAATTGCTTGTTTAAAGTAATAAGATAGTAGTTAGTAGGTAAGTGAGCAATGACAAAAAATCCTAAATAAGCAACAAATTAAATGTAATACGTACGTATATATATCACAGTGTAAATAAGTAAATCGCTAAGGGATCATCCTTCATCAGAGGGTTCTGTGCTGATGCAAAATCCGAATAGCAAGATAGTTTCAAAGTTATACACTATCTTGACATATACTATAGAAGCGAAAGTCGCAGACGTATAGGTAAAAATAGCGCAATAATTAAAAATCTTATGAGTGCTGAACGAAAAAACATAATATAGCACCTACCTGATGGCATCGAAGTCAGGTGCTTTGATGGTTTCGTTCCAAATAGGATTGGATCCCTCAACGGCGTGCTTGTTGGTGCCAGGTGTGATGCCCATACGGTTAAGCCCTGAGTCCACTGAACCGTACTTCGTCATCGAGAGAGCTTCGAGGCGACGGTTCAAGCTGTATAACATAATATGATTAGCACAAAGGATGATAGATAACGATATGTGAATCAGACTGTGTTCAGGATCGAAGCCACTTAGAAGGTAATATTAAACTTGGGTCCAAAAAGCTAGGTCTGTTCAATAGAACGAAACAGTATTTCACTGCGGACTACTGTGTATGCAGTACTGTGCTTATGTTCGTCCCTATATGGAGTACTGTGGACGAGGGCAGCAAAGCCTTTACCTTTTAAATCGGCTCAAAGAAAAGCTTTGAGATGTTGATGATAATCCTAAGTTGGCAAGTGTAATAGGGTTCTATGCACTCCTAACGTTGGGAGAGGTTTTAGGAGATAAGTGATCAATCCACTATATAAAGGTTTATGTTCTAAGGAATTATTTGAGATGCAATGGTAGAAAGTAGCCGTAGACGCAATAGTAAATCGCGTAAAATGTGGTTTGATAAGCATTTTCTTGCCTTTAAGCACGCACAAATTGTGCCCAAATTATTTAACTTGTGTAAGGGGTAAAAAGTTTGACAGTGTTGCAAGCGTCCACGGGCTAAAGTAACCGCTTCTCATTAGGCAAGCTGTACGCTTTTTCGTCTGCTTAGCATTATGTAAAAAAAAGGAAATACTTTTACTTACGCTCTGGTCCTGATAATAAAGGTCACCAAAAGTACAAGGCACAGTAAACCGAGTACTGCGGTAAGCGCGACCAGCACGTATATCGTGATCTGCGAATTATCGCCATCTACATCTGGACTGCCATCAGTGACAAAGTCTTCGAGTACTACCAGTTCCGTGCGCAGTGTGTCTTGGATCGATCGTAGTAGAACGATATCACTGCGGAGACTGTGGACAAATATGTTCTTTGTAATTATCTGGTGAGGCAGACTCAAAACTAAGATTAAATTTTTTTTTGTTCTGTGGTCATCCAGACTTTGAAAATCCACCATAATTCATTAAATGCTGTTATTGATTACAATAGAGCTCCATCGATAGTAAGGTAAAAAATTGTTTTCATTTGTTTTCATTGATGACACTAAAGCTTGTCCATAGCTGCTAAACAAAACAAAAGACAATCGGTTGACAAGCAGAGACAACAAAGGTAGGGAACTTTTTTAACATTGCTTATTGTAAGTAAATAAATAAAAAATATTGTTAGCTATGTAGGTAATGCCAATTAAGCACTTTGTAATAATATATCGTCTCTTTAATCGTACTGGTGATCGCGTGGTGGTCGAATTTTGACCGTAATAATTTTTTGGTTTATTTCATTTCCCGGTAGGTATAACTTGATCTGTCATTGTGTATAGTTAAGCGAGGGCTACATTAGGCCGACGCACACGTCTGACAGACGTGTAAGGTTGGGCACCTGCAATTCGAGAGTCACAAGTGTGTTGCCGGCCTTTAAGGTGGGAGTAGGGGAAGGGAAGGAAGAGGGGGAGAGAAGGAGAGGGGAGTGGGGAAGAGAGGGGAAGAGAAGGGTTAGGGCCTCCAGTAACCTCACTCACTCGGCGTAACACAATGCACACAATGCTTTACTGCCGGTTTTCTGTGAGGCCCTGGTTCCTTCATCATCATCCTTGTCATTTTGTTCATATTGTTGGCAACATTGCTACATTGTTGCCAATAATATGAAACTGATATAGATTAATGTTAAAACAGTGTTACCTCTCAATCTCGTCGGCGAGGACAGGAACGTTGTCCCTAATGAAGTGCGCTCTCACTTCAGTTAGGCCGTCGATCACCGTGCCCGAAACGTCGTTAGTGGCCGGCACTGTTTGATCGATGTTGCAAGTCATACGGAAACCGACGGTAAAAGTCTGCGCTATCTGTAAGTAGATATAATGGTAAATTGCTGTTTTAAGGAGGTAGCATGGTTACTCCTCCACCAGAGCTCCTTGTAACACCACTCGTGTTACAAACATACATATATCATGCCCCCTCCCTGTTCTGGATTATCCAGGACAGGGATGGGACTGGATATAGGCTGGCCTGTTGGTCTAGTGGTTAGTGACCCTGACTGCTGAACCAGAAATCGTGGGTTCGATTCCCACCTGAGTCTGGGTGTTCTTTGTGTCCGTTGTTTGTATGAATGTAAAGTCCCCCGCAACACAGGAGTAATTCCTAATGCGGGAGTTGTCTTTAAAAAAAAAAATGCAGAGACGCTAGAGCGTCATTACCACGACCCTCATATACCGCTTGTGCCTCTTCGAAATTAATCAGACTTTTCATACACGTTCGCTGGCTACGGGTGCTTATAACTTGGCTTTTATTCAGTATACTATCGATCTGGACCACTCGCAGGGGGAGCATTATAAATTTCTTCGGAAGGGAGGGAAGAGGGGAGCAGGGGGGGGGAGGGAAGGGTTTGGGCCTGGGGTAACCTCACTCACTCGGCGAAACACAGCGAATCGTTGCTATGAGGCTGGTTTTCTGTGAAGGCGTGGCATCACTGCGGTCGAGCCGGCCCGTACGTGTCGAAACATGGCTCTCCCACTATTAACAATACAAAAAACCATCGCAGCATTCTCAGTTCTTGTCACTACATATTCTTTTAACCCAGACCGTTTTCTTATCTTCATATTTCATCATTCCATACTCTATCAATCAATCTAAAATCATACATACACATACTTTAATGAATTTCCACGGCATTCATTTTTCTTTTATGTTATACAGAGTGTTACAGAAATGTAAAATGTTAGAAATGTGTGATTTAGCTTGAAAAACAATAATTAAAAAAAAAAAGATTTTTGTATTCTTCGGAATATCCTTTTCCTAGTACAATATATTATTATGATATGAACATATTATTATTACGATTTTTTATGTCAATTTCAATGATTTTGTTTTTTTATTTTTTTATTCAGACTTTTTCAGAAAAATCTGGACATTCCATCAATATCCGTAGTATTGAACACCAATAGTTTCATTAATGTCAGCTCTCTCCCTTACGAAATATTAGTTACTACCCGATCCCGTGAGAATATTGGAATAAAAAGTAGCCTATGTGTTAGTCTAGGTCTCCATGTATCTACATACCAAGTTTAATCATAATCGGTTCAGTAGTTTTTGCGTGAAAGAGTAACAAACATATATACGTTTACACATCCATACATCCTCACAAACTTTCACGTTTATAATATTAGTAGGAAGTGGGATAGTAGGATATCATATCAGTTCAATAATCACACATATTCTCTTCTTCTTCTTTACATATACCTCACGTCGCGAGCTTAGTATAATGAGCTATAATTTAATAATCAATATTTTATTTGGTAGACATTTTTTAATTATACTTACAAAAGCGGAGTTCTCTTCGATATGCTCGAGGACGTTTCTGAACCTGAAGGTCACTCTGTTTTGTGACGATATCACATATATCTTGACCTGGGTGCGGTCGTATGCTTCGGCTAAAGAAAAAACAACATAGTGAATGGCTGACTACAGAAAATTTGGACGATGAGAAAGCGCTTGAAATTTTTGCTACATAAGCGGCTAGGTCTAGGTTTTATTGTATTCGCTTACTCATAAATTATTTTAGGGTACATAAACAATTATGACAGTGCCACGGGGAATTGAGACACATAAAAATTTGAATAATTCAATTCAATTATTATTTTCCGGTTTGTTCTTGTTTTTATTGCATAAAAAATTCAATAGATGGTACTGTTTTGACTTGACTTCAAAGTAACCTAGTAATATTTAATATTTTTTTTATTTACTTATTTGATATTTTACGCAAATTACATCCAGACCCCTAACAACTACTTAAATGACTAATCAATTAAATAAATTGGCTAGATGCCTATGCTGAAAACAAGGGGAAATGATCTTATGCTTATTTTACACGGTGACTGGTACCGTCTAAAGCTCATCACACACTATACCGTCACGGCTCCACCCCAGCAATTAAGTTGTCATTCAAATCTGAGCTTTAAAACGCTGTCGTATAATACATTTAATAATGTCAATACGCGATTACTGCCCGCCGTCGGCTTTTTCATATTGATATTATGAAATATATTATACGACCACGTTTGAATGACAATTTTATTGCTGGGTTGGAGTCGTGCCATTACCATGACGGTATAGTGTGTTATGACCTTTACTCACGCATATGCAAAGTATATTCCAACATACACAAATATAATAATCTGATTTTTCAGTTGCAAATTATCTGTTAGACCATTCAGTGATATGCATATAAGTGACATGATACAGCAAATAGGCAACAAAATAAACGTTGCGGATCTCGCGTTGTAAATGTGATACACAAGAGATTTCTAAGTCAGACTTCCTCTTGTATTTTTTCTTTCGAATTGGAACCTTAAGCACTGGACACTGTTGTAAGTTAAAGTGAATGGCGTGAGTTCTTGAAGATGGAGTTAAAAATGCTTAAAATTCCACTTACTTGGATCAGTAGCGATAATTTCGAACTCGAACATTCCATGCATTAAAATAGTGGGCTGTATGTTCAGGGTCAGTACCCCTGTGGTAGGGTTGAGAACGAAGGCAGTCTCCCGGACGGTTTCCAGCGTGGGGTCCACGATCATAGTGGACCAGTCTATGTTATACGTTATTGGTTCTCCTTCGGTATGTAACGCCTGGTGAGAAACTTGATAATTAGTAAAATTTAGATGTACCTGCCCAGAGATCGACTGTATGATTGTACTGACATTTAAATTTGCTACATTAATGTACTGCCCACGATATTTTTTACCATAGACTATATAGGTTTATTAAACCTATTATATACCTATAACACACTAAACATCATCATTGCAATATAACAAATTGGACAATGCATTTCAAATAAAAATAGGAACGTCAATGACCTTAATCTGTCAATTGTTCTGTCACTTGGAGAGAGAACAAATTTGCGTAACATTTACATTTTTTTACTTTAAGTACTTTTTTAGCTTTAGTATTACCTAATCTATTGATTTCATAATTTAAAAAATAATTAGATAACGTCTGTTGGTCGCTATTCAACCATAATTAATTAAGTTTTGAAGGTTTATTATATTAGGTTTAGTTAGACCACTATAACTTGAACCGTTATTGTATAGTTTTTCCGAACATCAACTCAACTAAGTGAAATAGAAGAAAAAATTGCACTAAATTTTTCATGTTTTTATGTAAATAAGCTGATATCATTTTAAAAATATGTGTTTTGCTCATACTACCTAATTTGATCGAATTGCCAGCTATAACATAACAATATGGCGCGAAGTCATTTCTATTCTTATCGCGGCTTCGCTCGCGTTGTAGATTTTGTCAATATTATCAGATATCCTTCGAGAACAATATTTTTCGATGATAGGTACGTTTTTTTCTGTACCTCTGACAACGTTTATGCAGAAACTCCAGATGAGCGGTTAAGCAAACGTAAATAACAAACAAACAAATTCACTTTTGCACTTATAATATTGTT
The DNA here is from genome assembly GCA_949752705.1 of Callimorpha dominula. NCBI lineage: Eukaryota > Metazoa > Arthropoda > Insecta > Lepidoptera > Erebidae > Callimorpha > Callimorpha dominula. The sequence continues at coordinate 20,474,731 of OX457002.1, read as the reverse complement.
ATGTATAAGGAATAAACGCGATCATAAAATAGGTATTACATACCTATGGATTGCCTGACGTTTCGACCAGGTGGCACTGGCCGTGGTCAGAGGCTGACTGTATGGTATGGATAACATACCATACAGTCAGCCTCTGACCACGGCCAGGGCCACCATTTTTTGTGATCGTGTTAATTCCCGTGTAAATACATAATTATATAATAGAACGCGGAAGTTTAAAGCTTATAATATTGGTTAGGATTTGAACCTTTCCTATTTTGTATTTGATATTAAGCGCTTCACTGGTATAAACCTGTCTCACCGGCGGTAGTAGCACTTTAGTGGTACAGGCTCCACAATATTTATTAGGAACTAGCTGTCACCCGCAGTTATGTCTGCGTAAAAAATAAAACATGTAATGATTGGTCTCTTATAAAACGTCACGCCCTTCAAGTTTTATTTTCGCGAGGAAGAGTATGTACTCTACAAGGTCTCATCTATCTCTGTACTGTTCTGCGGTTTAGGCGTGAAAACGTAACAGACAGAGGTACTCTCGCATTATAATATTAGTTAGTTAGGATTTAGTATCTTACTATGATATACCTACTGCTATTCACTAGTACGAATCTACATTAAAAAAAATGATTATTGTAGTATAATTATGTAGGGTAGAATTAAATAATAGTATATGCACTGTTGCTTATCGTCAGGGCGCACGGCGCACATCTGTCAGTAATGCGTGAACCACCGGCGAGAACAAACGTGTCGGCTTGCATATCTATAGTGAGTTGCCGAGCCAGTGAACTGTTCATATATGTACACGTGGTATACTTAGTTACTATAGTGATACACTACAATTATGATAGTGTTTGATTACGAACCTGTACTGTAAGAAGGTTTCTGTTGATGACGTCCGTTGCTGAAATTCCGGCAGTATAGATGTTGCTCTGGAAAACAGGGCGCGGGTTGCTTTCCCTTACCTGGTATATAAACACATTATTTAAGTACATTCTCACATTTAAATACAATTTTAATACATATTTATATATGGAATTTTTCTTAGGATGACTATACATTATGAAAACAAAGAGGTTTCATAGAAATTTACACGAAATATTTAGGTTTAAACCAGAAATGAATTTGAAATTTGCACTAAAAATTAATGGTCTCATAGAATTCCTGTACACCGCTGACACTAGATTAAGGCGTTACTTGCTAGAGGGCTGCTATTATTTTATTAATGACATTTTAACAGAAACATAATTTAGTATTAATCACAATCATATCTCAGTTATAATTTTTTATTTATCGACATACGGAACATAAATGGAGGTAATGATGACATTATTAGATTAATTTAATTAGTTATAAACATTATTATTTTCGTGATGAACTACATTTATTGCCATTATTTCTCTCTCTTGCTCCTGACATTTGAAACATTCATTTATTAATTTATTGCTCTGTTATAATTAATTGTATTGTTATTTTTTTATTGATTGTATTGTTTTTACACGTGTGACATTTTATTTAAGTAGCATTCATTTTTTGAGTTACAAAATTGTTTTTAATATTCAACACAATGTACAAATTGTTATGAATTAATAAATAAATAAATAAACAGCATTGTGGTTATGATTCTGAAAGACTGGTATAATTTTGCTATGTTCAACGGCAATGCTTTATCTTTGTCTTAATCACTCTAAAGAGACTTCTTGACTCCAAATGGCTTAATTCTAATTACTGATTCTTTTTAGGATAGCTATGGATGTTGTGCGCATGCGACAACAGAACATGCGAGTCTAGTCTAGTCAGAGTTAGGATTGCTGCAGTTATTTTCCACGGAATCTACTTCTGCTTAGGCGTCAGGTTATCCTACTCAAGCCACTCAGAGCAGCGTTTATGGAAGCCGTATGTCATTAGGTACATAGAGCTTCTGATGCGTCCTCTCCAGTCTCTTCCCGGTGCCTTTTTGGCGTACATCGCCTTTTAATAAAATTAAGCGATGGAATGTAAGGTGTTGCTTGTACAGATGTTATAGCTTTCTAAATGTTTGGAATATATTTTGCATGCAGAAAATCCCTACCCTTCTTATCGCAAAAGATAGTGCTCAACTTAAACATTAAATTATTGAATGTCTAAGTCGGGACTTAAGTACGACACCTTTTTGTTTACTGGACGTTTGAATCCTATTTAACCGAAAGTGGTCACGGGTGGACTTTTAATAATACGTATTAACCGTTCACTTACAATGACAGTTACGGTGAGAGTGTTGGCAGGCAGTACGTTGATAGGGTTCGGCGTGTTGGAAGCGGCCACTAGTATCGTATGTGTCTCGCTTTCGGTACGGTTCAGGTCCTTCACTAGGTATATGATGTTGGTGATTGGTTCCACCGCGAAGTGTCCACCTGCATTACCCTCTGTGGAAAAAAGGTCAATTATTTCAGAGATTGAACGTATAACTGTTTGGCCGCATATTGAATGTTTCTTCCTGTTACGAGCTGAGGTTCGGGATTAGAGAATTATACCAGATTGTTACCGAAATAGACACAATTTAATTAAATAGATCACAAAATACACAGGGAAACTAGCAACAACACAATTACAATAATTTATTATCACTATTCACTTTTACTTTACACTTTACTCGCTGTTAATTCACTTGACACTCACTTGAAAACTAACTCACTTGACACTCACTTGATAACTAACGCACTTGACACTCACTTGATAACTAACTCACTTGACACTCACTTGATAACTAACTCACTTGACACTCATTTGATAACTAACTCACTACTCCGCAATGCCACGCTTTATATAGCAAAACGGTATTTCTAGAAACATCGCGGCACCTCCTGTAAATTCTACACAACAAATAGAAGCCTCTAAAACGAACTAGTATTTTCTATTAATGGGTTACTAACTACTTAGTTCCGTGTTGCCTCAACAGATGGCGTGTATCTTTATTTTGTAGCTCTATACGACTTCCCCAGTCGCCAATAGATGGCGGGTTATTCGTAACACTACGTTTCATTACACAAAATAGCTAAAAATTAAACTGATCCAAAAGCTTTTGATTTACCACACATGAGGACCTCGTTGAAAGAACAATACAACAATAACAAAAAAAACAGTCCCACGATCAAGAAAAAATTAAGTTTCATGTGATTTGATGAATGAATTTATTTTAACTTGGAGTCAGTGCGAATTGGTCGCCATCCTGACCTTTATATTGAGTGGTCTGCTAATGCTACACAATACCCTGACCTAACTAAGTTTGTCAGGATTTCTATTCACCCTGCAGTAGTGTATACAGCGGAAAACTTTTTGTTGTAGGTGCAGACGTATTAAAATAATAATGATAAAGAATTCGCACTAGATGCCGATATATATAATGAAAGCATTTACTTACGCAGAGCTAAAGGCACGTGTGATCAAACTGAAGTAACTGTACAATCGAAACATCAAAAGTTAAAATTATCTTTTAAAAAAAGTATCACCGACTTCAATGCACCTTAAAATACCCAAAACGCTTCAAGTGTGCATATAAAACTTGAAGAGTTCAATCAATTTCTCCAGGATCCCATCATTAGATCCTGACCTGATGACCACGGGAACACCTGGGAAGTATACCCTTTTAAAAAAAAGAAGAATTTTCCAAATCGGTCTAGGCGTCTTTGAGTTATCGAGTTAGTCGAACAATCATTAAGAAAAAAAAATAAAAACATTTCTAATAAAAACAATCACAACAGGTGCTCAAAGGCAAGGGTGACCTCACTTTTAGAGTAATAGAATACATAAAAATACTAAAACACACATTCAATGAAACACCATAGAAAATGTAAAAAAAGGTCCACTTACGAACGATGCTGTAGTAAGTACTGTGACAGTTGTCCACACAGAGGTGGTTTTTGGGATCCGTCGCGAGGGACAAATTGAACCGCTCCGACAGGCTGACGTCCTCTATAACATCAATTAACAAAAAAAACGTCAATTAAAAAAAGAAAAGACAAGTACGAGTCTGACTCGCGCACCGAGGCCATGAGGGTTCCGTGCAGACTCGGGAATTCTCGAAGAATTTTACCTGATTTTATAAAATACTCCCCCATGCATCGATATACATCTAAGTCAATTATCCGACGCAAAAAAATTCAGTTTGAAATAGTAAAATAATATTTTTCATGTCATAAAAACAAATTAACAACTTTCGGATTATTTTCTTTACTTGTGCTGTGGGACCTTGCTTCTAACTCAATTTCATAAATCTAGGTCAATAGGAAGTACCTTATACTGGGTGTTAGTGAAACGCTCCTGAAAACGAAAACAGACGATAGTACTAATGGTACCTTTGATGATCGGTAAGAAAAAAAATCGATCCCGATGATAATGATTGAACTGAATCTTTTTTTGGACTTCAATGTTTTTACCGATGAAAACGCGCGGGTGCAGAACACTGCGCGATTTCGGCATCTTCGCTTCCGTTGACCCGAGAGTCAGCTGTTTTTGATTTATTTTTTATAAAATTAGTTTCGTTGAGCTGTACTAACATGATGGAGCGTGAAAAATGCTAGTAAAAAAACTTTAAAAAGATAGTTTTTTTTTGCATCACTAACACCCGGTATATACTGGATTTGATTTGTACTGAATAATTTTCCCTAAAATTTTCCCCTAAAATGTGGTTGTTTTGTACGTCTTTGCCTACCCCTTCGGGGTTACAGGCGTGATTATATGTATATAATAGAAACTTTGTTTTCAGACTTACCAAAGAATAAAACAGTATTATTATTCACAGAGAAAATTGGTTCTCCCTGCGTAGGCACGAACGCGAGTGTAAAGGTGACGTCAGTGTGACGCGGTTCAGGATCCGTGCCGCCGTCCGTTCCCCGAATAGTCAGCTGTGTTAAATGAAGATAACTATATATTAGAAGAAGGCCTGGCCTCGTTCTTTCCTCTCCCCTCTTACTTGAAAGGTCAAATTTCGACCCCAAGATAAGGCAGCAGAATCTCAACAGTTAAAACATAAACTTGAAGAAGATTGCAATGAATGAAATGAACACAGAGTACAATTTTCTTTTAAAAAAAGTATCACCGACTACAAGGCGCCTCAAAATACCGAAACCGCTTCAAGTGTGCCTATAAAATTTTAAGAGTTTCCTCGATTTCTCCAGATCATCAGATCCTGATCTGATAACCATGGGACCACCTGGGAAGTATAACCTTTCAAGCAAAAGAAGAATTTTCCAAAATCGGTCCAGGCATCTTTGAGTAATTGGTGAACATACATTAAATATATATATATATATATATATATACAGTGGAACATAGAACCTCCTCCCTTTTTGAAGTCGGTTAAAAATACTTAAACTGTGTGAAAGACGCTAAAATACTGAAAATAACTTTATCTAACACAGATTCAACAACAACAAGATTATTTAACTCGAAAAGGTCTAAACTTATTCATATTTAGATTGGACAATCGCAAAATAAAAAATATTAGACGCTCTTAATACTTTATAAAATTACTTAAATATGTGCATTTTGTTTTGTCTCAGCGTGAATTTTAAGTAAACTCCTATTCATGAGGGCGCTTTACTTATTAAACAGCCGTATGTTTGTGTAAGCCCCCGTTTAAAAACAAAAAACACGTACTGTGAATTCTCTGATGTTTTCTTCGAAGGTTTTCAGAAGAATGAGTGCACCGAAGTTGTCACCGTCGTTCCTGACCTCGAAGAATTCTAACGCATCCGCTGCCGAACACATTCGAACATTAGTTCTCTCTTAGTCTTACTCTTTACTCCATTATTATTATAATAATAAGTTGAGAAATAAATGCATGATGATATCACAGTGAAAGCAACCGGCCTGTTAGGGAATCCGATTCGATTAATTGTTGCACAAAATACATATCAGGATACACTTTTGAGGATCAGCATGTACATGACGCGACTCTAGCGCAATGTCGAAGCGACTGCGGACAACGCTGCGACAACGCCGTCACGTTGTGTCAGCGTCTGCGCTGCGAGTACGTATACGTATTTCGAACGCCTACGTACACGCTCGACAAACGCTAGTGTGAAGGAGCTCTTAATAACACATGTGAATAATAAAAAGCATATTTTTGAATAACTAATGTAAATATTTCAAATATAACTTGAGACGTTAAATGTGTTTTTTTTTACAATTTTCTTTAATTATTATTATTTTTTTTATTATTTATTACTATTTTTTATATTAGCATCGATCCTTTATACTGGTTCTAGATAGCATGTAGGTGTACTTTATAATCGAGTTAAATAAGTATGTTTAAAGCCTACGTACCATCTCCCTCTATTTGGAAGGTAACGACACCAGCTTCCAACCCGTCCTCGTCAGTTGCATGGACGCGTTCCAGGACATCATTACCCACAGTTATCAAAACACCGTTCGCCGCTATTTGTTCCTGTTGTCCAAGTAATAGAGTTTAAAATTAAGTAACGATATGATTAATACTCACATGAATAGTCGTTGAACACAATAAAAATACTAGCTTTTAAACGTTCGCGTTCCATGAAATAATTATGTATTTAAACAGGAATTAACGCGATGACGAAATACACCGTTTAAATACATAACAATAAAAATATACAGAGATCTGTAGTAATATTACGATAATATAAGGTCGGAGAAAAAGTTTCTTCGTATTTTTTCTCAAAATTTAATTACATTTAATTGTAAAATATATGTGCTATTTTGTTCGATAACTTATTGCCATCTTGTAGGTAGTGACATAATCATAATAAAGCTTTAGAAATTTTGGGGTTTTTGAACAAAAAACGTCGACAAGTAGTTTTGACGGTCCTCCCTTGATCTTAAATTTAGTAGAGATAGGCATTTATATGATTTGACAGTAACATACCCTAATTAATTATTGTAAAAGTGGTATTACCCTCGCGACTCTGATGACATCATTTGGCTGCGGGAAAACGAACTCGGGGTCGTGGAAGTTATAAGGTGTAATGATCAGCTCGTAGGTTTCGTTACTGGACTGCTGCGGGATTCCGTGGTCGAAGGCCTGAAGTTACACAAAGGCATTGGTGAATACTGTTCACTTTGAAGAGAATTTAATGAGCTTGCGTTCGTCGTAAATATATAACGTAATCTATTTCATATAGCGACCGTATCGTACGTTTTGATAAAATTATATCTAGTTAAATTATAAAGATGTATTCATATGTAAGTTTTTGTGGTCTAACTAATGCAATGACAGAAGGGCCACTGATATATATCAATTCTCATGGTTTAACCAATAGGACAGTGTGGTTATGTACCAATAAGTACAGATCAGTTTTTTTTTTTTCTCTTATGTCTCACTGTTCGTATTGCCACAAACAACAGACCGGTTAAGTCAAACTCTGAGACTAGGCTTCATACAGGGTGTAAAGGACATCATTTTCATTCGTAAAATAAAATGTTAAGATAGATAATTTTACTAAATATATCAATAAATATCACATTTTCCGAAGAACTGCAATGTAATCAATCAAACGATATTCAAACATTTCATGGAGTCTTGCTACCGCAGAGTATACCTATATTCCCTAGCGCGCTTGTTCTCTGCTGGTACATTATTCGCTAAGTAACTTTTTCGTTACGCTGTCTTTTACACCCTGTGTACTATCGAACGTTACATACCAATATATGAATTGCGTAAGTGCCCCAGTAGCTCCGTAAGTCTTTAACGGTCTCCAGCTCACCAGTGACATTTTCTATCTGTATCATGGTAAATAGTTCTGGTATTTCGATGTTTCGGTTGAGAATGTTCAAGCTTAGTATGTCATATCCAACACGGGAGTTGTCCGTGTCTGGTTCATCTCGGTCCGGCGCGTAAATTTCGTTTGGTAGTCTCGTACCCTGAAATAATTAAAATGTTCTGTTCATTGACTTCACGTAAGAGGGGCGAGAGATTTCTTGTATTTAATGTATGTCTGGGGATAATTTATTTTCAGTATGCGTTAACCCAGCGGCAATGGATGGATTTCATAATTAGATGTCTGTAGATTTGTAGCCTATAGATTTAAGAACAGTGCAGGTTTAATAATTTAAAGTTTGCGCTTAAAACCATTGTAGAGATTATTTAAATGTTGACCACTGGAGTAACGTTACTCTGAAACTTAAAACAAACACTATCGCCTCGTGGTCGAAGTTCGACGATATTTAATTTTGAATATTTCGTTTTATTTCATTGACCTATACTTAACATAAATTAAGTAATTTCCAGTATAAGTTGAGCTATTATGGCATGAACTTTCAGTGTCATAGTGTTCATAGCATGACAGCTCAACATGTGTACTGGAGCTCTATAGGTTTTAGTAGAAGTTTTCACATAATTTTTAAATTTGCAACTCATGGTTAAACATTTTTAACTTTCTGCACTTCGTCTATATAAAATCTTTTTATTTTTTATTTTAGGGGCAAACGAGCAGACAACTACCTGATGGTGAATTACTACCGTCGCTCATGTCACATTCCTCCAATTTGCTTAAAAAGGTGTACAATTCTCTTCACTTCGCAGCAGTTTTAAACTGAAAAGACATTTTGCTGCTGGAATCACGCCCCCAATTATTGAAGAGGGATTATTAACACGCTGTTACTTGTAACTAACTAACTAAATATGTAAACCAACCTTGGATGTCAATTTTAACCTTCTTCTAATTGTCGCATCGAAATTAATCTGTACTAATATTATAAAGAGGTAAAGTTTGTGAGTTTGGATGTTCGGCGTAATCTCCGGTACTACTGATCCGATTATGAAAATTCTTTTCAACTTTGTGTTGGATATCCCATTTATCGAGGAAGGCTATAAGCTAAATAACATCACGCTACAAAAAATAGGAGCGGAGCATCAATGAAAAATGTTGCAAATACGGGGAAAATTTACAAACGCAGACGAAGTTGCGCGGGTCAGCTAGTGTACTAAAATTTGGGATCTTTTCATCAGGTGATCTGATAATGGAGCAAGGAGGTGAATAGTGGATCTGTTTTGAGCCATGCTTCGGCACGTATGGGCCGGCTCGACTCGGCAGTAAAACAATGCTCGCATTGCTTTTCGCCGCCTGAGTGAGGTTACCGGAGGCCCTAACCCTTTCCTCTCTCCTGTTCCCGTTCTTCCCCTCTCCCTCCTCTCTTCCCCTCTAATCCCCCTCTCCCGTCTTCCCGCTCTTCTCCCCTCTCCCCCTCTTCCCCTATTCCCACCTTAAAAGGCGGCAACGCACTTGTGACTCTTGAGTTACAGGTGCCCATGGGCGGCGGTAGTCATTTACCATCAGGTGACCCGTCTGCTCGTTTGCGGGGGCAAACGAGCAGACGTGATGGTAAATGACGCCTGATGACACCTGATGGTATGCCATAAAAAATAAAAAACTACTCAGTTCCTACTAGTACCTTTACCCCTCGCGTTTGGGCTCATATGATTCGTTTCGACGAGTCCATTAGAATGGTCTTAGTAACGCTGGTCTGCTATTGGAGCCAGAATGTCCACCGTGGAACTCATTTTTACTTATTCATTTGGTTCGCTATAATTAAAGCGTGTGTTTTTTTAATTTGACTAAACTGTAATCATTTTACTCAAGAAAAGAGTATGAGACAGAGAAGAGATAGAGACATAGATTACTTTTTATGATGGAAACGTGCAACGCTGTTTTACTTACCGCTTTCAGACTCTCCGAGATCGTCCACGACAGTTCACTTGGCGAGGGTAGTTCCGGCGCGTTGTCGTTTACGTCCAAGAGAACCACTTCTATTTCGGCGGTCGCCTGATTCCTGTTGCCATCTGAAGTGGTCAAAAACGGAGAGTTAACAAGAAACCATTAAATTTAACAAAAAACCCGACTGCTTTTATAATACTAAGTAATAAACATATACTTGTATTTTATTTTTGTACTTACATTTTAAAACCTTTCATTTTGTATACCCCACTCGATAGGTTTTCGAGAAAAACAATTTGAAAAGAAACATTTTGGCGCCAAAAATCCGCCGATAATATTATATCACTCATCAAAATGGGTTCAGCCGTTAAGTAGTTACGAGGGAACATGGGGACGGATATAGATAGGTAAAGGTCAAACAAACATTCAACAATATATATAAGAATGTTTTTTCATATTCCCTTAACACTGTTGTTTAATTTTTTACTTCGGTGTGGTTCACTTTAAGTGCGGAGTTAAAAAGTTCGTTGTTGGATTGAAACATATTATTGCTTTTACATTTGAAATATTTCTTTACTGTTTACAATGCCAAAAAAAAACGACATCACGATTTAATTTAATGAAAATGATCACTCTACGTCAATCGTGAATGTCGTTGCGTCTTGTCACATCTAGGGTTTGTTTTATTTATTAATGTCTTGATATTGGGTATAGGGCTACGTTTCCATATTTAGACAATACTTAGTGTTAAGTAGATTAGTCCTTTGTTGGCTTTGCCGGAAATAACTTGAAGATTTTATTTTTTTTATGGTATAGGCGGCAAACGGGTCACCTGATGGTAAATGACTACCGCCGCCCATGGGCACCTGCAACTCAAGAGTCACAAGTGCGTTGCCAGTCTTTAAGTTGGGAGTAGGGGAAGGGGAGAAGAAGAGTAGACGAGAGGGGGAGAGAGGAGGGTTGGATCACTCGGTAACCTCACTCACTGGGCGAAAAGCAATGCAAGCATTGCTTCACTGCCGGTTTTCTGTGAGGCCTTGGTATCACTCCGGTCGAACCGGCCCTTACGTGCCGAAGCATGGCTCTCCCACGAACATATAATAGATAGAGTCAAAGACAACAACAACACTTGTATACAGAGTGTTACAGAAACATGTGATTATATTTTAGGGCCGTATAGTAGACCCCGTGAATAACGTAAAGCGCTAATAAGTTTAGGTAAATTAGTGATTTTTCATAAAAAAAACTGTATTCGAAACTTATACTTAAATTGAACTTGAAAATTGAGCGATAAATCTAGTATTCTGTGTATGAGAGAGGGCTGACAGAAATAAAAATAGGTATTTAATAACAAGAATCTTATGACAGACTATGTATTTACACGGGAATTGACGGTTCTTCATCCGCCCGCACATTTTTGATATATTTGTTTCGTCATGTACCGTCACATACATATACTAACAGTGTCCCTATTTCGTAAGCAAACCGATGTGTTTGGTGTTTACCCGACTACGCATAAAAACGAGGTGACATGTTTTTTGTCACTGGATTCGTAGATGGACGCTGTAGATAATTTGAAACCATCTTCACGATTGAAAGTTTTGTGTTTTTTTAATTTCAATCGCTTCACGTACAACTCTTGAGTAAAAGTGACGTTACGTGGAGAGGACTTGCGTACGGTGAAACTCCATCCAGTGATTGGTGCCCGCTTTGAGTGCATGTTCTGCAATCGCTGATTTGCTAATCTGTCGGTTCTTTGACCCTTTCAGCAATAGTCAGTTTTATTTGGCCTACGTAGGAACTACCGCAGCTGCAGTTTATTTTGTAGACACCTGGAGTTTGTAACGGCAAGACATCCTTCGGTGTACCCACGATGTTTTAAACCTTTATACCTGGTGTGTATACTGTCGGAATGGAGTGCAACCTGGTCGAAATGTCAGGCAATTTAGAGGTATGTAATACCTTTTCGTGATCACGTTAATTCATGTGCAAATACATAATTATATCATGGAACGCGAAAGTTTAAAAGTTAGTATAACAACAATCTTAATTGAATATCTGGATTTTTCCATTTTTTTGAAGAGATATCAACTATATTTTCGGCTACTTGTAACGCTCCTAAAATTTGACCATACCTTTCTGTAATAGACTATATGTGTAATAGAAAGAGATAGAGAGAGAAAGAGAGAGACTCGCATACAGTGACTGTGACTTTTTCTACCAGTCTCAACTCTTACAGCAAGCCGTGTTAAATAACTTCGTTCCTACAGAACTGGGAATGTGTATTCAATTCTGTGTTCGTTCCATTAAAGGTTCTTATGAGAAACTTACTTACCTCCTTGTCCTAAAAAGTTGTCTGAAAGAGTTAAGAAGATTGTGTGGTTAGGGTGATCACCATCCCTGTCCAAAGTTTCGTGAGTAGTGTAGTACACGTACACGACGCCACTTGTCCTGTTGACCTCAAAGAAGTTTCGGAGAAGATGATTGACGCGGTAATCAATATGGTAACTGACTTCGTGGTACATCTCTGGGAAAAACAATTTACGATACAGTATCAGCTTGATCATAACGTCGCAGCCGTAGAAGAACGGCGGATTTGATTTTTTGACGATTTTTGTTTTTGACATAAGTGGTGTGGCAGCTTGTAAATAGGCGACAACACACGCGGGAACTTACTTATGTTTTTGGGTTGTTAATTTTATGTTCCCATTAAACCCACTCTGTATAACTGAGTAAACAAATGGCTTCAAAACGTAGCACCGAAAACTAATTGGTCTCACTAACCTGGACTTCAGCTCGGGTACGTCTTCCAGCTCACCTGCCTCAATTAGCCGAGTAGCATTTACACCAACCAGATATCGAACGCAATGTCCGAAGTCCCTGCAGGGCGATGTTTAACGGGTTCTTGCGGCTTCATTTATATTACACAACTGTTCAATTAAGTACCAAAAAATTACGTGAACATTTGCCGAACGAGAGCCGAGAGAGTATTTTCAAATCTGAAAGTGTCTATTTTGTTTGAGCCGCGTCGGCGGCGACCAATCAGAGACCGCGCTGGTGTCGCCAGAGCTGACGAAACCGTCACCGATCGTAAAGGCGCGAGATCCAAACAGCCTCAAATGCCAACCAATTGAAAACCATTTTATTTACTGGATATAAATATGTTAGTTAATAACTAATTTGGGTCACATAATGTATACCCAACCAATAAGCCTACTGAAACATTATACTTTAACATAAAACAAAACTTTTTTCAAAGCTCTTACACATAGTAACATTTTCACATTTCATTCACAGAAACAGCCGTTTTCAAAATATTACGTAAAACATCATTTAACTAAAGACTTTAAAGTGCTCTCCTGTAAAGTTACTAAAAATCAAATCCGTCGTTTTTCTAGGACGACTACGATATAATATCGCTAAAATTGACTAAGGGGAGGTAAAATATGGGTGTATGTATTAAAAATTAGCAGATTGCTTTTGGCAGAGAAAGCATATTACTTTATAAATGACTATTTGAATGATAAATTTCACACAAGATGCATTTAAGCTGTAATGATTATTGAATGTCCCATCATATATTATTAATTAATTTGAAATTTTATTAGTATCAATCTTTATTTACATTACATTAAATAGTCAGGCAGTAAAACAATGACCGTAAAATAATTTATTAATTGATAATTTATGAAAGGAATTAATTATTTATTCTTATGTGATAAAATTTAATAATATAAACAATAGATACATACTGACCATAATTGAAGCGTCGTTACTAACCATGTTAATTTGTACACCATGTTATGTGGTAGGACATAGTGCATCAACATTTATACATTAAGATCTTTGTAAAACCTATGTTCCACAAAAATTATAAAATATATAAAAAAAACGTGTGCGTCTCGGGACGCCCGACAGAAGTGATAACTTTATGCGTGAGAGAAAGGGAAGCCAGACAGACTTGCGCCGTAACGCGTTACGTAAGGAAGCCGTTTACCCTCCCATAAAAAGTTATCACTTCAAGAAAGATTGTGTTCAAGATTCATAACGGCAGCTGTACTTAGCTTAACGGTAGCTTATCTAGAAATACTTAATTATATGTGAATGAATGAAACTCATTCTCGAAAAGACACCAAACCAACTGTAACGCAGTGGGATTGTTAATTCATACAAGTTACTATTAAACCTTGAGTTTTTACATTTCACGATGTGACTTGTCAGTCAACTAGCGCACTCTTACCATCCCTATCTTCGTCGCTGCCGATGACTATCGCTATCGGTTCGAGGTGGGTAGCATTCTCCCACACGTACACAGTCTGGTCGAACAACGTTGTCTCCGCTTTTGGCAGTCTGTTGTTTGTATCGATTATGCTGATCGTTATCTGACAATAAACACATATAATGTATTCGTTTCACAGACGGCAAACTAGTTCCTATTTCAGTATGACCAGAAATGAAAATCATTAAGCAGAAAAGTGGTAGAAAAATGTTAAACATCCTATCAATAAAACTTTGTACGCAAAATATTGACATTGAAGTTCCTTACCGCACTTTGCACTTCAGACGCTCGGCGGATTGGGCGTTAGACGGAAAAAGTTTTAGCGCAACGAAAAATGCTGACCGCTATGACAGGCTAGGCTATATGACATCACGCTACGACTGATAGGTGCGGAGCATCAATGAAAAATATTGCAAAAACGGGGAAAATTTACAAACGCAGATGATGTTGCGCGGGACAACTAGTTTGTAATATTAATGAGAGTGATCACTGATCAATTAACTTGGTGCTCGGTACTCAATCCTCTGTTTTATACTTACATTTCCGTCATTATAATTTGATGTCGTATCTGGTGGGCAGTCGTCTTTGTTGTCAGCATAGCACTCGTCGCTGGCTCTCAGCGTGTAGTACAAATTGTATCTAGGAGGTTGGTCAGCATCGATCTTATCTGACGTATTCACCGTGATCTGTCCCGTGTTAAAATCAATTTGAACTAATTCTTCGGGAGTGTCTTCTCTCGTGCTGAAAAAGAATTTTGAGGAATTGTACTTATATTATTATGTTTCTACATACTAAAGTTCGGATGGATGAATGTTTGTTACTCAATGAAGTCAGAAAACTGCTGAACAGATCTGGATGAAATTTGGAACTGAGATATATTACAATCTTAAAATAATTTAGTTTCCGGTGGGATATTGCCACTTGAATGAGGTCACGGGAGACAGCTAGTAAGATTATAAATCTAAAAGTAACAGCGTTGCATTTTTGATGGCGATTTCTGGTCGCTAATATTTCTGTGTAGTCGATAGCCTAGAGATAGCTAGCAATGGAAACAAGCGTCACCTGCCAGAGTCGTGGTGGACCTGGTCGTAAGATCGACGACGGTTGACGATCAAAAAATGTTCAGCTATTCAAAATATCGGCATGACGCCATCTATCGAACGTGTGGGTAACATAGTCTCGAACATTTTACATACCAGTGTGAATAAAACCATTTCGCAAACCAGAAGCAGTGACATACGAGTATATTGGACACGAACGCAAACAAATGCATAAAACTGATATAGGTACATGTATACTTACAATATGGTGTATCGGACTTGGTTATAAAGAGGTCCATCTATGTCCGTGGCCAGCACTGAACCGATAACGACACCTGTGTCTGATCTCTCGCGAACTCTAAACTCTTGAGTTAAAGTTCCTTCAGCCCACAACGGCTTGTTGTCGTTCATGTCAATTATGATTATCGTGAACGTAGCTGAAGAATAATATTAATTATAATCTTATAAATAATTGTGTAATGAACACGATCATTATTTTGTTCTGTGTCTGGGTGTCATTTATCTTTAATAAGTATTTATTATATATTTAGTAATATATTATAACTTAGCCCAGACCAGGAACTAAAATACCTAAATTTTGGATTAACACGCATTTTTATTTGTTTATAGATAGTAAAAAAAATGCGCTGATTAAGTATTTCAATACCCGCAGTCTGGGCAAGTGGGGCGTCGTAGTTACCTTCATCATAATCTAATCCTATTTCAGTATTGAGATCGAATACTCGCACGGTGATGTAAAGAATCTCAAACTCTTCAAAGTCGATGGTGACATTCGGTCTGATCTCTTTCACAAACAGTTTGCCCACGGCTGTACGTTTATCGTTGGGGTTCGTGTATTCCGTTTTTATCTCTACGCACCTGTAAATGAAAGAATTTACTATGATTTAAAAAAAAATAAGCAATGTGTAAAGTAACATGTAACGTGGGGTTGGAACCTGCAGCCACTTGATTGCAAGTCCGACGCCTTAGCCAATGCGCCTACGCTACATAATGATTATTATTGTTTTTTATTGTACACAAAAACAATCACAAATTATACATAAGGAAAATGGTATGTAAAAAGGCGAGCTTAACCTGTAATTGAGTTAAATAAAAATTTGACTCAAGATTACCTTAGTACTACGTAAGCTTGCATGGGGGGAGGGCGGGGTGGTCAAGTACAAATGTTTATTAAATAGTGAATTGTTTTATCGTCTATTATAGGTTGCCCCCTATTATTAATAAAATAAATACGAGTTTTTGGGTGTGGCAAAAGTTAAAATAATAAAAATTAAACGACGCTGGTGCTTATAGCATTTTTTTAGTAAAATTCAATTAAATATATTAACTCACTCGTGGAACTCTTTTGCAGGAGTTTCTCGTCCTTGCTTGGTGGCATAGGAGGAGTCCCAATCAATCTCAAAGACAAGTTCAGCATCTGTGTCTGGGTCCGTTGCGGTGATCTCTTGAACAGGCATACCCTCCTCAACGTCCACTTCAATTGGGAATCCTTCTGGAACGTTCTCCTCAACTTCAGGACGGCCTCGAGGCTATAATATTGACAATGTTTTAATATAATGTTTGATAATATATTTACTTTTAATGCTAACTTATCTTAATGTTTTACGAATTATTCTGGACGAATCGGAGCTTATTGACAGAAACGTATATCCAGTACACACCCACAGTAGCCATCATCACATCTTAGTCTATATAAATAAAATCAATGTTTGTCCACTATGCGTTCCGAAACTATCAGATTGTGATGAAATTTTGGTAGGGTGTTCTGGGGACGTCGCACCAGGGTTCCTAAAAAAACGCTTTCGCTATTGTGGTTGGCAACAAATACCAAAGTGCGATCCCAAGAAAAAGACTGAGGTACGCCATTCAGAACTTCAAAGAAAATTACTTTGAATAATGACTCAGGCTTACCAATCTAAGACTAGGTGGTGTATTATTGACATCTATAAGCTGAATAGCGAGTTGTGAGGTAGCTGTGTGATATGGTCCGTCGCCCAGGGTGTCAATAGCTTGCACCTGAAACAAGATCACTTTATATCTTTGTGTCCTTAATATTTCGAAAAGGTTTGGCTTTTGGCTCTTTGGCTTTTCTAAGAGGGATACCAGAGAGAGAGAGAGAGAGAGATAGACGGGTGGAGCACGGGTCCGCACCCAAAATATTACATAAATTCTTAATATCTCGATTGCGTAGCATAGGAAAAAATATTTTTTTATAAAAGGAGGTTAAAATAGGTGGATACAAAATCCATTTTTATCAAAAATGGTTGGATACTATATCCATCTATTTTCGAAAAAACTTCCTATGAAAACAATCAAACATTGAAATCTTTTTACCTGTATAAGCAATTCGCTTTGTCTGTGATAGTCAAATGCATTATCAATTGATACGTAGATGGAACCAGTGTCTGGATCAATCCATAGGAAGCCACCAGCATTACCTAGCAGTTCGTGTCTAAAATAAAATGCAAGCGTTTAGACTCATAAAAATCACGATATCATAAACCTACTCATGACATCAAAACATATAAGCTAAAAGTTCGTGAAAAATGTGGAAATATCAAAAATCTCCTAAGGCTGAGCAGTTCTATATTGCTTGCGAGCTTAGAATTATGGAAAATCCTTAAGGCTCTTCTTTGTATGAAACCTAAACGCTGTTGGTACTAACGCTCAGAGGTGGCAACAGCACTCCACCTGAGGCTGGACTTGCGACTGCAAGTTGCAAGTCTTGACTTTGCTCTACAGCTAGATCCTGTTTCTATTGAGCACATGGCGATTGGTCCGCCTATGTTCTAACTCTATTGAGTACACTAAGCTTTTGGATTCAAATTGAATTAAGTCAATGTGGGTTTTTAAGACACGCTAACGAACAGACATCAGTCTTAATTGGGTTGAATGTGACTAGGTTTAGTCTTTGTCGCGTGGGTCAATCATAATGGCAAGAGTAGCCTCAATTCCAGATGTAATTGGTTTATTTATGTTTAAGCGTCATTTGTCTAATGGATAAGAAGTCTACTCCTGCTCTCCAATACTTACATAACTCTGTCGTCGATATCTCTGTCAGAAGCTGTGACGTTGGCCACGAAGTATCCACTAGCAACTGTCTCCCTGAATGTAACTGTTTGAATGTTTTGCTCAAAGATTGGCTGTTCATCGTTCCAGTTAATAAGGTTTACATACACAATTGCCTCTCGTACGAAGTCTGTATTGTTCTGATCTGTTGCAACTACCTATATTAAAAATACATATTTTAAACAATAAATAAATTTTAAATATAATCATGATCATTTTTTTACGAAAATATTTTGTTAGTCTTAATTAATGTTAAAGTAAGTAAATTGAACGAAACCGAGTATCTAGAGAAAACAGTGGTACTTCATTTAGTCAATTAATAAGAAAAAAAATGAATGACCAATCACTTTATGGTCTCATTCTGTTTGATGGCTTTCGTGCCATTCGTTAATGTACGTGCTGTTCGAGGCACGGAGGGGTCTCAATGTGTTGAGAATGGTCACTCATCCTAAGACAGACCTAGCAAATATCACTTAACCTTGTAATGTGCTAACATACTCGGTTACCACTTAGCTACCAGCCCCAACCTTGAGCCTTCGGCTTCGCTCACGTTGATGTAGTTTTGTCAAGCAGGACGACCTTCGAAAAGACTTTTCTATCCCTCGTTATCAGCAACTTTTTTTTCTATCCCTCGTTAACAATAACTTTTTTCTATCCCTCGTTAACAGTAACTTTTTTCTATCCCTCGTTAACAGTAACTTTTTTCTATCCCTCGTTAACAGTAACTTTTTTTCTGGACTAAAGATACCCGTTGTCCTTTTCTATATATATATTGTAGATATAACGTATAGGCTCGTTACCATGAAGCTCGTTTAAATAGTTAAGCCAAGAAAGCGTAACAAACAAACTGAATTGCACATTTCTAATAATATTTAGTATTTTACGATATGGCAGTTTGATATGTGTATTGAAATTGCTACACATAAGGCAGGCAATGTTTTACGTACCCTTAATGTAATATTTTGGAAAGCTGTCTCTTCAAAATCAAGCAGGCGGTGGTTCAAGGTTGTCATTATGAAGTTTTGGCGTTGGTATCCAGTCGATGGTGATACTTGGAAACCAGCCTCAGCACCCATTGGACTATCAGCTTCTAATTCAACTGTGTATACAGCATGTTCACCCTAGAGGATAGTACTCGGTTACAATTAAATGCTACAATTATTTCACCTATATATGAGAGCTGGAGCTATTGCATTGAAAGAAAGAAAGAAAGAAAAAATGTTTATTTTTCTTTCTTTCTTTCATTGCATTGCTTATACTTCCTAATTTATCCGTCCATCAAAAAAAAAAAGAAGTCCTTTCCATCTATTGCCTTCCCTTACCTAACGTTCCCTTTCAATATACACCGTTGTGTTTGTGTCCGTTGTTTCTATGTTTGTAAAGTCCCTCGCGGCACAGGAGTAAATCCTAATGCGGGGAGTTGTCTTTTTAAAAACCAGAAGAAACCAGAATATACACCCAATTTCGCCATCTTTAAATTTGAGCACGGTTGACGACGTTGCCCCTATTACGTGAAGGGGACAAAATTATAGCTGTCAAAATGTCTATTAAGTCAATGTAATTATTTCATCTCTTTAATAGTGATCTAAAGAAGACGAGCTAAACTACCGACCGGCAGAAGCAACTTTAACTTCTACACATTTTATTTAATTATTGCTGGCTAAGAATATATCTATAGATTCTTTACTCCAACAAATCTCTAACTAAAACGCAATGAAACGCTACATGTACATGCGCTAACCTGCCGGTACCACTTATTTTTTTTTAGAGGTCGTAAATACAGCCTTCATGCATACATTGTGCAGGAACAGTTGTTATTTTCCTTCTTACACAAAGGTACCAGGCGAGGTAATCATACCTTTTGGACCGTGGCCCAAGGTTTATGTTGGGAATTGTAGACCAAAATATTATTAAGGCGCGACATAAGTTTTGTCGTACTTTGTTAATTATTTTATTTTTTCAAAGTATTACTGTCAGTGTGCCATGTGGTGCCTACCCCCATCAAGGTTGACGACTCGGTTTTTGAAGTTGTTGACGTACCTGGGACAAATAGTCCAACTAGGTAAGTCCAACTTCGAGAAAGAGGTCAATCGTTGAATCCAACTCGGATGGGCAGCGTTTGGGAAACTTCGCTGCATCTTTTCGTCCAAAATTCCTCAGTGCCTGAAGACAAAGGTTTTCAACCAGTGTGTGTTGCCAGTGATGATATATGGATCCGAAACGTGGTCTCTCACTATGGGCTTGATAAGCAAGCTCAGAGTCGCTCAACAAGCTATGGAAAGGGCTATGCTTGGTGTTTCTCTGCGCGATCGAATCAGAAAAGAGGAGATTTGCAGACGAACGAAGGTCACCAATATAGCCGAACGGGTCAGCAAATTGAAGTGGCAATGAGCGGGGCACATGGCACGTAGAACGGATGGTCGATGGGCCCAAAAGGTTCTGGAATGGAGACCACGGACCGGAGCGTAGGACGTCCACTATCGCGGTGGACAGACGACGGTGGATGCAGGCCGCTTCCAACCGGTCTTCTTGGAGGTGATTAAGGGAGGCCTATGTCCAACAGTGGACGTCCTATGGCTGAAATGATGATGAAGATGATTACTGTCAGTGGAGACTCCACTAGCAGTAACTTCGAAAAAAAGTGTGGTACCCAGAGTGAACAAAGTTTCCGTACTTTAAAATGGTGCACTTAACTTGAGGGTTTCCCTAATCTGTCGATATGTCACAACGAGAGACGCCCGCCATTTTCATTTGAAAGATAATTTTAAAATCGAACAAACGATTCCTTGCCTCCAAATTGTTTTTATATTATTGCATACGACAAACCGTATGTGGCACCCTGCGTACTAATCAGCGCAAGAATCTTCATTGCGAGATGCAGGTTCAACGATTATCACATAGTATAATTTGCTAGATGAGGCTAAGTATATTTTAGATGTATGTGGATATCATTACAATCTTTTTTTTCCTTCTTAAAGATCCACCTTGTTCTTAAGCCACTTTTAACAAGCTTTTATAAGCCTCACTTGGAACTAACAAACAGTTTTTTTTTTAGTTCAGTTACATAGTTTACATTAGTAAAATGTTGGAAGCTATTTTAACCTACTTTAACTTGAAACTTTGTATGCAGGTATAAGTAGTTCGAATTCTGATGACAGTGCCATAATTTGGCATTTTGGAGATGGCTTAATGATAGAGCCTGGAGGTAGATAGTGGCGCTTGTTTATTGTGTGTTTCTTTCAAACACGTTGAAGAAGATTGAAGAAGTCTAGCTATCACTGACTAGTTAGATGAATACATAAAATGGATAACCAGTTACAGCCTATATGAAGGTTACTCACCAGATCGCGATCATGAAACCCGAAGTTTTGTAGGTCCAGCGTAATGGCTGTTTCTTCCAAGATACTAATAGTGTACTCAGATTGGAACGGTTCAGGTTTCATGTCGTTGATGTCATTGATTATGATGACGACGTTGGCTCTTGTCGAAAATGCTTCAGTATCATTGTCATCGTTTTTGAAAGCGATTATAGAGAGCTGGAACACTTCTCTCTCGAGAGCATCTCTATCTATAGGGTCAACGAAAAAGATTGACCCATTTCGACCACCTTCGATGGTAGTGATATTGAAGAACGGATCTGAAAATTTGTATTTAATTTTTTGATATTTTTTAAGTTAAACTGCAATAAATTAAGTTTTTTAAAGAACACTAATGTCATCAACCTCTAATATATTATACGAACTAGCAACCCGCCCCGACTTCACACGGGTACAAATTATACACTTAAACCTTCCTCATGATTATTATTCGCTCTGTCTATTAGTGAAAACCGCATGAAAATCCGTTCAGTAGTTTTTCACTTTATCGCGAACAAACAGACAGACAGACGCATCGGGGGACTTTGTTTTATAATATCTAGTGATACGTTCACATTGTTCCTCATTATAATCCTCCTTACCTTGTGGATCCGTTTCAAGTCTATAGAATATAGGTCTATCAATGCCAGTGTCACCGTCCAAGGCCCTGACAGTAAAATTCATTGCTTGCTTCTCATCGAATTGCTGCATTGCGAATATTTCTACCCAACGCGGAGATCTAGACTCGATGTTTTGCACTTGCACCATAATTGTCGCTGTGTGGTTGTTTGGGAGCGAGTCCTGTGACAAACAAACGAAGTCAATACCATTATTTTGCAAAGAAACCAAACATCGCTATAGAGTTCTAGAATGAGGAAGAAAAAAAAATGCATGAGTGAAGCACTTTGTACTACATTAATTAATATATATGGTTTAAAAGTCAAAAGTCAAAAGAAAAGTATACGGACTGCCTGGTCAGTCAGTCACCGTAGTCGATGGTGGATGAGTGTTACGCATACATTGCCGAACGTGTAAGAATCTTTTACCTTCATCCATTTGAGTAGTAACTTCTTTTCTGTTTTAAAGTGTTAAGATAAACCCTGCCGGTTACGAGCGATGCGATGATAAAAAGTACCTGGAAGCATCATTTAAAACAATTCCGCAAAACACTACTGTACAGGTAGCAGATAAATAGGGTCTTCTGAGGCTTAGAAGGACAAAATGTTGTTAATCACGGCAAGGCTCGTGTTTGTACTTAGCCTAAAACTCTCAACTTGATAATTGGCACCGGGAAGCTCCTGCTCAGAGGTGATAAGCCGACCTTCAAACGTATAAAGATGCAGCCTTCGCTCCGTAGTAAGTCGTCAGTGACGTCACTTGGGATCTAGGTAGTAATTGGCGGGTCTTCAAATTAATGTGCTACTGTTGTGTATTAGTTAAATTGAACTAAGCTTAATCTTCTCTTGTTGGATACTCTCAATTTTAGACCAGATTTCTTAACGCTTTTTCTTAATGTCAGTGAACCGAAAGGGGTAGGCAATGTAGGCAATATAAAAACAAATAATAATTAATTTTTTGTTACCTGGGTACAACACGTTAAGATTAGTAGGTACTTACGAATGCTGTCACTCTGAATATGTGAAGTGCATTTATTTCAAAATTCAGGGTGGTTCTTAGTTTTAACTTCAAGTGCATCCGCATCCAATCCCCGAGCACGTTTTCTTGATGAAGGTCGAAGAACTCGTTGTCATTGCGGTCACTATCAAGAGTAAAGGTCATGAAGCCTGTGCTGATATATCCGTCTGCGTCAGTTACAGTGTATACGCAGTCAGTGATACCTGGTTCTTCCGTTTCCTGGTGAAATAAATTTTAACCGAATGAAATAAACGTTTGAAGAGAAACATAACCAATCAATTTCAGTGTCATTTTAGCAAGTTATTGCTGTTGACCCGGAGTGCATTGTTTTGGTCGATGTATTGTTTATTAATGATAATACTAGACATGAAATATACTTGGTTTATTATAATCTTTACAGTGCAATCTCTATCAAGTTAGCCATAGTTAGGACGCCATATTGACAGCCCGCTTTCTTATATCTAGTCATGTAACATCACGATAGTGATGTTACCTACCCATAACATCCTCCTTATTAGAAAAAGATAAAATATTATAATTTTACAACCTAAAACAGTTTACAACAATTGCCTAAACTCTTAACAAGAACTTTTGACAACAAAGACTTTTTAAGTAATTCAAAATAAGACAGTTTGTCTCTATCTATATATATATTCTAGACTTAACTAAATCAATCAGTCCTTCACAGTCACTGCTAAAATGTTTGCTCAATAATCACAATATAACTCTTACAAATCTAACCTTCTTGGCGGTCTTATGACTCTTCCAGACCTAGTGCGTATTTCAACTGGAGTTGTACGCTCTTCAATAGACGGTGCTACTGTCTGAGAATTAGGAGATATCTTGATATTTGGACTTTTCTGTAACTTTTCTTGAGATACTGTTTGAGGTGACTGTGGAAGCTTCAAAATATGTTGTCTGTTTCTCCTTCCTATAAATCCATCAGACCCTTCAACAGTATAAGACCTAGGCTGATCACATTTGGACCTTACTGTGCCTGTAATCCATGGAGTATCTGGCATTTTCTTGAAATAGACTTCATCTCCTTCTTGTAGTTCTGGTAATGATTTAGTCTTTCTGTCATAATAATCCTTCATTTTACTTTTATTTTCTATCTTAGTTTTTACATATTCTTGAAAATTGACTGTTCTTGGTATTAAGTTTTTTGTGACTGTTGGCAATTGTGTTCTAAGTGAACGTGACATTAATAATTGTGCTGGAGATGGTAGATTTCCTCTAGGTGTATTTCTGAATTGAAGCAAAGCCAGATATGGATCAGCCCCTGACTCCGCTGACTTGGTAAGAAATCGTTTACATATCTTTACTGCCGACTCTACCAATCCATTTGACCTTGGTATGTAGGGGCTTGACGTATTATGATGTATTCCCCATTCCCAAATAAAATTCTTAAACTCTGCTGCATTAAATGGTGGCCCATTGTCAGAGAATAACTCAACCGGAATACCATGTCTGCTAAAGATACTTTTGAGACAAACAATTACTGTTTTGGCGTTAGTACTTGCCAGTGCCATTAATTCAATATAATTTGAGTAATAATCTTGTACTACTATGTATTTTTTAGATTTATAATCCATAAAATCAACACCAACTTTTTCCCATGGAAGTAATGTAACATCATGTGGAAGAAGTGGTTCTGGAGCATTTGAGCTTCTATGTGACAAGCATATATGACATGACTGAACCATGTTTTTTATTTCAGTTGCCATAAATGGCCAAAATACATGTCCTCTAGCAAAAGCTTTTGACCTTTCAATTCCCAGATGACCACTGTGTATTATTTTCAAAATCTCTGGCCTTAAATTTTTCGGTATGACTATACTGTTACTTCTAAAAATTAAATCATTTTCTGTATGTAAATCAAATCTATACTGCCAATACTCATGCAGATCTTTGTGAATTTGAATTTTACTTGACGGCCATCCTTCTTTACAGTATTTTTTCAACATCTGCAGACTTTTATCTTCATTAGTGCCTCTGATTAACCACTGTAGACGTTCTGATGAGACTGGTAATGACTTAATCAGTAAATTCACATGAACAATGACATCATCATCAAATTCATCTGAGCTTGTTTCAGAGAGTGCTGCTCTTGACAAGGTATCAGCAATATACATGTGACTACCTTTTCTGTAAACTACATTTAGACTATAGGGTTGTATTTTCAACATCATTCTTTGGAGACGTGTTGGCACCTCGACTAAAGACTTTTTAAACAATGTTATTAAAGGAGCATGATCTGTCTCTACAGTTACAGTTTGTCCATATATAAATTGATGAAACTTGATGCAGGCAAAAACTATTGAATAGAGTTCTTTCTCTATCTGAGCCATTTTCTGTTGTGTATCTGTTAAAGTTTTAGAAGCATAATATACTGGATGTTGATTTTGTAACAACACCGCTCCGACAGCACTCTTACTAGCATCACTTTGTAGGACAATAGGATCATGAACATTAAAATGTGACAACACTGGAACTTGACATATCACTTGCTTCAGATGACAAAACGTTGTTTCATGATTGGCAGTCCACTGCCAATCAGTAGATTTTTTTAATAGTTGGCGTAGCATTTCTGTCTTGCCTGCCATGTTGTTGATAAAAGGACTCAAATAATTAAGTATGCCTAGAAATCTTTGTAAATCCTTTAGACAGGTAGGAGAGGGCATCTCTTTGATTGCTCTGACTTTGTCCGGATCAGCTGTGATTCCATCTGCAGAAAAAATATGACCTAGATATTTAATACTCTTCTTGGTGAATGAACATTTTTCTTTATTAAATTTGACATTATATTCCTTTGCTCTTTTAAATACTATATTTAGACGCTCATTATGCTCTTGTAGTGTTTGACCGCTAACTAAAATATCATCACTGTATACTGCTACCCCTGGTATGTCACCGAACATTTCAGTCATAATTCTGTGAAAATACTCAGGAGCACAGCTGACTCCATATGGAAGACGTTTAAAGCGGTATCGGCCAAAAGGTGTATTAAAAGTTGTGAGGTAAGAACTCTTCTCATTCAATTTACACATCCAAAATCCACTACTTGCATCCAAGGTGGAGTAAAATCTTGCACCAGCCACCTTGGCACGGACCACGTCTACGGATGGAATAGGATAATGAGTCCTCTTCACTGCCTGATTTAAATTACGGGGGTCTAGACATACCCTTAATTGACCATTTTGTTTTTCTATTAAGATTAAAGAACTCACCCATTCAGTAGGTTCTGTGACCTTGGTAATGACATCCATTTTTTCCATCTTCTCAAGTTCTTGTTGAAGTCTATGATGTAATGCAAATGGGACCTTCCTCGGAGCATCGACTTTTGGCTGAACCTCAGGATTTGTATTTATGTGACACTCACCAGGAAGACAACCAAGACCGGTAAAAACAGAATTATTACATTCAACAAGTTTATTCAAATTTATTTTTTGTGACTGACTTGACTGTAATGGAAATGACTGTGATTGACTTTTTGTGACTTTAGGACATATTACTTGACTTGAATTTGACTCATTTTGACTTATTTCAGAAGACACTTGACTAATATCACTTTCTGATGTTTGCATGCTTGTAGTGTCCACACAGAAAACTCTTTTAATTAGTCCCATTTCTGAGCAAGTAAGTTTACCTAATACAGTTGGAGAATTCACATTCGCAATTATAAAATTAATTTGTTTTGTCATATAGAGGTCATTAAATTGAAATTTACACTCTAAGTTTTGTTGACCTAGTACCTCTAGGCTATTACCAGTGTATGACTTAATTTTTACATCAGTTTTAGACAGTAAATTTTTAGTATTAAGTGAATCATAAACACTTTTTGACATAATATTGACATCACTGCCTGTATCAATAATACAATTTATTTGTGAATTATTTATAAATAAATTAATTGTCCATTCGCTTGACAATGACTTGGATGACTGAACATGACCTATAAACAATTCATCTTGTTCTGACTGTACCTGTTGCCTATTACTATCTGATTGTACATATCTTATTGACTTCGGCTGAAATGATCGACAACAAACTGCAAAATGACCGACTTTTTCACATTTTTTGCACTTTACACCTAATGCTGGACACTTATATCGATGCACCTGACCACACCTTGTACAAACTTCCTGTCTTGACTGCTGACTATATTGACTGACGTTCCTTGAGTTAGACATTGATCTTGAGCGTGACTGACTCGTATTATACAAGACTGAACTTTGTTCTGCTGTCAATTCATCCGTTTGATGTCTGGAAGCAAGCATGGCCTTTGCCATCTCTAAGGCCTTATCTAGATCCAGCTTATCTTCAAGCAATAACTTTTCTCTGATATAGTTGTATTTTTGATGCATGTTACATATAAACATTATTTTGATTAGGCGTTCTTGCAGCTGTCCTAGCTCACAGTTTTGTGACCTCAATTTTAACGTGCAAGCAAAATCGTCTAGGGTTTCATTTTCACCTTGTTTGTATGTGAAAAAATTATGACATTCATAAGTGAGGTTAGCTTTTGGGGCAAAGTGATTTTGAAATAACGTTATAAGCTCGTCGTATGTAATTTTATCTTCGTCTTTTCTAAATGTATTAAATACATCCACGCCCTTTTCACCAATGACGTGTAGAAATAAAGCTACTTTCCTGCCATCACTCTCTTCATCCAATCCAGACGCACGTAAATAAAATTTGAATGACTGTACCCATTTTTTCCATTGTTGAGCCAAGTTACCATTCATCACCATGGGCTGCGGACTGGACATTCCAGAAAGTTTCTTGAGCTTTTGACTTTCATCAGACATAATGACGCCGACTTTTCACACTAGAACTTCACAATGATGATGCATAGATTACGAATCCCAATTCTGACACCATGTTTTGGTCGATGTATTGTTTATTAATGATAATACTAGACATGAAATATACTTGGTTTATTATAATCTTTACAGTGCAATCTCTATCAAGTTAGCCATAGTTAGGACGCCATATTGACAGCCCGCTTTCTTATATCTAGTCATGTAACATCACGATAGTGATGTTACCTACCCATAACATGCATCAGTTAAAGTGGTGCGAGTATCGCCCCCGTAGAGCGAGCTTTAACTAAGTTGAGTTTTGTATCTGTTTTATATTTATCGAGCAGCGAGCGAAGCAGCGATTCAAGCTGTCTGTCTGTCTATTGCCAGGTCCTCGGGTATTCCTTTGGAAGGAATTCCAAGAGAACCTCGGCAGACCTTGGTCACCTCTTAAACAAAAGGCAGCCATACCGATGTGTGCGGGGGGGCACGTCGCGCCACAGGATCAGGCCAGCTCCTGCCAGGGTAACGAGCAGCCTCAGCCGTTACCCCCTAACCAGCGCTCATGGATGTTGGAGATCATTCGCTCTCTCTTGCCTTGTGCCTCTTCTGCGGGACGGGGGCGAGTACTATCATCACTTTTTCCTAAAACGGGACTGCAGAGTCCCAAGCACTCTGTTTTTGGACCATGGAAATGCAATTTTCTCAAAACACACTTTTTAGACTAAGTTAATTCTCGCTCTGCAGGGGCAATATTGTCACAAAAACTTATTATATATATAAATTATTTCTCTGTTTGGATCATTAAAATATGGAACGCAAAGAATCAAAATAGTTGACAAAATTAATCTGTTACAACTCACAGGTATCAGACACGGATCGAAGACTTGTATAACCGGTGCATTGTCGTCTATATTGACGATTACCAGCGAGACCATGGGCACCATAATTTCTCCATCTACTCGCACGTTGAACAGGTACAGCTGCATATCCGGCATCTCAAAGTCTTGTCTTCAAAATAGATAAACAAATTACTTAATTTTAAAGATTTTTTAATGATAATAATAATCATCGCCATTTATTTCAAGCTGCATAGGACCATGGATAAAAACCTTTTTCTAAATATACTATCACTAGCAACCCGTCCCAGCTTCGCACGGGTACAAATTATACACCTAAACCTTCCTCATGAATCACTCTGGCTATTAGTGAAAACCGCATGAAAATCCGTTCAGTAGTTTTTCAGTTCATCGCGAACAGATAGACAGACAGACGCGGCGGGGGACTTTGTTTTATAATATGTAGTGATACTAAATAATTTTGTGTTAGTAATTTAAACTAAGTTAGTAACACTTCATTACTTGCACTAATTCTTTGTGCGGTCTATAGGTACTTGTCGCGGATGTGACGGAACGCATTGCAGCCAAAAGCTTGCATTTAACACCTAGTGCAGATAACAGTTGGGTACTCGCACCACGAATGCCTTGAAGTTGACGTTGCGGCGCGACTCAAGCAGCTACACTCTCGGCGCGTAATTCAGCTTCTGGCACACATATTTGACGATCTCTTCTGCCTGAGTGGTGTCATATAGGCGAGAGATGTACACAAGAGATGTACAAGCAAGTAAGCCCTGCGAAAAGAGTGCATTTTTGGACAGAGTCCCCGCCAGTTTACAATACTTTACCTTTCAGTAATAACAAGGTGCCAGTCTCCCCCGTCCTCAGGTATCCTTCTGATAGCAGGGCC
The DNA here is from genome assembly GCA_949752705.1 of Callimorpha dominula. Classification (NCBI taxonomy): domain Eukaryota; kingdom Metazoa; phylum Arthropoda; class Insecta; order Lepidoptera; family Erebidae; genus Callimorpha; species Callimorpha dominula. The sequence continues at coordinate 20,445,115 of OX457002.1, read as the reverse complement.
GAGCAGGCTGAACGAACCAGCTAGGAATGATGGTACAACCATAGGCACTTCAGGGCCTGCAAGAGAAACAGACAATATTACGCTTGCATATTCCTCGTGTTACTAGCGGACGTAATCTGACTCCTATTCATCTCATGAAAACGGTTATTGCTTTTTCATAATTAAGGTACTTTTTATCAGATAATTTAATCAGATTAAAAAAAAACTTATAAGTACCTACTTAATTACTTTTTTTTAGTAAAATTAGGAACACAATTTATTGAAAGCGTCTTTAAATCTACTATTTTTCATACTGAAACTTTTTATTTACTTTTCTGAATTTTGAATGAACGCTTTCTTGTGTCTTAAAATGATTGAAATTTGTTCCAAAATGCTGACAACCACAGTTGGTTTACGACTGTTCCAATTTTATTCATTGGATAAAATGCACTTACCATCATAGTTAAGTTTAGCGATAACCACGTCCCCCTCAATCTCTTCCTCCATATAAATAACCTGGCTCCCGATAGTGGAAGTACTGGGTACGAACAGATCCATACACACTTCGTCTCTATCAAATGCCGGAAGAAGGGGCCGCTGACTCCAAGTTATTCCTGTAATGTACTATGAAACTAAATAAATCGACATAAGGATCGTATTAAGAATAGAATATAATAGTTATTGTAGTACGCCATATAGAACTACAATGAATTTTAAAGGATATAGCCGGATGTGTATGACGAGTCGGCTTCCGAATGCCCACCTATATCGAAACTGATGTATCATCGCACTCATGTATTGGAACATATATTATGCACCCCACGCCTTTTCCAATTTCTTTTTTAGTTGGATTTTCTATAAAAGCGTGTTTTTTTTTGTTTTTTTTAAATATTTTTATTTTTTTTATAGTTATTTGTGCGATTCAGTCTTCACGTCTCTGCTGACTTTGTAAATTCCAAGTATTTGAATAAACTCTGCAAACGTTCTTCAGTTATGTTAGCACAATTGTTTCTACATTGTTTTTTGTTCTGAAACATGAGACACGGTGGGAGAAGATGTGTTATGAGATATTTAGAAGGAATTCAGCGTTTGTACCAGCGGTAGGAGAGACACTACCTGGCACTGCCACTAACATGGCACTTGATCCAAATATACACTAGCTTGTCGTAGCAACCCGAGATACATAAAGCGGTACGCTTGGTGCTCTAACCACCCGAAGAGCAACGAGCGACTTAGTGGCTGAAGAAGTGCTACACGGGAAGCTTAAAGCTCGATTACAACGAACAGCAGTGTTAGTAACCGTGGCAGACGAGGGGATACGCTAGATGCTCGTTCATAGACCTTTTTTTTTGTACGTATGGAAATCCCCTCGGGCCGTCACCCTAACTGGAGATTCGTGTATGACGTTTGAAATAAGCTCTGGCATGGTCTGGAATTATAGTGTTTATTTATTCATATTTATATTCTGTATTGTACACAAAAACAACAATATTATAAGTACAGGAAGGAAAATAGCATGTGTAAAGACGAGCTTAACCTTAAGTTGAGTTTTTAAAGTAGTAAAGAAAATTGATTCATATGCCAAATTGTCAACCGGCATGGTAGCGCTGTGTGATTGCAACGACTTGTTAAGTAATGCTTGTAATTGATTCCGATTTGAATAAGTCCTTGGGTATAGATATATCTAAGTGAGTTGGAGAGTAATCTCTGTTTTTATTTTCTTCGGAATAGAAGCTAGGTTTTACAGGTGGAATCACTTCGTTTGTTGTGTAGGCGCAGGGGTGGAGAGAACGGCGTAAGAGTTTGTATTGATAATCACTTGTCACACCAATAAAGCTTTAAATGATATGTCAATTATATTTAGTTATCTTGTAATAGTTTGTCAATTTATAAGAAAATAAAAAATGTTGTAATATATTGTATTTTTTGTAATTTATGCAATTAAAAATGGTTTAAGTAATAAAACTCTATCATGCTTTAAATAGCCCCTTGCAATAGTTGACCAACACTGCAAAAATGCTGTAAGTATCCCTTCGGACAATTTACTGACCACAAGAATGGCGTCAGTAAAAATAAACGTTATCTACGACCGCGTAAGTAAAAGTAAATTAAAAAAAGCAAATTTTAATTGCTGTAATTTTAAAAGGATAAAAAAGACAAGATTTTTGCGTACTTACATCAAAACGGACATAGGGTTTTTTCTAAATTGTAACGACGTAAGTAATTTTTTTCTTATCGTAGCGATATGAGACCCAGACCATTCGATGCAGTATTTTTTTCTGAATGGAATGGTGTTTTCAACCTACTTACGCCATTTTAGCTACTTACAGCAATTACGTTTTCTGCCATCGATATTATCTTGTTTTTGATTGCTCAAAAATAATAATAAATCACAAAGAAAAAAGGGTTTTATTGAAATTTGTATTTTTTTTTAATTTTCCACCTTGATATATTATGACCTCTGTCTAGTGCAATAGATTTCACACATATATAACTTTCAATTCGAGGCTACGTTTTCAGAAAATGAGAAGTAGAAACCAGCTATGAATTGTTAGGTGAGAATGGTATCATTTTAACAATTGCGATATGGGAGGGAAGTCAATGATGACGCCAGTGAAACCACATTACCTGTAGAATCCTCTTCTTCGAATACGGGCCTGGGTGGTCTCGGTATATCTCCCATAAAGTGGCAGCGCCCTGTAAAGATACAAAATTTTAATTTAAAAAAATATTTCCAAAAGTTAATTATTATAATTAACTTTAAAAAAAGTATCACCTATCGAAAAGAATTAAAAAAAATCGGTTCACAAATGGCGAAGATACTGTTGATCAGGTGGCCAAAGTCTGTAGGGGTTCTCGGAAGCTTATTTCTTAGGGTGTCCCGGGTCCCCTGCAATAGACTCACTTGTGACGGAACACCGTGTTTTTTTTAGTCGGTTCGAGTCAGACATAGGTACTACATTACTTTGGCTCTGGTGAGGTGATGACCCGTAGGTGTTTCCTCACGATAAAAAAGTATATGTATACCTACGACTAACCAAAGTTGGATCACTTCAAAAACAGACTGAAGGGCATAGTTTTTCTCGGCACAAAATAAACGATACTAGAGATTGCCTGGTTTCGATATTTGATAAAAAATCATTATGTTTTGTTTTATATCATTGTCCTGCATATCTGTATCATTAATCAAGCTATTCTTTCCATTATAAATTGTATTATCATTGTTTAGACTTTACGTACTAACGACTACGACCTAGCCTTTTTGTAGCCGTTTTCATATAATATAAAAAAATTAAATACATTTTAAAAATTGTAGCTTTCTGCACTTCTTCAACATAAAAGTATCTCAAATTTCACATTTCTCAAGGGAGTACGAAGAATTTTCTTCACATAATATATAGATTTACCTTAAGTAGTAAGAGTTTACGTACCTTGTGCAACAGCAACATTCGCTGCTGCAAGGAGCACCAGTGCAAGCGTCAGTATTCTCACATCGACCTCCATTTTACATGTTAAAGTTCAACTCGGCGGGCAGACCTGGAAAATTTTATGATTAATTAATCAATTTACCTCACAGAATGTGTCCTGGTAGTCTAGTGGTTAGTGTTGATTGACCTGACCTGACTGATTGATTCAACTGAACTTATGCTAATTTAAATCGTGCGATTAGTCATCAGTTTGGTAGATTAAGTGAATTCTTTGTTTATCTACTATTTCTTCAATTCTTATTGATTGCGTACTTATATTTTACTTATCAAGATATAGTCATCGCTTATGAAAACCCATAATCAAGGAAGTATTCATACGAAATTGGTAAAATAGGAGAATTGCATAAAGCAGCTCGCTTTAATGAGTAAGTTCGGTAATAAAAAGCTTTTGAAAAAGATTGACGGGTAATTAAAATGGAATTTACTGCGATAAACGCAAACAAAAAAACACAATGACTGAGCCCAAGTCAGAAAACGTAATAATGCCGAAGAAGACATACATATTTAGTAACTACTAGCAACCCGCCCTCGCTTCACACGGGTAGTAGAGACATCTTCAACAATCATCATATTTCAACCAATTTACACAAAACGTCAACAAATTATACACCTCAACCTTCCTCATGAATCACTCTGTCTATTGGTGAAAACCGCATGAAAATTCGTACAGTAGTTTTTCAGTTAGACAGACAGACAGACGCGGTTGGGGATTTTGTTTTAAAATATGTAGTGTTCGCAATGCTATTAAAAGCGTCATGTTCATCTAACTAATTCGACTCTCTCTATTCTGTCATCGGACTTTCATTGTCGGAATACCAAAAAGTCGAACAAAATGTTTTGACAGCTCCTTTCTGGTTCGAGTGGCAAAGGTCTGGAATGAACTTCCTGCGTCTACTTTTCCAGACAAATATAATCTTGTAACGTTCAAGAGTGGAGTGAATAGGTTTCTCTTGGATAGGGTGTACCATCTTCGTTTTCATCATCACTCAGGTCATACATCATTCATCATACATCATACAAACGCCTATTCCATTACACAATAAAAAAATATACTCGTGCATCTAAATAATAAATACTTTTAATTATAGCAAATTGTTTAATAGAGTAATTGTACGTTTTTTTTTGCAAGTACGAGTATAATTTACGTGTTTCCAAGAAAAAGTACTCGTATACAACCATTTCCTTTTCTTCACACTTTAAGATTGCAATGATAAGCGGCGGTAGCGTAATGGCTAAAGCGTCGGACTTGCGATCAAGTGGTTGCGGGTTCGAACCCCACCCAGTGCACTACCGGCGTGAACCCACTCCTAACACAAGCATTTAGCTTAGCTGGAGGGGTTAACAAGAATTCTAGTAATGTGTGACCCACGTTACTAGTAGTCTTTTAAAAAAAAAAAAATGGTCGCGTAATACGCCTGTCTAAAGGTAATTTTTCTTTTAGCACAAAAAACAGCCTTCGACAAGCCTAAATAGTAAACTAAACCAATATATTCAATTACTTATAATCAAAATCATGAAAAACATACACACCAAACAAGGTACAGAAGATTTGAGCTAGAAATGTAACCGCCTGACTGGGTACGCACTTCCACTCTAGAGAAGACCAAGCGCGAGCGTAACCATCAGTATTAACCCAGTGTTGCAATCTTGCAGGTGGGTAGACTCGTCAAAGCTTTATAGAGAAAGTAGGGTAGTGTGCGAATGACACGGATTGGACTGATAATCCAGCCGCGTTTTTGGTTTCCAAAAAAAAAAACTAAACCAAAAAAATTCCAATCGAATTTTCTTCTTTTTGGTCGCACAAAATATTGTGGCCAGTACTTACCCAGATGTTTTTTTTTATTCCTTTGATCTCCAAATAGTAACACTTCAAAAGTTTTTTGAAACGCAAAAAAGCACAAAGTTATCAATATTGCACTTATTTTTTTTATTACAACACACAAACCGCTATGTATTACTTGATTAATGTGACTGAGTGCTATTTTTTGGTCAAAATCGTCGCTATAGATAAGATTGTGTGATAATTATTAACTTTACATATATTTGTAGATTAAGCAAGCTACGTATAGTTTGATAACCGTTCGCAATCAGCATTTTTATTGTGAATCTTTATCACCTTTTGTTTACCTACCTATGGTAATTGGAAATAACATAAAATTCCTTGTGCTGTGCAGGCTCTGAAGAAAAGAGCTTTGAGAAGCCTACCTTGATAAATATATAGGTAGAACTAGGTTTTTAGTTATAGCTAGTATAGCTATCTAGAGGCACTATTGGGCACTCACAGGTATTCATGTTATTGAATCTTTTGATAACGGAATGCTCATTTATTGCACTTATGACTAACAATAGCCTTTTATCGCAGGTTTTTGCCGTTTTTGCTATAATTATTTAGGTGAATGCTAGTTCTAGTCATTGTGTCGAAATAATCAATATCTTTTTTTATGGTATAGGGGCAAACGAGCGTACGGGTCACCTGATGGTAAGTGACTACCGCTGCCCATGGACACCTGCAACTCAAGAGTCACAAGTTCGTGGCCTCATATATCTGTATGAATGTACAGAATCCTAACTAATTCTTATCCTAATTAATATTATAAACTAGCAACCCGCCCCGGCTTCGCACGGGTAGTAGTAGAGACATCTTCAACAATCTTCATCATATTGGTTGACCAAATTACACAAAACCTTAACAAATTATATACCTAAACCTTCCTCATGAATCGCTCTATTTATTGGGAAAACCGCATGAAAATCCGTTAAGTAGTTTTTGAGTTTATCACGAACAGACAGACAGACAGGCAGAGAGACGCGGCGGGGGACTTTGTTTTATAATAGGTAGTGATGAAAATGTAAGTTTGTTTGGCTTTCCGCCTAAACAACTCTACCGATCATCATGAACTTTTGCATTTATGTTGCTCTACCCTAGGTATAGACAAATAGTTTTGACGCGAGCAAAGCCAATAAAGACAATATGAATGCAAATATATGTACTAATATAATAGAACGAACGTGTTTTCCTGTCCTTCTCTCGTACAGCAAAAAGGCAAAGGACAATCGGGATTTTATGAAGTTACAGTCAAAGTTTATTGCTATAATTTTAGTTCATATAAGTGCAGAAGGAGTTTATAAAAACTGTACGTCGGAGGACTGCACGTGATAAGTGAAAACACATACACACATCCCGCTAATATTAATACACACCACAAACTCACAGCACACATAATTACCGCACTTTCATCACACACTAACATTCATCTCACTGCACTTATTTGCATAAGATGTCTGTGTTCCTCATAATGGGAGAAGGCACTGACTTCTGTAACATGGGTCTATGAGCCTAGCTCAGGAGTCAGGGACTTCACATAGTGGACTTCTTGATGTAAAAAAAAAATATATAAATCTGAAAGTTTGGATGGATGGATGTTTGTTACTCTTTCACGCAAAAACCACTGAACCGATTGCCATGAAACTTGGTATGTAGATAGCTGGAGACAGTTATAGGTAGACAGTTGTAATTTTCACAGAATGTGTAGTTCTGTTGCCGCTATAGCAACTAATAATGAAAAAGTACGTACATAGTATTAAATCTTGTACGATGGTGCGGAACCCTTCATGTGCGAGTCCGAATCGCACTTGGCTTTACTTTTTAATTTAGTTTGCTACTAAAGCGTGTTTTTGTAGTTTTACTAAAATATAATTATTGATTTGGACCACTGTTGCCCTAAGAATTAAATAATAAAATTTTAAAGTGGACATTGTCCTTTGATCCGCCCAACTGTTGTAGATCATTCATGCTACAGAAGACACCGGACATAGAGATCAATAGCATAGTAGGTAGTGATTTTTATACTAAATAAATACCTACTAACTAACGATTTAGTCGTAAATAAAAAAAAAAAAAAACAGTAGGTGAATAAGATCGCCAGAACTCTATTTGAAGAGGGGATATATTTGGCGACGCACTAGTAACCGGTGTTGCAAGACTGAATACGAGTAGGCACCAATAGCATCAGACGGTCTATGTGCTTCTTTGTCAAACAAGCAGTTTAATATGCATCTCCTTTCTTTGCCGCATAATAAAAAAATTGAATTCTTTAGCAACTCAACCTACAACCCTGGGTCCTTTAAGCGAGGCGTGAAAAAGCATGCTTTGAGGCCCTCTAATTGAGGACTACCATTTTAGTATTTCTGATGGAATCTCTGCTGGTGGTCTTCAATTTTGGACTTCAATCTAGTTAAACATCAGGTGGGTTGAGGTCATTATTGATGAGCAATATAAAAAATAGGCGTTTGGATATGACACTGTGGTTGATTCTGTATTTCAAGAGATATGATCTATTGTACTTGGCAGGGTTTTGACGTATGCTGTATGTATGTGCATACGATATGTTTTCTATCTACTAAGAGCCAATAGTAGCTCATTAAAGTCTAAACAACGTGATAAATGCTGTTTATTGTTGTCACGTTTCTCAACCCTTTCAAATGATATCAAGGACAAGGACTGACGAAAGTGCGATGGTACACTTGTCATTAGTTGCCATTATGTACATAAACTAAAATATATTATATTGAAATTTGTTTTGTTTGTTTTATGATATGTTTTATTATTTATGTATATGTAGTTGTGTGCAGGCATGCACTGCCCATCTGTAATGAGGAAAAAACGCAGCATTCGCATGACATAAGTTGGCGCTTATGTTTGAATGTCTTCATTAACCTCTCCTAAATTTCCTAAACTTAGCTAAAGTATTTAGCACTTGATGATGTTGCTAATGATACTTAAGATTTTAGTGTAAGGGCCGCTGTTAGGTGACATTTGACAGATGACACCTGACAGACGGCAGCGGGATTTCTGGCTCGTCAAGTCAGAGCATTCATTGATCTGTCGCCACTTAAGTTACACGATTGTAAAAAGTTAATAATAAATAAGTAATAACGTTAATGTAACGAAATACTACAAAGATGTTTTGACGTATCAAAATCTAGACCACGAAAATTGAATAGCTGCTACCGGAGAGCTCTTGCAGCACATATTAGGTGAATAAATGCAATTCATTCACTGTTACTCATCTAAAAACTCAGTAAAAGAAATTCAGCAGCTTTTTCAGAACCAATTAATCGTAAGAATGCATATATTTTTTTGGAGCACTGATAGTGATTTTTTTCGTTTTTATTCTACATTTATAGCAATATTGTCTTCTTTATTCAGCACTAGCTGCGCCCAGCGGTTTCACCCGTGTAAGTCCTTCGTTAAGAATTCTTAAATTTTCTAACTTTCGGCGCAAATTTCTTAATTTTTTCTTTTATAACAACCTTTTCCTGACAATAACAAACACAAAAATAAAAGACTCAGTGAAATCGGTCCAGCCGTTCACGAGTGATGCCATGACCAACGGAAATAGGGATTAATTTTTGTATATATAGATTTCCACTTTTACAGCACTTAAGTATGAATAATTTGTGCTCATTTCGCATATAGTAAACGTTGATAGAACTCTTACTTGAGTATTATTACCATTCTAAAATCAATCAATAAGCAAAATAAGAAACGTGGTTTTGCTAGTTGGGAGTGATACAGGTTTAGCATTTTACACAGCAAGGCTAAAGGCTTGTCTATAGTAAAATGCTATAGTTGATCATTTCTTAATAATGTTCTGCTAGTGAATTGGGTCGTTAGAGAATACGAGTAACAATTTGATAAAATAATATCGAACTCGGAAGCTACAACTGTTTGTAGGTTCAGGTAATCGCTTACCTTCAGGAGAAGGTGCGCTTCCTGGCTAATTTAGATAAAATAGTAAAATAAAAAAGGTAATAAAATAATGAATTTTCATTTAGTTATTGTACCACTTCCTCGATAATCGCCAGTTGATATAATATATGATGATAACAACAATGATTTTCTAATTTGACATCATTCATATTTATAACTGGTAGCGATTACTGGATAATTTCATAATATTAGTGCAATGATAATGTGACTTTTCTCTATTTTCAAATGTATGCCGATTGTAGCTTAATTGACTATAAATTTTAATACATAAATATGATAAGGTAAACCTATATGATAATAAAATATGCGTATGAACCGGGGGTTTACTTTACCGTAGATTTTGAGTTTGAGAATTTACTAGAAGACATTCTGGCACACTGAAATTTTGGTTCGAGCTTGATCACCGGACACCGGATACCTCTCTGTTATGAGGTTTATGCGAAAATCACAAATTAATCATCATGGTGGTTAAGAAAAACATCTCAACACTTAACAAATATTCTCAAAAGGTTGTGAAGTGCACAAAGCAGCAATCGGCCCCGAGTGATCAATAGAATCCTTGAGTAGCTATCTAAAGTAAGGAATATCTAAAAACACGAGCGCGCTGCTCTCTGTAGCTTGGTGATAGGATGTGTTGCGAAAGTAGATGTGAAAAGTATTTCTCACAGTCCCGAAATCAAACACATCTAAACAATCGAATCATTGAACCCCGTATCAGTATTTTTTCCAAAGACTTTCATTGTTGCATATGCGATCCCGAAAGAGTCTAGAGATCTTAATCTAGAGCACTCATCCGTAGTCTCCTTGTCGACATCTCCGAATAATAAGAAGGCATTGTTGCCACCATCACACCATCACATTGCACACCATCAGGAATTTCGTACTAAGCGTACACGTAAGAAATATCGTAAATATAGCTCAAAAGTCAAACCGCCTACTTTTTTCCTCTCTTTTTTTATTCTATAGGGGCAAACGAGCAGACGGGTCACCTGATGGTAAGTGACTACCGCCGCCCAATAGGCACCTGCAACTCGAGAGTCACAAGTGCGTTGCCGGCCTTTAAGGTGGGTGTAGGCGAAACGAGGAAAGAGGGGGAGAAGGGGGGGGAGGAAGGAGGGAAGAGGAGGAGATGGGATGAGAAGGGTTAGGGCCTCCGGTAACCTCACTCACTCGGTGAAATACAACGCAAGCAATGTTTTACTGTCGGTTTTCCGTGAGGCCGTGGTATCGCTCCGGTCGAGCCGACCCATTCGTGCCGAAGCATGGCTCTCCCACTTAACTTTGATTTAATACTTAAGACAGCTGCCGCACTAGCAGTTACACTAGTACGATTCTTTTAATTGTTTAAAGGAGGTGGGCACAATAGAGTTAACAATAATTTCTAAATTATGGTGTACATGCATTAATTGTATGTATGTGAAGTTTCTGCAACACAGGTAATTATAGATGCAATTTGGGTTCAAAGTCCACCTGTGATGCCATTCACGAACTGACAAATTTTATCGTTCAAAATCTCAATGAACATAAAAAAGTATTAACAATATTTGTAGACCTCGCAAAAGTATTCGATACGGTGCCCGTTGCCACACTCGTACTCAAACTTGAACAGATGATTGTCAGAGGAGTACTACTGGAACTATTTCAGAGTTATCTCACAAATCAGTCGCAAATAGTTAAAATAGACAGTCATACAAGCGAGGAGCTACCTATTCATTATGGTGTACCACAAGGTAGCATACTTGGTCCTACATTGTTCCTCGTATTTATTAACGAACTTTGCGAACTGAAAATTCCAAAATCAAAGACTGTATGTTACGCAGATGACACAGCACTAACATTTGACGGAGACTCATGGTCAGAGCTAGAGCGCAGGGCACAGTATGGTTTCGACTTAGCATTAAACTGGCTCTCTTTACATACACTAACACTCAATAAAGAGAAAACCAAATATGTTACGTTTTCAATAAGCTCGATATCACAGCCACGTTCCCCACTCACCCTAAAAGCGCACTCTTGTAATCCCTCTACTGAACCTTCTTACAACTGTCCATCCTTATCTTCAACTAATAATATTAAACATTTACATGTTATCCTAGACAGGTATCTAAACTACAAACTGCATATAAATACTCTCATAGGCAGAGTGCGTAAACTAATATACGTTTTTAAAACTTTACGCCATATAGCAAATCAAACTATTATACGTAACGTATATTACGCCTTATGCTTGTCTATCGTAACATATTGTATTTCCTGCTGGGGTGGTGCAGCAAAAACAGAGCCATACTGAAAGTAGCAACATTTAGACCTATAATGTTCTCGAATCTACTGTACAATAGCTGTAACGTTCTCAATGTAAGGCAATTATTTATACTTCATACTATTCTTTTACAACACAGAAACACTCCATACATAAAACTCACAAAAAGGCGTAAAGACAAAATCTGTCTTATCCCTAAACCACGGACAACTTTTACTAAGCGTTTTTCTTATTACTAGGGCCCACACCTATACAATAAAATAAATTTAACATGTCCGGTATATGGTTTATCACATTATAACTGTAAAAGTATAATCCGGTCATTTCTCCAAAACAAATCCTACGATGAAACTGAACAATTCTTGTTGTGAATTCTGTTTATTATATAATAGGTAAGGTCTAAATTGTAATATATAACCTACCCACATTTATTTATTATTTTAATTGTCAACGTTTAGGTTTCGATGATATTTATTTATACACACTCTTACATTATACACTTACACTCATAAACACACACATAACACAAACACACAGGTATCCACACACACATATGCACACTAGCATGATCAGTGCATGAAGTTAATTTTAAAATAGGTTTTCAAACTTGTATTGTAGTCTAAAACTTGTATATCTTAACTTTAAATGACAACTATTATTATCATACCAAAGGGGAAATGACTGTTATTCCTTACTACAGGTTAATAACTAACCTATCAAGGGTAACAGAACCTCACCCACTGGATTGTATACGAATTTAAATTGTTGAGATCAATCCTGTATTATTAGCATGTTACTACAATCACTTTTTACAAATAAAAACATTATTATTATTATTCCTCTTTATTCATCTTAACACTTATAAATTACATTTTTAAATATGTACAAAGCAATATATATATATATACATATTTAAAAATATAAAAAATAGTAGACCACCGACATCGGGTACAGGGACCAAGACACCGGTGGTTAGGGCTCCAAAGACAGGAACCTCCTCACTATACGGGCCGTGTCGAGGAGAACTGCCTTCTGCATCCTAAGGTGTTGATCGAGGCTTTTGGCTATCAATCCATGAGCAGATATGACAATCTGAACAATGATCGCCGAATCGACATTCCACATATCGACAATCTCGTGAGACAAATCCAAATATTTTATTTGTTTTTCTTTTTAAACTTTCACGAGATTCTCGTCATGAGGAACAGCGATATCGACTATCTATCACCACTATGTCAGGTTTATTGGCAACAATAGTTCTGTCAGTGATGAATGTGATGATAGATTGATCCCAATACAATGTGGCACGACGATTTTCGAGAACTGGGTCGGGCATATACCTGTAATATGGCACCTCTGAATACACAAGATTGTATCTAAGGGCAAGTTGTTATTATTATTATTATAGATTTATTTAATATAATTTTATGTTTTTATAGGCATGGACTTCAAAACATTTTCCTAAATTGTTATTACACTAAAAACTACTAACTATTGGACAAAATAAAAGCATTGCAAATCAGATATATGAAGTTTATAGCTGTACCCCGCGGTTTCACCAGCGTAACTTAGATGCCATTGGAATATCGGAATAAAAAGTAGCCTGTGTTAATCCAGGTCTCCAGCTATCTACATACGAAGTATCATTGCAATCGGTTCAGTAGTTTTTGCGCGAAAGAGTAACAAACATCCATACATCCTCACAAACGTTCAAATTTTTTTTTCATTCAATATCTTCACTACATATTTTAAAACAAAGTCCCCCGCCGCGTCTGTTTGTTTGTTCGCGATAAACTGAAAAACTACTGACTTTTCTGCGGTTTTCACTAATATATAGAGTGATTCATGAGGAAGGTTAAGGTGTATAATTCGTACCCGTGCGAAGCAGGGGCGGGTTGCTAGTATATTATATAAATGTATGTATACAGAGCCTTTTAACAAATCGCTAGTCTATCTAGTAGCTGTCTTGAAAATTCCCTTTACGGACACAACCGTCAACAACGTCTGCCCTCACGCGTCTGCCCGCGTTCAGGTGGCTCACGCCAGTCACGCCACGCGGCGGTGAGCGATGTTTCCTCTCCCCCCCTCGCCCGCAGTTTTATATTATAGTCGTAAGTTTTAAAATATTTGACCAAATTACGTACTTTAAAAGACAAAGTTTATCTACTTTGAATTACAGAAGCGATAAAAGTATTTATTTTGATGGCAATCAATTTGTTACTGCTAAATGTGAATTGGAAATAAAAAATCTAATTTTATTGTATTTATGGTTCACTATTTTGGTAATAATGGCTAATAACATAAAAGATAGATATATACTGTCGCGGACTTTTTTGTAGAACTATTTAGGAGAAACAATACCACCGTACATTATATTCGTGTAATATACACAATGTCTTTATAAATTATAGCCTATGTGTTATTTTGATATATAAGCTATATTATTGTATAGTTTCATTAAAATCCATTCAGTAGTTTTTGCGTGAAAGAGTAACAAACATCCATACATCCATACATCCTCACAAACTTTCACGTTTATAATATTAGTAAGACTAGTAGACACTATAACAACAATACAATGTAAAAGTACTTTATGAGGAGTGTAAAATACTGAGAGTACATAAGAAATTGGTGCTATTAGTAGCATTAGAATATTATGATCGTGATGATTACAAACTCCGTACAACACACCTAAGACCAGGTGCCCAATTACTTATTATGATCAAAGATGTACCAAATATTTAGTTTTAACCATTTACAACAGTCTTCCTTCAGATATTCAATATGATTCCGTGTCAAACAATCATTTAAATATAAAATAACAAAGTTTCTCCAAAATGTACTTCTCGAAAACTTGATATACCTATATATAATTATGTATAAGAAACAAACATATATTATTCATAGTTACATCCTCCAAGGTTCTGGTGCTTATGATCACTATGATTACATATTATGTTTTGTGTAAATTGGTTGAAATATGATGATTGTTGAAGAGATCTCCGCTACCCATGCAAAGCCAGGGCGGGTTGCTAGTATATTATAATGTAATACGAAACATTATTTATTAATAATGTTGCCAATCTGTATTCACGTTTATTTATTATTATTTAATTGTTATTACTATTATTTTGTTATTTATTATTACTGTCATTTAATTCAATTGTAATTAATTAATATATGAGAAAGTGTAGGTAATTAGATAATAATTGATATTAATCTATGGGAGCTACATCTGCCAACAAACTGCTCTGTAGTTTGGCAGAAGTAAAAACTGTTTTTATAAATGTATATTTGCTGAGAATAAATACTTTTGCAGTTATTTTTTTTTTTCATATTAAAAATATTAATATTTTATTCTTATCAAGAAATAAAATAGTAAGTAGTCCATTTTCGGTTGCCCTCCTCGAATGCTATGTATGTATTAATGTATCATGAACTTTGTGTCGTGTTCATGATTAACAAGATCAACAATAATCATAATATAAACCCTAGTGGACTGAAACCCCATTAATATCACGCAAATATTGACCTACGATATGATAAAGCGTTCACTCTCACGCGGGTGACCGAACCCAACCAGATGCGTCAGCGCACTCACATCTCAGTTCACAGCAGACTGTTCACGTAACGCTACTATATCTTCTCACAAGTAAGTACAATGCTTTTTCTTCTATATATTAAGTACGTATACTTAAGTCCCCCTTAATGTCGATGCAGTTTTTGTTCCTAATGTTTGACATATATTTTTTTAAACTTATCATTACTTTTTTGTCCATTGTTATTATTTTCTCTATATGCCTAAAGTATATTATAGCATAGACAAGGTAGCTTACACTTATAGCTTTTTTTATACTTTGTGATATATATATATTTTTTAAATTGTGTTCATTAATTCACTGTTCTATATAATAAAATAAGTCTTCGTACTTTTGTTTCGTTGACAATATATGAAAAGTTTCTACTATAGTACATCATGTAGATGTGCTAATACTTCTTGTTGAAACTTCTTCTATAGAATTGTATATTTACTCCCTAGTATTCTTGTATAAGTTGGCGTAGTTTACATAATTATATGATGTGTAACATTTTTTCTTTCTACTATTTTATTACTTTTTTTCTTACAACATCTTTTGTAAGCATGTGTAACGATTTCAAACTGTTATTTTATATGACTACTTCTCAAACAGTTCTCTTATCTACTTGTAGACTACTAGTTGAGTTATTTATTGTTATCGTATTAATTGTTTAAATTAATAAGAAAGTATAGTGAATACACATTTTTATTGAACACTAGCTGCGCACCGCGGTTTCACCTGCGTAAGTCCCGATGCCGTTTGAATATCGGAATAAAAAGTTGACTATGTGATAATCCATATCTCCAGCTATCTACATACTAAGTTTTATCGCAATCGGTTCAGTAATTCTGGCGTGAAAGAGTAACAAACATCCATACATCCATACATCCACACATCCATACATACATACATCCTCACAAACTTTCATGTTTATAATATTAGTAGGATGTTGAATACTGTGCAAATACTTCATGATTTGTTTAATCCGTCGGTCTTCAGTTTAACTAGTAGCTATTTTTCTCGGAGCTAACGGTAAAGTAATCGCATCGATTAAATCCACAAACATACTTAAATCCACTACACAGATTTGCACTACTATCACAAGTAGGTCTATTGCAAGGGACTCGGGTATACGGCGGTATACCCTAAAAAGGAAGTCGAAAGGAAAATAAGCTACGCCATAGTATTTCGGTTGTAATTAAAATATTTTTTATTGGTACAAAATAAATATTCTTAAGATCTCAACTAGTCCACTGTTCCTCACAATTTTTTTTTATTTTCTTTTGTTTTCCACGCATTTAAAACATGTATAAAATAATCGAGTCTCTAATTTACTTACTAATGCCGCGTTCCAATAAACAAGAAACATTTCGTTTTGCTTACGAACGGTAAAATGTCCTTGAATTTTCAACAAAAAATTTACCGTCCGTAAGCAAAACGAATCGTTTTATGTGTATTGGAACGCGGTATTAACGAATAATATATTTTATTCGATAAGTATTTTCTACACTATCTAGCAGAGTTGCATTCAATGAGATTCAATGTTTAATATTTATCACTTGATCTTTTAATACACATAGTTTATACTTTTTATATGACGTTATACCATCGACGTCATTTTTTTTTTTATTATTTCATAAAAAGATAATGGGGCAGGTAGGTACTCTATTCTTGAAAAAATATGAATAACAAAAATAGACATATCTATCTTGAGAAGTTTGAATTACTGATAATTAATGCTACCTAGTATTGATTAATCTCAATTAAGATTTTAGTGGAAATAACTTATGCTTCACGATTTCTTTATAACCTTAGAGAGAGAGAGAGAGAGAGAGATATCTTATTTAATGATTAAAAATATTTAATATTTTGAACGGAATTGTCTCACATATGTGTAATGAAAATAAAATTACTTTTTAAAATTAATTTTCGTTTGTCACTTATTCATACTTATGTGTCAATGGCATTCAAAGGATAGGTATGTCTTCTTTTGTGTCATATTTATGTGACACAACTGACTAAACTTCTGGCGTATTCCGTGATGGATATTCATGTGCTTTTCGTTAGATAATTTACATAGCCGATAATTAGCACCAGTAAATAACCATTAGACTAACACGTTAATCGATTTTAAACATTTTAACCAAATACATTATTTAAGTTGTTTATCACCAACAAATATTATGAGATCCGATGATATAGAACCCATAATTACTGTTTGGCAGATTGTTACTCCTAAATTGAAACTAACATAAAACTTACTGTCCTACTAAGCTATTACGAAATCGCAAGGTTTATGTCAGGTTAACTATCCTTTCTTCACATAACAACGCATCAACCTTATTTTATACATAGGAATAATAATGTATAGTCAAAGTTAACCGTTTTAGTCTTAATTGATTTCTCAAACGCGTTCAACAACGTTAATTATGATATCCTACTTTCTATCCTCACTCATCACATGATCTCCCCCGAAGCGCTGAAATTGATGTCACCAGTCAGTCAGCATCAACGATTCATCATCAAGTTGGTGTGAACTTGAGTCGAGCGTACCCCAAAGTGGCATTCTTCTTCTCTATTATTTTTGATGTTCATCAATCTCATTACTCTTATCTTCAGTGTGCGTATCATTTGTATGCAGACAACGTTTAAATCTATTCGCAGGCAAAACTTGATAATTTGTCAGAAGCAATTCACAATGTTAACAGAGATTTAGAGGCTATCAAGAACTGGTCTGACTGTTTTGGTTTGTCTGTTAACTCCTCAAAATGCCAGGCCATAGCAATAGGGAGTCACTGCATGATAAGTAGAATGGATGCCTCTATACTGCCGGCTGTGATCTACAACGAATATGTGTTACTAAAAATCCTTCAGTCGAAGTCCTTGGGTTACGAATTGACGCTATCCTCATCCTCACCTGGCAATCACAAATTGCGTACGTAAGTCAGAAAGTTACTATGACCTTGCGATCACTTTATCGACTAAAGAATCTTCTTCCAGCTACCACCAAGTTAATGCTCGTACAGACCTTGGTCTTTTCGATCATCGATTATGGTGATGTTTGCTATCTCGACATAAATGCCGATCTGCTCAACAAACTTGACCGACTTCTCAATAATTGCATTCAATTAATTTTCAATCTACGCTCGATCGCTCAATCGAACCCAAATCTCATGGCGACGTAGTCTACGTGCCTTAACTACTCTCTACACTCTTCTTAATATCGCTACTGCCCCCACTTATCCCCCTTTACAGCATCATCCCGTTCCACCCATGACAGAGTTCTTCGCTCTTCAAATGTGCCACTATGCCCTACACACAGTTCCTATCTTATTTACCTACTCTTAATTTGCTATCCAGCCTGTCCTACTTTGGAATGCGCTCCCTCCTGAAATTACAATGTCCACTAGCCGTGACACTTTTAAAACTAAAGTCCGCGAGTTTTATAGGAAAGAAATAGCGGAAATATCTTCATAATCTCATGTCCACTAGTATATTTTGAATCTATACACAGTTATGTATCTATAGATATATTTATTATATATACATATGTATATGTATTTATGTATGTATATGTATGTAAATATATATACTTATTTATATATGATACATGTGAATATGACGAAGTTTTCAATTTATCACTTAATCTCTTAACATATGCACCTGCCATGTCCTTCTCTGCACCACTCAATGCAGGAAGTAATAAATAAATATTATTCAATATCATTAACTTTATGAGATACCTTATTTTTTGCTGGCAATTGTGATGGTTCATACCTACATTCTGAGACAATACATTGTACCCTACAACATAGTAGGTACCACCTATATTAGCATCTGTCTTTTATTTAATCTTAAGCACTTATTAATTATTAACCGACTTCAAAAAAGGAGGAGGCTCGCAATTCGTCGTTATGTTCACCGATTCACTCGAAGACGCCTGAACCAATTTGGAAAATTATTTTTTTGTTTCAAAGGTTGTCCCATTTAAATTTCATCGAAATCAGTCCAGCGGTTTTTGAAAAATTAACAAATATCTAAAAATTGTATACATCGATGATATTTTCGTTTGCTCTGAAACAACGCTGTCTCATTGGGGCACTGCGTTTAGTTGGCCTACCCAGTGGCGTAGCTACCTTGGGTGCGGAAGTTGGTGGTGTCACCCCATCAAAAGTAAAAAGCAATATACTTTATATGATAAACGACATGGATCATTTATTATTTATAATATTGAAGATATAACAAAACACAATAATAACTAAGACAGAAAAGGAATTGTTATACAATTAAAATTTCTTCTTTCTAGCTTTGACAGCTGCAAACTTAGCAATAACTTCATCGAAATTTATATTTTGTATTGCCTCGTGTTCGATGGCTAATATACCAAGATTGCTAAGCCGCGATTGGGTCATTGTTGCCCTCGAATAGTTTTTTATTAATTTTAATTTACTGAAACTCCTCTCACATGAAGCTACGGACACGCAAATGGTCATGAACAATTTCAGTGCAATCATAAGATTTGGAAGAGATTCTGTAAAATCCCATTCTACAATAAACTTTAAAAAATCTAGAGACACCCAATCAGTAACCGTAACATTAGCGGCTTTTAAAAGTCTTCGCAGTCTTGGTATCTCCAAAAGTAATTCGGTTTCTTGTACATTGTTCTTAAAGTTGAGAGACCGGGTGGGTGTCACCCCAAAAAAGGTGACACCCGGTGCGGCCCGCCCCCGCCGCCCCCCCTTTGCTACGCAACTGGGCCTACCCATATTATATTTAAACAAAATACTTCTACTTTCCACAAAAAAGCACATTGAAGTCGGTGATTTTTTTTTTTTTACAAGGTAATTATAGAGACATTCATGTTACACCCAGATGGGAGCGGGCCGTGCTCAGGCTGGTGCACGGTCTAATATGGAGTACGGGATGTCGCAGAACCTTACGGAGTAATAACTTTATTTGAGGAAGAACACAATTGCAAGCAAAAATACATATAATAAGTAGCGTAATAAAAGAATTGCACTTGCATTCATGTTATTTTGTTGCAAGTCTGTTATTATAATCAGTCTTGACGGTACAAAGTTTACTGAGATAACGTTGATTCCGGGAGAGAAAATAACTTGGCTCGTATTACACAATAAGTGAATCAGGATATTTGATAGACAAGTTCCTATCTTATTAAAGACTGTTTTTGAGACACTTTTGGAGTTTACTCCTTAAGAATCGATTTGCATATAAGGCATATAAATGAAAAAAATATGAAGAGTAAAATTTAGTGATCGGAGGGCAGCGTAACGAGCGAGCGAGAGAGAGAAAGAGAGAGAGAGAGAGAGAGAGAGACTCCAGTAAATTGTAAACTCCAGTCGTGCGTCGGAGCTGACACACACATTTTTTTTAAATATGAACGTCCTGGCATCCATAGACACATTTTTTCTTCTTACTCGTATGTGTTTTTGTACCTGCGCCAATATTATTAAGTCTATAGAACTAATCTCAGGTTCTAAAAGTCCAATTGAAATAATTCATTTTGGATTAAAATACTAAGGTAATGTGTATTAAGAAAGCTTTTAGGCTATATGCCATTATGATACGACTTACAAGATCGAATCAGTAAAGATAAATACTTATTTTAATTTAATGTATAGTTGTTGGTACCATAGGTCTGCTTTGGAAAATTTTATCCGATTCAGTTGAATCCTCTTATAGTTGTTAAAAACACTTTAGGGATGTTTAAAGTTATTAAATACGACTACGCTACGGCTAATGTCGTAGGTACACTGCGGACTACTGAAAATAACTCCAGGTACATATATTAACTCATCAAAAACATGAATGTGAAAATGGGAGCCAAGTTCAATATTAAGAATATACGCGGTTATCGACTACGCCGACAAAATATTGAGATCTAAATGATTGCCAAGTTCTGTAGATAATCAAGTTCGTTTGTTGAACTGATGGAACGATGAATGCTATCTGGCACTGAATGGGTACAACATATAGGAAAGGATTTCTACAGGGCAGTGAGGATAAAAACCTCGCTATGAAGTTGTCTAAATATTCATTACAATTTACAGCCTTTTATACTAGCAAGAGTAAGCTCGAAATGGTAGTACGACATGCTCTGCAGATATGCTCTTATGGGAAAGTTAAAGTTTACCGGTAGACCAACTTACGTCGGTCAGTAGGACCTAGGCGGCGTTACACCGTACGTTTTTCAGACGTTTGACACCCAGATAGTTTCCTCACCACTGGTGTCCTGTGCGAAGGATCAAATATGATGATAGGATAAAAAATGCTAATTTCATCAACGTTACATCCACTTACAGCATAGGATTAATTAATATGTAAATTATATAGAGTAAGGCAGTAAGGTATTCAGTTCATATGAATTGAATATAATTTTTTCTACTTGTTTATGCACACACTAATAACACAAATATTCTTAAATCGTTTTCTCTTGAAATTGGTGAGGTGATTATTATAATACTGAAAACAATGTTATTAGAATCCAAAAGAGTCCAGATGAACTACATTACATTCGTAATTAACCGTGAGCTAATTTCATATCAACAACCAGAGTTCTCACGTGTCAATAGAATGCTAATCGATTGCATTATTTTAAAACTCATAGATAACCTTTGAAATAAACTATAAACAATAGTGATAATATAATTATAGAAGCTTAAATCGACAGTGTTCTTTGTGAAAATTTACAACAAACATCTTTGCACTCAGGAGTGTTTAAAAAAGTAAAAAAAATCTAATGACATTTGAAATTTTCGAATATCGCGCGAAAATTACTATTTGTAAAATGGCGGAAAATGGAGATGTTTTTAAAAAGTGTTTTAATGGTACGTGCACTTTAGGCGTGAATAAACGTACATCAGGCTCTATAGCGCGAAAGGCTGAGGCTTATTTGGAAGCAGTTAGCAGAAGTCAAGGACAAACTCCAGGTTTGTTATAAAATTGTAAATAGCGATGTACCTAAGTTCCATGTAGGAGTAAGTGTAAGTATAGACGTCACGGAACTTGAAAACATAAATATAATGTTTTAATAAACGTTGTGGTTTGACAGCTGAGGGTAATATAATAACTGTTTTGAGAGATTTGCTGTTGTAGGTAACTTATTTGAAAAATAGTGACAAAATCTATTTAGGTAAATTTAATAACTTTAAACGATTTATCAAATTTGTATTTAGATAAGGGTTTGCTTTTTAAGTTTATCAATTTACAAAAGAAAAAAACAAATGTTTTTCTTTAGAGAGCGGTTGAACTTATAGTCATAGGTTTTTGGCTCCCAATTTTTTCAAGAAAGATGGATTTTGCTAAAATTTTGACAGTAAGTAATAATAATACACACGAAGTAAAATATACCCTATGCCAATGTGTGCTTTTTGGCTAGGAGTGAATACCACCCTAACTAGGGGTGGTAATTTAAAATAAAAACAGGAATCAAGGTATAGACTGTCGAATTGTTAACTGTATGACTGTTACGTCATATAGTTAACTCGCGGTACGGATAACTGACCTACTGTAGGAAGTTTCTTAGACTACATAATAGTACAAGTACCCATACATCGATATACGTCACAGTCAATTTACTAAGCGCAAAATATAAGTGTGTTTGTTTGTGTGACATAATAACAAATTAATGACTTTCAGATGTATCCTTTACTTAAAAAACTCGATTATAATAATAATTTAACAAATCTCGCACGCGGCCGTCTGATCCCAAACTAGACAGAGCCTGTACTATGGTAACCAGACAACTGATAAACATACTTATATATATTTCTAAATACATAAAAATTATCATGTTCATCACACAATTATTTTGCCTGAGTGAGAATCGAACCCATCCCCTCTGGCTCAGCAGTCAGGGTCACTAACCATTAGACCAACAGGCCTATAATTGATCTCAGTCACAGAATACATAATAGTACCCCTCAGTGTACGTCCTGTAGGTTACAAGCCGCGATGTAAGATACCGAGTCCAATGTTACTTGAATATTATTACCGTCGTTATTATGTGACCTTATAAAAACAATGATAATAAAGTCATAAAATCGTTGTCATTTCTGTAAATAATGTTTTTTTCATGTCATCATAGCTCCTTAACGGGTGGAATGATTTTGATTTAGTCTTTAGGGTACCGTTTCTCAAAAGGAAGAAAAGGAACCCTTATAGGATCACTTTATCCGTCTGTCTGTTTGTCTGTCTGACAAGACACTTTTTCTCAGGAACCGGTGGACGTATCAAGTTGAAATTAATACCAAATACATAAGCCCGCGGTCCCTTGAAGCTGCAAAAAAATTAAGCTTCTTAGTTAACGCAATCAAAAGATATGGTCATAAAGCCTTAGATTTTAACTAATTTGATCGTATCGCAGGTAAATCAAAACTTATAGGGTTCTTCCCATTAACTTAAAATCATGAAAGTTGGGAAGAAGCAAGGTCTAATATCACAAGTAAAGGAAAAAATCCGAAAATCGTTAATTTGTGGTTATATACCATAAAAAAAAAGAATTTTTGTGATTACAAACGCGGTTGGAAATTTGGCTTTGTCGTACATCGCAACCGCAAAGTTAAGTTTGTCTTTCGAAAAAGACGGGCAAAAATTTGTGCCGATTCTATTGTACACTAGACTAAACTAAAACCTGACTTAATTTATTCGTATGAAATCAACTTTGTGATCTTCGTAATAAGGTCTATTTGTTACTGGCATCTATTTCTCATCGCCACTAAATTTCACTAAAACCTGTCAACGTATACTTAACTTTATTTCCACGAAGCGAGAGTCTCCATTTATTCAAATGCTGTATAATTGCCTTATAAAAACTTGTTCAAAACGAACTAAGATGACGTTATTTTAATCGACACCTACGAAGACGCTTACTAAAAACACAGAGCAAAAGAGATGGCATTCAACGGATAGGGGCTGTCGCTACGTGGTATTAAAGTTTATTTAAGCGTATCAGACTTTAGTCGACAAATAAATTGCTAATTTCGATAGCGACATATGTTACCTACTTGTTTTAAATTTGAAATAAGACCTTGTTTTGAAGTGTACAAGGTTTACATCTTATATGAAGAAAATTTAGTGAATTTTAATTTATCGAGTGAAGTAACAGAATTGGGACCATTGTCGAGAATTGATTCCCGAGATATACGTAATATCTTCATTTAAGTTTGTTTGCTTACGGAACCCTCGGTGCGTGAGTCAGACTCGCACTTGTCCAGTTTTTTTCTTTGGAAGGTGAATTGATTTATAGTGTTCTTACCTATAATCTGTACCATCGTTCAAAGATGTGTTATGTAGTCGGGGGTATTTAATTATTTTATATATGTTTGTTTAACTTCTTAATAGTGGCCAAGGTCCAAAAATCGAGTATACCAAAGCTAGAAGTGGTATCTAGGGTGGCTGCGATACCCATCGTGGAGTCCGGCATTGAAGTCACGGAGAACCTCTATAACAAGATCAGGGTAAGTTGACTTCTTTATTATTTTGTACGTGTTATAACCCCCACGGACCGCCACCAACACGTTTTTTGTTACGACGGTGTGTCAAATTCGTGGCAATTCCCCCCCTATCAACTCCACGCAGAAGCGGACGAAGCGGTACCCTCTGTGGAAACCTCCGAACTAGCTACGCAGCTTTCCACTATAGTTGGTGGAGGCGGCCACACTCAGGGCGGTGTGAGACAAACTTGACGAGTTCACTGTTTCTAACCATGTTCCTTACTCTCCTCACTTTTATATGAGAATCTATAATATTATATACAGGGTGTAAGTAACACCGTGCCGAATACTGAAATGGTGTATTCAGATCATCATTCTGAGTCGAAATTCATTGGAATTTTCTGCCGGAAAATTATTTTTTTTTTAGTTTTAGTTTTTTTGGTTAAAAGTTGTTTGGTTAAAAAAAAAAATAAACACCGCATACGGCCAAAAACTGCAATACAATCAATCAAACAACATTTAAACATTTTATGCAACCAGCTGGTCTTGACGGCGCCCAACATTTAAGGTCATTTACCGTACCGCACAAAAAGAAAACCTACGGTTCTTACGCATACATTGCGTAGTACCAAACGAAACTAATGAGCCTTTTGTATTGTGATAAGTATCCACAGAAAGACATTTTTGTAAGTTTTTCAAACTTACACGATGTATATTTATCTAGGTTGCAAGACTAGGACTTTCCGGCAACAGCCATTTCAAGTTATAAGTAATCCATTTGTTTACATCTTTTTATTATTTCCATTGCCTTCCTTTCTTACCTTCATACGCCCAATTTTCCAATCTTTAATGACCAGTTGATGACTATTGGCTTGCCCCCTATTACGTGAGTTGATGCCCCGCTCCTATTGATCGTAGCGTGGTGTTATATAGCCTATAGCCTTTCTCGATAAATGAATACAACACTAAAAGAATTTTAAAAATCGGATCAGTAGTACCGGAGATTACCCCGAACATTCAAACTCATAAACTTTCCCTCTTTATAATATTAGTATAGATAATGCCCATCATAATATATTTTGTCTTATGGAAATTGTTGTTAAATCTGGCCACGATTAGAATTGAATGATTTTGCCTCTGCATACGGGTAATCCGTATCTTAAGGATTACCAAGACCTATACGATGTGTCTGAAGACATCTTGAACAGGCTTACGCCCTTCTACAATGGTACCTGAGAAGGGCGTAAGAAGGATTCTCTGAACTCTGCGTTGACATATTTTCGTTTTCCATTGACCAGGAGTCAAACTCTTTAATCCGCTGGTACCTGTCCATCGGTGAGAAGTCTCTTGCTACGGGCGTGCAGCTAGCATTACCAGCGGTGTTACTCTTCGAGACACCTATTCACCAACTTGACAGATTCCTGTGCAAGTCCCTGGACGTGGTTGAGAAGACTGTGCCTTCCATTAACCTGCCTCCTCAAGCGGTGAGTAAATTGGTTAAGTACTTTAAGTTTTCAGCGATTTCTTCCTTCTGACCTTTATATACTTCAAACTTGTTTCCAAGATTGCCACAAAATATGAAATGTTAATAAAACTTTGGGTGTCTTAAACATTATATTATGCGTACTGGGGAAATACAGTGGATAAAAATATCATAATTTTCATCTAGCACAATATCACAATATAATTTAAAATAAATGTTTTGAAGGTCCACAAAATCTTTTGGACTCTATATAAAACAATTTAACCCTTTTCTACGGTCAATTATTTATTCCTTTCAACAACAACAACAAATAATAAGCATACACAAATTAAAGATAAATGGTATGATGGTTGTACAGTTAGCATACAACTTGACACGCTAGTTCTTGAACTGCGACTATCCCACTATCCCACTGATATCATAAATGTTAAAGTTTGGATGGATGGATGGATGTTTGTTACTCTTTCACGCAAAGAACACTGAACCGATTGCTATGAAACTTGGTATGTAGATAGCTGGAGACCTGGATTAACGCATAGGCTACTTTTTATCTCGATATTCCACGGGATCGGGACTTAAGCTGGTGAAACCGCGAGCGCTGCTAGTTTTAAATAAATACCGTATTCCGTGGTGGTCGTGATAAATCGTTCTCAATTAACAAGACATACATACATATATAGTATATATATATTGTATTAACAAGACATACATACATATATATATATTGGACAATCTGACCAATTTAGGGGCTCTGTTTCCGCATTTAGACTCAAAAAAGGTTCATTATGCGTAAAATCTGACCATATGTTTGTGTATATTTACTTAGATGTATTCGGAAACTCGCCGGTATGTGTTGCGTCGCGCTGACTCTGTGAAACAGCTGGGAACCGCGGTGCTGGATTCGAGAGTAACGGCTGTTACAGCGACAGCTTTAGACCGGGCGTTGACCACGGCTGATAAGTACGTGGACAAGTATCTGCCACCTGACAACCAGGATGTTACTGACGGTAAGTGCAAAATATATTTTTTGTAGCCTAAACTGTCTCACTGTATGGCAAAGGCCTCCTAAAATCCTTCCATACATCTGTTTCTTGGACCACCTCGAACCAGCCGTCGCGATATGCATCAAGGTCACCCCGCCACCCCTTCTTGGGTCGCCGTCAACGGCACCGACCGCCGTCTTCAAGCACCCGTTGCGTTAAAACGTTAAAACAAACAAAAAAAGTTATTTTTACTTTGAATTGAGTAGGTATTTTGTGATTATTTTAAAAATTTTCGAATTTGCAATTAGAAGATTTTTAATGGTTTTCTTTGTAAATAATAATGAATGACGTGCAGTCATGAGTACAGAAAATATTAATGCTTTAAGTATAGTATCGCTATAGTATTATATTATCTGTGGTATCGCTTACGACGGTATAGTGTAAATATCAGACAGTTAAGCATCGGTTACGTATTATTTACCATGTTAGAACTACGCTATTTCTTACAACAGTTTACTAGGCGGTGATTAGGTATGTTGTTTACAGTATTTTTCACTTTTTTTTTCATTTACAGCCGTTTGAACGATATTTTTTGGTTCAAAAATTCTATTTGTAACATAGTCATTCCAGTGATCATTGATTATAATATCTATAACGTCTATAAATTTCATCAACACAATATTTAGACTAACTTAATTTGCGTATTCAATAAACAGCATTCTTGCTGATACAGTCATTGATTATTTTATTTTATTATTACTTTCGATTAGATAAATCAGATAATATTGATAGGAGCTATTGATCGATGCATGATCCATAACTGTAGCTCTTTATACCCATACATATAGAAGAATCCTTAATTACAGAAGAGACGTTTAGAGCTAGCTATAACAAAATGCTCTTGACTATCGCAGCTTATAATGCTTTAGATCTTAAATATATCGTATAATGGCTTTAGTCAATGCCATCTTACTTGTAGACGCACTTTACAATGCCTTTACAAGACCACACCAAGGAAAGGTACCTATATCAGCACTCAATATGACTTATAGTCTCGCCTAAATACTTAAGCATTAATAACGCTCTAACTAAGACTAGCGCGACTCTATTAAAGTCCGAATTATAAGATTCTTACAAGACTATTGGTTTTGAAAACGCTTAGATTAATGCAAACTTTGCTTGAAATCCTATAAGCTAAGAACGGTTGACTGTTATAGGAGCATTAGCATTGATTTTGCCATTTATGTGGCTTAAGCTCCTAAATTAATCTTATTTTAGTCATTTACAAGACCAAATTGACATTTTGTTAAAACTCTAATGTTACGTAAAATTGGTTATGTTGCTCTTGGTAAAAGCGCATTAGTGACTTTTATGAGACCACGTTTTGCTAGTTGGGTATGCCTTGGTACTGACTTAAAATTAGTATTCCACGGGAATAAAATCTAGATCAGACAAGGAATTTACCACCGAGACTTCTTTTGAAGTCCGTGGTCATCACCACCTTCGTTCATTCGGTCGGAGTGGCTTTTGAGATGTTCGTACCCGTAATTTCTCAAACCAAGATTCTTAGCTCGACACCTCAAAACTTTCACGAAATATAACTTTATCACCATTCTTTATGCATCTTATGCAAAATGGTTTAATACTTTGAAGTTTTCCAAGTTCCAAAGCTTTATATCACTAGAAAGTACTAATCTAGCCAGTAAAAGTAGGTAGTCGTTCCTATCTTATCTGGTATTCGACATAGTGTCAGTGATTTAGCAGTTGATGGTGAGGCTGATGTCTAACTTTTGTAGATTACTGACCAACTCCATTTACACTTTGAGGAAAGAAATTACTTCAATTCTATATCATCTCCTCAAGCCTCACTTTATACCGTAATTTTACAATCCAGTGCAAAATAATAAAGAGTATCGATGCGTAATGGTAGGTAATCGATCTATCTACTTGTCTTACACATTAAATGCCTTCGAAATTTGAATTCGCAATAATTTGCGATTAATCTAAACCCGCGAAAACCCCAATTTGATAAGATAACAAACTACTGCATGAAAAAACTACAAATTTCAAATGACTGATAATGCTATTCGACCGTAGATATTCTTGAGGTTTTTTTTAAACGATTGTAGTATTGCCACAGTAATAACAAAGGAGTTTAAATTAGTTTTCAGTTATAACCAAAGTAAAGGCTTCAAAGGCCTAGCTACTTCAATAGTCAAAATCTCCTTCTTTATTATTCTTTATATATTGTATATATCACTCACTTCACTGTATCTTTTAGTAATAGCACCTATTTCACACAAAACTTCATTATAACTCGTAAATCATTAATGATATAAACAAAAACATATCTATGAAGTACAATATTAGTTCCACTTTAGTACGGTCAAGGAATTTTCCACACAGCTTCTACCTATCGCAAGGCCTCTTGATAACTTCTGTCTGAACCCTGTCTGTTTTGCCTAATTAAGACATTTTAAGGACATGGTCTAACTAACCTAGCCTAGTTAGGCCACCAACCAGTCTGTGGTGAGCTTTTTGTAGTCGATTCAAAATTACGTACGTAGATCTTTCTAAGACGTCTTAATACAGCTTTAAAAACATGTACCACTTCTATCTTCTATCCGTATTAATAAAAATCAATGTCTATCTATATAAATGACTGGCCTGTTGGTCTAGTGGTTAGTGACCCTGACTGCTAAGCCAGAGGTCGTGGGTTCGATTCCCACCCAGGACAAATGATTGTGTGATGAGCACGCTAATTTGTTCTGTGTCTGAATATAATTTATCTATAATATGTATGTATTTAGAAACATATAAGTATGTTTATCAGCACTCTGGTTGCCATAGTACAGGCTCTGCCTAGTTTGGGATCAGACGGCCGTGTGTGAGATGTGTGAGGAGGTATTATTATTATTATTAAAAAATAAAAATCAATGTTTGTATGTTTGTCCTCTATGCGTTCCGAAACCATTGATGAGATTGTAATGAAACGTTCGTAGGGTGTTCTGGGGACGCCCGCGAGGATTCCTGGCTCAAAAAACCTATAATTGAATTGCAACGCATGCCTAATCTATACATGGTGTATTTAAAAAAAGGAAGACTTATTTAAATCATGCCATTCTAGCATGCCTTTATAATAAGAATTTTTGAAAAACAGCTATCCGCTTACAAGTTATGACCGTTTGAATTTCCAGATATTTTTTGCCGTTTTTCATAGTTTGGCATTGTGGTTTATACATAAACCTAACTACCGAAACATACATGTCATACAATATGCCATATATACTCGTACATATGCCAAGTCCTAGTACAGTACGTGATAAGGGTTCATCACCAGGTTATATTGAGGACATATAATAATATAATACCAAAGCAATAACGATCAATTTCTATATCAATTCTGTTCTTAAATAACAGAGTGCAGTAAAAGTCTCTTTATATTGTTATCTTGTGTCTCGAACGATGACAAATTAGAGACGATTACAGAGCTTGGACTTTGAGTCCATTTGAGAGGTGATAAATATTGTGTTGTATGATGTGTGATTTGAACGAGTTGGAGATCGGCATACTGACTGTGGTCTGACACTGGTCAGTGCAAAGGTGAAAATTGTGATTACAAAATTGCTAATGTGATATACGTTAGGTACTGTGATTATGACTATTCTAAAAACAGGTTATTCCATTTATCTGAAGGACAATCAATTTACGTTATCTTTCCGCGATCAATCCGATTCAAAAATATCCAAATTCACCAGCAGTGACAATTTTGGTCATTGATGGCTCATTCATTTGTGACCAGAATTGTTTTTGTTTGAAATCCCATGTCCATCTTATCACCATCGAATCGGTGACATTATCTGTTTTTTTCCCTCATACAATATAAGCTTGTTACAAATTCAAATTAGTTACGATTGTACATTAATTATTGTTTGTGTTCATTGATAAGATACACGACACCGACCATAAACTTGGAGCCTAAAACTTATGCAATCATCAGAGAAGTAAACTGTGTGTAATCATGTAAAATACTTATATATTAGTATATTATTTTATATACGCAACAAAAAGTAAGGTAGGGTTAGAGATGGTCAATGTGTTTATGCCCGGCGGGCAAAAATGGCAATAACTGGGCATTTTGGGCATAAATTTATTTATGCCGGAATAAATGCCCAATCACAGGGCAAATTTTTTTATATTGTTTAATAGTATTTTTGAAATATAAGACGAAATATTAATGATTGAACACATTTATTTTAAAATAATATCATTGATGATATATTATTTTCATCACAAAGTGAGGTTATCTATTATCAACATCAAAGCTTTAGAAAAAGAAAATTTTAAATAAAGTTAGATAAAACGACAAAACATTATAAAAATTCTAATAATCAACCTATTACCAATCATAATAATTTTAAATATTACACAATAGTAGAGAATCATAATTCTTGTATGACACCAGAACGGTACCTATTATAATAATCAAATAAAGTTTATTGTAGTGTAGATTTATCTGTCCTAATTAATTACCATCGCTATCGTATAGTTGTTTGTCGTGAATTTGATGCTTCTGATTCTAATCTTACCATCTACTCTCTACTATAGAAGATGCTTCGTGTATGTTGAATCCATTGCCGTCCAGTTTAAATATACTATCTGTTACTGGCTCAAGAAGAGAGATGGATACTGTCATAAACCAGAAGTCTTCATCTAAAATCGTAGATTTAATATCCGGCGTTGGTTGTAGGTTTTCATGAACCGCTAAACTGCAGAGAGGGATAGTTATCCGTTCTTTAGTTACCCGTTATTAGCTAACGGGTAACTAAAGATGGGTAATCACCCGGGTTAAAACCCACGACTGAGTAAAAACCCGAGTGATTACCCATCCATACGGGGAACGTTTGTAACGGCCACAAAATGGCGGCGCAGCATGGTGTGTGTGCGCATCCCTCATCCCGCCTCTTCCACTCGGTGCAAGTGTTCGGACCACCGCTTCTCGTGTAATTCGTAATATTTACATCGTTTAATAATTATGTTTTTAAGTATGTTTTGAATAGAGTGTGCTTAAATTCTAACTATAAACACCTAGCTGGTACCCGCGACTTCGTCTGCGTAGAATTTGTAATACATTTTTTCTTCAATCTCTTCCATCTTTTGAGGAGAAGTAAGGTACTCGTAAGTTACTTTTGCGTTAGCGACTACTGAGCCAGAGGTCGTGGGTTCGATTCCATCCCAGGACAAATAATTGTATCCCAAATGTACACCTACTTTCAGTTTCCCTTGCTTTCAGGGGGAACTGTTAGTACTCTTTTCAACTGAAATGGCAAATCGGTCGGATTTTTGGATTACGAGAAAGTAATCCACGTTTTCCCTTTGCTGTTCCTTTCATATTTATTACTCAAAAAGATCACCTTCAACATGTGACATGCTTTGGGTCGTTGGTCTGTCACCCAATTTCATTCCTTGAATTTTTATATCGCTAAACTTGACAAATGATACGTCTCCCATGTAAACTTTGATTCCCTATTTTGTCACCGTCAATGCTTATTATACAAAAAGTAGCTTTGTTTATCTCTATAAGTACCTAAATTCATCCAAATAACTTGATAAATAACTTAAACGATGGATTTGCTATACTTTCAAATTTTGATCCCCTATTTTGCCACCCTCAAGATCTATTTGCGCCATACGATAAGTAGCCTATGTCTTTCTCCAAGGTTTGGATATCTCTGTACTAAATGTTAACCAAATAAAGTTGACCAATCAATGGTCTCCCATACAAACTTAGATCTCCTATTTTGCCACCTTCGAGGTTTATTTTTACGATAAACCTTCTATCCTTCCTCAGGATATAATATATCTCCTTGGCAAATTTCATTATGATCCGTTCAGCCGTTTAGTCGTAAAAAGGTAAAAACTAACAGAGTTACTTTCGCATTTGTAGTATAGATACAAACTGTATTAATTTGGCAATGAGCAAGAAACAGTTCGAGATATAATATGAAATCAAATTTATATAAAAAAACAGCAATAGAAAAAAACAGCATGCATGTGGAACTGTCGTCTGCCCTCACGTGTCTGCCCGTTCGGGTAAGCACGCTTAGGCATATTTCCCCATCTACACCGTGCCGTACCACGCCGCGCTTCCCCCCCCGCCCCGCGCGCCTGCACAGCGGTCATTGTGTACGCCGCGGTGCTTGGCAAGTTTCTTACTCGAGTTAGTTTTAGTTTCACATTTTGTAATAACTCCGTAAATGTTACAGTTACATCAGAATAGCTCTAATATTTTGTCTCTTGTCGCAAACTTATAAAACATTCCATATAAACCTTACATATTTCCATACAAATTTTCATCCCCTATTCCCTATTGTTATTTTACACCCTTGAGGGTAAAACTTTTACAAACCTTGAATGTCATATTTATTTATATCGAATCAACAGCCTAAAAAATAAGTTTCAAGCTTCTAGCTCTAAATATGACGATACTTCCATACAAGTTTTCATCCCCACCTTTCAACAACTTACACCCCTTTTTTCGCATTAAAAAGTAGCTTATGTCCTTCCTCAGGCTCTAGACTATCTGTGTACCATTTAAATCGGTTCAGTAGTTTTGTCGTGACAGGCGACAGACAGACAGTTACTTTCGCATTTATAATATTAGTAAGGATATACGACGTCAAAACTCAACAACTAACCCTCGTTTCCAAAGATAGTATCAATTATGTTAATACATTTTGAAACAAATATATGCCCAGATAAATGCCCAAGGAAAGAAATTTATCGGCACTTATTAGGAATATTCCCAATTTGCCATAAACGCCCGGGCATTTGCCCATCTCTAGGTAGGGTACGTCATATTTCTGTTAAAATTGCTCGCCCAAATACGGAATAGGGGATCGGACAATTTTCCTCAAAGTGTTTATTTGATAATAATTAACGTAAAACCCTTTTTTATTGTAAGGGTTATATATCTATGAAATAGTAGAGGGTTAGAGGTTAGTCTGTTCGAACTTCCCGGCAACAGCTAATTCGAGCAACAGGACCTGCTCCACTCCAGCTATTAATATGTATTAGGGGTCGTCCCTTAATCACGTGATGTTTTTTCAGCAACTTTTTAACTCCACCACCCCCCTGGTGATACGGGGTGAGGTTTTAGACAAACTCGCCCCCCCCCCCCCCTAACCAAAATCACGTGTATTTTTTTTTCGCGTTTCACGCGTTTTACGAAAAAATAAACACACGAGATAACTCGCTACATTCCCCCCCCCCTCCCCCTTCTGATGTTTTGTAATTTTTTCCGTACCCCCTTCCCCCCTTTCGAGCCTCACGTGATTAATGGACAATCCCTTAGCAATATTTCTTACTCCCACTTTTGCCCTGTATATTGCCCAAAGTGCCTAAAGATAAGATAGATTTATTTGTCAGAATATAGTACAATAGATGTTAACATTATATCGCGTTCCTTATACTCTACCACTTCTGGTGTACAAATTTTTAACCTTACACATATTTTATATATTTTTGTCTATGCTTAGTAGTAATTCAAACAATTTGCTTTTAAACTTGTTAAAGTTAAGGCATTTCAGGCAATTTGGCAATTTTGATCCCTATTACGTGAGTAGAACCAAATTTATGGTTTGTACGTATGTACGTATGTACGAAATAGTAAACACCATCGTAGAAGCGCGAGTGGGTGGCGATAATGATGGTGTACCGTTCTTACCATAGTGGTGATCATAGTGACGAGTGCGGATGCGGAGGGTGCGGAGGGGGGGCGCGCGCGCGCCGCGCAGGCCGTGCAGCACGGCGCGCGCCTGCGCAGGAAGCTGCAGCGCAGGCTCACGCGCCAGGCGCTCGCCGAGGCCAAGGCCATCAAGGAACAGATACATATCCTCGCATATGTCGCCGAATTGGTGAGCTTCCATATTTAATTATGTAGATCTATATTTTATTGTACATATGGCACAATGGTTTCTTCATCGTGCATCTCGCCAGCTGTCCCCGCGAGAGTGGTGGGTTCGATCCCTATAGTGGACAACTTATTTGTGTACTTCAAGGGCAATCTTTTGGAGCTTACATTGTTTTGAGTGTATATGTGAGAACTCTTTGCGATCTTTAAAAAAGCTGCTGACTGTCATTTAATCGACTTACATAACAGCTTTCCAGTTGTTGTTAGGAGGGTCATATGCTAGGCAGTAAGTGTCGATAGCAATTACTACGATCTTATAAATTACAAACTTTTTATGGTTGCAGTGTCGACAACTTGTTGTAATGCCAAACTGTTCGTGCAGCTTTATGAAAATTTGTTTAGTTTGCAAAAAAAATATTCTATGATATGGATTCCTAGTACGTATATCGTTTACAGTTTACGTTCACAACCGTTGTAGTCCACTTCCTCATACATGAATTGACGTCTGCAGAAGTTCTCGGAAGCTTCTTTCTTAGCGTATCCCGGGTACCCTGTCCCCAATAGACTCTTTTGTGACGGAACATCGTGTAGTTTTAGTCGGTTCGAGTCCGACATACTACTTCATCCTTGGCTCCGGTGAGGTGATGACCCGTCGGGGTTTCCACGAGATAAAAAAAATACTTTAATTGATAGCGCTTCTTTCGAGAAGGGTAACTTATAGAAACAATACACTCGACAAACAAGGATTCGACATTACTTATCGTAAAAATTACCAATTATAAAAACAAGCGTCAAGTTGATCTGCATAAATACACAAGTACCTATACATAAAAAAGAAATTACAATAAGAAATCCCTTCAAAGGTTGAAAAAGGCTGTTCAGCAGCAGCTGTCAAGCGGTTGAACAGATTTCCTTGAATTATAGCTAAGACCAATCTCGCCTTTAAAAAAAGAAAATAAAGCAAAATCGGACTATCCGTTCAAGAGGAATGATACATGATAAAAACAGATACACTGACACACAGATCCATAGATACACATGTTAAACTTATAATCCATTAATAATATGGATTTTAATGTGGTCGAAAGTTAGGTCAAGGTAAGTTATATTACGTTATATTCCTTCTTAACTCCCCAACCAAGAAAAGAACCTCTTGTCCAGGTGGCGACAGATCCAGCACTCGCATGGCAGAAGGCTAAAGAGTTGTATGCAAATCTGAGCCAATCAGAACCAGAGAACCAAGCCCGGCCTGCGACACTCGAGGAACTCGTGGTGTTACTTGCGAGGGAGTCAGCCAGGAAAATGGTGCATCTTATCAACTACACACATACGGACTTACCCAAGTAAGGTCTTTTTTTTGATTTCATAAATTTCGATTCAGTAGTTAAGTAACGAAAAAAGTAAAAAAAAATGTTCAAAAAAAACGAACTTTAGAACAGACTATCATATATTAATGCGTATTGTTACGAGTTGAAAGGTACACCAATTTATTACCAAAATAGACACAAATTATTTTAATATTTCGCAATTAATACAATTACAATTAATTCTCACTATTTCAATTAACACTATTTCCACTTCTCTATTCACTTGTACTTCGCACTTGTTAACTCGCAGTATCAGTCAACTAGAACTGAACTAATACTGTCTTGTGTGCTGTACTGTCACTGTCCGAACGTTATTGCAACAAACAGGGTTTCTTAGTTTGGTTTTTGACCTGTCTTCTGTAGATTAAATACCTAATCGATGCTAACAGTTCCAGCATGATGTGTTCTATCTACAGAACAGTCGCAGTGAACCGATGCGACAGACGTGTACGTTAAGATGTATGATAATTGATAACAGAAGTGGGAATGTGGGTTGGATTCCACTAATCCCACACCACCACATGCCCACTTCTGTGGGATGAAATGCTTGTCTTCACTGTTGATCACTGTGAACAGTGATCTACGAAAACCGAGCATAAGGCGAGTCCTAAGGAAACATAAATCCTTGTATCATGGAAACCGCAACGAAAAATCTATCATCCATGTTTTCATGACGTGTTGGATAAGTATTTACGTTAAGGTCGAAAGCGTTTTAATTTAAAAAAATAGACTTAGAAATTTAAAAAAAAACTAAACCTTCGTTATTTTTTTTTTTAATCTGACTTTTATACTATTTCCAGGAACGTTCGTCAAGGACTGTCGTTGATCACAAAACATCTGTCTGCAACAGCTGACGCCCTCATGAAGGTACAGTTCTATTTTCTAAACTTACTTATTATTGTAGGTCAGAAAAGTATAAATTACGAAATGAATAATTAGTTAGGTTTTTTTCACAAATATATATAAACTAAGTAGCTTGTCACACAAAAGAGTAGGTAATTATTATTTAGCTTCGTTAACTTACTTTTTTTGACTGTATTCGCTATTCAAAACAGTTTTACCTACTTAGTCTATTTTTATTTACTACCTCTTATCTTCGGTAACTGGTAACCGAACGAAAGAGCAATGTTTCTGTCACAAAATTTATCAAAATCTACCAGATGGGAGCTTTTCGCGATGCCATCTGGTAGATTTTGAAATCTTTCTTCTGAATGTAAATCTTTACTATTATATTGTAGACTTTGCCAGTTGAGACCGCGATCACCGAAGTAAAAACGTGGCAAAGCAAACTGCAGGCGTTCCTGCAACAGCTACAAGCTACTTCGAAGACATACTTGGTAATTATTTATTTAATTCCAGTATCTTATATACCTTCATTTATGCATCTGCACTGACCTCTATTGTAATAGAGGTCAGTGTGCATCTGTCAACCATTAGGTGACAGAGTAAGAACAAATAGATGTGCTCCCACGCGCTTGCTTGTCAAAGAAAAATACATAAGGGTGGTTTCTAGATAAGGAATTAGCAGAATCATCTCCTTTTGTTTTATGTAGTTTCGAGACCGGAGGGAGATAGTAAGATAATTTATAAAAATTGCAACACGTCATGTTCTTAAAATATTTTAGCTTTCTGCACTTCGTCTAGACATACATTTGATGTATACCAAATTTGACGAACCGGCAGTCGCGAAATTTTCTTAAAAATGCGTACAACTATTTCTCCCCACGTATTAATTAATATATATAAACATTTCCTTTCCCACAGGAACATCTAGCAATCTTTTTGGCGGGCAACGAAGAACGTGAAAAAATAACGCCGAGATCCTCCTTCGAACAGCGCGACGACCTGGCGGCGATCAACGGAATGAACTAAATTATGTTACCTAATACTAAAAGTTATATGTGATTGTTAAATAGTTTGTTAATGCCATTAACACAGACTAGGTCGCCGGAATCGCTGTATACGTGTCATCGGCAATCCTAACCGCCCTTACTTCAATGTGCAGTGCACATCACAGATATTACAAATATTATTATATTAAAATAGATATATCTTATATTATGTCTAAAATATTACTAATTTATACTATAAGTTCATTTGTTTAATTAAATGAATAATTGATATTTTATTTAACTAACTATACATAGAATAACTAACTACGAACTATACGAAATGACATTAAAACATGATATATTATTTTTATTTTGTAGATTAAAATATCATCTAGTTATGTAAATTTACTTCTATTATTTTAGTAGATTTATATACCTACAGGAGAAACAAGCCGAAGTGCCACGCACGATGCGATCGCTTGTGTCGCAGTAATGTCTTGTCTCTTGTGTGTTGCAATATGCATTAATTTGCAAATATTTGAATTGGGCATCACCGGTCCCCGTACAAACTAGACAGAGGGGTTTCCTCTTGTCTAATGAACTTGATTTAAAATTAATACAAGTACCTAGGTATAAATGATGTTGTGTGGATGAAATTGATTTGAATATCGATATAAGTATCAGTAGGTATTTATATTTATGAATTTCGTTTTTTTTACTTTTATTATAGTTTTCATCAATTTAATCATTTCCTGGTATATGATTAAATGATTAAATCTGAATTCAAAAATAAAAATATACCCACGAACTCCACGATTTTTTGTCTCTTACCCCAACATTCAGTTAACACTAAGCGAACTAACTAACGAATGGCAAGCGGTTAGTTTAGCCTAATGGACGAATGCATGTGATGAACACTCCAATAGGAGTTTACAAAAGGTGCTTTTCATGCAAAAGTAAATAGTTATAATAATAATAATAACTCCAAACATCTCACACACGGCCGTCTGAACCCAAACTGGGCAGAGCCTGTACTATGGCAACCAGACTGCTGATAAACGGACTTATATATTTCTAAATACATACATATTATAAATAAATTACACCCAGACAGGAAGACCAGAACAAATTATCGTGCTCATCACACAATTATTTGTCCTGGGTGGGAATCGAACCCACGACCTCTTGCTTAGCAGTTAGGGTCACTGACCACTAGACCAACAGGCTATAATTTGACGAGGCAGATTGCATCTAGCAACAATGTGAATCTTCGTTCTTTTTCCTTCCAGGAACATCAAAATCTTTAGAAAGTTTTTTAGTGCCTAAAATGACTGGAAATATCTAAATCCTCACCCTGAAGTAAATAATTGAGGACAATTGTCTACGATGATTTATGAGACTAAGGACGCAGAAAATTAAGAATTAAAACGAAAGAATATTCATATAACAGCACACGATCTGACTTAAATATGTGAGGCTTTGTGGAAATTTCTGTTCTGCTTTGTAATCTCAATAAAGCTCCGAAGACCTCTGGAAAGATAGTAGGTAGGGACTTTCCTTTTTTTTCAAACAATGGATTTCTATACAAAAGCAACATTATCGATAAATCATATTCTTCGGAAAGCACGCGATCTAAAAGTAACTTTCGACTAATATCTTTTTAAATAAATTACTGCACAAAATAATCTTTAATTATAATGGGATAGGTAAATAGTTAAAACCCATATCTAAGTACCTCCACGATACATCAGTATACCTACAGCAAAAAACTGTCTGTCTACAGTTAAAGATTTCGGCTTGGCAACAGACTGCACGCTAGCTGTAAGTCGATCGCAATGCAGTTCTTCTGGTCTCCGGTACAAAAAACAATCTCAATTACTTCAAAGATCGCAGCGTTTAAGTTAAGTCGCACTGTTTTAGACTTAGCGGTACAACGTTGAAATGGCAAGTCAATGTTAAGAGTGACCACCTGACTGAATTATGTCGCTCCACAATTTTGGACCTCGTAACCCAAACTTTGAGAGTATCAAAATTTGCTTCAATGTCTTTTACAAATGAAATTTTGTTAAACTTTGGAAAAGGCCCTCAAATCAAGCCAGGTCAAGCGGACACAAGTGCGTCAAAAACCTTAACATTTCATTCTATATTATATATTAACATATAGATTATAAATATAATGTGTATGTACCTATAGACTTTAATAAGACCGAAGCTCCCTAAGTTTAAATCCTCTTTACAACGATAGCACTGGTTTCTAATATTCATGATACAAAGCTGTCTAACCCGTCACACGTAGACATGACCCCAGTACTAAACGGACTATCAACCACATACTGACATTTTAATCAACATTATAATTTATTTTTTTTGTTTTATTATCAGATTTTAAGCAACTTTAAAACTGAAACATGATCTAAAATACATATTTTTTGATATCGGCGCTAAGGTAGCCGGCAACAAAATGAACCTAAACGAGATGTTGAAAACCATACCGGAACATCCATACTATGTAAGCAAGTTTATCATTGTGTGTAGGTATAAACGTTCACATAGTCAAATAGGCCCTAACAGTATGTTTATCAGACCTACATACGGTTACGACCTCAGTTTTCAATACAGTCAAATTCAATACAGTCCTACAGTCAAAGTATCGACCTGCCTAAGACAGGACGTATTGTATTTTTTTATCGAAGGACTGGATAACTTTCTAAATTTCCCCTTTTTGCCTTAAGTATGCTTAATAGTGTTCTTACATTATTACAGCCAAACAATGAATACTGTGAAGAACTCGGGCTAGTGGAATTTGACAAGGTTGCAACAAACAATTTCTCAAAACAATGGAATAGACAAACTACTCTCTGGATGATGGCGCTGGCTCTGCTGATGTGGATGATCTCATACTTGATGATAATGACTATGACTATGTGTTTTGATATCAGCTTTCGTTCTGTGGCAGGTGTCTCTGGCGTCATACATTGGTTTAATGGAACTACTGCATTAGTTTCGGAAGACCATGTCAGAATCTTCCGAATGTTTTAAAAATTGTGAAAATAAAATTTGACATTACTGCACACACTTTTTTTTTTAAATAAGCATTGACCTTAACTTGGTTTAGAGTAATGCATGATTATTTATAATATAAAACAATTAACATAATTTTGTGTTATAGTAATTATCTGTAGTAAATAAGAAGGCAGCCTCACATTAACACGGCTATAAATTTCTAGCAACAGCGTGAAAAATAGCAACAAAAGAATAATTTGATGTAATGGCTAAATAATTATTATCTGATATCTAAATTAATCTCCTCGTCATCTACCGGAAGGTATTGATAAATTGAGAAGATAACGTTCCTTCAATTTGTTTTTAACATTGCATTGAAGCATATTATATATTATTTTATTATGAATTCTATCATGAATCAACGCAAAGGAATTACGCCAATGTCAAGTTTTTTATAATTATACAAGTTAAATAACAAAAACGTAAAAAAATGGACGTCTATCCCATAGCATACCTTTCGTTTTGTGCGTGTGGTAGCCCCCTCGGGCCGATCTGTCTTAAGTCTTATGGTCGCACTTCATGCTCGGACGAGGCGCGCGGGCGAGCCACTCGGCGAGTGATGCCGAGTGCGAGGCTGCCATCCACACGCTCGTCACCCTCGCACTTCACGCTCGCCGAGTGGCGATTGCACACGAGGCGAGCCGAGCGGACCCTCTTCACATGCGCACTCGCCGCCACTCGCCTGCACTCGGCGATCGTAAAGTGCGGTGGTTATGGTGGCACTTCACGCTCGGACAAGGCGCTTAGACGAGGCGCTCGGGTGAGCCACTCGGCGAGTGATGCCGAGTGTGAGGCTACCGTCCTCACGCTCGTCACCGCTCGTGTAGTTCAGTCGCCAGTGTTGCCACGAAACCTTGGAGAACGCCGTAAAAAATCACCGCTCCAATAGTGGAGGGCGATTGTGAAACATACTAATGGAATAATACGATTATGAAGATGTCTCGAGATATTCCGAACTAAATAATTCGCTCGTGTCCGTCGCGGGGATGCGATGAAATATGAACAAACACGTGCCCCATACAGCAATAGTGCATGCCCTAGATAAATAAAGTTTTCTTTCAAATGCATTTCAAAAGTATTTTTAAAACATACAGTTTTATATCTAATACTTCAATATAACGTAATCTTTTAATTTATTTAACGGGTTTAGTTAAATATTGTAATGTTAAGTAAAATAAAATATTTAATAAACAAGACAAACAACATTATTTTCATTTTTCCTAAAATAGGTACTTACGGGCAGTTCAATTCAGGATATTAGTGTATGTTCAGTCTGCGGTTCAGTTTCAGTTACCACCGAACTGTCGAGGATGCAGGTCGATGAAAAAAAAGTCCCCGCTGCAACAGCTTTGTGCGCACTTGCACATTATAATTATGTGCGGACATACTACAAAAAGGAAATTCTTAAAACTTGGAGTAAAAGGAGATGTTGGATGCTTACTGTGCACAAAAAACGAACTGTTTAGGTACCTAATGTACCAAAACTTTGTATTTTTACAAGTTATTCATTAAGACAGGAATTTTTTATAATCAATATTAAAATAATATTGTTTATA
Source organism: Callimorpha dominula (assembly GCA_949752705.1). Classification (NCBI taxonomy): domain Eukaryota; kingdom Metazoa; phylum Arthropoda; class Insecta; order Lepidoptera; family Erebidae; genus Callimorpha; species Callimorpha dominula. The sequence continues at coordinate 20,402,386 of OX457002.1, read as the reverse complement.
TGCGTTAATCTCTGGAAATATCAATCACATTTGAATCATTCTTCTTGTATTGGATAGAGTATTTATTAAGAAAGGTTACAGGGCCATGTAACATCACAGTGCCATAAACACAGGTGAATTGATTGTTATACCTTTTCGAAAGTGAAAATTTGCCGTGAACATTTTATGCAGTTACTAAGTAGGTATGTTGTGTCCGTTCGTTAGTGTCCATTCCGGGGAAGATATATGAAATACGGTCGGCGGCCAACAAACTCTCACCGCACACAGCATTTACAATTACAATACAACAGTTGTATACATCCTTTATAAATAAAGTTTCAAAATAAATTTTTTTGTTTCGTTATAATTGTATTTGTCCATACAATATACATTTATATCTAATACTTTATTGTGAATTATGGTAATTTATAAAGGATTTTAGTTAAATGTAGAAGTATTAAGTAAAATAAAATCAATAATCGATGAATAAGTCACTACTAGTAATTAGTAAATGTTTCGACTATGTCATTCATTCATGATCGCACTCCCCTACGAATAACGAACGACGGCCGCTCGCGCTCGCCACTCGCCACTCTGAAGTAGTGTTTGTATACTCTTTGCTAGCCACTTTGATCTTTGTCAAAATACCGACAAGAACGCGAGCGGTGCCGAGTGGTGGCGAGTGAACACGAGGCGAGCCGAGCGGACCCTCTTTACATGCGCACCCACCAATCGCCTGCACTCGGCGAGCGTGAAGTGCGGCGGTTAAGTCTTATGGTGCGTTTACACGCACGCCGTGCAGCCTGGCAAGCAGCACGGCACGCAGCTCGGCGCGCAGCCTGCCACGCAGCGTGCCAAGCAAGCTTTTCACACCAGGGCTGCCAGTAAGGACAACTTATTTTATACCGCTAAGACTCGGAAATTATACAAAATCAGTGTTGTATAACTATAGAACGTCACTCTTTGGGGATTTTAGTAAAAGGTGTTTTAACTTTAACGTATAAGGATTTAACATTTTATCACAGACATGATTTGTTTTGAGTATCTCTATGTGTATGTACGTACTTTTTACGCTATAACATCAGCATTGCCATTGTATCCAATTATACAATGCAATCTACTATACAAACAGGATACAAAAGATAACCGATATTATACCAATTTTGTATCCAATTTTACAATCTGGCAGCCCTGTTTCACACACTTGCAGGCATGGTCCGTAGGGTATTAGTGTTCTGTGGACATGGTAGTCAGTGCAAACATGGGAAACGATGTAGACGTAGATCTCGTGGGAGCTACTGCTTTGGGCTTGATCTATTTTTATTGAAAAAAAAAACAGCCCGACATAATTATGCATGCAAAATTTTACTTAAACTATTAGGTTTTACAACTAAAAAATCATTTTTGGTGTAAAAACAGTTTTCAAGTAGCCAAAACTATTTTTACATCGAAGAGTGCTTTTACATAATTCGTTTCTTATTTTAGTGGGATCTCTTTTAATGAATTTACTATCCTCGCTAACTTTTGTATAGAAATTTTTATTATTTCTAATAAACATGAACATTAATAACCATGATAAGCATTGGGGGCGGCTTCTTCATTAACTGTGTTTCGTAACTGTTTTAAGGCATACATAAATCTATTTTATTTACTGCACATCACTGATATGCGATTAGTTACAATTCTCTAATCGTCAATCAATCAATCAATCAATCAATACTATCTTTAATCCTAAGAATTGGCACTATTTTGTTTCATCTTTTTTTGGCCCTGATAAACAATATTAATTTTTACTAAAATATTAGTTCAGAAATATCTTTCTGAAGTCTTCTTTTACTTTCGATTCGTGCGTGATAAAGGTTCAGACCATTCCGATATATTTGGTGTCGTCAAAAATTAATTTCGATCGTTACGTCGTCTGTACGCCACGAAGATGAAAACTATACTAAGTATACTTACGCGGCCGAGCGCGTGTGTATGTGTAAACAGGCACACAAGCACATTCAAAGTTTGAAGTGTGTCAAAAAACCAACAGTCGTCCCGATCGGCGCCAAGCGCGTGCGCATTCACGCAAGCATGCACAAACAGCCTGTTCACATGCTTGCGTCGTTGAATTTCGGTTTGAACGCGAGCGTGTGAACGCACCCGTTAGTCGTCCCGATCGGCGGCAAGAGCGAGCACATTCACGCAGGCATGCACAAACAGCCTGTTCACATGCGTGTGCTCGTGCATGTGCTCGTTGCATGTCGGTTTGAACGCCAGCGTGTAAACCCACCATTAACCTCAGAGCGTCTTAATCTACTCCTACACGTCATCGACTCAGTTTGTCATAAAGTAATGAAGTTCTAATTCGAGATAGGTCTAAGGTCTAACGTAGAGTGTATATACTCTTTGATATTAGGCTTATGTGCAAAGAAGGAAAACTAGAGGAGAAGTATGTGAGAAAAGAAAAGCCCTCGGTCACTGACCTCTATTGTACAAGTACGCTGGACTGCATACGTCAATTATCAAGCTGAAGCCATTTGATTTTCGCCATTGTGGCGCTGATAACATGATGGCGGTCCTTGGAACTAATATAAGGGATGAGACATAACACGATAAAAAATATTGCATCACTTTATCGATAAAATGCTTATAATATGTATACTCACGAGGCATAAAAATAATTTCACGTAGCTATTTATACTTTATTAGCATTTAATCACAGATTACTAAGTAGTTACTACGTAACAGATAAATCACTCCCTACAAAAACGTCCAGACCTACCGTTTTAATTACCTACTCTCTCCGAGCGCCTTATATAGATTATTTTAATTAGGAACTAAATAATTTATTGATGTTTAATATGATAATAATTTTTCACGTTTTTCATTGTTGCTCTGCTCCTATTTGTCGTAACGTGATGTTATATAACCTTCCTCGATAAATGGACTATCCAACACAAAATTGTAAGAATTTTTATATTCGAACGAGTAGTTCCTGAGATTAGCGACATTCCAAAATTATGTATTTTCTTTACTTTATAAATATTTAATAAGAATGGTAAACCATTATTATTTTTATTACAGAATTAACTATTTGTATTCGAAATAAATACTTGATTCGACTGGTTTACCTATCGAGTTAAGTAGGTATTTTATATTAAAGAAAGGGCATAAAAACCCTTATATGAGAATAAGAAGGATTTTGTGAATTTTTTCTCTTACTGGATCTACATCCATGTACAGCACATAAACTACCAGGAACCATGTCAATTTTCACCGTGAATTTGACAGTATTTCAAGTATATCAAATAACGTTTTTGTACTTTAAAATTTGAAAATAAAAGCGCGAGCGCTCGATGCAGCTGTCCCCAACCCACTGCGCGAGACTGCATATAAGGTATGCTAGCGGTGGAGCAGCCGGTAGGGGTTTAGCGCACGTAAGTAAATCGAGTGGCATAGGCCTGATTTAATTAAGAAAACAAGTTTACAAACAATTTTTAAGTTCATTAAAATGTAACCCTCTGTGAACTGCGAATAGGCTGCTTTTATAGTGAATAAAAGGTGGCTTTCATAGTAAGACGCGGCTTTCATAGTGCAATTTAATGTGAGAACAATGTTACATAATATTGTTTTAAAATGAAAAAAAAAATCACAGAGGTGATAGGCAACATAGAAAATTAACTTTATACTTAAGTGACTACACAGTTGTCACATGTACAATTCATTATTTTCTAATTAACAAGAAATAAAAAGCGTATCATAACTACAATGTCAACAGTGTATAAAATAACATCAATGTTCTATAAAATTAACAATGTCAATAATAATAATCAAAATATCAATGAATCTATAGGTCAAATAAGAAACAAGACGAGTACCTACTCATTGACAGTGTGACTGTGGAGCAAGACCGGCATTTTGCCAAGCATTTTTATCATCTAAATAATGATCTAGTTTATAATATGCTCATTTACATAGCGTGCGTTTTATACAAGTTTTAAAGTTTTTCTCATTTAGTTAAAGAATGTTATCAGGTATTTTATTATAGAATTTGACGCAGTACCCCATAAAAGATCATTGTTATAGACGAGAAAGAGAAACGGGCCCAGTATCGATGCCTGCGGGACGCCCATTATCAATTTTGACTCTAAAGAATTGACACCATTTATCTGAACCTGCTGTGGGGTGCCGGCCAAGAATGTTACCCCCTCCCCCCCTCTCTTCCTATGGGTGACGTAAGAGTCGGCTAAGGGACAAAAATCGGAAGACCGGCAGCACCGTCTACCATAAAACCATAACATCCATTACATAAAATCTTCATACTGATTCAACATATTTAAACTGTCTTCATCAATCAACTTCTTTTTTTTTTAAATCAGTAACTACAGTTTTCAAAGAAGATACAGTTTTCTTCAACCTTTTAACACTTTGAGATAAAACTTTTAAACGAGCACGTGACATGTTGAGCGATTTTTTTATACGCAGCATGATTTTATTTGTAGACCTAGGACTATTTTCATAGCGGTGATCGTGCTTAATACTTTCACAAACTTCAATAATAGTCTTAGATTTTTTTTGAGGTGTGCTTGGGCCTGCTTTTGTAACAGTACAATATTTTGCTGTAGGTACCTTCTTAATTACATAACTTATTACTGAAGTAAAATTAAGGATTGGGTAGTAACCATCAAGATAAGTATGCTCGTGACCGACATCAACAGAGCTCAATTTTCTTTTTACCCTAGCGGCTTGAGAAACACACGGTGTTGGGGTAACCATGTCATCACGTACAGAAGATGTACTCCCTGAAAATATAAACATTGTCATATTTTTATGCTTCCATCCAAAAATACAATCCTTACATTCCTTACATAGTATAAAACAAAGTCGCTTCTGCCGTCTATCCCTGTTTTTTAAATTACGCAACGGAAAAAAATGCGGTTTTCAGCAATAGATAGTGATTCAAGAGGAAGGTTTATACGTATAGTTTAATATTGTTTTGTGTTAATTTGTTGAAATATGACTATAATTGTTCACCACATCGCACCCGTGCAAAGCCCGGGAGGGTCGCTAATAAACCGAATATTTGTAGAATCAGAATAAGACATAATCTCTATAAACTCACCAAAAACCAATGTAGGTACACTGCCATAGTTTAAATTTGTACGTGAAACATGTTTCACAAAACAGTCATCGGTGAAATGTTTACTGCACAAATGGTCATTATATCTAGGACTCCAATTTTCATTTTTCATGTTTTCCACCCATGGCTGCTTAGTGAGTGTGTCGGTGGGAAATCTGAAAGTATAAAGCAAACAAGTAAAACATACAGAATACCGTTGTAAATAGCGAGTTAGATGCTAGGGTTTATTTTTACGATTTAGATATAATAATGAGGAGAATAATGAGAAATAATTATGAAGAAAGTTATCGACATAATATCGATATGGAATAATCGCAACCCTATTCAGTAACTGTTTTTTTTTTTTTTTATTAATAAATGAAATCTGAATGCTATTTACATTTAAATGTGATGAAATTTAATAAAATAAGTATATAATATTGTTAAAAAGCTTCAGACATACAATTTAAACATTTGTAGCCAAGAAATTCACTTACTTGTGAAACGTTATTCCGCTGCCTTTTTGGTACAGAGTTTTACAAAATACACAAACTCTCATTGTATAAATGTTTTGTATATTATTTAGCAAACAGCAAACTCAAAATGTAAAGTCTTATTTTATGATAAATAAATAAAGCAACAGAGACGCGTCTACAGAACACAATGGCTTTTTGCAACAGATGTCAGTTTTAGTAACCAGGACGACCGGGACGTCGCTTCAAATCGGCACAAAAGCAACTATCATTTCTTATGGAATATTTAGTCCAGCGTACTTGTATAATATAGAGGTCAGTGCCCTCGGTGAACATTAACACTTTTATTTTTAAACCGATGTACTCAAAAGAATACATATCTATATGATGGAGTTGAGAGATGGATATTAAAAGTTGTAAATTAACACTTGACACTTGACACTGACAGTTAGTGTCATTTTGCATATTTAGCTTGGTTGTGTTGCAAAAACAGATTAGTGACGAAGAACTAAATAATAAAAATAGAAGTTAGTAGCGAATTGTCAAAAAATATACTTATTCAAAGTTTTTTATAACTTTAAAAGGCAAAAATGCCTTCAATCGATGTTTTACCGCCAATGGCGCAGCCTCACGATATCCCACCAGACGAGCCTCAAGCTCCACCTCCGCCAGTCATTGGGATTATTTATCCACCTCCAGAAGTGAGAAGTATCCTTTAACAAAAGATTCATGAGTAAATATTTTTTCATGTTCATAAATTGTAATAAATATGATTCTACATTTACTTTAATAATCGGTATAACCTCTTTGATTGTTGCTGTAGTATATTGGTATATAGATTATTATGCTAGTATCAAGTTACATAATCTACATTTCATAAATACCAATATTGCCTGTGGTGGTCAAAAACATTTAAAGAACTGAAAAAAGATGCAACATTCACCTGGTACCATGTTACTAGTAACTACATAATAATATACCTTACCCTTTGTTATGAAATCATAAATATTATTATAAACGTGAATGTGAGCTTATTTGTTTGTTTGTTACACTTTCACACCTTAACTACTCAACCAATCATCATCATTCTATTGTTTATTTTAGTCTCATAGGAATAATGCATGTAAACTGTGAAGCCAGTATAAGTGTATGCCTGTTATTAAACAAAGAGTATCTCTTGTGCTTTTCTGACTCTGTATTACTATTAATTCATTTTCATTTTTTCTCTTGAGTTGTAGGTGTCCATGGGCGAAGGTAGTCACTTACCATCAGGTGATCCATCTGCTCGTTTGCCCCCTATAATATTAAAAAAAAAATAATCAAATGAGATGTAAATTTGACTTAAGATTAATTAATATAATTATATTACTTTCCCTTTATTATTATTGTTATTATTTTAATCTTCAAGCTTATTTTCAGATGTTTTCCAAAACCAATATTTCTTTAACCATATCCCATAGATATTGTTGACAAAACTGCCAGCTTCGTCGCCCGTAATGGTCCTGAGTTTGAAGCTAGGATCAGACAAAACGAACTCGGCAACCCTAAGTTCAACTTCCTCAACTCAGGCGACCCATATCATGCCTACTATCAGCACAAAGTTAAGGAGATCAGAGAGGGGAAAGGTAAAGTACTTTATGGAATATTATTTCTGTAATATTAATTAGGAGAATGCACATTTATTATTACTAGTGGTCCCAAAAAGGTCCTCGATAGGTCCTGTACCCAGAGGTCTAAATTGACCCATTATTGAAAACTAGCCTTTGAGGAAAAAAAACTTTTTTTTAAATTGAAAATACTAAAGCTATACTAAGTAAGAAAAAAGATAAAGAGTGGTTGTATTAGACAACATCTCCAAAATGGTGTGAATTGTTCAACTTACTACTGTATAAACCCCTAACATTTAATAAAAAAAGTTAATAGCACCAAGAAACATTCAATCAAATTGGAATCCTCCATTATATCTCACTTCTACTCTCTAATATGAGATAATTTCATCAACTAAATGACATGAATTAAAATGTTTATTAGACATTAATAGTGAACTTTAGATATGGAGATTAAAATGGAATATCAACTGAAGACTTCTACAAAGAGCAGCCCAGCTGATTTAATCTTCCCTATGCTCTAAAGCTAGGCTCCCTACTATTCTGACCAGGTCACCCTGACCTATTTAAACATACTACAAACGCAGACTTAGACGTTTCTCGCTGCAGAGTTTAAAAGCCCTTCAATTTGCTTCTGTTCTACCATCTTCAAACCTTTCGTACAGTATAGTTTAACCAGTTTCAAATCTTATCTTTTTCTTCATGTATTTTTCATGTTTGACCTTTAATATGACGAATTATGAAACTTTTTAGGTCCTGATCCATCAGTGCCAGTACCAATGGCACCACCCATTCAACGTCCAGGACTAGCTCCAGCAACTGCGGCGCGACAACAAGAACTCTTGAAGGCAGCCGCTCCGGCTGAGCCTCTTCCACCACGCGACCCACCTCCAGATTTCGAATTCATTGCTGATCCCCCTTCTATCTCTGCACTAGAACTTGACATAGTTAAGTTAACAGCCCAATTCGTCGCTAGAAACGGTCGGCAGTTTCTTACAGACCTGATGAAGAAAGAAGAACGTAATCATCAGTTTGATTTTCTTCGACCTCAGCATTCTCTATTTCAGTACTTCACAAGACTACTTGAACAGTATACCAAAGTCCTCTTACCCCCAAAGGAACTCGTGTCGAAATTAGCAGCCGAAGTACGCAGTGGTGTTTTAGAGCAAGCTCGCAGTCGTGCTGCTTGGCATTCTCACCAAGCCCGACGTAAAGCTGCTGATGAAGCCAAAATTGAGAAGGAGCGACTTGCATATGCATCAATTGACTGGCACGATTTTGTAGTCGTCGAAACTGTCGACTACCCTGCCGGTGAGCCAGGGGATTTCCCTCCACCGACAACTCCACTCGAGGTTGGTGCAAGAGTTCTAGCGCAAGAGAGAGGAGAAGACATAACACATGCACAGAATGAAGATGATGACACTGAGATGCAGCTTGAATCGGAGTCCGAGTCCGAATCAGATGATGATTTAGCTGAAATGGAGGACCGCACCCAGCAACAGCAAAGACCTGACGATAACCGCGTACAGGATATGGAAGAAGACAGCTCATCCTCTGAAGATGAAGGAGTAGAAAGTACTAGAGCACCAGGTGAAGAGGCTCCATTGCCGCCCCGTCCAGACCGCGTGGTAGTTAGGAAGTACGATCCGAAGCATCCCCGAGCTCAACCAGCGCCTACAAGTGAGGAATGGTTGGTGTCTCCTATCACTGGCGAGAGGATTCCTGCTAATAAAGTGGCGGACCACGTCCGTATTGGCCTTCTGGATCCTCGCTGGTTAGAACAGCGTGACAGGGCGGCTGCTGAGAGAACGGATAGGGATGAAGCGCTTGCGCCGGGAGCCGCCATCGAAGCTTCGCTTAAACAGGTATGGCTTTTTTGCATTTAACTTCATAATGGGGTAATTTTTGTTGGTCCCGCCATAACTTGAGAACAACTTAGCCGATTTCATTTTTTTATATTTTCTAATACTTTATAGAAGGTTCTTACGGAACGAAAAGTCTGCAATATATTGTTTTCAAATCTGCTCATTTCATCATTCTCAACATACCGATATCAGTGATGATTCACTGAGGTCGATCAGAAGTAGCTCCCATTCGATCTATTCTGATATGTATTGTATGTTATAATTATAACTTGACACATCTCACACACGGCCGTGTGATCCCAAACAGAGCCTGTACTATAGTAACCGTCAGACTGCACATACTTATATATTTCTAAATACACATAAGATAAATTACAACCAGACAGAACAAATGATCATTCTCATCACACAATTATTTGTCTTGGGTGGGAATCGAATCCACAACCTCTGGCTCAGCAGTCAGGATCACTAACCACTAGACTAACAGGGCAGTATAATGTATAATTTTATACATACAACTCAGTTGAAAAACAAACACTACAGTGAATCGTGAAGATTTGCAACATCGGTGGTGTCATTCATGCGTTGTCAATTGATCCCCGACTACGGAAGAATAAACGAACTGACTTGTCCTTAGCTCGCAGAACGACGTACGGATATCTTCGGTGTGGGTGACGAGGAGACGGCCATCGGTAAGAAGATCGGCGAGGAGGAGCGGCGGCGCGACGACCGCGTGACGTGGGACGGACACACGTCCAGCGTCGAGGCCGCCACCAGGGCTGCGCGGGCGCATATCACGCTCGAGGATCAAATTCAACAGATACATAAGGTATGTTATTATCTACATAACACTATCTTATCTACATCTTATCTACATATAATATACTATATACATAAGGTTTTATAGAGGTGGTATTATGTTAAGGTTTTATTCGTCTTCGCTTGCGTAAATTATAATAATTTATTTAGATAATTTAACTATTACATTTCACGCCTGTATCCCTGAAGTGGTAGACAGAGGTGTATTAGACTATGACATTTGCAAACTATAATTTTCCCACTTGGACTTGACTATGTTGTCATCAACTGGGTGCTTTTGGAGAGAAAAGGCAGTGGAAGGAAATTTATATTACAATCATATTTTCTTTTACATATTTATTTGTCTTCGCTTCGCACAAAAAAGTAAATGTCAACTACTACAGTTTTGCTACTTTGAGTGCGAAATCTTAGCAGTTGATTTGTGTATATTTTATGTAACTAAGTAGACAGTTTTAGATATGGTTTGAGATAGACATTGGATACGAGAGTTTTATTGTTCTTTATAATGTTAACATTGGGCACGATTACAGGTCAAGGGTCTGCTACCCGACGAAGAGAAAGAAAAGATCGGTCCGAAGCCAGTGGGGGCGGCGGGGGTGCCCCGCCCGCCCCCCACGCGTGGCGTGGCACCGCCCCCCCCTCGGCCCGTGCCACCTGCACCCGCCCCCGCCCCTCCGCCTGTTCTGCTGCAGCCGCTGCCTCCCCTCATGGTCCTGCCGCCGATGGCACCGAGACCGCCGCTCATTCCTACTCCCGTCGGACCCGTCGGTATGTACAAATTTCTTGATAGATTAACTACATACACAGGGAATGTATTGTGCTTACAAAAAATAATTCTTCCGTTACCCCAGGTGCAGTGAGCGCAGTCGCGGCGGCAGGGTTCCCGTTCGGCGGCGCGCACGTGCCCGCGCCCCCCCCCGCGCCGGAGGAGGAGGAGGGGCCCTCGGCCGCCAAGCGCGCGCGCACCGAGGATGCGCTGGAGCCCGAGCACTCCTGGCTCGCGAGGCACCCGGGCGCCGCGCCACTACAGGTAATAGAGCTGCGACTATTCCGCATTAACAAATGCAACTTGATAATGAGTCATTATTTTTTAACACGTCTGGACTTCTATGTACATAAATTATGTCACTTGAGATTTTTTATCATCCTTAGGGTTGAAAATTTTGTTTTCTAAAAATTTTTCTTTATAAAAAAAATTATGAAAATCCCAATTTTACAAAATTCAACAGACAAAACTTTAAAATCCTTAAAAAATCATAGCATTAAATTTTTTTTTTCCTATAAAAATCTAAAATGAAAGTGTGTGAGGTTATCAACTATCGTCAGATCAAAAATATATATTTTTATAATATAATCGACAGTTCGTACCTAATGAAAATGTAGACATGACTGATTATTGTTTTCCTTACACTCAACAATATACTGTTCCTCGGCATATACTTTACAATAAACTACCCTCCAAAATAAAAAATGTGAACTCATTTAACGTATTTAAAGCCAAGCTAGCAAAGCACATTTTACAAAATGTCTCCTGAAAGTAAGTGAGTGTGAATTGGACATATTATTGCTTTGTATAGCGTCTGTCTGAGTACCTTAAATGCTATCTACTGTTCTCATGTAAGTGACTTTGTCTTTATGAGAATAAATTCTTTATAACTACAAAATATTTAATTAATCAGGCTATAAAATAAATGAAAATATCAGGCACTAAAGTTTAGTACAGGATTTTGCATTAATCACTCAATAATGAAAATGTGTGTACAAATGACCAGGTGGCGCTGCCGTCGGTGCCGGAGCGCGCGGAGTGGCGCCTGGACGGGCGCAGCCTCGCGCTCAGCCTGGCGCTCGCCACCACCGTCGCCGAGCTCAAGAACATCCTGCAGCGCTCCACCAACATGCCCATTGCCAAGCAGAAACTTCACTACGAGGTCAGTTTGATACTTGTCGCAAGCAATTTGTCTGTCAAACTTTATAATAGATGCTATTGCAAAGATCTAAAATGGTATGGTTTTAAGATTTACAAAATTGGTCTGATAGCCCCTGCTGATACAAAATTATATTAAAATACTTTACGAATCTTATCGTTCAATTTCAACAATATTGTGATGCTCATTGAACGACTAGCCACTGGTCACGACTTTACTCGGCTCAACAATTTTCTGATGTCCACACTGACTCACCTTCCTATAAACATTATGTATAAACCGTCGAATACATAATCACAAATGAGAGTATTTATCAATAAATTAATATTTTTCAGGGTCTATTCTTCAAAGACACGAACACTTTGGCGTACTACAATGTACCGCCTGGAGCGGTTCTACAGCTGCAGGTCAAGGAGCGCGGTGGAAGAAAGAAGTAGTCATCATAAACATCATACTTATTTTACTTTGAGGTATACAACAATATTTTCTTTAGGAACTGCATTTGAATATACATGATCATAATATTGATATGAAGTTGCCGGGGATGTGTACCCGGCTGGCTTTGTCAAGTATGTAATCTGATAACAAAGCAATTTACTAAATAAATATCTTATATAAACCAAATAACTGTTTTATTCTGCTATGTCAAGAACTATTTTTAGCTTGTATAAAATTGTAGGAACGTAATAATAAACGTCGTTAATCACTCATTAATATTAACTTCAAGTGAAATAACAAGTTGTGAGTTTCTGAGTGTTATATATAGTCCAAAATCAGTTGTGTGATTTGAAGCGAAAGGGTTTCACATAGTATAAACACATTTTTTATTAGCGAACGTTTATTATAAAATGTAAAAAAAAATAACAAAACATGAGACCTCTGATTATATTTATTTACAGATGTTAGATTACTTAACAGTGAGTGGTACAGAGACATACACTTATTATAAAGTTATAAATAATAATTAAGTTCACCTTCTGAAAAACTGTTGCGTTTTTCAGGACTAATAATGAATATGCACAGTTATATAAACATACAAAATTATCAATTTTGTCCTGCTATGCTAGCTTAGCTTGTCCTGTTAAGTTAGCTTTACAGTTAACAGCCTAACCTTTTTACTAAATGACGCCGTTCAACTAATGCTTGCTAGCTCTTGCTTAGGCCAGTCATATAATATGGTGACCTTGTAAAAAAACTATCTGTAAGTACCTAATTGTTTAAGTAAATGATTTAGAAATATAATGTATCGTTTTAATTTGACAATCAATTTGCAATAATAAAAGTTGCATCATTTATCAGGCTAATTAAACTAGATCGCTGCAACATCTACATATTTAGTTGTAAATAAGTGACAACATGTCTTAAGAATTGTTCAAATAAATAATAAATAAATGCACACAATCAGAAGTCTAAAAAATAACAAATAAGCTTTAGTAAAAAGCTCAATGTATTCAATAAATTAGCAGATGCTAAAGTTCAAATTACAAATAAGTCTTTGTAACAGATTATTATTTTAAATTGTAAATTGTATAAATAATATTTATAAATATGATGCTTAAATATATATAAAATGGAATGTATTAAATATTGCACAGCAAAGCACCATGAGATATGTATAAAGTGTTGTAAATAAATTCATATAAAATATTTCCCTTACATTCTATAATCACAAAATAAGATTCTGAGAACAACAAATTCAACAATAAAATATTAACAATCTATAAATGATAATGGAATCCTTAACATGATTATATCGTTTCTATATAAAAATGGTATGTGGAACATTTTGTAGCGACATCTAAACACCGCGCCGTTGGAATTACAACTAAATTACTGGTACACTTGCATCGTAAAGGTATTAGCACAATAATAATGTCTTACAGCTTTTAAACTTAGGGTCATAATTTTCACACCTTCCGTAAAATCATTATTATGTTATTGGATTTCGAATAAATATACGATTTAGAATAGTGACGCAGAGACTCCTAATACGGTTAAATCTTGCATCCACACCCTGGAATTTTCTCATAAGCTGCATTCAAAACTACGATTTCGAAAGTGTATAAAAATGCATTCTACCTTCTCTACATAGTATAAAACAGTCGCTTTCCGCCGTTACTCCATCTGTACGCTTATATCTGTTTAACTACGCATACGAATTTGAATGCGGTTTTCATCAATAGACAAAGTGATTCATGAAGAAGGATTAGATGTATAACGTTATTAAGGTTTTGTGTAAAATAGCTGAAATATGATTATTTCAAGATGTAGGAAAAAATCAATATATGTTCTGCTACCCGTGCGAAGCCGAGGCGGGTTGCTAGTATTACAAAGAGAGAACTAACAGAAGAACTAAGTTTAAACCATTTCTTTTTTGTTTTGGGATAATTTTGTTAGTTCACATTTTGCAATTATGTGGTGAATCTGTATAACTAACCACGACTAAATTTGTTATGAGCAAGCCTATGTAGGAAGGTTCACGCGTGCACTATTGCCTTCGATCTGCTGTACTGTCATTCAGTGGTCGTTTTAGTTTACACAACTTCTATATGACCTCACCAGCCTGTTCAACTTCAACTTTAACTAGTGTACGAGTTGAACGAATTGAGTATTAAACCACAGTACTAAATCCGTCATCTTTTTCAACATATTTACGACCACAGTCTTAATGGATAAGTACAGTTTTGATACATTAATCCTTTTTTAACTAATTCCTATTTTAATAAAACAACATTATAACGACATATATAAAGCTTAAAAGCACGTAATAAAGTGAAATTTTAAGAACAATGTGATAAAAATGACTACATCGAGATGTTCCGAACACACAAATAGAGGTATAAAGGCACCAACAGCTAGCACCACTATCTACTTGTATATTATTAATATTAAGATATTCAGCCGTCCATTACTGAAAGGAATTGACTAAAATATTGTAATTGACATTAATGTGAAGTTTGCTTAAGGCTACGCGTTATACTCATAGGAAAGGAAACTTCTGCCACGATACACTGACTGAGACCAAGATCCCAGGGCTGTGCCAGAATTTACTTAATTTCTGATGAATAAAATGTTTCGTATTGAGTAGTAGTAGTACAGATTCTGAAGGTATGCACACCTGCTAGCTTGGGCCGGCGGACAATTTTCAGGTACCAGGGGCTACCTACTACTCAATACCACACAAATCCAATAACACCCAAATTTTCATTAATTAATTATCTTGCACCGTTTGGAAATAATAGCTAATTTATTTAGTATTTTTTATGTATCAAGGATCCATAGCATCGCAGTATTTTTTAACATTAGTGGTTTTATAACTTAGTATCTTGGCATAAAGTTGACTTTATCCTTACAGAACAACTGATAACAAAAAAAAAGATAAATGCTAATGTAATTTCTAATCACATGTAAATCTTTTATAACACATTGTTGTATGTGTAAGTGATTTTAATTATGAGCAAATCGAACTTCACTGCCTGTTGGCTGACGGACGGACAGTATTATGCATGAGCAATACTTGAGTATGTTTTGATGTACTCCCACCACCTAGAAGTCACAACAATATGCAGAGCTGACTGCCAACCCTAATTAATGGGAGAGGCACCCAAAGAAGAGGAATCTATTTTCGTTATCGTCAATATATCTTATACAATAGGTAGATTGAGAGAAGGTAAACACAGGCATTGGCGTGTATAGAAGGTACTAGATTCTATCAAGGGGTATTATACCCCGTCACTGACTACTTTTATAGACTATGAAATGCACAAAGTACAACAAAAATAACGTAAATGCGTCTTTTTTACATTTTTGTCTCAAGCTTGCTTAATTAAAACCACCAGGCGCGATTGGTTCAGCTTTTGTTTAGTGCTGCATAACATATGAATTGATTAGTAAATTAAAATTATGTAGGTACTATAGTTACAATATATAAGCAGAATACTACGCTCAAAATAAATTATTTCATTTTAATAAGTCGGGTAAAATGGTGAAAACTGAAAATTCAACATTTAATAGTGAATGATAAGACAATAGGGTGTACAAAATTGTACCAAACCTCGTTTTGATGGTTATCGAAAATGTACTGATCAGCCACCTACAGCTATAAATAAGATTGTATGAACAGTAAATTGGACCAATAGCGCCTAAAGCAAATGGAGTATTCTGAAGCTTGTTTTTATAAATTAGTTTCTATAAATCCAACACAATTTGTTGGAGTTACGCAAGCTTGGGTATGGTTTCAATGATCTCTCTGTACCGAGCCAGCATGGGAGTGTAGATCTTGTCGTGGTCCGGGTACGGGGTCGCTGCTGGAGATACTGTCGGCTCAGATTCTGGGTATATAAAACAGATTGTATTGATAAAAAAATTGTAGTCATTTCAAATACAATTTAAGACTTGTATCAGGCTAGGCCCACTCCGGTCAGTAGGTATGAAGTTACAGGTACCTAGCAGCGGCGACGAGTCGAGCGAAATTCAGTGGGCTGCCATGCGCCGGCCGGGTAGCACGTTACTTCGATACTCACTCACGCGCTACGTCGCTTCGTCCGTTCGTCGCTTACGAATTACGTTTCCCGTATTTACGTAGTTAGATTATATTATTAATGATAAACGGTATAGTTAGATATTTAGAAGTTCTGTTTACAAGGTCAAGTTCAGCTATGATAAGTATATTTATTTATTAGGACCACAACAACTGATACACATCTTCTATCTATACTCTATAGAAATAAATAAAATTGGAGTGTCTGTTTGTAATATTAAAATAACCGCTTTTTACTAAGTGCATTTGGATGTATATACGGTACATATACCAAAACCACATGTTTTACAATTTTTGTCTGTCTGTCTGTCTGTTTGTTTCGGTTAATCCCCGGAACAGGTGGACCGATTTCCACGGGACTTTCACTGTGAGATAGCTGATGTTAAAAGGAGTAACTTATGCTACTGTGATTTTGAAAAAAGGATTAAGGTTCCGCGCAAAATATATAAATATGTACACGCGAGCGAAGCCGCGCGGGAACTGCTAGTAAATAAATAAATTTGAAGTGTCCGTTTGTAATGACATAATGACAGTTTTTTACTAAATGCATCTGAATGTTTACACGGTACTTATACCAAAAAATATATTCATATTTTTGTCTGTCTGTCTGTTTGTTCCGGCTAATCTACTGAACGGGTATACCGATTTCCACGGGACTTTCACTGACAGATAGCTGGTGTTATAAGGAGTAACTTGTTCAAGTTTAGCTTTGATAAGTTTAGGACTACAACAATTTTGTCTGTCTGTCTGTCTATTTGTTCGGCTAATCTCCGCAACGGGTGGACCGATTTCCAAATGACTTTCACTGGCAAATAGCTGGTGTTATAAGGAGTAGGGTTCCGCGATTTGATTTGCATATACCTACCTAGTTAAACACCTAAAAGAGATAGTTTCATTCCAAGGTACACTTAAAGTATCTATGCAGAGATTGTGAAATAAAATAGTTTTCTTTAATATAAGTTACATCTACGTAGGTACTACTAAGTAGGTAAATACCTAGTCTAGGTTTATTTTAAAACTTCATTTGATCACAGAAGTAAAGTAATAGGCACATAACTGGTAATTAAATATTTAGATTAATTCTTCTTACAGAAGACAACCTTAACGGCATCAGAACAGATAAGAGTTATGCGATAGAAAGAGAGGCTAGTTTTAGGTTAATATAAAATAATGTAAAACCTTTGTTCAACATAGTTATTTTAGAAATGGATAAATTCCATAACTACTTATCTTATTGCTTCTTTGCGGTTAATATAGTGCTATTCGATTTAAAAATGTATTGTTTTCATCATCAAAGACTTTGACTGTGGTGATATATCAACCTTACAAAATGTAGCAATTTAAATAACCCTGATATAGTTTTTGAGACTTAGATCCTCACATCTTTTTGCACTGTCACCAACGTGCTAGAAGGAGTTTTAATAGGCACTGATATTTCTTAATTATATATTGTCCATGTTATAATTAAACACTACAAACACTACATAAGCCATTTGGAATTAGCGGTCTGCGATCTGAATTGCACCTTATTGTGTCGGAGCAAGAGTCGCTATTTATTTAAATGGTATTGCGAAGAGGTCCTTCTATACTAGTACTATTATGTATTCTGTGCTTGTATTAAGCCTTTTGAAGCCATGTACATATGTGAATAATAAAGTAAAGCTCTGAGTGTTTATTACGTGTAATGTTGCATTTTATTCTTGTCACATATAAGTGACAATGGCGTTCAAAAACACATGATTTTTTATACTTAATATATATATATATTTAATTAAAGTGGCAAAACGAATATACAGTTAGTTTGATGGTAAGATGTCATAAACAATACTTTATTTCATCCCCCTGTGGGTTAAATAACCCATCTAGACCCAAACTGATCAGATTTTTTTATTATGGGTCCTAAGGACACGGATAATCCTAAATTTTTGGGGTGAAATTTCTTAGGCAACGATTCGATAACCGATAATGCACGAGAATCGGGTGATATTTAGAAAAATCGTCACGTTTAAGTACATTTCGTTTAAATGAGAGAGAAGAATGATAAAAAGTAGAGAGCTCACCAGTAGTGTTGTCCCGCTCCCCCCCGGCGCTGACGTCAGTGGCCCGGAGCGCAGCCCCCAGCAGCGCCGCGTTGGCGTGCTGCGTCTGCGCACGCGCGAGTTGTTTACTCACTCTCCTCTTACATAGCGTAGTGTTACGGTCTAAGCACACTACATTTACGCCTATAATTAGCGTACGATTGATATGCTCCTCTAATGACTCATGATGAATAACAGTTTTGATTTAGTTATGTAAAAAGGCTAAAAAGCACTGAAATTCTTCATTTGTCATTTTTTTTAATAACTTGCGACCACATCAGACACGGCCGTCTGATCCCAAACTAGACCGAGCCAGCACTATGGTAACCAGACTGCTGATAAACATACTAATATATTATTAAATACATACATATTATAGATAAATTAAACCCAGATAGCACAAATAATCGTGCTCATCACTCAATTATTGGTCCTGGGTCGGAATCGAACCCACGAACTCTGGATCAGCAGTCAGGATCACTAACTACCAAATCAACGGTTTGTCAAATGGCAGTACATTAGCAAAGACCTATTTGCATTACAATACAAATATAGGTCTGTATTCATTGATACTTATAATATTTTCTTTTAAATAATACATTATACATGATTATATATTTATTAAGATCAGCATGGATTACTGCCAAGGACGATCGGCCTGATAGTAGGATACTCCGTTAGTCTCAGAAACACACACACTAAGTTTCTTTACAACCTCAATACCAAACAGTGTATTACCAACATTACGTTAGACTCAACACTATCATCGTGTGGCGAAATTTTAATTTAAAAAGTACGTAATTGATTAAAAAATAATCTATCAAATAAAAAGTTACTACCCACGGCGCTAACTTTTAAACTTTCGGGTTCCATGATAATATAATTATGTCGCAATTAACGCGAATTACAAATATTTATAAAGGTACCTATGTAACCTTTGAATTGCCTGACGTTTGGCCAGGTTGCAACGGCCGTGGCCGTGGACTGTCAGCCTGTTACCACGGCCCGTTAAATCTAGTCAACATAACAGTAACTATACGGTTACATACAGTAAAATCACGGAGTATAAAAAGAATAGGGCGGGGACCCTATTCTTTTTATACTCCGTGATTTTTAAACCGTTTTGGAAAAGAAAATTTTATACTCTATATCACTACTAGAATCGATAAAAATACTGAAGATTTATTTATTTTTTGGTAAGGTAGTTTTTATTTTATGATTTTTTTTTCATCATCAGCTCAGCTACACGATGTGATGATTTCTAAACGCAAATACCTCATAAGGTAATGAAAAGTAAACAGAAACACTATTCGTTCCTACAATTTTCGGGGGTTTCTCTCAATTTTATGAGGATCCCATCATCAGATCCTGACTTCCTTGATACGGGACCACCCTTGAGGTATAGCCTATCTAACAAAAAGAGAATAATCAAAATCTGTTCATAAATAAAGTAGTGGTAGTACTAATCCTTAGAAGTTACCTCGCTTCGCTTTCAAAACGACTAAAACATCACGGTGTATATTACTCAATTAATAACTCTTTTATAAATCGTTAAGTAATATATAAAAATTATAGATGCGAGAAACAAAATTAAAAACAACACAAGAAACTATATAAAAATATATATATTGAATGTATTAAGAAAATACAAGAATAATAACAAAGTGTCTATTAACTCACCAGAACGTACACAGGCGTGTCGAACACATCGGCGAAGATCTGCAGCAGCTCCGAGTTGACGGACGCGCCGCCCGTCGCTATGACGCGAGACGACTTATCTGCACAAATACACTTTTATTTACTAGATGTTGCAAATAATGGGTCAATTGTGTTATTCTTTCTTATTTTTTTTTATTGAGAACAATAATCAAGTTATAATATTATAAATGTGAAAGTTTGGATGGACGGATGGATGTTTGTTTCTCTGTCACGCAAAAACCACTGAACCGATTGCGATAAAACTCGGTACGTAGATAGCTGGAGACCCAGACTAACGCTAGGTTCTTTATCCCGATATTCCCACGGGATCGAGACTTACGCGGATGAAACCGCGAGGCGCTGCTAGTTAAAAATAATTGTGCCATAAAGGTTTTTTTTTCTTTTGGAATCCCCACGGATCATCACCTCACCGTGGCTATTGGTGAAGTGGTATGTTGCAATCGAACCGAAAACCACACGGTGTTCCGTCACAAGTGAGTATATCGCAAGGGACTCGGGTATACACTAGGAAGGACGTCCCCGAAAACCCTGGCAGACTTTGGCCGCCCTCATACACAAAGCAGGAAAACCAATGGCAAACACGTGCAATAAAGGTTACAAAGTATCCCTAATAACTCAGATGTGACTAAGTCATCACGCAAGCCACAGTGTTATCGAAAAATTATGTACATATTAATTGTACTGTTGTAGTAAGTTAAAATGAGTGGATATCACAAAATTCCATAACTGTTTGTGCTAGTGCAAGCAGCGCGTTAATTTGCCTACCTATATCCAGTTATACAGTCCACTTAGTATAGAAAACCATAACAATTTGTAAAACCAGTATAAAAAATCATTGTTTACATGTCTCTTCGCTTGCAAACATTCCTACAACATAAAGTGAACCTTGTCTCTATAAACAATAACAGAAGCAAAATGTTACATTCTCATTACTATGTATTACCACAGATAATTGATTTGTTGAGAATAAATAAATAGTATAATCCTATACTGTATTACTTAATTAGGAGTCAAAACATTGAAATTTTATTTGAGTTTTAGAGAATCTATGCGATCTAGGGAGGACTGTTCAATAATACTAGTTGAAAACTTCACTTGTTATATTTATTAGAAGGTTACAATTTGGTTACACAGTTACAAAGTCGGGAGAGTTAAGGCAAGAACAGTGGCGCGTAGTACCGCGTTCAGGGGACAACTGCCGTGCCACGCCAACGCGTGCATACATATTACAACGCGTGCATACATATTACAAACTGCTTAGTTAGCACTACTGTGTACCTACAGAGTTTTATTTTGCGCGCGGCACTATCTCGCGCGAGAGCTTACCGAGCGTGAAGCCCATGTCCTCGGCGTGCGCGCGGCGCGCCAGGGCCTGCCCCTCGAGCAGCGCGCGCGCCTCGAACTGCGGCGCCAGCTTGTCCACGGGCCGCGCGCCCGCGTCCCACAGCGCGCGCAGCTTGTGCGTGCGCGGCACTATCTCCGCCGTGTCGAAGTACAGCCCTGCGAAGGTGATACACAACCACTAGATAAAAGAATACTTCAAAAAGGAAATAAATAATTAAACTAAAAGTACTAACACTGAAATCGAAGTCAGTTTTATTCATAAACTTCTAGTGCAATAGGTAATAATCATTATCTATTGTCATAAAAATCTACAAACAAATGTGAAAAAGCAAAAATCTAGTGTATGTACTACGAGGTAAATTGAAACTACAAGTATTAATAACTAACAACCCGCCCCGAATTCGCACGAATACCACGAAACATATATTGTTTTTTCCGACATCTTCAAGTCAGCTTCATATTTCAGCTACAAAACCTTAATGAATTATACATCTAAACTATCCTCATGAATCACTCCATCTATTGGTGAAAACCGTATGAAAATTCGTTCGGTTGTTATTGAGTTTATCGCGAACAGACAAACAGACACGGGGGAAGACTTTGTTTTATAATATATAGTGATAATCTCGGACATAATAAACTCCACCATCTAGACCCAAACTTCTAGAACTTATTGGTAAATATATATATATATATATACCTATATTATACATAGCAACGGACTCAACGGACGCACCCACGGAGCAGTGTATCTGCTCCGTGGCAACACCCAATATAAATAGATATACTCATGCATTTAAGTATTCGTATTGGGCTAGAATAGAACCTACGACCTCCGTTACAACCGAATACCTCCCTCCTCCCACACATGTCAAAAGGATAAGCACTTAACACACCCAAGAAAACTAAAAGGACTGACAAATCATCGTCTATTAAAACACTGCTAATTTACACATTTTAACTACGTAGGTTGTGGTAGGTGTTTACCATTTCTTCCGTCCATTACATACGTACTTGTCCTATTCAATCAATCTAATCCCACGGTTTTCGAAACTAACAACCACAAATAAAAGACTTACCCATATAACCCATGTTTCCCCTAACAGTAGCTCTCAGTAGATCATTGAAAGCCTCCCAATTCTGTCCAACAAGTCGATCCCTGTGGTTCTGCCTAGTGAGGGATCCGTTCGCAAAGCACAACAGAGCCATATATGGCGCAGCTGGAGTTGGACCCACAAGGACGTGCCCAGCTGTGGGAGCGGCCGGTGACTGGAGGCCCAGCAGTAGAGTGTCACTCGTTCCCAATGACAGGCCCACCCATCCTGAGCGGAGGCGAAGACCTGAGGTGCATGAAGGAAGGAAAATTAGACAGTTGATACAACAGTAAGCAGTCCTCTAAGGCTGCGTTTCCAAAAGAGATGTGCTAGGTAGCTAAGCGATGGGAGGATCATCAAGGATGCGTAACGAATGTGCTAGGATGCTGTGAAACGGTACGCAAATGAGCGGTGAGAGGATGTGTAGCGTGAGGTTTTCCGTACAATACACATCGACCTCTAATAAACACCGTCTAGTGACTGCTAGCAGTTTCTTGCTCCGTTCATTCCTAGCACACATCCCTCGCACAAATCCCTCGCACACATCCCTCACACACATCTCTCGCACACATCCCACTCACCCATCCCTTCGTTCGTAGTTTCCACAGGAGCTGCGCCCAGCGAGGCTAGCTAAATTAAGCGATTCTATTGGTTTTTAACAAAAATATCCCTCGCTAGGCATCCTCGCACATCTCTGTATCCTCAACCCTATATTCTCCCCGTAATTTAATATCCTCTTCTGTACTTCTGACAACGCATATTGAAAATTTCATGATAGTTGGTTGAGTAATTAAGTTGTGAAAGCGTAAGACAAAAAATTGGCAGTTATGAGGACTGCCGAAAGAAGTGAAAACTTATAACTGCGCGTCGCCAGTTTAGCGCAATACGTCACAATAGCATGTCAGTGACGCAAACCCATAAGTTTTGCCCCTACCGAAAATCGCTCAACGCGGCTACAGAAGTTTTCACTTCAAAAACAAATAAATAAACTCACATATATGCACATATTTATATAATTTGCGCGGAACCTTAACTCTTTTTCCAAAATAAAAGTAGCATAAGTTGTTATGACATTACAAGAAGACGCTTCAATTTAATTTATTTGTATAGATAATAACAACTATGGTTGGCTTTTCATCAATTCTATGTATTCACCTTATGTAACTCTAGACAGATTTTCTACACGTAACAATAACTGTACGATAACACAAGATAAGATTTTATATCTTAGAGAACAATAATTTTAGCGCAATCAAAAGTAAATAAGTACCTATCTGTTACACGAGTGGGATCAGCTGAAAACATTAAATAGTTGTTACAGATAACGCTTTATCCGCAAAGATTGTGGTGCCGCTGGATTTTATCTTAAAAAAATATCACCCACTTTTAACATAATTGAAAAAACTATTTTATCTGTAAATATGATAGGGTTCTGAATTGTTTGTAGTATTTATGCGTGCCAACCTCCACGGATTATCACCACAACATGGTCAACTTAGAGTGAAGTTTGAATAAAACCACAGTATTTTCCGTCTTACACCACGCGTCACACTCAAATCCAGAACTCTTTAGGTATACTTTAGAACATCATCTCACATTGTCCTTAAATTTAACTTACACTTATAAACAATTACTTTGTTCCCGCGACTCCTCTCGCGTTATTTGTCTACCCTCAGGAACAGATTTTTCTCTAGATGAAAGATACCCTAAGTCCGTCTCTGTATTTACGTGTATGCAAAATTTAATGATGATCGGTTAAGTAGTTAAGGTGTGCAAACATAACAAACAGACAGACAGAATCACTTTGGCATTTACATTAGTATACATGTAACCAGACGATTGAAAAAAATGTGTTGAAAAAGATCTACGTATTGAAACATCTCTACTGGTGATAATTCAAAAATACCTATAATTGGTATAAATGATCTACGTTTTGGAACAGACAACTATCTTCACGACCGCCTTATACTGACTGACTCCTGACAATTCAAAAATACCTACAATAGGTTTACTTGAAATAAATTATTTTGATTTGATTTCAATGACTTTGAGTTTGGTACCTATAGAAACTGGAAGGAAGGAAAACCAGACCTTTTTCTAGTCGTTACCTATTCCCTAACTACTACCACGTTTCATGACAACAGTATGTTGTATCGCTAATCGACTGCACGGATAAATAGTTAATCAAGAAACGATTCGTTTTGCTTAGGGACGGTAAAATTTTCGTTGAAAAATTAACGAAATTTTTATTTTTTGCATGTGTTATATTTTATTACGGTAATATAATGACTTATAGAATCGTTTAAAAGAATATAAAAAATATAGATATTCCCTATTCTTGATATTTTTCTGAAGCAGAAGTGTTCTTTAAACATTTTACAAAACGGTCATTCTGTAAAATGTTCACTTGCTATTGACTTATTTTGTTAATGGTGGTTAATAATGGTTGTCTTTACCTGCAAGAGCTGAACAGTTATCCCCAGTGAACGCAACGACTTTACACTCAGGCCTGAACCCGTACCGCCCCACGAAGTATGGGTTGATGGTACCAACCACTGTTGCTGAGGGCACGGGGTCTCCTAACTTGGTTGCAAGTGTCTCATCACCACATGCCTGCAATTTAACGTATTATATTCTAAGTTTTTTTTTTTTTAACGATTGCTTCATCTCCTGGCTCGAAGGACCAAAAATGTCGTTTGAGTTTTACATATTCACTTGAGTTGGCGTTAACTACAATCTGTGTGAATTTAAAAGAACGCTAGCAGGTGTCTATAATATAATTATAAACATCAGACGGCGCGCGGCCAATGGATATTTTAATTCTACACATAGAAGTTAACACAGTGAATACGTAAGACTAAGGAGCACACTGAACTAGAATGTGCTGAAGCGAATTATGGTATACTTAATTTCTACATTTCCAGTCAAGAACCACCACCAATTTCAAAATTCAATTAAATTTTCTTCTTAAGTTAGTTTTACGATATATTCGGTAAAAGTCTTAGCGAGCTATCAGTCTTAGACGGCATCTCATCATCAATAAACCCCCTCGGCTGTCGTTTCATGTGCGTTTCTGGAAGGAATAAAATCGCTATTTGACTAACATCGTAACTAACTCACTTTTAAAGCTTTTTCATCCCATTTCATACTTCTAATGTCCAGCAAATTCATGCCAGATGCATCAGACAGGTCTATGGGTGCTATTTTGCCCAACAGCAGTGAGCAAGCGAAGGACGATACCAGCGAGATGCGCGACGCAGCATGGTATGCTCGCTGTCGAGTGCGGAATATCTTGCGAATCTGTGGACCGGTAAACCGCTCGTACGCACGTGAGCCTGTGATCTTGGCTAGTTCCTATTTAAAAAAAAAAAAAAATTAACAGGTCAATGTTTAAAATGTAATAAAATGTTTGAAAACAAAAGTGACTGTCTTTCTGTTTAGAGTTCAGAGAAAGTAGCACTTTTTTTTTTATTGTGTGGTAGATTTAAAACTAAAATGTGTCAATGTCAATACACATTTCTCAGTAGGTAGGTGGATCTCTTTTTTCTAATCCTAAGTTGACAGAGATTGAAATGGCAAACTCCAATTTAAAGACCTTACATTAAAATATTTTTTTATCCATCCGCCATGTGCAAATCCTATTTTTATAAGAAAGTCGTGAAAAGCGCGTGAACGAGAGAGCCTAGCTTCCCCTGCTTAATTTACCCAAACTGTTACTATTAATATGTTGGCTTGGATTGATTTTGCTATCTCTACAATTACTACAGATTTTTTGTACCCCGTTATTAACACTCATATGACTGTACAGATACCTCTGGCCCTCCTACAGCTTCTTCCAACGCCTTGCAATCAGCAGTCGTGCTGGAGTCCATCCAAACTGGTGAATCACAAACAAACGACGTCGCCAGCTGCGTGTGAAGGAAGTCATCCGATGATAGCTTCGAAAGTCGAGTTTCAGCATCTTTAGACCACCATACTGAGCCGTGTTGCTGGAAAGTGTTAGAAAAGTACAATATCTATACAAATATATAAATTTAACAGTCTGTTTGTAATGTCAAAATAACAGTTTTTTACTAAATGCATAATATATTAAAGTTTACATGATATACACAGATACAAAACAACTGTCTGTTTGTTTGATTCGGTTAAACTCTGAAATGGCATGACCATTTTTAATAATTATTTCATCATTAGATAGTAAATTTTATCAGAAATTACAGTTATAATCTATGTTTCATTTCAGTAATACGTATAGGGGAATGTGGGCAAATACGCAGATTACATAATATGGATTTTATAAAAAAAAAAATATCTGACATCATAAAAAAGAGTTTTAAAATACTCTCTACTCAATCTGTCTAATAAAGATATCTCTAATAACTTTTTATAATTTATATCTCTTTAAAATTCGTTTTATGAAAAGACAAGCTCATGGATTTTAAACATTAATATTGGTAATTACCACTTTAATGAATACCCAGAAGGAATTTAGTCATTTTAGTACACTACATGAAAGGATCGACTTTATAGGCACATCATTTTGAGTAATGTAAATGTAAAGTAAAATTACATTACTTCTGAATAGTCATTAGAACTTCCACGTTGGCATCATATGTGTTAAACTACCTTTTTTTTACTATGCAAAAAAGGTCCCTTTTTTTAGCATAAATTAGTATGGGTACCTGTCCAGCTCCCGAAAGGGCCTCAATAGTTGAAAAATCAACTCCTGCTACAACCAGTCTGTCCATAACCATGTCTAGTGCCTTCACCCATAATAGAGGAGGAGTGGTCACTTCCCCTCGCTCGCCGCGCACCACGCCACCTGCCGTCCTACAAAAGTAACAATATTTCTAAGTAAAAGCAGACACATACACAAAGCCACAAAGGAAAGTCTAGCATCAACCATCAGAAAGCCAGATGACACTGGCGAAAACTTCCTATCCCGCCAGGAGGCAAAGATATCTGTGGTTTATGTGTTGAAGTGAACTTCTTCAGCATGGAGTGTCGGGAAAACCCTCACAGACATTTATCTTTTTACTTTAAATACTATATTGTACTGTGTCTCTCTCACTATTTATAAATGGTTGTATAAAACACACACCATGTAAACAAGC
Organism: Callimorpha dominula; assembly: GCA_949752705.1. Classification (NCBI taxonomy): domain Eukaryota; kingdom Metazoa; phylum Arthropoda; class Insecta; order Lepidoptera; family Erebidae; genus Callimorpha; species Callimorpha dominula. Next base: position 20,374,725 of record OX457002.1, on the reverse strand, counting down.
ATATTATAAAATAGATGATTATTTAGCTGATAAAAATGCTTGGCAAAACGCTGGACCTGCTTCACAGCCACACTCTAAATGTCTTAAGAAGCAGGTGGTCTTAGTAGAAGCTTCTCCTGAATTTTCACTTGTGTATTAGTTTTATCTGACATGTTATTTATCAATGAATGTATATACATTAATTATTATTATTGACATTGTTAATTTTACAAAAAAATTACATTATCTTAAATGAATTTGATTTCAATTTTTATGTTACAATTAGAAAATTTTGAATTGTACATGTCAGACCTGTATGGTCAATAATGTATATTAAGTCTATCCTAAAATGTTTATATATACTTGTACTATGCAGCTTTTAAGAGTTATTCCCATAATAAACCTCAATTTGGGCAAACAAACTATTCAATAGGATTTTTTTAAATAAATTATTTCATAGTCTTCATGAAATTAATTCTTAACGAAAAATTTGATTCATTATTTATTTTCCCATTTGTTATTATTTTTAAATGTAAACCAAATCATTAATTTAAATAGTTATCATGGCATGCAAATATTAACAATATTAAATATGTCATGTCATCATGTGTTATGCAGTCAACAATTTCTTACCGGTAAATTCAATAAGAAAAAATTTTCAATACAAAATTAATTAAAAATGTCAGACATAAAACACAGTCAACAACAACTAATAAATAATTTAATGTTATGCTTAAATTATGTTAACTAATAATTGTGTCACTATGAAATAAATTTAAATAAAATTATAATGTTAAATTCTAAGTGAATATTCTTGTCATCTAAATATTCTTAACAGTGTAGTCTGCCTTGTGAACCAATATGATTTTTTTTTAATTTTAAATATTAATATGTTTTTCCTTCCACTAGTTCCTTATTTTATAAATTTGAAAATTATTGGTCTTAAGCAATTTGTATTGTCCTCTGTTAGATATTTTACTTCTACTGCAGGAAACTACACTACAATCAAAATACATAACAAGTGACAAAGAGGGGATTATAATATATAATACAATTGCTGGAGGAATTCCTATCAGTTTAAGATTCTTTATAAAGCATGATCATTTTTAAAGCATTTACTGTTTATGAATCTTTAAACACAGACAGTATTTGAATTATTAAATATTTTTGAATAATCTTGAATCCTCTCAGTTAATAATCTTAAACCTGGTATAACTATCAAATTTATTCATTGAAGCATTGTGGGAACAGCCTTGCATTTATTAGATTGAGTGTTATTTGTTAGTCTTTTCAATGATATAAAATTTTTGTTGGAATATCTGGCCTTAGGACAACTTTATACAAGTTACAGGGAACTGTAAGGTGGATGCTGTACACCTTAACCATCCATTTATTCTTTGTGTCAGGTTTCTTTAGTATTTCTATGATTTACCACATATTTTTTATCTAATGTGGGCCAGATATACCTTACAAGTTCAATGAGTGACCATGACCATCATACGTTATCTTTCCAAAGATAACAAAACACTCACCTGAATTCTGGCAGGTCCACATCAAATTCGACCTCAGCCTCATGCAAAATAGCAGAATTTTCATCAATTACAATGGCCTTAAGCTAAAATGAAAAAAAAAAACGTCGTAAATATGCCATTTAACTGATATACGAAACCTCAAGTCTAGTTAGGTCAATAGCGGTAAGTGCTATTCTATATTTACGAATTAAATTTAATGGTATATAAACATTGTAATTATCAAATAAAGACGGTTAATGGTATGAAAATTTGCTCTCAATAAATATATGACTTCACTACTGATGTTAATAACCTACAACTAATAAAAACAAAAAAGAAACACTAATTCAGAAGTCTCATCTAAATTAAACCTTAGGTGTAAACTGTATTTAAAACAACTTATTAATTGTAGTTGTATGTAACCGATACTTGTATTAAATTCGTGGAAAAATTTAAAACTGTTAATAATTATAAAAAAGTCTTAGCTCACCCTTTGAGTGCTAAAATCAAATCCCAAAAAACTTTTTTTTCTTGAATCTTCAGTCATTTTTTTTTAATTTGACAGTGCGGGCGTACAGTGACAGACAGTGTGACACAGCTCTTCTGTGCGTTCGGGAACACGATACCGACTTTAGCTTCGTGACTGAATGCCGTTTTGTAAAATTCCAACGCGATTTCACGATATCATTATAGTATTTTATTAGTCTCAGCGTAGAAATTAATAGCTATAGTGGGATGGTTGGTATAGATTGATAAAGACCGCACCGCCAAGGTTGTCGTTATCTTGATTATTCTAATGACGCAATCGGCATTTTATATTTTTTTAAATAGGTAGGCAAACATCCTAGCCAGATAAAACTTTTCAATAGGATTTTTTAAATTAATTATGCACTGAACATAATAATAAATTTTACTTCACTGTTAATATAGGCCCGTATTCAAACTCACTAGTATTATGCTGGAGACTGCTATCGAGATTTATTGTATGTTTTAATATTACGCTACAATTTTTCAGTATCGGTTTACAGTGTGACTCTTACATAGGACATGACTAGCACAAATATAATGTTAAATTCAAAATACAATCCGTATAATTTGCTTTACAAAAATTCCGCCGAGCGTAACGACATACCTACCACGTAACGGTAAATAATGCATTGTTGGCCTTTTAAAGTTTATATTTTGTATGAATCATAATTCGGAGGCTAACCAAACTCGTAAGTAGGGTTCACTGACCTATATACCATTATATTAATTACGGATATGCGTAGGTACATGGTTAATTAAACAACCAACCAACAACGAATTTCAGTAAAGTGGAATATAGGTACGGTATTTTTCTCTCTTATTTAGAGAGTTTATATTTTAGTATACCTACTCTTCCTTTTTTATGTACCGACTCAAACACCGAAGGGACAAGCGGATGTGTATTACACGACCACGTTTCGCTTATATTTTTTTCTAGCAGTTCCCGCGCGTCTTCGCTCGCTTTTGCGAGGAACCCAATTCTTTTTCCAAAATAAAAGTAGCCCAAGTTACTCCTTATAACACCAGCTATCTGCCAGTGATGGTCCCATGAAAATCGGTCCACCCGTTACGGAGATTAGCCGGAACAAACAGACAGACAGACAGACAAAAACTTTAAAAATGTATTATTTTGACATTACTTTATTTGTATGTATTGACTAGCCGTTTCCCATAGTTTCACGCTCGTTTATGGCCACTGCTCTACCCCTAAGGTTCGTAGCGTGAATAGCATGTTGTTACATAGCCTATAACTTTCCTCAATTAATAATCCAATACCAATACCAACCAATTCCAGAGAACAAACAAACAATAAACTCTTCAGCTTTATTAAATGCATTTGCTAGTATAGATTTAGAAGGCATCCTTCATAATTTCATAATCAAATAAAAAGAAAAAAAATTGGACTGATGGGCAAAAATGTATACGTAGAAAAATAATATATACTGAAAGTAAACATATCAGGTATGACGTACTTGTGCGTGATAAATTAAGAAAGTATTCGTTTTTGTTCGTTAAAAGGAAAGGACTATAATCTATCTCTGTGCCAAATTTCATTTATATCCGTTCAGCCATTTTGCGTGAAAAAATTACAAACATCCATCCATCCATCCTCACAAACTTTCGTCTTTATAATATTAGTAAGATTATTAACAATTAAAAGTACCCACCTTATTGAAGTTCAAAACTTTCAAAGTAAAAACTTCTCGTCACAGATGTCACGTTTCGATTTGTGTTTCAAACTTTATTTACATTTGACAAACATCTATCAATGCATTACAAACGTTATAAAGGAACCCCTTTGAGGTCAGCGATTCATCATTCCTATCCTATCTCTATAGAGATTCCTATCTCTCAAGCTATTAATAACTCGAGTTATTAAAATAAAATAGAGATTCAGTTTTAATCAATTTTACTGTCCGTGTCCCATTTAATTACCTATTTACCGGCATTTTTATAGGTTTTTGGTTTTGATTGATTTCAATAAAGTATAAGATGTAAATCTATAGGTGGTAAACCTATACTAACATTTTATACATTTGTAATGAAACTTATATTTATCAAGGGCGTATTCTACTGCAGTGTGCGACACGTGCTTGTTTGCTGCCTAAAATATTTCATGTCAACCCCGTTATAGTAAGTAATCAAAATATCTCAAGACATCTTCATAATCGAACTATTCCGTTAGTGTATTTCATAATTACCCACTACTAGTGCAGCGGAGACTTTTTCAATTTCGGATTCGGTGGCAAGTGACCTATCCCCTAGCTCCCCTACCATGTTTCTGCAAAACAAAATCTACGAAATTAGAATAGCATTTAGTTAAAAAAAACATTTTAATATTGTTTTTAAATAAAGGGTCTAATATTTGCCTTCATTCGAGACCAACATTCTTTGGATTTTTATTTTACTATACCCCGAATCATTTCGATTGTGTTTAAATAAAAATGACATTGAGGCCAAAAGCCAACTTTCATTATGGATATTATATGATGTACCTATCAGTCATGCTGAGAACTAAATATGTTGTGTTATTTAGAGAAATATAGTTCAATCCCTCATACTTTCTTTCCGACAAATACTTAAATACATTGCTAATAGTTTTTTGGCATTTAACACATAAAAATCACACAAACTCAAATATAGATCCAACAATAAACAATGATGATATTTTAATGACGTTTTAAAGTTACGCTTGTCATTAAAAGAAATTAGATCTATTCGTTTTTCGCAACATGACGAGGTTTTTTAGTTTCCTGGTCACGCTAAACTTGCGTTATTGATACTAGAAATGAGTAAATTTTTATCTCACAATGTTTTCGTTAAATGTTTAAAGCCGTTCGGAAAACTAATTAAAAAAAGAGATTTCTAAAAAACGTGGCATTATTGTATTGTGTATGTGTACAGCTTTGGGATTTAATCTATTTGTGACTAGTTTTCCCAACTTCGCTCGTCTTAATGTTGTAGTTTTATGCCCTATTCCTATAATCAAACAACAATATACCTACGGTAAAATTTCGTTGAATTTTCAACGAACATTTTACCGTCCGTAAGCAAAACGAATCTTTTCTTGATTATTGGAACCGGGCATTAATCAATCAATCAATCCAAATATCCCTCGGGATCATTACTTTTTTGTGGATGAAAAGTACCCTATATGCTTTTCTGTACCCCTGGCAACACATCGCTTCAGTAGTTAAGACGTGAAAGCGTAACATACTCACTTGCCCATTTATAATATTACCTATGATCGATAGTTATATTATAATTAGGATAATATATCGTAGGTAAGCGATTACCAATGGCTAAACACACTCGTGGTCTAAGAGCCCGTGAACCCCAGACCTTCGTTATTTTATAAAAGCTGAAAGTTTGTCAGCGCATGCTCCCAACACAGGTAAGCACGATGGACCATTATGAAGTTTGGGTTGCCCTGGCTTTGGCACTTAAACGGTACTAAAGGTGTGTAAAATACCGATCTAACTTCATCAAATAATAAAGTGCGATTTTTTGGTATTATCTTCAAAATATTTTTAATAATCACATTATTCATTACCAGACACTTAACATCCTGGCAACCCCTTGCCAGACATCCTTAATGTTCATGAAATTATAATTTTACTTACGTTATAGTATAAAAGCTGATTTTTATATATAATACTTGAGTAATAACTTTGTTTTTTTTTGTTTTGTTTTATTTTTTGTTTAAAAAAGACAACTCCCGCATTAGGAATATTCCTGTGTCGCGGGGGGCTTCACAACCATTTAAACAACGGACACAAAGAACATCCAGACTCGGGACAACTATTTGTGGATCACACAAATTTTTGTCCCGTGTGGAATTCGAACCCACAACACTCGGCGCGGCGTAGTGGCGAGGTGACCACTTAAACCATGCGCCATCCGTGCAGTAAATGATGTTTCCTCATTAGCCAGACGTTTTTTTTTTATAGGGGGCAAACGAGCACACGGGTCACCTGATGGTAAATGACTACCACCGCCCATGGGCACCTGTAACTCAAGAGTCACAAGTGCGTTGCCGCCCTTTAAGGTGGAAGTAGGGGAAGAGGGGGAGCGGGCGGAGAGTGGGAATAGGAGAGAGGGGGATTACAGGGGAGGAAAGGACGGGAATAGGGGAGAGGGAAGGGTTAGGGCCCCCGGTAACCTCACTCACGCAGCGAAAAGCAATGCAAGCATTGTTTCACTGCCGGTTTTGAGTCGAGCCGGAAGAATGATGTCATTATATTTTAGGTTATGTTTTTTTCGCAATTTTAAAATTAATTCACATTTAAATAACAACTGCGCAGTGAGGAATCGCGGTAGACTTAACTCGCCACCTCACTCGCACCTACCCATATATATACTGCCTCGCGCCTACAGCTATCCTACATGCTTGTCTGGCAAGGGGTTGGAAGTTTCAAAAATGTCTGGCTAATGAGGAAACATCATTGACTTATTACTCAAGTATTATATATAAAAATCAGTTTTTATACTATAACGTAAGTAAAATTATAATTTCATGAACATTAAGGGTGTCTGGCTAGGGGTTGCCAGGATGTTAAGTGTCTGGCAATGAATAATGTGATTTTTAATAATATTCTAAAGATAATACCAAAATATCGCACTTTATTATTTAATGAAGTTAGATCGGTATTTTACACACCTTTAGTACCGTTTAAGTGCCAAAGCCAGGGCAACCCAAACTTCATAATGGTCCATCGTTCTTACCTGTGTTGGGAGCATGCGCTGACAAACTTTCAGCTTTTATAAAATAACGAAGGTCTGGGGTTCACGGGCTCTTACTCTATCGCTACAACTGTGGTGTCTCTTGTGCGTAACTATCCTCCCTCCCATGGCACCCATGGAACTAGCCACCATCCTACCTAGAGCTTACTCGTCAGTAGTAAATATCAGCGTTATTTAATTTACTATAATAGTCTGTTAGCTGATAACTTTTCTCAAAAACGGGTTATATAACTCAAAAATATCTTTCCCATTTTCCCAGTAGATCCTGATTTGTACTCGAATTAGCGTGTTTAAACAAAAAAAAAAAAGCGGTTGGTATAGAATTACCTACCCAATATTTTTAAGAACCCGTATATTTTAAGCTAATTAATGTAATAATGTGTACCAATTATAAATGCATATAATTATCTTTTAAAAAAAAGTATCACCGACTTCAATGTGCTTTTTAGTGGAAAGCAGATGTATTTTGTTTAAATATAATATGGGTGGGCCAACCAAACGCACTGCTCCAATGAGACAGCGAGGTTTCGGAGCAAACGAAAATATCATCGACGTATACAATTTTTAAATGTTTGTTGATTTTTCAAAACCACTCGACTGATTTCGATAAAATTTAAATGAGACCACCCATTGAAACAAAAAAAGAGTTTTCCAAATCGGTGAACATACATAAAAAAAAAGATTCCGAATTGAGACCCTCCTCCTTTTTTGAAGTCGGTTAAACATAGATTACATTAGTTTAGTCAACACCCAACCGCATACGCCTACGTCTTGTTACCAATGGTTATTTATATTAAGATTTACAGACGGAATGAATCGTTGATTTTTATTGCCCGAAAGTGTAGCTTGTCAACCATTTCGGGAAGTGCACTCAATACTGCAAGAAATGTTGATTTCCCGAATGTTTTCTTCCTCGAACATTTGCAAATGAAAAGTTTCTTGACTAGGAACCGCCGCGGTTATTCAAAAAAATCTAGAACTACGTATTGTGTAGTAAACTTAGTCGTAACGGGACTTAAACGTTATTTTAATAAACTCATTAGGTACGTAAACATACGTACGTAGGGAGGCGGCTGCAATCTCCTGACCCCCCTGGCTACGCAATGCGTATCTGTGTGATCCTTAATGGTAAGACAGTTACAGTGTCCTATAAACACGTTCAGCATCAGTATTGGATGTACTATAACTACTGTGCTTTGAAAAATAAAAAACAATCAAGGAGGTGAATAATAATAAAATTAGACGCGTCTTGAGGGTTCCATAACAATTTACATACCTATACCTATGTTAATGTATCTCTGTATTTATGTGTATATATCTTTATATGGGTATGTATGTATATATGTATGTATGTGTGTATGTATATATGTTATTGTTTTAGTCAGTAAGACTAATGTGCACCATAAGTTACCTATTACTATACAGTATATTCCATCAAAGGTTGTCTGTAAGAGATCGCAGACTGCGCTAAGACCGCCCATTGTATGCTAGTTAACATTGTATGTTATATGTATCTTAAAAAAAATTAATAAAATGTCTACAAAATGGTATTCTCGGCTTTTGTCTGCTGTAGAATAATTTAAAAACTTGTTAAACAAGTATTTTCATTGTACATTCAAATAAGAAAACCTAATCGTAAGCCTGAACAGGTTATAATTTAGGACGCGTTTATTTAATGTTCTTATTAAAAAAAAAATCCTTCTTCAGTAAAACAGTTAAAATGCTCCTCTATGCCATCCTTACGGTTAATTACAATAGTTTGCAGTAGGTAGTTAATTAGATCTCACCTAACGGACCGTGCTGTTCGTGAAGACTAGATAAGGTAGCTAAGATGCGATATTAATTGAGTAGAGAATGTTTATAGATTTATTTATTTATATATCTTTATTGTACACCATTGGAGGCAAATGTAATACAGACATGTTATATTTATACAGGCATGACAATTGGAAATGGATATAAAATGTTTACTAATGAAAAGATATTTGTTTCGGAGTAATTAACTGGCCTGTTGGTCTAGTGGTTAGTGACCCTGACTGCTGAGCTAAGAGATCGTGGGTTCATTTCCCACACACAAATAATTGTGTGATGAGCATGATTATTTGTTGTGTCTGGGTGTAATTCATCTATAATAATGTATGTATTTAGAAATATATAAGTATGTATGTTTATCAGCAGTCTGGTTACCATAGTACAGGCTTTGCCTAGTTTGGGATCAGATGGCCGTGTGTGAGATGTGTGGAGTTATTATAATATTATTATCACGAACAGACAGACAGCCTCTAATAGAAATTGCAGGACATCATGATAAATCTTAGACATATGTATTATAAATTGCCGATCTTTAATACTGAATAGTGTCTCTCATTCTACTTGAAATTCCAAATTCTTGTTCTAAGTGGAGAGAAGTGTTTTAATTTCATCCTAAGGTAACAGTAATTTGCCAGAAAATTTACTAAAATTTTATTTAATCGATAAGTGGCATTAAAATGCGTTACAATTTTAATTTTTTTTATTCATTTCATTCAGGACGTCATGTCGGCAGTAAAGGTGTAAATTATTCTAATTTTCCCATTTCATTTTAAAATTTATGAAACTAACATTTTCCGATTGGATAAACTATCTTACAATTATGTGTTTTAATCATTAAATTCATAGTTTAATCATGGCGCCTAAAAGTATAAATACAGGAGAAGTTGCGTTGAGTTGATTTTTATTGCCCTTACAATTTTGATAGGACCTATGAAATGTGTTTTCAAGAACACCAAACAGCCAGCCCCAGGTACAAATTTCTCTCGAACTAAATCTAAGTTTCTATAAATTCGCAGTACTTATTGATTTATTTATTTACATTTTTTATTAATTTTTAAGTATCTATAATATCTATATATATTATAATGTTTCAATTAAAACAATGTTCTTTAATATTGTTTTAATCGAAACATTACAATAAAAATATATCTTTCAGTTTGTGTATGGAGAAAATTCGTAAGCTGCTTGTAAATATGATCTTATAAGTTACCTACAAAAAACAGTTGGCATATGCCGAGGGAAAACTCAGCTGGTGCATTTAAATAGGCTCCTGCGTTACACCTTTCAGGGTATCAGCTGACAATCTTTCCACCGAGATACAGCCAGCTGACATTTCTATTTATTCACAATAGGATATAAACTGTCATCTGAATGAAGTATAAATTTTCAATTGAGAAGAAATCACTGAATGTATAATATACCTACTAATTTTTTTCAAGTTCATGTGACTAGCCGACGTATAATCCACCACTCTACAGTCAGCTGACTTTTCCTTTTCCCCAAGATATTGGGTTAGCTATAATTTGATACAATTCTCCATCGGGAGGACTAAGTATTTTTTTTTACGGTCGCGGTGGCTGCTGCTCCTCAACCCACCGACGGAACGCAACTGACGTTCACGAGGCCTCATGATACAACTTTCTGAAACTTATTACGAACTAGCTGTGCCCGCGACTTCGTTCGCGTTTTTTCGGAAAACAGCAATTTGTCGCTTATTACATAGTACATCAGTTTTAGGCAGTATTTCTGATACTGTATTGGCGGTGAAACAACCTGAAGCGTACAAAAAAGGTTATTTTGGTTGCTTACACGTGAAATAACGTGAGTTTTGCCTCCAATGATCCACCCAGCGCTGGCTAGCAGACGGCAACTGGGCGATGTCCAGACACCCTCTTCACGGGAGACTCTGCTTCCCTTGCGTTTTGCTTGCGTTCCACCTGGAAGTTTTTCTACCGAATCCACACCGACACCTCCTCCTTGCGCGAGAGTTGTTTTCCTCGCAGAAAATCATCATAAAACAACTGTGACGACCTAACATCTCGATTCGTCCGACCAATTGGGAGACTTGCTGTAGTCAGTCAGTCAGTGCTACTTCCTAGAAACTATGGGCCCCCTCGGTATACCTAACAGATAAATGTTTGCTTCTGAGCTTTGTTTAGTCACGGTTTAACATAAGATTTCACACTACTGTAACCAAACGGAAAATAAATGGTCTGAAAGTGTAAAAAAAACTTCACCGGTTACATGACAATATTTCAGCTTAGATGTAATTTTTATGGCGATAGTGTCTGCCATGCATTTAGTATAGTAAAATACTGTAATACTAACAAACTTCATTATACTAACAACTAAGTCATAGATGCTTTAAATAAAAATTATTTTCTATTCTAATATAATCATGTTGACAGGAATCAACGCGATCACGTACCTATTTAAAAGGTATGACATACCTTTCCTTTGCCGTAGTCGTAGCCGTGATCATAGGCCTGTATAATACTTTTAAATACGTGATCGCGTGAATTCCCGTCAATATAATTAGGTATATTATCATGGAACGCAAAAGTTTAAAAGTTTGGATCTTCTTCTTCTATAACTCTATTTAGAAATATATGTATATTCACTGGACTGGCCTGATGGTCTAGTGGTTAGTGACCCTTACTGCTGAGCCAGAGGTCGTGGGTTTGATTTCCACCCAGGACGAATTATTCTCTGTCTGGATGTAATTTATTTATAATATGTATGTATTTAGGAATATATAAGAGAATGGTTATCAGCAGTCTGGTTACCATAGTACAGGCTCTGCCTAGTTTAGGATCAGACAGCCGTGTATGACGTGTGTAAAGTTGTTATTATTATTAATGGCCTGAAACATATATATGAATTTAATGGCTACGAGAGTCAAAATAGCTCGTTGGCATAGTCAAGAACCAGCTATTTTTTTTCATCCTCAGCTCGGCTACATGACGTGATGATTTCTAAACGCAAATACCTGATAAAGTAATGAAAAGTAAACAGAAACACTATTCGTTTCTACAGTTTTAGAGGATTTCTCTCAATTTTATCAGAATTCCATCATCAGATCCCGACTTTCTTGACATGGGACCACCCTTGAGGTATACCCTATCTAACAAAAAAGAATAATCAAAATCGGTTCATAAATAACGGAGAGGGCTGAACATACATAAAAAAAAAAAGAAATATGTACGGTCGAATTGAGAACCTCCTTTTTTTTCGTCGGTTAAAAACGATACCTAATTTTAAAAAGTAAATTAGTTTATATATTAAAAAAGTGCAAAAATAAGAAAAGAGTGTCAAAGAAGGATTCGATCCGGCACCCAACCTAGTAGAATTCCTACTCTACTCCAGATAAGCTAAACGATCGCTGTGGTTTTGTTCGAAATAAGTATATAAATTCTACTAACATTGTATGTTATTACAGCTTTCATTGATTTTCCCGTGGGAACCAAAGTTACCTATAACCAAAAAAGTACCCTATAACCTGCGCAGGCACTCAACCTATTATCATACTAAGTTTCAAGCATATCCCTTCAGTAACTTCTGAGTTTATCGTAAACATACAAACAGACAGACAGAAAGACAGACAGACAGACATTCGGCATCAGTATCGATTTCTTAATACCCCTCAGTCGATTTTTTTAAATATTTTCAATGTACAGATATCGTCCCGCTACAGATTTATTATAAGTATAGATTATGGCCCGAGAGGAAATTGGCCATGAAAATCTGTTGCTAGCTCGCGGACAACTATTAAATTAACTTCTAATTCCTAAACGGTCAAATACATAGATGGTTAATTTTTGGCGCTTCGGTTAAGATTTACTTCAGAAAGTACAAGTATAAAGCCTATTTTTTTATTTTGATGATATAAAACGACAGAAATTATTTTTTTATTATTAAAATTATTCTTTATAACAACTATACATATATTTTTCGAAAACATTTTGTAAAAGTACACAAGTAGGTATGTATTAAAATAATAATTATAAATCATATGCTAGGGACACCAAGCATCTGCTGTGGAAATGAAATGTCACGTGAGAGAGGTTAAAAAAGAATGCTAATGTGATTGGAAAGAGCGGTCATGAATTTTATTAAGTGATCCGTTATTTGGTGACGTAATTATCCCATTATGATCCGCATCATTAAGGTTTTTAAATTTCGAAAATGTCTTATAAAAATTTCAATATAATTTTTATAACCAAAAAGGCAACACCCACACACACTCAAGAGATACAATACACACTAGGAATTACTTATGTGTGCAGGGGTGGCATGTAAGGGAACTAATCGTATGGAAAACCTACACGGCTGGCTCGGCTCGCTTTCGACGGTTATATATAGCTGCCACCCCTGTGCGACATCCGACAACTTGCGACTCATTGGGACGAACGCTTACGCCTTTAAACTTCAAATAGAGTGTCAACTTGGGTCAAGGTATTATGGTCGAGGTCCGGTGAGCTTCTTTTTTTCAACGTTGTCAAAAAGTTATAGATGTTATGAAATTTAAATTACGAAACGAAATGCTACGACATTTTTTTATACTTTTTTAATAGAGAGATGCACATTGCGGTATTCCTGTTAATCCTTCTAACTGATTCGCTTGCATGAATTAGCAAGGATGATTGTGTCCTGACAGAAAAAAAAATGTTGGATCCCTTTGATATTATCTCACCATTATCGCTTAGGAATTCCTATTTCCTGGTTAAAATGCAATTTCTCTCCTATCCGTGCACAACAAAAATCAAAAACCATTTATTTCAATTCAACCAATAATAGGTATTTTGGAATTGTCAGCAGTAGGAGTCAGTCAGGCTAAGTCAATCGTGAAGCTCGTTGCCTGTTCTAATACGTAGATCCTATGGAGAAGAACAGGCAAGAAACTCAATATGTTTTTTACAAATTTCTGATTACATTGCATAGAAGCGTAAATGAAATGTGAGGACACTGTAACATATTACTCTTAATTTGAATAGACGCGCTAGGTACTACTATACATAGTCCGGAGATGACCAGCCCCGTCCAACGGCATCTATTCACGAGCATGACGCACAGGCCAGCCATCGTACAGATAAACCATATTGAAGGGAGCCGAACGACCTAACACATACGCCATCGGACTTCTAGGCGAGCATGACATACTCAGAACTGCCAAGCAACATAGGAAATCTAACTAAATAAGTGACTACACAGTTCTCACATGAACAATTTGTAAATTAAGCTTAAAAACTCATAATAATAAATAACTAAAAAAATGTAATACCTTCAATGTCAACACAGTATACCTGTAGATTATGTGCATGTGTAAAATTAACAATGTCACTAATAATTATGAAAAATATCACTAAAAAGATACATGTCAAATAAAAACCAATACAAAAGTGAAAATTCAGGAAAAGCAGGCTCTAAAAACCTCCATAACTACCTACATATGTACAGTACTATGGGGCTGGACCAGCATTTTGCCAAGCAGTGTTATCAGCCATATAATTATCAAGTTTATACTAAGCTTGTTTACATAGTGTGCGTTTTATACAAGTTTTTAAATTTTTTCTCACTTAGTTGAAGAATGAGGTATTTTGTTATAGAACTTAACACAGTACCCCATAAAAGACTATTGCACTTTTGTTAATCAAAATAATGAATTAACACCATTTATCTGAACCTGTTGTTGTCTATCACTCAGGAAAGATTTTAGCAAACAGAGGGCCTGTTTACAAAGTCCATAATGCTCAAGTTTTAGAAAGAAAGAAAGAAAGAGAGAAGAAAGAAAAATGTTTTATTCGTAGACACCTAAGATACACAATAACCATTGTAAAATGAACATACATCTAAAGAGAATAAACGGGCTTAAAACATGTGTACCGCACGTGCCCGACTAATAGGGTCTGGTTCAGCATTTGCCAGACATGTGCCTAGGTCATAAAATATACCTAGAGCATCCTGAGCTTCCTCTCAGGCGGTAAAAATATGCCAACATGGTAACACCGGCATCAGTTGTACAACGCCTCTTAGTAAACCGTATTGTTGATCGTGAAGGATGTCTGGTCCGTCTGGTCCCAATCTAGGCAGAGCCTGAACTATGATAACAAGACAGCTATTAAACATACGTATATATTTCTAAATACTTACATATTGTAGTTAAATTACACCCAGAACAAATGACCGTGCTCATCACTCAATTATTTATCCTACTAATATTATAAACGTGAAAGTTTGTGAGGATGTATGGATGTATGGATATATGGATGTTCATTACTCTTTCACACAAACACTACTGAACCGATACCATCTTGGTATGTAGATAGCTGGAATCCTGGATTAACACATAGGCTTTTTTTTATCGCGATATTCAAACAGCACGGGCGAAACCGCGGGGCACAGCTAGTCAAATATATATCCTACTAATATTATAAACTTGAAAGTTTGTGAGTATGTATGGATGTATGGTTGCATTGATGTATGGATGTTTGTTGCTCTTTTACGTAAAAACTACTGAACCGATTGCCATGAAACTTGGTATTAGATAGCTGGATTAACCCATAGGCTATTTTTTATCCAGGTATTCCTACGGCATCGGGACTTACGTGTGTAAAACCGTGCTAGTTCTCGTAGTAGCTCGTAATTTTCACAAAGAATGTGATGAGATGACTCTTGACGACTTCTGTGACGCAGCGCGGCGGTACAGCATGCGACTGCCGCGTCAGAGCTCGCGGATTCAACTACTACTCAGTATAAAAATGTTTGTTTGCTGTTTGCGTTCTATGTATAATGTAGGTGTTTATAACACAAAAATGTATTTAAGATGTTTATCCGTGTGCTAGAATACCACAAACTATGCTTAAATCGGGTCTAGAAAGCGCTGTGTGTACAACAACATAATACTAGCAACCCGCCCCGGCTTCGCACGGGTACAAATTATACACCTAAACCTTCATCATGAATCACTCTGTCTATTAGTGAAAACCGCATGAAAATCCGTTCAGTAGTTTTTCAGTTTATCGTGAACAGACAGACGCGGCGGGGGATTATGTTTTATAATATGCAGTGATGATAGTAGATACCCTTAGCCAAGTAATTTGCAATTAAAGAAATATTGTGACTACAAATTCAAATAAAAACTACCCTATCTCTCAAGTTGAACCAAACTGCACACAGTGTGCAAAATTTTATTAAAATCGGTTCATTAGTTTAGGAGTTCATCGCGAACTAACATCGTGACACTGAAGAATGGAATGGACTAAGATGGATTAAGTATGTGCCATCGCCGACGATTACTTCGTCAGTTTTATCACTACATAGTATAAAACAAAGTCGCTTTCTCTGTCCCTATATCCCTATGAATGCTTAAATCTTTAAAACCACGCAACGGATTTTGATGCGGTTTTTTTAATAGATAGAGTGATTAAAGAGGAAGGTTTATATGTATTATAACATCCATTAAATAGTAGGGAAATACTGTTATTTTTGAGGTTTCTAATGTGATGCCGTAAATAATTACATAACTACTGGATCGATTTTAATCATTTTTTCAGTGAATGACATAGGCTATATATTTTATACCCGTGTAGCCGGATCGGGCCGCTAGTTATATATATTTCGATATTGCATCATTGCAGTGATATGGAATCTGCATCGCTTAATTTTTTTTTTATGGTATAGGGGGCAAACGAGCAGACGGGTCACCTGATGGTAAATGACTTAATACATAAAATGACATAAAATCATTGAAAAAAGTTTCGCCATGTGTTCAGTATTTGTAGTTCTGCGGCTATTACTATGTCACGGTTTATTAACTAGGTACTTATAAAGTAGTATGGTTTTATTTTATATATCAATTAGTAGGTAAGAGATCTAGTGTGCCTGCCTTCGTTAGAAATACATTGTCGAGCTCTCTTAGTTATGCTTTGGTGGAGTTTTCTTATAACCATTTAGGTAATCGAAAATAATGCCAGACGTAGGAAGATAATGCCAGAAATCAATTGCCGTTTATTTTTTCGTCGAATCGCCAAAGAAGGAAGTCACATGGCGTGAGGTCAGAGTCGACTTGCAGGCAAACGAAGAGCACGATTTGTGGTTTCCGTTGAAAGTAACTTGTAAATAATCTAAGACGTCACATCTATTATGAGGCGGTGCCCTGCCTTGTTGGTATGTCCCATGGGTACCCCAAAACTTTGGGTAGTTCGTACCACAGTCATATCGATTTGCATTCAATTATAATAAAAATATCAACCCACTATCCGTTCGCCATGTATTCCACACTACACATTATTGGAAAACTTGCTTGGGCTCTCACTTCTGCTATTTCATGAAGGTTGTTGCTAAACCAGAAGCGTGAGTTTTTACAATTATAAAACTGCTTTCATCGGCCTATAATATTCTTCTTTCGTCAACCAAATTATCCAATAACCAATGGCAATAGTACTTATATCGGCTAATTTGTCTCCAAGATGTAAAATTTGTAAAACATGTTTTGGTAGTATTTTTAACCGCATTATTTCAGTAAACTCACTCAGCGAAACACAACACAAACTTTGCTTCGTTGACACCTTAGCAGTACATATGAGTAAAGTATTCCTTAAAATTTATTATTTGGGCGTAAAGGTATGAGCTAGTGATCTAAAGTTACAAAAATACTTAGACTTCGGTTTAACGAGTATCGTTGATAGAGGAAAGGGCCGCTGTGCTTTACGAGGTTTACCGTTAGGGAGCAACGTTTCTGCACGTACCGGCTCAACCGGAATGATACCATAGCCTGACGGAAAACCGGCGTGAAGCAATGATTTCATTGTGTTTCGGGAATGAGGGGGTTACCGAAAGCCCTAAACCTCCTCCCCCCCTTCCCCTACTCCCACCTAAAAGGCCGGCAAAGCACTTGTGCCTCTTGAGATGCAAGAGGCCATGGGCGGCGGTAGTCACTTATCATCATGGCCCATCGACCATCCACTTGGACCGCAGTTACCAAGTAGTCACTTTTCATTAGGTGGAAGAGCCGCTTATTCCATTGTTTTTACAAATACTGATAATCGCTAACCGATCTGCTGACAAACGAATCGAACAAAATATTTGATTATGACCAAATTAATTGCACGTGATCCGTCACAGGCACTCCTGGCTGAGACCCAGGTGTGTTCTCAGTAAGGAATATTTCTATACCTACAACAGGCCTTGCTATCAAACTACTGTTCGCTATGACTACCTCACTACGTGCAAGTTGCAGAATCAGAATACATTCCCTCATACTCCCCCCTTACCCCCACCTCCGTATATCGGTGTTGTGCTACGAAATAATAATAAAGTGGGCCGCCCTAGCTGAAAAATATAAGAATGTAACGCGTGTATGATTTTTCTTTCGCTTGAGACAAAGCCTGCACTCATTAGTAGGACAAATTGATGACATTGAATAATATGTAATGATTTTGGTGTAATGTTGTTTGTGTGTGTCAGTGCCAGTGGCGTCTGGCGGTCGGGCCGCGCCGCGCGGATGCTGCGCCTCTTAAAATTGTAAACAAGAGCTTTTTCGATTGGTGGGCGGCACCGCGCACGCGTAAAGCGAAGTGATCTTGTACCGACGCGACGCTTGATATAATTTTTTGTCAATAAGTGACTATATGTTTTTTAGAAAAAAAAAATTTTAAACATGGAATGAAGATGTTAAGTTTTGAAATTACAATGGTCTGTTTGTATTGTTAAACAAATATATTAGAATAGAAAAAACATTGTACTTTCTTTGCAATATGATTTATAATATATTCATGAAAAATGAAAATTCTCTAAAAAAGTGATGTCACTACGTTTGTATAAAAAGTAATAAATTTATTTTAAATAAATCATTTGAATTTAAATATGAAACATTTTTTTTTCATTTATCCCCTAAAGTGATGTATTGTCCTTACTACAATTTGCAGGCATGCTGTACTGCATCTTTTGTCACTCAGAATTCAGCAGTCCATCGTCTGCAAGTACAACACCGACATTTTTTTTACAATTCTATTATTAGGGGAACTTTACGCAACTAAGTGGGAAGCTGTGTAGCTTTGGAACAGAGTAGAAATTACCTAAGTCATTACTGACATACATTCATCTATAATTCATCTCTTTTTTTAATATTTCAAAGGTTCTGGTAGAACCTTGATATAGGTCCAAACATTAATAGTCTTATAAAACAAAATGATGCAAGTTACACCTAGGAGGCTCGATCTATTGGTGGCTCTCTATATGTGTGCCGCTGGTAAGAGGTTGAGTCTTTTGGAATAATCGCGGCAGCGGTGTACGGCGGCGGACATGCGCGCGGCGCGGAGGGCGCTCGTGCGCGGCGGGCCCGGAGTCCGGGGGACGGGGGCGAGGCGCGTGCGCGGGCCGACCGGGGCGCGGGCGGCAGACGCGCCGCGATGGTGGGCCGCGACAGCCGCTCGAGGAGCGCGGCGCGCCCTGAGGCGCCGCGGCATGAGTAGCGCGCAGCTCCGGCCCGGCCCGCGCGCCCGCCATGGCGCAGGCCGCGCCCGCGCCCCATCGCACCCACTCCTTCGTGAAGAAGACCTTCCACAAGCCCACGTACTGCCACCACTGCTCGGACCTCCTGTGGGGCCTCATCGGGCAGGGCTACGGCTGCGAAGGTACGCGTCGCGCATGCGCCCCGGGCGCGTCGATACCGTGTGAGCGCGCGTCCGCTGCCGGCACGACCAGCACGTTATGCAACCCGGAGCCTGCGGCCGGTGCCGGGCGTGTCTACTCCCGGCCCGGCCGCCCGCCCCGATCGATACGCCCCAGCGCCCGGCCCTCGGCCCCGGCCGCTCCTCGCCCGCCCGTTCACGTGCACGACTCGCGTGCCCGCACTACCTATCGCCTTGCACTTGAAATTTCAAGGACGTCGCGGCTGACTCCCGGCGACTTCGTGGAACCGCCGCACGCCGAAAAGTATGAGGCTCGACGTGCCAGGCGGCGGAGCCGGGGGGTTAGTCACCAGGGTGGTTCTAGATCAGCTGAAAGTCGAAGGTGTCGGTGGCGAAACGAGTGTGAATTTTGGAGCATATCGATCGATATGTTTTGTAAGAGGTTTTTTCATAGCGGCGCGGGGCGGGGCGCGGTTGCATCCCTCGCTCGTGTACCCTTAACCCTAAGCTTGATGTTCTCGTGTCAGCTTCCTGTGGTGGTAAGTGACCATTATATGCAGGATGCGACAGCATCCCAGACTCGTAAATTGTTAATTAGATGAGAAGACATCTTGATTTTGCGCATTTTGTTTTGGTCATTTGATGTAACTTTTCTGTACTACGCACACATAATCACAATCTAAACGGTTGAATTTACCACATTTATTTTATCAAATGATATGCCAGGATAATAACTAACTACCCTAAAGTTTTTAACGGCTCTAACATAGTTTAATGATCTTGTAATGTCTAATGAAATAATTCATTTAATTCATCTTATTAATGCCCATATTTTATTCATTCTCTAACAAAAAATACGATACATGCGTGATATATTTATTACCCATTTTCTCCGTAAATTCTTCCGGGTACTATCGCACACCACGTCATTTATAGGGAAAACATGCTAATATACTCCAAATATCCATATTCGAGATTGTTTTAGTTTAAAAACCCGTTCATGTAGTTAGAAGGTAACGATTCTAAATATGAATTAATAAATCAACATAATTTGTTACAATTTTGCATGTTACGCGGCTATACTCGTGCTGCGTGGCTTATTGATCACCGTCTGGTCCCTCGAGGATTAGTCGGAGAGAACAGGACAGCCACAGCTATAATTTGGACGCGTTTACTATAACCGAAGTACATTCTCCATCTCCCTTTAACATTCAACCCGTAATAAAAAGATGATATACATTTTTCGTTTTGTGTACGAGTAAAGTAACCGCTCTGGTTGAATTACTTTTTAATGTTATAATCAACCAGCAATGCGTTAGTGACGTCACGATTTAAAACAAATATTCAATAGGTGATTAAATCCATTGAATAGAGTGTTCGTGTTGATATATTATAATGATTTTCAATTCTAACAAGCTAATTACTGTACGTCAAATCAAATCAATATAACCAAATAAACTTTGTGCGTATAATTTACAAAGAACTTACTAATGGAAAATCAATGTAGGGTATAAATCACACATATTTTCATATAAAAATCTAAGGTTATGTAACAGGCGTCCAGAACGACCTTTATTAGCTAAAACCTATTTTTCTATATTTTCATATGTTTCTAGGTTCAATACAGACCTGCCGTCTATAAACTTTAACTTCTTACTACTACTCTCATTTTATTCTTTGTTTTTTTTTTTAATAAATGGATTTAATATTAATTTATAATTATTAGACTTGCTTTTAATAGTAGACTGATATAATACTAAGCCTAATAACTTTTATGAAAAAAGTTGAAATGAAACGAAATTAGTGATTTCTTTCCAAATTTTTATACATACCTTTCCTAACGTGTACTTGCATGGTAAGCAAATGGAAACATAGAAATTACTGGCAAACTTGAAACAAAATGTAAATAACTTCTATCTGCCCACACCGTGACACCTGTGTGTTGTAGATCCAATCCACCTCTAAGAAGGAACTCTGGCTGCTTTATTAATCAGCAGAAAAAAACAACACTACACTAGTGGAACTCTCTTGTCGCGATCTTTTGCATGATGAACATACTTTTAACCTCCTTTAGTTAAAAAACTTTCTTTTTTGAGAAAAAATCATACAAATCGAAGGTAGTGTAGGCAAGAACAACGCTTACCATCCATCGCCATCTTAGTTATAGAAAAAAGTCGTATTTTTTTATGGGATAGGGGCAAACGAACAGACAGAGTTAATGTTAAGAAGTCACTCCTCATGCTTCAATAATAGCTCGCTGTAGCATTTGGTAAAAAAAAACGTATAAAATCTACCAGCAGTGGGATCGACCCACAATTTGAGCGTCTAGAAAATGAAGACCCTTTAGAAGCGCGCAGGTTTTAAACTCAAAGATTAATCCGCTACCGGTGGCGAGCTGTGCAATAGTAAAAAGTTGTAGTAGATATCATCTCAAATAGATCCGCAGAACACAAACGATGTTATTTGCCATAGACCACACATATAGGGTTGAAAACTTTCCAATGGCTTTAAGGTTCATTACTACCAAAGGCTCGCCTTTGTGTAGAATGAAATGGGTCTCAGTTGCTCCTGCCCATAGATGGCTACAGTTCTGTATGCGTTGGCGAACTACCGGCTTCTTCCAGAATCTTTGCTTAACTTTTAATGTTTTTCGAGTCAAGTTTTACTTTCACCTCACTTTTTTAACTGAGTAAAATCACTGGTTCTTTTGATGACTTGTGATAATCCTCAAACGACGACCATCGGCCCCGGTGCCGACCACGGTCAAATACTTAGTACTAAGGTACTTGAGCTACGATAACCACACCATATTCCTTCACGGCTTGGGTTTCTATTAGGTCTAGGAAATAGCTGTAAACTCCGAAAGAGTTGAAATAATTTCTGCAGCTCTGAATCTAGGTAAAATCACTCCTCATCTATTAAAAGCTCCGGTGAATATCCTTAAATATCCTTTCCCCCAGTAAGTAACTGAAATCTGTACTGCTACCTGAAAACTTTCGATTTTCACCATGTGATAATAAACGTCTTGCCCAATCAAGGCCGTCTTAGACCATGTCGGGGCCCTTGGGGCAAAACAAAATTTGGGGCCCTGTTAGAAAATAAAAATTTAATTTAGATACAATTAATACAGATTTTGCACAACAGAAATACTGAAAGAAACCGTTTTGTTTTCGGGTCAATTCGTCTATTATGTCCCCAAAATCGACTTTTTTTAATGATTTCACTTTTTATTCACAAAATTCATAAGTTACTAAGTTATTCATACAACAGTGTGGTTAGTAAATCATTTAGCTGTTAGAGGTTCCCATTAAGATTGGTAAACATAAGCTAAGTAATATTCTTGTACCAACTTCAACACTTAGAATAAAAGTGTATTCTAATTTAACGGAGTTAATTGGCTTTTGTAAGGTACTCAAACACATAGCAAAAAATCCGCTGATACCTTAGTTGTGTTTTTTGATACTGCCTTAAATGGGTCCTTTCCGGGACTCCGTCAGAATGGTGGCACTGGGCACGTGCCCCGTGTGCCCATAAGGTATTACACACTAGCATTACACAGTAGATACTCTACAAATACGAACGAAGTACCACTTTAGACCTTCATACGCATTGCTAAAAAACGTGATAGAGACTTAAAAGATTAGATTATATTCCCCGGTTACTAGTTCAAGTTACGAGTAAGTAAAAATGTACTAAGCAAGCGTTAACTTTATCGTAGACCAGATCATCTATATAAATAAAAATCAATGTTTGTATGTTTGTCCTTTATGTGTTCCGAAACCATTGATCGGATTGTGATAAAACTTTGGTGTTGTATTCTGGGGACGCCCGCTAAGGTTCCTGGCCCATAAAACCTATATAATAAAAGAAAAAAATGGCATTTATGTAGCAAGCTTACGTATTACTAAGGTAATTTTAAGTATTTTTTTTATTTGCCCCTGTCCCCTAGGATCACAAGAAACAAATCCCCCTGGGCTAAGAGCTGGGTACGCCCATGCATGTGTTTGTATGTTTTAGTAGTAATAATGTATATTTTACAAACATTTCATTGTAATCGGTGCAGACCTATGCTCCCACTTATACCAAATGCATGCAATGCACCACCAGATAATCATTGTAGTTAAGGGCAAATTAATAATAATAATAACGAGGCAGAGCCTGTACTATTTTAACCAGACTGCTGATAAACATACTTATATGTTTCTAAATACAAACATATTATAGACAAATTGCACCCAGACACAGAACAAATGATCATGCTCATCACACAATTATTTGTCCTGGGTGCGAATAGAACCTCTGACTTAGCAGTCACAATCATTAACCACAACACGAACAGGGCAGTCAATGGGTATAAGTTTTTTACGAGTACATTTGACGATTTTATTTTCCACAGTGTGCCTAAACTAGGTACAACTTGTATTTCACGTAGAAAGGCAGAAGTTACGATAGCTCTTAACACAACAATGATTTTAATGCAATTTACAACTCAATAATTTGTAACGGTATTATATAATTAATATAGGCAGTCATGGGACTGACTGACCGACAGAAGTGAAAACTTAAACGAAACGACGAACTTAAAACGTCACATTAGCAGGTTGCAGACACTAATTAATAAGGAGCTGACAGAACTCAATTTCTAGATTAGCGCCCTCTAGCGGATCTATATATGTGTTATTAGCATGACGGTCATGAGTTCAGTGTTTTTTCCCATAGCAAAAGTGCACAAACGTGGCTAAAGACGTTTTCACTTCAAAAAACCGTCCATACACTCACGCCTTTATCCCCGAAGGGGTAGGCAGACGTGTCTTAAACACCTTTTGTGAACCTTGATTTGGTCCCACTAACGTGAACCCATTGCCGTCAACCGGGCACTTTGGGAAATAGAGATGGGAAAATTGGGAAAAAGTATATTGAAAGGGAAAGGTAGGTGAGAAGGAAAGTCAATGAAGGAAAGGGATATTACTTATACGGATGTATTGGGGAGATAGCAGTAGCTCGAGCAGGTCGCACATCTATAACTCAAACTGGCTGTTGCTGAGAAGTTCGAGGCCTCTAACGCTGTTTTAAAAAATAAGTGTGCGTCTCGGGACGCCCCGACAGAAGTGATAACTTAAACGCCAGACAGAATGGCGCCATAACGCGTTACGTAACGAAGCGGTTTACCCTCCCTTAAGAAGTTATCACTTCAAAAAGTGTGTGTGTGTGCAAATTACACACAGCAGAAGTGAAACTTCTAAATTAGTTAACCAACGAATTTTAATACGCAAATGCACAAAAATGACACACATTAATGACGTTGACTATGACGCATTTTCTGAAGGCTTCGTAGTACGCAGGCGCAAAGACACGTGCTAGCATACGAATATTGTAGGAAACACTGTATATTTATATTCTATCTCATTCTCTTGCAGGTTAAAGCCCATTGTACTATGTTTGTCTCTTTTTAGTGTGATTTTTTCGTTTCATCAAATTTTCAAATCACAACTATTATTAGGGGCCATCCAAAAAATCCGTTACACGAATTTCATGATTTTTTGACCCCCCACTGTTTTGTCACAGCCTTACAGGTAGTCACATTTAATTTTACACCCAGAACTGAAAAGAGCAGTTCTAAATTTTTTTTTAGTATAAGTGTAGTAGCGTATGCAGTCTTTTGTTTACAGGTAATGTTGTGTTTATTACTTTAGACTTTGACATGTGACTTGACGAAGCTTATGACCCCCCACCCCTTGTCACACTTCGTTGACCTTCTCCCCCACCCCCTTAATGTGTCCCTTAGTTAAATCAAATGTTGTGTAAAATGGGTCCTTAGCTCATAATATGGTTCTTAATAAATATGCCTAATTCCGAAGTAACAATTAGTGTTTATTAAAAGAATTCACGTTAAATTCCTTTTTGTCAGCTACCTAGGTATTCAAACATTATGCAATATTTTCGCTACGTATTTCATATACCTACTGAATTTTGATAAAAACACTAATTACCTCAGTTAATTAGCATGGTCTATAGTTATGGACTGTTAGTTGGCTGACTGTTGGCTGGCCTGTTGGTCTAGTGGTTAGTGACCCTGACTACTGAGCCAGAGGTCGTGGGTTCGATTCCCACCTGAGTCTGGGTTTTCTTTGTGTCCGTTGTTTGTATGTTTGTAAAGTAACCCGCGACACAGGAGTAATTCCTAATGCGGGAGTTGTCTTTTTATAAAAAAAAAAAAAAAAGTTATAAAAAGAAATTAATTATTCTTTCAGCATAATGAGAAAGTATTTAATTGAAAATGGAAAAATCTCTAAAATCTATAAAATTCAAAGTTAATATCTCAAAACAAAAATATTTATTAACTACATAATAAAGTACCGTATCGAATTTGGCATACAACAATTTCCACTTTCGTAGTTACAGTTCGTAGCTTCCGTAGCGAGGTCTGCGTAGCTCCTTGTAGAACGACCCGTAGTAGTAAGTAGTAAGACTACGCCGTAGTGACTGAAGTTTTTCTTTACATACCATAGACTTAGAATATTTTTGTTAAATACAAATACCACTCTAAAGAGTTTACCTTGTGCCTAACTATGTGTGTAATGGGCACAAAATACAATTGTTCAATGTGGGAATCGAACCCACAACAAACCTAGTATGTAATTGAAACTAGTGAAGCGACTATTTACTTACAAGAACGCTGGCAGGTTTCACCTAGTATATTTATTTTATTATTATATCATTATTGAGCATATCTAGATTTTGTGGGTTTAAAATAAATCAAATTTAGATGAGTAGATACAAATGAATTGGTCCCATTTAATGTGTAGAAAAAAAGATAATGAATTAATGTCGAGACATGAGAAAGTCAAAACAACATCTCAAAGTAAAGGAACAAATGCACAAACTGTCAGTGCAACATGCACGACAGCTCAAACAAAAACCATAGAGCTACACAAAACAACAATAACATTCATTATTCTGACGCGCACTATCTCGGCAGTCGGCAGGCGACACACACGCGACAATACCCCGCGGCAAGACAATGCACGTCCGTAGTTCTGACACGCCCGCGCAATTGTTTGCGACCAAGAGATAAGGGTTGAGACGCGACATGTGGAAATGGCTAACTTATTGTCGCAACCCGCGGATACAGACTTAACATCTTTTGAATGAGGAATAAAGTGTGACGTCA
The DNA here is from genome assembly GCA_949752705.1 of Callimorpha dominula. NCBI lineage: Eukaryota > Metazoa > Arthropoda > Insecta > Lepidoptera > Erebidae > Callimorpha > Callimorpha dominula. The sequence goes on along the minus strand of OX457002.1, from coordinate 20,348,350 downwards.
GAGTAGGGATGGACACTTGTTGTTGATAATAACTAGTTATAGTTGATAATATAGATAACCCGTTGTTCGAAATTTGAATTTTGAATTTCAAGTTCTGTATGTAATATTTATGTTGTTGCCAACTAGCTTAATTAGCCATTCAATTAACAGCCCAGCCGTTTCACAATGCTTAGGCCATTCATAGAATAAAGTGACCGTGTGGCGAAAATAAAAGGGATATCTGACATAAGTAATAGTTAAATAATGTATTGTTTTAATTTCCCATTTTATTTTCACCAATTATAGTAGCAGTCTTTTATTATCTGGTAATCACGAGATTCGTAATTCAAACATGTTTGTTAATGCAGCCGCGTCCGGTGAGCACCTGTGTCATCCGGTAGGAGAGGGTGCCATGTCGCCTCTCCAGCCAATCCTCCATAACGGGTCTTACCGCCACAATCGTGGCGTGCCCTCTCTATGTGTGGCCTGAAAATGAATGAAAGTTGTGTACAGTTTTTTAAAACGCTAGAAATACTAACTTTACCTGCACTGTATATATTTGAATTAAATGTATTTGTCAAAACAAATTAAAACCTGTTTGAGAAAAAACTAGTGCACGAAATGTACCATTACGTAGTCAGTACAAAAACTTACTATCCAATCATTGATGTCAGACAACTCTAGTTGAAAAGAGATTATTAAATAAATAAACTACCGGATACTATAAAAAATAAATCTATTTACAGATTTAAGAAACAGTTAAGATTGCTATTGATTGACAAATGTTACTATTCCGTTGAAGATTTTCTTAACGATAATTATATATAATGTGTACATTATTATAAAATTATCATTAAGAAAATGTTGACGCATAACTTTTGATATTTATCTTACACTTACTTTATTATTGTAACTATAACTTCAAATTGTATTTGTACGTTACATGGCATAACATAGTGGACATAATAAACGTTATCACCTATATATATATATATACCTATTATGATTATGAAGTCTCGATTGCTTCTCTCTTCTCTGCGTTGAGTTTGATGACGACGCCGACGCGGATTTCAATGTACAAGTTTGCACTCAGGCCACATAGCAAGTTATTATTTTATTATCTTTGCAATTAACTCACATTTCTCTAATTGTAAAATATATTCGGTCAACATTTCCTTTAAATTCAAACTGCTTCAGTCAGTACTAAAATTTCCTAAAAATTTTTTACTACCCTCTTCTATTGTTCGATTTTTTTGCGTAAACGCTTTTAAACAGCGAGAAACACCAGCAATATTTTCGCTTATCGACGCCTCAATATGACCATATTGAGAGTGCGCGTTTCCGCGACGAAAATGGAAGTAAATTAAAATGTCTGAGCAAGACAAGTAGCTAGCCTAGCTGTTTGATTGAATGCCAGAATACAACATTCAGGCCGCTAGTTGAACGGCGCGGCGCTGTTTAGTAAAAATGCTAGGCTGTTAACTAAAAGGCCAATTAACCTAGATGGCTGCGATATTTATACTGCAATGTGACAATAACCTCTTCTTCTTCTTCAACTAATCAAATTCACTTTAGTGTTACCAGATTCATCACTTTTCCGATCGGTTTTTTAAATATAAGCAGTGGTGCCAAAAAATTTTTTTGATCCAAATTCAAATAAGGAAGGAAATTTTCTTAACTATTAACCATTACGTCCCACTTGAGCCCCCTGATCTTGTCTGCGACGTATTAAAACATCCTTGTCGCTTTATAATATTATAATCCTGAAGAGTTTGTTTCAACGAGATAATCTCCAGCTGTCCAATTGGCCCAATATCTCCACCTTATAGAGAACAGTAGGCCGCAATATAGCGCTATCCACCACTCAATAGTCAGTAGTTACAGTGCCTAAAAACACTCGCGACAAGAGTTTTTGGCACTGGTGCGTATATCATTAAACTTTGGTGATCCGAGTAACGAGTAAACAAGGTTGGTCCTTTAGTGGAGTACTGATAGGTACTTCCCCTATGTGCTGTCATTGTGAACCTACCCTAAAAATAAAAATAAAATAGATTGTATTGCTATATTATTCCTTAATAAAATCTATCGAATTGTTGAATGATACCTAGTATCACGATGACAAACTGGCCTATACAAATATATGTCAATGCCGCAAACTAACTACATCAATATCGTTGATCAGAACACTCAAGTGTTCATTATTTCGTTTGTAATTCGCTAGAAATACGATACAATACTTCACAGGTTGAGTTTGAATTCGAGGAACTTCTTTCATTCAAGTGATCTACTCCTTATTAAGTGCCCGATATTTTAATAGATTAGTTTAAAAGCTTTAAGTTTTGATGCTCGCAGGCAGTTTCATACAATATTGTCTATTTAATCTATATTTGCCAACGGCCAACCAACTAAAAAGAGGTTTCAAAATGCTTGGCACTCGTCGGCACTGAGCGACCTCATAGTCAAGCACAGGAATCCATCATGAAATTCAACAAGTATAATTTACATACTTTCAATATTGTTCCTCGTACGAGTTTCCAACTAACAAGTCAACAAAGTTATAGTAGGTTTTACCACTTATCACACTGCGGCGCAATTTAACGTAAATTTTTAATGGTGTAAGGACAATTCTTCACATGAAATCAAAACTAATCCCACTCAAAACAAAGTCCATAATCATTTCAACGTTATTATTTGGTAGGTTTGTGGGCGCGGAAACACCAACTCGATACTCTATTTACCTGTTTGGATAATGACTATCGTGGGCAGCATGTCATAAGCCGTGACATTTGTATTTTTGTCCTAACATTTACACACAATTATTACTGTGTAACAAAAATAGATTTTACCTGTTAGTCGTTTGCTTAACCTACGATATTAAATCCACTAATTTCATTTGTTTGAATAAATAACTGAATTACATTTACTAGTGATAAATCCCAATTCATTCCATATTACCACAGATAACATAAATATTCCATAGAAGAAAAAAACAGCAATATGTATTATTCGTAAAAAATTAAATAATTACTAAGCATTCAACAAATAGCAGTCGAGTCGCTTAGATACGAGGAAAACAAAGAAAACCCTTAAAGAATTTAAAAAAAAGTTTATTTTGAAATTCGTAACAACAGTAACTTCTAAATATAGAATTCCTTGCTCTTGCAGCAGTTGAGTTAAAAAATTGAATCGGTACATGCTGCCGGTACCGGGGCCGCGGGGCTACGCCCGGCGTATGTAGGCCACTGGTGACGTCATACGGTGATGACCCAGTTCTATTGCCATTGAGAGACGCGCGTCAATGGTGCCCCCCTTCCCGCACGCCTCTCTTGCACCCAACAGTGCAGCACCCTCTACTTGCTGAAGGGCGTGCCGAAAATAATATGTAATATCTTTGAATGTACCTTCTGATTTCATCCTTCAATTTTTTTTTAATCACCACAACAAAATTAAGGCCTGGTCTGCGAAATAATACGTCAGACATTTTTTTATTTATTCTAGTAAGTCTAAGAAAGTTATCTTTAAAAACGTCAAAAAGGTCTTATTAGTTAGTAGTATTATTCTTTATTAATAGCAACAGTTGGGCTCGAATTATTCATCAAAGCGGATTACTGAACAAGCACTTCTTGATTCATCCGCTGCACAATATTCTACATTTAAAATGTAAACTCAAAGGGAACGCGTAGTCCGAGTATGTAAAAGCCCTCATGTAAAATACATGAATGAATGCATTCATTTATTCTTTATGGGCAATGTGACATTACTTTCAGTGTGGCATACATGTGCTTAGCTTCTTTCATTACTTCCCTTATTTTGACTAGATAAATAGGCCTTTTTAGTTTTGTTGAATGAGCCATATAATTGAATACAAAATAATCTTTTAGTCCATGTTGATCGTTTACACGCAGTCTCTCTTTCAGTCAATATTTTCATAAACCTTTTAAATTTAAATATTTAAAAAAGTCTTTGTTATTTACAATCATGCCACGATGTGCCTGGATGCATTTTTTACATATATTTATAATAAAACTCAATTGTTAATTATGTGCGTTTCTACTTTTTATTATTATTATTTCATGTAGTATCGACTTGGGTTTCATCAAAATTCTGTCCTTCATCGTAAGCAAATGAGATATTTCTGGAATGTCTAATATACACACATCGAAAGTGTCTAGGGACCAAGTACATTTTTAACTATAAAATTGGATATTGGTTAATTCCAATTAGTATTTACCAAATCTAGTCTGGCTTACTTTAATTCCCAATGTTTAAGTTAACAACTGTGTGAAGGTTGTTAATGTGTCTATGATATTAGCCAGTAATCTATGCTAAGTAAGTTTGATGTTCATTCGTTTTTTTCTCCGCTATGTTTGGTTGTCATTAAAAACATATTCTTATTGAATATATATTTATTACCAGCTGGTCGTTATAAGAAACCCTTCCCCAACCTAGCATAAATACGCATAACAACTTATCCCTATATTTTGTAAAGATTTAAAAAAAATATTTTTTTGCAAATTGTGGGACATTAACCTAAGTTAATGTCGTCAATTAAATGTCAAAAAAGGCTAAAATGAGTAATTTTTATTGTAACGATAAAAAAATGTATAATCTGTGTTGCCACCATTGACACAAATCAACAATCACAGCGATTTGGCAGGCTTAAAATCAGTTCATCAAAATCACTTTGAGGAATGGCTGCCCACGTTCTTTCTAACAAGTCAAAAAGTTGTTGTGCGGTATGCACGGCAGCCTTATTCGGCAATGCTTTTATTTGGACCATACGTCACGTGTGCTCAATTAGGTTGAGGTATATAAATAAAGGAACTGTTGCATGCATATTTATTTATGACTAGCAGTTCCTGCGCGGCTTCATCATTCATATTTATATATTTTGCACGGAACCCTAATTCTGTTTCCAAAATAAAAGCAACCTAAGTTACTCCTTATAACATCAGCTATCTGCCAGTGAAAGTCCCGTCGAAATCGGTTCACCCGTTCCGGAGATTAGCCGGAGCAAACAGACAGACATACAAACATTTTAAAAACTGATTTTTGGGCATATGTATCGTGCAAATAACTGTATGAGCTTAAATACTATTATTTTGACATTAGAAATAGACACCTTAATTTTATTTATTTGTATTAATATAATTAAAACTAGCCTTTAGCTTAAAAGAGGTACCCTCTTATGCTCGTATTTTTGCTTGATGAGACTTCTTATAATGAAGTACTTAGGCGCGTTAGAACAATGGACGAAGTAATACTAGAAGTGGCTCAAAATTTCTCTATGTAAATGCACAATGACAAAAGACGTTGCACAATGGGCAAAAAACTTAGTCGTTACCGAGGCCGTCTATTATTTATACCTAAGAGAGGGTAACATTGTCTCTGCAAGTTTGCACTATTCTATTATTAGTGCAGGTCTGTTAGAAGCTTTTGTTGTTCTGTAATAATGGACTTTCTCCAAGTGTTTAAGCATCTGGGTTCATTAGTGTTACATGAGCCGTATAAAGGTGTTGCTAGTGTGACTCCTATGCATCATAACACTTATTTGAATTTGTTATATTTTGATGGCAACCCAACAGTTACTTCAATAATGATGTATTATTTACTAACGTAGTACTTAATTGTATTAAATAACAGGATATAATATAAGAACTTAAAAAAATCTTATTTATAGTTGAATATTATGTGATTGCCCGAAATATTTAGACGTACACAAACTTTATTAAAAGTAAACCAATCATCCATAGACTTACAGATTAAAAACATTACAATAATAGTATAAACAACGATGTCAACAAAATAAAAAAGCAATTTCTTTTCCAAAAATTTTTTCGCTATTAAAATTTGGCAATGATGCGTATGTAGGTCAAACACGGTACTCACAATAGCTCTATTTATATCAAGTAAAACTAAAATACACCAGTATTCCTGTACGCACGGACGGAAATAAACCGCCTATATGTGTATTACACTAGAAGTTAACATTGCCGAGCCGCCCTACTTGATTTTAAGAAGCGCGCGTCAAACGAAAATTTTGGGTATTAGGTAGTTTTAGACACAGTTACAGAAAGATCTTTCTGTTCTGTGGCTATAGAGCATTGATTTAAAATTGTGTATTGTACCTACATTTTATACTCAGATCATTAGACAATTTTATGTCTGCAATTAATATATATTTTTTTAAATAAACTTATGGTCTTATCGTTTTTAGGTGTGCACAAACAAATTCAACACGTATTCATATTATTTCTTATTAAACTACTGGAAGTTATTTCTTATTGTCAGTCTTATGTACTCGACCGAGCAAATGTAGTAAATATATTGTAATTAAACATTATAGGTACCCACAGCGATGGCCCCCACACTAGGGAAGCCTGTCCGGCTTGCCTAGTGTGGGGCCATCGGAAAAAGCGTGTTGTTTTCTGTATACTCTTGTGGCAATAACTAATTTTATTATTTATTTATAATTATGATTATTCATATTTTCACCGTATGGTCAAATACCGTCTATAATACGGTCACGAGAACGAGAGTTGATGATATCTTATAATTGAGTAGGGTTTGTGCGATATTAAGGTGGGAATAGTTCTGAAAAAAAATCTAACGACGGAAGCGTGTAGCATTGTACTGAGTAAGTACATGGTGTTCGTCGGAACAGCGAGGCTCAACAAGCTGTGGATTCGGGGCTCTTTTTTTTTTTGTTTAACTTGAGAATACGATCACATAAATGTATGAAACTTATAACATGTCCGATGTTGATACTTTCATAAGTTGCCCTCTATATTCAAAAACGGAAATTTAAATAGGTACGAAATTCGATCATAATTCTTTAAAATTTTGATGACAAAAAGATAGTTACCAATTTGTTTTTCATGAAAGTACCAAAATTTCTGAATGCGTAACCATAAGTTAACCATTAGTGCCGGTTTACTCCCTTGTTCTTCATTTATTCAAGGCGCCCGTTTGAAAATCAATATATCTCAACTTCTAAATCATCAATTTCTAAAATCAGATGCCAGGAGTAATTGCAACTTACTAAAGAGGTCGGTACACGAGACAAGAGTATGCATCTTCACGCTGCGGGCAGAATGATGGTACTATCCGTAATATCGGCGTCTCGCTCTTACCTCGGTTCCATCGTGCTATTTATTCGCGTACAGGGTGGAGACCGGCGGTTCACCAAGCTGTGAGAAAATTCAGTACATTATAAGAATCCACGTCCCCATTGCGTCGCGTCGCCGTCCCGCACTAGCAGACCTTTAGACAAGTTCACAGGGAAGTTCGCGTAGCAACTGCGTGGGTAGGTGTCTAAACAATATCATGGCTCAAATTTCAAGTTATTTTTAATATCCTAATATTTCAACTAACATTGTTAAGTGAGTGTGAGTTAGCATGTTTTTCACGGCACATAATGAAAAGTGGTGTGAAATATTATGTTGTCCAACCCCGACATAACCGTTACACACCATCTCCCTTAGACCAATTGCCGAGAAATGTGGTATACACGTGACGTGGCTCATAAGAAATAGTCCCCTGGCCAGTCTTCGTCGGAAATTCCTGTGACGCCCTCTTTTTAGTTTTGTCTACCCTGATGATCGGGTGAAGGGCTCCAGCCCACGCTACTATCCACACAACGCAATCATCTGCGTGATTATTTACAAAAGTTTACTTCTCGCAGCCCTAAAGAGATACCGTTCCAATCCATTGCTAGACAAAGTAACGCCTTGGCCGGGCGGCACTCTGTGCCATTTAGATTTAAAAAACATGTTGTCATATATTAAGTCAGCAAGGTGCCTTACCGTTAGCCTGAATTTGTTCTTAGAGTTATTGGAGTATGATCATGTTTTTTTGGTTGACTTTGTCATTTCCTAGCACTTATTTTATTCCGTTTAAGATATTATTCAAAATGTTCCCAAATACATATTAGGTAATTAATTAGAACTAGCTAAACATTGACTCGTTTCATTAAAATTTAATTAAATATCTCCGGTAAATTGTGCTGGAGTAGCTTTAAACAGATCCAGTTTAATAATATCCTGGGGGCAGGTCCCGGGAGATCTCTGACGTCATTGCCTGACCTAATAAATTATCTGGTACGCTCTCAGGAACTAAAATAGAGAAAATTGTATCAATAATACTTAATCATAAATACAATTTGGTGTTGAAACTTTCATAAAACAATATTCAAGCTACACGAGGCCTCGTGGTCTCAATTAAAATATTTTGAAAAAGGACATCAAATATACATAGAGGGTAATAATTAGTTAATTCGCATAAATATTAAAACCACGTGATTTGCTGCTAGTTTATAATGACTATAGGCGATGTTTAGTTTGCATGGTGGTATTTTTAATAAATATAGTTCGTCTTTGTTCGATCATTAGTTTTGGGTTTTTTTTTTGTATGCGTATTGTAGACATTTAACGTATTTCAATTAAGTAAAAATAATAGTAGATAAAAAATCGTATCCAGCTTAAAAAGTATTGTAACAGATCCATTTTCGCATTTTTTAAGCGTTTAGAAACGTAGCAAGTTTAAAAGTAGCAATTTTAAACAGTGTATATTTAGGTAAAATGTCGGTGTGCGATGATAGGGCGGTTCTCATCTCGTTTGGTGGCGTAACCGGGTCGCTTCGGGAACTGTGTCACTGATGACGTCACGGGGCGGCCGGCTACACAGCTCCGCTCTTCCACGGACCTGTCCCACTCGTGCCGCCATCCCACTACTCGTCCCGTATCACATAAATTATTATAAGTGATTAGTTACGTACACACGAACACTAAATAGGTCAACGAACCGCCATAAACGTGTGTTATTAATTTTTTTTTCCTCAACTAAACACAACTTGTTGCCAAATTTTTTAATTGCACAATATAATAGAATTCAGTTTTTATCTATAGCTGAAAAGTTAATTTGCTTTTAGTTTGTTTCAAAATATTTACTGATCAGAAAGTTTATTTAACAGATAATCAGCTCAAAAAACAATTTATGACTTTAAAAGAGAATAGATCCTAGTTCCTTTATTAGGTTCTTGTTTCATTGTGTAAGCGTTTGGAGACGCGACTTTCCTAAAAGTGATTAAAGTTTTAAGTGTTATTCAATCTCCTTTCTGTTATAGATCAATCTGAACAGCAGAACAGGTAGAAGCATTGGTCCACATGTGGCAACTGACATTGTTAACTTAAACAATTTTTTTTTAAATAGGAATTCACATTAAAATAATGATTTCAATACCAAAAAAAAATTACTAATATTTATAAACGTTTTCCTATGTTGTGTACGGTAGATATACATATGTACGTACTGACTGCATTCATAGTTTTTTTTAAATAAAATGTTTTGCATAGAAAACCGCTCTGCAGTGCTATTCCGGAGTGTTGCCTAAAATCTTACGAAACCGTTATTTTACGCTTCGCGTAAGTGTGTAGTAGTGCGTACGTCACTATCGCTTAACTGACGGTTATTTTTGACTATGTTTACTGTCGTAACGCTGTCTATTCGAGATAAAATCGAGATTCTTTCGATTGCGAACGATTTGAAACCGATACAATAGTATGGACTGATTACGGATCTAATAGCATGCAAAAGCATATCATGTAACGGATTATTTACATACATATAATATTTCAGTTAGCTCTTTTTGAACGCCATGGATACGCAACCCTACCTAAAATTAGATGCAATACAAAACAGAACCAATTAAAACTATTAGCTTAAAAAATCAGCTTACATAGTTATGGTGTTTATATGTTCCTATTCCTTGTAATACATTGTTTAAATTACCGCGCTGCAAGAAACATAATTCGATATTTAAAGTTAAACGCCACACATCACTATTGTGAAGCCATTACAGAATTTGTTTCTCGCAACACTAGTTTCAAACAGTGGAGAAACACTCGGTTGCAACATTTATGGTAAGAAGGTGATCTATCGGTTCTTAGAAAGATTTACCGTCGCCAGCGAACTACTGAATGACGTCAATATACAGTTGTATTTATCTCAAGGTTCAAAGCAGTCCTAGGGCCTACTTTTGTTAAATTATGACCCAGCCGGTTGTCAGTACCTCGTAATTTATTTTCAAATGCTTTTTATTATAGAAGCTGTACTCTGAAACATTACTACTATATTGTTTAAAAGTGGTCATCAATAAATTACCAAAGATTGTAGGTTTGTACTCATTTGTACAGTAGGCTAGACAGTATCTCGTTGTCTTATGGAACGGAATATTTTTAAAGGTGAACGGTCACCAGGTTTTAGCTTTAACTTTTTAAACGACAAGCAGGCTTAGGTGTAGACCTAAGCCTGCTTGTCGTGTTGTCATAGGCATTGGCAAAAATCTTAAAAGCCATATACTCCGTACAATGTAGCTCTAACTTAATAATATTTCGTGTGGCTTTATTTGATGAATGTTTAGCGAGAGCTCTTGACTGATTGATACTTTCTTAAATTTAAAAATACTTCTCATTCGTAACATCATTAGGTACGTTTATTCTGTTTGTAAATAAAAATTTACATCTTAATGTTTTCGGAGGGAAACTGTAGGGCCTAATTGCTTTGTTTCCCGCCTTACGTCGGAAATATATATCACTTGTGTTTAGTAGAACAAAATTACCTACTGTTTACAGGCGTCACAGCGCAGGTGTCGTGTAGTTCCGCTTGAAGAGCTGTTTGATCTGCGCCCACGCTTCTCATAAACTATTTACAGTGCCCCTTTTATGGGCAATTGTAATTGTCTATTGTTTGTCTATTCATTGATTAAAGACAATGACTGAGAACGTCACTTTCTTGAGCCTACCCGATTTACGAATTTGTGTCGTATTTCATTTATTTTTATCTTTTAGGTATCTTTTAAAGTTCCAACTCCTATTTTGTACCATAAAGATATATAGAATTAAAAAGGCAGGAGAGGGCAAGTCCTGCAGTGAAGTGTCCCTATATTACGAAGATTGTACAAATAATGAATACAAGGAACCTACGCCTAAATTCAGAACAATTGTTTTTAATAAAACAAATAATAATATGTTGGACCAGAGATCACTTAAATGCATGCGTCATCCGTTATATGCAGTAATCATCTAATATCTTTAGTATTTTTCTCTTATAATGTAATTTCATGACTAAGAGCACAGACTGCTACGTCATTGTAAGGAACCTAAAATTCAAACCATGGAACGCCGGCGTCGTTGTTGAAACAATACCGATTGCTTTCCATAGATACAGTACAGTCTCGTTTATTTTAAATAAAATGTAATTATATATATTTCTTTCTTTAGTCGTGCGGCGATTAGATAATATAATTAATAATTAATTAACTGAAGGGAAAACTACTACTAAACTGAATACCCGACATCCCCATAATGTAGGTACTTAACAAGCCTGTAGATAAGACTTTTTGTACACCATCCCTCCGCTCTTTTCAATCTGACAAGTCAATTGTAAATTCAAGGTATATCAAGTAAACTTTTATTTATTTTGGATATTTATTACAATCTACTTCATATCCGATTAAGGTTCACAATTGAAGTATTTGTAAGAATCCCATTCTTCATACATTTAATATAATCATAACTAACCATAAGCCAGCATACAAATCCTTCATCTAACAAATAAAATGTTTTAGCGGGATGAGTGCCTTGGTGATCTGAGCTCTACAGGCTCACGCCTAATTCAGACACTAGTTCTCTCACAGCTGCTATTTTAATATTAGCTGCTGCTGTGATGTATATTAATATTGTATTAATTAGTGGTTATGAGAAGAAAATAAAGAAAAAAAAGAAAATGCAATGGCAGCAAAATTATACAGCCAAAGCTCCCGATAGCTAAGATATCCGCGGCTAAGTCAAATTCAAACGGCGAGTTGGCGCGCGATTGGCCTGCGCGAGTGACGTCAATGCCGACCTCCCGCCGCGACTCCGCGCGCCCCGCATCCCCCCCCTGCCGAAGACCGTGCCACGAGCATCCGAAAAATAATCACAATTTTCGGACGAAACGATTTTTTTCTTTTCTTTAGCACGTACACAAATTTCATTGTTCCATGTGTTGATATGTAGGTGAAGGTGTTAGACCATTATTTTTTGCGCGATTTGAAATGTGGGTAGCACGTGGTACTTGCCGGTACATAGTAACTGTACATATAAGATTGCGAGTTATGCACGGTCACGTAAGCAAGTAGTTAGTTTATATAATAATCCATGTAACTGACACTTTTAGTTAAAGTAATTTAAAACGTTGTTGGGGGGACAAAGGTTACACATATATTTTTGTAAATTTACGTTTGCTTGTATCAACTTGTCTATGAAAGTGCTTCGGGCATTTTTCCGACTTAGCGTATTTTGCTTGTAGTTATCGTAGAGTCTACATGTCATCATACGTCGAAATTCTTTTGAAACAACCGTCATTCCTGTACTTAAAAGCCCGGCAAGTTTCAACGCACACTTCTCTGCATGTCCGTTCAGCTTATTACTAGACATCGGATTATATGCACTATCAAAATGCCTAGATATGCATGCAAATATGCACTAAAAAGGCGGAAACGTGCACTAAAATCTCTTTACGAAGGCCGAAATATGCACAATGCAAAAAAAAAACAAATTTATTTTTATATATTTTAATTTAAGACGGTTTGAAACCAGCGTAATATTCTTAAAATTATGCATAGGTAGTTTTTGTATTTTTCCAAATTTTTTTAAGCAAATTTCTCACATATTTTGTCACCCAGTATTAATTTGTACGCGGAAATCAACCTCTCTATGTCACCTGACGACACTGAACAAAACTTATAATTTGGCGCAATTTCTGGAGATACATGTTTAGGCAGGGTGTGCCCTGTGCTGGTTATGTAGGCATTAATACTCTTCATATCTTCAAGACTCGGGATTTTAAGAAAAATAGTGTCTTATACGAATGTATTCTGAAAATGAATTATGAAGGGCGTTAAACAGTTCGATATTTTTTTCCAGTAGTTCTATTGATGTAAATAGAGGACGGTTGTTTGTTTCCAATTTTCTGTGGCATCTGGTAGCTTGTAGAAATGTGTTGAAATGAGGGCGATATTCTGTTTAAAGGAAGTCTTCAAATGCTAGCTTGCTTGACTGAATTATAATGGATCGTTTTTTTTTCAAATTTGGGTTGTTTTATTTTTGAAGTAAAAACTTCTTACTGTTTTGTAATGTATGCTTGCTGGCTTAATAATGTACATGCAATCAATTAAAATGTGTATACGTTTGTTTTGTAATTCTGTCGTGAAAATTTCAGGAACTGCTGGACTGACTTGACAATACCGCCTCTTAGAAAAAAGGTGTTTTTTTTTCCACAACTAATTAAACAAATATTTGTATTTGTTCAAAAGCAGAAGTGAGTGCTAAAGTTTCATAGACAGTACCTACCTACCCGTACTCTGTATTACTTTTCTTTAAATATAATGCTAACATGGATTAAGAACAAATTATAAGTTTATTAATAGATAGTAAGAGATAAACAGAAGACGACCGACTCGTATTGATTTTCAAATGAAGTAGAATCCAGAGAGTTACATGAAATAAGAACCTAACCACATCTGGTGCTTTTGGGCCAAAGATATGATAAGAATTTCGGGAATACTTTAACAAATATTCTGAATATTCTAACAATATAAATATTTTTCAAGTGAACAACCCACTTCAATGCTACTAATGGCCAAATAATAATAAATTTGGATATTTAATTTCAAAAGAAAATGGCCCAAGAATCAATGAAGTATCAGTAAAGTATGTTGTCTATATCGTACTCTAGTACTATGTATTCTGTGGTACTAGTGTATAGTAATCACGATACAACCTATCTGTGTGTCAAACTTAATCTAAGTCCATTCGGCTATAAAAGCGTTATTATATAACAAACATCTCACGTCACTCTCAAAATTTTCTTTTTCTAATTTTTAACTCTTACAAATTTTTTTATGCGATTAGCAATATCACATTCAGAAATACTAAATATATCGGTCAAGCCAAACTTGATTTGCGATTACCAATACAGATAATACCGATAATACCGAGAAACAGCACTTGATTTAGATCTGCACAGATTAAATTCAACTTGTTTTCTTTTATGGAAGGCCCGTTTAAACAAACAAGTCTATACGGCCAATCAAAGAGTTGCTATCGAAAGAGGCCTAGTGCCTCGCAATGAGTTCATGTGCGGTCGCAATCGCAACAGGTGGCCGGAATTTTTACGATACATAATTAACTACCTGCCGTTGTAGGGGCACGGCCTTTGCCTGCCCTAGTCAATCAATTGTTTCTGATTAAGTAGTGCTTCTGCAAATAGTTTGTGTATAACGTGAAACTGATGAAATAAGTTAGTGTTTAGCCGAGGAATATGTTTGATATACGGTTTAATGCTAAGTTTTTTTTTTTTTTTTATTATAGATTAAGTAGCTATTATTACAGCCCCTTATCTCGCGTTAATTTCGTCAATCAATCTCAGGTATCCCCTAGGGACAGTACTAACTACTAACTACAGAATATGACTGACTGTGATTGGCCTGTTGATCTAGTGGTTAGTGATCCTGACTGCTGAGCCAGAGGTCGTGGGTTCGATTCCCACCCAGGACAAATAATTGTGATGAATGTGTGATGAGCATGATCATTTGTTTTGTGTCTGGGTATATATGTATGTATTTGGTAATATATAAGTATGTTTTTTTTTTATTGTAGATTAAGTAGCTATTGACAGCCCCTTATCTCGCGTTAATTTCGTCAATCATTATCACCAGTCTGGTTACCATAGTAAGGCTCTGCTGAGTTTGGGATCCGAAGGCCGTGTGTGAGATGTGTCAAGCTATTATTAGTATTATTATTATATATAAAATAAATAACATGACATGAAAATAATGTAATTATATGTTTTCAAATAATAGATCCATTTTCGTTGTTTTTTTTTTTTGCACCAGCAAGTGCACTTCCAAACTATACTTGTGTCGTAAACCTACAATTATATTGAAGATATAAAGTTCAGATTAAGAGCTATAATTATAAACTCGAGATCGCCCTTGTGCTCGGTGGAATTTCGATCATAATTCATTACGGTTTGATATTGTTTTCTTTTGTTTAATGACCATTATAACTTGAACTGTCATTGTATAGACTTTCTGACATGACAGGTCAACAATTATATCCTGGACCCTAGCAGCTTTTTATAGCCGTTTTCATATAATGGTTATTAACTGTTTTGTATTGCCCATTTATATATAGAAAATAGCAAATCGACCATTTAAACCGCCGCTGCAGACCTTGTTAACCTTCGGGTATACAAATGTAAAAAGCACGCTACGAGTAATCATCACGATTATTGTCAAGATTTATAAAAAATCTACTGTTATCAAGATGGTGCCATTCAAACACTTAAATCCAAATATACATTAATACAATGTACCATAACAGAGAGCACGTGTATGTCAACACAATGCGCCAAGCAATAAACTGATCTATAAATACGTGGTGCACCCAATAAGGCGACAAAATTGCTCGCGCGCCGGTTGCGTGTACGCATGTTTACAAGCGCAGTTATATTTAGCCGGGACTATTCGCGTGTCTCTGACTCATACCACTAATTAGCTAACAAGAGGTTACGGACATTTATACTTAACGCACGGATCTCGGAGCATTTTGAACTATTAAAACACTATTTATGTTTTGTAGCAGTGTGTAATCTATTTTGATTAGTTTTCTGGGAATATGAACAGGAAAGACTGGAATATTTGGAGATTACAAGACTGTATAGTAAAATAATCTTTATCCTAAACACTGACAAGACAACTCACCGTTTGCATTTGGCGAGGTACTTAAACCACATCATCTTGATGATTAATTTTGATTTTCGAACAGTTTATATTAGCTCAGTGATTTCTGAAGACTCCTTCTCTTCAATTAATTTTGATAGAAAAGCCGATAAGCCGTCATTGGCTGATGAAAGGGCTTCGATTTATTCGTTATCTATACAAATATTATAAAACTGAAGAGTTTTTTTTGTTTAAACTCGCTAATCTCAGATCCTATCAATTCGATTTGTAAAATAATGTTGAGTTTGATAGCCTGTTTGAGGAAGGTTTGTTTTTTTTGAGCAGACGGGTCACCTGATGGTAAGTGACTACCGTCGCCCATGGAGACATGCAACTCAATAGTCACAAGTGCGTTGCCTAGTTTGTAGGCTAGGTAATATCGCGCTACCCATAGAAGCAAAGCGGAGCAGTGACAAATAAGGCAGGTAAAACTGTGGAGTAAAGGTTTGAAGTTCTTTGTGGGTTTCAGGTCTTAGGGTCTCAGGTCGTGAATAGGATATAGCGCTCAGAATATTTTAAGATAGAGTCCGCAGACCTATTTAACAACCTGATTAGTAAGTCCGCTTGTTTGCAAATTTGTTAGTATAACAATGATAGTTTCCAATTTGTTTGACTGCACGGGTGTGGTGAATCATTTATGTGCTCAAATGACAGCCAACGCATTGCGTTCGATCTTCACGTGAGACAAGTATTTGTCACGTGTAATTTGTGTCTGTTAATTGTATTCTTAACCTACTACGATATGGAAAAAATGGATTGAGTCTGCATTATGGGTAATTATTTATCGCGACATTTGATTTCCATGTCAATAACTAAAAAAACACGTCCTAAGTGAAATGTTTTTATCGTTTCTAATGACATGGTTTCTTCATTGAAAACGTTTGACATTTAAATTATAATTAGTACCTATAATAAAAGGATAATTCCTTAATATGAAAGCTATTTTGACTTGCAAAGAAACAGCTATAATTGGATACGATACGATGAAAGGATGGCTAAAAGTGCTAAAACCCTCAAAATATTCAGTAGTGGTTAACGTTGCGACTACATCAAGCTATTTAAATTATTTTATGCATAAACATTGATCTTCAGAGAACAGGATTATGTAGATAATTTAGGTTATTGCCCTCACTCTATTTCAGTGTCGATAAAGTGTTTACTTTGGCAGTACGACTAACGATCGGTGATCACGAACATGCTTTAAAAAGTTTGGAATTCATGTGTTTCCGTATTTGGGAAGTGTTGGAGCCAAACCTGATTTTAAAGACTTATAGTTTAAACGTGAGTCAATTGATTGATTTTTGTATTATTGGTCTACACTTTTGAGTTATTCAATAAGAAATGTTACAAGGGGTCCTAGAGAGAGATAGGGTTTGCAGTGCACTAAAGTTGAGTGTTTAAAGTCATGCTATGTGTCTCTTATTATACAGACTATAACTAGTAAGAATGTTGACATATTTCTGAACCAGTAATTGCTTACCAACAGACCGGCCTTGTGTTTGTCAACTAAGTTGTTTGAAAAAAATACAGCAACTATCCCGTTGTAGGTTCAAAGATTCACAATAGATTAACAACAGTTAGTACTAACTACTTTATTCATTATATACTTCATTCATTATATAATTAATTAAATTTTGAATGTATTTTGTTTTATTTGATTGATCTTTCTTACATTAAGCTTCTGTTTACCAGTATAAGTTAGACACTCATTGCATAGGCTTACCATGAGAGGTCAATATACATATGTACACTGGACACGTGTAGTTTCATGTAGTCGTTTTCACATAATTTTAAATTTATAACACATATTGTTTAAAAATATAAGTTTTCTACTCTTCTACATATAATCTTAAAGTATTCCAAATTTCAGATTCTCATTTCAAATTTCCTCCGTGAATATTTTTTTTAAAGTATTAAATACATAGGTATCAAAAAGTTTACATGTGTATCAGTGAATGCAGCTGGCGTCGCTTACCATATATTTTATGACACGCGGTGCCACGCGGGCTGCAGCCCGATGATCCGCGGCCACTCCCCGAGGCTATTTAAACTCGCAATGACGTGTTTTATCCACTGTTTATATTCTGTGGTAATGATATCTGGAACTACGGCCACACAAAATTATATATATTATACACTCCATTTTGAACTACTTCTTCAATTTTCCAGTGGGGAAAATGCATTATTTGTATTTTTTATTTAAGTCTTAAGGTTTAATTAGGTAAAAGAACAACAGCATAAAAAATAATTGGAATTAATCTCCAACCTTTTCTTCACAGCTCCTTTGGACCGTATTCTCTTGCCCGTCCTGCCTCCTTTCTTCTTCTTCTTTGGGTGCCTCTCTAATTAATGAAGGTTGGCAGTCAGCTCTGTATATTTCGCCTTGTCTTTTTTGACTTGTACATTCACGGATACATTCCATGCCTCCCAATTGTTACGCAAAAATTAAAATAGTAAAATTAATATCTAAACCAATCCAACTGCATGTAATGTAGGACAGAGGATGTCATTCCCCCGAAACTCTTCACTGTTTCACTGGAAACCGTATTCAAGCCTCTGAACTGAAATTGTTTCATCATTAATATCAATATGGAATACATTATTCACTTCCGATTTGATATAGTAGTAAGGATGGACTTCTGGAGAACTTTGGCTCAACTCTCAAAGACCTTTGTAGTCGTTCCAAATTGGTGATTCGCAAAATAAACATGGAGAAGACGTAGCATACACTAATCCCAATTGCTGTTGAGGCAACTTCACCTGTAGATGCTGAATAATACGTCTAACTAGAACCAAATTTACAAGGTGATAGGACCAGCTGCAAGAAGAAGGTTAGGAGAAGGATAATAAGGATACAACTTGGATGGGCAGTGTTTTGAGTTAATGGTACCTAATTGTTATGTAAATGTGAATTAATTAGTTTTAATTGATTGATTAGTTGTATACTTGTTGGTATTGATTTACTTTATTATGTAATAAATAGTTTTAAATAATAAAAATATGACATTTAGAAAAGTTACGAATTGCTACGGCGTAGCAGCCCGACTGTAGCTTAAACTTACTCCATTGTAACCATAACTTATTCCATGTAGTATAAGTTACTTCATCTCTAGACCTCTCAAACGCAACAAGAAGGGTTTTGTTTCCTAAAAAACAAAACGCCATACTCTGCACTGCTTAACAAAACGACCATTTCAATTAAAACTTAGGTCAAGTAAATAATTTATAAAATACTTTTAGAAATCATATTATTAATGCATTTATTCTTTAAAACACTTGTGATCTTGGCTTATAGGTCCACTTTTTTATAAATATTATCGTAAAGTATAACATAGGAGTGGTGATGCCATATGATGCCTTTTATATGTAAATGTTTATTACCTAACGAAAAAAGACGTACCTATAACTATTAAAATGGTTCACTAATATGTTTTTTTTAACCTATATCAAATATTATTTGTAATTGCAATAGACAAGTGCATTGAAATAAAGTCATCAAACCTCATTCATTTTATAATAGAGTTAGCGAAAATATTATTTTTAACTCTATTTAGCTATTAATATCTTATTTAAATGAGTTTGTTTTAAATAAGTATTATCATTTTTATTAGAAATCATTTATAAGGTATTTAATATCATTAATAGCCGAATAATGCATATAATATAAATTGCGAGTTCGTATTTGTACAACAAACTCCAGATTTTTACTCAAACACG
This sequence comes from Callimorpha dominula, assembly GCA_949752705.1. Lineage (NCBI taxonomy): Eukaryota > Metazoa > Arthropoda > Insecta > Lepidoptera > Erebidae > Callimorpha > Callimorpha dominula. The sequence continues at coordinate 20,328,831 of OX457002.1, read as the reverse complement.
TTTCGGAAATTCTGAAACATTGGACTAAGGACTGCCTTGTCGTTAAAATACTATACTTGTAGGTTACTTGTAATAGACTATAATGTATAAGTTGGCAACATCGTGTCTCTCGAGATGGCGGATGCGAGCATGCGCGCCCCCGTATCGATCCGCGCGAGATGACTACGAGAGCGCCGTCGTGCATGCTCCCAACACTACGTTTGTCTATGCCCGGCGCCACTTTCAACACGTTATGTTCTTTTTACTAATATTTGTTCTGTTTTTGAATTGGTGGTCTGCTGTTGGGTTCTTTTGACTTTCGGTATTTTATAAAACCTAGTTCGCACTATGACGGTTATTTTGTCACCCTTGTCATCGAATTTATAAAAGTTCTTTTAGTCATTCTCAAGTAATGCAAGTAACAACGAACCGTATTTAATTTTTAAGGTACATCACTTTATTCAGCCTACAGAATCGATTTGCCCGAGCATGGTTAGGAAAATCGTCAAACGTTAAGCTTTGAAATATATGGCGGGTATTAGACAGTTCAATCAAGAAAAGCCGGCGTATCTTGAGGTGCCCAGGCAGATCTCGATCGGCCTACGACATCTATATCGTATTGAAATTGAATTAAACTAAAGTCCTATCTAGATTGGCTATTCGTATAAACTTCTTTCTCGTTTCTCAGCGATCAATGTTTTTTGGTCTAACACTTAAATATCAAACTATACGCCAGGTGGTCTGTTCAAATAAAAGGTTGTAACTGTTCTAGCAATATCCCCGAGACCGCAAATGGAGTTCATAGCAACTGGTGGCACTTCATTCAGATCTAGGTACTCAGTATCTAATGGAAGACGGACTTTAGAATAATCCAACGAGGTGATTTCAATCTAACCTTTTTACAGGAGACCACACATTCGCAACGAAAAAGCTTTGTGTTGTTTTACAAATCACAAGATAAACCACTAGTGTTTTAAGAGTTTATAGACATCGATAACCGCTTACGATCAGATGGAATTTACATGATTTGAACGTTTTGAAAATTCGTGGGGTTATTGTGTCTGTGCAGATGAAGGTTTTTAAAAGCCAAAATACAGACCGCCCAGCTAGGGTCAAAATATGCCAATATGCATGCATGAGTTTGATAAAAATTATGCGTTCATAACTCCAATACTACTCCTAATGAGAAAAAGGATCTTGACGAACAAACTAACAGACAAACGAATTTCGATTTTCCTTTTATGCTACGGCACCCCAAAAATTTAAATGTAAATAGGCAACTGCTAATATGGTTGATAAATTAAATTTTGAATATAATTCCACTGTAAAGCAATCTTAACCCCTTCACCGGCTATGTAGTTGGTTAGCGTGTCTAAATCCCATGCGGCTAGCATGACTGAACTTGTTTAGGGGTGCATCGCGTGAGGGTTAATGTAATGCGTGCTCACCCCGACCCCACTACGTCCACCGCTCATTATTGTACTACATATTAGCCAGATTAAATATATTTATAATATAAACGCAATATTACTCAATAAATATGATGAAATAAATTTTTATACAATAAAGTTTATGTTGGCTTGCGATTATAGACAATTAAGTTTATTTAACAACTAACTTAACCCCGCAGCGTCGCGTATTTTGTTAATCCAGACCGTCTAAAATTAAGTTTTCTAACTCTAGGGAACAGTAATTTTATTCTGGAAAAAGATACCCATTCTTGCGTTCTTTATCTCTGACAACGTCCCCCGCGACACAGGAGTAATTCTTAATGCGGGAGTTGTCTTTAAAAAAAAAAAAAGAGATTTTTATGAATTAAAAAGTAAAATAAATAACCCTATAAAAGCTGAAGCGCTTTTCTTAACATAATTAAGCGCACCACGCGACTGAAATCAAAAGATTTTATTACGTATGTACTAGTCTTGCGCCGCAGTTCCATCTGCGTTTATGATTACTGCACTATCTTAAGGTTCGTAGGGAGATGTTACATAGTTTATAACCTTCCTCAAGAATCGGGCTAGATTTAGATTTTTTAAATCCGACCGATAAACAAATTCTTCCACTTTATTATATTAGTAAAGGTTGTAACTAACTTATTTTATTTTTCGTTAAACCTTTCGTTGGTAATGACTTCACTTCAGAATTAATCACAATATCAATAGAACAGTATTTTTTTGGAATAAAATCGGGTGGTTAGTGACCGCTAAGCCAGAGGCCCAGTTATGATGATCAAATTGTTCTGTATCTGGGTGTAATTTATCTATAATTTGTATGTATTTAATAATATTTAAGTATGTCTTTTAGCAGTCAGGTTACCACAGTACACGCTCTGCTTAGTTTAAGATCAGACGGCCGTGTGTGAGATGTGTCAAGTTATTATTATTATTAATTTGCCTTTAACTAGTAGTATTTAAGTATAACATAGATCTGAATTTAAGAAACATTTGTGGGTTTTTTTAAGTTAAAAGCGAACTGTTTATTCAATTAAATTAACTGGTATTTCTTAGAAGAATCAAGTAGTTTAATATGCAACACTAAAAATGGCTGCCCTCTGTTAAATTAAAAAAAAGAAAATACTCGACAGCTGCATACTAATTTTGTTTTTTTCTATGCTTATTTATATGCGAATAAATAAACTACTCGTTTAAATGCCTACCTATTAGTCGCCTATTTACTGCCGATAATCGCCTACGGCTAGTTGACACATCTACGTGGGAGCTACGTACCAATCCCGTAGACTCGACTGCGTGCTACGAAGTTGTAATAAATATTACAAACTGTTGTATATTTATACTATTGTTCTGTAGATGCATTTTACGGCATTATTTTAAGAACTTTGAGGGAATCAGCTCAAATAATATAGTTAACTGTTTTCTGTATGAATTGGATCTAGAGAAGTACTAGACGCAATCCGGAAATCCGCCGTTATTAGACGTCATCCGTATCCGGTACCATTCTACCAGGTCCAGTCATCAGATCCGGCAACTTTAGGTTTTTAAAGGATTCTCATACATTTTTACTTGTGCAGGCACTACCAAACCCCGCACATGATCTACCTTAATCCACAATAAGAATTGCAAGTCCACAACCGACAAGTATAGAAGCTGAAAGGGCCTTTTTAGCCACTGTCTACATTATTTTGTAATTGTCTAAGAAGTCGATTGTCATGTCATATAAATTATATGTCAAATACATTATAATTATTGTGGTCTAAGGTTGATTATGTTAAATTTAAGCAGTATAAGGAACTTATTATAACTATGTAGGTAACGCAATGTTTTTACTTGCGTATTGCGTGAAATCTTGAAAGACTGAACTTAATAGAAAGTAATATTACTAATACGAACACTGTCATTTAACTAATTACATTATACATTACATACTAGATGTTAATTTTTGTTGGTCAGTAACAGGGAATAAAAAGTTGATTGTCTGTGTAATTGAATTTGTCTTGATTGAGATAAGTGTATAATTGTTTGTTTTTCTCAAATAACTGACAAATATTTTCCGATTCCGGATCCGGCCGGATTGAAATTGGTGTCGGATTGCATAAACAGCATTGCTGCCAGTAATTTTTTTTCTAATAACAAAAAAGATTGCCAGACCTCTATGCCCACTGGGGAGATAAGATATGCAACGTAGAGTTTATACCACTGATATAATTATTAACCAAATTCATGATCATACGCTTACCATCGAACTGAATTTCATTTCTATTCTTATCAATATGGATTATTTAAAAAGTTTTATTATTGAGTCTACGTTATTGGTCACCTATCTCCAGAAACTGTCATGCAGTGTTGCCATAATCTTGACTTCTGTTTTACCATCTTAAATCATTTTTTTTATTTCAGTCTGCAACTTCATAGTGCACGAGAGATGCGTGGGGCAGGTGGTAACGCCGTGTTGCGGGGTAGCGCCGAGCCTTATCAAGGTAAATTTGACTTTAAAATATAATACTTATCTCTCATATTACATTAACCGTATAGTTACATTTCAAGTAGGTTAAAAATACACATTATTGGTCCAAGTTTTAAGTAAGTTGCATTGAAACTAAACTTTAAAGTTCTAATCTGTCATTTTGAGGTAAATACGTAGTATGTCTTGAAAAATTAAGGACGCAATGCTTTTATTACGATTATTTAAAAACATTGTAACTTTGTGCGGTTCATGCGTAACATAAAATATATAATGTTTAGCAACAGAAAAATAGCATGTAGCGCGGCGGTTTCGATCGCGTTTTAACCAGTCCGCGATCAACCTTTCTGGGATTCGGGCTCAACCAAACGTGCTCCATGGCGTAGTGTACTATTGTTTTTAAACTTTCGCGACTTTGGTACATGTTAGATGTCCCGAAGTACTCATCTAATAGTGTACTATTAGATGTCCCGAAGTACACATCTAATAGTGTACTATTAGATGTCCCGAAGTACACATCTAATAGTGTACTATTAGATGTCCCGAAGTACACATCTAATAGTGTACTATTAGATGTCCCGAAGTACACATCTAATAGTGTACTATTAGATGTCCCGAAGTACACATCTAATAGTGTACTATTAGATGTCCCGAAGTACACATCTAATAGTGTACTATTAATACTAATTAACTTTGTGGAATATAATATAAACATTTAAAATCTCTATAGCTATCTTTTATTTGTCGGGATAGACGAACTCCCTAAAACTTTAAGTACATATGTTCACACTACTGTCTTCTATGACTTTTTTATAAAGGACCTTATTTTATTAAAATCTCAGACACTGGCTGCTTTATTAAATATGGCATGTAAGGCATCTATATTTATTATAAATCACCAATGCTATCCGCAGTTCATATATGGCTATCTTTTTTACTTGTATGTGGTTTTGGCACAGAACCCGGTGGCTCACTGCTGGTCGGAGCCGACACACCACAAGCGCAAATTCTGTACGGTGTGTCGCAAACGGCTCGATGAATTACCAGCTTTGCACTGTATGAGTAAGTATAACACATTCTTAAAAAACAACATTGTCATCTAAGTCGGCAACCAAGTTGGCAACTAAGTACACTATTAGTTAGAAGTACACTAACCACACTAGTGACGTCACTCCTGTATTACGAAGTGCTTTTAACAAAAACTAAATTGTTATTGAGACATCTTCCTGACATAATACTAAGCAGAAACATAACGTTAGGATTGTAGTGGTGCTTTATGTCATCTTTCTTTAGCGTGACGCGTAGTCCAGAGATACCAATTGACGCAATAATACTACTATATTATTATAGAAGTGACAGGAAAGCCATCGGCCTACATTCACAACAAATGCACAATAACCTCAGATCAAACCCGAGCAAGCATTATATTTCGAACCCGTCTCTTAACCAAACCGGCTAAAGATGGTAACCAAGGTGGTAACTGATGGTGGCTTCACACACGTGCAACAATGTCCTCCACTGAGTATACAGTGACACCTAAATATCCCCCTTACAAGTTCATTTATAGAGCCATCTTTTTTGGCCAAAGTTTTTTTCTTAATAGCAGCCTATCGTATAATGAAGGCACTGGATCAGTCGGGAGGCTAAATAGTTCCAATACAACAATGACATATGTACTCCACTTATTTTTACCCTAATGTACCCATTATAAAACAAATGTTTTCTGTTTCCTACATTTAGGTAAGGAGATCGTGAAGAATAAAAAGTAATAACACGTTTTTTTTAAGTACTTTGGCTAGAGTGTGTGTGCTAGTTAGGTTTTGATAACTATCGGATTGGAAAAACCATGGTTCTCATATTGTATCATCAATTAAAAAAACCGGTAGAAGAGAGAGAGCTTTCTGGTTTATGAAGCAAGTTAAACTGTTTTAAGTGACAATTGGACCAATTTACTAACCGTCTTACTACTGAAATTGATTCGATTTTGATTTTGTTTCTGATTCGAATGATTCTAATTTGTATTAATTTTAAAGACGTGGTTTCAGGGTCTTCGTCATTCTTATATCAAAAACTTGACAAAGATATAGAACCCAAATGCTCGCGACCCTTTACTTGCTGACTCATCACAAATTCCTGACTCAACAGGCTCTTCATCGCTAGTGAGATTGTAGGTACTGCTGCTAAGCATTTAGCCAATTTAAGATCTTTTGATGATTGATCTGATATTGCGATGCAGTGATATTGTCTAAATCTGATGTCATTTTAAGCACAATTTGATCGTCCTAAGTTCATTTACATCATAAAAATGATGACTAAAAAGGTATAATTTAATTTAATATTGTATTGCTTGAATGATGATATTGGTGAGGATGGACGCATGGATGTTTGTTTCTCTTTCACGCAAAAACAGCTGCTAGGGTCTGGATGAAGTATGACACAGAGATAGATTATAGTCTGGAATAGCATAGGCTACTTATTATTCCAAAAAATGTACTGTATCGGTGGATAGATTCACCACTCACGTAAGGAGGTAAATCTATTGCTGCTAACCGGGCACTTTGGGAATTAAAAATTGCTAAAATTTGGTAGTATATTGACAGTAAATAAAAAAGGTCGGCAAAAAGGAAAAGCACTGGAACAAAAAGGATATTGTTTGTATGGATGGATTGAAGACTGTAGGCTATAGATCGAGGGTCGAGGTCTGGCTCGCATACCCCTAACTCGAACTGGCCGTTGCAAAAAAGCCGACACTCCCATGTCTATATATCTATGAAGCTGTACTATTTGTAAAAAGTAACCAAAATCTATTTGTAAAGGTAAATAGACCAAGACGTCGAGATTTGACGTATTTGGTAGCCTCATGGACAACCATGTTAAATAAAAGCATATTTTGTATGGGTCCTAAGCTGTACAACAAATTACCACAAAAATTACTAGGTAAAGAGAATATAGATATCTTTAAAAAACATGTAAATTTATTATTATTAGACAAGCTTTATTACGGTATTACTGACTATCTTAATGACAAAGATTTGAAATAATTAAAAATATTATGTGTTTAAAATTGTTCTCTTGTATATTTAAATTTGACATGTAATATTGTACACCGTCTAGTACGGTATGTCACAGAGATCTGTACTTTAGAACTAAGACTTTTCTTGCAATACTTTGTATACCTGAGATAATAATAAACTATGTGAATCTCTCTAACTCCCTCAAACTGGCTATTGTTTTTATTACTTTGTTTTCATTGTTCAGTTTGCGAGTACTACGTGCATGGAGAATGCGTGGACTTCGCAGCCGCAGACTGCAAGGAGAATGCAACGTACTGCGCTGGCAGCGAGCCCCGCCATGTACATCACTGGCGTGAGGGCAATTTGCCGGCTAACTCCAAGTGTGCCGCCTGCCGCCGCGCGTGCTGGTCTGCTGAGTGCCTCACCGGCTACCGCTGCGAGTGGTGTGGCAGCACGGTACGTTGCACTCACTGTTGAATACCTATGTAGCTCTAGGAGCTACTTATAAAATTCCAAAGAATGAGGAGTGGGTTAGGTTTTTGATCTATATGTCAGTCAGTCAGTGATAAAAACGCCGATTTTTAAACGTTAATATCTTGATGACCGTTTAAGCTGTATTTATGACATTTGGGGTTCTAATAAAGAAACAGAAATTCAAGTATTTGTGTTAAATAGATTGAGTTATTAAGCGGTCAAAAGTGGCTCCACATGGGCCGTGTACGGCTGATGCGTCCTTTTTCTTGAACTTGGCTTGACACGCTGCCGCGTGTCTAGATGCTTCACAAGTTCCCCATACAGGGACTTAGCTGGTGCTAAGGGGTTTTTTACCTATTAAATTATTCTGTATTATTGTGAGCCAAGTAAAATGAAAAACTACATTTAGACAAAAAGGTTTGTTTGTAGTTATAACGATTATAAATTATATTTCACAATGTTATTAATAAAGTTTTGCTGACTAATAAATAGACTACTGAAGTTGCCTTCCCATCTCAAAGTACTTCCACGGCTCTTGGAGACTTGAACATCGACTATTGTCTTAACCTAAGCAACAAGTCTTAGGCCACATAAGTTTAGATAAGGTCTGTTAGCTTTTAATTCTAAATACACCAGTTTTCATACACAACACTCCTTGATACAATTTATCACGAAAAGTTTCGGATTTTCGGTGCCTACACAAAGACTGTTAATCCACGACATGCGTGTTTCCCCCACAGTGCCACGCAGGATGCCGTGCTTTAATCTCAGAAGAATGCAACTTTGGGATGCTGCAGCCGATTTTCTTACCACCTTCAGCAGTATCGATACCTCGGACCGAGGTCCCGATGGAGGCCATCATCGGGGTGCACGTGCGCCCGCCACCATTGCAGCGGGACTTCGGATGCCGTAAGTGTTCTGAAATGACCCAGTGGGCCCGACCCCGCACCGCTTGCCGTCACCTACATGTGCCACGCAATCGGCGAGCTTACTTAGTATAGGCCTCGCTTAGTAGTCCAATAGACAGGCACACACGGTCAGAACTCGCCTTTAAATACATTCTATCATATTTCGATTTTCGTCTCTTTGTACCTATTTTTGATCTATGATACTTTTTCTTTTACTAGTATGTTTGCCTCTAAACCTGGATTCGGAAGTAGTTTTGACCTTTTGAGATAGCTACCCACACTTTTGGCTCCCATCAGTACACTTTTTGCCTCCTAAATGACGACGCACAGTAGATAAGAACGACCGGAGCGGTCCTGATCGTGCGTGGCTGGGCGCGCCCGGCACTGGGGACTCTGGGCGGTGTAGGCGGACGTTAGGCGGTGTAGGGCGCTGGCACATGGCTCGTGGCGGCGCAGTGAGCGTGTGTGTTGGGGCAGCGCGCGCCGAGCCCGGCCGGGCGGGCGCGTGGGCGCCGGCGCGGCTCGTGACGCTGGCGCGCCGCCTGCTGCCCGCCGCCTGCAGCCCGCACGGTGGCGCCTCGCCCCCCTACTCGAGAGGTAACCCGCCGCTCCCACGCTCCCACGCTCCTACGCGCCCTCCCGCCCTCCGCCGTACTCTTACACACCCGCATATCCACTCTCAATACAAATGTACCCACTAGAGAATTCGCCTACTTTAGTGAATTCTGGTTAACATCCCTTACTTTACATGCTTACTTTATATGATTTCATATTCTTGATATATCTTAGAACATGATAAAAATTGCATAATCTCCAGTTGGTACACGTTTGAGCATGCGACTTGACTGACCTGTAAGTTGGTACACGTTTGAGCATGCGACTTGACTGACCTGTAAGTTGGTACACGTTTGAGCATGCGACTTGACTGACCTGTAAGTTGGTACACGTTTGAGCATGCGACTTGACTGACCTGTAAGTTGGTACACGTTTGAGCATGCGACTTGACTGACCTGTAACCTGTAAGCTCATATTTCAGTGAAGTTTTATTAGCTTTCGCTTTATAAGCAGTTTTATAAGCTTACACCTTCCTTCTAGATGCTGTACTATTATGTATATCTAGTTACACGTCTTCTTAAAAATCTACTGACGAGACGTACACAGGAGTTTTGAGATTCTAGATGAAAAATACTTTAAAAATTTTTTTTGAATATTCTGTTATATTAATAGATCTATACCGCCTTATTCACTAGACGTGTAAAATTTGATACCTCGCGATGCCTTAAAGTATATCAGAATCCGATACCGAAACCGCATAAAAATACATAGTATTTCATCACGGTGTTATTTTTAAAGTGATGCTTCTGGAACAACGAGTTGCAACTGTTCCTATTAATCTCAGACCTACGCTCATGACTATCAGCAATCTTCCAGCACTCTCGTAAGAAAGAGCAGTGGGACTTTGATGATAGCCAAAGTCCCACTGACTATCGAGTTTGTGTGAAATCTAAAACTCGATGCTTGATGCTTCCCATGACACGAGTTTATTGCTGTTGTCATCTTCTCAGGCCATTAACACAGAAATTCTTCGCAAAAGACATTAAAGGGACCACATTGAGTCCCAGTTGCCGAGTATTTACCGAACGAACCTTTATAGATGTGACACGTACGTCGTACTTCTTACTACCGGCCGTCACGAGGAACCGTTGGCATCACTTTTCACCTCTAATATCTCGGGAGTGGCCTTAACACCGAGCCCTGTGGAACACCACGCAATATAGGTACCCGAGTCTTGCAAGCCACGGTTATATAGATAATGCAACGGAGGTATGATAGAGTATTAAAAGCGTTGCCGATATCGAAAGAAAGAATGCTAGTTATCCAGCAGCTATATTAATGAAATTATTTGTAGATTTCCAGAGCCTGGAATAATTTCAACTAAAAGTAAATTAAAGTATTTTACCTTTTCATGTGTCAAAACTCAAACTAGAATGCTAACATTTAAGTTACGTTGTAAAGTTATTTATGAATAATAAAATTTTGCTAAAGCAGAAAATATGAGTAGAATTTCTTCTGTGTTAAATATCTCTTTAAAATCTAAAGCCACTTCTTTACAGTTTCACCTCTTTTCTGTGTATGCATGAACAAATGGACATGCGGCAACTAATTGCTTTATTTTGCCCGCATAACTACAACGTCACTGGCACCTGTGAATAACTGGCACCTTCTATAGATATACCACTCTCGATTCTGATTGCCACCAATTTTTTTGTCGATTTTCCGTTCATGAAACTACAAGATCCCAAAAAATTTAAGTCTACATTGGAAGTAAATAAATGTGAAAAAGAGATTTTAATAATTGTATATGTAGATATGTATATTATTTTGATAGTTGGTACTAAACAGCCTAGTTTAACACACTCATTACTTGCATTTGTTTTAGTGTTTTGTTTTTTTATTATTAATGTAATTTTATGTTTAAAAATATGCTCTATCGAATCTAATATAATCACCCTCTATAATCTCTACCTACTATGATTAATCAAGAAATGTATCAGAATACAAAAAAGTTTTCTGAACATTTTCCTACAAAAATTGTAAGGTCGTTTCTTTTGAATATTTCAATAAATTAGTATAATATTTAATAATGAACACTCGTTGCCTTTCGGAAAAAAATTACAATAAATAAAAATATTATTATATTTATACGATATTATACTTAAACGAAATTATATCTATATTTTTCTAGTCTAGTAAAAATAATACATACCTAATAATATATATATATTTATAAATCTATTACCTTTTTTATTTCCAAAGAACATTTTAAGTATTTCAGATACTCAAGTGAAATGTAATTTTTACACATTTTCATGTGCGTTAGCATGCAAATATACATACATAGGTATAACATGATTTATATTAAACACCATAATAATACCATAAATATCAATAATATAAATAAATAAACATTTATAAACATCTTAACCATTAATCATTAAATTATAATATTAAATCATTACTTCTCAAGTATCCCAGGAAAGTATATCAAAGAAAGGTAGAAACTTAAAATAAAACTAATGATAATTAATAAAATATATCGGTAATAATTATGTACATATATGTAGTAAGGTGTATATATAGGCAAATATGAAATCAAAGTACTCTTTTGTAGTGTAGGAACCACTACTTGAGGTTTGAATACAAAAAGTCGCATGGAACATTCTTCAAATATCTGCAGCATTTTGTTATAAATAAGTCTTTGTACTTCACATAAAAAAATTGTGACAAACAAATCAGTAACGAAAATTGTACATAAGACTAGATCACGTAATTCACCATTCATTTCAAGATCAAATATCACACACATTATTACAGGACGTATGTTAGAGAAAGGTGAGGTGAAACCTTAGGAGTGTTACGTGTAGACGACAAATAGTTGTTCAAAAAAAACGCTTCTCCTAATGTAGGTACGTTCACATTTCTGAACAACACATTATGAGTTTTCATGTCAATTTCTGTAAATTATTTTATTTTTTTATGCAGACCATTTCAGAAATATGTGGACATTCCATCAACATCCAAGGCATTGATTAAATCATGAACAATTTACATTATTATCAAGTTTAAATTTTCAGTTTCAAAATAAGATTGCCGTATAAGTGCTAACAATTTACATTGTGTTAGATTTTATGTTACCTATAGTTTGATTCATGTCAGCCCTTTATCATACGAAATATTAGCTTTATCGGTGGACTATCAAGTTTAAATTTTCAGTTTCAAAATAAGATTGCCGTATAAGTGCTAACAATTTTTTTAAATTTCATTTTATATGAAATTTCAGAAAATTGTTAGCACTTTGCGTTCACAGGTTTAACTATACGACCCTAAAATATGACCACACCTTTCTGTAACATACGTCCGGTACATTACGTGGTCTAGTGTTATGTATAATTTTCGTTACTGATTTGTTTGTCACCATTTTTTTATGTGAAGTACAAAGATTTATTTATAACAAAATGCTGCAGATATTTGATCAATGTCCCATGCGACTTTTTACAAATTCTATCTATAAAATAATATTAGGTTTACTAATATTAAATTTATTATTATGACTTTTTTTCCCCGTCCATAGTATATTGTCTACATTTACTCTGTCACCCCTGTCTTGTAGTTGAGTGAATCCTTCAGTCAATTAACTATTGTTCACCACTCTCTCACACACCTTCGAAGCCGGCCAGCCCAAGAATACTCATGATGCAGTATTCCAACGGCACCAAGGTAACAGGCGGACAAATCAGATAATAACATATATCGTATGTATATATGCTTAAGTATCCAATGCTGCTTTTTTGTAGGATGTCGTTATTTAAAACTATTGTTGCCAAGCAAGAAACGTGTATTTATATTAAAGTTTGTATATTCTCCAAGTTATTTTTTTTATTGTACAAGTAGTTCTACATCATATGATTTCTATACAAGTTTCTATTAGAAATCGTTTCTTCACCCCCTTCAAGTTATTCATAACCTACGATCTGCAGTTTTTCACAACGGACAATTAATAGTTTAAGCTTAATATAATTATATGAAATTACATCTCTAATAAGAACATGAATGTCTACTAATTTCTGACCCTGTATCGCGCAATGAAAGGTCTAGCGCTGGTTTATCAACCTTAACCGTTAGGTCCCGCGCTGCATAGCATGACGTGCTAAGATGGTCGGACAAAACTTTTGAACCATTGCGATGAAACTTGGTATGTAGATACCTGGATTAACATATAGGCTACTTTTTATCCCGATATTCCCACGGGATCGGGACTTACGCGGGTGAAATCACGGAGCACTGCTAGTAAACAATAATTTTAGCTCCGTTTAAACCATAGCATATAAGGAAATATGGTTTTAAATAATGACATCCTAAAATAGGTATATGTATATGATAATGATAAATATATGTTGGTATGGAATATTGTCTTCAGATGTATCACACAAATTAATGTCAGTAGTCACATTATTGTTAGAAATAATTTCCTGTACATGAAGATGTTAAACGTAAACAAATATTATTAGTCGTTTATTAAGAGGCGTAATAATAGTTTTAATAATCCAAAACATCTTACTGTATGGTAAATGTAAAAATAAAACATGTATATGTTACGGACCAAGTGATTAATAGGGCATTATTCATAATATTCAAATAGTCTGAAAATGCCCAATATGAGTGGGCAATATAATAAACCAATTAAAATAAACAAATTGACCTAGCTGTATGAATAATGTGTTTTATTCATTTGTTTTGATGGTAACATTTAAATATTTTATAGTATTATAAAATCAATATGGTAGATAAAAAGTGTGAGAACGAATACTGTTTATGTAGAAAACCATAAAAAACCAGTAGGTATTCGTTTTTAAGCTTAGTTAGACTTTTGTTTAATGAGAAAAACCTGAACACTTGTGTGCTTTTAGTTGGTTTGATGTCGACATACCACTTTACCGTTAGCCCTGGTGAGGCGATGATACGTCGTTGTTACTTTGATAGCGTTTTGGCTTACACGGTTTTTTTATTGCAATAACTACATCTGTCACATATACACTATTTTTACAACCACATCGACTGTATTCTTGACCTCTTTCTCTTGACGTTATTCTAACACATACAGAGTCACCGCAACAATAGGTTGCTTTGTCAAATGTAAAATTATTAAAAGAAAAATTGATAATTCATATATATATATATATGCCTGTGTTGATCTATAACCAGCCGTTTTCAAATGGTTTGAGCTTTATGAGAAGAAATCATAATATCATTCTACTACATATTAATTTTTAAAGTAATACTAATCATAGCACACTTTACCGAACTTTCGTATTATTTTTCCATTCGATATAATTATAAACAATATATACCATCCAAATTTATTAGCTTTTTAATTTTAGACTGAATAGAAAACCACTGTGCTCTATAGCAGCGCGTGTTTGTAAATGATCATGATCCTTCTAGGTAGGCTCTTGGTCTTAGCCTGCCTGATGTACATTTATTATCACATAGCCTAACAGTTAAATGGCAAAATTCACAATGGCCGGCAATGTGATAAATATTGATGTTTATATAAGTATTAATAACATAGCCCCATTTTACTTGTCATTATTCATATTGCCCGGGCATTATAAATAGTACAATGTTTAATCACTTGGCTCATAACATATAAAGTATATAAATAATAAAAATTGTTATTGTAAATCTACATACTTATTTTGCCTGCGTTTAGCAGTTTTGCTTTCTATGAGTGCTGGACTAAACATTCCCGATATCCGCTTTAAATAATATTTCACCACAAAACTTAAAAGATTTTTTGAAACTGTAAACTACCAGTTTATTTACAGCATTTGTGAGTTAAATAAACCTGTATGACTTGGCTGTAACTGATCCCTGTGACGTCACAAGACCCAAATTCTTGTTTCTTCACAAATTATTATTGAACTATAACTATAATTTTCGGGTATGGGGGGGCGATCGGGGGTGTGTATGTGAGCGATATGGGTGTTGCAGCTCGCAGCGTCAGCGAGGAGTTCAGCTCGGGCTGCGAGGGTCGCTCGGGTTCGGGCGGCGGCTCCACTGGCGCGCCCGCGGACCAGGACCACCGCCCTGACCATAAACAACATCGGGATCGTACGCCTGATGATAGAGATGAAGGTAAGAAATCTATTAATTTCAATATTGATAGCAATAATGTTAAAATGTCGAGAAGAAAAATTAGTATTATAGGAAGCAATATGAACAATGGTGTTCATCCAACGATTCCCTGCCACTCAGATTGTAATCTGTCCATCTAATGGGCTGCTACTTTCCAGTTCTTGTTCGCCATTCTTTTCTTCCCCAACGGTAGCCGGTGCTTCGGAACTGTCCGGGCAGAAGCGACAAAAGACAGGTCGTTGTAGTTAGATGTCGTTAAAAAGCCTTCGATTTCTCCATGGATATATAATAGACAATGATGATGTTTTTTGTCGAATTAAGGCTTATGCCGTTTACGTTTACTCTAATTTAGTAAAATCTTTGGGTAAACTATTTCATTTAGCCACTGTTTTGGCTAGAATCGCTGCGCTGTCTGCAAATACACGAGAAAGTCTGCTACATAAATCGTAGATGTAATTTAAAAACTTGTCATAAATAGGTGCTTCAAGAATTTTATATCGGTATCTACCTGATATAAAAGTCTTTAAGGCTTGCAATTTAATGGTGACCGATGCGATAGTCAATTTACAACAAGTAGGTAAGTATTTCTTCATTGTCGCATCGGAGAATTTTAAAACGGTTTTGAAACGAATAACTTTGTATCATCATATTATATGTGTAATTCGGGACTTAATTACGATAATATTTAAAAGATACAATCTTTCTTTCCTCTTGGTTACCCGACGTTTCGATCGAATTGCACCGGTCGTGGTCACGAGGGGACAGTCCACACAAGTCCCGAATTACACATATATATGTATCAAAGTAGCGAAAGTTTAAAAACAATTTTGTATCATCAGATCATCTTATGTTCAATTATCTATTACCAGATTACCATTAATTAGATTGCTAAAATACATTATATATCCTAGGTTTAAGGCATTAGCTTCATATAGATCTTCTGTAAGCAACTTCTGAGATACCCAGTCATTAAGCATCTCTCATAAAATATATGACTGTGTACAATCAATAACTATCTGTTCTGTAAAACAGTTAAGCGGCGGTAGCGTAATGGCTAAGGCGTCGGACTTGCGATCAAGTGGTTGCGAACCCCACCCAGTGCACTATCGGCGTGAACTCACTCCTAACAAGCATTTAGCTTAGCTGGAGGGGTTAACAAGAATACTAGTAATGTGTGACCCACGTTGCTAGTATTCTTTTTTAAGTAAAAAAAAAAAAAAAACGAAGACTGTACTTGTAAGAACTGTAATTGTATAACTGTACTTGTAAGAACAATAACAATGAATTCTTTAAAATAGTATTCGCCTTTAAAAAATTATGTATTAGGTACGTCAAATCTTTGTAGTAGTGGGAGTCTGAAAACAACTGACTGGCCTGTTGGCCTAGTGGTTAGTGACCCTGACTGCTATGCCATAGGTCGTGGGTTCGATTCCCATCCGAGTCTGGGTGTTCTTTGTGCCCGTTCTTTGTATGTTTGTAAAGTCCCCCGCGGCACAGGAGTAATTCCTAATGCGGGAGTTGTCTTTTATAAAAAAAAATATTCACTTATACGGTCTACGAAAGGCTTTTTGAAGGAACTGTATTAATTAAGACAGTTCTATACATCCGTACTGGTAGGTAATGTGTCTTGCAGTTTACTAAATAATCACTGGTTATGTCAAACAGAAGTAGTAAAGGTGTACGACGGTGAAGCTGCATGGTCGCGACGGTTGTACCGGCCTGTCGTGGTGGGACGGAACTGGAACGAACGCGAGCTGGTCTCCGCCGCCTTACGCGCCTTCCACGTGGCGCGTGACCCAGACCTCTTCGAGCTGACTGACGCACTCGCCGGCGAAGAACCGCCTCTACACGACCCCACTCCACTCGCTCGAGTCACACGGCTTCCGAACAAAAGACCTGCGCTCTTCTTGCGCTTCAAGTAAGATTTTATCACTTACTGTCTCATAAAATAGTTATGTTATAAAACCATTACATACACGTTCGGAGACAGTATACATATCTCTGTGACTTGCTCGGTGTTTTCATTTGTCATTGTTGTTGATCCTGGTATTGGCGATTCACAGCAGGTTCATCTTATTCCATAAAGGTAATTTAATGTTAGGTACCACAACGTAACACACTGCTTTCATTCAACACAACGCAATACTATAAACGTTTGTCATTGAATCGTGTTGTGAATGTATAAATATGTGTACCTTCGAAAATCAGAGATGTACTTAGTAGGGTGTGTTACAATAAGAAAGAGAAAAAGATTTTTTAGGCTCTTCTAGGCTAACTACTAGGCTCCTTTCTTGAAGTATTTTAAAATGTTTACTTATACGTATCCGTCATAAAGGCTAGTTTTTTGGATAAATCTGTATGTTAATCAAGCTTAACTCGCCTTTAAAGCCAGTTAGACAAAAAAAAGTATTTTAGGAAAAAAAAGTATTCGGTATTGTTGGAGAATTGTACTTTACATAGGTATACCATTCCCAAACAAGAGGAGAAGAAGGCGAATAAAGGAAAGACAAATTGACTTTTTAGTAGCAAAGTATCACTGTACATGTACGTCTTTGTTAGTTGTTTCTTAAATATTTGAAACCCTATAACAATATTGATTTGTGGTCAGACTTTGACAATCGTTTCAGGATATTTAATATGACATCGTTTGTATCCAGGGAACCGGAATCCGGTGGGGGTGAAGTGAGGGTGTACCCTGGGCGCGTGGCAGGCGCAGGGGAAACCTTCGTGACGGTATCATGTTGCGGCGATGATGCCGTCGCGGATCTCATGGCCGCTGCGCTCGAGCGCTTCGGCCTTGACCCTGCACAAGCTGTACAGGACTTCCGCTGCTCTGAGATCTTGCTCGACCGCGGTGGTAAGATAGCACATAAGCTCACATAACTGTTTAAAAACTTCGGAGAACCTCTCTGACCTGATTATACTTAACTTCTTTTATCAATTGACAAAGTTGAAGGACCATTTCTTCAAGACCATCTTGTCATCTTTATACAGGAAAGTTGTACTACTCGAAACTTTTGTCTAGGAATTAATTGATAAGCATAATTCTCATCTTTCATGGTTTTATTAGCAACAGGTCTACGTGGTTGGTTTTTTTAAATAATTAAGCACTGTAATACCTAATAGGTGGTGTTTTAAGATGAGCGTTCCGACATAATATAATTTAGGGTGCTGGGTAAAATGCTCCTTCTCTTCGGGGCCGATAAATTTCATTGCGTACTTTATTTCAAACCTTTATTTTATTTGCATCTCCAGCTTTTCCATCAGCTATATTAACCCACTGACGGTTGACAAGTCTTTTGAATTCATCTTCTCACCTGTTGACTCAGTAAAAGTCAATTACGTTCTTCCACTAACGTTTTTTTAATGACATTTTGAGCGGGAATCATTTGGTTTAGCCTGTAGATCCCCCAAATCTATTTATACGCTTTCAGCCCATACCCTTTCCAGTTCGTCATGTAGATCAATTTTGCCTCTCTGGATTCCCATTTCTCTGGAAGTAAAGTTTTCCTCTCTGGACTCTTCAAAGCCGAAATGACTTCTTATCTGCAATACTTTCCTCGAATGCCAAATTCTATGATGTTTTATATTAAGTATTATGTTCTTCCTTCATCCTAAGTTAATAAACGAATTTTATTTGTTCGTCTGCAGTGTCAGAACGCGTGCTAGAAGAAGAAGAGCGGCCGTGGCGCATTGTGGTGCGGCTGGCGCGCGAGTCCGTGCGGCGCATGGAGCTCGCGCGCTTCTACCTGCAGCCGCGCCGCGACCCGCACGGGCCCACGCTCGCCCTCTTCGTTGCCATGCTACCGCCTGGCCTGTCCGAAAGGAACTACGAAAACATTCTGGTGGAGTTCCTGGGCACCGGTTTGTATTATTTGCTGCTATTTTGTTTCAGAGACAAGACCATGGTATCCCTTAGCGGTGAGCAGTGAGCATACCAAAGAACTAGGTGAAGCCATTCTGGCTTGTATTAATTCGCTTCCTATCCTTATTCAATTTAGAAATTGCTTTGGACTTGTGTCCACACCAGTTTCTAAATTGTAAGCCCTTGAACTCTCTGGAAGCCTATAATATGTCTTAATTTTCGCTTGCGGACAAGACATAGGGCTCAACATTTCCTCGGTGGAAGTACTTCATCCTTATCAAACGAATGTTTGTCGTTGTACAGAGAACAAGTTCACGTCTATCGGACCCATCTACTACGAGTACGGGTCCATGGTGATCACGTACGAGGACGCTAGCAAGGCGGTGCGGGCCCTCTACGCGCTCAGAGAGGCCAAATATGAAGATAAGCATTTATTAGGTGAGTACGCTCCTACTTTTTATGAATTGTAATTATTTAGTTCCATCCAGAAGCAGATCCAATGTCCAATTGCTGGATTCATCAAAATAAGAAACGAATGTATATATTACACAAAATTTTCACAAAATATATTACACACATTATCCTTTCTAAGATATAGAATCAATAGGCAAGAGTTATCGGTAAGTACTGAACAGCATTGTAAAAAAATATCAATCTGAAAATACAATACGGTACTTGACTGACAAGTCAAATCATTTCCTCTTTGTTAAATGACAGAACGGTACGTTCTATAGAAATTAGTATGAAATAACTATTTGACCTATCATTAAATCCTTTTCTTTTAATGATCGGATTTACATTTAAAAATAAAAACAAATGTGAAAATAATAACGAATAATTTTTTTCGTTGTGTAAATTGGTTGAATGATGATTGTTGAAGATGTCTCTACTACCCGTGCGATGCCGGGGCTGGTTGCTAGTAATCTAATAAAGATATTGTGAAATTTTGGCATATTTAGGTAATAGAATATCCTTTATTGTACACCATTAATAAAGTACAGTTGAAATAATAATTATCTTACAAATAATCAGAGTACAATGGGCGGTCTTATCAAGATAAGTAAGTTGGAAAAACTCCTACCATCTGAGAACTATCCTGGGGATATTATGAGCTTATTCCTCTTTAAAAGTTCTAATAAAAGTTTGTAAATTCGCCTGTATGGAAATGGGAGAGAAGTACTAATTCCACAGGGACTCAGCCACGGGCGGACAGCTAGTGAGAAAATATATGCAAACCGAATACGGGGGTAACAAGAACGTTCGCTAATACTACGAACTTTCATTTGTTTCTCGTGAGTAGGTACCTACCCACGGGATCGGCGTGCGTGCCGCACTACTACAGTTTCTAATAAAATTTTAATACAAATGTTTTTTCGACTAGTAATGTTACTACCGAGCATCGAGCCCTCGATGGTTCCCGTCGGCGTAAAACCCCTCCTGGTGTTTGTCAACGTCAAGTCGGGCGGCTGTCAGGGGCTCGAGCTCATCTCCTCCTTCCGCAAACTCCTCAACCCCTACCAGGTCTTTGATCTCGAGAACGGAGGTCCGCTGCCTGGGTAAGCATAATAAACACTTTCATGCATTAAAAATGTTCACCACTGAATTTTATAGAAATTGAGTTTACGAATAACTGTCAGATGACAGACACAGGCAAATGTTTTCGAGATGCCACGTGCGTCTGTTGTTATAGGGGTACCATCAGGGTTGCTACCTTTTGTGAACAAAAAATAGTATTTTTTCAATACGTTACCTACTTTCCTAATAGTGCGTATTAGTCTGGAATTCTCGTGCTGTAATGATTTCCAGTAACGCAACTGTTGAATGAGCGATAAATACGTTGTGTTTTTCCTGCTGCTTTTCTTTCCTAAAATATATAGTACAATTCACTGAAATATATAATATGTATACGTGGCAACTGGTGGCAACCCTATATACAATACTGCTTATTTAAAGAAGATGAATATTACAGAAATTAACGTTCACATAGAAAATCCACGCTAGGAAAACCACCAAATTCACTTTAGTTTTATTAAAATTCTATCACCACTTAAAATTTTCTTTACTACCGTTTGGCAGTCTGTACGTCTTTCGGCACATTCCCAACTACAAGATCTTGGTGTGCGGCGGAGACGGCACCATTGGCTGGGTGCTGCAGTGCCTCGACAATGTCGGCCAGGACTCGCAGTGCTCCAACCCACCCTGCGCCATCGTGCCTCTTGGCACTGGTAACTATCTGTCTTTGTAAACTCATTTTCAAATTGCAACATATCCTTTTTGGTCACCAAGGTACTATCGTACAATACTGCCCAAATACGTGTTCTCTAATTTTACATGCTTTCAAGAATATTACACAGAGCAAAAACAAATGAGTCAGACGAAATTCCAAAATGTTATAAATAAAAAAAAAACCTGCCTAATTGCCATTAGAAATAAATAGATAAAGTATTTTGATATAATTAAAAAACCAAATACGTCGGTCTGTCTACTGAAATCCAAAACATACATAGTAGGAGGAGCAATGTACTACAAATCAAAATATTTTGCAATTTTTTTATCTAAATGCCAATAAAATTATTTACTGTTCACTGTAAAGCTTATTTTGAATGTTATTCTGTAAAGGAACCTCTTTGTAGTCGAGGTCCTTAGATAAAAGTACCGAGTAAGTAAAAAAAAAAATACTTCTAGGTAACGACTTAGCGCGCACACTCCGCTGGGGCTCCGGGTACACAGGCTGCGAAGACCCGCTATCACTGCTCCGTGACGTCATAGACGCCGAAGAGATCCGCCTCGACCGCTGGACCGTCGTCTTCCATCCCGAAGATAAACAGGATGAGCCGAAAGAATTGTCCAAACAACTTCCTGGTTAGTAATGCCCTTTAACTGTAATTAGACAAGAAGAATAACCTTAACAGTTTTAATGAGACGAGATGCTCTCTTACTAAAACATTTTGAGTTAAAAAAACAAATTTGCCCTAAGGGGATGACAAAACAAATTGTGCCCCCCTGTGGGCTAAAAGCTGGGTTCGCCTATGGACTTGTATATCGCCGCTAATAAAACGTCATCATTCATCAATTTTTTTTCATTATAATAAGTTCTAGTAGGGGGCTCGTGGCTAAGTGGTAACCGAGTAGGTTAGCACATTGCAAAGATTAAGTAATACTAGACAGGTAAGTTTTAGGATGGGTGACCTTTCTTAACACATCGAGACCCCTCCGGGCCTCGGAGAGCACGTCAAGCCGTCGGACACGGTTGCCATACGAACATCTGTGGCATTCGTTGCGGGTAGTTGGAGCCCTAAGAATCCGATAACCTGGTCTAACTACAGAACTTCTATATCGCCTAGTACTTAGGTTGTGGTGGTCTGATGGCAGTTGCTTCACGTAAAATATCGAAGTTCGACCGTATCGTAGTTAGGGAAAAGGCGCGGAGGAAGATGAATAGGCTCTAGTAAACCGTGACATGGGTTAGTTCCAGGCATCTTTTTATATCTAACAGTTAAAACCATGACCACTGTAGTGTTGACTAATGTGATGACATTCCAGCGTCTGTGACCACAGGGTCGCAGAGCGAGGACAACTCACAGATTCTAGTGATGAACAACTACTTCGGCATCGGGATTGACGCCGACCTGTGCTTAGACTTCCATAACGCTCGTGAAGAGAATCCCAATAAATTTAATAGCAGGTAATGTACCAATATGACACATTTATTTGGATGAAGATAGTAGAACAGTCTTCTTAAATAGTATCGAAATCATAGCATATCTGCCAAAAGGGGCGTTCAAGTGTTAAATCTATATAAATTAAAATTAAATTATGTTCATTGGTAAGAACGTCATTTAAGAATAGCTGGAAGGATTTTGCTAACTTTATAAAATATCCTTAATATTAGAAAGTACTTAGGTGTTTATACAAAAAAAATAAAAGATTTCCTGAAACTTTTAAAAATTTGCAATTGAATTAATTTTCAACTTAAAATGATTGCAAATTTGTTAAAAATCGAAAGGACAACGTCTGTGGGGAGATTGTGTAATTAATTACACAATCTTCTTTCTTAAAGAAGTCCATAATGGTGTTATAAATTGTCTGTGTAAATGAACTGTTGTGTGTTTGTTAGACTCCGTAACAAAGGTGTGTACGTGAAGATGGGTCTGCGCAAGATGGTGGGTCGCAAGATGTGCAAGGACCTGCACAAAGCCATCAGACTGGAGGTGGACGGCAAACTCGTCGAACTGCCGGCGCTCGAGGGCATCATCATATTGAATATACTCAGGTAATATTGACGGAAGATATACGAAACTTCCACTGTCTTAGTAAAGTAATATAAGCAAAAAAGTATAAGGTGTTTTCGTATTTCGAGTAATTTTAACATTATCTGTTTATGGTCGATTAATGCCCGGTTCCTATAATTAAGTTTTGCTTACGGACGGTAAAATTTCGTTGAATTTTCAATGAAAATTTTACCGTTCGTAAGCAAAACGAATCGTTTCTTGATTATGGGAACCGGGCATTAGTAATCTAAATCATCATTTTCTACGCATTTATTCACCTTCATGAAACGCTCCAAAATATGTGAAAATAGACCAAAAATATAAATATAATAATAGACGTGTCAAATTTATTTTCATACTTGTTTCACATGATTCATTCGGTTTACAAATGAGTAGAAATGGTATGTATTTTACTTATAATTTGCTTCTTATGTAGAAAGTATTTCTATGAAACTTATGAGTGACTTATGAGTTCGGACTAGCTGAAAATTAGGAAATGGTATACTCAATCTGTGATTTCTCTATCGTAACAATGGGTGCAAGAGGTCTATTTACAAATGAATCGAAATATAATTTACAAAATGTACACCTCAATTTTTCATTGTGTAACTGAATGCTATATGACAGCTGGGGTTCCGGTGCGAACCCGTGGGGTCCAGAGAAGGACGACCAGTTCAGCAAGCCCAACCACTGGGACGGCATGCTGGAGATCGTCGGCGTGACCGGAGTGGTGCACCTCGGACAGATCCAGTCAGGACTCCGCGGCGCCATGCGAATAGCGCAGGTAAACAACCACACTCTAACGATGGATAAGTCGAACAGATCATTTTAATTATGTATATATACAGGAATTAACGCGATCACGAAATTCAGAGGCATGTAATACCTGTTTCGTGATCGCGATATTTCATGGAATGCGAAAGTTAATATACTTATAGATCATTTTAACTTCTATTCTACAAACAAATTCTTTACGGGAGATTATTTAGAAGAGCTCCTTGTTTAGCAAGATGTGATCATGAAAAGTCGACTCCAGTATTAAGGATTTACTGCTATTTTGCGAGGTTTATACAGACCTACAAATTAAGAGTTCGTGGTATTTTATCATTTAATTTGAATGTAAATGATGTCATTTTTATGACACTAGCCGCGCCTCGCGGTTTTATCCGCCTAAGTCCCGATGTCGTAGGAATATTGTAATAGAAAGTAGCCTATGTGTTAGTCCAGATGTCCACCTATCTACATACCAAGTTTCATCGCAACCGGTTCAGTAGTTTTTGCGTGAAAGAGAAACAAACATCCATACATCCTCACAAACTTCAACCTGAAAATCAAAAAGTCTTCACTAACAAAATAATAATACCGATGGCATAAACCCGAACTAAAATAAAATTAAAACGAAA
Source organism: Callimorpha dominula (assembly GCA_949752705.1). Lineage (NCBI taxonomy): Eukaryota > Metazoa > Arthropoda > Insecta > Lepidoptera > Erebidae > Callimorpha > Callimorpha dominula. The sequence continues at coordinate 20,304,303 of OX457002.1, read as the reverse complement.
CGAAATTAAAAGATAATGAACGAACATTGGGCCGCTATATACATAACATTATCAATCAAATCAATCAGCCTATCATAGTCCACTGCTGGACATAGGCCTCTTCCAATGTGCGCCACAGCACCCGGTCCTCCGCCTTCCGCATCCAGTCTATCCCTGCTACTTTCTTCAGGTCGTCGGTTCGTCTGTCTGGGGGGCGTCCTACCTATAACATCAAGTAAAATATAATAGTTGTAGATAATAAAATATGAGACCGATAACTACAACTTCCTTAGCTCCTGTATAAAAAAATCTAGTGACATAAATAAACCTTCATCATGCATCAGACTAAAGGGTTTCAGTTCCTCTGCAAACTACCGTGTTGGGGAGAGAGGTTTTTCCAATCGTGTACAATATTAGCAGTTTGTCTTTTCACCTACATTATCTTTCGGCCTGTTCACAAGGGTGGGCACATCAAGATCAACCTGAAGAGCGAGATCCCGGTGCAGGTGGATGGAGAGCCGTGGGTGGCCGCGCCTAGCGAAGTGGTCGTGCTCAAGTCAGCGCTCAAGGTACATACTAAGTACACCAAGTTACAGTGATTTCACGCCTTTACGAGACTTGGTTAGTTAAGTAATATATGCACAAAGGACCAAAATGTTCGTACCTTTTCTATTCGCTACAAGTCCCAACAAAGCTCATTATCAGTTTAAGATATTATATTCGTTTTCGTCGATATGGGAGAGAATGGAATGATAAAGGACCTTTAATCTCGTATAGTTAGGTAATTAATTAACTCTGGATTGTTTATGGTACATAATGAAATTTGCGTTTTGAATTATTTAATATTTTCATATTTGCCCCTGATATGAGAATTGGAATAAATTTGGTTTTATATTACGTAGTTAAAATCTACCCTTCGTAGATGTCAATTTCTTAAAATAATCCCTAAAAAACAAAATGTGTGCACACAAAAGCAACAAGTTGATTGCCTATAAAGTTTGGTCGTACTCTAAATTTTATTCCACATAGAATCTGCTCACTAGCAATGGATGCATGCAAGTTAATAATCGATTTGAAACTTCTCTGAATACAAAAGTGAACGAAACCAGTAGAAATATATAGGTAACGGGTTTTCAACATATTTTAACAAGTTTTACGGGTAATATAGAAAGGGTTATAAAATGGTTCTCGTAATGGCATAAGAACTTATTTTGTATTCAGTAATAAATTGAGCATTTAAAATACTAGTCAAGTCTCGTAGAACGTTCATATTTCAATGTTTGCATGTGCTCGCTTGTGCCCGAGCCGGGTCTAAATTTATTAATGCTTACTTACTATTTGGATTTATTCAACTAAAACCGTATTTGATATAAAAGTTCCGCTTGGTCAATCGACCAAAATACACTCCGTTTATTATTTTAAATAATTGATAATTTCATGTATTTTATCTACATCATACAACTGCTTTTCGCTTAACAAATGAACACAAGCCTTTTGCTAATTTTTTAAATAAATTATTTTGTTGGCGATACGTAGATCAAGCGGAATTTTGTGTTAATAACGATATACCGTCCCGAGTCACGTAACGCCCGAGCACTCAAACTCCACTCAGCACCGATGTTACCACTAGTTCATACAAGGCCGCGGTTTCACCGCACCACGCTCTGACGTCACAACGTCGACGCAGTCGGTGAAACCGCGACTGCAACACGCCCGACGAATGACCACCTACGTACACCTGACATGTTATTATGGCTATGACCTCACACGCGGCCAGTATTACTACTTTCAATATATCGGGCACGACAATCGGAGCTATTATTTCGATTGCTTTATAAATAGTCTTCGAATCTGCCACATTAAGTACAAGCACAAAGGTGAGGCGTCAGGTGTACGTGGGGCGGGCGGGTGCGGCGGGCGGGGCGGGGCAGGGCGGGCGGTGACGTGCGTGTGTGGCAGGCGACGATGCTGAAGAAAATCAAGCGCGGGTCCGGCGCCGGCGCGTCGTCGGCGGCGACAGGTCCCTGACCGCCGCGCGCGCCCCGCCCCGCCGCTGCCAGTCGCGCCCCATCCGCAGGCCACCATGCTGAAGAAGCGCGGCAAGGTGCGACGCCGCAACACGGAGCCCAGCATGCCGCGCTCGCCCGACCGCGCCGAACGCGCCGAGCGGGCCGAGCGAGCAGAGCGTCCCGAGCGCCCCGACCGCGCCGAGCGCGAGCGCGCCGAGCGGGAAAGGGCCGAGTCTCGGTCGCGCGACTCCTGAATCTGGCTAAGCGAGCGCCTCATCTAACGCGGGCGCCCGCCTCGGGCTCAAGGCGGGCGCGCGCTCCGGGCGCTCGCCGCGGACAAGCCGCGCTGCTCGCGGGCTATGTACGAGTATACCAGTCTCCATACACTACACCCCCGCGAAGACACACGTTTCATGTACATAAATTATTAACAGAAAAAATATATAAACCTAATATAAAAAAAATAAAAATTATAGTCTAGTCTTGTTGTTTTATTTAGTGATTGAGTTTAATTTTTAATTGTATGTAATATAAAAAATAAATTATCTCGACATAGTATATATCACGCTCGCGTTTCTGTTCATCCCTTTGTGATGTCCCTGTTGAATAAACGCGTTGCGTCGTTTGACACTGGTGGCAAAAAAATATAACGTACATCGTGACAAATCTGTAATTACCGAATGCATTTAATAGTTGTCTTAACTGATAGTCATGACGCTTTCGTGATCATAAAAGATTTATATGAAGTAGTCGATAATCGTCATTAATACATCAGCGAAATTTGTACGATGTATATATGTACTTCAATAGTTCTATAGATATGACCCCGAAAGTAAAAGTACAATGTCGCATCGCGTAAACGGAGTGGCGGTGATAGTGTACTGACCGTTTGCAATGCCTTCGAAATAGGTGTTCATATCAGCTTAACAAATTTAACACCTCCAGATTGACCAACAAAATCGTGCCATCTGGAGATGATCTGGACTAAAGGTTTTGAGGACCCTTGGTACTTTCCTGATAGGAGTTCTCCATTTTCTACTACGAAGTGTAACTTTGGCGCCCCATTTGTGCATCTCGAACCTATTAAGAATGCGTTGGTCGACAAATCGAATTTTTCACTGAAAGTGGTTAATGTTCGTATAAATGATATCTCGAATTTGTGATAAAACGTTAATCTGTGGATTTATTAATTTCAACATGTCACGAATTTACTTTGATGATTTTACACGTATTTAATAAGTCACGTTTTAATTTTGAAATAGATACGTGTTAAATAAGTGCCGTTCGTAAAATAACGAATATATGCAGGCATATAATTTTTAAATAACTTTTTACTTTGCTATGTTGTTTCCTAACAATTAAGTTTAACATTTTAAGCTCTGTCAGGAACTTTTTTCAAATAAAGAACGACTAGCGCATTCTTAAGCCCATGTTAAAGTTGTAGTCACTTTCAAAAATTTTCAAAAAGGTCTCCGGCTTAGGAATTACATCAGGTTTCTTCTGTCTACATTTTTATATTCACTACGACCATATTAAAAAAAATGTTTATGATGCGATTTATAGCTTAGGCTGTGAATGTGTTGAGTGCAAGTTATGAATGATTGTTGTAAGAATACAAACGTTTGGAGAAAATACTTGTTAGCTGAGTCATTGTAAAGCTAAGTATCTAGTTCTTGGACAGTTTGTAGTACGCATGAGTGTATATAAAGAAAATATTTCTTTCTGTACATGATACTTCTTATTTTAATTAACACAATAATTAATATACTGGATGCAGTATATGGCGTCATCTATCCATTCTAGGACATGAATAGTGGATACCATTAATATAACATAAAGGCGAAAATAAAAAGAGCTACTCACTGTTGGACAAATTGTAAAGCAAAATAATAGGAAAATATAAAATAGAAGTATGTACAATTATATATTAAAATTTTTATCTTTTTATTTATGAAAAAAAACTTTAATGTACCTATCCATACATTACCTAATAGCCACCACGGAATAATAAACACAAGAGAAAATGCCCCTATCATTAGATTATAGGGGCCCCGTGTCGCCAAACGCATACATTTGCAAATGAATAAGCTTATTGGTACTATAGTGGTCGTTGAACGCGCTCCATATAGTGTTACCGCGAGTGACCATTTCTCTTACTTTTATTCTTCCGTGAGTTACACAATAGAATTATTAAAAAGTTGTATATACCTGTCATAGAGTCATATCCTAAAGAAGTTTATATTAGCTATAAGTAACTAACTATTGTTTTATTAAATTAAATAAATAAATAAAAACTACATTTTATTTAATAACCCCGTTGCTGGTGTCACGCTGCGCTGATGTAAAAGGAGATGAAAACGTGCAGTGACAGAGTTGGCAGAGGAGTATTGTAATAGCTTAACATCAAGCTTATATTATCTAGACAAAGGTCAAGTTAAGTCCCTGATTTCTTACTATCGATATTGCATACCTAGTAGGGATTTTACACTTTTCAACAGGTTCTGATATCTATATAGGTACATTTTCCGGTAAACTAAATCAATGTAGGTACGGAGAGAATCGACTAAAAGTTAGTAGGCGAGTCATCGAAACAATAGTTTTTAAATCTCATTGTATATATGAACAGGGCTCAGAACGCAACAAAATCTCGTATCGGTTCCTTCTAAAAACGTTATTCAGTCATTTATACCATTAAATGTACGTTTTTACTAAAAACTAACCGATACAAAGTCTAAAGTAATGACAAATCGTTGGTACTACTACAGACTATAGCATTGTAGAACTATTAGTTAGGGACATGCGCAGACACTGTTTTCTGCGAACGATAGATTATAAAGTTTGGATCATCGTGGCTTAGGGCAGCAAAGGTGTATAGATTTCAGTGCTCCTACCTAAGGCTAAGCTTCAACTTTGTCTGGCAAGATGTTGATCTGACAAACATTTTTTTAGTTTTACCAATATTTTTGTTTAGGGCCTACAAAAAGTGATTTACCGCAGTTCAGTGCGTTTGAATTTAGCAATATGTCTAAAACTAAGACGACGGTGATTAAGTTTTGTAATTACGGCAGAAATTGTCAACATTTTTTCACAAAAATATCCAAAAATTTTATTGCCACGCGTGAAATGTACAGATCAAACAAACAAACTGATTCGTTAGTTTCTTATATTCATGGTCGTTTAACCACTACATATTATAAAACAAAGTCCCCCGCCGCGTCTGTCTGTCTGTCTGTTCGCCATAAACTAAAAACTACTCAACGGATTTTCATGCGGTTTTCACCAATAGATAGATTGTGTTATAATTTGTTAAGGTTTTGTTTAAACTGGTTGAAATATGATGATGATTGTTAAAGATGTCTCTGCTACCTGTGCGAAGCCGGGGCGGGTTGCTAGTAGTATACAATTTTAAGGCTAACTTTTACTCATATCAACTACTTAAAACATTAATATGAGTGAAAGTTGCCGCTGTTAACAATCTATGCAGATAAACAAGCCTACACTACTCATGGCATTGTATGTACCTAAATCATCTTTTTCGTAGAATATAAAAACATTGTAGCACCGGAGCCACTACATTTTTTGTTAACTTATCAACTAATTAAACTGCACTTGATAATACTGCTTAATTTCTAAAATATTGCAGAAATATTGTAGACCCTGTCCTCGCACCTAGATAAAATTTTGGAGAACCCGCCGACTGTTAACACGATGACGCTGGAAGTGTTAAGAGCAGCTATCGTTCCATTTTATCTATCTGGAATGCATCAAACTGTGACTTATTTTTATAATCATAGAGTGGGTGGGAGTAAACATAATAACTAGGTATGTTTATTAAAGATATAATGGATTTACTCACATGTGTAACTCGGGGATGCGAGACTAGTTCCGGACCCGACGGGGCCCTTCTTCAAGGAGTGAATCGTCCTGCCGCAACGGTGTCAGGCGTCAAGCAAAGTTTGTATTGTAAAATAACTAGATATTTAATATTTTTTAGCAATCATACATTTTTGAGACAAACTCATCTCGGACAAAAATCTGAATGAATCATTAAGTCTTTTAAAACTTCTTTACAACTTGGGTTTAATGAAGCCGTACTCATTTTTTTCTGTCATTATGGCACGACACATAAACAAAAAAACAGATTGTTTTTTTTAACTGGGTTTTTTTGCTAATACTATGACATCAGCCGTCAAAGTATTAAGGATTGACGTCACAAAATGGCGATCGTCGTTTTGTCGTAGTTTGTAATTTATTCGTCGTGTTTATGTCGATATTTCAAATTGACTTTAAAACACCAATTAGATATTCAATAAATATAGTAGTCAATAATAGTTAATTAGGTATTTCTTAATCTTAATCTATAAGTCTTTAGTATACATTTCTTCAATAACCCTATTGTTGGTGGTGAACAGTGCGAAAAGTAGCAGTATACAATCGGTAAGAGGGGGGATACCGGGATGGGTAGGGGATGTAAAACAAATGAAACGAGAAACATGTGACATTTATAAATCACATTGTTTTATATTGTTTAAAGACTTAAGAATAGTTACAAAGCGCTTCTACATAATATAGTAATTAGAAACCGTTATTATGACTGTCTTCGGGCCCTTATACAATAGATTAAAGGACCTCCAGTTTTTATATCTACATAGTCTTTGAGACTTTTTACTTAAAAAAAAGACAAGCAAAAAAAATATTACCAGGAAAATCTGTAAAACTTATATAAACGCCATCTAGCACAATTCAGATATATAGACATAAATATAACCATTTAAGTACCCATCTATGGTCTTACCACGGATGGAATGTTGGACAGTTGTATAAATTCCAATCGGTGTATGAATCATTGCGCGATGCAGGATTAGATGAGTTAATTCGAAGTATGTAGTTTAGTTTCACTTGCCACCTAGCGAGATGGCATAGCAATATATATATATATATATATATATATATATATATATATATATATATATATATATATATACGATGTAAATTTTGTCTATTTATAAACACGAGTTGATTTTAATATTTCTCTCAGACTGTTTGAGTAATAACTGCACAATTCAACAAAACAATGCTTTCTATTAAACAACCTCTGCAAGTATTTACATTATAAAATAGCTATTAAAATATTGTATCTCGAAGCGTCCTATAATTTAAAAATAGATGTAAGGGACACAATTTTGTACTTCATCAGTTACGTGAAGACTCAATAATTATCAGAATTTTAAGTAAAATAAAGTATATACAAAGTTTATACATATAAAGACGTTGCTTTTATACACTTTAAACCAACAGTATATTATACATAATACATTTTGTCAAAAAAAATATCAGGAATTGATAATTCAACTCTTTTTTGTGGTTAAGTTGGCAAAACTGTTTTCTATATTGGCGCGAAGTTTGAGCAATATCTGTCATTTAGTTTGTTTTCAGTACTCGATTTTGTAATTCCATCTCAATTTTTTTTTGCGATTTTTATAATGGATAAAAACATCGAACAAAGAGTCTGTCTCAAATTTTGCAATACAAATGGAATTTTATGTTCAGAAATGTTACAGAAAGCATACGATGAATCGACTTTATCAAAAACTCGTGCATATGAGTGGTACAATGCATTTAAAAGCGGTCAAGATTTGTTGGAAGATTTGCCTCGCTCTGGTCGGCCATCAACGTCTTCAACTGAAGTTAACAACGCTAAAGTGAAGGAAATTGTAGTTGAAAATTCTCATACAAGTTTGAGATAGATAGCCGCTGAACCTTAGATTATATATAGGTCCAGATGCCTAATCCGCGCCCCAAAACTGAAGCCAAAAAATACAAGCGACTAATACAAATACAAGCGACTCACTCGTCACACGCGAGCGAACGTTCGCCGCTGAAGCAAGTCTAAATGCGCTATTTATATAATATTCAAAAATGCCTAATTGTGCACTTGCATACTGTAAAATTTTACAAAAAAAAATAACATCGAACATTTTTAATTTAACTGACTATATTGATAGATAAAAATGATATTAATGATAATGATATAGGTGAGTCGCGACACGTCAATTGATATTCGAATATGAACGCGAACTAATTTTAAGTATGATTAAAGCAATGAATAAAGTAGGTTGCTGACACGGCTCAAAGTATAACTACATGATACGAGAAGCGTTTAACGTGGCTCGTACAAATATTCTATTTCATAATGTAATTCATAAACAATAGAACAAAATTTCAAATTAATAAAATTGCGGACGCCATTATTAGAGATGTTGCCAGGGACGTGAATTTTATTTACCCATAACGCATTCTAGCAGTATGTATAATTGTATAATTTTCTTTGCCAAACTTGTTATTTATAGAAAGACGAGAAATTAATATGCTTACTGTTAATGTTTTCGCGAAACTGGAATACTTAAAATATTCTTAATTTCTAAGCTCTAGCGCCCGAAATTCAATGTGTCCGTCAAACGATACTTTGGCTATAGGATTGTAGTCGTATTATAATTTATTATTACTACTCCTAACGAACACAGCTATAGAGCACACTTTGCTAGTTTCTCGATAGCTCATAAAAAAAAAAAATATATATATAGGGTGGGTAAAAAAAAAAGTTGATTTCTTTTTTCATTAGTTATCATGAAAATATTGTTCAAGATGACGTAAAAATAAGCCTCTGAAAACAGCAGCTCTTAATATTACTATTAAGAGGTGCCGCTTCGTGATTTTTGATTTCCCATTTAAATAACGTGATATTTTTTTTTTTATTAAAATTTTATCGCGTTCCAGCGAATTGACAAGTTGTAAAAATTAATACATATTCTTGTAGGAAATTAAACGATCTACAAAAAAGATCAGATTCGATTTTTTTAGCTCATTTAAAAAAATATATTACTTACATCAAAAAAATAATTATTATGTTCCTAAAAAAAGTCCCTAAATTTTGGGGTAACCTCTATGCACTGGTAGTAAAACCGTCACGCAAACAAGCGCATATATTGTATGTTAACACTCGCGTTGGGCGGGATTCAGTCACACAGCTCCAAAAAGTGGCTTCAAAGTAAACGGTGACTTTTGTACTGGTCACGGTATCTGGACCTATATATAATCTAAGCGCTGAACTTTCTGTGTCTCACAGATCGATTCGTACCATTTTAACAATCGCTTGGGCATGAGACACGTTGCCGCTCGACTAGTCCCGAAAGATCTGAATTTTCTTTAATAACTCAATCACGTAAAAGACGCTGAAGTCAACTCTGACCCTTCATTCGTAAAACGCATTGTTACTGGTAATGAGATATGGGTTTACGAGTTTGACATGCAACTAGTCAACAAGATATGGAATAGCTACTTCCAACTGAACCGAAAATACCATGACAAAGTCGTCCAAAAGTCAAGGTGTTGACTGTTTTCTTTGACTATCGAGGTGTGCACTCGGAATTCTTGCCAGAAGGTCAGACTGTAAATAAAGAACATTATTTGAGCTTAATGCGGCGTTTGAGAGAGCAAATTCGTCGAAAAGGCCAAATTTGTGGAAAGAAAATTCTTGGATAATTACACCATGACAACGCACCATCGCACAAGGCCTTAATTGTGAACGAACTTTTGACCAAAAGCTCAACAAATACTATCGAACAACCACCGTATTCACCGGATATGGCTCGGGCCGACTTAACTCAAATTCCCACTTCGAGGTACCCGTTTTCAGTCGATAGAAGATATCAAAGAAAATTCGCGGCGAGAACTGAAGTCGATTCCGGAAAATGCATTTAAAAAATGTTTTGATAACTGGATTATTCGTTGGCGTAAGTGTGTTATTTCTGAAGGGGTCTACTTTGAAGGCGATACAATAAATTTTGGAATAGTTAACATTTTGTGTTTTATTGACCTTTTCCCGGTACTTTTTTGACAGTTTTGTTTTTCTGACACAGGAATATTAAAATCTGGCAACACCATTTATCACAACAGAACTGAACACTTGCCATAATATTAGCTTAGCCTAAGGCAATACAGTCACAACGCTTGCCTTTAACATAAAACTAATAGTTTTGCCTGAACATGGGTTTCAAAACTAATTTGACTATAAGTATCTTACATGTCTACAATCAGTGTCTAAGAAATTTTATGTTTCCGTTAGCTATTATCTGGGACTGCTCCAGTCCCTTACCACATTTAAGCTCCGGTATCACTGTGAGACGAACAGTTACAGTAACCTACTCCCTTATTAGGTAGAAAAGCGGCATGTTATCAAAGCCACCATAAAATCCATGATAAGGGATCTACCACTACAATGAAATCTGCAGGAGGCAAGTCTCTAAGTGGTACAGTGAGAACAGGAGAGACCAGCCCGAAAAAATTAGCAGATCACGCGCCTGTGATCGGGTCGGTCTGTGACGACTTAACTCCCATCGGGTCAAAAAAGAGTATATTTTTCAGTGTCGATAAAAACGACCGCCAGTACTATCGTGGAAGCTCAGTAGCGTCCACGATAGTACTGCGCGAGTTTAATACTACGTTGCTTAGAAAGCGATATACATACCTACACTTATATACCAGTGCTTTTTATACAAAATAGACTTCCTTATCAATCAATATTTACCTTCTCCAAATTTAATTGAGTACCCTAAATTTAGTTCATAACATTTATATAATTTACATTAAAATATATTTATTGCATAGACGCAGTGCATAGGTATTCATTGGAAATTTAAAAGGTCGGATGTGAATCTGATGTGCATTCCGCTAAATACATATTTTTGTCATACTTTACAATAAGTGACGACTTCGTTTTAATGAAACCCGACCTTAATATCTAAAGAACTATATTAAGCTGTATGAATATTATGCCTATGCCTCTCATTTTCGAACTTATTTTAGTCTATAGAGAATACTATGAATGATAGATTGGTCGGGGCTGGTCATCTCCGGACTGCTATTACTTAAATAAAATAGTAATTTGCACGATTGTTTATATTTTAGAACAAAATGTTACATTGTCCTCGCATTTCATTTGCATAAGCAATGTAACCAGAAACTTGTAAAAAACACGTTGAAAAAGAGTGTCCTTAGAGTTTGATGAAAACTAACATAAAAAGTTTTCGAAGTTAGTTTTCATGGATTTTCTTAGTAACGGAATGAATAAATCCAAAATTTAAAAAATGGTACGATTTAAAATTTTTAAATTTACACATTCCACCTATTTTTATGAGAAACGGAGGTAATATTACCAGGAAATTCAAACAATCATAACTTGTAAAGGAATAGTTTTTTTTTTTTTCAAAAAATCGTTTTATAACTGCATGCTAGAGTATGTACCCTTTCAGTGATTTAAGTAAGTGTTTCCTTGTCTTATATTGCATTTAGAATCATCGGCGGTCCATTATGAGTTCAGATAAGGCTCGACTAGATGAGTCAGCCTAGCTCCTACCACAGCACAGAAGCCTCCTGGGGCGTTCACAGGCTTCGGCACAGATAGACTAAGCCAAGCAACATAATCTTGATGACGAAGGCCTGAATGAGACTATACTACCTAAGGCTAGTTTCTTCAAGCAAAGAAAACATTCAAGTTGAATATGAGGGCTGAGAGAGTGGCATTATTCATACAGGAGTAATAAGAAGTAATGTTATATCTTAGACAACGTAAGCTATATCGTATGACCAGTTCATTGACGGACTTGCATAGTTGTGACTCAGTCGGCACCAGGCTGCAGCCAGTCAGTCTCATCTGTTGTTCAAGGAAATACAATTAAATAGATTTTATCTTTCACGAACGTCAGCGTGTGTAAACTTCTTTTAATTATAGCCCTATTAGCTGTTGTCCGCGATTTCGTTCGCGTGGAAATATCCCACGACCTAAAGCCAATGTGCTATTTCAGACTGTAATCTATCTCTGTGCCAAATTTCATCCAGATTCGTTCAGCCGTTTTTGCGTGAAAGTGTAACAAACATATATCCTCACAAACTTTTTCGTTTATATTATTAGTAAGATGTAGGCACATGTACTTACTCTCCTATTAACATGTTACTTTAGTGAGCGTGTCTGAAAGGTCTTATGATGTGGATGTCAGAATCGTGGCAAATGGCGTTCTATCGTCTCTGATACTCACCTAGCTGAGTGTATGCGAGCGGCGAGAACTTGGCCGGCCACAGCTCGAACTGCGTCCGCTGGTCGCGCCGGGAACACACCGAGCAACACTGGCTATATATACTTACCTAGCTAAGTGTACGCGTGCGTGGTGAGCAACGGCGCGCAGGTCTCGGCAGTGTACGTGCGCACGCGACTGAAGGCGAGCGCGGGAACTTGGCCGGCGACAGCTCGAACTGCGTCCGCTGGTCGCGCCGGGAACACACCGAGCAACACTGCCTATATATACTCACCTAGCTAAGTGTACGCGTGTGTGGTGATCAACGGCGCGCAGATCTCGGCGGTGTACGTGCGCACGCGGCTGAAGGCGAGCGGCGGGAACTTGGTCGGCGACAGCTCGAACTGCGTCCGCTGGTCGCGCCGGGAACACACCGAGCAACACTGCCTATATATACTCACCTAGCTAAGTGTACGCGTGCGTGGTGAGCAACGGCGCGCAGGTCTCGGCGGTGTACGTGCGCACGCGGCTGAAGGCGAGCGGCAGGAACTTGGCCGGCGACAGCTCGAACTGCGTCCGCTGATCGCGCCGGGAACACATCGAGCAACACTGCCTATATATACTCACCTAGCTAAGTGTACGCGTGCGTGGTGAGCAACGGCGCGCAGGTCTCGGCGGTGTACGTGCGCACGCGGCTGAAGGCGAGCGGCGGGAACTTGGCCGGCGACAGCTCGAATTGCGTCCACTGGTCGCGCCGGGAACACACGGAGTAGCGGCGCCAGCACAGCTGGAAGTTGCGACGGGAACGCAGGTTGCGGAGCTCGAACTCCTAAAGATTATCAATAAAAAATTTTTAACAAAAAATTTAACCGACGAAAAGAACTAAAAAGCAAAAAATAAATAAACCTTAAGTCTTAAGTATTGAGCTTATTTACATAAACTATCTAATTTTATATAAACTTATTTTGAGTCGGCGCCAAACAACAAACTGATTAATTATCAAAATTTTATTTGGCGCCGACTCAAAATAAGTTTATATAAAATTAGATAGTTTATGTAAATGAGCTCAATACTTAAGACTTAAGGTTTATTTATTTTTTGCTTTTTAGTTATTTTCGTCGGTTTAATTTTTTGTTAAAAAGATTTTATTTTATGGTTTTTTTCATCATCATGATGATGATGATGAAAAATGATGATGATTTCTAAACGCAATACCTGATAAAGTAATGAAAAGTAAACAGAAACACTATTCGTTCCTACAATTTTCGAGGGTTTCTCTCAATTCTTTCAGGAGCCCATCATCAGATCCTGACTTCCTTGACATGGGACCACCCTTGAGGTATACCCTATCTAACAAAAAAAGAATAATCAAAATCGGTTCATAAATAACGGAGTAAGGGCTGAACAGACATAAAACAAAATTAAAAAAAATATATTTATTATACGGTCGAATTGAGAACCTCCTTTTTTTCGTCGGTTAAAAAGGAGTATTATACTTACGTGACCTGTTTTGCCGATTAAAGAATTTAATTTATTTTCATAAAGCTGAAAATATTACGTCAAGGTGTCCTAATATTGTGCAAAAGTGACGAGATTATGTTCATTGTGCCCCTGCGTTAAAATAAAATTTGAAGAGATTTTTGGACCCTTCCTAACCTACCCTTTTTTTAAGTTCACTTAATTAATGGATGACTCCTAACATGTGTAATTGCATACATAGTATTTAGTCTTATTTGGGAAATAAAATGTTTTAACAAATCCAAAAATCCTATATTGCAATAAAGAAACGATGACAAAATGTATGTTTTAAATGTTTCTTGCGACTCGATAGTTAATAATACCAATCGGCTCGAAGGGCCAAAACGGGTGCTATGGAACCTTATATGTCGTTTACACGTCTAGGCAACTTTGCCGCTTGCGGCAATAAAGTTACAGAATATGAAGTCTATTTTCTGTAGTTCAGAATTAACGATATCGTGACTGACGAACCATATGAAATGTTTGTTCATGTTGCTCGAATTCCTTGCGCCTTGCGCGGAACCGCGCCGACGTCTGCGACGCTTTCTTGTCCGCATTAGTCTTCTTTATTACTATTACTACCTGCAATTCGTCATAAACAGTTATACGCTTATCGAAGAAATTTATCTGATCCGTAATATAACACCACGGGACACGCGGCTAAACTATCAATATAATCATCATTCTGAGTTGAAATTGTATTTTTTTGTATAATTTCACCTTTTCTATTTTTAAATGGTAACATGGTTAAACAGATCATTTTACTAAAAAATATTAATAAATACCACTAAATACATACCTCATAAAAGTGCAGTGGAATAAATCAAACGATATTCAAACATGCCATGCAATCAACTGTCTTGCTAGCGCGGAGCGTAAAAGGTTATTCCCCTCGCGCGCTTGTTCGGTACAACTACTCGCACGTCGTACGAGCCTGGCTGGCTGGCTTTGGTAGCCATGCATTGCATAGCACGTATATAAATACTCAATCTTGCATTTTTATGATGAACTGGCTTTTGTAGCGTGTAAATGCGTGCGTGTACACACAAATGTATACAAAACTCTTTCTGTGGATACCTGTTTCCACAGAAAGAGTTTTGTATACATTTTTGATACGCCATATCTTACACACTGAATAATGTACATGTGTTATATTGTAGTAAGGGAAATAAAAAAAAATATTAACATAGCACGATAAAATGGCTGCATAATTAATCAAGAAGAATCGATTTGTAAACTTTCTCCAAATAAGAAGTCATTGACAAAAAATATATAAATACTTAAATACTCAAATATATGTATAGCTGCACTATCAACAGAACTGGTTGTATTGGTGGAATTAGACACCAATAGTGACTACATCAGTATAACATTACCATCAGGTGACCCGTTTACTCGTTTGCCCCCTATATCGCTAGAGACCCAAAGATGGATATCGATAATTAGTATAGCTACTTTTGATGTCCAATTATAACGATAGACCTAATCATTTTTGATATTTATATTTTTTTGATATTTGCCATTATAATTACATGTTACTTATATTAGAAATTGCTTATATTATAAAGTGTTGAAATACTTTTATACCTTATCACCGATTAGCCTGTAATGTCCGGACATGATCCCGAGGCCAGGCTTAGCGTGCCGGTACTTAAGATGCCCCACGCTAGTCACGGGCTCTTCGGCTGTGGTCCACATTAACACTAGGCCTTCAGGAAAAAACCTGCGCATTCACATAATGTCAGTTTGTATGCGGTGTTACCAATACAGAATGCACTTGCACAGGCTCTAACTATTTGGAAACGGGCGGTTATAGATCGAAACAGGCAGATATGATATCCATTGTTATCCATTTTTTTTTCTTTAATAATTTTACATTTGACAAAGCAAACTATTGTTGCCGTGACTCTGTATTTGATAATCTATAATTTTTTATTATTTATATGATTAAAATAAATATTATCACGATTTCGAATAATAGCTGATCAATTTTATGAAATAAAGATATTGAATTTGAATTTAATTTTGCAACATTTTTTTTATTGAAACGGAACATGAAGGGAGCATCCATTAATTACGTAAGCTGTTTTATTTTAATTTTAACTTTCCCATATAGAGCTTACGTAATTAATGCGTGCGCCCTATCTCAACATAAAACCTGACAACTAAAACGCATTCTTCCAGGCTCCTTCCCTTTGCCAGCACAGTGTTTTATAAATTTTAGGAGGCCACAGTAAGCAATTACTCATCATCAGCACCCCACCGTAGCCTTTCACCACCGCAACATCAGTGGTGTAATATTTTGGTTGCAGGCCCTATTCCCCAAGCCTAGCCAGTAAAAGAAAGGATTGATATCTAACGCCGGTCTCCTTTAGTATAAAGAAGCTACCCCAGATAGGTGGAAGGTTAAAATCCTAAGTTCCCAACTAATATTATGAATGTGAAACAGAGTTTGTTTGTCTATTACGCTTTCACGCCGTAACTACTCAACCGATCTTCATTAAATTTTGCATACACGTTGTTTACTTGCATCCAAAAAAAAGTTCCCAAAGGAAAAAAAAACTTTTAAGGCGAGCAAAACTGCGGGCAAAAGCTAGTATACGTTTAAGAAAAGACGAATCTTTGTATATTAATTTTACCATTTTTCTACGCTTTGAAGTCAAAATGATTTACTTCAATTAAACCAGTTAGGTATTTTCGAATTGTCAGGAGTAAAAGTCAGTCTGACTAATGCCCGGTTCCTATAATCAAGAAACGATACGTTTTGCTTACGGATGGTAAAATTTCGTTGAAAATTCAACGAAATTTTACCGTCCGTAAGCAAAACGAATAGTTTCTTTTGGCTTACCGGGCATTAGTCAGTCGTGAAGCTAGTTGCCTGGTTCCAATACGTAGGTCCTATGGAGAAGAACAGGCCAGAAACTAAAAGGACACTCATGTTTTTTACAATTTTCTGGTTCCATCCTAACTTCCTAATGCTTGTTTTGCTTATTTGTTATTTTCTTGTTTGACTCCTTAACTACTCAACTGATCATTATGAAATTCTACAAACAAGGTGTCACTCCTGGCCTGGTCTGTATGAAATGTACTAGGGTACATGTATAAAAGTACTGTTACAAAATCTATATTAATGTAAGCAAACCCGCGGGGAAAAGATAAATGCTTATAAATTAAAGTTAAATGTGAGGATATATATTTTTTTCTTTTCTTTTTTTATCATTCCCTTTGTACTTCAACCGACGGTGAACTGAATTTCTACTAACCTGAGATACCTATAATAGTCTATAAGATACCAGGGCCTGTAAAACTGGTCCTGGAAGGAGTTCTCTCCGTGGCGTATGTAGGTAGTCTTGCTTATATAGCAACCGTGCAGGTGTAGGCGAGGTCGCTCCACGTACATCTGGCGCCAGGAACTGAAGCCGGAGGCTCTGGGAGTACCGCATTCTATACCCCAGGTTCTGTATAATTATTAGATATTATTATCGGATATACAAAAAAAATAACAAACCCCAGAATCGAAAATCCCTTCAACGATTACAAAAGAACTTATGATCTTCGAACGGCTGAACAGATTTTCTTGAATTATATCTAAGAACACTCTCGAGAACGCCAAAAAACCGCACTTAAATCGGTTCATCCGCTTGGGAGCTATGATGCCACAGACAGACATACAGACACAGAGACACGTCAAACTTATAGCACCCCTCTGTTTGCGTCAGGGTAACCCCGCAAACAGAGGGGTGAGTCCAACAGGCTACGAATCTTAATAGAAGGGCAATGCGGATGATACTTTAGGGATCATCTAGCCTGGTGGTCATTAATTAAGTTTTGAATGTTTTGGTATTTCGTGGGAGAGTCATGCTTCGGCACGTATGGGCCGGCTCAACTGAAGTGATAGCATGGTCGCACAGAAAACCGGCAGGGAAGCAATGCTTATGCCCTAACCCTTGACCCATTCAGTAGTTTTTGAGTTTATTCTTCTACATATTTCAAACTTTATTCTAAATACCACAGTCCTCCATGCCCGCAATTGCTTTTAAATGGATACAAAGAATTCTGTTCTCTCATTAATATATAGATAATAATGTAATTAAAAATGGAAGTAGGTGCTCACTTGACACACAAAGAGCGCCATATGTCGGGCTCCCGAGCCATCACGTACAGCCCACGACTCACCGCCGACACGCGCTCCAGCGACGCCGCGTCCAGCTCCGAGCTCACCACCCACCGCAGGATTACTATGATTACTTCATAAGGCAGCCAGGAGATGTGGGCTCCCTACACAAAATATTAACATCTTTAATATTAACACTTCGGGTACTGTCGAAGGGCCTGACTACTAAGGTCTGCCGACCTCTGAAGTCCTAAGTTCGATTCCCACAAGAGACAAGTAACTGTGTGATGACCACGATCTCATATCGTCTCGATAATGATCGCAGTTGGCGGCCGACCTTCACGAGTTTCATGATGGAGAGAAACACGGCCACGATCAAATTCTGCGTACTAACGCCTAACGGTGCTCAAATGAGGTGCTTTCCTCTCAAAAGCATTTTGAAGACGAGTAGTGCTCTGTTGCGGAGTCAGTGAACTCTTAAAATCATAAAAAATCATCGCCCTAAAATGTTTTCGCGTTAATTCCATTTTTGCTACGGACGACGAACTTAAACGTATGATTTTAAACAATTGACACGCGATTTCCCGCCAATTTTTTTTAAATCAATGATTGAGTTTCAGAAGTTTAAAAAATTATAACATTCGAAATTTAAACATTTATGAGCGGCCAAGAGAGCAGAACTTTCAGTGTGCCCTATGTAACATCCTAACTAGTATTATAAAAGAAGAAAGGGTGCCTTTCATTCAGAAAAAAAATTGTGCCCAAGGGATACAAAAATAATTTCTTTATGCAGTCGTCTAGTCGTCAGAAGCTAGTAAGTAATAATTTGAAAGACAAAGTACTTATTTAATTTAAGAAACTACCAACTAACTAGTTGGTCTGTCTGTATGTGCTAATACCTTAACAGGGAATGCAGGTTCACATAACACTCCTTTTCTTGCGAGGATCCTCTGCAGTCGAGCAAGCAAATCCTCGCCTTCCACGGCGTCCTCGTCATCACTCGGATGGGCATCATCTACTCGCGGCACTTCCTCCGCCTCTGATTCCTCTGTCAAACCAAAATACATTGCGAATGTTAGTCACTGTCTTATCACTAGAGATCGGATATTCGGATGCATATTTACCTAAAGTTAAGATGTTGGCTATTATGGAAAGCACTTTTTTATCGAAAGAATCCCGCGATTCCGGGAAATTCAAATTTAAGTGTACCTATACTCCGTGAAATGTAATAAACCCCAGTTTGACACAAATGGCACTTGCTCTGTTACAACGTATAATGGTTGCTCTTCCTTACTCTTATTGTCAGTGATTTTTGACGAAGCAAAAACAACCTTATTACGATGTAACAAGTGTCAAATCGGGCCTATTAAACCCCAGGAAATGTAAGCATTTTGTAAGAGTGCGAGTGAGACAGCAAATTATACTTGCTTGTGCGCAAGTAGCGACGCGACAATACAACTGCATTCGTCGCTGTGCTTGCTATGCGTTCGGGTGTGTTTCTCAAGTTTTTCTCATTTCTACGATTACAGAAACCGTTATTCAATAGCCAAGTAGGCTATTGAATAACGGTTTCTGATTTGCGTCGTGATTTGGATTTTTGTTTTACTTGAAACGACGACTTTTGTGCCACGAATCCTGGATGTACCTGCTCTGCGGCTTGGACCATTTTTTTTTTTTTAACAAGGTAAGAATTATTTCTTTTTACAAAATCATTTAAAAACATTGTACCTATTTGTATATAGCTGGAAAACAGATTTTGACTACAGAAATATGTATATTATAATAAATAACTCGTAGTAAAGTCAAATGTACCTGAGTAATGGTAGTTTCGGCAGATAGTAGCATGTTCTGCTCTCTGATTGGTCGACTGTTGTATTAAGGGACTATTGTTTAAACAGATTTGCTGTATATCAGGTAGTTTTAAAACAATGCGCTGTGTTGTGTGGTTATCTGATACTGTATTTCGACTATAGATATAAAACAACCGATTTAAAACGTTTTAAATAAAATGGTGCCGTTCTAAACCCCAAATAAATCGTTTTAAACGGTTGAAAACTCGCCTACAAAAATAAAAGAACTGTGTTTTACACTTCATTGTGTGCAAGTTCTGGTCACCTGGTGTCATGTTTTGTTTTAATTAGTTTATAGAAAATCAATAGAAAGTACCTACCTACATTACCTACTACACGAAAACTTAAGTATGTAGGTATACCTACCTATACTTATTTATTATATTACACACACTAGATTAGAAGACATCATTAACACAATGCCGTCCGTTTTACTTGCGCATGAAAGAGACAACGTTATGTTTTCAAGGCCTTCGTGACGACGTCAACGAGAGTGAGAGATTGTGAGTTTGATTTTAAACCAAATCAATTGATTATACTTATATCGTTTGAAAACAATGAAAAAAAATTTTATTTACTAACACAGAGTTTTTAACTTATCAATAGAGTTATTATAACTTAGGTAGGTAATACCTACGCTTGGTCGGACGGACCAACTAGAACTAAACACGCTAAGTATATCAATTTATCACACATATAAAAAATCTTTACATAGTTTATAGGTACTCCGTCAAATCCCTACCTCGCCTCGGTAAAATCAAGAAAATGTACTTATAATTAAGAAAAACATAGTCATCATACCAACTATTTTAAATGATAAAGAAAAACGGTTTATTTCGGTTTTAAAAGGTTTTTTTTTGTTTTAAACGGATTGGTTTAATTGGTTTTAAACCGGCCTTATATCTATAATTTCGACTCATCTCTTCAAAGCATCAAGTTATGATCTTTTTTACTTCACAGGTATTATTCGCTACCATGATGGCGGATTTAACTCAAAGAGAAGACATTGTTCAGTCCTGGCTACGAAATCACCCAGAGATGTTTTACGACCCATCAACTGGAACTATAAGCTGTACGAAATGTGAAACAACATTAAAAGCGAAGAAAACCATTTTGAATCGGCATCTAAAAGCACAAAAAACATCGAGGAGGAGGAGGCAGCATAGCCAAATGAGTTTTATATTGACTTGATTAATTTTCTCACTATGTGCAACATACCGTGGTCAAAAGTTGAAAACCCCAATTTTCGTGGTTTTTTTTTTAAATACATGTGTAACTGTAAAAATCAAGATAGAACCATTCCAAGTGAGTCTTTGTTAAGGAAGAAATACTTGGGCCATGTTTATGAAGATAAAATGAAATTTATCCACAGTGAAGTACAAAAAATAAGATATGGATATCTTTAGACGAAACCACTGACTTTCTGGGACGAAATGTTGTAAATTTTTTAGTCAAACCATTAAATAAAAACTCATCGGGACGAATTTACTTGTTAAATTGTCGAACTTTAGAAGTGGTTAACGGTCGTACTGTGTCCAAGTTTGTGATTAAATGTCTAAAAAACTTATGGGGGGACCAATTCAACAATAAAGTGCAAGACGTCTTAATATTGTGTAGCGACAGCGTAGCATATATGTTACTGGATGGGAAAATATTAAAAAATACATTTCCCAATATGAAACATTTTACGTGTTTGGCTCACGCCCTGCACAGATTAACAGAGACAATACGTTTAAGCTACGGCGATGTAGACACTCTAATTAATAATGTCAAAAAAATTAATTTTTAAAAGCTCCCAACAGAGTACGAATTTTAAACGAACAACATCCAAATTTACCTTTGCCTCCAGAGCCAGTTATCACTAGGTGGGGAACATGGTTAGAGGCGGCATTTTACTATGCCAAACATTTGGACAAAATATCGAGTGTTGTAGCTTTATTGGATAGCAACGAAGCCATATCTATTAGAAATGCTAGGGAAGTACTAACTAAACCTAATTTGAAGAATGATTTAGAGTATATATATGAGTATTTCGAAATTTTACGTATTGCAATAGTAAAATTAGAAAAATGTGACCTGTCGATAATAGAAACATTCGAAATATTTGACGACGTAAGATTCATTTTAAACCAGACATCAAACAATACGTTTATCAACAAAATGGAGCAACTTATGGATAGAAACCCTGATTTTGATGTTCTTAGGTAAATAAGTGAAACATGTAATAAAGAAAATGACTCTAGTATTTACAAATTTGCGCCACTTACTTCTGTGGAGAGATCCTTTTCAACCTACAAGTGGATCCTTAATATGAAAAGAAATAGACTAACAAATGATAACCTCGAGAAAATTATTATCGTACACTACAATTCTCTGAATAATCCTAAATTAAGAACTTTTGAACAGTCAGTAGAACCAGACGTAACACCATCATGTTCAACGCAAACAGATACAGAAATGACAGATTTCAGTGACCGAACCATAGTCATAGATAGTGATTAAAGATATTGTCACTGGGGTAATCTTTCTTCTTCAATCTATAGCCACCCAATGCTGAGCATATACGAGGGGTGATCAAAAAGTAATGATAAACGGATATTTCTAGTAATAATAAAATTCTAAAAAAATATTTTTTCAACTCCCTAATCCTTCACAACTTCCCTGACAAAAAATGGTATAAATAGGACGTCATTTTTAAAATATACATTCATTTGAATACTAGCAGTCGGAGTGATAACATCAAAATGGAGAAACATGAAGTGCGAAGCGTCATCAAATACCTGTGCTTGAAAAAAATGTCCACCAAAGACATTCATACTGACTTGGTGGAAACATTGGGAGACTCTGCTCCTCCATATTCTACAACTGCACGCTGGTGCAAGGAGTTTAAGATGGGAAGAACATCCACGGAAGACGAACACCGCGAAGGCCGTCCGTCCTCCTCCCTCACTGAAGAAAACGTCAAAAAAGTTTAAGATCTGGTTTTGGCAGACCGAAGAGTGACCATTCGTCATTTAGCTGAGAACACAGGCATTTCATTTGGTAGCATTCAAAGGATCTTAACTACCGAGATGAACATGAGAAAGGTCTCTGCACGTTGGGTCCCGAGAATGTTAACCGACGAACAAAAGAAGAAACGATTCGACATTTCAAGGACCAATCTTGAAATGTTCCAAGCGGATCAAGATATTTTTTTGGCTCGATTTGTGACTATGGACGAAACGTGGATTCATCATTTTGATCCCGAAACCAAACAACAGTCAATGACATGGAAAAGGCCATCTTCACCGACTCCCAAGAAATTCAAAGTTTCAAGCTCTGCCGGCAAGGTTATGGCGTCTGTTTTCTGGGATGCTGAGGGAATAATTATGGTTGAATACCTTGATAAGGGCGCTACCATAACAGGCTCCTACTATGCTGACCAAATCAAAAGATTGCGAGAGGCCATCAAGGAAAAAAGACGGGGTAAACTGCGCGCAAAAGTTCTGTTCCATCAAGACAATGCACCTGCACACAAAGCTGAAGTTGCGATGGCTGCCATTCAAGAAGCTGGCTTCCAGCTGCTTGAACACCCACCCTATTCTCCAGATCTAGCCCCCAGCGACTTTTATTTGTTTCCTCGGCTCAAGGAACACCTCCGGGGCCAGAAATTTGAGGATAACGGCGAAGTGATGGCCGCTGTAGAGGCATTTTGGGAGAGTCAAGATAAAGATTTTTTTTTGAAGGGTATCGTTGGTTTAGAAAAGAGATGGACTAAATGTATTGACCTATTAGGAGACTATGTAGAAAAATAAATTTTATTTTTAAGTATATAGTTATTTTAATGTACCCATTCTCATTACTTTTGGATCACCCCTCGTATATAGGCCTCTTTCAAATCTCTCCACATTTATCTCGCTGCCACTTTAAAAGGGAAATATAAAATGTGCTAGTTTTAAGTTTTTATTTTCTTCATATTAGCTATGTAAGAAGTGCATGTCATGGTTACTTGTAAAGAAAACAACACAATAACTTGAGCAATATTAATTCTTGAATGACAATTATTTATGTATATTGCCCAAAGTGCCCATGTAAAACTTTTCTATCTTTCATTTCTCTTCTATGTAGTTTCTGTGAGTACAACATAAAAATATTATGTGATGTAATGAATAAATAAGTTTATATTAATTTATGTTTTCTTATTTACCACACCACTATTTCTCTTACACCTTACATAGGTACATACTCGAATGGGAAACACCTTAACTTAAAAAGAGTTAACTTAAAGTAAATATACATCCGATTAGTTATGCGATCCCGGAATCCCGGGATTTTATTTTAAATAAAAATATACTTAGAAGCCGCTTCCATAATTTGCTATCCAAAAAATAACTTTAGGTAAATATGCATCCGATTATCCGAACTCTACTTATCACCCATATGGTGATTATATACCATCCAAAACAAGCCTTTACATTTTATAGCAAGAATAGCTCTACCATACCCTAATTATGTCTAAAATAAAAGTAGCCTTAGTTACTCCTTATAACATCAGCTTTAAACCAGCGAAAGTCCCATGGAAATCGGTATAACCATTTCGAAATTTAGCCAGAACAAACAGACACAAATATTTAAAAAATAGATTTTTTGGTATAAGTACTGTGTAAACATTCAGATACATTTAGTAAAAAGTTGTAATTCTGACAGATTTTAAGTTAGATACCTTCCGGTGTGTCAGAGCGCAATTCATCATAGAGACGCGTCTCGACGTCGGGAAGGATTTGCATTGCACGCTTGTAGTGTTGAATTGCTTCATATAGCTTGCCACAGCGTTCCAGCTCCACAGCACGTAAAAATAGTTGTTTAGCCTATAACAGAAGCAATGGCCGGTGGAAAGTGGATAGTTGAACTTTTTATACGTGAATTGTTAAAATGTAACTAAAAAATAACTGTAAATAAGGAATAAGATAAATAAATAAGATTGTTTTACACAGGACAGTATTCTAAATTATTTAAAAAAAACACCACCCAACAGACTTTTTTAATAAAACTTCTGCTGCACTTTTTACTAATTGCGTTGAGAACCTCAAGTTGGCAACACTGCAATTACGAGAAAAACGATGAAAAGTATACTAGCCGAAAGGAGCCAACACAACAGTTAGTTTACAACAGTCAAGAAAATATACAATTTTATTTACAAAATAAACATATGCAACCGGTTACTACTGTCTAAATTTTTACATAGCATATTATACAATCACCTAGACATAGTACAAGCACCACATACCTTTTCATCATCACTGAGGGGTTCAGTGTCCTCCGGTTTAGCAGGTGGTGGTCCCCTTGTTGGAGTAGGGGTAGTCTCCAGTTCCCGTTGCCATTGCTGACGGAACACAGATAGTACATCGTCGCCAGCAAATCCATTGCTCTGCAGAAATTATTAACCAACTTAGTATGAAAAATATACTGTACCGCCATGCTGTAAAAAGCAATGTTAGGATAGTGTTTATGAACATATTAATACTTTTTATGTAAAAAAGAACAGCATTATTTTTCTGGCTTAATAACCAGTGCAATAAACTTTAATCTTTTCTAAAAATAGCCTCTTACGTTCTTTTTTTTTTTTTAAACACTTAAAACACTATGTGTTTATACTGTATCAAAACTAAACTTACTGAAACCTATGACATTCTGAAAAGGCTCATAGCAACCAATTAATTATTACATAGTTAAAATAAAAGTTAATGAATATAATTAAATAAAACAGTTTTGAACAATATCCACAAACTGTAATATCCAAAAACAAACTGTTTTGTTTTATGTTACAAAAGTAATGTGTTAAAGTTTGTGAAAATGTTTGGTTATAATCTTGACTGTGTGTCAATCGAAGGACAAAAAATTGTGTGATGAGCGCAATCATTTGTTCTGTGTCCAGGTGTAATTTATCTCTAATATGTATGTTGTTAGTAATTTAAGGTATGTTCATCCACAGTCTGGTTACCATAGTATAGGCTCTGCCTAATTTTGGATTAGACGGCCGTGTGTGAGGTGTCTCAAGGCAGGCCAGGTCCACTCCGATGAGTAGATATAAAGCTAAATTCAGGGAGCTGGCGCGCGCCGGCCATTCCGCACTTTAGTTCGATGCTCACTCACGCACTACGTAGCATCATCCGTTCGTATCTAGGACTGTCGAGTTATTAGTAGCTAGCCTAAGTTTATTTGTTCACAAAAATAGAGTAATATGCACATAACTGACTGGTAATTAAATATTTAGATTAATTACTTCTTTATTAAGAGACAACCCTAACGTTGCGGCATCGTCAGAATAGATAAGACTTACGCGATAGAAAGAGAGACAACTTCTAGATGAATTTAACTGTAGGTACAATTAGCGCTGTGCAACCTGAATTATTGTGACTTTATTGTGTCAAAACAATAAAATTTATTTAAATGAATTGGTGGAGTGGGACCTTTCTACCCATTATGTATTCTAAGGTATTATTATAACCTGACCAATGGATATATTTTATATGAAATTTGGCAAACAGATTGATTTTGCCCTAACTAAACACATTTTTATTTTCAGACACATTGGATCTCACTCATTGGACTTCATTTTTTTTTATTTTGTACACAGTGAAGCTTAAATAAGAGGTGTCAAGCAGGAATTTATAATTGTTAACCAATTTACAATAAACAAATCAATAAAAACCTGTGTGTCATCTTGAACATTCAAATTGTCAAGATCACTAGCTACTTCCAGCACTTGCTGTTGAAGGGAGGAGGAAGAAGAGTCTTCCTGCTCTTCCCCCTCACATTCACCTGAACCACTTGCGGTAGCTCCAGAGGCCTATAAAAATGTTAAAAAATATAGCTAAGGTCTGATTGTGAGGGTGTAAAGATACCCCTCAGTGTCAGACCCTACCATTGTTTTTAAACTATTTTGTGTTGTTTCACTAAGTAGAGGTGTGTATACTTTGGATACACAATCCTCCAAAACTGTGACTTAAGATAAACATAGCAGGGGTGACCACTCTGAACATCACAAAGTCAAGTAACTAGCAGATAGCCAAGTAGTACAATCAACTTTGCAACCAAATTTATTTTACTACAAATAAATAATGAAGACTTACTCCTCAAACTTAGAACAACTTCTAATAGGTGCCAAAATGAATAAAACTGAATGATTCATCTAACTTTGAATTTTGTCGTAAATGTAGTATGTGAGTATTCAGTTCATCAAAATTTGTTGGAACCAAAATTTGTAACATTAAACATGCTCAACTTACTATATAGATTTAGGTAAACAAATAAAATGTTACTACATTATTGTACCTTGCACATACAGGTACTTCTCTTTACATTAACTGTATATATAGCTAAGTCTGGAAAAAAACGTGAATTTAATTCTTAGCTTAGAAACACAAGAAATAAATAAGTAGTGCGTAAATAGTGTCAAGGTTAAATCTCAAACATTAATTTAGGCAAACATTAAAACAACATTAAACATTAAACATTAATTATAACTGAATGGCTGGGAGTTATTGACGAGTTTACAGTGTGTGTTTTACAAAGAGCAGTAATAATTTAAAAAAAATAGCACAAAATGCTCACTAATTTTCTGACCGTATTTCGTGAAATGCCGCTTTAGATATGTATTTATCAAATAAAGCCGTACCATTTTAACAATTATTTGTATAGTGCTTTTAGAATCATAAACTCGCTATTGTTTTACAATAATAATGTTTTGGAAACACAACTTTTCAAAATATGTAATTCAAAATTATGAAAATGAAAACATTGAAATCAATCGCGCGTTTCAGGACCAGAAATTGACATTTTGGCATTTTTTTGACAAGTTTGATATAACAAAACGTAACATAACTACAAAGTTTATTTATAACTAATGGCGCGTTTACACGCTGGCGTTCAAACCGACATTCAACGAGCACATTCAACGACGCAAGCGTGTGAACAGGCTGTTTGTGCATGCCTGCGTGAATGTGATCGCGCTTGGCGCCGATCGGGACGACTAACGCCTGCGTTCACACGCTCGCGTTCAAACCGACATTCAACGACGCAAGCATGTGAACAGGCTGTTTGTGCATGCTTGTGTGAATGTGCACGCGCTTGGCGCCGATCGGGACGACTGTCGGTTTTTTGACACACTTCAAAGGGTGAATGTGCTTGTGTGCCTATTTACACAAACACACACACGCTCTCGGCCGCGTTAGTATAGTTTTCATCTTCGTGGCATACAGACGACGTAACGATCGAAATTAATTTTTGACGACACCAAATATATCGGAGTGGTCTGAACCTTTATCATGCATGAATCGAAAGCAAAAGAAGACTTCAGAAAGATGTTTCTGAACTATTCTTTTAGTAAAAATAAATATTGTTTATCAGGGCCCAAAAAAATATGAAACAAAATAGTGCCAATTCTTAGGATTAAAGTTAGTATTGATTGATTGACGATTAGAGAATTGTAACTAATCGCATATCAATGATGTGCAGTAAATAAAATAGATTTATGTATGCCTTAAAACAGTTACGAAACACATTTAATGAAGAAGCCGCCCCCAATGCTTCGTATGGTTAATTATGTTCATGTTTATTAGAAATAATAAAAAATTATATTCAAAAGTTAGCGAAGATAGTAAATTCATTCAAAGAGATCCCACTAAAGTAAGAAACGAATTATGTAAAAGCACTTTTCGATGTAAAAATAGTTATAACGCATGTCAAATAAAAAAATCAAATTTAAAGTTTTGGCTACTTGAAAAGTGTTTTTACACCATAAATGATTTTTTAATTGTAAAACCTAATAGTTTTAAGTAAAATTTCGCATGCATAATTATGTCGGGCTGTTTTTTTTTCAATAAAAATAGGTCAAGGCCAAAGCAGTAGCTCCCACGAGATCTACGTCTACATCGTCTCCCATGTTTGCACTGACTACCATGTCCACAGAACACTAATACCCTACGGACCATGCCTGCAAGTGTGTGAAACAGGGCTGCCAGAGTGTAAATTGGATACAAAATTGGTATAATATCGGTTATCTTTTGTATCCTGTTTGTATAGTAGATTGCATTGCATAATTGGATACAATGTCATTGCTGATGTTATAGCGTAAAAAGTACGTACATACACATAGAGATACTTAAAACAAATCATGTCTGTGATAAACTGTTAAATCCTTATACGTTAAAGTTAAAACACCTTTTACTAAAATCCCCAAAGAGTGACGTTCTATAGTTGTACAACACTGATTTTGTATAATAGTACATGATTTTGTATAATTTCCGAGTCTTAGCGGTATAAAATAAGTTGTCTTTACTGGCAGCCCTGGTGTGAAAAGCTTGCGTGGCACGCTGCGTGGCAGGCTGCCCGCCGAGCTGCGTGCCATGCTGCTTGCCAGGCTGCACGGCGTGCGTGTAAACGTACCATAACGTTCATATGCCCAAAAAGTAATGCGCATGTTGCATCATTTTGCCTTTGGTATAATCCTCTGAGCTTCTGAGGCTATAAAGCTTCTTACTATACACAAGAAAATTACTATGCTCAAATAAAAATAGTTCTAACACACTGCAACCTCTAATGTAAATCATACTCATAGCAAACATAATCGATTCCACAACCAACGAACGAAAGAAAACAGTCAACCTACCTAATTATTGCTCTCAGCAACCTACTGAATATTTGTATGATATCCACTCTAACATACTAACCTGGCAGCCACTGGCGGCGCACACAGGTCCGGATTTGAAAAATAGTGGCCTTAGACCTAAAAGTCGTTAAACTGGCTTGAAAAAATGTCTACCATGGTTAAAAAAAATATAAACAAAAAAATGTATAGAGCAAAATTGAATTTGAAACAAAACGTCTTTAGGCACGTTGTGCACAATTGCTATGGGGAGAAAACACCGAACTACATATATAGATCCACTAGAAAGCGCTAATCTAAACATTGAGTTCTGTCAGCTCCTTATTAATTAATCTTTAAAAATATAATTAGTTCAATAAAGTACTTATTGTGTGCGCAATTCATATAGTAAAATAAACAAAAAAAACATAGGTGAAAAATTACAACGCCAATAGTGCTCAATAGCGAAACCCTTTATACAAAATTTCGTCCGAACGTACGTCAGTTTGATGGATGTCACTAGTAGATGGCATCACTTTCTTCAAAAATGAACACTTCTGATTATTCTTATTAACAATTTTTGGAGTGAAATCTTCTTTATGGTACGTTTACACGCATGCCGTGCAGCCTGGCAAGCAGCATGGCACGCAGCTCGGCGGGCAGCCTGCCACGCAGCGTGCCACGCAAGCTTTTCACACCAGGGCTGCCAGTAAAGACAACTTATTTTATACCGCTAAGACTCGGAAATTATACAAAATCATGTACTATTATACAAAATCAGTGTTGTACAACTATAGAACGTCACTCTTTGGGGATTTTAGTAAAAGGTGTTTTAACTTTAACGTATAAGGATTTAACAGTTTATCACAGACATGATTTGTTTTAAGTATCTCTATGTGTATGTACGTACTTTTTACGCTATAACATCAGCAATGACATTGTATCCAATTATGCAATGCAATCTACTATACAAACAGGATACAAAAGATGACCGATATTATACCAATTTTGTATCCAATTTACAATCTGGCAGCCCTGTTTCACACACTTGGAGGCATGGTCCGTAGGGTATTAGTGTTCTGTGGACATGGTAGTCAGTGCAAACATGGGAGACGATGTAGACGTAGATCTCGTGGGAGCTACTGCTTTGGGCTTGATGTATTTTTATTGAAAAAAAAAAACAGCCCGACATAATTATGCATGCGACATTTTACTTAAAACTATTAGGTTTTACAATTAAAAAATCATTTATGGTGTAAAAACACTTTTAAAGTAGCCAAAACTTTAAATTTGATTTTTTTATTTGACATGCGTTATAACTATTTTTACATCGAAGAGTGCTTTTACATAATTCGTTTCTTATTTTAGTGGGATCTCTTTGAATGAATTTACTATCCTCGCTAACTTTTGAATATAATTTTTTATTATTTCTAATAAACATGAACATAATTAACCATGATAAGCGTTGAGGGCGGCTTCTTCATTAAATGTGTTTCGTAACTGTTTTAAGGCATACATAAATCTATTTTATTTACTGCACATCATTGATATGCGATTAGTTACAATTCTCTAATCGTCAATCAATCAATACTAACTTTAATCCTAAGAATTGGCACTATTTTGTTTCATATTTTTTTGGGCCCTGATAAACAATATTTATT
Source organism: Callimorpha dominula (assembly GCA_949752705.1). Taxonomy (NCBI): domain Eukaryota; kingdom Metazoa; phylum Arthropoda; class Insecta; order Lepidoptera; family Erebidae; genus Callimorpha; species Callimorpha dominula. The sequence goes on along the minus strand of OX457002.1, from coordinate 20,273,477 downwards.
TTTACTAAAAGAATAGTTCAGAAACATCTTTCTGAAGTCTTCTTTTGCTTTCGATTCATGCATGATAAAGGTTCAGACCACTCCGATATATTTGGTGTCGTCAAAAATTAATTTCGATCGTTACGTCGTCTGTATGCCACGAAGATGAAAACTATACTAACGCGGCCGAGAGCGTGTGTGTGTGTGTGTAAACAGGCACACAAGCACATTCACCCTTTGAAGTGTGTCAAAAAACCGACAGTCGTCCCGATCGGCGCCAAGCGCGTGCACATTCACGCAAGCATGCACAAACAGCCTGTTCACATGCTTGCGTCGTTGAATGTCGGTTTGAACGCGAGCGTGTGAACGCAGGCGTTAGTCGTCCCGATCGGCGCCAAGCGCGATCACATTCACGCAGGCATGCACAAACAGCCTGTTCACACGCTTGCGTCGTTGAATGTGCTCGTTGAATGTCGGTTTGAACGCCAGCGTGTAAACGCGCCATTAGACATGTTGGGCACTTTTGGTACCTATGGGGAAAAAGTACTCTCGTGACCGTTACGCTCAGATGACAGATGTGTCAGTTATGTTTTCACTTCTGACGTGCAGTCCTACGACTGACAGTTTTTTTTTTTGAGAATTTACCTGCCTGATTCGACTACATACTTATTAGAATAGATACACCTCTTAGAATACATTATTTCTCATGTTTATTAGGGTGTTGAAATGATATCAGTATTCCCCAGATGTTTTGCTGGTGTTAAAAAAGAAAATTAATGATACTACATATCATCAGGAAGACCTGACGTCTGTTTGCCATAAATATAAAAAACTCATATAATCATGTTAAATCATCTACACTCTAACGTAGTGTTTCTAAACTCTTTGATTTATACTTCCATGTCAGCTGTTAGGGGTAGCTGACCCGATGAGTTGCTCGTATATATGTACTCGCCCTACGTCTTTCTCAGCTGACACTAGGCTGATCAGGGGACAGGAAACAGGATACCTACTTAATCGCCCAATTATAAATCATCGAGCTATAGTTAGGTAGGTAATACACATCTGTAACTTTCAACGGATCTATTATACCTTTTAGTCCATCTGTCAAAGATCTAGGCCTGCTTATTGAGACCAACCATAACTGGCAAACGCAGATTACTAGTGTCAGCCGAAGAATTACAGGAACACTGCGGGCGTTATACCGCCTTAAAAACTTTCTCCCATCTAAAACAAAATCTATGTTGGTTCAGACTTTGATTATCCCCATAATGGATTATTGTGATGTATGCTACTACGACCTGAATGCAGACCTTCTCAACAAATACGACCGTCTTCTCAATAACTGCATTCGATTCATTTTTAATCTTCGCAAGTATGATCACGTTTCCTCTTTTCGCTCTGAATTAAACTGGCTTCCGATTCGTCAGCGCCGTCATCTGGGCGCCCTCACTACTCTGTATTCAATTCTCAATTCACCTACTTCTCCTACATATCTTACTTCCATTCTCCAGTATCTCTGCTCAAATCATAGCCGAAATCTCCGCTCTTCAAATAATCTTCTCCTATTATGTTCTAGTCATTCTTCAACATGTGTCCGTTCTTCATTCATAATTCAGTCTGTCCTTCGCTGGAACGACTTGCCGGCCGGCACAGTTAGACAGAAATTAACACAGTTTAGTAGCAACATACTAAGCGGCAAGTACACAACCTTTGTATGGAAACAACAGAGGAAGATAATCGGTAGGTGGTGGCGTACCAAAAATAACTGTAACTGTGAACTGTAACAATCAAATAATAATAAAGGAAATTAGGTGAAAAGGAATATGTGAAGTATCTTCTACACATACGTACATATAAACACATACATATATATACATATACACACATTCACATATATAACTATAATAATTAGTAAGACATTTTAGTGGAGTTACTTATTATGAAGTCTACGAGTATTGCACAACGTGAGAGAGTTGTACACCACTTATAGTGTTAGATAGTATTCCTTTACAAGAGCCTTAAAAGAGGTTAAGGTTTGAGCTCGTCTAATCTTTACAGGTAATGCATTCCATAAATGGATTGCAGTGACTGTAAAGGATTTATCATAAAATTCCGTGGAGTGTGCAGGCATTTTTAGTTGCAAATTTTCTGATGACCTTAGAGATCGCGGATGTGTACAATGTAGGAACTCGAATCGTTCCTTGATATAGGTTCGTTCTCTCCTCTTCCGTAAATTGGAGGAGTCATCAGAACAGTATTTATACTTATATTTAAATATTCTTGTATGTATGTATTACTAAGTATATATTAATTTATCTGCCTCTTTTTTTTCCTTTTTCACTCATTCTTATCTCACCTTTTAATGCACCTACTTCATTCATTTCTACATCACCCTAAGGTAGACTAGCATAGAATACCTTTGGCATTAACTCCGCCTCTGTACACATTGTGCATAAAGTTTTGAAATAAAAAAAATAAGAAATAATACTAGGAGCAGCAAAAGGTACCTAGCTTAGATTATATATAGGTCCAGATGCCTAATCCTCGCCCCAAAACTGAAGCCAAAAAATACAAGCGACTAATACAAATACAAGCGACTCACTCGTCACACGCGAGCGAACGTTCGCCGCTGAAGTAAGACTAGAGCCGATATTTATATAATATTCAAAAATGCCTGGTTGTGTAGTTACATCCTGTAAAAATTATATTTAAAAAAATCATAAGTGTCCGAACATCACATTTTACTTGTAAGCATTCTATTTTCTAATGTATTTGTAAATAATAGAACAAAATTTCAAATTAATAAAATTGCGGACGCCATTATTAGAGATGTTGCCAGGGACGTGAATTTCATTTACCCATAACGCATTCTAGCAGTATGTATAATTTTCTTTGCCAAACTTGTTATTTATAGGAAGACGAGAAATATGCTTACTGTTAATGTTCACGAAACTGGAATCCTTCAAATATTCTTCATTTCTAAGGTCTAGCGCCCGGAGTTCAATGTGTCCGTCAAACGATACTTTGGCTATAGGATTGTACTCGTATTATAACTTATTATTACTACTCCTAACGAACACAGCTATAGAGTACTTAGGACTTGTAAAATTTGGCTAGTTTCTAGATAGTTCATAAAAAAAAAATATATATATATATATATTAGGGTGGGCCAAAAAAACTTTTGATTTTTTTTTCATTAGTTACCATGAAAGTATTGTTAATTAATATATTGTATATATAATGTACTTGAGGAGGAATGTTTGTCATCTCATTTCAATATAAAGAGGAGATTCTCCAACCTGGCGATGTGATCATGCCTGGCGGACCGCGGCCTAACTGTTGATGTTGGAAAGTTGTATATATACTAATCGACGCTAGAACTTTCAATGCGCGATGCAGGATTAGTAGTAACTCCGTAGTTTGGTGTGTCTTCGTTAGATGACATTGAAGTATGTTTTTCGCTGTATGTGGATGTCGATATGTTGATGAGTCAGTTGTCTATGCTCTCTTGTAGAGCGTGCCAGTACTGCCAGTGCCAGTAATGAGTAGTTCCAGTGAGTTTGGAATTGAGTACCGCTAGTTACGGTGAGTCGGAACTGCATTTTAGTAGTTCCAGTGAGTTGGAGCTGAAGTCGGCTGGTCCCAGTGAGTTGGGGCTGCTTGCGGTACTGCAGTGAAATCCCCAGTGAGTCGGGGTGGTTGCTGTGTAGTGACTGGCTGCTGCGTAGACGGAAGAGAGATACTCTTCTTACAAGGACTGTAGGTGCAGTGTCTTGTGCCTAGATGCTGATGAGGCCGTAGAGATAACCAGACTGGAATGGTCTGCAAGCGTATGATTTTCCTGTTGACGCCGAGGATGCTGGCTAACTGAGACTTAATTACCGCTCATTGTTGTAGCTGTGTATATGACAGTGGCGATGCTGACGCGGCTCATCTGCTCCTTGAAGGCTGTTACGAATCACGTCAGTGTAACCACTGTGGAGGAACGCGGTTTAGTGTCCCTCTTACACAAAGGGAAGACCCTCCATCCAGGTGATCATGCTATGGAAATAAAGTTCTTTAAACCGAACTCCGTAGTTCGGTGTGTCTCCGTTAGATGACTTTCAAGTACGTTTTTCGCTATTTGTGGCCACATACTAATTAAAAGTGTACGACGACGATGTTGTAATGGATCTAATAAAGACAAATTATAAAGTTATAATCATTGTAATCTGTACAAACTTTTGTAAGACGTTTAGATTATTCGATTTAATACTCTTTTATGGAATATACAACCAACAAACCAACTGATCCATTGTCACCTATGCATCGATCCAAAGAGACCGAATCTTGGGTCACAGTGGATCTATTCCCAACTTTTTTTCAATGGCTATATCTTGTAAATGTATGTATTATTCATCAACAAATGCTTTTTTTTACCATTAAAAATATTAATTACCTTCTAGCTATCATAACTTAGAAAAAAGTGATCTACTATTACCTATTCTGCCTTACGTCTTTTTGATATATATCTGACATTCTTTTTGTCAAAATTAAGCATAGTGAAGATGGTAGAATAATTTGTTTATTTGTCGTGGATTTCCTTCTTTTGCACTCTTCAGGTACCTAATTGCAATGAAATTACTGTTCACCAAATAAATGATTTAACATGGAACAGAACAAAAATGGAATACCATTTAATATCCCCGTGTTAAGTCACTGTTGCTTCTGTATACCTATTAAAACTGCTTCATGGATTATTGCTTTGTCAGGAATGATACCTACTGTATTGTGTTTTATCTTGGCTACGCCCCTGGGCAATAACTTCTTAAGGATACATGGACTACCAGCGTCCTACTCTCCATTAATTGAATGGGTCTACAGCGTTCTAGGTGCAGAAGTGGGTGTAAGTTCGTTAATGTTACTTGTGGGTGCTATTGAAGATATGCTACAAATTTATTATGTAATCTATTTGTGGATAATACCAGTTTATACAGCTGGTAGTTTTGCTGCAGCAATATTTATTGCCACTGAAGCTGCAAAAACTAAATTCTTAAAATTTGCCATAACATATTTGTTGTTAGGTATGATACAAGTGGTAATATCGATATATTTTTGGATTGTTATAAAAAGTAGGTTATTCGTGAAGAAAGCTGATAATAATGTTGTTAATATTAATATAACCATAATATGAAATTAAAAAATCTATATAATATGTGTTTGTGCTCACATCTAAAGCGAGCATACTTATCAAGGAACCGCTCACCTGGAGACGGAATATGTGATACCTATTGTCTTATAAGTGTAACTATTTTAGTGAAAAATGTTTTGTTAATTTTGTATCCCACTTTAGTATTATAATGTCTTAATCCGGAAAGTCATTAATAAGTTATGTAGACTGATAATGATCATTGTAGGTTGTCACTGACTGTTTTTAACTTACACTTAATATTTATTTAACCCAGAAAACTAATAAAACTTGTTTTTTATTACTTTGCTTTTTTTCCTTGTTTTGACAAAATAGCTATGATTTATGGTAGTTGTAAACTGTTTCATTGTTTTCACCAAATTCAACGCTTTAACTCTGAACACGAAACACTGCGCTAAATTTAATAAACATTGCCACTGTTTTAAGAGCTCTCTCTCTCTCTCTCTTTCTATGCTCTAATTGAATATTTCATTAATCGCAGTGTTGTGTAGGGTAGTGCCGCCTTACAAGGCAGTACGCCTTGTAAGGTAGCTCCTATTTCATTGTGGTGTCCACTGAGCCTTTTAGCTAATCGGGGTTATTGGCGAAACCGAAAGTCGGAATCGGTACCGAACCGTTAGCCTAAGTAATAGCTCACAGAAGCTTAAAGAACCTCGTCAATTTTTTATGTTTCGGTAAGATATTAGCATTAAGCAAAATGCTTGTAGCTACCTAATGCCATTAATGTTGATAAGGAAATCGAGAGAATATAAAATATCATATGATCTAGTGATGCAACAGACCTCTGCTTCAGCTTCCGCATTTGCGGAAGTGCCACGCTCCATCTCACGCTACCGCTTCCGCTTCTGTTTCCGCATTTTTTATAACGGAAATATAATCGAAAGTTTACGATGGTTGGAAGGGTGGGCGGCGGGCGAGGTGCATGTGAATCACTTGGCGGTAGGGATGCAAACATCGCTAAAAAAAACATCGATGTATCAGAAAAAACATCGATGTAAAAAACATCGTCTAGAAAACATCGATGTTTCAAAACATCAATGTTTTTTTAAAGTCTCATAATGTGCTAATAAATAGAAAAATAGGTATCTAAAACAAACAAGTTAGGTGTCGTATAAAATAAAATTACCAACTGTTAATTTTTATTTCATTAAAAAAATATATAAAGTTATTAACTTCAGTTTTCAAAACTACAGTAAGATGATAACGTAATTAATGCTATGGCGAATCATTGGAAATTCAAACAAGAACATTTATGATTTTGGACTTATTCAACGAAGCTTTATTTTTTAACTTATAAGTATAAAATGTGTTCGAATAATAAAGAGCATCTTATCCAGGTCTAAGAATGCAATCAAATCAAGAAAATAAAACCATCAAATTAATGTGATGTTTAATATAAAAAATTACTTCTCCCCGCCCACTTGAGAGATCAAATTTTTTACAATAAAAACTTTCGTGAGTGGTATTCATATTTATTTATTTAATTAGAAACAAAACTAATAATGAACAAAACAAAATTTTGATAAAACAATGAAGAACAGTTAACGGACATGCCCTCTCCTCTCTACAGATACATATTTGTTTATACTGCCCCCACCCCACCAACGCAATCGTTATAAAAGCAGAATCAGTAAAGCTGCATCGAGCTCCCCAAACTAAGGTCCCAAGACGCAGGGACCTTTATACGGCAGATCTTACCTCCAACGCCATGGCACCGGTACTAATTAAGGTTAGTTACCCGTATGCCTATCGGTCACAGGGTATCGCCACTCGAGAAACGACACTCGCAGCGACCCTCGTTCGTCCAGATAGGTACCGGAGCTATAATGATCCCGATCTAGAATCATCCCGATCTAGAATCATGTGTAGGTCTACCCAGGCCTACAGACGGGAGTCCGGATCAGTGTCTAGTCACCTTTCTACTTGCTTAACAGGCTAGTGCCCGAGCTGCATTGGTCCGATGGGACCTCTACTAATGGACGCTCCAAGGCCCGCAGCGGAAAACCATAGGGCCCTTCGCCTTAGACCGGTTCATTCCACTGCTCGCTGCGCGCGAGATCGGACGCGCTACCGACACATGGTGGAACGGACGAACATGCCCGTTCTCTGCGGCTAACCACAAACTACCACGAATCCAAGTAATCCAACTCCAAAACCGGTAGAGGGCTCAGGAACCGGTTCCCGTGATACCCTGATCTAACAGCCGGACCCGTAGTTCCGGCAGCCAACCTATCTACTCCGGGTGCCTAGTAGACAGTTGAAATAGCAAAAACTCCGCCAACTTAGAACAGCCGCGCTGACCTACATAAAACAAGTTGCCAGTCTATTTCAGTATTATATATTTAAGTTTAAGGTGAGAATTGCACAAACTTTTTTTTATTTGTTAGATTTTATGGCAAAATACGATTTTTCCTTGTGTTTACGGTACGATATCCGGAAAAAAAAGGACACAGAGAACTATCAGAAATTATCAGAAAAAATAAAGTTGGCAACGCTCTGCTACGCCTGCCTGCTACCATGATACTCTTTGACCATGACGTATGACGTCACAGTATTAATAAAAGTCATGTCGGCAATTTCGTCACCTAAAAAAATTGATTTTTATTTATGAATTCCATTACTCAAAATGAAATGAAGTTATAATTAAGAATAAAGTATAAATAAACATTCCATTATCTTATAGTCTGTGCTAATAACGAGTTAACGATTATGGTGAGAAACTATATTTTAACTTGTGATTTTGTATTGTAGATCTGAATTAAACGAATGGAAAATCAAGGTGTACATCATTTATTAAACTGATGTATGAAATAATATTATTACCATTATTCTTTGTAAATAAGGACTTTATTTTAGTAGTAAATGTGTAATAGAAATTCAGGTGATTCTCTTTGGTTTCAGATGCAGTTCATGTTATTGTTTAGTCGACAGGGGAAGCTTAGGTTGCAAAAATGGTATGTGGCTCACCCAGATAAACTAAAGAAGAAGATTACAAGAGAACTGATCACAACAGTGCTGGCAAGGAAGCCCAAGATGTGCTCCTTTTTAGAGTGGAAAGATGTCAAAATTGTTTACAAAAGGTATTAGAAACACTTCCTTAACTAATATACACAGAATAAAGTTACTTATTTACAAAAAAAAAATCTCTTGCTTGTAAAATCTTATTAAGTCAGAATTAAATTCCAATAGTACTAGGAAGTTAATATTAGAGATGAAACGGATTTCTGGTAACTATCTGGTTGGTATCTTTACTACCTGGCCGAATATCAAATTTGGTACCTACTAAAAAATATTATCGCAATATTTTCATTTAAAATGATTCATTTAATAGTAAATTTACTGCACTAAGAATAAATTTAGGTAAATTAATTACAATTTCTCTGCATTACGAGGAAACAAATGGTCTTTTGCTGGTCTTTATAGACATAACTTCAGAAAAAGCCTTCTGCTGTATACCCTGCTGCAAGGTGCATCTTTCAAATACATTCTTCAAACTCATTAAGTTCGGGTTTTGCATAGCATTAGCTGGTCTTAAAGTATATAGACCATGACCACAATAATGAATTCTGTTTTTTTTCTTGATTGTGAGACTGATGTCTGTAGTTTTTCTACCCCATTTAAGCAATAGCAGAACATGTAATAAGTTATATCTGTCATATCGCGTCTCAGGGCTTGCAAGACATTATTATAAATTGCAATAAGCTCTACACCCTCAAAATCACAAGTAGCCATTCTGCATATAAAAATTTGTTAATTGTTTGTGCTGACTTTCAGTATATGGTGAGACCATATCTGAGTCTTGTTATTTAATATGAATGAATATGTTTCCACTGACATGCTTAACCACCGGTATATTTGCCAGTGCAACACTTGAACAAATATAATTTTATTTCATCAGTATTCTGTTAATATTTCTCTTTTATTGGTTTAATATTCATTTAAATTCATTTATATTGAACTACCTATACAATAGAGGAAATTTGTGAAATAAAATGACATTTGTGTTTATGATCCATGTGTAATACTATAAGTGTGATCTCACTTCTAGTGCAAGCCTTGTTGGGTGCATGTAAGGTTTGTTGAGGGTGTTAAAATAAAAATAAAGAATGTGTGGTCTACATAACTAGTAGTAGTTCTTTTACAAAAAATCTCTAAAAACAATATGAGAATTTCCTTTTCCTAACAAAGTTGAACTCTGTAATGTAGTGGTACTGAATTTAAATGACAAACAAGATAATACAAAAACCGTGTTTACATATTAAGGAAAATAAATGTTCAAATACAAAATCATTTTTAATTGAGGATAAATTAGTATCATGTATAACTAGCAGCGCCACGCGCCGCTTAAGTCCCGATCCTGTAAGAATATCGGGATAAAAAGTAGCCTATGTGTTAATCCAGGGCTCCAGCTATCTACATACCAAGTTTAATCGCAATCGGTTCAGTAGTTTTTGCGTGAAAGAGTAACAAACATCCATCCATCCATCCATCCCAACTTTCACATTTATAATATTAGTGGAATTAGTGGGATTTCTTAGCTAACATCAAACATTTCAGCCGCCTTACTAATATAAAAGAAAAGCTTACCCCCTTAACTTATAAACTCTTTTATGCTAATACATTATCAACAGGTATGCTTCGTTATATTTCTGCTGTGCTATGGAGCAAGAAGACAATGAACTGCTTACCCTGGAATTGATCCATCGCTATGTAGAACTTCTTGATAAGTACTTTGGAAGTGTAAGTATGAGATTCACTGACATTGAAATATATATATTAGCTCTGATGGAAAGTAGCTCAATGACGATAGGTTTTTCGCAAACTGGTCAACTCCAAATGAGTAAAGGATGTGTTCTCATCTAGCTTTTAGCTTCTGATGTATTGATGTGAGCCAGATATGCGCACGTGTTAACAATTAGACTTCGACCTCCTGTTGTAGCAGACGCACTAGCTTAGTGATCCTCAAGGAATCTTGGCCCTGATTTTATTTTAATAGTATAGGGGGCAAACTAGCAGACGGGTCACCTGATGGTATAGGACTACCGCCGCCCATGGGCACCTGCAACTCAAGAGTCACAAGTGCGTTGTCGGCCTTTAAGGTGGAAGTAGAGGATGGGTGGAAGGGTTGGTCCCTCCGGTAACCTCACTCACTGGGCGAAAAGCAATAAAATCATTGCTTCACTACCGGTTTTCTGTGAGGCCGTGGTACTCCCGGCGAGCCATACGTGCCGAAGCATGGCTCTCCCACGACGAAAAGTTGGTCCTTTTTGGGTTAGTGCTGGGTGAGCGACGAGCTGGCAAGTTTGCTTTCACTAGCAATGTTTTTGCTAGTAAAAGCTATATCAATGTCGTGATTATGGCGCCTCTATGCCATTTGCTGTTTTCGTGACAATCCCACCATTGGTCCCTTGCGACGTTGACTGCCGATCACTGGAATAGCGGTTAACCGGTATCTCCCGAAGCTGCTGCGCCTGTTACAATTGAAAGGCTATTTTGTGAAGACTGCACATTTGTGTTAGTTTAAATTAGACCTATTTAAAAAATAATTTCATACAATAACTAATAGCATTTTATACAGAAAATTCATTCTTAAAAGACATTTAGTTTAATATGATTCTCATTACTATAATAATGTCTCTCTTTGGATTATCGATACAAAACGCTGTCATTTGGCACGCACAGTATTAAGCCCTGGGCAGACAGCGGGCGGGGCGTGTGGGACATCTTCAATATAAACTACATAATATATTTATACAACCTGCGCACGCTGACCCGCCCGCTGTCTGCCCTAAACTTTATTCCACGCTTCTCGACGCTTTTGATAAGTAGCGAATGTGCGTGCAGCGTACACCCTGGGTGACGTGCGACAACTCACTGAATGGAATCGCATAAGTCTAGTGTTTACAACCTGCTGGCCTAAGAATTTTCATAAAAACTAAATAAAAATGTGATTCGGAGAATCCCAAATAGTTTCATCCCTTTATCAAAGTGCAGGGCGTCTTTTTACGCCACCACTAGGCAACAACGTATTTTGATAGTTATATTTATAATTTAAATAAATTAAGTCATATGAACTTCAGTATTTAAACGTTATAGGTATGCGAACTGGACATAATTTTCAACTTCGAGAAAGCATACTTCATCCTCGATGAGTTGGTACTGGGCGGAGAGCTCCAAGAGACCAGCAAGAAGAACGTTCTGAAGGCTATTGCTGCGCAGGATTTACTGCAAGAGGTCAGTAGCCAGGATAATGAGCTTGTTTAATTATAGGCTTAATATATCAGAAAGTAACAATTATAAAATATATCAGAACCCAAACAGAATAAGCCATAAATTAAAAATATTAGCCCAAAAAATCGTATTGCATAACTATGGGCAGGGCCGTATTTAGAACGTCATGTGGGTGCAAGTTCTTATTATATTGCAAATGATATATTAGGATGTATACTACATTATTGCATAGTTACACACTAAACACAAACTAGAAACCTATCAATGTTGAGTCGAATAATAATCTTCTGTTTACGCAATGCCAGTTTTCTCATAATTAAAGACACTAAAAAGTAATGCACAGTATTTACAATTAGTTTCGTAGAAGTGATTACATTGTTATTTAGATAATGGAGATAAAAAAATTAGTGAAAACTTATCTAAACTATTTAATGAAATTGTTTAGTCGTAAGTTCTATCAGTAGAACTGTGAAAAGAGTATTTTGTTAACGAGTTAACCAAACTTATTAATTAAAAAAGTTAATAAATAAATAAAATATAGGCAAGAATCTTGTCTTGCCCCAAAAACTATTTCTGTAGTTCCTAAAATATAGAACTGGGGTTTCATAATGTTAGGTAGCTCTGACAGCATTGGTAGCATTGATAGTTACTAACTTGAATCATATGGGTTGTTTATTTAGGTTCAATTTTGTACCAAGTTGAAATGCATGTTCAACTCCTATTGTTGAAAAAAATAACTGTTTTAAGCCAATTTAATGCAAATCTACTCACTCTTGATGTTATATTAGAATAGAATAAATGTATTATCATATTATTAGGAATATAAAGTGGACCAGTTTTAGGACAGTGGCCTCGGTAGTGCCTTTTCATTATGTATTAGATATTATATCCTTTAATGTACGCGAATAGGAGCACTGCCTTTTATGTAGTTTTAATCAAGCACTAACATCAACACATATCAAAATTCTGAACAGAATTTAACGAGAAATATTTATATTTGAAAAATATCATTATTTATATATATCTCAAACAGAAATATGGATTGATTAAGTAAATTTGAGTTTAAAATATTTGTAGATAGTAAAATAAAGTGTTCAATAAATGCTATTTCAAATATGCAACTTATATAAAAAATAATGAAACAATATTGATAGGAGTATGAAACCTTAGCATATTTATAGCACAGATTGTCTTTCGATGAGTCATTTCATATGTAGTCTCCAAGCCAATTAAAATATAAGGAAAAAAAGTAAACCAATATTTAGTAGAGAATATTAATATTATTACAAATCAATGCGATATTTAGAGGTATTTTAGACAAGTCAAGTTAAAGTGTATATTTATTATGATACACATACATATATGTATTTTATAAATGCAATTTCTAAACTCTTTTATCGAGCCATTTTAGATTTTCTACAACAAAACAAAAATTGGTTTCTATAAGCTTAAAATTTAAAAAACATCAGTGTAACACACATTAAATTGCACTGAAGTAAATTCTCTCTTATTCATGGAGTTGAATTATTTCAAACAGTGCATAAGTTTTCAGTAATTATTCAACCCAATGTTAAACATAATTTAATGTTCCAAACATTTCCCCTTTTTTCTGCGATAAACGCCAACCGTGAAAGTGTCACTGATTAGTCTGACACCTTAAGATATCAATTCTAATGTCCAAAATAAAAATCTGTTATAAAATTATTTCCGAAATTTAAAGTGGCTTGATTTTTATGTCCGGAGATGTAATATTATATATAGGAGTAAACTAATCTTCTTCTATAAAACTAGAACACTTCAATATTGAATACACTAGCAAAATTAAAGGACTAATTTAAAGTACAGTAAAACTGTCTGTAATTGATGAGCTAATTTGATCAATTTTACTATTGTAGTGTATTAAAAATAGTTGTGAGTGTTGTTACTTATGTGTATGAGTAGTATACGAGTATATACGTTCCTAGTTTGGCACCATTTAACTCTAAAAATTAAACTTTTTTATCTAACATAGTTAACGTAATTAATGACTACGCAATCAATCTGGCTAACTCTCGCTTGTCAGTTGCCGACAGTTGAACTACAAACAGCTTATAAAATTCTCTTTTACTTATTGCACTCTGCTAATTTTATCCTTTGTTTTGGTGTGATATGCATGCATTGGTGGCGGTCAGGACCTGAACGATGGATTATTACACTGATGTGTCGCACAACTCGGATATGAAACAAATAAGCTAAAAGATTTTTTGTATGTCTTAGTGCCTTTAATGCATGCGCTTCACTTTTATTTTACACTTATCCTATACATTATTTCATTCGTTTGCGTTGCAGGTAAAAAGGTTTTTTTTTATTATAGCTTCTCGCATGGCGTTTAAGCCTTTACATTATAGTTTCATTTGAATCACACACACTCAATATATACGTTTAAGGTATCTAAAAAATATCATATATAATCTCTTAATATAGATCTTTTCATGCGATATTATGTATTTTTAGTAAGTAGGTAAAAGCGTCATTATTATAGTTATAAATAGTTTATCTGTATACCGTTGCTTCATATGTGTAGTTAAATGTTTCTATGATTACATTGTACGCGGACATTGCTTTACATATTTATATATTTATCTAATAAAAATACATGAATGGAGGAGGTATCCCACTGCGGGATGAACTGAATTTATTGCTTGAATCACATCTAGGAGGCATTCACCAACATTCACTTCATTCATAAATAATTTTATTTTTAACGTTGTAAATCAGTGTCCTGTGGTTATGGTTTGGCTGTTCGTGCATTACTGTAATGAGTTGTCGAAATACATAATATAATAAAACTAATCTGTTTTCTTGCATGTACCAAATTCCTATACCTCGCTTCCGTAACATGAGTTTAAAAACATTCTTCTGATAGGGTTGTCAAGTTGTCTTTTTATGGTCATTGTTTTTTAATATTTACTCTTTTATTCTATTAGTACGGTCGGCTGTAATTCATCAATTCTCGTCGTGAACATTTTTTTAAACCTCAGTTCAATTATAAACCACGCTTTTGCATTCATCATTTTATTCTGATAAAAAACTTAATTATTTTTAACCAATTTCAGCAAGAAGTAGTTTTTTAATTCGTCTATTTTTATTTATATCTGTTAAACTAAAGCAGGCGTTTGTATATTGTATATACTGGAGGTATATAAACCTATAAGTCTTATAAATATAATAAAAGCAATTATCTACTAAGGGTGCAAATGTAGCTGATAAAATATTGAAGTAACACTATTTAGGTGCATTGAGGTTGGTTTATAGATAGAGATCTCAGGGCCGCCAGACCTTACTTATTTTATAACGAACAAAATGTGTCGTATGAAGTATATTAGTAAAGAATCTGAAGGTATGCATATCTGTTGCTGCTTGGGCCAGCGGCCAATTTTCAGATACCAGATGCTAAAGTTACATAAAATCATTGGTCATGTTTCTTCAATTCGGTGTGCTGACTTTTATACATGGTGTATTTGAAAAACTAACACTTATTTAAACCACTAAAAGGGCATGACTAGCATGCATTAGTTTACAAGTTATGACCGTTTGAATTTTCAGGTATTTTTGCTTCCGTTTTTCATAAAAGTAAGTAGAATGTATAAAGTAAAAGATTTTAAATCGTACGTATTTTTTTATTTTGGAATTTTCCATTCCGTTACTAAGAAAATCCATAAAAACTAACTATGATTTTTTTTCAAGTTACTTTTTATGGATTTTCTCAATAACTAAGTGAATAGTTTCAAAATAAAAAAAAATACCTACAATTTTTTAATTTTACACTTTCTACCCACTTATATGAGAAACCGAGGTAAAAATACCTGGACATTCAAAGGTCATAACTTGTACACGGACGGCGCCATTTTAAATAGGTCCGGGGGATTTTTGGGCCCGGGATTAGTCTGGCTGTTTACAAACAGCATTAAAATATGTCTCATAACAACAGATATAAAAATCAAGACTCAGACTATAAGCAAAACATTAGAAATTATTCCAAAATTTGCAAGCCAATCCGTTGAATATAGTTGAATGAATATTTTACTTATTGATAGACCATTTTTTCCTGTACTTAAAAAATAATGAAGTTTTTGTTACAATAAAATAATTTTAGCCAAATCTGCAAAAGCGTTCTTGATACTAAAAAATTAAAAATATTGTGTTTATAAAGCAGTGTCAAACTGTCAAGTATATTTCATTAAAATAGTGTTTAACCATGGGGAGTAAGAATAAATAATCATAACTCATGCTACGGACATCCCATTATTTAACGTGATGTCTCGTCCGGGCAATGTTCTTGGAAGCTCTCTAACGCTTTCCTTTGGTGTGGTCTAGCATAACAATTAACAGCATGTATAATTAATATTTGCCCATCGTTAACAATTTAACTACTGATTTTACTAATAAAGGCATAAAATATAATGTAACTTTCCAACATCAATATACTTACATCAAAATGCAACTTTCCTGCCAACACCACAGTAACAGAAAATGCATATTATTTTAAAGTTCGGCCCTGTATTCAAAAATGTTGTATAGTCCGATCGACATTAATAGGTAATATATTAAAATGCGGTTAAAAATTAAGGCATATTGGTGAAGTGGAATCAAGTTACATTTGAAACAGAATTAGTTTAGCTGCATGTTTACGGCGTGGATTGTATTAGGACGAGACAGTGGACGCGGCGCTGCGGGAGGTGGGGCTGCTCTGAAACACGTCGACGAAGACGCCGGTGGTGATACTCCCGACAATCTTCCAAGCACCACAGTGCAAAGGGACACTATGTTTTATCAATCTTATACTTTGGGCTCAGAACTTTGCCATATATTTTGTGAAAAAACATACGAACTTATAGTCTGTTTACAACTGCTACGAGTGAGGTTTTAATGATAATCCGTATTTGCGTCCGGTATTAAAATATTACATGGTTTAAAATATTGTACAGTACATCATACATTTTGAGCAGAAATGTCTATTTAAGAATTTTAGAGGTATTTACTAGATTTTAATAGAGCATTAATGATTGTAGAATTTACACACCAACTCGGTAGAAAACTATATTTAAAGTCAAGATTTTTCGAAGGTAATGGCGGATATAATATGCCTTTTTGAGCATAATTTTGTGTTTTTTTTTATGAATGAAAAAGAAATAAAAATAATAAATATATATTTCATAATAGACTCCACGGAGTACGAATTATACTTTATAATGCCCACTACTACGCTACACATTTTTATAAAAATGATTTTGTTTTATCAATTTGGACATCATACCGATAGATGTGTAGAGAATTAGAGGATAGTCACACAAAATTAATGCTAAAAAAGGAATTCTCAATAATAAACGGAACATATTATTATACCAATGTAATTATTATATTCTTAGACGCAACAAACTTTTTTGTTTTTTAATTACAGTTGTAAGCTAGACTATACGATTCAATTTTGAAAAAAAAAACTAGTTTATAAACATTGGCGCTATTACGTCGAATTCTAACATGCCAGCACAGCCATAGAAGGCGTGATTATGGCCAGTTAAATAATGAGCGATGGGAGTATTTTTTTTATAATTAGGTTAATATTTTTTACTTAAAAAAATATACAAATATAATTGGGTGAACCAAAGTGGAGTCTAATTTTAATAAGGAACATATTGGAATGACAAAAGTTGTAAGGGACGTTTTAATAAATGTCCTTTACAGCAAATAAAATTATACATATTGATTAGAATAATGCGTATGTTACTATAATATTGCAAGATTAATAAAATGTAATTCTTTTAAACAACGTGGCATGTTATTCTGATATGGTAGGATCTTAAATGCGGCTGTGTCCGCGACTTCACCAGCATCTACCTATTATTGAAATAGAAATAACCTTGATAACGTGGTTTTCTAGTGATGAAATAATTATTAAAATCAGTTAAGTAGGTTTAGAGTTCATCGATATAATATTAGCGTAGATTAAATTTAACAACTGCGATCAATCATGTACGTTTCTTTCAAAGAGTTTATTTTTATACTGGATTTCCTTTTTTAAATTAACTTTATTGTTATTCAAATCACCTGAGAGCTTAAACTATGCTACATAGTAAAAGTATACACACGAGTTTTACATGTGTAACAACAATAATGAGTAATGAAAAAAAAAGTCTCATAAAATGTTGCCGTGGGGTTTTGAGTATCAACAGCAAATCATGTGGTTTAAAGGAATTATACGAATTATAAGTCCCAGACAGGTTTTAACTATACAAGTAGGATGTGAGATATGAAGGCGTTAGTTTTTGTTTCAAGTTTTTTATGATTGTTATAATAATAGTGTTTATGATTTATAGTTTATGTGGAACTGACGAGTTTTCATATTATATGAATTTATTATTTCTTTAAGTTATTTTAACGAATTTATTAGGTTATTTTCCATATTATTTTTTTTATTTGCTAAAACCTTAGATATATCTTCGTCTTTATAAAAGATATACGGTTTCGCGCACGAATGTATTTCGGGGATGCCCTACTAGGGGGCCCATTATCAACGGGTGAAGCGATCTTCCAGGTCGTCGTCAGGCGTAGCCTTGAAAAAGAGCCCCCGTCGGGTCTGAAAATAGTCGGGCATCCCTGAAATACACACCGTATATACTTTATAAACACGGAAGTTTCCATTATGATATATCTTCGTCTACTGCTATAACAATGTATTGATTAAAATATTTCGGTAATTCTAATATATGTTAAATATTATGCCAAAATCAGTGTTCATACATAACTAAGTGTCAAAATACCACCAAGCATTTATTTTTAGTAATATAATTGAAAATGAAAAGAAAATTTAATGTGACTAATTATGGAGTTGGCAATAATGTGTATAGTTATCTTCGAATTAATGTTTCGTGTTATGATACTTGTACGTATGTGATTAAATATTCTAATAAATTATATTTTACTTGTTACAATTTTTTACTTGCAATACTACCTCAAAGGAAAAGGATACAATGTTTCATAATGTACACATGTTGGTTTAAAAAAATGGTTTGATTAAGAAAAAACCGAAAAGCGATTGCTCGGTCTAACGCGGCCACGAGCGACACTGGCTCAGTGATAACCCTTGTTGCAGGAGGAGACCCCGCAGGGCTTCTTTGAAGACCATGGCCTCGGGTAAGCGCCTACTTTCGCCCTCACAACAACGCACCCATCATACGTATCCAGACACCCACATACGTCAAATGTATTTTGATATTAGATTTAATAGAGTAAACTCTTTTGATATTGTCGACCTCATTGTATCATAAGACTCTTGTACACGTTAGGTCATACGTTTTAGAGTACGTTCACATGACAGGCGTTAAGCGCGCGTTGGGTTTTTGTATATAGTGTTCATATTGCGAGCGCGTCGGATAAAAACGCGCGTTAGTGTGTGAACGACTTGAACAAAATTTATGCACTTGTCAACGCGAGTTTCGACGGCCGTCATCTGAACATAGCCTTAATATACAAGCTGAAAACATACGACACAAATATGGATAGTTAAAATTACCTACCATTGTTAACTATATTCATTCAACTAGTATAGTACAGCAGTTTATAGATGATGTGAGCATTTGCGCGTGCGCCTTTGCCGGCCTTGCCTTTTCTGTAGCGTATATGTCCATGTACTCCTTGACCCAACGTGTAAAAAAGTTTAGGTGGCGTAAATGTTGTGTAGAATATATTTAATTTTGACATAAAATAGATTGAGATTGAAAAAGATAAAAAAAATATATCTGAAATATTTTATAGTCGGCTAGATATCAGCTTCCTAAGTGTAACATTTTTTTTCTTTTATAGATATTAGTTCTATTGCTAAGTAGTTATGTTTTAATTTGAAATCATTGCACATACTATTGGATTAAATCAATGAAATTTTATATACTATTAGACAAGAAATTACTTATGCAGTTGGTTTAGAGATATAAGATTGCTAAGATATACTTACTGTTATTTCCTTCAATCATGTCTTAAAAAAATGATACAGCACAATATAAACAAACTGAAACTCGATAAAATAGGTTTTAATGAGCGAGATATACATATACGCTATACTGGTCTACCAGTTTTTATTAGCTTTCTGATTATTTGGAACTTTATTTTTTGTAGTTTTTTTAGACGATATTCCTCACAAACTTCCGTGTTTGAAATTGCTTGCCTAATAGTATATATATATGTATGTCATATCCTTAAAACGTGTGATCTATAATCTGGTACAGAAATATTTATGTGAATTGAGGCTAACATAAGCAGTACATAGATAAGCTGGCAGTAGGTCACGCGGATTTTTAACCACAGATAATAATTATTAAAAGAATAGTTTATGTATTCACAATCTTCGTGACTTTTTATATAAAAGTACCTAATATTTATGGCCCTAAGGCGATAAGATCACACGGTTTATGGAATATACCTCGCCCTGCTTAAGTTACAATTTAGCAGCTATAGTTAAGAGAGAAATGGATTGTCGGACGCCACGCAAAACAATGAGTGACAGACTGTTGGGAAATATAATTATCATGTGTTGTACTAATCAGATATGTATATTGATATGATAACTGTGGACCACCATTTCAGTACCATAAGTATCTATAATGGTAGTTTTCAATCTCGGGATCTCAATATAGCTTTCCATCAGGCGGATTGAGGTCATTCTACCGTGCTTCAAATAAAATGTGATGAGACACCTGAGAGATTGTTTCATAAGTTTAAGTACAATATTGCAGGCAAAACATATTTAAAAATGACAAAAATGAGGCCTATTTAGGTCTTAAAATATTTGCATTTTCAGATTAGTATCATTTCATGTAGTGTAATAAAAATACCAGTCGGCTACTGCCATTGGTTAGTAGTGTTAAATTCGTGGCATCGTGTGTCATACAATTCGTTTCTAGCTTAACATTTGAACCACGGCAACTATTACGTACTTACTTTAATTTTATGTATCGCACAGCTTTATTTTTATGTTCACTGAAATATACGTATTATTATTATAATGTCAAAGATTTTTTAGTAAATCCACTTTTCCATTTAATTTGGTAGTATTCAATAACAGTTTGTGCCAAACGATGAATGAATATGAATAAATATATATATTCAAGTTCATTTCTGAAATGTCTGATAGAAATGTATCATCATTTGTGCTGCTGTTCAATCCTTAATTTAATAAAATCATAACGATCTTTACTATTGACGGTAGATGTAAGGAGCACCATCTTGTATTTTTTTATTGTGTAATGGAATAGGCGTTTGTCTTCCAACTCATCTGATAGAAAGTGACAATAAAGACAAAGATGCTACACGCCTATCCAAGAGAAACCGATTCACTCTACCCTTAACTAAATCCTATAAAAACGCAAAAGCAAAAAGTATTGTATGGAAAAGTGCAAAGGATATGATATGAACTTAGCTGTTACATGTAGATGGGGTAAGGTGTGGAGTTGAAATCATTAATATTTATTTGGCGACTCCATGCAGTTATTTAAAAAGCGCGCCATAACAAGGCGAAAGATTGTCTTTGAGTGGCGCCACCTTAATTTAACGCCTTTTGATGAACGCTTTTTCATATAGAGATGGTGCCCTTTACGTATCATATTCGTTCCTCAGTACATGTGTGTGTAGAACTATTTCGTTTACATAAGCATGAAAAGCGAATCAGGATGTCATACTTATGTGGCCCGCCTAAAGAACACTTGACAATTTTATAACAAATAATATACAAATAACATATCGACTGATTTGTTGCCGGTCAGCGTTTTCGATATCCCCTCCCTCCTCCCCCGTTAACTTCACAGGTGTTCTTTCACCAGATTATTCTTGTTCAACTCATTCGCGAGCCAATTTCCGTCTCTTGTTTTTCATTGAGACAGACACGGAAATCGAAAAGTTTTGAGCAAACACTGGTGACGACACCACCACTCTGCTATTGTCGGAGAAAAAGTTGCAGCGTATCGTAAATGCGCCTGAGGACCTTTGTGTCAAGAGACTAGGTGATTTCATGTTATGAGCTGTTCCATAAAAACCTACGGCCCCCGCGCCCGGCAACAAAAACGGCAGGTTTAATGAGTAGTGCTTATGTGTACGAACACATTTCTAACTCATAATATAGCTTAGTGTTGTAATAAATCGAAGTTCCAGAAAATTGTATCCAATTTGTATACTTATATATTTCTACATTTGTAAACTTTACAGTATTTACCATTTTTTGTCGAGAGTTATAAAACCAAAATTTCACTGCAAGCGATAGAGTATGTAAAGTGTATTATGTTGGTGAAACTGCACAGTAAAAGCGGACCTTGAATGATACAGACAGTACAATATGTTATCAAGTGTACACGACTTGTTTCGAGGTTATTTTTTCATTAAGTTTATTAAGCTAGGTACTAATTAATCTGTTTCAAGAACAAACAAATATTGCGCATGACATCATCTACATAGAACTGAATTTTTAATTAATTTCTCATTTAGTATTGCAATATCGAGAGTTAATAAGACGTACATTTCTTTCGCTTATCAGTTGGAATCACTATCGTTATTTATATTAGTGATAACTAGGAACATGAAATGGTTTATAGGCCCTAGTTTTAAAAGTTATAAAACTGAAAGGAATCGCTATCGATAGTTGTTGAGTGGACGTCATAGGAATGATTATGCAGTCTGCATTATTTCAAGAAATAATGTCCCATATTATCACTTTTATAAATCTCCACTTTGTATACTCTATTAGTCTGAAAAGACAAGCATATCAATTTTCATATCAACATTATATCAGAGGCCTAACGTATAAACGATTAGCATTTTTCGTTGAAATACATATATTGCGTATTAAAGAAATGTTTAACAATGAAACGTCGTTTTATTTGAATAAAAAACCATTTATTACAATATGATTCAAAACTCTACACAATATAAAATATTTCCATTACATTATGCCATATAAAAGCAATAAATACCTCAAAAGTCTTGTTAACCGACTTCAAATATGGATCTCATTTATGATTTAGTAGATAAACATTTAGTTTTCACATTGGTCCCATGGACATTTGAAGTCGGTTATTATAAAGTATAATATTAAAGACAAACATTTAAATTGCCAAAACAATGCAGATACAACCTGTATACCGGCGTTGTGGCAAAATATAACCTTAAAATAAATATTATTATACTCCTATATTCAGCATTGCAGTTTCACTAATTATCAAAAATATAAATGTTTCTTCAACATAGCTATGGCCAGTCTACCACTAATTGACTCCCCTACTAAGATCTGACTTTAATTTTCAATAGACCTTAGAGGTTTAAGGCATTGTGCGTTTGAAGCGTCAGTTTTATAATTTGGAATACAAGCCTGAGGGGGATGATACAAACTTAAATCAGAACGACGCTCAGCCTAAAATCAACTAGATCACATCTTTGCAGGAATCGATATTGGTAATATCGATAAACAATCGTTCGTTTCTGCTACAACAAACACAATTTTCTTAGTTCTGTCAATGCTATACCCTGCCAGCAATTCTACAAGGCTAAAAATAGCAACATATTTGCAACTTTAAATACATATAAATATTAAAAAATACTCAATTTGAATGCTCAGTAGACTTAGATTCAGGTGTCGATTTCACCTGTTTGGTGGTAGTGGGGGAAGATGAGGTAACCTCAGTGTTAGAGGGAGCAGTCTTTTGAGGAGTAGGTTCCGCAGTTTTCTGTTTTTCTTTTTCTCGTATTTCTTGGCTTTCTTTTTCTTGTATTTCTTGTTCTTCTTTTTCTTGTTGCTGGCTGGTAACTTTGGCGAGGTGCAAGGCTGCAAGCAAAGCGGTGATGTAGCGACGCACGTCGAGCTCTACACCTGTAATAAACATAGATTATGATGTGGTATTAAAAATCCCATTATGATAAGACTATTAGATTTTTTTCCTTTGTTCTAACGGTACTTATCATATTGAATGATAAGGGTTGTCATGTTATCAGAGATTATTTTCTTTTTAAATTTGGAATGGTACTGCCAATCGGTTGTAGGCACTAAAGCTACTATCAGCCACTAGCCATTGAACACTATTTCGCCCTGCTTCTGAAATACACTATCTGGTAGATTTATTTATACTTTTAAAGATGTGTAAGCAAGCACACAAGCCGTCTGATACTTAGCGGTTACTTGCGTTTTGTAAACGCTTGCCAAACCTGAGGTGTCTCTCTATCTTAAGAAGCTCTGGCGACCCTCAATACCGCTACGCAAGGTACGGAATTTTAGTTTAAAAGAGACCTTGCCAGGAGGTTCGCCGTGCCATCATGGCAAATCTTTGTTGTTAAATCCTAGAGCCATTAGATTGGAGTAGGTACTACCATCCTATAGCAGAATACAATTATAATAACGGTACAATAGCCAATAACGATCACTAATTTTCAACTGGTTTAAAAATGAAATGGTTATCAATTCGGCTGACTTATTACTGTATAAATTATATTGGTTGGAGACAAAAGCCAGTGCATTAGCCATACAAGATTGCTGAACGTGACTCGCTCACTCGCAAAGACGTAATCTCTAATTTTGAAATAATATTGGTAGTAAATAGTGGAAAAATCTTCGGAATTAAAACGAGTCGGAGGGTACCAAAGCGGGACACAGCGGTTGAAAAATCAATGTCAGACGTAAAGTTACGACGTCATAGCGTTCAATTTTATTTACACTTTCCTTTCAATGGTCTAGTAAACATTCCTATGTAATGAATAATCGCGGGGCGGTGAGAATACAAGCGTAACGATCGATCTATAGGCAAAAGTAACTACAACATACAATACCTACAGACATTAAACAATGGGAAGTCATTACAAAGTGACACAACTAGCATGCCATTGAGATTAAATGCATTCTCAAGAAAGTACAAAACACGTATAAAAAATTCAGCCTGCCTTTGTACTCGGAAAATTTGGTAAGTACCTAGTCGATCAATTTACTTGGAATTTCGACACAAAGTTGCAATTCAATGGCGTTTTAAAGTTAATACTCAAATGTTAACAACAAAGTAAAATAAAATGTATAATACAAAAAAAAACGATATATCAACTCAACACTAAGAAATATGTTTTGCCCAGTTTCTGTAAAATCGTGATTTTCAGTTATTAGCACTGCGCTATCAATAAATACAGTACACTTTGTTTTGAACTATCAGAGCACAGAGCCCTATAACCACAGGAGGATTCGTCACGTTCACAATGAGAAGCGGTTGCTACCACGATATAAATAAGTGTGCTACGTATAAATATCAGCAAGGCTCTCGGCTTTTGGGAAAACTTTTTTTCTGTGCAAAGAAAACTATCATAAACAAATTTATTAAAAAATCGATAAGACGACGTCTTTCGGATCAGCTACCTGTAGTATAAAAATCGTAGGTAAGTTATCTGGTTGAACTAATAACAGATTTTGAAAACTGATCCGTTAGGCTACGTTTTAGGTATTTTGCATTTACATATTTAAGAAAAAAAATAAGACTATTATTACGTTTTACAAAAGGACTACAAAAAACCTTTTTCGCATATCAGTTTTTTTTCTTATAAAAAAAGAATGTTAAGCATTAAAATTTAAAGCCAATCTACTCGAATTAGTCAGCTGACTATGATGTATATCTGCTAGTGATTAGCTCCATAAAAATGGGGGAGGGATAAGAGGGGGCGTTTCAGTGACAGATCTTATCAGTGTTTACCAGTTGCCTACACGGTAATAGTGCAACTGAAACAAACGTCATGGTAGCTACGAAGAGATCAGAGATTTTCATAAAAACTAGTTAGCAATAAGCTTACCTGAGTTCCTCAACTCGTTGATCTTGTATGCGAGGTTGGCCCACACCCTTCTAGCGGCCACAGCGCTGAGCCGCCCAACGGTCTGCACAGTGTGAAGCGCCGGGTCGTTCGACACCGCTACAAGTTCATCTACAATTACACAACCCTTCCTTCATACGCGTAGCCAACAATGAAAGTTGACATGCACTTACAGACTATAATTTTCTTATCTGACTAGCTTATTTAAGTAGTAGTGACCATTACTTAAATAAGCTAGTCCGTAGTAGCTTAACCTCATTTTTACTATAATTGTGGTAATTTATAATCCTTCCTGACGAGTTTAGAGAAGACTTTTGCAATATCTTAAAATACTGCAAACGCTATAAAGCAACGGCTTAAAATACTGCGAAAAATGTCTTCCACTTTTATTTAACGTTTTTAATTTATAATTCTTAAATCAACATTAACAGTACATGGTTTCACAACACTAGGCATGACGTCATGTCTTAGTATTTCATACAAGAATGTACCGAAATACTTACTTGACAGTCATCTACACTATACATTCAAAATTAAAATGCGAATTCTATTTTTAAATCGGTATATACGTTGTATTCTATTTTCAATTGTTTTTAGCAAAATTGAACATGATTGTGTTCTTAACATACAACGTTTGGAACGTTTTCTTATGAATATAAATAATTTGGTATTTCTTCTGTAAAATAATTACGTCTGACACATGAGTCCAGCGCGCAGTACTGCTCGGGGTATAAAGGTACAGATACAATTTATATTTAAGTACGTAAAGGATCTATATCCAGTACATTGCATATTATATAGCAATATCCTGTTATAGATATATGGTGTCGCAACCAGTCATTACTGATAACTTTATACCCGATACTGTCTGCGCCCTTTCCCGGATCCTGTTATCATTGAAAACAATAGCTTTCATTATAGACGTATCTTAGTTTTTTTATAAAGATGGAATAATAATATATGATGGTTGATTTACGTTCAGTAGTTCTCTTACAACAATTTTTGTCCAAGACAACTCAATTTAGAACAACCTAATTGTATTGTAATCAACACATACATGATTTGATCAACTCTTAGATGTTAGATACTAAGACCCATACATACACCCCTAGCATGAATTAAATCTATATAATGCATGTTAACAACAAACTAAGTGTTTCTATAAACCTTTTGTTTCTACAACACTTTTTGAATTGGATTCTTAACAAGCATAAATATAGAGTTACCAGTAATTTAAATACTAACTGCTCGGTTCCTCCTGAGGTCCAACAGGTGGCAGATAATGGTCAAGTAGCTGCATGGCGTATGTAGCTCCTGCGTCAACACTGTATACTGCCTTTTGGCCGTATGCCGTAGATAGCAGAGCATTGGCTTTGGCCCAAGAAAGCTCCTTGAGGGAAGCCACGCGCTGTTCAGCGGCCACGCGAGCACCGTATACCTGTGGGTAGATGTTATCTTAGCTTTTATTTCTTAAAATAAGCCGCAGGAGGGACAGTAGCCTCACTGTTGTGCTTGTAACCACACATATCTACCAGATGACGAAAAGCAACTGTAAGATGAAAAGAGCCTAAAGGTTTATGGTAAATCAAGAGCTGGAATTGAACCGGCGAGTGCACCCTGGTGCATGGTTAGTACCTAGATAATACAGGCCTAATAATAAACTAATTAGCTATTTGGGTAGGTATGGTACTAAGCTACGAAAAAGAAATATCCATTACGTAAATTTTCTGAGAAAATAACTTTTTAATTTTTTCATAGTATAGCCGCGTATTACGCGTTATCTTTAAATTTCTTTGATAACAGTGCATGCTTACTAGCATGCACTGTTATCAAAGAAATTTAAAGATACTACTGTACTACTACTACTTTCTGATGACCTTTAAATATTATCTACCCTCATTAGTCAGTTTTTGTCGTGATTAAAATCATATTACGATGTACGTCACTGTGAAACGATATTTAAGTGATATTTGTGTCGTAATATATATTTAAATTCGATAAATTTTGTTGTTTCATGAAAACTTAAAAAAAAAATTATGTATGTCATCAATAAAAATAAATCTCGATGTGCTAGAATAAAAACAACGCTTTATTTTAATGTAACATACCTAGACAATTAAAACAATAATAATTATTGAAAGGGGGAAAAGTAAAATTTCGCAGGCCTGTGTAATTAATTAGTTAGGAACATATTTCACCACCTAACTGTTCTGCCGCCACACAGGCACACGAGTGGTGTATCGAAATCGAATCTGAAGCGTATCTGTGAACGATGTTTAGCGTACAGGTAGATTGTATCCTATATTGACCTACAGACACGAGTACCTTGCACATCGATTTCTAAATAACTTCACCTATATAAAACAGCATTTTCAATAAATCATAAACTTGATTACAAAACATAACTTGAAATCAATTAATCGTTGTATAAGCATTTGATAAACAAAACGTCATCCGCATTGCACAACAGAATTTAGTCCACCGATATAATTAGTACTATTGTACTAATAATATCTCGCTTTTGCCCATTGTTGGTACACTAACGCTTAGAAACGGTACACAAAGTTCTGTTTCTTAAATGATGGCAATTTTACAAACTACCTGAAGTACATGGTTAGCCTATCACCATTGGCATCACACTTGAAACCACACGCCAGTCCCCAATGCAAATGCAACATAAAACATTTAAAGCAATGGAAAAACAAAGTTGGTCCTATCTCATTACTTCGACTGGCGTTGGGGTGTGCTTACTAAGCTTAAGACTTTGACAGAACTATTTGCTACAGTAGGTAAAAATACGGTATGATATCAAGCAAGTCCTTGAGAAAACCGCTCTATGTAGATTCTTTCACTACCCGACAGTCCACGAAACGAAACTCGTCGGATATCGTAGTAGTGGATACCTATTGCGATTTAATATGTAAGGATATTGGTATTCTGAACCGAAAATTCAACCTACTCGTGCTTACGAAACTCGAATATAAGTTCTTCGTTCGCAAAAAATTATGAATAAAGTTTTGTAGGAAGAAAAAAAATCAAATCATGATTTCATCAAACAAAAAAGAGGTTCAGCGAAGCGTGGCCCACATACATATGTAGTTAGTAAAACAGTCAACTTCTTCGCCGCTATTTTTACAGTACATAATGTAGGTACATGTGTTTTTTTAGGCAATTTAAAAGGCGGTAAAACTTTAAGGACTAGAAAATGTAACCCACGATTTTTTCAAACCTATCTGACGGCCTTCATTAAAAGCCCTTTAACTTAAAATAAAAAATCAACAGCCCAAATCGGATTATCAACACGACTATGCCCTTGTACTATTACTTAAACATAATCATAGTGACCTACAGACGTGGGTACTAATAAAATGTATGTAAACTTCGATAGCTACAAGTTCCGGCAAGCACCCATTCCGGTTCATCGTCCACCGCGTGACAACTATCACGTACGTGTCGCCTGCCATAAAGGCAGGCGACACGTCTTATCACTGCTACTGTTTTTTGTTACGGTTGTTGTTTTAAATGCCTTTTTTATGTAAATACTAGTTTTTGCCTGCGGCTTTGCTTGCGTTAATAAATATTTTTTCAATCAATTTAGTTTGTCGGTCGATAAAGGAAGTATTTACGTATAACAATTAACTCGACCCTCTAAAAGTTATTTTTTAGTTTTTTTTATAATTAGGGTACAGTGGTGTTTTTTCTGGATGAGCCTATTTCTTCTTCTGTACCCCTCACTACGTGAATGCAATGATAGGCCGGATAATTTGGATTTATAATATTAATAAATTAGGATCTCTTTCCAAAGCATCGTTATATCTGGACAATAATCAGTTATTAATGTTACAGCTTTTACAACAACTATTCTCACTGCAAGCAATATCAAAATCTATATACTTAAATCACAAAACGGGGAGAATTATGAAAGAAGCGATTCGTAAAAAGTATTTACAGGGGAGAGTAGCCCCCCTTCCCTCCATAAAAATCTTTTTACTAATGACTTTGTCTAGAAATATATTTTGTTTCAGCCTGCAGTATGATATATTATGCTGTTGTAATAAAAATAATAATAAATACTCTTTATTATATAAAAAACAAACAAACAATTATACAGAAAGAGATTATTATAAACTGCATAAGGAGCAATATCTTCCAGGCGACCTTTGGATGGACAGGGAGCCTATCATATTATAGTTGAAAACTGTCGTCTAACAAAAAATAAAAACTGTCCGTTCAAATTGCAGCAAAATGCAGTTCGTCTTAACTGTTTGTTATGCAACTTTAATTTAATGTCATACTAAGAATTTAGTTGTAATTGTAACATTGAAAACAAACTGCCAATGCCGCGTTATTCTGACTCATAAAGCGTAATTGCGCATGAAATAAATGATAAATAATTCCATGTACACCTAAGGTAGGTACCTACATAATTGTCTGTTAAATATAGAATGACGGTACTGAAAAAAACCCCTGGCTTACTTTTGATAGTAATCGTAATTTTGACCTTTTTAGCTTAAATTTTAATTAATGAAAGGTAACAAATAACCTATTAAATAAGTTCCGAACAAGTTATATGACACAAAGCTATATAATATATATAATACCGACTTAGTTCAAGTAACGGCGACAGATTTAAAAGAAGTTTTAACGAATATATCTACGGTACTTGAATAATACTTTATTCGTCTAGGTCTCCATTAAAATTTAAGTCAGAACAGTTATTTACAGCGGTAGATATAGATACCCCTCTTTGCAGAACGATCAAATTGAACATTATTATAAGAGTATGAAGAAGTAAGATGTTGTGACAGGTCTGATAAAAGTGCAACTGGCCAATCTACCTACTTTTAGACAAAAAGAGTATTCTGCAATTATTGCATTAAGTGTAATTGATATTATGGTCGGCCAGACAATACTTACCCGCATGATATTCTTGTTAGATTACTTTAAATATAAATCAAAAACAGACTTGATTGAAAAAACAAAAAAAAACCGATGTTGATTTAAAAAAAAAAATGTAGTAACCTAATGTATATATTGTTTTAGTTATACTAAAACGTACCTGAAAATATGTAGAATACGTTAGTGAAACCATCATAAAAATTGGTCAATTACTTTTTATTTTAAGAAAATCGCGGACATACAAACATACATACATAACTATAATATTTATAAAAAATATAATACAGAACCTCCTCCTTTTGAAGTGGGTTAAAAAAAAACAAGATACGGAAACCCTAAGATACGGCGTCTATTTCATAACTGTTTTAGGAGTAAAATATTATTAAACAATCATCAACAGTTTATAATTAAACTGTTGATGATTATACATTCATAAACATTTTGATATTTGTTCTGTTTTTAAACTGATTACTAAATCAACAAATATCGGTCTAGATATATGTAATTACTGTGAACACCTTACGGAAAGCTGATTATAATAAATCAATATGCATTATACTAAGCAGTACGATGACAAAACGCCATAACTACCGGTTTAATTAAACATTTCCTAATAATAATCTGAGTGAAGTACATCGAACTGGTGGAGTGGTCGCGACGCACAGTATGAAAAATGACCTAAAAAACGGACATCCCTTTTTTTTATTCTTTTGATAAAGAATATGATTTTAAATGCACGAGTAGAACTCCCGAAGTTCAAATGTCCTTAGATCCGGAGATACAATTTTTTATCGTTTTTTCTATGGAATTCAGGAAAGCCATAGAAATAGTTGTTGTTCAAAAGGCATTCAGTTTTTATTATTGATTAATAATCCATATTATCAAAGTGTACATTATCTATAATATGCAGTCAGTAACAAAGTTCTAGCACTTAAAATAACATAAAAAAACGATTTTAACCATACTTTCGTAATTTTTTTTTTTTCATCAAGTCTTACTTTAGTAGGATTCAATTAATTAGACTATAGAACAGGTCCCTCTTAACAGGCCTTCAAAACCTGAAATCTTAATTCCTTGGGATTCGTGACTTATGAGGTTTTAAAGAAAGTATCCTAGGGTTGCCACCGATTTTTTTTTTATTGTGATTTGATATTAAGTAATATTTATAGATTAATAGAAAGTAGATTAATATATTTTGTAAAATATAAGATTGAAATATATGAACGTAGCTTGTTTGACATTACATTACTTCTAAATTCTTTAAAATGAAAATAAATTCCGATGAAAAGGAAAATGAGGTATGGGGAAGGGGGTGGATGTGTGAATGGTGGTGATGGGGTATGCTATACCTAAACACTAAACCTAAACATTTTTTTTGGAGGAATGGGGGTGAGGCACTATGGAGCCGAAAATCCATAAAAACTAACTTTCGATCCTGATGGTATTTAGGTGTCTATTTAAATTTTATTTGATTATTACACATAACTCAGTGAAATAGTCGTATTATTGAATATTCATTACATACGCACAAAATGGTCGATGCAATCAACGAAGCTAAATAGCGAATCATTACAGTATCCCGTTTGGCAATCCGATTTATATATATGTCGGATTTTCGAGCTGGGGGTAGCTTTCATTCGTACCCATGGGTGGTAGAATGCGGGTCTTGTTGAATGAGACAAGTTATTAACTTTTCGAAACTCTATTGTCGTAATCAATTTACAAAGTTAACATTAAGACCAATACGTTGGAAACAATATTACCAAGAAGTATGTGGAATTGCGATCGTACGTCCAGAACTGCGCTCCACACTCGCGCCTGTTGCTTTATTTACGCATCGATCGCTCCAACTACCCTCTACTATAAATTTAATAGCGAAACTAGTTTCAAGTAAATCAAAATGTAAATAGTTTAACAAAATCAACCAAATTCGTTAGACAAATCAAATCACATTATAAAAATATAGGTGTGACAATATGGGCGCGCCGTCATATATATATATATAAATTATATCTAAAAATTATTGAGATAGACAGAATTAAAATTTTTGACAACCCTGGAACCATAGAAATTAGATAAAACTTTAGAAGCATGTAACTCCAAGATCCAAAGAGATTAGGGTCTATTTTTTTTTATGTAATTAGAAAGATATCAAACAACTTTAGTTATCATGGTTTTGAATCCAACTATGGCAAAATACTATAGTAAAAAAATAAAAACTAAAAACCTTTTATTCAAAATATATATAATTTAAGTTAATGGATTTTAAAACAAATAGTTTCGTACATCATATGCCCGCGTAAAACCTACATACACGTATATTAGTAGATCTACATAAATATTTTTTTTTACTATAGATTTTAATAATTTACTAAATACCAAGAATAATTTAAAAAAAATCGTATCTTTGGATCTAATTACATTTGACCTTCGGGTGTTCTACTCGTGCATTTAAAATCAGTTTATTTATCGAATGAATAAATAAAAAGGGGATGTCCGTTTTTTAGGTCATTTTCATACTGTGCGACGCCGAGTCGTGCAGATACCGCAACAAACGGAAATATATTTGCAATACCCTCGTGCGTCGAGTTACTATAATGGACTTTTTATGTTAAAAATATATGTTTCAAAAATAATGTAAGTAAAAATTTTACGGGAAATTGATATTTTCCACAGAACCACTGTTAAGTAAAGGTACTGAGCGCTCAGTTAGTGCACACTTCTACTCGCGTTTCTACCTGTTTTATAAACACGCGACATTAACAGCGAAATGGTAAATGATTCAACATAATATCACTGTCAGACATCTGATATACAACATCCTGTTAATGCAATATATTTACACACTTCTAGCTATAACTTGAAGGTGAATATAATGAATATGAAATTCAAATTAAATACTATGAAATTGATGCAATGAAAAAAGGATGATATCTAATAAAAAAAAGTCGTAATAGTCCACTTAGTTAATGAATACGAAAATTAAGTGACGTATTTAGTGTAAAAACTATTAAATGCTACATTCGACAGACGAACTTTTTACTAAATCCTAATTAATATTATAAATGGTAATGTGAGTTTGTTTGTTTGTTACGTTTTCACGCCGTAACTACTAAACTAAAAAAAAAACCGATCAGCTTTGAACTTTGAGTACACGTTGCACACGGTACATAAAAGGACGTAGCGTACCTTACAAATAGAAAAAGGAACTGTTCCCGAGGGAATTTATTGTCAAAATCTAGATTAACGCGAACGAAGCCGCGGGCAAGCTAGTTGTTTATAAAAATACCTAGTCATCATGTATTTATTCTACAGCTCATAAAAATAACTTTCGTAATATCAGGGTCAAGCGACAATCTACGCACTGTACACGGTTGATGTAGGTAAGTCTGCTTTTTTTTTATTTTTTGTTTTTGCACATGCACTCTAGTTCAGAAAAAATGCATTTTATGTTTTCTTGGATACTCGCTTCAGGAAGTCCATGCAAATCAGAATCGAGGTCAAATTATTTACACAAGTGTGTGTATGTGTCTCTCTGTAAGTCAATACTTCTAAAATAGAATACAACAGAAATACCGAGTCACTACGATTTGTAACTAAGAGGAATCATAAAGGCCTATCTATGTAACTCTTGGACGGCTTTAACATGGCGGTAATCTTCTAATATATAAAAATCAATGTATGTTTGTTCGTATTTAATGCGCTGCCGTACCGTTCCATCCGAAATTTTACCTTTGACCTTAACTTTTTGAAATCACAGCCTTACTTTTTCAACTTATTGCTATAGCATGCTTTTAAACATTCCTCCACATACAAGCCTAGGCCAAAAGTCAGCCAAATTAAGTTCGCGATTATTAATAAATTGTATAGAGCTAATGTGGGTGGCTTATGTGCTGCAATTTACGCAAAGCAGCTAACTACAGAAAGTGTCTTAGTAAATATCTATAACAAATACCTTCTTCATACGATGGTTCTACCTATTTATTGTCGGTTTGTCCACGGCAGATTTGTTTTTGTAAGTTTTTTTTTTGTTGGTGTGACGCTGAAATTTGTTGACAGTTTGATCAGTACAAGTGAAGAATAAAGTTCTTTGCAGGCTGTTTATATCATGCGGTATCTATATTCAAACCCGAAAAACGTAAATTAGTTTTACTTTTGTAGTAAAAGAAAATGCAGTAGTTTTAAATTAAATTTCAGTAGTAGTAAACCCACGCGTTTTCATAGGCGTTACTTTTTTACGTAAAATACTTTTGTAATAAACTCATTATCTATATAAGGTAGTTAAATGAGCTAGTAAGTCTCGAGCTCAACACGTAGCAGCACACATTACGTGGGAGAGCCATGCTTTGGCACGTATGGGCCGGCTCGACTCCGCTCGATACCATGGCCTCACAGAAAACCGGTAGTGAAGCAATACTTTCATTGCATTTCGCCGCGTGAGTGAGGTTACCGGAGGCCCTAACCCTTCCCTCTCCCCGATTCCCGTCCTTCCCCTCTCCCCACTCTTTCCCCCGTCCCCCTCTTCTCCTACTCCCACCTTACGGGCGGCAACGCACTTGTGACTCTTGAGTTACAGGTGCCCATGGGCGGCGGTAGTCATTTACCATCAGGTGACCCGTCTGCTCGTTTCCCTATACCATAAAAAAAAAAAAACATACCCTCTCTGCCATTAATATCGCTATAACAAAGTTGTTCACGGCCGATATTCCCATTCAACCCCTATACCATAATATATGTAGTCGTCAAGTACAAAAACACTATACGAGATTTTTATCGATGTCATTGTTAGTACATAAGCACTTTACTTTCCCTTGTTCCATAAAAGCCAAGATAACTGCTTACGTCAACAGGTGCGAGGTAGTTTAACATCATGACACATGACAATTTTAATCTCTGATTATTACACAAGTATTATTACAAGTATTAATAAAAAAGAGAGAAAATGAGAAATTGAGTTAGCTTTATTAGCAGTCGCGTGATTTCGATCTACAGTTTCGGCGTAAGGTATCTAAACTCTTTGTAAAGATATTCAATAGGCTATTAGTGGCATGTCAATCGCATTACAGTTACAGAAAAGTTGACTATCTCTTCTATACTTGTGCATATTTTATTGATAAGAAACTACTGTTATTTTGATAAAATACATCTATACTTATGTACATTTACTTGATATTATCAAGTTCACCCCTGTTCGTAGGTTCATGAGAATTCAGAATAGGTTTAAAAAGCTGTATAAGGAACTCAGTTTAAAAAAAAATCAATTTGAGAAAATGTCTTCAAAGCAAAAAGAATGCACAATTCTTACCTTATTGACATGTGGAGAGATTTTGGATATGACTGCTTGTTTGGTGGTTTCAACAATGACTTTAGGAGATTCTGTGACAAGAGGGACACGGCGTTCAAGCTCGTCCAAGGCAGCAGCCACCTTCGCGTCGCCTGCGACTAGGGGCGCTGCTACGTAAGGCGCGGCTGTGTTTGCTGCGCAGAGCACGCCAGCCTCTGCAGTGGAGAGCGCCCACTCCAGCAGTGAGTGGGCTCCTGGGATGATCGTAAAATAGTTTGTAATCTTTTCTTACTTTTGGTGTCAATATTTAAAAGCACACATGGGAGAGCACTGCCCTAAACAATTTTTTTAAGGAGAGTGACCCTCTGACCTTGGATACCAATGGGGTTGATGATGGCACACTGCATCCATTTGTGTATTAATTTTCTAAGGTTGGCCTAGTTACTCAGGATATTTGAGATTGATATAAACTGTTATTGCTAGTCATGACAGCAGGGAAATTAATAGTGCTACCCTAATTAGTTATTAAGACATTACAGGCAATGTGTTTTGAGTATGTTCAGTTTTTTTAGTTTTTAATGCAACTGATTTCCTTGACGATATTGTGTAAGACAACTAAAAAATATTTATTAAAATAAACATACCTTTAACTTTTGTGTAAAATGCCCCAAATTGGCCAACGGCTGCCCCAACAGTAGGCAATGCCATGGCCTTCTGCACTGATTGCAGCTGTGGCAATGATGATGATGAACTCACTTCTGTTGCCATCTATCAAGACAAAGACATTGGATTAGACTTCTTTTTGATATTTTAGTTTTAATTTTACATTTGGCATTAATTTTATTTTGTACTAGCTGTAGGGCATTCTCAAAAGGCCCTGCCCAAGTTTAATATAATATATATATATAATCTGATCAACGGTTTAGAAATACATAGATGATAAAATAAACATACTTACATTGGTTTTTATTAATATAGATATGTATACAAATACATTTAATTTCAATATGTTATAAAGTGTAAGGAAGTTTGATTGACAATCATCAATCTCAAGTGACTATCAAGTGGATGTCCTATTGTGGTAAAGGCGAAAGAAGTCATCATGGGATTCAATACAGTAATAAGAGTTCTCAAGAGAAAGAAAGCAACTGGAGTAAACATGAGAAGATGCACCAAAAAAGAGAAGATTGGGTAGCTTTAGGAAATGTCTATGGTACAGGCAAGATGAAAGTAAAACCAAATATAAATTTATTCAATAAAAAGTTATTAATTACGCTTAACATGTATTGTTACTTGTGTTGCGTATTTACTAACAGAGAATATAAAATTTACATGAATCAGCTTTGTTGCACACCTAACTTTTTACTTTAAATTCAAATAATGGAAAACTTTCCGAATAATGACTAACCAAATGCATAGATTATTTAAAGAAATAAAAAATATTGAAAGACTCCTAATAAATTTACTAATAATGTCTAGGTTTGTTTGCATTTTCTTTTAATATCTACATTCTACATCAGTAAACTGTGTCAAAAGTAAACTAATTGTATGAAAGTTGTTTCAATGATTTTTAGATAAAAGAAAGATAATAAAGTACAAAGTTGTAAAATAATTCAAAACTTTAATTTCAGAGCTAAAAATATCCTAAAATAGCTGCAATAAATTCCTTACCCTCATTATATTATTTATAATATGTCGGTACTTTGAGCACTAGCAAGGATAAGAAAAAAAAGTAAATGCATATTTTAGACCGTGTGCATTAAATGCTATATATGTCATTTGTAACCATACATTACTAACCTTTATATTTGTCCACAAAACTTATTTATTAACTTTTTAAATACTTTCCAATAATTGGAACAAAAACTTAAACTTAATCTAGAACTTGTTCAAGCAGACTCCAACGATTGACTGTAAATCAAGCGCGCGAGTCGGTGTTTAAAATATGCCACTATTCGAGATAAGAGGACGAGATGATTACTCATAAAATTTATTTATTCCTCGTATAATTCCAGCGCTTCGCTTGGACTTTGGTCGACTAAAATGATTAGTGATGTGCAAACCACACTAAATACATAAAACAAAAAATAGTTGTTTAAAAGATCATTTTTATTGTAATGTTAGCCAGATTTATTCAAACATATTACATTAAATTCAATGTGTTCATAAGTACATTCTGTACTGAACTACTGACACTTAAGTAATGAGATGTGAGTAATGAGTTTTTGATGTAACGGTCGCCATTACATTTCCCCAAGCAGACTTCTCCTTGCAAGTTATGGGTTACGTCATGTCTAAATATATATTTGTAAGTGGAACTAATATGTATCATGAATATAATTAATGCATGTAACTTCCACATTGGTGACCCCAACAACTATAGTAAAAATTTAAAAAAGTAAGGTGAAAATTGTGTTTTGCTCTTCTTCTAATCTAAATCTTTATCTAAATATAAAGTTGTACTTTGTACGTATGTACGTACTTGTATGTTGATGTACATACTGTATTTTAAATATTATTCATCAAGAACTCCGCGTTTAATTCAACCCAACATGAACACGAAAGTAACCTCCACAATTAGATGTACAACTAGGTGTTTAAATAAACTTGTTAACAAAGTCATGCTGATGCTTTTAAATATTATCATTGTGGTTTGTTTCCTGACCTTAATAGTTTTTCGGCTGTCTTAAGTTGGCGGGGAGAAGTCGTTTTTTTACACTTTTTTTTTGCTCTTTCAACTGTTCGTAATTGTTCTATCAAAATTTTTATTTGTTCGATCTTAGTTTTTTTATTAAAAATAAAATAAAAATTTGCTTTCTTAAGTTGGCGGGGAGAAGTCGTTTTTTAAACTTTTTTTTGGTTATTTCAACTGTTCGTTAACTGTTCGTGAACGTTAACGAACAGTTGAAATAGCCAAAATAAAAATGTAAAAAACCGACTTCTCCCCGCCAACTTGAGGGTAATTTTTTATTCTATTTAAAAAAAAATAAGATCGAACAAATAAAAATTTTGACCGAACAATGACGAACAGTTAACAAACAATTGAAATAGCAAAAAAAAAAATTAATAAACCGACTTCTCCCCACAAACTTGAGGGTAATTTTAACGAGGGTAAGTTGAACAGATAACAAACAATTGAAATAGCAAAAAAGAAATGTAAAAATATGACTTCTCCCGCCAACTTAAGGGTAATTTTTTATTTTATTTAAAAAAAGAAACTAAGATCGAACAAATAAAAATTTTGATCGTACAGTTAAGAACAGTTAACGAACAGTTGAAAGAGCAAAAAAAAATGTAAAAAAAACGACTTTTCCCCGCCAACTTAAGACAGCCTAGTTTTTCATAATATTCGATTATTTCAACAGAAATTTATACATTACATCACTATTAACGTCAAATTGAAAGAAATAACTTTTTTACAATTTATTTTCTTATTTTAATAGAAAATCTACTTGTAACTAATCCTATTTTATAAAGTATGTATACAAATATACAAATATAAAGATAACTACGGTATAAATAATTAAACTTTTAGCTTTTTTCTGTATTGTAACTATTCCAACTGTAATCCAATGAGATTTCACCAAATATTTTTGGTTGGTCGCCAAGTGCCAATGACGAACATTGATCGCATTTGTGGAACGAGGCCAGTCGCCAGCATATGCGTATTCTTATTCATACAAACATTGGATGAGCGACCTACTCTGATTGGTTCTCGAGTTTATTCCTATTTGTTTTGGTCGTCAAATCAGACATTTTTGCTGTTTTCAATCGCACATTTCAAATCAAGCCAAGGAACTTAATATTGAGAATGTCGTGGACGAACGATAATGTATTGGAATTTTTAGAATTTTATAGACGAGAACAACATTTATGGGACCCAAAACATCCTCTACACAGAAATAGAAGCGAAGTGTCTGAGGCCTGGAACAGAATACAAGCTTCTTTGAGTATACATTGCTCGGTTACAGATCTGAAAAAGAAAAAGGAATCTTTAATGACATCATTTAGAATGCATCTCGGCAAAAAAAAAACTCAAGATGGTTATCGTACGACTTGGTTCGCTTATCCACTTATGGAGAGTTTTCTTGGCGGTAAATACGAATGCGATAGTACAAACCATTTGGAAAATGAGGTACCTACCTATTATATAATTTTGTGCTCTGTTTACGTATTTTTTTAGGTTTTCGTATTGTAATGGTGTTAAAACTATAGGACACTTGTGAAGTTGGCACCAAGTTTTAAACACTGAAATCTTGGTAGTTATTGGTTCAAATTTGATCCAAATTCGTAATGGCTAAGAATTTATTTGTGGTATTGGTCTAAGATATTGTCGCCAGTACGTTGGCCTATGTGGGACGTGGGTTCGATCAAATGGTTTCACTTAAGGTAGGTACAGCAGCGATGGAAGTTAAAAGTAAAATTTTACCATGCATATTTCCATGAAAACTTTTTGTAAATTCGTAGAAATTCGTACATTGATGTATAAATAAGATCGAGTTGACTGACGCGATATGATAAAGAGTAGGGTGCCGGGATCGCTTCCCGTCTCGGCCAAAGTGGTGAATATAAATCGTTTTGCAGCCGCCGCGTTGAATTTTTTGTCCCTCTGACCCTTTCTATAGAGATGTAGGAAATGTCAACTGACTTTTAATTCGCAAGTTGCGGGGGTCTTCATACATCTCTATAGATTGAGTGACAAAAAAGTCTCTTGCGTGCTGTCCATAATACTTACTCGTATCTATACTAATATTATAAAGAGTTTGTTTGTTTGGTTGAACGCGCTAATCTCAGGAACTACTGGTACGAATTGAAAAATTATTTTAGTGTTGAATAGCTTATTTATCGTGGAAGAGCGGAGCAGTGACTATAAACGCAGGCTAAACTGCGAGGACGGCTAGTCACGAATATTAGAGTAACTCTGTAAGACTCAAACTAAGTGAGTGCTAGAAAACTGATAAACATAAATAGATTTTTTTTGTAAATACATATTGTACAATATACATAGCATCGGACCAATGCAAATATTTGCATTGGTAGCGCGGTACCAATAAGCGGGTATCGAACCGGTGAAATATCATCGTTATTCCTGAAGTACTATAATAGGGTCTACTATTTTCTCCGTAACCAGCATCATTACAAGCTAGTACGTAATGCACAATCTTAACTTTATCTTTTTATTTTACAGTTTTTCACGAGCGCAGGCAATTATGGTACACAACCAGACCACAATAATAGCCTTAATAGATCCCTAAACATTTCTGACAAAAATATGGGGATAGGAAAACAGAATAAAACATTATCATCGTGCCAGAAAAGTCTGAAAAGTTCTGTGTATTCTAAAAAAAGGATGGACGACACAGTAACATACGTGAAAAACTCGGATGATCTCAAAGCTGAAATGGACGAATATGACTTGTATGGTCAACTGTTGGCAAAGAAGTTACGAAAACTTGATGAGCATCAGCGTGATTTGGCAATGCATGAAATCGATAATGTCATGTTTCGCGCCAAAATGCAGAGTTCGACAACACAAACAAGAAGCTACTCAACTTCGCCGTCTCCTATTCCACGGAAACTAAAATCTCCTGTATTTATTGTCGCTCAACACAGTATTTCTACAAACATTCAATACGAGGCTGAAAATAATATACCATATCAGGAACAACCGCCATCTTAATTTGTTTAAGAACTCATAAGGAATTTGGTTGCATTTGGCACATGAATAGCCAATTTTAGGCTCGTGATTAAGTACTTATCCGAGATTGTCTGGCGCCATTCAAATCGCGGAAGAGTGTTTGGAGTAACTAAGTACAAAGTATAGGCTGATAGTCTATTAACAGGAACTAGCGCATTGAAATAAAAAGTATAATGTACAAAATGACTATTTTTTATATTATAAAAAACTAAACGGAATAAATCTAAATCGTAAAAGGGTCGGCAACGCGCATGCAAGTCCTCTGGAATTGCAAGCGTTCATATGCTACGGTAACCGCTTAACATCGAGCGTACACGATATCATACACAAAAAATACAATAGGCAGTCATGGGACTGCCGACAGAAGTGAAAACTGTTGTTGTTGTGTGAGTGAGCTGACAGAACTCAATGTTTAGGTTAGCGCCCTCTAGTGAATCTATATATGTATTATTAGCATGACGGTCACGAGTTTAGTCCCTTTTCCCCATAAAAAACATCCTTTTTGTAGTCGGTTAAAATGGAATTTTCACTTCAAAGTCTACTCACATTGGATCAACTTAAAATTTTGCACAACAATTTCCTTTTTAATAGGATCTGATTACAGTGTTCTGCATAGTGAACATATTGCAAATCGGGTTTCGCAAAATTAAAATATAAATCCTTTATGACCAATATTATGTAGGTATTAGGAACCGATGTATGAGTTTTTGTATTTACCGTCTTTGTTTTTTATCTTGTTATCAAAATCTTTTATAAGTGATTAATTTCTTATGACGTGAAAGTGATAAGGACAACATAATATGGATATAAATTATGAAAATCTGTTCTCCGTAGTCCGTACCATATGGTAACAAGCACGATGACGAGTACACTTGGTTTTATTAAACTGATAGTATCAGTGGGCGATACTAGGTATAACTAAAACTAAATTATTATAAAAAACTTACCAACGTCTATGGTAATGGCTTTTATGAGATGTGAGCGAAGTAAATTAATAAAAAGTGCCTTTACCGGCTAAAAAAGGAAATATAAAAAAAAATATTTTAGAGACCAAGGAACCTTATCGTGCAAAAACTTATCGAATTAACACCCGATACCTAAAAGTTTTATGCATTTATTAAATGTGTCGTAAAATAGTTGTCCGTGATTACCCGGTGATTG
This sequence comes from Callimorpha dominula, assembly GCA_949752705.1. NCBI lineage: Eukaryota > Metazoa > Arthropoda > Insecta > Lepidoptera > Erebidae > Callimorpha > Callimorpha dominula. The sequence goes on along the minus strand of OX457002.1, from coordinate 20,231,180 downwards.
AACCCAATGTAAAATCCATTATAATTTTTCTTACGGTTACGAGCATGGCGCCTTAACCAGACAACTCGAACTTATATTTTGGATGAAACGTTTCTTATAGACTTCATAATATCTATAGTCATGCATTGCCATAAACTTATTGTAGGTAGGTACTAACATAAAGTATACCTACTAAGTTAACGTGTACTATGATCTATCAGTTCCCTTGATACTGTTTTCTTAATAAATGACCTTTGAAACTATGTTAAAGAATCATTCAATGACGAGAACAGAAACTGCATGTGAGTCATACTAGTCATACTACTACGGACTTTGATTTCATTAGATATAATAAGGGCGAAGGTTAGTTAAAGTAGGTACGTCTTCTGAAGAATAACAAGTCTGTTGCTACTGACGTGTTCGTACAATGTAGCTACAACAACAATAAAAACAATAAAATTGAGCAAAAATATTGCGTAGTTTAATGAGAAATATGATTTTAATCTATAAAAGACGTAATCCTCACTAAATCGATATTAATCCTCCTGTCATTGTAGATTTGACCTTCTTTTAGAAACTGATCGACGCGATTTTTCTAACATAAGGACAGGGCGTTGTAGCTTATTTATCCTAGAAACCTATCCTAGAAGTTACAAATTAAAAATAAATAAAAACACGACTGCCCTGCCAAAAAATGAATTTGTAAATGGCGCCATACACCCGCCATATTTTTTTTTTATGGTATCAATTTGGTATGGATTAGATGTATCGTAAGGATTATAACGATGCATCTAAATCTGTTCATTTAAAAGTTATCGTGGAGTAAAGAAACTCATATACATTCATACATGAACCCTGACATTAAACAGATAGCAGCTCAGAGGAATAATTACAGTTTAAACTTGAATCTGACTTTTAATAAGTTTAATGTGTCAAAAGTGAAGTATCGAATGTGCAATGGCCAGTTTATTTTATACCCTCTTGAGGCAAGTTTAAATCAAACTTTATAGTTTCAGAGGAACAAGTTTGCACGTTGTTTATTTTTGTGAACTATATGTAATGCAACATTGACAATTGACATAACACACCTTGCAGGAGCAGGATTTGATTCTACATATTACATAAAATTTCAATATTATATATTTAGTTAGTACATAAAAAGTAGTTTTGTTTACACCTACTTATCGTAAAGGAAAAATGAGAATGAAAAGTAACCATTGATTTATTTTTTTATTTACGAAAAACCTTAACAAGTTAAATACCTAAACCTTCCTCATGAATCGCTCTATCTATTGGTGAAAACTGCATGAAAATCCAGTCGTTTCTGAGTTTATCGCGCACAGACAGACCGACAGACGCGGCGGGAACTTTGCTTTATAATATGTAGTGATGGCCTAAAGGGTCGTATGTCGAAATCTTCATATATACTACCTACATTAAACACACACAATTTGACCAAATTTTCAATCGAATCGTTTCGTGTGAACGCAAATCGTCGAACTCAAGGTCATTGGGTGGTTAGGACCGCATGGCTTGATCGCGGCACATGAAACCGGTTCGTGTGGACGCTAATCTCCCTATTTATCATTTGTGACTTAAACAGCGTACACACGATACAATTTTACTACTTGATCAGATTCCTGATTGAATTGGCTTACGAACAAATTTTGCGTCCACACGTAACGAATAAATCACCAACTTTCATTTCATTTTATTTTCGGTGTCAGACATACGTAGGTAGGAAAGGTTACCGCATACATAATATTTTTTTGTTTTTGAAGAAATGCTACCTGTATTGATCTAATAATATAAATCATCTCATAATATAACCACCGAACTAAAAAAACGCCTTAATAATCCTCATTTACCCGTGGTCCCGGTGGGTCGACCCATTTCTGGGTCCAGGGGTAATTTTAATTTCCCGTGGTTTCATTTCACGGATTTTTCTCTGGACTTCTGACTATATCGATAGAAAATTAATTACAACCATGAACTTATTTAAGATTAAATACAAATCCATAATAACACCATATAACGTACGTCAATAGAGATCGCACATTACAAAGAGTAATTTATTCATTTGTTTTCTTTTGTCATTTTGACATAATTATTTATAAGCAAGTATACACTAAAATTTAATATTTTTTCGCGGAAACTAACTAATTTACTAACATGGAAAACAAGGTAAAAATAATTAAAAGAAAGAAAGGTAATATTTTGCTGTTCAAAAATCATCAGTATTACAAGCATACTGTTTATAAAAATGAATAATTTCTTTGGAACTGTTCTTTAAAACGGAAAAATCAGTTCAAAGGATCTTTAACTATTAATAAAGTGAGTATTGGTTATTTTCTGCTGGCTGTCGTAAAAAGTATAATTCAACGTTTATCATTTATTTGCATCAACGTCTGTATTCCCATTCTTACAGGAACAGATTGTAATGAAAAACATATCTCATACATGTACGGATATTATATCAGATGAAGTAATTGAATCTCTAGAAAGTTTAAAATCTTAGGTGCGAACAACTGATCGGCCTATTACACAATTACATGAGGAGGCGAAAGAGAACTGGACGAACAAAGGGAACAATATATTGACTCCTTTCTGGAATTCAACAATGTCAAGCATAGTCTTTATGACGCGTGGAATGGAGATATTGGAGTTACTAAAATACATTTCAAAAGTTTCATGAAGTGCAGGTTCCATAGCATTTTGGCAGAATATTATTATGCAGACACAACAATTTTGGTGTTCTGTATGGGAGAAGACAGAGCTAAAATTGAACAAACAAAAGAAATATTTGGTGATGCAACATTCAATTGTAGCCCCCCTCTATTCGTTGAATTTTTTACTCTACACGCTGAATTAGGCAGTACTGCTAGTACAACTAAAACAAAACCAATAATTTACGCTTTACCAAGTGATAAGAAAACCGAAACGTATACAGCCTTTTTCAGTATATTAAAATCCCAGTTTCTAGACTGGTAACCATTAAATTATTACTGCGGTTTTGAAATTGCAGCTTTAAATTCCATACATAATGTTTTTCCCAACATTGAGATTAAAGGGTGCTACTATCACTGGCAGCAAGCTACGTGGAGGATGGGCAAAAAGTGGCAAAAAGATATTCGGCACAAAAAAAAAGTAAACCTCAAGCCAGGGTTGTGTTACTATGTTCAGTACTGCCATTATTACCAAGTGATTGACTTTTGGAAGGGTGGGAATATGTTAAATCCCGAAAGCCCGAAAAGTTCCGGAATGGAGACCACGGACAGGAAAGCGCAGCGAAGGACGTCCATTATCGCGGTGGATAGACGACCTGGTAAGGATCGCAGGACGTCGGTTTATGCAGGCCGCTTCCAACCGGTCTTCTTGGAAGTCATTAAGGGAGGCCTATGTCCAACAGTGGACGTCCTATGGCTGAAATGATGATGAGGCAGACAGCGGCAGACTAAATAATAAAATAGGCCGATTAGCGTTAACACGAACCGATTTGATGTGATGCGATGAAGTCAGGCGGTCCTAATGACCTTGAATTCAACGACTTTCACACGAAATGATTCGATTAAAAATCGAGTCAAATTGTGCGTGAAATCGTTACGTGTATATGGCGTTTTAGTCTGCATGCAGGCGGCATACTGAGTGGATATTGGCCCCAATTCTGTTACTTCACTCGCTAAATTAAAATTCACTAAATTTTCTTCATATAAGAAGTAAACCTTGTACACTTAGAAACATGGTCTTATGTCAAATTGAAACAAGTAGGTAACATATGTCGCTATCGAAATAAGCAATTTATTTGTCGACTAAAGTCTGATACGCTTAAATAAACTTTAATACCACGTAGCGAGAGCCGCTATCCGTTGAATGCCATCTCTTTTGCTCTGTGTTTTTAGTAAACGTCTTCGTAGGTGTAGGTTAAAAACACGTCATCCTTGTTCGTTTTGAACAAGTTTTTATACGGCAATTATACAGCGTTTAAATAAATGAAGACTCTCGCTGCGTGGAAATAAAGTTGAGTATACGTTGACAGGTTTTATTGAAATTTAGAGGCGATGAGAAATAGATGCTAGTAACAAATAGACCTTATTACGAAGAACACTAGGTTGATTTCATATGAAGAAATTAAGTCAGGTTTTAGTTTAGTCGAGTGTACAATAGAATCGGCACCATTTTCTGTCTTTTTTTAAAGTATGTGTGTATTTACACATTATCATACATACAGTTAGCAGGTAGCATTTCTTAAAAAACAAAACATATTACGTATGTATGCGATAACCTTTCATACATACTTCCGTCTAGCACAGAAAATAAAATCAAACGAATATTGGCGATTTAGTTCTTACGTGTGTACACGAAATCTGTTCGTTAGCCAATTCAATCACAAATCTGGTCAGGTAGTAAAATCATATCGTGTATGCTGTATAATTCAATTTCAATCATATGTTAAAATAACACAATATTTAGCATTAAAAGTTCAAAAGACATCACATCTCTTTTTTTCTTTAACAAATCGTATGCTCTATCTTGTTATCAAAAAAACGAATAATTCGAGTTTAATGTTGCCATGCACAGGTATTTATTCGTGCTTATGCCAATTTTTGTAAGAAAGGTGTCTGCGATTGGATTTATCCCTTAAAAGTATTCGACGTTTCGAAAATTCACAATACGTTTTTTTTTTATTTAACAGCAAAGCTGCTAGTAGCTATTGTAAAAAGTCATGACCTAGGTGTTGTTAAGATTTTCTTTTCACGTTATATTATAAACCATAAAATAAAGTTTAATCCGGTCTCTTTTGCAGCATGAACGCTTACTAATTAGTAAACGATTAGAAATTTGGCTTCATTAAATTTCTTTAATAAAGTAAGTTTTGAAGTGAAAACTTCTTTAAGCTCGTTTGTGCACTTTTGCTATGGAGGAAAGGCACTGAACTCGTGACCGTCACGCAAATAATACATATATAGATCCACTAAAGGGCGCTAGTCTAAACATTGAGTTTTATTAGCTTCTTAATAATTAATCTTTAAAAATGTGTTTTATCTTCTAACGTGCAGTCCTACGACTGACACTTTTTTTTGACATATCGACATACCCCACCCACGGCCGTCTGATTCCAAACTAGGCAAAGCCTGTACTATGAAAACCAGACTACTGATAAACACACTTATATATTTCTGAATACATACATATAATAGATAAATTACACCCAGACACAGAACAAATGATGCTCTCACACTATATTTTTTTCTGGGTAAGAATCGAACCCACCCACCGACGACTCTGGCTCAACAGTCAGAATCACTAATTAATAGACCAACAAGCTAACACTGATAGTTACAGAGAAGTTACTTAAATTTATGAAATAAATTTCCTATACTAGGGCCTCGCCTCACGTGAAACAATAACACAAAAACACTTGACGCTTTTGCATTTGGCGATGCGACGATTTACTTGGTTCTCGAAAACTCAAGTCAGTGTTTTCGCTACGAAGTAAATAAGCTTGAATGTATAAGATATATTGTAAGGTACTGTCCCTAATTTTGCAGCGGTGTCCCTCAACCACAAGCAATATAATTAGATTTATCCATCTTCATCATTCTTTTTGCAATTAATATCTAATCCCACCCTCTGCAGTGCTAAATCATCCCTCTTCTAGTTCTACTTTGCTGTGGGTCACGAACCTGTTGGATAGAATATGTTGATATAGCAATTGATTTTGGCATCATAGTTTTATGGTTTTATAAAATTAACAAAAGGATAAGTCTAAAAAAAGACAATATTCCAGTAGACTCTACTTTGACGATGACAACAGATATATAAATATATATATACATACATTTTGCTAAATAAATATGTTAATAACCTTTTTATTTAACCGTTTATATTTCATATCCTAATATTAACAATTTTATTTGAGATACGGCGTAAATTAAATATCCCTGATCTGGTAACATTTATGTGTCAAACCATTTGTTTTGAAGTTGGGGAATAACATGACATTCAAAGATTTTTCTAAGAATAAAATTGTAAACAGAAGCGATTAATTATTTCCTGCAAACTAGAAATAATATTTGCCTTAACATGGCGACAATGGTTAAAGAGAAACGTAAAGATGTACGTAAATATAAATTTACATAACATTCCTTTGTTTTACTTTTACGCACTAAGTAAAAACATGTAGTTGTTAAAGCCATTTTAAGTTCTATTTTAAAATGCTTTGTCGTGATTTTTTTGCTGTCTATTTTGTTCATGTGATTCCTAAAACCATACAATGAAAAGAAGCTGTTGCAAAGATAATCACTCTTACTACACACGATGTGATTTTATTAAAGTTAAAATACGAAACATAGACATACGTTTTATTTATATTTAAAAAATAATAAAAGTTTATTCTGATATTGTTCATAGTGTGTTACAATCTGTTATAATGGGTCCAGCATTTTACTTATTTGTACCTTCAATTTGTCATTGTAAAAACTTAAAGCATTGGCAATTGAAAAAGAGGGGCTTGATGGCGGAGGCATAAGCTAGATACTTTTCTCAATATGACTGACTACTTTATGACAGGACAGGCACAAATTGTGTCAAACCATTGAGCACACACATTTGATTTTTGTGTCTATTGTATTTTTTATACCATTCAACATGGAAGTAAACATGTTAATGAGTTACATCATAATTGTTGTGAGGGTACATATTATGATGGAGTATGGAAAAGGAGTATCTGTTGTCTATGTATAACATGAAATAGCACCTAAAGTGAGTACCCTAAGGAAAACAGTCTGATCAATTTAATCTGATCAAATCATAAAATATGTGCTGAAAATGATAGAAGGTTTCGACTTAAAATTTCTTGGTAATAGTCCTTTAAACCAAGTGAAATTTCAAAGTAAAAGAACAGAACAGAAGCATTTGTATAAAATATTTTTGTATTTTAAGTAGATAACATTCTAAAATAAAAAAAATTGTGACTTTGTTAGTGGTATTTATAGTAATGAAGATGTATTGTTGTATTTCATTTGTGCATCATAGTAAAGGAGACATTAGGCATGCATCAAGTACACTGCAGTACTCTGAAACGAAAGCTACAGGTTGCTTCCATTGCTGATAATGGACCCCCGTTGAAAACAAACATATACATTTATGTACCTAGTATTATAAATAGTTATGTGTATTTAACAGAGTGTATAATCAGCTTATTGTCACCTATGTATTTTTCCTATGCACCTGCCATATCTGTCACAGAACCACCCAAAGGTTGACTGATAGATAATGCCATGTGGCATTAAGTCGTAGTAAGTGAAGTCTTAAATAAATAAATACATATTTGTCTGTAACATGAATATTATTAATATACTTTTGTTTTCATTACAGAAAAAGAAAACTAAAGATAGTTCTAGAAGTAGAATCACTAGAGAATTGACTCCACTGGAAACTGAGATACCACCTTTATCTGAAGAAAAATGTGGAGACACAATCAACATAGCAAGTTCTAATGAGTCATCAAGGTCAGTCACCGAAGAACCTTCAAACTCAAATAATACATTGGGATATACCAAAAATTTAGAACAACAGTCCATGCTAGGAGTAAATGTTCATAATCAAGAAATTCTAGAAAATCATTTGCAAACTAGTGCCGAAAAACCTGAGGCCATAGATAGTCTTACATATGATAAATCAAATGTAGTTCATGAAGTTCCAATTTCAAATGTAGATAATAGTTATGAACTGTTAAACATATCAAATGCATCTGATATTTCAATTTCAAATATAGAATACAGTTATGCTGAGTTGTCGAAAAAGTTAGAGATAATGGCAATACCATCAGATGTGACAGAATGCACACAAGAAAAGGATTTTGAACTTTTAAGTCCTACCTTTGTACAAAGTCAGTATTTGGAACAAAAATCTGCATGTGTTATAGAGGATGTTGTTCCATCTGCTCCTTGTTTTGAAGAAATACAACAAAGCATAGATTATCAAGAAGAGATCATAGAATGTAAGCCTAAAGTTAAAGCAATGCCAATAGAAGATGTTATGAGACTGTATAGTGGAGGGGAAATGGAAGATGTTAGGTCTATGATTGAAAGAGAAGAGGAGATAGTAGAAGCAGGGCCTGTATGTGGACCTGAACATCCGCTTGTTGACTTACTGTCAACTTTTAGGTATGTTTTTAATCAACACCCACTTTTAGGCTATAGCTACATATATTCTCCTTTTTTTAGTCTCTTAAAGATTTCCATTTAAAACCATTAAATGTAGTTAATTATTTGGCCATATTCATTTCATGTGTACTTCATTGTATTACCCTGCAAATGTTTGACTAGCCTAATGGTCTAGTGGTTAGTGATCCTGACTGCTGAGCTAGAGGTCGTGGGTTCCATTCCCACCCAGGAAAAATAATTGTGGTATGAGCATGATTATTTGTTCTGCGTCTGGGTGTAATTTATCTATCATATGGTTGAAAGTTTTTAGAAAATAAAAAACGGAATGATATAGAAAAGCCTGTTAATATTATTATTGCTTTTCAAAGTAGTCTCCATTCCTTTCTAAACACTGTTGCATGCGAGCCCACTCTTCTTTAGGGATCTGTTCCCCGCCTTTTTCAAACACAGCCACGGCATTTTCAGGGTTCATAAAACGAATTCCTCTAAGTTTATCTTTTATTTTTGGAAATAAATAAAAGTCACAAGCTGCCAGATCAGGATTGTAAGGAGGATGAGTCACTAGCTCCACAACTTTGATAGTCCGTCTGGCAGAGTGAGCTGGATAGAGCGTTGTCGTAGTGGAGGAGGATCCTGCTTCTTGGGTGGTGCTGTCTAACATTTTCCAAGACAACAGGTAGACAATGATTGACATACCAATCTGCAGTAACAGTCCTTTTATCTTCTAGAATGATTGTTGCAAAATGACCCATCCGTTTAAAGAATAAGGCAATCATCTTTTTCCTTTGACTTCTGCCCTTCTTTACTTTTGGCAACTCTTCGAATGGAAACATCCATTGCTCAGAATATCTTTTGGTTTCGGGTTCGTAACAGTATACCTATCCAGCTTTCATCTGTGACGATGTCCGTCATACTTTTCAAGCATTGAGCGGCACCAATCCAAATCGGCTTTTTTGATCTTCCGTCAAATTATGATAATCCATTAGTACAATGCTTTCTAACGCCTACATGTTCATATAAGACTTTTCGTACTTCATTCATACCAATGCCTAAAGCTGCCCGAATCTGTTGATATGTCACCCTTCTATCAGCTTCTATCATTAGCCGCACAGCACTCACATTATCTTCAGTATCTTCAGTTCTCGAGAATCATCAGTGAGTTTGCTTCGACCACATTTAAACTCCTTAAACCAGTTGTAAACAATAGCTTTGTAATGAAATGTCAATCGAAGTCTATCGATAGCTGTGTGTGTACTTTCATTATGTCAAGTAATGTTAACTAAGTATAAACTCTACCAGCAAATATGTTATGTGAAGCATATATAAAAGCTATGTTTTACAGCGATCAGTCCAACGGTATCAGAGTTTATCAATATCAATCTGTTTACGGTTCGACATCCATTTTAATAAATATAATTACAGTGATAATAAAGTAATACAAAGTAAATCAACTCTGTAACAATGTTTTCCAGATCATCTTTAATGGCAGTGGAACGAGAAAGAATACTCTTAGCAAACGGTTTTGCTGACGAAGAGAAACACAGAAAATCACTATGGAAAATTGAGAAAAGGCATGCTAATCTAGTTGAAAAATGTCCATGTGGCACTAACGTAGTACTGAAAGCGACATATGAACATGCTGAGTTTGCTAAAGAGAGGCTTCCAGGAGCTAAGATGAGACTAGAGAGCTTGTTACGGGATGTACAAGACTCATACTGTCATCATCAGCATGCGGCTCTCTTGGCATATTATCAGGTAAATAAACCTTTATGTATGTTGTTTATGGTTGGTCAGATTTATGTACCGTAAGTTAATGACAACTGAAACTGCTAACAAATGCTTTAAAACATCAAAGCTAAGCGATTTGTGAAAACAAAATGGAGTACTGGAGTAATGGATTTTTATATTAAATAAATTTTTCAGTATTCCTTCGAGGCTTGTCCCTGTTAAGGCGATTTTTGAAATTATTCTTGAATTCAAACTACTTTAGTTTCAGTGATACGTCGGATTACTTCGTTTGTTTGGTTGTTATTTTGTCATGCGCAGTCGCAGACAGATTGTAATACCCTACTCGTAACCTAACTTTTTGACATTATAAATGCGAAAATGAGTTTGTTTGTTTATTTGTTACGCTATTACGGTTTGACTAATCACATAAACTGTACAGAAAAAGACAGACAGTACCTTTCATTCAGAAAAAATTACCAATTCCTAGGGATGAAAAAAAAACTTTATGTAAGCATAGCCGCGGGTAAAATTAAGCAATCAATGTATTCCTTTCCTTATTTCACTAGATAGAAGAGTTAATATCAGAGACTATCAAAAGCAACAAGCCGGTGATACGCGAAGCTTTGTCGTTGGTGCTGGGCGCTTTGAGGCTCAGCGCTAGTGCGCTGGACGCGCTGACGAGCGCGCTGCAGCGTTGGGCAGCGGCACTCGCAGCTGCGTTGGTCGACCACAGGGACTTGAGGCAGCTACTATTTATATTGCACCATTTGTTCAAGTGAGTCAATCAATCAAATTAATGAAAACCATTTATTCCAATTAAACCTATTATAGGTATTTTTGAATTGTCAGGAGTAGAAGTCAGTCAGACTAAGTCAGTCGTGAAGCTAGTTGCCTGTTCCAATACGTAGATCCTATGGAGAAGAACAGGCCAGAAACTCCGAGGACACTCTTTTCAACATGAGGACAATGTAACATATTATTCTAAAATATGAACCGACGCGCAAATTACTATTATATTTATAGTCGAGTCAAGGAACCAAAACACCAAAATTTTGAATAACACGCATTTTTATTTTTAGGTAAAAATAAAAAAAAATGCGTTTATTAAGAATTTCGATACCCGCAGTCTGGACAAGTGGGGCGTCATTTTTTTTTAACAATTTAACGAAAAAAAAAACTTTTTTTACATTTCGTGTAATCCAGTTAATTTTTTGTCATGTGTCTAAAGCTTTTTTGTTCTTCATTAAATTACCTACAAAATGAGACTTGACAATGTCGCCAAATGCTTTTGTTTAACAGCAAATGAAGGTCACAGTTAAGAAAGAGCGTTTTGTTTTACATTTAATAACTTTGAAACAATTTCAGAAAGTTTCAGATTTCTACGTACTGGACGTAGAAGGCTGAAACTTTCTGAAATTGTAGCTTGTGATTATATTAAAAAGTGGTATAAATTTCGACAAGATCCGTTTTAAACTTTTTAAATTATTAACGATAATTTTTAGCCTTAATTGTAAATGTGCCATTTTTTTTACTAATCGTACTCGACTTAAACTAATCGGAGCTGCTTAGAAAATTCAAAAACTATTAAGTTTATGAGCCCGTTGGAATTTTTAGGAAATATCGATTATAACCGATTTTATAACGTTATTTTGAGGTATACCTTTTTTTACGCGACGTATAAAACTATATATCTTTTTTTTTATTTTTAAATAACCGATTTTTAATATCTAATATATTTAATAAGATATTGAAAAGCAGTTATTTGAAAAAAAAAGTGATTTTAAACGTCGCTTCACATTTACAGGCAATCGCGTTCGGTGCGGTGGGCATCCCGCGTGATACAATTACGTGTGGACATAGAATCTCCTCCCAGAATCCTCGCAGTACTCGAATTATTGCTCTCCAAGCAGCGGGTGGATTCTGCTCAAGAGTGTATTGAAGGTTTGTCAGTTTTTGTCAATCATGTAAATTTTTAACCCCCGACGCAAAAAGAGCGATGTTATAAGTTTGACGTGTCTGTGTGTCTTTGTATCTCTGTGTCTGTCTGTGGCATCGTAGCTCCCAAACGAATGGAACGATTTAAGTACGTTTTATTTTGTTTGAAAGGTGACTTGATCGAAAGTGTTCTTAGATATTATTCAGCCGTTCAAAGATCATCAGCTCTTTTCTAATGTCGAAGGGATTTTCGAGTGGGGGGTGTTTTAAGTTTATTAACATCAATTAAACTACATACCTGTATTAAGAGTGGGTTTACGCGAGAAGTGTACTCGGTGGGGTTTAAACCTGCAATCACTTGACCTCTGACGTCTTAGCTTTTCTACCACTACTATATTTTTCTACATTACTGGTATAGCTTATCGATATAAAATTTACTCAACATTCGATTGAAATTTTGATTTCTAGACGCAGATGAAGTATGGGAGGAGGTGGACAAGCACGGCGATGGTGGTGCCGTGAGTGAAGGCACGTTGAGAGAGCGAGATTTGCTGTCCTTGTTACACGCACTTCCAATAAGAGACCTGGTTGCTCGGATACTCTTATTCACGCACGATGTAAGAGCTGTTTGTATTTTTAAAATTTCACGACAAACCAGCCAACTTCACTTTTTGTAATAACAAACAGATGACACAACACAAGTGTGAGGTATTGTACATTTTCATAAAATTAAATAATAACCAACGATATTATACGTCATTGGTTTTTTTTGAGATAAGTAGGTAATCGACATAAAATAAGGTTTTACAAGTTTTAAGTGTCTTCTGAAAAAATATCAAAATGGAGTTAGTGGGTTTTCTAATTAAGGTATCAATGTGTAAATTGGGACTTATTTGCGTTAATATTGTAGAACACTTACTTATAACTGAGAGGTGTTCCAGAGAAAGGAGTGTTATTGATAAATGAAATATTGGTATCTGTACATAAATATATATTAACTTTTATATATTTTACTATTATATAAATATAAAATTTTATATTTTTATAACTTCGAGCCGTGGCATTTCCAGTCCACACGATGTCAGAAGTCTCCGTCTTACAATTAACTTTTATCTTCTTTTTAAGTTCCTATATTTATATACAATTCAAAATTGATAATATGAAAAGCCTTCACACAGACCAGTACAAATTCAGATCACAAAGGTTTGATATGCCGCATTATTTATGTTTTTGTTACCCGATGTCTCAACCGAATTACACAGTTCGTTGACATAATTTTTAAGCTTTTAAAAATCTATCTGATATTTTTTCTAGAATAAGCTCACAAATATTACTATTTAAAGGATATCAAACAAGCTCGCCCTCACGAATGGCTCGACAATAGCGGCGGTCGTAGTGTGCTACGAGCGTGTTACGGCGTGCGCGCTCTGCTACATGTGCTACAGCGCGCAACGACGACTCACGCGAGCTACGCGCGCCTCAGACAAGCGCTACGAGATATCGCTGCGCGTGCGTTGCACGGACTCGGTTACTTACACCTTACAAATTGGTAAGTCATCCGTCTTAACTAAAGATGACTCCTACTACTCCTAGTAAAAGCGCTTGCTTTTCAGTTGCATTATTTGTTTTTGGTAAGCACTGGTACATATTAAAGTAACTCACTTTTCAAGCTTAAAACTTTATCTAATAGATACATAGGTACAAAGCGACATGTCAAGAGTCGTGGTTTACAGGAGGTTTTAAAGTTACGAACAGATCTGACGTAAAAAAATAAAGAAGATAATAATAACTCCACACATCTCACACGCGGCCGTCTGATCCCAAACTAGGCAGAGCCTGTACTATGGTAACCAGACTGCTGATAAACATATATTTCTAAATACATACATATTATAGATAAATGACACCCAGACACAGAACAAATTATTCATGCTATATATAATACAGAATTATTTGTCCTGGGTGGAAATCGAACCCACAAACTCTGGCTTAGCAGTCAGGGTCACTAACCACTAGACCAACAGGCCACTCTATGTAAATACTCAATGTAGGTAGTTTGTAATAGTGTTACAATCCTTTTAAATATCTATAATTTTCCCTTAAAAATTGCCAGATGAACATTTTACAACTCTAACTCGAGAGAAGATTAAACATTCAAATCTTACTTATGTCAGGAAACTAAATATATGGTTATATGCGGATATATATAACTTTATATACGTAGGGATCGTAGGGATGTTGTATATCATATAAAATAAGAAAACACAGTTTCGTAGTACTTAAAAAAAACACTTATTACCTGGATTAAAATGTGCATCTACATTAGTACGGATCATGCTATCATAGTTTAGAATTCTAGCGTATCATAATTGTAAACAGATTATCGTTATTCTAGTGATTTCATCCTAATTTATCCTAAAGTAATTGAATGCCCTGACTGGCCTGTTGGTCTAGTGGTTAGTGATCTTGACTGCTGAGTCAGAGGTCGACGGTTCGATTCCCACCCAGGACAAATAATTGTACGAAGAGCATATGATCATTTGTTCTGTCTGGGCGCGTAATTTATCTTTAATATGTATGTATTTAGAAACATACTTAATGTTTATCAGCAGTCTGGTTACCATAGCACAAACTCTGCCTAGTTTGGGATCAGACGGCCGTGTGTGAGATATGTGAAGTTCTTATTATTAATAAAATACTCTCAGTGATACACATATGAATGATACCTTCTGTTAAGCAGCCAGTACTACGCGACAGAACTGAAAGAGAAGATTGTTTCGGAGCTGGAAGCGTCATTCTTCGAGGGTTTGCAGATGTTCGAGTCCCGGGACATACACCGCCTGCCCGCCACGCTCCTCTCTGAGGACACAGTCAAACATTACTGCCTCACTTATGTTGAGCAACTGCACGGTATGTCATACTACATGTATATGTCGTAGGCCGATCGAGAAATGCCTGGGCAGATCATGATATGCTGGCATTTCGTAATTTGCTACATTATTTCATGATATGCCCAGTCTAAAATTGGGTTGATCAATGAGAGCAACCTATTTGTTGATTTTCCCAACTAGATTGCTGTGATATTTAAGTAATTTTTTGCCACCTTAGCTGTATAAAACGAAGTTTTACAAAATGTCATGCTATTTTAAACATAGATACAGGGATACATCACAAACTTATTGTATCAAAATAACAGTTACATTCAAATTATTCAAATGTATTTTCTTTATTTCAAATTAGCTTTAACCTTTGCTTCTAGATGTCTCTGTGTTGTCATGCGAGGAGCGCGTGCGGATAGTGTCGCAGGTGGCAGTCGACTGCGCCTTCGACCACGAGCTCGCCAGCATGGTGCTCGAGTTTCTACTGCAGGTATGTCACAGAAGAAACTAAATTCCTTGAAGCTCCTAAATTCGTTGAAGCCACCACGTTTACTTCCTTTGTCCTGGGTGTTTGTTTACTTGTTTGTGTTATAAAAAACTTACCGTTTTGTAATTATTTTGTTCTGTAGATGTAAGATGTTATTAGAGATATTTAAAAATGTTATCTTAACATGGACATGCTATATAATTCCGGGATCCTAGATGTAACGCTAAATGGTTATGCCTAAAAAATAATAGAAAACAAATTTTATTTAATTACGATGGGCGATAGAGACAGCTATATCAGCTATTCACACAAAAACATCAACCGTTTTACATTTGAAGTATCCGGGATCCCGAGGTTATAAAGGAATTCAAGATATTATTATGTTGTTACCAACAGACTGGTCTCAGACGTAAGGCTGTTCAGTGCAAGGGCTCATGTGACGTCACTGCTCGTGAGTGTGTGCCCCGTATTCTCACCGCACACTCTTACCTTCACACCATAGCGCTCCATAAACTTGCTGATATGAATATGGGTAAGATTATACAATTACATTTCAAACCTAAAAGTATTCTGTAACTTTTCATATTCTTTTTACACTTAAGTAATATCTTTATATATAAAATTTTCGTTTCACGTTGTTTGTCCGCGAAAAATTCTTAAACTAATAAACCGATTTCATTTAAATTTTTCACACTTGAGAGATAGGATAGTTTTATCTCAATGTATAGTCTTAGTACGTTAGTCTTAGTACGTTGAGCTGTACAATATTTTTTTAATACAAATTACTTGTCTATTTAGGTAAAAAAATTGCCATGGATTAGGTTTTTGCCTGACATTTCGATTGCATGGCTCCGAAGAGGTGTGTGTAATGTAACTTTTTTTATATTATTTTAACATTGTAGTGGAACCGTTCGATGTGTCGTGTATGTCGACCTTGCACGTACACTTATGGCGGCCGAGTACGGGCGAAGTGCGCGCCGTGCTCGAAGACTGGGCGCGCCGCTGTCCTCACCTGCTGCAGCACCTGCTGCTGGCCTTGGACTGCACGCCTTATGTGTAAGTTGATTTCTGTATCTATTAAGTTTTACCTACAGTCGTATTCATAAAATTTATTATGAAGTTCTCAGTACCGACAAACTATTAAATATACATAGATAAATACACTTACGCCTACGTTGAAGGAGTAAGCAGAGGTGATTAAACACCCATATTTTGCCAACTATGGTTCCGTCCCAATCACGTAATAGGGGGGAAGCCTATTGCAGCCAATTGAGAACTTTGGGAATGCAAGATAGGAAGGATGGCAGTACATTAAAAGGCATAGACAAGAAGGTAAGTCGATGGAAGGAAAGGATTGGCTTTTACGGATGGATTGGGTAGGTCAAGAGGGCCAGGGTCGCATCACTGTAAGTCGAAATGGCTGTAGCTGGGAAGTCGAAGCGCTCTAACCATAACCTCTAACTATTAAATACTAGCAGCGCCTCGCGGTTTCACCCACGTAAGTCCCGATCCCGTGGGAATGTCGGGATAAAAGTAGCCTATGCGTTAATCCAGGTCTCCAGCTATCTACATACTAAGTTTCATCGCAATTGGTTCAGTAGTTTTTGTGTGAAAACATTACAAACATACAAATGTTTCCTCTTCATAATATTAGTTTAGATTGAAATTGATATACACTGTGTAAGTGACCTCGAACCGAATCCTGAAATTGTGTATTCAGATTCTGAGTGAAAAATCATTGGAAAGTTCTGCCGGAAATATTATTTATTTTTTTCGCTTATAAGTGATATCAAAATGAGCAAACAGATCATATGACCGAAAAAAATCAGTAAAATACGGCCAAAAACTGCAATGTAATCAATTAAATCAGTTTTGATAAGTATCAGTATCCGAAGAAAGACGTTTTTGTAAGTTATTCGCGACGGTGATACTTACACGCTGTATATGTTTGTGTAGTCTTTGTAAATAAAAAAATATAAAGCACAATGTCTACTCCATTTAGATGAGTACTGTTTTTTTTTTATATATTATAGGGGCAAACGAGCAGACGTGTCACCTGATGGTAAGTGACTACCGTCGCCCATGGACACCTGCAACTCAAGAGTCACAAGTGCGTTGCCGGCCTTTGAGAAAGGAGTACGCTCTTTTCTTGAAGGCTTGAAATGCGTATCGGTCCAGAAAAACCGCAGGCGACAATTTGTTCCAAAGATAAGTTGGTTGTGCGAGGCAATTGTGGAAAACCGCACAGTGGTGGATTGCCAATAGGGAATATGCATGTATTTTTTTTTTATCTTTTATTGACTTGTTCCATCATTCTACTCTAATAAAAAATATAAATAACCTTGGCAATGTTCAAATTAATTTTTAAAATAACATTGAAAACATCTATAAAATTTGATCTGTTTGAACGCCGCCATATTTCGCGGGCCTTGGATGACGTCAGATATCACGCTCAGTGTTTGTTTCATAAACTTAGTATACTTACTTGAAGTGTTACAGTAATTTTATACCGATTTTCAGTTGTAATTACTATGAATTGTAATTAATAGACGATGGATAAAGTTTAAAAAACATTTTATAAGTATTGCCTTGTCCCTAAGTGTAAAAACACTATAAGAAGTACACCCAATACAGTATTTTTTCCTGTACAATATAATAATAATAAAATACGAAAACAATGGTGTAAATGAATGAGAAGAGATGAAGTATCTTCAATATCGTGTTTATATTGTTGTGAAGATCACTTTAATGTAAGCATATTACAATTTAATTGCTAGTATAGTGTGAATTAGTCAGCAGTAGGCCATTTATGTTGGTTTTAAATATCAAGCAGAAGGCAACTTGCTTGTCTACTTAAACTAGGTAACAAAAGTCGAATAAAACTTCATGAATATAACTAACTATACATATCTTACCTATCCTTTAGATTATAATATAACAAGTATTATAATAATTACCTTGCGGATTTCACTCCTTTGACCTCAGCAGACGTAAAATCTGGATTTGATGCAAAATATGTAGTCATCATGAATGCATCTATTTTCGGTAGATTGTCCGATTGTTCTTTGACAAAACTACATTCAGTCATCGTCCTAGATAATTTCTAATATCACTAGAATGCTTAAATTGCACTAGCTAAGGGCAAAAACCACAGAAACACCTATCTTTCTCCGTAACACTACGAATATAAGCGCCGATAAATGACAGGACGGGGAATTTGACGTCATGTTTTGTTTCGACCAATAGTGAAGCGTTTTGCAAAGTTGAATTTGGCTCCCTTATTTTGCATATTTTAATTAATATTTTTTGCAATTAAAGACGAACTAAATAAGAAAATAATTGTTTAGCCATAATATGTGGACAATAAAGATTCAAGGGAAAATTAATCAAGTAAATTTAAACAACATGCATATTCCCTATTATCCAGGTGATGGGGATGAAAATTTTGTCGCGTTGAACTATGGCAAAACGTTGCTGCCGGTATAAGTCCGAACAATTCCTCGGAGCACTCCATGATACATGCGGTAGAGAATGCAGAGTGAGGCTACATCTCTACGCAACGCCAAGGGGTCAAGCCGTTCTGAAATATCCTGGCAATTGTTGTGATTTGTAGTGAGTAGTCGTGTACGTGTTTTCAATAAAGCAATACCAGTGTTACTTATTCATTAGCAAGCTCTATCTCAGTGTGATTGTGGCAACCCTACTTTTCTACCAAGGCCGCTTTGATTTGAGCACATGTGATACCATTGTCCTACCTTTTGTTGGGTTTGTTCCAAACCTAGATGCATAAAATCAACCGTCATGAAGGTTTATAGATGTTCATCCATAATAATAGTAAAGCTGAAAAGTTTTTATTTTTATTTTTAAACGGGTTATTTTTTTAAGTACCAGTCAAATTCGAATAATTATTTTTGTATTGGATAGAGTACTCATTGAGAAAGGTTGTAGGCTATGTAACATCACGCTATGACTCTTAGGAGTGGAGTAGTGACAATAAACACAGGTAAGACAGAGAACGGATACTGGTATTGGTAGAGGGCTCTGTTGTATATTATGCGTTCATTAGGCTGGCTACTAGAGCCATCCTCGCTTCTTCCAGAAGCACAGAGGCCTCGCGAAGCGTTTACAGGTTTATAGGAGCGAGCGGGGAACCACTAGTTACAGATATACCTAAGATAAGGTTTTACTAACATGTGTATTTCGAGTCAATCGCAACGGTGTCAGGCGCCATACACATAAGGAAAGTAAAAGTAAAGCCGTATATTTTTAACAATGATGAACCCTTATGTACATGTTCCAGCGGTCTTCCTCTAGACGTGCAGCTAAGTATAGGCACGTGGCTCTGCTGGCACGTGCGGGGCGGCGCGGCGGGCGCGGAGGGCGCGGAGTGGTGCTGGGCGGCGCTGCGGCGCCTGCGCACGCACCGCTCGTCGTGGTGCCTGCCGCTGGACGCGCCGCCGCCCGAGGACGAGCCCGCGGACTTATTCTCTACTGCGTACGCGCTGCTGTCCAGCTCGTGGGGTCATTGTATACCTGTGGTGAGTCTTCAAGGAGTTTGTTACATTATTTATTGTAATGCAATATAATAGTTTAAGTGATAACCTCTCCTGTTACAAAACATATTGTTTTAAACAATGTAATAATTCCCCAGCAATAATAAGTAATGTTTTATCTGCAAAACAATTTTTTTTTAATGACATTGAGAATTTTTTGTTTTACTAGATATGCTCCGAAGGCGTCTCGGGATTGTGTAAGCTGTCGGCACAACGTCCGCGGGACGCGGTCCATTGTCTGTCCGGCGTCATGCTCGTTATGGCACATTCACCTGAATCTGTGTCGCTCACACCCAAGTTAGTACATATCATATTATGTTGTCAAATGTTAACCAGGTCAAGATTAATGATGTAGATATATACTAATCAAAATATATTAGTTTATTAACTATCAATAAACTTTATTAACTTCCAGTTGAGCTTGTAGTGACACCAAAAACATAATTCAGCGCCATCTAGTGACAACAAATCAAATTACATAGTAATTACTAATCCTGTAATGAAGTATCCTAATGAAATTTTTAGTACATTTATAACTTCCAGCATTGATGCTGGGCTGGAGTCCGCCAAGGATGATCACCTCGCATGGTCGGTAGTCTTCCCTTCGTGTGGGCGAGACAACATAACAGATTTTTAATAGCTTGATTCTAATTATCTAGAACGCAGTAGGAATAGATTACTAGTTAACTTTGATCTTTTGTAGGGTGGAGTTATTTCTTACCATATTGGGTACCTTAAATTCAAGTAGAAATCTTATTCTGGACTTACTGAACATTAAATTTTGTTGGATTCTAGTTGGATTATATGAACTTTCTTGATCATAAACGCCTTGTTGTGCCTGCGCAGGTTCTCGGAGTCGCGGAGCTGAGCTGTGCGTCGGAGCATAGTTACCGCGTAGTCCAATTGCTTATTTAGACTGGATGGTTCTGAAAGATCTTGATTGTTGGTGTCACACGTGCGCAGGTTCTCCGAAGCGCTGTCGTGCGTGCTCAGCTGTGCGCCGTCGCTGCTGGCGCGAGCGCTGCGCCGCGCAGCTTCTTCCGGCGCCGAGCTGTTACTGCGCCTGCTGCTAGCACAGCTGGAACACCCACAGTTAATATCTTAAATATTTTTTACCATTACCATATTACTACATGGCCACTAGGATGCTGTTAAATGAATTGGGGCGTGGCGATATCCACAAACATAATACATAATTCATTATCAAAGAAAATTATATAATTCAATCTCCCATATGAAGAGTTTAATATCACGGTTAGTCACATATTCAGAATAAACACAACAGATTTTCGATTGAAGTGTCTTTTGCAGAGCAAGCAGTTTTTGAAATGAAAACGTACAGGTATATACTGGTTTGATACACAGCAGCATGTCGGCGGGGGCGGCGGGCGCGCTGAGCGCGTGGCTGCACGCGCTGTGGCGGCCGGCGCTGGGCGCGGGCGGCGCGGCGCTGGCCGACAGCGCGGCGTGCGCCGTGCGCCTGTGGCCGCAGCTCTCGGCCTACTGCTGTGTGCTGCTGCAGGTGCGTTCTATCATTCTATGTCTTGTCGCAGCGTTGTTATTGCGCGCACTTAACGACGACGGCGTGGCGCCACGTGGCCGAAACCCGTAGTGCGCACCTAGCCTTATGGTGTGACAAGAGTGCGTGGCGTTAGTTCATTAAAAGTTTCGAAAAAAGTTAGTTCTTAAAGCAAAGGTCGCATTAATATGCGCGTTGAGCGCACAATTGACCCAAAACTATTGCAATAGTAGGTACGAATTGCCATCTCAGATAAAGCGAGTGCTCTCGATGCATTAATAGATCATTTTATCAGTAAAACACCTGTTATTTTAAGATTTATAAAATGTACATATTATTTACTCTTAAAATAAATTAGTTATTTGCAAGACTTTACAAAAACTTCTCAAGACAATTTCTTACTTATGATAATACTTTCATAAAAAAAGTCAGTAAGCATTGCAAACTACGAGCAGATAATGTTTATCAAATGGAGATATTCTTCATTAAAAACATCTTCCATACGAATGAAACGATGCAGTGAGCGATTTAATATAAAAAAGTAATTGTTTGTATACAGGAAGAAAATGCAAACGAGCATATAAACCACGCGGTACATAACGCGGGCACGGCCCCACTGTTGTGCGAGTGCTTGCTGCGCGAGTGTCACACGCAGCACGAGACGCTCGTGCACTACGGGTACGCGCGACTGCTCAACGCCCTACATCAGCAGCGAGCCGCCGGACATAAGATACATGTTGACAACGCGTTGCAAGTTAGTCACTCACCTGTTTCTGATCACCTTTCCAAAATTAGTATTGCATTACATTGTTTGTAATCGTAAAATTTTTATTTAAACTAAAAATTACAAATCAACACATCAACAGCAGATTGTTTTATATAAAGTAAAATTGTTAAATTATAAATAACTAATAATGCTATGGTTGCTCGGCATTCGTAAGAGATTTTTCAAGATATTGTGTGTGCAGTCAATTAAAAAAAATGTTAACATCACCATATGGACAAATTTTCAACCGTATCCTGTGGTACCTTGTTGATGGTCTGGCATATTACATTATTCTGCGAGAGCAACAAGTTTTACTCACAGTTCTACTCGTAACGCTTATGAAATTGAGTCAAGACTTCCACGAGGCACGAATTATAATTTAATTGATGCTTCATCAAAAAAACTATATTCTCTATTTCATTTTTATTATTATTATGATGATTATGATTATGATGATGGTCGAAAATATGAGTGTGTGAGTGTGGTGAAATTAGTATATAAACAATTGGTTATGATTTTTTTAATAATTGTTTATTCCAGCAAGTCTCAGCCAATATCAGTTCCGAGGAGCTAGTAATTTACCGCGTGGCGACAGCGGCTCTAGCGGCTCCTATGAGCCACCCATCACATTTAACACTCTGGCGGCTATTACTTCACCTCTACTTACAACGAGCCCCAGACTATATGTAAGTGTGTATATTAACTGCTACAATATAGTAGCCCTTACTAGGACACAATCTAATTGAACTACATACATACATAAAGTCACGTCTACAACAGCACTTCTATCCTTACTAGGCCAAGTCAACTTCGTATTTTAGGTACAAAACTACAAGTACGCGATGGGGTCGACGAATCGTGCCAAAAATTTAGTGGGTTGCCGCGCTCCGGACGGGCCGCACGTTTGTTCTATGTTTACTCACGTGCTGCGTTGGGTCATCCGGTCGTACTAGACCATCAAGTTATTAGTACCTAGTCTAGGTTTATTTGTTCGCAGAATAGAGTAAGGGGCACTAAATGGTAACTAAATATTCAGATTAATTAATTATTTAAAAAATAACCCTAACATCGCGACGTCAGAACAGATAAGACAGGCGCTATAGAGTCTATAGCGTCTGTCTTATCTGTTCTGACGCGTATAGTATAGACAGAGAGGAAACTTCTAAGTGAATATACCTGTAGCTAATTAGAGCTGTGCGACCTGAATTGCGACTTTATTGGGTCGGAACAAGAGTCGCTATTTATTTAAATGAATTGGCGGAGTGAGACTTCTGTACCCGTATTATTATGTATTCTGTGTTCTTACATACTTTACGAGCTTCCTCTACTGTTATTAAAACCTTTTACACAAGTCCACCGGTGTCTGATATTCTGACCTGCCATTACTTCCAAACATCACCAGCGTACGTTCTGCGTGGTGATCCCTAATTCGACTAGTTTTCATAAAAAAAGTATGGGATTTTTCCTTTTGGTCATAAAATGTACCTTTCTAGTAAAAGATTTGTTAACCCCAGAATTTTATTCATGCATTTGATTTAGGACAATTAGTTATTTTGCATAAGCAAAATCTTATGTATAGCCATACCCGGGTTCGATTATCATTCAGTGCCAATATTTGTATGTATGCATATGTGTCTAGGTTTCTATGAATAATATGTATGTATTTGGATGTAGGAAACACCTTAATTCACTGAATAAATCACTCACAGTCATACACCTCAACATACGAAGTATCAAAAAGGACTTTGATGAATTTAAACTATTATTATGCTCCCTTGAATTTAGCTGTGACATACACATACTCATACTAACAGATTGCTGGTTATCTAAGACTTCCACTTTGCCAGTATTGGATGGATATACGAACTTTGCAACGAATGAGGTGCACAGTCAGAACGAGGGGATAGTTATGTATGTTAAGAACAGTCTCAAAAGTTACGAGGTCTACGAACATTCATTTCATTCATTTCAAGAATCTAACTGACTTGTCTGCAAGCTAGATAACGAAACTGTAATTATAGCTTTATATAGACCACCTTCCTACAAGAAAATAGATAATTTCCTTGACAGCTTTAATCATATTTTATCGGAACTATCGACTTATAAAAACATTATATTGCTGGGTGACTTAAACTTAGATATTAAAATTAATAGCTCAGATAACCGCGCCAACGAGTACCTAAATCTTGCAGCTTCACATGGCCTCTTACCAGCACATCAGTTTCCCACTAGATTAAACAACTGTTTGGATCATGTATTACTTAAAACACACAGCTCTGCTACAACATTAGTAATTGAATCTTCTATAACTGATTACTATCCCGTGTTGCTAAGCCTCAGTCTGACTCGATCTACCCCTAAGTTAAATAGTGAAATTAACCGTATTGATATGAGTGCCATTATTAGTGACATTGAAAAGACTGATTTCTCTATAATTCTTTCTGAGAATGAAGTAAATGTAGCGACTGATCTATTCATTCATACCCTTAAATCTACCATTGCAATGCATACTAAAACCGTAAAGTCCCCCGTAAGTCTCGAATAATAAAACCATGGATAACACCTGGGTTACTTAGATGCATACGTAATCGAGACAACATGCACCTGGAGCTTAAAAAACAACCAAATAATACTGTCCTCAAAATTACATATAAGCGTTATCGTAACTTTTGCAACAATCTCCTCAGAACACTCAAATGTGATATGAGAGATCTGAATTTGCAAAATGTAAAAACAACCCTAAAAAAACGTGGGAGGTGATCAAAACAGTGACTGACACTATCAAAATACGTTCCAATGCCACAGACCTCTTAAATCCATATGAAAACAAAACCATAGCAATTAATGATATTAATAGATACTTTGCTAATATAGGTAATGAATTAGCCAGAAAAATAAAACCGACACACAGACCCAAACCGGATCCTCTCACAAATCCCTCACCGTTAAAATCCATAGGCATTGTTGAGGTAGACGAAATAGATATACACAGAATTATTAATGGCCTCCGTTCGGATACAGCTACGGGATGAGATGACATTCAAACAAGAGTTTTGAAATCTGCTAGAATGTACCTAGTACCAGTAATAACTCACATATGCAATCTGGCAATAAGATCTGGCACATTCCCCAAGGCCTTAAAAAGATCAGTAGTAATACCGATCTTTAAAAAGGGTGACAAGAGTGAAGTGGGTAACTATAGACCTATATCTATACTTCCAGCTTTGTCAAAGATCTTGGAGAGAGTCCTCAACAATTATCTTACCAGCTTTCTAGAGGTGAATAACATTATATCGAAAAACCAATATGGCTTAAGAAAGGGTCTATCTACTTAGGATGCAGTGGCTTCACTTACACAATTTGTTGTTCGGAAGATTGACGGTAAACAGAAATGCCTAGGAATATTTCTTGACCTCTCCAAGGCCTTCGATACAGTTTCCATTCCAATTTTAGTAAAAAAACTTGAATCGGTTGGTGTCAGGGGAGATGCCTTTTAAATTTACAGTGATTATTTAAGAGACCGCACACAATGCGTTCGTATTGGCTCACATACCAGTAATGAAGTTGCAGTGCGGTGTGGGGTTCCCCAAGGGAGCATTTTAGGCCCTACTCTCTTTTCGATTTACCTCAACGAACTTTGTAACATGTCATTGCCGAATTCTCAAATCTATTCGTACGCTGATGACACTGCCATACTAGTTTACTGTAGGACTTGGTCTGAGACCAGAATCTCGGCTGAACGAGCTTTTGGGCCTGACAATCAGCTGGCTTGCGCATAATCTGCTGACACTAAATATTGAAAAAACCAGCTACCTAACTTTCGCGATCAATTCTTCTAGTCAAGCTTCTGAAGATTCGATTACAGTCAAAGCCCATACTTGTCCAAACAATAGTCCCACATGTTCATGTCCCGTCTTAACTAGAACCTCCTCCACAAAATATCTGGGGTTAACCCTTGATCATTGCCTAAACTGGTATGAACATTTGAAAATTTTAACAGCAAGGGTCAGGAAATTCATATACGTCGTCAAAAAGCTCCGGAATTCTGCTGACCTTCCTATTCTTAAAGCGGTTTATACCGCACTTTGCGAATCAATTATCACCTACTGCATCCCAATTTGGGGAGGATCTGCCATGACTAGGTTCATCGACCTAGAGCGTGCTCAGAGAGCGGTCCTCAAAGTGATGCTTCGGAAACCCTACAGATATCCTACCAACCAACTTTATAAGACGCGGCATGTCTCACGGTTGGGCAGCTTTATATGTTACGAGCTAGTCTCCGCCGACACAAAACCGTGCATATAACGGATGTCGTCCCCACAAACTTAGCTAGAAGACCCAAACCTCCGTGTCCTATAGTCAACTTCATGACAACCTTTGGTAGGAGAAACTTCGAGTATCTTAGTGCTAAAATCTACAACAAACTACATAAGATCCTAAACTTACAACACCAGACAAGGCCGAAAATCAAAATTAAAATTAAACAATGGTTACACGGTCTTGATTACCACGACACAGAGAACCTACTGTAGTTTGCCAAGACAGGCGTAGAGATACATACTCATAGACAAACACACGTACACTCCCACACACACACACACACACACACACACACACACACACACACACACACTCCCCCACATACACACACACACGCACACACACACAAAAACACACTCAACACACAAACAAACACGCATATGACCCACTTCATTGCCCAACCTAACCATTTTAATTTCTAAGGAAGAATTACTGAAGATTATTTTTAACGCATTGTGCAATGCGGAACCACTGATTCTCGAAAAACAGAAAATCCTAGTTTGAGGATCAGGGGACTCATATACGAGGGCGGCACTGAAAATTTTGGGAAACAAGGAAGTGACACAACATTACTATTTAAAAATGTATTTATTGCTTTTAGAAGTAAGTAATCTCCGCGAAATTTGACACATTTTTCCATACGATGGAACCAATCATTGAAGCAACCATTCCATTCGGAAGTTGGGGTCTCCAAAATGGCCGTTTTGTAGGCGTCCACAGCTTCTTCAGGTGATGAAAATCTCTGACCACGCAATTTATTCTTTATTTTAGGGAAAGTATAGAAATCATTAGGGCTTAGGTCGGGGCTGTACGGCGGATGGTCTAACAATTCTATGTTTTCTTGCTTTAAAAACTCTTTTGTTCTGTGCGCGGTGTGAGAACTCGCATTGTCGTGATGGAGGATGCGGCGGTTGCATTTCTCGCTTTTTGCTCTTCACAGAGCGAATGCGGTATCCATCGGGAAAACAACTTTTTTACACCTAATTGTTCATGCAAGATTATTTGTATTTGACTCATGCCAATGTCTAAAGTTGCCTGAATTTCGCGGTATGTCACATGTCGATCTTCCTCAATCAGCTTACGCACAGCATCAACGTTTTCTTGGGTGACTGCAGTTTTTGGACGACTTTGACGGGGATCATCACTGAGCTTGACACGTCCACGTTGAAATTCAGTAAACCAGCGATAAATTGTGGTTTTGGATGGGGCTTCATCACCAAATGCAGAAATCATCCGGTCAACACACTGTTTTTGTGTTAAACCACTTCGAAAGTCATAATAAATCATCGCTCTTGAATTTTCTCAAGTAAATTCCATTTTCTCAACGACTAAACATGTTTGACAAAACCTTGTGATAAGACCGAGAATCTTTTTTTAAATAAATAAATGGTATTCGATTTTTAAAACCAAGGCGTTTTCAATTAAAAAGATTTTAATATGACAGAAACAGTGGAAATATTCCATTCCCGATACTTTTAGTGCAGCCCTCGTAATTGACTTCCATACTACCTAATACTATTGTTAAATGAAGTAACTATGTGTTTTTTTACCTATTGTATGGTTAACTTTATGCAATATATTATTTTTATTATTATTTACAAAAAAAATATCTAAATATGTTTATCTGAGCTCCAGAACACGTAGTACAAGCGATGCTTCCTTTTGATCTAGATAACGCTGCATTATATCTCTCACAATATAATTATTTTAACGGACATAAATGTTGGTGAAACTTAATTTATTGAACTTTCTGCTTAAATAGGTTAGCGCCACCAGTGGGACCCCTGTTCTTCAGCGGATTAATAAAATCTCGTACATTAGGTCACATAAAAAAACGCCTGCAGAAAACTATAGCCTATCATCACACTGAGGCGGAATCACTAAAAAGTAATAAATCAATCGAAACGAACCAGGCACAGTCGACTAAAAGCATTAATGAGACTAGTCCAGTTTTAGTCGATGATAATCTGTTGCCTGCACTGACGATAGCCGATTTGGCGGGTGAATCGAGCAGCTCTAGTGACTCGGACGAGAGTAACGACGAGAGTGTGAGTGATAGAGAAGAAAATCCGAGCAAGTCGTGTGAATTGAAGAAAAATGTGTTCAGCTTGATATCTTATCATATAGCTGCTGAAAAGTAAGTTTTTGTTTAGTTTTTTTTTAAACGCCTTCTATTACTGCTATTACATCCCAGAATAGAATAAAAGGTGAAAATATAGCAAATTAAATGAAGTATATTTTTAACCCCCGATACAAAAAGAGGGGCGTTATAAGTTTGACGTCGATATCTGTGTGTGTGTGTGTGTCTGTCTGTGGCATCGTAGCTCTCAAACGGATGGACCAATTTCGATGCGGTTTTTTTTCATTTGAAAGCCAGTTTCCTTGCGGTGGTTCTTAGCTATGTTTGGTTAATATCAGCTGGTGTCAGAGTATCAGCTCATTTCCAAAATGATGTAAGGCATTTTTGTTACAATTTTGTGTCGGGGGTTTTTTAAATTTTTCATTTATAATTATTGATACTATTTATCTACATTTGCCGGCAACAGGGTTACTTTCAGACCCAAATTTCTACACCTATAATTTGAACGGAAAACATAATTAGTTAATTGTTTTAAAACTTTCTAAATTGCACCATATTCAGAACACCCATAACCACGATCAGTATCATTCTTTCAAAATGTCGGGTAACCAAAAACGCTAAAAATAGTTATACATGTACGGTAACCTCCCAGATCTTTAACATCAAAAATCAATTTAAAATAATTATTTTTAAATATTAGAAGTTTTAAGAAAAGGATCAATGACTTAATTCAGTGTAGAGTTTTCGTCTAATCATGCACACAGAAGTAAAGTACAGTATATATATTGCCAGGATGCTCAGTGAGTACCTGTGTTGGTTTGAGGAAGGTGACAAAGTACGCGCCATGCCTCACCACGCCGACATCGCTAGATACATACCGGAACATGTGAGTATATCTGCGTCACCGTCACGCTAATAATACATATATAGATCCACTAGAGGGCGCTAATCTAAACATTGAGCTCTGTCAGCTCCTTAGTAATTAATGTCACCAACCTGCTAATGTGACGTTTTAAGTTCGTCGTTTCGTTTAAGTTTTCACTTCTGTCGGTAGTCCCATGACTGCCTATTTTTTAAATATATATCAATATGGTAAAATACCACCAATCATGTGTTAACTATTATTACTAATATATTAGTAATAATAGTTAAAAATATTGATTTGAAAAATATAAAAAAAAAATTATTGTAATACATTTTTGGTCAAATTAGCAACGTGTGTAAACTTGTCCGTAGCTGCGGTCTGATTGGTCTAACAAGCTGGGCCAAGACCAGCGTTCTGTGACATCATGTCGTTTTATCGAGTACTATCTTAATCAGGCCCTTGAGGAAGCATGGAAGCGGTCAGTGATTCGTCCAGTACCTTCGGAAGATTTGGACAGTTTCCCTCTACCGACACCGATACCAACACCTGAATTAACAGGCCCAGATACTCCGTTCCACAGAGCAGTCGATACGATATTGAAGATCAAGGACCGATCACGGAAGAGGTAATAACAATAGATGAAATATATTTTACCCGTACAATTATTTTTAAGTATTGTTTACCAAAATAAATTTAATAATAAAATATAAATATCGAAATAGTAGATTCAGGTCATTATTCTGAGTTAAAAATGTTTTTTTAATTTTTTTTTATAATTTTACTTTTTTTGGTTAAGAATAGTAACTTAATGAGGAAATACATTTTAGTGAAAAATATCAATAAATACCACATGAGGTCGAAAAAATGCAACGATATCAATCAAACGAAATTTAAACATTTCATGCAATCAGCTGTCTTGTTAGCGTGGAGCGTAAAACTGTCCCGCTTGTTCGGCATAAGCGCCCGCACGTAGCCGATCGCATTGGTAGCCGTACATTGCGCAGCACGAATACAATTATTAAATATTAATCCTTAATCTAGCATTTTTAAGATGAACTGACTTTTACATCGTGATATGTATACCCAGAAATACGTTTGTATAAGTTTCTCGTTACACCGTATCGTACGTCCTGTACGTCTGCTTCGTCCCAAGCTTAGTTTTGAGGCCACTACCTTTACATTTTTTTGTTGAATATAAGATAAAAAAAATACATGAATAAAAAAAAATAGATAAAACAAAAAAAATTGTTCGGAATTTTTTTTACAGGCACAAGAGGACTGAGATCAAGTCTCCCGTAGAAGACGTGGACTACAGGGACGCGCGTACTCTCGTCTCACTCGTTGATAGCCATCTTAAAGATATTGAGGCGCTTGCACAGTGAGATATATTTATCTATATTCTAATATGATAATAATGAGGAAAGATTTGTTTGTTTGCAGTCGATAGACTCTGAAAGTACTGAACCGAATTTAATAATTCTTCTATCCATAGAAAGCTACTGTATCCAGAAGTAACATAGGCTGTATTTTAGTTCAGTAGTTTCTTTTTTATATTTATACGTATGTGTTAATAATAATATTATACGCTCCTTGTTGAATCTGGCAGCTCCACTAATCAGATAGAACATAAAATTCTGGATATGCTGTTTAACAGCGGTCTTTTATAAGGTAAAAGTTTATCTTTAATTTCGAAAATGCACGATTGACGGCAATAGCTTTGCCTTTTATTACGTGATTGGCAAAATATGGCTGGTTTTTAGGTCATATCTATATTTCTCGTGATACTTACACACTCCTTCAGTACACTGACAGAAAAAACTGGCTGTGTTCCAACAATTCAGTTAATTTGAACTAATGTATATTTTCGGGCAGGGAGTGGTGCGACGAAGTGTTCCGTATATCAGCACTGGACGTCAGATTGTGGGAGCTGATGGCCACGCTCCGAGTGGCCCGACCCATCCCGGTGGTGCGCAAACAGTGTGCGAACAAATGCACTCCAATCACCTTTACTATACCGGTACATTTGTTTATTTTTTTGTACCTAGTAATACTGTCATCTAAATATTTTGTACGTTTGGCTGAAGGTCGGGTAGGTCCTAACTCATTCTCCCTCTACTTAATCTGCAATGTGTAGCACAATTACACCCATATTAGCATTTTGCCACTAAGCTGCCGAGAGTAGAGTGTATGTATTGTGTCCGTTTACCTAGTCCCTTATAGCATAGGTTCACTCAGAAATATTTTTGGTCTGAATATATCGCCAAAATATTTTTACCAGTATTTGAAATATATTCTGTATCACTGTTTTTGTTCTATTACTTACGCTTAGTATTATACGTTGATAGGCCCGGGAGTGGTGTATATCAGTGGACGCAAATCGCGGAATCAAAGAGAACAGAAACAATGCCCGGACTAGGATTCGACGCTTGGCTCGGGCTCGTCCAAATGCTGCCCGCACTGCCGCCGCACTTCATACTATTGCTAGGTGAGTTACATGTCTATTATCATTATCATTGATTTATACAATATTTAATGAGATTACTTATAATGTCAGATGCACGCGTACCAGTGAAGCCGGAATACGCGTAGTAGAGCGGGCGTGGCGCTGCGCCGGCGCCGCTCGCTGTGCTGACTGCGCGCCCGCCAGGAGCGTGCTCACCGCGCTGGTCACTGATCTGTGTGAGGTACGTACCTACCGACGAACTTGTTGCACGCACTCTGTGCTGACTGCATGCCCGCCAGGAGCGTGCTCACCGCGCTGGTCACTGATCTGTGTGAGGTACGTACCTACCGACGAACTTGTTGCTCGCACTCTGTGCTGACTGCGCGCCCGCCAGGAGCGTGCTCACCGCGCTGGTCACTGATCTGTGTGAGGTACGTACCTACCGACGAACTTGTTGCTCGCACTCTGTGCTGACTGCGCGCCCGCCAGGAGCGTGCTCACCGCGCTGGTCACTGATCTGTGTGAGGTACGTACCTACCGACGAACTTGTTGCTCGCACTCTGTGCTGACTGCGCGCCCGCCAGGAGCGTGCTCACCGCGCTGGTCACTGATCTGTGTGAGGTACGTACCTACCGACGAACTTGTTGCTCGTACTCTGTGCTGACTGCGCGCCCGCCAGGAGCGTGCTCACCGCGCTGGTCACTGATCTGTGTGAGGTACGTACCTACCGACGAACTTGTTGCACGCACTCTGTGCTGACTGCGCGCCCGCCAGGAGCGTGCTCACCGCGCTGGTCACTGATCTGTGTGAGGTACGTACCTACCGACGAACTTGTTGCACGCACTCTGTGCTGACTGCACGCCCGCCAGGAGCGTGCTCACCGCGCTGGTCACTGATCTGTGTGAGGTACGTACCTACCGACGAACTTGTTGCTCGCACTCTGTGCTGACTGCGCGCCCGCCAGGAGCGTGCTCACCGCGCTGGTCACTGATCTGTGTGAGGTACGTACCTACCGACGAACTTGTTGCTCGCACTCTGTGCTGACTGCGCGCCCGCCAGGAGCGTGCTCACCGCGCTGGTCACTGATCTGTGTGAGGTACGTACCTACCGACGAACTTGTTGCTCGCACTCTGTGCTGACTGCGCGCCCGCCAGGAGCGTGCTCACCGCGCTGGTCACTGATCTGTGTGAGGTACGTACCTACCGACGAACTTGTTGCTCGCACTCTGTGCTGACTGCGCGCCCGCCAGGAGCGTGCTCACCGCGCTGGTCACTGATCTGTGTGAGGTACGTACCTACCGACGAACTTGTTGCTCGCACTCTGTGCTGACTGCGCGCCCGCCAGGAGCGTGCTCACCGCGCTGGTCACTGATCTGTGTGAGGTACGTACCTACCGACGAACTTGTTGCTCGCACTCTGTGCTGACTGCGCGCCCGCCAGGAGCGTGCTCACCGCACTGGTCACTGATCTGTGTGAGGTACGTACCTACCGACGAACTTGTTGCTCGCACTCTGTGCTGACTGCGCGCCCGCCAGGAGCGTGCTCACCGCGCTGGTCACTGATCTGTGTGAGGTACGAACCTACCGACGAACTTGTTGCTCGCACTCTGTGCTGACTGCGCGCCCGCCAGGAGCGTGCTCACCGCGCTGGTCACTGATCTGTGTGAGGTACGTACCTACCGACGAACTTGTTGCTCACACGCTGTGGTGACTGCGCGCCCGCCAGGAGCGTGCTCACCGCGCTGGTCACTGATCTGTGTGAGGTACGTACCTACCGACGAACTTGTTGCTCACACGCTGTGGTGACTGCGCGCCCGCCAGGAGCGTGCTCACCGTA
This sequence comes from Callimorpha dominula, assembly GCA_949752705.1. NCBI lineage: Eukaryota > Metazoa > Arthropoda > Insecta > Lepidoptera > Erebidae > Callimorpha > Callimorpha dominula. The sequence continues at coordinate 20,197,623 of OX457002.1, read as the reverse complement.
ACAAATTTAATAAATATGTTGTAATTGATTTAGAACACCTTGATTTATAAGCGCTGAACATTTTTTAGAGGTGGATATGCGACAACGGGGCAACCTGCTCGCAACTAGTGAGCTCGTGGGGTAAGCGCAGCAGCACTTCACTGCAGGAAGCCTTATGTGGAGCCCTGCTGTGTCCGAGACGCCTGCCCCCGGCTGACTGGCCTGTCGTCTACATGGCCCTGTTGGATGCACAACTACCTTCTCATACGGTGTTCAGTTACCTGTCAAAGGTATTTAAGTTCGACATAATTTTCTTGTTCATTACCGCCAAATTGGAATATCGTGCTAAGTAATAGTGTTAGACATCCCCTGATATGTACCACTACTTTTAAGCAGAGCTGTGTTAAACGATGGGGATTCGTGTGTGAAATCATTTTTGTAGTCAAGTGAGTTGATTACTTTTAGTAATATGTTTTTATTGAGTTGATTGAAAGATTTTGTTACTCTTAACTTTGAATGAAACCGATTTCCAAGTAAAAAACTTACAATAAAATGAGAAGAAAATAATTTCTAAAGGTAGGTTGGTTGTACAATATAACTCACATATTATAAAACAAAGTCCCCTGCCGCGTCTGTCTGTCTGTTCGCGATAAACTGAAAACTACTGAACGGATTTTCATGCGGTTTTCACTCATAGACAGAGTAACAGTATTAATACTCAATACCCAATACATTTATTGCGTTCCATAATGTGATATAGATGTCAAGCTTATAATTAGGTTACAGTTATGGACCCTGTCGGGCACAGCACACTTTAAAAGCACTTTTTAGTAGTATTTATAATTTAGTAAATATTAATTAAAATTCAATATTAATTAGTATTTATTTTAAATGTCATTTACATATTTATGCACAAAAATAAGTTGAGTTGAGTTTTATTTTATTTTTTATACCATTTAATAACAATAGAAAAATACTGAAGTTTATAGTATCTTCTTATAGATTAGATGACAGCCGTTTAAAATTTGTTATATTAGTAGTAAAAGTAATTGAATTATTGTTTATTAAATGTTTAGTAATTATTCTTAATTATTGCACTATGATTATATCGAATTTGGTTATATTGTTATATATTTATATATTTATTTTATAGGGTAATTATTATAGTATTATGTGTTTTTTATTGTGTAGGTATTTACTTATTTAATTTATTATTATTAGGTAGGTCATATTTTTTCGGCAAGTACCTGTGTCGCATAGGCCGGGAGCCAACGTCTGCGTGCCATCACTGCGGAGGCTGCCGCGAGGATACTGCACTCCACACTTTAGTGGAGTGCTCAGCGTGGACGCAACAACGCCTTGACCTCGCGGCGGCTATTGGAGTGGGAAGCCTCTCACTGGAGACCATGGTTCTGTCCATGGTCCAAAGTGAGAGTGCGTGGGAATCCGCTGCCTCTTTCTGTGAGGAAGTGATGTCAGCTAAAGAGGCAGCGGAAAGGGAACGGGAGAGGGCTAGTACTCTCCCGTCCCGAAGGAGAGGCACCAGGCGCCGGAGAGCGCAGAACGATCTCCGGCCTCCATGAGCGCTGGCCTGGGGGTAACGGGTGAGGCTGCCCTTTACTCTAGCAGAAGCAGGCCTGAGACGGTGGCGCGCCGTGTTCCGCGCGTGCCTCTCTACACTGGAAGGGGGGCAAGGCCCCTCGCTCGCAAGGGCGTGGCTGCCTTTTGTTCAAGAGGCGGCCAAGGTCTGCCAGGGTTCTCGGGGACTTCCTTCCTAGGGTATACCCGAGTCCCTGGCAATAGACTTATTTATGACGGAACACCGTGTGGTTTTAGTCGGTTCGATTCCGACATACCACCTCACTGGCAGCCCCAGTGGTGTGATGACCCGAGGGGGTTTCCACACGATAAAAAAAAAAAAAAAAAAAAAAAAAAAAAAAAAAAAGGTAGGTCATATTTTATTTATTTATTTACTTTTTGCACTTGATTTAGGTTAGGCTTGACTATGTTATCTTATATTATTTTATAATGTGAAGATTTAATACTATTTAAGCAGCTACCTGAGGTTATTTTTCCTTTTCTTCCATATATTCTTTTACAGTGTAGTAACTTTTTTGTAACAAGAAAAGTTTCAGCTTATTAATAAAAATATTATGTTTTTCTTCGTTTTTATTTGGTTCCGGTAATTTGTTGTATATTTTAATTGACATAACCAAGGGGCTTGTAGAATGCATTGTTAGTTGGGAAGTTGGGAGGTTAAGTCTATTTCTATGCCTAAGTGTAAATTTGGTTTGTTTGTTTTCTCTTGTACTATAGTATTCCGGATGATTTTGAACAAATTTCCAAATTTCCAAGATATATATGCATGGTAGAGTAAGAATATTGAGATTTTGAAAGTGGGGTTTTGCAGGAGTCTGTTTCTTCTATATTAGTTAGTATTCTGATTAATTTTTTTTGTAGGGTGAAGATAGTGTGTGCCTCTGTACTATATCCCCAAAGGATTATGCCGTAGCTTAAGCAAGAGTAAGCGTATGCGTAGTATGTGACAAGAGCAGTGGAAAGGTCTGTGGTCTTCTTAATTTCGCGTAGAGCGTATGAAAATGCTGATATTTTTGACCGATCTTTTTTTACGTGTGGTTTCCAATTTATATGAGTATCTATAATTAATCCTAATAAGTTAAATTCCTTAACGACTTTAAATTGAAGTCCTTTGAAACTGAAGTTTATATTTAATGGTATCTTTTGATATGGATGAAAAGGTATTATTTTAGTTTTTGAATAATTTATTTGTAAGTTATGTTCTGTCATCCAATCTGTTGTTTTAGTGAGTATTGTATTTATATTGTCAATTAAATTTGAATTGATTTTAGAAGAAACTAGTATAGAGATGTCGTCTGCAAACATGACACATGATTCCTCTATGCATTTTGGTAGGTCATTGATGTAGACTAGAAATAGCAAGCATCCTATCACGCTGCCCTGAGGAATTGAGGCGTTTATGTCTTTATTGTTTGAATGATTTTTTTCTATTTCATTTTTATTTTGATTGAAGTATTCTAATTCTACAAGTTGTTTTCGATCTGTTAAGTATGAGGTAAGCCATTCATGAGCTTTTCCACGTATACCTATATAATATAATTTATTTAATAACATTTTGAACTGCACTTTGTCATAGGCCTTGGTCATAACAATAATAATATATTTATTAAGTCTTCCATGCATTAAATAAATAAATAAGTAATTAATGAGGAAGGTATAGGTGTATAATTTGTTAAGATTTGGTGTAAATTGATTGAAATATGTTAATGATTGTTGAAGATGGCTCTGCTAACCGTGCGAAGCCGGGGCGGGTTGCTCGTATTATAATAATTATATGAGAGAGACTGGTTTCTGTACTACCTGTGTGACAGATTACCAGTCTCAGCCATATTCGGACGAGGTGGAAGCTAGTATGCACAAATTTAACTCAGTATAAACGCAGGATCTTCTTGTGTGAGGTTCGTTGATACAAAACAAAAGAAAGAGTATATTATGTTAATCTAGAAAACAAGTTTACAAATCTTAATTACTTCTTAATCTAAGATTTATAGTTGAATAGTTAGGATGTGTATTGTATAGGTATTGTGTATGCGTGGTGTTTGGAGTATGCATGCATGGTGTATGTTGTCGGTAGAGGGTGTGTGTATATGGTCGGTAGGGGGTATGTGGATAGCCTCTGTGTATTATTGTCAGTCAGTCATCAGTGAGTGCATAGTCAAGATAAGTGCGGAGTCATCTGCGAAGGTCACAATCTTACGATTTGTCAGTTTAAGATTACAAACTTCGGGCCAGGATGCTAACCTGGGGCACACCATAACTAAATACTTCCAAATAGATGAGTCTATTTCGTCCATTTTAGTGTCAAATGGCAAGGTGAAACCGCCGTTTATCTACGTATTCAAGTTCACTATAGTCTAAATATATTAGATATAACGGAAGAATTACAGCGTCAGACCAGAATATAGATTAAGATAATAACCTGGACCAAATCTGCGTGAGATTTGGTCCCCAATTTTGGATCCATGTTCTGAGATTGTCTTGTTTCAGCTCACGCTTCTGTGTGCTAAAGAAGTTCACACAACCAATAAAAGTATTTATTTTTTTTGTCTATCAGTTTGAAATGTCCCGCTGGTCAGAATCAGCAGACATAGCACAACGTCGCGACGTACTCGATTCTCTACTGCGCGCCGTCCAGCACTACGGCCCTGCTCCGGCGAGAGAACATCACATGCTAATAGAAATACTGGGCGTCCACACAGCTGTTGTGATGACGTCACAACTCCTGTCCACACACGTAAAGGACTGCGCGCGCATGTCTATCGAGAACAAACTCCCACATACACACTGGACGCATGTTGTGAGAGCTGTAGATGGTAAAGCTGCTGAAGTGCCTTTTGATCAGGTACGATTTAAGTGGAGCTATGGCAAATCAGATTTTTAGCAGTACAGAAATTACTTCTCATTAGGCTATTTCAATTAAACTTTAAACGCCATTGTCATATATATTAATATGTGACAAACGAAAATCTTTTATTGGTTTAAGTGTTTACATCCTGTTATGGTTCAACATATTTTTGTCACATGGCGCTGTTGCGATCTGTGTACTTGCAATCAGTATTTTTTTTATTTTAGTTTCGAAACGAGCATCATCGTTCTTAATTCCGCTAATAACATAGTTACCCATTTAGTATTGCAAGATCGCTGATACAGTACGAGTACTCTAAATAGTAATAAAAGTTACTTCAAACTTGTATTAATTACAGCCACCACTTACTATAAGCGTAGTATGTTTGTTTACAAATTAATAATATGAAACATGTCTGAATGCAGCTAGGTCATTTACTACGTGAACTAGGTGTGATGTTCTGGGAGGCGCGTACCGGTGTCAAAGGCTCTGGTAGCACGTCACATCTTGCCGCCTACGCGCCATACGTAGCACGCCTGCTACATATGCTACAGCGTGCCTTCGTAGCAGTCGCTACTAGGCTCAGCTACGAACCTGAGAGAGGTATAACAATGGACTTTATTTTCTACGAAATTGTTTTAATTTCATTTTATTGCTTAATAGGCCTCCGTTTCCGAGGTCCTGACAAGCTTCTTCATTGTGCTAACGATGCGGAGAAACAATAGGAGCTCCAAGACAAGGGATGTGCTATCGCCTATGATTGTACCTATGTTGGAAAACCTAAAACCTTAGCCCTGACTTCATTCTCCCACAGCCAACAAACGATCACTTTCTGTATAAATTTAATTATCTTTTACAAGTTACATAACTTGGCGGTTTTATAACAAATGGCTTCATGAAAATTCACTTATAGTAAAGTACGTTTATCGCCATCTATTATTGTGATCCAAAAAAACTATTTTATTTTGTTGTACCATTGTTTAAGTATGTTTATCAGCAGTCGGGTTACCATAGTACATGGTTATGCTTGCAAGCGGCATCATTTTCTAAATATTTTCTCCTCAGTTGCGTGGTACTCCTGGTCATCTCTTCAGGAGTCATGGAGCGCATGGATCTCACCGCACCCAGGGTCACTGCCCCTTCTACCATCTACTGTCGAAGATGAACAGTATACGGCCATGGTCCGACATTTCGTAGACAACGTGCACCAAATTATGCTCGACTGTTCCGGTGAGAACCTATGCAATGTGAACTTGATTCATGTCATAATGGCTGACCATAATATGTACATTATGCGTCTAAACTAATATAATAAAGCGGCAGAGTTTGTTTTTTGGTTGAAGGTGCTAATACATATATAATAACTACTGGTTCGAGTTGATAAATTATTTTAGTGTTGGATAGCTCACTACATAAGGTATATATAGTATAGACTATATAACATAACATACGACCAACAGGAGCGAAGCATCAATGAAAAATGTTGCAAAAACGGGAAGAAAATATTCCTTTTGAGGGCTTCCGCCTTCGACCCTCTCTCTCTCTCTCTCTCTCTCACTCACTCACTCACTCACACACTCACTCACTCACTCCCCCTCGCCCCTCTCCCTCTTTTAGGTGACGCAGACGACGTTGAAGATAAAGCGACAATTTCAACGTGACAAGATAGCTTTGGGAGGCCTTTTTAAATTGAGTTGTTTCTGAAACCCTCTGATTCTGTACTTTACGTTGGAGTGCTTAAGAGATTTATTCTATCATTGTACATTCTTTCAGGTACGGAAGTTTATCTTTTGCAGCATATATTCGAATGGTATATTCCAACTTATGTAAGCGTGCAGACAGCTCCTTGCACGACTGCTATGCCGGGTATAAATGTACCGAGCGTGACGCAGGAGAGTCGCGTTCAAGCGTCCGCATTGCTCGCCGAGCTCGCCAAGCTGCCGTGGAGGGAGCACCAATGGTTCTATGGAAAGAGCTTGCAAGTAGCTGTACAGGTATTAAATATCTTGACGATAGTAGCATATGCCCTTGCAAGTTATTTCTCTGTATATGTTTTGACGTTCAATAAAAACAAAATTATTTGACTACACTGAACTACCTTATTTATTTTAAATATTGGAAATATACCTATTGAGAACCTTCTTCTAATATTTGAATATATAAGGTGAAAGAGACACAGTACCGTAAAACGAAATAGTAGAATCAGATCATTATTCAGAGTTCAAAATCGTTGGTATTTTCATCCGGGAAGTTCTATTTACCTTTTCAACAAAATTCCCACGATTAACCAGAGAAACGTGATTTTTTTTTCTGATTATAAATGGATGAGTAAACAGATAATTTTACTGAAAATTATCAAATACCACATACCAATACCTTGTTACAAGTCACTTGTTAAGATCTTCACTGTAGCTACACCAATCTCTACCTGCCCGAAGCAGGCTGCATAATTTCCAATCGGTTTCTTTCTCAATCTAGATGTCGACAAGTTCAGACCGTGAGTTGACATCCTGGTGCTGCAGAGCGTGGAGCCATACAACAGCTGAGACGTTACTAAGGGACGTGGGTGACCAACTCATACCGCGCCTCGCTTTGCTGCTATATTTCTTCACTGGCACACTTTTGCCGCATCCGCAACAGGTATTAGCACAAATGTACTTACGTCTTTGGACAACACGATTTTTTTTAGTGGCACAATATAGCGCAGGCTGTTGTAATATTAGGTTTTTAACAGAATTATATATTTCGTCATCTGCCTTGTATCAAAAAGCTTACCGCTCTCTTAGCTTATATAGATTTTTAAACTAAAAAAGGTCAACTACCAATAAAAAAACTAACATTTTTATACAAAACATAACTTGCTCCAAATGTTAAATAGCTTTTTCGATCACGTCTTAATCGCTGCACAGATTTGACTCAAAGGCACACGGAAATTGTAATCCAAGCGACCATAATACCACACCTTATTACAGTTGAATGTTCATCTGCAGCTCCTGGATGATGCGTGCAAGTTGCCGTGGCACCGCCTGCCCGAGCGGGCCCTGGACGAGGCCTTGGAGCGGTTCTACAGGGAGCACCACAACGTGGCGCAGCCTTACCACGACTTGCCGCAGTTTAGGTAACTATCACTTAACACTAATATTGCAACTCACGAACTAACGATTTCTAGGACACTGAAATCTGGACAAATATTAAACTTAACGGTTTCTATACATAATCAATTACCAGTAAAGTAAAGTTATATTTTTAACGAACCTAATAAATAGTTCCTGATGTATCTTCTAGTGAAACATCGCTGTATGTGACATCAGGAAACTAAAAATAACTCAATTTTGTTAGAAATATTGTAAGTTTGAAGTGTGGCAATGTTCTAGTGACTAGTGTATCTATGATAAAAATAAAAATAGCGAAATAAAGTGTAGCAGGCATTTTTTTATAATAAATCAAATTATAATTTCAACAAGTTTAAGAATGAGTATTCATTTGCATTTAATTGTAAATGAACTGTTCCTTTTTTACAAGAACTTAATATTTTTGGATCATCAAATAAATGATGTTATTTGTGTTTTCTGAGTCTTGTTGTGATTTTAAATAATGGCTCTTTCCCTACTCACAATGTTTTTTTCTCAAATCGGTCCGCTTTTATTTTAAAGCAAAACTTTATTTTATAATCATTAAATCAACATTAAAAATAAATAAATTGACAACTCTGAGGGCGTGTCGTCGTGCCTTGTTATTTCATACAAACTCCCGAACCTAGTTTTTTGACGTTCAGTAAAAAGGTATTGATTTGATTTGACATTAATTTTCCCTATCGTTGCCAGATTGATTCTCGTGGCGTGCTCGCTGGCGCTCCCCCCGGGCGGATCGTCGCCGCCGGCGAGCGCCGCGGCGCGCTGCAAGCGCGCGCTCGGCGTGTCGCAGTGGGTGCGCGCCGCGACCTCGCCCGCGCTCGCGGCGCACGTCACACACCATACGACTTGTTTGTTGAACACTATCGGGCTGTTAGGTATGTTGGTTTCTGTGACTTAGCTCTGTAGAGACACAACAATGCACACGGCACAACAGTCTGCAGACGATGTCACGCCACTAATATTATAAAACTGAAGAATTTGTTTGTTTGGTTGAACGCGCTAATCTTAGGAACTACTAGTTTGAATTGTAAAATTATTTTAGTGTTAGCTATAAGCTATATAACATTACGCTACGACCGATAGGAGAGGTGCATCAATGAAAAACGTTGCAAAAACAGGGAAAATTTACAAACGCAGACGAAGTTGTGCGAGTCAGCGCAGCTCACGATGCGTGTATGTTAAACATTGTCAACATCTCTACATCACTGTTTTTCTGTCTCCTTTGCTCTTAACGAAGAGAATGAGGGCCAAACTGAGACTGATATTGATGTATGTGTTATACTTTCAGAGACACATTTGAACAGTTCGGATGGGGAACTTGAAGAACTTCTGTGTCGCGCCGTAGTGATCATGTGCATTGAACCAGCTGCCTCTGTAGCGTTACCTGTAAGTTTAATCAATTATTTCAAAATCTGTAGAAAATAAATTGTCATACAAGACAAAAGACGTCGATTATTATTTGATTTGTTACATACTATGTTTGCTACTGTTTTAAATTAAATATTAATGCAAGCACTAAAAGTAAGCGATTTGACAAAACCGAGGTATGACGTAACGAAATGTTATTTCACAGAAGTTTTTACCTACTAACCTAAACGCTTTGATGTTTAATAAACAGAAACTAATTTGATTCAGTCAATGTTTTGAACCTTATTGTGTTTAAAAGCCTGTAAAATTTGATTTCGTTGATTTTCTGGTGTTGCGCTTACAGGTAATATGTTGAAAAAGATTATAACTTCGAACAATTTGGTACTATCTCTCCTCATCATGGTAAATCATATTAAATTTTGAACTGAAATAGATTTTGATGTTCGGAATTATCGGAATATTTATGCTATTTGTGTATTGGTGTGTTGGTGTATTTAGTGCATATAACGTAACTGTCGGCAGGTGTGGATGAGCTGGGTGAGCGGCGCCAGCGCGCGCGTGCTGCTGGCGAGCGCGTCGGCCGCCGCCGCGCTCACCACCTTCGAGCACTTCGCCGCGCTCAGCGACACGGTCGCCAAGGTCGCCATGTTGGGGACACGTACGTTCAACGACTTATACCTTTGGGCTTTGCGTATTAATACCAGCTATATAGCTGGTATTAATACGCAATAATAAAATAATAATAATAATATAATAATAACGCAAAAATACTCTTCCTTTATTACATATACCCAATGTAATAAAGCTGAGTAGTATTTTTTTTTTGTTTAAACGCGCTAATCTCTTGAACTTCCAGTTGGATTCGAAAAAAACTTTTTGAATACGGTAGCCTGATTCGTAACGAATAGTAATAATAAACGATCCTGCACCAAAGAAAAAAAAACTTTGCTTAGTATAAAATGTACAACTTTCCAACCTCACCTAGCCTGGTCGACGCATCCTCCCTTCGGTTGGAAACACAGCAAACCACCCCTCCACCCTCCACCCCTCTCACAATGGCATCGCCGATGTCTTTTTTTTTCTGTAACCTAAACATTTCTTATTTAATGGCAAGACCTTCCATTTATAAACGATACTATACTTGATATTTCTTCGAGCGAAAGTGTGCCTTATTGTATGTATGCATTTAAAATGTATTTGATAGGTTTATTCTTAGGTATGTTTGTCCAATAACGTTTGCAGAAGGTGCTGTGAACTGGCAGGACGTGTCCAGTCGTTGGTCGCAGTCGCCGTGGCGCTCGGCTCGCGCGCTGGGCTCGCGCGCGCTGCTGCACAGCGCCTACGCGTGCGTCATCGCGCACGAACACGCCCCTGACCAAATACTCGCCACGTTACAAGCGCTTCTCACCGCTAATATACATTTGTAAGTTGATTGTAATAAATCTACACGAAACTAGATTTACATAAGAGAATGTAGGATCGTTTTTATTTCTATTTATTATAAATATCTGAACTTTTCACAACAATATTTTTATCTTATTAACCTCTGTGTATATACTCCGAAAAGGATGGTAACACTGCACTCCACAACCAAACCATCAACGCGAGTGAGTGACAAAGAGACGCATCGTCGCTCTTTGTACTAACATAAGACTTATAATTCTGTTTGTTATCAGCATAGATAATGAGCCGATGGTAGGAGTGTGGATCTGCTACGCAGCACGCACGGCTCGACAGAGCGTCACGCAGGAACTAGCGGAGGGAGCGCGCGCACTACTGGCGCGCTGGGCTGAGCCCGAGCGGCGATCGCTGCTCAGCCGCGTCATGCACGCGCCCACGGACCAACCTACGTCACGGTCAGTGCATTACAGTACATTACAGTCGGTATACACTATGTAAGAGCGCCACCCAGGAACTAGCGGAGGGATATTTTCCAAATTATTTGAAAAATTTATGCATGATAAATTGACGTCTTTTTTCGACAAGCATAATATTATTGATAAAAATCAGTTTGAGTTTCAACATTACAAATCCACTAGGGATGCCACATTTTACCTGGTAAATGACATTCTAGAAAACCTAAATAATAATATATATACAATTTCTGGATATGTCGAAAGCTTTCGATTTTGTGTCACATGAACAGCTTTTGACAAAACTAGAATATAATGGCATTAGAGGACCTTCACTAAAAACATGCTACAAAGTTATCTCGAGGACAGATTTCAATATGAATAGATCAGAATGAATACAAAAGAAATAATTGCAGGGTTTTCCAAGGAAGCTTGCTAGGGCTGCTACCATTTCTGGTCTATATCAACGGTTTGCCTAAAATTACAGACAACGAAATGATATTGTTCACGGACTACTGATAAAAACATGACCATTACACAATACAAAAGTGACTTTCACAATACTCTGACATTAACCAGGTGACTCACGTAAGCCAGAAAGTGACTGGCACTCTCCGAAATTTATATCGGTTAAAAAATTTCCTTCCTACTAAAACCAAAACTATCATAATGGAGTCCCTAATCATTCCTATCATCGACTATGGTGATGTTTGTTATTTCGACCTGAATGAAGACCTTCGCAACAAACTAGACCGTCTTCTTAATAACTGCATTCGATTTATATTCAATCTTCGCAAGTATGACCACGTGTCTGCTTTACGTTCCGAATTAAAATGGCTACCTATTCGCCAGTGCCGTAATCTACGAGCACTAACTTCTCTTTTCTTAACTCCCCATCTCCACCTTCTTATTTAGCTCCCTACGTTCGGTTCTTGTGCTCAAATCATATCATATAACCTTCTCTTATGTCCCCCACATAACTCCGATTTCGTGAACTCTTCGTTCTATGTCCAATCAGTTCTTTTCTGAAATGCACTCCAACTCGAAATCAGGATGTCCACAAACCACTTTACATTTAAGAGGAGAGTACGGGATCTGCTCCACAATGAGTTGGCAGAATTGACACAGCGCTAGTACATAACTCTCTATGTGTGTATATATGTATTATTCGTATCTTTGGAATAACATCTCTCTCTCTCTCTCTCTCTGTCTCTCTCTTTCTGTGTTTTCTCTCTTTAACATGTCTTTTGCACCTACCACTTTTATTCCTGCATCACCCCAAGGTTGACTGGCAGAGAATGCCTTAGGCATTAAGTCCGCCTTTGTACAGTCTGTGCATGAAGCATTAATAAATAAATAAATAATTATATATTATTAAATTAATTAAATATATATACCTTTAAATAAGTTTATAACAAAGCTACGTTGGCTATTGCAAAACAATTTTTATTCAACTAAAGAATTTCTGTCAAATAAGGAGTTTTAGGAATAACTAGCAACCCACCCCGGCTTCGCACGGGTACAAATTATATACCTAAACCTTCCTCATGAATCACTCTGTCTATTAGTGAAAACCGCATTAAAATCCGTTTAGTAGTTTTTCAGTTCATAGCGAACAGACAGACAGACAGACGCGGCGGGTTACTTTGTTTTAAAATATATAGTGATAAATGGAACAAGAGCCATTCATTGATGACCTGATGAAGAATGACAATACCAAAAAATAATATACTATGACTGGCCTGGTGGCCCAGTGGTCAGTGACCCTGACTGCTATGCTACGGGTCGTGGGTTCGATTCCCACTTGAGTCTGTGTGTTCTTTGTGTCCGTTGTTTGTATGTTTGTAAAGTCCCCTGCGACACAGGAGTCATTCCTAATGCGGGAGCTGTCTTTTTTTTTAAGACTAAAGACTATACTTACATACGTTTTTTTAATAATTTGTTAAATATACATTCTATTTTCATGGCTAAATAGGCCTGTTCGATTAATATCAAATTGTTATACCATATTATGTACTACCATTTGAAGCAAATAAATATAATTTAAAAAGAATACTAGTAATGTGTGACCCACGTTACTAGTAATCTTTTATTTAAAAAAAAATTAAATAAAAAAAAAAAGTTGAATTTGAATAAAAGTGACTGCAAGTGACAAAACTCATCAAGTGCGCCTACCCTCTTAGCTAGTTTTTTTAAAAATCCGCAATAGTTGTAATTAATGTGAAAATTGGGGTAAGATGTTAAATTATGTATACAACATTTTCAGACACCGCGCCCTCTGCCGTTACGCACAATGGATACTCACCCTCGACGTAACATCGCGGCGTGCCTTCGAAACCGCGTTCACGTCAGCACTAGGGTCTAACAGCGACCTGACTACGTGGCTCATCGCACCACAACCCAACAAACTAGTCACATTAGCCATTAGACTGTATCCTAAAAATGACAACTATTTTCAGTATGAATTACAACATGTATAGATTTTATAACCAAAAATAAAAATATAGTATCTACACCTAAACTAAGCATTAAGTTAAACTAAGTGAGAATAAGGCTGCATTAATAAGAATTGTGATTTATATAGAAAAAAATGTTCTCTAAAAACTATGTAGAAACAAATTACGTGAACTTGTGAAATTACGTGATATTTTATTCGGTATGTGGTTTTTTTTAAGTTGATTAAATTAATTTTTACTCGCGGGAGATAAGTAGCTGTTTGTCACTTATGAATGAAACACGCATCTTTATAATTATATTTGCATGCAAAACTCGAAGCAGTTTTACTGTACAGTACGTTAACACAATATGCTGCTTTGGACGAGGCAAAATATTATCACTATATATATATATATACCTTTCAGTTGCATGTATACTATATAATGAATTGTCAGAAATGTCGGCCCCTTCCTCAGCAGAACAACACATTGTTTTAAATTTATTTTGTGCAACAATAGTGTGCTATTGAAAACTTTCCTAAATACGACGAAGATTAGAAAGTCGCGTAGGTTTGTAAGTAGCTTTAGCATTATCTGGAAAATATATTGTATCAATTAAAACAGAATCTTTGTTATGCTTTCTTGAAATAAAAAGCCTTCGGCAGAAAGGCCAAAACTAATTAAAAGCCAAAAATAAATAAGTCACAGTACTCTTCCTTTCTCGTAACGTTTTCGAACAAAAGTAACATTATGTTATATGTATACTCATTATTAAAAGCTGTTATGGTAGGCAAAAATACGATTATTTAGTAAATATATTTTATATTTTTTAACTATTTCGCTCACTTTTGAACGCAACGGGTAATTGGTTGATGGATTTTTATTAAGAAACCTTTACGGTTTATACTCGGTATAACATAAAAGTAAATGTTAGAAAAAGAGTCTCGAAGCTAAAGCCGCGTTGAGCCGAGCGTGGTCAGTTTCTAGATTGTGATAATTTATAAATATTAGATCAAGAAGCAGTTTGGTTATTATTTAATGTTTGGATAGGGCACAAGTTCAAATATTACTAATGCACAAAACTAGGTTAGAATTACCAAAATTGGAGAGGCACCATGCCTTTTTGGAAAAGTTAGACAGGCCGGGCCACTCCGCACTGTAGGTATGATGCTACAAGTAACTGGCGGTCGACGTGTAGCCGTACTTTAGTTCGATACTCACTCACTCGTTATTATTTAACTATAATGAAGGCAAAAGCATATGGCATCGTATTCGGCTGCTTAAATAACAACGAAAGGCAGGCAACTTTTAGAGCACGTGATTAGCGCTGTGCTAGCGCTGTGCGACCTGAAGTGATATATATTGTGTCTGAGTAAGAGTCGCTATTTATTTGAATGATTTTGTTCAGTAGAGTTTCTATACTTGTACTACTACTTGTCGTTTGTCTGATACATATTCCATAGAGAAGGTTCAAATGCTCATAATAGAATGTTGATAAATTGACAATGTAGGTAACAGATATGTTGTTATCGTTCTTGGATCGATATGGGAAACCCTAAGTCATATATAAACGTATGCGGTAATGCTTATTATATTATTTTTACTTGTCAAATTTAGTGACAAATTATAAAAACTGATTAGTATTTTTTTACATTTTTATATGAATTGTAAATAATCGGTAGTCAAATCAAAGTAAGGCTTTTTAAAATTATTATTAGTTAACATTTAAAACTGAAGTGATTGAGAGGGAGCCGCCACAACTAAAAATAATGATAGATTTAATTCATCCACCTCCCTTTAATCAAATGAAATTCAATCAAAACACATCAGTTTCAACACCGAATAAAAATGTAAACGTCAAAAAAAAAAATTCTAAAAAATCTCTTGTCGAAGTTCCAGTGATAAACATATCAACCTAAGTCGGTGCTTACGCTTATTTTTTAAAGATATTGATGCCTATTATGTAATTATTTTGTAGACCTCACTACAATAATGATTTTGTATAATAATAATTATGCTATTCTATTGTAGCGTCGAATTAAATTTATATTTCAAACTGTTGGCGATATGACATCTAATTTCAGACGGTTTCAGAGAGTTAATTCGCGGCAAACAATTATAGAACAAGTTGACTAAATGAAAAAAAATTACTTTCGTCAATCTTTTCTCAAGTCCTAAGTTTTCTGAAAGTATTAAAGTAAATCTAAGTGATGTTTCGGAAGCATTGTAACTAATAATTACTGATTATGATTCACTTGAGTGTCACAAGATTATTTGTATCGGCTAGGCCTGGATGTCCCTTTATAACATTTTATGTTAATTAATTAAAGATAAACAGTTTTACTGACGTGTGTATTTCGGGGATAAGTGTAGCGCTTGACACCGCTGTGGCAAACTAGTCGGTCATCCCCAATATACACGTGAGGGAAACCGTATATATTATCGTTAATTAATTTGAATACATTTCAATAAAGTTTTTATTGTAATTTAAGTTTTTTCGAAATGTTTCAGTAGTGAGTTCGTAATTTTCAGTTAAATTTAAATCAATTGCTAGAGACTCAAAGGCTAGAATTACTGAGCAGGTACTTGATATTTTTATTTTCTAGACATAAACAAATCATATATTATGTAAAGTTAAAATCCGTTGCTCAAATAATAGTTTATTAAGCGAATAAATAAATGCATATCTTTTCATATTATTTGGAGTTTTATTTCTACAGTTTCAGGGGCACGGCTAATAGCGGACTTTTCTTTTTGTTTTGTTTGTGAACAAATGGATCCCCAGGAGCTTAATTGAAACTACTGACTGTTAACAACTAATTTTATTTTTCTTTTCTTACTAGGTAACACGATCAACAATAGTTCAAAGGGTTGTCAAACAAAACAAATCAATGTATATTGATTGTGGTAACGAAACCATAGCGGAATCTAGCCAGGCGGCACAGCGCCATCTACCGACGAGTAGTGTTATAAATTTAACTTAGTCTGTGATGCCTTATTTAATTTGGATACTTGAAAGTCGATGAAGATACTTTACTTGACTGTCAAGTCAAATCAGTGAAGTACTTTTTATTATAGTACGTTAAAACAGTACCTTCTGAAGAACATTTGTAAGAAATGAAATAACAATTTAGGACTTCATAATTTGCAATGTTTTCATAATGTTACGAATATCCCGCCATCTATTGGCGACTGTGGGAAGTCGTATAGAGCTACAAAATAAAGATACACGCCATCTGTTGAGACAACACGGAACTAAGTAGTTAGTAACCCGTTAATGGAATATTCTACGAAGTATTAGCGGATTCTTTTGTTGTGTAGAATTTATCAGAGGTGTCGTGATTTTTCTGGAAGTACCGTTTCGCTATATAAAGCGTGGCCTTGCGGAGTAGTTAGTTAGTTTTCAAGTGAGTGTCTAGTGAGTTTAGTTTCAAGTGAGTGTAAAATTCACGGACCTTAGCTTTAAACGTATCTCTGCTGGTGGACATCCTAATCTCAGGAGGGAGCGCATTCCATAGTAAAATAGAATAGATAGCAAATGAAGAGTGAACAAGAGAAGAAGTGTGTGTAGGGCATAGTAGTAGAAGATTATTTGTGGAGCGAAGATCTCTGTCATGGTTGGAATATAGAAGTTGTATCTGTGAGGTGAGATAAGTGGGAGCTGTAGGGTTATTAAGTAAAGAATAAAGAGTAGTCAAAGCACGTAGGCTACGACGCTGACGTATAGGTAACCATGACAGTTGGGAACGATAAGTAGACACATGGTCGTACTTACGAAGATTGAAAATGAACCGAATGCAATTATTGAGAAGTCGGTCAAGTTTATTGAGTAGATCTGCATTCAAGTCGAGATAGCATACATCACCGTAATCGAGGATAGGGAAGATCAAGGACTGTACAAGTTTTAACTTAGTGCTGGTCGGGAGAAGGTTTTTGAGTCGATAGATTGATCGTAAGGTCCCGGTGACTTTCTGACTGACGTTCGCAATCTGACGTTGCCAGGTCATAGTAGAGTCAATCCATAAGCCGAGGTCTTTGACAGATGAGTTGATTGATAAAATAGATCCATTGTAAACCACGGCCGGCAGTATTGAAGTGTCCATTCTGCTAACCATTCGTGGACTGCCCATTATAATTGCCTGGCATTTGGACGGATTAACACATACGCCAAAACGCTCAGACCAGTTTTTGATGGCCTCCAAATCACGGTTCACATTGTGGATTGCTTCTGGCAAATTATCCAGCCTGGCCTGAGAATATATTTGAAGGTCGTCCGCATACAAATGATACGCACACTGAAGTTCGAGAGTAATGAAATTGATAAACATCGAAAATAATAATGGAGACAGAATGCCACCTTGTGGAACACCAGTATCAAGATCACACCAACTTGATGATGATTCATCGAGTTTCCCTGTGTATTTTGTGATCTATTAAAATAAATTGTGTCTATTTCGGTAACAATCTGGTATAATTCTCTAATCCCGAACCTCGGCTCGTAACAATAATTCAAACATAATAACAAACTTTAACTAGTTGTTGTCGCCACATCAAAAACTCTTATTTGTTTTATTAAAAATAAGTAGAAACTTGATAATCACTATTTAATAAAAATTTGTTAATAGACATTATTACGACTAGTTATACCAATGGTGCCACGCTATTCGTCTGCCGAAAAATGACGGTAAGGATGGGATGATAAAAACGCTAGGCACGTATTATAAGTTTGACACCAGTCACTTGAGTGCTAATGGAGGTACAAAAAACCTCGCGTTTACTGTTATTTAGAGAATTTGATAGTTTATAGTAATAGTGGTTAGGTTGTTGCTAACAGATTCTAATTTTTCAGTCTTATGTCGAGACTAATTTCAGTCAGACTGTTACATAAATTATTTTTACTATAATAGGCCACTGTCCTATTGTCACAATAATTTCTTAGTTTAAATTCAAATCTCTTTGCCTTTCGGAATACAAACCTTTGTATTATATTATTCCGTGCAAAATTTAAGACCTCGGTTCACTTATTCTCAAACTAGGGAATAGAAAAATAAACATTGTACTTACCTACATTAGTTGCAATCCGTAGCCGAAGGCGGTCTTATCTATTTTATAGTGATATAGCTATTGATATTGTTACGAATAACCCGCCACCTATTGGCGACTGTGGGAAGTCGTATAGAGCTACAAAATAAAGATACACGCCATCTGTTGAGACATCACGGAACTAAGTAGTTAGTAACCCATAAAGGAAATTACTAGTTTGTTTTAGAGGCTTCTATTGTTTTGTAGAATTTAAAAGAAGTGTCGCAATTTTTCTAGAAATACCGTTTTGCTATATAAAGCGTGGCATTGCGGAGTTGTTAGTTAGTTTTCAAGTGAGTGTCAAGTGAGTTTAGTTTTCAAGTGAGTGTCAAGTGAGTTAGTTTTCAAGTGAGTTTAGTTTTCAAGTGAGTGTCAAGTGAGTTAGTTTTCAAGTGAGTGTCAAGTGAATTAACAGCGACTAAAGTGTAAGTGAATTAAGAAGTTTAGTGTAATAGTGATAACAAATTATTGTAATTGTGTTGTTGCTAGTTTCCCTGTGTATTTTGTGATCTATTAAAATAAATTGTGTCTATTTCGGTAACAATCTGGTATAATTCTCTAATCCCGAACCTCAGCTCGTAACAATAATGTCAGAATAATAAAATGTCTTCAAGATATAATGCTTAGCTTGTTTGTAACTAATACAGAGATGCAAGGACAAGGCCAAGGGCAATAATCTCTCAATTATCAGATGTATTGACAAATATTATAGATATATATCTAATATGAGGGTATGACTCCGAACTTTATGTATAAAGCTACTAGTACGCGGTGGGTTCGACTAATCGTTGTTCGGTCTAAATGTTGTTATTCATTATTTAAGTAATTATTTAACGCATTTCTTTTGTCAAGCAGGTTTTAAGCCACATTTAAATGCGGCCTATAACTTTACTGTACACACAGAAATTATAAAAAATAACTTGATACATCTCACACACGGGATCAGACGATCCCAAACTATTCAAAGCCTGTACTATGGTAACCAGACTCCTGATAAACATACTTATATATTTCTAAATAAATATATATCTAAATTATAGATAAATTACACCCAGACACAGAACAAATGGTCATGTTCATCACACAACTATTTGTCTTGGGGGGAATCGAACCCACGACCTCTGGCTCAGCAGCACTAACCACTAATCACTGTACCAACAGGGGGGTAATTCATATTGCGTACTAGCGTAGTTAGTATAAAAAAGCGGCTAATAATCCTTTTTGTCCTCAGAACGTCCCGCTCAATCCGCCAGTGAATCGGTCACACATTAGTTCGATGCTCACCCACACGCGCTGCGTCTGCGAAATACTACATCTCATAACTTCCTGGTATTTAAATATTCAGATTAAATCATTCTTAAAAAAAGACAGCCTTAACGTCGCGGCGTCGTCAGAACAGATAGGAGTTACGCAACTACTAGGTGAATATAAATGTAGGTAGTTAACGCTGTGCTACCTGAATTGCCACTTTATTGCGTCGGTACTAGAGTCGCTATTTATTTAAATGATTTTGCGGTGTGAGACTTCTGTATCTGTACCAATATGTATCTGTGGTATGACGGAGAGACACCATATTGTTTATGTATTTTTTATTTTATTTTACAGCAGTTGTAATGAAACTTGATCTACGAGGGTATCGGTTAATTACATACAGTACCTAAGTATAGTTTATAATATTTACTATCTTAATGTAATAAATAAAAGCTTATCAATTAAGAATGTTAAATATATATTATAGGATTATATTAAAATATAACATATTCTAACTTTTAAAAGCACACAAACTTTAATATAAAATAATTATCTTTAAAAAAGTATAATTAGACTTCAATGAGCCGAAATCATGGTTGATTCAAATAAGCTTCATCCCTTAATTTTCCTCTGTTAGGAGTAGAATATTTTCTTCACATTTAAACGGGGACCAATATTGAGTATACCA
Source organism: Callimorpha dominula (assembly GCA_949752705.1). Lineage (NCBI taxonomy): Eukaryota > Metazoa > Arthropoda > Insecta > Lepidoptera > Erebidae > Callimorpha > Callimorpha dominula. Next base: position 20,177,389 of record OX457002.1, on the reverse strand, counting down.
AACCAATTCAATAAAAAATAAGAATTATTGAAATCGGTTCACAATTGATGAAGATATCGCGTAACATACACACAAACACGTTCAGTCGAATCTAGAACCTCCTTCTTTTTTGAAGTCTGTTAATGTATAAAAGATGGTCAGCCCGATGGCTGAACGTGGACTTGTCGTAACGTGTGATGTGTTTTTATTTAAAGGTCAGATCGTCATGAACTTTAGAAATGTTTAATTTGCAAGCTCTATCAAATCTTCGTATCGTATCTTTTCATAAATGTTTTCTGAAATGTCGGAAATAGGATTATCATATCCGATACATGAGACAACACATTGATAAATGATAACACACAAGTATGCATTATACAATATGCATGCATGTTGGTATTATATACCTACTTTAACTCTTCTGAGAGTAATCATGTCGATTACCGACTTTATCATAATATAATAAGTATTCAAAATAAATTCAGTAGTTTTCAAGAATATCTCATATACATGCATATAGATATTTGGAGTATCAAACCTTAATTTTTGTAATTCGGTTAATAATAAAATGAGATTACATTTCTCCTCAATATTAATCACAGCTGTTATAAGTAGAAGCACTTTTTAAACAGAAAACTATAACAAATTCATACTCGATGTGCTAGTCATTCTCTGATGGGTAAACTTGATTTTTTTATAAAACTATATAGGTACTATATAAGCTAACACCCCTGTTTCAGTCGCATCTCGCAGTGGCATCAGTCGTCAAATTTGTTTTTAGTTTGCAACAAAAAAGATTTAATAACTAGTAGTTACGACTAGGATAGTCGTAATTATATATTTGAAAGAATTCCTTTGTGAAGTCATCAACCACTGTGATTTGTTTTACCGTTCTATTTCTGTAATTAGTGGAATGAAATAAAATGTACAACAATAATGGTTTTATATTTGATAACAAAGATTAAATAAATATAAATAAGAACTTTTTAAATGTATAAATAAAATACTATTATGACACAGTACTGTTTAGCTAATTAAACATCTAATATTATACAAAATTCTAATTTGGCGGTCATTAAACTATGAAGAACAGATGTTGTGCGCGCTGTTTATCTATAGAAACTTGTTGGCTAAAATGTATGCTATCTCTACTCATCGCGACATTCACATTGTAATGATACGCAAGATAATATGTGGTAAAAGATTAGCGTAAAAAACTTCTTTTGCTACTAGCTGACCCGCGCAACTTCGTCTGGGTTTGTAATTTTTTACCGTTTTTGCAACATTTTTAATTGATGCTCCGCTCCTATTGATCGTAGCGTGATGTTATATAGCCTATAGCCTTCCACGATAAATGGGCTATCCAACACTAAAATAATTTATCAATTTGAACCAGTAGTTCCTGTTCAACCAAACTAACTCTCCAGCTTTATAGTATTAGTATAGATTAGTTAAGATTTAAACCTTCTGTTAAAGAAATAGAATTCAAAAACGGATTATTGTAGGCTTAACTTTAAATCATTCTTTATTATACTGTTCTCCAAACGTACAACCTACGTACCTACTGTAACTTTTAACGCACAATGTAAATTTTTCCCCTTTCATTTTTCATCTCTCTCTATCTCTCTCTATCTCTTATTTTTCTAACTCATTCTATCTCATGTGGCGGTACACACTGTAGCTTTTTTCGAACCAACCTTCAAACATGACTGCTAGTTGATAAATGATGATGATGCGCGAAAAATATGGCACTAAACACTGCTTATGGCACTACTGGAACACTTCAAAAAATTATTATATACTCATTCAAAACTCACACGAGCAATCTTCTTAATAGCAGGCTTACAAAGGTTAGACCTTTTAAAAACATAGAAGGAGGAATGCTAAAACTATTCTCTATCCGCTAGAACCTTTTTCCATGGTAATGTATGACAAGACCTAATACAGCAGACGCGGTAGCCACAGCACTAGCCTGTTGTGTAGTAAGTGCACTGCCCCAAAGCCATCCAGGAGGCAGCCAGCTAACCGCATGCACGGTGTCCAGCAGGAACTTGGTTGTGGTGAGCGAAGCTTGTGTAAATCGCGCCGACGCGCATTTTGTGCGATTTGGGGCTTTCAGAGCTTTGGCACACGCTTGGAGACCTCGGATGGATCTATTAATTAAAGTTTCGTCAGTAAAAACTCATGAGTGTGGCGGCATAAACAAACAGCAACGCATACTTTAAGCGCCATCAAGCGAAGACAAACCGAACTATTAATTCTGTATCGCGCAATGAAAGTTCTCGCGCCGATTAGTACATATACAGGGTGTTACAGAAAGGTGTTATCAAATTTTAGGAGCGTTATGTGTAGACGATTAATAGTTGACTTAGCTTAAAAAAATAGCTTTAGAAAAAAGTTTTTTTTTTATTTGTTTTTCCTTCGAAAATGCTTTTCCTACTATAAACAACAGATTATGAATTTTCAAGTAAATTTCAATGATTTTGTTTTTTTTTATGCAGACATTTAAAACAAATCTGGAATGTACAGATTCAACATCTTTGGACTAAACACCCATAGGTCAATTTATGTCAGCCCTCTCACATATGAAAAATTAGCTTAATTGGACAATTTTCAAGTTTAATTTTTCAGTTTATTATATCTGTGTTATTTATTATAAATAAATTTAATTAACTATTTTTTTTAAGTGTTAAAATAAGATTTCTGTATTAAAAATCACGAATTTTCATATAATTGCTAGCGCTTTACTTTATTCACGGGGTCTACTATACGACCCTAAAATATCATCCCAATAACAAACGACTCACCACGGCATGGTCACCTAGCCTGGTTGGAGGATTCTCCCTTTCTGTCGAAGGGACATAATATATAACCCTTTTCTCAGAAATAATAGGTACTCCAGCGGATATGTAACTGCTCTAGTATTGAGTGTGTAAGAACTACTAATCCTACACACTCCATACTATTCTTATAGAACGATAACGTTGTTTAATTTACAAAATATATTTTAGTATTTTACTGAAGTTCTTTGATTTTTATAATGAAAAAGAGCACAATGAAGACGTTAAGTCGGAGTCGAACCAACTATGATTAAACAGTGCTACCAACATCAGGATCTTTTGTCAAAAGTAGTGGACGATCTACCCCCCGATTATTTAGCAAAAATTAATCCTAAATCCTAAAAAGTCATTTCGCCGTGTGAACATACAGTGGAGAAACGTTGCACCGAGCACCCAAAAAGTGCTTTGTGCAACATTGAGACTTAGAAGTTATCATCAAAACATTAACAATGTTACCTATATGTTCAGATATTTTAAATATAAGACAATATACTCAATAATAATTCGTAATTGAATAGACAAACCTGATGAAGCCAAGAAACGCCGACAGTGACCAAAACAGTTTGTGTGCAGTCTTAATGTTGAACTCAGTGTCCTTAGACACGGTGAGTATGCCCGTGTCGATAAGCCAAGAGAACTTTTCAGCCTGGAGGTACAAGAGAGTACTGGCACCCGCTGCCACGCCAACGGGACCCCACAGAAGACCGTCCTACATTTTTTTATTTATAGTGTAAGTGGAGGCGTAACAAAAAAAAAAAATACGTATTGCTATCGATACTTATCACGGTGCAAAGTCGGTTCATAGATATGCCAGATAATGATTAATTATTGTTAAGAGCTTTCGTTGTGGCTGAATCTCGATATTGTTTAGTTAGACAAGTGATAAGTAAACTATACAGTTTCATTTAATCGCGCTACGAAATCTACGGCTGCTAATGCATCGTACTACAGCATCGTACGTCGGTTCCATCATACTGTCGCCTAAAACACTCGAAACCTAAAGACTCCGCGCTAGCAAGACAACTGATGGCATGAATTGTTTAAATGCCGTTTGATTGTTTACATTTTAGTTTTACTAGTCTGACACCAGTTCGGGAACGCTATAAATCCATAGTTAAATGTTTCTTTCCTGTTGTTTGTTTGTGTCTTCTGACGCCATTTATACAATTATTTATCCAATGCTTCATTATTGAACTAGGCAAAGGCATGAGAATGTTGTAATTACCTGGGTACCCCATCCGTACTTCACAGCTGTTTTAAGCGCAAGCGCATCGTCGTATAACCTCAGTGAAGCGCGGGCTGAAGCAAGACGAGCACTCGCAGCCAACAATTCTTTACGGTTAGCCGTCGAACCCCAGAACTTGAGACCATAGCTTATAAGGTTCACTACCTGAAAAAAAATGTAGCATCTCAAATATAACCTGTTTGGTGGAAAGCTATCGACAGCGCTTGCCGCGCTCAATAGTTTATTGACGTTAAAACCCTAAAAGAAATAAGGATCTTTGCTGTATCAATGTGACGTATGCTAAAGAAAGAATGAAAACAAGAGAGAACCAGCTCCCTCCCGTCTCCCAGAAGACGCATAAGAGGCTGAGAGTGCGAACCTTCGGACACCAGTCTGCTGGCCTAAGAGTGACGGGTAGGACTGGCTATCGCTCCAGCAGAGGCAGTCCTGTGAAAAGGAGGCAAGGCGATAGACAATCTGGATGGCCTTACTAAATTATACCCGATAGTTACATACGATTCGATTCCAACAAGTCCACAAAAGTATTTTATAAGTCACAAAAGTATGCTAGGTCTCGTTGAACCGAAAAGCAACACTGGTTTTTGGGTAAAAAAAATCTTAATATCCTGACATGTATTGATCAGATGTTTAGGTCATATGCCTTGGAAATCTGGCAAAGCTTTAAGTCTTGAGATCGCGAGCTTTCGTTATGGACACTATTTAGTACTAATACACAGCTAGGTAACAAGTTCAGGATTGCCTTAATCGACTGATAGTATCAATTGTAAAAAGTATAAATATGCGGCAACTTGCACCAGTTCCTTTTGGTGGTATATGTATACGTATGTTTATGTGTGTGGCTGCGCCCACCGCGCTCTGTCCGGCCAATAAATGTTTAATTTGGTTAAATTATTTATCTTGTAACGCGCTCCAGTTCCATTTAACCCCTTTCCTTAGCAAGTCATACAAGGGACTTAAAATACTAGAAGCATTTTTAACAAAACTCCTATAATAATTTATCAACCCCAAGAATGACTGTAACTTGTTAACATTTGTGGGTACCGGAGCGTCCACTATCGCCTTAACTTTCTCCGGGGACTTTTTAAGTCCATGCTTATTGATTGTATACCCGAGATAACTAATTTCATCCCTAAAGAATTCACATTTATCCTCTTGCAAAACCAACCCCGCATTTTGCAATCGCTCGAGTACCGCAGTAAGTCTTTGTAGGTGAACGACTGAACGTCCCTACTTGGTCCTGTTATGAGCACGTCGTCAAGCAGGCAGAGCACACCCTCCATATTTGAGAGAATACCTTCGTCGGTAATGGATATTTTTCGACAATTAATTGCTTATTAATACTAACCGAATAGTCTACGCACAGTCTAACTGTACCATTGCGCTTTAATACGAGGACAATAGGAGACGCATACTCCGCATGTTCAACCGGTTTTAATATTCCTGACTCAACTAAACGATCTAGCTCCTTGTCTTTTTTGTCTTTCAATGCAAAGGCAATAGGACGCGCTTTAAAAAACACTGGCTTTGAGTCGGACTTGAGTTGTACCCTAACTTTATATTTATTAAACGTTCCTAATTTGTTAGAAAAAACATCTGGAAATTTTGTTTGGAATTGTTGTAATAAATTATTAGTATGGCTTAGAAATTTACAAGGTATCAATTCTAATTTATTATTTATTTTATTTTTATTTATTTTAAACTTTATGCACATTTGGTACATTGGCGGACTTAATGCCTAAGGCATTCTCTACCAGTCAACCATTGGGTGATGCAGAGAAAAGAAGAAGTAGGTGCAAATAAAAATTATGTTAAATAATTGTACAGTAAATAATACGCATCTTGTAGCCCAATATATATATATACACACACATATATATATATATACATACACACACACATATACACATACATACACACACATCCATATATATATGCATATACATATATTTTATAAATACATACATAAACATACATACATGTATAAATGCAGACACGATCACCATAAAATCTCCTACCTAAGTATATATATCCACGAATAAGTATAAGTTTTAACAATATTCAATGGTTAACTATTGAAGAGTTGAATCTGCTAACTCTTTGAGTAAGAGCTCCTTTACTTTCACTTTAAAAGAATAACGATTAGTAGCCATCCTGACCTCGAGAGGAAGCGCATTCCATAGTAGAATAGACTGAACCGAGTAAGAAGAACCGATAAACCCAGTGGTATGAGAGGGACAAAGTAGAAGTAGGTTTCTGTCATGGTTATTACACAGTAGTTGGAAGTGTGGTGTTAAATAAGTAGGGGGAGATGGAGAATTGAGGATAGTGAATAGGGTAGTGAGTGCGCGCATTTTTCGGCGTTGACGAATAGGCAACCATCTGAGCTGAGAACGAAAGGTGGAAATATGGTCATATTTACGAAGATTAAAAATAAATCGAATGCAGTTATTAAGAAGACGGTCTAATTTATCGAGAAGATCTGCATTCAGGTCATAACAGCACATATCACCATAATCGATTAAAGGAAAGATAAGAGTTTGCACGAGCGTGGTATTAGTATTCGCAGGGAGAAAATGTTTTAGGCGATATATAGCTCTGAGGGTTCCGGTAACCTTTTGACATACGTTGGTAACTTGGTCGCGCCAGTTTAGCTTAGAGTCGAGATGTAAGCCCAGGTTTTTCACCGTTGTACCGTTAAAAATCACAGCAGGGAGCGCCTCAGAGTCGACTCTACTCATCAATCGGTGACTACCAATTACAATGGCCTGACACTTTGTCGGGTTAACAGATAACCCAAACCTGTTAGACCAGTTTTCAATGACTTCGAGGTCTCTATTAACCATGTCAATAGCTGTTGTTATGTCTTCAACCTTAGCTTGGGAGTACAGTTGCAAGTCGTCGGCATACAGATGATACGCACATTGAATTCAAGGGTTAGGAGATTAATAAACACAGAAAATAGCAAAGGAGAAAGAATACCGCCTTGAGGAACACCAGAGTCAACATCGCACCAACTCGAAGACAGGTCGTCAACACGAACAGACTGCTGGCGTCCCTGAAGATAAGATGAGAACCATTCCAGTGCTTCAGGTGAGATCATAAGATAGGAGAGGATAGACAGGAGTATATCGTGACTGACAGTATTGAAGGCGTTGGAGAAATCTACCAGAACCAAGACTGTCACTTTTGTGTCTTCCATGGCCGTCCTAATATCGCCAGTCATTTTAAGGAGAGCGGTGGTAGTGCTATAACTAGGCCTGAAACCAGATTGAAATGGGCTTAAAAGGTTATTCTTGTAAATAAAAACAGATAACTGTTTATGCACACAATATTCTAGCACTTTAGAGAGGAAGGGGAGAATAGAGATAGGTCTAAACTGATTAGGAAGGGTGGGGTTTGCAATTTTGGGTAGGGGAATGATAAAGGCTTTACGCCAAAGTGAGGGGAAAAGGCCGGAATCTAAGGAGAAGTTAATAATATGGGAGATTACAGGTAAAACTTGATCAAGGATAGTTGTGATCATACGTCTGCTGATTAGATCAAATCCTACAGCGTTAGAATTGATAGAAAGTATTATCTTTTTAATCTCACCCTGAGCAACTGGAGAAAAGTGGAAAGAGTTAATATTGGGACAATTTAGGCCCGCTAAGTAGTTAACAGTCCGATATTTGGTTTGGTGATCCAGATGAGCAGATGTAGAGAAATGGCGATTTATATCATCCAAACTAACTATCTTCTGCACGTTAGCAGAACGCTGTTTACCAATACCTAGAGTTCCTAAGAACTTCCAGGTGTTGGCGGGGGAAGAACAAGCGAGGTTGTCAAGAATGTGTCGGCGTTTAGCGTTGCTTATCATCTGATTACAACGATTTCTTGCAACTCTGTACAGATTGCGCTTTTCATCTGTGCGGTCCTTTTTTAGTTTACTGAACGCTCTATCTCTTCGCCGCATAGCCAAAAGAACCTCCTTCGACATCCATGGTGCAGGTGGCCTCTTAATTTTAACCTTTCTTATAGGAGCATGAGTGTCGTAAAGGGTGAGACAGTTCTCACCCTTTACTTGTCATTAAAGGCCTCAACTTTAGCATCCACGTTTGGAGCCACGGTTACTACCTCCCAGTTTACTTTGGAGGCATCACTACGTAACTTATCAATATCAATTCGGCGAAAACAACGCCTGTGCAATACTCTGGGGGGGGGGGGGTTTAGGAGGTTTAAGGATATAAGAAAGGAAAATGAGGTCATGGGTGGAAAGTCCCGGTGCATCTAGTTGACCGTGGTTGCGGACAAGTTTTGGGGTAGAGATAATCATCAAATCAAGCCACGTATCTCTTCCCTGGTTGTTATGATGTGTTGGTTGTAGGGGCAAGACGTGCAGGCTGGCTGACTTGACAATCTCAAGGAGTTTGGAGGAACGTAAGGATTGGTGGGAAAGGTCTGTATTGAAATCTCCCATGATGACATGGTGTGCATATTCTGACCCTATAGATTCCATTACTGTTTCCAGACTGGAGAAGTAGTTAATAGAAGGAGGACAGTAGAATTACAATTTAAAACTTGAAATAAAATCTCTGCCTAATAATGGCGGACCGCCCCCATGTATTACGTACAAGCAAAACTATGTGTTTGACCCGAATACGTTACTGGTAGACGTATAACTCCCGCACATCTTATTTTGCTCCCAACGTATGTTAATAATTTTTATTAGTACGTGATAATTGTATTTTTGAAAATATTTTTTTATACATAGCACTCGAGATGACCGTTACCGCGGAACCGCTATCAATTTCAAATTTCAGTTCTACCCCCCTAATTGTCACCGTTTCCAACATTGGTTCGCCGTTTATACATGAAATTTTCAAAATCTTACCGTCGTGACCCTCACTGACATCACTCGTTTCTATGTAATTTAGTTTTTTACATACTCTTTGGAGGTGACCTTGCACGTTACACTTCCTACATTTATAATTCGCAAACCGGCATTTAGAGGACGCATGACCTGACCGACCGCACGCAGAACACTTTTCTACCGCTCTTTTCGACGTTTCTTGCTTTATCTTGAACAGCTGTTCTGGCTGCACCGCGAGATGCGCGGTGGCCGCCGCCCCGATGCGTGCGCTCCGCAGTGACTCCGCCAGCTCGATACACTTTGCTAGCGTCAGTTCTGCCAGATCTTGAGCGAATGACTTGTCTCGCTCACGCCCCGGCAACATCCCCATAACGAAACGATCGCGCAGCGGTTCTTCCACGTTGCTAAACCCACAATGAGCAGTGAGCCCACGAAGTCTAGCAGCCCATTGCATAGGGGTCTCACCAGCTTGCTGCAATGCCGCGTAGAAATTGCTACGTTCACCAAACCCGCAACGTTTCGGCGTAAAATGTTTATCCAACAGTTGTAGGATATCTTCATATGGCACTTCTTCCAGCGCCTTCGGCAAGGCGAGGTCTGCTACGAGTTTGAAGGTACCGTTGGTGAGTGCGCTTAGCAGTATTGCCCGCCTCTTCGTCCCAGTCGCGTCGGTGACCGCTCTAACGTCGTTTGCTAGGAACCATTGTGAAATTCGACTTTTGTACGTTTTCCACGAATGTACGGTGCGGTCGAACGTCGATAAAATTCCAAAATGATTCGAAATTTTTATTTAGTGGGTACTCGTCGCCAATGTTAAGTATGACAGCTAGGGAGAGAGTGAAACCAATGCTTGCTAGATGCACACTGATTTATTGGCCGGACAGAGTGCGGTGGGCGCAGCCACACACATACACATACGTATACATATACAACACTTTTTTTTCCGGGACTTGAGATAGCACATAACTAGAATCAACTAGAATCATTACTCAATACCTCGGCCTGCTTAGTGCTATAGTTAGACTCTTCTATCATCTTTAAGATGCGTTGTTACAGAGAAAAATGGAAAGTGTGATTGGTGTAGAAGTGGCATCATTGATAACTGTTTTGCCGCAAGGTATTTTTAATAATCAGGTTAACCGAATTTATATAGTTAAACATATTTTAAGCAGTAGCAATATGTGGCGAGGTACGCTTGGAATTGACTATTGCTTGAATAAACAAAAAACAAAATTCTTTTACAACAAAAACACGTCATGCTTGTTCGTTTTGAACAAGTTTTTATACGGCAATTATACAGCGTTTGAATAAATGAAGACTCGCTGCGTGGACATAAAGTTGAGTATACGTTGACGGGTTTTAGTGAAATTTAGTGGCGCTGAGAAATAGATGCTAGTAACAAATAGACCTTATTACGAAGAACACTAGGTTGATTTCATATGAAGAAATTAAGTCAGGTTTTAGTTTAGTCGAGTGTACAATAGAATCGGCACCAATGCTTATTATTTTACTTTAATCAGGTCAGGTAGGTTTTGGTTTACTATTAATATATGAAGTCTAAAAAAGTTTTTTTATTCCAATCTTACGCTCTCCTGATTAGATGTTGATTTTCGCAATGAAAAACTCACGATGGACATGATTTTTTTTTTGCTTATCACGGTTTCACCTCAATGTTTAATGCCGCGTTAAAATAAACAAAAAACGATTCGTTTTGCTTACGGACGGTAAAATTTTCGTTGAAAATATAACGAAATTTTACCGTCCGTAAGCAGTTTTGTTTATTGGAACGCGGCGTAAGTGACTCCACCAAATCATTAACATCAGCGTGGGTAGATGTATAAAAATACTAAATTGACAAGCACATAATTACTTTACTCTACCTTTAACATAATAGGTCATCTAATAAGGCATTGAGTATTCTATTGATTTTAACTTCTAATCTTCATGTGACAATCAAAACACCTTCGGAGTATTATGAGTACAATGGGCACACCTACCTTATCTCTGTTGGCATGCGTTTGCAACAAATCGGCAAGTTCTTCAACAACCTCCATAGTGCTGTCACCACCGCAATCAATTCCACAATGAACGATATATAGCCACCGTCACATGATCACACACGATAAGATACTATCCGCACTTGATCATCCAAAAACTGTTATTATATATTTTAGGTATATAAGGTATGTAAGCTATCGTGAGAACTCTAGATACGGATAAGATAGTAAATGACATTTTTAATTCTGTGTTGTGTTTATGTAGGTATGCACAACACATAATATTTGTTATCGCGGGTTCAAATACTCAATACAATATTGAGTTGATGTTAGTCCAAAATTTCGCATTACTGGTAGGTTGTTGAAAATAATAACAGCGGGGAAACCCGCTGTGAGCTTTCAAGCTTCCCAGATAATACACTATAATATCTGCTAGTTATTAATGACCCATGATGAACCGCACAGGAGGCTCATCTAGTCAGAGGACGAGATAACTGATACTAGAAGTTGGAGATAACAGCTGAACTCACGGGCGTACCGAGGGGGAGGAGAGGGGCAGGGGAGGAACGGTTCTTGACCCCAGCCCCCCCCCCCTTTCCCCCTAAACCGACAAAATCAAATTTTGCCATTCAAGTAAGGCGAACAGGCGAGAAACAAAAAATGGTGAAGTTACCCAGACGCTAGCTACTGGCCAGTACTAGCTGATACGTCCACACAGTGCGAGTTGTTGCAATGCAACTACTGTATACGCAGGCAGTCTCGTACTGTGTAGCTGAAGGTCGTAACTATTTTGACAACACGGTACTCTAGAAGCCGCCTAGTCGCTCGACGTCCACTCGTCGTCGACAAGTGGCCCTCGCACGGTCGGCGAGTTGACACCTCGTGATCACCGATTCAACATCGAATGACGACGAATTCACGAGTAGTCAGTGAACGTTCCTCATCAGTGCCTCTTGTGGTATCTAATGTCTAATTAAAAAAACTGTGCGTTGGCTGTTGGCTTTCATAGCATATTGCACTTGATGAAGAACAACAAACATCTAGTGATTGACTACTGTCTAGTGTAGTAAGGTTTTAAATAAAATAGCACAACGCGTTTCGATATTTGTATTCAAACTTTTAGACTGTTATAATTGTAATAAAATAATACAAGGAATCATCAATTTGTAAATATACAAGTGTACTTTTTTGTCAGCTAGTTTAACACTTTATTTATGTTTATAATCAATGTACATTATATTATATCATATCACTCTTGTATACCTACTCTGGTTCACCGCTCAAAAGCATATAAGTAAGCCTATAGTAAAAGACACAATTTATTGATTTTACAGTAGTAAGAGAACAATAATTTGTAATGGTAATATTACTAGAGCAAATCAAAAATAATTATTGTTTCATGCATCGGACATCCACTGCTGGACGGCTACCGACGACAATAATCAAATTAACTATGTTTGGATAGAATATGAAAAGGTTTTGCGAAAAATTTTCTGCTATTACGTAAAACCAAATGATAACAATTATAATAATCATTTGTCCCGAAAATAATAACAAATTAATATTTAGTTAAAATTTTATATAACCTGTAAATACGCCACTTTCTGTACAAATTAAAGTCTACTTATTAAGAAATAAATAGAGTTTATCATAATACAACCCATTACTGCATAATTTAGTATTTGTGATTACGTCCTTAATCAGTAGCCTTTTAGTAACATACAGTAACAGTTAATAGACAAGATAAAACTAACCTTGATGACACACAAAGTTTTAATTATATTACCTATACAATAACAGGTACACACATTTAAGGGAAACTAATAACTACATAATTGCAAATATTAACACATACCCTGTTTATAATGGAAGAATTAGTCTCATAAAAAGAAACAATATGTATTGTATGTCGAATCTTCAGGATTAAACATAATGTGGGTCCGCACACTCCGCAGAGTTCGGCATCTCTCTCCGACTCTGCGTAACGCCGATAAATGGCGCTTGTGTTCCTTTTGATGAATTTATTATAGACAGCGGTGACTAATGAATGATGCTACTGACTAAGGAGTAGTGACTGACGATGCGCATGCACATAGTAGTAACGCCGTAAAGTAAAAAAGAACGAAACTAAAATAAAATTTATAGAAAAAATGTTAGAACTTTCGTCTGACTAAAGCATTAGAAACTTGATAAACTAAAGTAAATTAAATCCTCACTGGGATCCACAGTCAAACCTGTTTCCTTCCTTATAAACTAAAAGGGGATTTGTATCCAAGTACATGACTATAATACAGAGGTACAATTTTATTGCTTTTCATTAGCACTTTAAATATCGCAAAAATATATGCACATGTTGATTCATATACAATAAACACTCCGTACTTACCAATACATACCTACATATAAAATAATATAATTTTCCTTTCCTTTAATGCAACCTTGAGCACCAAAAATAAGCTAAAAATTAAGTCGGTTATAAATTATGAAAATGAAAACCCGAAAATAGTTTTTAACTCTCCATACTTATTACAAATATGAAAACAAATTGAAGTAAATACATCAAAACTGAAGCAATACGAAAATAATGATTTCTGCAATTGTTTAGTACTGTATAAAAAAATCCAACGCGACGATCAACGCAGTAACCACGAGAATAGCACTATGTTCTCTAACCAAAATATCATTCTTAATAGGAGAAAACCATATGACGTCATCATATCGTTAGAGTGAGAAGTATGTAATGCTGTATCTCTTCTTTATTTAATGTTACACTGTTTTAGTTTATTTTATTTTCTCCCATGCAATTTATTTAATAAACCATCCTAATAATAAACCATACCATACAATATTAATGTTTCTGTAAATATATGTTGTAATCGTTTTTATACAAACACTTCAATGCATAGGGTCTGTAGTTTTTTCTTTTTTTAATGTATATGGGGCAAACCAGCAGACGGGTCACCTGATGGTAAATGACTAGGTACCGCCGCCCATGGGCACCTGCAACTCAAGAGTCACAAGTGCGTTGCCGGCCTTTAAGGTGGGAGTAGCAGGAGGAAGCGCATTAGAGTCGTGATACATGTTCCACACGCATTCTCTCTAGAGTAAAAAGGATAGATTATCATGAAAATTGTTTTTTTTTGTACTTCTAAAGTATAGTTGTCGCATTTTTGACTACACTTGAATAGTCACATACCTAGCGCGGGCGGCCGCAAAGCGTCGGGTAGTAAAACAGTGCTTACAACAAATTTTAGCACAGTTAAGTTGGGGCCATTTTTTGATCGCCAATCAAACATCTATGGTAGGTATATATATGTTCGAAGGGGATAAACATTACTTTTATGTATATCTATACATCGCACACCTAGATCTAAACAGGTATTAACTCAAAAAAGCATTTTTTCAGAAAAGGCAAGAAACTAATTACCTGCTGTGTGTGTAGATTTATGCTTTTTATAAGCAGCTAGAAGAAACGTATTGTAGGAATCTTGTGTGTTTTGGGCTGAAAATTGGATTTTCTTTCCCAATTGCTTAACAATGTATGTATAGTCGTTTTTAACCGACTTCGTATTTTTTTGAGTTGAGCCCGTGTTGCTGAATTTAGCGTTAGCGTCGAGTGTTGGTGATATCTTTATTGGTATTGAGATAAGGAATTCGATGGTGTGCATAACTCAAAAATTGTTTTTTTTTTAAGTTAGCTTCCTTTACATCTAGGTGTATGATATTATTTATTTTATTTATTGCAAAACATATTCCACTCAAATTTATTATGTACATAGTTGAGCAATTGACTTGAAAAGCTTTACTAAAACCCACTCATTTCAACATCCTTTTCTTTGCGAAATACATAGCAATTCCTATGATCGATGACGTGGTAGCAATACCGGCAACTTTGGTCGCTCCGATCTTCTCTCCCCACAACCAGCCGTCAGGCAGGCAGCTGACCGCGTGGACGATATCTAGGCAGAGCTTTCCGGCGACCACGGTTTGTAAGGCAAGTCTTACGTCTAAGTTCTTTTTGGCATCAGCTCCTCCGTCCTCTGAAGAGTTTCGGAGGCAGTCACGGCTCCACCATAACTGGCGGATTGAGCGGGAAGTTCTGAGGACAAAAAGGATTATTAGCCGCTTTTTTATACTAACTACGCTAGTACGCAATATGAATTACCCCCCTGTTGGTACAGTGATTAGTGGTTAGTGCTGCTGAGCCAGAGGTCGTGGGTTCGATTCCCCCCAAGACAAATAGTTGTGTGATGAACATGACCATTTGTTCTGTGTCTGGGTGTAATTTATCTATAATTTAGATATATATTTATTTAGAAATATATAAGTATGTTTATCAGGAGTCTGGTTACCATAGTACAGGCTTTGAATAGTTTGGGATCGTCTGATCCCGTGTGTGAGATGTATCAAGTTATTTTTTATAATTTCTGTGTGTACAGTAAAGTTATAGGCCGCATTTAAATGTGGCTTAAAACCTGCTTGACAAAAGAAATGCGTTAAATAATTACTTAAATAATGAATAACAACATTTTAGTTCCTCAATAAAGTAACATAACTATTTACGTAGGTACCAATATATCTGACGTTCACTTTTCTGTACTTTGGTAAAAATTTGCTATTTCTCACTATTATGAAAGAAACAAGAAAGAAACAAATTTATTTTGATCTTATACTCAGGCATACGAGTTTATAACAGAGTTGTAATTAATTTAACTTGACAGATTTACAATTTTCAAAAAACACCTCTGCATGCGTAAAAAACGGTGCGTAAAAAATAAGAATAAGTACTTAAATTTAATTATAAAATTTTAACAAAAAATATAAACGCTGTTCCACGCAGTTAATGTGAGATATTTATAAATTGTACTAATCAATTAAATATCAGTTCAAATGTTTACTACAAAAGGAACGACATAGTGAACGGCATAAACAGGTATACAATATATTTACATATCAACAGGTATCACATTATTATGGAACTAAAAAGAAGTCTTATTGGTTCCAAAGGTTGTCACAATCAGTTGACGTTATTCTTTTATCACATTGTTTTGACGACACTTCAACAGGTTGCCTATCAATGATTAGATATGTATCCTGCGTTCTTGCGAAAATATATAATTGAGGATGTTATTAGGATAGATATTATTGGTAATCTGTCAACAGTAAGATATTGATGTTCGTGACAGTATTTTTATTTCACGATTGCTTAGGGAATCAATAACTAGGTATTTCAAAGGTTAAGTACAGGTTTGTTACATAGAAAAAAGGCTGGTATTTGTTAATGAGATAGCAGAACTTAAAAACTATTCTGTTACAATGAATAAGTATTACGTGACGAACCGCCTGGTTCTTGACTTTAAAAATGCATCACCTCATCAGTATAGTGGCGAGGTATCCACTTTAACCCTTGCGCCAACGCGTAAGTCCCGTACCCCTGGGAATATTGGGATAAAAAGTAGCCTAATATATTAATCCAGGTCTCCAGCTATCTACATATTAAGTTTCATCGCAATCGGTTCAGTAGTTTTGGCGTAAAAGAGTAACAAACATCCATCCATCCAAACTTTCACATTTATAATATTAGTGGGAAAATACATAAGTACAAGATTATAATCGTACATACACACACCCACGCCTGTATCCCCACGTTATTGTCCAATGTATGTATAATTTAGCCTTAAGAATTGTACAATACCTAGGTCTAAACTAATATTATAAAGAAAAGAAAGAAATAGGAAATATCTCTTTATTTCTAGTCGATAAACTCTGAAACTACTAAACCAATTTTAATAATTCTTCCACAATGAGAATGTTACTTTATTCAAAAGTATAATTTGAGTAACAGATATAAGCAAACATTATTAAAGTAACTATATATATTATTCAAGCAAATAACGGAAGAAGATATCGATCAACCAACAGTTAGGTAAGAAGAAGTGCCAAGTGCAGAAGCTGTTAAGGCATTGGGTAAGGACTTGTCAACAGCAGCTCCGAAGAGAAACGGCCGAAAGCTGCATGAAGACCCTGGACTTTACCATCGGATGGCTTCACGCTGATGATACGACTGGAAATAATAACATGCCTTCATTCTGACAAAACATTCTACCGTGGGTGATATATATCTGTCCTAGTGCCCTTGACGATGTCAGTGGATGTGACAAAAGCCAAGCGGTAGAAGGAAAACACAAACATCAGAAAAAAATGTACACTTAAAAATACATAATAGTTATGATACAAAAAAAAAAAATATATATATATATATATATATATATATATATATTACTCAATACATACATATATAGATAAATTACACCTAGACACAGAACAAGTGATTGTGGTCATCACACAATTATTTGTCCTGGATGGGAATCGAACCAACGACCTCTGGCTCAGCAGTCAGGCTCACTAACTACTAGACCGCAGGCCCGTAACACTTAAATTACCCGTTACAATTAAAATTAATTGTTATAACTATTAGTACCTAATAATTGAAACTTTTTAATATGACACTTTAAGACTATTATTATTATTATTTCTCATACATTTATATATAGCACAAATTGAGACAACCTTAGTAAGTTATTAAAAATACTTGTGTCAGGGTTGTCTCGTTTCTTCTCTTCCCGTAATGTACAATACTCATACTCAATGAGATGAGACTTAAAATTAGCCATATCTTATGCAAACCAAAAACAAAATAACAAATGGTATAGACTTAAGAAGAAAAGTTATGTGTTCTTGTGTGTGTGCATTTGTGGGTGTGTACGCGTGTGTGTGTGTGTGTGTGTGTGTGTGTGTGTTCCATATCAACTGAGTCATAAATTGATCTTTTACTACTTGCTTACTATTTAGACCAACAGTATAAATGTAGGTACGAGTTCGTACATGATTTAATAATAATAATAATTCTCTCTATTGTACACCAGGTATTGAAAAAAAAGCAAAAAACTTACAACTATAGACAGGTTTGTACAATTGGCGGCCGTATCGCACAAGGCAATCTCTTCCAGGCAACCATGGGATGGAGAGAAAACGTCAAAGGGAGTTATGGGGCATTAACGACTTTACAACAATCTACATGTACATTTTATAACCAATGTGCAATAACGAGCGCTGGACTAAACACGTCGCGTAGTAGTATAAAGTCGTTGATTAGGCAAACTTGTAATTATTGAAAATATATCGGGTTTTACGTTAACTACACTACACTCTCATTTTATCTGAACGCCACCTGCAACTTACAAACCCTCTAATGCTCCACCAGCTATCTGATGTCACTGTACGTATATAAAAATAGTATACATTATACGCATACATGGGCGGTACGCCTGGCTTTCGCAAGCTTACATAGTTATAAGGTAATTTTGAGTCTAATTTTTAAAGTGAAAACTTCTTTAGGCGCGTTGGGCACTTTTGGTATGGAGAAAAGGCACTGAACTCCCTTGACCGTCACGCTTATATACCGATGTGTGTGTGTGTGTATAAGTTATGTTTTCACTTCTGTCAGTCCTACGACTAACAATTTTTTTTTCATTCCTGGGCTAAAAGCTGGGGACTCCCATGTATGCCATTTCTGATAACTATATAATAATTATCGGATCGCTTTGTTTTACCATAATTTACATGGACACAGCATATACATAATATAAAATCTGCAAATATTACGGTAGCTCGACTGTTTAAAATACTGTCATTGTCATCTTTTCACGTCGCGTGTAAATTATAGAAAATCGGTACCTACAGCCCTCGTAAACTTAACAGCTATACTTCATCAAGCTTGCTACTTTTTTTTTTATTAGTGAGCGGCAAAAGGCGTAAGAGTGGTGATATGAATATTACGTATTTCTTTATCTTTGTAAGTATTACATAGGGATAACGTCGAGAATGACACATTTATCTCTTTGATGAAGGACAGGACAAGGACGGTCTGCCTGACTTGGAAAGTAAATGTAAATATGTACTACAGTAATAGGAGATCGGGAAAGGGTGCACTTGTTAATATAATATTAAAGACGAATAATAATATTAATATATAGAGAATAGAGAATCCTCTTTAATTTAATATCCTATTAACAGGTGCACCCTTTCCCGAGTTCCTGTCGCTACACACTATAGCGAGGTTGCTACAGTACACCCTGACTAGGTACCTCTTGGGAATGGGACTAGCTTAATCATAAAATATGTATCTATAACTTTAGCTTTGCTGAAGTTTCTTGGGAATGGGAATTATTGGAACACTTGCAGTAGGAGAGTTTAGTATTAATTAAAAGTTTAGTGTCTCGTAGTAGTAGTTGATGCGGTCGGACATGTTACACGCAATCTAACTACGGTGTGAGCTTATCTATCAATCTAAATCCTTTTGTTTTCACGGTAAATACGATACTGTAAACGTGTTCTAGTAGCTAGTGAGTGAACATCATATCACTACATACATATTATAGAACAAAATCTGTCTGTTTGTTCGCGATAAACTGAAAAACTACTGAACGGATTTTTCATGCGGTAATAGACAGAGTGATTCATGAGGAAGGTTTAGGTGTATAATTTGTTAAGATTTTGTGTAAATTGATTGAAATATGTTGATGATTGCTGAAGATGCCTCTGCTACCCGTGCGAAGCCAGGGCGGGTTGCTAGTAGATGTAATAACTCTTCTCCATCAAAGACTACATTATCTCTTAGGTTGAAGTGAGATAATGGGCAACTGTCAATGTAAATCATTTGACAAAAATAATAGTGTATCATTGTTAATTGTAAATATACTTACTGTAAAAGAGAAATGACAAGGCTGGCTGCCCAAAGCCCTGTGCTGACGGTGTCAAGGATTTCGCCGTTACGGTCACTTAGTTTGAATACTCCCAGCTCGTAGAACCAGCACGCTTTCTCGACCGGTAAAAACGCCTGATCCACTATATTGGCAATCACGCCTAATGCCGCTGCTGTCGTTGAAGATTCCTACAAAAGGTTATTAACCTTTAGGATTATTATAATAATCACACACGTGATAGTTTTGGCAAAAACCAGTGGCGATAGCGTATTACCTAAGAGTAGAGACAGACAGCGGACGGGACGGGATAGTCTGCCCCAGCCTTAAGGCGTCGGACTTGCAATCAAGTGCTTGCCGGTTCAAACCCCACCCAGTATACTACCGACATAAACCCATTCCTGACAAATAATATATAGTTTAGCTGGAGATGTTTTGTGACCTTGGTTTACAAAGAACATAAGTACCTACAAATGCTAACTATCAAGGAAGATATAGATAAGTCGTGTAAAGCATATAAAGAAAGACTAGCGCGACACAAAAATAAACTGGCTGTGTCATTAGTGGAGACTAGCCATTCCTTATTCCAGCAAAAACGAAACCAAATAGCAACTATTTAACTTCATTACCCTAAACAAATGAGATGACACGTCACTGGATGTGAATAATCTCGATCTCGAAGCTTAAAGTCTGATTGCAGATGGAGGAAGTAATTAAAAAAACAAAAAAAAAATTTGTTGGAGGGGTTGACGAGACTATAGATATTAGACACATACATGATACTAGTAATCTTTTAAATAAAAAATTAAGCGTGGTGATTTGGCGACATTCAAGTGCAGTGATATGCATCTATTAGATCAAGGATCAGCTAGTGCAATATTTAAATAATAATAATATGGATCGTAAATTGGTACTTACATGCCTTCCTAAGCCATATGTGTATGTGTGCCGGATCATGGGTATATCATCAAACAGTCGCAAAAGCATTCTGGCATGGGAAAGCTGTGAGCCAGCCTTCTGCCATGGTTTCTCATCTTTGGCACATCCATAAAGTTTACATGCATAGCAAGCTAAACGGACTATCTGTGAACATAGAAAATATGTACCTGTTTTATATAATGCAGCTAAAATAACACATATTTTTTGCAGCTGTGCTCACTTGCAGATGTGATCGAAAGCAGGCACTAGCATAGATGATGTAATTTCTACTAATATTCCGAAGATTAATATAAATATACAATAATATAAGAGATTTGAAAGTTGATCACACGAAATAGAGGACATAACTCAACATCAGGTTATTGACTGGTAAGACCGGTGCAAACGATAAATAACAAGGTCGCAAAGCTTCCGCATGCCTTACCTTATCTCTGCCATTGTAGCTATCCAGTAGCTCGCAGACGTCTTCAACTATCGAAGACATTTCACCGAGTAAAAATACACTTTGTATTAAAAAGCACTTTGTAACAGAAAATTGCCTCGATATATTACCTACAGAAGGTTACAACGCCCTGCAACAAGAAGGCGTGCGATTTTGTAGACATGCGATAGATAACTACTTAATACATTTCTCCAATCTTATTTTATTTCGCAACCTTGAGTAAGATTGCTTTCGAAACATTCAAACAGCGGAGCAATACTTGCACAGCTGACGATGACGTGTGAATTTGACAATTGACATCTGTAGTGATGCGCTTTACTATAAGAATACTTTTAACAATTATAATTTATTAATGTTTCACCTAGTATACTAACCGTCTTTGAACTTAAATCAAAACTAAACTTTATATTCTGTTTCTAATTTACCTCTAATCAGTTTTACCTCTACCTAAAATTGATCAATGCTACTAAAGAAAGTTCACTGAAAAAATATTACAAACGTTTAAAACACTAAAAAAGAAACTGAAAATTAAAAAGTATTAAATCTTAATATCTTATTAATTCAATAAAATAATTTATTTATTGATCCCTTCGGATAAATTTAATTTAAATAGTTAATGTTTTTAATACAAATTTCAATTCAATGTTTGTATGTATGTAATATGTATGTAATATGTATGTTGTCATAAAAAAAATCTAAGTATGTATATCAGTGTTCTCGCAGAGAGAGTTCTCAATGGAAAACTTCATATTCAAATTTAAATATAATGATCATTCCAAATACGTAATTATCAATACTAGTATGCAGAGGTATTCACCAATTAGTAACTACTGTATATTACGATAAAATTCTTAAAAAACACGTCAGAAGTGAAAACACATACACACATACTGGGCTTGGCAGTATTTGAATTACTTGTAATTGAAATACGTATTTGAAATACAAATATGTATTTGATATTGGTATTTCAAATACATCTGAAAAATGTAATTTGTAATTGGTATTTTAAATACCCATTATTGTGGTATTTTGTAATTAGTATTTCAAATACTAAGGCTTCAAAACACATTTTCACAAATATATTACGCGATCTTATCTAACCTCAGCAGCAGGAGCAGCAGCACTAGTAAAGAATATAATGAAAATTAGAGTTAAATAGTTTGTCAGCTTCCTAAATTAGAAAAGCAAAGAGCTTACTAGCCTTACGGTTATAAAAAAAAATTGGGCTTAACAATATATCAATTTAAAACAAATTTGTGATCACAATTCTTTTCTCTAGCTTTTATTTTATTTTATTGTACTACTTTTTATCCATTCTCCAAAAAGAGGTTGTTTGTCTGATGCCATATTTCCAGCGACACAACATCCAGTTTCGAAGTCACTTAGAAGGCAAAGCCAAGTAGGCATCTAAAAGATCGGTGTGTTTAATAGAGCAAAGCGGTTCTCTCCTTCCCCATATGGAGTACTGCTGTCATATCTGGGTGGGAGCACCAGGATACCAGCTTGGGCCTTTGTGACTCGGTTCAGCACGTGCTGTGTGAATCGTCGACGATCCTAAACACACAAGCGATAGTGAACCCTTAAGCCTAATAAGAGACTTTGCCTCCTTTTCCTTGTGTTCTACCGTTTGTGTCTAGTGGATCTATACAGCGTGTAAGTAACACCGTCGCAAATAATTTACAAAAACGTCTTTCTTGGGATACTTATCACAATCTTTACCATAGATAAATCTTTAGTACGTTTTAGCAATTGACCGTGACAGGTTTGTTTACATATTCTTTAGTTTTTGAACTTGTCTGTTTTTTATTGTGCTGTCTTTAGTTTATAATAATAATGTATTACATGGTTAACGTTTTAAATAATATAGTTTCAACGATTTACTATTCATTAAGTTATATCTATATTTAATATTACCGAATTAGCAAATAGCATTAGCATTAGCAAATAGCATGCTAAGAAATGAGAATCGCATGATCGTGAAATTAAAGTGAATTAGCATTAATTTCCATTACTACTCTTTGCACACCACTATTGTATCCGTTTGTAAAGGTTGATTTGAAAACACCAGTTTCTAAGAAAATTGAGATACCAATATTACAACATATTGAATTTATTACTCAAATATAATAATCTTGACAACAGTTAAAAACCAAATTTAATACAATACTGGAAATAGTGTTTGTGAATCGTATTCTATTATATTAGTTTTTTAAAGTGCTTGATGACATTTTACTTTCAGAAAATGACATGGAACGAAAATAAACATTGTCATATGTCATTCAGTCATCGAGTTCGGTAGTTGTGTTGTTATGAAAATAACAATATGAAAACCTTTTCTATAAGTGACATACCAGAATTTTCACAAAAAGAACGTATCGTTGTGGTCGGTGTTGTAGGAAAGACCCCATATCGATACCCTAATAAAACTACTCCACTTATACCTTCTACACAGTCCGAAGAAGTAAGTTTTCATTGACTAGATTGTCTTTTCCCTATCAAACATTATTATGAACCTGTTGGGCGACTCCCCTCTTTTTCCTAAGGTTCTGTTAGCCTGTCGCCCAATTCAGAGAATGAATTAGTTTCCAAGAGATTAGATGCATTAAACTTGCAATGCAGTTGTTGGAATATTTTAAAATTCACACCTAAGATACATTTGATGGAAAACATAAAGGAGAGAGAATAGCCTTAGTTCTTTATTTTGTATCATAGAATGAATAAACTCTATTGTACACCAGAATAATTTTTTACATGTAATAGGTATGTTGTGAGTATGTACAAAGAGCGGCCTTATCTAAAAGCAATCCCTTACAGGCAACCTTTGGATTGAAAATATGACAGTAAATAGATGAAAACATATCTAAACTAATATTATAAAGAGGAAACATTTGTGTGTATGATTGTAATATTTTCATACAAAAACTACTGGACCGATTGCGATGAAACTTGGCATGTAGACAGCTGGAGACCTGGATTAACGCATAGGCTACTTTTTATCCCGACATTCCGACGGGATACTTACGCGGGTGAAACCGCGAGGCGCTGCTAGTCATATTATAATATATCAAGTTACCCTTAATCATCATCTGCCTACCCTTGTCCCAATTTTATTTGGGGTTGGTGGAATATGTTTTATTCTTCCATTCTACTCTATCATTCGTCATTTCACTGCTTACTTCATTTCTAGCCATATCTTCTGTCACACAGTCCATCCATCTTTTCTTTGGTCGTCCTCTTCTCTTGTACCCGTCAACATCCAAACATAAAACTCTTTTCACCACATTTTGCTCATCCCTCTGCATCACATGTCCATACCACGATAACCTATTGCTTCTCAGCTTTTCCTCCACTGGTGCTACTTTCAGGCTCCCTCTAATATATTCATTTCTCACCTTGTCCATCCTAGTCACACCACACATCCATCTCATCATTCGCATTTCAGCTACGTGCAGGCGTCTCTCATTCATTCTCTCTGTGGGCCAACTTTCAGAACCGTACAAGACGGCAGTCTGATCATAGTTTTATACGCCTGTCCTTTGAACTTAACAGGAAACTTGGGATAAGAAATGGTTCCTGATACCTGCTGCCACTTCATCCGCCCTGTATTGATTCGATGCTGTACAGTGCGGTCTATTTCGCCATCGCTTTCAAGAAGAGAACCGAGGTATTTGAAGTTGGAGCACACTGGGATCGCTGTTCCATCCAGCGAAATGTTTTCAGGACTGGAGAGACCTCCGAAATTGCAGAACATGTATTTAGTTTTGGTTCTGCTGATTTTCAAGCTAACATTCTCCAGTCTATGTTGCCATTTCTCCAGTCTGCTCTGGACCTCGCACCCATCTTCTCCGACCAACACAATGTCGTCTGCAAATAGCATGCACCAAGGTGCCTCCTCCTGTATGTCCCATGTTAGAGCATCCATTACCAACAGGAAGAGGTGTGGACTTAGAGCCGATCCTCTCTCGCATAGTTGGCGTATTGTAAATATGGCATCTGCTGACCCGCGCCCTGGCATAAACCCAAATTGGTTTTGTGTGATCGCACTTTCATTTCTTACTCTTCTTTCAATTACTTTCTCCCAAACTTTTACACTATGAGACATGAGCTTTATTCCTCGATAGTTGTTGCATTCCTGTACATCTCCTTTATTTAAAAAAAATGGGCACAAGTGAACTGAGACACCATTCATCAGGGATTACTTCTTCATGTAACAACTTATTGAAGAATAAAGTCAGCCACTGATATCCATCCTCTTTCAATAACTTCAACTGGTATACCGTCGGGCCCAACTGCTTTGCATTCTAACTTCGTTTATACTAATCTCATTCACTAATCCGCTATTCACATGCACATCGTTTAACACGCCGCTCCAATCATTCTCCTCATTCATATCATAAGCTTTTCAAAATAAGTCTTTCATCTGTCTTTTATATCTTCATCTTTTATCAACACCCTTCCCTCTTCATCTTTCATACATCTCACATGCTTGATGTCTTTTGTCCTCTCTTCCCTGATCTTTGTAATGCGGTAGAGTTCTTTTTGTCCTCTAGGTTCTTGTAGATGCCTGTACATATTGTTTTGAGCTTGAGCTCTGGCCACTGCTAGCGCTTTCTTTGCTTTCTTCTTCCACTCTTTGTATTCACATTTTCTAAACTTCCTTGATTATTTCACTCCCATTCTCATTTTTTCATGCTTTAAATGCATCCTTCTTATCTTTCAGAGCTTTCTCTACCTCTTCAGTCTACCACCAAGTATCTCTATTAATAGTACCTTTCCCTTTCGTTTCTCCGAATACTTCCCGCGCTATCTCTCTTATATAATTTGCCATTTCATCCCAACTCTCATCCACTAACTTATCATGCATTCCATCCATTTCTATCAGTCTATCCACAACTTTTTCCCTAAATGTACTTGCATACTGTTTTTTCTCTAGCATTCGCCACCTGATCCTTGGAGGGGCCGATTCCTACTATTCTTATCCCGAACTTTTCTTTTGACCTCCATTACTAGCAACCTATGTTGCGGCACTAAAGGTTCCCCTTAAATCAAGTTACCCTTAATAACCTACAAAAAAAGTACACAAAGTACACTTTTAAATTAAACCAATTATAGAATCTTCTAAGCCATTGCTAACAAAGTACTTGTGTTTTCTCACTTCATTTTTATATCAAGTCTTTAGCTACACATGAGATGTTGGGGATACACTGGAATAAAAGACTGATCTAGCTGTGTAGCTTTCTTGCTGTGTATGTGGATTTCAGGAAACCCTTTGACTTAGTTGGCTTTTCTTGTCTACTCAACAACTAAACAACACCAAACACTGAAGTAGCAAACTTTGGTACTCACAAAATAATACTCATATGTTGGAGTTCCACAGGGTTCTTATCTTGGGCTTGTGTTATTTTTAGTTTAATGTCTATTACACTACACATATTATTTAAGATTAACCTTATAATGTTAGTAACATTAAATTTGTTTTAATATATCTTTGTTCAGTTTCATATTACATACCAATACAATTTTTACTGACAAACAGATTTGCTAGGATGCAAATACAACATGTATGTTAGTAAAAGTTCTAGGGTAATAATATTACACTCATTAATAATAAATACTGTCTTAACAATTAGGTTAAAACTGAGACTTACCTGAAACTTGCACCAATATTACCTTTTGTTTTTTTACCTTAATGCTGCCCCCGCCTTTCAGTGTCCATAAGCTTACCCTATATTTACAGAATGGCATTGAGTGCTTTTGGGATGAACGCCGCGGCATACTGTACCTGCATGCAGTCACATACCTTGACACCAAACGTTTAACCACTCTTGCAGCAAACCTTAGTGATGACTGCAAGGGTTTAGAAAAGGAGGCTGATGCAGCGAACTGGCTAGTTGCATCGGGAGATTTGGCTGCAGAGTCTTGTAAAGCTATAGCTCTGCTGTTCCATTTGTGTCATGTTGTAGTGCTGTCATCACCAACATCAGTTTTTGACCTTGGATATCTTCAGCTTTTTAAAGCTATTGATGCTTACAGGTAAGTTTAAAGTGTTTTTTTTTATTTTTTTTACAACATTGATACATATGCGAAAAAATCTGCAATTTACATATATTATAATTTCAATATACCTAGTGACACCCATGCAATGAAACAAATCTAACAACATATTAGTAATCAAAATTGTTTCAGCTGTTTAGTAGTTACATGGGAACATAGTGACAGACATACATTATACAGGTAACTTATAACTGACTGGCCTGTTGGTCTAGTGGTTAGTGACCCTGACTGCTAAGCCAGAGGACGTGGGTGCGATTCCCACCCAGGACAAATAATTGTGTGATGAGCACGATAATTTGTTCTGTGTCTGAGTGTAATTTATCTATAATATGTATGTATTTAGAAATAAAGTATGTTTATCAGCTGTCTGGTTACCATAGTACAGGCTCTGCCTAGTTTGGGATCAAACGGCCGTGTGTGAGATGTGTGGAGTTATTATTATATTATTATTATAACCATGCTTCTGGACTTTGCTGCAGTGAGGTAAAAAAATATAAACAATTGAGACCATTATACATAATGAAGTTCAAAGTAAATAAAAAGAGACATCTAACAGTTCAGTAACAGCTTTAAAAAAAAAAAACTCCATCTATTCATTCTTTACAGATAATCTATCAGACTCAGGAGTGGTGTTGGTTGTTGTATCAACTGTATAATTCACTGTGATTACAGAACAGAGCTTATCGGCCGCACGACTGCTGCCCTTGTCAACATCAACGCCACGGGCGCGTGGGAGACTCACGGTCGTAGCTGTTGTCCTCGTCTTCTATTTCACTTCCGCCGCGCCCCTACTCCATTGAAAAAAGTTCCAGCGGCTCTAAAAAGGTTGGAGCATGCCGTTGAGGACCAGCTCTACTTTATATTAAGGAAGGCCAGGATTATTACTAACGTTTGGTAAGATTTATTTGATTGTTATGTCTAACTGTTCGTTTACACCTTGACAAGTGCAACTGACAAGTAGAAGACTGTTCTTATTTTTGAATAAAGAATGCTGCTTTTAGTGTTTTAGTTGGAAGTCAATGTTTTACGTCTACTTTGTACGTCTATTTCTTGCTCGTGAACAGGCTCTAAAACAATTGAAAATATGAACCTTAATTGTTTTAAATATATAAGATTCTGTTGTGCTTGCAATAGAATGTTATTTTAAGTCAGTCAATGAAAGGGCAGGCATATCAAAAGTGAAGGATTTTATTAATTATTTAGATACATAAATCATTTCATAAATTAAAAGTTCATAAAGTATAATTAACTTGAAGATTTCCTCGACCTGTCGATATGTCACACATCGGTCTTCCTACAACAATTAATTTTCTTACAGTCTCAATGTTCTTATCGGTAGTCACTTCTATCGGCCTGCTGGACTTCATCCTCCTAATTGAAATTGCCGTGATTGAATTAAGTATACCACCGTTCTCCATGGTGTGTTCTTAGAGATGGACAAGTTTCTTTAAATTTTTGATTAGTTAAGCCCTTAAAGTTATACAAAATAAGTACAAGAATATCATAACAAGAGAAGCCCGCCATTTTCATTTTGAAAACCTAATTTTTTATTTATTAATCTTAGAGTTATGGATATAACTTCAAATCACAATATTATCATATCTAGTTTGCATACAACAAAATTTATGTAGCGCCCTAGTTTATAAACCAAAAAAAATAGGCAGCCATAGACACTGCAGACAGACTGCAGACGGTCGCGAGTTTAGTGCTTTTTCTCGATAGCAAAAGTGTACAAACGTGCCAAAAAAAGTTTTCACTTCAAAAATCAAAAATGTATATAACTAGATCACAATTGATCATCTTGAAGTTAGAAAACGAGTCTCAAACATCTCCACGAAAATACACTTATCTACGCCCCTTCTTCGATGCGGGAAGAACTCGACAGTTAACAGGACTGCTTATGCCGAAATTGGCTAGGGTTCAACATCAGTATAAAAAGATGCGATCTGTTACGGCTATAAGGAAAATGGGTCATCTTAAAATTAGTTTGAAACATTCTTAGTGTCCCGCTGTAGCTCAATATATACATACACAGCTTTTACGTTTCGCTCGTTGTTTGATCAGTAATATTTTCCGTTCAGTGCAAAGTCCTTATTTGCCATCCCGAAGAACGAAGAGTTCGTATACATAAGCAGTGATGAAGAAAGCTCCAGTGCTCGTGAAGTGAGTGCACTTGTCCGCGGTTTGGCCGCACGGTGCGCAGGAGTCGTTGAAACGAGCTCCGACCGCCCGACCTTCAAGAACTTCCTCCAGACGCACATAGACCTGGCATTCAGCGAAGGGTTTGATGATAATGTTGGGAAGTACGCTATGAGCACGTCGTTTTTTGAGGTGTGTATTTTGTATTATATAACATTTCTTTATCTTCGTAAACGATGTCACATGTAGATATAGAGGTAAAGGTGTTACAGAAATTGAAAAAATTAGAAAGATTAGAAATGAATAATCAAACATCTACTTGTCATAATATCGAGCTGTGAGATAAGGTAATTAAAATAATAGAAATGGCAACACATCAGGTCATATGAAGCTTGCTATCTGATTGTAGCAACAGTTCAGTCTGTAGCAACAGCATCTGTATATAATGTCTTCAAAAAATTCAAATTTTCTTGAAAGAGATAAGGAACAGAAACATTCGACTGACTGACTGACTGACTGACTTTAAAAGCATGTCCACAATCCAGTATTACTAAGGTAATGTATTATTTTTCATGTCTCACCACTCCTTGATGGAAGATTGGTTTGGTTGTTTCTGATCAAATTAACTGTCCATTAACTTCAACGTTGATCTTGTATTGCAGTTACCGAGCGCATCATCATGGCGTGCAGCAGCATCAGCGCTGGCGCCGGTGTACCTGGACCCTTCCCTCCGCACTGACGACGACCAGCCCTCGGCACTCTATGATGCCCTCGCTACTGACGTGAGGTTCTCTCAGGCCAGGTGCGCTAAGGTAAGGTATGCAGAGGCTTATTAATAACACATATTAGGTAAAAGAAATAGGAAGCATGATTATTGAACGCTTACATTTTGCCAACTATAATTTTTTTTTAGCATATTTGTCATTATATGCTACCAGTATAATATATGATTGTTTACGCTTCAAAATATGTGGACAAGGAAATAGACCGCATCCCTGTCAGCACTGGCCCACGTAGTAGATACGTGTCGTCGTTAACCGGGAACTTATCGAATTAAATATGGAAAAATTGGGAGTGCATATACTGAAAGGGCAGTGGCGTAGCTACCGGAGGGCTAGACGGGGCAGTGTGCCTCGGGGCCCCCAAGCTCAGGGCCCCTCTTACTGTGACTTAAAAACTAAAAATTGAACTATTGAAAATTTCTCCCACATTCGCATATAAATAAACCAGATTTTTTAGAACCAGAAATTATCAGGTTTGTACTAGAGTTGTAACTAACCCACTATTTATATTAAATTGCGGACTTGATAATTTGAATATTTAATACGACGAATCTGGATTACGACAAATCTTAAGTACGCCAACACGACGAATACGGAACAAACGATTTTAAATAGTTTAGTTGGGGCCCTAGTTTATTTTTTGCCCCAGGGCCTTTGATTACCTAGCTACGCCACTGTGAAAGGGAAAAGTAGGTAAGGATGATAGAGATACGAATGGGTTGGGATCGCATAACTATAATTTAAACTGGCTGTTGCCGGAAGTTTGGCGTTTAATTCTATAGTACATATTGTGATTTAGTTTTTAACTAATCACATATTAAAATTATCACCAGGTATTGCCTATAGCTCAAGCATCGTACGCGGAAGGTCTGCCGGCGCATTATTCCAGTCAGCATCATGCGCATAAGGTGAGATCATAAATAACAACTTCATATAATTTTGAATATTAACGTTGTAACGATACTGTGAATTGACTGTCTAGTTACGTATAATCAAATCGGTTCTCCTTATTATATGTCAAAACAATAAACTCTGTAAAAAAGTACGGAATAATGGTTTGTGACGTCATACTTCACTAGTGTAATTTTTTTGGAACATAAGAGGTATCACTGCGCATGTGGGTAAAATAGATACAGGTCTGAATGCCGCACAGTATTGTCTAATAAAGGATCAAGTTTAGCATGTGTGAGGCGAAAGGTTGGATGACGAACTTACCAGAACGAAAAAAACGTACATCGGAACGTACGTCGATAATAATTGCCAATACTACGATTAATTGTTCAAACAATAAATTAATAATGAAAAGTATATATTTTAATATTTGAAATATTGGTTTTTTTTCAATGCACTTTTGCTATTTTAATTGAAGCTTTTGCTATAGAAATTAAAGCCTTAGCTTAGCTATAGAAATCAATTAACTATTTAAAAGCGATTTTCAGCGCCTCATTGGGTGGATGAGTTCAAATAGTATTTACTTTCAGAGCTTTTTCATTGTATTATTATTATAAAATTTTACTTTTTAGTTACGTTTAAGGATGCTGCAAACCAAACTTAATTTACTTTTCTACTGAATGACTCTCGGAACTTCTAGAACTCAGTAGAACAGTCTATTGACAGACTATTAATTCCTTTATTCGCTAAAAGATGGCGCCGTGCGTCTTAATTTACTTTCGCAACTCGGTAATAGATGGCGCCACTGTCTTAATTTGGAGACCGCAACAATATTATGGAGCACTCCTCAGGAAATAAGTGTTACATGAATCTTTGAACAATTAGAAATACTTATTATTTTCAAGTTTGTTATTATTTTTAATTATAAAACTAAATATTAAAAGTAAATGATTGGAAAATCACGGGGTATGTATCATAAACTCTTATTTCATTCAAGTTTTAACAGAACGTATCGTTTCGACTACTACGTTTGGTGTCATATGAGCCACAGGTGAGCGTGGCGCTGGGCGTGCTGGAGAGCATGGCGCGGGGCCCGCTGGCCCGCGGCGCGCGCGCCCGCCTGCGCGCCGCCTGCGCCGCCACGTGGCGCACGCGCAGCCTGTGCGAGGCGCTGTCGCTCACCGGACACGTGTGCATCGAGCCCGAACAGTGAGTACTTGCACTCGCTCCATACGCTCAAGTCTACGTCAACTTCCACACATAAAGCAATATTTCAAGTTGACTTGAAATATTGCTCCCGCAACGATTGTTCCGTACAAACTTGTATGTATCTAGATGGTTCGTCCATCTCGGTAATCAATATTAGAAGATTCTTGACCGTTTTTTCCCGAGTATGCCTCCTTGAAAGACAAACTGAATTAAGTTTATCGCAGTAAATTTTCCAAGAGCTAAATATAAGTTTGCAATCCCAAAAAAATATGTAATATCTCAACAAATTAACGACTTTCGGAGTTGTTCTTTGTCGCCAAATTTCATGAGTCGAGGTCAATGGAAAGTACCCTTTAGTTATTGATTTACCGGTGAAGTGTTAAAATTGGTTTAAATATAAGGCTTAAATGACTATATTTTGATTTCGTTGACTTAAAAGCTTGATTTTTTATAGCCTCAAGGGATCGCAAACATAAGTATTTGATGTTGATTTCAACTTGATATCTCCGCGTTTCTGAGAAAAAGCGTCTTGACAGAAAGTCAGATTGATAGACAGACAGACGGACAACGAAGTTATCGTGATAGTTTTCCTTTTGAGGTACGGAACCCTAAAAATAAACCAACATTTTTTTTTACAGTGACAGTACAAAGGAACACTCGTCAGGGGTCCGTTACGTGTCAGCGTGCAACTGCGGCCGCTGCAAGTGTTCCCGCGAGGACCCCTACTCAGTCCGCAAGGCCAACAGTACCTTCTACATCCTCGCGGCTGAAGAGTGCGGGGTCTGTCCCACGCTGCAGACCGTCGAGTTCTCTGTGTTCCAGCCTTCGATACCTACTTACAAGTAAGAAATTTAAATATCTTAGAAAATAAGCGAATGCATTAGCTTAGTAAAAAAGTATAAATTTAAAATAACCCCGACTCAAAAATCCCTTTAAAGAAAAGCATTCATTAAGATATCACTTTTAACAGACCTTGGGGTGTACACCTCCAAAAAGTATCTCGAAATAAAACACCACACTCAGAATAAAGACACAATTTTATTAAATTTCTACCTATATAAATACCCGTCCGTACATCTTATTAGCGCGATTCAGAACGCCATCTATCTACAAGTTGTAGAACTAAAGTTATAAAAGTATGCAATCAAAACAACGTAATTAGACACTTGGCTTATCGCGCAACAGAAGCGAACATCTCTAACCACGGCACGTCAATCTAAACCACTTTTTACTAATATCGATCATTATGCTAAGTAGGTACTATCAATCACACATGCATTTGTGACTCCTTTAACCGGTGTTAAGCTGTTTTTACAAGAATATTAATGTATTGTAATTTGTAAATGTAGGGGCTCGTGGCTACCGAGTAGAATAGCACATTACAAGGTCAGTCTAGGATGGGTGACCATTCTTAACACATTGAGACCCCTCTGTGCCTAGGACAGCACGTTAAACCGTCGGTCCCGGGTGCCATACAAACATCGGTGGCATTCTTTACAGGTAGTTGGCGCCCTAAAAAGTCCGACAACCTGGCCTAACTACAGAACTTCGATATCGCCTAGTACTTGGGTTGTGGAGGTCTGATGGCAGTCGCTTAACGTAAAATATCAAAGCTCGGCCGTATTGTAGTTAGGCTGAAAGCCGACCCCAACTTAGTTGGGACTTTGCGCGGAGGATGATGATGATTAATGTATTGTAAATAGAAGCTACCTCCAAGCTTCCTAAGGTTACATAAATCCCTTCATTGCATTTCAGAGCTGCAGCCTTAAAAGGCGCTCCTCCAGAAGAAGCATCAGAATCGACTCGTCACGACTCTCCCGTGGGGTCAGCAGGGTCGGTCGGGTCGGTAGCTTCCGAGGCAGGCGGCTGGTCAGCTCCCGATGCTCTGTCGCCTGGTTCTGTAAAAGATGAGGACGAGGACGATGATAAGTCACACACTTCAGATAAATACGTCGTGCCCGTTCGAGGAGACTCTGCTACGGGTGAGCGTGTTTAAACTTCAAATGACAGCTAACCACCATATACATAAATAATTTATAATAATAATAACTCCACACATCTCACACACGGCCGTCTGATCCCAAACTAGGCAAAGCCTGTACTATGGTAACCAGACTGCTGATAAACATACTTATATATTTCTAAATACATACATATTATAGGTAAAGGTAAGGAAACAGAACAAATGATCGTGCTCATCACACAATTATTTGTCCTGGGTGGGAATCGAACCCACGACCTCTGGCTTAGCAGTCAGGGTCACTTACCACTAGACCAACAGCTGTCATACATGTTAGTTTAATAACTTGTCAATAAATGGCATTTTCTAAAATATTTTTTAAATATTTTAGAAACTGAATCGTTTTTTTTTTCATTGTAAAATTTATTCACATAATATTCAAAATTGTCTCAATTATGATTTTTGATGAAGTATTAGAAAAATACTGCGTATGGATAAAAAACATCTTTTAGAAGAAATAGAGATTTGCAGCTTGTGGAAAAAAATCAAAAATCACCGAAGCTTAACACTAATTTATCATTGTGCAATCGAGCCATAGACCGTTGCCAATGTAGTGTGTGCTTCAAAGTTATGTTGCTATCAGACTGTACTTTATTATTTTTTTTTAATTGTGTAGAGGGCAAACGAGCAGACGGGTCACCTGATGGTAAATAACTACCGCCGCCCGGGCACCCCGGGCGGCGGTAGTCCTGTGTAACTCAAAGAGTCACAAGTGCGTTGCGCCCTTTAAGGTGGGAGTAGGGGAAGAGAAGGAGAGGAGGGGAATGGGGGAGAAGAAAGCAATAAAAAGCAATGCAAAATTGCTTCATTGCCGGTTTTCTGTGAGGCCGTGGTATCACTCCGGTCGAGCCGGCCCATACGTGCCGAAGCATGGCTCTCCCACGATAATAAATATTGGTTTGCTCCTTCTGAAGACTTATTCCAATTTCTTCTTATTATTTTCAGATAAAATAATAAGTAGGCAGCCGTCTACTACGGAATACCTCCCCGGCATGTTACACACGGCTAGTCCGGCGGGCTTGCTCCCCGCCTTCTCGTCGTGGAGTGTTGTGTGCCTGGGAGCTTCCTCGTTGTACTCCCACAGTCTGGGCTTGCCCGAGCACCTCCAGCCTGGCTTCCTGCCGCACACCAACTACCTCCTGCCGTGGGATTGTGCCGTTCGGTAAGTTTTATAACGGATGTAAGAAACGCCCTGCCGAATCTTGAAATAGTAGATTCAAATCATCATATTCTGAATGGAAAATTTTTGAAAATTTGTGCCGAAAAATTTAGTTTTTTAAATTTTACATTTTTTTGGTTAAAAGTGACAGAAAGGTGCGGCGGGGGACTTTGTTTTATAATATGTAGTGAATCAAAACACAGTAAGTCTCCATCGCGATCGGTCTTGAGCTTCGCGCTTATTTTCGCCCAACGCCTTCCGATGTTCTTCCCCTCGTCTGCTACTGTTCGTGGCCAGGTTTGCTTGCGTTTTCCTTGAGAATTCCAATCCAGTGCCTGCTTGTGTGCCGGTGTGGCTATTCCACTTGCGTTCCAACAGTTTTTCTTGGGCCAGTATATACCGAGGATTCGGCGAAAGCAGTGACTGAAGTCGGTGCGAGATGACTTTGGTGGCCTTCCATGTTTCGCATCCATAAAGCAGTACGGATTTGACGTTGGAACCGAATATTTTGAATCTTAACCCTTGAAATCGCTTTCCGTGAGTGCCAACCAGGCCGAAGTTGTGCTGCCTTCGCACAACTTCGGCTCGAGCAAAAGCAGTATGTAAAAAAAATTGAAATGCTGTTCATTGGTAAGAAGCTACTTATGAATGATTAAATTTTGATTTTATTAAATTTTAAAAGTCCGTAATAATACAAACTGAGTTTTTATAAAGAAAAGATTCTGAGAAAAAATGTTTTCTATATAATGAAATCGATTTTAATTATTTTTTTAATCGACAAGACAAGGTCTGTCAGGCCCGCTAGTGATAGACACTGTGTTCCAGTATGGAGTCGGTGAGCGCGTGGCGCGTGCAGCAGGCGAGTGCGCGCGGGCGCGGCAAGCCGCAGCTGCACCACCACCTCACTGTCAAGATATTCATCGGCTTCGAGTACGAGTGCCCTCGCGGACACAGGTCAACACTGATTACTTTTACGACTCAATAACATATTCTCTTTAAACCTCTTGACCTCTCTTTTTCACATTCTCATCACAGTATAGCAAGATAAACTTATTTAACATTGTGTTTTTTTTTTTTTTTTTATGAAAAGTCGTTTCAACTGCTGTTGTAATTTGGTTTACTTCAGAAAATAATATCATGTAAATTGATTTTGAACACGTACAAAAAAAAAAAGATATAGGTCCAAGTATTGTACCTTGAAGTACGCCTTTGTTGGTAATTGAAAAAATGTCTTTCTCCAAGTAATATTAACACTTGTAAAAACTTGCAACTTCTGAATTCACCTAAAATACTAAATGTATTATTTATGTAATAATGGTTTTGATGATCTACTAACAAATATTCGTCAAAGTGGGCTAAAAGTTCATGATTAAATCCATCAAAAGCAACAAAAAAATCAAGCATTTAGTACTGAACGAATTTAAGATTTTTTCTTATGGATGCTTGTTTCGAGATGTTCAATATTTATATCAATTAGTAATGATAACTGTTTGTTATTTAATAATAAATATTCAGGTTCATGATGTCGTCCCCGGACACAGTGGTAAACGGCGGCGGAGGTGGATGCGGGCGCGAGGCGGGGGCGGCGGGCGCTCGGCTAGCGGCCAGCGACATGCCGCTGCACGCGCCGTGCTTGTGTCGCGCGCAGCCCGCCCTCAGCGCGCAGCTCATGCGGGTGCACGTCGTCACGCCCAAGGCGCCCGTGAACGTCACACTCGACCCCAAGGTGCCACATTGCTTAACCCCGCTAAACGAGCTTTTCAATTAGACTATCTAATACTAGTTAATATATATTGTGTGTACAGGTGCAACCAGTATCGGGAGGTCCAATATTCATCCCGCAGCCGGTGGGCTCCGCGCCGATAAAGTTAATGGCGTCGGCGTACTGGGTACTGCGCCTGCCGTACATGTACAGCGACGAGCGCGGGGTTCTGCCGCGGCCCCGGCCCCCCGCCGCGCCGGGCTCGCTGCTCGCGCCCCTGTTCGGTCTACAGGACTAGACTAACGCCAAGCGTTAATAGACTACAGCTAAAGCTTATAGTCGGTTAAGCTATTTTTAAGCAAATTTTTTGAGAGTTTCCTTAAATATTGAATGAAAGGAATGGTTAGCAAGGGCATTAGAAGCAACATCTGTCAAGTTAAATGCGATAGTTGCTTATCGCAAGCGTTATACGGCATGAAAATGGGGCTAGAATTTGCGGAAATCAAATTCTTTTTCGACGTCCCACTCTTAGCACGAGAATGCTAGTACAGTAAATAACAGAATCGCAAGTTGTGCGATTACTCTATCTCGACGCTCGAGTGCGACTACCAGTTGATTTTCTACATACTTTTTTAGACATTACAGAAGCACAGAAGCCTCCTGGGGTGTTTACAGGCTCCAAGGAGGATTCTTGCTCGTTATGTGGCCATCTCTTCTGCGTTGAGACATCCTCTGTATAGAGGGCTGTCAGTTGCATTAATGGTGAATAGATGCCGATTCAGGGCCAACTGTCCTGTAATGGTTGTTGGCCCTTAAGAAAACCTGTAGCCTCGTAAGCCATTTCTGCCACGCCAATGGTAAGTTATTCGACGTTAAGTCGATTGGCACTGTCATGGCCATCGGCAACGTCTGTGACATCTTGTTCTGGGACTTACTTGTTTTGGTCAGTGGTTGCGTTTACAAATGTGTCTTTCGTTGACATGCCACATGATAGACAGACGATGATGATTGAATAATAATATGTGATTATTTTTAAAGCAAACTTTTTACAATTTGAAGTTGGAAAATATCAAATCTTTATTCGAATCCGTGAGAATGTTTAAGAATGGTTATATTATGATTTCATTATTCTATTTCGGTAAACAGCTCTTAGGTTGATTAGTGCAAGTCCTACGTCATCTAAGTAGTATCTATATTTTTTTAAAGAATACTAGCAACGTGGGTCACACATTACTGGTATTCTTGTTAACCCCTACAGCTAAATGCTTGTTTAAGGAGTGGGAGTGGGAACCCGCAACCACTTGATCGCTTACGACATTGATGTTGAAAGGATGTGGAAAATTTTTAGTTTTAGTTGATGTTATCATTTTATGTACAGGCTATATGTTATGTAACTAATGTATGTATGTAATTATCACATGTATGTTTATAGAATTACAACTGTGCACACGTCCGTGAGGTGTCTTTGGGCTTCAGCTGAAAATCAGCGCTGTGGTCACTTTTAGGGGCCATAGCATAGGCTGAGCTGTGGCCTTTTAGTCACTCATTTTATTTATGTTGTTGTTTTGGAAGTAACTCTTTTCTTTGGTTTGGTACAATTTTTTTTTTCTTACGTGATTATTTATTGTGTGTGGCTAATAAATGTATTTTTTTTCTTTCTTTCTGTTCTGTACGAACTCTTCCCCATTTGTTGTGGTTAAGTTTTACAGATCGGCTGGTGGTCGAATTTCGACCGTAATTAATTAAGTTTCAACTATTTTGTTTTACATCATTGACCAGTATAATTTTAACTGTCATCGTACTATAGACTTTCCGTACCATGAAAGGTCAACATAATTATATACTGGGCGCCTATAGCGTCCTAGAGTGGTTTTCGCATAGTTTGTATACTAATAAGATATATAAATTAAAAATTTTAACTTACTGCACTTCTCTACACACAAACTTTAAGTATTCCAAATTTCACATACAAAGTAAAGGTTATTTTTACTGTAAAAAAGAGATAAAAAAAAAGTCAAAAATAAATTTCTATAATACTAAAGTAAGACATTTTGTATCTTCTCCTTTCCGGATTTCGTTTATTTCTTTAACAGTGTTCCAATGTTACATGAACTAAATGTTTCTGTAATCTGAATTGAACTGAATATAATGTATAATTGTATTAAACAATGAAATTAAATTAGGAACATTCGTCAGTCCCTCTTCGTTCATTCCAATTGACATCGATAAGCAGTTTGTCACGCTGCTACATCCCTTACTCGTATGTAGAAAATCACCCAAAAGCCAAGCCCACCACGCCACAGTCGGCTTTTACCAACATGATTAGGACTGTGCCTTAGCAATTTGTAATATATTAATTACATTTTGTTATTCTTATGTCTGATTTTATATAACTCGGCAATTACTGTGTAATCGTTTCTATTTAAACAAATAAGATGATATTAAATAAAACTTCATGCTGTAACTGACATTTTATGTAAAAGAATATAGGATAAACAGCAATAATTGGTTGGTTCGAATCCCTATGATTTTTGTAATTATTTGAGTTTAATTTATGGCTTGTCGTGCGTTTCTGCTCTGGCGGTCAAAGAGTTAAGGGTGCATTCATATTTATTTATTGTTATGATTGTAAAAATATGCCATCATTGAATATACTGTAGCGAGTGCTCGATAATATATGTATGTAATGGTATCTTATCTTATTAAATACATGGTTAAAATATAGTGTTTTATTGCTCCGTCTTTTTTTAAACCCTATTAGTTATATAATGATTAATATAAAATTGTGGTCTAACCCGACCTTGGAACAATGGGATAACGGACTTAACTCACGACTAATTTATCGTGAAAATTACAGGTATTGATCACAATAAAAATTAAATAGACAAACTAATAAAAAAACTCCATGTCAATGTTTAATTGTAATTAACTCCTCTATGTCGAAGATCGCAGAAGACTTGTATTCCCGAAAGTTAGTAAAATTTCCAGGTGCATTACGAAAGGAAACGTAGAATTGTAGCCGTGTCGCATATAGTTTGATATATTTAAAGTGAGTGACACAAACGAGATAAATAAAGTTAATGGCAATTCTTATTCACTTGGGTAATCCCACTAATATTATAAATGTGAAAGTTTAGATGGATGGATGTTTGTTACTCTTTCACGCCAAAACTACTGAACCGATTGCGATGAAACTTAGTATGTAGAAAGCTGGAGACCTGGATTAACATATAGGCTCCTTTTTATCCCGATATTCCCACAGGCTCGGGACCTACGCGGGTGAAATCGCGGGGCGCTGCTGGTATTATAAATGTGAATGTTTAGATAGATGGATGGATGTTTGCTACTCTTTCACGCCAAAACTACTGAACCGATTGCGATGAAACTTAGTATTTAGATAGCTGGAGACCTGGATTAACATATAGGCTACTTTTTATCCCGATATTGCTAGTAGTGCCTGTAATGTAGAAAACCCTGATTCCCTAATCCTGATGTAAACAATGCAAGCGTCCTTAGCTACACGTAATTAGGCCCGTCGTAGACTTTTAATATGGCCAACGCCACATAAAAAAAATAGATATCCAGTAAAATATCATCAACTAGGTATTTAACTAACTTCGAATAGTCTTTTGCTTTAAATAGCTAGACTATTTAAAACGCATAACTCAGCAGTAGTCTCATAACACTGAGTTTACTATTTTCATGAGTTACTATAGTGGGTAAGTCGGTTCCACAAAGTACTTATTTATAGCTTAATTAGGAAGGGCAAAAGGACTTAACAAGAATACGAGCCATATTAGGTATAGGTAGCCATCTTACTGGTAATTAAACAAAAACACACTTGCCATCGATCCGAAAATCTATATTTTTAGCGAGATGAAGCTATTGTTTGTCATCTCTAGGTAATCAAGGTGCAATGATTGATATTTATAAAATTGTAATTACAAATTACATTTTTCATCAAGAATTCTACCTAAATTAAATATATATATATATATGTAGTTGTCACTAATATACATTTCAATCCTCATTGCTGCTGTAATTTTAGCTATAAATATCGTTTCATAAATATTAAACTGATTCCCATTATTTTTAAACGGACATGCGCAATTTGACTCAAAACACGTGCCTTCAGTCGCCGTCATTAGGCGCGCGCAATTCTCGTTCTAATTTCAAAAATCTTAATACTTGACTAGTGAAAAGGGTGCGATGCCACTGTGTATTGCAATAACCTTATTACTATTTAAGAAGATATTGAAGTATTCAGTTGTATTTGTAGTAAATATTTGTAATAAAAGTATTGTGTGGTAGGCGTAGCTTGTTCGGAGGTGGGGGTAGTGAGGGCTTCGTGCTTCGAGGCGCGCAGTCTGACAATCAGTCGTGTGTGCGCCGCCGCCGCGCAAATATCTTAGTCAGCCACTTTGCTTGACGTGGTACAGGAATAACTATCGAAACTTTAAAAAACTTTTTAGCGGCACAGATGCCGCTTCTACATCAGGTGAGTGTTACAATTTCTTAGTTTGTTTTTATAAGCTTTTAAAGTTCAAAATAATGTTTAGTTTTATAACTAATATAACTTTTAACAACTTGTAGAATATGTATTTTCAAGAATTTATTGTTTAACTCTACTATATTTAATTTTGAAACCTTTTATCCGCGTGTATTTTGATAAGACGTTTAGACGTGCGTCTATAGTATTTCAGTCCAATAGTTTTACAATAATAATTACGCTTGTCTCGGCTAAAGTCAATAATGTAGATATTTCCTTACTTTTGATTTCTACCTTCACGACTAAATATAAATGATAACTAAATTTAAATGATGTTGCAAATGTAGATTTGGATGTATAAAAGGGTGGTTACCCTAACGAGGTTCAAAGTTTTAAATAGATAAATGTTTGTTAACCGTACATGAAAACGAAACTAAATGAAAAACGTTCATGTCTGTCCTTCACTATCTTTCCTATAACTTTAATTCGTTTTGTAGCTTGTTAACTGTTTAGAGCTCCCAGGTCTGATGCACGTCTTTTCGAAGACTGATATATATGTTGTGTAGGACAA
Source organism: Callimorpha dominula (assembly GCA_949752705.1). NCBI lineage: Eukaryota > Metazoa > Arthropoda > Insecta > Lepidoptera > Erebidae > Callimorpha > Callimorpha dominula. The sequence goes on along the minus strand of OX457002.1, from coordinate 20,135,319 downwards.
TGGCCGCAGTGGCAGCGGCTCTAGCGAAAACCGTCGCTCTATAGCAGAGTTTCTGGGTCTAGACGCCTCGCGTCTAGGAGAACCTGCAACTTCGCCCGTCGTTCACCATCGCAACAATGTAAGTAATTTTTTTTACAACTATGCAAGGTAGTTTTCGTCGATTATTTTGAAATTAATCTTTAATTTTAATCCCTCAATTTTTGCATAGACGTTACTGGCACAGTTTAAAATTTGTTTATTTATGCAACGTACGTGATCAGCTAAGGTAAAAGTTCTGACTGATCTATTTTTAAAAATGTTTCTCTTCTATGAACTTCTTTCAATTCTATTATGCTTTATTCTATTTTCAAATGTATCGCGTAATTAATGCGTGATTTTAATAGCGATCATGGTTTTTCAAAGAAAAAATCTTGAAAACCAACTGATTTCTCAAATAACGGTTCACGGATTTACAAAAAAAGTTTTATGGAGGTAGATATAATTAAAGAACTTTTTTTTATAAACAATATTGTTGTAAGTACTTGTATTCCTTTTAAACTCGGTTCAACGGATTTACAAAAAAAAAACAAAAAAATAATTAGTGTTATGGAGGTAGATTCAAAGAACTCTTTCTTCTAAACAGTATTGTAACTAAGTACTTGTATTCCTTTCAAACTTGAATCCTTCTAGAATTTTCAAGTCCCATGTTGGGCGCCAGTTATCAGTTTTAAATCACTGTTATATTCATACAAAGCCAAATGCTTAAATCAAATTTTAAATACAAAGCACTATAGGTTTTATTGTCCGTTCATAATGTACCATACGACATCCGGTTTGATGCCAGTTAATGTTAGCCCAGATTGGTGCCAACAGTGGCTCGTATTAATGGGCGCGCGGTGCCAAATAATGCAGGCTGGATCGCTTGGTGTACTTGAATAGTAGTTCAATTTCATCCCCCTGTCTGAGACGTGTACATCTAATCCCTTTTAATACCCCCATCTGAAGGCTAAAGCACTACATAATGTCCATTATTTATATCTACCCTCAAATGTAATTTTAAACGCTGATAAAGAGCTATTCAAGTATATGAATATTCGTAATACTTCTTCCCCCTATCGATTTTGCCATGAATATTTCATTACGTGCTTGACAATTTTGAGATGGCGAAACTATTTTGATTTGGTTATTTACGGAAATAGATACGAGAGCGGGGCACAACTGTAAAAGTAATTTAGCTTTAGTGGAATCAGTTTTTTACTCAACAGCCGCAGTTGTTTAAAATATTTACGTGTTTTAATAATGCGAATATCTGTTTGCCTTACTTGCGAAGCATGTTACGTTAAAAATCGATAGATTTGATAAAAGTAAGACTAATTCCGTCGTAACTAATTAGTCTTAATTCACGTGTTCAAGCCCTTTTTCTTAAATATATATATATAATCAAAATAGGTAGTATCCGCGATTTGGACCTTGGCCTTTCTACTTGGAAATAGCTTCTTTCAAGTTCAAATCGGGCTATTTCATTTAAAACCCGCCGGTTTGAGAAAATGCCTTTGTAGGTATACGTAGGCAGTTCTCTTCGCGTTTGCTTCTAATAATACTTAAACCAAATGCGTTCATAATAAGGCTTGATAAAAAATCGGAGCACGGTTTTCCGGACGACTTTTACCTGAAAACCTTGCTACTACATTATCCCGCTGCTGGTCTCACATGAGGAATGGTGGTGAACATCTAATTAAGTACATACTTGATGTTATAATATATTCTACATAGACTAATTTGAAAGCTATGCCATACCCATTGCCCATACAAGCTGACAAAACTAGGAACTATCGAAAAGTATCAAAATGTATTATTATTAAGTCTACGTTGCTATAAAATAAGCCCTAACAAAACTTCAAGCATAACCCTCATAATTGTAACATCAGCCAACAAGTCCGATACAGTCGGTCTACAAGAATTAATATAAATAGTTTTGCCCAAGTCTCGGCGTCACAACATACTCCTTATTGCAAGTAAGTTAGCAATCGGCCTCTTGGCAATCGTCTGGCGGCGTTTCAGCGTATTGGCATGCATCTGGCAATATAATATTATTTGTGTAGGCTCTGCCAAGGCTTCGCGCGTTTAATCGGCCGCCTCCGCGTGCTCGCGACCCGGAAAACTCTTGGATACATACGCGGTTTTTCATGCTTGTTAGTTACTGTTTAGATAAGAGTATAGATAAGGTTTTGATTCTGGCGTATCTATATATGAATAGGTAAACAGACCAAGCAGTTTCAAAAGATTGGATGTATGGGGTATCGTTAGCATCCCTAATGACACTGGCTATGATTTTTATTAATTAATTGCGAGTTATTCGTTCGGCATTTCTTTTTAATTTTTTAAATTAGTAACTTGTTCTAGGAGTGACTATCGGCGCGCTTTAGTGATCAATAAAATATATTGTTTTACCTACCTGCGACGAATCTTTTGATTAGAAATGCATTACTGCGCGCGACCGATAAAACTTTTCAAAAATGCTCAATTTTGAAGGGACATTGGTCACAATTCTGTTACTTCACTCGCTAAATTAAAATTCACAAAATTTTCTTCATATAAGATGTAAACCTTGTACACTTCAAAACAAGGTCTTATTTCAAATTGAAACAAGTAGGTAACATATGTCGCTATCGAAATAAGCAATTTATTTGTCAGACTAAAGTCTGATACGCTTAAATAAACTTTAATTCCAGTGGCGAGTGCCGCTATCCGTTGAATGCCATCTCTTTTGCTCTGTGTTTTTAGTAAGCGTCTTCGTAGGTGTAGATTAAAAACACGTCATCCTTGTTTGTTTTGAACAAGTTTTTATACGGCAATCATACAGCGTTTGAATAAATGGAGACTCTTGCTGCGTGGAAATAAAGTTGAGAATACGTTGACAGGTGTTAGGGAAATTTAGCGGCGCTGAGAAATAGATGCTAGTAACAAATTGACCTTATTACGAAGAACACTAGGTTGATTTCATATGAAGAAATTAAGTCAGGTTTTAGTTTAGTCGAGTGTACAATAGAATCGGCACCATTGCCTATTAGTTTAGTCTAGACGTTTTAATACCAACGTTTTTACCATTGGCAAAACTAATTTCAAATGTTTCGTAATGTACCTACTGGTGAAAGTTGAAAACGTATTCGTGTACAAATTTTATTTTATAGCATTTGCTATTGCATTCTCATATTTATTTGTTTACAGGGCAATAAGTGCAATTGCTTTATTGCAAGTCTAAGGAAGAAAATATATAATTTTAGCTTTGTTTTAATTGGCTATAGTTGAAGACGTGAGAACAGAAATTACTTAATTAATCGTCGTACCAATTTTATTTAAAAAAATTAATACCATGTTGAAAACTTTATAGTTGATAATTATAATTTTTTAAGCACTTAAAACTCCCTTGACATGTCTGCTCACGGATCCAGTCCCTTCGTCAATGTGGTAGCACCTTAGGATCACGGTTTGGATGATCGGTTAGATCGCTGCGTCGCGAAGCAGTTTGTTATAGACAAGTCTGGGTGTGTTTAGTACCAGTTACTTGTAAAATTAATATCCACTGCTATCCTCGCTGACAATTAATTAAATCGGAAATTGAGTAAACCGGTCATGCATGTATTTCACGATGTCGAAATAAGTTAATTTAGAAAATCTCGCTTCTAAATCTTGACCACTTGGGCCCGCAGTCTGGTCTCGCCTTAAATAGAAGAAATATTGTTAGGAATTCATTGAAAAAGGATTAAAACTTGCGATTCGCAATATTCTAAATCTAGTCTTATACACTACTTGAATGTCTCCCCCCTACCCCCTCCTTATGTGATGAGCGGCTAACTTGGCCGTATCGGAAACCTCCAGTAACATATGCGAAGCTCTTCTCGTCCTCCAGTCGGCGGCTAATGTATCTAACACTTGCGCTAAGAGTGCAGCTGTTCGTTTTTGACCAAAATGATCTATCACTACCTAGGTTTACTGCGTCAATTATCTTGCGCGATATTTATTTATGGGTTTTATATCCAGGAGTGTGGAGGCGACAATGAATGGCGTTGGGAGGAGCCGGGCAGTCCAGAAGCGGCGCAGACGCCGCGTGGACTGGTGCCTTCTACCTGCTTCCCACCCAGGCATCCGAACACCTTCACCAGTTTTAGGCAAGTCGATATTTTTTTATTAATGAATATATGGTTTACCAGCTAGGATGTTGTCCCAACTCTAGACATTTTCTTTGATTTTATTTTTTGCCTACGCTGAATATTGCGATTTTAATTAAATGTAAATAAGGGAAATGCGACATTCTCAGATTTTGTTGAATACTTCAAAAATATAGTAAAATTGATTATGAAGACTTCCTTTAAAATAATACTTCATTTTATTATAAACCGCTTCTATACAAATAATCAGTTAGGATCTGGAGGTTTCTCGAAGCCATAAATCTGAGCAATGTACTATAAAGAGTGCGCTACAAAAGACCAGAAATGGTCGAGGTAGCATTTGGCACTTGAAATAATAATAAAATAAATGTTTATGCAGTTAAACGTAACAAATTTTCATCGGATATTCCATATTTGCTGATAGCGCTCCTCACCTAATAAGAACGGCAACTCTTAAATAGTCCGATACCGACAGTCCGACGCTTGAATGTTCCATAGTCACTTCGTTTTGTGATGAGGGTTTCTGGGTGCTTCAAAGCAAAAACATTCAAAATTTCGTACTGTACGTATGTTACGAGCCATCTAGAATACGCAGATATGGAGTCCACGGTATAGCCCACACATAAATCGTATTGAGGGTGTCCAAAGGCGATTCATTAGGTTCCCATGCTTTCGCCTTCATATACCATACCAGTCTGAAAGGTATTTAGATCTTTGTAGAAAATTACACTGTCAACTTTTAACTTATCGCCGGCGACTTGCAGATTGCACATTCTTTTCTAAAATCTTGTCTAATGAAGTGGATTGCCCTGAGCTCCTACACAAACTGAGTTTGATGTTCCGACAAAAAGCATGAGGTTCAATCCACCTATTTTTGTACATTTAGCGGATTCGAATTTGAGAATGAATAAATTTATAGTGCGAGCAAGTAAATACTTTTCGATGTATGGATCGAACTTTTGTTCGATCCATACAGTGAATGGCAAACTTTAGGCAAACAATGTCGGGAGGCTAACGAATCTCATTTTTTTTTCAAACGGGTAATGTATTTTTATTTCCCTATTTTCTGCACATCTCTTTCACGTTTGTAAAAGTATAGTTTCGTGTTAGTTATTAGTGTTCCAAAACCTCTGTTAATTTATAATGCTGCAATTCGTGAAAACCTGTAATCGGCTAATTTATAATGCTGCAATTCGTGAAAACCTGTAATCGGCTAATTTATAATGCTGCAATTCGTGAAAACCTGTAATCGGCTAATTTATAATGCTGCAATTCGTGAAAACCTGTAATCGGCTAATTTATAATGCTGCAATTCGTGAAAACCTGTAATCGGCTAATTTATAATGCTGCAATTCGTGAAAACCTGTAATCGGCTAATTTATAATGCTGCAATTCGTGAAAACCTGTAATCGGCTAATTTATAATGCTGCAATTCGTGAAAACCTGTAATCGGCTAATTTATAATGCTGCAATTCGTGAAAACCTGTAATCGGCTAATTTATAATGCTGCAATTCGTGAAAACCTGTAATCGGCTAATTTATAATGCTGCAATTCGTGAAAACCTGTAATCGGCTTAATGTTGTACGAGTATATGACATGCCCACTGTTATTTTTGTAGCTGTTGGTTTTCCTAACTTTAATAAACAAATAAATCTATACTTATAATAAATCTGTAGCGGGATGAATTCTGTACATTGAATATATTTAAAAAAAAACGACTGAGGGGTATTAAGATATCGATACTGATGCCGAATATGCGATTCAAACAATTTTTGTCTGTCTGTCTGTCTGTTTGTATGTTCACGATAAACTCAGAAGTTACAGAAGGGATATGCTTGAAACTTAGTATAATAGTTGGAGTGCCTGCGCAGGTTATCGTGAATGTATATTTTCAATCGTAGGATATCTTCGTGCTTTTCTGTGGTGATTGCTGAAGCAGCAGGATTTTTTTTTTCTTTGTTTGGTGATCCCAGAGTAATCGATAGCTGGTTCTTGACTATGCCAACGAGATATTTTGCCTCTCGCAGCCATTAAATTCATAAATATGTTTCAGAGCATTAATAATAGTAACAACTTCACACACCTCATACACGGCCGTCTGATCCTAAACTAGGCAGAGCCTGTACTATGGTAACCAGACTGCTGATAAATATACTTATATATTTCTAAATACATACATATTATAAATAAATTATTTAAATTTATAGACAAATTATTCTGTCTAGGTGTACCTAGACAGAGAATAATTTGTCCTGGGTGGAAATCGAACACACGACCTCTGGCTCAGCAGTCAGGGTCTCTAACCACTAGACCATCAGGCCAGTCCAGTAAATATACGTATATTTATAAATAGTTATAGAAATAGAAGATCCAAACTTTTAAACTTTTGCGTTCCATAATAATATAATTATGTTGACGGGAATTCACGCGATCACGTATTTAAAAATTATTACAGTACCTACAGGCCTGTGATCACGGCCACGACCACGGCAAAGCAAAAGTTTTAAATACGTGATCGCGTTGATTCCCGTCAACATTATATTAGAATAGAATAGAATTTTTATATAGAGCATATAATATATGACTTACAAAAAAAAAATTGTTAGTTTAACTTAACACTTTGTTAGTATTACAGTATTTTACTATATTAAATGCATGGCAGACACTATCGCCAAAAAAATTACAACTAAGCTGAAATATTGACATGTAACCGGTGAAGTTTTTTTTACACTTTCAGACCATTTATTTTCCGTTCGGTTACAGTAGTGTGAAATCTTGTTACACCGTGACTAAACAAAGCTCAGAAGCAAACACTGACTACAGAAAGTCTCCCAATTGGTCGGACGAATCGAAATGTTAGGTCGTCAGTTGTTTCATGACTATTTTCTGCGAGGAGAACATCTCGCGCAAGGAGGAGGTGACGGTGTGGATTCGGTAGAAAAACTTCCAGGGGGGACCTTTTCACTCGCGCTCTCGTGCGTACGCTAAGAGTGGCCGTGGGTGTATGAGACGAGTTTTGTTCTTCACCCGAAGCAGTCTCCCGTCAAGAGGTGTCTGGACATCGCCCAGTTGTCCGCTAGCCAGCGCTGGGTGGATCATTGGAGGCAAAACGTCGCCGTACCGACGGTCAACTCATAAACGGTGCTGTGAGGCACACCGTGTGGTTTTAGTTGGTTTAAGCCTGATATACGGCCTCACCAATAGCCCGGTGAGGTGAGCTTCCACACGAAAAACAAATGAGTTATGTTACCATTGCCAAATTATGTCGTTATTTCACTTGTAAGCAACCAAAACAACCTTTTTTGTACGCTCCAGGTTGTTTCACCGCCAATACAGTATAAAAAATCCTGTCTGGAGAAAGAGGTACTATGCAATAAGCGACAAATTGCTGTTTTCCGAAAAAAACGCGAACGAAGTAACGGTCACAGCTAGTAAATAATATTTTTCTTGAATCTTTTAATCTTTAACCTATCGAACTCTATACCTACCGAATGATATCTATATACACATACCTTTGCCCATCTTACTTTTAATGACTTATAAAACACCTGCTTACAGTTAAGATCTCAACTCCATTAAACTCTTACTTCAACATTAAATTTTAAACAACATTCGTGCCTTGAAAGCGTAATTTTTCTTCTCGTCGCATCATTACTTCTAATTATAAAGTTGTGCGTATATTACCAAGCCAGGAACAATAGTGCTTCATATATTTAATGTCGCTATAAGTAGTGGTCCGTGTATTCTAATGTAGTAACATTAGCAATTAGCACTAGGTACCCATGTCTCGTTGCAGTGAGAGCGCGCAGCCGGGCGCTCTTTGGGCCGAAGAGTCTACCTCTGGCCGGGGGATTACGGACCTTGTTGCTTCTCTAGTAAGTACTTTAATCGTTTGTATTTCTTTATAATTATATTTGTAAGTGATTGTAGTTGTCTAAAGTTTCTTGTACAGAGTTTGGACGATACTTCTATTAAATAGAAAAGATGGGAACAGTCAGATCGTCGCGTCGCGTCGTTTTAGTTTGCGCTAATTTTTGTGCCATAGTAAGGTCAAATTGATTTTATTTAGTCTGGTGATTAATAGAAGCAAGTTAGGAAATGACAGATTAGGACAGGTGGCAATATGCTTGCCGCTATTTTTAAGGCATAAATCCACCAAGAGTAAAACTGTAAAACATGCAGATAATAGAAAAAAATGTTATTTTAATTAACTACAAAATCACGTTATAAATTCGTCTTCCACGATTTCTTTATTTACACTTTATTACGATACGAAATTGCTCAATAGATAATAAAATTGTTCAGAAAAGTAATAATCCCGTTAATTAAGAGATATAAACTTGTTTTGAATATTCATTACGTTTCTGCCAAATCTTCTTCACCAAAATAAGAGCTTGGTAATAAAACCCGCCGACATGTAGTCGGTACGCGGTGTCACCGGGTATTACAGCGAGCGTGTGCTTCAGAAGGCCCTGGCGATGCCGTCGAGCTCGGTGGCGGCGCGGGCCGGCCGCGACGACACGCTCTGGCACGGTGAACGCCGCCCGCCTTCTGACCGCGCTTCGCTCATGCCCAGGAGAGCTTCCTTTTGTAAGTTATCTTTTTCTCATTTTTCATTATGGGTCCATCAATAGGAACAAGGGTTTTGGTTTCCATTAACTTTGTCCCTTCGACAGTCTGATATTTAGTAATATTGCAGTTTTAGGTTTAGGTACATAAATGTATTTAAAGTTAATTCATAAGAACGATATAAAAACGCAAGTTATTTTCGATCTTACGGATAAGGAGCCAAGAACATACGATAAAAAAAAATCCAGCCAATCTAACTTTAATGATGTAGGTTTGATTATTGAAAGAACTTGGAAATACCTTTGACCTTAGGATTGCGCAATATGGCTAGGTGTTTCTCATAGCGAGTGATTGTAATTCAAGTGTTCGTTTTGGGCCTATTTCAAGACCGATCTTTACCACCCCTAGATCATATTTGAGTAAATTCAAAATCGTTTCTAAACAATAATTCCTTCTGTATTAAATCCAGGTGGGGTAGTATCAAGTGGTCGTAATGGGGGCGAGGTTCTGCGCTGGGGAGGCAAGTTACCGCCACGATGTTCCGACCCGAGCGGAGGCTTCTCCGCAAAGGTGTTCCTGGGGGGGTTGCCCTGGGACATCACGGAGCATGCACTTATGCACACTCTCAAACATTTTCAGCCAGTTCGGTGAGTAATTTTCCCAAGATCACTAAACTTGTGTACTTAGTCTAGGTTTGTGAAATTTATTAAATAAAGGGCTGCTCTTGAGGAAGACGTGGAAGTTTTGATGGTCGAGTAAAATTAGTCCGAAAAAGATCAGTTTTTAAAATGTCAATTTCTTCATTAGTTATATTGCTGAGTTTGTAAAATATATTAAAATCAAAGATCCGCTTTGACCAAGCCGTTTGCCTAAAAGTAGCCAAGTAGTTCTAGCAAAGTGGCATGGTCTAAATATCTTCCTTAGTATCTATACCGCCTGGTCACGTAATTTAAATACAAATGTCATTTTTATATTGTGTAAAAAAATTATAGTTCAGGCAATAAAATTTATTACCATTCAAATTACCATCTACGTCATATCATATTAAATCTTATTTTAAAAATTGTCCTGCGAAAAATGGTAAGTCTAATATTCTAGTGAAATGAATAAGTCAATTTGTGTTCGGCCAGTGTGGAGTGGCCGGGGCGGGAGTGCGCGGCGGGCGGGGGCGGGGGCGGGGCGCCGCGCGGCTACGCGTACGTGACGTTCGAGAGCGAGCGCCGCGTGCGCGCGCTGCTGGCCGCCTCGCGCCGCGACGGCAACGACTGGTTCTACCGGGTCGGCTCGCGCAAGATGCGTAGCAAGGAAGTACGTACATCCTTTCGTAACCTCGCATTACTTTGAAAATATACCTAATACTAGTCTATACATTTACTTTGTAGTCTTAAATCAAATTAGGCATTCAAATTGTTTTTCTTTAAAATTATGATTGCAGAAGATTCATTTCCTACAGTACTAATAATTTTGATAACATTTAAATGTACAGAAGTAACTACGTTAGGGCGTAAAAAAACATAAAAAATAAAAAATGGTTGTCTGTAAAGTCGGTTTACTGACGATAGTTGAACGTGACAACGTCATAAGGTAACTCCTCAGAGCGAGGTAACGCCGCATGACTCATGTTTTTTCGTGCGTGCAGCCGGCTCCATCGAATTATAAGACATTGTCACGTCAAAACCATCTACGCCAAATCCTTGGTCACACAATGTTGTCAGGAAGAAATCTTTTTAATTTATAGTAGTAGTAATAGTAAGGTGATGTATGCGTGCAGGTACAAGTGATACCGTGGGCGCTGTCGGACTCCAACTGGGTGGTGGGCGGGTCGGTGCGCCTGGAGCCGTCGCGCACGGTGTTCGTGGGCGCGCTGCACGGCATGCTCAGCGCCTCTGCACTCGCCACCATCATGAACGATCTATTCTCTGGGGTCGTGTATGCCGGTCAGACATCCTATGTTACTACTTAGTCTCTAAATGTCCACAAATTGCAATATCGTTTATTAAAAAGTTGTGTAGAGGCATAATGGTCATGTATATCTAACAAAGTCCTGGCGAACCGCGGCCGAATGGTTGATGAAGGAAGGTTGCATACTGATATACTACCGCGCGAGGAATTTCATTACGTGATACAGAATCTGTAATTCGGACGCAGACGCAGTTCAGATCCTCTTTGCTAGATGGCGCTGAATGCGTTTTATGTGGACGTCACCAAAGTTTGATAGTACTAAAATTGAAAACCATGCTTTTATGAATATTGACCAATGGGTTCAATAGAAATAATTTAAATGAACTGCAAGTTTAAGGTGAATAGTCAATCCAATTCTAAAAGCTATTTATTTAAATGTTCATTTATAGGTATCGACACGGATAAGTACAAATACCCAATTGGTTCGGGCCGAGTAACATTCAACAACGTGCGCTCGTACGTGCGTGCTATCTCTGCCGCCTATGTTGAAATACACACTGACAAATTCACGAAAAAGGTAAATATTTATGGATCTTCAAATTAGATTGTAACTGTAACGTTACTTGTTTGCGAAACAACTGGTTATCCATAGTTCACACTAGTTTAGGAATCGAGGTTTCCCACTTAAGTTTCAACATTCATTCTCACAAATTCTTAAGTCCAAAGTCGCAAAATGTCCAGTATATAGAAACCTGTAATTTGCTTTAAAATGTTTTCGTAATTGTGTATTCATGGTGTTTAAACTAATACTTCAAATTTTTTCTTGTTTTATAGGTGCAAGTGAATCCATACTTGGAGGATTCAATGTGTTCAGTGTGTAACCTGCAGCAAGGACCTTATTTCTGCCGTGAGCCAACGTGTTTTGGGTATGAAAACTGTAATATGATAAATACACTGCATTAGGCAAAATTGCATAGCTTGCCTTATCTTAACTTATTAGTAACATTTTTTTCGTATAGAATGTCTGCAGAAAATGTCTATTTATATTTAAGGTATTGGTTTTGCGCAATAAAATCGAATGATACGTGACGGTCATTCACATTTTTGATTTTTCATAATTTCTCAATGTTTTACGCGGCACATTCAAATCTTATCCAGCGGCAGAAGTTAGGGGGTACTTCAAATTCAAATTCAAAATCATTTATTCAATTAAGACACTAAGTGACATTTATGAACGTTAAATTGAAGCTAGAGTTAAAACAAACAGACGCCACAGCATATACTGGATTGTCAAGGTAAATTAGGTGAAAAACACCAAAATCTACTGCCTGTCTGTGTCGATCTATAACTTCCAGTTTCCAAAATGCGTAGGGCCTTATGAGAAGAATACTGGCAAAGAAACTCATGGCCACTCTTTTTAAAAGTCAGATCTTCAGGTACAATAGTGTTAGTGTTACACGAGAGGTAAACAGGATGCAAGCTGATGCCACCTGAATTTCATTTTATTGAAATGCTCCAAAAGCTAACGTACTAAAAAATATAAATCACTCGGTGATACCGTTGAAGGTTTGAACCTATTAAACATAGAAATCATTCAAGGTGCACATCTACCTTCATTCAGTTGCAAAATCTACTGTTAAAAATAATTCGTGACTGGATTAAGAGGCTAGAGTTGCAGTTGATCGAACCAAAATAATAGTATAGGCTAAAGCATCGCTGACTAGGCCGACCAGTCACCCCAAGCAGCACCCGTTCACGAGTATGACGCATGGACCAGCCATCATCTCCTTCGCCATATCAGAGGGAAAGAAATGACCCCGCCCCATGACGACGCCGCAAGCAATGACATTTTAGTGAGCATGACGAACCATAGTCGAGATACTGATAAAAATCACTAATAGTCAAATTACCATACTTCTTTATCAATTATGAATTTAGTGCCCTCGTTAATTCAAGAACTAGAATAACCGAAATGCTAAACGTATTTTGCAGCTACTTCTGTCGCTCATGCTGGTCGTGGCAGCACGGCGCGGCGGGGGCGGGGGCGGGGGCCGCGGGCGGCGCGACGCACGTGCCGCTGACGCGCAACTCGGCGCGACACGAGCCGCCGCACGCCGACGCGCCCGGCCATCACGCCAATATCTTCAACGGGATGTTCCCGCAGCCTAATGATGGTACTTTCCTTTTATGTCTACATCGTGTAACAAACCTCTATGCCTTTTACTTCAAATTGAAAGCAAATTGATAGTTAGATTGTAAACGAGACCGTTGTAATCAATAACTTTATCTATAACGTGATCGATATATTCCTATTTTTACTTTCACAATTATTGATTTTTGATCATCAAATTCAGAGCATACAGATAATTCCGAATCTGGTTCATGAAGTTAATTTCCCGCATTTTGTAAATCAAAGTAATCCTGTTGAAAATTTTCGCAGGTACCCCATCTCCCGCAACGAGTGGTACAAGCGCAACGAGCGGCAGCTCCGACACGTGCGACGTGCCCGATACCAGCCAGACAACGTGGTTACACTAGTGCCTAGTACTACACATGGTCACACTAAGTCTAACCGCTTAAGCTGTGTGAGAGAGCGTAAGCTGCCAAGTCTACAGTGACCAGTAATTCTAGCCAGACCAGCTTGGCTAGACTAGTACCCAGCACTGCTGACTCCGTTGTCTATCCGCTATTAAGTTCGGCGCTTCGCCAACATGCTTCCATCGACAATGTATAATCGAGACCGTGTGAGTTACTTTTAGAAAGTTCTTACTAAATTTCATAACAAATGTTAAACGTAAAATACTAATAAAACTATAAAATTTTTGGACATGTTATCAATGTAACAATACTAACTTTTATCGAAAACTATTTTATACGTAAAATTCAAATATTTATAAATTCATACTATATTTGATTATCTCGATGTCAATATGCTCACATGGTCAATTAAATTGATCGTTTGATCGAAGTTGATTTTTTCTTTTGTATAATTAAGTTGGAAAGAAATATGAATTTGTTTAGACTTAAGATCATTTAATACGAAACTTGTTTGTTAATAAAAATCTTGTAAAAAAACTTTGGTTTTAAGGCTGTTGGAAATTTTAAATTATTTCTTTAATCGTAACCAAATTCTATGCAATAGAAAATGGAAATATTTATGACAATCATTTTTATTAATATTAGAAGTTATTTTTTTTTTTAGTACAGAAGTATTGTTCAATCACGGCCATCAAATATTCGATATTATAATACGCTATTGGCGTAGGGATGTTCCTTAGACAGTTTTACATATGTGCCTATTAGATTTAGGTGATTTTAATCGATTTTAATGTGCCTCTTGTACTTGCCCCTAGGCTTGTGCGTTATCGTTTTAACATTTTAAACGGCTTTTAAAATGTATAATTGTGATTTTAATATTTTAATGTTCATCCAAGTTATGAAATGTTGATTTTATGACAAATAGCTTGTTTGATTTTTAAGTATACAAATATACTGTTATTGCAAAGTTGTTCTTTTTTTTCATCTCTCATTCAGAGCTGCTGATCAAAGTGGTGGTAGCGCGTAATATTTATAAAATTAAATTACAAAAGTCCCGATTCGCAAAGTTTGGTAATAGAACTATTACCTGTGGGTTTATGTTCAAAATGTCTCATTCCAGTGTCTTTAACGATTTCAAAATGTCCACTTCCCGAAATTTCTGATTTCCAAGTTGTCCTATTCCCGAGATTTGACGAGATTAACTAAGTATAGGAATTTGGCGGAATCAGTTTTTAGCGAATTTCTCCACAATGGCTGCATGCACAATTTTTTTTTACCAAACACAATTACACGACGTCATGCACTAAATATCTGCATAATTAAAATATTTAAATTCAACATTCCGCTGCGCGAACGCACACATGCTTTGTTTGTTCAATGTACCTCACGAATTTATCAATTAAATAATAAAATTCAGCAACTTTTGATAAAAAGATATTTTATAAAATATGTACACCCGCCGTTCTAACGGTTAGGACTGCGGGTGTACATTTTATTTTCGTTTAGATGCTTATTTCACTATTTTTTTTTGTTATAATGTGTACCTGCTGTATACCTGTATATAAAAATATAAAATAGGCAAAATGTTGATAAATAAGACTCCAAAACGCCAAGACAACTGCATATCTCGTGTATCGCTTCTACTTACTTCATTCATTAAGACCTAACTTACGGATCTCTAATCAAAAACAATGTCAAAAACTTAAACAAATCAAAGAACCCTCCCCTGGTTGCTCTCGGCACAAAGGTTTCCTGCGTTCCCGCGCTGAAATGCATTGGCCAACCTTTGTATCAGGAACGACGCGGAGCGGGAGTTAACTCACATCGTTCAGCCTGCACCCTAACTCATGAACAAAGTTCTTAGCATCTATACCCCAACTGCCCATGGTCACCAATGCAATGGGCACGAAATGATACAACGGCACCAAGGAAGCGTACTTTCGCCTCGTCTTTGAAGAGGGGTCGTCCGCAGCGGCTGACGACAAGCGGAGGGTGCGACTCAAGTGGCTGGCAGTAACAGTGCTGACGCATGTGGCATCCCAAATAAGGCACTTGTCATTATTCTACGGCACAAGCCTCCGGCTCCGGCCTTTTCACGTCAGATCTGCTCAAACCTGGAGGCTGGCTCTTTTTTTAAACCTCATCTTGTTCTAATTTTAAATACAGCTAATACTACTACTTTCTTTCTTTTTATTTTACCTTTTTTACATTTTATTTGAACTTACCACCACGTAAGTTTAAAAAAATCGACTTCAATAAATTTGGTATCTTTCAAACTACTCAACCGATTATGATGAAACTTGCGCTGACTACTAGATTGAAAAAATTCAAATCCAACAACGATAATGGAATCGGTTTAGTAATTTTCGAGATATTTGGGGACAAACATAGGTACATATAAAACACTTGCAAGATTTTGCGAACTTGCTTATCTCTAGTAGATTAACATAATTCTAATATTTTTTTTCAATTTCAAAAATATTACATAGTTAACACTCAGTTCACACCTTCTTTTCTTAAAATCGGTTAACAACGCTTTGCTACAATTTTTATTAAGAAACTGCATTATTAGCATGTTCCTCATAATAAATTGTCTTTTGTCATGGAAATATTAAGCTATATTACTTGATAAGTACTTCTTTCTTTGAAATAAGCATGGTCCTAGAACTTCTACGCTAGAAGTGATCCTTATTACTAAATGACAACTGTTGTATCTGTCTGTGTGGTCCCACTTTTTTTCTCAATATCAAAGAATGAGCCTCACCTGAGCAAAATAACCGACCGCACGATAAACAAAAAAAAAGTGTTGGGGGGGGGGAGGAGATAAAATGCAGCCGAGCATAAGACGGGGGTGGGGAGACAAATTGCGTCCAAGAGAAGCCAAGGCGGGTCAGCTTGTCTCTGAGATACGCCGTTGTCTTGACATTTTGTAGTCTTATTTATCAACATTTTGCCTATTTTATATTTTTATACACAGGTATACAGCAGGCACACATAATAACAAAATAGAAATAGTGAAATAAGCATCTCTTAAACGAAAAAAAAAATGTACACCCGCTGTTCTAACGTTAGAATGGCGGGTGTACATATTTTATTATATATCTTTTTATCAAAAGAAGTACACTGAATTTCATTCAAAGTACACTGAGGTATACATCAGGTACACATAATAACAAAAATATAGTAAAATAAGCATCTTCTAAACGAAAAAAAAATGTACACCCGCAGTCCTAACCGTTAGAATGGAGGGTGTGCATATTTTATTTTATATCTTATCTTTTTATCAAAAGAAGTATACTGAATTTCATTAAAGACACATTTTCTACATTTTATCAACAAGATGCTGTTTTGTACACATACAAACGACAGCGCTTGCTCTTCAACCACTGTCGCTTGTGTATTTGTTAATCTTTTATATGCATCTATAAGTTTACACCCTTTTGTGAAATAACAGTGGAACACGATAGTTAGATAGGTAATTAATATTTAGAGTGCAAATAAGAAGTGCTCATGTTGCAGAATGTTGCTCCATAAAATCCAAAAACTATGCAATAGCCAATCTAGACGGCAATGTGTGCTTAGTGTGTTGCTCGGTAAATAAAATACAGGAACTTATGTACATGTATCTTTTTATTATAATTAGAGAATTCTATTAGGGTCAACTTGCAAATCTTATCAAAATCGACAGGTAAGTATATCCGTAATATTACAGTACGATTAATCGAAGCTCATGCTCATATCAGAGTTGTTTGTGACATCAGCACCAGGTGTACCTGGAGCGGCGATTGCTGGTATACTAAGATTTATAGTTGGAAACGGAAATTGAGGAATCTCTTCATCTGCAACATATATAAAATGTATTTGAGCATAATGAAATGTCGAAGTGCACGCAGCAAAGTTTACGTGCAAATATCACCTTTAGGTGCAGAAGGTCCAAATTGCAGAATGTCCAGGTCCGAAATGACCAAGCTGCAAAATGGTAATAATAGGACCTTCTGCATTTAAAGGAAATATATCTTGTGCTACTGAAACAAAGTACACACAAACGAAGTCACGGGCGTTTTACCTTTAGGGGGTACTTTTAGGGGTTTTAACACAAAAATCCTTAAGTGAGTAAGCAATAGCTTTAAATAGTGCCTGATGATGTCTCTATTATTATCTATCTATATCTATTGCCTCAACGACTAACGAGCTGACCTGTAAGCGCGGCGTCTAGCCTGTCGACGATGGTGTCTAGCAGGGCGATCGCCACCACATCGTCAGGGTCCTTGGCGAGCGCGGCGTGCAGCACGTCGGCAGCGTCCCGCTCGCGCGCCAGCAGCGCCAGGCACAGCCCCATCGCCGCCAGCGTGGCCGGGCGCGCCGGGCGCAGCGCCAGCGCGCGTGAATGCCAGCGCAGCGCCTCCGCCGGCCGGCCCAGCGCGCGCGACACGTGGCCCAGTGCGTCCAGGGTGGCCGCCCAGCGAACATCTACCTGCACACAACAAAAAACGAGAAGACTCGTGGAATGCATCGAAATAAAACATTTTTACTATTTTAAAAAGTTATCTTTACATCTTCAAATTACGTAGAAGAAACACGTGTTGAAGTATCACTTCGTACCAGTGGAAAATTAGGCATTACGCATTACATAAGCTTATAAGTTACATATTTGAAAACTGAATCTTTATGCGTTACTTCTTGTTTATAAGGTTTAGTAGCAGCATCGAGCGCGTGCAGCCACAGGTTGCGGGCGGCGAACAGGTCCCCGTCGGCGAAAGCCGCGGCCCCGGCCTCGTGGGCCACGTGCGGGTCGCGGACCAGGGACAATACACGACCCCACTTTGCTTTTTCGACACATTCTGTTTCTTCTACCACCTATAGAAAATTTAAACTTTTATTAATTATATCAATTTATATAAAGAGCTCATGAAGTAACCGGAAACTTATTTTTTTTTTTGTTAGTTACAATATACCAAATCTATATGAATAGAATATATAAAAATGTCCATGTATCAAACTGTTGGACATTTTGAGACTAGGACATTTTTAGAGTTCAGTCATACAAGCAAATAAGCCTAAAGCTAATAATTTCGAAACTACACTCGTGTCATACAAACCGAATGCAACGTCTGTAGAATATTTCGAGGACACAAGGTATCAGTCCTCTTTGGCGTAAATAAATAGTTTTATTCATATTGTTGACAATTCAAGTATTGCAGTTTAATTAACAATATACTAAATCTCTTAACGTCTGATAACAATATCGATATAGTTATAGTTATGTAAAAAAGTAGGTATTTTTGCAGAAGCGTAAATTGGCAGGCGGGCGCCATCTATTACCGAGTAGCGATACTAAATTGTGACGCAGGGCGCCATCTTTTAACAATTAACTTCTAACTAATAGAATGTTCTACTGAGTTCTAGAAGTTCTAAAAGCGGTCAAGTCTGATAGATAGTACGAGATGTTTCCGGAAAGTTTTTAAGAGACGTTTTTCTAACTGTATAAGGAAGTTGGTGGCGGTGTGGATTCAGTTCTAGTTAAGCAATACTACGACTGACTAAGAGTTAGCAAGTGAGAAGAATAGCGAGTAGTACAAGTGAATAATAATGAGAATTACTGTGACTGTGATTGTGTTGTAACTTGTAACTGTCATTGCTAATTATTTAATTAATTGTGTCTATTTCGTTATAAATTGGTGGATATTCTAACCGAACTCCGGCTCATAACAGCATGTCCGTTCTAATGCATGGTCTGTGTAGGTGGTGTATAAAACTTTGAGGTAAAATATTTGTTTAGCACACCTCTGCATAACCCTTTGGTGTAGTGTGTAGTGGAGTATGTGATAATAAATATAATAATATGATACCTTGGCACTATTGTGTAATGCAGCAGCTCTAGTGAAGAATTTCTCGCACATTACAAAGTTATTGAGTAGGGAACACTCCACTCCAACATAGAGCGGGGGTAAATGACACCCGGCCATTAGTTGACTGGCCTGGAACAAAGTACTATGGGTATTATCAAGCAATTGCTAAGAAAACTGTAAAAACAAAATAGGCCATCTGACTGGTTTTAGGCTATAAAAAAGTTTTTTACCTACTTTAAACAAGGTAGCACACACTTTAACAGCGTTCGATACAAAATTAAGCCTATTAGTCTCACATGAGAGATCTAAAAGTGAATCATTAAGAAATAGAACTATCCTGACTTTGTACACAGTCGTTGGTAAATAGAATGTTTATACATAATTATTTGTTAAATGCAACTTTTACACTAGTAAAATATCTGTCGGTTCCGAGAGACTAAAGAAACATGCAAGTATACCCAGACTCAGAACAACAGTCAGTAAATATAAACGAAAATATAAAAAAACATTTTTATAAAACTTATTAATATACGTACTTTGAAGTAGGCAGCCATTGCCTGGTCGTGCTCATTATCAGCGGCGAAACTGTGCCCATAAGCAAGCCACACACACCCCGCGCTCGGCTCTAAGCTTTTTGCTTTGCTTAAATAACGACGCGCCAACTCACTTTTACCTAAAAAATATTAACTATCTATACAAAAGCTAACTGTAAATAGAGTTCTGAGTATAGTATTTGAACTATATAAGTTTAACGTTTTTTATACGCTTTAACGCAGAAAGTTATTTCAGGGAAAACATAATTAATGGATTTTTCGGGAAAGCCAAGAACAATTTGAAATAATAAACTTAGGACCATGGTACTAAAATTGTTCCTTGAGGCACTCCCTCTGGAATTAATTGGATAGTTGAAACGGAATTATGATTACTGGTTACTAGAATGTTTATCATAATGTGCATCGAATATTAATATATCTAAATCAGATTTACAACCTTAAATGTCTTCTAAATCCAATAAATAATAAGTATCAATGAATCAAAAGCCTATTAAAAGATTGTGATATATATAGACAGCTTACCGATTAGATAATAATAACATCCAACAGCATACCAAGACGTCCACGCATTAGGGTAAATGTCCACTAGTTCGTGTGACAGGGCGAAGAGCTGAGAACTTTTTTTAAGCTCTACTAGACAAGCAGCCCGTACGTCAACGCAACACCAAGGGTCAACGGCATCAAGCGCTTTAAGCGCATCATTCCAGCGACAAGCTGCTGCTAGGCGACGCGCTGTGCTCTGTGCGGCTTCAAGCATTCGAGATCCAACAGCTTCTGCTTCTACAGTTATCTAGAAGATCAGAAGGATAAACCAATAAAGTAGTCACCTACAGCAAAAAAATTGAGAGGAGAGTAGACATGTTTTAAAAAGTAGGTTGATCATAAGCTAAAAATGTCAACCAAGAGTAAAGAAGAAAAGTGTTGATCTCGAAAAGAACTAAATAGAGCCTTCGGGAATACACATATCCCTGAAGGCATAGGCAGAGGTATATTTTACGCATGTTTTGCCAGATATATTTTAGCCTCCGACCCAAGAATCTAACTAAGGATCATCATTTCACGTCACCATTGCATCGGGACAAGGAAAGATGTACGTCGGGACTGATGAGTTCATTTCAATTTATTTCACATACTGGACAGTCTGTATCGGGTGGTGGTAGTAAAACCGGTGCAGGCGAATACCGGTTGAGTCGTTCGCGGTACGCGGCTCGCAGCAAGGCGCCTTCTGCAGCGCTTAGTTGACTGGTTATTGGTAGAGATTCTATCAATTCTCGCTCTGAAAATTATAGAAAAATGTGTTTTTCAGATGAAACACCATTTCAAGGCGCCATTGTCAATATCTACATAATTTTAAAGGCAAAAAAAATAATATTAATTTCTCAGTACCTACAAATTATTATATTTCTGTTTTTTTTCAGCATTTATTGTTCTACTTGAATGTTCTTTTGAGTCTTTTGCCATCTGAGTATTGCCTTGCCTTCCAAACTTATTGCACAGGATCAATGAGACCAATATCCTAAATAACTCTTTCGTTTTAAGTCAATCCAGTATTCTAAGGCATCCATAGACTTACCTTGGTGCGGTGTCAGCGCATGTTGATCTAGAAGCAAGTCCAAAGCCTCGTAGCAGGCGCAGTCGGCCCTTAGCGCGGATGCTAAGGCTTCAGCTGCTGCATCCCTTCGTTCCAAAGCGGCGAGTGCTCGCGCTTGCCACACCAAAACGCCTGCCAAAGCACGCTGCAATGTATTGAGAAGAGACAATTTATTAGCTTAAGTAAGTTTGATGCAACCCTCGGCTATCGGTGGTGGACTGCCCAGAGAAACACTGCGCCTTAAATCTAAAACTTTTAGGTGGGTTACTTGACCCTGCCAAAACAATATGTGCACAAGCTAAAATCACCAAAAGTTTTTTATGTCGAGATGGTGGCTAAAAAAGAGTTGAAACCGCCGAACATTTCATACTTTCGTTTGTAGTTTAATGTAGCATCTTCCGAGTTTCACTGTGTTGCTTTATTTATCAATTATTCAAATCACACACATACTTCTCTTTTGAGTACAAGTCGTAGTCAGAATAAAAGAAACCATTGCTTGTGGAGATTTAGTCTATTATAGCATGCCCAAGTTACCAGAGAGGAAATCTTTCTATGGATACAAAATTATGAATATCGTGGGTGTCTCTGTCTGTAGTACTACTTTCTTTTATGTAAAATAACCTTCAATTCTAAAGAAGTAATTCATTTCTATTTGATTTACTTACATTGTGGGTCTGGTCAGTACTTCTAGGCTCCAGTAACATAAGGTCACACTCCTCCATCAGTTTGATGGCTGTGGCAGGCTCACGAGCTGTCAAGTAAGCGCGCATCGCCACTCCCAGGCACAGCAAATGACGCCTAAAAAGCAGTTAATTATGAAATTGTAATTTTCAGGTCATTGTCCTAAGTCAGTCCTCTAGTGATGTTAACTGATCAAGAAACAGTAGAGAAAATTCTGTTTTATTTTCTGGGAAATATATTCATTGGCTTAATACTGGATAGACCACACTAACACACACAGACGCTAGCTAGGCTGGGTGGACATTAGAGCAAATTCAATCTCATTAGAGTGATCTGCCATCATATTATTAATTTACTTTACCAAATGATAACTGAAACAGACAAGTCATAGATAGGTACATGTGTTAGAATATTGCGCACATACACTCACACCTGTATTCCCGAAGGAGTAGGCAAAACTCCCACATTTTACCCACCATAATTTTGTCCCACTTACGTAATACATATAAATTTTGCCATCAGCCAGGCACTTTTGGAAATTGAACAGGGAAAATTAGGCATATAAATGTCTAATTTTCTAAAGGGAGCGTAGTAGGTAAGAATGGAAGGAAACGGATATTAGTCAAGTAGGTGACTTTTGCATACTTGTGACTCAAACTGCCTCTTGTAGTGGTTTAAAACATGTACCATTTCAAATGTGTAAAGTATACATTGGAATTTTTTTTAAGCAGTAAGTACTATATATCATGCATCAGCTATCATGTTTAAGTATTGTTGAAAACATGTCGTTCAGATTAAAATAGAAGACAACCCTATTGCTTGTATTTCAAACAAGAGAAACATGGAATGTAAAGCAGTTATTGGGGATAGTAAATGTTTGATAACATCAGAGTGGGTCAACAGGTCCAAAGGACTCTAGTAACACCTCTTAATGGTGGAAAATAACACTACACATTTTTCCAGGATAAAAAGAAGCCTGTGTATCAAGACTATAATCTATCTATGTCCCAAATTTCATCCAGCTCTGTTCAGCCATTCTGGCATCATTAAGTAACAAACCTACATCCAAACTTTCACATTTATGATAGTAGTAAGATAAATTGAAATATATGATCTTATTATTTACTATTTATAATATACACTAACTTGTTTTATTCTAAGTTTCATTTAGATAATAAGTTACTGTGGATATTAGTTATAGAGCAATGATTCTTAAACACATTACCACTCACGCCAATTACCTGTGCAATCCTCTAGAAGAAACAGCATGGGCAGCCCTATGTAACTCTCCTCTAGCAAGCATGGCACTTGCAAGTAGCCAGACATCATCCCCACTCGCAGCATCTAGGCCACCCCCAGCTGCTGCAGCAGCTGCATCTGCCCAAAATAGGGCACTGGTCCATTGTCCCTACAATATAACATTTTGTGTTTCAAACTGAGATACCATTTACTTTATGACAAATTATTACTATGTGAACGAAAAAAAAAAGCTATTTATCAAATATATATTATGTAACAATGGAGTGTTAAGGATTAAAGGTTCATTTTAGGAGATATTCTTCAAACATACATATAAAAGTCAAATTGAATGTTTGATTAATAATGTACTGTTAGACTTACCAAGTTGTTTGAATAAGAAAAATAATATAAATACAATGAAATAAAATAATTACCTCCCTACCGTAATTTCCAAAGACAATAATATGGTGTTCCCCATTAGGGTAATATAAATTCAGCCATTGCAAACATTCTTATGTTATTCTATGGTGACTGTCAACATTCAGGGAGGCTAGTTTTCTGTTATTTATCTTCATGGGCACATAAGTTTATAAAGAACTATAAAGATAATAATTATAGTTTTACCATTTACATTTTTACTTATGTATTACTTATGTTATGTGAAAAAAACATAAATTTCTATTTATCACATATAATATATTATTATGTGCATATGGAGTAGTGTAGTAGTTACTTTGCTGAATAAATTAAGTAAAAACCTTCTTCAACAAGCATTTTTATGTTTAAATGTTAAATGATGAGTAAACAGTGATAACAACAAGTTGATTGACTGAATGACAGCATTGTAAGATTTGTACCTAAACTTATACAATTTATAGATTTATTCTAAAACCTTTACTATACTTAGCTATCCCAAAGGATAAAAGATAGATACTGGCCTGCGTCACTCTCCAGCCTATAAACTATCCATATGCAAAATAAATGGAAAGAATCCTAGTTGTTGTGGAAAAAGGGCAAACCGTAAACTAACAAACACACTGTTATCGTATTTAGCACGTTAAGAACAGTGCCAAATAATCTTTCCGAATATAATTAACTTAATACCATACGATTAATACTCACTAATTCAGAATATTGCTTCACAAGTGACCGCATAAAATCGATATTCATACACCCTTCTATACTTCTGCCTGTTGTATCTGCTTTTGCCATCACATAAGTATAATGTAAATTATATTGTGAGCAAGTGCACTTAATCACTAACTACGTTTTTTATAAAAAAAATATATATGAAACTAACGGTGAAAATAGCGAGAACTTGATAATAAACACACAAACACATTAATAATAGTAATTGTGTTTTTAATTTAGGACAAAATAAAATAATATTTTGTTTCGTTTATCCCGCCGACGTTTCAAATGTGTTACCAAGTGTTTATATGAATTTTCCTTTACTAAACTAAGGTTGATTAATTTTAAAGTACGATTCACATCGAACGGGCCGCGCCGGAGCGCGTCGTATCTGATCTAAAAAGATGCGTGCGTATACCAAATTCATTCAAATTCAAATTCAAAATCATTTATTCAATTAAGACACTAAGTGTCATTTATGAACGTTAAATTGAAGCTAGAGTTAAAATCATACATCGGCACAAACAGACGCCACAGCATATACTGGATTGTCAAGGTAAATTAGGTGAAAAACACCAAAATCTACTGCCTGTTTGTGTCGATCTATAACTTCCAGTTTCCAAAATGCGTAGGGCCTTATGAGAAGAATACTGGCAAAGAAACTCATGGCCACTCTTTTTAAAAGTCAGATCTTCAGGTACAATAGTGATAATGTTACACGAGAGGTAAACAGGATGCAAGCTGATGCCACCTGAATTTCATTTTATTGAAATGCTCCAAAAGCTAACGTACTAAAAAATATAAATCACTCAGTGATACCGTTGAAGGTTTGAACCTATTAAACATAGAAATCATTCAAGGTGCACATCTACCTTCATTCAGTTGCAAAATCTACTGTTAAAAATAATTCGTGACTGGATTAAGAGGCTAGAGTTGCAGTGGATCGAACCAAAATAATAGTATAGGCTAAAGCATCGCTGACTAGGCCGACCAGTCACCCCAAGCAGCACCCGTTCACGAGTATGACGCATGGACCAGCCATCATCTCCTTCGCCATATCAGAGGGAAAGAAATGACCCGCCCCATGACGACGCCGCAAGCAATGACATTTTAGTGAGCATGACGAACCATAGTCGAGATACTGATAAAAATCACTAATAGTCAAATTGCCATAATAATCGTCACGCATTACTTTCAACTGACAATGGTTTGTTAATAATTTAGCTTAATTATAAGACAAAGAAGTTTGTGTGTATATACCTAATGACACCTTAAGCCCAAGACTGTTTGTCGTTTAGATAATCGTTGATCGTATAGTAGGATTTCCCAATAAGGTGATTTTTTACCGTTCGCTTGAATTTATCTACAGGAAGGTCGATTACATGTATAGGAATTTTATTATAAAAACGTATACCAAGACCTTCGAACGAGTTGTGTACTTTATGTAAGCGATGATAGGTCCCAACGAGTTTAGACTTGTTTCTTGTATTAATATTGTGTATATCACTGTTTTTCTTATAATTATTAATGTTGTGCCTAACAAACATAATATTTGCAAATATATACTGTGATGCAACAGTTAAAATACCTATATCCTTAAACAACTCTCGAAGAGAGACTCTAGCACCTAAGTTGTATATGGAGCGGATGGCTCGTTTTTGGAGAATAAAAATCGTTTCAACATCAGCCGCCTTGCCCCAAAGTAGTATACCATAGGACATAACACTGTGAAAGTAACTAAAATAAACTAGCCTAGCTGTGTCGGTATCAGTGAGCTGACGTACCTTCCAAACTGCATAAGCTGCCGAACTAAGCCTACCTGCAAGGCTGTCTATCTGGGCTCCCCATTGTAGTTTACTGTCTAATGTAATTCCTAAGAATACTGTTGAGTCTACAATACTTAACATTTCATTATTTAGAGTTAAATTAGTACCTGGCTGTTTTACATTTGGCATAGTAAATCTCACACACTTTGTTTTATTTGCATTTAGTAAGAGATTGTTAGTTGAAAACCAATATAATACATCATTTAGTGCCCTATTCACATCGTCAAAAACTGTTTTCTTACGATCGACTTTAAAAATAAGTGACGTATCATCAGCAAATAGAACTATATCACAGAGATCTTTTAAATAATAATTTAAATCGTTTATATATATGCGAAAAAGTAGAGGACCTAATATAGAGCCCTGAGGAACGCCCATAGTAACCGGTAATATAGAAGACCTCGCACCATTGACATCTACATGTTGAATTCTATCCTTCAAGTAGGAAACAATTAGTTCCAAAGCAATACCGTTAACACCA
Organism: Callimorpha dominula; assembly: GCA_949752705.1. Taxonomy (NCBI): domain Eukaryota; kingdom Metazoa; phylum Arthropoda; class Insecta; order Lepidoptera; family Erebidae; genus Callimorpha; species Callimorpha dominula. The sequence continues at coordinate 20,108,809 of OX457002.1, read as the reverse complement.
TAATGTTTAAGTTTAAGAAAAACCGTGTTATGTTCTACACAGTCAAAAGCTTTTGAGAGATCGCAAAATACACCTATCGCATCTTGCGAATTCTCCCATGCATTAAATATATGTCCCACAAGAGTTGCACCAGCATCAATTGTTGAACGACCCTTTGTAAAGCCAAATTGTTCTTTGTGAAATAGATTATTTAGATTAAAATGGCTTTCTAGTTGTTGCAAAATAACTTTTTCAAAAATTTTACTAATAGCCGGCAACATTGAGATTGGCCTAAAGTTACTTGGTTCAGTTGTACAACCCTTCTTGAATAAAGGTATTACTTTACTATACTTCATCAGGTTAGGAAAAACACCAGAATCAACACATCGATTGAATGTTGTAGCTAGAAATGGTGCTATATCAATTATAATAGTTTCTATTAATTTAACAGAAATTCCCCATAAATCCCCTGAATTCTTAGAATTAAGAGACTTAAACGTTTTTATAATTTCTGTGGGGTTTATGAATTCAAATTCAAATAAATTCTTACATTCGTTTACATTGGCCCTCAACAACAATTCAGACCTTGACGCACAAGAATTCAAGGTACTGGTTGTACTAATTGGTATATTTGTGAAAAAGGTATTAAAAGATTCAGCTATGTCTGAGGTGCTTGTTATCAACCTATTATTAATATTTAATTTTAAATCATTATCTCGAGGTTTACTACGTCCAGTTTCATTATTAATAATGTTCCATGTAGCTGTTATTTTATTATTTGAAGACTTAATCTTATTACTTATGTATAAGGACTTTGCCATAGTAAATGTTTTCCTAAAAATCTTTGAGTAATTTTTGACATATTCATGAAATTTTGGGTCAAAATTACTTTGTTTCATAGCATATAAATCATATAGCTTTTCTCCACTTTTGTATATTCCTGTTGTCGCCCAGTCACAGAATGTCATTTTGGCCTTTGCATTATTGTTTTTGACTTAAATATACTGTTAAATTAGATTTCTATCATATTGAATAAGTAGCCGTAAAGCTTATCCGGATCTCTTTGAGTCCAATCTAAATTGGAAACCTTATCACTAATGTTATTACTAAAATTCGATAATCGGCTACTAGTCATGGGCCTGCATATAGTTTTGTTTATTCTATTTTCTTTCATACAAGGAAATGTAACAAATTGCCCACAGTGATCAGATGCTAAATCACTTAAAATTGACCTATTTAAATATTCACCATTGCTAAAGATGTTATCTAAGCAAGTTGCCGAGTGAGAAGTAATTCTTGTTGGCTCAGAAAATAAATAATTCAAGTCAAATGATTCAAATAGGCTCACTAATCTTATACTGATAGGACACTTTTCTAATATATTAATATTGAAATCTCCGCAAACTACCAAAACCTTACTACTGACACATAAACGTTTCAAAACTTCTTCCATAACTATCTCAAATATGCTAAAGTCACTCTGTGGTGGCCTATACACACTAACTATAATATGGTGTTCCAGTTCTACACAAGAAAGTTCTACAGTGCGCTCAGCAGACAAATTTACAACATCTTTCCGGTTTTTGCACTTAATACTATTACGAACAAAAATTAACGACCCTCCATGAATCGACTTCCTTCTTACATACACACTTCTAGCAGAATAAAGTTCATTATCAAGTATTAACTGGTGTGCCTGTAGCCAATGCTCTGTGATACAGAGCACATCAACATTATATTTATCAAAAAATAATTCTACTTCTAAGTCTTTCCTAGATAATCCTTGAATATTTTGATGAACTATGTTTATGGTCATTGACTTTTTTACTTTATTGCTACAATTTTTATTTATTTTTGTATTTCTACTAACAATACCATTATTGTGTAAATGATTTGATATGCAAGAGACAGGCTCTATTGTCTTAGCAATTAATTTAAAGAATTTATGTCACAATGTGCGGCCAAGCTATTGCCTGAATTAATATTAATAACGTCATTGTTAATTAGCTCAGAAGGAGCACTATATGAAGCCAAATGTTTGGCTACAGTGTTTTTACAGTTATAGTTATAGTTAGCCAAGTTCTTGGCTGTTATTCTAAAATAATATGATTGCGAAACAGCTATTTGTCTTTTAAAATAATACGGCATATAATTAAAATAAAATAAGAATTAGATAATTAAAATAAGATAAAACTATCTGTGGTTGAAAAAATATTATCATATACAGTCCTATTGGTGTCAATTAAATGAAATTTATTATAAAATCTACCATTAATGTGGCTTGTTAAATTAAACATAGTCATATTTAAATTAATCCTAATATTTTTTTCATGTTGAGACAACTCTTTGCTAATTGGCAGTGTAAATAATACTATTTTATTTGCATTGAGTTCCGATAATTGTTCAAAATATTTTATGAATGTTTTTTTATTTACAGTATCCCTATTGCCACTGAAAATTATGAGACTAGTATTTGTATCAAAATTTGCACTAATAGCCTTTTCTAGAATCATATTATATGTTAGGTTTGGCATACAAAAGTTGCTAAATGAATATTCCTTATTTGAGTTTGTCATTAACATACCTAAACCTTTACCAATTTAATCGCTAAACATTAATATATTATTATTGGTACTGTACAATTGATTTTGACTAGTTGTTTTGCCATTCTGGAACTTAACTACATTATTGTTATTTAATGTTAATGTCCTAGGGGCACATGTTACAGGCAAACTGTTTAAAGAACTAGTGGTTCCATTGTGGTTATCAGAAAACAACAATGAATCATTCCTACAATTGCATGAATTAACTAATTTACCTATTGCCAAAACTTGTTCCCTACTTTGTTTTTGTGAAATCTCATATTTACTACTAATAGTTCTCAGTTGCTCCTCAAGTTTCTTAATTTCTGTTTGAAGAGCTCCTGTTTCATCAAAATATTGTGAAGACATGTTATCTACCTCTATGGAGTACATATTAACCTGATCAATTAATTGCATTCTCTGCCTATTTAATGCTACACTATCTATAAAGAACTTATGTTTATAAATAAGTTTTTTTGTTTTTGTAATAAATTTTTTAACACGAATATACTTTTTCAATTTGTACCGTTGCAGCCGTCCACATCCACCATTCCTGTTGCGGAGCCGAACGGTCGCGGCGATAGCCGAGCGCAAATGGGCGCAGCCGGTCGGATCCGACAGCCCACGGCGACAAGAAGTTCCATGCAAAAATGATTTTCATGTAATTAATTAAAACTTCAATTTCGCTCAGATGCGCTCCGGTGCGGCCGGTTCGGTGTGAATCGTACTAAAAAGAAGCTTCTTAATTCAGTTGTTTTTTAAATGGTAAAATGGTTAATCTGATATTGAATTATATTTTTGGATACCAGTTTATTCATAAACTCTGTCAAAAAGTATCAGAAATGTTGAGTTTTTTTTTTTTGTTGAATTTAGTACCTGTGATAGTAAAAGGTTTTAGATTCGCCTTTTTTAACCTCATGATAAAGCAATTTGTTTATTATTTACCTCAATTCCTAACGATATCTTTTATAGTTGATTTGTAGAACTTGTACCATTTGTTATTCTTTAAACAATAACAGAGTATACTTTTTTTTTATCTCTTAATATTAATAATTAAAGAATCGCATGAATAGACATCTGGAATAAATCAGTTATTTAAATTTTCTCTTTTAATTCTACCATCTACATCAGACCGAAAAATTCCCGATGGATACTAAGAACCCTTCAATCAGGGATTAATTCTAACCTGACAACACTCGATTTGAAGTTTAATAGATTTTAAACTAAAATAGACAGTTATGGATAAATATCCATAACTGTCTATTATTTTAGTATTTAGTAGCCAGCATGTCAAGTCAACTAATTAAACATATTTTTTTTTGTATTTAATCAGATTCAGCACTATACTAATAAGTTATTATTAGTTTAAATCTATTTTAATATAAATTAAAAATTATACAAAGAAGTTAATGCGTTAAATAAGTACAAATTTTTTAATACAACACATTGAGGCTACTCTTTGGTCGTTTAAATATAGAAGGTTAATATTTAACTCGTATCTCTTTCCCATTTTTATTTCAAAAAACAATCGAGTGATATTCAATAATTCGATTCAGATTGTGATACACATCCCTCCTACTCAATTTAGTCGTAAATACCCATGCTGTCAATTGACAGATTTGAATTTTGATGACGGAAAGAAAAAGGTTATACATAGAAAAAGAGGGAATAGGCTGATTAAGATTTATTTATTATCCGTCATTGAATATTATTTAGGGAATCCTAGCTTTTTACTGTGTAGTGTTTTAAAAGAAACATAGTCTGAGTTTTGTATACATTCTGATATCTGAATTAAAGCAACGTGTCCTAGGTTAGGCCGTTAGTGAAACATGTTAATATCTTTGAAATAACATGACTGAGAGGAAAATGTGCAAGTTTTACAATTTAAACGTGCCTGAACGTCGATCTGGGGAGGGTGGGCAGGGTGGAGGCCCTACGCAGAATCATGGAACGAATGAGGAGGACGAGAGGAATTCTGAGGAAGCTGTACCACCACCAGTGCCACCGCATGAGCACAAACTCGAGTATTGTTATTGGATGTGGTTTTCTCGGAGACCGCCGGCGCGCGAGCTTTCCGCCTCCACCACTGGTTATGTCCAGGTCTGTAACTCATTCGGGTCTTTTCACTATTACTACTATATTACTTAAATCAATAGTTTTCTTAACATGTAAAGTTTTAAAACAAATCTTTAAAATTTTTCGATAATTGAGACTTCTCGAGATTCTGAATTCGAGATCCTGCAAAGACATACCCCTATATGTGAACAAATATATAATATACATATAAACCAATTAACATATGTTTACTAATAATAAGATGAATCATTCAAGTTATCAGTATTTACTAGGACTTACACATACTTATCAGTGTTTAGTCAATGTTTAAATAGTTACGATTATTGTAGTAGGTGTCACAGTCATGAAAACTTTTTTTATATTTTGAACTAGCAGGTGTGTGTGGCTTTGTTCGCATGTACATATTTTTATATTTTGTGCGAAACCCTAATTCTTTTGCCAAAATAAACGTACCCTAAGTTACTCCTTATAACACCAGCTATCTGCCTGTGAAAGTCCCGTGGAAATCAGTCCACCCATGCCACCCACAGATAGACAGACAAAATTTTTAAGGTAATTTTTATAGGCTAGGCTAGGCTTATAGGTATTTGGTTTATCAATGGTTGTTACCATAATACAATGTTTTTTTATGTGTATTCTATACACAGAAGTAAACCATAATAGAATATTATTCATGATTACAAGAAAAGATTTAAGGATGCACAACCAATTAGAGATAAACATGCATGCTGTATGCACATGTATAAACTGAACTAGATAAAATAGAATAAAATTGAGTACAGAACATGAATATCATAATATGAAAGTATAAGTTATAACATAATTAATAGGTATAGTGCAAATAACCATATGAGCTTAAAAAACTATTATTTTGACATTACAAACAGACTTAAATTTTATTTATTTTTACTAAAAATGGGTAAAAATTGTAGTATGTTATAGTTGACTACCTGCTATATCAGACCCTTGACAATGGACATATATTTACGCCACATCCTGTACATATATAATATAAAAACGAAGGATTCCAATTTATTGAACACGCCAAGGATATTCATGACTCGCCCACAATGTCTCAGCAATATTTGATTAGAAAAGTTAAACAATTTTTAAGTGGCTCCATTACTAGTGATAGTAATGATTTTTATATTTTACGAAAAAATGTTTTAAATACAAGGCCATGAACAATCTAGGCATATTCTGTCACATAGATTGTGAACAGGGGTTCTAACTGTACTATTAATAAAAATCTTTTAAACTAAAAATTAAACCGACGAAAATAACTAAAAAGCATAAAATAAGTAAATCTTTTAAGTCAAGTATTGAGCTTATTTACATAAACTATCAAATTTTATATAAACTAATTTTGAGTCGGTGCCAAAACCCTTAAGGTATACCCTATCTAACAAAAAAAGAATAATCAAAATCGTTCATAAATGAGGAGTGAGGGGTGAATATAAATAAAAAAAAAAATTATATAAAAAGGTTTTTTCCTTGCAGCCTCAAAGACGTAACTGTCAGGGTTATAGATTAAGTCCAGTGACAGAGCTTTACCAGGCCATGATCACTTGCCTTAAAATAAATCCCGAAATAGGGAGCCTGAACTTCCCCCACTTTATATTTTTTGAAGTTTTCTTCGTTTCGGCCCCAAAGAGTTACAGTTTCCGTTAAGGTGTGCTAGTTACAGTTGGTATTTGGGCTGAACGCAAGTGTATGTAAAAATTGATGGATTTATCCACTGGTTCAAAGAAAAACAGATAGATCACCTAGTCTACTCATCTTTTCCTAGGGTTCCTCCGGCCTCTGCAGAAATTAACGGGAAGCTATTTCAACTAAAAACATTTATTGTTATAAAATTAAGCTTTTTGTCACTAAGAAAGTTATAAGAGTATTTAAGAAGTGATCTCATTTGGACTAGTTGTTATTTACTTATTGTATGAGTCAAATTACTTGAGATGTGGTACCCATTAAATGCTTTGTCAACACCTTTGACGACCACGATGCCAGTATCGCGATCTAACACATTGCATGGTATGGGTAGACCGTACACTGCACGTGTAAAAACACAAAAACACAATCAACAACAATCAACAGTACTACCATATGTGTCCTTCAACGCATTATGTAATAGGTACTCTGCGTGATCAAAAGTAACGGTAACTACACACTAGTATTATAGATTCTATAGATGTAGGATTATAATTAATTTAAATACCTACTTTATTTTACAGCTTTGCTTATCGGTAATTATCGAACAACTTGCGAATATTGCGGAACACATTAATGTAATTATTTATAAGACCGTAAATAGGTCGATTTTAACCTTATGACTTAATAATTAGCTAATCACTACTAATTTCCTATATGTTATCAGAATAATAGGTAATTTAAATGAATGATTGTATGTGAAATAAATATAGTTCACGTTTTAATTAATTCAAATATGTATATAAATATACAACAGATACATCCTACTAAAAAAGTTAACGTATTTTTAATTTTATTCTACACACGAACTACAAAATATTACCTACATCTTACTACTATTATTACTTTTACGGCCCATCGTTAATCGCACGTTCGCACGGTAAACGAGATCAGAACGGAGTGAGAGTGACGCGTACCTGAGGGGGTCTCAGGTACGCGTCGCTCTATTCTGTCAGGAACGTCAGGAAATCTAGGTACAACAGAGGGCTATATAGGGGTATACACTACCTAATTTTGGCTTAATGGAAAGATCGACTTGGGCGAACGAACTCAGCTCTCATCGTAAATGCCTACATACAATGTTCCAATGACAACGAGTATCATATAAAAGACTATTTCTCAAATCATATTTGCAAAAAAAAACACGTTTACGTCTGAGAGCCATGCTTAGGCACGTATAGGCCGGCTCGAAACCACGGCCTCCCCTATTCCCGTCCTTCCACTCTCCCTCCTCTCCTGCCCTCTAATCCCCCTCTCCCGTCTTCCCGCTCTTCCCCCCTCTCCCCCTCTTCCCCTATTCCCACCTTAAAGGGCGGCAATGCACTTGTAACTCTTGAGTTACAGGTGCCCATGGGCGGCGGTGGTCATTTACCATCAGGTGACCCGTCTGCTCGTTTGCCCCCTATGCCATAAAAAAAAAACACTTTGTTAAACCGGGTGAAGATATAACATCGCTACACGAAATACAGATCGGCGTACCTCAGAGCAGTGTTATGGGTTCAACTCTGAATCTGTTCTATATTGCAGATCGAAGATCGGTAACGATCCCTCTCATAGAAGGGATCCTTACCTGCACTTCGCCGATGACACTGCTATTCTATCTGCAGATAAAATGCGAAATATAGGTTCACACATAATATAAAATAGTCTTTATAAAATATCAGACTGGCTAAAACACTGGCGTAGAACGAGACTAAATCCATGGATGCCCATTTGCCACCAGTACCTAAGCCTAAACCAAGTGCAAGTCCGTCAAGCTGACGAAGCGAAATACCTGGGGAAAAAGCAAATTTTCACTAAACTCCTAGCAATGGATCAAGAATTATGTAAAATCTATTGGATGGTCAATAGGAAGTCACAACTGTCACTAGACAACAAATTGTTACTCTACAAGTACATATTAAAACCGGTTTGAATTTATTACCTGCAGAAGGGTACATCAGCTAATTGAAACATCGAGATCCTATAAAGATTTCAAAAAGAATGCTACGTATGATAGCTGACGCACCGTAGTACATAACCGATGAGAGACTGCACCATGTCCTGAACATGAAAACAGTCAAACAAGAAATTAAACAGGATATGGAAGCATATAAAACTAGACTACCATAATATCCAAACATACTTGCTAAGCATCTCGAGCGGTCCTATTTCGCCTCACCTACTCGCCTCGAAGATTAAAAAGAAATTTCTAGGTGAATATTATTATAGGTAATTAGAGCGGTGCGACCTGAATTGCGACTTTATTGTGTCGGAACTGGAGTCGCTATTTACTTAAATGATTTGGCGGAGTAAGACTTCTGTACCTGTACTATTATGTTGTCTTCTGTGGTATTGCACTAAGATAGAGATATATATATATAGACTTTTTTTTGGCGTAAGGAAACCCTCCCCCCCGGCTCATGTTGAAGTGATTGTCGGCATCGGACCCACTAAAACACACAGTGTTCCGCCATAGGTGACTCTATTACAGAGGCTATTGTGTAACCTAAAAAGGAAATCCCCCGAGAAGACATAGATCGACTCGGGCATTGCTGAATAAATATAATTACCTATACAATCAATTACTATACATATTATATAAATAAAATACAATTAATTATAGTACATAAGTACATAAACATACACAAATATACGTAGGTACAAATATACTTAAAGATGCCTAGCACTAAAAAAGACCAAAAATGGTTGAAGTAGCATTCAAGCTAATAATATCCAGATGCCTAAATGGTATATATGTGATTACATTATTATATGTGATTGTGATACATATATCTATACCAACATAATAAAAATGAAGAGATTTTTTGTTTGTTTAAACACGCTAATCTCTGGGAGCCTTAAGAGCGGATCAGTGTCCAAATAAATAATTTTTGTATAATATATGTTACATTTCAGGCGTTACGTCTGGTGGGTCGGGTGGCCAGCGTGGAACAGTGGTGGGGGCTATATACGCATCTCGCGCGGCCCTCAGAACTTCCCCCCTTGTCAGACTTGCATCTTTTCAAGATCGGCATCAAACCTATGTGGGAGGACCCTGCAAATGTTAATGGCGGCAAATGGGTAATAATACTTGGGTAACGGGTAGATGTTTAGTGACTGTGTACTGAATACAGAGGGAATTAATTAGCTTTCGAGTCAAGAATAATATATTAAATCGGTTTAAAAATGTGAAAATATTAAATATTAAAAAGAAAAGATGTAAAAATATAAACATAAAAAGGATTTGGAAACCTGTAAAAATATATTCTTTCTTTCTGTTTTTAATTTTGAAATATACCTTGGAATTATTACATTATGTGGCTGATGGTTCCAGGTGGTGCGACTACGTAAAACGCAGACGGGTCGTGCGTGGGAGGACCTTTGCATGGCGATGTTGGGTGAACAATTCATGGTCGGACCAGAACTTTGCGGAGTTGTGCTCTCCGTGCGGTTCCAGGTACTAAACTCTTTTCACATTACCGCTCTTTAACCCAGTTTAACGTGTGTATCTGTCTGTCTTTTGCATTTTTTTTTTGCATTTTATTTTTAAAAAGACAACTCCCGCATTAAGAATTACTCCTGTGTCGCGGGGGACTTTACAAACATACAAACGACGGACACAAAGAACACCCAGATTCAGGTGGGAATCGAACCCACGACCTGTAGCATAGAAGTCAGGATCACTAACCACTAGGCCAACAAGTCAGATTTACCTCATTGTGTTGGGAATAAAAACAAAAGAAAGGCCACGTTGTTGTCCTTCGCTAAAATTTTACGGAGTACGAACTATTACAACAAGTATTAGCTATTTGCGGCACGGAAAAGGAGCACATAGATAATTGAGGCCGGTAGTTCATCTTCAAACACTTGAAGTTTACAGCTTGCCAGAGATCGTTTCATATTTTGTAGTGGTATAATGAGTGTGAGTGGGTGAGTGAGTGAGCTCGGTGTCGTTGCAGGACGACCACCTAGCGGTGTGGCACCGCACGGCGTCGGACGGCGCGGCGGCGGCGCGCGTGCGCGACGCGCTGCGGCGCATCCTGCAGCTGCCCGCGTCTGTGCCCATCGAGTACAAGGCGCACGGCGACTGCTTGCGCGCCTCCGCGTCGCGCGCCGCGCTCGAGCCTGAGCCGCCCGCGCCGCACGACCCCGAGCCCGCCCGATCCTAGCGCCGCCCCCCCCGCCCCCGCCCTCGCACCCCCACCCCCCGTCACGCCTCCTCCGACGCCGCCCCGTGTTCCCCGACGCGAGCGACCGAGGAATGCGTGAGATGGCTCTCTTCCAACTTCGAGGAGGCCCGCCTCTACTCGAGCTTCTGGTCGTAGTCCGGTGATTAAGTCAGTGTGCCTGAAACTCATTGGCCGTCATAGATTTAACACTAAGATAACGTACAATGAAGCCAATCGATCATTGCCCGGTACTGAAACGAACCTGATGAAAGTCCATTGATCTCTCTTCTGCACTTTCCGTCTATTTATAATAAATCTATGTCGTAGGCCAATGACAGATACTTGTGATTCAGGCGACCGATGATTCCCTAACCGTATTGTGTAACATCTAGTATAACGTTTTCTATCGCAGTCGGTGCAGTAAATTATGTTGCTCCGCCGTTCCGGTTTAAAGGACTTCTGTAATTGTTGACAACTGTGTACATGTTAGAACCTCCGCCGTTAATTCTTTGTAACTTGTAGAAAATTGTGAAACCGAGTGAGACGTCGCCCGCTGCAATAGTTCGCGTTGGTGGCTCACGGACAGTCGTGCCGACGATGTACATATAGTGAAATGTGAAGTAATTAGAGAATTTGTATGCGCTGACGTGTCGTGAGAGCCGAGGCGCCACGTGCCCCGCCGTGACATTGTACAGACAACATCTGGATTTAAATAAAAATAAAGAATCAGAATTTGTATACTTTCATGTTTGTTTTTATTTCTTTAATAGAAATAGATCTGTATATGTGCTATAAATCATCACTGATAATTTAGCGTAAAGTGGGAGAAAGTTGTGGAATGAAAGCAAGTCCGTAAGTGGACAGTCCCGTGTGCGGCAGTGGACATCCCATATCTGAAATGGGGATGATGATGAAGACCTAAAGACGTAAGACGTCCTTCTTACATGGTGTGCGTCGCTTCCCCACACGTTCTTGACTGTGTGTACGTTTAGGCCCTTCGTACACAAGGTTACGCTAATCTTTAATAGGTACCTACTAATGTATAATATTATCTATGTATAAACGGGAATTAACGCGATCACGAGAAGGTATTACATACCTCTGATTTGCCTGACGTTTCGACCAGGTTGCACTGGCCGTGGTCACAGGCTGACTGGTGCACGCCCTCCGTCGTCGACATCGTGAGGTAGAAGGTTCTTCATCCACCTCCACTTATTTGATATTTTCGTTTCGCCATGTACCGTCACATACTATACTAACAGTGTCCCTATTCTGTAAGCAAACCGATGTGGCCCTATTCTGGTGTCCGAAAAAAAAAAAAAAAAAAACTACTAATGTATACTTACGTCGCGAATATCTTGCAGCGTACGATTCGTACACATGGCATTCAATCCAAAGACACGAGTTGTCTATCCGGTCACTACAGGCGTAGCGGTTACACAGAATATCTGCCACAAGTGGCGTTAAACTATAATTTTGGCTTGTCTTTAAAGCTGCAAAGAAGTCGTCGTAACAATTTACAGCCTTTTCTACTGCTACCCAAGCTTTTTCTGTATTATCTTTTTAACTAATAATTATACAAACAAATGTATTTCTTCACTTCAAACAAATTGTATAATTGCTCCATTAAGGATATCACAGCAAACATTTGATTTTAACAATTTAACGTTCATAAATGTCACTTAGTGTCTTAATTGAATAAATGATTTTGAATTTGAATTTGTAGTGGCGATCTGGCCCCTGGCCCGGCAGGAAGCGCGCGACTAGTGTCGCGACGCGTGCCTGTGTACGAACCTCTATAAATTTGTGTAGCGGTAGTCACTTAGAAACTAAAATCGTCGGGTATCGAAGATTTGCGTAGCCTTGTGTACGAAGGGTCATAGATTGGTGAACCCTTTAGGGTCAGGTGGGTTGCCCTAAATAGTCCCCAACGGCAGGCTCCCGTTTAAGTAAATGTGTCATGCCCTGTATCTCAGGTTACTGCCCACTACCGAGTTGCGGTATAATAAATTAAGGAAATAAAAGAATATTTTGTCTAGAAAATATATTTTAATACATCAAATTTCAACAGACATTCACGTTTGTTAGTTAAAAATAAAAAGATAAACATGGCCATTAAGACATTCGTTATTCGACTACACACGAACACGACTCATCGACATCGATAAACTTAATGCCTAATAGATTCTATGGGCTACTTCTCAATCTAGAAACTTTAACTACTTACTCGCCTATAATAATAAGTATATTACACTATGGTTGCGACCACACTGGCAAGTTCACCATAGACTTAGGCCTTTTTAATGTCGGTTAATATTCGTAATGTTTTTTTAAATTTCCTATTGATTCAGAAGTGTGTCCACAACCTACAACTGACATTCAGAAGAAAATATTTCTATAACTAACTTATAATTATAATATTTACATTATTTTGGCAACATTACTTAGTCTATGTGTGTTGATATGCACACGGCAAAGGTAAATCAAAGTCATCATGATTTCCCGTTATGATATTCCAATATGCTCTAAGATCACAATTTATTTTCAATGATATTTCGTTTTAAAAAGTTTATTCGCTGACGTCACTTACAAAACTGACAACTATCAGTGTTGCCAGTATGCAAAAGCAACGTGAGCGTATAAAATCACAGTTGTTTTACAGATATAAGTGTGTTCATATTAGCCTATTATTCTCATAGGAGTACTTGACTAAGTGCTAATCTTATCCAGTCCGGTCTATGGCACAATATGTACTATTCAATTACATTCGAAACTACAATATTTCGCTTCTATTAGGGCCAACAACACTAAGAATGACGAGGAAGACACTTTTTTTTTAAATATCATTACTCTGATATTCTTATGAATGCATCCAAGTATGCTAAATCCTTGTGTGACGATACGAGCTCACCGCGTCTTCATTTAATATTAAGGCATTCTAATGAACAAATCTCAATTTGTATTATTCACATCAATTGTAAATTAAAAATTAAAAAGTTACAACGTTGAAATGTAATATTATTAAGCAGTATAATCCACTTAATTATGCAAGTAACTTGAGAGCGTGAAGCACTAATAGAAGCGAGACACACGACTGATTAGTGCTAATCAACATTTAAATTAACTTAGCAAATGACACTCACGTAAACATTGATTACACTAGGTTCATTGCTTTAATTTCTTCAATTTAGCACTTCTTTGCACTTCAAATGCCCGATAAACTAAGTAAATAAAGCCAATTTTATAAAATATTACCAGTCTTACAAAAAATGGGGTCGTAAAAAATTTAATTGGCAAGATGATTTCGGTTATGGAGGGACATGGAGGCTAAAGCGCTGCCTTCTTTATCGTAAAAATAACTTAAAAATACTCACAATAAAAATTTAATGTTGATTATGAATGTTAGTTTACAAAATAATTAAACACTATGTTAAAATATGTAAAAATAAATAATATATTATCGAACCTCCAGGCGCTTAAGCCATTTTCTATTCTACGGACCGATTTTAATTAAAAAAAGTCGTAAGTTTACGTTGTAAGTAACCTTTATGACATTTTAATAACATTAAATAAGTTAAAAATTTAAATCGACTATCGTAGCAATAAAAATTAAATGGGTATAATTAATATTGTACCTACTGATTACTTTTTGATTTGAAAGATAACATACATACGAATTAAAATATTAAATTGAATACAAACTTTGCATGAATAGATTACATAAAGTCATTACAAAAATGTATGTGTAATTTAAATAAATTCATTATAAATAATGTTTCATCAGCTTGATGAAATTTCGGTTAGTGACACCCTCATTGAGGAAGGCGTATTGTCCAAATTGACTATGGGAGGCTAAATTAATTACCTAAACGACCCCTTTCTATTAAATATTTTACAATAAGCACAAATAAAAACGGGTATTTATCTACAAAAGTGCAAGCGACCACATTATTTTGTTAGTAAAATACCTAACAAAAGCATCAAGGAATATTCCTATAATAGATCCCAGACCATCATTAATGAAATAATCAAGAAATGTTCGAAATTATACAAAAAATAGACATATTTTTTGTCAACTATGTTAAAAAGATCTCTTAAATATTTACACCTTCAGTTTATTTCGTCAATTAACTCCTAATACAAGAACTGCTTGATAGGACATTATTATGTTTTCCGATCACTTGATAGTTGTCTCGTGGACCCTTGTCTGGTATTTTATTTATTGCGACGCTACGTTGCGAACTAAGAACGCCGGAGCATAAAGCGGAGCTTCGTTCCTATATTATTACTCAAATGTCTTTCTATGTTTTTGATTAAACACACCAGCTGATATCCAATAGGTCATAAGGAAGTTTAGATGTTAAATATACAAAATAAAAAGTTTTGAGATTTTGTAGACCACTATTTTGATAGCAAATAGCTTTTAGTTTTATTAACTGCCAAACCAGTGTTAAATACTGGTTACACAAATAAGGAAAAAAAAGTTAGGTACACCATATGGAGAGATTTTTGATCTGTAATAGTCTTAGCTGTAACTAAAAGCAATATCAAGAGTGACTATTCCCGCTCAACGCCACGCTACAGCTATAGTGAGCTGGCTACCTTACAGTACAAGTGCCCGGAAATGAAGACTGGTAAAGGAAAGGGAGCCGAGACGACGATTACAATACATTACAACGTTAGAAGTTTATTGCGTTTGCGGAGGATGTTTACGTCTGTAAATTATTTATAGGACAGTTGGATTAGAACAGAATTTAACTTGTTTTTTTACTCGGTGACGATGCGAGTGGGTAGACACAATTCTGTTGTGCCCCATTTTTTTTTACGTTAACCGTATTTAAGGTGATTTACGTTGAAAATTTAAAAAAAGAATATATTCTGACATCTAAATCTTTCAATTCTGACATTTAAAATGCGTTGTTGTTAGAATTTCAAATCCAAAAAAATCTATAACAAACATGATGAAAGAATATTACCTAATCAATGTCGCTTATTTAATTTATTGTTCGGGTGAAAAAAATATTAATTAATGTCCCATATTTGATTCATTGTTATGATATTAATCTGGGTTAATCAGAGTATACAGTTTTAATTACATATGAAAATAAGTAGGTATGTCGTGTTTAGATGTACTTTTAAAAAATACTATCTTTGTATTGAACTATAAACTAGTATGTAGCTATGACGCAATTACATGTTTGTTTTAGTTACTAGCGATTTATCGATTGATGTTCATGTATTCTGATAACCTCTTCAAATAACATCAATATTTAGACACGTCTGGATTACAAAAACATTTTCTTTACCAACATTAAGCTAAATAAGGAATGAAATAGATTAACTGTGCCGAACAAAGTTTGAGCTTAAAACAGGCACTTAGAAAGCTAAACATAGTATATTTACCAAGATTAATTTTAAAATAAAATTGTTCAATGCTTTTGCGTTTAACTAGCTCGTGATTAAATATGCGGTTCTTAACTATGCTTTTACGAACGCTGTATAGTTTTGAATCATCATTTAATAACTGTTACTCAATAATAATACTAATAAATAAATAGATCAATTATACCTTAAAAATAAAGTTTAACTTAACATTTTTTTTTTATAAAAAAATAGTTTTAAGCTGAAAAAATACGCGTACTGCCCGCGTGGGGCTACGGGCACTGTAGCTTAGGGATTGTTCATTTATCACGCGAGGCTCAAAATATTATAAGGGGGAGGGGGGTGTAGTGAGTTATCACGTGTATTTATTTTTTCAAAAACGCGCTATTATATCTGTATTTAACGATAACATTCTGAATTTTTTTTATATATTTGTAAATAAAAAATACACGTGATGTTGGCTAGGGGGTGGGGTTAGTCTAAAACCTCACCACGTATCACCAGGGGGGAGGGGTCGTTAAAAAGTTGCTAAAAACATCACGTGATAAATGGACGCCCCCTTACCAAGTTTATTATTATTTTATATATTATTTGTATTAACATAGTGTAACATGTCGTAACTCCTCTGGCGAAAGTAAAATACTTGTGTTGGTGGGAACGCCCCCAACCTCCTAATTTCAAGTCCGAAGTATTAGTTACACTTTACTCAATGAAAGTAATGTAAGTATGTATTTTAAAAGAAAAACAAACCTTTCATTTGATATAAACTACTAAAATGGTGAGTTGTTCAGAGTTGCAAGTCAAAGAATGAGCACAAGCCCTTGTACACTTTCGTTTCAATATTTCGTGGACATACACACAACTAAAATGGCTGTCGTCCAACTAGAACATGAACGTCATTTTACTATTTGGTGATACAGTTTGTGTTTATACCGATGTAGGACCTCTTTTATTAAAATTTCTTTTGCAAATTTAAAGGTCTCATATTATATTTCACTGTATGTACTAAATTTTGTGAAAAACGTTGAAAGAAGATGGTATTTGAGTACAAGTTCATAATATAGTAGTATACTAGCCGTCCCCTGCAATTTCAGCATCATTTATTGTCACTGCTCCGCTACTGATGGTTATAGCGTGATGTTATAGTCGGATTTGAATAATTCTTTTTGTATTCGATAGAGATTGAGGAATATTATAGGCAATGTCACATTACGATACGACCC
Source organism: Callimorpha dominula (assembly GCA_949752705.1). Classification (NCBI taxonomy): domain Eukaryota; kingdom Metazoa; phylum Arthropoda; class Insecta; order Lepidoptera; family Erebidae; genus Callimorpha; species Callimorpha dominula. The sequence goes on along the minus strand of OX457002.1, from coordinate 20,091,709 downwards.
TTTAAGGCAGAGCTGTTACCTGCTAGTATAGCCTATAACTTCTCTCAAGAATTGGGCTACCAATTGAAAAAATAAACAACAAATTCAACTCTGGACTAGTATTTCCAGAGATTAGTGAGTTCAAGAAAAATAAATCTATTTCTTAGGCTTAAATACCTACTAATATTATAAACGTGAAAGTTTGTGAGGATGTATGTTACTTTTTCACGCAAAAACTACTGAACCGATTGCGTTGAAACTTGGTATATAGATAGCTGGAGACTTGGATTAACACAAAGGCTACTTTTTATCCCGATATTCCGACGAGATAGGGACTTACGCGCGTGAAACCGCGGGGCGCAGCTAGTACTATATTAATATATCCTACTAATATTATAAACGTGAAAGTTTGTGAGCATGTATGGATGTATGGATGTGTGGATGTATGGATGTTTGTTACTCTTTCCCGCCAAAACTACTGAACCGATTGCGCTGAAACTTGGTATGTAGATAGCATGAGATCTGGATTAAGATATAGGCTACTTTTCATCCTGATTTTCCCACGGGATCGGGACTTACGCGGGTGTAACTGCGGGGCGCTGCTAGTAGTCTATAAGGCCGCGGCCGCACCGCTAAGGCGACTGACGCGAGCGCGATTTCGTGAATACAAACTGTATTTAAACAGTGCGGCCACCGACATACGTTTGTTTTCACGAAATCGCTGTAGCGTTGCAGTCGCCTTAGCAGTATAATAGTAACATTCTTCTGAACTGATATTTCTGTTTTTTTTTCCTAAAATCCTACAACGAGCACATCACTGTTTAAAAGATAGTATTACTCTTACACAATTATCAATATCCTTATTCTAAATCACCTAAACTAGGTATAACTGTTCAAAGTATTGTGTGTTGGGTTATTTGAACATCGTTGTTTGCTTTTAACGAAAGAGCTTACACCAGAAGGCGAAGAAATTTTAAAAATAGTGGTTAAATACGAAAATATGCTTTAAAACGAAAATAAACACGTGTAAATCTCGCTACGATCGCGTAGTTCCGCGATTTTGCGTGTGACCAGCCCTGTAGGTATAGGAACCTGCCACGCTATTAGGGACGGGCCTCATTCTCATTAACATATCAATAACAGTTAGGTCATCGTCCACCGCGCTCGTCTACTGCTAGTTAGCAGAATTCAACCTTTGAAAACATTATGATGCACTCTCAGGGTCATTATGATGATATTCCTGCACCGTTTAAGCAGATGATTCTTAATTTCTAATACCTTCTTACTTCGTAAGACAAACCGGAGATCGGAAGCGAACTTTCGTCGAGACGCCCATTCTGTCACAGTTATTAGTTATATAGAGTGTTAAAAGACAAAATGACTAAGCCACATGAAGAATATTTTTGTTTAAGCAATCAATTTTATTTAAAAAATCAATGGACAACTTCTCTTTACAACATGACCGTGATTCCCGATATTAAGAAAAGTACATATATATAATAATAATAACTTGAGACATCTCACCCCCGGCCGTCTGATCCCAAATTAGGCAGAGCCTGTACTATGGTAACCAGACTACTGATAACTACTTATATTTACGAAATACATACATATTACAGATAGACTCGGAACAAATCTCATCACACAATTATTTGTCCTCGGTGGGAATCTAACCCACGATCAGCTCAGCAGTCAGGGTCACTAACTACGAGACCAACAATCCCGTCAACATATATACATATTGGGTACCGATCAACTATAAATAAAAGACGTCAAGGCCTTTATTAAATGGCCTCCTCCAAGTCGCTTAGTCACTTTTGCCTTTCAAGGTCGACTTCCTTTTGACCATCTGCACAGATGTTACTTCAGAGCTCGAATGAAATTTTAATTACAGATTTCGATTTTTTTTGTAGAATCTATTTTAAATATCTTAATGTCTTTCAATCAATCTACAACCGATTACAGATACTTAGGTACTACAAAAAGTTTCAGATGACAGACTTACGACAAATGATACTCAGTAATTTTTCCGTAATATGGCACCTCAATATTTCGCCAGCCACAAAATATTCATCACTCGAAGCTATTAAAAAGTGCCAGCCTTTAAACGGTATATTTGGTCAAATATTTGCGTACAAGGCCAAACCGAAATCAACTCTTCCAACATCTTTATTAAGTTCATTTTACCAAGTACTGCAATTATTTGTACAAATATATCAAAGCGATATGCCACCATTACACAAGTCAATTATGAAGCCAAAAAATAGGCTTTCAAACACGGTCACTTAGTCTCACAGTCCCCCACTTTCTCAGAGCTCGATGAGTGGTAGCTCCACGTACTCGTTATATGGTCGTCAGCACAGTTGTTGTTCAGCTAGTTCGTGGATCAGCAGTGGTGTGGTGTCAGGTGTGAGTGAGGCAGTTATTGTCGCGGGCTGTTGAGCAGTGACGCGCTCTAGCACGCAAGAGGCGGATAAACGCGCCTCAGCGTCGTGGTCCCAGCATTCTTCCATTGTGTCACACAGGACGATTAGACCCTGTTGAACATATTAAATTGAGGAGGTACATTGAGGAATCTATGTTCATGTATACGAATCATTATGTTGCGCCCAAATTATGCCATATTTATTTATAACTTTTAAATATTTGAAATTCTAACCTCAAAAATAAAAAATATTAAAAACTGTAACCAGACTTCCAAAAATACTTCACTATTATTTTTTGATCATATTATAGGTACCATAAATGTTGAATCGGCGCTAAAAAATAGCACCAAACAAAAATGTGCAAAAATCAGTTGTATGTAGAGTTTTTCTATCAGACGCTTTGCGCCAGCGCCATATATGTGACGCTTAGATTATATATAGGTCCAGATGCCTAATCCGCGCCCCAAAACTGAAGTCAAAAAATACAAGCGACTAATACAAATACAAGCGACTCACTCGTCACACGCGAGCGAACGTTCGCCGCTGAAGTAAGTCTAGAGGCGCTATTTATATAATATTCAAAAATGCCTGGTTGTGCAGTTACATTCTGTAAAAATTATACAAAAAAAAATAAGTGTCCGAACATCACATTTCACTTCTAAGTATTCTACTTCCTAATGTATTTATAAACAATAGAACAAAATTTCTAATTAATATAATTGCGGACGCCATTATTAGAGATGTTGCCAGGGACATGAATTTCATTTACCCATAACGCATTCTAGCAGTATGTATAATTTTCTTTGCCAAACTTGTTATTTATATAAAGACTAGAAATTAATATGCTCACTGTTAATGTTTTCGCGAAACTGGAATACTTAAAATATTCTTAATTTCTAAGCTCTAGCGCCCGGAGTTCAATGTGTCCGTCAAACGATACTCTGGCTATAGGATTGTACTCGTATTATAAATTATTATTACTACTCCTAACGAACACAGCTATAGAGCACTTTGGACTTGTAAAATTTTGCTAGTTTCTTGATAGTTCATAATGTATATATATATATGGGTGGGCCAAAAAAAACTTGATTTCTTTTTTCATTAGTTACCATGAAAATATTGTTCAAGATGACGTAAAAATAAGCATGTGAAAACAGCAGCTCTTAATATTACTATTAAGAGGTGCCACTTCGTGATTTTTGATTTCCCATTTAAATAACGTGATAAATTTTTTTTATTAAAATTTTATCGCGTTCTAACGAATTGACAAGTTGTAAAAATGAATACATATTCTTGTAGGAAATTTTATTTTTTTTATTTTTTTTTTATCGTGTGGAAACCCCCACGGGTCATCACCTCACCGGGGCTGGCGGTGAAGTGGTATATCGGAATCGAACCGACTAAAACCACACGGTGTTCCGACATAAGTGGGTCTATTGCAAGGGACTCGGATATACCCTAGGAAGGAAGTCCCCGAGAACCCCGGCAGACCTTGGCCGCCTGTTAAATAATAGGCAGCCACACCAAAATGTACGGGGGGCCTCGCCCCCCTTCCATCAGAGGCGCGCGCGGAACACATCGCTCCACCATCTCAGGCCTGCTTCTGCTAGGGTAGCGGGCAGCCTCACCCGTTACCCCCAGGCCAAATTAAACTACATCTACAAAAAAGGTCAGATATGATTATTCGCTTAATTAGCTCATTTAAAATTTTTAAATTACGTACTTGGAAGTATGATATAAACTATAAATTCTATTATGTTGAACGTAATTGTAAATTTTTATTACTATTTTCATATATTACCGCTAAAATCGATCGAGTTATGGATCTGAGCGCCACACGTAAATAATACTCAAAGTTACGTCAATCTCTCCAACTGGTTTTACTGAAATTTAACCTTGAATAACTTTTAAACGAGCTGACTTAGCGAAAAATCATATCCGACCTTTTTCGTAGATCGGTTAATTTCCTACAAAAATATGTATTAATTTTTACAACTTGTCTTACAACAACTTCTTTTACAATTTCAAACAAAAAAAAATTATATATATATATATATCCAAGTATTGTTGTAAATATGTCTTTAAATTGAAATGGCTTGAGCGGCTGAATTAAAATGCAATATTATTGGGATACAATGCCCTGGTTTCCTGATACATAGAGTATATAAATAATTCCTACTAAGTAGCTTTATTTTTATTTTGCATTTGTCTTTTTAACTAAACGATTAAATAAAAAAAAAAAAATAAACGAATACAATACATTTAAAATGTTTTTATTTAATATTACTTACATCAAAAAAAAAAATATTATGTTTCATAAAAAAGTCCCTAAATTTTGGGGTAACCTCTATGCACTAGTAGTAAAACCGTCACGCACACAAGCGCAGATATTGTATGTTGACACTCGCGTTGGGCGGGATTCACTCACACAGCTCCAAAATGTGGCTTCAAAGTAAACGGTGACATTTGTACTGGTCACGGTATCTGGACCTATATATAATCTAAGATGTGACGCTTCAAGTGTAGTAAAAAAATGCGAAAACTTCGCCTACTTTAGAAGTACAAAAAACAATGAATTCGATAAGTATAACATTTTTATGATGACTTTAATGTTATAAAGTGTAATAATGGAATTGTAACAAACAATAATTTGAAAGTTAGGTATTTTGAAGCGCGTAGCTTGCGCACCTGTCCTTTTCACTCTCGCCAGCGTGCGAGTGGAACATATATCATGAGTTTAATACGTTCTACTTTGAAGTGTTTGTATCACCCTATTACAACATACAGGATGTATTTGAAAAAGGAACACTTACTTACATCACTGAAAGGGCATGACTCTAGCATGCAGTTACAGTAAGAATTAATGAAAAAAAAAACTATCCGTTTCAAAGTTATGAATTTCCAGGAAATTTTGCCTCCGTTTTCTTTTTCAAAAAATTAGGCCGAATGTGTAAAGTTAAAGATTTTAAATCGTACATATTTTTATATTTTGGAATTTTTCATTCCGTTACTAAGAAAATCCATAAAAACTAACTTAAGTACTATTTAATTTTTTTTTTCTACACGTTCCACCGGTTTTTATGAGAAACGGAGTGAAAAGTACCTGGTAATTCAAACGGTCATAACTTGCTCATGCTCTTTCAGTGCTTTAAGTAATTGTTCCTTTTTCAAATACACCCTGTATGTTGTAATAGTGTGAGATACACCCTGTATGTTGTAATAGTGTGAGATACACCCTGTATGTTGTAATAGTGTGAGATACACCCTGTATGTTGTAATAGTGTGATACAAACACCGGTATATTTACCGGGACATTCATGGTATGGTCTGGTTTATTCTTAGGATGCCGTTTTAAATGCAATGCACTAAAGTAGTGCAGTAATATAAGGACTATCTGGTGCCACTGTTTGACGCGGTTTTTGTTAGGGAATGTGAGCTATGGTATATTTGAACTAAGACTTACACAGAACAGATATTAAGTATATATGTAATGGAAGCTTATAAGAAAAATAATAAGTTAAATGCTAATTGTTATCATAGTCTTACTGAAAAAGACAGGACCAGTGATATAAATGATATTAAATTTCCATAGAAATAAGTAGTTTCTATGCCTCTTCGGGTAGTTTCATAGAAATAAAGTTAAAATAATTAAACTTAAATTCCGTGATCATGCGTTGTCAACTACAAAAAAAAAAACATTCTAATTTGATAGACAAAATTTAAAAGGGTCAGTAATACAGGCGCTTCGATGGAACATACAGACTGCTAAAATCATAAAAATCTGACGGAGATTTTTTTCATCTGCCGATATTAAAGCTGTCCTTGACTTATCGAAAAGTTTTAACAATAGGTGTACTTATAATTTCCTTTTTTTTTCAATAAATATATATTATTATTTATTGTGTCTGCATCAGTATGAGTTTTAATCTGTAGTAAGAAAAAAAAACTTACGGGATGATGCCTCCAGTGCGGTGGTATTTGTGGTCTGAGCTTGCGTTGTACGACGGCTTCCTGCATCTCTTCGAGGCTCGGGTGGGAGCCCACCTCCTCTTCTAGCGGTAGTCGATATTGAGGAGGTGGCTCTGGGCTGGCTTCGGTACATCTGAAATGATGACAAAAGATGATATTCGGCTTTTTTAGAGACTGATAAATCCGTTAGTTAATTAAAAATAATTAAAACCGGTTCATTAGTTTAGGAGTTCCTAGCGCACGTAAATATCCCCATTCAACATTTCTTATCTGTTCTTATTATAAGCGATAAATGTTTAAGAGGTGTACACGAGAATTCATATAACTCCACTTAATTTTTAATTATTTAATAAAATAGGGGTGTGATTGTCGATGGCATAGTAGTAGCCATATTAGGTAAAAAAGGGGTCAACCTCGGAATGAAAGATAATAAGCTGTAAATTGGTATAAACCTTTGTTTTGTAGTTCTAAATGTTGTCTCAAAAGTCACAAGTGCTATCGTGTCCGCGTCTTAAGATATTGAAGGTCAAAGGTCATAAAAATTAGTTTTTCGCGAATATCTCGTTTCCTATTGCTTAAATGAGATTTGCACCTATCATAAAAGTTGTAGAATATAAAATTCTCTACAACTTTTGTATGAACTTTTTTTTCATACGATCAACTGTTTTTGCGGTAGACCGCGAAGAGTGTACCGCGTACAGTCATATATATTATGTATAAAGTATAAAGTTAATTATTTACTAAAAAATGATAATTATTAAACAATGCACATTATTTATGTACTAAATATTAATTATTTATATTTAATTAAAATAAGTGACTTAACTATTTATATTTTATTATTTATATTTAACTATTTATATATTTATATTAATAAATCTGGAATGTATATTTTAGTTATATTTTAAGTTAAAACGACATTATATACGTTTTCTTTAAAACGTGTAAATTTTTTAATACTTATATACCTGGAAATACTTGTCCCTACCCTATGACCTTTTCGATTTATACTAATAAATATATGTATACCTGTATATGCTTGCTTAGTGGATCTCTCCAAGGCTTTCGACGTGGTATCATACGACTGCCTGTGGAGGAAACTATTACAGGACACCAATTTGCCTAGAGACCTGATTCAGTTGTCGAGGTATTGGTATAACAACCAATACAACTATGTAAAATGGTCTGGAGTCCTCTCGAATGCTTACAGGTTCACCCAAGCTTTTTAACCTGTACGTACACCAGCTGATATGTGGGCTCAGTAAAGCCAGTGTCGGATGCTCCATTGATGGGCAATGCGTTAATGACATCAGTTACGCGGATGACATGGTTTTGCTGAGCCCATCTATCAGTGCTCTTAGGAAGCTCCTGTCTATATGTGAGGATTATGCAGTGGCTCATGGTCTCGAGTACAACGTGACTAAGAGTGAGCTATTGGTATTTAAGGCCGGTAACAAATGTTATGATACAGTCCCAACAGTCACCTTAGAGGGCGCTCCGCTTACTAGAGGTACGCGTTTCAAATCTGTCCGACGACATGGGCTTAGAAAGGGAATGCAGGGCGTTGTCAGTGAGGTGTAACATGTTGGGTCGTAGGTTCGCGCGATGTACAGAAGACGTTAAATTAACGTTGTTTAGAGCGTACTGCCAGTCACTGTACACGTGCGCCCTATGGGTCACTTACACTCAACGCTCGTACAACGCTCTGCGTATCCTATTGGATTATTGTATTCAATAACGCCTTCCGAAGCTACTGTTGCGGACAGAACAGATAGTCCTCTTATGTGGCATTGAATGACGACACATAGAGCGTCTTTTAAATACATTAAGTAAAATATATATGTATAACACTCATGTATTATAATATATTGTGTATGGACTCTGGTGTGATTATAAAGCTTATTGTTATTATTATAAAATATATTCCCTTGCTGTCTTTTTAACTTAAAATATAATTAAAATATATAATCCAAAATTAATAATATACTATAGTTAAATATAAATAATTAATAGTTAGTAGGTACATAAATAATGGGCATTGTTTAATAATTATAATTTTTTAGTAAATATTAACTTTATACAACGTACTGATAACCGTAACTCACGCTTGACCTTGCATTAGGCCATATATGACTGTACACGGCGCACTTTTCGCGGTCTACCGCAAAAACGGTTGATCGTATGAAAAAAAAGTTCATCCAAATTTGTAGAGAATTTTATAATCTACAACTTTTATGATAAGTGCAAATCTCATTTCAGTAATAGAAAGCGAGATATTCGCGAAAAACCATTTTTTATGACCTTTGACCTTCAATATTTTAAGACGCGGACACGATAACATTTGTAACTTTTGAGACAACATTTAGATCGACAAAACAAAGGTTTATACCAATTTACAGCTTATTATCTTTCATTCCGAGGTGAAACCCCTAATATGACTGGGCTATAGAGATAATATAAATAGAGTAGGGAAGCTGGCTGCAGAAGCGTAACAGCGTTAGAGAGAGAAACAACATTGTGCAGGTCTTTCATCTCTCTCTCTCTCTCCTCTTCACTGATTGGGTGTCACAGACACTTACAATTTTCTTGAATTATATCTAAGAATACTCTCAATCAAGTTGCCTTTCAAACAAAAAAAAAGCACTTAAAAAAGTTTATTTGTATGGGAGCTTCGATGCCACATACAGACATGTCAAACTTATAACACCCCTCTTTTTGCGTCGGGGATTAAAAATACTGATTACAAAATAATATTACGTAGTTGTAAATATAATGTCTAACAAATATAAGTGTAAGTAACTTCTTTTATTGTTATACACACACCTAACGTATTAACATTTTCTGCTAATAACTATAAATTAAAAATAAAAAAATACCCCGACACATAATAATAAAAATAGTATGAACTAAAGGCCATCTTGGATTTGAAAGTTATCATAGTGTATAGTATTCTACTAGTCAAGCCCTTTCATTTGATACCCATATTGAGGGAGTTGTGATAAAATATGTAATCCTCAATTTTGTGGGGCGGCCGTCGTGGACCGATTTTCATCAAACATAGCTAAGAACACTCCCGACTAATTCACCTTTCAACCAAAAAAACAAAATCAAAATCAGTTCATCCGTTCGGGAGTTACGATACCACAGACAGACACACAGACACGTCTTTTAACACCCCGTCGTTTTCGCGTCGGGGGTTAAAAAGAGATTTAACTGAAAATCGGAACATTACACCATTAATATAGATTGAATTCAAAACTTCATTGGAGTGGTCTAAAGTTAGTCTCTGTGTCAAGACTGAACTGGAAATATGTCAAGAGTGAATCGAAAAACTTAAGTTAAAGTTGAAAGGCAGCCTAGTGTCATTCGATATAGGCCGATTCGGAGACTACCTGCCGCCCAAACTCATAACACGAATATGGAATACCTACTCAAAGTCAAGATTAATTGAGACTAGGTTCATTAACGATGCATAAAATAATAAAATAGTGAAGTTGTTTTATACGAGCTCCGAAAGAATTTGTACAAAAGAAAGGGGCTATCCATAAATTACGTCACACGATTTTGATTTTTGGACCTCCCCCGTCTTTGTCACAGTTTGTGGAACCCCCCTCTCTGATGTGACGTCACATATTTTGCAATTTTACACCCAGAACTAAAAAGCAGTTCTACACTTTTTTTAATTAAAAGTGTAGTAGCGTATGGTAGTCTTTCGTTTACATGATCTGTGTTTAATACTTTAGATTTCGACATGTCACGTCACGAAGCTTATGACCCTCCCACCCCTTGTCACATTTTGTTGACCCCCGACGCCTTGTCACACTTTGTTGACCCCCCAAATCCCTTGTCACACTTTGTTGACCCCTACCCCTTGTCACACTTTGTTGACCCCCCACCCCTTGTCACACTTTGTTGACCCAGTCCCCTCTTAACGTATGACGTGATTTATGGATGGTCCCTAAGATAAAATAGAGATTTTAACGCTACTATTAGCTTCACTTGTAACTAACTACGTAAACAAATCTTTGAAGTCAATGTTAGCCTACTTCTAATTGTCGTATCGAAATGAAAGTTTGCATGTATATTTGTAGTTTGAATGACAGTACTATATTTAGCATTTTGGAGTTGATCTGATGATGGAGCCAGGAGGTGGATAGTGGAACTATTCAGTGATCACTAGTAAACCCCTCCAGTTTTGAAGAGTCGTAACATATTGGGTTTGGTATTGATACCCTGATGATGAAGTCAGGAGGTAGATGGTGGTTTTTATTTTTTTTTTCATTCGGTTCGCCATTTTAGTTTGATGAAACTAAAATATTTAAAACTAAAAAGATAAAACATATCTACATATATATTTTTTACTCTTAAACCACATTTTTTTACGATACAATGAAATTATCTTATGCCCCGTTCCTATTTTATTATTTCTTGATTATAGGAACGCGGCATTAGTCGGTACTTTTTTTAGCAATGTTTATGCGATTTTTATAATAAGTGCAAGCACCTACAGGATGCACAAAAACAGGACTTTGGATCAAGAAATCGGTTTAAAGACGTCATTAGTACATATAGGTACGTCACTAGTGTATGTGTGGAACATCACTATCGAATATTAGGAAAATCACAGCACAGTTCGCGGAGCTGTCAGTAAGCCTTTTATCAGTCTACTCGTAATAACAATCTGTGCAATGTCGAAAAAGGTCTTAAACGACACCAAATGTAAAAAAGGACGTACATTATACACTATGACGTCGCAAAAAATTAAGAAGTGCTTTAGCGAGGGGGGATGAAGGGCAAATACTACTTGGTAGTTATAAGTAGGTATATATGATTTGGTTTACCTTGAAGCGATTTCCCACAGCACAAGCGCGCATGCGTACATATCTATTCTCAAAAACGCATCTTTAGTAAAGTTGATTGCACCATCCAGTACTTCGGGGGCCATATATCTTCGTGTTCCAACTTGACCATGTGCATCCCCACATCCTCTACCGGTCACAAAGACTAACGCAAGTCCAAAGTCTGCAATACAGGCGCTTAAGTCCGCTTTAAGGAGAACATTCTTGGATTTGAAGTCGCGGTGTGCCACTGCCGGTTTGCCTCCGCCTTCTTCGTGGAGATGAGCTAGACCGCGAGCCACGCATGCTGCTATACGCCATGCTTCTGTCCATGTCAGTGTGTGACTTTTGAGGTAGTCGCATAGGGAACCCTGTTGGTGATATAATAATGTTACATTTGGTATCAGCACTAGAGGGAACAACAATTTTATTGTGATTAATAATTTATTCAGGATTTCACGGATAACTTAAAGAGGTTAGCAAGTTGTTTTCGAAGTTAACTTCTATCAACCTAGTTCATAGAAGATTAATTAAATATAAAACCATTTTACTTTATAGGTTATTTTTGTACATCGACTAATAATTTGTAACATCGGCTATATTTTCTAACACTTGAAAGAAACTTAACTGCTTATTTTATTCTGAAAGAATATGCGGACATTAATAACATTTTTTGTATAATGCTCGAAGAAAAAGGAAAAAATATGTTAGTTAAAATATACGGTTTTACTCACGTGTATGTTTCGGGGATGCCCGACTAGTTTCGGACCCGACGGAGGCGCTTTATCAAGCCAGACTCTGTGACAGTGATCAGGTGACAGTCTGGCACCTGCAACTGGCCAGGACGCCTCATCCCTTGATAAATTTCGGGTCCGAAACTAGTTGGGCATCCCCGAAATATACACGTGAATAAAACCGTATATTTTAACTAATATGAATACCACTCACGAAAGTTTTTATTCGAGTAGAAAAAATATGGATATTTGGATACTTAAAATTTCCTAACACAAAAAGCTAACATTTTGTCTGACCCGTAACTGAATCCAGCATCTAACTCTTGCTTTAAAAGTACTTAAAGAGAAGACAATATGTTTTTTGTATTCCATAATGAAAGTTGGCTTTTTAAAATTTTCCAAAAAAATTAATACTAATTTAGAAAACCGTTATCTTAACTCTACAAAATCAAAAAAAGAAGAGTTTTTAAAATTCGATAAATTCTAGTTTAAATGGTAAACTTCTCTGGCGATGGTAATATCAGGTAGGAATAATCTAATTTATTTCAATTCTAAGTAATTTCGATAGGAATCTTGGACTGTCGCCTCTATCTCTATCAACCTTACAATCTGTTTATTAGTATCAAAACTATTATCCTACTAATATTATAAACGTGAAAGTTTGTGAGGATGTATGGATGTATGGATGTTTGTTACTCTTTCACGCAAAATTTACTGATCCGATTGCGATGAAACTTGGTATGCATATAGTTGGAGACGTAGATTATCACTTTTTAACCCGATATTAATACGGGACCGGGACTTACGCGGGTGAAACCGCGGGGCGCAGCTAGTAATTAATACGGTGTATCATTATGTAATTATATACCTATATCAATAAGGTAGGCGATACATTAACGCACTTCCTCAGTCTGCGACAATCACCGGTAGGTTATTAGCACTTGGTGATGTAAGGAAGCACACTGATGCATATTAAACGAGTGTATAAAACATCAAAATCATTATAAGTAAGTAAGTGTAAGTACATTTGAGAAGTTGGAGTTTGTGAACGAAAGGTTTTTTATAACTAGGCCACGCGAAACAACAGTGTGTTATAAAATGTGTACGAATTTTTTTTTATGCAACTAGTTGGCAACAAACTCGTCCCGTAACGCTTCACGCATACCCTGTACCTACTTGTTGAGTTAAGATGAATACTGTCGAACATGCTTGGGAGATGTTACATAGCCGTGTTAAAATGAGTGTTAGTGAAACAACAGTAGAAGACATTATAACGATCGCCATCTCGGAGTCGGGAGTATGAAAAATTGCATTATCCCACTAATATTATAAATGTGAAAGTTTGGATGGATGGATGGATGGATGTATGTTTGTTACTCTTTCACGCCAAAACTACTGAACCGATTGCGATGAAACTTGGTATGTAGATAGCTGGAGACCTGGATTAACATATAGGCTACTTTTTATCCCGATATTCCCACGGGATCGGGACTTACGCGGGTGAAACCGTGGGGCGCTGCTAGTATTATAAACGTGAAAGTTTGTGAGGATGTATGGATGTTTGTTACTCTTTCACACAAAAAGTACTGATCCGATTGCGATTAAACTTGGTATGTAGATAGCTGGAGACCTGGATTAACACATAGGCTACTTTTTTTCCGATATTTCCACGGCACTGGAACTTACGCGAGTGAAACCGCGGGGCACAGCTAGTTAATATTATAGCTTCAAAAGTGAGGCTGTTTGTTTGAAACTCTTCAACGCCTTAACTACTCAACCGATCATCATTAAATTTTGCATACCAACGATTTCATAACACGTTGTTAAGAAATATTTACATGCACGAGAAAAATACTTTTCCGAAGAAAAGTTTTTTTTTACGCAAGCGACCATACCTTTTTGAAACACGATGTAAATGTACGTGTACATCAACCTATATCCGGCGATATTAGAACACATGGTGAACTTGACAGACCGCGCTGTTCTGGATACAAATCGATCTATAGAGTTGGTGGATATTTTTATCTCGGACTATACTACATCCGAGGGCTGACCCTCAGATGTAGTACACTCATATATTATTTAACAAAGGCGGACACACTTTATTGTGATTTAACATTGTATAGCAATGTTAATGTTTTGTTATTTATGCAAGTGTAATTTATACATCTTACTACTATTATAAATACGAAAGTTTGAATGGATCACGCCAGAACGGCTGAACGGATCTGGATGAAACTTGGCACAGAGATAGATTATAGTCTCTGGAATACCACATAGGTTTCAAAAGGGAAAATGTACTGTTCAAGTTGGATACATTTGAATTTCCACGTAAAGGCAATCGCGGGCAACAGCTAAGTAGTTACCTTATAAGGGTATGTTCCGATATAAACTGCGGGCACTGTTCAGTACTCTAACTGGGGAGAAATTCGTTCCGTTATGGACTGACAGTATAATGCCGCAGTATCCTAGGGAAATATGTGACGTCATAAATCGCATTTTTGTACTGTGAGCACTGGCGTTTTCTTCGAAGTCGAAGTGCTTTGATCACGTGGTCAACTATAATTATTTTTTTTTTCAATTAACTAATAAACAATTATTTGTCGAAATATGTTCATCACTTTTACCGTACATAACCTAATTTATATAATTCGGTTATAAAGTTATTAATTTATTATGCATTAGGTTACTTGAAAAACAATATTTTCTTTTAATAAAAAGTATACTTACTTTTATTATGCCATTAATTCAATTGACAATTGACTTGAATATTCAATTTTTAAATATAACTACGTTCAAACAATATTTTTTCTTATTGAACAGAGATTGCTTGTACATTTATATTATAATTATTTTCACGTCAAAACAGCGCCAAAAACATAGATGACAGTATACTGGAATGCATTCCGTTTTAAACAGTAACCAGTATAGCTAACTTAGCTAACTATAAAGGAACGGCTTTGCAGTGTACTAAATTGACGTCACATCTTACAGTGCTCACAGTGCATATGGGAACACACACAAATCTTAACTGTGAGGTATTTGTTAACGTTAAAATTTATTGAATATACTAGATAATCAATATCAATCAGAGTCACTGGTAAGAATAGTAATATTTTTTATTTCTAAACAATTTTGGGTAGTATTTGATCAGGTAGATTAAAATCTAAATTTAAAAAATAATTAATTAACCGTTGTGTGTGCCACATAGAATTATATGAAAATACTTGGCCTAATTAAATTGAAAAATGGATAATACGCACCTTCTCATGGTAAGCAGTGACTAGCCAGTATTCAGCTTGGAGATTATCTCCTTTCTTATCAACGCCAATGTAATGGAGTATATCTGGATGATCCATCCTTGCAAGTCTAAATATTTCCTGTTCAGCGACCCACGACTGTTTGTCTTGTAGTGGGAAAACTTTAACAGCAACATCTTTCTGACCAAGCTTGGCCCTCCATACAGCACCAAACCTTCCCCGAGCACGAACTTCACAAAGCGTGACTTGTCCAACTAATCCAGCAATTTCATTCTCCATTCCAGCACCAGCAGACGGTGGTCTCGATAATGAAGCTTCTCCATTACCCAGCTCCGCGAATGACGTGCCTTTACGCTTTCTGTACAATAAATAACAGCCAACCAGGACGGCAAACAATAAGAATAATGGCGTTAGCGTATAAGCGATTACTGCCTTCGTGTCATCTTCTGAACTAGGTAGCACCGATGCCGGTACACGTTCAGGAGGGATTTCAATCTGTGAAGACATTCCAGCTTCTATGCCTGGAAAGACAAGGTCTTGGTTGCACATATCACCTTCGCAACAGCAGTGTAGTAGAAGAAGCTTGGAGCTGTGAAGCCGGCAGATGGACGCCCGGTCTGTACAGGATACCGTATCGACGAAACAACCTTTGAATTTCGGATAACCTTTGTTTGTTACATTGTCGTACTGCCACAGAACAAAGCAATGGCTAGATTTATCTACTTCTGCAGGAGGACATTCTTCTTTTATAACGTTTGGAGTGCATGTGGAGTTATCTGAAGAATCGCAGGTGGTAGATTGTGAGCCATCATAGAATTCACAAACTCTAGTAATAATTCTACCCTCTTTGGGGCGCGGGGGCAGGTTTTCGTCGACCGGCGGAGCAGCTAGCGTCACTGGTATCCCTATTGAACAAAGTAATGTTTTAGTGTTAAGGAGACGAATTAGTAGCAATTAGAATTTGGTCTACATATGTCATCGCTTGTCGTTGTGACAATTTTCGAAGCACTAGATAGGCATAGGATCGTCGGAATGACCATTAAGACTACTAAAAGGCCTACAATTTGCGTCGTAGAGCATATTCCTTCCACATTAAAAAACATGAAATCTCATCAGGTCCTGTCTATATATGTGTATGTATGTTACGTAATAAGAAGGAACTTCCTGAACCTCGAACAGCTTAACTCATAACAGAAGTGACTTCTTCTAACTTTAAACTTTCACATACCATGATATACTTATGTATAATTAAGTTTTCGGGAATCAATGTGATCACTTAATAGGTATTTGATATATTTGAAGTGCTTGATATGTCGACCAACAGGTTGCACTGGCCGTGGTCACAGTGCAACCTGGTCAAAACATTGGGCAAAAGGTATGTAATATAAACTACCTATTGATTCAACAGGCAGTTTCTAAGTAAGTCCTGAAGGTCGTATCGGTCCGGAAATACCTCAGGCGACAATTTATTCTCCAGATTGGTTGTGCAAGGCAAACGTTTCTGGAGAACCGCACAGTGATGGAGTGCCAATGAACAATGGCACAAATAGAAAGGCACAAGGGAGTCTTGGGAACTCTTAACTATTAAATCACAGAAAATATAGAGATTTACAGTTATACTTTTACAAGTCTACCCGTGACCACGATCAGTGCAGTTAGATCGAAACATCAGGGCCCTGTTTAATATACATTACAAATTGTAAATTGTAATTGTATTTTACAAGTTACTAATCTACAAGTTTCTGTTTAATAAAGAATAGAACTTACAAATTTACCATTGTGGAAAACTGACAAAATTGTAAAATTGTACCTACAATTATACATATATCGACAATTTACATATCTGTAAGGAAAACTGTTGTATTGAATGCATAATTGTAATTACAATTTTTATACATTAAAAAATGTTTCTAACAACTAGTAGTGGAAGTAGTGTTGATGAATATATGAGTGAAAGGCACCGGCAGGTGTTTCATAAAATCATCAACTTTACTTTTGATAAAAGATTTTACCTTCAATGTATAAATCTGGGTCAGCAAAACTACCGTTGAATGGTTGGTAACGAAAATAGGACATGATCTTCAATACGATTCTAAGAGAAATGCAGCCCTTACACCCACTCAGCAAATTATGTGTGCATTGCACTGGGTGGGCTGACCCTCAATACCATGTTATAGCAGATGCAAAAGGTGTAACTAAAGGAATGATACATAACTGCATAAAAATGCTTGTGGTCAGTAAATTGTTTGGAGAAGAAGTCCACTGGCCAACTAATTGTTTTGATGTCCCCAGATTGTTTAAGAAATATAGAATACCTGAAAGAGCAGAATCTACCATCTATTTAAGAATCATCAACAAAAACTTACATTTTATGTAATTTGTAACTTACAATATAGATAAAATAGTGTCATCAAAATCTAGAAGCATTTTCTGCACATTAAACAACATTATTTATTAAAAACTATACGGTTTTACTCACGTTTGTATTTCGGGGAAATATATAAATACAAACGTGAGTAAAATCGTATAGTTTTTAATAAATATGAATACCACTCATCAAAGTTTTTATTGTAATTAAACAGCATTTATAATGGTAATATTTGTAATGTTGTTACTTGTAAAATTCTTACATAATAGGGAATATGCATGTATTTTTTTTTATCTTTTATTGACTTGTTCCATCATTCTACCCTAATAAAAAATATAAATAACCTTGGCAATGTTCATATTAATTTTTAAAATTACATTGAATACATCGATAAAATTTGATCTGTTTGAACACCGCCCTATTTCGCGGGCCTTGGATGACGTCACGTTCCACGCTCAGTGTTTGATTCATAAACTTACCTGAAGTGTTACAGTAATTTTATACCGATTTCCAGTTGTAATTACTATTTATTGTAATTAAAAGACAATGGATAAAGTTAAAAAACCATTTTATAGTTATTGCCTTGTCCCTAAGTGTAAAAACACTATAAGAAGTACACCCAATACAGTATTTTTCCCTGTACAAAATAATAATGTAAAATACGAAAACAATGGTGTACATTAATGAGAAGAGATGAAGTATCTTCAATATCGTGTTTATATTGTTGTGAAGATCACCTAATACAATTTAATTGCTAGTATAGTGTCAGCAGTAATTTATGTTTGTTTTAAAAATCAAGCAGAAGGCAACTTGCTTGTCTACTTAAACTAGGTAACAAAAGTCCAATAAAACTTCATGAACATAACTAACTATACATATCTTACCTATCCTTTAGATTATAATGTAACAAGTATTATAATAATTACCTTGCGGCTTTCACTCCTTTAACCTCAGCGGACGTAAAATCTGGATTTGATGCAAAATATATAGTCATCATGAATGCACCATTTTCGGTAGATTATGGGATAGGATAGGTCCGATTGTGCTATGACAAAACAACATTCAGTCATTGTTCTAGATGATTTCTAATATCACTAGAATGCTTAAATTGCACTAGCTAAGAGCAAAAACCACAGGAACACCTATCTTTCTCTGTAACACTACGAATATAGGCACCGATAAATGACAAAATGTGGAATGTCACGTCATGTTTTGTTTCAACCAATGGTGAAGCATTTTGCAAAGTTGAATTTCGCACCCTTATTTTGCATATTTTAATTAATATTTTTTGCAATTAAACACGAACTAAATAAGAAAGTAATTGTTTGGGCATAATATCTTGTTTGGGCATAATATCTGGACAATAAAGATTCAAGGGGAAATTAATCAAGTAAATTTAAACAACATGCATATTCCCTATTGTAAGGTTTATTACTTAGCACTTGTCACACAATTTACAAATATGTCACTTATTTACAAAATTGTCAGATTGTAACATTTATTAAACAAGGCCCAGGTAACAGAAAAGGTATTGCACTTTCTAATTATTATTACCACAATTAAGTCCCGATTTACACATCTACGGCTATTATGTATACTTGGTTCACTGTAAATATAGATTACAACATTGTAAATGCTGAAGTAATTAATTTAAATTTAATTTACAATAATTATAATAATGTCAACAGCATAATTATTTTGATGTGGACTAACTTTGACTTAATATGAAAGGAAATCAAATATACTGGACATCACAATATTTAACTATAAATGTAATTTTATGTTATTATTTATGTGCTAAAGTTTGCTTAGATATAGTCTTTTAAGATCATATCTTTAAACATATAAAATATTTAATGGTAAACATCAACATAAATAACACTTAAGTTAATAACACTATAAGTTGTTGTGTCCAAAAATAGGGGTAAAATGATAGTTCACTTAAACTGTAGGTCATAAAGATGATTAGTTATAATTTTTGTTAAAGTAGGTAACCAAAAAATATGGGAAACTAATGAGAACTCTTCTTTGTATTGACATAATCAGAGACATTTATCTTGAGATACTTTATCATTGAAAACACTCTATTTATCAATACCCAATGGGCCATGAACCTTCTCCGACTTCATGTCAACATACTGACGTCGATTTAAGTGATCATTGCACATGTAATGTTGTGAGATACCTATCTCAAAAACTTGTATTTGAAAGGAATTAAAAATCTAAACAATGCTCACCTAGCGCAAGTAACACGGTGAGGTACACAATCCTTGGAGTGTTCATCAAAGCCATGGCGCAGACGGGTTCAGACCTCCCGACTCGACGCGACAATCCAATGTTATTTTTATACGCGGCCCCGACATCAAACGTCTAGTCTATTTAGGAAATTCCGACATAAGTAAATGTCAGATAAACAACGCACATCCAAAAACGGCCAATCTAAACACATTGACAAAAAACAACCACACAAGAAACGTTGAAATATAGACGATGATCAATTTAAATTAATCTAACAATCCTAATTGCATTGATTTCAATTGGTATTTCCGAAAACACACAGCATCAAACGAATCGTAATATTTCGAGGCTTCACTTCTTTGACGTTTGTGATGTCCAGGGCTGCCAGTGAAGATAACCTGGTTCCTGGAATAATACAAAATTGAAGAGGCGGGGCGAATAGATAGGTATTACAAACTGTAAAGAAAAGTGAGGGACTGAGGGTCGTATTCCAGAATCTATTATTACATTCTATTAATTACTGTTAGAGAAAAAAACTTCAAATTAAACATTTATTTTAAGATTATAAATTTCAGACCTGAAACGAAAGTTTAAGAATTAGAAATACAGTCTTAACGAGTTCTTGATGCAATAAAAAATTGAGACATTTTATAAAACACAATATAAATTTCTCTATCTAACATTGTGACTAAATATCGTAGTTCCATGTTGTCACTTTAAGACTAAGTGCACTTTAACATTTAAAAAATTATATATTTATGAGTATGATAAGTTTACACTAGATTTACTGTACTACTTATTATTATACTTATGTATCTTTTTCAATATTCAACATTATCTGCTTCAAAAAATCTTTCGCTGTTCGCAGGACTCGGCTGGACAGTCGAGCTGTCTAAGTTGGCGGAGAGAAGTCATTCTTTTACACATTTTTTTCTGCTATTTTAACTGTTCGTTAACTGTTCTTCATTGTTTGATCAATTTTTTTTTATTCGTTCTTAGTTTTAACTTAAACGCCAGACAGACTCGCGCCGTAACGCGTTACGTAACGAAGCGGTACCTATACCTTCCCATAAGAAATTATCACTTCAAAAAATTCAATAATAAATTACCCTCCAGTTGGCGGATAGAAGTAATTTTTATACATTTTTGTTTTGCTATTTCAATTGTTCGTTAAGTGTTCTTAATTCTGCCATTTTAGGTTTTTCATTTGTTTTAAGTTTTGAGCCAAATACGACTTTTTTCTAGTATGATCACAAAGAGTATACAGCACTACGTTGTGATCTCATAAAAAATAAAGTTGACAATGCTGGATGTCAGCAGATGACAGTTATAAATAGAGATTGGTTAATTTAATACCGATATTTGTCAGTACTAGCTAATATGAATATATTCGTCGAGAAAGATTATAATATTTAAACTAATATTTACGTATTAATGATATCTACCTCAGTTCTGAATATTATTCGTAAATTATTGTATTCAATGAACTTCAGTTAGAAATAGGTACAGGATAATATAAAATTTTGATGCTAATGCACAATTCGGTGGTATGAAAGCTTTATCAATTTCGTTTTTAAGCAGAAATAAAAAATATTAACAGTGAAAAGTATTTTTTTATTGATGTGTAAAACCATTAATTTATTTACTTTTTCTAGTCATAATTGAGTACGTCGCCGTCGGTCGGAAATCGCCGGATTTAGTAAATACCCTCTTACATAGAACTGAAGTAGATACGCAATAATTATTTTAAAATATTTTCCTGTCTATAAATAAATACGAATATATGAGACTGCTTCCTATTAGTTCATGGTTGATGATATTCCTATTCACGAATGCGAGCAAAGTGACAACAATCCCCGCCAATCCTAGTAAGATAAATATTATATTTACGATCCCGATCATAGAAAACGGACGGATTGGTAGCGATACATTATCTGACTAATTTTATAGATTACCGAGTGGTCTGATATCAGAATTCTGTAATGCGATCCATATTGAATGGTCGGTATTCATATATTAATGAATAGGCAATATTAGTATTTACTAATACATCGTATTACTGATACATGAATACCTTGATACCTTCACATAATAACATAGAACGTTACTATCCTTGATAACCTATGAATAATAAGAATGTTATTTTAGTTTATTTGATATTTGTTAATGCCTGGGCTATGTTAAGTTAATGATAATAAGCCAGTCTTAGAAAAAGAAGTTATGGATACGGTAAAAATCATGGAAACCATAAAAAACAAAAGATACTAAGCAAATGAAGAGATGTCATTTTTTTATTTGTCCCCAGTGAAAGGTGAACTGCCTGTACATTTGCTGGAAGTCATTCTTATTAATAGGTTAGAGCATTTAAAAAAGATATTAAAAGGCGAACCCGTAATTTACAATGAATATGTTGTCGAAGGAAGTATATACGATAACGTGGGACATTTTATGTTGTGCATCATAACGATACTATGTAAGAACAGAGAGTTCTTTCAGTTTTTTCTAAAGGCTGAATTGGAACAATTCAAGCTCAGGTTGGCCTCACTTACTGCTTACGAAATGAGATTTTTTTCGAAAAAGCTGTTAAGAACAATTAAAAAGTTTGAAAATGTTCCAAAATTTATTGATGCACTTCAAATTTTATGTCAGCATTTGATGTTGAAAAATGTAGCACAACATGTATGTTCTACATGCATAAACAGCTGTAATGCCTACCATATCAGCATGAAATTCACCTATTGTCTTCCTTTAGTAGCTAGAAGGCAGGTTGAATTAAAGAATGGGCAAGCTGTCATACCTTGTGGAAGATGGAAACAATATCTATTAATACTTTTTCATGAAAATTTGAGGAAAAGAATCAATGAAACAAACCTGGATCCTCTTCAAAGTGATCCTCGGATAATAACATTGCTAAATAGAGTTAATACAGAATTTTCTGTGGTTAATGACATTACCAATATTTTACTGAGTAAAGATGTTAATACTGCCGCCATGTACTTTCCGCCATGTATATTCAATCTACATCAAAGTTTAAGGAGTAAACATAGATTATCTCACTCTCAAAGATTTTATTACAGTCTATTTTTGAAGGATATTGGTATGCCTGTTGAAGAGGCAATACAGTTTTGGAGAGCTGAATACAGATTACATCCAAACGGCCATCATAGTTGCTCCCACAACTGGGAAAAAGATGAAAAGAAGTATTTGTATGGTATAAGACATATGTATGGTTTAGAAGGGTGTAAAAAAAATTATACGTCTGTTAGCTGCAAACGTATTCAAAGCATTAACAATGCATGTTCGGAAGGAGGTTGTCCATTTAAGTCTTTTGACACTTCAAAAATGCTTTCAGTTTTAGGAAATTGTACAGAACCATTATTGTCACAAATAAATGAATTAAAAAGTAAACATTTGTATACTGCAGCTTGTATGCATTTTATGCAGTATAGTCATTTAAAAACAAATGAGTGTGATAGTAGTTGTAGCTTTAATTTTACTCCAGTTAAATATTATTTAACAGCTTCTAAAGTTAGTAATGATTTGAGTGACTGCACGAATGGCGCAATGGTTTAAGTGGTCACCTTGCCACCACGCCGCACCGAGTTTTGTGGGTTCAAATCCCACATGGGACAATAATCCACAAATAGTTGTCCCCCGAGTCTGTGTGTTCTTTGTGTCTATGTAATATGCCAAATGTGAGAGTTGTCTTTTTATATATAACAAAAAATATCGAATTTATAAAGTACCTAAAGTACTAACAATTTTTTTTTAGTTTTATTCTATTTAGTGGTTGAAGGTCTTATTTAATTGTGTAAAAAAATACAGTTCATTTATGATTGATATGTGTAATGAATATGCTTTAACTTGAATTATTCCACTTGTCCTGTTTTCAACACCCTTGCAAGTTTATGGGTATCTACTCTCACTCATACTACCATCCTTGAGCTAAAAGGCAGCTCAACGACAACTGAATAATTGTCTTGTCAGCTCTCATGTTGTCCCTGCGTTTATACATTTTATCTTCTTATACTTGTTTCTGTAGTAACCTACTTACCAAAAAACTTGTAAGGTAAGTACTTTACTGTCTGAAGTCTGAAGCTTAAATTAAAAGTAAAATCTAGTCTATTATTTATATTTATGCCACACTGTGTTAGGAGTTTGAAGCATAAATAATAAGGTGATCTAAGAAATCACGAAAGCTAGACATAGCTAGGCTGGCCACATCTGAGGAAAGGCCAAAGGCTATCCGAGTAAATGAGTCCCAGACCAGATTGAGAATGAATAAACAAGATAGGTCATCCACCAGATGTGCTTATTGAAGAAGATAGCTGGGATGGCAATATTTGGATGGTGAATTTGGTGATGCCATTCACCAGAACAGGGCTGCTATCGGCTGATTTATCTGTCTAGTCTAATAAATAAAAGTAAAAAAATCCTTTTGGTTTTATTTAGATAACCCTGTGCCACTCGGCTGCCGTCCTGTATGGATCTGAAAGTTGGCCCACAGAGAGAACGGACGAGAGACGCCTGCAAGTCGCTGAAATGCGAATGTTAAGATGAATGTGTGGTGTGACTAGGATGGACAAAGTGAGAAATGAACATATTAGCAACATAGTAGCGCCGGTGGACGAAAAGTTAGAGCAATAGGGTATCGTCAGTTTCGTATTTTAAAGTTGGCTCCCCGGGTACATCATGGCCGTCCCGTAAACTACGAAAATAAACGATTTAAATCGGCACATTTAGGCGTGTGCGTTCGCGCAGCGGAATGTTGTTGAATTTAAAGATTTTAATTATGCAGATATTTAGTGTATGACGTCGTGTAATTGTGTATGGTAAAAAAAAAATTGTGCATGCAGCCATTGTGGAGAAATTCGCTAAAAAGTGATTCCGCTGGGCGAACGTTGTCCTGGCGGAACTTTTTTTAATCCATGGACCTAGAAGAAAAAAAATGTGTCCAAAAATTAGTGTGTATTTGTGTGTAATTGTGTATGTATGAATAAAATTAGTGCATGCGTAAACTTTGGAGAAATTCAAGTTTCCGCCACGCGAACATTTGGCCATTAGCTAGTTTTCATATAAAGCGCTTATATAGAGAGCTGTAGATTTTTACATACTTTGTTTTGAATTTGTTTATATTTGTTTAAAAAACAGATTTAGAAAAAATCGTAGGGTTTAAAAGATAAAAATATAAACGTAAAATACTCTTATTAGGTCTTAGTTCGTAAAGTATGCACTTTGGGGTCTAGATTTTCACGTTTATACAAACCTTGTAAGAGTGTGCAACATGTTGCCAAGTATCAATGATGTTCCGTTAGTAATTAAAGAGTTATAGGACAATTTACCATGAATAGACCACTGTTTACAAAGCAGTCAAACATCACGACGTTCTAAAGGAATTGCATAGTAAAATGTATTCCAATAATTAGTGTATTAATTCAACTACTCGCATGCCAAATTTCATCAGCCGGTAATAATACCGGCTCCATGGCGTTGGAGGTAAGACCTGCCGTATAAAGGTCCCTGCGCCTCGGGACCTTGGTTTGGGGAACTTGATGCATGTATACTGACCCTGCTCATATAACGTTTGCGTTGGGTGGGGTGGGGGCAGTATAAACAAATACGTAGAGGAGGAGAGGGCCTGTTGACATTTGAAGCTACTGGTTCTGTTCTTTTTGTGACGAAAGAGCTGGAATGGAAAAAAATCACGAGGAATTGATTAGGCATTAGCAACCCACAAATCAGAGCAGCGATATTGATCTCTTCTGGAGATAATTATATTCTGATTCAGATGATGTTTCATACGTACAAATTACTCGTACCGGAGAAGTTAATGACAAATTTTGAGACAATATCGGGACCTGGTGGCTTATATTCCTCATGCGTGAGTTGTTTGTAATAATAAATAAAAGATTACCGAATATATAATGCTTTTATTATAATAATATAAATGATAAAGTGGAACAAAATTGGCATAAAAAAAGTTTAGATGTGATGATTTTTAGCAGTGAAATGTCCGCCACTTGTTAGTAGAAATCCCCAAATATACAGACATCCATGTCAATTTTTAGTTAGTATGAAATGAGCAGATTGCCCCAGCCACTCGGCCACGGAAAAACAATCTACTTTTGTTAAAAATTTATCGATACCTTTATACTCCAACAACACAACACTGTGGTGTAGGTATATAAGTTCTAAAACGGAAAATATTTACAAGTACCTATATTACAAGCAGCGTTGCCAGACGTTCCGATTTTGGCGGGCCGTGCCGATTTTTAAATCAAAATTAATTGGCCCGCGCGGGACAGGCTGTCCCTCTTTTCGGAAATAACTTTTTTTTATTTTTTTTATTCAGAAGACGAATTTTACTGAACTATTTAACGATAGGGTAAATCTGATTTAAAATATTATATTTTTATTAAAATACATTTTCTACAGCTATTTTTGCTATTTATTATCACGTAAACGTAATTTGAATTCAAATAAAAAGATAAATATTTAAAAACTTCTGATTTATTACATACGTTTTTTTACTATGTCCCGCTTTCGACGAAAGAATCCCGCTTTTTTCACTCAAAAAGTTCCAAATTCCCGACATGGCAAAAAAAAAAATCTGGCATCGCTGATTACAAGTTACCTGTTATAACTGCATTAAAATACGTACCTACCTGAATAGATATTTTCAAAAGTAGGTACTACCTGTAGTTCTTATTGCCCATTTACTTTCTTTTGAGGAACTCCAATTTATGTAATCAATAAGTACCTATAGACTCAAAGAAGCATCACACAAGTTTTATTGCAGTGCAGTTTCTATAAAAACAAATGTACCTACAGTAGGTAAAGTCAGTGTATACATTTATTTTATTATACTCGTACTTTTTTTTAAAAGAAGTAGTAGTAGTTACTATCAACGTGGGTCACACATTACTAGTTTTTTTGTTAACCCCTCCAGCTAAGCTAAATAATGCTTGCGTTAGGAGTGGGTTCACTACCTAGATGGAGTTTTGAGTCGTCGGCCCATGTCGTGCGGTGTTCCGCAGGGGTACAGACCCCAAGGACAGCCTTGGACCACTCCTGTGGAACATGGGCCCTTCGAGGCGACTTCCCCCCCGGGCTCGGCGTAATCTGTTACGCCGATGACACTTTGGTCACAGCCCGGGGGGTGAACTTTCAGGAGGCGGCGTGCCTGGCCACGAGGGGAGTCTCTCTGGAGGTCAGGCGTATCGAGGCGCTGGGTTTGCGGGTGGATAAGACGGAGGCCCTTTTATTTTATGGGCCCGTCGTGGTAAACCCTCTGGCGCCTCTATCGAGGTCAACTCAGTCCTCGTACCGGTTCAGGCCCACATAAAATATCTGGGCCTGATCCTCGACGGTAGGTGGCGCTTCGACGAGCACTTCCTGTAGTTTGCTCAAGGTCGGCGCTGCGTCCACCCTTGGGCGACTCTTGCCCAATTTGGGCGGACCCAGCGTTGCTACGAGACGGCTGTACACGGGGGTTGTCCGGTTAATGGCACTGTACGGTGCAACGGTGTGGGCGGAGGTTTTGACCGCCCAGAATAGGGCGCGCCTCTGGCGCCCTCAGAGTGTTATGGCGGTTAGAGCCATACGCGGATACCGCACCGTGCCAACGGAGGCGGTGTGCGCGTTGGCCGGGACTCCCCCGTGATATTTGGACGCGGAAGTGCTCGCCGAAATATATCGGCTGAGTTCCGGGCGGGAAGCGGCAGTCGGCCCCCGCCCGAAGAGGTACGCGAATGGCGTGAGCCCGCTCGCCGAGCCACCATGGCTCGTTGGTCGTCCCGGCTGGAAGCTCCACGTGCTGGATTTGCCGCCGTGGAGGCGCTCCAGCCGGTCATCGTCGAGCGGGCAGGGCGGCAGCACGGGACCCTTTCCTTCATAGATATTTTGGTCGCAATAACCTACAGAGACGAGATATGCGCCACGCCAGAATGCCTTTTTAGAGAGAATTTTCGTTAACTCGGCTCCACACTCTCGAGAGTGCGGCTGTCTCGTAGAGACCCTCTAGCGATTCGTATGGAGAGGAGGCTGCAAGAGTGTTAGCCGTCCACACTCTCAATTTATTGGTTAGCCGATTTACCCGCTTCCTTTACTGCAAGATGGATGTGATTGAAGTGACTCCGTTGCCTGCTTCATACGCTTACCAATATTACCTATAATGTCTTACGTGCATAATCATATATTATAGAGGTAAATAAAAGAATCATAAATCCTTGGAAAATAAACGATCGCGCGTCCATCAGCAAATCAGATACTTGAATCCCTACGAGAAATATTTGTATTTAGAAGGTATCTATCAAAAATATTAATGGAAGTAGAGATAGCGATTAGGCGAGTAAATGCACGCGTTACAACGTAGCATCGGATCTTACGATGATAGTGTCTTGGGACTATATACAGTGTTTACGCACTAAAAGAGGACAAGGCGTGGCTCTATGACTCACTTGGATAAAAATAGCGTGTCTACCTGTACCTAAATTTACTTTTAATCCTGAACTATGATGAATTACTTTGAGGCACATGGCTTGCTTATTATTTAGACTCCCGTGTTCGATGTACACACGCACATACTCACACACCTACAAGCTGCATCTGTTATTATTGTATGTAGATTATGTAGATAATGTACGGTGTACCGTAAACAGTAATTAGTATAGTAATAGCATACACTAGGGAAATACGAACAGTTGCAGGATGTTGACGGATTTTGATTATTTTGTATTAGAGATGAAACAGCATATTAACACAGAATTTTTTTTTGTTTGTATCCTGCTCAGCGCAGCAATCTGTTCTTCACATTTAGCTACTAATTTCTCTGACTAACGTCTGGTAATGTCATTCAGCTGCAAGGAGAATCCATTGACCTCACTCACTTTAAGTTGAGGAATCGGCTTTGAAGGGTTGGAACACTATTCCTTCTTAGTCTTGAGTGTATAACACTACCATCGCCAGATAGGTTTTTTGACCAAGACATTGTTTTGATACAAACCAAGCGGTTTGATACTTGAAACCTCTGATGGATATTTCCTGTTTTACGGTTGTTAGATTTAGGTCCCGCAAAACCTATTTGTTACCGATACAATTTGGCATATTGAACATGTATCTCATCGTTTTTGTCTGGAATCTTTCCAAGATCTCAATGTTGCTATTGGATGTTGAGCCCCATAGTTCAATTCCGTATGGCCAAACTGGCTTTAGTATTGTGTTGTAGACTGCAATTTTGCTTTCGTTAGACAGCTGAGATTTTCTCCCAACCAGTACATACTTCGTAGCTTTGTATCTAGTTGTTTTCGTTTGCTCCAGATATGTTTCTGCCACGTCAGTCTTCTATCTAGGAAATTATTTAAAAAAAATGCTACAATGTCCAGTGGGGGACAACGGGAATGATCGTGATAATCATACTGGTTTACCGTCCTCTTCTCCAGTTTTTTCCTACATTCTCTACAAAGTTAACTGTTATTTTCGTCTAACTTTGTCATCGCTGGTGTGTTTGTGTGTTGTTGTGTCAAAAGGAGGAGGTTCTCAATTCGTCGGAATCTTTTTTTTATGGATATTCACCGATTACTCGGATACGCCTGAACCAATTTGGAAAAATCTTTTTTTATTTCAAAGGGTATACTTCTCAGGTGGTCCCATTAAAATTTTATCTTAATCAGTTGAGTGGTTTTTGAAAAATCAACAAATATCTAAAAATTTTATAGGTACATTGATGATATTTTCGTTTACTCCAAAACCTCGCTGTCTCATTGGAGCAGTGCGTTTAGTTTACCTACCCATATAATATTTTAACAAAATACATCTACTTTCCACTAAAAAGCACATTGAAGTCTGTGATGCGTTTTTTAAAAGATAATTATTGTCTCTGCATTACAATCATGTAGAAGAACTTTGCTCTGGAATTCACCGTTCCTAGCAGCTTCACCTGCGTTTGTGGTGACTGCTCCACTCTCAAGGGTCGTAGCGTAATGTTATATATATATATAGGTATATATACATAGTCTATAACATTCCTCATTGAATACCCTATCCAATACGAAAATAATTTTTCAAATCTGAATGATAGTTCCAGAGGTGATCGTGGAAGAGTTATGCTTCGGCACGTAGTGATATTACGGCCTAACAGAAAGTGGGTGAGATGACCGGAGGACCTAACCCCCTCCCCCTCCCTCCTTCCCCTACTCCCACCGGCCCTCCCTAAAGGTCGGTAACGCACCTTTACCGTCCAAGTGACTCGTCTGCTCGTTTGCCTGCTATCCCATAAAAAAATATAAGTGCATTTAAACAATATTATGTAGGTACTAATATTATTATTATAGACTAGCGACCCGCCCCGGCTTCGAACATGTGGAATGTAGATACTTATGTGGTGAACAATTATCGTCATATAACTATACAAATTAACACAAAACAATATGAAACTATACGTATAAACCGGAAGGTTTTTACGTATAGTTTAGCGATTCAAGAGGAATCTTGAATCGCTCTATCTATTGGTGAAAACCGAATTTAAATTCGTTGCATAGTCAGGCTAGGCCCACTCCGGTCAGTAGGTATGAAGCTGCAGCTGCCTAGTAGCGGCGACGAGTCGGGCGAAATTCAGTGGGCTGCCACGCGCCGGCCAGGTAGCACGTTACTTGGATACTCACTCACGCGCTATGTCGCCGTCGCTTCGTCCGTTCGTCGCTTACGAATTACGTTTCCCGTATTTACGTAGTTAGATTATATTATTAATTATAATCAGTATAGTTAGATATTTACAAGGTCAAGTTTAGCTATGATAAGTATATTTACTTATTAGGACCACAACAACTGATACACATCTTCTATCTATACATCTATACTCTATAAAAATAAATAAAATTGGAGTGTCTATTTGTAATATTAAAATAACCGCTTTTTACTAAGTGCATTTGGATGTATATACGGTACATATACCAAAACAACATGTTTTACAATTTTTGTCTATCTGTCTGTCTGTTTGTTTCGGCTAATCCCTGGAAAAGGTGGACCGATTTCCGCGGGACTTTCACTGGCAGATAGCTGATGTTAAAAGGAGTAATTTATGCTACTTTGATTTTGGAAAAAGAATGAGTGTTCCACGCAAAATATATAAATATGTACACGCAAGCGAAGCCGCGCGGGAACTGCTAGTAAATAAATAAATTTGAAGTGTCCGTTTGTAATGTCATAATGACAGTTTTTTACTAAACGCATCTGAATGTTTACACGGTACTTATACTGTCTGTCTGTTTGTTCCGGCTAATCAACGGAACGAGTGGACCGATTTCCACGGGACTTTCACTGAAGATAGCTGGTGTTATAAGAAGTAACTTAGTCAAGTTTAGATTTGATAAGTTTAGGACTACATTAATTTTGTCTGTCTGTCTGTTTGTTCGGTTAATCTCCGCAACGGGTGGACCGA
This sequence comes from Callimorpha dominula, assembly GCA_949752705.1. Taxonomy (NCBI): domain Eukaryota; kingdom Metazoa; phylum Arthropoda; class Insecta; order Lepidoptera; family Erebidae; genus Callimorpha; species Callimorpha dominula. The sequence continues at coordinate 20,060,460 of OX457002.1, read as the reverse complement.
TTTCCATGGGACTTTCACTGGCAAATAGCGGGTGTTATAAGGAGTAGGGTTCCGCGATTTGATTTGCATATGCCTACATTAAAGTATCTATGCAAAGGTTGTGAAATAAAATAGTTTTCTTTAATATAAGTTACATTTACGTAGGTGCTACTAAGTAAATACCTAGCCTAGGTTTATTTAAAACTTCATTTGTTTACAGAAGTAAAGTAATAGGCACATATCTGGTTATTAAATATTTAGATTTATTCTTCTTACAGAAGACAACCTTAACGGCATCAGAACAGATAAGAGTTATGCAATAGAAAGAGAGGCAAGTTTTAGGTTAATATAGCCCATTTGGAATTAGCGGTGTGCGATCTGAATTGCACCTTATTGTGTCGGAGCAAGTCGCTATTTATTTAAATGGTATTGCGAAGAGGTCCTTCTGTACTAGTACTATTATGTATTCTGTGGCATAGTTAAAAAGATCTAAGCGGATAGACGGCGCAAAGCAAAGCAACTTTGTTTCATACTATGTAGAGATGTCCGCTTAAAACAATAAGTATCTACATAAGTTACAAAGTTAAAGGTGCTAACCTCTGAAACTCAAGTAAAATTAGAAATATTCTGTTAGCATTTAATAGTCTAATTCATAAAGGAAGGAAGTCTAATTCAACATCGCGGTACCACCCTTAAGAGCAGGGAATATAAACGTGAAACTGTTGGGAACTTCATGTTGCTTACGGTATTCTCATGTTCTTTAGGCACGACAGACATCCAGCTCTCCAGGAATACCATACCCACCGCCACACCACACACCGCACACCCAACACACACACAATTACATAGAGCAGTTTAGTGCAGAAGTGTGCTAATTGTTCTGTTTGTATTGTTTGACGCACGTCAATTTATACAAGTCGTCGCATATCAGCCAAATGATTCAATTTAAACTCAAATATATTACGTTATTTATTATTAATAGCAAGCCTAATTTAAAAACCTACCGATATAATTTATATGTCTATTCAAGGTTAACGTACACTGAAGTTTGTCTTGTTATACTCGTCTTATTCTGACGCAAATTGTAGTTGTTTACGTACGTACCTACATACATTATAAAGGTACCACAGATTACTGAGTAGTTACTACGTAAGTGGTAGGTACGTGGTATTAGGCACTTTAAGCACAGATTACTAAGTAGTTACTACGTAACTTTAAGGTCCGCTAGCGAACAGTAGGTACCGTGAAACATGCCAACTTTGCCGACTTTTTTCGAATAATTTAATTTTTTGGAAGAGTTTTCTATGGGGACGTAGGTATTTTCTGTTATCATCTGCAACTCTAAGATTATGTGCGTGTCTTGGTGTAGCAAAATGTATTATTCTTCAACATCTAATGCAATATTTTATTCATTTTGTTGATGGGCAAAGTTATCTGGACTTTTAGCCAACATTGCCTACCTTGATTTTTGACGCAAATCGAGCCTATAAGCAGCTGACATTAAAAACCAGTACAAGAATTTTGGCAAAGATGACGTTATCTTTAGAAATTAAAATGATACCGTGAAACGCTTCCTACTAAAATGACTGGGCAATGTTCCCCTGACATTTTTTTTTTTTCCATACAATTTGTTCTTCGCTTTTTAAAGTACTAGGGTTGGCACAAAGCCATAAAATGATCTTGATGTTTTATATTTCTACAAAGAATATGTGTTTAGGTAAAAATAGCAAAAGAAGGAAAAATGTTTCACGTTTATTATCCTTAATAAAATTTAATGGCATTTCTGGCATAACTCTACTACTTTAAAACTTAAATGAGTAGATAAGTTGTCGCAAATAATAACAACCTCAGTGCCTAAAATCTTTTGAGCTCATGGGAGGATAATGGTTTCAAAATAATTTTCAAACATCAATATCACATTCTGAGTACAAATTTGTTGCTTTGTAAACAACATATAAGGGAAGACATTTATCGCTTGCGGTAGCTATAAACATTAAATAGATGTTTCCTTTGGTGGAATAGGGAATATGCATGTATTTTTTTTTTATCTTTTATTAACTTGTTCCATCATTCTACTCTAATAAAAAATATAAATAACCTTGGCAATGTTCAAATTAATTTTTAAAATAACATTGAAAACATCGATAAAATTTGATCTGTTTGAACGCCGCCATATTTCGCGGGCCTTGGATGACGTCAGATATCACGCTCAGTGTTTGTTTCATAAACTTAGTATACTTACTTGAAGTGTTACAGTAATTTTATACCGATTTTCAGTTGTAATTACTATGTATTGTAATTAATAGACGATGGATAAAGTTTAAAAAACATTTTATAAGTATTGCCTTGTCCCTAAGTGTAAAAACTCTATAAGAAGTACACCCAATACAGTATTTTTTCCTGTACAAAATAATAATGTAAAATACGAAAACAATGGTGTAAATTAATGAGAAGAGATGAAGTATCTTCAATATCGTGTTTATATTGTTGTGAAGATCACTTTAATGTAAGCATATTACAATTTAATTGCTAGAATACTGTGAATTAGTCAGCGGTAGGCCATTTATGTTGGTTTTAAATATCAAGCAGAAGGCAACTTGCTTGTCTACTTAAACTAGGTAACAAAAGTCCAATAAAACTTCATGAATATAACTAACTATACATATCTTACCTATCCTTTAGATTATAATATAACAAGTATTATAATAATTACCTTGCGGATTTCACTCCTTTGACCTCAGCAGACGTAAAATCTGGATTTGATGCAAAATATGTAGTCATCATGAATGCATCTATTTTCGGTAGATTATCCGATTGTTCTTTGACAAAACTACATTCAGTCATCGTCCTAGATAATTTCTAATATCACTAGAATGCTTAAATTGCACTAGCTAAGGGCAAAAACCACAGAAACACCTATCTTTCTCCGTAACACTACGAATATAGGCGCCGATAAATGACAGGACGGGGAATTTGACGTCATGTTTTGTTTCGACCAATAGTGAAGCGTTTTGCAAAGTTGAATTTCGCTCCCTTATTTTGCATATTTTAATTAATATGTTTTGCAATTAAAGACGAACTAAATAAGAAAATAATTGTTTAGGCATAATATGTGGACAATAAAGATTCAAGGGAAAATTAATCAAGTAAATTTAAACAACTTGCATATTCCCTATTGGCTATTCTTTCGGGATACTTAACTCCCCTCCGAAAGATGCACTTGGAAGAACCTGGATCGTCTGACAGGTTAGTCTCATCAAAGTTGGCTATATTTTCTTCTGGTATGTCTTTTAATGTTGTGCTTAAATTGTCAAAGTATTTGGCTATTTCTTGGGGTCCCTTTTCAGCTCTCGCCTTTGAAATATTTTGAGTGGTTCTTAGACTCAATTCATCGGCATGTCGCGCCAAAAAGCCCTGAACCCATGCATCACCAGGAATTCGATTCTTGAACTTATGATCGCGAGATTTTTTTTTGAGATATTCATGAACTAAAAGCTTTAGGTCCACTTTAGTTAGCGGGGAGCCGAAATCACTAGAAGCTTGCAATACTCTTACGATTCGAGTCTCCTCTGCAGATGACAAAACGGTAGGATGTCCAACTGACTTAATATGTTTGTTTTTTATTTTATTTTCTATTGTGCGTCTTGGAATACCAAATTGTCGTTGAGCATCTCGTGAAAAAAATGGGCCTGATTCTACTGATGCGCATGCAAGTTTTAACATTTCTTCACTGTAGTTTTTATACATTCTGGATTCAATTTGACGTCTTGACTTTCTTTGTCGAATTGGAGATTTATGTTTATTTTTCTGAAATAAACCATTTAACGACAGTATTAGAAGAAGAAATAATATTTTTTTTTAAATAATATTAATAACGCCATTAGTTATTACGGTAATATCTTTACAGTAATAACTAATTTCGTCTTTGAATTTTATTAGTACCAAAATACTTTTCAATAAAATAAAATAAATCACAAAGTCTCGTATGCACCAGCCCTAAGCATTTTAAGATGGATGGATGGATGGTCAATCGTAGGTTGGATCATTACAGGGTAACTTTGCCCATCATTATAACTTTAGTTCTAAAATACTCTCATTAATGACACTAACAATAAAATACTCTACAAAGCATTTTTTATAACATATTATAAAGTAAACTAACCTGTGTTTTCGCCATCAGGCACAATTGAATATCAAATCTGCACTAGAATTTGCCCGCAAAAATCCTCACCTTGCTTAATGAGTTCCAACGAGTTACTGAATGAAGTTAGCAATACCACAGATAAGATAATAGTTACTTCGTCACACACACACAATAGTCAGTATTGCCAGTCATATAACCTATTTCCTACCTAAATCAACCAATGTTGCCTTAATATTAAAATATTTTTGAACGTCAAAGATTTGCTTATAAATTTGTTTTAGGGCAAAGATACCCTTGGTGGCAATGTTGGCGTATTACACGGTAAGTATTTAACGCGCGCAAGTAGATCGAGTGACGTAATAAAATCTTTTTTATTAACCGACGAAAAAAGGAGGTTCTCAATTCGACTCGATTATAATTTTTTTTTATGTATGTTCAGCAGTAGATTTTGATTATTTTTATTTTTTCTTGGATAGGGTATACCTCAAGGGTGGTCCCATGTCAAGGAAGTCAGGATCTGATGATGGGATCCTGATAAAATTGAGAGAAACCCTCGAAAATTAGAGGAACGAATAGTGTTTCTGTTTACTTTTCATTACTTTATCAGGTATTTGCGTTTAAAAATCATAACATCATGTAGCTGAGCTGATAAAAACTGAAAAGAACTAAAAAGCAAAAAATAAATAAAGTATCTAAAGTTTTGAGCTGATTTACATAAACTATAAAATTTTATATAAACTTATTTTGAGTCGGCGCCAAATAATAAAATGATTAATTACCTACGTAGAGCCATGTCCATTTCTACGTAGGTACATATAAAATTTTGATAATTAATCAGTTTGTTGTTTGGCGCCGACTCAAAACTAGTCGATAGCTTGGTGCTTTCAAAGATGAACTACGTCCATATAGTCTATGGTCCATGTCTCCTATCCAGGACAGACCAGGACAGAGTGCTTAATCCAACGTGTGCACCTACGCTCCCGCATAAGCACGTCTCGCTCGCGCGCTCGCGAGTTGTCAGATGAATGCTTCCAGCATAATGAACGGTAGTGGTATACTATATGCAATTTACCTACACCTAGTGGCTAAATATTTTATAAATATTTTATACTAGCAGTTCCCGCGGGGCTTCTTCCGCGTGTATTTAGATATTTTAATTTTATTTATTTGTATTGATGTATTACATTAGCATGTACATAATATTTATCTATTTAGCTGTACTCTGTAGATTCAAACAATATCACCACACTCACACACATCCTCACATACACACACCCTCAAACACGCAAATACACACAAAAAAAAAATAGTAATTAAAAGGTCCCAGTTGAAAACCAGCGTCAGGCACTCACCAGTGCCCGGCACAGAGGTGAACTGGGCTCCCATTTTGGTGCGACCGCGAGATGACTACTTCTCGTCTTATAAATTAAAGTGATGTACAACTCATAAAACCCAGCGCCCTGTTTACAATTTGTTAATTGTTTCATTCTATTAGCGTCTCGTTTAGTTGTGCCAGAATAAACGTATTTTCTTTCTTTCTTTTCTTCCTTCTTTCCAAAATAAGTTTACATCGCTCAATCAATTCCTCGGGATTTCTTTCATTCTAAATTCCATTTTATTATTTTTTTTCGTTACAAAAATGTACAGAACCACTAGGTTCAAAAATGGCAATTTTAATCAAACTGCGTTTTTTTTAATGAGATATGGCATAGGCGTTTGTCCTCCAACTCACCTGAAGGAAAGTGACGATGAAGACGAAGATGGTACACGCCTATTAAAAAAAAAAAACTATTTACTCTATTCTCTCTAACTCTCCAGGATTGTCTTTTTTTATTGTATAGAAGGCAAACAAGCAGACGGGTCACCTGATGGTAAGTGACTACCGCCGCCAATGGGCACCTGCAACTCAAAAGTCACAAGTGCGTTGCCGGCATTTAAGGTGGAAGTAGGGTAAGGGTGGAAGAGGGGGAATAGGGAAGGTTTAGGGCCGCCGGTAACCTCACTCACTCGGCGAAAAGCAATACAAGCATTGCTTCACTGCCGGTTTTCTGTGAGGCCGTGGTATCACTCCGGTCAAGCCGGCCCATACGTGCCGAAGCATGGCTCTCCCACGATTATAATTGATTTGTCTTGAATGACTAAAATAAGATTAATTTAGGATTATTTATTTGGTTTAAATCAATGACAAAAGATTAGGTATTAAAATCAATGCTAATGCCCCTATCGCAGTCAACAGTAATTGTCCATGTCATTTCCAATAAAGATATATAGTATTGATATGAAAAATGATATCATATCACTGCTATCAGACAATTTTGAGATATGTGTAACAAATATGTCAAAATAATCATGAAATATGAAAATGTTGGAGCGAGCCAGACGCGGAGTGAAACAGGTGGCGATGTGCCAACAGAATTAACTCCAAAGAAATGCTACTATGTACCTAGTACCTACATACTTTTATCGAATAACCAATTAAAACATTATTTATTATTTTAAAGAAAACCGGTCCGCAGCGATAAGCTATCAGTGCTGAGCTGCTTCCTTATTTTTTTTTTAATGTCCCGGCTTCAGGTTTTGTCGTAAGACATTTTATTATGTTTCAGAAATAAATAAAATAGAAAATTGAAGACTCGGTACCTTGAGTTGGGCGAGTCACAACTAGAAATTGGTATACATATTTATTTCATAAGATTTTCAGGTTTCAAAAGCTAATTAATTTTTAAAAGTATAACCGCCTTGAAATTGCACTTGAAATTTTTATTACCTAGTTATTTTGTCATTCTCGGGGTTTCAATTTTCCCAATTTTATGGGACCACTCTACAGATATAGTATGTGTAAGTATACAATAAAAACATAATCATAAGGAAACTGTTGTCCACAAAAAACAATTTTTATGCTCTGGTTTTATCATAAATAGCAGCGCCCCGCGGTTTCACCCGCGTAACTCCCGCGGAAATATCGGGATAAAAGTAGCCTATGCGTTAATCCAGGTCTCCAGCTATCTACATACCAAGTTTCATCGCAATCGGTTCAGTAGTTTTTGCATGAAAGAGTAACAAACATCCATCCATCCATCCAGCGATCCAAACTTTCACATTTATAATATTACAGTGGGATTGTCGTTACATTTGCGTTTCCTATCTAAAGTTCAGTTTCGGATGATGGGGCCATAGGAATTCTTTTTGTTCCTTCCGTTTTCAAAGTTTATTTTAAAAACGTTTAATTTAGTTACTTTGAAAGCCAACTAAGTTGATAAGAAAGCACGGAATCCGCCAGATAGTAAGCTGTTAAAACGCATAGTAGGTACCCAGTTTTTAGGGTTCCGTTCCTCGGAATGAAAAAATGGAACCCTTATAGGATCACTTTGTTGTCCGTCTGTCAAGACCCCTTTTCTCAGGAAGCCGTGGAGGCATCAAGTTAAAATTAATAATTAGGTCCCTAATAAAAAAAGCTAAAAAAAAACTTACTTAAAATACACTTGTTTAGATAAACTTAAAAGCAAAACTTTGTACAAAATTTGATCCAAATGGTTAGAGCCGTTTTGGAGATACATTATATACAAGCATTGCTTGTTTAAAGTTACTAAGTAGATAAATAAACAGATTTATACAATACAAATGAAACACAAATAGGTACAACACTACACTAATAGTCCATTACTTCCTTTTTTTATGACGCACGCAGATATAAATACATTTCTGGGTTTTACAATAACGTTGCATATTAATAGCCCATAGCCCTGTGTTACTAAACTTCCTTCGCCGATGACCGAGTGCCGTTCGTGTGTAGTACTGATTTAGTGCCAAAATTAGATACAGCGGCAGTGGACAGACTCGTAGGCCGTTTAGGAAACAGTAAATAACCTAACTCTTATTCACTTACATTTTTATTAACTACTATCAGCGCCCCGCGGTTTCACCCGCGTTAGTCCAAATCCCGTGGGAATATCGGGATAAAAAGTGGCCTATATATCCAGGTCTCTAGCTATCTACATACCAAGTTTCACCGCAATCGATTCAGTAGTTTTTGCGTGAAAGAGTAACAAACATCCATCCATACTTACAAACTTGCACGTTTATAATATTAGTAGGATGTATGTAAACAAATCTTGGAAATCAATTTTAACCGACTTCTAATTGTCGTATCAGAATGAAACTTTGTAATTAGTAGTAATATAAATATGTCACTAAACTTGGACCGTTTTATAACTATATTCCTCGTGAGATAGTAATGCATCGCTTTTGTATAACTATGTTACGGTATATAATTATATCCCTAGGGATATAACTATATTACGGCTTTATCTATCTTACTGCGACATATGCATACCTAGGGCTGCCATCCCTCCGGGTTTCCCCGGATTTATCCTAGTTTAAAGCGAGGGTCCGGGTGGGGTTTTCAAAAAGAGTCCGGGTAAAACTCTGTGCCAGGGGCAACTTATAATTATTAGATGAACAAGCTGTTTAATTTAATAAAAAAATAGAATCAACGTTTTTTTAAGGTGTTCGGGAAGGAATTAGGCTCGATTACAAACATATGTCCGGGATTTTTTAAGGTGTTCGGGAAGGAATTAGGCTCGATTACAAACATATGTCCGGGATTTTTTAAGGTGTTCGGGAAGGAATTAGGCTCGATTACAAACATATGTCCGGGATTTTTGAAAAGCTTGTCCGGCGTCGGCAATTTAAGTGATGGCAGGCCTAAGTATACCTATGTATTAGGGCGTTACATAAGTTTTGTCGTACTTTGTGCAATATTTTTTTTCGAGTAGTCTCCATTGGCAGTAATACAGGTCTTCATACGTGTAAACCAGGTGCTGAACATATTACTCCACATTGCTCCAGTATCCTTCTTGAACACAGCCGCGTATCTCCTCAAAAGCTGTTATAAACTCCTCATCACTAGAAAACTTGCGTCTAAAGAAAACTCCTTCAGTTGTTGTCTTATCTACGGGAATAAGGCAAAGTCGCATAGCGCAAAATCCGAACTATACAGAGGGTGTCCATAGGCGTATATAGAGGGGGCCCAGGTGGGCCGTGCCCACCCCAGAATGGTCTGATGCCTACCTCAGGATGTTTGGGGACCAATTCGAAATATTAGGCTGGACACATCTTCTATATCTATACTTATAATAAATCTGTAGCGGGATGAATTCTGTACATTAGATATATTTAAAAAAAATCGACTTAGGGGTATTAAGATATCGATACTGATATCGAATATGCGATCCAAACAATTTTTTTCTGTCTGTCTGTCTTTCTGTATGTCTGTTTGTATGTTCACGATAAACTCAGAAGTTACTGACGGAATATGCTTGAAACTTAGTATTATAATAGTTTGAGTGCCTGCGCAGGTTATAGGGTACTTTATAACCCGGATTAAACTTTGGTTCCCACAGGAAAATCAATGAAAGCTGTAATAACATTGTAACATTAGTAGAATTTATATTCTTATTTCGTAATACGGTTCAACGAGCGTTTAGCCTATCTGGTGTAGAGTACTATTTCTACTGAGATGAGATGGATGCCGGATCGAATCCCTCTTTCACACTTTTTCTTTTTATGCACTTTTTTAATATATAAACTAATTTCCTTTTTTAATTAGGTATCGTTTTTAACCGACGAAAATAAAGGAGGTTCTCAATTCGACCGTTTATATACATATTTCTACATAGTTCAATGTTCAGCCCTCTCCGTTATTTATGAACCGATTTTGATTATTCTTTTTTGTTAGATAGGGTATACCTCAAGGGTGGTTCCAAGTCAAGAAAATCAGGATCTGATGATGGAATTCTGATAAAATTGAGAGAAACCCTCGAAAATTGTAGAAAGTGTCTGTTAATTTTTCAATACTTTATCAGGTATTTGCGTTTAGAAATCATCACATCATGCAGCCGAGCTGATGATGAAAAAAAATTCATAATAATAATATTTTTAACAAAAAATTAAAACGAAGAAAAAAACTAAAAACAAAATATAAATAAATCTTTTAAATAAGCTTAATACTTAAGACTTAAAAGGTTTGTTTGTTTTTTGCGTTTTAGTTCTTTTCGTCGGTTTAAATTTTTTTTATATTTTTTATAAAACCACTCAATTTAATTAACTTATAAATATTAAGAGTACAAGGAATCGATTTTTACCTGTGATTTAAAGAAATATTATTAGTTACATTAGATTTTACCTGCAAATAATCATGTCTGTTTGAAGGATTTCGAGTGAATGTATATTTTTAATCGTAGGATATCATAGGGGAATGTGCTTTTCTGATGTGATGGTTGAAGCAGCAGGAGTTTTTTTTTGTTTGTTTGGTGATCGTTTGGTGACCCAGAGTAATCGATAGCTGGTTCTTGACTATGCTAACGAGCTATTTTGCCTCTCGCAGCCATTAAATTCATAAATATGTTTCAGGGCATTAATAATAATAACAACTTCACACACCTCATACACGGCCGTCTTATCCTAAACTAGGCAGAGCCTGTACCAGAGTGCTGATAAACATACTTATATATTTCTAAACACATACATATTATAAATAAATTACACCCAGACAGAGAATAATTCGTCCTGGGTGGAAATCGAACCCACGACCTCTGGCTCAGCAGTCAGGGTCACTGACCACTAGACCATCAGGCCAGTCCAGTAAATATAGTAAGTCCAGTAAATTTATAAATAGAGTTCTAGAAAAGGAAGATCCAAACTTTTAAACTTTTGCGTTCCACGTACCTATTTAAAAAGTATTACAGTACCTGCAGGCCACGACTACGGCAAAGCAAAGGTATGTCAAACCTTTTAAATACGTGATCGCGTTGATTCCCGTCAACATGATTATATTAAAATTTTTATTTAAAGCATCTATCACTTAGTTGTTAGTTTAACTTAACACTTTGTTAGTAGGTATTACAGTACTTTACCCTAAATGCATGGCAGACACTATCGCCAAAAATTACATCTAAGCTGAAATATTGACCTGTAACCGGTGAAGTTTTTTTACACTTTCAGAGCATTTATTTTCCGTTCGGTTACAGTAGAGTGAAATCTTATGTCACACCGTGACTAAACAAAGCTCAGTAGCAAACATTTATCTGTTAGGTATACCGAGGGGGCCCATAGTTTCTAGGAAGCGGCATGGACTGACTGACTACAGCAAGAGTCTCCCAATTGGTCGGACGAATCAAGATGTTAGGTCGTCACAGTTGTTTTATGACGATTTTCTGGCCTGTTGGTCTAGTGGTTAGTGACCCTGACTGCTGAGCCAGAGGTCGTGGGTTCGATTCCCACCCTAGTCTGGGTGTTCTTTGTGTCCGTTGTTTGTATGTTTGTAAAGTCCCCCGGACACAGGAGTAATTCCTAATGCGGGAGTTGTCTTTTTAAAAAAAAAAAAAAGAGAACATCTCGCGCAAGGAGGAGGTGACGGTGTTGATTCGGTAAAAAACTTCCAGTTTCCCCTTTTCACTCGCGCTCTCATGCATACGCTAAGAGTGGCCATGGGTGTATGAGACGAGTTTTATGTTCTTCACCCGAAACAGAGTCTCCCGTGAAGAGGGTGTCTGGACATTGCCCAGTTGCCGTCCGCTAGCCAGCGCTGGGTGGATCATTGGAGGCAAAACGTCGCCGTACCGACGGTCAACTCATAAACGGTGCTGTGAGGCACACCGTGTGGTTTTAGTTGGTTTAAGCCTGATATACGGCCTCGCGAATAGCCCGGTGAGGTGAGCTTCCACACAAAAAACAAATGAGTAATGTTACCACGACCAAATTATGTCGTTATTTCACGTGTAAGCAACCAAAACAAACTTTTTTGTACGCTCCAGGTTATTTCACCGCCAATACAGTATAAAAAATCCTGCCTGAAGAAAGAGGTACTATGCAATAAGCGACAAATTGCTGTTTTCCGAAAAAAACGCGGGCACAGCTAGTAAAATACAAAATCAATCAAAAAAAAAATCTAGGACCGAGAAACCTACAAACTTTTTACTAATCACATAATACCATTCAGTTATATTTGAAATCACAAAAATAATTGACCGTCGTTAAACAAAAAGGATCCAACCCACAATATTGTCGAAAAAGAGTTATGTATACCAAACTACTCTTTGTAGTCGATACTATTATACCTCGAAAGCGTTAGAAGTTAATAAATTTGCAACATGATAATTTCGATATAGGTACTGTATTAACCCACATATTTCAAAAGCCATATTTTTTTATAGATATGGTTTCAAGTTACTTAGTAAAATCTTATTGTACAGAAAAATCCAAAGAAATAAATCTAGGCAAGGTTCCAAACCACTTGGATATTTTTACGGTAATAAAATGAAAACATCAAGTGACTTGGATCATTAGCGCTTAATTCAATTTGTTTATTGTAAGTCACTGAGTAAAAACCGAAAATGTAACAAGACTTATGGATTGTATTATTGAACTTCCTTGTGTGGCTAGATAAAATATTTTTGCTTCCAATAAGTAGATCCTGTGGAGGCACAAGCAAGAAACTCCAAGGACACTCTTTTTCAACATGTTTTTTAAAACTCATTGGTTACATTGCTTGTACGCGCAAATTAAATGTGAGGACAATGTAACGTATTGTTCTAAACTATAAACAGTCTCGCAAATTACTACTATAGGTAAGTAATAGCAGTTCGGAGATGACCAGCCCCAACTAACGGCACTCTTCACGAGCATGATGCACGCAAAGGCAAGCATATCAAAGGGACCCGAACAACCCGACACATACACACCATCAGCAGGACGTCTAGGCGAGCATGACATACTCAGAACTGCCAGGCAATTTAGCAAATTAACTTAATATGTTATTGACTACACAGTTCTCACATGTACAATTCAAAATTTTCTAAATGTAACATAAACATTGATATCAAATTCATATAATGTCAATGTTTTGTAAAGTTAACAATATCAATAATAATGATGAAAAATATTAATAAATTACATGTCACATAAAAACTAGTTTACAAGTGTATATTCATATATGCATATTTCTTAGGACCACCAGTCATGTACAGTGTGGCTGTGGAGCAGGACCAGCATTTTGCCAAGCGTTTTTATCAGTTAAATAATCATCTAGTTTATAAATATGCTCGTTTACATAGTGTGTGTACAAGTATATTAGAAGGTATTTTATTTATTTATTTACTTAACTTACAACTATTATTACAGGTTAAAAACCTAATGCAATAGCTGAGCAACTATCCTACTTTCTGTATTCCGAATTTATTATCTATAACATAATATGAATAGTGTTATCTTAGTGAATTCACTCAGTGAACAATAAAATATGTAAGTCTCCTCTGCAACGAGATTTAGCGTGCGAAGCGCTCGAGACAGAGGCGCCTCATTGAAAAGATTAATGTGCCCTCTTGGCACCTATCTGGTACACACAACCTTACCATACCCAATATATCTGCATTGTGCATCCTGCCTCTAATAATCATAAATAAATATTCTATTAGCGGGAACTCCCTTCTGACCCTCAACTCAGTGTATCCAAACATGCCTAGAACAAACAGAGTTGGATACATGAGTGGGTAGAAGGAATACACTCCGTATAGGCGTAAATATAAAAAGCTAATGAATTTGTTTTGTACCCGCTCCACCATGAGACTATATTTAGTTTCATGTGGTGCCCAGATGACTGCATTGCATTCTAATTGGCTCCTCACCAGTGCATTATATAAAGCTATAATTGCTTTAATATTTGTGTAATTTCGAGAAGTACGTAATAAGAAACCTAAATTTCTGAAAGCCTTCTTACAGCACTTGACAATATGATTACGAAACGTTATTATAATATTTTAATTAATAAACGTTATTATAGAATTTAATACAATACCCCATGAAAAATGTTTGCACTTTTGCTAATCTAAATAAATTTATTTCGTTCTCTAATAATGTAATTATGTCTTTGATATCGTTGAGTAAATATGTGCAAATTTTTTCTGACATACATAACGTTTTCATAATATACTGACAATTTTACAATTCATTTTACAATAATATAAGATGCAACCGTACATAATATTGTACTATGTTTCAGGATTGTATGTTGTTTTTAATTAAAAAAAAATCAATTTACGATATGAAAAAACTAATCCTCATAATTTTTAAGTAGGTTTTCCGGCCCAGTCGTAAAATCCGATCTTAGCTGACGTGTCCTACCTATTTAAACTACTTCTCTGCCAAATTTTGGATATCTAGTTGAAATAAAAACAAAGACTTTTGGATAAACTTTTGAGAGCCCTTACAGTCCTTAATCCGGCTCTGTCATAAAATTTCCTTACCAGTACAAATCAAAAACCGGACAAGTGCTAGTCTGACTCGCGCACCGAGGGTTCCGTAAGCGAACAAACTTGTATACGTCCATCTCGAGAATCAATTCTCGACGTTTCCCGTCTTTTTCGTACAAAGTAAACCATCCAACCGCAAAATATAAGTTTGTAATCACAAAAACTTTTTTTTTATGTGATATAACACAAATTAACGACTTTCGGATTTTTCGGAGTGAATACTTGTGTTTTCAGACCTTGCTTCTTACGAAATTTCATGACTCTAGGTAAATGATGATTCCGGTTGACCTAGAATTGTCAATTTTGGTTAAAAGCTTGCTACCTGCGTCTTACAGCACAAGTAAACGGAAAATTCCGAAAAAAAAAAATGCTGCTTGATGACATGATGTATCATACATGGCGTTAATATAAACACCTCTGTCGTCCAGCTTTCCCCAGCTTTTGTAGCTTACTAGCTTAAAGGCTGTGGAGAAAACCAGAAAACAGGCGTATACCGTATTGAACAGCGTGTTTGAGACTAAGTATGGCACTCTCGGTTGACAGTCCTGGTTGAAACCCAAACTGTGAGTCATGCATTTTTAGATGTTTTCGCAAGTAAGTATCAACCACACTGTCCAACACCTTTGCCACTGTGGTTGCAGGGGGAATACGATAGTTGGTCACATTAGAGATGTCGTAGTGCAAGTTTAAATATATTGTCTTAAATATTTGAAATAATAATAATTATTATTATTTTACACATCTCACGCGCGGCCGTCTGATCCCAAACTAGGCAGAGCCTGTACTATGGTAACCAGACTGCTGATAAACATACTTATATATTTCTAAATACATAAATATTATAGATAAATTACACCCAGACACAGAACAAATGATCGTGCTCATCATATAATTATTTGTCCTTAAATTTCGCTCACATTGAAATTAAATCAAATTAAAATATATTACGGCCGAATTGAGAACCTCCTTTTTTTTTCGTCGGTTAAAAAGAAAAGCAGGCTGCTAGTATCTTTGCAAGATTACTTAAATTGTCTTAAATATTTGAAATTCTGCTCACATTCGAACTCAATTTAAAATAATTGTAGTGAAAAAAAGTATGCTAAATTTAGCTTAAAATATACTTAATAAAATGTTTCAATAGCATTTATAACATCTTTATCATTATATAAATGAAGGTTTTAAAAAAGTAACTACAATATCCCAACTTCGGTAGTGTCACGAACTTGTCACACAAAAAATTTCATTAAAATCGATCCAGCCATTTAGGAGTTCAGTGACATACACACGTACAGAAGAAATATATATGTTAAGATACCGGACCCGACAGACGTTGTCCTGCCGGAACGTAAATAATATTATTCCTGTAACCCTGTCGCAGCGCCATCTACCGGGTCCAATTGTAAATCTAAACCATTCTCGAATCCACCTGAAGCCATACAAAAATTTTCATTAAAATCGGTCTAGCCGTTTAGGAGGAGTTCAGGACATACAAACGTACAGAAGAAATTTATATATTAAGAAGATATATATACAGGAGGTATATATATATATAAACTTTTTAACTGGCGGTTGTTTTGGGGTCTAGGGATCATAACTAGACCTCCTGTGAAGAAATTTTTGGAAAACTCGACAACTGGTACCAAAGCAATAGGTAGACTTTTCTTCGAAACCTACTTAGAAGAAAGAAACAAGACATTAAAAATGAATGCATTACATAGATACACAGGTGCATTACATATTCCTCTTCATTCGTTCCGGAACGTATCTATCTAGTAAGTGACAATGGTAATCATGTCAATTGACAGAAATGTCAGAACAATAAATACAATTTTATCGTAACATAATAATTATCAAAATTAATAGCTATATGGTGACAAGTCGCGGGTAATACTATATTTTGATGTAGTGAGAAGCGTACAAAGATATTATATGCAATACTTATGTGATAGTACACAACAAAAAGTCTAATGAATATTTATACTATGACTAAAAATATGAATTTAGCTGTCATAATAACATCATTTTCATGAATCTAATTTAATACCTATTTGTACGGTTGACTGTTGAGGAGTTCCCTCTTCTGGAGTAAATCCTGGGCGTAACAGGTCACGGTGAAACTTAGAACGGTCTATCATACTTCCATACAAATATATATTATATATATATTCGTGTCCATACGGTTCGACTGTTGATGAGTTCCCTTGTCATGAGCCAATCCTGGGCGCATTAGCTAGATCATGTCATAATGCAATGCGTATATAAAGTTGTATGTTCATATGGCTGATCTTCGAGGAGTTCCTTCGTCTGGAGCCAATCCTGGTCATAGCAATTAGGTTACGGCGAACTTTAGGAAAGTCTATCATAATTCAATGCGTATCTAAAGTTCCGTATTTGTACAGTTAACTCTTGAAGTGGACTCTTGTCTGGAGTCAATCCTGGGCATAGCAGCCAGGCGTATATAACATTTCGTGTCTGGAACCGCTGAGGAGTTTCCTCATCTGGGACCAATCCTGGGCATAGCCATCAGGTCACGGTGAAATTTAGAACTATCATAATGCAATGCGTATACGTAGGATGCTACATATGTTTTGTCGTATGCAAAATAGATATATTTTCATAATATTCATATCCTTAAACTCTAAGTAATATTTAAAATAAAACAAATTTGAAGGCACGGAAACGTTTCTTGATTTTTAAATCGAAAATATGAATTTGTTACATCACGTTAAAAAAAAAATTGCAGGCTTTTCTCGTTACGACATTCGTGTAATTATTTGTATTACTTTAAGCGTGACTTAACTAAACAAAACTGTTTCGAGGAAATGAGAGTGCACTAAAGAAAACTTGTCCATCTCTAAGGGCGGGAACGGTGGTTTATTCAATTCAACCACGCAATTTTAACGTGGAGGATGATGCAAGGTGGCAGGCCGATGGAAGTGACTACCGATAAGA
Source organism: Callimorpha dominula (assembly GCA_949752705.1). Lineage (NCBI taxonomy): Eukaryota > Metazoa > Arthropoda > Insecta > Lepidoptera > Erebidae > Callimorpha > Callimorpha dominula. The sequence goes on along the minus strand of OX457002.1, from coordinate 20,043,078 downwards.
ATATTGGGATCGTACAAAAACAATTGGAGGCAGACCGATGTATGACATATCGACAAATCGAGGAAACCCTCAAGTTAAGTGCACCAACTGTTCATCGGATTCTTCACGACCATTTGAAAGTACGGAAACTTTGTTTACCCTGGGTACCTCACATGATGACTGATGCGCTGAGGGAGCAACGAGTGACTTGGTCTCGTGATATGTTAAAACAATTAAGACGGCCGATCTAAATAAGTGATCTCTATTGTTACATATGATAAACCTGGCTGAATTATATCGACGTTCCTACTAAATCCCAGAGTAAAGTATGGGTGTTTAAAGATCAACTACCGCCAATGTCTGTGAAAATGTCCCGATCCGTAAAGAAACTAATGGTTGCTATATTTTTAACTCAAGAGGAATATTAGCTTACATTGATTGTGCTTAGGGCTGCCATCCATCCGGGTTTCTCCGGATTTCTCCTAGTTTAGAGGGCGTCCGGGGAGCGTCCGGGCGGGGTTTTCAAAAAGTATCCTGGTATAACCCGGACACTCTGTGCCAGGGGCAACAATTATGATTATGAACAAGCTGTTTAATTTAATAAAAAAAAATGGAATCGGTGTTTTTTTTTTAAGGTAAAATCCGGGTAAGAATCACGATTTCACACGTGTCCGGGATTTTTTAAGAGTTTGTCCGGCGTCGGCAATTTAAGTGATGGCTGGCCTATTTGTGCTTGATAAAGGGAAGACTGTTACTGCTGCATGATATACAGATAAATGTTTGTCAAGTAATAGAAGCCTTAAAAAGTTAACGATCAAACACAAGACTTGATACTTGGCTTTTGCATCAAGATAACGCCATAACTGCACGTTGAGCCTCAGAATCAAATTGCTGGGGCACCCTCCTTATAGACCGGATTTAGCGCATTGCGACTTTGAACTATTCCCGTATGTAACAAAAGCAACTGAAGGGACGCAAGTCGAGCGGTGAGGAGCTTTTGAGGTGATATGCGGTTGTGTTCCAGAGAGATAATGGCCTGTTGGCCTAGGGGTTAGTGACCCTAACTACTATGCTACAGGTCGTGGGTTCGATTCCCACCTGAGTCTGGGTGTTCTTTGTGCCCGTTGTTTATATGTTTGTAAAGTCCTCCGCGACACAGGAGTCATTCCTAATGCGGGAGTTGTCTTAAAAAAAAAATGATTTTGAAGTAGGTTTTCTATAAAAGCGTGTTTTTTTATTTTCTTAAACTATTTTTTTTAAATCGAATTATTGCATTGTCATTGACAGGTGTGCAAAATTTGAATGAAATCCGGCCGTTTAAAGTGGGTCAAAATCGCGCCCTTAGGAGTCGGTTACAAACAAACATACAAGTGAAGCTAATAATAAAGCGTGTAAAAAGAAAATATAAGTACGACAAAACGTATGTAGCGGCCTAGTATTAAGTTTCATGTTCATACAGCTGACCATTGAGGAGTTCCTTCGTCTCGTGCCAATCTTGGGCATAGCAGTCAGGTTACGATGAACTAAAGAACAGTCTATCATTATTTAATGCTTTTTTAAATAATTATAATAATAATAATAAATTGAGACATCCCACACACAGCCGTCTTATCCTAAACTAGGCAGAGCCGGTATAGTACCGGCCACCGGTTACCAGACTGCTGATAAACATACTTCTATGTTATTAAATACATACATATTATGCATAAATTACACCCAGATACAGAACAAAGATTGTGCTCATCACACAATTATTTGTCCTGGGTGGGAATCGAACCAACGACCTCTGGCTCAGCAGTCACTGTCGCTAACCACTAGACCAACAGGCCTGTCTACATAAACTTCGATATAGAGTTTCGAGTCTAAATGATTGACCTTTGAAGAGTTTCCTCGTCGGAAGCCAATCTTGGGCATAGCAGCAAAGTTACGTTGAACTTTAGAACAGCCTTATTCAATTCATATAATTATAAAGTTTCGTGTCTGGACGGTTTACTTTTGAGGAGTTCCCTTGTCTGAAGCCAATCCTGGATAACAGCCGAGTAACGATGTACTTTAAAACAATCTATCATAATTCAATGCACGTCTATAGTTTCGTGTTTGGCCGGTTGACTGTTGAGGAGTTCCGTCTTTTGGAGCCAATCCTAGGCGCAGAATCAAGTCATGCTTATTATAAAAATGCATTGTCATCGGAACTGAATATTAGGTAAAATTTCCACTCAGTAGGATAAGAGCAATTTTTTTTTAATTCAGTTTCTAAGATTTACCCCCAACTAACAAGCCTAGAAACATTGGAAGTTAAATATAAGCTTTTAATAAAAAAAAAAACCTTTTTTTTTTAAAAGTATATTACTATCCAGTTATCTTATGTTGTGGAGCAGGATTATTTCAAGTATCATCTAAGTACGCTCATTTGAAAAAAAAAAGAATCGGATTACTATTTCCTTTGGTATTTGTTTTGGTGGTTGCACAACACCTTTTTTATTTTTGAAAGTCGACTTTGTCTTATTTTATCAAACATAATACCTAGCAATTGCCATATAATCTGCTTTATTTATTTCCGCTATATTATATTTATATCTGGCTTCTGTTACGTAGTACTATACTTACTATTCAATCTTACGACAAGACAGCACCTACGCCAACGTCACGGGCGCCACTTAAAGACAACGTACTATCACACGGTGCCAAATATCAGTTGATAAAGGTAGACAAGTGTTTAGTCTGTTCCAACGAGCCCGAGGAAGCGGTTGTCTTCGCCTCGCCGTCCGTCGCCATGACTGCCCGCCAATTTTTCCCCATCACATTTGACGGTGGAGTTTATGACTTACAAAATTTTCTACGCGATCATCCTGGGGGTGTAAATACTCTAAAATATTATAAAGGGAAGTCAGTGTTGCAAGCAATGGAGAAGTTCGGACATAGTACCAGTGCATATCATATGATGAAGGATTTAAAAGTGGATGGTGGTGATTTGAAAGATATTAATTTGACCGGTGAAGTGAGTGAGAACGGGAGAATTATTACCAGTGAGGAAAGCTCTAGGAATCTTGAAGAAATTAAGTTTTTGGAGGAACTTGAGGTATGTACTTGGTTGCAAATTTTTTTTTTTTGATAAAGGTTTAGAAATGCAACAGTGTTTGATCAAGTGTTCGCCGTAGACACTTTTCTGTTCGACTTACGTATTTATAATTTATTTTGAAATGTGCTCTTTCGTTTAAAAATATTCCTTTCGAATGCCGAGTTGTTTGTCTTGTATGCACTGCATAAAATTGTTTAGAATGAATGAAACAAAATATTTTGTATTTGTATAATGGTACTCTAACTAAAATTAAAAAGAACGCATAACTTTAATATTTTTATTTATTTTTAGGGGATAAACATGTGTAAATATTCTAAACTAGAACCCTTTCGAATATTTTAGACCATATATGGGCCTATGTAGTCTGTAATAAATGATTATTATTATTAATTTGTAAAATGTACATATATGTTTTAATTTGTAGGTACTCAAATTGTGGTCCGCGAACTTCCAGCTGTTTATAAATTAAATTGTAAGGATATGCGATAAAATTTACGTACAGTAGCAGGCGAGAATTATCACGCAAAGCAGTGAATTTTCTCTTACTTTGCGACAATTTACCTCGATAGTGGATTCTCAAACATGGTGGTGATAAAAAATATAGAAATTAGATGCATACTGAACTAGATATTAGGCTGCAACCTCACCAAAATAGTACCAAACATTGACTCAATTTACGACAACAAACAAGCACCAGTCGCATTAATTGACAGATCATTAATTTAATCCTACTAGACTTATATATCTATAGACCAGGGCCAATCATGTTTCAGGCAATAAAAATTCTTAGCAGTATACGAAAAGTTCTAAAATGTAGTTAATGGTGTGAGTATTTAAGGAAAAATCAACCCTAGTGAGTAAAAGTATTTACGTGTTTAGGGGTGGATATTCGTTTATTGTGATTTTCGCTAAACTATGCATCCTATCTGAAAAAGTTTAATGTAAAAGTTGTAGATAATGAAAAATTCTAAAACTTTCTTATTGGACAGTATTGACCATAACCTCAAAATTATTCCGGGACCATTATTCGGTCGGGTCGATTTTTTCTTAAATACACCATTAACTACATATTCCAACCATCCGTATACTGCTAAGAATGCATCGTCTTTTACGGTATTTAAAACGATTTGGCTCTGGTGTACAACCTACAACGTTTCTTCTTTAATTTATGTTGATTCAGAATTCAAATACTTTTTTGTTAAACTACAATTTTTTTTAATTTAGTTTCATTTCAAAGGTTTTAAGGTACATGCCCAATTTGTATAATTATGTATAAGTGGGCGTAGCAACCTACGGTTGTTCATCCAAAAAATTGGTTCGCAGTCTTGTGATGAATTAAAAAGGGGATCCTAAAGCAAAATGTTTGAGTAGAGGTTCTGTCTTTTGTCGATAAGCTGGTATGTAATCAAAGAGTTATATTTCGGCTTTAAAATGCACTGACTGCAATGCAATGAATGCAATGACTGCACGGATGGCGCAATGATTTAAGTGGTCACCTCGCCACTACGCCGCGCCGAGTGTTGTGGGTTCAAATCCCATACGGGATAAATATTTGTGTGATCCACAAATAGTTGTCCCGAGTCTGGATGTTCTTTGTTTGAATGTTTGTGAAGCCCTCCGTGACGCAGGAATATTCCTACGTCGCGGTATAGTTAAAAACAAACCAAAAAAAAAACACACTTTAAAAGCGAACTAAATAAAAAAGTAAGAAAGGTAACGATGGTCTCGTGATGGAGCCAGGAGGTGGACTCCTGGCTCCATCACGAGACCATCGTTACTAAGTCCAATCTGTTGGACTCGTCAAAACGAATCATAATTATAAGCAGAAACTCGAGAGGTTTGGTCTTCATCATCAGACTCCAAGATGCCAAAATATAGTATTGGCATCCGAATCATTTAGGTACATAAACAACATCCATACAAACTTTCATTTGGATGCGACAATTATAGAAGTACTAGCAGTGCCCCGCGGTTTCGATCTCTCTCGTCTCGATCCCGTGGGAATATCGGGATAAACAGTAGCCTATATGTTAATCCAGATCTCCAGCTATCTACATACCAAGTTTCATCGCAATCGGTTCAGTAGTTTTGGCATGAAAGAGTAACGAACATCCATCCATCCATTCAAACTTTCACATTTATAATATTAGTGGGATGTTAGAATTGACTTTCAAGATTTGTTTATATAGTAAGTAACTAGTGATGCTAATGAAAACCTTTTTAAATAATTATCTTTATAAAAAAGTATCACCGACTTCAATGTGCTTTTAAGTGGAAATTAGATGTATTTTGTTTAAATATAATATGGGTAAGCCAACTAAACGCACTGCTCCAATGAAACAGCGAGGTTTCGGAGTAAACGAAAACATCATCGACGTATAAAATTTTTAGATATTTGTTGATTTTTAAAAAACCGCTCAACTGATTTCGATAAAATTTAAATGGGACCACCTGGAAAGTATACCCTTTGAAACGAAAAAATAATTTTCCAAATTGGTTCAGGCGTCTTCGAGTAATCGGTGAACATATATAAAAAAAAATGGATGGCAACACTACTGCCGTAATGTAAACATTAGCTCCGTTTATTTTTTTCTTATATAAATATAAATAATAAATTTTCTTCGGTCTAAAAGTGTTTATACGAGAGTTAAACGTCCAATGGTTGTGTTGAAATGTTTTCAATAACACATAAAAGCGAACTATGAAAATATAAGTGAACATGAGTCAAACGATAAAAGTTAACATTTTACTAGTTATGTGCGATAAATGTGTATTGTTATTTACATAAAAGAACCCTTCATTAGTGATTGATTATACGAACTACATACCTACATAATATACTGTAAATAGAAGAAACACGATGAAAATGATATTGTATGCAATCTGTTAAAATTCAAATGTAAAAAATTTCATGGTAACGAGAAAGACCCAATCCATGAGAAAAAGGTATGAAATACCAAAAAGTTCAATGCGTGGTAATAACAAAGACCTAGTTCAATAAAAGGTAATAACAACGACCGAACCCACTCTAAACAGTAGTTAAGTATTAATTAAATTATTTCACTAAGAACTGTTTTTCTTATTGATATAACTATTTGATCAAATTATTAAAATATACAGAAAGTCACTTATAAAAGACAAAGGGGCTTCTCAATATTAATCTAGTAACAATGGTCCCAATTCTGTTACTTCATTCGCTAAATTAAAATTCACTAAATCTTCTTCATATAAGATGTAGACCTTGTATACTTCGAAACAAGGTCTTATATCAAATTGAAACAAGAAGGTAACATATGTCGCTATCTAAATAAGCAATTCATTTGTCGACTAAAGTCTGATACGCTTAAATAAACTTTAATACCACGTAGCGAGAGCCGCTATCCGTTAAATGCCATCTCTTTTGCTCTGTGTTTTTAGTAAGCGTCTTCATAGGTGTCGATTAAAATAACGTCATCTTAGTTCGTTTTGAACAAGTTTTTATACGGCATTTGAATAAATGGGGACTCTCGCTGCGTGGAAATAAAGTTGAGTATCCGTTGACAGGTTTTAGTGAAATTTACGTTGAAAGTGGCGCTGAGAAATAGATGCCAGTAACAAATAGACCCTATTACGAAAAACACATGGTTGATTTAATATGAAGAAATTAAGTCAGGTTTTAGTTTAGTCAAGTGTACAATAGAATCGGCACCAATATCGTACTTAGTGAGTGTCTACAAAATGGCAGAAAATTCAACTGTAAACAAGGACACTACCACTCCACTGTCATCACATAGAATGGGAATAAATACCACATCAGAGAATATAACTTTCCGCAATAGATGTAAAATCAACATACCCATAAATAATTCATTTACTGCCTTGTCAGATTGTTCGGAATATGAGGATACCTTCAGTTCAACACCCGATCAGGAACTTAATCCAAGTTACCCTGAATTATCAAGAAATATATTAGATGATTTGAATGGACTGAGGAGTAAAATTCACACACTGCAAGAAAAGTTAGAAATAGCAGAAAATGAAATAGAAAATTGACTACTGGAAAATACTCAACAAGCTAAAATAATCAGCGAATTTAAATAAAAAAATCATCAGTTAATCCATATTTGTAAAAATACATTGGTAAAAAAGGCTAAGAAAACAACACGTAAAATCCAAACTTAATTTTAACAGCCCAAAAACTCACTTGAATCAAGCCGAAACCTCAGTTAAGGAAAAACTGCCGTCTATTGAACTATGTCGGAAATCAAATGATTGTCATGAGAACAAATGAAGTAGATGTATGTGTGATCATGAGATCACAACCAGTCAATTAATTTACAACTGGACGATTCTACAAATTTATCACTAGATGGCGGTACCAGTTCTCACTATAAAGCTAAAACAAACAAGATTTATATACTTGGAGACGAACAACTAAGAGGATGCCGCCTTAATAAAAACAAGAGAAGATAATTGGAATGACATTTACTCACCAAGTGCAATGATTATGTCAGGAGCTACGAGTGCAGAACTATTGTGTAAATGTGACAATATTGCAAAATCTCTAGCACCAGGTGATTTGGTCATATTGAGTATGGGTAGCAATGACAAAAATATACTATCATTACGTTTTAATTTGAGTGTTGCGTCACATAAATTAAGAAAAGCTATAACACCAATCTATTTTAGTCCATACTTAAATGAAAATAGGCTGAACAAATCACTTAAGTTGTGGACGAGTCACTTGAAAGACTGTGTAGTTATAGATGATTTTAACAGTAATCATTTCAATTCTAAATACATAAACTTTATAAACTTTTCTATTAATTATACTAAATATCAAGCAGAATATTTGACATACACAAAATTAAAAAAATATGGACACAATAATTCATGTAAAATCCATAAATATAGAGACATTCTAAATAATGATGTAAAGAAGTGTGCACAAAATGATCATGTAATTAAAAAGGGCACAATTCCGTATTATTTCCGAACGAAGAATACCAACCAACCTAATATTGATATTAGTTTACAAAACAATAATATGGGGACAAAAACAGCAGGAATTACTGTCAGATCACAATAAACAATTTTTTCGTGACTAACTCGGCCAACTTCTTTACCTTATTACATCAGAATATAGGAGGATTACAGTCTAAAAAAGAACTTCTAGAGATAACTTTAGCCGAAATAATGACAGAAACATATCCCGATATATTATGCCTCACTGAAACGTTCATAAAGTTAGGAACTGAAAAAAGTAGAAATATTGCTAACTTTGAACTTGCATCTTTTTATAGTAGACAGAAAAGAAGGGGTGGATCATGCATAATGGTGAGAAAAGGCATTCCTTATAATAGCATAGCACATTTTGACGAATATAAGATGATCTTTCATTTTGAAATTTGTGCGATAAAAATAGAGGCAAATATCCTAGTTATTTGTATTTATAGGATTCCGTCAAAAAATACCAGACATTTAGATTATTTTTTTTAAAAGCTTAACCTCCTATTTTATAGATACATGTCAAGATTCTCAAAAAATAAAATTATAATTGTGGGAGACTTCAACATCAATATACTAAAAAAAACATGATCCAAATACTCTTAGGCTTACGGACATTATACAAAAATATAACTTAGTATGTCACATATCTGTCCCCACGAGGGAAAAGTCATGTCTTCATTTAATTATCAGTAACATTACCAACAATCTAGGTACTACCATACTTTTACGGTTATCTGACCATGATACAGCACAGATACTTACATGGCCAGTTAGGAACAAAAAGGAAATACCTTTATATGTGTACAATTTTAGAAGATCATCTTCAGAGGAAAATATTGATATATTTAAGCGATTATATTATACTTGGATTGGTACAAACAAACTGATCTAAATACGGCTTTTGATAACTTTTATGACTTTTTCTGTATTCTTTATTATCTTTGCTTCCCTATAATCAAAGTTAAAACTTGTCTAATAAAGAAAATTAATTGGATGACAAAGGGTCTCAAACAAAGCTGTAAAACTAAAAGGGAACTTCGTTTTCTGTATTATTCCTCGAGGTCGACACATAATAAACAAAAATATTTAAATTATAATAAACTATTTAAAAAATGTATAAACAGTGCCAAATAAAATTACAATAGAGATTATGTATCAAATATCAAAAATAAATGTAAAGCCACTTGGACCGTAATTAACAGTGAAACAGGAAGTAGTGTTGGTAGGGAGTACATGTCAAAAATCAGTCATAATAACACAGTAGTTACGGATCCTTTTGCTATGGCAACCATCTTCAATGAACATTTCATTGCATCAACTAATATAAGTAACCATACACTTTGTAACACGAACACAAAATGCAATCAATTTAAAGTCCAAATTTCTGACTCCGGTAGATGAACCATATATTTACAAAGTAGTACAATCTCTTGCAAATACTACATCTGAAGGTTATGACGCCATTTGTACGAGGGTCGTAAAAGCATGTTGTGAACAACTCACTCCTATTCTCACATTTTTGATCAACCTCTCCTTAGAAACAGGTACATTTACGGATAAACTCAAATAGGATAAAATCAGTTGTTAAACCAGTACATAAGCGTGGTGACAAAACTGAAGTAAGGCCCAGAACACTCGTACCAATAGGGAATATGCATGTATTTTTTTTTATCTTATATTGACTTGTTCCATCATTCTACCTTAATTAAAAATAAAAACAACCTTGGCAATGTTCAAATTAATTTTTAAAATAACATTGAAAACATCGATAAAATTTGATCTGTTTGAACACCGCCATATTTCGCGGGCCTTGGATGACGTCACATTCCACGCTCAGTGTTTGTTTCATAAACTTACTTGAAGTGTTGATTTCCAGTTGTAATTACTATTTATTGTAATTAATAGACGATGGATAAAGTTAAAAAACCATTTTATAGGTATTGCCTTGTCTCTAAGTGTAAAAACACTATAAGAAGTACACCCAATACAGTCTTTTTTCCTGTACAAACTAATAATGTAAAATACGAAAACAATGGTGTACATTAATGAGAAGAGATGAAGTATCTTCAATATCGTGTTTATATTGTTGTGAATAGTATACTGTGAATTAGTCAGCAGTAATTTATGTTTGTCTTAAATATCAAGCAAAAGGCAACTTGCTGGTCTACTGAAACTAGGTAACAAAAGTCCAATAAAACTTCATGAATATAACTAACTATACATATATTACATATCCTTTAGATTATATTATAAGAAGAATTATAATAATGACCTTGCGGCTTTCACTCCTTTAACCTCAGCGGACGTAAAATCTGGATTTGATGCAAAATATATAGTCATCATGAATTTGAATATTTTCGGTAGATTGTCCGATTGTGCTTTGACAAAACTACATTCAGTCATCGTCCTAGATGATTTCTAATATCACTAGAATTCTAAATTGCACTAGCTTAGAGCAAAAACCACAGGAACACCTATCTTTCTCCGTAACCGTCCTGGAATGTCACGTCATGTTTTGTTTCGACCAATGGTGAAGCGTTTTGCAAAGTTGATTTTTGCGGCCTCATTTTGCATATTTTAATTAGGATTTTTTGCAATTAAACACGAACTAAATAAGAAAATAATTGTTTAGGCGTAATATGTGGATAATAAAGATTCAAGGGAAAATTAATCAAGTAAATTTAAACAACATGCATATTCTCTATTCTGTCAAAAAATTTTGAAAAAGTTATGCATGAAAAACTAACATCTTTTTTCAACACACACAACATCATAACAAAATACCAATTTGGGTTTCAGCGTAACAAGTCTACTAGGGGCGCTATCTTTGACCTGGTAAACGAAACGTTAAAAAATGTCAATGCTAAACGATATACAGTAGTCGTGTTTCTAGATATGTCGAGGGCGTTTGATCAGGTATCACATAATTTGCTTTTGACCAAATTGGAACGCAATGGAGTCAGAGGGCCAGCTCTAAGTTGGTTTAAAACGTACCTCAAAAATAGGCTTCAATGTGTAGATGTCACGCAAATAAACATAAACAGATCGATTGAAGTGTGTAGATCCATTTTTGTAATGTAATGGGTTTGGGGTGCCCCAAGGGAGCATATTGGGGCCGTTATTATTCCTTTTGTACATCAATGATTTGCCTGAGGTTACTAAACATAGAACTATATTATTTGCTGATGACATATCTATCATAGTGACAACTAATAAAGGTAACATAACACTGTCAGAACATAAAATGGAAATTAATAATGGGTAAGGCCGCGAAAAATCCCACTTATAACACAAATGTAACACAGACACTTTCATGTTACGATATCACTAATGTAACACAAAAGTAACCCAATTGTTTTGTAAAGTTTGTTTCATATGGTAACTATAAAGGAAATAAAATTAAACAATCGGAAGTATATAAAAAAAGTAAGTACATGCATATTTGTTTTATTTTGACTAATTAACATGTTAACCTTTTTTGATAGGAACACAATTCTAAATACTTTAGTCTTATAATTAACTCAATTAAAAACTAGAAACTACATATTCGAATGTTTTAAGCATGCGCAGCTCTCAGTCTTCAATGTTGGGAGGTAAAACGAAGGGCGATATTTTTTAAAAGTGCTCAGTCTTCCTTCTTCAACAATTTACTTTTTGTGTAAATTTTTAAGTGTGTCTAGTAGGTAGGTACCTTTTTTGGTATTTAACTTTATTTTGTGTTCTGAACTCTTTCTTGCCCGCCGTTGCTCGGCTGACTGCGTATCTTTTATAAAATGATGCAATTCGTTCCTGTAACTGAAATCTCTTCTTCTGATATTCCTTGCATCTTTTATAACTGCATATTTTTAAACCCAAAGAAGCTCTCATCTTCAGTCCTATTCTCTTCAAAATATTCTTTTCCACGCTGCTTGGATTTTTATATTCGTATTTAAAAGTCCCTTTCAATACATCATGTTCTATTAACTTTTTATATATCTCTTCCTTCTTTGATATTTCTACGTTTGGAATGGTCGTATTTAAATTTTTCAATATGTACGAGGCTTTATATTTGTTTTGTGTTGCATAACACAAACATTTGTGTGATGATAACACAAAAGTATCACTAAATTTAAAAATAACAATTACTCATTGTGCATTAAAATTTATAATAAAATTCCTAAACGATTCAAGGAATTGCCATTAAATAAAATTGTACCAAACCTAAGCTATTACCTACTGGAAATTTGTTTCTATTTTGTAGAGGAGTTTTTAACATATCGTGAGCAATGCAACAACAACTATGTTGGTTGATCGATATAATTATCATTATTTATTGATCAATTAATTATTATGTTACTTACGTTCGTGAGAAATTTTAATATTATGAAATGTAGTTATTGTAAAGTATAATTAAATCAAAATTTAATATAGAATATCACAAATAATGAAATATATGCAATGTAATCATTAATTAATAATTTTATAAATAGCAATTAAGGAAAAAATTGCATGTTGTTACTTGAATGGCTAAATGAGTTTGTACATTTATTTAAATAACAACCTACCACCACTCTGTATCCTCATTTAAAGCAATTAAAGTGTTTGTATTTGTAAAATATTCCCACGAATTGAGAACCTCCTCCTTTTTTGAAGTCGGTTAAAAATAGTTAAACCAAATCAAATAATAATAATACCAGACAATTAAATATCTATAGGTACATAGTATGAAACAAAGTCGCTTCCGCCGTTTGATCGCTTAGATCTTTTAAACTACGGAACGGATTTTAATTCGGTGTTTACCAGTAGATAGAGCGATTCAAGAGGAAGGTTTATATGTATAGTTTAATATTGTTTTGTGTTAATTTGTATAATCATATGACGATAATTGTTCAACACATGAGTATCTACATTACACCCGTGCGAAGCTGGGGCGGGTTGCTAGTTATAAATAAAACTACTAACTAACTAAAACGTACGTTAAAAACTTGTCAGACTTAAGTAATTATTATGCGCTAAAATTAAGTAAGAAAATAAGGAATAAATGATTGTTCCCCCCTTAGTTTTCCTTTTTGAACCGAATTTGTTGAAACTTGACACACGTGTGTACTTGTGTTTATCCATAGACCCCAAAACAACCGCCAATTAAAAAAACCGGGCCCGCAGCAGGCCCGCAGAGGTAGATTTCGTGTTTTTTTAATTTTTATTTCCAAAAATATCGCATCAATTTTTTCAGCATAACTATTTTCCTATGGAATTTTTTTGGACCGTTCAACATTATTTTTATTTTTTTATTTTAAAACACTTTCTGCAGATACATTGCATGGGGCGGACTTAATGCCGTAGGTATTTTCTACCAGTCAACCTTTGGGTGATGCGGAGATGTGTGTGGCAGGTGTAAAATTTAAATAAGAAGCATTGTAATTGATAAATGACATTTAGAAGAAAAAAAAAAACGACTTAAGAGAATATGATATAAAGAATATAATTGTTACATAAATAAACCTACATAATTATGTTTACTATATATACAGATTACACTTAAATATATACATATAAATACATACCATATACATACAAATAATTATTCAGATGACTCTGCCAAAAAGTTTGTGTAGAGCTGACGTACTTTAACCTTGAAAGTTAGTCGGTTAGTGGCCATCCTGATTTCTATTGGGAGCGCATTCCAGAGGTTTACAGCTTGGACGGTGAAGGAGGAATGGGCTATACTGGAATTATGGGAGGGACAAAGAAGGAGAAGATTATTAGAAGAGCGGAGATTTCTGTCATGATTAGAAGACAGGTATTGAAAAAGAGATGCTAGGTAAGAAGGGGAGTTGGGAGAGTAGAGAAGAGAGTACAACGTAGTCAACGCCCTTAAGCTGCGGCGTTGCCTTATGGGTAACCATGACAGTTGGGTGCGGTAAGTAGATATGTGATCGTACTTTCGTAGATTGAATATGAATCGAATGCATTAATAGCAGGCCCATAGTAAATACGAACATTTTTTAATATGAACCCAAAATGATTCCATCCTTAACTTGAGCAGTGGAGAGAAAATACCAAAATTGGTTAAAAAAAAATTCATAGCTCCGAAACTGTAAACCTTTATACAATCGGTAATATTTTTAAATGAAAGTTATTTTTTTATTTTACTCTACAATGTAGACATTTAAAGTTTTTAATGCGACTTATATTTTTTAGACAAAAATTAAAAAAACACGAAATCTACCTCGTCGGGCCTGCTGCAGGCCCGGTTTCTTTTAAATATACTGTCGAGTCTTATTTAATCGTAGTCTAATACCCTCCCGGTCCTAGTAAATGGAAGATAGCCAATGTAAACACCTGTTTATTAAAGTGGTGCTAAAAGTGATGTTACAAATTATCGTCCAATATCCTTGCTGACTATCTTATCGAATGTATTAGAACGGCTGGTTCATAATGCTATATATCCTTAAAGGTAGTTTGACAGTGAGTAACTTAGTATTGTACTCTAACTTTTTGTTCGAAAATATGGACAATCGACAGACTTCTGTAAAGCCAAAGGCTTTACAGGAGTCTGTACACAAGGTGGATCACACAATATTACCGAATAAGATCGAGTTTAATTGTATTCGCCTCTTACATTAAAAACAGGTCTCAACAGGTTGTGATCAATGGTTTTGCTTCGACAAACCAAAACCAGGTTTTGGTTCAACAAATAACGGAAACACTGCCAGGCACTTTTTCAGAAACCCGGAAATTTCTTCTGAAATAACAAGAATTGACGTATCTTTGATAAGGCAAATTGCAATTATTCTGAATGTACATAGGTATTGATAAATTCGGTGATTTGTTGAATCAAACTAGAAACAAATATTTGGAACTGTACCCCTGGTATTATATGCCAGTTACAGTTCACAAAGTACTTGTTCATGGCGTTGACATAATTTCTTCATGTATATTCCCAATAAATCAGATGTCAGAAGAAGCAATAGATCATAAAGAAATCCGCAAATTTCGTGAACACAATACACGAAGGAGCTCTCGCGTGAATACGAACAGGTATTTACTCAATTTGTTTCTTCTGACATCTGACTCGAAAATGTCATCATCACTCAAAAACATTAAACAGTTCTGTGATCAACTTTCGGTTGAGGTCCAGAATTATTTAAAACTAGCAGCGCCTCGCGGTTTCACCCGCTTAAATTCCGATCCCGTGGGAATATCGGGATAAAAATAGCATATGTGTTAATCCAGGTCCTCAACTATCTACGTACCAAGTTTCATCGCAATCTGTTCAGTAGTTTTGGCGTGAAAGACTAACAAACATCCATACATACATACATCCATCCATTTATTTTAGTAAGCGTCAATTATTTTTAATAATAATTAATATATAATGAAATTAATTCTCAAAATTTCATATTTATATAAAAGCAGCTAATGAGAGAGAGGATGAAATAAAATTTCAAGTGGATTTTGTAACATATTGTATTTCGAGCGTTCGCTTATATGGGAGTGGAGTAGTGTGAGACGGTCACCTGATGGTAAGTGACTATCGCCGCCAATGGGCACCTGCAACTCAAGAGTCCTTTTAGGGGAAAGTATTGAAAGGGGCAGAGGTAACTTAACTCACTCGGCGAAAAACAATGAAACATTGCTTCACTGGCGGTTTTCTATGAGGCCGTGGTATTACTCCAGTTGAGCCAGCCCATACGTGCCGAAGCATGGCTCTCGCACGACCGTGTTTGGGCTGCAGTTTGCCATCGGGAAAGTACGGTACTGTATTGATAAATGACTAATACAATTCTAGCGCATGGTTCACACCTAGGATTACCACCCGTACTATAATGTATAGCATTTTGATCAATTGTAACATATATTATAGAACAATAATATAGTACGAAAAATACTATATTTTTATTTGCTAACTCAACAGTCGCCATTTTAACTGTAACTGGAACACACTAAAACTGTATGATGTATGAACTGTCATTATTATTGATTACACGTTGTCAATGGTACAGAACAAGAAATAGGGTAGGTACACACCATCCAGAAAAAAAAACAGTTTTTGAGGGATGGAAAAATTTGTAGGTTACCTACCTACAAATTTTTCCATTCTATTTTGTATTCTGAATTTTCTAAAAGTACTATATTTTCTGCAAGTTGAAAAAACATACTATATTTTTTCCCAAAAAAGGTGGCAACCCTATTAACACCTGCCATCTATATGTATATCTCTTAAATATATTATCTGATTTTATTATCAGTAATTCGACAGGTGATAACGCTATCGAATGTGGTCTGTTTATTCTTGGTCATCTAAATAAGCAGCATGACTACGCCTAATATTATGTGCAGCAAGTATTTAAACTGTTTACGACGACGCGACGATCCATTAAAAGTTTTGGTGGGGAAGGCTTACAATATCACTACATATTATAAAACAAAGTCTCCCGTCGCATCTGTCTATCTGTCTGTTCGCGATAAACTGAAAAACTACTGAACGGATTTTCATGCGCTTTTCACCAATAGACAGAGTGATTCATGAGGAAGGTTTACGTATATAATTTGTTAATATAATATTATCTACGTATTAACGGGAATTAACGCGATCACGAAAAGGTATTACATACCTCTGAATTGCCTGACGTTTCGACCAGGTTGCACTGGCCGTGGTCACAGGCTGACTGGCTCAGCGGTGCACGCCCTCCGTCGTCGACATCGTGAGGTAGAAGGTTCTTCATCCACCTCCACTTTTTTGATATTTTCGTTTCGCCATGTACCGTCACATACTATACTAACAGTGTCCCTATTCTGTAAGCACACCGATGTGGCCCTATTCTGGTATTCACCCGATTGCGCATAAAAGCGAGGTGGCATGTTTTTTATCACTGGATTCCACGCTGTAGATAATTTGAAACCATCTTCCCGATTGAAAGTTTTGTGTTTTTTAATTTCAATCGCTTTACGTACAACTCTTGAGTAAAAGTGACGTTCCGTGGAGAGGACTTGCGTACGGTGAAATTCAATCCAGTGATTGGTGCCCGCTTCGAGTGCATGTTCTGCAATCGCTGATTTGCTAATCTGTCGGTTCTTCACAGCAGCGATGTGTTCTTTGACCCTTTCAGCAATAGTCCGCTTTGTTTGGCCTATGTAGGAACTACCACAGCTGCAGTTTATTTTGTAGACACCTGGAGTTTGTAACGGCAAGACGTCCTTCGGTGTACCCACGATGTTTTGAACCTTTAAGCCTGGTGTGTATACTGTCGGAATGGAGTATTTCTTTAATACGGAGCCGATCTTATCCGTTACTCCTTTCACATATGGCATGTAGGCTGGTTGTCTGTTCACCTCCGGATGCTTGCGTCTCATTGTCGGTTGCTTCTGATGTGTCAATTAGTTAAGAAAGGTACTTATTTGCCTAGAGTAAGTATGTAAAAAATGAGTTTGATTATGATTAGGTGGTTTTTTTAAATTGCTTTAGAAAAGTTAAATCAAAAAAAGCTAACAAACAGTGGGTGGGAAACGATTATGAACCGTGATTAGATTAGACTGCCGGTAAAATACGTCTCTGTATTTGAAAAAGGAATACTTATTTAAATCACTAAAAGGGTATGACTCTAGCATGTATTTACAATTACAATAAAAAAAAAACTGTCAGTCGTAGGATTGCACATTGTCAGAAGTGAAAACACATACACCCATTCTTCTTTCGTAAATTTTTAAGTTAGTTTTTATGGATTTTCTCAATTACTAGGTGAAAAGTACCGTAAGATTGTGAACATCGTTAGTTTACACATACTCGCGGTATTATAAGCTGACGAAAAACTGTGAAATACAACAAAAAAATTTAATTTATCAATATAAAATTGTCAAATTGTGTATTGTTATCAAACTGGTACGCTATACGACGTCAAAGTTGGCTTCCTAACTTTGTGGATGCAGAACGAACTACCGCCAACACCGATTATGAACCCTGTTGGTTCTTTTTTTAACAATATACCGTTGACAGGTGACATATATGTATATAGAGCACCACAATTTGCCCATTACCTTAATAGTATAATCCATTGAAGGTTCGATAGGACCGCCCATTGTAACAGTGTACATATTGTATCTCACTGACTGATTTTATAATATTTGATGTGCAATAAAGTATATCTATCTATCTATCTATCTATAGTTTAGTTTTCAAGTAACAAACATCTAACTTATTAACTTTACAGCGAAGTTAAATAGCAAAGTACAACAGTTCTATCTACATTTATTGCTGTGTCTGTTCTTATCAGTAGGAACTATTTCTTGTATTGATGACCAGCCACGTTTATCAGTCTTTGCTGGTTTAAACAAAAGTTACACAATATGTTTTGACAAAGCCTTGAAAGCAAAGTCAATACTGATCCACACCTTTGTTTTATCTCAATAGATAGTACAAAACTCAGATGTATATCAAGAATTAAAATTTGCTAACTTTTAAACTTTTGCGTTCCATGATATAATTATGTACAAGTATATACGGGATTAACGTGCGTTGATTCCCGTATAAATACATACCTAGTTTAAATTAAATTTTCATTGTGTAGTACAGGAAATAAGGTCAGAAGATAAGAAGTAAAAGTCATGGACAACTAATCTCGCTAATATTTCTTTACAAAGGTAATAATTTATTACGTTCAATCTGAAGTGTTTTAGAGCATTCCTTCAAACGCCTCTTTCAAAATGCAATCTACTAGGCACTCAAGAACAATATACTCTTTTCATATTTTTTGTTTCGTCTACACAAGAATTTTAGAGGTACTCTTGTTTCCTTGACTCATAAATCACATCTAGAATGTGATTTAATAATAAATATACCTACTTAGTAACTTGGTTCTCGAAAACTCGAGTCAGTGTTTTCGTTAAAGCACACAAGCTTTAATGTAAAAATGTAAAGGCTTTATTGTAAGGCACAGTCCCTAATTATGCTGCGGTGTCATTTTGACGAGCGTTGCTACTTAGGTACTGTTTGTATTAAGGATCTTATAAGAACTAAATTAAAGACAATTTTTTTACATAATTATGTATACCTACGGGAATTAACGCGATCACGTATTAGGTACCTATTACATATCTTTGAATACCCTGACGCTTCGACCAGGTTGCACTGGCCGTGGTCACAAGTTGCCTAAGCGTTGAGACAGCGTGTGACTACAGCCAGTGTTACCTGGGTTAATTTCCGTATACATAAATAATAAAGGTATTATGGAACGCAAAGTTTAAAATATAGTACAACAACTCCTGTTTTAATTTGAAGTGCATTGAAATAAACACCGCGAAACTACCTACTAGGGATGTTGCGGATGCAGAATTTTTGACATCCGCGGACGCGGATTTTATTCTTGTCGCAACTTCTACATTTGTATCCGCATGAACATCCGCATTGTACAGTATCGTAAGAACGGGTGTAGAAGAAAAGTTTTATAAAACGAGTACCTAGTTTTTTTTTTAAAAAAATATTAGTTTTTCGTCAGGCGCTTAAAGTGAAAGTTAGCGCTACTAGATATATCGCACTGCTATTACGAGACTGTATCAACTCAAAATAGGGTAAATTTGAGATAATTCATTTTTCATTCGTAAATATCAATTCACGACGCTTCCATAAATATATAATAATAATAATAAATTGTAATAAGCCAAATTTTTCAACAAAACCACTAAAAATAATTCATATTTTTTTTTTAATTTGTTAAGACAATAGAGTATTGAGTCAAAAATTGGAAATAACTTGATAACCTGCAATCTCTTAAATAATTCGTTAATACAGAAATCCCTTAATTTTATCAATAATCTATATACAGTGTTCACTTTTTATATTTTAACAGGAAGCGAGTAATCAGTTTTCTGTGGTTTCTGAAAAAAGCTTCATTTTGAGTTGATACACTCTTATTATAGCAGTGCGATATCAAAGCGGGAGTTCTACTCTTGCATTTGAAATGATAAAATCTTTCAATTTTTCAATTAAAAACGGCATGCAACAAAAAATAGGTTCTTACGACACATTGCATTGATTGTTGCGGATGCAGATTTCCAAATCGTGAAGCGCCGCAATTACAAATGCGGATGCAAATATCCGCAACATCTCTGCTACCTACTAAACTATTTATAACTATGTACTAAAGAAAAGAATAAATATAATGTGTTTTTTTCACGCAATGAAAATAGTATATAAAAAATCATTGGACTATATTTGGCAAATTTAACTTTCAGGATAAGCCCCGAACTCATAAAAGCCTCTTTTCTTGTTAAGTTATGATAATATAATATACTAGCAGCGCCTCGCGTTTTCATCCGCGTAAGTCCCGATCTCGAGGGAAATTCGGGATAAAAAGTAGCCTATGCGTTAATCCAGGTCTCCAGCTATCTACATACCAAGTTTCATTGCAATCGGTCCAGTACTTTTTGAGCCAATTCGTTACAAACATACTTACATACAATTTTTTTCTCTTTATGATATTAGTATAGAAGTATAGACTAAAAAAGTTTTTCAGGTAGGTGGGATACTCAAACCAGAGCATGCTGTTTAAGAAAAAACGCATAAAATGATAACAGGGCGTTAAACATGCTGTTAAATTTGTTAATTAAATTATCACCAGCTCGATGCGGACTGATAACAAGGTCTATTTCCGAATTCCACGCCAATGTTTAGAATGCCATAAAAATACCTTGGTACCTACTCACATCAACGTTATACCTATTCTCTATTACGGACAATAAAATCATTATGATCTTACCATTAAGCTAATCCTACTAATATTATAAACGTGAAAGTTTGTGAGGATGTTTGGATGTATGTGTGTGACGCCTGGACCGATTCGGAAAATGCTTCTTTTGTTTGAAATAGTATACCTACTTCCCAAGTGGTCCCATGGTCATCAGGTCAGGATCTGATTATGGGATTCTGGAGAAATCGAGGGAACTCTTCAAATTTTATAGGCAGTTGAAGCGATTTGGGTATTTTGAGGCGCATTGAAGTCGGTGATACTTTTTTTAAAAGGTTATATTTGATATCCATCATTAATTTCATAAAAAAAAAAAAAAGAGACCGTCGCCCTCGTCCGGGTCGCTAGCGAAAATGCGAGGAAAATCTAGTAATCACTATCACTACATATTATGAAACAAAGTCCCCCGATAAACTGAAAAACTACTAAACGGATTTTCATGCGGTTTTCACTAATAGACATAGTGATTCATGAGGAAGGTTTAGGTGTATAATTTGTTAAGATTTTGTGTAAATTGATTGACATAGTTGATGATTATTGAAGATGCCTCTGCTACCCGTGCGAAGCCGGGGCGGGTTGCTAGTATAATATAATAACATTACGAAGTTTACTTTATGTTCAATAACTACTTTGGGCTGTTCACAGCAGATCTAAGAAATGATCATAAAGGATTACATTATTATTATTAACCTTGGGCGATCCGAATATCAATAAATTTTACAGCCATTCCTGTTGCAGAAAACAATCTAAAATAACGTAGATATGTATTTACGTTTCGTGATGCCTATTATAACATCATTTTGAACAGGTACCACTAAGGTTGCTAGATTTCTTGATGCCTTACTAGAAAACTTCTTTGAGTTGCACCGAGGGCAATGGTAGCGACAACACTGCCGCTCTAGGGTAAATACGCCACTAGCGGCAAAGGTGTTTTAAATATAATTTGGTCCTACTAACGTAATAGGGGTCAAGCTTATTGCCATCAACGGGGCACTTTGAGAATAGATGGGAAAATTTAGAGTATTTTGAAACGGAAAATTAGGTAAGAAGGGCAAGACAATGGAAGGTAAGGGATAAATTATTGCTTATACTTAAGCTCGAGCTCGGCTGTTACTGGCAAGTCGGAGCCCTCTATCATATAGTAAAATTAAAATAAGTATAGTATTGTATATCGCAGTTGTTTTACTTTCAGGGCAGATTAGACTGGTCAAAGCCTATCCTGAACCAATTAGATCTCATAGCTCCAAACTATGACAAGTGGATGAACACAGCGGTGTATAGACGATGCAGGATCTTTGCTAGCCCCCTGCTTGAGATTATGACCTACACTCCATGGTACCTAGTACCCATATTTTGGATTCCCATCATCTTGTATATTGGAATCACACAATATTTTGAGTATGTGGCGTGTGGAGGTAAGTTTTTTTATAATTTATTTTTCAACATTATTTTTAACCCACTTCAAAGAAGAGAGCGGGTCTCAAATCGGCTGTATTTTCTGTGTGTATGTTATGTGATTGATACCTTGGTCACGGGCCTCACTCTTGAAACATAAATACCATTTTGTAATATATTAATAATTATGTATAAATATATTTCTCTTTACAATAAGAGATACAGTTAAGTAAAGTTAAGTGTGTTAGTTGCTTTATTGTTTAGGTATTGTATGATTAACCATGGCAGAATACAGTAATTGAGGGAAGGATTTGCTGTTACATGATCGACCACGCTCAGGTTATATGTATTGGGACTTTCTCTTAGATCAAGTTCATTGGTACCCACATTATTACTTACTCTACGGTACTCTTACAGGCAAACGAGCAGACGGGTCACCTAATGGTAAGTGACTACCGCCGCCCATGGGCACTTGCTGCTTCACTCTGCGAAACGCAACGAAGCATTGCTTATCTGTCGGATTTCTGTGAGGCCGTATCACTCCGGTCGAGCCGGCCCACACGTGCCGAAGCTCTCCCACTTACTATGCCTTACATATGGCATAAAGTACCTTTGGAGAGTAACTGTAGGACTACTGACTCATTGGGTTCATCGTTTAAGTTCACGCTTATGTTAGAATGCGACCTTGATTGCCATTGAATTTTACCTTGATACCTCAAAGACTCAGAAGCTGAAATACGAATATTAAGATAAATGTGTGGTGTGACTAGAATGGACAAGTAGAAAAATGAATAGGTATATTAAAACGAGCCTAAAAGTCACCGGTGGATGATTAGAAAAGTTGATTAGCAAAATGTGGTGAAGAGAAGTTTATGTACGGAAGTAGACGGGTACAAGAGAAAAGACCGACCAAAGAAAAGATGCATGGACTGTGTGAAAGAAGATATGGCTAGAAAAGGTGTAAGCAGTGACATGACGAATGATAGAGTCGAATGGAAAAATAAAACATACTGCTCCGACCTCAAATAATATTTGGACATGAATAGGCAGATACTTACGATATCAATGATTCAGAATATTACAGATTAATCACACTTAATGATGTGGATAGACATGTAAGGTCGGCAACACATGATTGTGAAAGATATTTATGACCTCAATAATTCAGAATATTACAGATTAATCACACTTAATGATATGGATAGACATGTAAAGTCGGCAAAACATGACTGTGAAATCTTTAGTGGTCAAACTTTTAAACACCGGTTACTGCCATAAGGCTGCAAATTTGTTGAAATATAAAACAAAGTTCTTTTTGTAATTTCAGATAATTGTCTGCAAAAACCTCTAACAAACTTGCAGTACATATGTCATGCTGTACTAGGTCTATTTCTATGGACAGCATTTGAATATTCAATACATAGGTGGGTGTTTCATCTGAACCCTGGCTCTTCAGTCACCATGATCAAGTTTCATTTTCTCATACATGGAATACATCATAAGGTAAGATTATACTGCTATAGTATGTAGTTGTTGGAAATGCCTTTATATGGCCATATAAGTGCCCAAGTTTACGTTCTCTTTGGTGGGTCTCTGTTGAACACAAAATATCAACGTCGATAAGGATCGATAATATTGATGTAAACTTTTTTACACTTGTAACTGAGCTAACTTCGAATGGGATTTAAAAAGATTGCTGCAGATGTTTAATTTGAGATAGTTCACTATTACTATAGGCAGAAGACTATTCTAGAAGACTGTGATTAATGAGTGCGGTTTTCTGCTAGAGAGTAGGGTCGCCAGTTTTCCATGAAGGTCAGGAAGAGACAACAGGGTTGATAACGTATACGAAAAGACTGATTTCATTTATCACATTTTTCTCACACTGAATTATCGCTTATAAATGATTACTAGTAAATCTGATTACACCTTTTCGCGCGTTAAAAGTATACCAAGAGCAAATATAACGTCTTTAATTTATTTGTGACTGACTATTATACTTACTAAGTTACTAGCTGGTTACGATGCAGTTCTTCAAGTCAGAGTTATCGTTTTACAGCATTTGAATTCGCTCCTATGGTTCGTAGGGTGATGTTAGTCGGCATACTACTGCAAAAACCAATTTTAAATTATACAGCTAGCCACTATAATGTTCGAACAAATAATCATATTTAATTTTACTTTTGTATGTTGTGCCGTAGAGTGTTTCTACAAGACTGCTCGGCTGCCAAAGCTTTTTATTAATACATTATTAACACACAAAATTTATCGTACACATTTTAGAGGATGTGAATGAAGATAAAGTTTAATGTGGCATCGATCCAATCAGTGTTGGTCCGATATAGTGCAATGCGAAAATAACGTCAATTAGTGCAGGTACCTATAGAGAAATTATGCCAACGTGTAATCCATCTTTGTCTGTTTCATTTATCTGTTGACTGCGTTTGTAATCGTTGAAAAAACAGACGAGGTTCTCAAGTATGACCTTGCATAACTTTTTACAGTGTAGTCGGACTTTAATAATAATTTTTTTATTGGATATACATCGAAGTTGGTCCCATTTGAGTTTTAAATAAAAATTACAACCTTAAGATTAGGAAAATAGGAGGACGAATTAATGTTTGCTGTGGCGACTATCCCAATGATCACACTTTCCTATTTCTACATAGCTAATCTATAATAGCTAACTAATTATTACCGATACACTCTTATACCTACGCAGATGCCGTTTGATGGTCTTCGGCAAGTGTTTCCTCCTGTGCCGGCATTGTCCCTAGCCGTGTTCTTCTACTCCATACTGGCACCACTGTTCTCTTATCCACGAGTTTCTTTAACGGGAGCACTTATTGGTAAGAAGTTAGTTTCAATATTGATGGGCCTGTTGGTCTAGTGGTTAGTGATCCTGACTGCTGAGTTAGAGGTCGTGGGTTCGATTCCGACCCAGGACAAATAATTGTATACTTAGGACGATCATTTGTTATGCGTCTGAGTGTAATTTATCTATAATATGTATGTATTTAGTAATATTCAAGTATGTTTATCAGCAGTCTTATTACGATATAGTACAGGCTCAACCTAGTTCGCGAATTCTTATGTATCAGCGGCAACTGCCTTGCGTATG
The DNA here is from genome assembly GCA_949752705.1 of Callimorpha dominula. NCBI lineage: Eukaryota > Metazoa > Arthropoda > Insecta > Lepidoptera > Erebidae > Callimorpha > Callimorpha dominula. Next base: position 20,017,793 of record OX457002.1, on the reverse strand, counting down.
TAGGTAAAAAGCAGATTCACGCAGGCCTACCAGCGTTTATCGGAACCAAATAATGCAATTTGTTTTATAGATATACATGTTTTATGCTGCAAAAGAGCAGCATTCATTACCATGCCGATGATAGCACGAGTGATGGTTTTTTATACCGGTCGCGCTAACATTACTCGGGAAAACATCACTGAGCGTCGATCCAAACTTGTGTCTGAAATCGAAGCCTCCTTAGCAGGAGTTTCTGATTGGGGTCGACTTAATCTAGTCCAATTTAACCGAATGAAGACACAGGTTCACCGCCAAAAAGATACCGTTTGTCGTGCCACCTCGCTTTGAGAACACTTCCCTGACTGCCAAATCCAGCATCGGAATCCTTGGCGTCGATATATCGAGCGAAGTCCAGTTCCGCGGTCACTTGGAGTGTAAGGCCAAATTAGCCTCGAAGAAGCTTGGTGTGCTGAACAGATCGAGACAGTATTTCACTCCGGCCCACCGCCTACAACTTTATAAGGCGCAGGTTCGGCCGCATATGGAATACTGATTTCATATCTATGCAGGAACACCCCAGTACCAGCTTCTCTCTCTTGATCGCATTCAACTGAGAGCAACTCGAATCGTCGATTGCCAAGATATTTCAGATCGGCTTGATCCTTGGCGTTGCGTAGAGATGTAGCTTCACTCTGCATTCTCTACCGCATGTATCATAGGGAGTTTCGCCATCGTTCAACGCGACAAAACTTTCATCCCCATCACCTAGATAATATTCGCAATCCACCACTGTGCGGTTCTGTAGATTTTTTTTGCCTCGCACAACCGATCTCTGGAACTAATTGTCGCCTGCGGTGTTTCCGGACCTTCAAACTTTCAAGAAAAGAGTGTACTTCCATCTCAAAGGCCGGCAACGCACTTGTGACTTTTGAGTCGCAGGTGTCCTTGGGCGACGGTAGTCAATTACCACCAGGTAACCCGTCTGCTCGTTTGGCTTCGTTAGCAGACATAAGACCCGTGACGGAACACTGTGTGCAATTTTAGTCGGTACGAGTCCGACATACCACCATACCGTTTGGGATGTTGGAGATGACGACCCGTGGGGGTTTCCACAAACAAAACAAAAGGACCGCCAGACCGTAAATAAGAAGTAAGGTCAAGTCGTAAGTCAAGACAAGGTCTTAAGTAAATAAGTAAGGTAAGGCGGCTCTGAGATCTTACTCTATAATAATAGTGATTAAAAAAAATATTTTTTTTTTTAACGCAACTCCTTCCAACAGCAATCGAGTTGTTCGAACCCCACCCAATACACTACAGAAGTTTATAATATCATAGACGTACAACAGTACCCACTACTGACACAAGCTCAGTTAAAGGCAATAAAAAAAAACCAACCTGTTTGTCTGCTTTTGTTCAGATCCTGCAAACTATCCAAACTAGCCAAAATGTCTCATCATCAATACAATCAATACAAATAAATAAAATTGAAGCGTCACTGGCAGATAGCTGGTGTTATAAGGAGTAACTTAGGCTACTTCTATTTTGGAAAAGATCAACTGCTAGTAGACAATAAACTACTATTGAACGAACTACACTGTTTATAATCTACTCTGAATAGTAAATAAATAAACCACTCGGATATATTTATAGAAATCATAGAGCAATACGGACCACCGGCGGGCGGAAGAAATTTAATCTGAACAGAATTTGGAATAGGGATATCTAGCTAATTAAACATTTGTCTGAAATTGATTCATAGGTCATCTAATAAATTCAAATTTTAATTCAAAATTATTTATTAGATTAAGACACTAAGTGACATTTATGAATGTTTAATTGAAGCTAGAGTTAAAATCATAGATCGGCGCAAACAGACGCCACAGCATGTACTGGATTGTCGAGGTAAATTAGGTGAAAACACCAAAATCTACTGCATGCTTGTGTCGATCTATAACTTCCAGTTTCCAAAATGCGTAGAGCCTTATGAGAAGAATACTGGCAATGAAACTCATGGCCACTCTTTTTAAAAGTCAGATCTTCAGGTACAATAGTGTTAGTGTTACACGAAAGGTAAACAGGATGCAAGCTGATGCCACCTGAATTTCATTTTATTGACATGCTCCAAAAGCTAACGTACTGAAAAATAAAAATCACGCAGTGATACCGTTGAAGGTTTGTATCTTTTAAACATAGAAATTATTCAAGGTGCACATCTACCTTCATTCAGTTACAAAATCTACTGTTAAAAATAATTCGTGACTGGATCAAGAGGCTAGAGTTGCAGTTGATCGAACCAAAATAATAGTATAGGCTAAAGCATCGCTGACTAGGCCGACCAGTCACCCCAAGCAGCACCCGTTCACAAGTATGACGCATGGACCAGCCATCATCTCCTTCGCCATATCAGAGGGAAAGAAATAACGCGCCCCATGACGACGCCGCAAGCAATGACATTTTAGTGAGCATGACGAACCATATAGTACGTAATGTTGGTTATTGATAAACAGAAACAATGTCTGTCTCAATACCTACCCATTTGTCGTTATGACCGACATCATATCTTCGAACTAGTTATGTAACGTTCATGGTTGCCACTGCCTAAAAATATTCTAGACCACTATTACACAAAGAGATTATTCAATTCTGAGTTGTAATTTCGTATGATTGAACCGTGTCTCGGATATTGTACGATTTCACTCATTCTTTTGTGGCCTCGCTTACTTAGTTGGGAAGATTCATACAAGTATCGCTAGTACCTACATATTTTCATACTGCCATGAGTCCAAGTTGACAACAGTTTTGAAGAGCGTGGCTCATATCTGCAAAGTGCATCGTTCTATATTTCAAAACAGGAGCTGTTTCCAAATATAGAAAGCTGCACTTTAAAGATTCCTTAGCTGAAACCTCTAGAAAAATCCGATCCGGGAATCGAAGCCAGAGCCCTGTATAGCAGGCGTAAGCATTACACATTGCTTTAGCTAGTAGCAGTATCTGATTTATGAACCGATTTCATTTTGTCACAAAATGACCAAAGTCACGTTTCTTATGTATGGGCGAGGCATCCTTAGTATTACTGATGACGTAATACCTATTCATATGATGTTATTGGGAGAAGTGATACAATTTTATGGTGTTGACACATTCATTAATAAAACAAGGTCAAGGTGACAATATGCAGGAATCGAATTTATTAAGGTATTGTATTATCAATTAACAGAAAAATATAAGGGCTCGGTCTATGGAAGCGGTTTTACTAAAAAGACGCGCGGCCATCTTGTATTTTTTTTAGTATGTTTACATTTTTTTAGTTCTCAGAACACCAACCTTTTTCAGTTCACAAATGATCTGAAAATGGTACCTAGGCGTTCTGTTGGTTTTTTAGCTTCATTATTATATATGGTATACATCTCTCGCCTACACTACACGACTGAGGCTGAAGAGATCGCCAAGTACGTGCGCCAGAAGTTTAATTACGCGCCGAGAGTGCAGCTGCTTGAGTCGCGCCGCAACGTCAACTTCAAGGCGTTTGTGGTCCGAGTACCCAACCGTTATCTGCACCAGGTGTTAGATGAAAGCTTTTGGCCGCAAGGTGTGGTATTCCGTCGCTTCCACGGACAAGTACCAACAGACCGCACAAAGACTGAGTGCAAGTGAAGAGTTACTAACTTAGTTTTAAGTTTTATTTACTAACACAATTTTTTAGTATGTATATTTAGATTAAGGTATTTATCTATGGGCCTATGCAGCCTGAAATAAATGGTTTTTATTATTATATTATTATTATTTTAAAACAGTGAATATCATCTAAGTCTGAATATAATAGTTTATTCTTAAGTCAAATAAATTTAGTAAACGTCAAAACAGTCGGTAAAGTAGGTTCCGTAGAAATTTGTATGAAACAAAAACTTAGCATACTAGCTATTGTATGAAATAACCACTTACTCAAGAGCGCAACAACGTGGGGTGTCCAGGATGTCCGGACACCTCCTAAAAACATGTGAACACCCCCTTCGAGGGTGTCCAAAAATCCCCACATAACCCAGAAGACGACGCGATTTAATAAAAATGTGAATTAAAATAAATTGTAATTAAAATGTTGTTGTCGTAATACCAAATTATTTAGTAAGCCTTACAATACTTTGAAATACGTCAATAAAGTGTTTTGATGACCTTTTTTTACCCCCCACTTTTTGAAGGTTATTCCGCACCTGCACTTACTCTTGACGTCATGCTATTGTCAAAATATTTACTTATATTGGTTAGGTTTATAATAAAAAAATTACATATCTACTTGAAGATAATATACTACGTCGGTGGCAAACATACGGTGCCACTGATGGTAAGCGGTTTCCGTAGCCTACAATTCCAGAGGTCTAGCATGCGCATTGCCGGCCCTTTAAAAACTGATACACTCTTTTCTTAAAGAACCTACTGTAGTTCCTCGGGAAAACTTCCGCAGGGAGCTCAGCCATATTTCAAAGTCGTTTATTGTGTAATCTATCTATATATATAAAAATGAAACCCTATTTCCCTTGGTGACGGCATCACGCGTGAACGGCTGGACCGATTTCGCTAATGACCATATTAACTTTTCTAAAATTGAAATAACTGTCAGTAGTTTGACAGTTAGCGCGATTGGCAGAATTTGACAGAATACGCGCTGCATATTATAAAAATTCGAATTCAATATTCATAGTTAAGACAACGTCTGTCGGGTCATCTGGTACACAAAAAAAAAAAAGAAATAAAATGCCTAAAAAAGTGAAACGTAAACAAGTAGTATCGTAGTCGCATCGCATCGGCCTGCAGAGGAGCATCTATCAAAGCAAGAAAATCTATAAAATGGCCAAAAAACATACATTGACCGTAATGATAATGAAGTAATAAAAAATAATAAAATACTAACTAACCAGGCAATAAATTCAGTTGATATTACTAAAATCATCTGGAACAATGTCTAGCGCTAATGTGTATTCAAGGTGAAGGTCTTCTACGCATCATTCCGTTCCTAATGGAGCAAACATCTATGTCAATAAAAATCTATGTGTGACTCTAAAACTGTTGTACCGATTTTGATGAAATTTTGAGGCAATCATCAGATTAACTCATCGGGTGATCCTGTAAACTTTGGTAGATTGGATCAACAGTTTTTTTAATTTTTTGACAGTTAGTGATAACCATGCGAAGCCGGGGCGGGTATTGAGATGAATTAGTCATAGTACGGTAGGCAGATAGAATGATGAATGACTGTTTCAAATGCGGGACGATTAAAAAGAAATTAGATAAGAAAAACGCAGCAATCTACAATAAATTAATAGTCCCTAAAAAACAATCTCTACGTTCTTAAATATGCATGGCTTTTATCTGAGCTTATGCTAATTCTCTCTGTAACTGTCACCTAATTAAATAACCATGATATGTGTATACTAATTTTAGTATTTAAACGTACAGGCTACCTAACCTATGACATGATCCATTTCTACGTGCACCACGGCTCACCTGCCACCGGCTCCTACCTGTATACGATGAAGAGGTACCATTCCAATCACCACTTTATTAACCATAACAAAGGTGAGAATTGTTTTATTTCACATTTCTTTAACCCTTTTTAATATTAACATCTATACATCAGAAGATCATTAATTGGAATAAAAAAATCTCGGGCCCATAATACTGCCTTAAGGCACTCCCACTCTGCTGTATTCATTGGGAGATATCATTATTCGTAAGATCTTTAACCGAATCTTTTAAAAAATTTATATAGAAAGTAAGTGTACAATCCAAAAAAAAGAAGTATTTTTTTAGGAATCGTTATACATCGATGTTAATACATTTTATTTATTAAAAACTATACGGTTTACGGTTACGGTTATAAAAATTATACGGTTACACAGTGTGACACCAGTGAAGCGTCCTGCCGCGACGGTGTCAGACGCCTGACACCGTCGCGGCAGGAGGCTTCACTCCTTGAGAAAGGGCCCCCGTCGGGTCCGAAACTAGTCGGGCATCCCCGAAATACAAACGTGAGTAAAACCGTATAGTTTTTAATAAATATGAATACCACTCACGAAAGTTTTTATTGTAATACATTTTATTTGTTTTCAGCTTACGGAATCAGTAGCAAGCTGTGGGATTACGTATTTAGAACGCTTGTGCAAGTAAAACAATTAGGTTTTAGTTTACATTGGTAGCATTAAGTTTGTTTAGTTATAATAACTTCAACTGTTGATATTCCTGCCAAAGTTTCACTACCTACTTGTAGGTACTCTTTCGTCTCGTCTTCAACGCTCAACGCGATGGAAGACGGAAGGTTTTGTCGACAGATTGCTTTCGCGGGGTCCGGTACATGGCGCGTTATTACTTGCAATTACCCGCTATACAAATTCAGTAGTTATTTATAATTAAATATAAATTAATATTCTTACTAGTTTTTAAGTTATTGCCATTCCAGTGTTCTATCAAAATAATTGGTTTTCTGGTCAAAATATTATCAATAGATATTTATTTATAAATGTCTTTATTTTTTTGTTAGTTTTCATATTGTTTATTTTAAATATACTTAATTCAATTATTAGTAATAGAAATTACATCGAATCTTAAATAAAATAGGTATATATATTACCATTTGGTTTTTCTAATTTGTAGTAACAGTCCGTAGCTTAGAACCAGATTACGTGTTTAACTTTTTATAGTATTTTGGGAGACATTGTGGTGAATATGCCTTAGAAGAATTCTAAAATCTTAACAACACAAATAACACAATTAAGTACTGTTAAGTTAATTATAATATTGATGTGGTTGGCAGTATAGGTTAAGATTGAAAGTGTCTCGTATTTAATAAAGAATATTATTTTTATAAATGTTGTCACGACTTTTGAAGTTCTTACTAATAGCACAGATAACTGAATAGTTACTGCGTAACAGATAAATCACTCCCTACCACAAATGTCCATACCTACTGTTTTAATTGCCTACTCGCCCTGTTCTGTCCGGGCGCGGTTGCGAAAATAAACTTTAATGTTCCTAAGCACGATTCTTGTTCCCTCGCAATATCACACGGCCGTGCCAGTAAGTTAATAAGTATATTTATAGGTAAACTTTAAGGTGAAAAATATTCTAAATCTTACAAAAAGTTTTAATAAATAATGTTGCGAGAAAAAGGCCAATTTATTTTCTTTCTTCTTTTTTCTCTTACTGGATCTAAATTCATCATCATCTAAACAACCAGAAACCATGTCAACGTCGACCGTGAATGTAATCGTACTGATTTAAAGAATTACGTTTTTTTGTACTTTTAAAATATAAAAAGTTGGCAACCCACTGAAAGAAAGAAAGAAAGAAAAGAAAGAAAGGAAGAATATTTTACTGCGCGTGATTACAGTCCGCCAGCGGACAACAAACTGAAGTTAATATTACATATTTATGTACGGCCAACTGAAGCTGGAAGCTAGTTAAGCTTCTGAGTCGTATGAGTGTGACGTAAATTAACTTTATTATAATTTTTCGTTTAAAGTGCCTACCTATAATTTTATCTTTCGGCATGTTACTTAACTTTATCGCAGTAGGTACCTAGTTATTGTTTTTTATTATATATTTGCCAACACCTCTTAAATAATCCTACTTACAATAATATAATTAATTTACAAATGAACATTTGATTCTAAAACTTTTTGTGTTATTTAAATGTTTCACTGACAGGTATATTATTTTTACCTACACTTGATACAAACTATATATACTTCATTCCGTTTGAGCAAATGCCCAGACTTTTTTCGTAAAAAAAATTAAATATTTGTATTATTATTTTTGTTTTAATTACTTTTATTCTACATATATGTTAAATATCATGATGTGTTCGTTGTATACGTTTTAACAATATTTTAAATATATAATAAAGTGCCTTCAATAAAGATTAAGTTAGTGCATACGGTATACTTACTTAGCATTTGTGGGCGGTGCCGCCTGTGTCAGGGTAGCGCAGGCTGCCGCCCGGCGCCCTCGGAACAATAGGAAAAGGTACCTGTGCCTTGAGTCAGGAATTATTGGATTAAAAGTATTCAACTTAAAAAAAAGGTTTTTTTTTTCATTTCATATTTGACTTTCTTGTACATATTTTGTTATTTCTAAGGATTTCAATATAATTCGTTTACCTATTAAATACCTAAAAATACTATATGTTTAAAAGTAATGACCGTTTAAATTTCCAGGCATTATCACCTCCGGTTCTTATAAAAAAGATGGAATGTACTTAACGATGTAATGTAGTCAACGATTTTAAATCGAACAATTTTTTTTATTATGGAATTATTCACTCCGTTATTAAGAAAATCCGTAAAAACTAACTTTAAAGATTATGCAATTTTGATAGACTTTGCCTTATAAACGATTACAAATTTCCCCCAGAAACATCGTATGTCTAAAGTTCCAACTTACACCGAGTGTTTTTTAAAGTAAAGGATGCCGCCGATGAAACTGAAATGCTTTCTCTTGAAAGTGAGAAAGACAATAAATTTATTGAATGTAGAATGTTTTCAAATTAATCGAAATTAACCAAAGTAGTTCTGTCGTGGGAGAGCCATGCTTCGGCACGTATGGGCCGGCTCGATCGGAGTGATACCACGTTTGTGTTGTTTTTTGCCGAGTGAGTGAGGTTACCGGAGGCCCTAACCCTTTCCTCTATCCTTCTTCCCCCTCTCCCCTCCTCTCCCCCCTCTTCCCTCCTTCCCCTACTCCCACCTTAAAGGCCGGCAACGCACTTATGGCTCTTGCGTTGCAGGTGCCCATGGGCGGCGGTAATCTCTTACCATCTCGTGACCCGTCTGCTCGTTTGCCCCCTGACAAGCGTAAGGTACAAATTTAACAATTTGAAGAAGCCTGCGAATAATAGTTGTCAACACGGATACGTGACCTATTCGAGCTTACGGAGACCTGCGATATCCTTTACCCAAGCTCCCTCGCCCTATTCATTTCCCCTAACCCAATGTACCTTCTTTCTCTATCTGTCACGAAACGACTACATTCCCAAAGAGGCGCCAGGCAGGCGACCGTCCATAAAAGAAACAAAATATTGAAAATCACTACATATTATAAAACAAAGTCCCCCGCCGTGTCTGTCTGTCTGTTCGCGAAATGAAAAACTACTGAACGGATTTTCATGCGGTTTCACTAATAGACAGAGTGATTCATGAGGAAAATTTGGGTTGCTAGTGTAATAATAATAACTGGAGCAAAACACATATGTAAAGTTAGAAATTACCATTAAATTTATGTAAGACAATAGTTAAATAAGAATATTCATATTTACTAACGGCAAAATTTATTAATTTCAATAATTTTAAGAATAGTAAAATAATTTCAATATAATGGACAAAAATATTACCTACATATTGCGCGGACCCCAAATATAAATAAAATTGAGGAAAGGGCAGAAAGATTATGAAACGTTCGGATTTTTTTTATATGTAATTTGTATGTTGTTGTTCATTATGCGTTATTTAATGTTATTTTTTTTCAATTTCAATATTTCACGGTTTACAAACCTTTCTTTCCTGTCAAATAGCCTCTAGCCGCCTTTTGAGCCACTACTAGAACAAATTTCTGAGTCCGTCCCTGGTAGGTTCTCGGTTCTGGTAGGCCTAGGGACTCGGATTTATAGGAGTTGGTAACACTGCAATTTTGCCTAACCGGCTATCAAGATATCAGGAGAGGTATATCGAGTTTTTATTGAATTATTTCAGCGGCTTTCTGGAAAAGGCCTAAAACGAAGGATGTGGTTTCAGCAAGATAGAGCGCCGGCGCATCGCAGTCACGCGTTTCAATAGGTACTTGACCAAGAATTCGGTGATAGGTGGGTAGGTAACGGACCAAACCGCTGCCCTCCCGCTTTCACCTTTTTTTTTTTTGTGCGTGTGGAAACCCCCTCGGGCCGTCACCCCACCGGGGTTTTCGGTGGGGCGGTGTGTCGGAATCGAACCGACTAAAACCACACGGTGTGCCGTACTGCGCCTTAAGTAGGAGGGATCCGGGAACAGCTTTTATTAAGACATCCGGACCCCCCCTAGCGCCTGCCCGCAAAAGCGCGGGCACCACCTTCGGGTAAAAACCTCTCAATTAGGTGACGTCCAGGCACACGCGGACGCCGCCTCCTCGCGGGGGGCCACTATAGCGGGTGGAGGGGAAAAACCCATCCCGTCCACCCGCGGCCACACTCAGGGCGGCATGAGGCGCTGGTAAGCGCGCCTCCGCCGCCCGGTTCGCCGGCGGCGAATTAGGTCCGAGTGGAGATCGTCCTCCCGGACCCTTTCCGCCGCCTCCTTCTGCAAGATGACGTCCTCACAGAAGGTGGCGACCGCGGTAAAATTCCTGTCGCTACCGGCCATGGAGCGTATGACGGCCGGTAGCGAGAGATCCCCTCCGATGACTGCAGTGAGGGCCCGACGCTGCGTCGCCCAGGCGGAGCAAACCGCCAGCGTGTGCTGAGCCGAGTCCTCACTACAGTCGCAGTGATGACAGGCGGGACTCAGTTCCCTCCTAGCGACCGAGTGCAGGTACTTCCCGAAGCAGCCGTGCCCGGAAAGAACCTGCGTCAGTCGGAAGGAAAGGGTCCCGTGCTGCCGTCCTGCCCACTCGACGATGACCGGCTGGAGGCTCCACGTGCTGGCTTTGCTGCCGTGGAGGCGCTCCAACGGACGACCAACGAGCCATGGTGGCTCGGCGAGCGGCCTCACGCCATTCGCGTACCTCTTCGGGCGGGGGCCGACTGCCGCTTCCCGCCCGGAACTCAGCCGTTCGCCGATATACTTCGGCGAGCACTTCCGCCTCCAAATCCCACGGGGGAGTCCCGGCCAACGCGCACGCCACCTCCGTCGACACGGTGCGGTATCCGCGTATGGCTCTAACCGCCATAACCCTCTGAGGGCGCCAGAGGCGCGCCCTATTCTGGGCGGTCAGAGCTCCCGCCCACACCGGTGCACCGTACAGTGCCATTGACCGGACAACCCCCGTGTACAACCGTCTTGTAGCGACGCTGGGTCCTCCCAAATTGGGCAAGAGTCGCCCAAGGGCGGACGCAGCGCCGACCAGCTTCGGGGCAAGCTGTCGGAAGTGCTCGTCGAAAAGCCACCTACCGTCGAGGATCAGGCCCAGATACCTTATGTGGGCCCGAACCGGTACGAGAACCGAGTTGACTACGATGGAGGCGCCAGGGGGTGGACCACGACGAGGCCCATGAAATAAAAGAGCCTCCGTCTTATCCAGGGCCACCCGCAGACCCAGCGCTCGATGCGACCGACCACCAGAGAGACACCTCTAGTGGCCAAACGCGCCGCCTCTTGGAAGTTCGCCCCCCGGGTTGTGACCAGTGTGTCGTCGGCGTAACAGATTACGCCCAGCCCGGGGGGGAAGTCGCCTCGAAGGGCCCAGTCGTACCCCATGTTCCACAGGAGTGGTCCAAGGACAGACCCCTGCGGAACACCGCACGACATGGGCCGACGACTCAAAACTCCGTCTCGGTCCTCGTACATGACGGTACGCTCCTCTAAATAGTCTGCCACCAGCCGCCTCAGGTACCCTGGCACTCCGTGATAGTGGAGTGCTTCCCTGATGCAGCTAAATGGCAGACTATTGAACGCGTTGGCGATGTCCAACGACACCGCCAACAGCACGCCGCCACAGCTCACTACCTCTTCGGTCACGGCCCTCAGGCGCAACACAGCACCGACCGTCGAACGCCCCACCCGGAAACCGAATTGGGCGTCCGACAAATCGGGGCCGACCTCGCGAAGGTGCCGGACGATGCGGGCAGAGAGGACCCTCTCAAACAATTTACCCACCTCGTCCAGCAACACGATGGGCCTGTAGGCCGCAACCGAGTCGGTAGGCCGTCCCGGCTTCCTTAAAAGTACCAGCTTCCCGCTCTTCCAGCAGTCAGGGAAGCGTCCGGATGCAAAGCTAGCGTCGAACACCTCCCCGAGGCGGTCGGACATGTGGTCGAGGGCCAGGGCCAACACTCGGGCAGGGATCCCGTCTGGCCCGGGGGCGGTGTTCTTGGAACGGATCCGTAGAACAGCCGCCCCGACCTCCGCCTCCGTGACGGGCGGAACACTATGATCCTCGTCCTCCCCGTCGTCTCCGGCCAAGGGGGCCATTGACGGGGGTACGTGCACCACCCGTTGCGGGAAAAGGCCCTCAACCACTTCCTGCAGGAAGCTGGGCTGGAGAGTCTCCGTAAGGGGGGGACCCGACGCGCGGAGCTTTTGTTGCGCCGCGCGATATGGGCGACCCCAGGGGTCACGATCGAGACCCTCCAGCATTTCCTTTCTCTTTTCTTCTTTGGCGCGGCTAATGGCCAGCTTCAGAGTTTGCCGCGCCTCTCGGTACTGCTCATGAAGCTGGTCCTCCACCCTCTCTCCGCGGCGAAGCCACCGGCTGCGAGTGTAGGACCTCCGGGCACGGGTACAGGCCGCACGGAGGTCCGCCGACTCCTGGGACCACCAGTAGACCTCCTTCCTTGGAGGCCGACGACCTCGGACGCGGGGCATGGCCGCATCGCAAATCTGCGTAATCGCATCGCGAAAGCGGCCTGCCCCCATGTCCACCTCCTCAGTCAGAGGCTGCGGAGACAGCCAAGAATAAATGATGGCTGCCTCCTCTAGCAGGTCCCTGTCCAACTTCGTAACAGCCCACCGCGGGAAGCGGGAAGAACGCCGCGCCGTGTGACCCCTTCTGGGGTCCTGGGTCCGGGAGAGCTCAAATCGGATGTACAGGTGATCCGAGAGCGTCTCAACCTCTTCCAGGACACGCCAGTTCCTTACTCGTGCGGCGAGAGCAGGGGTAGCGAACGAGAGGTCCACTATCGACCCCCCCTGCTGTCGCACGCACGTGTTGGCGGAGCCTCTGTTTAGGAGACAGAGGCCCACCGATGCCGCTCCCGCTTTCACCTGATTTAACCCTACTACATATTTTTCTCTAGGGGTAGGAAGGATCAGGTGTTTGTAACAGAGTCCGAGGCAGAAGAGGTGATGAGGCAGAAAATTATTGATTCTTTCAGTCAATTATACCTAAAAAGTGCAACCGTCGTGTGTATAGAACGACTGGCCTGTTGGTCGAGTGGTTAGTGACCCTGACTGCTAAGCCAGAGGTCGTGGGTTCGCTTCCCACCCAGAACAAATATTTGTGTGATGAGCACTATAATTTGTTCTGTGTCTTAGTGTAATTTATCTATAATATGTATGTATTTAAAAATATATAAGTATGTTTATCAGCAGTCTGGTTACCATAGTACAGGCTCTACCTAGTTTGGGACCAGACGACCGTGTGTGAGATGTGTGGAGTTATTATTATTATATTGTTATAGTGAAACTACAGGCATGCACACACCTGCATCGCAGAACAAGGGTGTAATTTTGAATACTGTTGTAACTTTCTACAGAACTCAGTTACCTAAAGAGACGGTGAAACATATGAAAATTTATGTGACTTTTCACATAGTGGTTTCAGATTCTATTAAATGGTGGCAGTGTTGTCGTGCAGCATTTTGTAATGTACATGGCAATGGTTATTTACTACCTATAATACAGAATACATAGTTTATTTATTTCTCACTTGTACACAATTCGCTCCAACCAGTAATACCACAGTTAATGTAATAAAACGTTTTGTTAATAATTCGTTGATTTATTATTACATCATTGTCATGACTGCGTGAGCGCTGAGTCATAATTTTATGCAATGTACCTACGTCTTTTTTTATTTTTTTAATCAGTATAAATTAGCTAATCGATAGAAAAAAAGGAAGGTGTAATAAAAATAAGAATTGTGAAAATCAAGATAACGACTTATCCATTGTACCTGCATTAGGAAAAATAATGTAATGTACGTGACATGATTAGATGTTAATATCATAATACATTTTACTATAATTATTTTTAGTTCTCCTTCAGGTTATACACGTTATAGAACCTTTTTTGTAGTCAGCCATTAACATAATATAATATCATGGACAAGCAGTTTATTTATATCCTACTCCAAATTTAAATAGCCGATTACTTGATTTTTTTTTAATAGACTAAACGGTGTTTTTTTATTATTAATAGAGTAGCCAGTATTAATAAATATGATACATTTGAGTGGTAAAAAGGGCGCGTTGCGTGTGTTGATATTGTTTTGTTTTATATTGAATGTTAATGGTTCTTTATTGGGTGGATGGGACTTCTTCAGTGAGTTGACTGAAGAACTAAATGCTATATGCCCTATCTTCGAGAAAACTACATCCATACTTGCGGATTTGTTTAAAATACCTTCCATTGGTAAGTTTATTTATATACGAGTATTCTTTTATTTATTTGTGTCCATGAAACACTTAAAAAAATTGGAAACCTATGAAAAGTACTCAATATTCACAAAGCGTTGCAACTATTGAGTAAAGGGTAATTTAGTCCCAGGTCATCGCGAAAGTCTGTATAAAAGTTAATAAATGTAGGGACCTAATGATTTTTTTTTTTTATGAAAGTAAAGTCATTAAAAAACTAAGAATCCCACTAATCCAACTAATATTATAAATGTGAAAGTTTGGATGGATGGATGGATGTTTGTTACTCTTTCACGCAAAAACCATAATATTATAAATGTGAAAGTTTGGATGGATGGATAGATGGATGTTTGTTACTCTTTCACGCAAAAAACCACTGAGCCGATTGCGATGAAACTTGGTATGTAGATAGCTGGAGACCTGGATTAACGCATAGGCTACTTTTTTATCCCGATATTCCCACAGGATCGAGACTTACGCGGGTGAAACCGCGAGGCGCTGCTAGTAAGTTATAAAGTAAACCTCCAAGAGAATCTTGACAAATACTTTCTATACCCGGGCTAATCAGAGCCCAGAGTCTTGAGGGTTATAAAAACCCACACCTAGATTCTGATGGTAGAAATTAGCTGTAATAAATTAAAGCTGCCAGAATGCAGAACCACTACTTGGTTAGTTGAATACTTAAATCCATCGTGAGTCCCTTGTGGTGATCGAACCCACAACACTTGACGCTTTACCATCTGTTTTAGATTTGGTTACCTAACGGCTATTATTGCTATCGTAAGTTCACTGACTCATGTCTTATTCCTACATAGTCTAGAGTATTTTATAGCAATTCAATGTTCGTAAAGTGTTCGGTAGGTTTCCCTAGTGCAGATTTTGTCGTGCCCATCGCTTCCTGATCTATTATATCTATATTTAAACGATTTATATGATTATGAGCACAATGCTCAAGCTGTCTCTAGAAAGTCAAATTTTTTATAGAAGATCAGCTCCCAGTGCTTGAGCTTCGCATTGAGAGCGTCAGAGTCTTTTTTACTTCTTTTATATTTGCTGAAGAATTCTCCATCGACCTTAGTCCTTTGGTCATAGTTGTCTTTACTGCCAGGAACGTCTCCAGCCTGTTAGTCAAGGTCGTTGTTGTTATTTTTCTGCTTTGCGTAGAAGAGCTTTTATCACAGAAAAGATAATAATTACTTCTATGACAGGATATGGCCAATACGGTACAATCTGCAGTACAGAGTCTATTAAATAATGTAGAAATTGTGAAGTCTAATGTTTGCATATAGTCTCCATAGCTACTTCACAACGTCCCTGGAGTTAAAATAATAATATATCTGCAAAAGTTATCGATATTGATTAAATGTCAATGTTACCTAGTATTTGCCTTGCACATGTATAGTTCAATCTTACTAATATTATAGAGGCGAAAGGGGATGGATGTATGGATGTTTGTAACTCCTCTACGCAAAAACGGCTGAACGGATTTGAATGAAATTTGGCTAGATAGATAGGAAGAGATGGATTATAGTCTGGATAGCACATAGGCTACTTTTTATCTCGAAAAATGTGTACGGTTCCCGTGGCATAGATTGAATTTAAAAACCGCTGCGGATCCAACTGCACTCTAAAAAAGTACTAAACAACAAAACTATTCAAGTTTCAAGAGAGGATAGGCGTTGCCCCATACAACATTGTTTTAAGAGTTACTTAACACTCGATATAAATTCTACCTGAAACATACATCTGCAGGTACGCCGACTAAAAATATGTAAATATGTACTTCGACAAAAAGATCAAGTACTTAATGTTTTTTTGCGAGATGTGTGGACACGTAATTAAAAACCAGTAATTTTGAGTTAAGTATAGGTACAAAAACCGATCTGTATTCACTGAAGAATTGCAGAACATTTAAAAGTACATGGCTAAGTTCTGCTCTGCTTGAATGGCGGTCGCCTAAATTCCCAAATTACTGTTGGAGAATTGTGTTACGTAAAATAAAACTAAGGCAAATGTCTTTCGGCATCTTAAGGACTCTTCTACTTTAAGGTGTTTAAAACGTTTCTAAACATCATATTAGTTCAAATTAAGTTCGTGAAATCGTGGCCTATTGAAAATTTCGGGATAAAGGTTAGGTATAATAATTTAAAAACCTACAGTGTCATAATTTATTTTAACAATGCGGTTTAAACAAACATATTTGAAGAGAATAAGGACATAATGTAAGGATAAATTATTATGTACCTATATTTTTATTACGAAAACAATGATTAAAGATAAGCGTCTTTAAGCATTGTATTCGTAATTAAAATATTCAAAATAACATTAACGATTTTTAAAGACGTCAAGAGTTAGGTCGTCGTCTTTAAGTATAATGTTTAAATATTTAAAATATAAAATACCTTCAATATTTAAAACAAAAATCTTTCTTCAGTGAATAGTACCTAACTATACACAAAAACAATGAAATAAAAATAATAATTAAAGACTAATCAACGACTTAAATCCAAAATAATAAAAAAACTTAAAAACAAACAACCAATAATCAACGAGAATAGAGTATGGTCATCATTAACAAAATAAAATAAAAGAGGAATCTTAAATTATTGAAACCATTTCCTTATATTTCAAAAAAAATAACTACGTATCTGCAACAGAATAAACGCCTCTTTTATTCAGTAGACTTAAAATTTTCTTTGCATCTACGAAGCTGTATGTTAAGACATTAATCAAAGGTTTACTACGAAGAATTTTTCCAATACCAGAAATTTTGAAGATGAGTTTCAATGGTCATTAGTCCTCCACCTACTATTGACAAACTACATTGAAATAAAAGGAAAATCATGCTGCTACTATGCAACTAGCGTAGTACCTTATACATTTTTATGGCCTTCAAACCTTCAAGAAAAGAGCGTCCTCCCACCTAAAACGTGTCCATGGACGGCTGTAGTAACTTACCATCAGGTAACCCGTCTGCTCGTTTGCCCCCTATACCATACAAAAAGTTAAATCTTTGAAATTCCGATCACATTCAAACTCAAGTTAATGTAAAGTACTTTATTCACGATCCATATTGCTGTACGTCCCACCAAGGTCACGGACGATGCACGACGAAAAACGATAGTGAGTAGTCTCGACGTACGTCGATAATGATTATTAATTGCTTGCTGGATTTGCACGACCCATTTTGCATCCAGCGGGCACCCCCAACACCGCGAACATCGCTAACGATGTTCGCGGCGAGTGGCGAGACGACCACGTTAACCATTGCGCCATCCGTGCAGTCACACACACACACAGACAGCGCCGAGTCACAATACTGCATAATACTGCTACGTCCAGCAGCCCGCCCTTGAGCGGACGTACAGCCGAGATGGATTGTGAATAAAGTACTTTAGATTGTGAACGTGTTTATTACATTTTTATCATTATTCTATCATAGGACGGGCCTGTTGATCTAGTGGTGTACTGGTTAGTGATCCTGACTGCTGAGCCAAAGTTCGTGGTTTCGATTCCCACCCAGGACAAGTAATTGTGATCACAGAACCCAGATACAGAGATCATATATTCTGTGTCTGGGTTCTGTGATCACAGATACTGGGTAAGCTACACAGTATTGAGTATTTACATTATATGTATGTATTTAGTAATATATAATTAAGTTTATCAGCAGTCTGGTTACCATAGGCTCTACAGGCTCTCCCTAGTATTGGGATCAGACGGCCGTCTGTGAGGTGTCTCAAGTTAATTACTATATGAATGAAAGAGTTACAAATTGTCGCCTGCGGTATTTCCGGACCGATACGACCTTCACACCTTCAAGGAAAAAGCGTACTCCCATTTCAAAGGCCGGCAGCGGCAACGCACTTGTGACTCTTGAGTTGCAGGTTTCCATGGGCGACGGTAGTCACTTACCATCAGGTGACCCGTCTGCTCGTTTGCCCGCTATAATATAAAAAAAAAGTATTTAAAATTTCGGTAGTATAACGAATTCCTACTCTTCCCTGGGCTATGTCAAACCAATTCTCATATTTTGATATGCCTAACTTTCACTTTCACCGAGCTTACGAATTGCGATTGCCAAAGCTGTTTGTGACTGACTATTTCGACTGTTGCACTGTTCTTAGTTTAAACTTCAAAATGTCGGTATTTAGTTTTTATACACTTTAAATAATATAGATTTAATATAAAGTTATTCGAGTTAGTAACATTTTAGTTTATTATTTTTGCGCTAAAACAAAAACTCACGAAATAGCGTACCTACTATAACGAATTAATGGCCGTTTACCTTGTAGGAACATCATTGTATACTAATACAATAATGCTGAAGAGTTTTTTGTTTGCTTATTGTCTGTCTTTTATACGCCTTGTAATAAAAATAAAGAATAGATAAACTATAAATACCTATAGCGTCTTTTAAATTAGTTTTTGAGTTAGGTATTTTAAAACATTATCTTATGTATTTCTAAATGTTTTAATTTCCTTAACGTCGAATAGATGACGATGGACCAATAACGTCTAAAGACGTAGCCGAATGTCTGAAATGCGGTCGCGAACTGGCCCGAACGGCGAGCCGAAGGGGCAACGAACTCGTCCGAAGCGGCATCAACCTAGACGCGTATGCTCCAGGGATTCTCCACTTCTTTTCCGCTGGCCTGCCTCCAGATCTGAAAAAGGCATCTGATATTTCCAAGGAGATACTGTCGGCTACTAAGTTGCTGCAGATGAAGATGCATTCTGGGTATGGTATAGTACTACCACACAAATTAGGTACACGAATAAGAAATTATTAATTGACACAAAAAACTTGACTGCGTTAAAATACTTTCTAGAAAGCTAAATAATAAACAGTATTACAATAAAAACTTTCGTGAGTGGTATTCTTATAAGTAAACAGTATGTCACTCAAACTATTGAGATGAATCTAATGACACCTCTTATCTAAAAATATGACAAATCGTTTAGGCTCTAGAGCCTTCGATCATATCATTTTTTGAAACTGTAGGGAAGAGTTTCTCGAGTACGGTATTCCGCAGGGTATTGTCCTTGGGCCTACTCTCTTCTTATTATAAATTAACAATTTGGGCAATGTTACCCTTTCTAATTCTAAAATTATTACGTATGCGGAGGAGGAGGGGACACAGTGGTAGTGGTGTATGGCAGATACTGGACCAAGACACTATTTTGCGGAGTCTGCCTTACAAATTACAATTACTATGAAATGGCTAGCTTAGCTAAGTATATATGTGGTTCTGTTCCGTACTACAACTGTAGTTGCAGTAAAATTATGCGCACTAATTTTATCAGGTATTTCGGTGTCTTGATCGATAATAAGTTACCGTCTAGTGAGTAAATTTACTCTTTAGTTGCTAGGTAGGTAAGAAAGAAAATTTAAGTTTTTTTAAATGTAAGCAACTCCTAAATTTTCTACTTTACGAACTGTCTGCTTTTGCGTTAGCTCACTCCTTTGTAAGGTACTGTATTCCGGCCTGGGGTAGCGCTGTGAGATGTCTGATGTTGCGTTTGGAAAGGGCACAGAGGGCATTCTTTTTAAAATTTAGAGGTCATGTCGTATAGACCATAAAAAACCCCACTAAAAAAACTACGAGCTATGTAAAATCCCTACTGTAAGGCACTCTTTTGTACTTAATACATTGCTCTGTCAACACTCTACGTTGTATTACACAAATAGTTCGCCGCCAGTTCATCGATTACACCCCAGAGTTATATTCCATGGTGAGAATATCCAGCCCTCGCAATTCACACACCCATCATATCATATACTACTGGGTGTAATTTCTTACTTATTTGATTGTGTTACTCTTATATGATTATTAATAGTTTAATTTATCATTTTTGTCTAAAAATGTTAATGAGGCTAATGTCGAACATGCTTAAATAATTGTAAATATTTTTTCTTGTTCTTAATAAATATTATTTTATATTTTATATATAATGTTATTGTTACGAACTAGATATAATATACAATCCTGGAGAGTTATTATCATTATTCTATTTAAATAGAAAAGCAACAGTAATATAACTAAATTATTTAACTAAATGAATCTTTAACTAACTTCATTGCTGTTCAATGTATTTTTTATTTTTTTGTAACAATATTAATAATTAATGCATAACTAAGGTAAAAAATTCATAATTTATGTTTCTTTTAACTTCAACCGAAAATAGAACCCTTTTTTTTATCGTGTGGAAATCCCCTCGGGTTATTAACCCTTCACTGCCAGTGAAGTGGTTGGTTGGAATCGAACCGACTAAAACCACACGGTGTTCCGTCATAAATGAGTATATTGCACGGGACTCGGGTATATCCGGAAGGTAGTCCCCGAGAACCGCTGCAGACCTTAGCCACCTCCACCTCACCTTGCGTGCGAAGGGGCCTTGCCCTCCTTGCGGTTCAGAGAGGCGTGCGCGGAACACAGGGCGCCACCGTCTGAGGCCCACTTCTGCTAGAGTAACTCGGTCGCTCAAATCGCTCTTTCCACTCTGCCATTAGGATCTGACGGAGCTGAGACCGCTGCGCCTCAATTTCCTGAGGTGTGGATCCCAGGTCCCGCTCCTTGCACCATTAATATAACGACGCAAGGTTCTTCGATGTTTCGAAGGAAACCGTACGGTATCCCCTTATGATTCTGACGGCTGGCTCCATCGCTGGCTGTGGTCGCCGCAATATGGCAGCATTGCGGGCCGTCAGGCTCTCCGCCCAAATAGGACTATGAATCGCACGATACCATCGTAGATCCTCCTACAGGAGGTGTCGGGCTTCCCTAAGTTGGGCAGCAGCCGCGAAAGAGTAGCCGCCGTCCTCATAAGTTTGGGAGCCAGATTCTGGAAATGGTATCCGAAATCCCATCGACTATCGAGTATAAGCCCAAACACAAGTAGACCATTTCTGTATGTAAGCTAGATGAGCTGGCTCGACTTCGATATCTGCCATGCTAAGGTACACATTAATGTCCATGAGAGATGATTACCACTTGGTGGTGCAAGTACAGTACCTACCTCAGGTGAGCTGCAGCCTCGTCTATCGATGACGGGTATAGGCAAAAGATATTCTTGCTTGTAATAAATTTTCCAAATCCAATTCTTATGCCTGTTCCAAGTAGGTCCTATAAAAAACTAATTATACACAAGTCGAGTTCGTAAGTTTGCTAGTCTTGATGGGTGTAATACGTACCACGAACCTAATACGTTCCAATGTGCGTTCTACAGAGTACAGGCGCTTTGTGTATCAAACTAATGCAACATATATTTACAGGGACATTCATTGAATGGTCTGCTTTATTTTTAGAATAACTTATTAAATGCATGCACGTTAAATATGTAGTACTATCTGGTGCCAATATTTGATGCGACTTTTATTATGGAACGTGTATCTAGGATTATATTTGATCAAAGTCTACAGCCAAATAATTAGACATGCAAATTCTCAAAGAACGAAAGAACGTAGGTACTCTCCTTCGGTAGTCAGGTCAGTCTGATAGTACCTAAGTTGTTATACATAGCCTCACAGAACTGGGAATAAGTAAAAAGTGCGATGTGGGTTATTAAGCAAACGCTCACACCTCATAAGAAACACGTGCAATCATTTTCGTCGCGGGGTACTTTACAAACATACAAACAACGGACACAAAGAACATCTAGCACAACTCGGGTGGGAATCGAACCCACGACCTATAGCGTAGCAGTCAGGGTCACTAACCACTAGGCCAACAAGGCAGTCAAAAATTAGGTACCATACGAATAGCTGGCAATTACATTTTCAAGACAACTATTGTATCCAGTCCTCCACCATTTCTTTTAAAATATAACTTATTAAAATTCACTTACAGCATAACACCCAGCATGTTCCATTCATACTTGGAACACCAAGGTGTTTGTCTAAGGGATCCGTTCTGCCAACCTTCGATCATCAGCTGCAGCAGTACCAGCAAGTATCGCACCATAGATGGCACTTGTAATAACGAGGAACATCCAGAGTGGGGCAGGAAGGGGGCGCCGTTCACTAGGATAGCAATGCCAAGATATGCTGATGGTAAGGATAAGCTGATTGATCATATAGAATCGTTAATAATTGAGTAATTTTAAATTACGATTTAGATTTGACAATCCCCGGAAACAAATGTCATCGATTCATCGGCTGATCGACTAGAAATCTCTCTTCCGTACTCCCAGAAAGACAGCTCATGCAAGTTGGTAGCTCTCCGAGTTTACCAACGAAATCGAACTTGGTTTTTTACCCTTGGTTTTCGAGGTGGCATTTAATTTGGGTTTCGAGTACCAAGACCTTTACGTAGATTGTTACGCGCGGCGTTTAGTTTCATTGCAGAGAGAGAGAGACAATGAGATCATGGCCGTTTTCTGCTTTTGCTTTAATTTAGCTGTTAGGAGTGTGAGTGTGATATGTGATATTCCATACCGATGAAGATTGCGTCCACAGTTAAGACACAATGCCAAAAACTGTAGAGATTTTCCAGGCGGATTCAATACGTTTTCATTAATCTCCCATTAAGACTAGGGTGTTTATTTCAACCAAGCGCTATGCTTTCCAGGTATATACACGATGCCAGTGGCTCGCAGCGGTCGTTCTCTACCAAACCCAAGGGTCCTCTCATCGAGGCTGTTTGTGGACAAAGCCTTCGGCAGTAGAGTGCTGTCAAATATGAACATGCAGTTTGGACAGTTCATAACACATGACATGCTGTTCCAAGTGATGGAAGTTACTGGTAATATTTATAAGTACCACATTACAGTATTATACATAGACTAGCCACTTTTTTTCACATTCTACTCGCGTTTATAGTCACTACTATGATTTGACTCGTCACTATCTAAAGTATTAATTTGTCCGAAGACGAAGGTGGCATACAGTGCTGTTTGGGTGACGGGCGAGACGTGTTACCTCCCGAATGGCAAAACGACAAGTGCATTCCTATAACGGTGCCAGACGACGACCCTTTCTACTGGCAACATGGCATCAAGTGTCTCAACTTCGTCAGGAGTGTCACTACTCCAAGAGATGATTGCAGTCTTGGACACGCTGAACAGGTTCGTGATGATAGTAAATTGTCTATTGATTAGAACGCCTCGCTTAGTTTAGAGCAAGTTGTCGCCATTTTTTTAATTTAGAGGGAACTTTTCCAATAGAGTCGTTAGCAGACCTCATGGAATTATATCTGTTATGTAAATCTTTGAACATTACATTCATTTTTATTTTCAAGTCTGTTATTATCTTTAAGTGTAAAAACAAATATTAAAAGTAAATGATTTGGCGATTGCAAAGTATTACGTCACAGATGTTTATCTTTATCCAAGTTTTTACAGAACCTATCATTTTGGCTCGTTCAAAGGTCGAATAAAGGTTCCCATGGAAGGTTAACCTCCCCCCATTGCGATGTAATACGCTCTGCTATTTGATACAGCGTAGTTAGTAATTACTTGAGTATCTTTTACAATTATTATTTACGTATTTATAAAAAACAATTACGTAAAGTCAAGTTAATGCTGCAAAATAAACAGTTATTATGGTTATATAGGTATTTACAATATTTTCTTTGCACTTTTTAAAGGACACAGCTAAAATAGTACATAGGTACTTCAACATTGTACATAATTAAAAATAATGTATATTTTATAATTAA
Organism: Callimorpha dominula; assembly: GCA_949752705.1. NCBI lineage: Eukaryota > Metazoa > Arthropoda > Insecta > Lepidoptera > Erebidae > Callimorpha > Callimorpha dominula. The sequence continues at coordinate 19,993,847 of OX457002.1, read as the reverse complement.
AAATAATGTGTATTATCTGTGAGGTCGAGAGTATAGTTGTAAATGTAGTGTTAATGTGTTGTTAAACTTTTTATTGTGTTCACTAAGTAGGTATATGTGCGATGTATGTCATGAATGTTGATGTTGTGTCTTTCGATATTTGTGGTACCTAATTGTACTTAAATAAAGAAATTTGTTAAGTCGGTATCAAAACACGTGGAAAATCTTGACTGCATTTTTTAAATTACCTAATTATTACTTACCATTTTTGTCTAAGATGAATACAGTAACCAGTTATTTGGATGGCTCAGCGATATACGGATCAGACAAAAAGCTATCATCCAAACTTCGAACAAAGTCTGGTGGACGGCTCCGGCAGGAGGAACGCAAAGGTTGCATCAGAGGATTCCTGCCAAGCGTGAGCGACAAGTCTGCCGTATGTGATTTAAGGAATGCGTCTGAACCGTGTTATTTAGCTGGTAATTTGTTAATATTATATAACTGATAATAAACAAGGAGAAGTTTATCATATAGATACCTTATAAGTTTTTGTAAACTAATAAATACATTTCATTCCATAAATGGAGGGGAATAGGGGAGGAGAAATTTTATGATATTAATTGGGAATAATATCGGAGACGAACTAAAGAACAAAGTCATACTGATCCCTTGAAGACTTTAGCGTGATAAACCGTGTAGACACGATCGTTTTTCAAAATGTTTTTTCAAATGTTTTCAGGTTTTCAAATTAATTCTTCAGTATGACTTGATTCTTTTCGATCATTTCCCTATCACTCTGCTAAGTCAGCTTCGTACGAAGGACAGGGTGTTGTCATAACCATACCTACGATAGCTACGTATTTAACTGTCAAGATATTTTACAAATTGTCCCGGGAATCCAATTCATTTTCAGGAGATCTCCGTATCAACCAGAGTCCAACGTTGGCCATGCTCCATACTTTACTACTTCGCGAACACAATCGCATCGCAGACAAACTGTCGAAGCTGAACCCTCTATGGACAGATGAGAAGTTATTCCAAGAGGCAAGAAAGATCGCCGTAGCGGAAATACAGCATATCACTTACCAAGAGTGGTTGCCGACTAACTTTGGTGAATAATGCTTTTTACAGAATGATATAAAACATTCCTTAGCAGCGGCAGCTTTATTTGCCCTCGTCGAACGTGCCGGGTACTTGTTCTTTATGAGAAAGACGAAAAATATTGATATTATGTTCCCTGTCACAGCTAGGATAGGGATATACCTAGCTTTTTCACAATCGGATATATAAAATAAAAAATGGTCTGTGACAAGCCAGCCTTAAAAATATGCTTAACAACATTTTTCATTTCGAATCTGCCTTTAGTATAAAAGGACTAATATAGCGTGTCTTGCGCCTTAATAATAAAAGTCTCTTCGTATCCCAGGCGCAGACTATCTTCGTTACTACAGAATATCGCCATCAACCCTGTACAGCCGCGATTATAACCCGGAAGCAAACCCTGGTATCATCAACAGCTTCGGCGCCGCCGCCTTCCGGTTCCTGCACTCCATCATCAGCGATAATATTGTCACCTGTCCCAAGTCTTATGACAAAGCCTTTTTATACAGGTATTGGCTCCAATAACATGAAAACTAATAGTTATCTTTTAAACAAAAGTATCACCGACTTCAATGTGCTTTTTACTGGAAAGTAGATGTATTTTGTTTAAATATAATATGGGTAAGCCAACTAAACGCACTGCTCCAGTGAGACAGCGAGGTTTCGGAGCAAACGAAAATATCATCGATGTATACAATTTTTAGATATTTGTTGATTTAGATGGATAGAAATTTAAATGGGACCACCTGGGACGTATACCCTATGAAACAAAAAATAATTTTTCAAATTGGTTCAGGCGTCTTCGAGTAATCGGTGGACATAGTACACAAAAGAAAAAGATTGAAGAATTGAGAACCACCTCCTTTTTTAAGTCGGTTAAAAATAGGGTATTTTTATTATAGTCTAAATAAATAATTTTACAGTCTTCACGAAATGAAATGTTATAAGTGTTTAATATACTTATATAAAACTTTCAAAATAAAGAAAGGAAGTTTCTTTTTATTTTTAAATTGTTTAACCAGACATTATAGTAAATTAAATGATTTAACTATACCACCGTATGACGTCACAAGTTGCAATTTCATTCATTCACCAGAACCTACTGTTTTGACATTTAATAAAAAGGAACCGATTTGACTTGACAGTCACCTAACAAACCACTAATTGTGGTATTAGTGGAGGTCTAATCGATCGAAGGCTTTTACAAATGTACAATTCATAATTTCCTTACCCTAGGGTGTACACAAAGAGTTTATGCATAAGAAACTAGAAAGAGATAGACGTACGGCTTTATGTTTAACGTCAAGTATGTACTAAGTTCCTTTTTCAAACATTTCAGATTGAGCGACTATTATTCCAACCCTTGCCTCCTAGAATCTAATCCAGACTCGTTCGATGACGTCGTTCGGGGCATTCTCGCTTCAAACGCTGGTGAATCAGACCCTTTCTGCACGGGAGAGATCACTAATCTTCTGTTTAAATCCCGCAATAAATGGGGCATGGACCTCATAGCTATGGATATACAAAGGGGTCGAGACCATGGGATAGCATCTTATAATGATTTTAGGTAGGTGATGATTGTGATTAATGCAATACCTTCACTTCTATGTTATATATAAACTGCGTAGACATTCCGCAAATAAAAAGATTACCAACCTACCAGTCTTAATATTGACCTAACTCTGCCATACAAAATGTTACAAGTGCTTAGGCAAGGTTGGGGAATATTTCGATCACTGAAATCAAAAGAAGTTCTAAGTGAATAGTGTTATGCCACTTAATAGAATAATAGAAACAAATATATACAAATAAATTGGAATTTAATATTTTCAGGGAGATATGCGGCTTACCAAGGGCTACAAGTTTTCAAGACTTAGCTAACGAAATGTCTCAAGATGTAAGTATATAAACGTAACAACTTCCCAGTTCATAGTGCAATTTATTTTTCTATAACTAATAAAATAAAGTACTTAATGAACGACGACAAATATCCGACGTTTATGTAGGGGCAAGCAAAAGAATAACAATTCTTAATTTTTCACCTGGTCCCGAATATTAATCTGAAGCAAAAACTCTTAGGCTCCCTTCACACGAGCGCTTGTTCGGCATAGGCGTCGAATGGACGTGTGCGCAGTGCAGACGCTGCCACAACATGACGCGTATCTCGTGGCGGGTATCGAAATTGTGTTGTGATTGCAACGCGCGACAACGCGACGCGCGCGTCATACTGTTGCGGCGCATGCGAGATTTCGCAGAGGCTGGGCTCGCGCACCCGGATGCCCTGTACTTCGTGTGACTGGAGATCCCACTAGGACCGGAACACCAGCCTTATTCTTTATTTCAAAGTTTTATAATAAAGAACTACTATATTCTAAACACACCCAGACAACAATGCAAGAAGACATACTCGTACATACCAACATTTGAACTCCACCGCCTCTTCCGTGTTGTGATAATGTTATCATCTTTCAGCGTATAATTGCCCTCCAGCATCTCTACGAGTGTGTAGATGACATCGACCTTTTCGTGGGTGGAGCTTTGGAGCGAGACATGCACGGTTCAATCCTGGGTTACACCTTTCAGTGTATAGTGGCCGAACAGTTCTATAGAACTAGGATAGGAGACCGGTTCTTCTATGACAATGGGGAGATGCCACATTCGTTCACTACAGGTAATAATAAATAATTTTGTAAATAAAACAAAACAAAATTAAAAGTAAAAAAAAGTACCACTGTCCACTTCCTGGCTTCATTATCAGACCATCGTTACCAATATTATTTGTGTTAGAAACCGTCTCACAACCACTGCTATAAACTATGAACATCACTAACTAACAGTAACTGCCATGTTGTTAGTATCTCTCTCCCCCCTCGAGTGATTGTTATCAACTTATAATACATTCCTACCCTTTTATAACACCATTATTCATCAATATTTATCAACCGACCAATAGTAGTTCTTTACCGGCATGACCAGTCATAATATTTAATGTCTATTAACTCATTTTTATTAAATAGTGATTGTCATCTATTATATAGTTTGCCCCTTTTGTTAATAAAAATATAAGAGTTTTTGATGTGGCGACAATATTTATGTATATATAATATGTATTCATGTAAGTTAGAAAGTTGAATGTATGTATATGTTCCCATTGTTATTTTCCTAGTTTCTCTGTTTTTCCTAATGAAATCTAGTAAATCTACGCACTAATTTCTGCATTACCCTAAGGTATGAACTCCACCATTGTTATTTTCTTGTGGATAAAATGTCAAATAATTAGTTTATATGAACAGAGTTCTGGTCCATTGTGGCAATCTGTTTGTACAGTAAATACACTTAATTGTTTTCAGATCAACTAAAAGAAATAAAAAAAGCGTCGATGGCTCGTTTGATATGTGACAACACTGACGGTGTCCATTTTGTGCAGAAAAAAGCCTTTGAAGTGGAGTCTGCTCATAACCCCAAATACAAGTGTGATGATTACAACAATATACCCTATGTAGACCTCACTGCGTGGAAAAAACCTTCAATAGATATTTTTGATTAATGTAGGTATATATATAATTTTTGTAAGTGAAGTGACGACATAGATTCGTGAGTCGTAGGTAGTTTTGTTTTGTAGCCTGTAAGGTATTGTTATACACGTACACCCTGTTAGTATTACAGCCTATGAAATAACCGTTCTATTCAGAGCCATGATATAAAAACAAAACCAAATAGTGGGAAAACAAACTAAAGGACATGTACATGTACAATTGATTTTTAACGAAATGTTAAAACTATATCTTAAAATGAATTTGAATATGGAATCCTAAAAAGAACAGAAGATTATATCACTCTTTACACTAAGCAGGTTTGAAAATCGGCAATTTTATAGCAAAGAAGTAATACTTCACCAACAATTTAAAATATGGCAACCCTAACTTTATAAGGTCGGAACTGAATATGTACCTAGTAGAAGTCATCTAAAAGTTTTTATAGAATCAAGTGTTAAATAAGTTACAAGTTTGTTATTTTTTATTTATTGTAAAACCAATCATTCAAAGTAAATGATTTATCGATAGCAAAATATGACGTCACAAGTTGTTTGAGATTGATTTGTCTTGGCAGTCAACTATCGTATTGCGACAATATTTACGAAAGTAGGTACTATCTAATTATTTATTAAGTACTGTGTTTTATGGAGTATACAAAATAAAGGACCTTGATTCATTTCTAAAAAAAAAATTAAAATTCTACATTACTGTATAACACTTTGCTTAACTATAATTAACTTATTTTTATAAATGTCCTAACATAGATAACCATAAGAACTGTAAAAATTATTTATTTGCCGAAATAAAGAAAATCTACAATAATTTCAAAATGTTTATTCAAATCCGTTCAACAAAATTTAAGCAATACAAAAACGCTATTTAATTAGGCTTAATGTTTAGGCTAATCAATAAGGCATTCAATTGTAATAACTAAATTATTTATGTAATAACGCCCTTATTGATCAAGAGTTATGTAAATAATTATCACATTTTGTTATTATATTAACAATCTTTATAACTGGAATAATATATTAAAGGCTGTTTAATGTATATAATAAATTTGAGCAGTAAGTCCATCTCTTGTGTTGTATTGTCGATTGACAATTAACTATCGATAACTTATAACAATATTGCATAACAAGTGCACAATATCGATATTGGCCAATCGGCAGTCGCAGAACAAATGATCATGCTCATCACACAATTATTTGTCCTGGATGGATATTGAACCCACAACCTCTGGCTCAGCAGGCCAACAAGCCTGTGGTGAACATTTTTTTTATGTTATGGGGGGCAAACGAGCAGACGGGTCACCTGATGGTAAGTGACTACCGCCGCCCATGGGCACTTGTAACTCAAAAGTCACAAGTGCGTTGGCTGGCCTTTAAGGTGGGAGTAAGGGAAGGGGGGAAGAGGGATAAGAGGGGGGAAGAGGGATAAGAGGGGGAATGGGAAGGGTTAGGGCCTCCGGTAACTCACTCGGCGAAAAGCAATGTAAGCATTAATTCACTGCCGGCTTTCTGTGAGGCCGTGGTATCACCCCGGTCGAGCCGGCCCATACGTGCCGAAGCATGGCTCTCCCACTGTTACCCACATAAAAATAATTATAGTATGTGTACGTGATTATTATTAACTAAAATACGCTCAAAATAATGTTTTGTGATTGGTATATTATTATGTACGATAAATATTTTTTTTTTTGTCTTATAATGTTTGTTTTTGGTTAGAATTTGTTTACTTCTAATATTGAACAATATAAAGAATATTTTGGCAGGATTCATGAACAACCTTTGGTAACATTAAAGTTATAATTCTTTCCAACCAAACCACACATAACTACTTTCATCCATCCATCCGTCGTCCATTAATCACGTGATGTTTTTTTTTTAGCATCTTTTTAACCCAGGTGATACATGGTAAAGTTTTAGGCAAACCCCACCGCGCGTTCTACGAAAAAATAAATACACGTGATATCTCATTACACCCCCCCTCCCCCTTGTGGATACTTCGTGATTTTTTCCGAACCCCCTCTCTCCCCTTTCGAGCCTCACGTGATAAATGGACAATCCCTAATATACAACTTTTAGTAATAATAAGATTATAACATATACTAAAAATATACAATAATATTCATAAGCATTGTCAAAAGCTTATAGCATTTTTTTAACTACATTGCAAACAGGTATGATATTAATTATTTGTTGCATGTAAGCTTTGCTTAATTACTACAAATTCAGTGAATACAGAAAAATAAACAAAAAAAAAAAATTCTATATTTAACTTCAACAATTCAATATAGGATAATTTTTAGACAGCAAAAACAATAAGTTCCATGATATATGCTTATTATGCTTACATTAAAGGTTATTAATGGGATGGTTGGACAATATACCTTTGAATTGCTGGACATTTCTACCAAGTCACACTGCTGGCTGTGATCACAAGGTATGTCAAACCGATATCCATTGCATTAAATCCCAATATTTTTTATTAAGGTAGGTATCTAGAACTTATATCATGTATTAGGTACTTATAAAACTATAAACTATAATAACACTAGCTATTCACTGCTATATCACCAACGTTTATCGTCGATGCTCCGTTCCTCAAGAGTCTATCACATCAAAAAGATTTTTTCGCTGATTTTTCTGACTAGTGGTTTATTATCTTTATCCATTCTTATAATTCTACTGTACGTGTGTATGTCACTGGTCTCCTCCTAAACCGCTAGACCGATTTAGATAATTTTATTTCTGTGTTTAAGTACACACAGATGGTTTAGATACACAAATTGGACCCGGTACGTGGCGCTGCAACCAGTTCTAAGGATATTTTATTAGTGACATTTATTTATGGGTATTTGAGCGGGTCCGTAGTTGGTTTAGATACCCAAATAAACCCGGTAGGTCGCGCTGCAACCAGGTTCTATTATAATTTTGTCCACTTTTTAATGAAATTTTATTTGTGTGTTTGAGTGGGTCCGTAGGGGATTTAGATACACAATTGGACCCGGTAGGTGGCGCTATAACCAGGTTTTAGGATTCTTATTCCACTTTTAGACTACGAAATCAATGATGACGCTAACATGAAAACCTTACGTTCGGGCTGGACAACGTCTATCGGGTCCGCTTGTATTAGTATAGATTATTTTATACTATATCAATAAGTTTCTATTTCTATCAGCCTGTTTGTCCTTGCCCCAAAAAGACGTCAGTTTATTCTGTACAGTGTTCCAAGTGACTGAGGTGTTGACGAACTGCGAGATGCTGGCTCCAGGGTTCACGATCCGCTCGAAGAACGGCCTCTTGTAAAGACGTTGAGCTTCAAGCCTCTGATCGTCGGTCACTCGCCTGTCGTCTAAGTGGGTTAGTGATGGGAACTGGGATATCACGAAGAGTCTGTAGAAAGTAAACGAAATTACTCGCTAGTCTATTCCGCCTGTGTCACGGGGAACAAACATATCAACAACGGATACAAAAAACACCCACACTCGGGTGGGGATCGAACCCACGACTTATGGTGCAGCAGTCAGGGTCACTAACCACTAGACCAACAGGCCAACAAGTCAGTTGATTTTTATGATTTCTTCTGAAACCATGGAGCAAAGGTTAACAAGAACTGTACACAAAGTCTTCATATTTATTAAAGATTAACCTTTCCCGCGGCTCCACTAGCATGAATTTAGATTTTTGTCAATCAAGTCTATATCCCTAGGGAACATTTACATTTATTTTTATCAATCAAGTCTATGTCCCTGGGGAACTTTTACATTTATTTTTGTCAATGAAGTCTATGTCCCTAGGGAACATTTACATTTATTTTTGTCAATCAAGTCTATGTCCCTAGGGAACATATACATTTATTTTTGTCAATCAAGTCTATGTCCCTAGGGAACTTTTACATTTATTTTTGTCAATGAAGTCTATGTCCATAGGGAACATTTACATTTATTTCGGGACGAAAATAACCTCCTGACTGCGCGTATCGTAACAAACTCACTTTCGCATTTATAATATTATTTTGGGGATGCCTGACTAGCTTCTTCAGGTTACTTATCTCAGGTACTGTTCCCGAGGGATAGAAAAACAAATTTAACCGAAGCGAAGCCACGGACAAAAGCTACCTTTGAATAAATATGATTACCTACAACTCACGGAAGTTTTATTCTTCAACTCGAGGGGACGGATTGATAATTGTCGGAAATGCATGAATTACAAACAAACATTTATTTAAATATGTTTAGATAAGAAATATAGATATTTTCTAGAAATTTCCAGTTGCATCAATGTATTAATATACAAAAAATTACCTGTATTGAAGGTACTCATAGAAAGTGCCACCGTTAAAGTAACTGGGTGCAGCGGGGTTACCCATCAGTGACAAGTATTGTAAGTTGGGACATGCTTCCTTTAGCTTACCAACCCAAGGGTAAAGCGAGGAGATCTTGCATCGATTGAGCCTGGAAATAATAATTTTATGACGAAGCTGTCTCAGAATGTTTGAGTACAAGATAAAGTTGTAACATATTATGATCTTCATCCAGTTTCTAATATACTTTCGTTATATATGAATAATAATAATAATAACTTCACACATCTCACACACGGCCATCTGATCCCAAACTAGTCAGGCCTGTACTATGGTAACCAGACTGCTGAAAAAAATACTTATATATTTCTAAATACATACATATATACTATAGATATATAACACCCAGACACAGAACAAATGATCGTGCTCATCACACACTTATTTGACCTTGATGGGAGTCAAACCCACGACCTCTGGCTTAGCAGTCGGGGTCACTAACCACTAAACCACCAGGCCAGTCAATATGCCGGATGGCCGAAAGTAATGGTCAACCTGAAATATAATATATTTTAAGGATGTGATATACGCTAAGACACGTGAGTCTTGATTTGCAGGAGTCGATGGAACCTTCCCTTGGGCAACAAAGAGCGAACGTCGCTCCCATAAGCTTAGGAGACTTCGAAATTGGCATTAAAAATCCCATCAGCCATCGATAGGGGATTCGATGCCAATAAGATTTTGAATTTGTCATTGATAGACATAACTTTAGGAATGAAATATATTATGTATCACAACTAAATTACATTAGAAAATATTCACATTATTCATTGTTACGCAAAGGTTAACCTTAATTCAATTTTATATTATTACACATTGTTTTAAACACAAGAATCTACGGTTTCTCAAAATCTTTCGATTAGTCGAGTTAGTAGGAATGAATTCTTACCATAATAGTTCTAATTTGGGCAGCGGCGGTAAATTGCAGTCTTCTGTAATTGGGTTGCCATCGGCTATTAGAGATGTAAGATTCTTAAAGAACACCAAGCCATCAATGTTTCTGCAAACAAAAATATTTTTTGGTAAACGCAGTTTTAAAAATGTGTTTAAAAAAAATTATAAATGTAGTTTTTAATACTGAAACTGCTGACTGAAAATTGTTAAATATATGCAAATAAAAAAAATGCATACTATTAATACTTTTGGGTCAAAACATTAGACGTAGAGAACTTTAATTCTGAATAAACTAAGAATTGTATTGATGGGAAATGCAGTAGTAATTAAGCGAATAGTAATCAAAAGAATTGTGATGTTCTCTCCCTCATACACAAAAGGAGGATAATCCGACCAGGCGAGATGACCATGCCTGACGGACCGCGGTCCAACGATTGACGTTAGGAAGTTGTATAATATGGTATATAATACCATTCACGTGAGAAATTTCAATGTGCGATACAGGATTAGTAGTTCCTATGTAGTTCGGCTTGCTCTTTCTAGATGGCGTTGTAATATGTTTTGTATGTGAATGTTGCCACGAAAATAAAGTCTTGGATAAACAATATCAAAAACGACATAGTGCATTGATATGAATATGCCAATTATTCTTCGGAATCGTTCTTGAGGATGCCTCATGTAAAGACGAAACAGCTGTCAAAGTATTACGTCGTGCTAGTAAGATTGTGCATTGAGACTTCAGAGGTTTCTACCACACATGGTCAAATATCTGCTATATTATACACACAAAATTATAAACCTAAACCTTCCTCATGAATCACTCGGTTTATTAGTGAAAACCGCATGAAAATCCAGTCAGTAGTTTTTCAGTTTATCGCGAACAGACAGACAGACACAGCACGGGACTTTGTTTTATAATATGTAGTGATTAGTGTAGTGTTGTATTTTTGCTGGTGAGTGGCTTAACAATAGAAGTATTTGAATTGCTTTGCACATGCAGAGAAAGAACAAAGTGACTGCATGCATGGTGCAATGGTAAAAGTTGTCGCCTTGCCACTAAGACATACCGAGTGTCGTAAGTTTGATTCCCACACGGGACAAAAATTTTGTGATTCACAAACAATTATCCCGAATCTGGGTGTTTTTTGTTCAATGTAAAGTCTCCCGTGACACAGGAATCATTCTTAGTATATATTATAATGAATTTACCTTTATTACAGACCCTACCCACCAGAAAAACACAACTCTTGAATCAATATAAAAAATCCACTTTACACTTGCGCTTAACTTACGTGATTTGGTTGTGACTGAGATCTAAATATTTGATATGGTCAGAAAATCTCTCCACTATAGTTCTTGGTATTTCGTATAGATTTTCATATGCTAAAGTTAACTTGCTTTCACTGTCACAATTCTCAGCAGTTGTGTCAACTGATCTGTAACTCAGAGAAAAAGCATTTTACTTAATAGCAGTGAGTTGTTTCTACAGCCTTAGGTTTTAGGTGAATTTTATATTTTATAGGCGATAGTGCTGAAATGGTAGGTATATCGCTAGACCTTACCGTAACCTTCAGGTTATTACTTACTGTAAATTTTAATTTCATAATATCCATTATTTTAGTAACATGATAATAATATTTTTTTGCAGAACTCTAAAGAAAATGGGTATGACAAAAGCCAGAGCCAGTCAGAGATTGTTCTAGATGGTCCAATCCATCCAATATTTTTTTGTTTAAGTATTTAAATGCATTGCTTCATAATTTTTTATGTAATATTTTAATGCTAAACAAGAATATAATTAAAAACATTACTTAAATGTTACCCTGACTAAGTTTATCAATTATACATTTGGTCTTAGAAAATATTTGAAACACCCCACATTAGACACAACTTTTATATGAGTTCCTATCAATTAATAATGTAGCTATCCATAAATAACAGATAATACCTATCCATATAAAGTTAAAACGAAAGCTTGACCTCTAAAACAATATTGTGACAGAGATTAGTAATACACTAATCATAATGTGGACAAAGTCGACGTAATAAAATATCGTTGCGCAAAGCGATATCCACCTGGATCCTCTACTGTCATAAAAAAAGTAAGTTGCCAATAATATAAAGTGACCAAAACAAGGAGAAATTGAGGGCTCTGGTATACTCACGTAATGATATCAGGTGGAATTGGAGTCTCAGACATGTCGGTCATTGAGTCTACTAGTACATCACGAGAAACATCCACTGATATGACACCGTCGTCTGGCGCGTGCGATGTACTAGGATAGCTGGAATGTTCAAATCAAACTAAACTTCATAATTGATATTTGGATATAGGTCTAAGTAAATCTAACACATTATCTTATCTAAAACACACGAGACAAGTACATGCCTATCCTAAAACTGTAACTGTTGGTCAATCCTATCCTATATCACAAAAATATTGCACAAAACACTTGAATGTTCGATCTAAGATTTGCTTGCAGTTACTTGAAGTTCTTGAAGTTATTTTTACGTTAACCGTAAAGTAAACATTAAAAAAGTTTAGTTAGGGTTGAGTGAGACTTGAGTATTTGTATTGAGTATTTGTGTTTTCAAAAATATTACTATTATTATGGTAGTTTTTAGTGACCTCGGACACTTAAAATATTTATTAGATGCTTGAAACGAAGACGCAAAAATATTGCAAGTTATTAAACAGAGTTGGTTTAATGAGTTTTTTTGTTATTACTTCTTTAATTATTAGACTTCTGTGTTGCTATTAATGGCGATTGTTTTAAGAATATATAAAAGTATGGATTTAACTTGAAACAAATCGCAAAATTAGATAGATGGCCTTATAAAAGAAAATTTTAAGATATTAAATATTGAAAGCACTAAAGCCTGAGGGGTAGACTGGTAAGTTAGTTTCAAATATGAACAGAAATGTATTTTTGCAATCAAAGAGTAGAGAGAGATAAAGTTTATTTAATACCAGCTACAATTTTGCATGTATTATCTAAACTACGTTGTTAAAGTTGAAACTCACTTATTTTTATATAGCTGATCAACATCCATTATAAAAATAGATACATTTACTATTTCACCCAGTAACACTTAAAATTAACTCTGCACAATCAGATTTCTTATTTTAAATCAAAAATATTTGTACTAGTACTTTTGGTTATCAAAAATATTATAATTTAAACAGAAAACATCCGCGTGAGCGGTTATCTATCTACTTGACCAAAGCAAGCCCGAGGAAGAGATAAGTAGGTAATATTGTTTATTTGTGTAATATAGTACTTTGATAAGGTATTGAATCATTCATGTTATGATAAAATTTGGTTTTATTGACTAACAAGAAATTGCTTAAAAGCAGAAGTAATTTTAAATTAATAAAAAAATTTCATATAAGGTCATTTCATGTGGGCTATTCCGTAAATACTTTGAGTAGGTTGATCTGAAAAAAAAATTAGTGATCCAACAGTTCTACATTTTTTTATTTAACTAAGATGTCAGTTAAGGCTACCTGTGTGGGTATAGGTGGACAATGTAAGGTATAAAAGGTCAGATTAAAAAAAAAAACTAGAATAGAATAGCTAATTAAGCTATAGTGTAATCCATTATTTTTTCGATTTAAAACGGTTGGTGTTGATGACAATGTTTTTCTTAATTTTAACTACATTTTCTTGATTTTACTGAGGTAGGGATATGACCTATAAACTGTGTAAAGATTTTTTATGTGTGTTATATACTGGTATACTTAGCGGGTTTAGTTCTAGTTTAGGAGCCAAGCGTAGGTATTACCTCTAAGTTATAAAAACTCTATTGATAAGTTAAAAACTCTGTGTTGGTATTAGTAAAGAAACATTTTTTTCATTGTTTTCAAACGATATAAATAATATATTTGATTCGGTTTAAAACCAAACTCATACTCTGGCGATCTCGTTGACGTTATCACTCGTGACTATAGATGGGTAATCACCTGGGTTTTTACCTAGTCGTGAGTTTTAACCCGGGTGATTACCCATCTATAGAGATGGGAGTCTCGTTCGATTGCGCGGGAAATCCAATTTTAGTAGTCGTGGGTCATGAGTCGGTTTATACGTCAGTGCCCTAGCACCAATTTGATCAAACAGTGGATAAAGAGGTTTGAAGAAACCAGTTCAACATTGCCAATTAAACGTCAAGGTCGCCCGCTGACTTCACGGACAGAACAAAGAATAGGCGAAATTAGTGAATCTTAAGGCGAATCTTGTTACGTGATTTGAAACTTCATCGATGCATGTCTGCCACTATTTCTGTGTTAGGTACCACGATCACAGACCATAGTATGATCTTTTTAAAAGTAACAAATATAGGAAATTTGTATAAAAGCTCTAAAACTTCACAAATTACTGATTTTGAGAGAGCTCTAACTTGCCTGAAAAAACGTACCTTTTTGGATTTATACTCTGTTGAAAACGTAAATAAACTGTCTTCAGAAATAATACGTAGGATACAATTAATTTAATTAATTAATAATTATTGTTAATAGTATTAGTGATATGTACGTTTAACTTGTATTTTGAACCAATAAATATTATTATTATTATTATTACAACATTGTCTTATAAATAACACCACCGTAACAGTAGTCCCTAAAAAAAACCGTATTACGAGTATAAAACCATGGATAACCGTAGGTGTACTTCGATGTATACAAAACAGGAATAATATGCAGAAGAAGTGGTGCTCTGATCCAGACAATCTAATTCTTAAAATCACGTATAAGAGATATCGTAATCATTGCAATAATTTAATTAAAAAACATAAAGGAAACTATGATAAGTGTCAGATGAAAATGAATAAAAATAGCCGTAGAAAATTATGGAAAACTATAAATATTATCACAAGCCGGCAGTCTAATAAGCCTCAGAACACAGAGCTACTAGACTCACACGTATCTCCTCTAGAAGCCGTAAATTATGCGAATAACTGTTATTCGAATATAGGAAAGACACTAGCGGAAACTATTATAATGGAAAGTACATTGTTGTGCTTTGATAGTACAGCACACTCCATCTCATGCACCGGTCTCTTCTCTTGTCCTCTTAGAAACTGACGCACTAGAAGTACATAACTGCTGCGGCTGGAACAACATCCCTACTAAATTCTTAAAAATAGCTCACGAAATAATAGTGCCCATCATCTCTCACTTAAGCAATTTATGCCTTAGACAAGGCGTTTTTCCTGCAACACTGAAACAAGCTATGATCATGCCGATTTATAAGAATGGGGACAGAGACGATGTATCGAACTATAGACCCATTTCCGTGTTGCCCGTTATTTCTAAAATCATAAAAACAATTATAAATATCCGCCTTACCAATTATTTACACAAATACAAAATCTTGGCTAAATCTCAGTTTGGCTTTCAACAGGGAATCTCCACAGAAGTCGCGGTCTTAGCTTTAACCTCTCACATTGTAGCGAATGTAGGTGTGGGAATAAAATGCCTCACCGTCTTCCTAGACTTAAAAAAGGCATTCGATACCGTCTCTGTTCCCATCTTGGATCGCGCTTTGGAGAGCATAGATATCAGAGGTACACAACTCGCCCTTCTGAAAGACTACGAAAATGGTCGCACGCAGAGAGTAAAAATTGGCCAATATGTAAGTGACGAGACTGATATAAACTTCGGCATACCACAAGGTAGTGTAATATCTCTGACTTTGTTCTTAATTTACATAAATAACCTATGCAAACTAGACCTGGAGCATGGGCGAATATTCTCTTATGCCCACGATACAGCTATAGTCTTTACGGGTAAAACTTGGGACTCGTTCGTGTTCGCTTGTCTGCCGAAAAGGATTTGGCCAGAGTTGCACTCTGGCTGAGCTCACACCTGCTGTCACTTAATACCTCTAAAACGAACTATATCACATTTTCAAACTACAGCTCCACACAACCAGGACCAGACTTTCAAATTAAGATACATAGATGTAATAACCCCCTTAATACGCACTGCTCATGCAGTACAATCGATAGAGTAACAGGTTGACCAACGTCTTACCTGGCACGTTCATTCAGAAATGGTAATGGCTCGTATACGAAAGCTGATCTGGCTATTTAAGACACTAAGACACGTCACTTCTAAGACCATGCTAACACAGATATACGTTTCCCTAGCCCAATCAATTCTTACATACTGTATACCCGTCTGGGGTGGAGCCACCAAGGTTCGGTTCCTTGACCTCGAGCGAGTACAGAGGTCCCTACTCAAAGTAATGTACTTTAAGCCCTTTAGATATCCGACCAAGAGCCTATATCTAGACACTGATCTATTAACAGTAAGAAAGCTGTATATTTTACATGCCACGCTAAAATTACATAGAAAATTACCATATAATCCGCACATACAAAAAAAGAAACGTAAACATATGGTATCTCACGTTAACTGTGTTAAAACCTCGAACGCTCAACGACAATTTACCTGGCTATCGTCCTTTTTATATAACCAATTAAATAAAATCCTAAATATTTATCCACTGACAAATAGGAACTGTAAATTAACCGTGACAGCTTGGTTTAAGAATCAGAGCTACGATGAGATTGAATCTCTACTGACACCCATTACCTAAATGATCAAATTTAGTTAACAGACATAAAAATAAAGAAATAAGTATCTAAGTATATAATTATGTAGAATGTGTGTACATGAATGTTAATGTATCTATATTATACTTATATTTGAGTATATATGTATGTGTAAATGTGTGTATGTATATATATACTATTATATATGAGCTTATAGGCATATACAAATAATAATATATATAATAAATACTCCAAGCAAGCACAGTGGTCAGTCCCGACTTTTGCTGGGCTACCAATCCCAAGTATATTTACGTAGGGCTGGAGCTTAACACCTACATTACACCAACCGCACACCACACACCACACACACACACACACACACACACACACACACACACACATACACACACACACACACACCCACAATTTTCACCCTCGAATTTTCGACTTTTATGCTTGAGAGGTTCTCGGTTCTCATAGATCGGCGCAAACAGACGCCACAGCATGTACTGGATTGTCGAGGTAAATTAGGTGAAAACACCAAAATCTACTGCCTGCTTGTGTCGATCTATAACTTCTAGTTTCCAAAATGCGTAGAGCCTTATGAGAGGAAAACTGGCAAAGAAACTCATGGCCACTCTTATTAAAAGTCAGATCTTCAGGTACAATAGTGTTAGTGTTACACGAAAGGTAAACAGGATGCAAGCTGATGCCACCTGAGTTTCATTTTATTGAAATGCTCCAAAAGCTAACGTACTAAAAAATTAAAATCACTCAGTGATACCGTTGAAGGTTTGAACCTATTAAACATAGAAATCATTCAAGGTGCACATCTACCTTCATTCAGTTACAAAATCTACTGTTAAAAATAATTCGTGACTGGATTAAGAGGCTAGAGTTGCAGTTGATCAAACGAAAATAATACTGTAGGCTAAAGCATCGCTGACTAGGCCGACCAGTCACCCCAAGCAGCACCCGTTCACGAGTATGACGCATGGACCAGCCATCATCTCCTTCGCCATATCAGAGGGAAAGAAACGACCCACCCCATGACGACACCGCAAGCAATGTCATTTTAGTGAGCCTAACGAACCATAACATAACCCAAGTAGGTTGAGCAGAATACAATTGTAGCAGTAAGGCCCGTCATGGAGTAACAGCTTGACCGCGATCATTTTAGAAGAAATATGGTCCGATCAAACCACTAGCTGATTTGTTAACCAAACTGTAACTTTTTGCAAATGAAGTGGCTTTTGGTGCTTCAACGTCGGCTGCTGCGCATTCCAATATTTTGTTTATTAACAAAATTATTAATTTGAAAGTAAACTTCATCTGAAAAGAGCATATATCCATAATTATGGAAATATGCTCTTTTCAGATGAGGTCTACTTTCAAATGAATAGTTTGGTTAGAATAGTTTTGTAATTCAATTCAATTCATGCGGAAGGTGTATAATTTGTACGCGTGCGAAGCCGGGACGGAGTGCTAGTAGCTAACTATAAAGGAACGGCTTCGCAGTATACTAAATTGACATCACACCTTACAGTGCTCGCAGTAATATCGGAACACACACCTGATTGGTTCGAATTAACATCACAATATTGCACAAAGTCAGTCATATTCTTATTGCAATTGCATAGTATACGTAAACTCCATGATGAGAATCTTAATTAAGGAACCTTAATTAAGGAATCTTAATTAAATTAAGGACATGGGATAGATGCTGATTTCAAATATAATTACAGGTATAATTATTACCTGAAGAAGTAGTAAATGTTATTTCTAAAATGGTAACTAAGCTACTAAAATAAACTGTCAGATATTGTCAATTGTTGTTGACTGACTTGTTGACACGTCGACTTTGATTTGATGACAACACAACAGCTGGTGTATTCTGTTGTGGCTTGACATTACAAAATAATTGTAATAATTAACACATGGTAAATTGTTAGTAAACTATTAATAAAAACATGGACGTAAGTTTCTAATATATAAAAAAAAGATAGCACTTAACCGTTTCTATCAGTGTACAAATTATTTTGGTGATTTTATACTTTAACTTTTTTTTTAGGAAAGTAATATTCCTATTGACATAAACATCGGTAAGTTGCAAGACTGGCTGGTTAGCCGTCGTCATGTAAATAAAGAGTGGCTTAAGAGTATCCCGGCAGTGCGAGAGAAGATCAACAATGCGTTGCAGGACATGCCTGCACACGATGGCATTGCTAGTCTGCTTACTGGCAGCTATATCAATTACTTCCATTGCCTTAAAATCATTGAGATACTAAAAGAAACTGAGGCAGACACGAAAAATTTATTTGGCAGGTATGTAGCTGCAGGGATATCAAAAATCTATTGATAAAATTGTTTTGTTGTAGTCTTAAAAGACAGTACTTATGTTCATGACCCTATCTCATTTCAATGATATCACTTAAAATATATGCTTTATATTTAAGCACAATCCAAGATAAATCATTCCACAATCAAGAGTTCTGGTACCTTTATTTGCCACAAAAAATCTTTTGTCATCTTTTGTAGACTGTATTACTTCCCAGCTTGATTCTGCTATTTAAACTAGATAGTGTTCTGTGCCTTGCCTCTCATTTAATCACTAAATATAATAATAAGTTTCAAGTCCCTTTGCTATAAAGCTTTTAGACCATAGAACATTATAACTTATCAATTTAAATACATTTCTGTATGTCATCCAAAATTGATCTCATCATTATTTATTTATTACAGGATATTATGACTATTATAGTATATAATATATATTATATTATATAATATATAATATAATATATATATTATATATGGTATTAATGATAGATTTATTGTGTACTAGCAGTTCCTGCATGGCTTGTGTACATATTTATATATTATTCTTTTTCTAATATAAAAGTAGTCTAAGTTACTCGTTATAACACCAAATATCTGCCAGTGAAAGTCCCATGGAAATCGGTACACCCGTTCTGGAGTTTACCTGGAACAAAGATATATATAGACAGACAAAAATTTTAAAAACTATTTTTTAGGCATAGGTATCATGTAAATAACTGAGCTTAAAAAAAAACTATTATTTTGACATTACAAACAGACAATTTTATTTATTTGTATAGATGGTTATTAGTGTTATAGTGCTTTAAAAAGGTTCAGTATATTTTCATATATTTTATTTCTACACATGGCGTTTTTATCATCATTGATAAATTTTTCAGATATGGGTCACAAAGGATGAAGGACTGGCAGGATATAGCAAGGAGCTATGAAAAAGAGAACTTATATTTAGGAGAGGCAGCTCAGATATTTGTGAGAAATATCAACTATGAAATACCTGGTCTGAAAAAACAGATTGCCAAGGAAGAGCAGTTACAAATTGTTAGTAGATGTTTTTATAAAATCTGTAATGAATGTTACATGCACTCATGTTATATACATATACTTAAGGTTGGGTCAGACAGTTGACGGGAATGGCGACGGGATGTGAGCTGTTAAATTGTACCAGTTTAAATGTAAATGTTCATTACTTATAATTTGATTGCAGGAAAGTGAAAAGAAACATGCAGATTTCCTAAAAAATGAAGCGTCGGGCAGATCAGAGTTCTTGACATTATGCAAGCAGCTTGGTATCCATGGAGACAGGATCAAAAAGGAGCTGGTGGACAGAATCCAAGAACTACCTGAGGTTTATGATAAGGTATGTTCTAACTATACACAAATGGACGTAAAGCTCACTCTTCAACATGCTTGCAATCATAATTATTTTGGCCTACATGTTTTAGAGGGCTATATTAAAATAAATTTCAAGAATGTAGGGCATAATAATTTTCTTAAAAGCACCTAAATTATGATAAATTGTAATAAAGTGTATTCTTCATCCCTTAATTCAAATATTTTCTTCAAATTGGAATGGTACCAACCTTGCGTACAACCAATTCAATTAAAAAACAATTACCCAAATCGGTTGACAAGTGGCGAAGATATTGTAAACCTACACAAAAAAAAACTGCCACATTGAGAATCTCCTTATTTTTGAAGTCCTTTATAAATGGGTAGAGCTAGCATAGTGCTGTTTTCTTTTGCTACAGATTAAGAGTCGCCACAGGTGCACGGCTGTAAAGATAGGGTTGCCAATGCACAATGTCCTTCTTTGGATATTTAGTTCTATAAAAACAAAGTAAATGTAGAAAAATCATAAAATATAACTTAACTGATACAAAAAGATATTAATTGTTTTTGAGTCAAACAGCGGGCGGGGAAAAGTGGCGACGTGGCGTGAACAGGTTTAAATGTACTATTTAATATAGAAGATTTTAACCGCTCATGCCGCGTTGTTGTAAGCTGTTTGATTCAACCTTTATGCATAGTTGGGTAATAAGACCATGCAAGTAGCTTTATTCGCGTTCGCGGTTGTCTCTTCAGATTTCCTCTATATCGAATTGGAACAAAACAATCTTATTCAGATATTTTTTATATTGAATTTTTTTTTTTACAGATAGGCAAATCTCTAAAGCCTCTATTACCAGGCATCGAGCTGTATTCCGCATTTGCAAAGTACATATTAGGAGACAGATATACAGAAGTGGTGCCAGTGTTACGATATGTGGTTGAGCATGGCAACACTACAGTTTATGAATGGAGTTATGGAGAACCCCCACTGAGTGTGGAGCCTGATCCGATACATATAGAGATGGATGATGAGGAGCAGGGTGCTGGGGATCAGGTGAGGACCTTTTTATATTCAAAACGCCAATTTTTATAATGTTCTCAAAATGTTTACTATAGAGATATTGTGTTTATTATATCTTTACTGTAAAGATTTTGAATTAAGATAGAGGTCAGATGTTGAACAAACATAAGACAGAATTAAAAAAAAATGAGAATTGATACATATCTCTGGGTGTAAAATTACAATCTTTAATAATGTGATTCTTTCATGGCATCGTGGACTAGTACCCAGGGTGGAACTGATCTGGTGTGACCAATGTATGGGGCTTCTGCCACAAGGTCTTTTTGTTTTCACGGAGGTGGGTGACCATGAATAAACGGAGGTACTTAGTAGTGAGAGTTGGTGGGAGAGCCATGTTTCGGCACGTATGACTTGACTCCACTCGATACCACGGCCTCACAGAAAACCGGCAGTGAAGCAATGATTGCATTGCTTTTCGCCGCTTGAGTGAGGTTACCTGAAGCCCTAACCCTTCCCTCTCCCCTTTTACCGTCCTTCCCCTCTAATCCCCCTATCCCGCTCTTCCCCCCTCTCCCCCTCTTCCCCTACTAACACCTTAAAGGGCGCCAACGCACTTGTGACTCTTGAGTTACAGGTGCCCATGGGTGGCGGTAGTCATTTACCACCAGGTGACCCGTCTGCTCGTTTACCCCCTACACCATAAAAAAAAAAGAAAGTGAGAGTATAAAAATCCACATTATAAATGAGTGGAAACAGGGTTCTGCCAATATTCTACTTAATGAAGTTCATTCTATTGGGTGTTCTGTTCAGGCGCATTCCAGTGAAATCACTCCAGAGACATCAGGGTTCATTTGCTCATTTGCCAACTGTGTTGTATACATATAAATAACTAGCAGCGCCACGCGGTTCCACCCGCGTAAGTTTCGATCCCGTGAGAATGCCGGGATAAAAAGTAGCCTATGCGTTAATTCAGGTCTCCAGCTCTCTACATACCAAGTTTCATCGCAATCGGTCTAGTACTTTTTGAGCCAATTCCTTACAAACATACTTACATACAAATCTTTCCTCTTTATAATATTAGTATAGATATACATATAATAAAGTAAGTTTTAGTTTAAGGTAAAATAGTAATACATATTGAATTATTTCAGATAGATTTCGGCGATGACAATGCTATAGACTTCGGTTCAATAGATGCGGCTGCTGCAGACATCGACTTTGGCGAAGGAGATGCGTCCGCCGAGATCGATTGGGGGAACATTGATGTTGGAGCCGCTGATAATATTGTAAGTTCTTTTTTATAAACATAAACTTAAATACTTGTGTTACCAGAGGGTCTACATTGGTAGTGTATTTGGTGGGATTCGAAGCTGCAACCACTGGATCGAAAATCCGACCTTGTGTTGATATATAATTTTTTATAACAATTCTTAAAAGAATTTTATGAAATAAATATTTTTTTTTAAATATTTGAATTTTACCCCTTAGCGGCTACTGTTTATTGACAAAAGTAATGGATTAAGGGTTTATTATTACTATATTATCATCATTTTTCGTTTTCTTCAATATATAAACAACACAGTCCTATGTGATCATGCTGTGTACTAGTTAGGAACCTAGTTTAAAACATAATTGTAATATTATTATATATTATACATTTCAACCTTATTGTATTAAGTTCTGTTTTATGTACTTATACTAAATTAATAAATAAATTAGGTGTTCATCATATATTCTTATCATCCCATTAATAATAATCATCCATTCAGAGCAATTCTTTAGAAATTTCTAGAGATCCCTGGAATTAGTTGCGTTTATTTGTCTTCTAGGACCTATCGGCCGATTTGGCTCACGTGTCTCTCGAAGAGTCGGGAATAGTGGTGGAAGAGCAGGGAGTGTGCGGGGGAGTGGCGCGGGGGAAGGACGCGCTCACGCTACTCGATAACCCGGCCACACGGAACCAGATCATTGATCAACTGGTCGAGGTAAGCTATTGGTTGTTTGACAATGAGAAATAAATGAATGAATGAATAAATATGTAAAAAATAATGATCGTTAATAATTTAAAAAGTTTAAAATCGATTTCGCTGAAATTTATAGCACTTTTTAATATCAAGCTACAATTTCAGAAAGTTTCATATTTCTATGGACGTTCCTTTCAAAGTTATGATAATAATATGTTGACAAAAACGCTCTTTTTAACTTCAACATTCATTTGCTGTTAAACAAAAGCACTTAGCGACTTTAAACAGGTCTTATTTTGTAGGTAATTTAATGAATAACAAAAAAGCTTTGGGCACATATGACGAAAAATGCACTGGAAACGAGATGTCACACGGAATGAAAAAAGTCCTTTTTTTTTCGTTAAATTGTTAAAAAAAAAAAAAATAACACCCCACTTGTCCAGACTTCGGGTATCGAAATTCCTAATCAGAGCATTTTTTTACTATTTATCCAAAAATAAAAATGCGTGGTAATCAAAAATTTAGGTACCTATTTTAGTTGTGCTAATAAGGACAAAAACATATTATGATCCAATGTAATTAAAATGACGAAGATGATGATTCAAAAACTGTATATCTCGGTTCCAGTTGGAATCATTCCTTAAGATGCGTCTGTACGAGACGAACATGTCAGGCGACAGCCATACCTTCAGCCTGCTGCAGCAGCTGCCCACGGAGAGTACGGGTGCACTCACCGCCATGCTGGATGCGGTGCAGGTGTCCGCCGCCAGACTTACCGCGCCCGAGATCAACCACTTACACAATGTTAAACACTCACCCAGGTAAAAAAATTGATATTAAATTACTTGGTACCATGTAATGACATTATACTACTTAAAATTCATCTCTCCATGTATATATGTATGTTGTTTTTGTTGCAGATATGTAGATATGTTAACAGCGCAACTTAAGCAGAAACTGACCCTGTGCGACAAGTTGTCCCGCCTCGCGGCGCGCGCAGCTGAACAGCGTGCCACCGCCAGCGCTCGCGCCGCGAACCTGCGCCCCGTGCTCGTGCGGATCATTGACAGGACCAAGGAGCTACAGGCACAGGTAACACCTCTCACGGTCTGTCCCGCCTGCGGACCTGCGCCCCGTGCTAGAGCCGATTATTGACAGGGCCAAGGAGCTACAGGCACGGGTAACACCTCTCACGGTCTGTCTCGCCTGCCGACCTGCGCCCCGTGCTAGAGCCGATCATTGACAGGGCCAAGGAGCTACAGGCACGGGTAACACCTCTCACGGTCTGTCTCGCCTGCGGACCTGCGCCCCGTGCTAG
This sequence comes from Callimorpha dominula, assembly GCA_949752705.1. Lineage (NCBI taxonomy): Eukaryota > Metazoa > Arthropoda > Insecta > Lepidoptera > Erebidae > Callimorpha > Callimorpha dominula. Next base: position 19,969,439 of record OX457002.1, on the reverse strand, counting down.
AGCCGATCATTGACAGGGCCAAGGAGCTACAGGCACGGGTAACACCTCTCACGGTCTGTCCCGCCTGCGGACCTGCACCCCATGCTAGAGCCGATCATTGACAGGGCCAAGGAGCTACAGGCACGGGTAACACCTCTCACGATCTGTCTCGCCTGCGGACCTGCGCCCCGTGCTAGAGCCGATCATTGACAGGGCCAAGGAGCTACAGGCACGGGTAACACCTCTCACGGTCTGTCTCGCCTGCGGACCTGCACCCCGTGCTAGAGCCGATCATTGACAGGGCCAAGGAGCTACAGGCACGGGTAACACCTCTCACGGTCTGTCCCGCCTGCGGACCTGCACCCCATGCTAGAGCCGATCATTGACAGGGCCAAGGAGCTACAGGCACGGGTAACACCTCTCACGGTCTGTCTCGCCTGCGGACCTGCGCCCCGTGCTAGAGCCGATCATTGACAGGGCCAAGGAGCTACAGGCACGGGTAACACCTCTCACGGTCTGTCCCGCTTGCGGACCTGTGCCCCATGATAGAGCCGATCATTGACAGGGCCAAGGAGCTACAGGCACGGGTAACACCTCTCACGGTCTGTCCCGCCTGCGGACCTGCGCCCCGTGCTAGAGCCGATCATTGACAGGGCCAAGGAGCTACAGGCACGGGTAACACCTCTCACGGTCTGTCACGCCTGCGGACCTGCGCCCCGTGCTAGAGCCGAATATTTGCAAGGGCCAAGGAGCTACAGGCACAGGTCACACCTTTCACGGTCACTACCGTTCCCGGATTTTTTTTAGTTACGACTGATATATTTATTTTTCGTAACTCATGGCTAAATATATAGATATTATTCTTTTGGCATAAATATTAATACTACCATTTTCCTTCTGCTTGTTATAAAAACTTAACCTTTTTTTCAGATCGAGAGTGACATTGCTAAGAAGTACAAGGGAAGGCCGGTGAACATTATTGGCGGTGTGAAGTTCTTATAAAACTGAAATCTATATATTAATTATATAAATTGTATATAATATTATTTGTTGACCTCAAAATAATTACATGGTACGTTTGATACTACAACTGTGTTTATTCCAAGTATACATAACTCTGATAGGTTCTTAAACCGAATAAAACTTACTCGGGTGGAATAAAAGATGACAGTGCAAAGACTTCAAGCCGACATCATTGCTCCAGGACCCAGTGATATTATATAGACATTTAATCAACAGTTTTATAAATAAATTTCAAGCAGAGACTCTTCTTGTACAATTTCCTTAAACCCTACACTAGAAGACAATATGGGGTTTAGACTTCCAAAATGTATATCATAAGAGAATTCAATTAAATGAAATTTGGAATACATAAAGTTTATATGTAGGAAAGCAAAAATGTTTAATTTAATTCATTTAAAAATTATATGAAAATGGCTACAGGAGCTACAGGTGTATGGGCGTACCGAGGGGGGTGTGGGGGGCAGTGGGGTAGCTACCCCCCGGCTTTATCTTATTGTAAGGTAGTTTTGAGTAAAATTTTTGATTTTCCCCCCCTTCCCCCCTCCTCCATGTATCGTCAAAAACAAATTTTGCCCGCCCCCTGTGCTAAAAGCTGGGTACGCCCATGGGTGTCTATTATACCTGTTGACCTGTCATGGTACGGTAAGCATATACAATTCAAGTTATACTGGTCAATGAAATGAAACAAAACATTCAGAGAATAATTATTGTGGTCGAAATTCGACCACCAGGCGATCTGTAGTAAATATTGATGTAGCAAAGTTTTGCACATCTTTTTAACACAAAAAATGCTACAATAATAATACTTGAATGCTTTGATTATATATATGTTTAGATGCCCGGTCTGTCATCTCAAAGTGGCACCAATTTGAATCAGTAATTCAGTATAAATATACTTCTTCGACTCTCAGTACGTTTGACTGGTGTAGTACGTAAATACGTATTTGTGCTGCTGCTAATTTAATCAAAAATGACGTCTTATGCCTTCAAATATTGTAAAAAATATTGAGCAAAAAAGGAGAAAACTAAGATAATAACATTCTATCGGTTAATAATGTGATTCAATCTCTATAAAATTCATAAACATTTTTTAATAATTATAATTTAACAGATGACAGAGAAGCCACCATTTTTGTCAGTGTTGCCATTATATTAGATATAATCCCTCATTGCTATTTAAACAGAAAGTTTAAATTAAAATTTTTGTAAGTGATGGTACTTACAAATGTACTACAAATATATGTTTTATAAGTGTTCGTCAGAATTGTTTTAAGAGTATCCTGAAATTATTTTTATACTGTTTATAGGTTTCCCAGAGATATAATACTCGCGGATCGATGGATAGGGATAGTAAGGCTGAGTAGAAATTAATCTTAGTGGAAACCAAACACGTGGACGTGTATTTGTTCTGATCATTTTCGTAAAAACTTGTTTAGTAAATCTAATTGGTACTTTAAATTATGAACTACGAAAAATAGAGAAAAAATAGGTAAAAGATAAATATATTGAAATTTTTTTTTTTTTTTTATTAAGATACGTCAGAGTGACCTCAACCCGCCTGATGGAAAGCTAGAGTGAGGTCCAAAGACTGAGGACCACCATTATAGATACGGATGATACTATAATGGTGGCCCTCAGCTTGACGGCCTCGAGAGATGCTTCTTCACGCCCCGCTTAAAGGACCCAGGATTATATGTCGAAGGGAACACGTGTGCTGGTAATGCATTCCACATTTTAATAGTGCGGCAAAGAAAGGAGGTGATTAGTTTAGTTTAGCGGTAGATTGTTTGCACTGTAAGGGGGTGACACCTCAGCCCGCCACGTGTTGTTCTGGATAGGAAAGGAGAGGGTGGGATCAGTTCAAAGAGCTCTTCGGAACACTCCCCATGGTAGAGGCGGTAGAATACTGCCAATGAGGCTACGTTTCTACGCAACTGCAAGGGTTCAAGGGTGTTGGTGACCTCAGGACTCCCTATGATGCGGATAGCACGCCGCTGCAAACTGTCGAGAGCCTCGAGAAGGTACTGTGCAGAGCCATCCCAGAGATGAGAACAGTACTCCACGCAGGAACGGATCTGTGTCTTATACAAAAGACATCGCTGCTCCGGCGTGTAAAACCGCCTCGCCTTGTTCAGGACACCGAGTTTCCGAGAGGCCGTTTTTATGACGCTCTCGATGTAGTTTTTATTATTAAGTTTACAGCGGACATCCATACCGAGTATGTTGAGGTTGTCCTGCAGTGGTAGTGGTGCATCCCGAAGAGCTGGAACGGGTAGGAAGGAAGATACATTGGCAGTAAACGCGCATGCCTGTGTTTTCTTTTCATTGAACTCGACCAGGTTCTCGGAACCCCATTTAGAGATGCGATTCAGGTCCCGGTCAAGTTCAGTGACAAGTTGCCGTCTTTTTTCTTCGATATCAGTCTGCCTAGCCGCAGGATGTCCGTGATATCGCCCGTGCAGCGTGCTGTCATCTGCATAACAATGTATGTTGCCGATGGACAACATCTCATTTATGTGCAGGAGAAAGAGGGTGGGCGATAAGACGGACCCCTGAGGCACTCCAGCATTAACCTGCAGAAATTCCGACGCCTGACCGTCACAAAGGACTCGAATGCGGCGCTTTTGCAGGAAGTTGGCAACCCAGTTGCACAGTCGAGGGGGCAGACCGAAAATTTTTCCCAATTCAATCTCAAATTTCCCTATTTTAATGGCCACATTTCTTAAGATGACAGCGTAAAACACAGCCTTTACGCACACTAGAATAGCATAGAATAGCCGTATATAAGACACTAATTGTCTCAATGTGACACGGTATCTAGACATATTTAAAATCAAATTGGTTTGAATGACAGTTTGGTCGTGCGTTCGTGTAGAACTTAATAGACTTATGCCTGATTAAACGCTGATGCCTGATTAAACGATTCGTTTTGCTTACAGATGGTAAAATTTTCCTTGAAGAATCAACGTAATTTTACCGCCCGTAAGCAAAACGAATCGTTTCTTGATTATTGGAACGCGGCATTAACTGACACCTCAGTCGATATGTTGCAGCCAACTAGCTTAATTAGCCGTTCAGTTAACAGCCTAGCTTTTTTACTATACGGCGCCTTTCTACTAGCGGCCTGAATGATTTAGTCAAACAGCTAGGCAAACTATTTGGATCAATAACGCTTACCTACTTTCCTAGCCTATTCATACCAAGTACTTCGTTTGTCATAGAATTCGGTTCTGATTCGATTCGATGTTTGTTTCTGAATTTGAAGATGGAGTGTGACGGTAGTACCGATCTTAGGATCCTGCTCTATTTTACAGAGATCTAGCTCTGTAAAATAGAGCAGGATCCTAAGATCGGTCTGTATCATCGTTTCTATCTGAAAAATCAATTATATTTATACGGAACGTACACATTAATGCAGTTAGCAAATTAAATAAATGTTGTGGACAATTCACGGTCAACAAAAATTGTCGCATGTAAAATGTAATTGTTAATTATTCTACGCAAGTGCAAAAGAACACAACGTTCATTTGCACTTAATTGCGTAGATTAGACCCGATAATAGTTATTTACCCTAATGCGTACTGAGAATGAGCGAGTCTGCTGGTTATTTTTTCGACCTACGTCGGGGATTCGGTTTCAATTCCTGCAAATATTTGTATATACAGAGCGGATATGAAAATGGAACACTCACTTAAATGACTAAAATCGCATGACTAGCATGCAGTTACAAAACGAAATTCAGAAAAACTATCCGTTTACAAGTTATGACCGTTTAAATTTCCAGGTATTTTAACCTTTGTTTCTCATCAAAGCAGGTAGAATGTGTAAAGTTAAATGTTTTAAAACGTACATGTTTTTTAAATTTAGATTTCTTCATTCCGTTACTAAGAAAATCCATAAAAACTAACTTCGAGTTTCTTTTTATGGATTTTCTAAAAAACTGAGTGAATATTTCCAAAATAAAAAAATACGATTTAAAATCTTTTTATTATACGGGAGCAAGGGCGTCGCCAGCCAAAGGGCAAGGGGGGAGGGCAAGTTGATACATGGAGGATGGGAAAGTATGAATTGAATTGTAAGTACCTATAGTTAAGAGTACATGCAGTTTTACATTTGTGGTGCGAGTCTTCCTCTACCTCTCCACCTCTATGGCGATTGTAATAACAACGGTACATAGTTCAATGTGTAAAGCCCCACGAGCTCTTGACTGTAAACAAAACTTGTAAATGAAGTTATTATATTTATTAATAGAGCATAATAATAAGAATTAATTTTAATATACTTAATTATGAGAATTAGATACAAAATGGCTTTAAATGGTTAAATTTATTTTAAAAAAATCATCCTCTGCCTACCCTTTTCCCAATTTTATTTGCAGTCGACGCAATATCTTTTCTTACTCTACCATTCATCATTTGACTGCTTACTCCCTTTTTAGCCATAACCTCTTGCAGGCTGTCCATCCATCTTTTCTTTGGTCGTCCTCTACTCTTACATCTGTCGACTTCAATTCATACATTTTTGAAAGTTACGAAACGCCAGACTACCATCATAGCCAGACCATTGAGTCGCTCTACTGTACACGTTGTTAGAGCGATCATCATTTTCAACGTTTTTACCGTTTTAGGTAAGAAGGTAAGGAATTTTTGGGCTGAAACCTCTGAAACGACATCCTTTATTATCTATCTAAAAAACTTTTTATGACAATAATATCTTCCCCTGCCCTTCAAATGCCTTCAAAACTGCAGATAAAAAGTTAAACTGTGCTAATAGCACAGTTTAACTTTTTATCTGCATGTGTGTACGTATTATGTATAATGTATCCATGTAAAGGAATCTTGAACCATGTCAAGATCTTAAAGTGGGTGAAGATCTTGAACTTGATTTTCACCCACTTCAAGATGTCGATGCAAATTGAAAATTTGTATACCGATTAGAAACCAATAAAATCAACCAGCTATGTATGGGAAAATAATAAAAGAAGCATCCGTCTTTAAATTTATTATGAGTTTACTTACAAAGTCAACCATAAACATACATAAAGGGATACACAGTGGGCATATAATAATATGGATAATAATAATAATAAGTAAAAGGGTAGTAGGGTACCACTACACAATAAATCGTTTTGTTTTCTTTTTTTTTTGTGTCTGTGTCCGATCGTCTGGATTGAGTTGGTGTACATCCTGTATAGACGTCTTTAAACACGAATAACGCGATAAATAATAACGTTAGGATGTATCGTGGTGATGGCATCTGGAACAAACAATGTATTCAATAAATTAGAACCTCTGATTGCCAAAGAGAATCCCCACTAATATTAAAAACGTCGTCAGTTTGATTTGTTTGTTACGCTTTGCATAAACGTTGTCTCATATCATATAATCAGAAATAAGTACTATTCTCCAGGGATACCTACCTAGATTGGTTGACGAAATAAACATTTACTCCAAAATAAAGAAAGTTTGTCTATGAGTTCTAGTACTATAACAGATAACATAATAGTTATGGTACTACTAAAAACTGTCAGTCGTAGGACTGCACGTCAGAAGTGAAAACACATACACACATACGTATACATATACACAGACACATCTATATGTCATCATGACAATGTATGTCATCTGAGCGTGACGGTCACTCGTATGGCATATGGCATGGCATGGCATGGCATGGCATAAAAGTAACATTTTTTTAAACATAGTTATACCAATAACGATATATCACTCTATCGTTATTGGTATATGTTTTAATCTTTGGAATTAACTCTTTAAGGAGGTATTAATTGGGTAACCAATAAAAACAACAATACATCCAAACGATTTCAAACTTTATTAAAAAAAACTATTTTAAAGTTATTCAGTAAAGTATACATAAGGATAATAATAATAATAATTGGAGTAAGTATATGGGTAATATCCAACGTAAGGATAAGGGTAATAATAGGGCCAGTAAATAATACATTGAACTTTATTTTCATTGCTTTTTCTCAGAGCGTTCATTGCCGATGTTAGCGAGGTACCTTTTAGACATTTTGGTTTGTGCCTCCCGACTGAAGAAGAATCAGCGATTGCGAATAGAATTATAAATATTAATATTATTAGATAACATTCCGATAAAACCTGAAACAAATAATATGATAAATAAATTTAAATTGCCCTTCGGTGACAGTAATATTGTTGCGTTAGTTATTGTTTCGATTAAGGTGAATGTTGATTAGTTATGTGATCAAGGTACTTAAGTTTCCATACCATACCTAAGTTCTAAAAATAATTAGAATAGTAGAAAAACCTTAACGACAAACGACGTCTTAAAAAAAAAATTATTTAGAATTACTGAATGGCATAAATATAAAAAAAAAATAGGCAGTCATGGCACTGCCGACAGAAGTGAAAACTCAAACGAAACAAAGAACTTAAAACGTCACATTAGCAGGTTGGTGACATTAATTCATAAGGAGCCGACAGAACTCAATGTTTAGATTAGTGCCCTCTAGTGGATCTATATATGTATTATTAACATGACGGTCACGAGTTCAGTGCTTATTCCCCATAGCAAAAGTACAGAAACGTGCCTCTTAAGAAGTTTTCACCTCAAAAATGGAAATTATCCATATCATATTCAAGAAGGCAATGTAGCAGTAACAAATATATTTCGAAGAACTATGATATACCTACGTTTTTAATAACACCGAGTGTACCGACATAGTACGTTGGTTTAATGTCAAAAATGCTTAAATTTGGATACAATAAAGTTAACGGTATGGTTGGACAGAGTTCATAAGATTAAGATTTTGTGTAAATTGATTGAAATATGTCGATGATTATTTAAGATGTCTCCACTACCCGTGCAAAGCCGGGGCGGGTTGTTAGTAAATAATAATACTTATTAGGTAATAACTTGACACATCTTACACGGCCCAAATTAGGCACAGCACTGGTAACCAGACTGCTGATAAACATACATATAAGTTTCGAAATACAAACATATCACCACATATTATAAAAAATAGATCCCCGTTGCGGCTGTCTGTCTATTTGCGATAAACTCAATGACTACCGAACGTATTTTCATAGATTTTTAGATTCATGAGGAAGGTTTAGGTGCATAATTCATTAAAGTTTGAAGGTTGAAGATGTCGGAAAAAAATATATGCTTTGTTATCCGTGCAAAGCCTAGGCGGGTTGCTAGTTAGGTATAGATAAATTACATCCAGACCCAGAACAAATGAGCATGCTCATTACACAATTATTTTTTCTGCGTGGTAATCGAACCCACGACCTCTGGCTCAGCAGTCAGGATCACTAACCATTATACCAACAGGCCAGCAGATGATTAAATTAATTCAAGTGTGTACAAAATATGAGGTATATAAATATATTACTTACCTGTAGGATATTTAAAAGAAAATAATCATTATAGCTAGTAATTTTTGTTTTTACGTTACGTTTGCTCTGTCTACTGTCCATTTTGATATGACTATGTAAGTTTTTTTTTTAGTTTTATAATTACATTTAGTGTGTAACTGATAACAATTCTAGCATGTTTTTAAGATTAATATTTAATGAAAAAATGTTTTTTACATACTTAACTATTTGTTTTATATCACATGAATAATTTTAATTTATTCATATCAACAATAAGGACTGGCACACACGAAACTGATTGTGATCTATTTCTTTCCTAGCTTCTAATGAGCGCGTTGGCAGTCGTGTCCTTTCCTCCTCTGAAGCGTTGGTAACACTACACTTGAGGTTTCTCTTACCCGCTGTCTCCGGTGTTAATTTTCTACTTTTAGAAATTATGTGGCAATGAAAATAAAAAAAACGATCCATATTATTGATATCAAACATAGTCCCCATATGACCAATAAAAAGCAATGAGTCCATAGTACCTACAAATTTTCCATACTCTTCTCTTTCGTCCCTAATGTCATACTCGGTGTTGAGGGTCCCTGTTATTGATCGATGGGTACAGGAGTCACAGCAGTGTTAATATCGATGGGATTAAAGCCATTTATTATATGCTACATTATGGTGATGGCCTTACAATAAAACTTTAAAATACATTTGGGTCATACATAACATAATTTTTATTTGTTTGGTTTACCAACATTTGTTAACACTTATTATATACAATTCATATCACACATAATTTAACAATCCCTAGTATTACATACACTTAGAGGCAAACACCCATCGTATGTGCGGAGGTCAACATTCAAACCTTACAAATAATGTAAAATGTGAACTAATAATAACAATATTATTAATTATGAATAGTTAGCAACTGACTTTCTCAAGCTATTGTTTCCGTCACTCACTTTCAATATATACTTACAATAAAAATAAACAAATAAATAAACAAATTTCCCCATCTTTAATCCCTAGACTTGCTCCAAATTACATGAGTGGGAAAATTATAATTGGGAAATGTGGGTGTTTAATTCGCCTCTGCCTACCTCTTCGGGGATACAGGCGCGAGTGTATGTATGTATGTACAACTTAAAATTATGGAAATACAAAAAATAATGAACACTATTATTATAACAAATGCCGTTAAAAATATTTTTTTATACTTTTTTGATAATTAGGCCTGGTTTGATACCAAATAGTTGCAGTTGATGGTCTTTTTGTTGTGACTTCCATATAAAAATATACATAAGGATAATTATGAAAATAATTATCATAAGGGTAAGAAAAATAATTATAAAGGGGAAAGTGATACGGCCAATATATGACGCACGCTAAATATACTTTTTTCGTAAAATCCATTGGTAAAGGCATAGATGTGCTATTTGGTAAGCACGCTGGTTGGCTTATGTCCATCTGTTCTATAACGCTGATTAGAGACAATATGATGAAAAATAACGATATCGTATACCGTAGCCAGGACATCTGAAATAAAAGAGGTGGAATCCGGATTCAAAAAATTCAAAAAAAAAAAAAAACTTAAAATAAGAGAAAATATTTTATGAATGGTTAGTCGATCGTAAACATATTATTGGTCGTCTCCGGAAATAATAAATGGCTTTAATCCCAACGATATTAACACTGCTGTGACTCTTGTACCCATCGGTCAATAACAGTGACCCTCAACACCGAGCATGACGTTAGGGACGAAAGAGAAGAGTATGGAAAATGGGTAGGTACTATGGACTCCTTGCTTTTTATTGTTCATATGGGGACTATGTTTGATATCAATAATATGGATCTCAGGTTCATTTTTTATCCTGGTTAACACAAGAGCAGGATACTATAACTCCAGATTTCATATGGAGCATGCCTGGCGGAACGTGGCTTAACGATTGATGCTGGGACCTATAGGTGCGCGATGACGGATCAATATTGATCAGATCAGCAAGTATGACAAGATAGTGTATTTTGATGTATATGGGTGTGGCCATATAACTTCCCTCCAAGACCTCAGATCGTTAGTTTTGATCACGCAGCTGTCTATGATCTCTGGTAGTTTGTGTCGGTAATGAATGTGAGGTCCCAGTATGTTGGAGCTGAGTGCAATACTGGCGTGCTGTGGTGGAGCCCAGTCCAAGGTTAGCTGATGCGTAGACAGGAGAGTGATGCTCTTCTTACAATGTAGGTGCAGTGTACAGTACACAACCTAGTGCCCAGACGCTGATGAGGCCATTGGGGTAAATAGGTTGGATCGGTCGGTACAAACATGGTGTCCTTGTTTAGGCTGATGGTGCTGTAGGAGTATATACGACAGTGGCGAGGATAGTGCAGCTAATCTGGGCCATGAAGGCTTGTCATCATGTCGGGGCCACAGATGAAAGGGATGCGATGTCCCTCCAACACCAAAATACCAAGCTAGGTGATCATGCAGTGACCCGAAGGTGTTGTGAAATTATATGCATACTAATTAGTTACTACGATTAGTTTTAACTAGATACTAGTTCACCTGGTCTTCGGTAGATAGTGCTAAAGTATGTTAAATAGAATACACAAGAAGTCTTGCCATACATGAGTGTGTTTCTCGTATGTGGACTAAAATCTCCAAAACGATAGTGTTTCTATGGCTTAAACATTCGTTTTATTATTTCAGATCCTAATGTAAAAAATGTAGCTCACTCTCAAAATCGTTTCCACGTAAATTGTACTTCACTGGGTGGGCTCATAAAAAATTAATATACACAAAAGCTGCTTATTGAAATATATTAAGGCTACAATCGGCCGCTGCCTGACGACAGGGCCTTAAGCCTCCCGCGAAGAATATCATCGCTATCATTCTGGTTTTTCTTAAATAAGGAGCACCCCTAGGGCTGGCAAGTAATGTTTAAGTTCTTGACATCGAGTAACCAAGAGATAGCTACCACATTCACTCCTATGATCACACCTGATTTTTTATATAATACGAGATCCGCGTAACCGCGCGATGATCCTAAGTAACACTGTATCGACGTCGAACGACGACGTTTATTAGAAAAAGTACCTCAACGGTCGTGTCACAATTGAAAAATGGAACAAACCAAAATATATTACTCGCCGTAGGCTTACAACAACTATTATTTTATATTTAAAAAGAAAAAAAAACGATAGACAATTGGATAACTTACTTTGTATATTTTCTAGAAAACCAAAAAAATAACTGTTCTTTTGTAGATTGCTTTTTCACGTGTTGTGTTAGTATTACAAAAGACAATTAATAAACGAAGATAACATTTCTAATCAAGTGCTAATTTACCTTGTCTGTGACTTATTTCTTCGAGCAAAACATAATTATTTTATTTTGAAGTAGGTACTTAGTAGAAGCAATCGAATGAGTGTTGGTTCCTTTTTGCAAGTTTTAAATCCTATAGGTAATTTATTCAGTCAAAGGATGCCAACGCAGACGAAGTACCTGGCACCGACGAGCTCCTTCCGTTCGATAGAAGTGCTGTGCACGTCATCTTAGCAGAAGCAAGCCCCGGATGACATTGCGTTGTGTTCTGCGCGGTAGTCTTATCTGAAAGGGATTAAAAATTCTTCCCACACCATGGTGAAGCTGCTTCTTTTTTACTTGCTTGCGTGCCTTTTGCAGGTTCAGGACTACTCCGTGTAAGAAGAAAAAGATCCCACAGCATGAGATCAAAATATAGCTACCTAAAATCAATGTGTAATACATCTATGTCAAACCCTTCGAAGATATACGCGAATAAACATAAATAAAAAGAAATAATTACGAAACAAATTTTTTTTTGAGACGTATTGACATATTAACTGAGTACATAGCTTTTTCTGTAGGTATTCTCTATATATACTCATAAACATATGTATTTAGATACATATTATACATGAGATATAATAGACAATCCCGAGGAATATGGAACACAAGAGAAATAATACATTAGGTTCACCAGAGTGTTCATTTCCAAATTGAATTCGTGTTTGGATACATCAACAAAGTATTTTTAAAAACTTTGACAAAGCATTCGTACATTTCCAAGGTCAGAACCTATGACACTATAATTACCAATATTGGCCTTGACTCTAAATATATGAGAATAATCTGTAAAATTGTAATAGCAGGGGACGGCGAACATTTACTCGGAAATAAAGACTGAATTGACACAAAACGTTGAGATCTTACGCGGAATACCATAAGCATGTATAAGAAAAAGGAAGTCTTTAATTGAAAATTTTATGTGATATTGCATTATGATTATTACTTCTGTTATCATCTCCATCTAAAGGTTCTTTGGTAGAGATCGCTATTAGTGATAAGACCGCCCATTGTACTCTAAATTTCAAGATAAGATTTGTTTTAACTGTTTGATATTAGTGGTGTACAGTAAAGAAAATTCTGATTATCTATCTATGGAAACTAGAACATTTTAAGATTGCACTGCTGGTTGCGCACTCTGATATTATGATGACCTTCATGAAATATTGCGTAAGTTCACAATACCGGATAAAAAAAAACGAATAGGTCAGATACATCGATCATAGATACTATGTGAATAAGCTGCTGATTAATATGAGATGTCAATCAATATTTTAAGCACAATGAAAAGATAATAATAATGAACTGGATGATCTTGGGATTTCTTGATGGTGCAATAGATTTGAGTTTACTTATTGAAAGGTAAAAAGGTTGATGAATGCTGATAGTGTAATATTCACCTTGATAAGAAATAATAATGCTTTAAGACATTGTTTAATAGGGTTGGATACTTCTGTTACAAAAAATCCTCATAAAATTACATGTATGACTTCGAACATTTAGATTTATTATTATTTACAAATTTGTTTTAATTTTTTAAATGTAAAACCGAACATTAAAATAAATGATTTGACAACAGGGGGGTATGACGTCATGGCCCCTTATTTCACACATATTTCTACACAAGTATCGTTTTAAAGAGGAATTCATTTGACTTGACAGTATATAACCGTATTGAAGAGATTATTGTAATATTCCTGGTTTCAAAGCCTATGATTTGATAAAATCTTATTTATTGTATCTCATAAACCTAGCCGCTTAGAGAGTGGAATATGAATTATGATCCTGTGAACGATAATAGTCTTTCTGGAACTTTACTTGGAACTCACTGTCACCGACTGTATATCGATGTAAGTATATATGCTATTCTGTGAAGCCATTAGATAATAATAATATTCTAGACATAATATATTAATGTATATATATAGGTACAGGTATCATATATATTTCCACTTCAATAAATCTTGAAAGCTCATATCAGAGTAGAGGATATATTGGACTTAGTTACATTATCTTTGCCAAGACGTATATGAGAATCAAAACCATTGGATGTAACTTTGAATAGGCTGATTGGTTGGTAAAGAGAACGCATTATGCCTATTGATAGTTAATTGTCTAGAAAAGGCAGGATTTTGTATCAAGATAAATGTTTTGTATACCCTATATGTGGTTTTGATTATCAATATGGATTCTATCTTGAATGGTGTATGTGGGTTGTATTATTTTGAAATGAAGTCTTATAATGTTGAATATGTAAATGTCAGTGAATGGCAAAATCTGTCGATGATTTATTTGTGCGCCTAAAATATTTAGAGCTTTAGAGTTTAGACATTAACTTACTTGTGAAGAAAAATGTACCTACCTATAGACAATGCTTTCTTTGTAGTTGTTCTTCTTGTCTTTTTAAACGTATTAATACTAACATATTAATACGTATTCGTTATAATTTAAATTTCATTACCATCCTATCAAATTAGTGTGTTATAAACAGCTGCAGAGCTTTCGTTCTTATAATTGTAAATTGCGATAATAGTGCTTTTGGCGAAAAGTTTCTGCTAAAAGAAATTCAAAAGTTTACGGGTCTTGGATGTAGGTATCATCGAAAATTTGCTCCATTGATTGTAGTGACTTCCGTCATCAGTTTTTGTGCGGGTGAAACCCCCCTCGGGCCGTAGCGCACGCCCTCAAAAAAGCGGACACCACCTTTAGGTAAAAACCTCTTATTTAGGCGACGTCCAGGCAGTATTAACATAACTCACAGCATGCGGGAAGCTTTCTATGTATTCACCTGATCCATACAAGAAATAAAATTTGGATTTGGTTATTAGGTCGGTCAATTAATAATAAAGCAAATTGATCAGACTTATTTATGGTTTGACATTTCATTATGTAATTCCATAATGAATTACCCATTTTTAAGTTCAACTTGTCAGTTTGAAAATAACATATCTGTAATAAATAAAAATCAAGGATTATCCTAAACCTATTGGCGCTTAACGTTATTTACGGGGTCCACAATACGACCCCAAAACCACATCTTCTGTAACATTCTGTATAATGGAATTTCATATGGGTCAAAGTCAAGCTAATGTTTTTCTTGCAAATTCTGAGAGCGTTTGACAAATTTAGTTAGCAATATTTACGCTTCGACACACACACACGCACACACACACACACACACACACACACACACACATCTGAGCACGACGGTCACGCAAGTTCAATGCTTTTCTCCATACCAAAAGTGCCCAACGTGCCGAATGAAGTTTTCACTTCAAAAACTGATTAACCTCTACTTCTTTTGGCCGTTGCGTTAAGCGTGTGCTATTTTTCTTAACCTCACATAGCTTTTATGAATTATCTTTGTAATTGAAGCAACATAATAAACTGTGACCATGCTCCGTGAGACTCTATTGTATTTGTTATACAATAGTAACGTTGTAATTTGGTATAGATCTTAAGATAGCGACTCAGTCGTGCGTACCCTTCATCAGAATGTTAAAAAATACCCCTCCACTTTTTATACAATTTAGGGAAAGTATGGCAGCATTTTTATCAATTGCTTCTGAATGTTGGCCATTGTGTTTACATATTATACTCAAATATCATTCGTGTCGTCTTACACCATTTTTTATCGTAAACATACATAGGAATTAAGATTATATAATTTGAGCTATTTGCAATTTAATCGTAAATTACTTTGCAAACTTCGCACGCCTGCACAAGGTTACGTCATTTAGAACACTACTTTAAATCGGACAAATGATACAAGAATAATTTTGTTAAAATATTTTTTATTTACAAACATATAACTAAAATGTATGTATAAACCTAATAAAATTGGTAAACATTCCATAGGAATGACTTTGATCAATACAATTATATTGTAATAATATCAAATATACAGCGTGCTACGAAACAATGAAATTATTTCTTAAAATGTAACCGTAGTCTAGAAGATAAACGTACCGGAACGAAAAATCAGATCATGAAATTAAATTATGTATTTTTTAATTCTTTCTTATCAGATGTAATGCAACCTTCATAAGAATCTTGTGACCTTATTTGATTCATATACCCATGGTAAATTTTTTTCTATACTCAATATATACTCGTATACTAAATAGATATGACAGCATCTCCTTCAAGTTCCTACTAATTAATTTAATACAAAATAAAAAAAATGCTTATTAATTACACTCAAAAAATAAACACCATTTATCATAGGTATAATACCGATTTAGAAAGAGTTAAATTCGAAATTCAAATTGCTCAATATGTATAGAAATTAACCCAATTCTTAAAAATTGCCACATAAAATGGCAAAGTTGCATTCTAAATGTTGTAATTTACAAATAAGATACTATCACATCCATATCCTCTTGTTCAAATATTACGGTCATCATCGGAACATAAGTAAATTCTGCAGCAATCGTATCGGTGATGAGTGGCACAGCGCCCGCCGTCGTGGGCATCTATATCTTCGTACGCACATTGCGAATTTTCTGCAACAAAAATATTAGGGTAAGTATATAGTCTCGAATTGTAAAAATAAATAATTTATCAAACAAGACATTAAGGAGAATGATTTGACAGCAACAACGCATGACGTCACAAATCGTTATTTCATACAACTTTCTACAAAAACATACCTATAACTTTCTGCATAAGACATTGAATACAATATTTCACTCAGTTATATAGACAAAAAATAACTAAATTAAAACAATAATACAATACATATACAATAATTTATGTAAATAAAAAAGTTTCTACTAAATCTGGTATAAGTTCATAATAAAATAAACACATCACGATGTATTTTATGTGAAAAAACCGCTTGACACAGGTTCTGTGGTTCTTTCATGATTTTTTTAATATATTCCAATTTAAATAGTATTTTATCTGTGTAATCATTAGTTATTGGACTAGAAGATCGTCATTGTTGGACATATCATTGATACAGCATGGTTGTTATAGGATGCTTCACGGAGGCTTCCTTCTTAGGGTATTCCCGGGTCCCCTGCAATAGGCCAACTTGTGACGGAACACCGTGTGGTTTTAGGCGGGTCGATTTCGACATACCACTTCACCATTAGCTCAGGTGAGGTGATGACCCGTGGGGGTTTCCACACAAAAAAAAAAATGGTTGTTATATGCTATCACAAGCTAAAAATAAATTTTCCAGGCTTAAACTGATATCATAATGTTTGTTATTCGAATTTAAATTGAATGAAATCAGTGACTCTAGGGTAGGTACTCTGTGATCAAAAGAAAAACAAATATACTAGCTGACCCGGCACACGTTGTTTTGCCATATTAATTATTTCTAATGAATATTTTGGTAGTCAAATAAAAAATAACTAACTTATTTTGGGGATGGGGTCTATGATTGAAAGAAGAATGGAGCGCTGTGGTCTATTGACGGCCTATAAAAATAACAAAACACCAACCATTCATTTTCTTAATTCAAAGTACTTCATTAACTTAACTGACATATTTAAAGTTTAACAGTGGGAGAGCCATGCTTCGGCACGTATGGGCCGGCTCGAAAAGGCCGGCAAGGCACTTGTGACTCTCGAGTTGCAGGTGCCTATGGGCGGTGGTAGTCACTTACCATCAGGTGACCCGTCTGTTCGTTAACCCCCTATTCCATAAAAAAAAAAAGTTTGACCTCGACTTGACGTCAATCGATTATTACAATCTATTATAACAATCGCACTTTCCATTTTCACTGGGTTAAATACTTAAAAAAATGTACCAATGAAAGTCAAAATACTAATATCGCTATTAAAAAACAGGGGTTAATTGTAGAGGGTTGAAAATTCAGGGTTGTATGTATTTTCTAATGTTGTATCATAAAAAAAATTAAAAAAAAATGTTTTAAAAAATAAAATATAAAAATTTAGGGGTGGACTACACTTAACATTTATGGGGATGAAAAATAGATGTTGTCCTATTCTCAGACCTACCCAATATGCACACAAAATTTCAAGAGAATCGATCAAGCCGTTTCGGAGGGGTTTAATTACAAACACCGCGACACGAGAATTTTATATATTAGATTAAAAAAACAAAACGCGTGAGATTTAAAAAACTTTGGGACAACCGGTTGGAACGACGTTTCCTTCGCTAGGTATAAATATATGTAATGTATGTATTGAATAAATTCTATCACAATATAGTAAATATTGTAAAAACTCGAAACTAAAATTGCGCCATCTGTGAAAGTTGCCCGAACTAATATATGGATAATAATCAGTATACAACCAACATCAAATTACAGTAGTATCGCAAAGAATCCACAGATGGTGTTAATAAAATAAATCAACTCGCGGTCAGCATTTTTCGTTGTGCTAACACTTATTTCAGTCCAGCCCCCATTCGCGCAGCGTCTGAAGTGTAACGTGCGATAACCTTAAATATATCAGTAAAAAACGACCTTTTCCTCACCTGTCACATTCGCAGAGTCTCCCTGCGCAACCATTGATGTAGTCGTGTTGCGAGTCGAAGTTTTCCAGCGCGCATAGCGGATGGCCGTGGTAGCACTTCCAGAGATAAGGCTGTAGGTACACTGTGTAGAGGGGGCAGTAGATGTTCTCATAGCACTGGTCGTGAAGCTTGCAACATCTGTGCAGAGAAGTAAATGCAATCTGGTGAATCAGTTGCCGTATTTTTGTTTGATTTTCTATTAAATACTTTGTCATCGGGGATTTTCAATACAATAATGAACTTCAAAAAAGAAAATATCAAATCTTAGCGACTTTTGTAATATACTGTTACGCAACATAATATGTATGGACGTTTTATGTCATATTCTCCTGGCCTGGACTGGCCTGTTTGCCTAGTGGTTAGTGAACCTGACTGCTGAGCCAGACGTCGTGGGTTCGATTCCCACCCAGGACAAATAATTGTGTGATGTATTCTGGCTGTAATTTATCTATAATACCGAGTATTATTTACTAAATACATAATTTAGTAATTATATGTAAGTATGTTTACCAGCAGACTGGTTACCATGTCACAGGCTGTGCCTAGTTTTGGATCAGACGGTCGTGTGTGAGGTGTCTCATGTTATTATTATTATTCTTCAGGTTTTTTTGTAACTAGTAAACGATAGCCTTGTTATGAACTCTACTCCATTGTGTTATAAATTAGCATTTTTTCAGGCTGACTTTCCTTGCTGACTATACCTCCACCGTGTAATGAAGCCAAAAACTAGTATTTGCTTAATATTGTGTTCTTGTTGGTGAGCAGTGTAACCGGATATTGGTAAGATGGCTTGGTTTTTAGGCAATGATAATAATTTAAAACACCTCACACACGGCCGTCGGATCCCAAACTAGGCAAAGCCTGTACTATAGTAACCAAACTGCTGATAAACATACTTATGTATTTCTAAATACATACATATTATAGACAAATTAGACCCAGACTCACTGGTTGCAGATGCTCATTACACAATGGTTTATCCGGGGTGGGAATCAAACCCATGACCTCTGACTCAGCAGTCAGGGTCACTAACCACTAGACAGACAGGCAAGTCAACTTAAATAGTTAAAGTTTACCATTTAAGTTTACCACAAGACAACATAGATTCGTGTCACCCACTGCGGGTATCTTCTATAGGGTTGAGAATCTACCCCAGTTAGTCCAGGGTTATATTCAATAGCGTTATTCTATGCTACATAGCATGTACTGGTATGAGATCCATCTTAGTACTTACCTATCAATGCCATCGGTAGGTCTGCCTTCACCCAAAAACCCGCAGTAGCACCCGTAACCTTTGTACGAGAGCGGGTCACATCCAGTGGCACAGTACAGCATATTATATAAATGGAATACACCGCGCTTACCACGGTTTTCGTTTTTGCTCAAGAAAGCTCGAGGATCTACATACCTAAGGAAAAGAAATTGGAACACTATAAGACGGAGTTTGAAGCTTACATAAGTCATCTTTTTTTAAATGCAACCAGGAAGAAATTCTGTGAAATATTATAAGTAAAAGTAAAAAAGTCCACACTTAAGATGATTCCTCTTGGCTCCTCTTGAGCTGGAGCCTTTTTATTAACCACATTTGAATGAATAGCAACATAAGAACAAAGTTTCTCATAAGACTTTATGATTACGCCACGCAGCCTGTTGTGTACATCACTATGAACAAAAGGGCTACAGGGATTGCTTTCGATCAGCATTTCTTCGCAGAGTCCTATGGCTGTCCCCAATCTTCTTAAAGTATTCAGCGTCATAGGTGTCAGTAAACTCGTGGGTCAACCCCTATTTGAGAGACCCGTTGGTTGGCGGCCATTTGGCGTATCCATATTCTTGTACTACACCGCTAAGTGAGACAAGTTGAGATTTATCTAAGAGACTGCACTTCACAAGCATGGGCGAGATACAGTTGTGACATAAAACAGTAAATTACCTAACTCCTTTCGAATAGTCTTCTTCAGGCACGGAATATCTGAACGGATCCCTCGCAAATCCTACCAGTAATGATCCTTTTCCGCTGTCAGAGTAATCCGATTCATCCACCTCATTCATCCTGGTGTTGTTAAACTTCTTTTCATTTTGATGATTGTTATGACTACTAGGGGGTGACAGGTATGTCTTCTGGATAATTGGGAGCTGTGCATACTTAGTATTGTTGTATATACTTTCAAATGTCAACTGGCTTGGCCAATCTGTAACAAATGTAAACAATTAATTGAATTATATGAGTAATAAAGGACCCCTTCAAGTCAATTCCCTATCTGTTGTGTGTTAAGAGTGTGTTTAAGTCGACCCTGACGACGGTTACACCTTTTCTTTTCATCTGATGCTAGGGAAGTGTAAAATTACTATTGTAAATCTAACGTCGGAACGTTTTAAGTTTTCAGACCATCCAGATTTCAGGCTGCTGTTGCAAATTTCTGTATGCATGTAAGTGTTAAGCAAAAATAAAATTTTATTAATTGAAATGACCTATTTCGACCTTCATAATCAATCCTAAAAAGTTTTTAAACCGAACATCCACTAAATACAGGATGGTTCAATTAACCCTACTACTGTTATTCGTTACGAAGCGTAACATTCGATATTGAGGTCTTCGTTACTCTATTCAATTAATTTCATTCAAAAACCGGTTTTATCAACACGTCAACTAATACGACAAACGATATTATAATAGCATGCCCTAATTAGTCAGTTCATCGACCTTTTGATTTCGGGATCGTATATTATATTAGATTTTTGTAATCTATACTAATATTATAAAGCTGTAGAGTTTGTTTGTTTGCTTGAACGCGCTAATCTCAGGAACTACTGGTTCGAATTGAAAAAATATTTTAGAGTTGGATACCCCATTCATCGAGGAAGGCTATAGGCTGTATAACATCACGCTACGACCAACAGGAGCGGAGCATCAATGAAAAATGTTGCAAAAACGGGGAAAATTTACAAATGCGGACGAAGTTGTGCGGGTTAGCTAGTAAATTATATAATGTGATAGGAGTAGTTAAGAACATTGACCTTTTAATTTTGGAATTCAAGTTTGCATGTATGTATTTTTTTTTATAAATTAGGAAAATATCAAAATGGGCTCAAACTCGTTTTTTAACCGACTTCGAAAAAGGAGGAGGTTCTCAATTCGTCGGAATCTTTTTTTTATGTATGTTCACCGATTACTCGAATACGCCTGAATTTGGAAAATTCTTTTTTTTGTTTCAAAGGATACACTTCCCAGGTGGTCCCATTTAAACTTCATCGAAATCAGTCGAGCGGTTTTTGAAAAATCAACAAATATCTAAAAATTATATACATTGATGATTTTCGTTTACTCCGAAACCTCGCTGTTTCATTGGAGCAGTGCGTTTAGTTGGCCTATCCATTATTATATTTAAACAAAATACATCTACTTTCCACTAAAAAGCACATTGCCCGTGAAACTTTTTTTATTTTTAATATAAAAATCATTGTTTTTCGGAAACGACTAAAGACTCTGTATAACGGGATTTCGTAACAGTTAAAACAAAAATTAATATTTTAAGGCCTATAAAAATTAATATAAATTTATTCGTACAACAATTTTTCAATCAGTACTGTAATGCTTTAGATACCTTTTGTGGTAGAACCTGGGGAACAGATATTGCTATTTCTATAAATAGTATTTAATTTTCTTTATAAAGGTCTGCTTTAAACAGGTTTTGGCATTAAAAATTACAACTTAATACAGTAAACATTTAAATGGGATTTTAGGAATATTGTTTGCTTGAAGAAACCTGTTTATACGCATACGTAATTGATCTGTGTAAGTGTTTTAGTAATCATACCATATTAGTTTGACTTTCTTTCTGAGTTACTGTTATCGGTTATCGAAGTTCGCGGTAAATTAGACCGGCCCACAATCAAGATCAGGTGCCTCTACAGCCACGGGCTTCCCAAGGAAGAAGCGGGTGCTTCTGGCTAATGCCTAATTTTATTATGTACCTAAACATGCAATTTGGCCTTCGGTTAAAGCGTCTGTAAGTACTTGGAACATGAGTAAATCACTGTCTTACACAGCAGGAATAGGTTTCTGCATGTTGAAGCTTTCCTCAGACTAACGAAAATAAATTAACAAAATTAAAAAGATAAATCTAGGCCTAAGAATAATCGTTTCTTGATGCATCGTGATACACCTTTACGTGTGCCAATAAAAATTGAACCTTAACACATTATACAGGATATTAGCGTTACAAATACTCATTTTCATAGTCTGCTGGCTTTTTGCCATAGTATCTGTCAGCTCATCTCCATTGTGTTGTATCTATTGAATTAGTAAACAATGTTTGTAGCTATCAGGCCGTGAACACTTTTATTTCATTGTTGGTGCTATTTATTGATATTTAGGTCGTTTAGATTTAGCAACTGGTATACACATAATACGACTATTTATGCTTTTGTATCGAAGACGTTTTGCGCTGTACATTTACTACAGCGTTTGGTATTTTACAAGTAACATAGATACTCGTATGTATGAACGTTGATGACTCGTTCATACAAATAATAACCTTCTTGCATTGCGGTTAGATGAAAACATTGCATCCATAGATTGAATGATCTGAATGTTATGCACAGATTGCAATGTCCATGGCATTTGGCTTGACCCTTTAACATTAAGTATGGGTCAGCATTATCCAGTAATTTCAGAGTATACTGCTTCGTAATCATATTCGCGAAGTGTACTACAAGCGTAAGTGAAAAGAAAAAGTATTTTTCTATATTCGCATTTGGAAGAATATTTGGTTGTTGCATCCAGGTCCATGCAATATGTCCAGGTGTACATGAATGCCAAGGGTAACATAAGTTAGAAATTTATAAAATATTCATGTTTTTTTTTAAACGAGCAGATGGGTCACCTGATCGTACGTGACTCCTACAACTCAAGAGTCACAAGTGCGTTGCCAGCCTTTGAGATAGGAGTACGATCTTTTCTTGAAAGTTTGAAGGTCGTATAGGTCCGGAAATACCGCAGGCGACAATTAATACCGTGAACATTCACATGGGATTTAAGGAAGATGGTTTGCTTGAAGAAACCTGTTTATACGCTTACGTAATTGATCTGTGTAAGTGTTTTAGTAATCATACCATATTAGTTTGACTTTCTTCCTGAGTAACAGTAATCGGTTTTTGAAGTTCGCGGTGAATTAAACCGGCCCACAATCAAGATCAGGTGCCACAGTGCTACAGCCACGGGCTTCCCAAGGAAGAAGCGGGTGCTTCTGGCTAACGCCTAAATTTACGACAGTTTTCCAGATTTAATACATTAATGTCTCAATATATAATATAAGTATATGCGTAATACTCCTTATTATAGTTAATCAAACGTTACACGTGTCACACAAATGCCTTTGCACCCTGCAAAGGCATTTATGTGACATCTAGTGTATAGAAAGAAATAAGTAAGTACATTATTACGTCATAAAATAGACATAACTGCAAACGATACACAGGTGCGATTGCCTTATATCTATAATTGGACTAAGTTCATCTCCGGTCTGACACTAATTTTCAACTATATAATTTTCAAATGTATTTGAGCTCTGCATGAGTTCGTTAAATCCTCTGAGAGTGTATGCAGACAGTAGTTGGTAGGCGAAAGTAATCTAGAAAGGTATCCTCAGTTTAACAATGAACAATTTGAATATTTTTTTAGGAATATCTACATTGGTCAATGGCAGAACAAAGTGCGTGGAGGACTACAGAGATATAAATGTAAATGTTTCGAATGTTGTGTTGATATTGTATTATTAAAAGGTCGGTCTAAAAATATCTTTGAATGACCCCATCTTATGAAATGTGATCGGCTATTATAAAGGAAAGTGTTACCCAAGATTTTTATGGTAGTTTAAATTTTACCTGTTTGAAAACATAAACATTGTCTCTACAGACAACCTGTATAAAGTCAGCAATCTACTGTCTGTAAGAAAATTATATCTCCTAAATATTACACTATGTATGCATAAAACAATACCCTACAACCCAGATTATCATGATAAATGACGTAAATATAGTGTAGTTTATTTCCCAAAAGTTAATACCGTTTTTGCCAGGCGTCAATTTAAAACTCAATCGACGTATATTTATAATAAAATAACTTCAAATTAAATATTTATCCTGTGCAACTCCATAACTGCAAAACAGTTGTAACGGAATGGTTATTATTATATATTTGATTTTTTGTAGTTTTTATTTCTAATTTTCTGTCGTTATAAATGATGTCAACGTTGGTAACTTAAGAAGTAGCGAGGTAGCCCCAACACAAGTATTTTTATAACTTACCGGGGTTTCCTCATAATATTGTAAACCGAAACTATGAGACTAAATAAAACATTTTATTATTTTTATTGTCAAGTAAAACATTTACTTTGAATATTGTGGGTGACATTAGAGGTCGTGCCGACATCTACTGTCTTACTAATAGGTACAACCTGCTTACAGCCTTTTATTATTTCCGGAGTGGTTCAGCAGCAGGAGCAGCCTTTAAATTATCTTCAAAACCTGGTGTGTTAAGGTTAGGTAGGCATACGCCAAAAAGATAATTATAAAACCATTGATAGTTTAGTTTTAGTTTAGTAGTATGGATAATTTTAATTCTTTTTATAATATTGTGAACCATATCTGAAATCATATCATATCCGAAAGAGATTGTGTTGTTGAAGTGTGTTATAATGAGTAACTTGCAGTATACCAAGCTTGAAGTTGTTTTTATTAAAACGAATCCTAATCATGGTAGAAATAAATAAAAGTCAAATTAAGTGTCTGTTTGTAATGTCAAAATAATAGTGTTTTAAGCTCATACAGTCACTCATACAATCACTTTTTTTATTTTTTGTCTGTTTGTTCCGGCTAATCTCCAGAACGGGTTGACCGATTTCAGGTGGCAGTTAGCTGGTGTTATAAGGAGTAATTTAAGCTACTTTTATTTTGGAAAAAGAATTAGGGTTCCGGGCAACATATATAAATATGCACACGCGAGCGAAGCCGCCCGGGAACTGCTAGTCCTAACTAATATTATAAATTCGAACGTCAGTTTGTTTGTTTGTTACGATGTCACGCTTTAACTAGTCAACCGATCATCATCAAATTTTGCACAGGGGTACAGACAAGGACATAGGTACCATCAACCAAAAAAAGTACTATTTCTATTTAATACCTGAATGATGATGGACAAAATCTTCAAAAGATATTTAAGTCTATAGTTAAGAACTGAATGAGCCAAATCACATTTTATTATTTGTAAATGATACTACTTGATGTTTCTTTAGCATTTCTATTCTACATGTAAAAAACAAAAACAAATTCAGACTAGTTCAGTTAGATCGACGTATTAAATCTTGCAAATAGTGGAATATTTATTATTACTAATGCAATTGACCTAAATTTTTTATTATGATTATGTTCATAAATCTACATTTACATTTATTTATGTATTGTAATCTTATTTTCTCATGTTGATTTTAATTAATTTTAATAGACTTCGTTGCCTTGTTCGTTTCGTTCGTAATACAAGGTGCGTGCGACATGCACATTTGGATACAATAAACCGGTACTTATCTGAGGATTTCTTTGTTACTTCAATATTGTGCTAAATATTCTGCATGTTATCTGTGGTAGAGGAGTGCCGATCCGATTTCAAAGATCGGATAGTGGGTATACGATATAATCTACTTTCGGATCGATTCGAATCGCGCTCCAAACATTGTTCTTTGCAAAAAATGTAATGTAGGTATGTTGTTATTAGGCGGTCAAAGTTATATCTGGAACTTTAGGTTTTTATGTTCAGCTTCCAAAAAAATTAGCAGAGCTAGAGGAAGAATTCGAGAACAGTAATTATCTATGGAATTTTCATAGCCAATAGCCAATTGGTATCAACATTATTAACTGTCAACTATCAACCGTCTGTACCTACACCAGAACAAGAAGAAAGACTTAACATTCATTTAAAATTAGCTTTAACTAGTTTTCAGAGCCATTCCGTAGCATTTCAAAACCATTCCGATCGTAGATGTAACCCCATTAAGTACTACTCTGATAGAAAAGTAGTTTAGACATTTTAGCGGTTTTCTATCAATAGTAGCAACTTCTGTACCATCAGAACAACAAAAAATTACGTAATTTTGCTGATTATAACAGTATACGTAAGACCCGTTGATTGGGTAACTATCATCTTAAAAAAAAGTACTGTTTCCGAGGGATGGAAAAATAACTTTAACCGCGAGCAAAAACTTGTTTTTGTGAATACATTAATCTGTAGTAAACAAAATATAATAATTACGTTAAAATAGACACATTTTGATACAACTGTAATGGTACAATCACAACCTAAATCAAAAAGGTCGTGAGCTATTGCGTTCCGTCCCCGCATTGTGATAAACAATTGGCTTTAGGCAATGCCTCCTTGACGAACGCTTGTGATATGTGCTGTACTTACAATTTTTATAATGTCAAGGTGCTGATATATTAAAATGATTAAGCGAAATTATGTGCGGTTCGATTCGGAAGCATATAAATAGAACCCACGGTACAAACAACCATAATGTAATGTAATAAAGAACAGAAATTCTAAATAAATTATTAAAGTAAAATTTAGTAAGTGAGTATGTAGTTAAAACAGATATTATTAAACATTAGCAGTTCCCACGCGCCTTCGCTCGCATGTACATATTTATATATTTTGCGGGGAACCCTAATTATTTTTCCAAAATAAAAGTAGCCTAGGTTACTTCTTATAACACTAGCTATCTGCCAGTGAAAGTCTCGTGGCAATTGGTCAGATTAGCCGGAACAAACAAACGGACAGAAAAAAATTTAAAAACTGATTTTAAGGCATAGGTATCGTGCAAATAACTGTATTAGGTAAAAAAAACGATTATTTTTTCATTACAAATAGACACTCAAATTTAATTTTTTTATATTGATGATAAGATGAACAATGGACAACAAGCAATATCTCCCAGGCAACCTTTTTACGGTTAACTATACGTACTCGACCGATCATTACGAAATTTGAATATAGAAAAAAAAATTACGCGAGCGAAATCGCGAGGAGAAGTTAATCTTACATAACTTAACTATAATTGATGTTCGACGCTTTGCGAACAGTTCTGCATTTGTGCGACCACACATGAACACACCACACAGAATAGTAAGGTAAATTTGTACATGTGCATTAATCTCGTAACCTAAAAGATTGCATATCTAAGTAATGTGCGAGCACCTATTAATCAGTAGTAGGCCTCTCCAAATGTCCATCCCAGTTACCTGCCGAATGCCTCTCCCTGATTAGTGATACATATAACATCAACTGTAGAGTCCTTTGTGTTAGAAGGACTTAAACAAACTAGGAGACTAACTTCTATATTAGCTGTCTGCTCGAATCGGATTCCCGTTTCTAGGGAATACACCTCCACTGAACATTATATTGCAGAAACCCTCCGCTGCCAGCTTAGAGTGCCGTTTCTAGGGTGCATGGGCTTAGCCAGCTTTTGGCTCAGGGACGGGCAATTTTTTTATCGGTGCAAGGCGGGGGCAAACCAGAAACTTTATTTAAATATTAGTTTAATGAAATTAATACAACGTAAGCATACAAAAGTCTAGTGGGGGGGGGGGCTCCCTTAGGTACGCCCATGCTAGGGTACTAAGGCAGTACTATCATGTAAACTTGTCCAAGTTAGTTGCATTAATATTTTATGTGTACATTTGCATAAAGGCTACATAGTGGTTTTTTTGTAACTGTAAAGCACATACTGTAGTGTACCGTTTTAGGTCGGTGACATTTTTATTAGCGAAGTATAAAAAATATTATTTTTTAGTTAGGTAACTTTTTTTTTAATGATATCAAATCTTATATTATATTTGCAGGTAGAGCATTGATCGTCATGTCACACATATCGAAAAAATAATACATGGTAGGTAACAGATGAAATATCTAATAGATGTCTAAAAATCACTCTTATGTAATTTGGCAAAATAGTCCCATACTCTTGAAAGAACATAGTTACAGTCTCTAAATATTTTTATTGTAGAGTACTAAAAAAAGAAATATTTAGAAATTGTTATCAAGGTTAAAGTGCCTGAGGATATTAATTTTACGACAACCGAGATCCATGGAGGCGGAATAAGTAAATTGAATTTCTTTTTGCATCATGTAGTCTGTTTATCGCGGTGTGATTCACGGGAGCTAAGCACAGAGGTCTTTGATGCTTTGTAATAAATATT
This sequence comes from Callimorpha dominula, assembly GCA_949752705.1. NCBI lineage: Eukaryota > Metazoa > Arthropoda > Insecta > Lepidoptera > Erebidae > Callimorpha > Callimorpha dominula. Next base: position 19,940,975 of record OX457002.1, on the reverse strand, counting down.
TTTGTTATTCTTACAAAATTGCAAACGGGGCTCATGACTTTTCAATATGTCCGTAAATTTGAAAAAATAACGTTAAATTTGAAAAACTTTCGTTTATTAGGTACAACTGTTTCAAAGTTATAAAGTTACAGACAGACATAGGGTCAAACTTAGGTCACTAATCGTGTTTGACTTTGAAAAAACACCCGAAGCAATCGAAGTTACTTGATACAATTTTAATAAAATTGCTTAAGTACGACGTACTGTTCTAATTACACCAGTACGTTGACTTTACGTTGTTTCAAAAATAGAACTGTGAAATCAGGGCTATCAATTGATAGCCCGGTATTGGTTAAGGCTCTGTTTCCACATTTAGACTAAAAAACGGTCCATTATGCGTTCAGATATGGCTGGCTAGATGAGCCAGCCTCGTTCTTTCCAGAAGCGCAGAAGCCTCCTGGGGCGTTCACAGGCGAGGAGCGACATCGCATCCGCGAGGATATTTGCCCGTTGTGTGGCCACTCCCTCGCACTCCAGGATAACGTGGGCGACCGTTTTCTCTGTGTTGAGATTGATAGCCCGGATTTCACAGTTCTATGTTTGGACCAGCTTTGTTCCTAACCTTTCAAGTTTCGAGTCTTACAAAATAATGTAACACATAAGACAATACCGTACTAACCGCACTTTACACGATACTTTCTATTCCCTATATAAACATTTTGAAATATAAATCTTGTATACACGAACATAAAAACTCAGTTCCCATAGATTTAGTTATTTATATATATTGTTTTACAATGAACTTACTTCTATAATACGTGACATTTGTGGGTAATTGTTAATGTAAAACATTCTTTAACAGTTAAATAATAAAATATACAATTTACTGTAGGTAAATTGCATCTCCGGAGAAAATATCGAATCCGATACGAATGCTACGTTGCGAACTATTTGACTTAAAATGCTTATTCTTATAGATAAAAAAAGAAACAGCTATATTCTAATTCGATGGTAAATGCTGCCCCGGATAAAAGTCCGAGTGATCACCTATCATTGGCTAGAGCGTATGCATGAAAAAGGCATTTATTTTTGCAACTAAACCTACGAGCAGACGGTCTGATTGATGGAAAGTATTCTCTCATTTTCTATTATTTGATTACTAGCAACCCGCTTCGCATGGGTAGCAAAGAAATCTCTAACAATCATCTATTTCAATCAATTTATACAAAATCCTAACAAATTATACACCTAAACATTCCTCATGAATAACTTTTACGTTCAGTAGTTTTTCAGTTTATCGCGAACAGACAGACAGACGCAGCGGGTTACTCTGTTTTATAATAATTATGTAGTGATTACGATTCCTGTCCCGCGGAAGACTTTACAAACTTACAGACTCAAAGAAAATCGAGATTCTGGGCAACTATTTGTTGATCACACAATTTTTTTCCCATGTGGGAATCGAACTCCCAACAATCTCCGTAGTGTAGTGGCGAGTCGACTTTTATCGTTGCGCCAACCGTACAGTCAGTGTCACAACACTATTGGGTGTTATCTGTTGCCGTTTGCCGGTCCTATCCCGCGTCCCCAGGCGCTATGGCTACCCTAATCACCAGCAAAAATTGATAGAAATCCCCGAACAGCACTATAAGAGTAATCTTGGTTAAAGCAAAAATCAGCTGAATCTATTTCATAAAGTGTGGAGTATACTTTGCACTGCTCATTATATATTGCCTTTGAGTCTTGAGTACGTTGGCGAAAGCATGTAAGAAAATTATAACAATTTTTTGGTGTCCGGTTGCTCTTAATATCTGTTAAGGTATGTTGTTGACCTTCAAGGCTTAAAATATGTGTTCATTGCAGCATCTGCTTTTGCCAGTCAGATTTAAGACTCCAAACAGATCAACTTGTTAATGGAAACCTTAAAAAAACTAGTGCGATGGCCTTATTACTCAATGGTAAACTTGTTGTGGCTCAATTGGTGAAAATTCGGCCCAAATTTGAATCATAGTCCATTGTATGTCATGTACTGGTTTCTTGGTTATATAATACTGACCTTTTGTGGTAGACTTATTCATTAAGTTACGTTATTTTTACTACAAAAATGTGGTTGTATACTTATATGATATACAATAAGAAACATTATTGTAGTACATCCTCACAATTTTACAAAATATTAGTACAATAAAAACTTTCGTGAGTGGTACTCATATTTATAAAAAAACTATACGGTTTTACTCACGTTTGTATTGCGGGGATGCCTGACTAGTTTCGGACCCGACGGAGGTCCTTTCTCAAGGAGTGAAGCGTCCTGCCGCGACACACCTGTCGGGCGTCAGGTGTGACGCCTGACACCGTATTATTAATAAAAAATATTAGTATTAGTATTTATTTTGAGGGTTCCGTACCTCAATAGGAAAAAAGGAACCCTTATAGGATCACTTCGTTGTCCGTCTGTCTCTCTGTCAAGATACTCTCACACTTTTTCTCAGAAACGCATGGAGGTATCAAACTGAAATTAACATCAAATACTTGTGGGCTCCGTGGTCTCTTGAAGCTGTAAAAAAATCAAGCTTCTTAGTCAACGCAATCCAAAGATAAAGCCATTTAAGTTTTATATTTGCACCAATTTTAACACTTCGCAGGTACTTCCCATTTACCTAGAAGCGTAAAATTTGGCGAGAAGCAAGTCTAATACGCTCTGTTGTGGTGAGTAATAAATTACAGATGCTATACATTAAAGTTTTTGTATCAAACTATTACAATATATATTTACAGGGACATTCATTATATGATCTGGTTTATTCTTAGGAAGGCTAATGAAATGCATGCACTTAAAGTATGTACCACTTTTTTCGTTAGGGAAAATGTATCTATTGTATATTTGACCTAGGTCTCCATATAATTAAAATTCTTTACTTACTTTTAAATATTCTAAATGGTAACAAGTGAAAATAATGTATTCATCTGTTGGTTTAAGAAGGAACTTCTGAAGACGACAGAAGTTGCTGGCAATTGCTATTTTATTGAAACTTAAAGCACAAGAGTTTTGCATTTTCTGTTTGAGCGGGTTAATGTTATTATTTGTTTTACTTGACAGTAATTGGATAAAACAAAAGCACGACACGGATATTTGAAAACAGGCATTTAAAGTTTACAATGTTCTCTAAATAACAACGACAGTAACTTTAGATGTCGCGCTAAAAGTTTTGACAGTGAATTTGATAAGATCCTTTATTATACACGACGTATATTTAGCAAAATATAGATATTTCTTTGTTTAATGTTTAATACTAGTAAAACAAAAGGCTGACCTAAAAGAGTTCTGGCCTCCTAATTGCCAAGAACATAGTAGATAGATCTTTAAAAATGTGTTAGGGTGATTCCACTCGGTTTACGTACTCACTTCATCGACGCTGCATCGTATGTTTTGAATACAGTAGTTGACTGTCAAGTTAAATAAGTTTTATATTATTAAACTTCAAAACAGTATGCTCTCAGTTTGAGCTGGCAGGCTGTTGCTGGCTATTAATAAGCTTGGGAGAATAGTAGATGGGATAGGTGCTATCGAATAATAATGAAATATATAATTGTTAGCTAGCTAGATGTAAACCATATCGTTTGATAAATTTTGAGAAAACACAAAAATAATATTTTCAGAAATTTATAATTTCTTTTTAAATTGCAAATAATTCTTTACTTTTTAGTCTGGTTAGCCATCAAAGCGTGTTTTTTGGTTTTTTAAACTATAATTTCTTTAAATTCTAGAAAACGTTTTATTCACTTTATTAAATTTTAGGGAATCTCAGTTACTTTGAAAAAAACTTAACATTGAACGAATCAACTGACTTTGATTTGATGCGCTGCATTTGACGTTGCTTGTTGAGGAAAAGACCTGATTTCAGAAGAAGAGATTTTAGACGTTCAGCCGTTTAAAAGATTTAAAAAATATATATTTTTAAATATCTTTTTAAAAACTACAAAACACGCTTTGATAGTGTATCAACAACTTAAAGCAACGCGGTCACCACCTAGCCACCACCCACCAGGAGGCCGCGAGCTTATTCGCCAACATAATTTAATAAAAAAATAGGTTAAATACCCCTTGGTCTTTAATATTGTCAAACATGTTTATTTACCTTATTACTCAATATTGACCAACATGTGACCGATGATCAAATAAGCACTTTGCATCTTGACCCAAAAACTGGTAGTAATACCGACTATATTTATTTAGCGAATTATGAAAGTGTTGTGTAAATTGTCACTATATATTATACTGTCAGAGTTGACAAATAAGTACCTAAGGCAATTAGACATAATGCTAAATGCGATGATTTAAAATGTAAACCATGTTGATCAAGAGTTGATCGACTGATTGCAATCGTAATAATAAGGTTCGATATGCAAGCAAAGCTTTTTTTTAATGTACGGTCACTACGAATATTATTAAAAATAGCCCTGCGTTAGGATTCGTGATTTAATATTTTTTTATAGAAAATACACATTCTAAATTTAAAAAATAAGTCCTGTGTGACTTAAACATTTACAAATACATATTTGACAATAACATATTTTAGGATTATTAACGAAAATGGGTTCCAATTCATTTTCAATTTCAACGTAGTTTTAAAGAAACAGACGGCTCACTCTCGATACACACACTCACAATAATTGTGGTGATGAGCATGATCATTTGTTCTGTGTCTGGATGGAATTAATCTATAATATGTATGTATTTAGAAATATATAAGTATGTTTATCAGCAGTATGGTACAGGCTCTTTCTAGTTTGGGCTCAGACGGCCTTGAGTGAGATGTGTCAAGTTATTATTATTATTCTCTTTATTTATTTAATATACATATAATTTACATTTTTTAATACATTCACTATAAAAAAAGCCACAAATATATTTAAAAATATAAAAAATAGTGTCCCACCGGTATAGGGGATTATTATTATTATTATAAGTATAGAAACCTTCTTTCCTTCCTACATAGCTCTGACGTCAACCAACGGTCTAGTCGAGCAGAATATATATATATATGTTTTTTAATTATATGAATCATACTCAACCTAAACATTATTTAATGATTGACAAAGCACTACTGTTGATCATTAGTAAGCTTACACGTTACTTTTCATTCTAAGTTATCAATATTCTGAGTCCTAAGTTGTTGATGTTCATATTAAAGTTAAATAATTATATGATCTCAACGGAAGCTAAATTTTTAATATTATTTAATGCGTGAGTGTCTATTGCAAATGGTGAAAAGTAAGGTCGTTAGTTTTTACTGTTTCACTTTCTCAGAGACTCTCCTATTGTGTTACGAATACGGAAGTGAATATCGCTTCTGATTTAATTATTTAGTGTAAATTTGTTAATTCATTAAAAAAAAAGAAATTATTCCACTAAGAAATTGTGACCAATACACCAGTTTTGTGCAAAAATTTAGTGCATCTCACCTCTTCGGAGTATTCATTGCTAATTTAAGGAGTAGATATTACGATAGGGTGCATTTATCTAGGTCTTTTAAACATATTGCAATGTGCAAGCGCAGCCGGGATAAAAGTCCTTAGCAACAATAAAAATATCAGACACATAGATTACACCTGACCATTTCGCCAAACATTTTAAATCAGTGGACTGTAGCGCGTAGGTTTGCATTACAACTACACACATTCAAAAGATAATCTTATATCTTGAGTGTAAACTTCGATCAAGTGTATTCTTGGTAGAAGAGTGTAAAAGTTTAATGAAAAGGGAATGTTGATTTTATTTCGTTTCACTATCTAGAGTCAGTATGCATTTAAGTGTATTAATTGAGTCAGCCTTCTGTACGTTAGTATTAAGATTTTCTATGATTAGATTTCAAAATTAGATCGTCGACTGACTAGACAAACAAAGTTGATAGAATAGAATAGAATAGAATAGAATAATCTTTATTGTACACCAGTACATATTGCTTAAGGTTACTTTACAATTTTGATATGTACAAAGGGCGGCCTTATCGCTAAAAGCAATTTCTTCCAGGCAACCTTGGGATGGAAAAATAATGACCAGTAATCAAATAATTTAATGGGTAGTTATGGTGTGGGAATTAAAACGTGTTAGGCTTAAAACTAGTAAATGATAACTATAAACATAAACAATATAATTAGATAGGTAATGCAGGGAAACAAGTGTAATCACTTTGTAACATTTAATTTATTCAAATACACACATAAACATATATAATAAATAATACATATATATTTCTAGATTAAAAAGATTTTATCCGATAAATGCAGCAAATGACAAAAAAGAAAGATTAAGAAGCCAAGTAATATTCTTTGACCATTTTCTTGAATATGGCCAGTGATTGGGCACGTCTAATAGGTAAAGGCAATGCATTCCATAACCGGACAGCCTGTACACTAAAAGATTTGTCATAAAACCTGGTAGAATGATTAGGTACTGCCAGTTCCAGTGATTCCGACGATCTCAGGGATCTTGTGTGAGTGTCATTGAGGAACGTAAAACGTTCCTTTAGATAAGTTGGAGTACAGGGATTAAACATAATATTATAAAGTGTAGTGAGAATTAAATGATCAAATTTTGCGACTTTAGGAAATTTGTCGTGTAAGTGTAACTATTCTGTAACCCAAGTATTTAGATCAGATATAATTCGGTGATTATATAAGTGAAAGTGTGTGTTAACCGTAATTTGGACGTTCGCGTACTCGTTTTACCTGCAAGCAGTACTGGTTGACCATCAACGAAAGTGGTTCGGCGCGTGTCCATATTGTAACGATATTTTCAGAAATATGTAGGTAACTAAGTGTTAGTTAATCTGAGAAATCAGCTTCTCGTTGTAGGAATTAGTCTAATCTATGTTTGTCTGTGTTATGTTATTTTGAATGTTAAAGGTATTAACTTAATTATGTAAATGAAATCAAAATTCATATTACCTAATGTTTATTTATGCTTTTGTATTATATAAAAATTTTCAAGTCTAGAAATTGAAAATTTCTAGACTTGAAAATTTTATGAGTGAGTTTATATACCATTTACGAGTATGAGTGAGTTTTTGAGAGGCGTTCCGAATCATCACATCACATGTAGACAAACAGCACACTTAACAGTAAGTGCTTACCTAAAGACATTTGCAATATAAGTGTGTTAATTGAATGTTCACAAATTTTAGTTAAAAAAAAAACTAAAAAAAATCACGCTTAATAGCAAATCGAACTATAAAGTAGAAAATAATTTGTGATTGTAAAAAAGCATGGGCAAATAGCACTTTTTACTACATTTTTATAATAATTCTACTACAATTACTTTTATAAATATTTTATAAGCTACCAAGGAAGTAGTTGTAACATTTGAGGTTAATCACGCTTTGCAGAAATGAAATATAATGATTTCAGAGTGACTTTCTTTATTCCTCCGTAGCTTCTAAATGCCTGAACAGATTTGGATTTACGTGGGACACTGGCTATAATAAAAAAAAATTGTTATAGCAAGGTTGTTCTCGTCTTGCCAACGGTGCCAAACTTGCTAATGCCTGATAGATTCACCGGGATGGTGGCATGCCCGAACTTCGTCCATAATTTAATTCTCCGAAAAGATCATCAAATCATAGCCAAGATATAGATGCTTTAAAGTCTATATCAAGCCCATTTAGGGCCGATAAAAACGACCACGAAGTTCTTTGCCCTTCCATACCCCCCAGCGATCATTAGTACTAAGTACTACAGGCTTGCGCCAGTTCTCTTTAGCCAGAGCGAGCGGAGTGAGTCCGTTGTCCACAGCGACCACATTACAATGCACTCCCACATCAGTATGAAGAAAATATTCTTTAAGGTGTATATCTCGCGATTGTGTAGGGCCTTAATGTTTAAGAAACAACGACCTCAAACTTTCGTGGGATATACAACCTCATTACCTATGAACGTGAGTGGTGCATGGTGGAATGCAGTCAGCAGTGTACGGACTCTCCTGTCCAGGGCATCTAATTCGGTCTGAGTCCATCTGAGTATATCAAAGGAGTACATCGGGACCGGCATGACCAGACCGTTGCAGGCATGCATTTTGTTACCCCCTGATAAAAGACTTTCAAGTACATTTTTCAGGTGGCCAAAGAAGCGCTCTTGCAGCGCTTGTTTCATATGAAACTCAGGTATTCATATGACTGTGATATACCTAGATGTTTGTAGGTTTCAGTGTTAGACAGAGATCTGAGTTTTGTTGAATCTGAAAGTTCAACTCCTTCAGATTCTACTATCATGCCTTTCTTTACATACATGACTGCACACTTGTCCACACCAAATTCCATCTTGGTAGAGTTACTAAAGTTTTCAGTTATCTTCAGTAACGCTGTCAATTGCAAATAAGAGGGGGCAAGTAGTTTGACATCGTCCATGTACAGAAGGAGAAAAATAACTCGATCGTCTTTCTGCAACCTATAGCCTGGGCCTGAACCTCTAAGCTTACTAAGAGGATTCAAAGCCAGACAGAACCACAAGGGACTCAAACTATATTATTATTATTTTTTCCTCAAAATCCATCGAGATGAAAGAAGATGCCATTCTTTGTTTATTAGTTGTGCTACCCAACCAATCATCATTAAGTTCTGTATAGACGTTGTTAGGGGTACGGAAAAGGATATGGGGTGCCTTTTATCCAGTAGCAGGTAAAAGCTAGTATTTTATAAATTCACTTTAAAAATAAACGACTTTAGCTCCAAAAGTTGTTAATTGGTTTATGGTTAACCATTCTAACCCAAATTAATCGTAGAATATTAATTAAAACGAAAACAATATGAAGCATTTAAAAGTCATGGTGTATCACGTTCACATACTCGTGGTATGTCAACATGGCCAGATTTCCAAACATCCCAGCTCTTTAATAATTATGCAGAGAACGATCAGATATACAGGTTTTGTCATAACTCGAGGCAATTAGAACCAACTTGACGTAATAGAAAGGCAAATCAATAAACAAAAGTAATATACTAATATGCTTAAAGTATTAAAAGTGTGATGTAAACAGGTCTACAAGAGTAAAATGTGGCGACAGTCTCACAAAATGTCACAACCACTTGCTTCTTACATGTACGGTAACGAGTTTTTGAACTTGATTTAAATTATGAATCAAGCGCATCGACTCGTTTGAATCCGTGGTATCTCTTAAAAAACAATAAAATTTTAACCTAAAAAAGAAACTCAGAATGAGTTTCTTTGTCAGTCTGTTTTATATTCTCATTAAAAAAACAAATGAGTGGAACATTGGATTGTACCTGTGTCACCCTCAGGCCCATAAACTATTTATGTGCAAAACAAGGGCCCATACACAAATGAACGTTTTTTGCCCGCGTGGATTTGGCGTGTTGGCATGTTCTGCCAAAGGTTATTGCAACTTTGGGTTCTGTGCTAATTATATAACGCTTATTTTGAAATATTTCCATAAACACAGCATACGTGCAGCTACCGCGTAGCGTAGAAGAGATGGAGTCTTGTGGGACAAAACTCTTGAAATATACAAAGGCAAACGAAAAACTTTGCAGGCATGGAAAGAGATATGTGTTATTTAACTTTATTTTATTAATTCAAATTAAATAATAATTCATTCTAGTAAAGTCTAGAAGATCTAGATTTTACTACTTTGAGTAATGTTGAGAAAATCCTTAGCGGCTCTGATCATTACTTACATTATAGTTACAGACAGCCTTTTGGTCGGTGAAATGCTTTCCTGCATGTATGCCTGTATCTTGGCGTTTGAGTTGGTCTCGTAAAATAGACAACAATATATCAAATGTCTAAATTTCTTACGGAGATATTTTTCAAACTACTTTTCGTCCTTTCAAAGTTTTTCATATAACGTTTCACGTACACATTCTTTTCGATGAGCTATAAATAGGATGTGTCCAATGTTTTCTTACATTATGTTTATTTTTTCTTTTGTAATTATATGCAATTAAGAGCTTTTTCTTCTTATTCGCGGTGAACATGGCAAACATCTGAGTGCCATAAAAAAAACAGACGAATTGTGGACTTTACATTTGCATGATTGTGTTGTTTATGGAAGGCCTAGTAGCTGGGCGGGCACTGCATATAATAAACTAATAAATAATTAGAATAAAGAACTGACGTTAAAGGCGGAAAAAATAATAATTCGTAGATAAATCTTTATTTTAAGCAGCTTAACACAGCTATACACATAAACTTCTTTTAGTATCGGTGGCTGCATTTTATTTGGACGACGTCCTACGACGACGGTGTCATGCAATAGACGAAATTCTAAGATGTAGCAACTGGCAATTGCATCATGTTTTAGCGACATACATAATAAAGTGACATACATATGAAAGTGATTTAGGAAACAGTCACTATATCTGGTTTTTGAATAGCGACTTAATAGGTTATTCTCCTATATACTAATTACTACATATTATAAAACAAAGTCCCCCGCCGCGTCTGTCTGTTCGCGATAAACTGAAAAACTAATGGACGGATTTTCATGCGGCACTAATAGACAGAGTATTTCCTGAGGTAGGTTTAGGTGTATAATTTGTTAAGATTTTGTGTAAATTGATTGAAATATGTTGACGATTGTTGAAGATGTCTCTACTATCCGTGCGAAGCGTGGGGTGCTAGTAAATGTTAAAGTTTTAATGCATGCATGTTTATTACTCAATCACGCCAGAACGGCTCAACGGATCTGTATCAAATTTAACATAGAGATAGAAGAATGTATGGTTTCCGTGAAGTAGATTTGAATCTCCACGCCAACGAAGTAGTGGGCAACAGTTAGTATAATATATGTACATTGTGGGCAGGCGCTAGGGGGGTTCCGGATGTTTTCATAAAAGCTGTTCCCGGATCCCTCCTACTTAAGGCGCAGTACGGCACACCGTGTGGTTTTAGTCGGCTCGATTCCAACCCCCCCCCCCACTGAAAACCCCGGTGGGGTGACGGCCCGAGGGGGTTTCCACACGTACAAAAAAAATATTATGTACATAGGTACATAGTACATAGTAAAAAAAGAGACAATTTGACTTAACAATCAAATACCGCATTAGAAATACGTAGTTGATTGTCAAGTTATGTGTGTACAGTGGCTCAAACAGGTTCTTAACTACACTATTAGCTGTGAATGCGGTAGTGGTTAATGACCATATCGACCATATATTAATTGATATATAAGTATTCTACTTAAAGTTAAGGGTGTATTTACATTATAAACTTAGTATGATTTATCTAGTTGTGGCCTGTCACTGTCCATGATTTTTGATGGCTTGTTGGTTTAGTGGTTAGTGATCCTGACTGCTGAGAAAGAGGTTGTGGGTTTGATTCCCACCCAGGATAAATAATTGTGTGATAAGCATGATCATTTGTTTTGTCTGGGTGTAATTTATCTATAATATGTACCTATGTATTTAGTAATATATAAGTATGTTTATCAGTAGTCTGGTCTCTGCCTAGTTTGGGATCAGATGGCCGTGTGTGAGGAGTCTCAAGTTATTGTTGTTATAGAAAACCTTTTTATTACACTTCTTTAACCCGACTAAACCAGGAGGCTAATGTGTACCGAGTGTATGTAAGTACCTATATAAGTAAAAAATACAGATTTTTTTTTTTGGTGAAGAACGATAATATAAAATTATATTTTTAGGTTAGCTGGGTGTGAGCGAGATGGACTGACCTTCACTTTCTTTATACATCTTAATACCGGTTTTATTTAAGTGAAATCCGAACTTTAATGACGGCGTTCAGACCTGTCACGCCGTCGTTTGTTGGAGTATACATAATTACTACTCAGAACGTTTCTACATGACATTGCAAATTCTTGAAATAGTTGTTCTTTCATATGACAAGAAGAACAGTACCGCAAATTTGCCCTAGAATTGAAGGTAACCAACTCGGAACAATCTTTCCCCGAGAGAAAATCGAAGAATTTTTTTTTGTGACCTACTCGTTGAGTCAGATGGAATGAGTTGCTTCTTACCTTATCCGCCTCGGTAACAAGACCTTTAAGCAATTGAGAGCGAGGGTACAGCAGATATTTGCTCAAATTAGAGCCGCTAGAATACCTCCAACCTATAGAAAACTTCTAAACCTCACTATTTCTTGTAGTGCCTTTTAGGGCCGCCAGTACTCTACGGGACTGGCGATATGTTCAGAAAAGCAAAAACAAAACGGTTCACCTGATGATAAGCGACCGGCTTACCAACCGACTGATCGTATGCTTGTTTGATAACTTAGTAGTATAAAAAATTGCTAAGCTAAACTTTCTCTATTGTCTTGCAAGTCTTGCAAGACTCACAGTTAGTACTACCCTTTGTGAGGTTGCAGTGAGTGAGTGAAGCAGTGACTGCAGAAAGCAGAAATGAAGCAGGAACTGCAGGAACGGAAAGTGATTAAAATAAATAGGTTAACAATCCTCATAAAATTGCGTATGACATAAGACTGAAAAACTATTTTCATTACTGTTTTCAAGTTTCTTATTATTGTTTAATTGCTAACCAAATATTAAAAATAAAAGATTTGGCAATAGTTAGGTATGACGTCATAATTAATTGTTACATACAATGAATTGAATGAATGAATTATATGTTTAATAAAGAGTAAGATGACTTGACAGTCTAAAATCGTTTTTTTGTGTAAAGGAATAGGCGTTTGTCTTCCAACTTCTATTTTAGTAATGTATTCTCTCACACAATGTTAAAACACAATCGTTAACGCTTAGATGCATTTTAATAATGGCCAGTAATTAATTATTCATAAATTTAATTTATTGAGTTGCAACAAAAACGCATACAAACATGACCTCATTGTTAGTTTTTGTTGATTTATGTATTCAATACGGTAAGTATTTATTTAAATTTAGAATTGTTGTGAATTATGTAATCTTAAGTTATAAGTCGCCTAGTCGAGGTCATATATTAGATAAAGTCTGGGTATAATTGTAGCGGTGAGTGTTTTTGGAGTACGATAAACAGAGATCATAACCTAAAGGACGCTCTGGCTGTGGAATGAGATCCTTGCCGAGGTTTTTCCGAACGAGTAAGGTATGGGGTGCGTCAAGAAAGGAGTTTTTAGGTTTTTAAAGGGTTGGCATCGTAAGTATGTAATAATTGATTGTTAGAAAATTTTGTTTTAATAAGTTAACATACATATCTATGTTATGTATTATTACAGTAACACCTCACGGAGTAGTGGGGACCAGGTACCGAAACCTTTGTCACTTTATTTTCATATATTTTTTTATTAAACAATCATCATCTCAGCTAAAGACGTTCTCTTTTGAACCTACGCCACTTAAAAACAATGAAAGCACAAAAGGAAGAGGAAAAGAGGTTTTTAAGTGGCAACCGTGAACTAGAAAGGTTAACGTGGAAGGTTTTCTCATTAAATGAACCGTTAAACATAGGTTAAAGTTATTGTTGCATTTGGTTTGAGCCTGTTTTTTTCCTCAACAGCTAATGATATAGTATTGTAAATAATTGAGTGCTTATTAAACTTAAAATCAGTAAGAACGTAGCTAACTTTGTTGTAACTGTTTTGAAACGGGTATAAATTCTTGTTTACTTTGATCTTTACGATAGTAAGGTTCATGTTCAATTTAAACATTGAAAGGGTAGATTTTCATCAAATAGAGAGAAAAAAAAACCACGCGCGTTAAACAATTCCTAATCAATAATATAAATACGAAAGTGAGTTCATTTGTTTGTTTTATATCGTAACTACTGAACCGATCATCATGAAATTTACCCTACACATAGTCAGGGGTACAGAACAGGGTATAGGGTACCTATTATCTGTTTCTCAGGGATTAACACAATCATTTTTACGGGAGCGAAGCCGCAGTGGTGCTATTGTTCAATCTATTTGGGAGTCAAGACGCCACAGACTTACTTACAACGACCCTCAAGTATTTGATTACGGTGCGGTTAAGTACGGTACTTAGTGCACTACACTAATGCTGATGTTATTTATATGTATATACGTTGCATTTATAAATAAACATGTCGTTACGACGAAGGTTATCTAACTGATTACTGCAAACCCCTCGTCCAAGTATTCACAAATTGTTTTGGCAAATGTTTGTCACAGAATGTGATTATAACATGTCATTAGAGATACAGGTCAGTGTCGCATGTTAAATGATTCATGTTTTGTGCATACAGTAACACTTTTAGTAGAGGCAACCGATTTACAATTGATGAAAAAATTATGCCAAAATTGATAACTCACAAGATTAGTGGCGTCAATGTTCCTTGTCAAGCCCATAGGTTCTTTATTCAAATAAACACTATTAAAAAAACTTACTTGTAATTTTTTTAAATGTTAGGCCTGGTAGACAAAATTTAAATGTTTACATTATATTTCTAGATACCACTTTAAGGATATATCGAGTATGGTTATTATTTATTTATTTACAATAGCTACTTTCTAGAAAGACGCATCTCCTTATAACAAAACAATGATATAAAAAAATTAAGTTCACACAAATTGTAATACTACTATATTCGTAACTTAAATGTTCCGTCGTGTGCACAAATCCGTAAAAAGAATTGTGTAGTGTCGTTGTACTGTGTTAATTTATTAATAAAAAATCATAAATTACAGTAGTGTAAGCTTAGTGAAAGATACTTGTTAACAATAAAAGATTTCATAGCCCTAACTTCAGCAAAGCTGTGAACAATATACATAATGATTTTAAGTAACAATGTGTTTAAGCATTAACTTATTTATCGGTCTCCTAACGAATAGGAAAGATGATAATTTTGTTATTATATTTTCAAAGCTTTTAAGATCAATTAGAAGACCAGGAATTTTGTTTATTAAACTTACTGGTGTTAATTCTGTCAAAGGTTAAGTTCTATTTACTTTGGCTATATGTCGTCGACATTTTAGTTAATATAAAATATGTTTCATCTAAAATACTACGTGATCTTTTTATTTAAAACTAGCGACCCGCCCCGGCTTCGCACGGGTGCAATGTAGATACTAATGTAGTGAACAAATATAGTTATATCGTTATACAAATGAACACAAAATAATATGAAACTATACGTATAAACCTTCCTCTTGAATTGTTCTATCTATTAGTGATAAGTGATAACTGAATTGAAATCCGTTGCGTAGTTTAAAAGATCTAAGCGTACGAACGGCGGAAGCGACTTTGTTTTATACTATGTAGAGATAAAGTAGTTTTTAGTTAAAATAAAGACCAGAACACATGAGTATAAGTATATATGCTATATAGTACTCAAGGCAACAGATAGATTTCTCTTTTTTTCCTGCTGTGGAGACATTATTACTTTTAGAAAGTTATATAAGTCTTTAATTACAAGTCCCCCATTTCCATGGAATTCGAGTACTGGTGCTTAATCTCATCCACACTTTGTTGTGGCTGTCTTTTTAAGTCTTCAATGACAAGTCCCCTATTCCATGGAGATCTGGTATTGGTGCTTAATCTCATCCACACTTTGCTGTGGCTGTCTTTTAGTTTCTTACTCTAACATGGAAGCACTTTTTTGTAAGGTAATAATTAAGGACGCTATTTTTTTTTAAGTATATTAATTTTTTCATATAAGCGTAGAGTGAACCCATTTATTCACAGATATTGATGTCCTTATAAAACCTTAAAATAGTATTTTTTCATTTCCGCTAGTACAACATAAATTTAATCTCCTTTGTAAACATGTTTGTAAGTTCTTTGTGTTTCCTGGTTTGACCTCAAGAGGAAGTGCACTTAATGGCTCGTCAACATGATTGTGTTAGTGTTGCGCCCGCGCATTGTAATTGTCTTATTTGTATTAGAACAACTATTTACTACCTTGGGAAAACATAACTTACTCGTTGGTTGGAATAATATTTATTCTAATGGTCTTTGTTTAAACCGGTAGCTCAAGAGAAAAACCAATAGCATTATACCTTTAAAAATAGTTCTTTTCAAGGTGCCTAAAAGCTTTAGAACAAATTTGAGGTTAATTAAGTGATACTGAGATTTTAAAGTGTTTTACTTTTACGAAATCAAAACGATCACAAGCTATATTACGGGCTATTTACTTCTAAATTAGGATTCAAAAGGAAAATGCAACTCTTAGATTATCATTTCTATATTATGTCTGTCTGTATGTTTTTATTTATATTATTATATTTAAACTTTATGTAAATTAGGTTAATGCCTAAGGCATTATCTATAAGTGGGCGATGCAGAGAATTGAATATTTTTTTATGTATTTCATTAATTTGACAGAAATATTATACGTAGAATAAAAACTGACTTAGAACATTCTAGTGTTTTTTATAACACAAAGTAGTAAAAGATTGTTCCTATGTTGTTGCTATTCCCGGCTGGCTGTTGCTGTTTTAACCTAACCTATCTAAATCATATCAGTAGTTGCAATTGCAATGACCGTGGGTTTATGTGTTTTGTGTTTATATTGCAGTATTGGCGAGGAACTTCAAGTGCGGGTTTTTACTATCGTATGCAGCGTTTCGATTGCATTTCCTTAACACCTTTAAATCAGAGAGATTACTCTAACAATATATTCTTTTTTATAGCAATAGTACTTGTTATGCGACCAGTAGATAAGTTACTTGGTTAGTCCAAGTGGAGGCCTCTGTTACAAACAATAGAATCAGAAACGCATTGTGTAATCGAGTAATCGTCATAATGGCTAAATCGATTATTGGAACCATCGTTCCGTTGCGCTCGCACTGTGCTTGTCCACCGGAAAACATTACTACGGCTCTTGATATCACTTTTATGTAATAGTGTTTCAAGGTGAAACAAAAATGTGCAATGGCTTGTATTTATTAGGTAGGGGACTGGTGTTGCTGCTGATCCTTTCAAAGACAGTATGAAGTGAGCTACGGGGACATTTCTGGATAGAACGAATGTTCTGTGACCCATAAAGTGATTTTTGTCTATGACAGTTCCTTCAATAAAGAATTATGATTTTCTTCTAATTTTTTTTTTATGGTTATTGTATTTTAAACGGGACAGTTGAAAGTTTAATAAAGTTTTGAGTTTTATACACCAATCGACGTCAACTGGAGCCCAAAAGACAAATCTGCAATAAAACAAATCGTGGCTGAGATTGACTGAAATGTAACGATTGTATTGAATTGAAATGTAATGTAATGATTAGGGAAAAATCATAAAATAATGATTTTTCCCAAATCATTTGTCCCAAAGTCAGTCAATCAATCTGTCTAGCGAGAGACTTTGTCTTTTAAGAAACCACAAATTTATTATTCAAATTTGTTTAAATAAATATTTTAAAAAGGTAGGGTTTGTAAATGCATTTCCTATTATCGTAGACATTTTCTGAATATATTGAGGTAATAATTAAATAATTCGATGTAACTAAAAACAAAACTAAAAATGCTTATACAAAAATTCCCCCTTCAAGCCTTCGCACGAGTTTGTTTGAAAATTAAATTAAAAGGGTCAATCCTTGAAGTTTAATGAATTTATATTGTATAATTTTCAGCTTTACAATGAATTGGACTCGTTAGGATTTTAAATCCCTTCAAAGGTCCATGTTGTCTTTGAAATTGGATAATATACTTCATAATAGGAATGGTTCAAAAAGTAAAAGCGTTTGGCCCATTCAACCTATTTAGAGTATTTGCTGGCTGAATGGTGAGAGAGAGAGAGTCTCTGACCTATTGTTGTAAATTAACTAGAAATATAGAAATAAAGCTATTGTCTCCAATAGGGCGAACGAATGCAGCCTGCATTCAAGAGTAGAAAAGAACAATACTGACAATTATACAGCGCAATATAAATGAAGAAGTTCTCGAGATATAGTTTTAGATACGATTTTATGTAACTGACAGGTATTATATTTTTAAACGAAATTGAAACCAATCCTATTACTCAGATTGTTATACAATGCAAATGTTAGTGTGTTTGTCAATCGGTCAACATGAAATTCTGAATACACATTCTCATAGATACTGGCAAGGGCATAGTGTATCTTTCTTCTAGAAAAAAAGACTGTTATGAAGGATATATATAAGAAATAACTTTTAAGCCAGCTAAGCCGCGGGCATAAGCTGGTAGGTATAGTATCTATTTCTTTGTTGTTTTGATTATATAAATGTATATGAATAGGGCAACTTCATATTGCTATTGTGTAAATATATCTCACTAACTTTATGAATACACATTATAATCCTGTTGTGACTAAAAATAAGTACTCATTAGTGTAATGTTTTGAGATAGTTATGGTCTATACGTGTAGCTAAAAAAGCAGGAAGGTTTCTGCACCATCGTACAAGATATAATACTATGTAGGTACTTTTTCATTTATTCTTATTATTATTATTTTAGTTGTGGCAGCAACAGAAATGCACATTTTGTGAAAATTTCAACTGTCTACCTATTATGGATCATGAGACACAGCCCGCTGACAGACAAACGGACGGACGGACGGACGGACAGCGGAGGCTTAGTAATAAGGTCCCGTTGGTTACCCTTCATTACTTAAGAAAGATTCATAAAAAAAAAATCGAAAACTCTTTCTAGATTCTGTTATATTTTTGAAAAGTTAATAAAATACACTTGCATGTGATTGATACTAACCGAACGCTAATTAAATCACCGCGTTTATATTATTACTATTTATTATGTTCATAAAAAAACACATCTTTAAATGCGTTCTTAATTACAGTATCACTTTTAATTAGTAGTGGAAACATGGGTGGAATAGGCTAGTGTTTTCCTGGCTGGAAGGATAAGCAGTGCCTTTCTGCGTTTCAACCATAGACTTAGTATGTACTGTACTGTGGTATAACGCTCTCTATATTATTGTTCTTATGTTCTTAGCTCTATACTAATAGTAAGTTTATGGTTTCAACGCTATCAGTCGTCTGGGACCGCCAATAGTTATAGTGATGCGAATTAATTTTTCTGCTACCATAACTTTATTAAATTTTAAAATATTACCATATTTTTTAAAACTCTCTTCTTTGTTGCGTGAAAGTATACATTTTTTATGTAAATATAAATCATAAGGTTATATTTTAATAAATTATTTATATTTAAATGAAGTAACGCAAAAAATATAAATATGTACACATGAGCATATCCAGGCGAGTACATCTAGTATATTATAATACAGAGACACGGATGTTATAGAAATAAATTATTTTATCTAGCGCGATTAAGTCTAACGAAAGCAATGTCCTTTTGGTCCAGGGCCATATAGCACAATGTAAAATATCTCTACGAATCACAAATGTATAAATATTTCATATTATTACATTCATTGTAACGTAGGTATATTAATTTTTTCATTTCACAATTTTTTTACTTTAATTTTTTTATATATAAAAGTAACAATAATAGTTCTAATAAAAAACTTTTAGGAAAATTCGTGATACAAAATTTATTTTTTAAACTAACAAGTTAAATTTGAAAATTTACCGTCAAGTCTTTATTTTGTAACGTATATGGTGATATCATACTAAAGCTTAGCTTTTAGACCCCAAGGATGTTCAAGGGAGGTCCGGATTTGTCCGAAAATGTCGACGTAAAAAAAAACAGAATCATTGAAATTGACATAAAAATTTATGATACATTGTTTAGAAATGTGGACCTATACCAGGAAAAGCATCTTCTAAATATATATAATTGTATCTGCAATACAATCTATCCCACTCATGTAATCTCGTGTATAAGAAAGATATCAGAAATAATTATGAAAACACTTTTGGAAAGGAAAACAGATATCATTAATACCTACTGCTACTGTCTAGATTTTTGTAATTTCATTATATATCAATTATGACAAAATCAATGATGACATATTAATGTCATCATCGATTTTGTATTGTCGGAGGTAAATATCATACACATTACAAACAATATTTAGATTTGCTTACCTGCTTCACAAATCACTAATGGCACAAAAAACACAAAAAAACCCGCATAAATAGTTTCCAAACTATTTAGTTTTCGACATGCACTGATAACACACGATACCAGGCCATTTACACTCGTATTCAAATATAATTTTTTCATATAATCCATTTTGTTTCCAATATACACAAAATTTTAGTCAAAATCTTATTTTAAATAGTACATCACTTTGTACTTTCCTTAATTTAAAATTTTTACTAATTTGATAAAATAAAGAGAGTTAAAATAAAATTAAATACAAATAATTTTTTTATAATAGTTTGTAAAGAATATAGTGGGTTTAATTCGTTTGTTGTTTTTACAACTCGTACCTACTTTACCATTGTAAAACTATTCGAGTTAAATTGCGCGCTCAAAAAGCGCGGCAAGACGCGCACGGAGCATGCGCGGCGTGCGTACAATGATCTGTCATTTTTTTTACAAGCACAGACCTCCCGCTCAGTGAATCGTATTTAATATGATCGTAAAAAACTTTTTGCTCTAATTACTCTGGTACACAAATTTTTTTGCGGAAGTAATATGACATATTTGTTAAACAGGTGCTTTTATCTGTACAAAGCTTGTGATTTGTTTTGCTTTTGCATAATTTGCCACTAACACATATTAAGTGATTTCCATATTAGTAATATGATGCAATTTCGTACACGCTTAAATTATAAGTACAATGTGTTAGGTACGCATTGCTATTAATTGAATAGTTTAATTTCCAATGTAATTAGTTAGTAACCAAGATCATGAATTTGTATAAGCAACAAAGAATAAACCAAACTGACGCATATATTTATTACAAGTTGCTATTAATAAGTGAAATGTGTTGGTATCAGAGTTCCAAAACCTACAGAAAAACAATAGGGACTCTCGTAGTATGCAGTCGCGTGCCAGTGAGTGAAGTTTCGAGAGTTCTAATAGAACACTTTAAATTAATTGCATTGTCATAACGATAAGAATTTTCCAACGAGACCTTTAACATGATACTTTCCTTCGATACAAAGCATGAAACAGTCGCTTTAGTTGTAAGAGTAAATCGATAGAAGCGTTTGGTTTTACCGATCTTGGAAAACACAGAAATCGGTTGTGGTTGCTATGAAATGAAATGAAAATATTTATATATTTTTAACCGCACGACGGTCAAGCCTTTTTTTACAGCTACATTGACTGTCAACATAAGATCTACCTAATGGTAAGCGTTTACTGGTGCCAATGATCACTGGCTACACTAAATGGTAAAACTTGTCCGTTGCCAACCCTGTGTATCCTCAAGAAAGCGTAAGCAGCAAATTATATCTACTATGCTCATGTCTAACCCCTGTTTTCCGCAGGATGGGAGACTTGGAACGCGTTGTCCAATATACTGTGCATTTCCTACCTATGTACTTCCTTAAAATCTGCTGTGGCCTTGTGTGTGTGTGTTTCAATATCGTCTTATAGCATTTTCCTAAAATTAAAAGCGAAAAAATATATTTTATAATTCGAATGTCAATATTCTATTGCTCATACTTGACATAGCTTACGCTAACGGAACCATAGAGAAGACTGCCTGGTAGGGAACGCAAGGTCAATAGCCTATGACATTAAAATGTAAATTATAGTGCCGTTATTATTATTAGCAATCGTGGGTGTCATCTTTCTAAGACAGCGTTTTGCGTCAGTGAAATAAGACAGATGAAATAGTACCGTTGATGAAAATAAAGGTGTTCCTGAATTACTGACGCACCGTCTGACGTGCAGTCCTACGACTAACAGTTTTTTTTACTTTTAGGTTTTTTATAGAATATAACTTTAAAAAAATTTTAGGTATAAAATAAAAGCTGTTCCGAATATTTGTCCGTATCTCTGTTGCTTTGCACAAGCGGTATTGAAGAGAGACTGAGGTTTTGCCTCTTTTTTTCTTCTATTGTGTAATTGTGAAAATTCTAAAGAAATATTTGAGATATTCTCAGCAACGTCAAACGCTTTACATAGAGACCATAACGGGATGGGACTTACAGTGGCGGTACGAGTGTTACTCCAGGAGGTGTGGTACCCGCTTATTATTAGCTACCTTAATCGTACAAAAAAATAACTATTTGAGTGAATGCTGTTTCAAACTTTATAGTTACATAACTTACGACAAATTCCTATTGTTATCGATAACACACTCATAAACAGTAGAAAATTCTATTAAGAAAATGTTACCTACATATAAAAAATAAGAATACGGACACTTACAATGTTTTGTAAAATATTTCGAGCACTTGTGTTTAAAAGCCACACTGCTCTTTCATAAATTAGATTGCTTACTTTATATGTGTTAAGTAAAGTCAGTTTCCGGAGATTAATTAGTTTTTGGTTTAATGGAAAACACGATAATTTGATATTGATTTTCAATTACTGCGTACTGAAATCCTAGTACACTTAAAAAATATGTTCTCTCAGAGTTTTGTTGAACGTCTTACGTAAAAGTGGAGATGGAGTCGTAACATACAAGATGGCAATATCACAGAACTAGAACGGTTGTAATAAAGTTACTTAACAGTTTTAAATAAATCATTTCTGTAATAGAAAGTAAGTTATACAGCTTGTTATTAATTATTATTATAGATAGTCAATACTAATATAGTAAAACTGCAGATTTTTTTGTTTGTTTGCTTGTTTGTTTAAACGCTCTAATCTCTGAAACTACAAGTCTGATTCAAAAAATTCTTATTGAATATAATAGCCAGATTCATAAGGAATAGTATAAGCTATGTTACATCACGTTACGATATTTAGAAGTGGAGCAGTTACCATAAACGCGGGTAAAACTGCGTTCCGCGGCTAGTCACTTAAAGTTAATCTATACTAATATTATAAAGAGGAAAGATTTGTATGTGAGTATGTTTGTAACGGATTGGACCATTTTCTCCTTTGTTTGTCAACCGATATTCTTTTGTTGAGAATGCTTCCACCTACGTGATTAGCTGCTTTCATAGAAGAGGCTGAGTGATGTTTCTAGACACTCGTTTTTTTATGTTATCATCCGACCTCACCTAATACTAGGGTTGCCACCCGTACTATATAGTATAGTATCGTACTATATTTAGACCAATTGTAATAATATAGTATAAAAAATTCTATATTTTTACTGCCTATTCAACTGTCGCCGTTTTAACTGTAACTGGAACAGACTGGAACTGTTTGTAACGCTTTCACGCCGTGATTACTAAACCGATCATCATGAAGTTTTGGTTACACGTTGTCAAGTGTACAGAAAAGGACATAGGGTACCTACAATATACTAAACAATAATTGAATTCTGATTTTTTTAAAAGTAATATATTTTTTGCAAGTTTAAATAAAAATACTATATTTTTATAAAAAAAGATGGCAACCCTACCTTATACTTGTAGTACGGTAGTTTTCAGATATGTTAACACTTCATATAAAATAATGTATGATTTGAAAATTAATCAAATTGTATAATCATGCTATCTTTACATAATCGTATTCTTAAAATCTCTAATTAGATGATTTCCATATATGTCTCATATAGATTAACGTAATAGTTGCAAATATGACATACCTACTTAGTACACCTAATAAATCACGTTTGGAAAAGTTATTTAGTAAATCAGTAGCATTAATAAAAAATTAATGGTGCTATTATGTAAAAAAAATATTTTGATATTTAAAGAGAATTGCTTGCATTGCTTTTCGCTGAGTGAGTGAGGTTACCGGAGGCCGCAAGCCTTCCCTCCCCCTCTCCTTCTCTTCCACCCTTCCCCTACCCCCAGTCACTTGTGACTCTTTGACTTGCAGGTGCCCATGGGCGGCAGTAGTCATTTACCATCAGGTGACTCGTCTACTCGTTTGTCTCCTATACCCGTGAATGTTTTTGTTCGTATTGTTAAATACGTTAGATACGTAATGATAAAACCTTCTTTATAAAACGGAATATCTAAAACAAGATTTTTTTTAGAAATCAGTCTAGTAGACGCTGGAATTAATTAAACTATTCATTTGTTTGTCCAACATCCCCGCTCAATAATATTAGTAAGATAACGTAGATGATAATTGTTGTTATAATTTGTTTTCAGGGATGAAAACCTTACATTTTTTAATAATACTCATTATCGTACTACAATACTTTGTGATGAACACGTCTTCAGCATGCTATTGTGACAAAAATGAAGAGAGGAGAAGCGAGTCGGAAAGCAGGGAGTTCTGTTGTAAAATAAAAAAAAAAAAAAGGAATCGGAAATACGGACACAAACTGTTCAATGGAAAGAAAATTGTTGCGTTTCCGATCTATATGCCACCGGTTTTGGTGCCCCCGCCCATGATGGTACCTCCCCCAATGCCTATGCCTATGTTTGGTTAATAAAAAAAAACACTTACAGCGACACAAGACCTTTTACAGTGTGGGTCACAATAAAATTACAGATGGCGTTAATGTGACTTTAAGTCAAATGTCATGTGGTGCTTACGTTTAAGAAATTTGATAATATAAATTGTTTTTTTTTGTAACCTCGACGGTGATTACAATGTTTGGTAAGTCAATAAGGAAAATAAATTAATACAAATCCTCTTATAATAGGGGAGTTATGCATCGAGTTACATCATTTCAACTTCGCAATGGGATATTTAGAAACGTAGATGTTTTAGATAGTAAAGAAATGATACTCATCTCACTTTTTATCTCAATTATTTGAAGTCCACGCAATACATATTTTGCGACAAGTATCTTTTGGCGCCAGGCAAACATTATTTGAACATAATTATGTAGATGATTTATAGTTTTATATTAGTTTGCCAACAAATGTATAGCCTGACGAAGAAAATGAAAAACCTATAATGTGGAAAACAAATGGTACTAATTTCTTTTAATGGCAAAAGCATAAACTTAGGGCAAAAGTAACTTTAAACGTCATTAACATGTCATCATTGTTGATTGCTGTCAAAGCGTAAGCGTGGTCTTTTTTAATTTTGTGAGATTTTTTTGTGTTAAAATGCCAAAAAAACTATTCATAGTTGTGAGAGAAAACTGATAAGAAATCTATTTAAGTATTTGTCGGAAAGAATGTCTGAGGGATTGGATTATATTTCTGTATTACATTTGGGGTAAAGTAAAAGGACAATTTTCTTCAAAAAATATTGGTCTCGATAATATTACCTTCCTAAAACTTGTACAAGCTCTAATCTCGTCAGTCTCTAGGTTTGATGTCTTTGTAATCCAACCATTGGTGCATTGTAGAAACGAAGAAGACGAAAATGTCAAATAAAATTTAGATTCTGACTTTCATGGTTGATGATTAGCGTAATGGCTAAGGCGTCAGATTTGCGATTAAGTGGTTGCGGGTTTGAATCCCACCCAGTGCACTACCGACGTGAACCCACTCCTAACACAAGCACTTGGCTTAGCTGGAGGGGTTAACAAGAATACTAGTAGTAATATGTGATGATTCGTATTAAACATCACATTAATTGCTTTAATGGTTTTATTTCCTTGGTTTGGTTGCATTTTATCTAGGTCGAAACCTGGATAGTTCGGTCCTTCGGCATACACATACATATAAATTTAATTTAATTTAGTATAAATTTCATTTTATTTAGAATGTTGTAGTGTCAGCAGGGGAACAGACAGATTGTCAAATGAGTTTGTGTTGGAAAAGCGCCTCAACATTCACAAGCTCATTTAATAATTAACATTCAATTATATTTAAAAGTTGTTATGATTTAGTCCTAGATTAATTCTTAGGCATTTTTTTTTCTGTTATGTTCAGCAAAATAAACATCTCAAATCATTATTATAATATAATGACCAATTACAATTTAAGCATATTCGATGATAGCCATATTAGTTAAAAACGGTGTCGTGGTTATTACCGCCTACCTCCAGAAAGGAGACGACCATGATGATCTGAACAGTGCTCTTAGTAAGTTAGGATATAGTGCTATAACATTTTTAGCCAGATATGATAAACTAATAGAGAGATAGTTTTCAAAAAAGTAAGTATGTTTGGGCGTAGTGTAGCCTGTATGTATGTGTGTGTGTGTGGGTCCGAGTTTGCGTGTGTATACACCCAAAGTCGGACCAACATGTACATGTTAGAGCGTGTGTGTATGTGCGAGGGCAGGACATTCCCATCTCCTATCTATTAAATTCTCCAATTTTTCATAAGAGTGAAGCCTACCATTGGTAAGTCAGTCTTTTACACTCTCTATATAGATTAGGATTATGTGACATATATACTAAACTTGTTCTATGGTATCTAGTACTGTAAAATACTTAAAGTAGCAATTCAGAGTGAAGGAAAATTGTAACTCTGTACCAAAACAAAATAATGGTGGTATACCTACAGATATTTTTAAAAGCTTCTTTTTAAATTGCAATGTTTTCTAGCTTATTTCAAATTTTGGTAGCTGACTATAACCACTTGCTCTTATCCTACGGAGTTAAAATAAAATTTTAACTCCGTAAGTGATAAAAAAAAAAAAAAAAACAAAGATTTTTAAACTGCTTTGACAGTTGATAAACTGAATTCTGGGTAGAAACGTCAACCTATTAAGCAATGACGATACGAAAGCATGATGATTAATGAAAAGCGATATTCGCCTTTACAATAAAATTGTTATACTTATTCGACAAAAGCTAGTTATGATTAAATTTTGTTGAGTATACAGTGAAGAAGAAATAAAGTTTTATTGGGTACACGTCAATATATACGTACTGAAATAAATATTATGTAGAGGCAACAATATATCTTTGCAGAATACCGAATATTGGAGTGGGTGTTTGTGAATAAAAAATTAAAATATCAACTTTGTGAATTTAACATTATTTTATTAATTAGTTAAAAGTAAGTATGCTCAGATAGCTTATAGCAGAGTCTAAAAACGTATTTTTCGATTTAGTCATACACCTAGTTCTGTGTGTAGAATTAGTAGCAAAACAATTCTATATGTTATTACATACTATAATAAAAATACTACTTACACACTGTTTTTCTGCTGGTAATTAGGAATAAGATATTATTATTGAAATAGGTATTTATTTAGTGTGATATTTATTAGGTACCTATATTAAAGACGTCAGCGAAACACTATTAATTATTAACCTAGATGTTGGGTTTACTTTATTGCATATTGTTAACGTTACGAATCTTGTGAACTAAACAAGGTTGTTTAACTTTCATTAAAATTTAATGAGATTAAAAAGTAGGTTAACCTAAACAATCAAAAAGTAATAACATAATAAAAATAATAACTTGAGACACCTCACAAACGACCGTCAGATCCCAAACTAGGCAGAGCCTGTACTATGATAACCAGACTGCTGATATACATACTTATATTTTCGGTTTCACCCGCTTAAGTCCCGATGCCGTGGGAATATCGAAATAAAAAGTACCCTATGTGTTAATTCAGGTGTCCAGCTATCTAAATACCAAGTTTCTTCGCAAAATATGAAATTGAACACGTGACGTGTAGAGAGGCCGGGATTTATACTTTGATGGCATTATTATATCTTGACCAAGTTATTGTCGGAACACTCAGTGAATACTCGTTTTCTAACTAAAAAAAATGATTGATATCTGACGAGATGAGGATTATCGCTGAACATACTATAAATTGCAAACAACGAACACCAAACGCAAACTGTAAATCGCTCTCTTTAACAATTAATATTTAATCGTAAGCAATAAAATCATAAGCAAGTTTATCTTGTAGCATACCATCATAACAGCTGTGTGACTTCGACGTTCATAACTAATGTTTTAAGTAATGTCAGGTGTTTTGTGAACATTTACTTTTCAGACATTTAAACTTGCTTTCCAGATGTACACAATAGTTCTTCTTTCAAGTTTAGCCACTGCGAACTGCTACGTCCGCGACCACGGTCCAATAATTGGCGCTTTTGCGCCACAATTCGTAGATCCATCATCTGATTGTGAAGAAAAGGACAATAATCATTGCTTAGTAATTCCAACCAAGCAGATCTGCAGGGAGAAGTTGCAGAAAATGAATTGTTGGGATCCTTACAAATCCTGTTATCCGTTACCGTGGTGGTACTTCTACTGCCATTGGGTGGTGACGTGGTGGCCATCAACTATCAAAACTACACCAAGAACGGTACCTGCATATTACAAAAGAGAATTGTCAGAATTTTATAAATATAAAAAGGGTTTGACGAGTCATTACAACAGGTTACAGTGAACAGAAAACAAAACTTTATAAGCAGTATTGTTTGATTGATTTGTTAATGGTTATATTTTAAGATGAAACAAAAATATTTAATTAGGTTACGAATTAATATTTTTGCAAGTATAAAATTGCATTACATGTTATAGTTGTTAGCGGAGCAAGGGTTAGAGCCTACATGAAAAGGACATACCAGTAAAAACTCAGACTCAATTTTTAATTTGTTAGTTTGCTTATCTTGTTAAAGATACCCTATTTCTATATTTAACTTATTCGACCAGTAACGTCTTTAGTAGTAAGTCGATAACAAATGTGAGACATTTACACAAACCTTAAATTCTAAAATATTAATCTGTCATTAAAGATATAGCAGCTATTGCCTAATAACTATATAATTAACCCTTTTCCAATTGAATAATTTAACTAGTCTGCTGAAAATGTTTTGTATTTGCAATTGCCGATTTATAGCGTGACAGCAGACTATTTAAAGAAAGTCCCTAGGTAGTTTTGGTAGCTTTGTAGAAGTTGCAGCAGTAGGTTTCTGCCTCCGAATTGCGTAGCGTAGAGTACAACTTTGGACTATAACTTTTTAGAAGCTATTTAAACGATACGTTTAATGCAAGTAAACGTTCTAGTCGGCGTGTTCGCAAAGAAGAAAATAAAAGTCAGATCTTTACAATATTTGAATGTCTGAGAACAATTGTCGTTGCGCGGAGTTGAATCAATGCATATTTCTCATCTCCATAATGGTTGCATTACTATAAACAATGAGGAAATACGCCCGTTGTGGAGGCGGCGCTTTGTCCGCAGCTGGAAATAGGCCTTCAGCTGTTTGTAAACAACTATATTATTAAGGTTAAGGAATTATTGTAAAAAAGGCTATTACTCTGTTGTTTTGTCTTTTGTTTAATGCCAGATCTTCTTTTTCTATTTAAAAAAAATGCTGGTGGAGTATTCTTTATTTTTATTATTATGGGTAGGTTTTGCTATATGAGGGTATTACATGTAATTGTGAATTCGACACTCACTTAAATCACTGAAAGGGTATTACTCTAATTATACATGTTAGTTTTTATAGATTTTCTCAATAACGGAGCGAATAATTCAAAAATACAAAAATATGTTCGATTGAAAAAATTAACTTTAAACATTGGATCTTTGTTTTCAAATCCCCACGGGTAATCACCTCACCGTGGTCAACGGCAAGGTGGTATGTCGGAGTCGAACCGACTAAAATTACAAGGTGTTCCGTTACGGGGTCCTAATGCCGGGGACTCAGGTGTACTTCAGACAGGATATCCCTGTGAACCCCGGCGAACTTGGCCGCCTTTTCAACTACATGCGACTCTTCAGTTTGGTGCAGGGGCCTTTCCCCGTCCGAATTAGAAAGGCGCATGCGGAACACGTCACGCCACTCATCACCTTCAGGCAAGCGCTCATGGAGGCCGGAGATCATTTTGCACTTTCCGGCGCCTGGTGCGTCTTCTGCGGGATGAGAGAGAAATAATTCTCCCAATCCCCTTCCACCGCCTCTTTGGCATACATCACTTCCTCGCAGAACGAGGCAGCGGAACCCGATGGCCATAACCATGGTTTCTAGCGAGAGGCTACCCACACCAATTACACACATTCCGCCTCTTTATATGAGGAATGGAGGTGATAATACCTGGAAATGGAATTTAAACGGTCATAACTTTTAAACGGGATTTTTTTTTTTTATTATTTCTGTTAATGCAAAAGTGATTTAAGTGTTCCATTGTCAGGTACACCCTGTATATCGTATGCAGTGTATGTATTGTACTTTGCATCAGTTATAGAAAAAGTTGCTTTTATATACTGCTTAATAACGCAACTTTTCCTACAGTAGGTTTCTGCTCGTGTTGAAGATGTCGCAAGAAGATCGCGGTTAACACTCTCTTGCCTTTTAAAACACGTTCGGTTGCGAGTTTTTGTGAGGAACTTGTTTACCATGGGACCTTGTACTATTATTTGTATAAAAAAAAAATAAGGATATATTTCTTAGGCGGTAATATTACTTCACCTACCTTGCGGAGGATTAGGTATAAACCGAAGGCAATTATGTGATCTTTACGATACGTCAACAAATAGACCGATGATAAAAGATTTATAAGGAAAAGCTGTGATTACTCAATCACCGTCACAGTTATTAAATTAAAAAGTAATTAAATTTCAGTTACTAAATCGATTTCTCTAGAGTATTTATTGCGGATGCTGCAACAGATTTTGTTTTTATATAACATTGGTTTATGTTGCCCCTTAAGTTGAAACACCTTGGTTGGATAACAGGAGTCAGAAAAAAATGGTGCGAAACTACAAACATTTTCTTTTTCTTACAAATGACGACATTCAAACCTTCAAGAAAAGAGCATTCTACCTTAAAAGCCGGAAACGCACTTGTGATTCTTGAGTTCCAGATATCCTTGGGCGGCGGTAGTCACTTACCATCAGGTGACATGTCTGCTCGTTTGCGGAGGCAAACGAGTAGACGTGTCACCTGACGGTATCCCATAAAAAAATTTAACATGAAAATCAGACGTATGCCAGCGAGCGGGCGAATATACCAGTTGATATATTTTTCGGCTATATTACTGGTAGTTCTTGAGTCTTTAAAATAGTTTGAGCTTTGTTGTTGTTGGGTATGCTAAAAAATAATCTACACGGTATTGGTATTGGTATAGGGTTATGTTTCCGCATTTAGACTCATTGGTGATCCATTATGCGTTCAGATAGGCTGACAAGTTGAGCCAGCCTAGCTTCGTCCAGAAGCGCAGAAGCCTCCTGGGGCGTTCACAGGCTTCTAAGAGCGACTTCGCCCCCGCGAGGATACTTGCCCGTTGTGTGGCCACTCCCTCGCACTCCAGGAAAACGCGGGCGGCCTTTTACTCTGCGTTGAGACAGCTTTTGCATAGTGGACTGCTTGTCGCATTGATGGTGAATAGATGCCGGTTTCGGGCCAGATGACCTGTATAAAAAAAAATCTACATAATCTTACTATAATATTATAAATGCGAAAGTTTGTGAGGATGAATGGATGGATGGATGGATGTTTGTTACTCTTTCACGCAAAACGGCTGAACGGATCTGGATGAAATTTAGCACAAAGATATATTATGATCTGGAATAGCACATATAGATACTTTTTATTAGGGTAAATGTGCGGTTCCCATAGAATAGATTACATTCAAAATTGTCAGACAAATTAATGTAATTTTTAAATTAAAACTAGTCAATAGTATGAGATCAATTTTCAGTACGAGTCCGGGCAGAAAAAGTTAAAAATGTATAAAAAATTCAGTTCCCATTTAAATTACGTTTAAATATAAATATGAGAATCGACCTACTTGTAGAACCTGCATACACACGTTTCTTTGCAGTTTAAAATATTGTAGGCGTTACAGCAGAGAGCCTTATGTTTTAACTACTATCAATGTGTTCCAGTTGTCGAACTCTGTGGCTAATATGTACATAAAACAACACTCACTTTGCAATGAAATGCATTCCTGACAATTTCATTTTGGTGATAAGAGGGATTTCTTTAGAACTTTTTAGGACCTTTGAATCACTTGACTTTTGAATTCAGCTTCTGCATACATCGCACACCTAGATCTAATGAGAGTAAACTAAAAAAGATCAATTTTTGAGTTATGCACACCATCGAATTCCTTATCTCAATACCTATACCAATAAAACCAATAAAATACCAATAAAACAGATTTAAAAATATCACCAACACTCAACGCTAGACGCTAAATTCACCAACACGGGCTCAACTCAAAAAATAAAACAACTTAACATACATTGTACATAGGGACTAACTAACTACAAAAATCCAATTTTCAGCCCCCAAACATGACTTAATAAACACAAGATTCTTACAATACCTTTCTTTTAGCTGCAAATACAAAGTAGGTATAAATCTACACAAACAGTAATTATAATTCTTTATTGCCACAATAAGTTTTCGCCTTTTCTGAAAAAGTGCTTTTTTTAATTAATACTTGTTTTAATCTAGGTGTCCGTATATTTAAAACAACTAGGTACACAAATCAATGTCGCTTTCAACTTAAATCCGTATTTACAAACCATGATATGAGGTTTCACAGTGAGCCCGGACACACAGAGTGGGCAATTTCAATTCTTAAACAATACTTGAGCGATTGACAACAAAACTAATTTCTTTCTGCATAGATTTTTCACGACGTTAAATTGTTTTGCCTCGAATATTTGTGGTAAATGATTAACTTAAATCTATATCTCTAAATTTTTTACCGACTTCAAAACAAGGAGGAGGTTCTCAATTTGTCGGAATCTTTTTTTATGTATGTTCTCCGATTACTTAAAGACATCTGGTCCGATTTGGAGAATTCTTGTTTCGTTTGAAAGGGTATATTCCCCAGGTGGTTCAAAGGTCATCAGGTCAGGATCTGATTATAGCGTCCTGGAGAAATCTAGGGAACTCTTAAAATTGTATGGGCACACTTGAAGCCATTTGGGTATTTTTTTAAGGCGACTCTTGCATTTGTAAATTGAATAAGTTTTACACAAGGTTGATCATATTTCAATTTAAAGAAAATATTACACTTCTAAGGAAAATTAAGGGATGAAAAAGCTTATTGCAATTTATCATGATTTAGCCACATTTAAATCGTTGATACTTTTGTGTATTTCCTTCTGTCTCTAAGCCTTATTGCCTAGCAAGCTGTACTCAGCTCTAAAATTTACGAAATTGCATTATGGTTGTCTATTAACATGCTATTAACAATTCTCTCATCCTAGTTTAGAGATGTTAAACTGTTTCATATAATGTATTAATTGCATAATAGCAATAATGCATTAATTGATAGATACTTGGTCCCCAAGGACATCGTCTAAGTAATTCAACAGTAATTAATTTAACCCTGATATCACATATAATATCACACATATCTCAACTTGATATGATTATGTGCATTGCAAACTCAGTAAATTTTCAAACCCTACTTTTATCCTGGATGTGTCAAGACATAAAAATAGATACAATATCTAACCGAAATATTTATACGTGGGAGAGCCATGCTTCGGCACGTATGGGCCGGCTCGACTCCGCTCGATACCACGGCCTCACAGAAAACCGGCAGTGAAACAATGCTTGCATTGCTTTTTGCCGCGTGAGTGAGGTTACCGGAGGCCCTAACCCTCCCCTCTCCCCTATTCCCGTCTTTCCCCTCTCCCCCCTCTCCTCCCCTCTGATCCCCCTCTCCCGTCTTCCCCCTTCTCCCCCTCTTCCCCTATGCCCACCTTAAACGGTGGCAACGCACTTGTAACTCTTGAGTTACAGGTGCCCATGGGCGGCGGTAGTCATTTACCATCAGGTGCCCCGTCTGCTCGTTTGCCCCCTATACCATAAAAAAAAAGTCTACCGATGCAGGTAGATAGACAGATAGATTGCAAATTATTTGTACACCAGGGTTTTACAGACAATATAAAAAAAGAGATGTATCGCAATAATAATGATAAAAGGCGGCCTTATCGCTCAAAGCAAACTTTTTATTTAACAAAGAAATTGAACTGATAGTACAGGCCTATCAGAATCCATACAACTCGCAAACGAAGGCTTCTTAGTATAGAAATTTAAATAAAACGCATAAAATAACTGCTGAAACAACAAAAAATTATTACATTTGTATATCTACAAAGTAGGAGAGCCATGCTTCCGCACGTATGAGCCGGCTCGACTCCACTCGATACCACGGCCTCACAGAAAACCGGCAGTAAAACAATGCTTGCATTACTTTTCGCCGAGAAGTGAGGTTACCGGAGGCCCTCACCCTCCCCTCTCTCCCTCTCCTCCCCTCTGATCCCGCTCTCCCGTCTTCCCGCTCTTGTGACTCTTGAGTTACAGGTGCCCATGGGCGGCGGTAGTCATTTGCCATCGGGTGACCCGTCTGCTCGTTTGCCCCCTTTACCATAAAAAAAAGACTATGCAATACAATATTCTTTATATATTTCTATACAACATAGAAAAACGATTAGAACATAAAAAGAAATAAACATTGAATTCTGGTATAATCGGCGGTCTTATTATTTCTTTACTTATTCCAGATAACCTTAAGAAGGACAGATGCAATGGATTAGTGCAAAGGACAATTTGCAGGTGTACAAATTTAAAACATTGGCTTATTGAACTATATGAATGTAATGTAAAAAAAATCACGACGTAGACGTCATACTCAAAAAGTATAATTATGTCAAAATGTACTAATTTGCTAATGTTGTGCAATAGAAATATATTTCGCAATAAAACTGACTCTTTGTTTATTTTATTTTTTCCTGTACGTTATCTCAGAGAGTTCTCATATAATATTCCGGTTTATATTTGACGCGGTGTTCAACTGTTTAAAATCTTTTAGTTGTTAAACTAGAACTCATCTGATTTACCAAAACCAGTAATCTGGTGTCCTTCCGAATTAAGGTAAAGAGAATTAGGTAAATTGCGTAACACTGCTGTAATCGGAGTCAACTTCATTGTCACAGTAAAAATTTTAGATATGTAAATCGGAAATTCATCGCGACAATCGCGATAACAATTACCAGGCACACTACCTTTTTTGGTTACCTGGCGTTTTTATCGGATTGCACTGATTGTGGTCACAGGTGGACCCGTAACGTAATTGTTATCGCGATTAATTCCCGATTTACACATCTAATATGTAAATCGTAATATTTAAAAACCATAACTTCATTACTTACCAATAACTATTGTTTTTTTTTACAACCAAGGTGGCAAAGATGCATACGGCCCGTCTGATACATAATAAATGATTAAATTACCAATGTCTATAAAAACTGGCAAGTCCGGTAATGTTACTCTGTCAATCACTTAGTGCTTAGGTATCCCACACCTCCCAAGCAAGGACTCCTATTTGAGCACAAATCTGCCCTACCTTTATATTTAAGTCTAAACAATAATATATGATTTATGTTACAATTGGGCCAACAACTACAAAATGTCTAAACCGTTGAGCAGATTATGATAAAACTGTGTCAGGAGAACGCCCGCGAGGGTTTCTGGCCAAAAAAAAATCTATATGTTTATTTAAAAAGGCAATGCAACGCATGCCAGCAAGAAATATCGTTTGCTTACGAGTTAAGTACTTGTACAGGCTCGCCTCGGAGATGACGTAATATACAAAATTTAAAAAAAAATATGCAATGATGTGATAGATAATTAATTATTATAAATTTGATAAACCTCAATACTATTAAAATTTAAAAATTTGCTGGGCATCCACCCGGTCGAAATCCAACCGTATTCTTTTATTATAATACTGATTAGTATTTGAATTGACTTTAATCATCTTAAATATAACCACGACTTTTTTTTTTGGTTCGGAAATACATGTAAATGCAATATTTAATAAGGGCTTGAATATTTTTTATCACTTTATGAAAATTTACCTTAAATTTATTTCCGACAAGGCAAAGTGAATTAACTCTAAACTTTGTTATGAACCGACACCAAATACGTGACACGCACACAGATTTGCGTAAATTTTTCATTCGCACGTTCAATTTCTCGCACACTTCGTATATTTTGGTTAACGTTTTGTAAAAAACAACACCTCGTATGTTAGATGTGTAGGTATTCGTTAAAGTTAGACTGCATGCCTTCATCTCGTTTAATATTTCCAGCCTGAATTTTGATTACTACTATGTTGTTACTTATATCACTTTCTACTGTTTTTGAGTTTGTTCAACAAGAGTATTAAGGGTTTCACAGATTTTTGTAACAATATCACAGAGGTCTTGTTGTGTATCGGGCTTTACCAAGTGTGGTAAATAACGATAACTGTGAACTTGAGCCTTGTTTGCATGTTGTCTACTTTGTCTTCTAGATTTGATATTTAGGTAAACTTTTTTTTCTGTGTAAAAGTTTGGCATTTATGTCGTCATATTGCAAATATATGAATTTCAAAGACTGCTCAAGTTCATCATTGGTTTCTTTTATACTAATATTTTCTTGGTTAAGTTCTGCTATGTCTGCTCATAATTTATTTAAAAAGACTTCTTGATCTCTTTTCCAGTCTAAGGGCATGGCAATTAGTTCCTCCTTAAGAGACGAATTTACATGGATTTCTTTGTCACCGCGGGGTCTTTTTTGTCTTCTTTATAGGTAGTTTAGCGGATTAAAACTTTTGTTTTATATGTACAATCAACAGTCCGATATCAATGTGGTTTTATACTGATATGTGAACACTACCTATTATTAAAAATTATATTATGAATCAGAAATATTGTACAAAATCTGAAGGTAATTATTTCAGTATTTCATAATTAAATAATTTCATAACAATGAAAACAGAGTCCTTTTCCATTTTACACTTAAAACTTTTGAACGAAACAAATTACATAATTTAAAAAACATGTTATTTATTTATATATTTGTGTCATAGATATTTGAAATTTAACAGTTTCTTTTCCATATTCCCATCCATTTGCTGTTGATAGTTCCCAAAGCGGAGTGGGAGAGGGAGTGAGAAAAGAAGACTACCTTAAAGAGTAATATGCCGATGAAAATTTAACAAAGTCATGGATACCTGTTCTCCCATCATTAACCTATGGTGGCTAAACCTGAACACATCGAATAAAAACAAAAACTAGAACTTGTCGAACAAGTATAAAAAGAGGTACATTAAAAAAAAAAAAACAAAAAGCATCTTATAAAATTATTAGAAAAAATAACAAATGTTACCATGGCCCGGTGTGACTGAAAAAACTATAATAGCGCTGTGCTGGGCATATAGCTAGACTGACAGACGATCGATGGACTCGGAGACTAACTTCTTGGAATTTAGCACCATGTACGAGGAATAGAGATAGACCAACAGCCAACGGCGGTTGGCAAACGACATAGTACAGGTGGTTTGTGAAAATTCATGATGAATCATGATGATGCAAACAATAAAGATACTCGAAAATGTCTAGAGGAGGCCTTCATCTTCGATCGACGAGGGTTTCTTACTAATAAGTCTAATAACTTGTAAAAACCAAAAATATTAAAATATTATCACCTATATTGTAGGTGTATAAAAGGTAATACAAATCAGTTGTTTTGTAATGTTTAGTAATTTTAAGTAAAAAATATAAGGATTTTTCATTTATATATTCAAAAGTGCAGAATCTTTAAGATGGTAGATTAGATTGGACATTGAGTGAATAAACGTAGTGGGTACCTCTCCTATTATCTATTTACAGATGACGCTCCAGTGTCTCTACTGCTATGAGTCATCATGGAGACACTCAGAGAGAGTAGTGAATTTCCTCATCGCCTATATGACTCAACGCTTGAAGACGAAGGCCTTTGACCAGTGCCTCCTACTTGATACAACCTACTACCTAAAACAGTAAGGATAGTCCATAAATTAAAATACAGCCCATGCAGCGTTTAGTAGCGTTTCTTTGGAGGATAAAATATCCGATGAAGAACTAAACACACCGACATAACTCGAAAGAAAAAAAAGCTAAATTGAAGTGCTTAGTTAAAACTGCGAATAGGTTAATGCAATTTAAGAAGCGCTCCAGTCAAACTAATCTGTAGATATCTGGGATGGATTGTATGCGAAAAGCAGAGGATCTCGTGATATGGGGCTCGTTAGATGGACCTATATCTGTTGATCAGGGGATTATGGGGGATTTTAGATTACTTACAATTTAGTGCATGAAGTAATAGGACTGTGTAGTTCATAAAATAAATAATGAAAATTCATACTAGGAATACAGACGTGGCTTTCAATCAACTCTGATTTTTCAAAGAGTTTAGTGCGTATAATAATAATAATAATAAATGACGACAATCTCTTAAAAGGTGAAAAAGATAAAGAAATAAAATATTTGGACCTAGCCCACGAGATTGTCGACATGTGGGATGTGGATTCAGCAATCATTGTGCCGATAGCCATTTCGGCCCATGGGTTAATTGCTAAGAGCCTCGACCAACACCTTCAGAGGCTCACGTTAGGCAGCTGGATTAAGAGCCTGATGCAGAAGGCAGTCCTCCTTGATACGGAACGCATAGTGAGGAGGTTTCTATCTCTGGAACCCTAACCACCGGTAGCTTGGTCCCTGTACCCGATACCGGTGGGACACTATTTTTATATTTTTAAATATATTTGTTTTTTTTTTTTATAGTGAATGTATTTAAAAATGTAATTTATATGTATATTAAGTAAATAAAGAGAAAATAATAATAATAATAAGGCGGTCCTTCTTGATACGGCACGTATTGTGAGGAGGTTTCTGTCTCTGGAACCCTAACCACCGGTAGCTTGGTCCCTGTACCCGATACCGGTGGGGCACTATTTTTTATAATTTTAAATGTATTTTTGATAGAATATGAATGTATTTAAAAATGTAATTTATATGTATATTTAAATGAATAAAGAGAATAATAATAATAATAAATAATCTTTATTGTACACCAAAAAAGGAAACAATACACTAACAAATTATACACAAAATGCACAATGGGCGGCCTTATAGCTAGAAGCAATATCTTCCAGGCAACCTTAGGATGGACAGGAGTGTTACGATATACGTGGATGGTTTCGGTGTCATAATGCCAAGGAAGAGCTTGTAGGGATTTATGCAATCTGTGAATGGATTGCATAAATAATATTTATACATTCATATAGTAATTGTATTATATGTTATATTAGTACAGCACATATTACAATTAACATACAATTTATCTCTTTCTTTCACGGCGAAGGAAAATAATATTAGTTAACTTAAGTCTTTATCATACAATCATTATTTATTTATTTTTGAAAACCAACAGTTGCACTTATTTCTTCACTTAAAAATAATATTGTAACAGTATTTTAGTGTAAATGTAACTGATAACGTTATCCACGTGTTGTTAACTCGTGATAAAATAATAAAAATGTTTTCGAAGGTTAGTGAAGTTAAATACGCATTGGCTAGCAAAGTGGACTATTGTTTAATCTAAGTAATCAGATATATAGTATTGTGTGATTAAGTTATATTGTAAGGGCTGGGTTCATACTTTAATGCTTACCATAACCACATCATGACATTTTTACTTACCAATTATGGCCATAATTGTTTTTAAATATCCGAATTGGTCGTCCTAGGCAGCACGGTGACTCCGCGAAGAGAAGGAAGAGGACCAGCTTCATGAGGAGTACCGAGAGGCGCAGAAAACTGTGAAGCTGGTCATTAGCCTCACCAAAGAGGCGCAGCACACACAAAAGGCCCGCGTGTCGCCCCCCCCCCCCCCCCTCCCCCTGCAGGAAGTAGTTGAAGGCCTTTTCCTGCAACGGGTGGAGCACGTACCCTTGTCGATGGCACCCTTCTGGACTCTTCTCTGATAGCTGGAAGAGCGGGAAGCTGGTACTTTTAAGGAAGCCGGGACGGCCTACCGACTCAGTCGCGGCCTACAGACCCATGCTGTTGTTGAACGAGGCGGGTAAACTGTTTGAAAGGGTCCTCTCTGCTAGCATCGTCCGGCACCGTTGCGAGGTTGGCCCCCCTTTTTCGGACGCCCAATTCGGTTTCCGAGCGGGACTTTCGACGGTCGGTGCTATTTTGCGCCTGAGGGCCGTGACTGAAGAGGTGAGCTATTGGCGTCGTTGGACATCGCCAACGCATTCAATAGTCTGCCATTCAGCTGCATCAGGGAAGCATTCCATTATTACGTGGTGCTAGGGTACCTGAGGCGGCCAGTCGCAGATTATTTAGAGGAGCGTACCGTCATGTACGAGGACAATTTGAGTCGTCGGCCCATGTCGTGCGGTGTTCCCCAGGGGTCTGCTCTTGGACCACTCCTGTGGAACATGGGGTACAACTGGGCCCTTAGAGGCGATTTCCCAGGCTAGGCATAACCTGTTTTGCCGATGACACGTTGGTCACAGCTGGGGGAGTGAACTTTCAGGAGGCGACGCGCCGGGCTACCAGGGGAGTCTCTTTGGTGGTCGGGCGTATTGAGGCGCTGGGCTTACGGGTGGCCCTGGATAAGACGAAGGCCCTTTTATTCCATGGGCCCCGTCGTGGTCCACCCACTGGCGCCTCCATAGTGGTCAACTCGGTCCTCGTACCGGTTCAGGCTCACATGAAATATCTGGGCCTGATCCTCGACGGTAGGTGGCGCTTCGTCGAGCACTTTCGACAACTTGCTCCGTGTTTTACCGCGGTCGGAAGTCATCTCGCAGAAAGAGGCGGCAGAAAGGGTCTGGGACGACGACCTACACTCAAACTTAATTCGAAGCCGGCGAACCGGGCGGCGGAGGCGCGCTCTCCAACGCCTCATGCCACCCTGAGTGTGGCCGCGGGTGGACGGGACAGGTTTTCTCCTCCACCCGCTATAGTAGTGGGTTTTAGAATTAACTAATATAAATAGTAGATTGCCATTGCATCAATTAAGATAGAAGTCAAGTAAATATTATATATTTTGCAGCTATTGTATTTCCTGGCCCTACTAATCATAGTTACCTGCCATCGTCTGCCAATGAAGACCACGAACCAGCCGAAGAT
This sequence comes from Callimorpha dominula, assembly GCA_949752705.1. Classification (NCBI taxonomy): domain Eukaryota; kingdom Metazoa; phylum Arthropoda; class Insecta; order Lepidoptera; family Erebidae; genus Callimorpha; species Callimorpha dominula. The sequence continues at coordinate 19,900,357 of OX457002.1, read as the reverse complement.
TACTAAAACTATTTTCATTCCTCGAGTAGTGCTTGACTATGGCCACCGGTCCTTGAATAAAATGAAGATTGTACCGCCAGAATTTTGTAGTAAAGTGACCCTCAAACCGGAAACAAAATACAACGTTTTGCCCTGGTGGTACAAACATTGCAAAGACATCCGATCAAAGATAGAGGCTGACGCCGGACGTTTGAAGCATTATTTGCCTGAACATGTGAGAATGCTGCATAAACTACAAGCTTATAGAAAGAGTCAATTACTTCAAGACCACTTGATGATGAACTTTATGCATTAAAATTTTGTATTTATTGTCGTTTTAAATTAAACCTCTTTAGATATTTTTTGATAAGAGGGGCTAAGTAGTAACCGAGTAGGTTAGCACATTACAAAGATAAGTAATAATAGACTGAAAGCCGATCCCAACTTTGTTGGGAAAAGTCGCGGAGGACGATGAGAGAATATTTGATGACTAGCTGTTGCCCGCTGCCTCGGGAACAGTACTTTTTTTGGATGACAACGTGTATACAAAATTACAAGATGATCGGTTAAATAATTATAAATGTTTATTGTTTTATGCGTTCCGAAACCATTGATCAGATTGTGATGAAACTTTGGTAGGGTGTTCTGGGGACGGCCGGGTGCAGCAAGTAGTAAATAAATTAGGATCCTGTGTAAGCTATCGTCATTTACTACTACTGAAATGGCAAACAAGGACACAGCGCTCCGTAAGTGGTTATCACACACTATTCACATGGAACTCTGTTGACCCAACTCAGAAGAAGAAAAGGAAGGCACCCTGACTGCTAAGTCAGAGGTCGTGGGTTCGATTTCCACCCAGGACAAATAATTGTGTGATGAGCACGATAATTTGTTCTGTGTCTGGGTGTAATTTATCTATAATACGAGTATGTATGTATTTAGAAATATGCAAGTATGTTTATCAGAAATCTGGTTACCATAGCACAGGCTCTGTCTAGTTTGGGATCAGACGGCCCCGTGTGTAAGATGTGTAAAGTTCTTATTATAAAAAAAATATATATATATATTAGTAGTGATGTCTAAACACGATTTTCTATAGGATGTAAGTGCCAGTCAGGCGCCTGTAATTTCTGCAAAAAAAATCTGTTACTCCTACTAAGTTACAACTGGCAGAAGTGTATTGAGGTGGCAAGAACGCGTACCTGAAGAGGAACGGTCGCTGTAGCTTATGGTCGTTTGCAATCTGGGATTTGGTACTTTTGATCTTATAAAGATCTTTTGACGCGTCCTTGAACAACTTTATCCTCGAGTCACTTGGGAAAAGCATAGCCACAAGACCATTATAAAATTTAAGAGTCGGTGGCCAGTGGTGCCCTGGTATAATTTAAAATTAAATTACACCGTGTATTTCAACAGATTTCCAAAAACACACTTATTTTTTATGGTATAGGGGGCAATCGAGTAGACGCGTTGCCTGATGGTAAATGACTACCGCCGCCCAGGGGCACCTGCAACTCGAAAGTCACAAGTGCGTTGCCACCCTTTAAGGTGGGAGTAGGGGAAGGGTGGAAGAGGGAGAGGGGGGAAAAGGCTAGGGCCTCCGGTAACCTTCACACTTGGCGAAAAGCAATGCAAACATTGCTCCCACGTACATATTATTTAAACGTATACAGCGATATTTTTTCAAATGTCATTCGATTAAAATGACTTTTTTTAAGACAGGGGGAATGCTGAGGTTGGTTTCATAAAAAACAAACAAAATCCACCCTAGTGTAAGTATGAAGTTGGATGATTCAATAATTCCGATACACTCCCAGGAACTTTCTTTATAAACATGTACTAATTGTAGTACTATATTAATCCCGTGAGAACCTATAATGCAAAGCACAACAACAGTACTTCTGTAAAAACAAGTCGTTATCATAACTTTAATAATACAACATGAGTGGTAGCCACTTAATTGAAGTGATAAGTAATGAAGTAGATAACGATAAGTAGAGTTTATCACTTATATTGTATGTAGATAATGTGTAATTATTGCACATATAAGTATCGGTAGAATTTGTGTGTATAGATTTATTTGACACGTTATTCAAAGACTGACTTCAACATACTTGAATATTATATCTTTATTTTTTTAATGTTATGATTTTTGCAGTGAAACTTTTGAAGTGAAACTTCTTTAGAATCGTTTTTATTTGAAAATTTGGTTAAACGAAAAAGTCGCACTAAAAAAGAATAATCAAAATCGGTTCATAAATAACGGAGTGAGGGCTGAACATACATAAAATATATATATATATATATACGGTCGAATTGAGAACCTCCTTTTTTTTCCTCGGTTAAAAATAGGACAAATAGGATTGAGCCTGCGAGAGAATGAGATAGAATATAAGTATACAATGTTTCCTATAATTTTCGTATGCTAGCACGTGTCTTTGCGCCTGCCTACTACTAATCTGTGCAACGAAGCCTTCAGAAAGTGCGTCATATTCAACGATGTATATCATTCACGTGTATCATTTTTGTGCATTTGCGTATTAAAATTCGTTGGTTAATTATTTTCTGAAGTTTGACTTTTGCCGTGTGTGAATTGCACACACACACTTTTTTTTATATACTACATACATAATATTTACTATTGAATACATCTCTCTATATACACCGGTGTATTGATCCAGACGCGTCTACTGAATACATTACCAGACCCCGAGTTGATGCTGAGTATTTCAAAACAACTCGGAAATCGATACCACATCCTTACGAACGCACGCAAATTTAACATTAATATTATGACACAGGATAAAAATGGCAGTGTTTTTTTAGATAAGAAGCAAATTATCTATAAAGATATGTCAGCATTTTAATTATGTCAAAGAATTTTTATGAAAAGTATATTAACACATGACACAATAGTAACAAAATATGACATTTACTTACTTGTAATATTCTTGCAATAATAAGGACTAGAGAACGCCGGGCGGTCGACTTTCGATACTACTTTACTATATGTGTTTAATGTTATTTTTTATTTCATTGACCTGGATTCCTTGAACTGTCATTGTAAAACTTTCCCTGACATAATAGGCTTGATGATGATGAAGCTGTTTTAACGTAATTTTTTAATTTGTAACACACACACATATATATATATATATATATATATATATATATACATATATAAATGAATCCCTATTTCCCTTGGTCACGCCATAAATTGAGAACGACTTAACTGAGTTAATTCTTATTTTTTTATGTTTTCTAATACTTGGTAGAAGGTTGGTTGGTGGTGGCTTGGTTCTTAGGTAACGAAAAATTTGGTTCTTAGGTAATAAAATAATTTATTATTAACGGCTAGTCTTTTATAAATTTTTATTAACGCACTTCTTCTATACATAAATTTTAAGTGTTCTAATCACGCTCCTACGTTGTGGAAATTTAAAAATGCATACAAAGAATTCTCTAGACGTCAGTGGCGTAACTATACCATCTGAGGCCCGTGGCTAACACATCGGATCTGGTACAAGTTTAAAATTAAGCAGAGCCTATACTATGGTAACCAGACTGCTGATAAACATACTCATATATTTCTAAATCCATAAATATAGTATAGATAAATTATACCCAGACACAGAAAAAATTACCATGCTCATAAGTCATAACACAATTATGTTTGTCCTGGGTGGGAATCGAACCCACGATCTTTGGCTCAGCAGCCAGGATCAGTAACCATCAGACCAACAGGCAGGTCATAGGAAGGTACTCGCATAATACACTAATTTTTAGAACAGTTCTTGTTTAAAACCACTAAAGAAAGAGAGATTTCGTTTTCTCGAAATATCCACAAAAGCAATAGAAAAAAACCGTGCAATTTACATAAAACATTTCCTTATCACGGAAATTATTACGTCTATGTTTGGCGGTGTTCGCAGGTGAGGCCAGATATCGAACTATTGCCGATGACAAATAGGCGGTCCTAGCAAATAAACCGCTATGTTTACAAAACACGGAGAAGCTATTTCCTCGGACCATTATTGTTTCGATAATGTACGCGTGATCCTGTCCTGATGTGAATTCTCTTACTATAATGGATTTTTTACAAATTGTAAGTGTTTTTCTTGTAACTATTTGTGATTACAATTGGAAAATTATGATTAAACTTACTCTGTTAGCTGTGTTAAGAGTGGTGATGGATTTGTAATTTGTTTGCTACCATTTTAAAACTAGCCGTTATCACAGTTTCACCTTCGTCCATGGTCACTGCCCCTCTTCTAAGGGGCGTAGCGTAATTTTACTAAGCCTATAAACTTCCTCAATTAATACTCTATCCAAAACAACAATAACTATTCAAATCTGACTGAGAACTCCGGAGATTAGCGCGTTTAAAAAAACAAACAATTACCTGACCTGACTTTATTGCATCTGGCAGATCTTGCAATAAACAGACTGCATATTATTCGCTGATGATGATGACAATAGAGGCAGACAGGCATCGCAATCAGTAAAGTACTACAAAACTGTATATTAAATAGAAAAATAAAAAGTATTCCGTAAAACATTATAACAAGAAAACAAATATACGGGTTGACTTAAGAACCTCCTCCGTTTCTTCGTCGGATAAAACTACAATTACACTTACGTTGTATCGTAATCAATGAATGTGTTTTTCTAGATATAAAGAAATGTAGAATGTAGTAAGATCGATTCTTTTTGTCTATGTTTATAGAAAAGCAGACATTCCATCATTTGGTTGAGGTTAACACCATGGTTGTTTAGGCATGGAATTAAACGGATCGTTTGTCTATTTCCATTTAGCTAACAGTAGATTTACATAATTATGTAACTTAGGTGTAAAATAAGTTTTAAATATACTAACTTTTAAACTGTCCCGTTTCATGATTTAATTATGCATATATACGAAATAGGTACTACATACCTCTGAATTGCCTGATGTTTCGACCAGGTTGCACTGGCCGTGCAGTAAGTAACAGTAAGTTTTAAATATTTCAAGGAACAAAGAAGACATCAATGTAATAAAATATATTTAATTAAATGAAATGAAATTAATTAATTAAATTAAAATACACATTATATATAATGGTCATTATAATAAAATAATAGAAATATAAAAAAACAATAAAGGGAACTTCCGAGAGGGAACTATACAAAGCAATTAAAAATAAAGGAAAACTACAATTGAACAAAAGAGAAAGAGTTGACATTAGACAGAAACAAAAATAAACTATTACACCGATAAGTGGTTCCTCTAATTGAATCTGAAGTAAAAAAGAAGAATTGAAGATTAACTTATATGACACAAAAGAACATGAAATGGAGCTACATGAAAATAGACAAATATATTAACCAGCTATTAGTAACAAAAAGGGTCTTGCCGTGGGGAAGTTGAAACTAAAATATACTTGTACAAACATCATAAGCTTATTTATAGTAGGTTACCAAGATAGGCAGTACTATTATTTTTTTTTTAAGTGCCTAGTGCTACCTCGACCATCTCTGGTCTTTTGTAGCGCACTCTTTTTATGCACTCGCTTTATAGTTCACTGTGCAGTCTTTATGGCTTCGAGAAACCTCCAGATCTTATCAGCGGTGATTGTTTGTATGATGTGCAACCTTAAGTTAATACTTCGGTATCGAATTAGTGGGCCACAAAAGCAAAGGTAGGCAGAAACTGCGTTCTGTTGTAGATTTGTAAGAAGTAATAAACAAGTAGCCATTGTTTAAATGATAAACTTCGCCTATTCTCTAGAAGTAGGTCATACAATTGTGCTAGGTTATGTTTTTTTTACCTAAAAGAATAACAATCGAGTTTTTTTATTCGTTTTTTATACGAAATTATATACACCAGACCTTTTCGTCTTTACCTATTACTCTTAGAAGTACAAAATATCGCCGTAGGACAAATTTGATTTTGATTTAACTGGACCAGAACAGATTGCGACAGGCGTACAAACTGTACTTACCTTCAATAGCTAAAATGGAACAAAGCAGTATTCACCATGAGCTCGAGAAAAACATTTTTTTTTGCCACTTCACGTCACAGTAGTCTTTTGCAAAGACTAGAGTAATCAAAACATGTAAACATTGCCAAAAGTATAAACATTATACAACATTAGTATCAATATGTATCGTTCTGCCAAGGATTTGGTAACGCGGGTTGACATATTAATATTTACAAAAAAATAATAGTATTGAATAAGGGATAGTGTTTTATCACACATGACCAGCCATTGACGGGTGTGAAATGTTGTGATAAAAATAAAAAAAGAAAATAAATAATTTTCGCCTTTTAAGAATAAGGATTTTGGAATTTGAATATTGAAAAAGAAATTTGATGTAATGATAGAGGTAAATTATTTTTCTTATATTAAGTTAGGCAGTTAAATAAGTGGTTGATTAATAGCACATTAAACCAGACACTGATCCATATTACCATGACTCTCTCTCTCACTTTGGCGTCTAGAGTTGTCGTTCTATCTAGTAGTGAGACTTTTCAAGCTTTGCTTTCTAGTCCGTGGTCACTTCCACTCTGAATGAGTTCAGATGTGAATTTCCCATGTCTAAGATGATGATGAAATATATTTTTTATTGAATCATGCACGTAATAAATATTTTATTTTATGCTTTTAAACGCGTAAAATTTTACCATTCGTAATAATTGTTGTCCTAAGATTGGTACTAACGATTTTATGTTATTTACAAATGTAGATGTTTTTGCTAAAAAAATGTCCACTTAATACTTATGAATGTTATATTAATGGTTGGTTAATGGATAAAATACGGGATTTGATAAATTAAAAATAAAATAAACACAATTGTTTCATTTACAGGTTATGTTAGCACTATGCATCACTCACGCCGCCACCAAGTCTAGAAAGATCAATAAAAAGTATCGTGGCTCCTCATCAGAAGAAGAAACTATAGAAAACCTATTGTATTTCAAAGACTGTCAGAAGAAATCAAAAGAAGAAGTCACCACTACAGCAGCACCTGTGTTGCGATTAATGGCACCTTCGCCTCCGCCACCACCTGCCCAACCAGAGTGCCCGTTCCCAAAAATGTGTTGCGCTTTATCCTGTGGTAACGAATGCGGAGGTAACAAAGAATCAGCATTCATAAGTAGGCAAATGGAACCAATCCAACGACAGCATTATCAACCAATCCAACCGATGACTCAACCTCGAGAACCTACAATGCAAGTCCCACCAGCAATTAGAAAAAGAAAGAAGATGAAATTCCCCGCAATAAATATGCAGACTCCGATCAACAGTCGAAGAGGCTTTGGTTTTACGAAAGAGAAGATTAAAAGCCTGATAAATCAGGATGACGATATCAGGAAGATTTTGAAAGATTTAGTACGGGTTACGATGCAGAAAGTTGATTTGATGGAGCTTCAGAAGGGAGAAGGTTCAAACTTTCGTAGAAATGAGCCTTCCGGGGGAGAGGTTAACGACCCCCCTCCAGAAGAGTCAGCTGATGATGATTATGTCGAAAACTGAATTATTCCTTTTTGTATTTGATTTGTTTAAAAATAAATTTATATTTTTTTTAAAGGTTGTGTAAGAAAATTATTGATTCTACAACACTAAAATGTAAATAATAAAGGGAGAATAATAATAAAGTGGAAAGGAGAGTAAAGAGAAAGAGGAAAAATTTGTTTGGATTCGATAAACTCAGAAACTACTGAACTACTTTTTCCTAAAGCAATTTAGTTAATTTCAGTTCCAGGTTAAGGCAGGTGAAGCCAAGATCACAGATAGTAGTAGTAGTCCAGTAATTAAATTTTTAAGTGAAAAAGAAAAGAAAAAGTGAAAAGAAACATCGAATACCTTTAAACGAGAAATTCTTGTATATATTTATTTATATATGTAATCTGAATCTAGGAAACAGCTCCAACGATTTTGATGAAATTTTGTATACATATAGAGTTTGCATTTTAAGTTCAACTGCATAGTTGTATTTCCTGTAAAAATGCAATTTAAAAAAAAATACGATTTTACAAAAAGCTACCGAGTAAAGCGTTCAGTCTCCCAAGTACTTTTAAAACGCACTACGATTGATATAACATTGGTGCCGATTCTATTGTACACTCGACTAAAGTAAAACCTGACTTAATTTCTTCATATGAAATCAACCTAGTGTTCTTCGTAATAAGGTCTATTTGTTACTAGCATCTATTTCTCAGCGCCTCTAAATTTCAATAAAACCTGTCAACGTATACTCAACTTTATTTCCACGCAGCGAGAGCCTTCATTTATTCAAACGCTGTTTAATTGCTGTATAAAAACTTGTTCAAGACGAACAAGGATGATGTGTTTTTAATCTACACCTACGAAGACGCTTACTAAAAACACAGAGCAAAAGAGATGGCATTCAACGGATAGCGGCTCTCGCTACGTGGTATTAAAGTTTATCTATATATATTTATCAGACTTTAGTCGACAAATAAATTGCTTATTTCGATAGCGACATATGTCACCTACTTGTTTCAATTTGAAATAAGACCTTGTTTCCAAGTAAACAAGGTTTACTTCTTATATGAAGAAAATTTTGTGAATTTTAATTTAGCGAGTGAAGTAACACAATTGGGGCCATAACTATTTTCTTAATTCTTATTTGTTTTTAATTTAACTATCTTAAGTTACAGAGTTCAATTTCTGAATACAATTCATAAATTAGTATGGATCATTGCTTACACAATTGCATGTCTTAATTTATAAAATTCAATACACATTTTACATGAATAAAAGCACTATATAAATACATACATAAGATGTATATATTAACTCTTAATTATATAACTCTTATAAATACTCTTAAATTATTAATGCCCGACAGAATGTAGACATACCGAAGTGATGAAAGAACGAGATAGACATATCTATAAATGAGTATATCTATTGCTAAGGCACTGAAGACGCTATAGACATTTAAAGTTTACGTAGTTTGTAAATTTTAATTCGTTTTATTTCACACAGTTTTATTTCTGCCGGGGTTATCGGGGACTTCCTTCCTAGAGTATACCCGAGTACTTTGCAATAGACTCATTTATGACGGAACACCACTTTTAGTCACGCCGGTTTTAGTCGGTTCCGACATACCATTTCACCGGTGGCCCCGGTGGGGTGATGACCCAAAAAAAAGAACTAATTCCACTGGTAAATTACTCTTAAATCTACAGAATGCACGAATGGCCCCATAGTATAAGTGGTCACCTCGCCACTACGCCGCGCCGAGAGTTGTGGGTTGAAATCCCACACGGGACAAAAATTTATGTGATCCACAAATAGTTGTCCCGAGTCTGGGTGTTCTTTATGTCCGTTGTTGCTTGAATGTTTGCGAAACCCCCACAGACACAGGAATATCCTTAAGCAAGAGTTGCCTTTAAAGAAGTAAAGAAAAAAAAAGATGGAATTCAGGACACAAGGAAAAATAAGTAAGTGATTCTAGATATAATACACACACTCATGTCTGTATCCCCGACAGTGTAGGCAGCTGTGTATAAAACACCCACGTTAGACAATTACAATTTGGTCCCATTCCCGTGATAAAGCAAGCTATTGCCTTCAATCGGTACTTTGAGAATTCAAGATGTTAAAATTGGGAGAATATTGAAAAAGAAAGATAGGAAAAAATAAAAGGGGGGATATTGCGTATACGGATAATAATAATAATAATTTCACACATCTCACACACGGCCGTCTGATCCCAAACGAGTCAGAGCCTGTTACTATGGTAACCAGACTGGTGATAAACAAAAAGTTATTCGTGGGAGAGCCATGCTACGGCACATATGGGCCGGCTCGACCGGAGTGATACTGCGGCCTCACAAAAAACGGGCAGTGAAGCAAGGTTTTATTGTTTTCGCCGACTGAGTGAGGTTACCGGAACCTAACATGCCCTAACACTTCCTTCTCCCCCCTAACCCTCTCCCTCCCTCACCCACTCGCCTTTGCAATATATAATAAAAAAAAAATTAAATACAAAGATATTATAGATAAATAACACCCATTATTATATTGGATGGATTGAGGAGTGTAAGCATAGCTCGAGGAGCTCAGGATTGCATACCTGTATCTTGTGCTGGCTATTACCGGAAGTCCAATCCCGCTAGCAATATATTTTGTTAAGATTATATCTCGCCCTTAAAGAACAGAAAATTTGTGTATTTTTCTTGTTCCGTACCGTTCTGTGCTCTGTGTTTATCAGCAAGTTATAATTTCATCATTTCATTGCGAGTTTCAATTACATCATTATTGACAGTCAACCAATATATTTGCCTCATTAACATTCAAAAATACATTAGGAAATTCACAGGCAAATTATCCTAGCTTCAGTATTTTCAGTATAATTTGCATCGCATTACAGAACAAAATGGCGCTTGGCTACAGGATAATGCATGATAATTGTTAACAAAAGTTCCTTTCGGCCATTTTTGCTTTTCACGTGAGAATACCGGGAGATTCAAACAGGTGTAATAGAATTTTAAATATTTCAAACGAGTTTAGACTTTTACAGTAACAATTTTGATTCTAAAAACATAATTATATGTCCATATAATGTTCATTATACCATCAAAACACTCTTATAAATGGTCACTCTGTTGGGGTAACGTTTACGAAATACATATTGCTTAGAATTTGTAACTACATATGGCTTACAATTTTATTTACGTGATTAGTTTGTAATTAATTTTAAGGTAATATTTTCAATGTTGTAAGTGCGTAAAAGAGCAATCCATTTCTTAAAGCAAATCAGCAACATAAGCAGCTAGCAGCTGCTATAGCTATCAGTCGATTACAGCATCAATATCACGACAATCCAGAATAAATATTTATTTATTCTGGATTATCGCTATATTTATTGCTTATTGTACTTAGTTATTTAACTAAGTACAAGAAGGTATCAAGAAACAAACACTTGAACGACAAAAGTTGTCATGTCAGCATTTTAATAAATGAGTTATAATTTCTTTAAAAAAGCATTTTAAGTTTACCCCAAATTTCCCCATTTTACGAGCAACTATTTGAATTTTTCTTTCCCTAAAAACTGTTACTAATATTCAATAAAAAATAGCCAACCATCTGTTCTCAAGTTATGCACTTAAAAACAAACAGCATTTCATTGTTATTTATATAGATGTATAGATATGTACATGTGATGTAATTAGTAATATGTAAATGGGGCCGTGACTCTTAAAACAAGCTGATGGCCAGTATTATGAAATTAGTAAACCTTACACCTGTGACTATTAACGACATAGACAAAGTCAACAGTTTTTTGCTACAAATCTAATATTAAAAAAGGTTAAATATTTGCTCTTCTAAGAAAAGAAATAGCAACCAACACCCTATTTAATTAAAATAGTTCTTTTATTCAAAACGGAATATTTATTGGGCTACTATTTTTTATGATTTAAAATCTTAAACTGGGCACGGAGCACGTTTCAGAGAGGAACAAGAAAAATGAATGTTGTGTTTTATAGTTCATTTTTCAAAAAATCGAATGCGGTTTAACGAAGAGTATACACAAGGGAATAAGAGTATTAGCATCTTTGTTTTTTTCGTGGATATAAATGTTCTTATATGTACTTACCTACCAGGTACAAATCTATACTAATACTGGTACTATAATGTATTCTTCAACTAAAGATTGTTCGTTTGTTTGAACGAGCCAATCTTAAGAAGTACACTTACGATTTGGAAAATCTTATTTCGTTACATAGTCCGTTTACTGTGAAAAGTATATGCTATAAACACGCTATGCATGCACGCTACGTCTGAAAAGAGTTTAGCAGTAACCATAAACTTAACCAATCTGGCAATCGAGAATAAAGTCTGCAGAGGCAGCGGTTTGGGCGGGCACGACAAAATCGAATATTCCCGAAAAGGGCCGAACTCTGACTAAGAACAGTGCTATGAGACGTGTATTTTGTTTTAATAATGTCAAGACGTAGGAGGACATATTACAATACATTATTATTAGATTATTAGACACTATTAGACATTATTAAAATAAAACGGTTTCAATACATAGATTATCAGTTTCGGTTTGGTGGCTAAAACATCATTCATATATATATATTTTTAATTGACAAGAAAATTTGTTTTATAGTGAGCTAGTGTGAAAAAGTATCCCAGATTATAATCTATCTTTGTGCCAAATTTCACCCAGATCCGTTCAGCCCTCCATCCATTTATAATTTTATTAAGATTAGCAATTTCATAGGTACACAAGGACCTAAAGCTTTTTTACAATATATATGTACATATTTAATTACGATTCGTTCATGGCTTAAGTCGTGAATAAGAACAAATAAACACAAATTCATTTCATTTATATTATATTTTTACTTTTATAATATTACTTTTTATCGAACTCGAATCGTATCCTACAGATGCCAATATGCATATTATATGATTTCACATTTACAGTAATAGAATATAATTCAAAGTTCAGAAACGATCATTATGTATTTGTTTTTACCAAAATAAGCAAATAGATTTAGTTTCTTAAGCGGTCCCTAGACGATCATGCGGCATGACATGCTGAATCATCATGCTGCATGATAATTCGCTTGGTATAATCATTTTATTCAGTCTATATAGATAGCACAGCGAAGAGGTCTTCTGCGCTGGTATGGAAATGTCTTTGTCAAAGGCAGATTTATAAATAAATAAATTTATAACTATAAAAATAAAAGGAGTTGTCAATCAACTACCAGCACGTAGGTAGTTTGCATGTCATTCGCATCAATCAATACAATTAAACGGTCATGCATACATGACAGTACGTAACGCATGTTATGCAGCATGATAGTCTAGGGACCGCATTATATAAAAAAAAAACAAAACTACCCCCAACATAGGCGCGTACCTCGAACCAATATTAGATTTTTTCGAACAAAAACATTTGAAACGTGTATATTTTGCTTCACGCCTGGCGGCGAAAACCGAAAATATTTACATAAGTAATACCTAGTAAGTGTTTTACCCTTCGCTAGGCCGTTTGCGTTTAAGACTTTATTCCTATTTTGACATACCTTGCTAAGACTTGTTATGTTTGCTATTGAATTCCTTTTAGTTTTAGGTCTCACTGTTTAAATTAGAATGTCATGAGAAGACCAAACGAACACATGAAAAGTATGCTACATTGCATTGGTGTGTTTCTAAAGAGTCACAAGTGCGTTGCCGCCCTTTAGGGTGGGAGTTGAGAAGAGAGGAGAGGGGGAAGGGTTAGGGACTCCGGTAACCTCACTCACGGGCAAAAAGCAATGAAGCATTGCTTCACTGCCAGTTTTCTGTGAGGCCGTGGTATAGAATATGAAATCTCTTAGTATGTTTATCCGTGTCCGTATCCGTGTTTGCGTAGTTTGGGTCTAGATCATCATCCTCCGCGCCTATTCCAATCTAACTACGATCATGCCTAACTTGAAGCGACTGCCATCAGACCTCTGCAACCCAAGTACTAGGCGATATTGAAGTTCTGTAGTTAGACCAGGTTGTCGGACTTTTTAGGGCTCCAACTACCCGTAACGCTTGCTACAGATGTTCGTATGGCTGGGATCATACTGGGACCGATGGCTTGACGTGCTCTCCGAGGCACGGAGGGATTTCAATTACTAAACCTTGTAATGTGCTAAACTACCAGGTTACCACTTAGCCGCGAGCCCCACTAGTTTGTAATATGTCGCACCAAAATCTCATGCCAGAACCAAAACAACATGGATGTCAGTAAGAAAGACATAGCCAACAATGTCATAGACCCAATGACGATCAATCAACCGACTAGAAGCGACGTCTCTGGAGAAGGAAGATTACAAGAGCCGATCTCAATTAGGAACAGGACAAGGCCGGTAGAAGAAGAAGAATACTCTTACTAAATTAATAGTCTTGAATTATTTAAAAATATTTTACATTTGTATTCTACTTCATTTCCTGAAAACATGAGTTTCATATATAAGCAAAGCAAAAAATAGGGAAGTCTGTAGTTCAATAAATCCCCAGGGACCTAGTCTTCGGTAATATTACTGAAACAGAGAAAGCAAATTATTGATTCCGATAAGATAATAAAGATTTTTTTGCAAAGTTAGTTAAGCGTTTTTAAAATCAGTTTCTCGATAGTTTGCTGTTTTTGTTTAACAGCATTTAATGTTGTCTAACAGCAGTTCACTGTAGGGACCTCTTTCGAATTAGGTAGCTCCGATTCGAGTAGAACTCCTATAATCTCCTTGTATGACATTTGTGCGAAAATTGGAAAATTGCAATAATCCTTTGAAAGCCTTTCGTTAGTCACTAGGAGAATCGACAATGTTTACAGATTTTGTTAACCGTTCACGATTTGGCTGTTACAGTAACGGAATGAGGTTTTTAAAGAATTAAATTCATGAGTGAAAAGAGCTTGAAGGTTTTGCTGACTTAATACCTTTACCAACTACAGAAGAATAAAATCAAGAGGCAGTGCTACTTAGCACTCATTTCGTCGATTACAGTACTACAACATGTTTGAAATTAAATGACCAATCTTGAATACTTTGTCATTTACAAATGTTTGGCGATACTGATCCCTGTAAAAACTAAGCAAAAGGCAAACATCCGCTCTATTTATGTTTCATAGTTTTAATACACGGTACGAAAAAAAATTATCCGTAGAATATAAAGACAAACATGCTAAATGCCAGATGGGCACACGGTATTATCCTAGTTTAGTAGATAAGTGCTCGTACACACACAAACTTAATTAAAAGATTTTCATTTCAAATTGCAGTAAAACAATTAAGTATTTTTACGGTGTAAGTTTTCGTGGTATGAGTTTTGTTCATGCCGTTAAGTATCTTTCTTAATCGACGAAAAAAAAGGAGGTTCTCAATTCGACCGTATATATATATATTTTTTTTTTTAACCGACGAAAAAAAGGAGGTTCTCCATTCGACCGTATATATATATATATATTTTTTTTATGTATGTTCAGCTCTCAGTCCGTTATTTATAAACCGATTTTGATTATTCTTTTCTGTTATATAGGGTATACCTCAAGGGTGGTCCCATGTCAAGGAAGTCAGGATCTGATGATGAGATCCTGATACAATTGAGAGAAACCCTCGAAACTTGTAGGAATAAGTAGTGTTTCTGTTTGCTTTTCATTACTTTATCAGGTATTTGCGTTTAGAAATCATCACATCATATAGCTGAGCTGATGATGAAAAAAAATCATAAAATAAAAATCTTTTTAACAAAAAATTAAACCGATGAAAAGTTATATAAACTTATTTTGAGTCGGCGCCAAATAATAAAATGATTAATTACCTACGTAGAGTCATCTCCATTTCTACGCAGGTACATACAAAATTTTAATAATTAATCAGTTTGTTGTTTGGCGCCGACTCAAAATTAGTTTATATAAAATTTAAGACTCAAGGTTTATTTAATTTTTGCTTTTTAGTTCTACTCATCGGTTTAATTTTTTGTTAAAAAGATTTTTACATACGCTCTTTATATTGTACATTGCAGGCCCATGTTCCGCTATCCATCCAATGGTTGCCTGGAAAAATTCGTAAATTGCGATTAGGTTGCATATTGAACTTAACACTAACTAATAAGATATAAGTAAAATATTGTAACTTATTGTTTTGTGTACGCACACACATGCACGAGTGCCGCCTAATGGTAAGCAGGTATCGAAGCCTATCAACATTAGCTGCGCTAGTGACGTCAATTCTACGTCACGAACAGTATTCCCCTTCTGTAAAGGTCTGGAGACCGTTCTCACCAATACAAAGATAATATTGAGCTTAGGAAAATTTTCTTCTCGACTCACCAGCTATTTCAGAGGCTATAAATGAAACAAAAAAAACATATAAGTTGTTTATAGTATTGTAGTAATCTTTTAAAACCATTCATTTTGAAACCCCATTAAGAAAAAAAATCGAGACTCGCAATATGGCACCCAGAATTAGCTATTAATTTTTTTAATGTACATGTAAACTTTTGCCAATAAGACAAATTTAACTACGTACAATTTATCCAACTCATTTTACTCTATTGGTAGGTACTAGGGAACAAAGAAACATAACATATATGTACATACAGGGCCAACATGTAATCCCCCTTTTGGGCTTTGCTGCAGTCGGGTAAAATAACCCTTTGACTAGGGAATTACTTCCACTCTACATAAGTGAAACTTATAGCACCTACAAAACATATGGAACGCTGGCAACACACTAGTACTGCTGCCTAAGGGTCGACTCAGATTGTGCTGCAAAAAGCTCAAGCACTTTATAAATGTGTGCAATATTAACCTTACTCCCTCTGCCGGACTTACGTCCGTCTTACGTCCGCTGTCTGCCGGATTACATTATCGTTGCATACGATTTTCAGGTCTATTTAATGGGACTAGAGATCGCGTGGTGGTCGAATTTCGGCCATGGTTTTTTTATTAGCCAGTATAACTTGAGCTGTCATTGTATAGACTTACTTACCATGACAGGTAATCACATATACTGGACGCGTGTAATTGCATTAGGCCGTTTTCACGTAATTTTTAAAGTTGTAAGACATATTGTTTAAACATTTTAGTTTTCTGCACTTCTTCTATATATAAACTGTAAACTTACTATGTTGTTATAACGGTTACTATGTTCGCCAATTTTTCTTAAAAAGGGGTACAAAGAATTCTCTTCTAGTATTAATATAATGACAAGGTTAATTTAATATATTATGCCCATTTTAAAAGTACACGAGGTCTTCTGCAAAAATCTGCTTTGCTCCAACTATTAACATTATATGTATATGCAAATGTGTAAAGATACACAAAGTTGTCTAAATAATTATTTATCTTTAATCCACAATTTCTGTTTGCACGGAATTACCGAGCTATTGTATCATGAGATCTTTCAAACATTACTCAAACATTAAGTTATGTTTGATTACTGTTAGTAAACGTGCTAATCTAAGAATTAATTATATTATATAGTCCCACTATATCATAAAACAATACATGAACTGTATTGACAACAACATCACGACGTCGCGTCGTCAGAACAGATAAGAGTTACGCGATAGAAAGCGAGGAAACTGTTGCTGCGCGACATTTTTTTTATGATATAGGGAGCAAACGAGCAGACGGGTCACCTGATGGTAAATGACTACCGCCGCCCATGGGCACCTGCAACTTAAAAGTCACAAGTGCGTTGCCGGCCGGGCTAGAGGGGGGAGGGGGGAATCGTTAGGGCCTCCGGCAACCTCACTCAATCGGTGAAAAGCAATGCAAGTTTTCTCGAACGGTAAAATTTTCGTTGAAAATTCAACTAAATTTTACTGTCCGTAAGCAAAACGAATCGTTTATTGATAATAGGAACCGGGCATAAGACGATAATCTGGCTGAACATTGCAGCCATGACAGTAGAATTAAAATATATAATGTCTTTTTAACCCATGATATTTCATAATTACCAAATATGAGTATTTGTTTATAATAAAAATAACTTGAGACATCTCACACATGGTCGTTTGATTCTGATTCCAAGAGTAAGAGTGTATGTATGTGTTTATGTAAGAATTATAGTTAAAGTTATATGACTATTATTCAGAAGATGGAGAGTGCGGTTTCTTACTCCCACACATTTATTGACTAATGGTCGGTAGGTATGTTTTATTTAAGTATATTGTAGCACCGTAATGGCAACAAAGGTTTAATATACCTACTTAAAACCTAAACAAAGTTTGAAATCTTTTTCCAAAACAACTAGTCTAGCCATATAATACGTTTAAAAATGGAACTCTTTCTGAAATGACATAGTATTAGAATCATAATCTAAAATATATTATACTAGTTGCGCCCCGGGGTTGCACCCGCGTAAGTCAAGATCCCGTGGGAATATCGCGATAAAAAGTAGCCTATGTGTTAATCTAGGTCTCCAGCTATTTACATACCAAGTTTCATTGCTATCGGTTCAGTAGTTTTTGCGTGAAAGAGTAACAAACATCCATACAGCCACACATCCATACATCCTCACCAACTTTCACGTTTATAATATTAGTAGGATTATAGTGAAAATTAGAATATACCGTAAATTTGTCACCCACTTCGATGTCAGTGCCTGTCTATGTATATTGTACTAAAATACATGCTAGTTTACTAAATAAATGCTATTCTATAAGCATCTATATCTGTATGACAAAAATGCAAATGCTTTTAGCGGGGAGACTGTAATTGTGTAGCCACGTCTTCGCTTCCATAGAAAAGACTGTTATGAGTTTCAGAGAACTGATGCCATATTGATTAATTGAGATTATTTTTTTAGCCAAATTTATTTAAATTTAATTTCAGCTAATCATTTCTCCTGTTTAAATTGTTATGCGTATACTAACGCGTAGCATATCATAATTAATATACATATATTGAATATCTTAGGTCGGTACGACCGATGTTACCATTTTAAAGTCATAAGTACACTATTAGCAACACCACGTATACTTTTACATAAAAAGATTTCTAACATCTATCTATCTATTACAAAAAAAAAATGTGTGGAATTTATTAGTGTGTATGGTGTTATACATAGGATAGGTATTTTCGAAGGGTAATCTTCGAAACGACCCACCACTGCACCCTATTTCAAAAATTTCATTCACCATTTCAATCCTGCGTTATTCCCGATGCACATAAATTATATCCTACTAATATTATAAACGTGAAAGTTTGTGAGGATGTATGGATGTATGAATGTATGGATGTTTGTTACTCTTTCAAGCAAAAACGACTGTATGGATTTTAATGAAACTTTACAATAACATATAGGCTATAATTTATGAAGATATTGTGTATATTGGTCAAAATATAACGATAAGTGTTAAGTAAGTTAGAAAAAAATCTGTCATCTGCGAGTTATTTTGGCGTGCGGTGCAAAAACGGTAAGAGTTACACAAATATAATGTATGGTAAGAATGTTTCTCCTAAATAGTTCTACAAAAAAGTCCGCAAGGCATATATCTATCTTTTATGTGTAAGCCATTATTACCATAATAGTGAACAATTCACATTTAGCAGCAACAAATTGATTTTTATCAAAATAAATACTTTTATCGCTTCTGATATTCAAAGTAGATAAACTTCGTCTTTTAAACTACGTAATTTAGTCAAATATTTTAAAAGTTACAACGAGTTAGAGCGGTTGGGCGCACTGCGGGCAAAGGGGGAAAAACATCGCTCATCACTGTGTGAGCCACCCGAACGCGGGCAGACGCGTGAGGGCAGATGTTGTTGACGGTTGTGTCCGTAATGAGAAATTTATGTAATTATAAATTTATATAATTTATTTAAGACAATTTATGTAACAATTTTTTATTTAAATAGCTGGAAACCTGGATTAACACATAGGTTACTTTTTTTCTCGATATTCCCACGGTACCGGGACTTACGCGGGTGAAACCGCGGGGCTCAGCTAGATTATATGTCTAAGTAATCATTCAACCCGACAAGTTTAGGGCGTGTCGCTATTTACTTTAAAAAATTCCATATAAGGTGTGGGATAGACAAAGTAGAAAAGTCTATACATTTATTTCATAAATGATAATTTATGAGTGCTGAGAGAGTACATTCTAGGTCAATTTATGATCAGATTTTTTAGAATAAATGGTTTTATATTATTATAATTTCTTTGTAAAAAAATATAAAAAAAAGGTTTTACGTGAATTGTCATGAAACCCAAACGTGTGTTTTAAATTTCTGCACGATAGCTTCAGTGGAAGTGGGTGAAATATTGTTTCCGAAATTCCAGGACATACATACACGTAAAGATAAATAAAAGATTTAAAAAATACAAAAACACGTGTACTTCTATTTGAATCAGAGACCAGAAATTATATTGGCAACACCTAAAACCACACAAGTAAGTAGTTGGTTTGTTCTAAAGTGCAATGGCGTGATATCAAATCTGAAACGATGCTTTACATTATTTGACATTGCAAATTTAGCACACTTTTTAAGGAACTAGGTACTGCCCTACTTGTAGGCATTGCAAGCGTCTGTTCGAATTATAGCCATCTGACTGGTACAGTATCTCCAACCTCCAAGATCGCAATAAGATGACACTACTTTAATAGTGCCATTAGTCTCTGTTGGTAAGTAGGGAGTAGAGTTGCTTCAACAAGAGCCCTAAGGTAAGGGATGTACAAGTTATTTACGCACAAGTGACGTCACTAGTGTGGCGAGTTCTTTTATTCATCGGTATTAGCTTACCATTAGGTTCGTAGCCAGCAATAAGTCCTAGGATATGATAATGCAATTTAACTAAAGTAGGAATAAGTCTTTTATCAGGTGATCCTGTTAAAATAGGCGACGGGGAATATATGGAGTCCTTTCATGAATGTACATAATTTTCTTTCTAAAATATGTTCTACGTATAATAGAAACAATTATAATATCAACGAATTAAAGCCCCTTGTCCACTAATAATAAAGAATAATTTGAGACACCTAACACACGGCAGTCTAATCCCAAATTAGGCAGAGCCAACCAGACTGCTATATTGTTAAATACATACATATTACAGATACACCACATCACACAATTATTTGTTCTGGATGGGAATAGAAGCCACGACCTCTGGCTCGGCTGTTAGGATCATTAACTACTAGACCAACAGGTCCATCGAGGTACAATGTGTATTAGTATTACATTAAAAAAAAAAACTGACGTCAATATCACATCACTTCCTATACAGTAAACACTCTATTCAACAACGACGTGAATGCCTGTCCATACATAGCATAACAACTTTGTAATTAAAAAGCTGGTCGAGTGCCTCCTCGTCTAATAAAGTGGTAAAAACTACAATCAACTGATTGCATGTGTTAATAACTTTGCTTCAAGTTTGGATGTGAAAGAGAAAACAGTATATCTGTATGACGTCGTCCCCTTCACACAGCAGCGAACCTGAAATCTGTGTTGCGAGTGGCCAGCGTGCGAAGGGCGGGCACGCAGACCAAAGAATAAACAGACACGAATATTAAGTTTCGGTAGTTAAATTTAATATTTTCTTTCTGAAAATTTGGTTTCTGTTTAGTGTTGCCAGAAGGATTAAAAATTCTCAGGATCCCTTTTTAGAAACGACCAAATTCATTGTACCGGCAATCACAGAAAACGACTGAAATATCTCGAAGAACTAAAGGCACATACATAAAAAAGTGAATTTATATATATTGAGAACAGTACTCCTATTTCTAATCAAACAGAAAGTTATCAATATGTGATACAGTAGGTAGTTCTATTTAAAAATAAGATTGTCAATGTGTAATAGCAGTCTCCGAATTTAAGCCCTATAAGCGTGTCGTGGTTTATTTTTTGCATTCCCAGCGTACAGAAAACGGAAGAAATATTCCCACTCTATTGTGAGAAATACTAACAATAGAGTTGTTTATATACATACATAAAGAGCACTTGAAATCTTACCTATTATGCTACGATCTCTTATTGTCACTATATCCCTAAAAGTATTTTTTCTCTGACAGTTACTCTGACTTGAAAATTTAGTAACGAATCTGCTGTTTTAATCAATAACTTGCATATCTGGTTAGATTACTTCTTTAAATTATGTCTCGCCGTTTATGCTGCTTGTTTAGTGTTTAGAAAACATGTAACATAAAATAAGAACCATCAATAAATCCAGTTCTACTTATTGTATGCATTATAGCCATAGTAATAACCGCAAAAAAAAAATTAAAATAGTCGCTTCTAAAAAAATATTCAACTTGGTTAACTACTATCGGTTACAATGAATTATATTCGTAATCACTTTTTACAACTAAATAGTTTATAATAAATATGAGTAATACCTTTACTAACAATAGTTAAACAACTCTTTGACTAAAAGCTTAAGCAAAGAACGGTAGATACACAATACTATTACGTCACACATCCTACACAATTCCCACACTAGCAAACTTATACACATATCTAGTCTATTCATTGGTCTATGTTCGGTGTTTAAAAGCTCGAGCGTTTCCCGCCCTAGCGCACTCCATAGCTGAACTTTAGGGGCACAGGCCATGCACCGATCAGCCTAGTCAAACTACAGTGTACATTATACGAGAGGATAACTCATAAAAAGGTAAGTTTTTAATATCGATTATAAACCTTTTTTAGATAATTGTGTTTTTTTTTCAGAATGACATTTGAATTTTCTTACGGGGTTTCGAAATTTTCAAAAGTCGGTTTAGTACTATCATAATACAATAATATAGCATATCATTAAAAATAATTTCCATCTTATCAAAACTTCAGTAGTTTTGATAAGATGTAAATTATTTTTGTGATACCTATATGTGTGTAAAAAAAGTTTATAAAACTTTTTTTAGGTATCTCATCTGCAAGAGTGCTTAATAATTCTAAAGAGTCTAATAAATTAAAAAAATATGTTAACTATATTACTTATAGAAATACATTTAATAGAAACAATTTATAGTTACAGTAGGCTTGTTTCCTATTAGGATGTTTTTTCAATACACTTCTGCTTACCTTTTTGGGTATAAAGGTGTGAGTTTCTGTATATATGTATGTAGAAACAATAGCCCTATCCTTTTTA
This sequence comes from Callimorpha dominula, assembly GCA_949752705.1. NCBI lineage: Eukaryota > Metazoa > Arthropoda > Insecta > Lepidoptera > Erebidae > Callimorpha > Callimorpha dominula. Next base: position 19,877,778 of record OX457002.1, on the reverse strand, counting down.
ACGTGAACGTGAATCACAAAAGTTTCAGTAAAAGTTAAGTGAACCAACATAATATCGCACACCTAAATCTAGATCAATAATCAAGATCTAAACAGGTCTTAGTTCAAGAAAACACTTTTTTCAGAAAAGGCCAAAAACTAATTATTGTTAAGTATATTTTAATGCCTTTATATGCAGTTACGAGAAAGATATTGTAGAAATCTTGTGTTTTAATCATGTTTTAGGTTTATTCTTTCCTGCTTAACAATGTAGTACCCGGAGACCGAGCTTAACTCGGTAGCTTTTTGTAAAATCGTTATTTTTTTTCCCCTAAAATTGCATTTTACAGGAAATACAACTATGCAGTTAAAACTTAAATGCAAATTCAATTCATTTATTTCATACCGATATATAATTGTGTTGAAATGTACAAAAAATAATACCTATCACAGAACATTAATCAACAACAAATAAAATAAATAAAAACCATTAAACATTCATTACATATAAATTAAATAAAGTCATCTTACCATACCTAAATGAATTTTTAAGCCGTAAATAAATATTGAAAGTACTCAAAATTATTACAAAAAATTTAAATGTCATTTACAAAATTCATCAAGTGAGAAGTAAACCCGTCTACAAGAAATGCCTTGAGTTTCGACTTAAATGCCGCTGTATAAAGCGTGCTTTTAGTTTCTAAAGGAAGTCTATTATATAATCTTACTGAATTGTAATACGAGCTATGTTCATACAACATTCAGCTTAGGTGCTATCATGGATGGCAAGTCAAAAAACTGTATCTGTATACAAAATTTCATCAAAATCGTTAGAGCCGACTTCGAGGAACCCGAAATATAAATACATAGGTACATAAATAAATACAAGAATTGTATATACATGAATTGCTCGTTTAAAGTAATAAGATTTATTATTTTGAGTGTAACCCGTGTTGGTCAATTTAGCGTCTAGCGTTGAGTAGTGGTAATATTTTTAAATTTGTTTAATTGGTCGGTAGATATTGAGATAAGGAATTCGATGAAGTGCATAACTCAAAAATAGAAATTTTAATTAGTTCCCTTTACATCTAGGTGTTACATAGCGTATAACCTTCCTCAATGAATACTCTATCCAATGCAAAAAGAATTATTCAAACATTACCGATAGTTCCAGAGATTAACACGTTTGAACAAACAATAAACAAGAAAAATCAGATGTTGGAAAGTTGTGGTTCAGTAACATGCCTTAGATTTTTGAAGATAAAGATGAGTTTACGATTTCTATCTGCTTAGTACCTAATACTTTTACCATATAGAAGATGCCTATGGTAAAAAATAAATTCACCAAGTCGTGCAATAAAATAACTTAAAATACTGTGAAAATTATCGTCCGGTTTTATTTAAACTTTTTAATTCATTTTATAATCGTCAAATTAACATTAAAAGTGAATGATTTGACAACAGTAAGGCGTGACGTCATGCCTAGGTATTTCATACAAAAATAATTATACCAATCCTACTGTTTTGATGTTCACTAAAAAAATACTTATGTGACTTGACAGTCATCTTTTTTTTTGACTGGCCTGTTGGTCTAGTGGTTAGTGACCCTGACTGCTGAGCCAGAGGTCGTGGGTTCGATTCCCATCTGAGTCTGGGTGTTCTATGTGTCCGTTGTTTGTATGTTTGTAAAGTTCCCCGCGACACAGGAGTAATTCCTAATGCGGGAGTTGTCTTAAAAAATCTACCCCATTATTACAACCCGCTACTTAATTGCACTTATGTATTTTAAATTTATAGATCCTTTGTTGAAAAGAACAAGCATTCTAAAAGCCGTAAAATTTGATTTCCTTAACCAAAAAAACAGACTAACTTTATTTTAACTAGTGAAGTGTGACTATAAAAGCTTGAATGCAGGGAGAGTTAGAAGCAAAAAAAAATCAAGATTTAAAAAAAAAAAACGCGTGATTTGTTTTTGAGAACGTGGCTGTGGCTTGGAACGTAGGTGCTTTCGCTACATATAAATATATTTAATTAATTGAAAAAAATGTATCATAATATAGAAAATATTGTCAAAACTCGAAATTAAAATTGCGAAATGAAAGTTGAATACTAATATATGAATAACTAGCTGCGCCTTTCACACGCGTAAGTCACACGGCATCATGCCGTGGGAATATTGGGATAATAAGTAGCCTATGTGTTAATCTAGGTCTCCAGCTATGTACATACAAATTTCATCGCAATCGGTTCAGTAGTTTTTGCGTGAAAAGTAACAAACATCCATACATCTATACATCCTTACAAACTTTCACGTTTATAGTATTAGTAGGGTTAAATCAACTGGTGGTCAGCATTTTTCGTTCCCTTAACACTTTTTTCCGTCTAGCCCTGACCCGCCGGCGTCTGAAGTGTAACATGCGATAAGAAATTTCGTTCCAATAACTTACTAAGTTCGTTTATACAGCGTCATACTAAGTGTAACAGTTTTTAAGTCGGTAATAAAGAGTTTTTCTATGACACTAAAATAATCTTCGCTGGCTTAATTATCAAACTTCATATCTCCATTTGGTTAAATGTTACAGAAGGAAAAATAAACTATTTTATTAAATAACAAGCTGCACCCCGCGGTTTCACCCGCGTAAGTCCCGACACCATTCGAATATCGGGATAAAAAGTAGGCCATGTGTTAATCCAGGTCTCCACCTACCTACATACCAAGTTTGATCGCAATCAGTTCAGTGGGTTGCGTGAAACAGTAACAAACATCCATACATCCTCACAAACTTTCACGTTTATAATATACGAGTAGTAGGATTAGAATAGGCTATAACACATAGGCAAACAGCTTTATCTACATTTATATATTAATTGTGCTTACGTTTGTTGTAATTATGATTTACTAGCAACCCGCCCCGGCAACCTTCCTCATGAATCACTCTGTCTATTAGTGAAAACCGCATGAAAATCCGTTCAGTAGACTTTCAGTTTATGGCGAACAGACAGACGGCTGACGCGGCGGGGGACTTTGTTTTATAATATGTAGTAATAACTGATAACAACTTAAATTAAATAAATGGACTTGCGTATCTTTCTAAAACTTGTGTATGATGGACTGACGAAGTAGGTATTTTCTTTTTTGTAAATAGCAAAAAAACTAAAAACAAATCGGTGACACGAGTGATTCCAGCGTGTTCGTAAATCACATTATCACAATAAAAAAATTTAAATTTTTGAGTTACGAAGTTTGATAATAAATTGATTTATTACTTAAGAATGTAGTCAAGTACCTATTTTAAGTATTTTTGATCTTTGGTGCTTCATCTTAAAATCTATAGAATCAAAAGAATCAATTCGATACAAAAACCCGCTCCTAACAATGCCTCTAATCAACATAAAACAACAAACAATATTTTTTGGTTACTTTTCTCAAACACATCAACATTCGAAAAGATTGGGGCGTGGCAAATAATTTTTTTACCCTGTGGAAGATGTTTTGGATGGTTACAGAAGCGTGTAATGATTTAATGAACTCTTTTACTCTATGAGGTGATTCCAATGTCCATTACGCAGAAAAACAAATTTTGGCATGGGCCTGGTGGTCTCTCAAACTTTTATTCGGGAATACCATCTGGTAGTAAACAACCACAAAATTTACAAAAAAAATATTTAATCGATAAGTGGCATAAAATGCATTTCAATTTTATATGTTTAAATTCTGTCAGTAAATTGATGAAAACGCTAGACGCCATGTTGCTCGTTCGTCATGACGTCATGTCGGTAGTAAAAGCGTGAATTATTTGCAATTTTAAAACGAGCTACTATTCTTCTGATTAGTGATAGAGATAGAACAATACTTCCTACGTCGATGATTAAGCATTCATTTGTATAAGCATGATAATTTTGCAAAACAAAAATCGGGATTTATCACAAGAAAATCCTGTCGTAAAAGAGCTTATTCTGGGTAGATTTCTACTTTATGCCTTTACAAGAACCGTTGCCCATGAATATATTTAAGTAAAATACACGGTAAAATACAAGTATAAAATATTCAAAAATTTACAGCAAAATTTACGATTTACCTACCTTTTACACACGCGATGACGTAATGTCATATCGGCCTCGTTTCGCATATTTGTAGAACAGATAAAAAAACACAAAAATGTATGAATAGAAACTAACATTTTGCGATTCCTGTTGCCTAATCTATTTTTATGATATGTTTTTTGATTACACTCATAGAGGAAAAAACCACTTGCCATACCAAACACAACACACAACAAACCAACAACACAACACCAACAATGGGGTGACCACTGACAAAAATCCATTTCAATTATATCAGAAGAACTACATGCAGTACAATATTTCACTATATATATATATCTACCTCAAAATAAATAGATATTTATGTAGTAGGACCTTTAAAAAAAAACACTAATTAAAATTAAATATTTCTAAATTCCATTTTCAAATGTTTATTTTGTACGCCAACGAGTATGATTATTTCGGTATTGCTTATTCAAAGAATTGAACCAGCACGGAAGAGTTAGCTTTTAGTAGAATCTTTAATCAATTATGTGTTTATGTTTAATTATTAACTGATATCATAGATAACAAAGCTTCCAGCTACAACCTACATAAACCATGTCGTAATAATGTAACAGTTTTTTTTTAATAAATGAAATTTGTCTCAGTTAAAGATTTTCGTATACTAAATCTCACCTTCTCAGCCTGGGACTTCGAGACTTCTCCGAATAAAATTAGATCGAGTTAATTTTAAGCGAAATGTTTAAAGCAAATAATGTTATTAATTCGAAAGCGAGTGTGTAAGTTTGTTTGTTACGCTTTCACGCATTAACTACTGAACCATCATGAAATTTTGTTTCCACGTTGTCTGGGACAGATAAGGACAATATGAACCTTTCATCCAGGAAAAAACTACTAATTCATGTATTCATGTATTCTTTATTGCTTTCATGTATTCTTTGATTCTGCTAAGCTAAAAGTTAGTTGAACATAAAATGAAATCTTAACATGTATGTTAGGATTTGATTTACCTAATGGTTATAGTCTTAACAACGTGTACATTTCATTTTTAAATTTTTTAAACCCGACTGGTCCTTAAAGAAAATGGCGCGTTTAACTTAAATAAAAATAAAATATTATTAATAATTAAAATAGTTAATTTCATTAGTATACATTATAGAACCCTTTCTTTTGAAAGGTCATTGGTAATTCCACACTTTAAATGTCTAACATTATAAATGTGAAAGTTTGGATGGATTGATGGATGTTTGTTATTCTTTCATACCACAACTACTAAACCGATTGTGATGAAACTCGGTATGTAGATAGCCGGAGACTTGGATTAACATATAGGCTACTTTTTATCTCGATATTCCCACGGGATCGGGACTTACGCGGGTGAAACCGCGGGACGCTGCTAGTGCAAGATAATTTTGAATGATTTCATGGTGGATGTGCCCTATGGGCGTCGGGAAAAACAACGAATGTTAAAACATGATTAGTAAGAAATAAATATATTTTTATGGTTTAAAAGTCTAATTTTATGCTCTCTTTATATGAAATTTTAGAAATGCTACTAATATTATAAACGTGAAAGTTTGTGAGGATGTATGGACGTATGAATGTATGGATGCTTGTTACTCTTTCACGCAAAAACTACTGAACCGATTGCGATGAAACTTGGTATGTAGATAGCCGGAGAACTGGATTAACATATAGGCTACTTTTTATCCCGATATTCTCAAGGGATCGGGACTTACGCGGGTGAAACCGCAGGGCGCTGCTAGTAACTTATACTTAAAAAATATGCTTTAGTTTTCAATATTAGTAATTATTGCAAAAAATATGAAATCAGTGATTTAACTCCAAAGCATAAACAATGTAAGTCATTCACATTGCTGGCTTTTGTATTACATTGACGTTCATTATTATAACTACATTTTTAAAGTAACTTAAAATTCCTTGAGTTTCGAGATGTTAAATTAAATTAAAAAAAAAACACATACATAAGACAATCATTAGATTTGCCGAAGTGATGAGGAGGAGCGAAATGTGTGAGGAAAGTTTTATGTATGAAAATTGATGTGTACAATAGAGGAGGAAGAAAAAAGAAAAGATGGATGGACTGCCTGAAAGAGGACATAATGACAAACGATAGAGATAGATTTTTGAACACTCTACGTGTTTAGAAAAACTAATAAAACTTGAACGCAATTACGTTCCAAAATGGTAAAAATATACAACAAACTACAAAAATATTTTTTGCTTATGAATAAATTATAAGTTTTAATTAATCAAAGTTTTCCCTTGTTCAGTCAGTTCTTATCTATTGTATCACCATCTGGGGTGGAACGCTGAAAACTACCTTAATTTACCTTGAGGGAGCACAATGGGCTATCTACGCCAGCTATTTATACTGTACACCCTGTTAAAACAACATTCCCTACTGACCTATAGCCGAACTCTCTCCAGTGGCAAACACAATTCAGTTCTGTGCAGCGCATTAAGCTTTCAACAAGATACTCCAAGTGATTTTTTTGTCGAATTCCACCTTACAAAAGCCACTGGAAGAAGAACACTGACTGATTATTTGAAGGGGGGCTAAACTACGACGATTCTGAAACTGTTTAGATTTTAGCTAAATGACACTAATACAAACCCTTGCGCACAAGCTCACGCATCCATATCCTCACGTTCACGCACACGCATACACACAGTCAAGAAAACACAGACACACAATAACAATATATGTATCTAAATATACTATGCTACTAGAAATAAGTGTTTAATTTATTGTAGAACATTCAATTTTGTAGTGCCCATTTTTATAGTTAATTTAAATTTAATAATACTCGGGATGGAGACCTGTTGTCCTGAAACACAGGCCTTGAGCCTAGCTTAGGCACCAGTCTCCCACAATATTATTGTAAGGGTTTTATGTAAGTACATTTTTTAAATATTACAAAAACTTTTAAGATAGTATTTGATATGCCAATATAACTTGTTCGCAGAAAGGTCATACTTAAATGTTGTATAAGGCCCGTGAATAAACGTTTTTAGGAGTATTGGTAATTTTAATACATCAGAAACTTAATTTTGAATTGAACCTGAAAATTTAAAGAAAAAGCTAATATTTCGGAAGAGATATTTCATAGCTGACGGAAGCTCTAGGTATAGGTAGGTAATATAGACCAAAGATGTCGAGGGAATTGTCATTCGCATTATTATGGAATTATCTGAACCTGAAAATTGATAATACTTTGTTTAAAACTGCAAAAAAAAGCTTTTCTCTTTTTATTATATCTATGTTTACTTAAATGTCTGTTATGAGGTGCTTCGACTTTAGCCCCCGCTTGGAGCCCAACTGTTGTTCTTTTTATCTGTTTCGTAAGCAGACCTCACATAGAAGAAACCAAAAAGGGTTGCCAGAAACGTACCCTGCGAGGACTTCTTTGAGTTATCAGGAAGAATACCTCTGTAAAGAAATTACCCAGGATTATAAGTAATTCATAATAACGGAGAGGAATCCTTATGAAAAAACGTGTGCGTCTCAGGACGCCCGACAGAAGTGATATCACTGTCCCATAAGACGTTATCACTTCAATTCATTCCGACTTCGTAATCTTTTTGACACACTACTATCTGACCAATTCATAGGTCTGAAACGGGAATGGACTGGAATGAGATTTTTTTGGCTATAAAGAAGAATAATATTGCACTTTTGTAGAATGCATTTTAGTCATTTTTATGGCTAACAAAGTACATGTAAAAATTAAAAAAACTGATAATAGATTAGCTTCCGTAAGCAAGATGACTTTTCTTCGGGAAGAGCAAAGCGTGTACAACATGCTTCGGGTGTTTATGTTAAGTCTCATTTAACAGGTAGCGAGTTTATTGGCTTAATTATTATCAAACTTCGTAACTCCTTTCGAGTTTTTGTTATTGATGTCATCTAGTGTATAATGCTCGTATTTCCTACTTGTTTTTAGTTTTATTGATATTTACAAAAAAATAACGTTCGACGTAAGTCTATTACCTACACATGTTTGAGAAGTATACGCAAGTCCATTTATTTAATCATGTTATCATAAGCAGAATTAATATTTAAATGTATTTAAAGCTGTTTGCATATATTTTATAGTTAGTGTTTTAATAAAATAGTTTTTTCTTCCTCCTGCAAAGTTTGATATTTATGCTATCGATATATTGGGAAGAAGTACGGATGCCGCGTCTTATGCCCGCTCGATTCGGGCACTAAACAGGATTTCAGGAAATTCAACATATCTACGTCGAGGCAGTATTAGATTATTGTTACTTATACACAAAAGAAATAAAACGTATCACGTTTATCCCACTAATATTATAAATATGAAAGCTTCGATGGATGGATATTTGTTACTCTTACACGCCAAAACTATTTAGCAGATAGCTGGAGTCCTGGATTAACATATAGGCTACTTTTTATCCCGATATTCCCACGAGATCGGGACTTACGCGGGTGAAACCGCGGGGCGCTGCTACTATGAAATATTTAAACAAGATAGATACTTATTCAGTGTACAAAGAGTTTCCCCAGCTTACTGTACAATTTATTTCTATAGAGAAACAGGTTATGATTTATGTTAGTACTGTACTTTCCTGTATTTCAACACCGTTACACGAACTAACACTGATGTATCGTAAGTTCAGTTAGGAGAAAAAACGTCGTTCTGCGTAATATATTGTATACTGCAAGGGGGTATAGAGTTTATAAGTTATAAGAGATTTTTATTTCCTTACAATCTGTGGAACAAGTTGTCACCTGCGGTATTTCCGGACCGATACCGATATATTCATACTTTCAAAAAAAGAGCGTACTCCCACCTCAAAGGCCGGCTTTATACGGCTAAGGTTACTCTTAATAAAAGCTGTTCCCGGATCCCTCCCATTTAAGGCTCAGTACGGCACACCGTGTGTTTTCAGTCGGTTCGATTCCGACACACCGCCCCACCGAAAACCCCGGTGGGGTGACGGCCCGAGGGGGATTCCACACGCAAAAAAAAAAAGGGCCGTACAGAGGTAGGTCTATATCCCAGACCTGTTCGCCCGTTCCCCGTTTCTCCACTGTAGCTTCTGCTAAGCAACTGGATATGCAGGAAAACGAAGTACCCAAAATAGAATGACAAATAATTTTGTTATCGTTTTTTTTTTAAACTATATGCGTTAACAACCTCTTGTACGTCCTCCTTCTCTGACCACGTGCACTCATAATCTAACTAATCGTATACATTACCAATATTGTCGTATAGTTAATTAAACTCCCCGTCTACCCCCTTCCCCTACTGCCACCTGGCTTCAACGCACTTGTCACTCTTGAGTTGCAGGTGTCCATGGGCGGCGGTAGTTACTTACCATCAGGTGATCGTTTGTACCATAAAAAAAAGATATATGAGAATACACACAAATGCAAATGGACATTCATGGCACAAATATTTGAACTGAACAAAAGTCGAATTCGAGACTCCAGACATTACGAGCTAATGCTCGCTCAACCGTCGACCAAAATTGCTCGTCAAATCGTAATAATGATACATCATTTCATCAATAATATATTTGTTGATATGAAAGGAAATGAAATGAAACATTATTTCACATAAATAGAGTAGAGAGATGTAAATATAACTAAGCAAAGCCTATCAAAAGTTTTATTGTTTACAATCGATTGATTAAAAGTTACTTTAAATCCTATCGTATAAAATATTGTTTTGATAGCTACTCGGAGTTTTGTAATTGAGACGTCAAAACTTCAAAGTGATAAATGGGTTAAAATGATTGTTATTGATAAGCACCATCCCTGATATTAAGTTGACAACTTGATCAATTAGTTTTTGTTAAATTACATACCTATTTTCTTTCTTTCTATCGTCGATCGAGAGATTGAATTGATTTGAATTGCTTCCATAATAATGTTAGTACAAATCCAGACTTACAAACTAGTATTAGTATTATTTTACCTAACTTAACTAAAGCTTGGTGAGACAGTTTGACACCTTGGTGTATGTTTACTTAACTGCATGCAGCTGTATCCGTCACCCTAAGATCGGAGAGTCTCCCCATTCAGCTAATGTGCTAATAATGTAGTTGGGAATGTCACGTACACGGCATAATAGAGAAGCGCACCTACTAAAGTAAACGTTAGTACTATATATAAATATATTTGATTCTAGGCTTGGGCAAACTGATTTTTCAGTTCGATTTTCAGAGGTAGCATGTTATCTGGTAATGTGACTGGTAGAAGGCAATGCTTATAAATAAATAAATACAACATGGATATAAATAGCAAAGAGGTGGAGAGCAGCTGATGTTCTTGAATTAAACACAAGTAAGTTGGGAAACTTCTTTATCCTACAAAAGACCTCAAATGGGCACTAGCAGTGTCGTGTTGTTTATGAGTGGCTGCGTAAAGAACTTATGAGTGACGTCAATGTGCAACATATATACTACGGCCCGTAGACCGGAGGCTGACCATCAGGCAGGCCATCTATTTCTTTGCTACATTAGTGGTATCATAAAAAAACTGCTGTAAATGAATAAACAAACCAGAATTGAATAAGTACCTATCGAGTGCCTGTTGACTCAGTAGATATAGGGCTGCCATCACTTAATTTGCCGACGCCGGACAAAAACTTAAAAAAATCCGGACATATAGGTGAAATCAAGATTCTTTCCCGGACACTTAAAAAAAAACGCCAATTCCATTTAAATTGTTAGCTTGTTAACGATTCAGAGTGTCCGGGTTTTAACCGGACACTTTTAGAAAACCCCGCCCGGACGCTCAAAGGACGCCCTGTAAACTTGGACAAATATGGTTAAACCCGGAAGGATGGCAGCCCTAAGTAGATATCTCGTTTTAAAATTCTTTTGTTCAAGTTAGTAGGTATTACTGAAATAAAGTTAGTAAAGTTCATATTACTGACTACGTAAAACAGTAAAAACAGTACAAAACTATATTTTTAAATCCATTTTACGGTTACATTAAATGAGCAAAATATATGATGACCGCAAAACCGAATTATTTATTCAAACTGTCAAATTATTTCGTTTGACAAACTGTAGATATTTATGATTTGTAAAATATCAGGTTCGAGGACACTCATCTGGTTTTTGAATCATGAGTACGTAATAATGATTATTTGGTAATTCATAGTCATTCCAATTTTAAGTGTATTGTTAACAATAATTGAAATTTGGCGAATCGAACATTTGCTTGTGAAAACAACTCAAAACCTAAAATAAAAGCTATGCGCTGCTTTAGTTTACACATGTTTCTGTGTCACATACCTAGAAAAGACATATTCAGTAACTTATTTATTGTTTCATTTTAAAACATCTCGAAGACACACCTGGTAATAACAGACTGTCATTTCGTGTTCATTATGGAGAAATAAGTAGATTCCATGTAAATATATGTTCCAGGCGAACGGGAGACAATACATTTAAGTGATTTTCGTAGTCACATTTAGAATATTTTTACGATAGCATAAAAAATATTCGAGATGAATCACTTTATATACCTACTTGAATCGATTACATTATTACTACATACGAATTTAATATCTTTTTGATGATACGAATGCTATATTTGTAATTCACATTTATAAAACGATGAATTCATCTGTATCTAGACAGCATAACAGTTAGTACTTATGTTGTCAGTTCCTTTTTTGATGTATGAAATAAATAAAACCGAACGCCATCAAGTTACTGTCCAAAGTCGTTCCGTCCGAATTTTTGAATCAATTATTATGTATGTACTAGTTTAATATGCATTTGTATACTTAGACAATAATCCGATTTCTGCAGTTGACTCTAAGAATTTGTACTGTCTGACTGTAGATGCAACTGTGTTTATCTTACAACCTCATTCAGCGAATACCAGCTTCTGTCGTATTGAATAAAAGCAACGAGACTGTTGACTTCATTACTTAGTTACAATGTAACGTGGTCAAGGGCCGGCCTCGTGTGCTAATACGTGGCCTATCCAGTAATTAAATGATGGAAGAAAATGAGTACACGTCAGATCAAGATTTCACAGTTTATGATTGAACTTGCAAAAACTATTACAATTACATTTAGGTATAGACAGAGTTAAGATAAAGGCGTGAGGATCTTCAGAGACTGATCGTCAGCTGGCCGGTGATGGGGAGAGTACTTAACTCGCAGTGCAGAAACCGTAGCGAAAAGAGAGTGAGTGCTGGTGGTTCACTTCTTTTATATCCCGGGCTGCGGCTGAAGTTCAGACAACTTCCTAACTGGTATCGAAAGTCAGTGTGTTTCTGTTTGATAGGCGTCCACAGTAGATTTTGCTGTCAGTTTTGCCACAGTCAAAATGGCGATTGACGAATACCCTATCGTATAATGCAGAGATTATAATAATAATAACTACTCAACTGATAATCGTGAAATTTGGCATACGCGTCAAGGGTACAAAGGAAATACGAAGGACATCGTGAAATTTTGCATAGGTACCTTTCATGAAAAAAAAAAGATCCTTGTGTTCCTGAGGATTAGAACAATAACTTTTATGCGCTAATATTACCGTAGCTATAATTATGCTGTTGTTCTACAATGCAATGAATTAATACTAAACTAGGAGCTTATTGAATCTCTAGAGCTTGCTGTTATCAGGAAAATCACGTCACGTGTAGGTGTGCTGTTAGCAATACGTTATGTCTGTGGATATTTACTTAAGCGTTGTTTAAACTTAAACTCAAAATATAACTATTCATAGATCAGTTTTTTTTTAGCTTTTTTAATTGATGTAAGGTACATTATCAATTAATTTTCTTTTTAATAATAACCTAACATCTAGGTATTTTCTTTTTTGTAAATATTTAGAGTAAATATTTGCTAAAATTATTTATGTTATGAATATGCTGTGCCCGGCAGGGTCAAAAATTAAGACTGTTCTATTTTTAAGTTTGTTACACATTGGTAAACATTTTGGAATGCATAATTAAGAATTGAATTGAATTGAACCCTCACTAATAAATAAAATGGTGCCCTAGGTAGCAGATTTTGTCGTAAGCCTTAATACGAGGGATTTTAAATATCTATAGAATTTTTGGAATATTTTTACTGGCGAAAGTCATTGTCTAGTAGAAGTACCTAGGTATATGTGAAAATACCTTAAATATGGTAGTTTACTGTCTAGACAAATTAGTGTCTCTTTATTAAACGTCAAAACCGTGCGTTCTGTAGAGCAATTAACTTGTGACGTCATACGTGGCTATCATGAAATCATTTAGTTTTAATATGATTTGGGAATTAAAAAATATTAACAAAGTTTAAAAATAACAACCAATGTCTTTTTTCAATTTTAATTTTACAACTAACGTATTGTATTTCTTTTTTTTTAAGCACGTGAACCAATATCTAGAACTTTGTCTTTACACTTGAACCAGTCTATCGTATTTCATTAACTTTACAGCCTTCTTAGACGTACTTTTATTAATTATTCAAAACCGTTTTTTTTAAGGCGTTTCTTTCTTTTTTAAGGCAACACCTGATCTAGGAAATTATATGTACTCATAGGGATTTTACAATATTACAATTAACAAACACAAATGACGCCCAGGCTCACCACCTACATTTCACACTCACCACATCTAAATTATCTGTCAATCATTCAATTGTTTGTCCTGCGAGCAATGCTCATTAAAAGCAGTATACCTCTATACAGTTTCCTCATCTAGAGATATGGATACGGATAATAGCAAAAATCGGTTTAATTTGTGATCGTTACACTTATTCTCACACATAATGTTTAATTAAAATATGTAAAAAATACACATACTTAGACAATGTGTTTTTATTGTAAACCAGAAGTTGTTCTTAGTCGTACACTCCTGGTGGAACAGTCATGGATCGTCTGATAATTTATTTTCTATTTCTCTCTATTTGTGGCACTGCGTACATTCCACGAGAGAAAACTTTACTTTAGAATAAACCAGAATTAAAGACAATTAAATTGGAGACCAAATACGAGAAATATTTATTCTAGAGGCGTCCTTAATGCAACACAGTCTTGATTACACGCAGGACAGCAAATCAACCGCGTGTTGGATGTAATTCACGAATCTAATATCTATATAACTAATAGAAATAGGCTTAAATTATATTCCAATCAAGTAAGAGGTTAGTTTCACCCCTGTAGGTAGTAGATAAACAAATAAACTTTGTTATTTTGCACTAACGTTTCTGGAAGAAAAGGGAACACAACCTATTAATGCAAAAATATTCATCAAAATGTTTCTCACGCTTATACAGAGTGATTATATTTTGGTGAAATCATTGGAGGAAAACGTTCATATTTTTCTATAAAATAATTTGAATAAATGCCTGTGAAGCCTGAAAATAATAAGCTACATATAAATATAATTTGGTCGTTTTAATTTACATAATTACTAGTCGCGATAGGTTGCTTTCCTCTTAGATTTATAAAGTATACCTACTAGCTACCTAGCCACGCATTGCTATGGCTGAGTAATTCGAAATAAAAAATATTCTATTTCCGAAGTTGGACATAACTGCACACAGTTTGCTAAATTTCATTAAAATCGGTTCATTAGTTTCGAGTCCGTCGCGGACAAACAACGTGATATAAAATTTATATATATAAAGATGAAGAACATATTATATTTGTAAGTCTTTGAATTATATACCTTTCTACAAGCAGGCTTATATTCAGTATAACAGAAAAGCATGTACTTGCAACAAGTACCTATATAGTACATACATATTTTATACAAAAGATATGTTTGCTGCTTTTTTGCTGATAAGTTTGCGAGTGAGTTAAAACAAAAAAATTTATTAAATATTTCTATAAACTTATAACTTTTGCAACCCAAAGACTGATAGAATCCCAGATCGGGATTTTCTAGAGATTTCAATACTTGCTTAAAAAAATAAGGCTTCATACAAAATATATTAGTAAATACGCCATTTATACAAAGTATTTTTAAATTAAATCAAATACATTTATTCACCATAAAAAGTGTGTAAAGTTTTGTGAACAGAAATAAAGAAGCGTGTTATGAGTTAAACTCATAACACGCTTATTAATTGCTATTTCTAATTAGTTTTCTACTATCCTCTATTCACTCTAAGGTTTGCTGGAAGAAAACTCAGGTTTGGGTTAAGCTCGCCTTTGTACATACCATTTCCTTGTTAGATATGTAATCTACTTTTAGTGTACAATAAAGAATAAATAAAATAAAATAAACATTTACAATTTTATAAAAAAAAACATTATTTTAAAATAAGTTGGTAAACGGCCAGTGTGGTCACTTGTGCGGTGGTAAGTCACATTTACATACTATCCCTGAAAAAATAACATAAATTTGCTAAATTAACATTTCTTCTCTTTATCTAAGTATGATGCGGCAAGTAGAGCTAGGACTCAACAGTATCTTTCATCACTTACAACACCCTGGTACCTAGCGGTTTATTTTAATCAATTACCTGCTTGTAATGTTAAAGACTGCATAATAAGACTGCATTGACACATGTCACACACGGCCGTTTGATCCCAAACTAGGCAGAGCCTGAACTATGGTAACCAGGCTACTGATGAACATACTTATATTTTTCTAAATACATACATATTATAGATAAATTACACCCAGACACAGAACAAATGATCATGATCATCACACAATTATTTGTCCTGGGTGGGAATCGAACCCACGACCTCTGGCTCAGCAGTCAGGGTCACTAGCGATTAGACCAACAGGCCAGTCAATAGGTTTCTCTTGGATGAGCGTGTATTTGTCTTCAGCGTCATCTCCTTAGGTGAGGTGAATGACAAACGCCTTTGCCATTTATAATAAAAAATGGCTCTGGAGTTTTTAAACAGGAACATATATTTGTATACTTTCACATAATGCTCTATATATCTACCTATACTATACTATATATGTCTGATGGTGAAAGGTTACATGTGCCTATAAACACATGAAATAAGTGCTTTTAACATCAATTGTGTCACCAACTCTATAGCCCGTTCTATAAAAACAAGAGACAGAACCTACCACTTACCGATCGCTCATAGTGCGTCATAACTATGCGGAGATCCACATTTTATCAATCACGATTAGCTACTTGCTGCACCAGATATATGAAGCGTGTTAAGGGACCGATCACGTCAAAACTTCTTTGTGTATAATCTATTTCGTTTGCAAACGTTTGACATTTTTAAACTAAGAATAGGTGCATTTAGACCGCAGTAGAAAGACATTACCGTTTTAAGAACTGTAATAAAATATCACAATCAATAACACTTAAACAATACGTTTTATAAAATGTTACCTCAGAAATTTCTAAGTTGCAATTTACAATATTCTGTCACACTAAACGTCAATCCGATATCAGCGAAACTCTGATCGCATTTAGTTTCGGCACCAATCGTTCACGGTCAATTATCTACTACACATCAGCAAGAGAGGCCATTTTGTATTCGGGTATTTTGTGCCTTTTAAATTGAATAAAACTTTGCAAAGAGATGCTATACCAGAAGAGAATAGACAAATCTTTATTTTATACCAACAACTTATGGCATCTTATGGGAGGCTCGTGGCTAAATGGGAACCGAGTAGGTTAGCACATTGCAAGGTTAAGTAATACACGTGGCATCCGTTACGATAGAAGGCCATTTGCCACGATGAAATAGAGTTCGCGCCTCTTCCACATTTATCAGACCTTTCATATGAGCTCGTTGGTTACGGATGCTTTTACCTTGGCTCTTCTTCAGTACCCTACCGATCAGATACGTTTATACGTCTTTCAGGCCTACCCCCACCGACTCGCCCACTCACAGGAACCTTATAAATTCCTTTAGCCGTTTGCTTTCACCAGCCTAGTCTAGAATTGGTTGAATCATGTCGCTTCTAGAAGCTTGTGAATGCCCCAGGAGTTTTCCGTGCCTCTGGAAGGACCTGGGCTGGCTCAACTAGCCAGCCTTATCTGCACGCACAATGGACCGTTTGAAACAGAGTCCTTAACCAATACCAATACACGGTGTTTCAAGTGATGAAAGATACAGTAGATTCCTAGTTTTACTAGTCTGATCATATTTAGAAGAAGGGGAGAAATGTTGATTTAGAAAATCGCTGTTCATTTTTTAGGAATAGTAGGTAAATATGACTTTCTCACAATGTTCTGAGGAACTGCTAGATTTGCCTGGATCTCTGTTATTGACCGAGTTTTCTTAAACACCTGTAGAGATTTCATAGGGCAATATATTTATCCGGATTACCAGGTGTGGGTCTTGATTTAAACGTACCCTTAGCTGCCGCTTTCTTTGATATTAAAGCTTTGATATCGGGTGTACTCTATCATGTTTTTACAAAGATTTATCAAGAACTTATTACCATCACTCTGAGATGATAGCTCACCATGGAACATCTACTGTTGAAAACTATTAAAATAAAATAAAAAGTCTTTATTTCATTGAAGTAACATTACATACATATATCGCTCCGAAATACTTTCTTCTAAATACGTCATCAAAATTGCTCCAAGGAAAATTAAACACTATCCGGGGTGCCCATAAATCTTGTATAACATAATTTATCAATAAGTTAGTGGTTATTAATTCATTTATAACAGTTTGTGAAGTCACTCATCGGTGGCCGGACTGTGACGTGTTTCAGGCGAACTTTGTAATATGATTTGTTTAGTCGTGTTGCCTCATGATTTTTAGTTAAGGCTTATACTAGAGCACATGCTAGATATTTTTTACGGTGTTGTAAAAAAGTACTAGGAGGAATTAGTTCGATTAAAACTAATCTTACAGATATAATAACTGATAAACTATAATCAAGGTTTTTTTTAATGCTTAGGCAGTTTTTATACAGATGTGTTATTATACGGCCTATATAGGGGAATGCGATGCGAGACTGATGCATAAATGAGGGGTTTACTGATTGAAAATGTTGCATGCATAAAAAAATAAACCTATACGGTTTCGGTTCGGCTCGATTTTTACGATTTATATTTTCCTGTGAGGGATTTGGAATTTCCGAGTGAGTCAAAAATGTATTAATATTAAAAAAAGAAATACTGGCTTTAAACTTTCATGATGCCACTAGAAGCTACATATGTATGTAACATGAAATATCATTAACGGTTTTGCTATTCTTAGACCATTTACGCGTTCCATGATAATATGATTATGTTGACGGGAATTAACGCGATCACGTATTTAGTCTGTGACCACGGCCAGTGCATCTTGGTGGAAATGTCAAGCAAATCAAAGTTATGTAATATATTTTAAGTACGTTATTGCGTTAATACTCGTCAACATAATTATATTAAAACTCGAAGTCTTCAAACTACATCATCGTGGGATTTGATTGTGGGAGAGCCATGCTTCGGCACGTATGGGCCGGCTCGTTCAGAGTGATACCACGGACACACAGAAAACCGGCAATGAAGCAAAGATTGCATTGCTACTTAATTACTGCTACTTACTTGATATCATAGTTTTCTGTCGACTACTGGATAAATTCAAACTATTGTAACTACTGTATACGTGTACTGGTAGCATAAGTTTAACAGCAATAAACCTTCTATTTTTTTTTTCAATGAAAAGGTAGCTTCCGCTCTGGGAATGGTTCCCGTCGCGCCCGCTCTTTACAAACATCGAAACAACGAAGACAAAAACATCCAGACTCGGGACATCACACAAATTTTTGTCCCATTTTGTGTGTGGGATTCAAACTCACAACATTCGACGAGGCTTAGTGGCAAGATGACCACTTTAACATTTTTACCATGCGTGCAGTAATTTAAAATACAACTATATATATAAAAAACCGTGATCGATTGATTGATTTAAATATAATTTTATTTTTAAATGGTGATATTTGTAATAATCGGCTTTTTTAGTAACCAGCCACAAACATTAAGTGATGTAAGGTAAACCTAAAAGTTCTATTTTAAAGTAAAGAACCTAAACAACAAAACTAATCCAACAGGCGAAATGAATGCGCTCGTTGATTTTAAACGGTTCGAAACAGACGCACGACCGCAAATCTGATTCTCCACTGTACTCACTTGACCACAATATTTAGAGCCCTCATGCATGAATGTTGACACATTTAAGCTAGAATATAACAGCTTGGGGTATTCTAGGGAGTTCAAATTATACTGGACACGATAGCAGTGTCTCCGGATATCCGGTTATGTGTAACTTAGTTGTTTTCCCGGTGGGAACGTTCTGATTACATTTCTATACGGATCCGTTGGTCGACGTTTAGGTATTCGAAATTTGAATTGTATTATGTTATGTTAAAGGATGGATTTAGATACAATTTTTTTTTTACAGTACAGATATATATACAGCGTGTTACAAAAAGGTGTGGACAAATTTTTCAATGATTTTGTATTTTATTTTTTTAATACAGCTATTTTCAGAAAAATAAATTCATGTCATGCGAAATATAAGCTTTATCAGTCACTTTTTAAGTTCAATTTGTCAGTTTCAAATTAAAATTTCAAAGAGTTTTAAAAATCACAAATTTTCCTAAAATTGTTAGCGTTTTATATTATTTACGGGGTCAACTATACGTAAATAAAATATGATAACACCTGTCAGTGACAGACCTTTCTATAAAAGATAGATAGAAAGAAAAGAAAAGAAAGAAAGAAAGAAATAGGCATTTTTTTTGGTGCCAAGACAAAACAGAAAAGTAATTATCCTAATAATGTACTGATATCTATAAAAAAAAATACGGAACTAAAAAAAATCGAAATAAATTTATAATATACCGCCAAGCTGTACAACAAGCAAAATAAGCCAACTAAATTCTATTTTATAATTAAAATTAGGCTAATGACATGTTTGCACGTTTAAATCCAAATCATTTATATTAATAAAAACAATATTTTACTTGTTCTTCAATTGTCAGGAGGAGGAGTCAGTCAGAATCAGTCGTGAAGCTTCCTTTTCTAAAACGTAGGTAGATCCTATGGAGAAGAACAGGCAAGAAACTCGTTAAATGTAGGCTGTTTTCAACACGTTAAATCAGATAAGCCACGAACTCTGTAGGTGTACATAATGAAAGCACTTATGATTGACTTGATTATCAAACTGTTGCATAACGAATGCTTACTGTACATACATATTGTAGTGACGAGACCTCTCGCACAGCTTGCATACTCCTTCGATTGGAAGAATAACTCTTTACTACGCGAGAGGCATAGACTGGTGGCCCCATACTCGAATTTAGAACACGTTCGAAATATTTTATGAAGAATAAATGTTGAAGACAAGAGAGTCGCCCGGCGGACAGAGGGCGATCTGGACGACTTACGGGCAATGTGCACAGAATAATTCAAGAAGTATTATTTATAATTAATTTGTGTGAAGTCATAATTGTTACATGAATAATCTGATCCTGATTATATCGCATAGTGCGTTTGCCTGCTCTTTTAATTTTCTTCCTCTAGCTAGTACCTATCGAAACCGGATACCCTAAAGCCCCAAGCTTTATACGTGGTGGAGTACGCCGCAGTTGATTTAGAAGAAGTACTCCACGCGTTACAATATATACGTATTTAAATACATAATATGCGATGTCTATGTGAAGAGATTCGGTAAAATTAAGAAACATCATTAAGAGTACATATCTACTTGTGTTATTCTAAAATTACTGCCTTGTTTCACAGTCTGAAAAAATAAACAATAGCTGCGTAGCAGTGATTCCTTTTGATTAAAATTAGAAATATCCTGATTATTTACCGAAGCCTTACGCTTCAAAGCTTAAAATAAAAAGTATTTGCAAAGATTTCGCGCCTAGTTTTATTTTGAACAAAGAACGTAAACATTTTGTACTTACTATTAAATGGACGATGGGTTTTGTTTATTTTTTTAAATGCTAATGTAGGCGGCACTGATATTTCACGGTGAGTTTTATAGGTCGTGGTAGCGGAAATTTTCCCAAAGAATAATAAATAGGGACAAACAAAACTTTTTTTTTTGTAAACTTCAATTCTTTGTTACAGAAACAACAATGGCTCAAATGTACTTAGCTGTCACCATCTTCGCACTCTTGGTTATTTCACATGGAGTTAGCGGGAAACGTGAGTACCAAATTTGAATTACTTTCTACACTATTTTTTTTTTAATTTAACACGCCGATACTCATTAAGAATCATTAAACTCTTTTTTAGATTGTATGTTAATTGACAGGCTAAATGTAAACATAATTTTTTATTATTATTATTGAAACTTAATTCGTATCCAAAATCATTTATTTATTTCTTGCTATTATTGTCTTTTCATATGCTAGTATTTAGCAAAACCTTTTTTTTACCGCCAAAAACAATACATCAATGGTTAAAAATTTAAAAATATTTAGAATGGATATGAGAGATGATGATAAATATAGGTTAAAGTCTAAATTTCTCTGACCTGCTGCCATGAGACCATGGGGAAACGTAAGTTTTTTGTAATTGGCTTCTGCATTACTTAACTATGATATTTGCTAGATTGATAGATAGCCTTTTAGTTTTAAGGCCTTGAATTGAGAAATAAAAAGATATATTCTGAAACAAAAAAACTCTAATGTAAGTCTATTTTATATCGGTTCAATACTAATCTTACCCAGATTATCTTTATCTGAAAATTATATACAAAGGCAGGCGTCCATATACATTTTTTTCGTTTAGACTATATGAACGATTGGTCCCTTCCAGCCCAGTTCAAATTACTTGTTTAATCAAAAAGGTTCTAAGCTCCACCCTTTATACGTTCTGATAAGGGACGGTTCAATTCAATACTTACATGAACGCTTTGAAGGGGTTAACAAGTTCTGGTTTTCTTTAGTATTTTATTTTAATGATATATTATTCCCAAAATTAAATAAGTATTGCTAAGAGTAGTACACAGTTTAGTGTACTAGCTTCCTTTTTTATAGGAAGAATAATATTTGATGTGTGTAAGTATGCTTTTCAAAGTCTGTGAATAATAACTTGACACATCTTACACACGGTTGTCTGATCCCAAACTAGGCAAAGTCTGTATGTACTATGGTAATCAGACTGCTGCAATACATACATATTATAGCTAAATTACAAGCAGACACAGAAAAATGTATTATGCTCATCACACAATTATTTGTCCTGGCTGAATGACTTTACTTCTGTGACAGGTTACATAAGATACAAAATTAAAATAATATAAAGATAGTCTCAATGCCATGAAAATGTATTGCCATCAAATAATACTTATCACAAGTAATTGTTCCCTTCAGGACTCTTTGTGCATTTTATGCACAATAAGGAAGATCTTTTTCCAAAAAACATGATTATCTAATAGTATTTGTAACTCTAGAGATAACTTTAAAACAAACAATTCTCTTAATTTGTACCAACCGATAACTCATAAGTAAACAGTATTGTTTAACTTGACTAAACTTAGTTCAAAATTACGTAACTTAAAGCCTAAGATCCTGAACAAATGTGAAAACTTGAGAAGAAAGTAAATTTACCGTTACACGTATGGCAACACAAACTTGTATTTATGGTCATATTTGTGTTGGTTTAGGCACGAAGAAATATCGACGTTGTTTTTTTAAATGCTGATGTAAATTTGATGTTTTAGGTAACTACTATATTAGCCATTAGATGTTCTGTGTGAATTAGTAAATGCAATATTTCCGAAAACCATTACTACAATGGTTACGATTTGGTCAATTTATTTTGTGTAATGAAATTAAATCGTAGAATTATCGATATACGAATTTAGTGTTAATATGGTAAAATATCGAATATGTACATATATAATAGAGTTTGATTTTATAGATCACATCTGATATACTTCGTCAGAAAGTTCGATTTTGTATCTGAATTTTGAGTCTGGTTTATAGAATCGGTGAATCGGGTGTGAAAATCCATAAAATTAAACTAATTTATTTTTGGCAAATTAGCGTTACATGTTTAAACGTCTCTGAATCTCAATTAAGAAAGGAAAATGCATAAAACATAGTTTAGATGCGAAAATAAGATAAGAAAAAGTCTGGCTTTCCGGCAAGATCATTTTCTCATCCAACAACCATCCAACAAATCTAGTAAAATAAAAAGGGAGACAAGTCATCCCAGTTCATCATAAATAAGTAGTAAAAAATATGACGGTCATACGTCACTGTAATCCGAAGTTCAGCGATTCCATCACAAATGTGCCAAGTTTCTACTTGCGTATCGCATTATGGGACCCCTGAGACACAACAAACATAATCTTTGTATGAAACAATAATTTTGATAAAACTTTTTAAACTTTTATAGTAGATAAATGTTCAAATTTGAAGAATAAAATAGTTTTAGGTACGTTTTCCCCCAACAGCAATAAATTACAAAATCTCTGAGGAGGTACTGAAGTACCTCCGATACAAAGAGGGTCAGCAATTTAGGTGATGTTGCTTTTCAGGCCGAGGCCCTAATTGAAGTTTAGGGTTCCTGTATATTGCTTTGGTTAACGCTATCAAATTATTGAAAGTTTTATAAAACTTTCAACAAACTTATGGGGTAGAACACTGGGGCTACAACATAAGCTACAAGAACATAGCCCTATAGTAAGTTGATGATGTGGTTACGAATAGGGACTTACATAACCTTTAGCATTATCGGTTTTTAGGGTTCCGTACCTCAAAAGGAAAAAACTGAACCCTTATAGGATCACTTTGTTGTCCGTCCGTCCGAAGGTCTGTCTGTCTGTAAAGACCCTTTTTCTCAGGAATACGTGGAGGTATCAAGCTGAAATTTATATCAAATACTCAAGTTTACTGTCCCTTAGAGCTGGGAAAAAATCAAACTTCTAAGCCAACGCTGTCGAAAGATACAGCCGTTTATGCCACAAATTTCGGCAAACTTTCAAATTCATTTTCAAGAATCAAAACCTACAGGGTACTTCCCATGAACTCAGAATCTTGAAATTTGGTACGAAGTAACGTCTTATAGCACAAATAAAGGAAATATTGCGAAAACGGTAAATTTTTTGTTACATCATGTAATAAAAATATTTTACGGAACCCTCGGTGCGCGAGTCCGACTCGCGCTTGGCCGGTTTTTTTTATAGGATTCACTTTGGTGAGTGTGTGAAAGCTCTCTTCAAATTGACTGACCTTCACCATTCCTTTATCGGACTACTAGACACAGACAGGAGTTCCATCATTTCATTGTCGAAACACCAAAAAAGTCGAACTAAACGCTTTGACAACTCCTTTTTGTTTCGAGTCGCTAAAGTGTGGAATGAACTGCCTGCGTCTATTTTTCCAGTCAATTATAATCCTGGAACGTTCAAGTGTAGAGCGAATAGGTTTCTCTTGGCTAGGCATAGGCATATACCATCTTCATCGTCACTTTCCATCAGGTGAGTTGGAAGACAAACGCCTGCAATAAAAAAAGTAGGCAGTCATGGGACTGCCGACGGAAGTGAAAACTTAAACGAAACGACGAACTTAAAACGTCACATTAGCAGGTTGTTGACATGTCTAATAAGGAGATGACAGAACTCAATGTTTAGATTAGCGCCCTCTAGTGGATCTATCTATCTACGGTCACGAATTCAGTGCTTTTTCCCCATAGCAAAAGTGCACAACCGTGCTTAAAGAAGTATTCACTTCAAAAAAGTATTTATTGACCAAATAAGCCATTACAACACTGTGCTACCAAGTGTAATAGACCTCCTCCTTCTGTAGGTCTACTTTAGCTTTTATCTACGGATACTATCCCACCAAGGGTACGACCAAGCTATTATATCAGAGTCAAATTGATTAAAGCCCACATGGTGACAGCTATCCTTCCCTTTATCGCTGGTTCATTCAAAATATTTTTTATCACCTCGTTGAAAAGTCATCACGGTTTGGCTTGGTGGTGATATGTACTAGACCAAGTCCACTGTCTTTGGAAGAAGCCAGATAGCGATCGCAGGTCTTTCGGTCATTATTCGTTTCTTTCCTTTCAGTGCAAAGCGCAGTATGCTTAATTTTGACAGATTTGCAAGCACACAATTCACATTCAGAATTACAAAATGTTCCAGTAAGGTGCAGTCATATTTTGGGGTCGCGTAGGAGACCCCGTAAATAACGTAAAGCGCAGACTATTTTATAAAAAAATGGGATTTTTAATACAGAAATTTTATTTGAAACTCACAAAATGAGCTTGAAAATGTACCGTTAAAGCTAATATTTCATAAGAGAGATGGCTGACATTAATGAAACTACACGTTTATTTAATACCAAGAGTATTTATTGATGGAACATCCGGGTTTTTTTTCAAAATGTCTGCAATTATTGAAAATAACATACAAAAAAAAAATATGATGTTAAGAAATGGGCACCTACACCAGAAAAAGCATATCCCAAAGACTTTTTTCCCCCAATATCACACTTAAGAGTACATTTTTGTTCCTAAGTAAATTATCATTTTTTGTATATAAATAATGAAGGGTATAAAAATTGTATTCTCGTTGTAAAAATCGTTAAGTTGTTACTCGGATTCAGAAACTGGATGAATCCACACTTGTTATCAAATGAGACTAATTCAGGCTCGTGTGAAACCTAATAGGTATCATCAATCTTTATGTAATAAGGATCTAGGTAAAACTTTGTAAACTGTATTATGCCGTTCGAAATTTAAAAGATTTATTTATACAACTCTTTTTATTATATTCTCATTAGAGTTTCGAAAAGCTTGGGATTGTTGAAATAACAACTTTTATTAATTGTCCGAGATAAATTACAGAATATTTATAAATTAGGATACTAGCTACCATTTCAAATTCTTCTTTTAAACATAATATATTGCGTATGGTACGTGGTTCTGGATGTTTAGCTGATTAGAAAGGCCCACTCAATTTAGACAAAGCAGGCTGTTGAACACTGAATTTCAATTTAGAAGAATAAAAGAGTTTCTTTTTTAGAGTTTTTTTTTCTGGAAGAACGTCTTTTTCCGTACTTGTGACAAACAAAAAAAAGCAAGCTCACGCGTTTATAATATTACCAGCTTGTGCCCGTGACATCGTCTGCGTACAATAAGTAGGTACTTCGGGTGGTTTATTTTGTGTCCTAGCTTTCATCAATCTCTGTAATAATTAAGTAGTTATCTATATATAAAAAAATCGTGTCACGTTGTTTGTTCGCGATGAACTTCCTAAACTAATGAACTGCTTTGAATTAAATTTTGCACAATGTGTGCAGTTTGGTCCAACTTGACAGATAGGATAGTTTTTTTTTTTATTGCAAAAAAAAAAAATAAAAAAAAATATATATATATATATATATATATATATATATATATATATATAGTAAAAAGCATAGCTTACATAACTTAACGCATCTTTTTTTTTCTTTGTTTTTTGTGACGTTGCGACGGGTAACCCTCCTAGTTGCCCGGAGATCTTTTTCCGCACTCTATGGCGACTGGTGCATGTTCTGCGAGACAGGCCTCGTCCTGTCCCGTTCCCTCTTTGGCCAACAGCATCTTTTTTTTTTCTGGTATAGGGGGCAAACGAGCAGACGGGTCACCTGATGGTAAATGACTGCCGTCCATGGGCACCTGCAACTCAAGAGCCACAAGTGTGTTGCCGCCCTTTAAAGTGGAAGTAGGGGAAGAGGGGGAGAGGGGTGAAGAGCGGAAAGACGGGAGAGGGGGATAAGATGGGAGGAGAGCGGGAGAGGGGAAGGACGGGAATAGGGGAGAGGGAAGGGTTTGGGCTTCCGGCAACCTCACTCACGCGGCGAAAAGCAATGCAATCATTGTTTCACTGCCGGTTTTCTATGAGGCCGCGGTATCGAGCGGAGTCGAGCCGGCCCATACGTGCCAAAACATGGCTCTCCCGCGTAACATGGCTCTCTTCGCAAAATGACACGAAAGCTTCGGACCATGAACAGAAATCCAGAAAGAAACTCCAGGTTAAAGCGCCTATGCTGAGCACCCCATTAAATATAAACCAGCTACTTACCTTGCTTATCAAAAAACATTGATATTAAAAGTTTCCATATCCCTAAACTTGCCAAATGATTGGCCTCCCATACAAAATTAGATCCCCTATTTTACCACCTTCAAGGTTTATTTTCGTGACAAAAAAGTAAGCATTATTTAATGCTATCAAGTTAGTGTCTATGGCTTGTGCAAACAGGTTCACTAAGCCAAGAATCAATGGTATAATTTAGTGCACAGAGGTTGCTAGTTAGCCTTTTGATCAATATTTAATGCACTCATTGATGAAGTACTAAAATATTAATAGTTTATCAAGCTAAATAAATTGTATTTGTTAGTAAAAGCAAACGAGGTAACTTTATTAATACAATCAAGTAGATCACTTAAGTAATCCCTATACTGCTTAGAACACATTGTTCGATAACTCGTAAGCGTCAAGTTGGAATGCGTGAGCAATCTTCATCTCTCAAATGTGTACCATAAACAATGTTTGATTTTTGTTCCTTGTTCAAAAAGTTTGAAGTATCTGAAATATTTTTACTTAAACATGTTCTGATGATATTTAAGTTTCGAGAGTTCGAGTGTGTTACGAAAAATTATATGTAGGTACATGGTTATTTTGGTGTTGTTCGTCTATTCACATGTTACATCTACGAGTATTCACGTTAAAGAAAAAAATTGGTTGATGGTGGGTCGGGTTTATACAGGGTGTACAAACAATGCGACACTTGCTTAAGTCACTGAAAAAGCTCTTAAGTCACTCTAGCATGTAGTTACAAAAAAAGTTAAATCCTACAGTTCTCATAAAAGCATGTGTAAAAATCCATAAAAATTTTTGAAGATAGTATTTATCAATTTTCTAAATAACGAAGTGAATAATTCTAAAATAAAAAACATGTTCGATTTAAAATCTTTAACTTTACACATTCCACTAGCTTTTATGAGAACCGGAGGTGATAGTGCCTGGAAATTCAAACGGTCATAACTTATAAACGGACTGTTTTCTTCAAAAATTATTTTAGTAACTGCATGCTAGAGTCATGCCTTTTGGGGATTTAATGTTACATTGTTGGGGGACACCTTGTATATACAACTAACAGAGAGTTATATATACATATACATACAGACGCACGAGAGAAGAGTAAAAACTTATTCTGCAATAAACGATAGTAATTATTTCCTGTATTTATGTATATCTAGTTTTGAAAAAGGTTGTATTTTAAGAGTAAGTTTTCCGTTTTTTTATGCAACCCGCACACGGGAAGTATACTTAAAAATCGCAACACTATCTAGTGGTGTCACTTTTGCGTTGATGCCCCTCTTTTCCTTGAAAGTTCTCGCGATTCTACCACAAACTAACTTAAACGTTTAATCGCATAGACATCTTGTAGGATAGAAATCATAGAGGTATTTCCAAAGTCGTGGCTCTGTACAAACATTTGTAAAGCCATGTTTTTAATGTACAAAAAGTTAAATATAATTTCATGTAAAAAATAAATCATTTATTCTGTATCGCCCGTGAAAATGTAGTTGTTTTTATATCACCAAAGACAACAAATTGGCTGTAAAACTCCGCTTTATTACAGATCCTCTGTTTTCCTAATTTAAAATACCAAGTTAAATTATAAAATTTCTGTGCCAACTGAAAATAAACCAGAAGATAAATATTTGTAGAAATAAATAAAATATTGGATTGTTCAAAGGGTATCAAACTTGAAAACAAACCGCAAAGTTAAGCCAGTTTGCGAGGGTCACCCTTAACGAAACACTGATACCTTTATTTTCAACAAAAGTTTTTAATAAAATGCTATAATAAAATTCTCCGCAAGACGTATTTTTTTAAGTTCGCATATTCACCTACTGTTTCATTGTGAATAAGTACCATAAAATAGCGAATGGAGAAGGAATTAAAAAAGGAAATACCAATAATTTATTTATTGTCCGGTTGAAACAAAAGTTACTAGGAATATTTAATTTAAAAATACATATGTAACTATAACAATTTTTTAAACAAATTTTCTTTGCAACGAACTGCTGGTGAATAAATGGCAGGTATTGTCTTTTTTTTTCAATTACTAGAAATTCTAAAACAAACCCTTGTTACACAAACTGTTTTCAATTCAATTCCCACACAT
Source organism: Callimorpha dominula (assembly GCA_949752705.1). NCBI lineage: Eukaryota > Metazoa > Arthropoda > Insecta > Lepidoptera > Erebidae > Callimorpha > Callimorpha dominula. The sequence continues at coordinate 19,848,659 of OX457002.1, read as the reverse complement.
CTACTTCACTGCTAGCCTCGCCAGGGTTTGATTAAAAATAGCATAATATATCCATAATACCCAAAATGTATTTTCCCCTAGTCTCCACCTTAAATATTTGTTTGGATATTCCCTGAAGGTTATTAATAACTTTGTATAAGTTTGAGTTGTAACTATGTATTTAAATTTTTAAAGTCCATTTCAACCTACTTCTAAATGTCGGATTGAAATGAAACTATTTAATGTATTGGCGTTTTGGAGCTGATCTGTTGATGGAGTCAGAAAAGATGGATGGTGGAAGTCTTCAGTAGCTACTAGAAGGCCCTCAAGTTTGGACTCATATGATTCGTTTTGACGAATCCAATAGATTGGGCTTAGTAACGATGGTCTGATCATGAAGCCAGGAAGTGGATAAAGGAACTCTTTTTTAATTTTTAATTGGATTCGCCATTCAATCCTGTTTTTTAGTTTTTAAATTATTCGTTTGTATCGCATAGACATCTTATCTGATTTTTGATCAAAGGCTTATGTTAAATACTCTTTGTAGAGATGCAATTAGACCCCGCACACATTAGAAATGATGGTTTTCTAATACAATTTAATCGAAATGGAAGTACTGTAAATCGAATTCAAGATATTCAAGATTTCAAAGACATCGAAAGATATTGTGTTTCATACAATCTGTTACAAGTTCCTCCAACATTATTGTTATAAACAATTGAATTTATATCGACCTCCCCTTGTAACTTCTGACCGAGTTCTCATTCTTCTTCTTAAAGAAAAACTAGAGGCATGTTATCCTTTGAAAGTTATTTGTTAATGCAAAGACGCCGTCTTTGTTTTAAAATGCGTTCCAAGTATTATATAATTAAAAGGAAAGTCCTTTTAGTTGCACAATGTGTGTACACTTCAGAATAACTGTACATTAAGTTAAAGAAAGGTGTTGAAATATTTTAAAAGAAAGAAAGAAGAAAAAATTATATCGAAAGATAAATATTTTAGAACGTGACGTTATATAGGCGTTATTGGTCCAATTTTAAGGTAATTCGTGATTTATAAGGAAAATGAAAGTGAAAGTTTGGATGGATGGATGGATGGATGTTTGTTATTCTTTCACCCAAAAACCACTGAACCGATTGCGATAAAACTTGGTATGTAGATAGCTAGAGACCCTGATTAACGCATAGGCTACTTTTTATCCCGATATTATCACGGAATCGGGGCATACGCGGGTGAAACCGTGGGCGGGGAAAACCTGCTAGTTTTAAATATAATGTGTTTGGATTATAAACACGAAGGAAGTTAATGAACTATCGGATTAGTCTGAAAAAAATTGCAAGCAAATTGATAAGACGTTCTTTATAAATATGTCTTAGTAAGAAAACTACTCTTTAAATACTACTACACTGACCGGCAATCGTGTATTAGAAGATGAAAGTGTTTCCTTAGTCGAAATATGCTAGCCCTACCATTTCCGAACGTCCAAAAGAGCAACTTTAATAATGGTTTTAAAACTCTCTCATCTCATATAGTTCAAATCATATAATACACTTAGGAGCAGACATAAATAACATGGAGTTACAGGCATCTTACGAATTTAACACACTTTTGTTGTAGTCTTAGACTGCACTTGTATTCTCGGGAGTACAGACATGCGAGCCTTAAGTTTCTACTCACAATAAAACGCGACACAAGCTACCATAACTTAAGCAGAATGAGTATGGTATAATTTTCGTTTAATTTAAAAACAAATCGTCAGCAATTTTAACTAACACTTAAATTATTTTTATTGTATCTGCACTTGCCATATTGAGTTTATGTTGTGTACCTATGTCTATACACCTACCATCCTAATATTTATTTGCAAAATGTATGCTAAGTATCTCGAAATAGCACTTATATATAATTTTTTTCTTTTTGCATAGGCTTCTTAAATATATTGTGCACTGCAGCCCCTCTTTTTTTTACCTATGTATTCTCTATCCATCCAATGGTTGCCTGGAAGGGATCGCAAATTGCGATAAGGTCGCCAATTGTACATAACATTAGCTAGTAAGTAGATATAAGTAAAATATTGTAACCTATTTGTTTGTGTACAATAAAGAAACATCTATCTATCTATCTATCTTGCCAGTAGCTACGTTTTATGAGTGTATATCTATTTAACAATGCGTGAAAAGAATTCTTTGTAAGTCTTTTTAAAGAAATTCAGCGAACGGAGGAACGTGAAGTTTGGAAAACTTGAAATTTATATATATAAGAAGTGCAGAAATATGTCTTACAAATTTAAAAGTTACGCAAAAAATGGTACATCAAGTTACACGCGTCCAGTATATGTTGACCTATTGGTACGTAAGTACCTACTGGCTAATGAAATAAACCAATTCGACCACCAGGCCATCGCTAGTATCATTGATTAGTTAAGTATTTTCTTTTTATTTTACTTAATTACTTATTTATTATACTTAATTATAAGTGAGAGAGAGCCATGCTTCATGCATGAGCGATACCACGGCCTCACAGAAAACCGGCCTCATAGTAACGCGTTGTGTTTCGCCGAGTGAGTGGGTTATCGGAGGCCCTAACCCTTCCCTCTGCCCCTCTTTCCTCCCTTTCCCTATCCCTACTCTTCCCACCTTAAAGAACGGCAACGTACTTGTGACTCTTGAGTTGCAGGTGCCCATGGGCGGCAGTAGTCACTTAACATCAGGTGACCCGTCTGCTCGTTTGTTACCTTTACCATAAAGAAAATTATACGAATTACCAATACTTAATTATAAAACGGAACACACATAGTTAAAATATCGAATTGAAAACCTTCTCCATTGTGTTTTTGTCGGTAACAAACAAGTACAATATTCAGAATTATAACAGTCTTCAAACCTGACTCAACTCATTGTTAATGAGACAATGAGTCTTAGTGCAGTACTTTGAGGTACTCGTTAGTGTAACGTCTAGCCGTGATTACCTTAATTCGACATTCATGGAGATAGAACACTAACTCTATCTAGGTCGTGTGGTACCTGTTTTACTGCAAAACTATGGAGTTGCACTTCTAATAAAATAGTCCTTTTATATACAGGGTGTACCTGATAATGGAACAATCACTTAAATCACTGAAAGGCATGACTTTTGCATGCAGTGAGAAAATATTTTTTGAAAAAAAAAAACCGTTTACAAGTTATGACCGTTTGAATTTCCAGGTATTTTTACCTTCGTTTTTCATAAAAGCAGCTTGAATATGTAAAGGGTTTAAATCTTACATATTTTTTAATACTACATGTAAAAAAAAAACATTTTGGAATTTTTTATTCCGTTTATCGTTAAAAACTAACTTCGAAAACTTGTTCTCAGGGGAGGCTGGAATTGATAAAACCTGAAGAATTTTAATTATTATAATATGACTGAACTAGCTACATATAATACAACAACTTTGTAATGGCTTCATAGATATGGTACAGCAACTTGACAGTCGTCCACTCCGACTGCTTGTTGAACCGCTTCTCCTCTTTTTCCCTACTGATTCTATATAAATTCAAATCAACTTTCAAATTTGAAATATTATATTACCAGCCAGCTTCCCGCAAGGCTCTAAAGAGGTTTCAACCTCACAGTATACTAGTATTTTATTTATTTGTAGTAACAAAAATAAAACGATCGATAAGATAGACTGGCCTGTTGGTCTAGTGGTAAGTGACCCTGACTGCTAAGCCAGAGGTCGTGGGTTCGATTCCCACCCAGAACAAATAATTGTATGATGAGCACGATCATTTGTTCTGTGTCTGGGTGTAATTTATCTATAATATGCATGTATTTAGAAATATATAAGTATGTTTATCAGCGGTCTGCTTACCATAGTACAGGCTCTGCCTAGTTTGGGATCAGACGGCCGTGTGTGAGATGTGTGGAGTTATTATTATTATTATTTTAATCGTGATTCTACTATTCAGTACGAGTAATATTCAAAATACTTTTTTTTTCGTTTATTTATGGCATCACTCAAATCCTTATAGAAATAACATTTATTTCTATAAGGATTTGAGTGCCTTATATAATATGTCTTTACACTATGAAAATGTGGGAGTGAAGGACACTTGTGTTTAATTGTTTTCGCACCGTATCCTATATATATAGGATTAATTTAATTTACAAAATAAATTACTTAGAAACTAAATTATAGAGTACCCTTGTATATATAGTTAAGAGATGATCGATATTTTGTCTTAACGATAATGTTTACCATGATAATATTGAAGTTCACCACAGCCACCATTGATATGTTTTTTTTTGTTGATTGTTTATAAAAGTCGCATTGCTCTGTTCCTAAGCAAGGGTATACTATACTCCTAAACAAGTACATTTTATCGAATACTCTAATATTAGATATTAGGTAATTAAATTTACTTAAATCATAGCCAAGCAAATCTCAATTTATTTTTTAAGCCTTATCCTACACCTGTACCTACATACATTACTATACAGCTGAAGATAACAGGGATTTAACTAATAGAGCCTGCAAAGGGATAGTCACAAATCCGGGATCAGTGCATTATGCAACAGATACCAACCAAACACTCTTGTTTGGTTGGTATCTGTTGCACGTGACATCCCTAGGTCACGGGCATTTTAGTGTTAAATTAGAAGAGTAAAGCGGATTTTCCAATGCATAAAAATTATTTGTGTTGCAATGGAAAAAAAGACTAGTATTTGTTTTTTTTTTCGGTTTATTTTTAGTACTTTTCAATATTTTTATTTTAACAGCTTAAAAGTTTCTTGCATGTAAGGTTGTACTGGAGACGCATGATAAAGTACAAGTTATTTTTAATTTAAAAATAAACGCTTTGTTTTGAAACAAAAATGACCGAAACTTGGCGCGGCATCATTCGACTATGTAATATTATAATATTTTATAATATTTAATTTTCTTTTGCTTTTATTGAGAAATGGTGAAGGCGTTTGTTTTCCAACTCACTTAGTGGAAAGTGAGGAAAGTTACATGGATATTAGAATACATATTATACAAACAAATAGGCTTTGATAGTGCAGGAATGGGCAAACAAATATTATACTGAGCGGACATCAAAACCTTGATCTCAAGTCAAGTGTATATATCGCCACGCTACATAAGTCTTTAATAGACGTCAGTGAAGTCGCTAATCGCCATGTTTGGTGCCACTCCCCAAGTATATTTTGTGACAAACATCAGGTTCGTTAGCCAAATCCTATTTACTTTAGTTATGTCATGTCATGCAATCGCGAATTGCCACCTGTTGGACTCCGTGGAATAATCAACATTGGACATGGATGTTTGAAGGACTAATTCATATTTTCTGAATTGACGTTAAAAATGTAAGACAGGCCTGTTGGTGTAGTGGTTAGTGACCGTGACTGCTGATCCAGAGGCCGTGGGTCCAATTCCCACCCAGGAAATAATTGTGTGATGAGCATAATCATTTGTGCTGTATCTGGGTGTAATTTATCTATGATATGTATGTATTTAGAAATACGTATATATAGTACAGGCTGTGGACTATGGTGTCAATGTATAGATGTGGCTTGATGTATCTTGGTAGAAGTAAAACTGCGATTTCGGCGTAACAAACTTGTATGTATTTATACAAAATTACATTTGGACTAGTGAATAGCGACAATACGGAACAATAAAATGGAGTATAAAAATTGTATGCGCTAACAGCGAGCGACAGTGCAGAAGTGTTCATTTACTTATTTTTAAATCCAGATGGCGCGAGCTCTGCGTCATTTCATACTCATTCCCTGCCGTTATGCTCGTACGCTTAACAGACTGTTATTCTTAACACAGGCTCTGCCTTGTTTTGGATCAGACGGTCGTGTGTGAGGTGTGTGAAGTTATTATTATTTTTATTAGTGCAACGAAACTAATCAATTAATTACATACCGCGTGACATGAGGTAAATCTATAGTTAAATAGTAAGTTAGGATAAAAATCCCACCACATCCCGTACAGCAAGGATGAACCTCAAGGTACCTATAATTACCATAGACAGGAGAGAGCACCAAGTGAATTTCCAAAGTAAACAAAGAGCAGCTTACCAGGTGTGGCAGGTAAACCGGGGGGTCGGTTAGAGGAGGCGAAAGATTTTTTGCGGCCACCGCGCGGTGCCCAAGCGGTCGTCGCGTGTGGCTGGCGAATGTGTATTCTATTTACTAGGCAACAACATTCAAATTCTTATAAATGCCGTAACCGCGCGATCATTACGCGGACGACGCGCGATCTACGCAAAGAATGCATTGCTATCTATAATTTAAAGCGTAGTTACCATAAAATAGAACGTATTTTGCTGTTACAATGTAATCTCTAGACAGGCGCCGCACGGCGATGCAACAAAAAATTGGTGTCAAATAAACGCGCCCTAGGGGGACCCAGGAGTGCGTGAATTTGAAAGAGCTACTCGCATTTCATAGTAGTACTTAAATACATATTATACTTACAAACGTTCAGACCAATGCAAATAATAATAATTAATTTAAAAAAAAATTGGACTGACGGGGTTCGAATCCGTGACCCTAACTTTTCAATCGAAAGCAAATTACCACCGCGATAGGTCATCGAAGAAGCATACCATCAAGTTAGACATAATCTAACAGAACAGAAACTGAATATTGTGCGAATACTACAGAATCGCTTTTTTACTACTGCATGAATGAGATAACAGATCAAATACATCTTGAAAACGACTTATAAACCACCAGTTCATGTATTACAAAACCTGCTTTACGCTGCACTTAGTTGCGGATGCATATCAACCATGCCCTTCTCTTCTCCAATATACCTAATCAATATAAAATACTGCAAAGGTTTCGGCAACGTAAATACTGCTAGTGAAACACCGATGTTCACGCTTGAAAGCCCGACCAAAAGGCATACTATGTCGGTTTGCATACGGTTTGGCAAAGCCATCGTTTGCTCTTTACGTTTATTTTAACATTTACAATAAAGCCACAATGATGGCAAGCTGGCTTTTATGAGAAATGTTTGATTTAAGCATTGTCTATGTTTTTTCTGTGGTATTAGGTCTTATTTGAGGATGTTTTTCATAATTGTCGATTCTTTTGAAAACACCAAATCACCAAATATTATGTATGTACATGTATGGTAGAGAAAGTAAATCTTACCTACGTTTTTTACGTGGGAGAGCCATGCTTCGGCACGTATGGGCTGGCTGGACTCCGCTCGATACCACGACCTCACAGAAAACCGGCAGTAAAACAATGCTTGCATTGCTTTTCGCCGCGTGAGTGAGGTTACCGGAGGCCCTAACCCTTCCATCTCCCTTATTCCCGTCCTTCCCCTCTACCCCTCTCCTCCCCTCTAATCCCCCTCTCCCGTCTTCCCACTCTTCCCCCCTCTCCCCCTATTCCCACCTCAAAGAGCGACAACGCACTTGTGACTCTTGAGTTACAGGTGCCCATGGGCGGCGTTAAACGAGCAGACGGGTCACCTGATGGTAAATGACTACCGCCGCCCATTTGCACCTGCAACTCAAGAGCCACAAGTGCGTTGCCGGCCTTTAAGGTGGGAGTAGGGCGAGGGGAAGAGGGGAAGAGAAGGGGAGAGGGGGGGAGAAGGGTTAGGTCGTGTTATCACTCCGGTCGAGCCGGCCTATACGTGCCGGAGCATGGCTCTCTTACGACGAAAAGTAAAGTAATATATTAGACTTTCTTATTTATTATTCAGAATGTTAATCAATAACCAAACTCCAAAAAACTAATGAACAAGAAGCTAACACAAAAGAGAATCTTTTTTATAATATATGTATTTGGTATTATCTACACTACATAACAGTGGTATAATTGAACAAAATATTTTATAGCAACATTGTCTTTCTCAATTAGGAACGTTGTAAAAGTTGAAAAACCGGAAATGCAACAAATAAACCAGGTGAACTCGTAAAACTACTTTCCATCGTATTAGCAATACAGCTAAAACTAATTTCATTCTAGACATAGTTTCATGTAGGACAGTTGTAGATCGAAGTTGATAATTTGTTTGTCAACCAATATAAACTTTAAGGCAGTTGAGTAAATGTTAGTCATTTCGCGAATTCAGAACATGATAAGGCTGATCGCAGGCTGAAATGTAGGTGAAGCAATTCACTACATGCGCTGTACTTGTAAGAATACGCGAAATCAATCAATATTGAATGGTTTAAGAACATTAGACAACAATGTCGCTTATGAAAAATGAAATCTCTCGCAAATGCTCGCGAGTCCGATACGTGTGCTGTTCAAAAATTTGTATACATCTAACGAAGACACATCGAACTGCGCGATGTAAGACTAGTAGTTACTCCCTAACTACTAGTCTTACATCGCGCAATGGAAGTGGTTAGTATATGAAAATACAACTTTCCAACATCGACCGTTGGGTCGGGGTCTGCCAGGCATGATCACCACGCCTAGAGCGTTTGTGTTGTTGGGAGACGACAACCGTTCTATCACATGTCCATTTGCAGTGCTTATGTTTCTCTGTATAATGTATATGTAATAAAAAAATAATATTACTAGCAAAACTACAGGAAAGTTTTGAGTGCACGGATTTCATAACATATTACATTACTTTCACAACAATGTCCTAGTAAAGGACATTACAGGACAATTATTATTTTTATTCACATAGGTATGTTGACTTGGTTTTCACTACTGGGAGAATTTGCCGCCGCATTTTTAAAGAAATTACAATAATACATATAAACATTAAAATTTTTCTAATTTCTTCTTTAATAATTAAATACGCTTGCACGTATTAATTGCGTAACTGTACCTAAATAATTTATAGTTTTTTTTTTTTTTTTTTTTTTACTTTACAAACATATAAACAACGTACACAAAGAACACCCAGACTAGGGTGGGAATCGAACCCACGACCTCTGGCTTAGCAGTCAGGGTCACTAACCACTAGACCAACAGGCCAGTCTCTTTATTGTGAAATGGAATAGGCGTTTGACCTCCAACTCATCCGATGAAAAGTGGCGATGAAGATTGATGTCAATTGAACATCTCAAAGAAGGTGTAATGACTATAAATGAAAAAGGAATGCTGCAATGGTTTGGGCCTGCTCAAAAGCTTAGTGAAGAGATAATGCTTAAACGATTTCATAAGGCTCCTGTGAGTGGGCGAGTCCAGATCGGCAGTATACTGAAAAGGGTCAAATAAAAACCACTCTTAACTTGACAGGGTGTGTAATAGTAAAAATGCGTGAGGATATGTATGTATGTATGTATGATGTGAATAGCGTTATTAATCAGCAAAAACGATATCATAAAACGACTTAAATCTACGAGTCAATAGTTATTAAATCAATGTAGCAACAAAATGAATACTAGCACAATACACATAACAGTGACACAAATGACAAAACGTCAGAGTTCCATAAAACTTCATGTCATTGTATTCAATAGCCTTTTGAGTCCGTTACGGGAATTGGTATGAGTTGATGACGTCACCTTTGTCGTGTAGGTTGAGTATGTTTTAAGTAATTGTTATATTTTATTGTTGTAGGATTTGATTCAGCTTTTAAATTCACAGAAAACTGATTGATTCAATTATCAATAATGAGGAACCGTTGCCAATTTTGGAATCCAATATTTACAAATATATATACTTTGTTATTTATTAATATTATTATATATAAATACATTGAAATCTGAATTTTAAATATTTTAAGGATTGTTGACAGTTCATACAAACATGAAATTGAGCGTCTAATTGCAGTGGCAAAAGCAGTCGAAAAAAGGTTCCTACATAAGTAAGTCGGGTATGTATGTTTGAGTATTATTCAACAGGAAATATCAGTTTGTAAAAAGTTTTTAAAAGTTGATCCGTGCGTTTGATTTAATGATGATGGAAAAAAGTTTTATTTTACTTGTAGGATTTAAAGTAATGGCCGATATGGCAATAAACTCAACTAAGAAATAGTGAAATGTAGTTTTTACCCTTTGGCTACTTATTAGGCAACAAATTTTGTAATACTTATGTCATGTGATGTTATTTTTTTCATCTTTTTTGTTTGTGTATTATTCATCTCATTATTTTGAATTTATTTATTAAATTGTCCTTAAGTTGTTTTAGTTACAAAACTAACCTAAAAATATGGAAAATATACATTCACGAAAATATAAAAACGTACAAATGAACAATTTATCAAAATTCGTAGTAGTGCTACGCCACTACGTGCTACGTAATAGCTACAGAGATGCTACGTAATTAAACTAATATCCGCAAAGCTTTGATCACAAAAGTAAAGATAACAAGGAGGTTACTTACAAGGACTTGTTTGTTATTTGCTTGAAGTGGAGCTGCCCGACTGGTAAAGACAGACATTATAGACCTAGACATAGACCCTACAGAAAACTTGATGTTTTTTTTCTGCTGGTAAGTATAATGGTTAGAATTCCATTGGAGGATCCCTCCTTCAGAGAAAAAAGAAGAACCCCTCCTAAAATTGCAACTCACACCAGTAGTGCATACATACATTCACACCTGTATTCCTGAAGATCGTCGGGTGGTCGAATGAAGACTACTATTAATTTAATTTTTAATTAGTCAAGCTAATGAATAGACTGATTAATTAAAAATTATAAGTTAACAACATGTCATGTGACATGTCAACATATAATACTGGATAGGTGTAGCTGTTATTACATTTTTTAAATTTATATTACACAATGTTTAAAAATTTAACTTTCTGATATGAATTCTTCTACTTATTAACTTAAAGTTATCCAAACGTTAGGTTTTTCCGTTTGCAAAATTTGCTTAAAAAAGAGGTACAAAGACTTCTCTTCGAGTTTTAATCTTTGTAAAAAATGGTTCACCTTACAATGTTAAAGAAATTAGTAGGTAAGAAAATACCTTTTCTGCCCTTATGAATGCGAATGGCAATGGAAGTATTTTATAGAAATTATATAAGTTATTAAGATTATTCCCTGCTAGAAATTCTATCCATCTAACTAACGGATGGCGAAGTTGTAATTGAGTAATTGAATTCAGAGTTACTTTGAGAAAATCGACTGTAAAGTAATAATTGGGAAACCCAAACTTTGCTTTACCTAACCAAGCGAAAAAAATGGTTAAGTTTAACTAACCAGTAACCTTAAAATTACTCTTAAATAATCGTTTATTTAAGAGTAATTTTAAGGTCACTGGTTAGTTAAACTTAACCATTTTTTTCGCTAACATTTCCGATTTAAAACGTTATTCAATACGTCTTCAATTACGTTTTAAATCAAAAACAAAATTTAACATATCGGATTTGTGATATGTTACGAATTTAAACTGAAGACTATGTTTCTTTTTCGTGTTTAGTTTTTGAGGTAAATAAATAATTTGACTGCGTAGCGGTCACGGGTACACTGACGTCATCATAGTATCTCCGTGAAGCGCAGGTTGTTCCAACTACTCTATTTCGAGGACGGTCGTCGAAAATATAAATAGTCATCAGAGCTGCTTCTTCAGTTATCTAATTCAATATGCACATATTCTAAGTGTTATTATAGTTGTTTTATATTATTAAATATATGTATATGTCTCTTAATTCGTATACGTATGTAAGCCAAAAAATGTGATTTCAGTGTGAGTTATTGTAATTTAGTTATAGTTTTTTCTCCAAGTTCTAAATTTAGTTAAGAGATAAAAGAGTTAGATAAATGTTTCTGTTTTTATGTTTTAAAGCGAGTGTTTTCTCACTACATGTCAGGGGAATTAAAACATTACCCACATCGTTTCATCGTTAAAATTCAAAGTAATTAAACTGTAGCTTTATTATGAAAGTTTTATCTAGAAATGCTTTTGCGATGAGTACGACAGTTTATGATATATTTGAAGTTAATGTCGTATTAAATTACTTTACTGTTATTTTAATAGTGGAGAGCTATATTATGCATTTTTTTAACTAATACAATTTCGTCACTGTCTGTGATTTTTTTCAAGCTACTTGTATATTTTACATTTTCTTAAAAAGCGTTTTCTCTAAATGAGCGTAATTTTATGTTTGTAATTTTAATTAATAATGTTGAATTAAGTTACAAAAATCAATATTTCTGTTAATGGAATAATTTGTTTAGGTCGCTTTTGGGAATTTTGTATCTTACCAGCGACGCAGGGCAAGGGAAGAAAAGGTGTACCAGGTGGTGTGTGTACCACGATCCCCGATATTTGATAATAACGCTTATAATATAAGTGTGATCGTAAGTTTTGTTGTAAAAGTCTGATAATTTTTTTTTCGTATAAAAATATAACTACGTCAATTAGAAATTACGTTTAAAAAAGATTTTTAAAGACTTTTTTCCAGAGTTTATCCTCTGGCACTTACCATTTTCTATCATTAAAATTTTTATACAATGTTACTAGGGCTGCATCTTTCATCTACCCATCTTCACACTCCAGGTTTTCATACGTCAAAAACATACTACGTATATAGATCTTCAGCCGTGTATAGTTCATGTTTGCTTACAATGTGTTTAAATAGTACATTGTAATGTGTGTTAGTCTCGGACTCCGTGTGCAGCTAAATGTTAATCTATGTTTTTTCTTGTCTACAGGCGGTTGTTCGGCTTTCGGACACTCGTGTTTTGGCGGTCACGGCAAAAGATCCGGTGATACCTCTATGGAGGTAAGATATTTATCTATTTTCAAATATGAACCGACCAAGCGAAATTTATTAAATTCTTACATTGTTTGTATATACAAAACTGTAAATTATTACTTACTTTTGGCTTAAGTACAATGACGTACTTTATTTCTAACATATTTGAAATTTGAACTTGTCTTGTAGAGTGCAAAATTAAGGTCTCTCACTGGTGAAGAAAAATAAATATTGCAGTAAATAATTTTACTAATCATAATAAGTAATGGCTAAGCATCGGATATGTGGTCTAAAGACTGCGGGTTCGAACCCCATATACTACATTACCGACGTTGTTCCTCTCCGAACAAAACAATTTAGCATAGTAAAACATTTTAGTTTATTTGCGTAATTAAATTGTCTGCACTAATTAATAAGCAGTTAATAGTGCATTTGGTCTACATGAAAATTCAGTGAATTTAGGTTTATACTGAATGAAAACTCTTGTTATATAATCTAAATTGAAACACTAAGGCTCCTGTGCTGAAAATTTAAGCATTTAAATTATAGTTTAGAAAAACAAAATAAAACACGATTTAAAAGCAAACACAATTAATAGTAAAAGAATCGCTTCAGTGGACTAAAGTCACTAAAGAACTCCACTATCCACCTCCAGGAGGTGGATAGTGGAGTTCTTTAGTGACTTTCCATCATCAGATCAGCGGATAACAATACTATAATTTAGGGTCTTGACCCTAAATTATAGTATTGTTATCCGAACTGCAGGAGCAAAGTTTCGTTTTGATATTATGACAATTAGAAGGTGGTTAAAATTGACTTCCAAGATATGTTTACATAGCTACTTACAATTGAAGCTAATGAAAACGTGATAAAAATATTCATATACACACTGTTAGAAATTTCGGATTCACGTATTAAAACAGTTTTCAAAGCTTTCGTGCATTTCGAACGGAATTTTACACTGAATATTTTAAGTTCTAGTGAAAAACATCGTTAACAGGCAGGTAGTCGTTAAAGAGATTCGTAAAAGCATTTAATTGCGCAGCAATTAGCGTTTAAAAATATATTTTATGCGCCAAAGTGAAGAACGTAAAATAAGAAACTTCAGCTTGTTCAGCATAACAAGGTTTTTATTTAGTGGTTTATCAATGTAGCGTGAAATTGTGAATAGTGAATACATCCGAACTATAATATTTACACATGTTTTTTTTATGGGATATGGGGCAAACGAGCAGACTGGTCAACTGGTAAATGTCTACCGCCGACCATGGGCACTTGCAACTCAAGAGTCACAAAGTGCGTTGCCGGCCTTTAAGGTGGGAGTAGGGGAAGGGGTAAGAGGGGGAGAGGGCAGGGTTAGGGCCTCCGGGAACATCACTCACTCGGCGAAAAATAATATAATCATTGCTTCACTGCCGGTTTTCTGTGAGGCCGTGGTATTACTCTGGTCGAGCCGGCCAATACGTTTCTAAGCATGGCTCCCCCACGACCAGTTAGATTCCTTGTTACGTATTAACTATTCAATTGATCATCATACAATTTTGAATACACATTGTCAGAACTGAAAAAAAAATACTGTTCTCAAAGGAATACCTGAATATAATTGAAACTGCAGACAAAAGCTAGTTCAATATATTTTAATTATTTTCTTAAAATATAAAAATGTGGTCTCAATTTTTGTATTTTTACTGGTAAGCGTCAACAAAACTCCACTGAAGATAAAATTTTCGCCACTGGTGTTGCTATCATTAACCCCTTAAAATACAGTTGGGCCGAGCGCTTTTCATCGTTCTCAGGTGTCATTTGGAAGCTAAGGTATATAGCGTCTTACTTCTCTACTTACTGTGGTCGATGAACGCCTACACGTTTGCATTGGTCCACTAAAGTGCTACTTTTATAAGTGCCTAATCATAAGTGCTTACCTTGGTCAAGGAAAAAAGTATCTTGTCATGTAGTAACAGACACTGCTCATGAGTACAAAGTATATCTTTGTCAATATGAATATGTCTCGGTAGTAATTTACAATGAAATTCGAACATTGACATGATAGTCAGAATAAATGCTGATTGGCCTAGTGGTTGGTGACCCTGACTGCTATGCTATAGGTCGTGGGTTCGATTCCCACCTGAGTCTGGGTGTTTTTTGTGTCCGTTGTTTGTATGTTTGTAAAGTCCCCTGCGACACAGGAGTAATTCCTAATGCGGGAGAGTTGTCTTTTATAACTAAAAAAAAAAAAATTAGATCCTGTCGAAGTAGTGGCCAAACTCTTGAAAAAATTCCAGCTTACGAAATTTATTAAAATACTTTAACCACTTATAGTAAAATAATTTTGTAACTGATTAAAGTGGCTTCATTAGCATAGTTTTGGAAAAACTTGATATACTTACACTGACCACATTACACAATAATGGTTGCCACACACTGAATCGCTATTATTAGATTATAATCAAAAACGTCTTTGTCGAAATAATATGCACGAGGTGTAATTTTGCGCTCGCATATGTGTTTCTTGTTCGTCACCTGTATGTTTTTTAAATACTTAAAAGTATGCTTAAAAAAAAATATTGCGTCTATAAACTCACAAGAACAGAGCCATCCCTGTAAAAACTTTGGAGTAGGGAAACATTAATTATAATTTAGTAAAACTAAAAAACAAAAAGGCTTTAATGGCGAACCGAATAAAAAAATAGTTCCACTATCCATCTCCTGGCTCCATCATCCTTTCCATCCAGACCGTCGTTACCAAACCCAAGCTCATATGATTTGTTTTGAACGTCTTGAAAACAAATCATATGAGCCCAGACTCGAAGGATTTACTGAAGAGTTCCAGTATCCACCTTCTGACCTTATTGTCACATCAAGTCCAAGAAACTAAATTATAGTATTTTCATCCGAACTGTATATACATAGAAAATTTAGTTTAGTTTCGACAGTAAAATTAGAAGTAGGTTAAAATTAAATTCTCAGATTTGTTCAAGTTGTAAGTTTGTCAGTTACAAGTGAAGCTAATAATAAAAACATAACGCGCCTCAAAATACCCAAATCGCTTAAAGTGTGCCTATACAATTTGAAGAGTTCCCTCGATTTCTCCAGGATCCCATTATCAGATACTAACCTGATGACCATGGGACCACCTAGGAAGTATATCCTTTCAAACAAAAGAAAAACTTTCCCAAAGCGGTCCAGGCGTCTTTGAGTAATCAGTGAACATAAACAAAAGATACAGTGGAACATAGAACATCCTCCTTTTTTTGAAGTCGGTTAAAAAACGTTCCCTTGATGTCCTCAATAGTCTATCGAAGGCTATTAGGCACTTCATTAAGCTCAAATTAAAGCAGAAATCTAATCTGCTCGACTTTTTTTATTTTTTATAAATTACTATATTTATTTGTTCAAGCTAAACAAAGAGTTCAGATGCATTATCGTATTGTTCATCATTACTTAAAAT
Organism: Callimorpha dominula; assembly: GCA_949752705.1. NCBI lineage: Eukaryota > Metazoa > Arthropoda > Insecta > Lepidoptera > Erebidae > Callimorpha > Callimorpha dominula. Next base: position 19,832,607 of record OX457002.1, on the reverse strand, counting down.
AACCACACCATTTGGAATCCAAATGAGCTATATTACGACCAAAACATAAAAATCACTACAGCACCCATCATTAGAGCGATCTAATGTACCCGATTACGACCACATCAACATTATGTTTACATCCAGGTGCAGTGGAAGTGCGCCCTAAAACTCTCATATTTTGTAATTAATAAGTCAAGTAGCTTTTACAAAGTTAGTAAAGTTGTGAGGTATGTCCGTCTCGGGGATACTTATTTAGGCATTAGTAATTTGTTTTACTCATTAGAAATATTGTTTTGTTTCTGTTAAAGTATTATTTTAGGAACTATTTAGAGGAAGTTTCAGAAATCTGGAGTTCAATCAATGAGGTCGTTTTAGTTTGTAAAATTAACCGGGTTTGTTGTTCAAATTAATTCCTCTGGGATATGCATAAGAAGAGAATAATTCTGATATGCACATTTTGAAGGTTTGTTGTAGTGGCATTTGTTTATGACTGACTATAAACACGAAACGAAATGATGGGTGGACTTCATAATGAATTCTTAAGCCTGATCTCTTGCGCTTATTTTTTCTACATACTATAGGAAAATACCTACACGAATTACTAGATACATTTAATGTATTGTAAAATAAACCGTTACATTGCTCAAATGTTTTATTTTTGACAATAATTGGTATGTAAGTACACAAAATCCAGGGGGAGCCCTGCACTTCATACCTGAGGTCGCTAGAAACCACATTTTTTTAATTTTCTTTTTGCAAGTAACCAGTCAGCCTTTTCTACTCCAACAAGGACATTTGGTAAATCTACTCAACAGCAGGCAATCAAATATGATAAAAGTGCAGTTTAACCACGTTCTTCTGTAAAGAGTAGATCTTGTCAGGTAAATCCAGTTTTAGACATAAGTGCTGTGCCCTTCCCCCCTTAAAGTTATCGTTAAACATCACAGTAACCATCACAGATCTTGAGCATAAATCTGCTCGTTTGCCCCCTTCATCATAACAAAAAACCGTGTAATTTATTTTAATGTTAATAGGCATACATAATATTATTGTTTTGTTGCCAACAGCTGTCGAACCAGGACTTGGTAGCTCGCCACCAGCTAGGCCAAGAAGAGACACCACCTCACCCCGTGTACCCTCATTCCGGTTACAGTGGTATTCTATCAGCGGGTGATGACATCATACCTGTTAGAGATGGAGGTAAGTAACAATTTTTAGTATTAGTATTTATTTTCTAATGAAGTATTCCCCTATAATAATAACAACTTGACACATTTTACACACGGCTGTCTGATCCCAAACTAGGCAGAGCCTGTACTATGGTAACCAGACTGCTAATAAACATACTTACATATTACTAAATACATACATATTATAGATAAAATTCACCCAGACACAGAACAAATTATTGTACTCATCACACAATTATTTGTCCTGGGTGGGAATCGAACCGACTAATGAATGTTATACGTTGAATAATGAGGTTTGCGTATACTCGGAGTTTACTCGGCACCGACTTCAAACAGACCGGTAGGTACCTGTTATTTTAAAAGTGTCACATTTATTGAAGTCTTTTTAATTAAGGAATATATTATTTTTCACTTTTCAGTGCCCTTTGTTAGTGATTTCTGAAGTAGGTTTAACTTTTTTTTTTAAGTGTTTATTGGGTATGACAACCTTTTTAAATTTTAACTAAACCATTGTTAGCGCTCTTTCCAACGTAACTGAATGAACTAGACCCTAACTAAGTAGAGCTTGTACTATGTTCTAGAATGCGGATAAAAGGAAAAAAAAATGAAATATTATTATGATTATGACAACCCTAAGCATGATGACATATAGTTTGTTCACAAAGGTTCCATATCCAATTTAGCTCAAGTCTGTATCTATCATGAAACGTCACTAACATGGGAATGACAAATTCTTCTGCACGAGTTACTGAGTAATAGATGTCGAATCAAAATCATAATGAACGAAGTTTATAACGAGCAGCTCTCACAGACATAGCCAGAGAGCTAGTGGCATCTTAACAAACTTTAAATAGTTCTACTAATAAAACTTCTAAATACGGCTGTTTTAAATTTAGATAGGTAGATAGACAGAAATTATTTGTACAATACATAGTAGATAACGTACTAAGGACGACCAACGAGTAAAGCGGTCGACAATGGTGAGATAGTTTCTATTGCCAGAACAAATAAGTCCCAGGATATATGGCGAAATTGAAATTATGGCGGCGCTGATGAGTACTGTGATATTTTAGAGCATGTGCACTGCTGAAATTCTTTGGACCACTGTCTAAAATCGGGCCTGATGCCAGTTTGACAGTGACCGTTCAGGGTTTTCTTCCGTTTTTGAAACCATTACTGTGTCAGATATTATTAATAATGTTTGTTGACGAAATGTAGTTCTGGTCAGAATACGGTTTAAGTGTAACGTCTAGACCACTTAAAAGTCTCTTCTAGTCACTCTTAGGATGGATGAAAAACATTCGAATAGACAGTGAGTTTTTGCAGCAGTAGTATTCGGATGTTTATTTACGTATATATTTATAAATAGCATTATAGAATAGAAGATTATATTTATTGTACAGCAGCAACGCATTGCTTAAAATAAATATACAAACGGTGAAATATATTTTACATTATTTCATTTTTCCTCATAATTTCGTACTATGTTACCTTCTAATAAATTATATATACGTTCAAAGGCCAATCACGGAGAAAATCGTACAAAATGTGAGCTTAATTTACATGACATTTCTGTTATAAAGAACATGAAAAAAAATATTTTGTTATTCCTTGAGAATGTCTTTGACAGCCCTAAGAGGGCGTATTAGATTTTAAGACTGATAATTAAATTATATCAGATACCTTTATATTTAAAACGAAAGCTAGGGAACATGGAATTAATAGTACATTATTATTATTTATATAAATCGCTGTTCTCTTCAAATTTGAGGTAAATCTAGCTTCACTTTGCATTCTCTATCACCTGCACTCCCCAGTGCACAGAGAAATTGTTAAGACTTATACCGGCCGCAGCATTTCGCCATCGTTCAACACCATAAAACTATCATCCACCTCACTTGGCAACCTATACGACCTTCAAACTTTCAAGAAAAACGTACTCCCACCTCAAATGCTACTCACTTGTGATTCTTAAGTTGCAGGTGTCCATGAGCGACGGTAGTCACATACCATCAGGTGACCCATGTGTTCGTTTGCACCCTATACCATAAAAAAGAAACTTGAAAACAATTTTGCCATAAGTCGCCCGTCAATGATTATATATATATATATATATACATATATATCATCTTTAGAGACGGCTAGACTGAATGTGAAAAGCCTTTGAATAATTTCAAGCACTCCCTTCTGTAGATGATGTACTCGTATGTGTAATATGTGTGATATACAATACATTATTTCAAATTCCACCAGCACCTAAACTATAATAAGAACTACCGTAGTGTTACAAGAGCTGAAGTTTTATATAATAATGCTAACAAACTAACAAGTTACACAATACATTTCTATATGAATGGGACAGACTATAATGACACAAGTAGGAACCTACGCAATAAACTAGAGGGTGCACTAGTCAAAGAGATTGAACCTTTTTCATGATTGTTAATATAACATTTTGTGAATATAAAAAAAATACAATTTATAACATATTTTTATAGGTTATAATGAGATTGGCTTTATTTACAATAATATACTTTATTACAATGCATCAAAACTGCTTTTATTCGTTCTAGTACCATGTAATAGGTGGAAAAAAATAATTATGTAGGTACAATCCCGTGGGTAAAGTTTTTGAACACTTGTAATAGGTAGTAAATATACATCGTTAGATATGCTCTCATCATCAATACAAATAAATAAAACTGAAGTGTTTGTTTGTAATGTCAAAATAATAGTTTTTTTAAGCTCATACAGTTATTTTCGCGATATCTATACCTAAAAACGAGTTTTTTTCATTTTTGTCTGTCTGTTTGTTCCGGATAATCTCCAAAACGGGTGGACTGATTTCCACGGGACTTTCACTGACAGTTAGCTGGTGATATAAAGAGTAACTTAGGCTACTTTTATTTTGGAATAATAATTAAGGTTCCGCAAAAAATATATAAAAATGTACACGCGAGTGTAGCCGCGCGGGAACTGCTAGTCATATCTAAGCATGTTGTTAGCATAAAAGGTGTCCATATTTAGTCGAGTAAGCTAGCTTAATTAACATAAGTCGGTCATAGAAATTGGCCACAAACAGAACGAATTCTCGCTTGTGCCTTTAGAAAGTGTTTTAAGAACTCAATAAATCTATCAAAACCAATGGCGGTGTCTTTTCACGCCTAAATACATTTTATTACGATTTACAACCTCGGATCTGATACGTCGTACAAAACATGCAATTATACAGGTAATACGCCCTTTTGCTCCTAGATATCGATATGCTGGTAATAACTGTAGGATTTGGATAAATAAACGGTTATTTGTGCAGTTATGTTTTAGTTTTTATTCGGTCCAATATTTGACACGTTGACAACACAAGATCAGACTATATAAAAAGGATCGAACTGGCTTCCCCACGACACTTAACAAAACTAATTGGGTTGCGTTCCAAATCTATTAGTAACTGATAAAGTTATAAGGGAAATCAGTATACATGATGATTTTTGTGTGTGTGTTTAAGGGACCCTCGATGGTTTAGATTCACAATTGGATTTGATTCTTATTTTATTTTCAATGAATATTAATTTATGTGTGTTTGAGTGAGTCCATAGATGGTTTATATACACAATTGAACACATTGAAAAAAATTGTGTGTGTGTCTGGATGGTGTATATTCACGATTAGACCCTGTATGCTATGCAACCGGGTTCTAGAAATGATCTTTTTTGATGTTATGACCAGTGTTAGGTAGTGCATTTTTTTTTAGGTTTATAAAGAAAATCCTAGATTTTTTGATTTATATAGAAAGTCATGCATACCTACAATTATTTAGAATTGAACCCGTCAAGTGAAGCTAGCAATGAAATCTTTAAAAAAATATTAAATTGTCTACAGGTGTATATGACAGAGAGGACCCCGCGGCCAGGGACGTGATGAAGATGAAACTTCGAAACATCTTCAAACACTGGGTGAGAATTATTTACCTGTTACTAAGATCACAACTGACCTTAGTAGCAGTATAAATGTTTAAGTCGTGTAGTGTCATTCGGTGTAAGTTAATTAACTCTCTAGTACTACCTAGCCTCTGTAAATGTGACATATTCATTACATAATAATTAATAATATTGTGACGGGGTGACTAGCGTCGCCCTTCACATATTAGAGGGTTCGCAAAAAAAGAGTAACCCAAATTTAGTGTATCATTTAATGAGCCAAAACTTCTCGCGACCGCCTCATGTCAAGTACAAAATAGGGAACACTGGCCTTAGTTATTGGAATACCAATAGCTATGCTAACTTAACCCGATAGGGTTAAGGGCTCTGTTTCCGCATTTAGACTAAAAATGGTCCATTATGCGTTCAGATATAGCTGGCTAGCCTATCCTGAGCCAGCCTATCTCCTTCCAGAAGCACAGAAGCCTCCTGGGGCGTTCACAGGCCTCTAGGAGCGATCTCGCATCCGCGAAGCTATTTGCCCGTTGTGTGGCCACTCCCTCGCACTCTAGGATAACGTGGCGACCGTTACCTCTGCATTGGGATATCCTCTGTATAGAGGGCTGTCTATCGTTAATTAATGCCGATTCAGGGCCAAATGTTCCGTAATGGTTCCTACAACTATTCTGATGTAGAATCGGTTAACACTGAGCAGTCTGCAAGTCAAACGTGGTAAGACCTTCGCCAGCACTAGGTTAGACTGCCTACAGCCACCATGAGATCTTGGTCACCAGGGCGGGGGCCAGCTCATAGCTTGTAGTGATGTTAAAAAAAAATTATGATATCAACAGGCGATCAAGGCCACGTAGATGGTAGGATCTACGTGCAATCTCGCAAAATCATGTAGTGGTTTTAATATTGAGACTTGAACTTTTAAACTGTAACTGGAACCTTGAAACCTCGAAACCCAGAGAGGGAGGCATAAGTCTGCTGTCTAGACCGTAAATAGGTTAGATTAAGGTCGGTTAGAGGTGGGGTCTGGTCTGGTCTGGTGTCTTAATGAAAGCTGTTCCCGGATCCCTCCTACTTAAGTCGCAGTACAGCACACCGTGTGGTTTTAGTCGGTTCGATTCCGACACACCACCCCACCGAAAACCCCGGTGGGGTGACGGCCCGAGGGGGTTTCCACACGCACAAAAAAAAAAAAGGTCGGGTAGAGGTCAGAGTCCGAAAGAAAAAGTAAGGACAGAATAATTGTTAAAAAGTGGGTAGAATACCTTACAGTCTGTTGTTTACTGACAATAAAAGAATAAAAATATTTATGAATTCACCCTAGCGGGTTTCATTAGTTATTTACATTTACTTTGTAGATGAATAATTATGCTTTAGATAAACATTCGTATAGAAACGCTTCTAGGCGTGAACAAAAAGTGGATATCACCGTTTGTAGTGAAGACACGCTTGTAAAGAGGCTGATTTCTCGTGCCACGCGCTTATATACTGACGCGCGATGGAGTAGGACACAATTTCCATTTATTTAATATTTATTTTAATTGTTTAAGTTTTATTATGTACTAGCAGCGCCCCGCGGTTTTACCCGCGTAAGTCCCGATCCCGTAGGAATATCGGGATAAAAAGTAGCCTATATGTTAATCCAGGTCTCCAGCTATCTACATACCAAGTTTCATTGCAATCGCTTCAGTAGTTTTGGCGTGAAAGAGTAACAAACATCCATACATCCATACTCACAAATTTTCACGTTTATTATATTAGTAGGATTTATTTATGCTCATGCTCAAGAATGTTACGTTACAATATGGAACATTTGCTATGGAATAAAACTTGGTGGATGCAGGCCGCTTCAACTGGTTATCATGGAAGTCATTGAGGGATGCCTATGTGCAGCAGTGGACGGTCTATGGCTGAAATGATGATGAATAAAACTCTTTTGAAAGCCGACTTAAAAAATCGACCTAAGATTACAAAGCGTGTACTACAAAGTTAAATTAAAATTAAAATGCATATATATTTGTAATTTAAAAGCAGTTGGGCCCAGATCAGGTATTTCTAGAGGTACTTACATCACATAGCGAATTGGGACTTAATGTATTTATAAATGGCCCACTTAAACTGTCTCATGATATAATAGAATCGTAAATATAATTATCATGAATATAAATATACAGTTTATAATAGATCGACATCTAATCATCTAGATTAAATGTCAATCTCTGAATCAATCTTTAGATTTCAATCTGATTTATTCAACAATTCACATTACTCTAATTATTGGAGCATTTGCATATGCACATTTAATAATAGATAAACATAAAATCTCGTAAGTACCTTAGTAAGTAGAGACTACCAAACGATGAACTAACTACTTACTGTTGAGTTTCTAAATGATTAGTACGTAATACTTTAACTTAATTAACGAGTTGAAGAAAAAAGACGCAAGATATTTCTCAACTCTTTTGCAAAATGCATATATGTATATGCAAAGCTTTCCTCCGTCCGTAAAGTCTGGTGGGCAAAATTGTAATGTATTAGAATATTACAAATTCTAGTTTAGTGTTATTCAAACACTGATCTATAAAAATTTATTACACACAGTTATTTAAATGTTTTAGGTACTTATTTATAACTTAGTTTTAAAACTATATTGTTTAAATAGGTATCAGTATTGTTAAACCAATTTTCAATGTTTTGTTTCCCCAGATGGATAACTACAGGCGATCACAGTCACTACAAAACCCCGAAGACGGTTACTACATTGAAGCTTTGTAAATTACAAACACGTAAAATATCTGACAACTAATAAACATAATTCAACAAATTACCTATCCAAGTAAGCTCGATTTTTAATTAAAACTGTAAGAAAATGAAAATATGAATGTTATAAATTAAATGTAACTACAAACTTGCATTTAATTTAGCTAATAGTTTTTTTCTTCCAAAAGTTTACTTAATAAAGTTGTCGTTTTAAAATTTTAGTCTATAATAAAATATTATTTCATATTTTTAAGGTAAAAATGTTAAATGTAAAATCATCTAATGAAAATCAAGTTTATTTTAAGCTATTGAATTTAAAATCGTATTATCGTTTACAATAGATACCTTACAATTAAAATAAATATCTTGTCAATTATTCACTTCCATACATGGTTCATTAATTGATTATAAAAATTTACTTTGTATTTTAAAAGGCTGGCACTGTCTTGTGATTTGTTTGAATTCTATACATGTAAATTAAATGTATAAAATCAGTCTGTATTCTTGTATAAAATATAATTTATAATAAACATTTTATGATTGTATTTTATGGTATCTGCAAAATACCTTATAAAAGTCATTTTATTATTATAAGATACGCGTTAAAATTGTGGATAACATAAGTTTACCATCAAGGCAAAGGATTATCGATAACTTAAATATTTTGTAGAAAAGTGACTGTCTCTATAAATAAGAGTGTTTTGTGCATTTATTAAATGGTTAGATACATACAGTGTAGAAGCATTGATGTTTCATTTCAATTATCTCTTCTTTATTCGGTTCTTGATTGAATTCTTAGCCTGCGGTTTCACTCCCGAAAATGTAGACTTTGTCAAACTGGACGTCACGACAATCTAAACGTTTTTTTAAATTAAAGTTTTACTCTATTCTTTACTGTACACCTGACAAAGTATATGCAAAATTTCATGATGATACATTGACTAGTTAAACCGTGAAAGGACAACAAACAAACAAACTTTGACTGGCCGGTTGGCCTAGTGGTTAGTGACCCTGACTGCTACGCCATGGGTCGTCGGTTCGATTCCCACCCGAGTCTCGCTGTTCTTTGTGTCCGTTGTTTGTATGTTTGTAAAGTCCCTCGCAACACAGGAGTCATTTCCAATGCGGGAGTTGTCTTTTTAAGAAAGAAGGGAAAGAAAGAAACTCATTCGAATTTAAAATATTATTTCTATCTCGGACTGTACGAGAGTACTTCTTTTTAAAGCATTATTAAGGTAGGTTGTGTGTCCCAGATTCAACCATTGCGTGTTTAACTTGCAATATCGTAGAGTATCTATTTTCATTCGCAAGTCACAATTGAATGATGATGAATGGTGGGAATGAAAGTCATTAGGTCAAGAGTGTACAGTGATTTCGTTATTCGTATTCTCTTTAAACGTAGCGTTAATATTGCTACCTGCCACTGCTATGTTAGAACCACAATGGAACTTTGAAAGTTACTGTAAATTTTTAAATAAAAGAAGGTTGCCAAAAATGTTAGAAATTTTGAGCAAAAAGCATTTTAATCTTGAATGTTAGACTGTGCTGGTTTAATTTTATTTAGAAGTAAATCCTGCATGATTTAACGTCTATTATTTAATGGAACTCTCTTAGGTGCACAATTTCCTATTCAATCTATCAATCTACTGCACTGGGATTGATAGGTATTACAGAGATAATGCGATGGATGAATTATACGAAACAGGTATAATGGTATAGAACCCATTGCGCTTGGATTTCTTATCAAAATTATTGAACCACACCAGACTTCAGAGAATTGTAGATTGTAGTTCTCATAGTAAGTATCTAGTAATTAATCTTGTTCTTGTTAAGCCATCGGTTCCGGTTGCTATACGAACTTCCGTGGCATTCGTTACTGGTAGTTGGAGCCCTAAAAAGCCGACAACTTGGTGTAACTACAAAACTTATATATAGCCTAGTACTTGGGTTGTGGACGTCTGATGGCAGTCGCTTCACGTAAAATATCAAAGTTCGGCCGTATCGTAGTTAGACTGAAAGCTGATCCTAACTTAAGGCGATCAGGCGCGGAGGATGAGGATGATGATCTATAGACTTTCGGCACACAAATGATGCTTTATTACACTCGGAAAACTGTAGGCTGATGAAAACCCTCAATTAAGTTCTGGCTTACTCACCAGCAGAAATTAACTCACTCCCCTCGGTCCCCTCTCTCTCCCAGTCATAGGACGTTCACTGCTAAATATGTAACTCTCCTATTTACTTCTACAAAAAGCGGTCTTGTTCCGCCTCAATCAGACGGCACAATACTACGCTTGGTCCCGTCTCTCGGCTATACTTCATCCGACCGGGACGGACTCATTTCGACACGGTCGTTGCTCTATTTAGTGGAAGGATAAAAATCACGGCGTACTTTGTAACTCATCATGATAATAGTATTATTAACTACGGTCTTCTTGTTGTAGCCACGAAATTGCAAGGCAAGTTAAACTAATTTCATAGCTAACTTAAAACAAACGCGAATATTACTGAGAATAAGGGTATACAAAAATGGTAAAGTAGCAAATTTTGTTCTTAAAAATATTTTTTAGTTGATTTAGTATTTCTTAATGGAATATGACAGTGTGATGGACCGCTTAACTACTTTCAAATAATGGAGAGCCTCGTATCTCAATGAAATGTCGATTGAAAACATACATATCATCCAAAATTTACGTAATTCGTAGCAGAATCAGCACCCAAATCTAATTTATCTTTGGAATGAGAATAAATTGTGAACCAAAGGCGCTCAGTAGGCAATGTTACATATTATTATATGTATGCATCATTAGCCGTGTACCCTCAAGACCTTGACCTGATGCATCAGATCAAAGTCTTGACAGCAGATTTCTGCTTGGATTGGAGGCTTGACTTGACTACTTGACCTTTTACAATCCTCTCTGCTTTCCAAAAGGTTTCTTTTGTAGGGAAACTACTGTGGTAGCGTGTTTAGTATCTATTTAATACTCTCTCTTACATTGTATTGTGTTAGTATTTATACTTTAATATTAAACGTGTGTGAGCTAACATTTAAACACACAGGGAACAAGCATTTTGCTTACTAAGTAGTAGACATATTGGGGTCGCTGCTATTCAGGTGACCTAGTATGCTAGTGAAACCAATAATAATGCTTACACTTTTTTTTAACTTCAATATTTGTAATTTTGGTAGGTTGGGTCAAATCTTGGAATTTAAAATAAAACCACTAGGTCTTGTCCCACGGAGTTGAAATTTAATATGTTGGTTCAGTTTAAATGACAATCTATTTTTAACTGATTTCAAAAAAAGGAGGATTTTTGTGGATTTGGATTTTTTTTTAAGTTATACTTCTTTAGCAGCGTTATGAAAAAATTATGAGAGTGAAATTTTAAGATGCGCGCTCATCATTGTAACACAAAAGTAACAGGTTGAAGCTGCCCGCTAAACCACTCATTAAGTCTCGAAAAAAAGCTACTAATAAAATAGAAATAGAACCTCTATTAGTCGCGCATGTTGGCACACTCGTCGCCTCTGATCACTGTTTTCATATTTATAATATTTTTCCACATGTTTCTAGTTTCTACATTCACAACACGAGTTTTAGTTTCATACAAGTGCGAATTATATATGTGCTAATAAATTATATTCAGTAGTGATTTAAATTGAATATTTTGAGTAATATTATTTACTATTCGTAAATATTAGTGGAAAAAATTGTGCTTACATACTTTTTTAATGATTCCAAAGAAGTATACATAAGTATACATCTCACGCGCGTACAGAAGTACACGCACCCATTTTATGTTTGTTACCTCACAACATTCAAAAACTGGGTGAACCGATTTTGATGATTTTTTTTTTATTTGAGAGCTGGTGTTTCCAGAGTGGTCCCATTTCAATTTAGTCTGGTTCTGACAATGGCATCCATGAGAAAACCATATAAGTCTATTATGGAATAGTTTTTTTTTGATGTTGGTTTTTTTTTAATCGTTACTATGACCAGGCTGCTGCGCTCGAGATAAGTTCAAGACTAGGGGATTCCTCAACTGTCAACAGAAAAGATTTACTCATTTATTTACGCATTGAAATAAATGGCCAACCATAAATACAAGATATTTTATATATGCATTTAATTATGATAGCCTATTATAAAGTTCAAGTTATAAAACATAAGTTTATGTTTATGCTACCTACCTACCATAACGCTGAAACATCGCAGTTAGATTTTGATTACACTAGAGATCTCTTGGCGGTTGAATTTCGACCGTAATTCATTAACTTAAAATGATTTGTTTCATATAGTTGTCCAGTATAACTTGACCTCTCATTATATAGACTCCTGCACCGTGACAGGTCAACATATTTACTGGACCCCTGCAGCTTTTTGCATTAAATTATTTTATTTTAATTTATAACACATATCAATAAAAATTTGTAGCTTTCTGCAGTTCTTATACATATAAACCAATAAACCACAGAATATATAAACATTAAGTATATTTAAAAAAAAAAAACGGAGATTTACTTTAAAAGTGGTACAAAAATATTCTCTTCACCTATTAATATATAGATAGGTAAATATGTACATATTTGAAATAGCGATAACTCATATGATAAAAGATTATCCTGTATAAAAAATTCTTGAATTACTGATTTTTGGAAGTATCACTACATATTATAAAACAAACTCCCGCCGCAGCATCTGTCTGTCTGAACGCGATAAACTCAATAACTACCTACTACGAGTAAACGGATTTTCATACGGTCTTTAACAATGAACGAAGTTATTCTGGAGGAAGGTTTAGATGGAAAATCAATTAAGGTGATGTTGGAAAAATCAATATATGCTCTGCTACCCGTGCGAAGCCAGGGCGCGTCGCTAGTAGCTTGTAAAATAAATACTTTCCCGTGGAGCTCTTTTTTACCCACCACTAGAAAAGTAACCCTTCTCTTTTAGCGCTATCTAACTGCGGTCTTCTGTGAGTGCAGACACTTTCGGTCGGTGCTTGATGTATAAGACTTAATAATACGTGACTTCATTTTATGTTTAATATACACTAATACAATTAAGCTGAAGAGATCCTTTGTTTCATTGTTTGTTTTAATACGCTAATCTCTGAAACTGTTATTCATATTTGAATAATTATTTTTGTATTGCTTAGAGTATTAATTGAGGAAGATTATGGGCTATGTAATATCACGCTACGATTCTCAGGAGGGAGCAATGTGAAACAGAAAGGAACGGCTTTTACATTACAGTAAGTAAAATACATCTATTATAACGATCTACATCATGCGAACATAAATATTTTTCTCAAGAAATTCAAGTACATTAGGTCTATTAAGAGATATTTAGTAAAAATACTTTCTTTACGATTCGTGATCACATCGACTAAGAAGGATAATATATGACATTAACAACAAAAGAGTTGTAATAAATAGATTCCTTTATTCTCGACAATAGTGACAGCTTAGCACAGAGTATAAAACATTTATCAAGTGAAAATGAGGTTTCGAAATGCTTTTGATGTAGTCTAGATAAAAATAAATGTTGTTTTGCTTTTTTTATTTTGTAAACCACAAATAGAATAATTTATCCATGTGGATGCCTGGACGCGTATGTTAGATGGAATTTATATATATATTTTTCATGTAGTGCGAAGAATTATAGGGCATAATGACAAATACCTTGGTTTGCCTTCGTGGTTACCAGTTTAAAAAAATCCTTACTTTCAGTGAATACTTGATGACAGTAAATTTATAGATACTCTTTATAATCGGTAGGGTACGATTCATCGTTGCAGTGTTACAATTGGCGGTCTTATCGCATTAAATATATAAAGAGAATATATATTTATTATTAAATCGTAACTTTCAAGAGCTTTCATGCCTTTTAATCCACTACCATTTAGTGTTTATAAAGTATATTGTTTACTGTATATTAAGGTATCTAAATTAATCTATACATCAAAAGTATGTGTGCCTACTCGCTATACAAGGGCGGGGGCTCACTAATTCTGGATATTATTATGGATATCGTCCGTGTGCTGGCGATGACGATTACAATTGCTGATGTTACGATGACCAAAATGTTGATTTCAACTAATTCAAGAAACTCCGTTGACAAGTACGGTGATTGTGCGCTTGTTCTGATGAATATACGAACTCCGCCAACTGCAGTCCTTCTTGTACACACTTGGCGTCTGTAGTAGGACATATTACCGCTATTAAGTTTTGATTTATAAATCAAAAGTGTCCAAAAACAGTTAATTTTTTTTAATATTGTGTCTATGTTGACCATAGTGACTATAATTTCTGTCTAACTACAAAGTCTGTGTAGAACAATGTCTCGTTTGCATCATTAACAGCATCCATTATATTTTAATTTAGGATTAATAACTAACTACTACGCAATTTCAACTTCATCTTCGAAATGTCACTTAAAGCTTTTCATGACTTCTGTGTAGTAATTTTTAAAAGTTACAATTTCAAGTACCAAATATAACGCCAAACAAAATAACAGTGCGTGCGTGTACACACAAAGTTCAATTTACGTTTAAAACATGTCACTGAAAACACCTGTTTGTTTGTTCCACTCAACAAATTAACCAACTTTTAATTAGAAAATAATTTACGTACACAGTTCAATTTTATACGTAGGTACAACATGAACTTCTTAATTCTAGACTGACGGGTAAAAAGGACATCGGTTGCGTAAAGTTAGGATTGAGAGGGTTAAAGGTCGAGCGTGTTTTCGTGTTATTTTTGCGATCAAGTATGCAAAGGTCCTTATAATAATAAGCTTTTGATAGTTTCAAGTTGATCTTCGGATAACATAGGTAATTGAGTCCTTGGAAAAGAGCTTACTGTCTATACAATGCACCTAGTTGTTGTAGTTGGGTCCTGCTATGCTTGCTGTTCTCCTGCTAAACTTCGAATTAATGCTTGCAATTTAATGCTTGTCTTTTTATTCACTATTAATTCATAATCCCACTAATATTATAAATGTGAAAGTTTGGATGGATGGATGTTTGTTACTCTTACATGCAAAAACCACTGAACTGATTGCGATGTAACTTAGTATGTAGATATGTATAGCTGGAGACCTGGATTAACACATAGGCTACTTTTTATCACGATATTCCCACGGGATCGGGACTTACGCGACTGCCACAGATCTTGAGTTTGGATGAGGAGCGATCTGAATGTATATATGTACATATACTTAGACTTCATAAAAAGTTCAAAGCTGCATAACAGTCTATAGAAAGTCGTAAGTTTGTATCAAGTGTGACTTACGACATTTCCGTTATGTATGAACACATACTTATGAATTTTCCTGCAGAAAACTCCAACGATTTTCAACTTAGAATGATCCCTGTCTCTTACACCCTGTTTAGTTATTTGCTTACGTAACGAGTAAAGTTTAGATGAAAACAATAAAACAATACCTATTGTTTAATTGTTGAGTTAAATACTACGTATAATTAAACTTACACTCGACTTTATGGTATTCTCATAGGTAACTTAAAAGTCACCTGTAATTATAATGAATAAGTAATTAAACTTTAACTTCCTTTTGATTTTTTTGTAGATTTTTGTTTATTTCCTAACCAACATTTTATGAGTAGAATTGTAGATTTTAAATTTATCCAAATAAGCAAGTGAAAACAACATTTAGAAAGGCTCAAATCCGATTTTTTGATCAATTTTTTGTTTAAAAAAAAAGAAAAAAAAATTTTTACTTGCTGTTTTAGTTTACAGTGGTTTTTTACATTTGAGTTTAAAAGAAAATAATTAAGATTTAATTACTAGTGACTCGCATATTACGTGATATTAATAATAAAGAGAAACAAAAAGAGAAGAAGTGCTGTTTTTTAGTGACTTTTGACTTATAATATATTGTGTATAGCTTTAGTAATTCTCAAAAACAAAGAAGAAACACAATAGCCACGCCCATAAAACAATATATTCACAAAACCAACTACATACATCTAGATAAACGAATCTACAATAGAAACCTAATGGAGTACTATTTATAACTATTGCAACCATAGAATGTTTCCATTACAAATGGTTTATAACATCTGTGTTTAACTCCATTCATCGTCACATCTGATAGGATAGATTACCAAATTATTATATCTTCTACGTTTTCAGTAGGAGATCTTTTCGGATACGGTCGATTTTGGCATCTAGATTCAATAGAAAGGCTAAAAAGTATCTTTTCGCAGTCAGTAACGACTCCGACACGATTATTTTATTTAAAAAGATCGGTCCTATTCGTCACGACCTTATATGAGTACTGACGGTTTACTTGTACAACTGTATGTATAAACAAACCATTTCGGTTATACCAACATTATAAAAAAAGTAATTGTGAGTTCTTTGTCATAAGTTTTTGACGACTTCTACATGTAGCAAAACATTCTTGAACGTCATCTAACGAAGACTACTCTTTAACTAAAAATTATAGATCAACATACACCAACAATAAGTTGGTTTGTCTAACTACCGATCCTGCTTCGCACAATCTCAGATCTCGCACCGATAAGTATATACTACTAGCTTCACCCGGCAGGCGTTGCCATGCCTTTTTTTTTAACGATAAAGAAATGAAGGTGGGGGCAGGAGGGTGAAAAGTATTATACGACCTATGCTCATACCTACCAAATATATATAAAAAAAATTAAAATCGGTCTAGCCGTTTCGGAGGAGTTCGACTATAAACACCGTGACACGAGATATTTATATATTCCAAGAGATACGATAATTCAGAAAAAGGTTCTTCAAATGGAACTACACAAGTAATTCATGCTTTATTCATGTTCCCGGTAATCATCATCACCACTTCAGAAAGTCCACTGCTGGACATGGCCCTCCCTCAATGACTTCCATAAAGACCGAAATGGACTGCATCCACCGTCGACCTGCGATCTTATAATATGATCTTACGACATAATTATCTTATAATCTTGTCCCGGTAATCAAGTTTAATAAAATATAGTAAACCCAACTACACTTTTATATGATGAGGTAACTATGTATAACATTTAAACTAGGTGCACCGAAGTTCCTGGTAAGAACAGTTTAGATATGCTATCAGGTGACATAGCTACGGTACTTGTTCTTGATTATATTGCTCTACGGTTCTCCGATAAAAAGACAATTAATTGAGAAAGCATTTACTTTAGGTTTCTGTTTTGACAAAACAAAACTGCGGCTGACTTTAATGTACGCAGAAACTTAAGGTGCACAATCTAAAATAATAATCATAAATGTATAACAGTAATTTAAAAAAATTATGTGCACATCACGTGGGATAGGACCAATAGGACCTGGTAACCGTATAGAATAGAATAGAATATGCTTTATTATACACCTTATACATAGAACTACAAATGATCTTAATACTGATGCTAATGTTAGGTACAAAGGGCGGTCTTATCGCTAAGAGCGATCTCTACCAGACAACCTTAGGATGGATTTATTGACGTATGTTAAAAATTACTTTGTGTCATTTTTAACATACAGCGGAGAAGTGACTATAAACGCAGATGAAACGATTAGTATAATTATAAAGCTGAAGGGTTCTTTGGAAGTGGTGTCCCAAGTCTTCCAAAGGAAAAAAAAGAACAAAAATTCTAGGGCCTGTTTAGATTTCCCCATTACCCGTTTATTTGACGACGGACGATACCACTTTATTATTTGTACTGGTGATCGGTAGTTACTGTTTATTTGGTTGAGAAAATTAAATATAAGTAGGTACAAATATGTAAAAATAAAACTGATATAAATTGTAATTTTGTTAATAATAACGTCTTTCAACAGAGCTCCTGCAATTTTACCTGCCACAACTGACAAGATTGCGGTGATACGATGTCAACAGAGAAAAATCTAATAGCAGTTTATTTTGAGGGTTTTATTTTTGAAACATGCTGTCAAATAATGAAGTACGTAGCAATATGGTGCTGTGTCTTACGTAAGTAAAATATGTGATATGAATGCAAAGCCTTGATTCCTTTGTAAATTAAATCATACAAGCACATACTATGCCTATATTTTTTAGAGTTGATGAGATGATTGAGGAAGCAAGCGAGTTGTATCTGATCTTGTTTTAGGCCGTCGACACATTTGTAGTACTATTTACAGAGGGCGCGCGAGTTGAATGCAGAGCTCAGAAATGCGCTAATTACAAAATGCGGGCATGCGAGGCAAGGTGTGCTGGCGGCAAGGTGAGGTCAGCGGGTTTGTGAGGCGAGGTTTGCGGGAAGTGGGAGAGATACTCCTGCCCGTCACCTACTACATAATCATATCTCCTCTAAAGCTCCTCATCGCTCGAAAACTTGCGTCAGTTTAGTTGTTGTTCTACGTACAGGAATAGTGCAAAGTCACATTGCGCTAAATCTAGACTATGAGAAGGAGCAATTTCAAAGTCTCCATACCTTCAAATGGTTGTGAAAAATCCGATGAATAATTGGTGCACTTAACTTGAGGGTTTCGTAGATCCATCATTTTGTCACACGTCGATGTTCATCTAATAATTTTCGTAAAGTTTCAATATTATTATCGGTAGTCACTTCTATCGGCCTGCCGGACCTTGCATCATCTTCTTATTCTTCTCGTCTCATTCTTCTTCTTGTTAAAATTGCGACAATTGAATTGAATATACCACCCTTCTATGGTTCTTAGAGATGGTGGACAAGTTTCACTCAGTGCACTACCCATTTCCTGAAAACATTTTTGTTTAGTTAAGCAACTCTTAGTCACAAAATAATTACATGAATGTCATACAGAGAGAAGCCCGCCATTTTAATTTCGAATCGAATCGAATTCGCTTAATTTTTTTTGTAGAGTGAGAGAGTTTTCTTAGAGTTTATGCATATCACTTCAAATCACAATATATATCTAGTTTGCATACGGCAAAACTTATGTAGGGCCCTATTTACCCGTGTTGCCATGAAGCAGACCCCTTGCTTAAAAACCTAGTTGTTTAAAAGATTAATGTCGCGTTCCAATAAACAAAAAAAGATTCGTTTTGCTTACGGTCGGTAAAATTTTCGGCGAAAATTCAAAGAAATTTTACCGTCCGTAAGCAAACCGAATCGTTTCTTGTTTATTGGAACGCGGCATAAATCGCGGGTGAATAAGTTGTGGATCATAAGATTGCTTAACATTAGGTATAATTATAATCAAATGCAAAAAAAAAAACCACCTAAAAGTAAAAAACATAAGAAAATATTCATGTTGCAATGGTAGCTCACGTTCTATCTACATTACGTAGTCACTTCGGACGTTGGTTCATTTTCCGGTATTTACAGCGCAACGGGATGGTTATACGGCTAAATAAGGAAATGAGCTCGCTAACGATACTGCTACTGTGCGCCCTTTATGGATACTGGTTTTAGTTTATTACATTGAACACTATACTTCAGCCAAATAAGCTGTGGAATGTTTATCAACATTGCGTTGCTAAGCATTTTCTGACAGGCAGTTGTTAATAACCTGTTTGCAAATTACATACCCTTAAAATATTGTTATGGTCTGACCAGGAAAATGAAAAACCTCGTCATTTTGCGGAAAACAAATGGCACTAATAACTGTTTTTGAACTATCGCGACTATATATATTAGATTACACATCTGATATGTATAGTCGCGAAAGCTTCAAGAACGAGTACGGATAGTTGCCAAAACTCGCACTATATAGGACGTACCTTGTAATTATAATCGCGATGAAGTACCGAAGAAGAAATGTAAGTTATTACGAAACGATTTATTATATTATATTACAATTATATTATTTATTATTACCTTTGTACAACCATAGAGTGTCAGCTACTGCACAATAGTCACAAACACACCTGTCGAGCACTGGGCAAAGTGTTCTCAACTTTCGATAAGTGTGCTCAATCCGATATATTTTTGGTTGCAGCTAATGCTAGGTATTATTTTTTTTTTTTAGGCTATTATGTCGTAGGTATTTTCGCTTTTGTATGGGAGTATGTATGTATCTGTTACGGAATAACTGTTATCTTATCTGTTAACTGTTATCGTATGTGGCTATCTGTGGCGTGGTCTGTTTTTGAGTTCGTGAGATTTTTACGTGTTAAAATACCAAAAAACAATTTATAGACATGAGAGAAAAATGGTTAGCAATGTATTAAATTATTAGTTTGAACTTTATTTTTCTAAATAAAACACTACACTTTCTTTTTCTAAATAAAACACTACAGATTTAGTGGCCAATATAACCTGTAGGTATTTCCTATTCAAAACAATAAATGGTTATTGCCCTCAATATCTCCTAAATATTTGCCTTTTCGCCATTCAAATTTTTTTTTGAGGATTCAGGGTTTCATTTGGTACGTTTAGATTACATAGCTTAATTTATTTACGTTTAATAGATAAGAATAATACTAAAATACTAAAGCAGGAGACTCGCCAACAACTTTAGCATGTAAACCTTACTCGACGTATAAGGTAAGGTCTGGTAAGGTTTTGCGTCTAAAGTAAGCTCTGATAAAGCCTCCTTTATGGTGACAATCTGGTACTGGTAAGTGGTAAGTACTTGAGGCAAAGTACACCTCAACCAGTATGCAATATAAATTTTAGAACATCCCAAAGTAGATGTACCACAATGTTGGAATATTAATAAAGTAGAATTATTTAAAAAAATCATTGAAATGTAGTATGTAAAAGAACCCACCTGAAATAGAAATAAAAAAAAATGTCTCAGAAAACAGGCATGTAGTAGTGTGAAAAATAAAATGAACTAAAACTTACATGAAACATCCGATTAGAGATGATCCAATTTCCTCCCGCCACAAATAAAATAAGGTACAGTATAAAAGGCTGTGAATTAAGCACACAGAGAACCGCTCCAAAGATAAAATGACAATAGTAATTAAAAAATTTTGCAATGCTAATTCAACCATAAGCAAAATATTCAACATTATGTTCAGGTTCAACCAGCCTAAACAGCACGCGCCGTCATATATATGTCAAAATCTCAGAACGCACGAAGTGTATACGGGCGATGAGAAGACTCCCTTTTGATATTTAATCATTGATGTATTGTAAACAAGCAAAGAAACACTGTACAGTTCCTAGGTTAGTGTTGACTCAACCGTGACCAAACTGAAAGTGAACTCGTCCGTCCGCACTCCGCCTAGACTCTGCGTAACGCCGGTACATGGCGCTTGTGTTCCTTTCCGGTGATATAGAGGGCGCATGTGAATCGGCAAATGTTTAGAAAATATAATGCCACAGACACACATGTGACACATGCATAGATACACATGTTAAACTTTTTGCGTCGGGGGTTAAAAATTGCATGGATAGTGAGACATAACTTTACGCAATAATATAATGGTGAATCACTGGTAATTCAAACAAAAATAGTTTCGATTTTGGCATTGTTAATAACATCTAAAATCTTGTTAATAACTAATATCAATCAACAGTGAAAAAATTAAAACCACATCCAGTTTCGTGTGTTTTAACGCTGACATTTCGGCGCGCTTTTTCTGTGACTTGAAAGACGTCGTAGTCCGTGTTTAATTCTTTATTGATTTATGTAACATTTATGTGTAGTCATAAAACGTACCTATTATTATTAAAAAGGATAGAAAAACTTATTTTCAATATTGTATTGTAGAGTCTTGTGCATATTCCCATAAATATTCATTATAAATAACCAAATTGTTGTTGATCTGCGAAAGTTGTCTAGTTATAGGGTTGTAAGGCGTATAGTTGGTATTTTTATTTGCTAATTCTTGTTTTAAGGTATTTTTTAACATATTTGCGTATTTGATGGTTAGACTGAGTTCCAGTAAACACAATGACAGTTAAATCGTAAAGTATAACTAAGAAATAGAGGTATAATTACAATATTTCTGCATTCTAATTATGACAACCCTAAAGATGATGACATATGGTTTGTTTACAAACATTCCATATCTTATTTGGCTCAAGTATAGACTAATAACATTCATACAAATATAAACTTTTTGAAGGTATATATGGAAGGCACTATAATTTGTCGCTAATTTGATACCAAATCTAAAAATTTCTAGCCAGTTAAAAATAAATCGACATGGTGCTAGCCTGATATCAAGCTAGCACTACATTTGCGTATCTCCGCGTTGGAGCGGCGTAAAGCAATCATACAGGCACCAAAATTTGTCGCTAATTTGTCGCTGAACGATGACACTATCACCGATTTTGTTGCTAGCCCAGGGTTCAGCTGACCAGCGAAAAACGTCTTAGAAGATATCAAGCTAGCACTACATTAGCGTATCTCCGCGTAGGAGCGGCGCAAAGCAATCATACAGGCACCAAAATTGTCGCTAATTTGTAGCTGAACGATGGCACTATCGCCGATTTTGTCGCTAACCCAGGGTCCAGCTGACCAGCGAAAAACGTCTTAGAAGATATCAAGCTAGCACTACATTAGCGTATCTCCGTGTAGGAGCGGCGTAAAGTAATCATACAGGCACCAAAATTTGTCGCTAATTTGTCGCTGAACGATTGCACTATTAGCGACAAATTAGCGACAAATTTTGGTGAAGAACTACCGGTGTTACGCTTAGATCCTCGTCATCCGTTAACTGGAACGATGGTGAAGGCTATTAGTTGAAGTATTTATAGTATTCGAAGGTAAATATTCCTGTCATAACAATATAAGCTATGTTAAACAATTGTTTTACCTTACAAGACTAATATACTCAGACCTTTCCGAAATAATAGTCCAAGCAAATAAAACAACTACGATTACAAGAAATGAAATTACCTTCCATTACTAATCGGTAAAGGCTGACTCGGTATCTATATAGAAAACCGATAGACTTGTATATTTTTTTATAATTTCGAGGTTTGAAATAACATGAACATATCAGCACCATGCTTAAATCACTATGTAAGATTTTTTTGCTAAAGTTTTCGTAACTGTTGTAGCATGCACTCTGTCTGCATACCATCTGTTAACTGCCAAATTCAATATTTTAGGTAATATTATCAGGTGTTACAAAACACTATTCATACTCATACATACATACATATAGCACACTCGTAGTATCGCTTACTAGGGTATTTATTCTGAGATAGGAATGATGTGTACAAGAGCACCGAATACCTGTAATATAGCTGTTTAAATTGCAATGCACATTTACATCAATTCACAACTCAATCTTTGTTTATAGACTCGAATATTCACCCCATAAACTTAGTCCACCCCAGGCTGAAGACAAACTTCAACTTTTTTCTTTCTTCCCATTCCTAACAGTTTACATTTTAAAATTTGACAACTTCGAATTAACTACCCACTCACATACCTGCACGAAGCGAAGCCGACAGCCACACACCGACGAGGTCACAATACACGGAAGATCTTCTTACCGTTAACTAGTGAGAAATTGCCTATCATTACATGTAATAAGTAGCATTGATATTCAAAGAGAGTGTACCAGTTACCGATTAGTTTCCATTCAGTAAAGCTCAATTTGATTCATCCGTTTTGATCACAGCCAACCCGACGACACATGAAAAATTCAATTTAGTCAAGTACATATCTTGGATTTACTTAACCTAGATGTGACTTATTCGTATTGCTGTATTGTTAGTACGTACTTAGTTTTGAAACGTAATTAGTTGACACTTAGTACTTCTCTTTCTTGAGGGAGTAGTGGCCACACAACGGGCAAGTATCCTCGCGGGTGCGAGATCACTCCTAGAAGCCTGCGAAAGCCCCAGGAGGCTTCTGTGCTTCTGGAAGGAGCTAGGCTGGCTCAACTAGTCAGCCTATCTGAACGCATAATGGACCATCTATGAGTCTAAACGGGGAAACAGAGCCCTACACCCCTGCTTCTCTTTCTTCTCACTTTCTTTTTCCCTGAACATTTTCAGTACAAATGAAAAGCTTTCCTCTGTGCCACACTATGTGAGATGATGAGCTGATAAAAATAGGAAAGCGAATCCGTAGAATTCCTACCCCCAACGTGCAAAAGACTCGTGGCGAAACAGAGTGAACGCAAATGTGGGTCACTGTCGCCTCTGATTAGGTTTCCATCCATGCACCCGCGATTAGACCCTTCTTTGCGTTTTTTTTTTGTCGAATATGTGCAATATTCGAACAAATAATTACAAGAAAACAATGATAAATATTTAAAAAAATGTTTGGCAAGAAATAGTACCCGACGCAAATTTTCAACAGGTTAAAGAACACATCGGTAGATAGCAACTATCACAAATATAAGAATTGACTGGCCTGTTGGTTTAGTGGTTAGTGACCTTGACTGCTGAGAAAGAGGTCGTGGGTTCGATTCCTACCCAGGAAAAATAATTGTGTGATATGCACGATGATTTGTTCTGTGTCTGGCTGTAATATATCTATAATAAGTATGTATTTAGAAATATATAAGTATGTTTATCAGCAGTGTGGGTACCATAGAACAGGTTCTGCATAGTTTTGGATCAGACGGTCGTGTATGAGAAATGTCAAGTTATTATAATATTAAGATCTAATAAGTATGAAATTACTAAAACATTTTTAGTCGTTTCCCGGTCTTCTATGTCTACGTCCTTACGCTGAATCAGCCGGAACGAGCTCCGACATATTCACCAGTCCTACATTTAGCATTCATCACCGTATCGATAAACTACATAGCATCGATATGCGCTCTGACAAGAACATTTAAATGATAGACATCGTTGACTTTTTGTCGACATGTGGACAATTTTAAAGCAACTATTAAGTATTGTAGCTACATATATGTGGCGTGGCAGTAGTGAATTGAATGCAACATTACAAGTCTGACATACGCTGGTTTGATTCCTGTTCAGTACAAATATATACTATATATAATGTATACTGCCGAAAGGTTCTGGAGCGGAGAACACGGGCCGAAAAGCGCAGCGTAAGACGTCCACTAACAAGGTGAACTTTTTGTCATGAGTCACAGAATATGAGTCATGTTTGTCGATATCAAAATTGTGTTAAAGGCCTACGTGATGATAACGGGGACACCAAGTCTGATTATAATCTGGTATGGTGTTGATCATAAATCACGTGATACAGAACTTGTAGTTAAACATTGTTTTTGCCTTTAATCTTAGGTACCCGTATTTTATGTCGATGAGAATGTTTACAGGAACATGTAGACATACGAGTAAATTAATTTTTATATACTTTACCCTCAAACGAGTCGCGTGTGCGTTTTGTTAAACAATCTATATATCTGAATAATTTAATAAACTATTTGTTACAAAGTAATATCGATAGTAAAAAATAAAACAAATCTTCAAATACTTCATTTAAATTTGAAATTCAGATCGTGCTTACAAAAGACGTTGAGTTGTTTACCAGCAATTAATACGTTGCGCGGTACAGCAAATTTCTTTTAAGAGTTTAATTTGTATAAATAGAAAAGCAAGAAAAAAACAATCTGGTTTTATTGATTTGCACACCTTCTTCGGCAATAGGGAATATGCATGTATTTTTTTTATATCCTTTATTGACTTGTTCCATCATTCTACCCTAATAAAAAATATAAATAACCTTGGCAATGTTCAAATTAATTTTTAAAATAACATTGAAAACATCGATACAATTTGATCTGTTTGAACGCCGCCATATTTCGCGGGCCTTGGATGACGTCACGTTCCACGCTTAGTGTTTGTTTCATAAACTTACTTGAAGTGTTACAGTAATTTTATACCGATTTCCAGTTTTAATTACTATTTATTGTAATTAATAGACGATGGATAAAGTTAAAAAAACATTTTATAGGTATTGCCTTGTCCCTAAGTGTAAAAACACCAAAAGAAGTACACCCAAAACAGTATTTTTTCCTGTACAAAATAATAATGTAAAATACGAAAACAATGGTGTACATTAATGAGAAGAGATGAAGTATCTTCAATATCGTGTATATATTGTTGTGAAGATCACTTTAATGTAAGCATATTACAATTTCATTGCTAGTATAGTGTGAATTAGTCAGCAGTAATTTATGTTTTGTTTTATATATCAAGCAAAAGGCAACTTGCTTGTCTACTTAAACTAGGTAACAAAAGTCCAATAAAACTTCATTAATATAACTAACTATACATATCGCACTGCTATTACAAGAGTGTATTAACTCAAAATGAAGCTTTTTTCAGAAACGACAGAAAACTGATTACTCGCTTCCTGTTAAAGATTATAAAAAGTGAACACTGTATATAGATTATTGATAAAATTAAGGGATTTCTGTATTAATGAATTATTTAAAAGATTGCAGGTTATCAAGTTATTTCCAATTTTTGAGTTAATACTCTAATATCTGAACAATAAAAAAAAAATATGAATTATTTTTAGTTGTTTTGTTGAAAAATTTGGCTTATTACAATTCATTATTATTATTTTTATATTTATTGACGCGCAGGGAATTGATATTTACGTATGAAAAATGAATTATCTCAAATTTACCCTATTTTGAGTTGATACAGTCTCGTAATAGCAGTGCGATATCTTACCTATCCTTTAGATTATTTACATATAATATAACAAGTATTAATAAGAAGTAGTAGTATTAGTAAGAAGTTCACTCCTTTAACCTCAGCGGACGTAAAATCTGGATTTGATGTAAAATATATAGTTATCATACTCATCATGGATGCACCTATTTTCGGTAGATTGTCCGATTGTGCTTTGACAAAACTACATTCAGTCATTGTCCTAGATGATTTCTAATATCACTAGAATGCTTAAATTGCACTAGCTAAGAGCAAAAACCACAGGAACACCTATCTTTCTCCGTAACACTACGAATATAGGCGCCGATAAATGACAGAACGTGGAATGTCACGTCATGTTTTGTTTCGACCAATGGTGAAGCGTTTTGCAAAGTTGAATTTCGCGCCCTTATTTTGCATATTTTAATTAATATTTTTTGCAATTAAACACGAACTAAATAAAAAAATAATTGTTTAGGCATAATAACTAAACAATAAAGATTCAAGGGAAAATTAATCAAGTAAATTTAAACAACATACATATTCCCTATTAGGTTTCTTACTCATAACCTCTTTATTACCCATTTAAATAACTAGGCGGAAAAATGGTACTTAAAGATTTTACGAATTAAAAGCCGAAGAACTAGAAAAATACAGTAGTTTTAGATAGACAGTGCAAGTCTTAATGGGCTTAAAATGTCCCTCGCATTTAAAAGGGGAAGTTATTTTGTTTATGCTATTAGTGAGTTGTGTGTTTGGTGTAAAAACTTGTAGGTTGAACTATGTAGGTTACATACTTGTAATATATGTTGTTATTACTATTATTTTAATTTCAAAAGTTTGTTTGTTTGTGTTCCACGCTTTAAATTCTCAACCAGTCATCATGAAATTTTTGCATATACGCAGTCTATGAGATACGGTAACTTCATTTCGAAAATAAGTAGTGTTCCCGAGGGACAGTGAATTGATTAACAAAATCTACATTTTCGAGAGAAAGCTAGTAATCTATTTAATAAAAATGAATCGCCAAATGTGTTGCTAAGCGCAAAAGTCGAGAAAGGCTCGACCCATTCGGCTAATTTTTTTTTTGATATTTTCGTTAAGGCACAGGGAAGGTTCTTACGTAAAACTTGCGAGGGAAATAGTAAAAACAACACTTTTCTTTACCTATACAAACCACAGAGTAAATAATAATTAAAACACAGGTCCCCAGCTGTTAAACATTTGACATCGTTAACTTTTGACAGAACGAAGTCTGTCGGGGCAGCTAGTATACCTATAATTATACAAGGACATGGCCCGTCTTATGGTAAAAGCAATTACCTATGTACAAATACTATGCATGCGTGTTTAAACGTTCTTGTGCAGTCGGTCTTGTACTTGTAAGGCTCTAAGTTGATACATAGGAAAATAAAGTCCTATCCTATTAAATTAATTGCATGTACCTCCCTTATCGTTTTTTCTTCTTTAGAAAAAAGAACTATAGAGATGTTACCCTGTACATAATATCCTTACTATTCTTATATAAATGCCATAAGCGAGTAAAATACGTTTGCCCATTGTCCACTACCCGTGAGAAATCGTCGTGTTCCGATGGAACATTTACCACTAATAGCGCGTCTTGAATGCAAGATAAATTGTGTTTTATTAAATCACAACAACAATGCCACACTCACTGAAAGTATGGACTTAGGAAAATATGTTTCAGATACCACTATTCTAAAAGTAAAAATAATGAAATGAAAAAGTTATAGTCGCAGTTTCAAAGTAATAATTAACTGTGATTTTTAAGATTTTGACATGATTTATGAGGAGGGGTTTCAACGGGGAGTAGTTAAATACGCGTAGATATATATACGAAAAATGAATCGAGATTCAATCGGATAATCGTTTTCTCCGATTAGCTGAAGATCAGTCTGGCGACATTTAAAATTTGTATAGTTTACTCGTTTTTATTTAGTTATTCTTTTTTTTGCAATCGTATACTCACACATATATTTATAGACTGCTATCAGCGATTGGTTTGCTGTCTTCTACCACTAACCAATCAAAAAGCTATTGCACAAAGAAGTAGACCTGCGAAGGTTAATGTTCATTGGCGCTCGGAAACGTCAAACAAAGAACAGTATAAATAAAATTTAAATACAAGTTGAGAGTTAAATACAAGTGATTGAAAAAAAGTTAATACACAACTGCTCTGCCAAAAAACGATTTTTTTTTCTTGTTAAAATTTAAGTGTTTGTGTGTGTAATTGTGTATGTGCCAAAAATAATTCTTTTTCTTCTTCGTTACATTCCTTTTTTTTGGCAACCGTGTAAAAATATCAATACCTTGACGGTCCCACTGAAGTAGGTAAGTACCCACATATTTTTTGCTACATTATCGCATCAAAACTTTCCTGTTACGGAAAAGGGTCAGGAATTTTCTAAAAGTTTGACCTTTCAGTTTATCTTTTACCTCGAAACTTTTCAACTTTTTTTCAATTTTAATAATATCATATACTTAGTCATATATTTTATGGCCAGTTGATGTTAGTAGCTTAGTTCCTCCAATCACAGGACGGACACAAACCCGGCCTCTTTGAGAAATTGCAGTCTCAATCCCGTTTTCTTGTTGACTTGCGGTATCTCTTACCCTAGCTTACTCCCTCTGTCCGTTTTCCTTACCTCATTTACCTTCTTCCTTTGTCCTGTCTGTTAACGATTACCTTCCCAAGGAGGACTAGCGTCTGGCAGGCGGCCAGCCATAAAAGAATCCATCCCAATACCCCAAAAAAAAACACAAAATGGGAAAAGAGCAAGAAGAAATGATGATGATACTTAGTCTACCTTATATTTCCTCCATAATAATTTGTATTAGTGTCCAGAATATCATCATACTTTTAATAATTACTCTGTATTATTACCAGCGTAGCTATTACAGGTCGCAACACGAGTGCTCCACATGGACTCTTTTGAGCGACGACAAGCAAATTTACATACAAAACTATGCACAAAAGTGGTATTGTTAATTTGTCATGGTGTTTCGTATTATGTAGTCCATGCCCAGTCAGGCTGTGTAAACAGCAGAACCCAGTTATACTCTACGTCCTACGGCTGTACTGTCAGCTATGAGAAAATTTTACGTGTACACTTCATTTATTCTTATCACATATATTTTTTTCAAGTCACCATCATGATATTTTAGATCTTATAATTGAATGATGATGATAACTGCACAAACGGCAATCTGATCCTAAACTAGGCAAAGCCTATGGTAACCAGAATGCTGACAAACATACTTAAATATTACTAAATACATACATACTATAGATAAATTACACCCAGATATAGAACAAACGGTCATGCTCATCACACAAATATTTGTCCTGGTTGGGAATCGAATCGGCGACCTCTGGCTCAGCAGTAAGAATCTTTAACCAGTTCACCAACTGGCCTGTCCAGATTACTGAGGCACACTAATATACTTAATTTTTTTCTTAAATACGCAATAGTTTATTACCCAAACGAACTGAATTCACTTTAAAAGTTGAACAAAAGTCTTTACAACAGGTTTGAGTAATAATTAAGAGATGCATCATCCCCGAAATTTTAGTAGGCTCGTATAGACTCGGTGCGTTCAACTAAATACGAGTTTTACCTGTTTGATATGTAGTTGGTAAAGTATGGGTTACGTGTGAGCCAAGACAAGGGCGAGAGCGGGAAGGTTTTTGATGACATTTTAAAACAACTGAGTCTCGCAAGTAAATTCTTTTTACCCTCGTAATACCGGTGTTGCAATTTCTACATTGTCAGCCCTAACCCTTCCTCATTGAGCTCTTGCGGACTCCAGTCACCAGATATAGAACAGAACAAACGTTCAGTCTGGCCGGAGGGTCCTATTTCGTAGAAATTTGGCTCGCACTTCTTTCTAAGTGGTAGTGATTGCTAAAAAAACATCTTATAAATTGTAAAGGTCATGAATTTCAACTTTTCTTTTCGAGACATCATCTATCTTAACATTTACTAAAGCTTCAATGCTTTAAAATTATTTTCTTTTTAAATTTACGACATGTTAGAACTCTTTTTTATTCCACTTATTAACAACGTTATCTTACAAAACAGATCAGATACAGAAATTGTAACAAACATCCTACTAATATTATAAACGTGAAAGTTTGTGAGGATGTATGGATGTATGGATGGATGTTTGTTACTCTTTCATGCAAAAAACTACTAACCGATTGCGATGAAACTTGGTATGTAGATAGCTGGTGACCTGTATTAACTTATAGGCTAATTTTCATTCTCTATCGCATGCATTATGGGGAGTGCTCCAAGGAATTGTTCGGACTTATACCAGCCGCAGCGTTTTACCATCTTTCAACGCTACGAAACTATCATCCCCATCACTTGGATAATTGGCAATTCACCACTGAGCGGTTCTGTAGAACTTTTTGCTCGCACAACCAATCTGTTTAAGAAATTGTTACTGTAATATATTGTAGCTGTAGGTAGATTAACATTATTCTACCTACACTTGGTTATATTAAAATAAAGCCAGTCTTGAACCGATCACCGTGTCGTTTCATTTAATACACTTTAACTGGCGACGAGGATGGGATAATTTGAGTCATAAACAGTGATAATGCCTTTCGGAAAGTTGCACGAATTCGAGTTAAATGATCGTAATAACTGGAACGCGTACATTCGACTGGTAAAACAATTTATTTTGCTTAACGAAATAAAAAATGACTTACGCGTGGCCACGTTGGTTACACACGTCGGGGCCGCAACCTACGACTTGATGTGCGACCTATGCGCCCCAGAGCATCCGGAAGAGAAGACTTTCGATGAGTTGGTCGAATTAGTCGGCAATCATCTCGAACCAAGAAGGTCTGAGATAGCCGAAAGACATTTATTCAGGCAAAGACGACAGACAGAGACAGAAACAATAAGCGCATTCCTACAAAATTTAAAACATCTTGCGACGCACTGCAATTTTGGAGCTACCTTGGAAGAAAACATCAGAGACCAATTTGTGTCTGGGCTTCGAAACGAAGATTTGCGTTCTCGTCTGTTCGCGGAACCCACTTTAGACTATAAAAAGGCGGTGGAGTTGGCGCTCGCATTAGAGGCAGCTGAACGGCATGCGGAGACAGCCGGCGGCAGCGCTCAAGGCGGGGCGCTGGGCAGTTCAGGACTCGGGCAGGGCGTGGCCGGCCTGCACCGCGTGGGCTCAGGGCCCGCGTGCACGCGGCGGCCCGCTTGCTGGCGCTGCGGAAAGGATCGGCATGCAGCTAATAAGTGTCGCTATAAGGCGTTCGTGTGCAACAAATGTAATGAGAAGGGGCACCTAGCCCAAATGTGTAAAAAAAATGCGTCGTATAGTGCAAGTGGCGGCAGGTCAAAATTTCAAAATTACATTGAAAATTGTGACTCCGGGAGTGATGCGAGTGACGGGTTACACCATATCTTAGCGGTTAAAAATAGTGTTAAGGACGGACCCTACCACTGTAAGTTACATGTTGAGCATATTCATATTTTATTCGAAATTGATACAGGCAGCAGGATCTCGGCGGTGTCGAAAGAATTTTATGATAAATATTTTCACTATTTACCTATAACTAAAAATAAAATAACATTGCAGTCGTATACGGGTGAGGCGATCATACCTTATGGGCACATAACGGTGCGTGTGTCAAGCGCGAGCGAGACGACCGCGTTACCGTTATTTGTTATCGCGAAGGGTGGACCGCCACTACTAGGACGTGTTTGGTTACGAAAATTAAATTTAGATTCAATCAAAATTAATAAAATAGGCCAAAAAGGGGAATCACTAATTTTAAATTTAAAAGATGAATATCCCGAAGTCTTTGGAGAGGGCCTAGGCACGTTTAAAACAAAGATTAAGTTATATTTAAACGACACATCGCCGATATTCTGTAAAGCCCGTCCCTTACCGCTGGCGTTGCGTTCGCCCGTTGAACGCGAGTTGGAACGCTTACAAGCGGACGGTATAATTTATAAAGTAGATAGGTCCGACTATGGGACCCCCATTGTGCCTATAATTAAGCGCGACGGCACGATAAGGATTTGCGGTGATTATAAAATCACTGTAAACCCCTTATTGAAAGATTTTCATTATCCTCTGCCCCGTGTTGAGCAATTGTTTGCAGCTTTAAGTGGTGGCGAGCAATTTACGAAATTAGACCTTAAAAATGCATATTTACAAGTAATGTTAGATGAAGCGTCGCAACCACTTACCGCTATTACAACACATATTGGTATTTTTGTATATCGTAGGGCACCGTTTGGGTTGAAATGTCTTCCGGAAATGTTTCAAAAATTAATTGAGGAAACACTTAACGGTATAGAATGTGTCGTATCATTTATTGATGATATCTGTGTTACCGGGCATAATAAGATGCATCATATACAAAATGTAAAAGAAGTATTGTTGCGTTTAAAAAAAGCTGGCCTGCGTATAAAGTTTGAAAAGTGCGAATTTTTCATGGACGAAATATGTTACTTAGGGTACCGAATTAACAAATACGGTGTACACACGGACAAAAGCAAAGTAGCGGCTATTGTAAATTTACCTGTTCCTGAAAATGTATCGCAACTTAGAGCAGCCTTAGGCTTAATTAATTACTATTCGCGCTTCATACCAAATATAAGCACCCTTTTAAATCCCCTGTACAAGCTATTAAATAAAGGCAGTCAGTGGCGGTGGAATGATGATTGTGAGAGTGCGTTTAAGTCGGTCAAGGAGAAGCTAGTGAGCGGTGGTGCGCTCGCGCACTACTCACCGGAGCTACCACTGGTGCTCGCCGTGGACAGCAGCGCGTACGGGCTTGGCGCGGTGCTCGCCCACCAGTACCCGGACGGTAGTGAGCGCATGGTGTGCTGCGCCTCACGCACACTTACAGACGCGGAGCGACGATATAGCCAGATAGACAAGGAGGCATTGGCGATCGTTTACGGAGTCACCAGGCACCATCAGTACGTTTTTGGTCGTAAATTCACCCTTCGTAGCGATCACAAGGCGCTTACTTATATCTTCGGACCGAAACATGGTATACCCCAGACGGCTGCTAGCCGTTTGCAGAGATATGCGGTGCGGTTAGCAGCATACGACTTTGATATAGTTTTCGTGTCTACAGAAAGAAACGGCAATGCAGATGGCTTGTCACGTTTACCCCTGCCAATGATGAGCAAGACGACAGAGGATGACGACGCTGCGGCATACATACACTTTGTGGAAGACAGCTTTCCTCTTAGTCACAAGGATGTAGCAGAGGAAACAAGAAAAGATACCACTTTAAGAAAGGTGTACGGGTACATTGTGAGCGGGTGGCCCTACGAAACAGAAATCGAAAATGAGAAACCGTATTTTCACCGCAAAGAGGAACTACACGTCGACCACGGTTGCATCGTATGGGGGTACCGTATAATCATACCCAGTACTTTACGTAAACAAATCATTGAGGAAGTGCACGCAGGCCACGTAGGCATGGTAAGGATGAAGCAAATCGCGCGCGGCTACGTGTGGTGGCCGCGGCTCGATGCTGAGCTGGAGGATCGCGCGCGCACGTGCGCCGCGTGCCGCGACCAACTAGATGCGCCCCCGCGCGCTCCGCCAGTGCCCTATGAATGGCCATCGGAGCCTTGGATACGCCTACACGCGGACTTCTTGCAACATAACGGGCGATACTACTTGCTGGTGATCGATGCCCACTCCAAATGGGTTGAGGTGTTTCCTATGTATAACGGTACATCTGCTTCCGCGGTGGCAACTAAATTTCGAGAGTTATTATCGAGGTTTGGTATTCCAAGGCAGGTGGTCACTGACGGGGGCCCGCCGTTTACATCACAAGAGTTCGAGGATTTTTTGAGTAAAAATGGCATTGACCATATTGTAACAGCCCCCTACCATCCATCGAGCAATGGAGCGGCTGAAAATGCCGTGAAGACCGTGAAAAAGGTCATAAAGAAGGCCGTAGCGGAGGGCGAAAATGTTGATCGCGCATTAAGTAAATTTTTATTACAGTATCGCAACAGTTCACACTGCAGCACTCAGCGGGAGCCTGCCGTTGCGATGCTCGGACGGCGGCTGCGGACACGCCTCGATCTGTTGCGACCCACCGCTACCGGTGACGTAGTGCGCGCGGCACAACACAAACAGGTGGAGAACTCGGGCGGCAGGGCACGTGAGGTCGCAGTCGGCGACGCGGTGCTCATAAGGAATTATGGCAAAGGTGACAAGTGGATAGAGGGCGCGGTGGCCGAGCGCACAAGTGCAGTTACCTATACAGTTAATACTGGTAACAGGGTGAACACAAGGCACATTGATCAAATAATACCGAAGAAAAAGCTCCGACACTCTCTGCACATTCACGATCAGAACGTAACAAATGAGGACACTTCAACCGTACTGGAACAATCTAACGAAACATCGCAAGCAAAGGTGTCGTCCCCTAAAAGTATTAATACGACTTCAAAGGGGTTAAACTCAACAATTGGGGAAAGTTCCTTTAATTCACCATTGTCCGACAATATCATTTCGCCTTCCCCATCGCCCACCATCCCCTCCACTGAAACATTTCAGCCCCATAAATATAACCTACGACCACGTAAGACGAAGCACTAGTCATAGGAAATTTTCATACCTTTTTTTTTTTCTCCATATATTAATATTTTCATTTGTTTATTTATAAAGGTTAGCTTTACTACACATACTCGTTGCCTCGCTTTTGTTCGTATGTATCAATTTTCCTAAACAATTAACATCAACGTATACCACACGGGTGTTGTTCTTTTTTTTTTTTTCTCCATACGGAGCGTGCATCGAACCTGCAACACTTGGCTGTGTGGACGCGATCTTTCGCTACTGCACTAACTGTTTAGATAGCATATAAAAAAAAATGGTTTATTTTCGTTGATGTTATTGTATTTTTAAACAACACTTACCTAAGAAAAAGTTCAGTTTAAGGGCGTGTAATTGTTGTGTGTAAAATCTACTTTTTTTTTTTTCTTTATTAAACCCTGTGTTACTAATTAAGCAGATGTAGATTGAATACATGGTTAACTAAACATAAGGATGTAATTTCACATATTATAATATATAATGTAAAATTAAGTTTAAGTTACTTTTTACGGGGAGAAACTGTAATATATTGTAGCTGTAGGTAGATTAACATTATTCTACCTACACTTGGTTATATTAAAATAAAGCCAGTCTTGAACCGATCACCGTGTCGTTTCATTTAATACACTTTAGTTACCTGCGGTATTTCCGACGACCTTCAAACCTTCAAGAAAAGAGCGTACTCCCACCTCAAAGGCCGGCAACACACTTGTGACTCTTAAGTTGCAGGTGTCCATGGGCGACGGTAGTCACTTACCATCAGTTGACCCGTGTGCTCGTTTGCCCAATACACCATAAAAAAAGCTATTTCTCCAGCTTTTAGACTGCGAAACATCCGTATGTTTTGGTTGTACCGGCTAATCAGAATTGTATAACCACATTGCTGTAGGGAAATAATATGAACTTGAAAGTAATCGCCTATCGCTTGTTACTTAACCCATAAATTACTCTGTGAGTGAGTACAATTAACTCTACCTCTAGGCTATCCCAATGGAGATACAGCAGAACAATGCTTTTAGTGCAAACTTACATTTGAGGGGTCTAAAACTAACTGACGCCTCTGTTAACTATCGTTAGCGATGGCTTGAGCTCATCATGGCGAAAGTTGACGAATAAAAGATATTAGAAGTAGAGTTTACTTTAATTTTATAAATGTTTTGTATTGTAATATATGTAATTCTGTGTTGAAAGTACATCGTACATCAAGTAAGGATCAGCTTTTGAGAAGGTGTGACTTAAACCTTACAATCCAATATGGTTTTATTGACATACAGAAGATGGCTGCTAATTTTGTATTGCTTGTATTACACTGCTTCCTTTGTATTGATTGCTATAATTATGTTCATTATTGTATGTTGGTATATGTTGCTTATTACATATTAGTTGTTATATGTTGCTTATTATATGTATGTGACGTATAATTTGTTACATTTGGTGAGTAGAATCTCAACAGCTTTTCAAGATACCATGCGTACCAGTACCGTTATTTATGTTAGTAATGAAGTTTCTCTTGTTCATAACTCTTAGTTATTAAGGGGGAGGGACGAATCCAAAGGGTCTAGTACTGTAGTCTAAGTTGAAATAACACGATTAGGTATCAAGAATCGGTAAAGGTTGTGGTCGCAAAAGACTGGATTAACCGTGCGTAACCAGTCGGTAGATCTGACACAATTGAATTTCAGGAACAGTCACATTGAGGATTCTCTTCCAACTAAAGATTCTAAATTCAAAATATTATTTTCATGTTTTTTTTTTAAAGAATACTGGTGACGTGGGTCACACATTACTAGTATCCTTTTTAATGCCTCTAGCTATGCTAAGTACATGGGTTAGCAGTGGGTTCACGTCGGTAGTTCACTGGGTGGGGTTCGAACCCGCAACCACTTGATCGCAAGTCCGACGCCTTAGCCATTACGCAACCGCCGCTTCAAATGTTTTGATTCGATTGTTTTGATTGAGAGATTGAACTTAGTAACGATGGTCTGATGATGGAGAAAGGAGATGAATAATAAAACTCTTCTTTGATCCTTTATTCAGCCTGTTAAAACTTCAAGCAGAAATCCAACAAAGTCTTAAAAAGGAAAATGAAGTTTGACAGGACTATTGATTTTCTATTAATTAAATGAACTAATGAACTAGTACTTTGCTGTTTTTGTTTTTTTATGATTAAACTCGTACCGTAAACAGTGTTACTTTGTAAAACTTATAACATTTTGTATCAAACTAATTAATGTAGTTATGCTTTTATTAAGGATTAAGTAACAATTTTTTCAGTAAGTTCACCAGCCTATATTCCTAGTCCGAGAGGTACCAAGACACGCTGTAAACCCCGTTTGGGAAACTTAAATTTCAGTTCCTGTAGTTCTGCTGGAAACACATATTTAGGAAACCCTCGACACTAATGGACAGGGTGTACAAATTGACCAAGGAGGACACAAGTTAAATTAAAATATAAATATGATTTCCTTCCTACAGTACAAGATTTGCGTGGGTGTTCTCTCACTTCATTACTCTAAAGATAGTGTAGACCCATTTACCTCCTTTCATACCCTATTATACTGTTACAGTGTATGAGTCTGCCTAAAATGCTATGACACTATTTAGCAAGGAAGATACAATTCGATCCATAATATAAATATGTATCATTTATTTGCCATGTGATTCAGATCATATTAAACTACTACAAGGAATAACTATACTATATAAAAATATCTTTCCTTAAACTCATAAGTTATTTAATTTTGACAATAAGGGGTCAAAACTAGGCTCAAGTTTTAAAAGAGGTTATATTGAAACTTAAAACCGAGACTTGTGACATCTTATAGTCTCATTGACTGTTTATTAGTTACATCTCTTTTATCCTTTTCTTTATATTGTTACCATTGAACAGACAAAAGTAGTAGAAGTGTTATTTGGTACTTTTGTGTGGTGGTGTTAGGGTGTGATATATTATCTACTCGGAGTGCTAAATAAAAAAGATTTTCACAAATTTACTTTAAATTAGCATTCATATTTCAACACAAAAACTGCAGTGAGTGTGATGTGGTGTTTACTGGGAGCTTTCTAAAAAGTTAGTGGCACAGTTTGAGTCACATTTTTTCAGAGCTGTCAAATACACAATTCATTTTTTCTGAAGCATTGTTCTTGAGTTAATAATTCAGGAGTAAGAATTCAACTAAAGGTTTTAAAGACTCAATTGTAGCACTCAATTCTGCTAAAAGGTATTTTGCAATGAAAATTAGAATCCAATTTTTTTATGAAGATATTCTGTTGGTTCTTATATCCGTCTTACAAACATTTTTTTTAAGTATAGACTCAAATAATGTAGTTTTGTTAGTCATCATATAATGAATGTATGTCAGAAATAAACGACATATAAAATGTTTAATTATACAGGTCATAAATAAAGAAATATCCTAATTAATATTATCAGAAGATGTGTAACTCGGGACTTAACCGCGATAATATTTAAAAGGTACAATACCTCTTGGTTACCCGTGGTTTCGATCGAACAGCACCGACCAAGAGATATTGTACCTTTTAAATATTATCGCGATTGAATCCCGAATTACACATCTAATATGTATCAAAGTCGCGAAAGTTTAAAAACAATTATTAGTTATCAGAAGAACCTACTCGAAAGTGGGTTTGTATAAAAGGGTTAAAGACAGTAGGGGAAGCCTGTGAGGTGAGTCAGGATAGAAGGAAGTGGCTGGTAGTTGTATCTGCCTACCCTGAACAGAGAAAGGCGTGAGCTTATGTATGTATGTATCTAATATTATAAATGCGAAAGTGACCAGATACCAGAATTGATCGACAACATCTACTTTAACACGAAGCGAAGCCGCGTATTGTTTATGTTAAAAGGTGACTAACTTTGTGCCGAAAACATCATGTATGATCTGTAAATGTATATCTACCAAACGTTTGCATAGTTGGGTTAGTTCCCTCTGGCAACCTTTAGTAGTAATCTTATTTTATATTTTACAAGTTGACCCGCGCAACTTCGTCTGCATTTGTAAATTTTCCCCGTTTTTGCAATATTTTTCATTGGTGCTCCGGTCCTATTGGACGTAGCGTAATGTTTGATAGCCTATAACCTTCCTCGATAAATGGGCTATCCAACACTAAAAGAATTTTACAATTCTAACCAGTAGTTCCTGAGATTAGCACGTTTAACCAAACAACCTCTTCAGCTTCATAATATTAGTGTAGATTACTCGTTAAGCAGCCACTTCTACAAAATCATTATTTATTTACACTTCATGCACATTCGGTACATAGGCGGGCTTAATGCCTCAGGCATTCTCTACCAGTCAACCATTGGGTGATGCAGAAAAAACAGGAAGTAGGTGCGTTTTAACTAAAAGTAGTTTATATAACAAAATATTATCTAATTACACTAAATATACTACGTAATACGTTACTTACATAAATACCATACATTTATATACCACATACATACATACATACATATAAATATATATATATATATATATATACATATAGGCATATAGATGCTTAACAACAATAGATGACAAGTTATGAGCAAGTTGATTCTGCCAGTTGTTTGAAAATATACTCCTTTACTTTAAATGAGTAATTGTTGTAATGATGTAATGAGTAATTGTTGTCTCCTAATGTATTCATTGAAACCAAATGATGTCAAGGGCAATTTCGTTCAAAATTAAATACTTGTGATGAATAACGTATTTTTTTGGATAAGGATATACGTATAAGAAATAAAAACACCTTTATTTGCAAAGGTGTTTTGGTTACCATAAAAAAGGTTATAGTGAGTCAATCTTAAAAGATAGACATAATTATGCTGTCGCGGTCTTTTTTTTTAAACTTTTAAAAGGGAACAATTCCTTCACACTTGATTTTTGAGTAACTTTAACCGTTTACGCAGCGCACGAAATGGAAGCTCTCAAAAGCAATAACTTCTCGTTTTTGCAACTTTTTTCATTGATGCTCAGCTCCTATTTATCTTAGCGTAATGTTATATAGCCTAAAGTCTTCCTCGATAAATGGACTATGCAACATAAAAATACCTGAAAATTCAAACAGTCGCAAGAAAAAAAAGATCTTTCAAAAAAAAGTCTTTTTGTAACTGCATGCTAGAGTCATGCCCTTTCAGTCATCATCCTCCGAGCCTTTTCCCAACTAATTTGGTGTCTTCGTTTTGTCTGTTTAACTACGAAAAGGCCGAACTTCGATATTTTACGTGAAGTGACTGGCATCAGATCTCTAGACGATATAGAAGTTCTGTAGTTAGATCAGGTCCACACAGGACCAGACTTTTTTTAGGACTCCAACTTCTCGTAATGATGGCCACAGATGTTCGTATGGCAATCGGGACCGACGGCTTAACCCGCTCTCCGAGGTACGGAGGGGTATTAATGTGTTAAGAATGGTCACCCATCTTAAGACTGACCTTGCAATGTGCTAACCTACTCGGTTACCACTTACCCACGAGCCTCACGCCCTTTCAGTGATTTAAGTAAATGTTCAATTGGCATACACACCATGTATAATATATAATTCCCAAGTCATTGCTCTGTACTGGTCGGAAACATAACGTATCGGTTCATGGCGAATCGCAAAATAAGGGTCACTAGTAACCTTATTTGTTATAAGAAGCTACTGTTGATGAACTACAGCTTAACCCCACTTATATTAAGGTAAAGGATTTGCTCAGCAAATAGTACAGATTACACTGTATTAATGATTCAACGAGAGCCCTGTTTTGCTTGTTTTTCTTCAAGTCAAGGCGTCATTTATAAACTTACCTCACGGGAAGTGATATTGTACATGAAGGTAAATACATCATTGTGTAAAATCATAAGTGCATTAGCAGCGTGGTAAGTAAAGCTGAGATTGCATACACTAGTTTCATGAACAGTGATGAGTTAGACTCATCAACAAGCCTTCTTTTAAGTAAGGGAGTGGGGAAATAAAAGATGGGAAATCCAAGATGAATCTGCCTTATATTTTACAGTATCATTTTTATATAATAACACCAACAATAATGAACAGTTGTGTTTCTACTAAACATCACAAACAAGTGGATAAATATTATATTCACAACTTATAAAAGCGTTTTTTTCTCTCATAAACCGCTTTTGTAATAACAAAAAAATACAAAATGTTAAATAAAAAAAATAAAAAATTAGATACGGACTCATCAGATGTTGATAAGTCTTAATTAGTTTATTGGTAGTACATATCTGTTATATTGGTATAATATGTATATATTATTATGCATAAAAGTACATGTAATTAAATAAACAATGTATATGAAATGTGCAGTAAACGAAGTTATCAATCAAAGAATCTTTATTATATATATTGTATAAAAGAATAATTACTGTTTAATATATTAGTAAGTATTAAAAACCAAATAGTTTTATACTACAATGGATATTGAATTGTGAGTACACTGAAATAACAATTTTGCAACGCGTTACTGAAAGGTGCGATCAAATTTTAGGATCGTTATTAACGTTACTTATCGTTGCGTATAAATAGTTGAACTATCCTGAAAGCAAATGGGTAAATTTTTTTTTTTTCAATGTTTTTCGAAATAGGTCTTTACTGTATTGTGTATATGTGCATTTCTAAACAGTCTTTTTGTGAGTAAATTTAAATACTTTTGGGTTATCAATCTTCTGATTATATCTGGAAATTTCATAAAACACTACTTTTTCATATAATTTTATTCTCTATCCTATTATTTTATGCTCTTACAATATTATAGCTTTGTGGGTATGTATTTTTTATATAACATATTTTTTTAACTCTTTACGTTATTCACCTTTAAAAGTTGATAACACCTTTGCAACACAATTACTCTCGGAACTTCTAGTTGCAATCCTGTGTATTTAGATTGTATTTCAACTAACATTACCATACGTACACAAGTTACATTTTACTGTATGGCAATAATTTACAAATGACAGTATGAAACAAAACCTCAGATTAATGAAGTTATCAGAATGTCCCCAGCCGCCAATATATTAGTTAGTTATCTTTGTAATAAATACGTTATGGTTTCACACTTTATATGTTGTGAGACGTCTTTTAATATTTCAAAATGTTTTTAATGATATTTTATATTTCTTAGAAATAGTATTCAATTATACATGGCCTTATGTAAATAAACGGTTGTCACAAATGCAGAAAAGATTATATTTATGAAGTACAATTTTAGTTTACGCAGTGTGTAAATAGAATGTTATGTTTTGTGAAGTGTTTACAATTAATCTTCAGAGCTTCAAAAATTAAGGTATGATTATTAGTATTTATGTAGTGGCCGACTATTACACAGAAAAAATAAATATCTTATAACAATATAAATGGCACATTTTATCTTAGTCTATATTTTATACAACTATTTGCCAATTGCAACCCAGCCTTACAATTGACGTTTTTACATACAATAAATACATTAAAATTAGAGTATTAAATTATATAACGATGTATATAACAAATGTGGTAAATAA
This sequence comes from Callimorpha dominula, assembly GCA_949752705.1. Lineage (NCBI taxonomy): Eukaryota > Metazoa > Arthropoda > Insecta > Lepidoptera > Erebidae > Callimorpha > Callimorpha dominula. The sequence continues at coordinate 19,790,121 of OX457002.1, read as the reverse complement.
TATAAATACATATATGAAAATAAGTTTTGAAATTAATAACGTCAGTCAATCTTTGGATTTTAGTTATTTTTCTATTAATTCTCTTCAGGCGAAGCTCTCTGTAACAAAAAAAAAAATGTTAACCAGACAATAAGTAGGAATTTATAATTTTATTTTTTCACATAATTTTCAAATTTATCATCTTTATTTCATAAAATAGCTTAACAAAATATTCGAAATCGTCCATAAAACAAGAATAAGGATACAAAGTAACCGCAACAATAGGTTGCTCTATCAAATGTATAATTATTAAAAATGAATAACAGATAATACCTTATCTGCCTGTGTCAATCTATAACCGTCCGCGCCCGTTTCCAAATGGTTAAGCCTTGTGAGAAGAAATCGGGCAAACAAACTCACAGTCACTAAATTGTATTACGACACTGTTTTGTTGTGGGATATTATAAAATTTAAAGTAAATATGCTAAAGCTTGGCTGTAAAACTTAAAAAAACAGTTATATACCTATTGATTTTTATACATGGGTAGTCATGTTTCACTCATATTTTAGCATTATTCCCCCTGTGCCAGCAGCTTCTATCACTTTAGCGCGCTTGCTGTACTGCAATTCGACTCGCAGTACATAGGTATGAGATTTCTAATAAGAATCATAATGACTCGGTAGATGGTGTTGTAACAGTCCTGAGTTATATGGCCAACGAAATTAAAACGTCGTACATAGATCAGAATACAGTGGTGATTATATTTGTATTATAAGCCCTTCTATATCCAACCAGGACAACCGGTCGATCACTAGATCTCGTGAAGGGTCGCGAACAAACAGATTAACTGATTATTGATCAAATGTTTTTAAATGCACACATGAACTTATGCAGAGTTGAGTTAATCGTTTTATATAAATTAGATGTAATCTTACTGTTGTAATAACATAGCTTATTTGTATGTTATATTTCATTTTAAAACAAATTTAGGTATTCTTAATTTATATCCAAAGTTTTTAGGAAAACTTGCTTTTTTATTCACTAGTTTTTGTCCACGACTTCGCTCGCGTTAATGTAGATTTTCTCTATCGATTTAAGTATCTTTCGAGAACAACAATTTTTTACTGGTATGAAAGGTACCCTATATTCTTTTTGGTAGTCCTGACAAAGTCTATGCAGAATTTCGTGCTAATCAGTTAAGTAGTTATGGCGTGAAAGCCTAACAAACAAAAAATTCTAATTTCAAATATTACTATACATGCAAATGTGAGTTGCATCTATAGTAATATTTGAAATTAGAATTTATTTTTGACTAGGTGTTGCCCACGACTTCGTTCGAGTGGAAATGTTGGTAAAATATATCCCATGAGAACGGTAAATTTTATTGATACTAGACTATCTATCTTTGTGCCAAATTTCAGATCTGTTCAGCCGTTTTTGCGTGAACAGACAGTGAGTAACCAACAACCATTCATCCATCCAGCCATTCTCTTAAACTTTCGACTTTATATTATTAGTAAGATCTAGTACAAACTGTGAGACCCATAAGCCTTGTAATTTCTTAAGAATTATACTTTAGCTAAGAAGTTATGAAGTGTCTTGTGATTAACATATTTTAAAGTCTGATATTAACTCAGTTACTTGTGTATTTAACATTATATAAACGACCTGGATTATGTGTAGGTACTTATTTCAAGAGAGAGCCTTAAGCAAAATTCACAAAGACATTTTGGCTTTATTCCATTATGCTAAAATACCCAGGATTTAATGATTTTAAAAACAATGGAATGCTAATTTCTCAGTAGCAACTACTTCAGAAAGGTATAACACTTAAAATATTGTTAGTACGATTCATTGGTTGATTGAAGAGATTTGTTATCAATTTTACTGAATTTGTAATCTGTGGTCGAAAACTAACATTTCAGAGGAAATAAGGTTTAAATCTGACTGAAAACTCTATATAGTTTTCTGTAATCCTGACAATGTGTTTTTTTATTATTATTTGATAGGGGCAAACGAGCAGACGGGTCAACTGATGGTAAATGACTACCGCCGCCCATGACCCCAGCAGCTCAGGAGTCACAAGTGCTTTGCCGACCTCTACCTCACTTAACGAGTGAAACACAACGAAGCATTGCTTCAAACCGGTTTTCCGTGGTATCACTCCGGTCGAGCCGGCAATTTTCATGCTGATCGGTAGAGTAGTTAGGACGTGATAGCGTAACAAATAAACAAACAAGCTCACTTTTGCATCCCTACTAATATTATAAAATTGGAAAGCAATTTTTTTTCATTGATACGCATTTGATTTGATTGACGAAATCTACATTATGGCAAGCGAAAGCGCGGTTAAAAACTAGTACATTATATTTCCCAAGTGTGTCAATTATTGTATCACTCTTCGTATCACTTTAGCACGTATGGGCCGGCTCGACTTCGCTCGATACCACGGCCTCACAGAAAACCGGCAGTGAAACAATGCTTGTATTGCTTTTCGCCTCGTGAGTGAGGTTACCGGAGGTCCTAACCCTTCCCTCTCCCTTATTCCTGTCCATCCCCTCTCCTCCTCTCTAATCCCTCTCTCCCGGCTTCCCGCTCTACCCTCCTCTCCCCCTCCTCCCCTATTCCCACCTTAAAGGTCGGCAACGCACTTGTGACTCTTGAGTTACAGGTGCCTATGGGCCGCGGTAGTCATTTACCATCAGGTGAACTGTCTGCTCGTTTGCCCCCTATACCATAAAAAAAAAATATCAGAATTACTATTAATTCTGATCGAGATCCCAGAGGCATCAGACGTTCCTTTTTTTTGAAGTACAAAAGTATTAGTCGAGATTCTGAAGGTATTCATCCCAGCTAGTTTGGGCCGGCCGCCAATTTTTATAGGTACCAAGTGTTAAAGTTACATAAACTACAGGTTGTTCCTAGTCTGAGTCAAAGGTGATCCAACCTCAGATACAGAATTAGATTTGCAAAAAAAAAGTCGTTGGTAAATTTTCTTCCATTCTGCTTTTTGAGTGCTCATTTTCATGTACATAGTACACATTATAATTAAAAACCTACTATCAATATTGAAAGACAGTTTCCGTGAGCGGTTAATCCCGTCTGACGCTTTAAAGTTAAAAAAGAAAAAATAAGTTTACTTCTAGTCCGAGTCTTGATTTTTATATCTGATGTTTAGAGTAATATTATAAAGCTATTTGTAAGCAGCCAGAAATTACGGTGCAAAAATCTTCCAGACCCATATAGATGCGCCCACGCTCCAACTCACGGCGACATTTCTTGTTGTGTCAGCAGACGTAATAAAATAAAATGTATTTTTAGACAATTTTATGCACTCGGCTCTTACTTTAAACAATATTGAATACAAATGGTCTTTTAATGACCCTAGTCAAAAGGTAAAAAAGGATCTATTAGCGATTATAAGTCATGCACCTGGCCCTTTAGAAAATCTTACGAATACAGAAATGGTGATTACATGATTTTGCACGTGATCGGCACTCTTACACGTGAGTTATCACGAGTTTTATTAGCCGGGCCGTACATCATAATAATATGATTATTGAATGTATCTTTAATAACTTGTATTCATATACTTTCAAAGTTTGTAAGACGTTGTATCGAAGCAGTGCAAGTGTTGCAGCAAAAAGTGACTTTATAGATCTGATTTCCGAAAAAAAATTTTTTTTTTTTAAATAAATAAATTTGATATCTTCTTCTATACGTAAAGACAATACTTTGTATGTATTAAGAATAATTTGTGAACGGAGGAGCGATAAATTTGAAAAACTTAAAGTTTATTTATAGAAATGCAGAAAGGTTAATTATAAAACAATATGTGTTCCAAATTTAAAAATCATATAGCATTACTTTATATTATATTATATAGTATATATATGATGTTGACTTGTCATAGTACGAAAAGCTGTACAATGACAGTTCAAGTGATACTGGACAATAAAATAAACCAAAAAAAGAAATATTTGGTCGAAATTCGAACACCAGACGGTCTTTAGTATTGATAAAACTTAGCTATAGATACAGCTAGGAAGATAAAAATATATTTTTTTATCAAATAACATGACCAAATCAAGAAGACTGTCAGATTAGATCGTGTTCGAAAATCAGATGACATGGTCCGTCGTACCAAATCCGTACCAGATGCGTACCACATTCAAACGTATTCAAACACTTGTAAGTGTTACTTTTGTGAAGTAAATAAATAAAATATTCTTTCGTTTCCGCTCGTTCAAACATAATTCTAGGTAGACATAATTTTCGATGTTTGTAATAATAATGAAAATATAAAATATTCTTACGTTTGACTTTAAGGCGCCCAATGCGTGAAGGAAGGTAACCTATTAGAACCTATCTTATTAAGAAAACCTCAGAGCAATGAGAAAACCGTAATCTAATGTCACTACTGACTTTGTCTCATACGGCAACAATGGTTTGTCCTACGACACTGTTGTTACGTGGCGTACGTTACTCTTATAGGTTTTAGGAAGATTATCAACATGAGGAGGAGTTGGATAGTGAAGATCTTCAATGGTTACTAGTAAACGCCTCGAGGCTTATATGATTTGTTATGACAAGTCTGACTGGCTTGTTGGCCTAGTGGTTAGTGACCCTGACTGCTATGCTACTGGTCGTGGGTTCGATTCCCACTTGAGTCTGGGTGTTCTTTGTGTCCGTTGTTTGTATGTTTGTAAAGTCCCCCGCGACACAGGAGTAATTCCTAATGCGGGAGTTGTCTTTTTTAAACGAAAGTCGAGCTGATTCCGCTTGGTAATGATGGTCTGATGATAATTGGTCAGTTCACATTAAATCATGTTTTTTGAGTTTTACTAAACTGTAAGTATTTACTGAAACAAGCATAAGAGCTTGTCATACCTACCATGATTTGCCAAAGTTTCATCTTATATAGAAGGTCATCATCCAGCATTGGTTTAGCTTCCAAATTGCCGCTCTTTGGTAATTCTATTCGGTTTTCTTCATTGTCCACGCTAAAAATAAATAAAAAGCATTTAGTATCATTACTTTCTGATCAAGTATCAAATTTAGTATGTAGTTCGACAAGGGTTATATGTCAGTGATATATAATCACCTAGGCAGGACGTCAGTAGTCGTTTTTGACCTATACAGGCCATGCTACGAGAATAGATACACGAGAGAGCAAGAACACATTTAATTTTAGTGTAAAATAAAACTTTTGAATACAGGACTGTGCTTTTTATTGAAGTGAAACTTCTTTATCGACATATGGGAGAAATTTTGAAAAAATCGTCACGTTTTTCGGTTACGCGCCATGTTGCTTTTTTTATCAAAGTTTAGTGTAGTGACGTAAAGAATATAATGTAATATATTATAATAATAACAACAATTATTATGACGAATAACTATCGGAGATATATCCTGAAGGACGGCACAATTGACATTTGTCGGGCGTGTCATCGTCCCGGAGAAACCCTCAGGCATATAATTTCTGGTTGTTCTGGTCTTGCCAACGGCGAGTACTTGCATAGACATAACCAAGTGGCCAGGATAGTCCATCAGCAACTTGCTGTTAAATATAATCTTGTGGCTGTCGAGTTACCGTACTACAGGTATGTTCCCGACCCAGTTCTCGAAAATGGTCGTGCAACATTGTACTGGGATCGATCTATCATCACTGATAGGACTATTGTTGCCAATAAGCCTGATATAGTGGTGATAGACCGATTAGAGCGCCGAGCAATGATTATTGACATCACCATTCCCCATGACGACAATCTCTTAAAAGCCGAAAAAGATAAAGAAATAAAATATTTGGACCTAGCTCACGAGATTATCGACATGTGGGATGTGGATTCAGCAATCATTGTGCCGATAGTCATTTCGGCCCATGGGTTAATTGCTAAGAGCCTCGACCAACACCTTCAGTGGCTCACGTTAGGCAGCTGGATTAAGAGCCTGATGCAGAAGGCAGTCATCCTTGATACGGCACGCATTGTGAGGAGGTTTCTATCTCTGGAACCCTAACCACCGGTAGCTTGGTCCCTGTACCCGATACCGGTGGGACACTATTTTTTATATTTTTAAATATATTTGTTTTTATTTTTTTATAGTGAATGTATTTAAAAATGTAATTTATATGTATATTAAGTAAATAAAGAGAATAACAACAATATATTAGTTTTGAAGTTTGGTTTGAAATAAGAATAACAAAATATTAATTTGAAAGTGATAAAATAAAAAGACTTATTCAAATTTAAGTGAATTTACAAGAAAAGTGAGAGTGATTATATATTTAGTTTTATAAATTCAACACGTATGAGCATGATTTTAATATTTATTTGAGGTTAACCTCACTTTTTGATTGTAAGTATCAGTGAATGTATATAAGTTGATGTGAAGTTGCAAATAGTAGAAAAATGATATGTCGTAAAGAAGTTTCACTTCTTACCTGTGTACTCTGGTACACACACACATTTTTTTTTATTGCTTTTTTATACTTTACTATGTCAAAATAAGGTAAACTATTTTAGTGGGTGCAAAACATATTCTAATTTTAAATGTTTGAACTTGTGAGGTCTCGTGCTGATATCTAGTTTTTTATCAGACACTAGCTGACCCGGCACACGTTGTTTTGCCATATTAATTATTTCTAATGAATATTTTGGTGGTCAAATAAAAAATAACTAACTTATTGTGTGGTCTATGACTGAAAGAAGAATGGAGCGCTGTGGTCTTTTGACGGCCTATAAAAATAACAAACCACCAACCATTCATTTTCTTAATTCAAAGTAATTCATTAACTTAACTGACATATTTAAAGTTCAACAGTGGGAGAGCCATGCTTCGGCACGTATGGGCCGTCTCGAATCCCTCTCTCTATCTTCCCCCCTATCTCTCCATCTCCCCTCCTCTCCTACTTGTGACTCTCGAGTTACAGGTGCCCATGGGCGGCGGTAGTCACTTACCATCAGGTGACCCGTCTGCTTGTTAACCCCCTATTCCATAAAAAGAAAAGTTTGACATCGACTTGACGGCAATCGATTATTACAATCGATTATAACAATCGCACTTTCTATTTTCACTGTATTAAATACTTTAAAATAATTGTACCACTAAATTAAAATACTAATAACGCTATTAAAAAACAGGGGTTGATCGTAGATGGTTGAAAATTTAGGGTTGTATGTATTTTCTAATCCTGTATCACAAAAAAATAAAAAAATCTAAAAATAAAATAAAAAATAAGGGGTGGACTACCCTTAACATTAAGGGGGATGAAAAATAGATGTTGGCCGATTCTCAGACCTTCCCAATATGCACTCAAAATTTCATGAGAATTGGTCAAGCCGTTTCGGAAGAGTTTAATTACAAACACCGCGATACGAGAATTTTATATATTAGATATGGACTTTAGAAAAAAGGGTTTGTCGTATATGTTTTCTTACTGAACTCTTTTCTTTCGGTAAATAAAATTGTTTAAGTCGTCGTGAATAAAAGACAAACATATCGCTTGTTTGCGAGAATATCGACATAATTTAAAATTCAGTAGAATTGAACTAAGTATGCTAAACGATCATATATCTTTGATATTTTTCATGGTGAACAAAGATTCAACGCCGATTTCGCAAACGAGCGATATGTATGTCATCATGATGACTTAATTTACTTATTGGAGGCATTCGACTCTAATCTGTGGTCGGTGGTTCGATTTCTGCTCAGTACAAAATATATTTGTACGAATGAATAAGTCTATTTGCATTGGTCTGTGTCTTTTTTGGTATGATGTGTATATATCTTAAGGCTTTCGAACGAGTAGCAAAGCATATATTGTTTTTTTTTCCGACATATTTAACAATTATCGTCATATTTCAGCCGTCTTGCACAAAATTTTAATGAATTATACACTTAAACCTTCCACATTAGTCAGTCCGTCTGTTCGGTAGTTATTGAGTTTATCGCGAACAGGCAGACCCCGGCGGGGGACTTTGTTTTATAATATGTAGTGATGTTCATCCAGGTTGTAGAATCCATAATACATTCTGTGCTTGAATTGAATCTAGATAGCGCTATGTACTTAATTAATTTGTTCCACATTATTATCATTATCTGAGTCTGGTATATCACCTGCTAAACTATAAGCCTCCTAACGACTTTCACAAAAGCAGTTTCACTGACGGGTCTCTGTCACAAAATAATAATATTTTATTGAAATTTTTTTTTAATTTACTAAGACTTAAAGGGACTGGGAATAAATTTTACTACTACTAACGCAACCTCTCCTAAACTTACAAAAACCTTACATAAGTTTGTTGTTCGTGGATGAGTCGTCTGGCATATCTAGCTGATAGATGGCGTTGATGTCGTCGTGCTTTGTAGTCAGTTGTTTCATGCGGTTCTGAAAATTATAAATATGAAATATAGATGGCGGTACTTAGGTTTCATTTTACTGCAAGATCACAATTATTTTTCAAATATTGTACTAGGTAGTTTGCTAAAATTGTGCTAACCCAAAGGTAATGTGTGGCTTTGGTTTATGTAGCATAAGTAAAAAAATGACTTCAATACGCCTGAAGGATGTCACTTGATATTACATAGGTGTCTTATTACATTAGGTACATTATTATTTTCATCTTGCTTTGCTCGTTACATGCTGATTCAAGTTATGAGGACTTTGTAATAAAATTTATTCAGCTGTAGGGAGATTAGGGTCAGAAGAGCTCTAAATTGATTTTCGTATATTAAGCAACGTTATTATAAACGTGATATAACGTAATATTATAAACGTAATAGTTTGTGAGGATGTATGGATGTGTGGGAGTGTGGATGTTTTTTTTTTTATTTTTTTTTTTATTTATATTTTTTATTATATATTAATATTTTATTATATTTGTTACTCTTTCACTCAAAAACTACTGAACCGATTGCGACGATCTTGGAATGTAGAAACAATGACATCTAGGTCTAAATCATATTAGTTTTAGCTATGTCAAATAGCAAATAGTAGATGAAAATCTTTGTATATACTATTTATTTATTTATAATGATGGCAGAAGGTGAATAGTGGACTTTATTAAAAAGGCTTATCATATTTTTATTGTGTACAGCATCATAACTGAAGAGTGATAGTTATTCAGGATGCAATTATTAGTGAAAAGTATAATCTTACCAGTTCAGCGCTAGCCGCCATGCGACGAAGAAGTCTGTTGAGGTACCAATCGGGGGCAGATCCAGGAGACTTGCCTGATCGTTTTCCATGGGCTGAAAATTATAAACCAACTCTAAATAACTCGATAACAACGGGCGTTTGTGTTAAAATATTTCTTTCTTCGTTTTTAGAGATTTTGAACTGCCAGAAGACCTGAACATCTGTAAGATGTTTAGAAATACTTAGGACAATCGACCGACTTACAATTTACTAGCTAATTTATAATCTATACAATCGTTGTTACTTTTGTTAGTGTCAAAATCTCTCAGTCACAAAACTATTTAATTTGTTATTTCCACAATTGATTTGGGTTTTTTAAAATTCGAGTTATTAGAGTGTAATCGCTATGAAACAAAAAAAAATCTTCAAATATAAAGGGCTTCGTTGTGATAATTTGATATACACAGACAGCGAAAGCTTGTATTTACAGTTTTTTTAAATAATACAATTGTAATAGAAAATGTCTTCAACGTAAAGAAAAAATAAAACATTTAACACGATTTACTCATTCCAAATCAAGTTTATTACAATACATTTCAATAATAACCAGAATAATAAATTTTTTATCAAATTTAATATCGTAGATATACAGGAACGTAATGAAATGAAACATTACCAATTACATTTTGATTCTGTCCCAAGGTTGAATTTGAAGTTTCCATACTCAAAATATACGTATCACCGGATATGACAGCTTCCTTCGAATCCCTCAACTTCCTGTTGTTTATGGCAACTTGCATTAATATAATGGTCAGTAACCACGCTCCTTGTTACTCTATGCTCCGTTGATGGAGATCAAAATACAACTTTACTATCTTCTTTCTAACACATCCTTAATATTAATTGTGTTCGTGTACAACTTTCCATAGAAGGCAAAGTTGTTTTTTGAAGAAAACTATTAATTTACGTATATATATGTTAAATATCTTAGAATTTAATTATTTTAGTATGTAATTAGGTAAGATTGGTTTACATTTTATTACATATACTAATATTGAAGTGAAAACTTCTTTAGGTACGTTTGTGCACTTTTGCTATGGAGAAAAAGCACTGAACTCGTGCCGTCACGCTAATAGTACATACTATATAGATCCATAAGAGGGCGCTAATCTAAACATTGAGTTCTGTCAGCTCCTTATTAATTAATGTCACCAACCTGCTAATGTGACGTTTTAAGTTCATCGTTTCGTTTAAGTTTTCCCTTCTGTCGGCAGTCCCATGACTGCCTATTTTTTTTTATTCAAGCTAGACTATCAACAATAAATAATAATAATAAACAGTTTGATGTAGAAATAAATGATTATTATGCTTTAGTGTGGACGAACTGTGGGCAAAAATCACACAACGTTAAACAAGGTCGCGGCAGGCCCAGAAAGAAATGATGGAATTAACTGGATGCGTATTTGGAAGATTGGCAGCAGAAAGCTGTAAATCGCGAGGGCCGTTCATTGAACTAAGTGTTGATAATATGTACCGGCTATATGATTAAGGATAACACTTGTTATACTATCACTCATATACAATACGAAGCAAATAATCGAAAACGTTGTAGATGAAAGAAATAGAATTCGTAATTCGTAAAACGTTAAAAAATATAATTGGCAAAATGTGTTTGTTAATACACCTCTGCTATCCCCTTAAGACGCGAGTGTATGTAACAATTTAACACCAAGTCAAACGATTGAAACCTGCTCGTTGTTTTAAAGCCTGTCTTATTTTAAATCTGATAAATTCTTTAAATCATAAAATCCTTTAACCCGTCATAAAGCGTTCGTTGACTCCTAATTTCAATAATTTCCCCAACAAAATGCCCAAATATCCAATCACTGCCTACTTAATATTGAACCCCTAGAACCGATAATATTTATATTTATTTGTATAACCCATTAATATTCATCCCTGCCCGCACATATATGCTCAACATTTACCATTAATAGCCTGGGATATACCAGGGGCGCTGATTGGGTGTCGTTACGAGGGATTAAAACGACGGCAGGTGACTTGTATTAGGATTTTAATATGAAACATTATGAGGCGCTATTATTACACGGTACCTTTATAACAATGACACCGATTTGTAATACTAAAGACGAATTTTGTATACAATTATAAGAAGATATTTTCGTTTGATAATTTTTTACTACAAGTTTTTGATGTTGTCTTTACGTCACACCGGGTCGAAACGATGAAAGACTTTACATACCATTTTTTTTTTATCGTGTGGAAGCCCCCACGGGTCATCACCTCACCGGAGCTAACGGTAAGATGGTATGTCGGAATCGAACCGACTAAAACCACACGGTGTTCCGTCACAAGGAGGTCTATTGCAGGAGGACCCGGGTAAGACTTTACCTACCTACATTGTAAGCAAAAGATTAATTTAAAAATAGAAATTTTGGGGTACTAATTATGTGTTAAAACGTTCCTATCATTTAAAAATCTAGCTACAATACTCATCTCTTATAAAGCGTAAAAGGTAAGATTCTCAAATCATATCACGTCAACATTATAGCTACGGTATTTTTTTCTATGATATTTATGATAGCTATTTGGTGTCCAAGTAACATTTCTAGTATACAAATAACAACTATAGTTTTAATTGTGCTTTTTTATTATCTATATGTCACTTAAAATATAGTATTTGGGCTAATTTTAGCCATACTTGGTAACACAGAAATTATCTCCAAAAGGACATCTAATGCTAGACAGACTACACGGAAGAAATGTATGTTTTAGTCTGGTCAAATAACTTTTCTCTTCTTAATACAATATATGGAGTGCCAGTATAATAAAATACGAGTATATGATAAATAGTGCATTGCATGTACAAAATCAACCTATAAATAAATTAGTGCTGTCTAATTTTATTTTAAACAAATTTCAGGCCTACTTTTAAGTCTTTTCTTCAATATCCAATTATAGTGAGATGCTTATTGAAGAAACTTAACTCTTCAAATATCCAATTTCTAGAAAATGATAATACCCTTCAAATATAATGGATGGACCCGCCTATGCATGTAAAACATTTCCCTAGATACTTCATAGGGCAATGCAGGCTTCATAACAAACATATCTTCGATTCTATTTTATCTTGATCAAAGTGGATTGAAGGAAACAGGCTCACGTTTTTATGCACTGGGGTACTTTTATCAAAAAGGTCAAAACCCTTTATTTCTGTATTAAATTGTTTTCCAGCATTGTTTAGAAAAATAACCAATGACACAATACAAATAAATAACATCACCAAAGTACGAGGGTTAACTAGAATGGAATCTGGAATGAAAATCTACGCCTGCTTGTATTGAACTCATCTGTTAATGGCCCAATAGTACTACCCTACAGAAGAATCAGATAGCGGTAAAAGAGTAACCAAAGCACTTTAAAAGTGAGGGATAGTCAGTGTCAGTTGTCCTGGCCTATTAGTCCACTTTGATGTTGAAAATTGTGGTTTTTAAAACATTACAATAAGTGCCTACCACACACACAATAAGTTAACTCTGCAAACCACTGTTTAAACTTCAAAATGTGTTAATTAAATTTATGTATTCATGGTAGACAGATTTATAATAATTAATGTTTTATCTGTTGTATATTAACAAGGCATGTAAAAAATTAATTGGCTAAAACGCAAAAGAAAGTACGCAAAAAAAAACCACATGACAAAAATTCCCAAGTAAGGTAATCCAAGTACTTCAATGGCTATCTCACAGATAGATAAGGTTCAATAATCGTATAAGAACATTATGATGGGGACGTTAGGCCAATATCATCATGTTGTAAGCTGATGGATTAAAACTGAACCAATATATACGATAATAGTTTGCCGCCAATGGAGTTCATAAAATAAAACGTTTTTACTATATAATAGAAAACGCATTTTATTGTCCAGCGACTAATACTGGCAGCGTGCGATACGGATGAGTGATACGCTTTCGAATTTGGTAATTTTATCATCTTCAAGGCTATCGTAAGAAATCTCCCGTTGTTTCTAAATAATAAAAACAGATAGGTATAAACAATCTGTGTAGCTTTCTTTCTTAGTCAAGGTTATAAACAACTATAAAACCTCCTTTCTAGTTTTTGAAGGTGTCAAAAGTTTATTTTAAATTAAGAAAAAAAAAACCTGTGAAAATTGTAAAAATATATAAATTTAATTGCATTCTGAATCCTCTTGCTACAGATTGTAATTAAATATATGTGACATAATAGGGAATATGCATGTATTTTTTTTTATCTTTTATTGATTTGTTCCATCATTCTACCCTAATAAAAAATATAAATAACCTTGGCAATGTTCAAATTAATTTTTAAAATAACATTGAAAATATCGATAAAATTTTATCTGTTTGAACACCGCCATATTTCGCGGGCCTTGGATGACGTCACGTTCCACGCTTAGTGTTTGTTTCTTATACTTGAAGTGTTACAGTAATTTTATACCGATTTTCAGTTGTAATTACTATTTATTGTAATTAATAGACGATGGATAAATTTTAAAAACCATTTTATAGGTATTGCCTTGTCCCTAAGTGTAAAAACACTATAAGAAGTACACCCAATACAGTATTTTTCCTGTACAAAATAATAATGTAAAATACGAAAACAATGGTGTACATTAATGAGAAGAGATGAAGTATCTTCAATATCGTGTTTATATTGTTGTGAAGATCACTTTAATGTAAGCATATTACAATATAATTGCTAGTATAATGTGAATTAGTCAGCAGTCATTTATGTTTGTTTTAAATATCAAGCAGAAGGCAACTTGCTTGTCTACTTAAGCTAGGTAACAAAAGTCCAATAAAACTTCATGAATATAACTAACTATAAATATCGTACCTATCCTTTAGATTATAATATAACAAGTATTAATTACCTTGCCGCTTTCACTCCTTTAACCTCAGCGGACGTAAAATCTGGATTTGATGCAAAATATTAAGTCATCATGAATGCACCTATTTTCGGTAGATTGTCCGATTGTGCTTTGACAAAACTACATTCAGTCATTGTCCTAGATGATTTCTAATATCCGTAGAATGCTTAAATTGCACTAGCTAAGAGTAAAAACCTCAGGAACACCTATCTTTCTCCGTAACACTACGAATATAGGCGCCGATAAATGACAGAACGTGGAATCACGTCACGTCATATTTTGTTTCGACCAATGGTGAAGCGTTTTGCAAAGTTGAATTTCGCGCCCTTATTTTGCAGATTTTAATTAATATTTTTTTGCAATTAAACACAAACTAAATAAGAAAATAATTGTTTAAGCAGAATATCTGGACAATAAAGATTCAAGGGAAAATTAATCAAGTAAATTTGAGCAACATGCATATTCCCTATTAGTAATAATTGTTCTTGGAGGTAATTCACATACTTATGGATATTATAAAAATATTATTTAAACGAAATGAACGTTTATCATAATATGTTCTCTATAGTATAATATAGTATTGCAAATAGTTATCTTTTATTGCTAAAAATAAAAAATATATAATAAGGAGGAAATTAACTTGTACAATATTTTTTCGAACGGTCTGTGTATATATTTTTAAGCCTCTTATCTCATTGTTTCATAGCTTTGATATTCTAAAAATATATCCTAACAGAATCAGAATATAAAGGAGTTATCTGAAGTAAAAAAAAAACATGTTTGAAAAGTATTTTGGTTTGTATAACTAAATACGTTTCAAAGATTTTCCGTTTTACAGTTTTATCTGATAACTTTTTTTAACAGATCTAAATAAAATAACAAAAGTAAAGCTTTTGAGAGTACTAACAGATGCAACATTTTTTATGTATGAAATTTACTAAAACCTATCTTATGATCAATTTTATTGGATCATTCATAATTTTTTTTCGAAATAGATATTTCAATAGAAGTCCCACCATTTGTTGAGTAGTTAACGTTAACATTTCATAGATGATCGTAGCGATAAAAGTAGAAATGCCTATATTGGGTACTACTATTTAAAATTATCGTTTTATGCTAAACTAGAGTAATTACATTATAAGTAGAAAAATGTACAGTACTCTCCAAACTTATTGGCCGGCCTGAAGTTGGCGCAACCGCCATCTCGCGCATGATACAATCGAGTAGAAAATTACTCATCCAAATATGACTTCGATGTTAATCATAATAGTAGGTAACTCCACACATCTCACACACGGCTTAGCAGTCAGGGTCACTAACCACTAGACCAACAGGCCAGTTAATATAGTGTTATATGCAAGTTCCTAAATAGATTTTAATTTTATTGATAACCCAACTGATACTTTAATTTTGCATTCTGCGCACCGGCTCGCGGCTAAGTTCAGCCTGGCTTCAGTTTGGGGATTGCTGTAGTTAAAGTATAAATTTTTTCACACTTACCTCCCCAACAGGAGTGACCGTAACTTAGACACGACCCTGAAACACAAATCGGTACAGTGGATAAATGCAGGTAATTAATGTGATGATGGGATGAAAAGAGGTCGAAATAAACTTTTAGCAATTGAATGTCTTAGAATTGAACCTGTTATTATTTAAACTCTAAGCATTGTACTTCTAACCTTCTAAGATTAAATTGGGATGTTGACACTAATCACTTATTTATGCTATGTTGTAAATAAATGATTAATTGTGATATTTTCAAACCTAAAACAACATTTATTTTCTTTAAAAAAACTATAATAAATTTAATTTAAAAAGGCCTTAATAATAACTATTATCACGTGACCGCAAACACCAACCAAATCCTTTACGCCTTCTGTCAGTTAGTATAATTATATTAACTAGAGTACCTGGATGACCTGGAGTACCTGGAGTAAAAATGAAACCTAGCTAGATTGATTTATGGCCCTGAAACCCCCTGCATACTAAATTTCATGAAAATCGTTGGAGCCGTTCCCGAGATTCAGATTATATATACAAGAATTGTTCATTTAAATGTATCAGATTAGATATTATAATATATGTACAATTATACTTCTCTATGGAGCATTGTCAGTTTATAGTAACGTAAAAGCTGGTGGAAGCTAATCGTTTCGTATGTAGTAAACTTAATTGTGTGTGTTTATCAATTCCGTTTGAGAACTCGTAAAAATAAAACCTAATAACCTACCTAATAGCCCATTGTTTTAAAATTAGTATAAATAAAATAACTATTGACTTGATGGAGTGAAGAAAAGCTTTCATTTTATAAAAATATCCTATTCCACCCTGGTTTAGATAGTACCTTATGTAAGAATGATTTATATTAGAGGATATTTTCACAAAATGGTTAAATTACAAACATCGTAGATAACGATGCACTCTTCCATTTACGCCGAGCAATGACTACTATAAATATACGTAGGGCTGCCTCTAATTTTTATTTATTTTTCGAAATTGCTCTCTTTGTCCCCGGTTAAATATTTACAAGTAATGGTTTTGTCATTAAATTTTATAACTTAATAGTTAAAATAAACTTATATAAGATTTTCTATTTGCTTCAAGATACATACTAAGTTTAAAATATTAAAATTAATTATTTTAATTTTTCTGATAGTACATACCAAAAAAAAGTATACTACCAGTTCTAGAAGAAAAAAAAAGCGGTTATACTATTTATTAAAAATGTGCGATAAGCGATAAATTTCTTTATCAAACCCATATACTTATTTCTGCGTAACATTGCATTTTAAGTATCATTATAATTTACTACATTTTCGCGCTTCACGGATTCGGATGAGAGCGAAATTCGCTGCGCCAGTCAGCCTGTGACTACGGCTACTGTAACTTAGTCGAAACGTCAGCCATATCAAAGATCAGACACGTACATGAACCATCGCTGCATTTCAAGTTTGAAAAGTAATTATGATTATTATATTTGGTAATAATTATGTGAAATAGTATTATTTGCATTGGTATTAGATACATAGAATGCACCACAGACATTTAACCTATATTAATCTGTGGAGAAATATCATAATCTGGTATAAGGTATTAGGCTCAAGTATGACGCTAAAAGCTTATACCTGAGGCAAACTTGATAAATTACAAGCTTGTGGCAACCCTAACTGCACTGTGAAACGCACTGAGCTGGTGTCTTCACAAACCTCTAGAGATGCATTAGTAGCGAGTGCCGCACTAATGTGATCATATACTTGCCTGTCCGATAAAGTGATACCTGACCTTTAAAGGTAACAATGTATTTACAGAGAAGTGGGACAACTGACATCTTAGTGAGACCACTATTTCAGTATTTATACGCATCGTCATGTTTGTTATCAAAATATTAGAACAAACAAAATTCTTGTTGTAATGTTTGAATATTTGCAACTGTAAAAAAAACTAGATTGTTATTTATTTTGTATACATTGTTTGTATAGAGGCTCGTGGCTAAGTGGTAACCGAATAGGTTAACACATTACAAAGTTAAGTAATACTAGCCAGGTCAGTCTAGGAGGGGGGACCATTCTTAACAAATTGAGACCCGTTCGTCCCGAGAGCACGTTAAACCGTCGTTCCCGGGTGCCATACAAATATCTGTGGCATTCATTACGGGTAGATGGGACCCTGAAAAGGTCGACAACCAGGTCAACTACAGAACTTGTGGAGGTTTGATGGCAGTCACTTCACGTAATATATCAAAGTACGGCCGTATCATAGTTAGATTGAAAGAAGACCCCAAAATTAGAAAAAAAATAGAAAAGGCGCGGAGGATGACTTTGTATAGATTGTTCTTAAATATAATATTTGCTTAATATACCATCTCAAAGCTCAATAGTATGAACTATATTTTGACGAACAAAACTAAACAAAACTATGTCTTTTTATACAGGGTGTCTATGACAATGGAACAGTTACTTAAATCACTGAAAGTGCATGACTGTAACTTACAAAAAGAATTTTGGAAAAAAAAACTATCCGGTTACAAGTTATGACCGTTTGAATTTCCAGGTATTTTTACCTCAAATTTTCACTTCGAAAACTTTTTAAATTAGTTTTTGTGGATTTTCTCAATAACTGAGTTAAAAATTCCAAAATAAAAAAAATGTGTACGATTTAAAATCTTTAATTTTACAAATTCAAACAAACTCCACCAGCCTTTATGAAATACGGAGGTAAAAATACGTGGTCAAAAGTCATTTTTCTAACTGCATCCGAGACTCATGCCTTTCCAGTTATTTATGTAAGTGTTCCATTTTCACATACATCCTGAATAACGCGCAAAAAAACTGTAAATGCAATTTTTTTCATCCATTTTTTTAGAAATGATATAGTCGTATTTAAATCTACAATTTTTAGGTTTAAATCGAAACGTCGCCGTCGGTAAAAGCCATCCCGACAACACGATTGGTGTAATTTGTTTTTGGAATAACGCAGCTTTCGTAGACCCAGCTTGCTTGTATTACCAAAAAGAGTACGAACTAACTATGCAGGAAATGTATTATTTTTACTCGTAATGGAGTAGGTACATGCTATACAATAAATTGTCGTCTAATATGAAAATAGTAACTCATTCACAGGTTTTTAAGTCTCAACTCTCTCAACATATACTTAATTGAACATTTTTCACCTTCCAATTCGACAACATACGATGATTAAGGCAAAGAAGCTTCATAGTAGGGGAGGCCATTAAGGGATTTTTTGGATTTACTCCTGTGTGGCAGATTATTATAAACGGGGTTAATTACATGCTGACAAGTGTACATTTTGATAATCTGACGATTTGAGCGTGACGCAAGGCAGTGGGAAGGTTACAAACTTGCAAAAAAAATTCGATCATTTGAAATTGTCGAGCGCGTCAGATTAAGATACGGTGGGTTAATTACATGTTGACAAGTGTACATTTTGATAATCTGACGATTTGAGCGTGACGCAAGGCAGTGGGAAGGTTACAAACTTGCAAAAAAAAAATCGTCGATTTTTTTTTTACTTTAATTAATAAAATAATTCAAGGATAACAGAAAACATATAATTTGCCCATTTCCACAAGCCAAGTTACAAAAATCGTAAAGAAAGTTTAGTATATACAGCTGCAGTGAAGCATGTATTTCCCACTCCACGCCTCTCTTCCCCTTTTACATTCTCTCTATCTTTCACTCTCTCATACCATCCCCACACTATACTCTGTTCATTTGTTTATATTCTTTTTGAAAGTTGCTGGAGAGCTTGCGTGCAAACCGATCTCGATTATTTAATTACCTCATCTTCATCATCATTTACTCTTATTTAGACTAAAACGTATGAGTACAAACTTTTAAATGATGCTATTTCGATAGCGGTTCGTTGGTTTAACGTTAACAACTTTCTAATGGAGAAAATAATAAATGTATCCAATTCACTACTCCAAACGGTAAACAGGTGGAAAACACTATAATAGTTAATTAAAAAAAACTAGTTGATACCACGAAATTCTTATTAATTAAAATAAATAAATATTATCGAATAGACTCAGCTCAGCAGCATACGTAGTTAGAAAAATTCGTGAACTGACTGACATTGAAACAGTCAGATTAGTCTATTTTAGTTATTTTCATAGTATAATGTCGCATAAAACTATATTCATGCTGCAGAAGAAGACTATCAGAGCATTTTATATATTTATATAACTCAGGTAGTTGTGATTCACTAGGGCAGAAAGATAAAGAAATAAACATCCTGACTGTGGCTTATTTATGAAAACCTACTTTCCCTTCATAAAAACACAGATCAGTTCTGTAAAAAAAAGCGGCATACATTCTTTCACACACGTAATAAAACAACTTGTACCTGCTACTATACGACTATTATTATTTTTTTTGCCGGCGATTTTATACGCTTAATATATTGATTTATCTAAACAATTCACTTTGGAATATGTTTTTCAAGAAATTTGTAATTTAAATGGTATTCGTAAATTAACAAAATTGTTTTTAGCCTAGAATCATTCCTTAGCTGACTTCTCTTACTAATAAAGTACCTCCCTGCCAAGTTTCATTTTCATAGGTCAAGTAGTTTTCCAGATTTCGTGATTAGTCAGTAGATGAGTGAGCGAGTGAGTGAGTATCTTTTCGCTTTTATATATGTATATAAATAGTTAAGTCTATTTGTATTTGCATGCTATTTTCCGTGCACATTTGACACATTTAATGATAAAAATACATGTATTACCTCCAAATAATCGTCAGGTTATTGGTCAGCTTGTCTAGGACATTAAGCTGAACCATCTGTATGAAAATCTGACGCGCTCAACTTGGTCAAAACGGCGATTTTTTTTTGCATTTTCAAAAAGGCCCTGCGAGCTTGCGTCACTTCCGAATCGTCAGATTATTGAATGGGGGTTTCTTTCGGGTGTACTTAACATCCCCTCTTAATATCTGATGCGCTCGAATAAATTTTTTTTCCCATTTTCTACCCTTCCATACGGCCACCCCCACTATGCAAATGGGCAGATTAACCTACCCCCATTATCAGAGTCATGTGGGGTATCTACACTATTAATATCTGACACGCTAGAGTATGTCCATTTTACTATTTTTTTTACATCTTTGAAAGCCTGTAGAAGCTCCCCCCACCAATGAAACGGATACATCGCCTGAACTCTTTTTCTTTCTACCATCTAATCTTCAAAATCCAATAGGTCCCAACGACGCTTGAGTACATACACGTTTAGCATCGTGGGCTCCCCTTCTATCACGTTCACACAGTGTACAAATTTACGACGGTATTTTCTAACTGGAGCCTGCATACATTTCTGTAGCAACGGCGTAGGTACTCATATATACAAATATGCGTTTGAAAAGATGTGTGCTTCCTATTGAACAGTCAGTCGGAGTCCTTTGAGGTAAATAATACCCAGCGCATGCAATGCTTGAGCGACGTCACGTCACTCGTTAGTGAGCTTACTGACAGACATATCCGCAGTAGGCTGGGGGTTTATTCTGCTCTCTTGTATTAAAAAAAAAAAGTTACTTACATCCAAAATGAGAAACACGGATACTGTATAATTGAGATAACGTGCGGCATAAGCAGTGTCCAATAAGAATACCGCTTTTAAGTGTTTTGGTTCCAAGTTCCATTATCTGAACCTGATAAAGATCCCTCTTGTTTCAAAAATAGTGTTTAAGTGTAAATGCTTTATCGTGTAATGTTTTCGATTTTTGTATTTCTTAATTTTGATTATTTTCCTCACAGACTTTTTTTTATACAATACCTTTTTTTAGGGTTCCGTTCCTCAAAAGGAAAAAAAGAAACCCTTATAGAATCGCTTTGTTTTCTGTCTGTCTGTCTATCAAGACCCTTTATCTTGGGAACCCGTGGACGTATCAAGTTGAAATTAATACCAAATATGTACTTAAATCTGCGGTCCCTTGAAGCTGTATAAAAATCAAGCTTCTACGTCAACGCCATCAAAAGAAATGTCCGTTTAAGCCTTAGTTTTCACCTAATTGAACATTTTGCATGCAAATCAAAACCTTTATAGTACTTCTCATTAACCCAGAATCATATAATTAGTAAAAAGCAAGATCTGATAGTACAAGTAAATGAAGAAATCCGAAAGTCGTTAATTTATTATTATTTCACATAAAAAAATAGTTTTTGTGATTACAAACTTATTTTTTGCGGTTGGAAAGTTGACTCTGTCGTACATCGATGTATGGGAGAGTATTTTTAACACCACAAAGTTAAGTTTGTCTTTTGGAAAAGACGGGCAAAAATCTTCGAGAAGTGATTCCCGAGATAGACGTACTGTCTACATACAAGTTTGTTTTTTACGGAACCCTCGGTGCGCGAGTCAGACTCGCACTTGTTCGGATTTTTAATTGGACAAAACTATTACAGCTGTAGCAATAGTAGTAGTGTGTAGGACCGTTTGACGAGTAAATTATTTATGCCAGTAAAATTCCGTCTCACACCACTGGGTTCGTCGGCTCTTCCTTCACGGTTCAATCGATTCTTCTGTGGAACGCGCTTCCTCTCGAAGTCAGGACGGCTTCAAATCGTTACACTTTTAAGGTAAAGGAGCTCTTATTCAAGGAATTGGCAGAATCAACTCGTCAATAGTTTGAACCATTAATGTTGCTATTTGTACTTATAATAGTATATGTATTATATAGCTATGTATGTATTTGTATATGTATGTGTGTATATATGTATATATATATGTTACACTAAAGTTACGAGTATTTGTGCATAAAGTGTGTGTATATTCGTATCGACCGTATCCTATTCTTTTCTTTGTTATTTTATTACAAGTTTGTTAATTGCACCTACTTCTTCTTTTCTCTGCATCACCCAAAGGTCGACTGGTAGAGAATGCCTTAGGCATTAAGTCCGCCTATGTACTAATGTGCAAAAAGTTTTCATAAAATAAATAAATAATAAAATAAAAATTCATAAAAAGAACACAAAAAGGCTCGTAAGGGACTTTATTTTCTTAACGGTTCCAAATAAGCTACTAATAGGAATGATCAAAAA
This sequence comes from Callimorpha dominula, assembly GCA_949752705.1. Taxonomy (NCBI): domain Eukaryota; kingdom Metazoa; phylum Arthropoda; class Insecta; order Lepidoptera; family Erebidae; genus Callimorpha; species Callimorpha dominula. Next base: position 19,767,516 of record OX457002.1, on the reverse strand, counting down.
CAAAAATTCACATCATCACTAAGAAATGAAATGAAGTGATACTTTATTTGCATAAATACGGTACATAGTAAACAGTCATTATAAAATAATCACATACTTCGTCAGTCTGTACTGACATGCAAAATTTCAAATGTAAGTAGATACATGCATATTATAATAACTTTGATTTAATAACAAGTACGATACTAAGTACTGTGCTCATGTCAATAAACAAATAATTAAAAATAATGTCAAATATTGCAATCTAAATTTTTTCATTCTGATCATTTATAATATTATGTATATAGAATAGATCATACAATAAAATATTATTATGTATCATAGTAACTATCGCTCACTTTTCTAAAAAAAAAAAAAACTTAAGTAAGTGCAATTCGCACTCGAAATCACTCGATCTTAAGACCGATGCCTTAGATTACCCATTTTACAAACAGTCCTGAATCTACCAGATTCTAGAATAACTAATTCAAACCACAAAGTAACATCATATACCCTAATCTATTAACAACTTAGCACATCAGCACATCACTTTATATAAAATTTATTTGACTCAAAAGGGCTTTAAACCGTCCGTGTATCAATTGAGAGGGCTCCAATCTGTTTGTTCCTCATAACAGGACATAAATCCCCTCTGTGGCTGTATAAAGATTTCCCTATGGACCTATACAAGAGTTTTCCTTCGACAGTGTGCCTTATTTGAAATGTTCAATGGTTTTTTGAAATTATGTATTGATTGGAGGTAAACTAAACATAGAAAATATACATACAAATTATGAGAAACTGCTATTTCGGAATTCACGGTTGGAGCATATATCACTAATTTGGCAAACAAGAATACATCGTGCTATCATGCATCCATAATATAAGTAGGACGCTCTACAGCCAGATGGACTGACGACCTGAAGAAGGCAGCTGGGATGGACTGGATGCGGACCGCAGCTGGGATGGACTGGATGTGCTGGATGAGGAGGTCTAGGTGCTATAGCACTGTCTAACAGTGAAATGCGGCTGATTGAGAATAGCTTATATGTTTTATAACACCAGGGTTGTGTCAACCACAAAGTTAAGTTTCTTTAGTTCTAACCTTACATCCTAACTAATAATATTATGAATGCAAAAGTGAATTTATTTGTTTTTATGATTTTGCATTCACGTTGTCAGAGGAAAAAAAAGATAATGTACCTTTTATTAATAGCAATAGAATGATTAACAAAGTCTTTATTAACGCGAGCGAATCCGCGGGCAAAAGCTAGTAAGTTTATAAATGTCGATTAGGTGACTTCCCGCATTCATCCTCAGTCCATTTTAATGAACTATTTTGCAACGATCAAGAAAACAGTAAGATTTCTGTCAGGCGGCTCCAATGCAAGCAGATATGTATAAAGTGCTATCCCCTACCTTCTTAATTTATTTCGTAAATAATTTTATTATATTGAGACATGAGATTAAAACTCTTTCGGCGCTTATCATCTTTTTCACCAGTGACCTAAATTGTGGTCCATTTTATTCGCACTCGGGTTTCATCTCTTTACGTCAACCTGTCTACACTCGGCTAGCACTCACTATCAGCGTGTGCGTGAGCTAAAGCAAATATTGTTACAGTGTACTTAGGTGTTTTTTTAAGTGGCAACCCTGCCAACGTATCAAGTATTTGACTCCTTTCCTAACGCCCAGTGACCTTGACTAATTGCACTTTTTGTGCCTGAGCGAATGAAACAATAGGGTTGCTGCCGGTTAAAATAAATTGTTCAACAGTCCTCATGAAACGAAGTATTACATAATAGTGTAAAAAACTATATTCGTTCTTGAAAACAGTTACGATGTAACAGTAACAATGTAGCTGGTTATGAATACGTAACTCGTTATTTCATACAAATTTTTACAGAACGTACGGTTTTGAAGTTTAACACAGAGGAACTGATTTGACTTGACCGTCTAATACCGTATTAGTATGTAGCTACAACCATTACACTGCAAGAAAAGTTGTTAGTTAAATTGAATACTACAATTATTATTTAAACCTTGGTTTGAGCAACAATGCAACATTTATTGAAAAGAAGATGAAAAAGGTTGACTTTATTGCACGACTTATTTGTAAACCATATTACAACTAACTACTACTAACTAACTATTGAGTGCACTGATGGTTTAAGTAGTCACCTCGCCACTACACCGGCCGAGTGTTGTGGGTTAAAATCAAACACGGGACAGAAATTTGTGTAATTTGTGTGATCCACAAATAGTTGTCCAGAGTCTGGGTGTTTTTTATGTCCATTGTTTGAATGTTTGTAAAGCCTCCCGCCACATAGAAATATTCCTAATGCGAGAGTTATCTATTTTAATAATTTACTCGCAAAGATAATAATATCATGGTAATAATAATATGGTAACAACAACAATTATTGAGAACACTAAATGAAGATGAAAAAGAAAATCACCTTATTAGGAAATCCTACTATACGATCAACGATTATCTAATCGACAAACAGTCTTGGGCTTAAGGCGTCATTAGGTATATATTTGTCTTATAACTAAGCTAAATTATTAACAAACCATTGTCAGTTGAAAGTAATGCGTGACGTTTATTATGGTAATTTGACTAGTAGTGATTTTTATCAGTATCTCAACTATGGTTCGTCATGCTCACTAAAATGTCATTGCTTGCGTCGTCGTCATGGGGCGGGTCATTTCTTTCCCTCTGATATGGCGAAGGAGATGATGGCTGGTCCATGCGTCATACTCGTGAACGGGTGCTGCTTGGGGTGACTGGTCGGCCTAGTCAGCGATGCTTTAGCCTATACTATTATTTTGGTTCGATCAACTGCAACTCTAGCCTCTTAATCCAGTCACGAATTATTTTTAACAGTGGATTTTGTAATTGAATGAAGGTAGATGTGCACCTTGAATGATTTGTATGTTTAATAAGTTCAAACCTTCAACGGTATCACTGAGTGATTTTTATTTTTTAGTACGTTCGCTTTTGGAGCATTTCAATAAAATGAAATTCAGGTGGCATCAGCTTGCATCCTGTTTACCTTTCGTGTAACACTAACACTATTGTACCTGAAGATCTGACTTTTAAAAAGAGTGGTCATGAGTTTCTTTGCCATTATTCTTCTCATAAGGCTCTACGCATTTTGGAAACTGGAAGTTATAGATCGACACAAGCAGGCAGTAGATTTTGGTGTTTTCACCTAATTTACCTCGACAATCCAGCACATGCTGTGGCGTCTGTTTGTGCCGATCTATGATTTTAACTCTAGCTTCAATTTAACGTTCATAAATGTCACTTAGTGTCTTAATTGAATAAATGATTTTGAATTTTGAAGGACGAACCGTCATCACAACAAATGGTTCCCGTCATCAAACCCGTTCACGAGGATGACGCATATATTAGCCATACGGGTATGAGAATACCTAGTATTTTTAATTAAACTCAATTAACTCTTGCAATGTTCGTGTTACGTGCAGTAACTACGCCTATTGTCACTTAACAAAGTAAAAGTAGAACAATATTTATATACTGTAAAGGAATATGAATAACTTTTGTGCGAATATTGGGAATGGCCGCTAAAAACGTTTCCACAGTATTTTTTTGTACTGTATTCTACTGAAGAAACGCCTGACACACTTAGCAATGTAGTATCAAAATATGATTATGTCAAACGACGAGAACACGCGCGAGTTAAGGATCCCTAAAACACCAAATTTATTAAAAAATATGAAGGATGTCCCAGATTTATCTGCTGAATGGAATCAATAATTCTAGAACCTTATAGGCTGATTAGGGTTCCGTAACTCGCGCATCTAGTGTGGTGATGTAAGTGGGTTTGCAACGACCCTAGCATTACAGGAAGAATGAGTGATTGGTGGTGATTACTCTAAAGAGGAAAATTTTCCGCGTATGAGACTAGAGCAGGTTTAAACTTAATTAATTTGTTTTATTCATAAAAGTTTTTTTACACCAAGATATTTTTCTGATTCTTTTCTATGTAGATATTGAGTGATTCCATTACCAACCGACTTAAATATTACCTGTTTTTAATGAGGTAAAAAATGGATATCCAAATATGGTTATTGATTGATCGCGCTTATGTTTTTGAGGGCATCCTCAACTTGCCTTATCTTTAGCCTGGTTTCTTTATCGTACACGCAACGTATTAGCTAGTTTTTGAAATAGATAATATATAATAGACAGGCTTTTTTCGAATAAAGGCTACGGATTAAATTGTAGTTTGAGGCGTTACAAACCTACAATTTTACTTATTGTTTTTAGGTCATCTAGATTTCTAACTTGATAAAAATCAGTGAAGTGTTCCTATTCATGTAAGTATGAGTTCGGAAAACATCTACATTTACATTTACTACATTTTTTTTCATTCCTTTTCTCTGGCCATGTATTATAACAAGTTATTAATTAAAAAAAAATAAAAACACAACTCTCTGCCAAAAAACTAATTACGCGCCATACAGCTGCCATATAGATATTATTTAAAAAAAATTTTAGCCTGTGTCAATCGGGATATTGAAAAGTTTTTAACGATATCCCATACATCCAAATCTGTTTAGGCATTTAAAAGTTATAGTTTAATAAAAAAACTTGCACACATACTACAAAGACATGAAAAAATTACACTCCTTTTTTGGGTAGCATTGTAAAAAGAAGAGAAGATTGCACGAATACGAAAATAGAATAGAAGGCTATTTCGACAACCAGCTGCCATTTGTGTGAAATATTTGTTTTGCGTTTGAGTGTATTCGACTACAATCGTTAAGTATATAGGACAGGTATTTGTGTTGATGCGAGTAATAAAATAGTAAAACATGAGCAAACCACTTGTTATCGAAGATTGAACTTATTTTACAGTGTAAGACGTTGAAAATGTTAAATGCAAATTGTGTTACAAAAATATTCGGGCAAAAGAAGGATTACTAGTGCCTTAAATTAAAAAGAAATGAAAAGCATGGTACAGAAATGATAGTTGAAAAATATAATTTCATTAATTAAACCTTTTAAGGTAATGACAATTTTGTTTTTAAATCCTCTGTAATTCCGAGACTAACGAATGCATTGGGTACACTATTCTCGTTTTAAAGCAAGAAATTAATTGCAAGAAAAGTATTTTATTGAAAATTACGACTTAAGCTAGCATTTTTGATCAGATCCAACACGTTCAAAAATGACTAATCAGGGTTAGGAAACCTATGTTGCCTGTGTCATTTTTTCAGAGAAATCTGTATCATCAAGAGACAGGGACAAGCGAAGAAGAATTAGAAAATGAAAATCCTGTTAAAGATTTGATTAAAAAGTATTACTAAATATGTATTACAAATGAGGATGAACTACCACCAAAGCAGTGGGGGCTTTGGTTGTGTTTGTTGATTCTTTTGTAAATAAAAAATATTAAACCTATCAATTCTATTACCATTCTATATCATATTGAATTTCTTTTCCGTTTTCCAAATACATTTTCCGAATTTTCGCCTTATTTCCTTGGGAATGCGCATGGCAAAAATTGATAAGAATTAATAGGAATATTCGTTGCATCACTAGAGTATTAGTATTAAAGGATTAAATAGTGCAAGAATTATTAAGTATTACACATAAATAACGGTTTTTTTTTATTTATACCGTTACTGTACTTGACAACTGTAATGGCGCAAAATGTTGATAAAATTAATAAATTTTAATACTTTTCATTAACATTTTTGCAACAAGGTTTTAATTTAAGTTTACATATTTATTTATTTATTTATTTTTTTATTTATTAGAATAGCCGCTTGTCTTCCAACTCACTTGATGGAAAATGACGATGAAGACGAAGATGGTCCACGCCTATTTAACAGAAACCTATACACTCTACTCTGAACATTCCGGGATTATAATTGTCTAAAAAAATAGACACAGGTAGCTCATTCCAGAATTTAGCGATTCGAACCAAAAAGGAACTGTCAAAGAGTTTAGTTCGACGTTTTCGTGTTTAGTGAAAGTTTTGAACCTCTGTCTGTGTCTAGTCGTCTGATGAAGGAATGGTGACGGTTCAATTAGTTCGAAGAGACCTTTCGCACGCTCACCAAAGTGGTGACTACGACGATGCTCAACATTTGTGGATGTGTGGTATATAAGCAGTTTTTCTTTCTCACCAATCGTCAGTTCTATCCATATGGAAAAAAATTGCATTGATCTTTGCTGAAGTGGTTAATATAATATTATGTTTTGGAATATTTTCCAGTGAAGTGAGTAAATAAAATGAGGTATTTATTTCAATTTAATCAATTAATCGTGAATTCGTGCTTGAAATGCATAATCTACAACTAATAATAACGTGAAATCTACTTATGTGTTTAAAGCTTTTATAACGATACTTAATTTATCGATAATTACAGTGTGTTCCATTTTATAGCATTTACAAAGAAATAAATTAAAAACTTTAATCAACTAACACTTATTTTTTTAATTCTATGAATGGTTATCAGCCTTGGCAGTGTGCTTCGGGAAACTAATTTACTAAGCGTATATTATTTTCTAAGAAATAACTATTCCACGAAAAGTGCAATGGAAATTAATGAATCAGTATGCAAACGCCATGCATAGTAACAGGAGGCCATGGCAAACCATGGCACGTTTTGCTAATAGTACATACAAAACAACAAAATTTTCAATTTCCACGAGACCGTTAAAGAAAATTTTAGAATGACACAGAGTAGAGAAAAAATACAGAGGTAGCTGTTCTCACTTTTCACACTTACAAATCATAAATACTTTTGCGAAAGAAAACTCTGAAGTAACTTTGCTTCAAATACTGTAAATGGAAAACGTCTGTCTGCTATATAGGCTATACTCGTATGTATCTTCAATGACAATATACATACCTAACTGTATTAATTAGAAAAGTATTCTTCATATCTAATGACACGGGCATAAAGTATTCATAATATTACAAACATTTCATTCATGCATTCATTGCAATCAATCTAATTACAAATTAATAGAGGTAAAAATGAATAACGCCGATTCAAGTTTCAATCTAAAACAGTTATCATTCAACAATCAATATATTCCAATAGAAACATTTAAAATAAGAACGTATGTCACTAATACATAGTCGTTCACCTTACCATTCCACTATCAATATTTTTTCATATATTGTGTAATAAAACTGACAGTGAATAGGGGATTTAACTACAATTCGATGTTTGCCTATTCTACTAACGATTGCAGTTTGTACAGCCAAAGCGCATGCTTTTATCCGACATACCTCCTCGTTGACTTCGCCACCCGTTGACCTTTTCTACAATGTTCGAAGTTTTGCTACCTCTACTGTTAATACTCTGCTCTGTGGATAAAATATACGTCATTAGTTTCGGAGATATGTCAATGCTCTACGAACATTGTTTTAGACAGATCTTTTGTGTGTGTAGTTAATTAATGTTGCGCTGTGTAATTATTATTGGTGAAAAATTTCGTTTTTTTTTTTATAGAATATTATTCTTTCAATAATAAAAGCTATCACATGGTTTTATTATTTGATTTTTACTTGTAAATATTATTTTTGCATGATGACAAAATAATTAGTTTTGCCACCTGGCATTATATTGTAGAACTATATATATATATTTTAAACTGGTATAAAAACTACATACTTGTATTATTAAGTTTATACAACAAAAGTGTATAATTGTATAGTGAACAAAATTTACAGTCATTTAATAAGGTCCTATAATTTGTGGGTGCGTACGTTTCATCCCTGGTAAAGAACATTGTGTCTACACGTCTAAAAGAATTAGTCATACAACGTCGTAAACCGAACGGTATGAAGCAAATTGAAATTGTTTGTGATCGAATGAAACAATTTGAGAAATTGTTTTATTCGATCTATTCAATAACAATAAATCCTTGTGCACACCTCCTTCACGTCTAATAGGCAATTAAATTTTTTTTCATAAGATTACCACCATAAAAGCAATAACGCCGCATGCCTCACTCGCCGTCAAGCTAGACGGGCTATTTCCGAACCTAACAGTGACAATGGAACTCAAATGCCTTCTAGCTTTGACTGAAAAAGTTGATTAAAGGTTTTGTTCGTATGGAGCGAGTCTAAAGTCTAATAAACCTACATTTAAACTAGAAACTTAACTTCTATACGTACTGTATTTATTCAACGATATTTTTGACAGTAATATTTAGAAATAGAAATAAACTTTATTGTACACTAATTACAAGGAAATCACAAACAGTTAAACAATGGACACAAATAACACCCAGACTCGGGACAACTATTTGTGGATCACACAATTTTTTGTCCAGTGTGGGTTTTGAACCCAACACTCAGCGTGACGTAGTGGCGAGATGACCACTTAAATCACAAAGTTTAACATATTATGCCTCTACAGAAGACAAAAAGCGGTCTTAGGTCTGATTGATTTCTCCTATTTTTCTAAAGTTATACAAGTATTGATCCGGTTTTGCTCGATAGCACAATAAACAAACAATAAACTAAACTCTTAGAATGAGTTATATACGTGCATTAGATTAAATAAAACCTCTCAATAATTAATTACTCTGTGATGTCGTGTCGACCTACCCCAACATGCCCCACATGGTATAGTTGTTATAATTACTACAAAAAGGTATTACGTGGAAATTCACGACCTTTGTCACGGATTATCATACAGTACTTAAGTAATTCTGGCAAATTATTATCATTAAATTGTACTACATGTCAATGATTAAGTGCACACTGTTTATATTATGGTTCGTATTTATCCATTAAATTATTAAAATAATAATATACTTATTTAAGTTATATACCCTTATGTTAGTAAATTCTAAGTCAAAGATAGATGCTTTCTCAACTATATTCATCATGGTAGAAACACGAAATATTTGTTAATTACGAAACCAGCGACTACTTTTAATATCATATCATTCGCCGTTGATATTACCTTACACTTTAAAACCAGGGAGGCTCAAACCTTGTCACTTCTATTAGCTATTTTGTCACCCTTGTTGTTGGATATTTTGTAAATATTTATTGGGCCCCTGATACATAAGTATATATATGACTGGTCTGGTTAGTGATACTGAGTGCTGAGTCAGAACAAGTGGTTTTGATTCCACCCAGGACCAAGGATGTTTTTGAGTTATAGAGATAAAATACGCTCTGAAACGTATTGTAGGGACTCACTGACTATTTCGACTTATAAAAGATTTAGATTTCGAGCAATGGAAATTTTGGGGCTTGAATGGAAGGGAACAAAACATTTTTTCGAGTTAGAGAACTTTTCAACTTATCGACGTTCGACTTACGAGACTTATTCTATTGTAATTGTGTTGTTACATTTTGAGTTTGAAAAGATAATTTACGATCATCCAATATGTGATTGACTCCTTTCTACCAATACCAATGGTCATATCGGACACATTGCAGTCGTAAATTGCCCACTGTGTACAATCAATCTCACATAACTGTATTACTTGCGATATTTACGACACTATTAAATGACAGATTTTATACTAGTATCTTTGACAAACATTGGCGTTACGACCGACTATAGAATTGGTCATGTATTAGATTTATTGACCGTAATATATAATTACGTATTTAATTTATTACTTTGCTCTGCGTCTTGAGAAATTATTGTGATGAAGAGAGAAAAATAGTTGCCGGTAAAATAAGCTCGATAATGTAGCCGATAAATTTGTTAAATACGTACATATAATCAATGTTATTGGTACCTAATTTCATTAAGGTAGAGCTCAGTAAATTTCTGCTCGAACTTGTGCCAACCGACTGGTATGAATCCTTCACACCTACACAGGGTATAAACCAGAATGCTATGCACAAGTGACACTTTTGTACGTAACTTGCCGGGTGTTTCGTATGTTGCCAATTTATTTGAATTTTATTTAAATTTATATAATCCAAATCAGAGGTGAAGGTGATTTGAGATAATTGTGATTAATTATAAATTTCTTCAATGATTAGAAAATAATCAATGATCTTTAAATGGCTGAACAGATTTTCTAAAATTATAGCTAAGAACACTCTTGATTAAGTCACCTTTCAAGCAACAAAAAGAAGATAAATCAAAATTGATCCATCCGTTTAGGTTGTATGTTTGCCACAGGCAGACACACAGATACACACGTTAAACTTATAACACCCCTCCTTTTTCCGTCGGGTGTTAATAAATACTTACTATTCGTAACAAGTTACCAAAACTTCTATATATTTTTTGCTTGGATTGAATTATCAAAGTGTCAACAAGAAATTGGCGTAAATTGAATGTTTTAGTTAAGTCTACTTTGTTTTCTTGTAATTCAGTTGGTAAAATATTATTTTGGTTGTGCGTACGTGTTTAGGAAGTTACATTATTTTGTTTTCTACCGAGATTTGAGTAAGTTATTTTATGTGATTAAATAAGATGTGGATAAACTAAAGATAGCTTATATATGGGTTTATAGTACACGAATAAACATACTTATATATATTTTTTGTAACATAGAAACACTTGAAAAATGGTGTATATTCATGCATACAATGTATACAAAAATATTTGCACTAAATGGGAATCGAAACTGTGACCGACGTGGCAGTAGATTGCTTTATTGCTACGTCGTATAAAATAATTCTTATACATTCCGTAGCAGTTGTTTTTGGTTTGATGAAGAATTTAAAAGGTCATTGTTAAATTCTCATTGTTTTACAAGTATCGTATTAACCAAATTTTCTAGGTCCAAAAATCACGGGTGACTTCAACAACATTGATATTCGTAATTAGGACTCGTTCTAATTAATTAATAAGTATAGTGTGTAACAGTACCCCGCATAGTAATGAGGTACATTCGATATGTGCTTTATAGGACCTTTTAAATATGTTTAAACAATTTGAACAGTTTGTGCTCTTTCTTATTTAGATTGAGTTGTGTACTATATATTAAAACGAACAAATAATATTTCATTTCCATAGCAAGTTGCCGAGTTTACTGTGAAGGTCATGATCATCATCATTCAGAATAGAACATTACCCAAAATCCTTTTTGTTACGTAATGGAGTAACACGCAAATTGGTCACATATTTTTACACGCCTTCACGCTACTTACTCAATAGTAAACCATTTTTCATACGAAATACGTGTATATGAGGTTTGATGAAAATTGTCGCGGATAAACCATAGCCTTGTAAACATATTACGATTATCAGCTTATTTTCTTTTGTATAAAAGCACATATATTACATAAGATTTAATACTTGTTTTGTGTGGGATTGGATTAACTTTGAGGTTAAAATTAATTGAGACGGGGGTAAACATCGTAGAAGAAAATAAAATATAGAACTGGTTCGATAAAGAAATCGAATAGTTTAAAGACAAAACACAGCTAATTTACGCTGAGAAAATCTTTGCGACATCGTTAATTTTAAGCTAGGTTCATATAATTGTGTCAGGTTTCATGAATACATTTTGTAAAGATAAAAACACATAATTAAAGTGTGTGGTGTCGTCACAACACAAGCTTAAGTTATATGTTCCTGATGCGATACGACACGACAATATGAACCAAGCTTTGAACCTAAATGAAAAACTTCTAACGTAAAGCCCTAACAGAAAATTTTAGCTTAATCACCTTTAACACGATTGCTCCCTAATCAAAATGTTCTGTATACTGTACACTATGTACAGTGTCTATCATCTTATTAAATTAATTTAAAAAATTAGAATAAATTTTAACGCTTGTCCATTAAATAAAATTAAGTAACATAACTAGAACAACATTTGCGACAACGTCGTTAGAGTACAAAAAACAGTAATTTCTTCATTTAATATTCCTTTATTTATAAAGCACTTGTAAATACCTCTTTGTTAATAAATTAGCAAAGGGGTTAAAACCCCTTTCTGATTGTTTTACAAGGCTTGGTTGAAGTTTGTAAATTATTGACTGTATGAAATCGAACATCGACACAAAACCGAAGTTTTAATTGTGATCATTTAGTTTTAACAGATTTAACAGATCCTATTAAAATGTATTTTTCAGCGTATTAAAGCATGAGTCTTTAAATAAAAATATTTTATTGTAGTGTTTTTTAATTATATAATTTCTGTCATATTTCCTGACCACGGCAAAGCCAAAAGGAAGGGTAATGATTTTAGCAGTCTAAGTACGTAATTTTTTTATTCACGTTTGTTCCACCGTTGCACCTAAGTAGTTCAGGTGATCGAATTTGATGAATGAGGTATCGATAGCTTTGTAATAATGGTCCAGGTAACATAGGATATATACTTTCGTAGTCAGGTTACAGTTTTTTAAACTTATTAGAGAAGTTAATCAATCAATCAACTTATCGCTAGTCTATTCCTGGACGTAATCCCCTCCTAAAACACTCCTTCTAAAACTCTATAACCCAAAGTCTCCGCATCCAATCCATCCCCCATCTTCTCACGGTCGTCGTTTGATCTTACTGGAGAGCATTCTACTTTACACTTACAAATCGCGGTCTCCCGCTTCAGGATCGACTAGGATGTCAGAGAGCTCTCATCAGTCGACTCGTGACCACAATTATCGCAAATAACTAATTTATTATTGTTAAATCCTGATTGGTGCATCTAATATGCATACAAGTCGCGAGTTCTGCAAAAGCTGTATTCATTTTATGTAAGAACAAAAAAAAAATATTTATGCATAGTACAGGTTCATATTTTGGTATTGTAGTAAAATTTACGAGACACATCACTGAATCATCTTACATCTCATTACACGGAACCCTTTCAGTACCAAAGTAGTTTCATTCCACTTGTCAAGCTTTTTTTTCGCGTAAGTGTACACAGTATATACAATTTTAGGATACAGTTGACTACAAAAAGCGTTGAACATATTAAAAAAAAAACATAATAAACGTTCATTTGAATACTGGGATACCTTAAAAGCATGTAGTATGAGCAGTGTTAAATGTATCAAATGCATATTGAAACTTCTAGCTTTACAGAAAGGTTTGTGTGCCTACGGATCGGTGTACATGCAGGAACCACCTGATATTTATTTATTCACGGATTGAATAATGTCCTAATAATCTTTGTTGAATTTCTTCTCTCTATCTCTGATCGTTGTTAGGATTATAAATGTAAAACTGAGTTTGTTACGCTTCACGCCTGAACTACTCAATCGATCATCATTAACTTTTGCAAACACGTTTTCCTATTGCTATTTCCGTTGCTATTTCCGAGGGATAGCAAAATAATTTTCACACCAGCGAAGCCACAGGCAAAAGCTGGATAGAAGAAATATTCAGTCCCCGAAAATATACCTACGTATTTCTTTGCGGAATTAGTTTGGCAACACCAGTCCCCGTAATTATAACCTAAGCAAAGTTGGAGAAATTGGAAAGTTTAGTTCAAAATATGTACTATAGGAATCATGGGAGTCCTTTAGGTAGTAAATAGGAAAAGATAGCTGTATTGTTGTAAACGCACTATTGTACTTTTAAAATTTTGTCAATAGTAAATACTAAGATTTTTGTCAACGACTATACCTACACGTACATTTGACAAAGCGCCTCTGTCATTGACAGCGGGGAAAAGTACCGCAACGTAAAGGTTCACACCAATAATTTTACAAGAATAGAATTTTAGATAACACGTTTTATGAAACTGTAGTGTCTCTTCCTGTTTAGGTGTTTATTAAAAACTAGAATAAATATCCTTACTATAATACTTATAAGATCTAATTCTCTGTGTCTATGTCTAGATGGATTCAATTCAGATTACTTACGAACCTAACGCTATTGCATTGTTTTTGTGTTAATGAAGGTATTAACGTACTATATCAAGTCTAAGTGGTATTTATCCCATGGCCGAATGCAGCGTTAATATGCATATGTTTAGCAAGACACGACCTTGTTATCGCGTCTCTTGGTGCTTTTTGGTAACGACAGTAATATATGTGAGCGTCATCAAAAGACTTCTACGATGTTGTAAGTTGCTTCCGTCCAAGAGGCGTTAAATAATAATTGTATTTGGGCGATGGGGGGCGGCAGCATATAATTATTTCTGTTAAAAGACGTATATTTTTCCAAGTGTTGTCGATTCTCTGGACTATAGAGTCCACAGAATTGAGAAAAAGCGAAATGAGCAAACGCGGAACTATACTCACTTATAAAATCAATTAATTGACAGTGAAATGGCATTTAATGAATAATTTCCATCTATAGAAGGAGAGGCAAGAAAGAAGGCCCCTCTTCTTTAGATTAGCCCTCATCTCATCTTTGTCATGCCGTCTGATCAATAAATTTTCGGGATATCTATCACCTAGGAGGAGGACAGTAATAGATTGATAATAACAGTGATGGCATGGTCTGTACCTGTAGCACATTCGACGAGGCATATAATGAGCAGCAGTGCGAAGATCTTCGTGACGGTGTTCCCCGTTCGGCTCGTTCTGTTGCCTCTGCGATCCATTTCGTCTTTGTTGATAGTAGAAGCTGCAACAAAATTAATTAATGAGAATTATGTGAAAACAACGAAATAAACACTAAAAAAATATAAATAAAAAAAATTAAAGACCCATTATGGGGAGCTCAATTTCAGTCAGTTTAAATGAAAAAAGATAGATATGATTTTCCAGTAGTTTATGTATTATATTTTAGTCTTTTAAAACGCGTTCTATCGTTTTGTTACCATTTCAAACGAAGGAGGATCTCAATGCAGCACTTTCTTCTGTATATGAGTGATATTAATTTCGTTTTAATGGTCAGGCTACACTATCAAAATAGTTACCTATGTAAAAAACTAGTAACCCGCCCCGGCTTCGCACATAAAATGTGTGCCTACATTTTTTTAGTGTCGTATCAGACTGTTGCCTTGAGCATGTCTGTTATATTCTAATGTAAAAACACACTTGTCAAAATTTAACCTCTTATCCGAATTGTTTATGATAGGGTCAATTTTAATATATATAAAATACAGAAAACGATGGTCTATTTTAATTAAATAAAAACCCAGAAAACATTGCTTAATTGAAAGGTATGTTCAAAGTACTTTCTGGCAATATATTTTCATTAGTGTCTGTGAATCTTAGAATATGACATATAGCGTTGCTATATTATTTTAGATCGTTTTAATAATTCCATAATACATTGTATTCACATAGCTCCATTGGTTAACGCGGCGCACACATGTTTCAATTTTATACCAAACAATAATGAATTATACACCTAAACCTTAATTACGAATCAGTGGTCCATTAGTGAAACCCACATATGAAAATCCTTACAGTACTGAACAGTACAGTAGTACAGAAAGATAGACAGACTTTATATTATAAAATGGGGTGATAATTAAGCTCAGGGTGGTAAGGTAGATACGTTTACGGTACCATGCCCTTTGTATACTATTTATAAGATACATCTTCTGTTACATATTCTTTGTAAAACCCTGGTGTACAAATAAAGTGTAATCTATCTATCTATCTAAGAAATGAAGTGGCATCTTTAGGCGCATTAATATCGGTTTTCACTCCTATTGTATTTGGATGACATACAATAATATTGGAAATAACTAAATGGCTTTTGTCATTATTTCTACAACTACATAATTTACCTACACAGGTAGTAAAGTGAATAAACCTTAATTTAAAACATTATTGAGATTAAAGCACAAGATAAATTCCAAAGTCGTTGAACCTTTTGTTTACACAAATCGCATTCCCTGATATAATTACAATACAAACAATAACAATCTTATTTACCGAAAAAACAGAGGAAATTAATTGAATGCATTCATTGGCCAAAACGGTTATTGTTATATTAATTAAAATGGAGATGTACATTAAACCAATTTGGCAACTTGAGATTTGTTTTCCTTGTTCGAAATATAGGTGTGGACATTTCACGATCTTGAACTTAAAACATTGTTCTATACAAACTGCAACACTAATAAATTATCTTTCAAAAAAGTACCACTGACTTCAATGCACCTACATCGTGATCAAGTGTAATAAGTTGTTATTCTTTATTCCTTAATTTTCCACTCTTTTAAGAGTCCAAAGTCTTCCAGTCTTCTTCCACTTCTAGGTGGAATATTTTCTTCAAATTTAAATGGGACCAGCCATGAGTATATCTAATTCACAAATGGCAAAGATATCACTAATCATACCTATATAAAAAAAACAGACGAATTCAGAACCTTCTTCGAAAGATACGTCCATCGTAAGACTAAGAAGACCAAAAACTGCAAATTTCAAGATTTAGTGTTGGATAGCCTATTTATCGAAGAAGGCTATAGGCTATATAACATCACGCTATGACCTATGACTATCGCACTAGCTTTCACACCATAATTCTGCAATCTAAACAATTAAAAACAAAATCGCTTGCATTTTAAAAAACTCGCTTATAAGTGCCGGAGTTATGTCAACTCAAAGTTTAACTCAATTCATAACAAAAATATAAGGATGTAATTGCTGCTTTTTCGCCAATAGCTTTGTTAATCCAAAACTATTAGGTATGAATTTGCAATACTTGCTCTCTTAACCAGCCTAGTTAATTAAAACAAGCCAAGGTGGTACGAAATTTGTGAGAAGTGAGCGAGACGTGAGGTGGGAGAGAGAAAGGGGATAGCAAAGAGAGCGACTCGGCTGCTGTGACGAAATTGAAGTTGTAATCGTGAGTACAAATTGTCGATGCGCATAAAAATGTTAATCACTACTATAATGGGTTCTCAACTTTTATATGTTGTTCATTCAGTATAGGATAGTTCATAGTATAGGAGCGGAGCATCAATGAAAAATATTGCAAAAACGGGGAAATTTATAAAGGCAGACGAAGTTGCGCGGGACAGCTAGTAGTGGATAAGGCCGCCCTATATACATATTGTTTCGTGTAATCTAATTAAAATTCATTTCTTTTATATTCTAATTATGAAGTTCAGCAGGTAAACATGCACCTTAGAACAGTTACAACTAGACAACTTCACAAAGAAGCGCTGCCCACTGAAACTAATTATATAGTTGACCACAAACTGTTCAAGTTAGCAAGTAGCAAAACTTCTAATGTAAGAACTTCTTGGAGAAAATGAATTATACTTATTTCTCAATTGAAAATAAGAGACATTTTTTCCAATTTGAAGGAATATCTTTTACAATAAGTTAAAGTGTAAGTGTAAGTGTAAATGTAATCCATTGACTACAAATCCTTTGAGTTTAGTAAATATAACCATTACTTGTACCGGTAACAGTATAATTTATGGCTTAGGCATATTATGCTGATATTCGTTACAAACTTTTCAATCTTCTGCATTATTTTCCACTTGTTATAATTAAATACATAATAAGGACTAATATCACATAACGTCACATGTTTACAGATGTTTATATGTAACTTGGAACGATGCAATAGAAAAAAGGAAGTAGATTGAGGGATGGTTTATATTGCAAGGCCCGTGCCATGGGCGGAGTACGGTTAGGGCACGGTTTCAAAATATTGTCTTGTATTTGTTTCCAGCCCGGCTCGACCACGGGTAATTCATACCTCGACGGGACAGTCTGGGTCGTACCATGACCCAGCCTTGGCACAGTTTAACATAAATAATCTCTTACACCGCGTTCTAAATTACACTGAACGGGAACTATTATATGGTAAAATGACATCCCGTCGCTTTCGTTATGACTTATGAGTCAAAGAAGCTGGTTTATCCAGGCATAAGATATTATTGGTAGAACTTATAGATATTTTTAATTAGTATTAATTTTTAATTATTAAAATACCAAAAATATGCCACAGTTTTCGAAGCGGACTATTATATCATTACCTCATTGGCATTAACTATAAGAGTTAGAAATCCCCTGTTATGCACATGTTCTAGATTTATACGTCGCTATTTTAAACTTCTCTCTAAGGATCTCAATTACATTATTAAGTTCATGGTAAATTTATATTGTTACTAGCAACCCGCCCCGGCTTTGCACGGGTACAAATTATATACCTAAACCTTCCTCACGAATCTCTCTGTCTATTAGTGAAAACCGCATGAAAATCCGTTTAGTAGTTTTTCAGTTTATCGCGAACAGACAGACAGACAGACGCGGCGGGGGACTATGTTTTATAATATGTAGTGATGGAAACCAGGTGGTTAAAGTAATAAATCTTGATGATAATACTTTTATTCTGAATGTGTCTAGGTAGAAAAATGCAAGATCATAATCAGAAGGGAAGCCGAGGTACATTGCATTGAAAAAAAGCGACTTCTCTCATAGACAGATATTTTTCTGCAAAAAAATATATAATCACCGGCCTTTCAAAACAACAGTACATTCCTTATTTTAAAGGAATTTACTCTGTTCATTAATAGTCAAATACTTTCGACAAGAAAAATACAGTGCCTGCTATCGACGTACATATTACTTTAATATATCACAACTTTCCGATGCCAGAGTGTAAACCTTAGAGTTAGATATAGAGAGACTTGAAATTATTCTAATTACAAAAATAACTCATCTTAACCACTACATGAACTGAACATCCTATCAGATTAGAAAGTTCTCGAATAACTATCATCCGCTTATAACTTGTTTCTGTTCTTAAAAAGAGGCAGCGTTTATCTTAACAATGCATTTGCATGTCTCCGGCCGGTGAGACAGTTTTATCTTGCTGAACAGGTTTTATTTTTATTTTGAAAACACACGCAGGAGGATTTATTCTGAATGGAAGCTCTGTATGTGTCATTTTATAAAATAAAGCATAAGGCGACTGGAATGTTCAGGGGGATTATGTAGGTATGGCTATTTATTGTTAGTTAACTAATTTAAGCCATAGTAGGACGAAAGTGTAAGTTTTAGATATTTTGTTTGTATGCTCGAGATTAAAAAATGAATTATGGTACGTCTTTTATTAGACTTTTACCCATTCACTTACGACTCTGATTAAATAACAAAAAAAAAAATGGCAAAACGCTTTTACTAGGATTTCGCAATACTTGTATTCAGCTTATTTAACACCAATTAAATAGCGACTATATTCAAAACCTATTCGTTTGCTTTAAAAGAATGAAATAAAAAGTAAAAAAAATCTACCATAATATTATATTTATTAAAGGACCCGTGGGTAAATCATTGTCAGACCATTCATTCTGTTCGGATCATCATTTTACCCTGTCAACACAGGGTAAAATCTTCCACGACTGAGACTGCATCTGAAATTTTCTTAACTAAAATTTGTACTGAATAAAGATCTGTTGATTGAAAATAATTTAGAAAGAAAAAGGATTCCTCTTGAAGATATTCCTACGTAGTAGGTACTTATAATATTTCTAGCACATGTGTCGTTCAGTCAACTAATAAAGTAGCACGTCTAAACATCCGTTAGGGCGAAGGCATTCAATCATATTTATACAAGTCAATAGTGCGCTCTTCGCATTGCGTACATAAACAATAATATTTTAATATTAAATAAAAAAACTAACTCCTCCCTGACAAACATATGTAATAACAAATAGTAGCGCCTCAGATAGAACACAACAGAACTTTTATCGAAGTTCGATAGCTTCGATAAATCGAATCGCGACCGATTCGATCCTGTATAGGTGCCACATTCTCTAAGAAAACGTGTCTAATCGCAGTCGTAGCAAATGATAATTGATTGAGATTGGTTAACGTGCAGGAACGAAAGTGGCACATAAATGAGGTAACTTAAATGTATAATAAAGTCGATTCCAATAGGCGTGATCAAACACGTTTACGTTGTGGTAAGCATAGTGAATAAAGACTATAAAGACGATGCTAGAAAATTGGCCTAACTACAAGTCTTGATGATTAAAATATTGGTTTTGCTAACATTTTTTTTTCTTTCGTCTTTTGGAAACCTACAACAAGAACAAACACTTTAGATTATGTCCAATGCATATCTACAGAATTATAGTAATTCACTCATAACTACGAAGTTTTAATACTGTAGAAGATTTTCAAGTTACAAACACAAAAACATTAAGACATTCCCTTTAACTTATTCTAGTACCATTAATTATTGCTACATTTGCTACCTCATTGTTATTGGCGCTGTTGCAAATATATAATCATACATATTGATAAGTAAGTATCCTTTCAGAAATCGATATGTTAACTTCAAGTCTTGATGATTAAAATATTGGTTTTCTGATTGAGTATGCTAACAATTTTTTTTTCAGAATAATTTGCTATTTAGCACTTGCATGAAAGTATTTACGTTATATAGTGCTCGGGTTACGACAGTAGACAACATATTTAAACCTTGGAAACAAAGTTACTTATTGAATTGAACACGGGACTTACACTAGAATACAGAATGCCAAAGCAATTAGGAGAAAATTTGAGCAGATATCGTATATCTATAACTATGAGTAATAAAAACAAATGCCAGGCTATGTCAGCTTATTCCCGACGTCACTCATAATGGAAAGGTATCAGTGACAGGAGAAAAGGTTTTCGTTTCTACATGTACGAGTAAATAGAGAAGATTCAGACCTTCAAAAGTTACTTTATCAACTAATTTTAGAACGTGGCTTCGCTCGCGTGAAAAGTATAAGTCTATCTCTCGGAGCCAGTACGTTTTTCAAATTTAAGATGACAATGGCGACAAACAAACAAACTTTTACATTTTTTTCTCTTTTTTTTAACATTGCGTTTTATTTGTAACATTGGTATCTAACGATTAAGTAAGGTTAGGTTATGATTAAAAATGAAATTTTGTCATGCTAACTGAACGAAAAAGAAACAATTAATTTATAACTACCGCAGTGCAGCAGTGAAAACCCCGTATAATATAGCTGAAGGGGATTAGATAGGTCTTTTACATACCCTTTTATAGCTAGTGATTTCTTCTAGTAAAGTAAAACAATGATTTTTAGTTTCTCTGCGACGGTGGAACACATTTTTCGTTACTTTTCTTTCCGAAAATTGTTATAGAAAAATCCCTTTAAAAAAAGATTTCTTTGGAAAAACTTTGACTCTAAATATATGAATTTATTCAAAGAGCCTTGAATTCAAAAATCTTGAAACAAAAAATAATATGATCAAATTGACAAACTTTGAAACGAAACAAACAAACATAATTTATTTGAATAATTAAGTATACGTAAATACCAATTCACTGGTATTATACGAAATTGTGTTGATTAATGACAGTAATATTGAGGTTGCCAGACTCGTCAAACAATATTTATATTATACTTATCAATGTGTACTGATGATTGACAGACGATTATGTCGCTTTATAATTGTAATTTTGTTATTGGTAAAATCAGTTGTGTTGTTTATTTCATGGAATTCATAATGAGCACTTTCAGTCACTCAACTCAAGATATAGCACGTTACGGGTATTTCACAACTCTGCAGCATTACACTAAAGGCTCCACGCTCACACCAATAAAAAAAAAAATCACAGAATTAATTTCATTTTATTTCCCTGTAGCATTGTGATGATTAAAAATATTGTAAGGTGCCGTTAATATATTCTGTAGTTTGGAGTTTCTGTATACTACAGCCCGCAGTGCCGGAAAACAAGCGACTACCTAACAATACAATACAATGCTCTTTATTGTACACCATAGAAAAAGTTACAACATAAAAGAGAAACATTCAATACTGGTGCAATCGGCGGTCTTATCGCTGGTTGCGATTTCTTCCAGACAACCACACAAAAAATAATCTTGCTCATTAGTCAATTATTTGTCCTGGGTGGGAATTGAAACTCACAACCTCAGTGAGGATCACTAACCACTAGACCAATAAGCCTTTCAAATCAAAAGGTTCTAGTTCTTATCCAGGCATCCCTGCCCGGATTGTAAAGAAATAAAAAATTTTATAACATTTATTCCATCTAGCACAAAGTGATAATGCAAAAATGTGTTTGAGAACCTAATAGACACATATTACGTGTACCTTCTTTCCACATCCAGCATAAGGGGATTTTAAGGGCCGTTCCAAACAGACAAGAACATGGCAGATTTGTTTCATTTGTTTTGATTTGCCACCTCTCGCATGTTTTTATTCCCTAAATCGATTTTAATATTTTTTTTATCTTTAAAGATCCGCTTTACCTAGAAGTATCATAGGGAATATTTTTTTTCACGGAAACACGGTCGCAGCCGCTAGGGTTTGATTTGGATGTTCCGTTCTTGACGGTTTCCGATGTTCGAGTTTGAGCAGTTATGTGCAGTTAGTTTGCCTTCACTAGCAATAAGCGTGGGTGGGGCAGAATTTATAATTGGAATAACTTTGGTTTAGAACGTTGTTTGAGTAAATTGGCTTCTGCAATTTTGAAACTTTTGTAGTAATTCAGTTTGGGAAACTCACAAGGAAACCTTATATAATGCATTGTAGAACACCATCTTATCTCTTATCACCATCGCTAAGGAAAGTATTAACTCTTACAATTTAGGTCGAATGTGAACGTCATTACTGGTACTTGTCTCTTTTGCACAGCACAAGCAACAGTGACTATTTCGGGGCATGTTTTGTGGCGGTTTTCACCAATACACAGAAAAACTTCACATTCATACTGTAAAGCTATTATCACCCTTTAACGACGCAGAAAAATATAGCGAGGTAACTGCATGTCTGAGAAATCCTTTCAATGTTCTCAAAGATTCAAGAAGTCTGCCTATTTGTGCCATGTAGATGAGCGTGGACTTTGGCAAAGAGTGACAAATTCTTTACAGGGCTGATATATTACTCTGTTTAAACAAACAACTTCAGTCCCTCGGTTAAGGATCTCGGTCTGCACATTGACTCAACCCTCAATTGGCAAACTCAGGTATCACACGTTAGCCAGAGAGTTACTAATATATTGCGATGCCTTTATCGACTAAAAAAATTTCTTCCAGTCAAGACAAAGACAATGCTTGTGCAAACTTTGGTTTTCCCAGTCATCGACTATGGTGCTATCTCGACTTGAATGCAGATCTGCTCAACAAACTAAATCGACTGCTCAACAATTGCATTCGATTCATATTCAACTTGCGTAAGTACGACCATGTATCTACTTATCGTACCCAATTGTCATGGCTACCTATAAGACAACGCCGCAGTTTAAGGGCGCTGACTATGTAGTTCTCCCTTCTCCACTCACCGAACTCACCTACTTATCTAACATCTTACTTCCAATATCTCTGCTCTAACCATGCCAAGAATCTCCGCTCTTCTGATAATCTGCTCCTTCTCTGTCCTTCTCACGATTCTAGTATGGTTCATTCTTCCTTTGCTGTCCAGGCCGTAAACCTTTGGAATGCGCTACCACAAGAAATTAGGATGTCCACTAACCGGTTCTCTTTTAAGTTTAAAGTACGTAAGCTCTACAGTGGTTTATTGGAGGAGTCATTGGAATAATACTCCACAAGTCTTTATTTTATTCTGTATGTATGTATATAATTACATTAGTTATAACTTTATGTATGTGTAGTATATTATATGTAGTACATTTTATAGAAGCTTATTTACGTAACCCATTCTTAGGATTCTTAGCTCATGAGTTCATGACTCTTAAATACCCACCTGCCACACACATCTCTGCATCGCCCAAAGGTTGACTGGGAGAAAATGCCTACGGCATTAAGTCCGCCTTGTGCATATGTATTTGCTGGAAGTTTAAATAAATAAATAAACTTCAAAAAAATTAAAATATACTCAGATTACCCTAATTCTGTGTAAACTTCATATTCCACATTATCAATATTTTGTTCAATACAATGTTAGTTAAACTTAAACTCCCATTGTTAATTGGTAATTCTCGTTTTCGTCACTCATTCTAGAAATAACTTATTTGCATATAACATCTATAATAACAAGTGAATCCTAAGGGGTTAGACGCATTTCAACGCTACCAAAACTGTGTGTTCTCTATAATTTAGTTTGAAATGCGACATACAACAGTTTCATTCAAATTGAACTGTTTATTATCCCTGGCAACACGTCTGGATGTTTTGATGGTATTATTTTTACCTGGATACAAGAATTTTAATTCTCTTCTGACGCATCAACATTTTAAAGTCTGGATTGATTAAGATGTCCGAGATGGTTTTTAACTAATATTATTAATGTGATAGTGTGTGTTTGTTTGTTACGCCTTCACGATATAAGTGAACATCATAAAATTTTGCAAATACGTTGTCAGAGATACAGAGAAGGACATAAAGAGTAGTGTCCCCGAATGAAACCTTAATTGATTGACAAAAACTATAACAACGCAATTGAAACGGTCAAATGCTAGTATGTTATTGTTGTATTTACTTGATTTTGAGTATGTTCCGATATACACTGGGAGCACTGTTCAGTGCTCGTACTAGGGAGAAATTTGTTCAGTTATAGACTGACAGTATACGGCCGCAGTATCGTAGTGAAATATAAGACATCATATATGACGTCATAAACGTCGCCATTTTAGTACTGTGAGCACTGGAGTTTTCGAGGTAAGGTGCTCTCAGTACCGTTACATGGCTGTCATACTCGTCACCTTTATTATGCGATTTGACTTGAATTGATAACTGACAGTATACTGGACTGCGTTCCGTTATAAACAGTAACCAGTGTAGCTAACTATAAAGGAACGGCTTCGCAGTAAAATGAATTGACGTCATACCTTACAGTGCTCTCAGTGTATATCGGAACGCATACTTAATAACTTGACAACGAAAGTTAAAATCTTGCGACTATTATATATTCTAAGAATTTTTTAAACCCTGACGCAAAACGGAGGGATGTTTTAATTTTGTGTTGTTATGTTATCTATCTGTCTGTGTCTGCCTGTGGCATCATAGGTTCTAAACGGACGGACCGATTTTGATTTAGTTTCTTTTCTATGAAAGGCAACTTGATTTTTTTTATGGGTAAGGGGCAAACGAGCAGACGGGTTACCTGATGGTAAGTGACTGCCGCTACCCAGGCTCCTGCAACTCGATAGTCACAAGTGCATTGCCGGGCTTTAAGATGGGAATAGGGTAAGAGAGTGAAGAGGGGCAGAGGGAGAAACAGGGAAGGATAATCACCCTAGAGGAAATAGTCTCCGGTAACCTCACTCACTCGGCATTGATTCACTGTCCATTTTCTGTGAGGCCGTGGTATCATTCTGGTCGAGCCGGCCCATAAGTGCCGAAGCATGGCTCTCCCACTTGTGTGTTTAGCTATTTAAGAAAATCTGTTCAACTATTCGAAGATTATCAGCTCTTTTCTAATCTTTGAAGGGAAATTTGAGTCGGTCGATTATTCAAAAATAACCAAATTACCCAATAATTATAAAAGTTGATCTGAAAACATTCATCGGCCACGTGACTATGCCTGATGACTAAGCTAGACAATTGGCACAATACTGTACCTTCACCATACGTACCCTATTGTCTAGTAATTGATATTGATAACTTGCGTGATATAGCAAAAACCCGCAATGCTTTGCGCTTATATTCCATGCCCATCGTCGCCAATGGAAATGTAATTTACCGTCAATACAACCTTTTACATGTATTTAAATTTATATTTACCAAAGTGTTTTATTCTTCTATATCAATACGTTGGTAAGAAATCTTTAGTGTATTAAGGTCAAACAAGCTCTGTCTCTCTTCCTCATAATTCAATTGAATTTGATAAAGGAACTTGACCAATATCTCTTCAGCCCTTACAATTACTGAGTTGTTATTTAAACAAGCAAGCTTTGCCATAGAAAGGGCAAAGCTCTTGGCGATTGATAACACAAGCATCAATTGCTTTCCTTTATTACATTACAATAACAATCAAAATAGACAACAGACACTTCTTAATTATTTGAAATAATATTGTCTATGTTCTTCTAAATTACAATAAGACTCTTTAGGGAATTATTTGTTATCGAATAAGACGATCTTAAAATTATATACAGATTTAAATTTTGAATTTTTTATTCTTGTTTTTTTTTTAGAAGGGGACCCCACGATGCTAAATGTGTTATATAATGCTATTGGATTTTGAAGATTAAATGGTAGAAACAAAAAGAGCTCATGCGATGTATCCGTTTCATTGGTGGGGGGAGCTTCTACAGGCTTTCAAAGATGTAAAAACAAAATAGTAAAACGGACTTACTCTAGCGTGTCAGATATTGATAGTGTAGATATCCCACATGGACAATCTGATAATGGAGGTAGGTAAATCTGCCCATTTGCATGGTGGGGTGGCCGTATGGAAGGGTAGAAAATGGGATAAAAAAAAATTATTCGAGCGCGTCAGATATTAACAGGGGATGTTAAGTACCTACCTACCGAAAGAAACCCCCATTTAATAATCTGACGATTCGGGAGTGGCGCATGCTCGCAGCGACTTTTTAAAAATGCAAAAAAAAAATCGGTGTTTTGACCAACTCAAGCGCGTCAGATTTTCATACAGATGGTTCAGCTTAATGTCCTAGACAAGCTGACCAACAATCTGAACGATTATTTGGAGGAATTCTCTTAATCTGACAATTTGAAAAAAAATACATGTATTTTTATCATTAAATGTGTCAAATGTGCACGGAAAATACTCACTCACTCACTCGTCTACTGACTAATCACGAAATCTGGAAAACTACTTAACCTATGAAAATGAAACTTGGCAGGAAGGTAGTTTACGGGTAAGAGAAGTCAGCAAATGAATGATTCTAAGCTAAAAACAATTTTGTTAATTTACGAATACCATTTAAATTCCAAATATCTTGAAAAACATATTCCAAAGTGAATTGTTTAGATAAATCAATATATTAAGCGTATAAAATCGCGGGCAAAAAAATTATAATTGTCGTATAGTAGCAGGTACAAGTTGTTTTTATTACGTGTGTGAAAAAATGTTTACCGCTTTTTTTACAGAACTGATCTGTGTTTTTATGAAGGTAAAGTAGGTTTTCATAAATAAGCCACAGTCTTCAGTCTTTATATTTCTGCCCCAGTGAATTTCAACGACCTGAGTTATATAAATATATAAATTGTTTGGATAGTCTTCTTCTGCAGCACGAATATAGTTTTATACGACATTATATTATGAAAATAACTAAAGTAGACTAATCTGACTGTTTCAATATCAGTCAGCTCACAAATTTTTTTAGCTGCGTATACTGCTGAGCTAAGTCTATTGTTTATTTATTTTAATCAATAATAATTTCGTGGTTGGTATCAACTAGTTTCAATTCGTCTTATTTAATCATTATAGTGTTTTCCACCTGTTTAACGTTTGGAGTATTGAATTGGATACATTTAGTCTTTTCTCCATAAAAAAGAAAGTTGTTAACGTGAAACCAACAAACCACTATCGAAATAGCATCATTTACGTCTTCAAAGTTTGTGCTCATACGTTTTAGTCTAAATAAGAGTAAATTATCATCCACAAACAACACTATCTCGGAGTTGCTCTTAACAAATGATGTAAGGAAATAATCGAAATCAGTTTGCACACAAGCGTTCTCCAGCAATTTTCAAAAAGAATATAAACAAATGGACAGAGTATAGTGTGGGGATGGTATGAGAGAGTGAGACATAGAGAGAATGTAAAAAGGAAAGAGAGGCGTGGAGTGGGAAATACATGCTTCACTGCAGCTGCATGCACTAAACTTTCTTTACGATTTTTTGTAACTTCGGCTTGTAGAAATTTGCAGATTATGTTTTCTGTTATCCTTGAATTAGTTCCTTAAAAAAAAAATCGACGATTTTTTTTACAAGTTTATAACCCACCCCTGCTTTGCGTCACGATCAAATCGTCAGATTATCAAAATGTACACTTGTTAGCATGTAATTAACCCACCTTATCTTAATCTGACGCGCTCGAGAATGTCCAATGATCGATTTTTTTTTGCAAGTTTCGAACCCACCCACTGCCTTGCGTCACGGTCAAATCGTCAGATTATCAAAATGTACACTTGTCAGCATGTAATTGACCCCCTTATAATAAACTGCCACGCAGGATTAATCCAAAAAAACCCTAATGGGCTCCCCTACTATTTATAATTGCCTGGTTTAAGATCTGCGCCTTTTTCCCAACTAAGTTGGGGTCGGCTTTCAATCTACCTACGATACGGCCGAACTTTGATATTTTACGTGAAGCGACTGCCATCAGACCTCCACAACCCAAGTACTAGGCGATATCGAAGTTCTGTAGTCAGACTAGGTTGTCGGACTTTTTTAGGGCTCCAACTACCCGTAACGAAATGCCACAGATGTTTGTATGGCACCCGGGACCGACGGTTTAACGTGCTCTCCGAGGCACGGAGGGGTCTCAATGTGTTAAGAATGGTCAGCCATCCTTTTTTTTTTTTTTTTTTTTTTTTTGTGCGTGTGGAAACCCCCTCGGGCCGTCACCCCACCGGGGTTTTCGGTGGGGCGGTGTGTCGGAATCGAACCGACTAAAACCACACGGTGTGCCGTACTGCGCCTTAAGTAGGAGGGATCCGGGAACAGCTTTTATTAAGACATCCGGACCCCCCCTAGCGCCTGCCCGCAAAAGCGCGGGCACCACCTTCGGGTAAAAACCTCTCAATTAGGCGACGTCCAGGCACACGCGGACGCCGCCTCCTCGCGGGGGGCCACTATAGCGGGTGAAGGGGAAAAACCCGTCCCGTCCACCCGCGGCCACACTCAGGGCGGCATGAGGCGCTGGTAAGCGCGCCTCCGCCGCCCGGTTCGCCGGCGGCGAATTAGGTCCGAGTGGAGATCGTCCTCCCGGACCCTTTCCGCCGCCTCCTTCTGCGAGATGACGTCCTCACAGAAGGTCGCGACCGCGGTAAAATTCCTGTCGCTACCGGCCATGGAGCGTATGACGGCCGGTAGCGAGAGATCCCCTCCGATGACTGCAGTGAGGGCCCGACGCTGCGTCGCCCAGGCGGAGCAAACCGCCAGCGTGTGCTGAGCCGAGTCCTCACTACAGTCGCAGTGGTGACAGGCGGGACTCAGTTCCCTCCTAGCGACCGAGTGCAGGTACTTCCCGAAGCAGCCGTGCCCGGAAAGAACCTGCGTCAGTCGGAAGGAAAGGGTCCCGTGCTGCCGCCCTGCCCACTCGACGATGACCGGCTGGAGCGCCTCCACGGCGGCAAAGCCAGCACGTGGAGCCTCCAGCCGGGACGACCAACGAGCCATGGTGGCTCGGCGAGCGGCCTCACGCCATTCGCGTACCTCTTCGGGCGGGGGCCGACTGCCGCTTCCCGCCCGGAACTCAGCCGTTCGCCGATATACTTCGGCGAGCACCTCCGCCTCCAAATCCCACGGGGGAGTCCCAGCCAACGCGCACGCCGCCTCCGTCGACACGGTGCGGTATCCGCGTATGGCTCTAACCGCCATAACCCTCTGAGGGCGCCAGAGGCGCGCCCTATTCTGGGCGGTCAGAGCTCCCGCCCACACCGGTGCACCGTACAGTGCCATTGACCGGACAACCCCCGTGTACAACCGTCTTGTAGCGACGCTGGGTCCACCCAAATTGGGCAAGAGTCGCCCAAGGGCGGACGCAGCGCCGACCAGCTTCGGAGCAAGCTGTCGGAAGTGCTCGTCGAAGAGCCACCTACCGTCGAGGATCAGGCCCAGATACCTTATGTGGGCCCGAACCGGTACGAGAACCGAGTTGACTACGATGGAGGCGCCAGGGGGTGGACCACGACGAGGCCCATGAAATAAAAGGGCCTCCGTCTTATCCAGGGCCACCCGCAGACCCAGCGCCTCGATGCGACCGACCACCAGAGAGACACCTCTGGTGGCCAAACGCGCCGCCTCTTGGAAGTTCGCCCCCCGGGCTGTGACCAGTGTGTCGTCGGCGTAGCAGATTACGCCCAGCCCGGGGGGGAAGTCGCCTCGAAGGGCCCAGTCGTACCCCATGTTCCACAGGAGTGGTCCAAGGACAGACCCCTGCGGAACACCGCACGACATGGGCCGACTACTCAAAACTCCATCTCGGTCCTCGTACATGACGGTACGCTCCTCTAAATAGTCTGCCACTAGCCGCCTCAGGTACTGTGGCACCCCATGATAGAGGAGTGCTTCCCTGATGCAGCTGAATGGCAGACTATTGAATGCGTTGGCGATGTCCAACGACACCGCCAACAGCACGCCGCCACAGCTCACTACGTCTTCGGTCACAGCCCTGAGGCGCAGGACAGCACCGACCGTCGAACGCCCCGCTCGAAAACCGAATTGGGCGTCCGACAAATCGGGGCCGACCCCGCCAAGGTGCCGAACGATGCGGGCAGAGAGGACCCTCTCAAACAATTTACCCGCCTCGTCCAGCAACACGATGGGCCTGTAGGCCGCGACCGAGTCGGTAGGCCGTCCCGGCTTCGTTAATAGCACCAGCTTCCCGCTCTTCCAGCAGTCAGGGAAGCATCCGGACGCCAGGCTAGCGTCGAACACTTCCCTGAGGCAGTCCGACATGTGGTCGAGGGCGAGGGCCAAAGCTCGGGCAGGAATCCCGTCTGGCCCGGGGGCGGTGTTCTTGGAACGGATCCGTAGAACAGCCGCCCCCACCTCCGCCTCTGTGACGGGCGGAACTTCCTCATTTTCGACCTCCGCGTCGTGTCCAGCCAATACGGCCATCGACGGGGGTATGTGTTCCGCCCGTTGCGGGAAAAGGCCCTCAACCACTCCCTGCAGGAAGCTGGGCTGGAGAGTCTCCGTAAGGGGGGGGCCCGACGCGCGGAGCTTTTGTTGCGCCGCGCGATATGGGCGACCCCAGGGGTCACTATCGAGACCCTCCAGCATCTCCTTTCTCTTCTCCTCTTTGGCGCGGCTAATGGCCAGCTTCAGAGTTTTCCGCGCCTCTCGGTACTCCTCATGAAGCTGGTCCTCTTCACCCTCCTCGCGGTGACGACGCCGGCTGCGGGTGTAGGACCTCCGGGCACGAGTACAGGCCCCACGAAGGTCCGCCAACTCCTGGGACCACCAGTACACCTCCTTCCTTGGAGGCCGACGACCTCGGACGCGGGGCATGGCCGCATCGCAAATCTGCGTAATCGCATCGCGAAAGCGGCCTGCCCCCATGTCTACCTCCTCAGTCAGAGGCTGCGGAGACAGCCATGAGTAAATGATGGCTGCCTCCTCTAGTAGGTCCCTGTCCATCTTCGTAACAGCCCACCGCGGGAAGCGGGAAGAACGCCGCGCCGTGTGACCCCTTCTGGGGTCCTGGGTCCGGGAGAGCTCAAATCGGATATACAGGTGATCCGAGAGCGTCTCAACCTCTTCCAGGACACGCCAGTTCCTTACTCGTGCGGCGAGAGCAGGGGTAGCGAACGAAAGGTCCACTATCGACCCCCCCTGCTGTCGCACACACGTATTGGTGGAGCCTCTGTTTAGGAGACAGAGGCCCACCGATGCCGCCCACTCCTCTACGGCATCGCCCCTTGCGTCCGTCCTGGGGGAACCCCACGCAACGGACTTGGCGTTGAAGTCCCCCAGCACTAGGACGTGCCCAGACGCTAGTCGCCGCATCGAGGTCTCTAGGTTGTTGAGAAAAACCTCGAAGTCGCTCAGACTCCGATTGGGGGAGAAGTAGACACCATATATGGTGATCCCCCCCCATTCGGCAGCAACATATCCAGTACCCTTGTCTCTTAGCGACAAGGGCGGGGAATGAGCCGCCGTGGAGCTGACGACTGCCACGGAGCCGTCCCGGTCACCCAGCCAATTAGGACGGGGAGGAACGTAATAGGGCTCCGCGGCTACGGCCACACCTATCGACCACTCCGCCATGGTTTGCAGGAAAAGATCCTGCGCACCGGCAGAGTGGTTTAGGTTCGTCTGGACAAGAAGGTTGGAGACTTGGTCCATTACTGGACTGTCTCTACAACCGCCTCCATGGGCGACGA
The DNA here is from genome assembly GCA_949752705.1 of Callimorpha dominula. Classification (NCBI taxonomy): domain Eukaryota; kingdom Metazoa; phylum Arthropoda; class Insecta; order Lepidoptera; family Erebidae; genus Callimorpha; species Callimorpha dominula. Next base: position 19,735,722 of record OX457002.1, on the reverse strand, counting down.
CGACGACGCAGGATTGACATCGGAGGCAGCCTGGGTCGATTGGCTAGCCCCCGAAGTTTGCCGAGAAGTGCGAGGTGGCTTGCAGCCACCCTGCCCCATCTGATGGCTGGCGGGAAGATTTCCCGCCGCACACGCTGGGCAGTGAGGGGCGGCGGAACATTCCGCCGCCTTGTGCCCCGGTCGACCGCAGCGGAAACACAGTCCGCTGCAGTCAAAGCAGCTGGCGCACCTGACGCGGGTGTGTCCCGCGGCGAGGCATTTAAAACACCTCATCGGTCTCGCCGCCAGGAGTGTGACTCTAGCGTTCACGAAACCGATGAGGATTCTTCCGGCGTCGCTGATAATCTTGGCCGATGCCACGGGACAACTGGCCCACACCGCGCCAAGGCCGCCTGGACCGGGGCGGATGGTGCCGACCCTGATGTTATCCGCGTTGCATCCGGCCTTCTCCCGAATTGCAACGCGGACATCCTCGACCGTCACTGAATCGTCCAGGCCCGAAATGCGCAGCTCCGCGCACTTGGTGGGCCTGGCGATTTTGACACCATCCGTGGCTGCAAATATCTCACGCATCTTCTCGGCAAAGGTGTCCGCCGTCTTTGCGCCTTCAGCCCCAGGGAACTCGAGGACTCGAGCTCCCGTTTGGGCGAGGCGCATCCTCACACCCACGGCCCCAAATTCACCGGCCAGACTATCCCGGGCTTTCTTAAAGACAGCCGCGTAGGATAGCCCGCCGTCCCCCACCGCCGGCGACAGGGTTACAACCACAGCCGCCGTTTTGGGTGGCACCAGTTTCCGTGGCTTTTTGGTGGCAGTCGCTGCCACGGATGGTGCCTGCGGCGGAGACGGTGCACTCTTGGCAGCCTTCTTATTTCGGTTTCGGGAACGCTTCTTCCCTCCCCCGACTTTCTGCCACCCGTCACTGGAAGCGGCAGACGTGGAGGGGGCAGATGCGGACGGGCGAGGCACCGGCTCAGCACCAATGACAACAGCAGTCACATTCTTCTCCTTCGGTGCTGGAGTGGGAAGCGGAGGGAATTCTGCTGCCACTTTTTTTACGGCCTTCGGCGGTTGCCCGGCCTTTGGTGCAACCGCTTTTGACGCGGCCTTAGCCGGTCGACCAGCCTTCGGTGCGGTTGCACACGCCGGTGCAGACGTCGCCGCGGCATACGTCACTGTCACGCGGCCATCCGAGACGGGAAGCGGCGTCGGGACGTTAGGCTTGGCTGCGGCGAGTGGTGGCCGAACGATAGGCGCCGGAGGCAGTCTTGCCTCCAGACCTGCGAGGCGCCCATCCATCATGCGCCACACTGCGTCAATAACTTGACGCAAGTGGGCATCCGGAACGGGGGATGGGGAGGGGGCAGGTTGCCGGGCAACCGGGTTCGGCTGCTCAGGGCAATTCGCCTGTGCCCGAAATATGGCGAACTGAGCGCTGAGCTCGGTGACCTGCCCCGTCAACAAATCGTTTGCGGCCTGGAGGCGCGCCACGTCCCCAATGAGGGTCTCGACGACCGCAGAGATGGCGGAAGAGGAGTCCTTAAGGGCCCTAACAAAGGAACCCTTAAGGTTCGTGGACTTGGTGGCCACTTTGTGGATAACGGCCACCGCCGCGTTTGCTCTCTCCTGCATGGTCGATGGTGTTTGGGGGACAGAACCCCCTGCCACTGGCTTCTGAATTTTTAGCAGGAGATCTGCAATCTCCTCCTCCGCTACGCTTTCGCCCTCCGCTCTGGCTCGGACATAGGCTTCCCTCCCAGAGAAGGCGGAGCCTGACGGAGCCGAGATCGGCGTGCGCGACCTCCCTCTATGGCTACTAGCCACTTTGGGAGGTAGCATCTCCTGCGACGTGTCGACATCGTGGTCCATGGAGTGTCCGCGTTTACGACTGTCATTGCGAACCTCCACTTCCATCGTCTCTTGGTTGTCTCCCGTCGTAACGGAATTTCCGTCCGACGATACAACAGATCTGGAACGCAGGCGTTCCGAATATCTTCTGCTCCCAGAAGTCGGATTGACTTCTGGGAGCTCGACCGAGATAGGCGTCTCGAGCAAGACCTCCTCTTCGTTAGACGAGGTGTCCACCTTCTTCTCATTCTTCTCCTTCTGCGACTGCTTTTGTTCCTTCTCCTGCTTTTTTTCGTCGTTTATTTTATTATTATTATATTTGTTTAAGTGTTCCATATCTAAACCCACGAGACGGGGAGAAATAAAGGTCGACCCGGGCAGAGATCCCCAATACCCGGGCAAGCGAAGGTTTATGCCCAACCGAGGAGTCCGCAGGTGCCCCGGCTGGGAGTGCGCTTGCGACTGAACTACCCATCAGCCATGCATCCCCTGGTCACGCACCAGAACACGGGATTCGGGGTGATTTTTTAGAGAGGTTTTCTTCCTCGCAGTCCGGGCGGCTAAGCCAAGACCCTCGTCCCCGATCGGAGTCGCAAAACATGACCACGACTCCTTTCGGGATTACGATATGCCGACGGTGGCAAGGAAACCAAATCCTCCCATGCCTGCTCGGTGGCAGTGTGAGTGCACGCCGAGCCCGCCCTCTTTCTCCACTGACGACAGCGGAGAAACTACGACCCATGGAAGGGTCCCTCCTTCGTGATTTTTTACCGAGGTTTTCATCCTCTTAGCTCCGAAGAGCGAAGAGCCAACAGAGGTATCGACAGACACGCCCGCTCTGTTGGGCCAAGCCTCAACCAAGTGGCCGAAGAAAGATGGCCTCCTCTTCATACTAGAATATTAGCCGTTGGCGATGACGCTGTCCTCAAAACTGAGGTACAAAAGGCAGCGTCATCGCCAACGTTTCCAGGGTGCACCACGTGGAGGTTTTCTAGACGGCACCCCATGGTCAGCCATCCTAGACTGACCTGGCTTGTATTACTTAACTTTGTAATGTGTTAACCTACTCGGTTACCACTTAGCCACGAGCCCCTAGCTTCGAGAAGGTAAATTCTTAAATTAAACATTTACAAATGTCACACCTTTCGCGTGTCTTCGGTAAAGCTCCAGCTGATATAACATTTGAAACGCAAAGAAAATAATAGATTTTTGTTCGAATTCGGTGTACTAATAAATAATTTCAATGCTTATTTGCTGGATTATTCTTCTTCCTGACAGTAACGGATTAGCATGATTTCTTTTCAGAAAAATATTCGATTTGGTGTGAACGTGTAAAAAGAGATTTTTGTATAGAATGTTTGATCCTTTATATTTAATGATTATTGGAATCGATCGTCTAGGATTAATCTGAAAAAGAATCCTATCCTATATATATAAGTGCGTAGATCGATAAGCCGAACCCATACCATCATTCTGTAGTTAGTTAGCCAATAACCACCCAATAGCAGATATTTTGCTTCTCTGTTTTATATTTTAACTTTTTAATTAAAAAGATCATATTTTGTTATTAGTTGCAGCTTTTATTTATTGCGCAAGTGGTTTTTTATTTATTATTACTACTTAAAGGCACTAAAATAATTTTGTCCTCAAACTATCAATCAAAGAAACATCCCTCCGACTGCAACTTTTTGTCATATTTTATTATTATTCTTTTATGTTTTTAATATTTCATAGACCCATCTAGCTGTTGAGACACTTTAAGGGTGTAACTTCTTCTTCTTTTTTTTCTTTTTAAAAAGACAACTCCAGGATTATGAATTACTCCTGTGTCGCGGGGAACTTTACAAACATACAAACAACGGACACAAAGAACACCCACTCGGGTGGGAATCGAATCCACGAACCTATGGCATAGCAGTTAGGGCACTAACCACTATGCCGACAGGCCAGTCTATACCTATATATTATATAGTCAGTAACTATAACAGATATGTGTCCAGAAAATCGTAAAAAATTAACTCCCTTTCATAGCCCAGTGGCAATGGGACGATTAAATTATTTTAAATAATTAATTACTATAGATTTTATACGTTGGGTATTTTATAATAAAATTATTAGTTTATAACATCAAATAATCATTTTCATTAATTTGTCAGATGAGTGGAAATTGTTCTTATTCTCTAGCGACAGTGTGTTTAATTTTTTTTTTTAACTTAATAACCATCATTTATACTGTACAGAAAGATATAATTACAGTTTGTAGGTAATAATAGGTATCTATGGGTACTCGTCGGCTGTGACGTCATATTTTCTTTAATCATTGGATGCATTATCTATAATCTATAACAAATTAATTTTCGTTTTATCTACATTCATGTCATGAAGGGCCTTTTCACTCTTTTTATTACAAGAAATACCTAACTCTTACACTTGTATACCTGTTTTTTTTGTACAATAGTCTTGAAACACTAAGAACTTGAAACCTTTTATAAAAAATATGTTGTTCTAAATTGGTCTTAAATACTTCTCGGAAAGAGATTTTGGGATTCTGGTCAAGAAACAGAAAATTTATGTTTCTCGACCAGAATCTCAAAGTATCGGATACCGCTATTGTAAATTATTTAAAACCTACAATAACGGTACCCGAAATCTAAAAAGAAATGAGTAAGATTCCTGATGACAAAGAAAGATGTTAGCCATCACCACTCCGCTCCTAAAGGACGTTGCGTGATGTTATATAGCCTGTAACCTTCCTCAACAATAGAAATAAAGAAAGGGAAACATTTATTCCGATATTCACAGGACAGCACACAAAAAAAAAACACAAATAATTATAATGAGCATTGCAGTGCTGGAAAAGACATCTCAGGATATTGCCGCAGCCTGAGAGACTGCAGCGCTGATATTATGATAGGACTATCAAATATAAAAAAAATAGTTCGATTCCGACGGTTAGTGTCCAATATTAGCGCATTAAACCAAAAGAGAAAAACTCTTCAGCTTTATTTGTACTAGACATCGGCTGGTGGTCGACTATCGACCATAATTCATTGTATTCTTATTTTTTGGTTTATTTCATTGGTCAGTATAACGTGTTATTGTATAGCTTTTAGTACCTTGTCAGGTCAACATGTACTGGACGAGTGTTGGTTGATGTAATCGTTTTCACGTATTTTTGTATTTGTTTACGCACATTTCCAAATTATAGGAAATTTTATTAAAAATGCGTGTAAACCATTCCCTTCACGTATTAACTACTAGCTGGTAACGCGGTTTCACCCACGTAAGTCCCAATGTCACTGAACATCGGGACAAAAAGCAGCCTATGTGTTAATCTAGCTGTCGAGATATCTACATACCAAATTTCATCGCAATCGGTTTATTACTTTTTGTGTGAAAGAGCAACATACATCTACACATCCATACATCCTCACAAATTTTTACTTTTATAATATTAGTAGGACTAATAGGTAATAAGTTTGTGTCAATTCTCTTTAACCTAAAATAAATGTGTGATTCCCACGCCCACTGCAAAAACATAGCGATGCGTGTCCGTACTCATGAAATATTCTGTTCGACTGTAACCTCGCAGTTATGCAGAGTTTTAACATTTAAAAAGCTACGCTTACCATCTCATGCTCCGTATACCATTATATAAATACACATACAACCTATTAACAGATAAACGTGGATAAGGTGTGTATTATGTCGTTAACAGTGTACAGGCTGTTCTATCTATGCCGTTCAACCAGATTGTAATTGCTTCAATATGTTAACTGACTGGTAAAAAGCTATCTAAAAGGAACTTCACAGACACTGGCAACTTTAACAGACTTCAAAAGAGGTGGAGGTTCTCAATTCAACTGTTTTTTTTTTATGTATTTTCATAAAAAAAAACATATATATTTACCATTACGTGCTATCTTTGTCAATAGTTTTTAATGATTTTCTCTTTTCATTGGATAAAGATTCATTTTCAGAATTGTTAAAAAAAGGGGAAAAGCCCAAGCGTAGTAAAATGTCTATTAAAGGTTTAAGGTAGCTTGATTTAGTTTTAACCGACTTCAAAAAAGAAAGAAAAATAGGTATTCAACTTTTTGTCTTAAAAAAAAATGCATTTATTTTTTGATAACACCGTAAATATCTACTAAAAAGAAAACAAAGAAAATCATTTGATAAACAGAGGACATAAAGCTTTAGGACTGTTTTGCCTTTACCTATCTACATAAAAAATCTATTTGATCCATTTTTTTATTAATATCTCTAAAACTTGTCAATAGCAACAAAAAAAAAAGAAAATCATTCTACAAACATGGGAGAAAACGGTCCTTAACTGTGTGGTCTTTGCCTACTTTTGTATAGTTAAAGTGAAAAAAGAACAGATACGTTAGTGACGTTGTATAATTTTGTAGTGGTATTACTTAGGGATGTCGTCAGTTATTACTTTTCTAATACAATATAGTGGTCGTTATATGTGGCGCGATGGTAGTGCATTCAACTATCATGACGAGGGTCGCGGGTTATGGTTATTTGCATTGATGTATTTTTATGTATAATATGTATGTAAGCATTTACAAAAAAGTATCCAAGTAAGTTTATCCGTGTTTTAGAAGTAATAGTACATCTTCCGCATAGTTTGGGTCTAGACAGCGATGTGTTTATACACTGTCGCTGTCCCAGAACATTAAAAAAAACCGGATAAGTGCAAGTCTGACTCGCGCACCGAGGGATCCGTAACCAAAATAACTTGTATGAAGATGGTGCATAATTTCAAAGATTTTCCGAAAGAAAAATACCTTTGCCGCTTTAATAATACTCTCCCATACCTCCCTTTACAACAAATCCAACTTTCCAACCGCAAAATCGACTGGCCTGTTGGCATAGTGGTTAGTGACCATAACTGCTATGCCAAAGGTTCGTAGGTTCGATTCCAACCCGAGTATGGGTGTTCTTTGTGTCCGTTGTTTGTATGTTTGTAAAGTTCTCCGCAACACAGGACAAGTTAGTAAGTAGCAACCCGTTCCGGCTTCGCACGGGTACAAATTATAATCTATTAGTCAAAACCGCATGAAAATCCGTTCAGTACTTTTTCAGTTTATCGCGAACAGACAGACAGACATACAGACGCGGCGGGCGCCTTTGTTTTATAATATGTAGTGATAACAATAAATTAAAGACTTTCGAATTTTTTTCTTTTCTTTTGCTAAACTTCATGATTCTAAGTTAATGGGAAGTACCTCAGTATTATCTTTTCATTGCGTTGACTTAAAAGCTTGATTTTTTTTTTAGAACCGCAGACATAAGTATTTGGTATAAATTTCAACTTGATGCTTCCACGGGTTCCTGAGGAAAAGAGTCTTGTCAGACAGACAGACCGACGAACAACAAAGTGATTCTATAAGGGTTCCTTTTTTCCTTTTGAGGAACCGTACCCTAAAAACGTTTATATTAATTAAAACCGTATAGTTTCACTCAACACTGTAAGAGAGCCGCCTCGTTTTATCTGTCGACATTTAGCGTGGACTACCAAATAATCAAGTTAGCCATATCGAGGAACCGTTTCAATAGCTCTGTAAACGGTGATCGGTCTACAGGGAATTTGTCAAAAGGTTAAGTTTTACTATCCAAATATTTGCGTTTAATATTCAATATGTCTAACGACATTGAGACACTTTATTTATAGACTTGAGTTAATAAATACACAAACGGCCCGATAATAAGTGGTTACCGACAATAATTGTGTGTATTTAACCCTTTCCCGAGCTAGCACTTTTCCCTGCCTCTGGCGATGATATTCACCAAGAAAAATAAAGCTAGCAGTGACGTAGTTGTCTTCTGCAGGGTTGAGCGGCTTTTCCAGTCAAAGGATTTGATGTGTCAACTTCTTACAACAAGGCTACCAGATACAACAAAGTTTATTTTATATTCCTGTTTTGTTATGATTTAAAAGTATTATTTATGATGATGGATGTAAGATTTATTTTGGTTTGGTTTGGTTCTAAAATTGGCACCTTTTTCGAGGTATGTTTTTAGAAAAACAGCGTTTTTAAGGAACTGACACGCTTTTTTTAACAGCAAGATACCTTATTCTTTTAGGTCACACTGAATGATTTTAGAATAAGCCAGTAAGAAAAGCAACCGAATAAAATTTATTTAAAATTTGAATTAGGAACTCTGTAGAAGTTTAATGATTTCATATATTATTATGTCATTTATTTTTACAAATTGGCGGCAATTTGAAAAGGGTCTGTCGTGCATCGAAATGGATTTTACTAGAGAACATTTTCGCTTGATGATAGCACGACTTTCGTTGCAGTCTTACTCAACAACAATGTTACGATAGACTTCGATTGGCATTTCATTACGAAGTTCCATTACGTGCCACTTTTTACAACTGGTTTAATGAGTTTAAACGTGGTCGAAGCAAATTCACTGATTATTCTCAAGAAGGACGTGCTTCTACGACAACTACTAAAGATAACGTAAGTGCTATGTGGCTAATGATAGAAGCTGATAGAAGGGTGACATATGGACAGATTAGATGTCAGAAAGCTTTGTACCCTGGATAACTCATAATTTGACGAAATATCAAAAACACCGTCGTTTGGATTGGTGCCGCTCAATGCTTGAAAAGTATGACGGAGGTGATTCGAATGCTGTATATTACATCGACACAGGTGATGAAAGCTGGGTATATTGTTACGAACCCGAAACCAAAAGACAATCTGCGCAAGGGATGTTTCCATTCGAAGATTTTCCGACAAAAGTAAAGTAGGGCAGAAGTCAAGGGAAAAAGATGATTGCCTCATTCTTTGGACGGACAGATCATTCCGCAATAATCATTCTAGAAGATAAAAGGACTAATTGTATGTGATAGCAGATGGTATGTGATAGTAGTGGATGAGATGATATATCAGTCATTGTCTACCAGTTGTCTTGGAAAATGTTAGACGCTATATCGAATATTTGTCTATCGAAGGTGTGGAGCTAGTGAGTCATCCTCCTTACAGTCTCGCCCTGGCACATTGTGACTTTTATTTATTTCCAAAAATAAAAGTTATAGGAATTCATTTTATGAACCCTGAAGATACCGTGGCTGCGTTTGAAAAAGACATGGAAGAGATCCCTAAAGAGGAATGGACTCACTGCTTCAGTTAATGGTTCCATCGCATACGACGGTGCTTAAAAAGAAACGGAGACTACTTCGAAAAGCAATAACAATATTAACAGGCTTTTATATAATTCCGTTTTTTATTTTCTTAAACATTCAGTGTGACTTTCATATCTGTTCGTGTTGATATGAGAAAAATAATGCTTTAATCTGTTTGTTTTTTTCAGCTATTGGTTTTGCAATGGTAGTTGACTCGAACGTGCCATTCATACATTTTGGACCTCGTGCAGTTGAAAACTACGATTTGTAAAATAGTGTTTTAGTTATTATTTTTGTAGTGTGTATATTTTTGTTTACGTTAAAACATTGTAAGGATTATATTTTAATAGAAAACAATTAACATTTGTGTATTTTTCTTTACAAATTAAGGTGAAAATTACTGAGTTATTATTACTAATATCTCGACGGTGAAAATACATTTTTAAAATACCACGGCAAAGTGCCAAATATTTTAGTTAGTTCTTAAGTGCTAAAGTGTTCCACATAGCAATTTTATAGGACTTTTAATTTTTTTAATTTTAAGCCGTTTTTATGATTACGCACTTTTTGTATTTCATTGGACTCCTTAAACAGACGATTAATATTAAAATCTATTTCAGAGTTTCTCTTTGGCGTTGTATTTACTAATTATAATAGATCAAAGACTATTTACATATTTTGGTAATTTATTAATTCATTCTATAGAAAACTCTAAGAAAGAGAATTAAGCAAGTACAGAAAATTAAGTTCTTAACATATTTCAATATAATTTTAAGATAGTTTTTCATGCTCCAATAAAGTCTTCATTGGTTTGTATATTATAAAAAAGTTTACTTTTTAAATTTAATATTAATTAGAAACCATGATTTAATATTATAAAAAGCCATTCCGAAGTATATAAATCGGAATATGGTTCTATGATATAAGTAAAATACAGAATTTTCAATATTTGACGAAGTTTTTTATGCATTTTCAAATGGTTTTAGTAACACAGGGTAACCTCTTCGCCCTTTAAAATAACTTTAATTATCCAATATACTCAGATATTTAGTTATAAACATTTATGAATAAAAACAATAATTAAAGACTACCACTTTACACAATAACAGATACAACCTACAAAAAAGGATTTATTAAGGCCCACAGGAATATTCATATTGTTAAAAACATTATTGTTGTAGGATAAGTGAATCCAAGAAAAAAACACACACGAAAGAAGATCTACAAAATGATATAATTATTTTAGTAGTAAGTAGTATTATTTCCTATTTAAAGTGATTAATAAATTATATTTCGTGATATAAATCATTATTTGGTGAATAATTTCAGACCCTTTCCTGTGTTTTGTGTCATCGGAATTAGGAACCGAATACATTGGATTTCAAATTTTGACATCGGAATAAGAGGCCTCGGAATATTTTATATTTAACTGTAGGCACACAATAGTTTTTTAAATTTATCACAATAAATTCAATGTAATATGTTACACCTATAAAGTACTCTAAGGGGGTCCTAGAATGAAAAACTTAGGATGAAAAAATATAAAAGGAATTGAGAGATTTGCGTTATTCAAGATGTTTGGTCACTATTTTTACGGTGTAAAAGCATGCTAAAATTATTAATTTTACTTATGTAACTAAAAAAAATACTGTTTGGGCCATGTTAGTCTGTTAGTAAAATAATGCATTAAACTTATTTAGAGTTACACATCACACAATAAAGGGTTTTTAAACCTACACATTAAACGTTGGCTAATACCGGCTAATGTTTAAGAATAAGGTATTAATTTAAGTACGTTTTGATTGAATTTTATACGCTTTTATTTGGAAATTCTCGATTGCGCGGTAAACATGCTACAATTTTTGTTGTTGAAAGACATCAACGCCTTAAAAGTAATTGATGTAAACCTACACCTGAAAATATTTATTTGAAATAAATAGTGTTAAAACTATTTGTTTAACATATACACAAGATTTAATTTATTTAACTAATGAACAGAGACTGATTTATTATAACGAAAAAAAAAATGTTATTAAGAATGTTCTAAAATTAAAGTTGTTTAAATATTTTTTGATTAATTTTTGACTAATATTTTCTTGCTTTATATAACCTATAGAAAAGTTGGAACGTATGTATCTCACTTTTTTATTATGAGAAATATAATTTTTTTTTTTAACAATAAATATGTCGCAATGTGTGATATTTTTAATTCTGAATTATATTAAAAAAAATGTTTGATACAAGTTAGACTATTAAAACAATATTTTTAATTTTATTAATTAACAATTTATTGTTAAATAATTTGTTAAATTGTTGTATTTCAACTAAACTATTATTTATATTTACCGAAGTAAACGCGAACAATCTTTCCTTAATTTAAAACATCAGTTTATATTTACAACACGTACATAAACACTCCTCTAATATTTTTATCGAAATCCAAAACTTAAAAAAAAAATACAATATACATAAAAAAATTATATACTCTAAATAGAGATATCCTAAAAAAAAATATTAAAAAAATAACGGTACTCACATGATGTCCGTATGTCTCCAACCGCGTCGAACAGGTGTCTACTCTTGTATCCACGCCGTCCTGCCTTATATACCGCTGCGGCGACCGACCGTGCGAAGATTAAAAAGTGTTATGTGTTTTATAACGACCCATGACGTCACACATCACAATATTATTAGTACTCCTTATTGGTTTAATATGACTAAATGGAAAAAAAAGGCGGGGAAGATAAAATGGTGGTTAATAAAATAGTTGTAAATGTTATATTACAAGAGTGATGTATTTATCAATATTATATTTAGTAAAGCATTACGGTTACGGAGAATTTGTTTCGTAATCATCCTACGATGGTTTTCTACAACTAAGTATGCAAACAAGCACACGGTCCAACTTATAATAAATTTTTATCGATGTTTGCGTGTGTTGGTAACTCTTCTTCAAATTGTACTTTGATTACCTACTAAAAGACTACGCTACGCCATTCGGCAAAAATTCTTCAGTTCTACAGAAGAATACACTCTGTATCTATTCTTTTTCGGGCGGCTTCAACCGGAGCAGAAATCTAGTGTGTTCTTCTTAATATCTGTTTATTTTTGTCTGCCCAGATGGCGCACTACTACTAACTGCACAATAGGGAATATGCATGTATTTTTTTTTATCTTATATTTACTTGTTCCATCATCCCACCCTAATAAAAAAATATAAATAACCTTGGCAATGTTCAAATTAATTTTTAAAATAACATTGGAAACATCAATAAAATTTGATCTGTTTGAACGCCGCCATATTTCGCGGGCCTTGGATGACGTCACGTTCCACGCTTAGTGTTTGTTTCACAAACTTACTTGAAGTGTTACAGTAATTTTATACCGATTTCCAGTTGTAATTACTATTTATTGTAATTAATAGACGATGGATAAAGTTAAAAAACCATTTTGTGAACTAAATATCAGACAAAAATACATAAACAAAGTATATAGGATAAAATACATATCATAAACATACATACAAATATGTACACAAACATAACATGTACATATACATACATACATACATACAAATAAAAAACATAGTAACGATTTAGATGATAAATTATCGGCAAGTTCATTCTGCTAGTTGTTCCAAAAAGTACTCCTTTACTTTCACTTTGAATGAGTAACGATTGGTGGCCATCCTGATTTCGACGGGAAGCGCATTCCAAAGAAGAACAGACTGAACGAAAAAAGAATTTACCTAATAAACTAAGAATTAACTAAGAATACCTAATAAAATAAGAAAATTTACCTAATAAACTGTAATATTTTTAATGCACCTACTTCCTATTTTCTCTACATCACCCGAAGGTTTACTGGCAGAGAATGCCCATGGCATTAAGTCCGCCTCTGTACTCTATGTGCATAAAGTTTTAAATAAATAAATAAAAAACCAGTTTATTCATTTTATATATTGTCTTGTAACTAAGTGTAAAAACACTATGAGAAGTACATCCAATACAGTATTTTTTCCTGTAGAAAATAATAATGTAAAATACGAAAACAATGGTGTACATTAATGAGAAGAAATGAAGTATCTTCAATATCGTGTTTATATTGTTGTGAAGATCACTTTAATGTAAGCATATTACAATTTAATTGCTAGTATACTGTGAATTAGTCAGCAGTAATTTATGTTTGTTTTAAATATCAAACAGAAGGCAACTTGCTTGTCTACTTAAAACTAGGTAACAAAAGTCCAATAAAACTTCATGAATATAACTAACTATACATATCTTACCTATCCTCTAGATTATAATATAACAAGTATTATAATAATTACCTTGCGGCTTTCACTCCTTTAACCTCAGTGGACGTAAAATCTGTTTTTTTTTGCAAAATATATAGTCATCATGAATGCATCCTATTTTCGCTAGATTGTCCGATTGTACTTTGACAAACTACATTCAGTCATTGTCCTAAATGATTTCTAATATCACTAGAATGCTTAAATTGCACTGGCTAAGAGCAAAAATCACAGGAACACCTATCTTTGTCCGTAACACTACGAATATAGGCGCCGATAAATGTCAGAACGTGGAATGTCACGTCATGTTTTGTTTCGACCAATGGTGAAGCGTTTTGCAAAGTTATTTTGCATATTTTAATTAATATTTTTTGCAATTAAACACGAACTAAATAAGAAAATAATTGTTTAGGCATAATATCTGGACAGTAAAGATTCAAGGGAAAATTAATCTAGTCTAGTTTTATGGTTTTGATTCACACCTGACACAATTTTAAATTACTGCTTTTCTGTTTATTTTGTTTTCAAAACTTCACGATACCACTCCACAGACGATAAAATCTTCGTAACGGAGTCCAATCCACTAAATCGTTAGCATGTAACCCATTGCTGCCAACAACATCGTGACTAAGCCAGCTATCGATCCCGTTCACTTTGAGGAGAAGAAACACAACAAATTGTCCAAATTCCAGAAAAAAAAAATGTGTTTAGACAGTGTCAGGTCTGGCGAATTCAGAAGCTGTCATGTAGTTTCTAACTACTGGGCTTGTTTGTTTGTGCAAGTTTACGGTTTGCCAAACACTGTACAATCTTACGTTATGATGAAGCAATAATGGCGAAGATCGATTGAAGAACCGGCTTTTGTTTTTATTGCTGTGTCCAAGAAATAAAAAAAGAGCATGACGCTCAGTGATTCCTGGGGAAAGTTAAATAGTCTTGGAATGTCTGGAATTTAATCAGAAGTGTATTACAGAAGTTGGAAATAAATAAGTTGGCGTTTGTTACTGTGAGAGTTTCACCATAATTGTTCAGAGTTCCCTCTTGATTCATTCTTCAAGTTGCAGTGGCCACTAAGTTGTCGACCAGCTGTATGCATGAAAATAATTTGAAGCTGCACTTTAATAACTAATGTATAATTTGTACATAACGTATACTCAGACTCAGGCTTTCGACCTGATAAAAAGGCTTCGCAAAATGTTGGTTCAGCTCCACAGCAGCCACTGCAAATGAGTAAGTACTTTAGATTTTGTTTCTCTTGAAATTTCAGTTGTGTATTAATTTTTATCTGACATGTATCTATTTGTTGATATCTGATCCTTCATTATTGTAAGTGGAATCCCATTAATATTATGAATGTGAAAGTTTAGATGGATGGATGGACGATTGCGATGAAACTTGCTAGGGATACAGCAAAAGGATCCTCATCCAGAAAAATGGATTTATTTTTATTTTATACTACACCGGTGGCAAACAAGCATACGGCTCGTATGATGGTAAGCGGTTACCATAGCCTATGAACGCGTTCGCACTACGTTCTGTGAGATGGAAAAAAATACTTTCACACGGACGAAGCCGCGGGCAAAAGTTGCTGATTGATATATTTTTATTTTTTTTATTTATTCAAACAAAACAGACCACAGTACTAGCAATTAATAGACAGATTTATGTTAGTTCTGTAATTTTATTTGTCATCATGTGTAATTACTGTTAATTTATGACTAACGTTGAGGTTTGAAAGCTATTTCTTGTCCGAACAAACTTTTTGCATGTTTTTTTTTTAAACAAAAGAGAGCCGTATTCGAGTCGAAAAGGACAAATATGTTCTATATAGTGTATCATTCAAACTTGTTGAATGAGAAAATGCTCGTCTCTAATAATATAATTACATTCATACATCTTAATATTACAAAAAGCTAATCACTCGTTTTGAAAAATAAACAAACATATACATAGCCATAAGTCAGTAAAAAGGCATGCAAAGATCCGATAGTAGATGACTGGCCTGTTGGCCTAGTGGTAAGTGACACTAACTGCTACGCCATAGGTCGTGGGTTCAATTCCCACCCGAGTCTGTGTGTTCTTTGTGTCCGTTGTTGTATGTTTCCATATTCCAACACAGGAGTCATTTCTAATGCGGGAGTTGTCTTTTTCGTAAAAAAAAAAATCTCTTGCGTACAGATGTTTGCCTAGTCAGGCGGCTCCAATTCGCTAAGGATCTCTTGTTCTCCTAACTCACTCTCCAACCTAGTTGTAAGATACATAACAAACTTGGCTGTAGTTACTTTTAAGTAACGACGTCAAAGCTTAGCTATGTTTATTGCAATAAGAGCTTATGTCATGAGATATTTCATAAAGGTTGTGACTTTTTTTTACGATGATCTAGCTTTTGCCTGCGGCTTCGCTCGTGTGGATAAAAATTGTATTTTTTTCTTGATGAAATGTACCCAATGTTTCTTTCTGTGCCTCTAACAATGTGTGTGATAATTTTCATGATGACCGGTTGAGTTAAAGCTTGAGAGCGCAAAAACAAACAAACAAACTCAATTTTTATCACTAAGTTAAAAAAATTAATAGGCTTAAACAGTTTTCCCAAAGTTCGCAGTAGGCGGGGTGACGTAGCCGTGCGTAGGCGCGTGCCGGGCCTACGGAGACCTGTAGCCAATACCGTAGCACTTCGTAACGCGTAGGTGGCTAGTGAGTAGGTAGGGCTTATATATTATAGAATAGTCATTGTTTATAACTACGTTATTGGGTTAGAAAGTTATTGTCTTTGATTTACCTTTAGACGTATAAAGAAATTGGGTCACAATTAAGTCACTTACAGAAAGTCAAATCAACATCAACTCCCAATTACAATATATAATACATCTTCAAATACAATAAAAACTGTTTAGTCATCGAAAATAAATTAACGAAATCACGCTTGACCGACATAGTTAGACTTAAATTTTCGCATGGTTTAAGACATCCATTTTTTCAAAAGAACATTGCAGTCGATTATCAGAGAGAGAAGAATACAGATAGAACCAGAGGAGCCGCCGGCCGGGGTACCCCGGGGGAAGCAGGAGAGAATTTTTCCCTCATGAAAAATTCTAGCCTAGTGCCTCGTTCTCTCGTTCTCTTACGACCTGCGAAGACCTACGAGTTAAGTACTCCACATCTGTCAGCGCCAGAACTACGCCCAAAGCCTCTGAAGACCTTCACCCTGAGCCTCATATATCTAATGTCTAAATCCCTCTAAACATTTGTGACAAGTGCAATTATAATCTGTAAAATCGTTTCTCGTCTATAATTCCTCTCCTGACTTCAATTTAACCACGGGGGTCCACGTGCAGACCACGAAGTCACCCTCCACTTACACACTACAATAATAACTTTACACATGTCTGACGTCGCCCATGGACACCTGCAACTCAAGAGTCACAAGTGCGTTGACGGCCTTTGAGATGGGAGAACGGTCTTTTCTTGAAGGTTTGTGGTCGTGTCGGTCCTCAAACACCGCAGGTAACAATATCTTTCACAGATTAGTTGTGCGAGGGAAAAAGTTTCTGAGGAACCGCACAGTCGTAACCAGACTGCTGATAAACATAGTTATATATTTCTAAATACACACAAATTGTAGATAAATTACACCCAGAGGCAGAACAAATGATCATTCTCGTCCCACAATAAATGGTCCTGGGTGAGAATTGAACGCACGACCTCTGGCTCAGCAGTCAGGGTCACTAATCACTGAACCAACAGGCCAGTCGAATGAAACTTTCTTAAGTGTTCAATAGTGGACGTCCCAGGTGATGATCGAGAGAAAAAGGTCAAATTCAGTTGCTTCACTCCTTCGGTCTCTTTAATATAATAACTTTTTTAAATTATAACTATATTCTTAATTGATTTTTTGTGATTTTTACAATTATTTGACGTTTTTTTTTAATTACAGTTGAAATAACTTCGCCTATAACGTTTGAATAACTTAATATTTTACTGTAACCATATACAAACGGACATCAAAATATCAAGTATTTTGTGATTTGACAATTAGTCATACATACATAGCTATAAAGTCTTGAACGGCTCACTTAACATAGGCATTTAAAAAGAAACGAGGGGACCTGTGCTGCTCCATAGCATTGTTTTGATAACATCATTAAAAATAACACTCTTATGACGAGTCGTTAAATGCAACCTAACCTAAGTTACAACATAGGTTGCAGGTGATAAAAAGTTATTAACATTATATTATTTGAGACGCATATTGATAGTTAAGTTGAATGTTCACACCTAGCTTCCCTCTAACTCAACCAATTTAATATGGCAAAAGCTCCGTATACCTCTATAAGAAAAGGAGATATGGTGAAAGACTCCTTAGAGTCCTCCTTAGAGTCAGAAAACATAAGAAAGGTACAGGCATAAATCGTGTTAGAGTAACTTGAGACGGGTGAGTTAGTGATTTCCAATGCTTCTTGACAAACCTATACGTCATTACATTATATTTAATTTTTGTTAGCAAATTGGTTGGATAGAACGGCCGGACGGACTTGAGTTCTTTTTTTTTTTTTTAGAATTTCTTAATTTCATATAAAAAATTGTAGGTACCCCGTAAAGCCGCAAAATTACTACTCTAAAAAAGGCCTTCTTGCGCCTTTATATCCCAAGGTACGTTTCCAGAATGTGCAGCTAATTATAATTTCTTAACAGAAAAAAATATCCCAATCCGGAAATCAGATCCAAGACCTCGATTCCGCTAGCAACACATTAGCATACAGACTTATGCCACGGAAGCAACAAGGAATTTATTCAAAAAGTATAATGTACCTATTTATTTATAATGAAACTAGCTGTTGCACACGATGTGTTCGCGTACAAATTTTGGTGAAATCTATCCAAATTAATAAATCTTTCGTTCAGTAAAAACCTTCTACAAAGTATTAGAAATCCTAAAAATCGAATCGGTTAAGTCGTTCTCAAGTTATGGCGTGACCAAGGGAAATAGGGTATTCATTTCTATATTTATAGATATATTATTTAAAGGCTACCTTTAGCGGATTTTCACAAACTTGTAAATGCTGCTAAAAATATACTTCACTCATTTAAATTTTTATAGAATACACCAAACCCTCAATCATAATTGGATAAAATATTGTAAAACAATTCGTGCTACTTCAAATGGGGATTTAAATCTATTGTATTATCATCTTTTAATAGAAAACAATACATTTTACAAACAATATTTGGAAACAATTAAAATAAATGTACTTTTAAAGGAATTCCTGTAAAGTTACATATTTATTGATGTCCAACTTGGACTTGGAAGTTGGTGTCGTTCAAAACTCTATCTAGGTATATAATATATGAAATAACAACTGAATCCTACTTATAATAAAATGCTTTACGGGATTATCTGACTACCGTGATTCAAATAGTTGAAGTCTTTTAATGACCTTGAAGTAGTAATTACATAATCATAATTTATTTATTTTGAAAAATATATAAATGTCTAGGATTAACTTATCTATAATATGTGTGTATTTAGTAAATATATATAAGTATGTTTGGGATCAGACGGCCGTGTGTGGGATGTGTCAAGCTATACTATTATCCTTCTATCATCTAATATTACAAACGTGAAAGTTTGTGCTCTTTCATGCAAAAACTACTTAACCGATTACGATGAAACTTCGTACGTAGATAACTGGATACCTGAATTAATGAGTACCTGAATGAATTACTGAGGCTAATTTGTATCCCGATATTTCCACGGAGTCGGGACTTACGCGGGTGAAACCGTAGGGCGCAGCTAGTATATTATATTAAGTTATATTGTTGTTTATTATATTTATTTATTCTTTATTTTACAAACAAAATTAACATCTAATTCAGCTTCATACTGGTGTTCGGCGTGGCCTAACCGTGGCCACGATTGGTTCCATTTCTAGCTTATTATAAATATGCTTAAGTTAAGTAATGATTATTTTTATTTATAATAAAAAAAATTATATATTATATAATATAATAAAAATTTTAATGTACATTTGTGAAACCACTTTTATAAATTTATTTATAAGGCCTATTTGAAAAAAATTAAAGAATTTGAATTTGAATTTCTTCATTCTTAAAGTATTTGAAACGGCAGCAGCAACATCCCTGACTATTTAGTACGCGTTAGAATAAAAAAATTCGTGAATGGTATTCATCTCTATAAAAGGTTAACGGGGGACAATAGTAGGGGATACCCGACGAGTTTCGGACCCAACGGGGGCCCTTTATCAAGGTGTGAAGCGACCATTATATAGACTATTTAATAAATATTCGGTACCTTAGGTGGTAAAATTTCAGTGAAAAACTTACAAGGTGCATGTATAATAATGAACACCCAGGACTACATTTACATTATCCTAGATTGAAGCTTGTTGATCCCCTGCAAGACAGCACACATTTGACTTTGTAATTTTTTTTTAGTTAAGATAATTTATAGAAATTAAATGACATATTTACTTGGCAGTTATTTAGGAATATACATAATAGTCCTTCCCTGTCTTTTTTAATTCCTAATATAAAATAACAATGTCTATTGGTATGAGAACCTAAGCGAAAAACGTCTAAACGTAGTAACATGACAGATTACGACGACATGATGTACATAATTGCCGATTAGGCAACCAAAATTGTGTGGGAACAAGGAGGTAAAATATGCAATGTCACTCTTTTCGTAAACTGACCCTAAAGCCATTCTCTTTTTATGACAAGAAATCCTTTACAATTTTTGGCACTAAATCCATACACACTACCACTGCTGAGGCTACGCCAGAATCAATTCTTGCGAGAAATACCTCAATATAATGTGTAGCCGACAAATAGTTGATTAAGTTTGAAAAAAATGTTTATTTTTTCTTTGGAAATAACTTAATAACTAGACTAAGAACTTCTAATTTCCGTTTCTTTGCAAACATCGGAATGTGGGCATAAATATCAGTAAATAACGATGCAGCCTTCAAAGGGAATTTCTCAGCGTATGTTTATGAATATATTCCGTTACTTCAAAACTGATTAGTTCCGTCAGTGCACCAAAGGCTTGCTGTATAAGTTTTAGAGTTCATCAGGAACACAGTAAAATCGGTAGTAGATATTTAGTTTAGTTACACCGTTAAACTTTTTTTTTTAAGTTACCAAAAAGAGGGAAAGAAGCCGAAGCTGACCACAGCTCTATTTTTACAAATAAATATTTAAATTGAACGATAAGCCAGAATGAGACCCACGTTGAAATTCACTTTACAAATTTTTACTAACGGAGGTACATATAGGTATTATTATGTCTAAGCAATTAACCTCTAAGGTTTAATGCCCAGTCAGGTGCTACCATTTGCCAGAAGTTCAGTGACCCATCCAATTCGCAACTGGATAATTTGCTGTTTAAGAATATCTGTGTGCATGCCAATCAAAGCGTAACACCTATGAAAGGTCGTCGCCACTCTTTCAATATAAGGTCATTTTTACAGTGATGGCGATATGCACGTGACCGTCCCTGTGCAATCTTATGAACTACAACCTAAAAGACCGGCTCCACTATCGTCGGTCTTATCCCACTAATATTATAACCGTGAAAGTTTGGATGGATGGATTGATGGATGTTTGTTACGCTTTCACGCCAAAACTACTGAACCAATTGCGATAAAACTTGGTATGTAGATAGCTGGAGACCTGGATTAACATACAGGCTTCTTTTTATTCCGATATTCAAACGGGATCGGGACTTACGCGGGTAAAACCACTTAATATTGTCATCTTATAATCAAAACATCTAAAAATATTTTCATTGATAGCTTCAGTTTATAAATTGTTAGAAACTAACACACGGTACACGATGATTTTGTTTCTATTTACATACCTTGACATAACTTGCATGTTTTATTTTGTTAATGTGCGGCGTGATATCACTCCAACACAAATTAAGGATTCTCCGTCCAGGCTATTTCCATTGCGTGATACAGAATCAGTAGTTACTATGTAGTTCGACTTGTCTTCACTAGATGGCTCTAAAATATATTTTTGTTGTATGTGGATATCGCCATAATAAAAAATAATATGAACCAAATAACAAGAAAAGGAGAATTACCATGATATTTTGGAACAACTAGCGGTGACCATGAGTAGTGCTACTGGTTAAATATATGTTTCAGATATAGAACCCATCCACGTAAAATGCGGACGCTCTTTTTTCTCTTACACACATGAGATTCTATTTCATGAAACTTCTTTTTCTTCTATTTTCAGACTTCAGACTAGGAACCGTTCGTATTACGGATTTTATCCACCCTATTAGAAAAGACATCAAAGGATTCTTTGAGATAATTAAATTATATTTTTGTCTTCCATTTGCCACATCAGAAATTCTTTGATTAGTAAACTACAAAATATATAGTGTACAAAGTATATACAGGCTAGCTTTAGTCAAAGCATACTATTTTACATAATATTTGTTTGTACATATTTTATACATGTAGGTTTGAAGTCTGCAATAATATTTTTGATGATTTTTTTTCCGAGCTACAATTCCGAGTATAGAAAGGAGTCAATGAGCCACTTAAGTCGCTGCAGATTTGGGCTGGAATCAGATCCCAACGGAGGCAGCATGATCATTCTACAATAGACAAAGTATATTGTAAACATGGTTGCCAAGCTACGTCAGTCGTGGGACAGGTTTCGGAACATTTAAATAACAACATCGCTAATGCCTAATACTTATGATCATTGTGTGTTTGTTTGATAACGTATTGTACATGGCAGCAAGTGTAAATTAAAAAAAAAAATAGCCACTCACGTGATAAGGGACAAGCCTATTGTTGTCAACCGGGCACTTTGGGTTACAGATGGGTTGGTTTGTTGATTGACCAACTTGCATGTTTATATTTCAAAATAGCACTAATTTGAGATGTTCTAAAGACCAAATATTTGATATGTGAAATGTAATGAAAATCACCCCTTAGTTATGCACACCTAACCTAAATTCTTATTGAGCCAAACCATTAACAGTCAGAAGCTTATAAAAAAAAAGAATTGAAAAAAAAACTAGCACCGCATACAAGCCGCAGATTAAACGGATATATTAGGCGTCAATTGTCAACCCCTCAATGAAAGTGTGTATCTGAAACAAATATCAGTACTCGGGTCGTATGGACCGCTACGTGGGGCGGTAATTTTTAATTTTACAGAGTGCCGCACCACGTAAATGAAATACTGACGTACTTGACAGTGGTATTCTAATTCTATAGAACGCCATTTAGATATTCAAATTAAAAAAATGTCTGCAATATCTTATAGAATTAAAATTAAAATTTTAATTCTATAATAAGTAGGTATCAAATGAATAAAATATTACGAAGACCATTCTACTATATTTATACAAATAACTAACTTTTGTGAGGGGTATTTAAATTAATTAAATATATATGGTGGTTTCAAACTTTTGATAAAATCAATCTACCATTAATTTTTCACCGTAATCTTATATTTTGTATCGGAAATATACATGTATAAATACCGTTACATACATTACCATTTTGAATTACTTTAGTGAATGTGTGATTCACTATGAAAAATATTAAAAATCATCTTCGAGTTACAATTATCATCAGTCAGACATAATTAAACTCCCAAAGTCAGTTCTCAAAAATAATGAGAATAAATTATTTGATGTTTTTTTTTGTGCCTGTTCATGAACGAAAAGCTATTAGGTTTGACATGTTATGGCAATATTAAAAATTAGGTGTTCCAAACAAAAATTTTGTTGTAACAAAAATACACACACACCGCAAAAGAAGCAAATAGAAATGCACTTATGCACTAAATCATATATGAAGTATATTCACGTACGCATATGAATGTAAATCAAACTTAAAATTTCGTACTAGTTTCGTAATTATGACGAAAGGTTTGAGAGCCACTGAATCAATATTAAAACAAACATAACATTTGACGTCATATGTTAGTTTAAAAGCTTTCCTATTCATGAGCGAAGAGGTACTATGTACTACTAATATGTATTTTGTGACTTAAGTTCGTACAAACTAAGACAAAACATTTATTAATATGATAACCTACTGTTGACATGTACTACAGAGTTGACTTTGATTTAGTTAATTGTGAATCATAGCGTTTTGCTGGCAAAGCGTTATGCCATGTGTAAAATCATACCGTATAACTACTGATCATGCATCGCGCAATGAAAGTTCTAGCGCTGATAAGAATATATAATATACATAATAGTATATAACAATAACCGTTGGCACGCAGTTCACTAATACCGCGTTCTAATAAACAAAAAACTATTGGTTTTGCTTACGGACGGTAAAATTTTCGTTGAAAATTCAACGAAATTTTACCGTCCGAGAGTAAAACGAATCGTTTCTTGATTATAGGAACCGGGCATAAAAGAACTGCAGTAAACCTTTATGCAGTTATTTGAAAATCATACAAACAGAAAGTTTTGAATACGAATATAAAATGTTCCTTTACTCTGATTCTGTAATGTAATGTAATGTAATAGTCAGTCATTATTAGTTAAAATAAAGATCGGAGCCGAACTGGTGTATTCACATGTGTATTTCGTGGATGTCCAAGAAGGGTCTGGAGCGAGACACTGACGCGTCAGGTCGCTTCACGACATGATAAAGTACTTCTGTTAGTCCCGAATACAGTCGGGCAGCTCTAGAACGCAGTAAGAGTCGAAGATAAGAGTTATTTATTTCAAAATATAAAGAGTTTCAAGAACCTTACCTTAAAAACCAAAAACTGTCAGTCGTAGGATTGCACGTCAGAAGTGAAAACATAGCTGACACATCTGTTATCTGAGCGTGACGGTCACGTGAGTTCAGAGCTTTTTGCATACCAAAACTTGTTAATATGTAATTGTGAGTTGCTGATCAGAAGTGTTCATTTTTGAAGAAAGTGATGCCGCCTACTAGTGACATCTATCAAACTGAGGTACGTTCGGACAAAGTTTTAAATGAAGGTTTTCGCTATTGAGCACTATAGACGTTATAAATTTTCACCTTCATTACAATTATATTTTGGTTTATTTTATCATATGAATTGCGCACACAATAAGTACTTTATTGAACTAATTATATTTTTAAAGATTAATTAATAAGGAGCTGACATCATTCAATGTTTAGGTTAGCGCCCTCTACTGGATATATATATGTATTATTAGCGTGACGGTGGGAGTACAGTGCTTTTTTTTTAAAGAACTTTTCACTTCAATAAAAATACAGTCGGCAAAAGGGTTAACAGAACAAATTATGTGGACAATACACCCACAATAACTGGAAATAAACATTTTAACTGGCAGTTATACGCCCACATATATGAGTCCATGGTGCTTAACCAAAATGGGGCACACTATATTCAAATATATATCCATTTATTACTTTATGCTCTTGAGCGAATTGATGAAAATGAGAATTATTAATAAATATTGAAAGCCATTTTGACTCTCTGGTTGTTGTCTCGTTCTTGGGGTTAATGACTTTTTCGAATATTCGTTGAAAACTATTAAAGCTCTATCTTAGCTAGAATACAGTTATAACAATAATTAAAACAAAACAACTCAAGAGATTGTTTTATTTATTTACTCTAACACATTGGTATACAACCAACATGTGAATTAATGCACGGCAAACCAATGACGTCGCAAGTCTACCTATTTACTATCAGGCGGCTTATTTGTTTGAATGCCACCTGATTAAGATCAGGAAGACTTCAGGTGATTTTTATAAAACAAAAATGCCTAACGACCATCTATGCACGAAGGCTAGTGTAGTTTTAGTGAAAGTTACTAGTGCATTTGAGAGTGATGTTGCTTGCAATAAAATAAACTTAGGCACTTTAGATTAGCATGCTTTAACACCACCTCAGATATCTAAAAACAACGGTCAAAGTGCGTGTTGAATTCGTGTACAGATAATAATAACAACTCCACACATCTCACACACGGCCGTTTGATCCCAAACTAGGCAGAGCCTGTACTATGGTAACCAGACAGCTGATAAACATACTTATATATTTCTAAATACATACATATTATAGATAAATAAATTACACCCAGACACAGACAAATTATCGTGCTCATCACACAATTATTTATCCTGGGTGGGAATCGAACCCACGTCCTCTGGCTTAGCAGTCAGGGTCACTAACCACTAGACCAACAGGCCAGTCAAAATATAGATCCGCCCAAAGAATATGTACTTACCATTTTTTTTTAAAGTACTCACCAATTAATTTATAACAAGAACAACCTTAACATTGCAGTTACAGTCCAACTGTAAATAATAAGCCCATTTATTTCATTTCACAAGGTTCAGTTTGCAAACATATCTAAGTATTTAAATATATTTTTAATAGGGTTTTTTTAATTCTAAAAAGTGACCCCTTTATTCTAAATTCTTTTATTAACGTTTCATCTTTGTATTATAGTCACAGGAATTGATAATGTGCACCAAATTTCAACACAATCGGTCTAGTAGATTCGGAGCATATTGGCCGTGACAGACGGACAGACAGACGGACGAGGGATTCTATTAAGGTTCCGTTGTTTTATTTGGACGTACCAAACCTTAAAAATATTTAATTGTTGTCTGAGCCTTCTACACAGAATACATTCAGTTTCCTTTGAAGGCATTTGCCTTCAAATTATGTAAACATTACTACAAAACCAAAGATAAACTCAAAGTAATCAAAGACGGAGATTTGCAATTGTAATTTTATTGAGATATGAAAATAATACTTAAAATCTTTGGTAACTTAGGCGAATTGCTTTATGAACACTCCTCGGGAGAAGTACTAATTTATAGAAAACTTTTATTTTTATATGTCGGGTAACAGTTTTTTAAACAAAAATGTTAATTGTATACTTTTCCGTTGTTATTGATTTATAATTGTACAGCCGCGTCTGTACTTCACTTTTGCTTGTTTGTTGACAATTTAAATCATAAACTTTTACTAAGTTTATGATTTAAACATATTTATTTACTTAGATAATATGTTATTTATACTTATTTGTAATTTACTGTTCAAAACTTTATAAAGTCTTTGTTACCTTGACAATTATTGCATATATATCGATACCTCCTTCATCAAAATCGATTCAGTAGTTTAAGCACTAAGGTGGAACACAAGTAAATAAAAACATACATCCGTTTCCTTTTGATTTTTCCGTAGTCGGGTAAAAACTGAACTATGACCTTATAAGTTCTCCATCAAGTTCAGACTGGTAATAAATGATCAGATAAACTCCCAAATCACACACTCGGACGTAATAGTTAACCAATTTATTGAGTATACATACCATTTTACGACCTACTCGTATGCTCACAATTGTGAAGTGAAAGTGTTGCCAGTAAGTGACTCATTTTTAGATTCTCGTACAGTTTCTAGCGTAAGGCTTTTATCTCTCCTCGTTAGTTGAGAAGTAGGCTAAAAGCTGTCGCATCATAACTAAAAAGCATTGCACATTCTCTTTGTTTGTGTATTCCTTACGGGGTATCATAAAATTGAAATTTGTAATACATACAAACTCACGCCGTATCTCCGTAGGGTAAGCAGAGATGTGTTACATAACAAGTTTTTTTTAGGTATTTTTTTTCGTCCCAGTAATAATTGCTATTGCCGAGTATATGAAGATAAGCCAAAGTATGTAGTAACTATAGATCTTGCATCGCACAATGAAAGGAAATAATAGAGATAGCTTAGTGGTCGAATTTCAACCATAACTCAACATAATATTATTACCTATCAATATATCATATCATTATATAAATACGTGAAGAGAATTCTTTGAACCCCTTTTTAAGAAAATCGTAGTAATGTGAGTTTTGGAATATTTACAGTTTATATATAGACGTGTATGTGTTTAAGTAAGTCTATACAATGACAGCTCAAGTTATACTGAACAATGAAAAAACCGTGGTTGAAATTCGACCACCACGCGATCTCTAGATATATCTATCTATGTATCTCTAGATCCACCTACTAATTGCCAGCATAAGTTGAACCATCATTGTATAGACTTTTAGTACCATGACAGAGCAACATATATACTGAACACGGATAGCTTGATGTAGCTGTTTTTACATTGCTTAAAATGTTGCTTTCTGCTCTTTGTAAAATTCTAAGTATTCAAAATATCACATTCGTCCACGAGCTTAAAATGGGGTACAAAAAATTCTACACACGTAGTAATAAACAACGCCGTGCTGCGGTCTGCAAGATCACTTTGCTTAGTCGGAAGATTCTTCCTTTATGATGAAACTGCCTTAAACCGGTTTCTCCACGTCGGTAAAACAAATTTTTATTAATATATTTTAAGGAGTAGTCAATCAAGTGTAATCTATTGTGGGAGAGCCATGCTTCGGCACGTATGAGCCGGCTTGACAGAAGTTATACCACAGCCTCACAGAAAATCGGTAGTGAAGCAATTTTATTTTTATTTTTAATTAATTTATTTATTTATTTACCAGCAATATAAACTTACAGTTCATACCAAGACGCTTATATGCTGCAAGGCTACAATATGATTTAATATTTCAATGTTATATATAATACACTAGATTAACAAAGGATAGTAGTTATAAAATTAAAATTATAATATACTTAATAACCTTATGAATTTCTGTTTCAAAATTTAAAATTAAAAAATTTACAACATTATGAATTACAAATTGTTTAAATATAACTTAACATTAATACTAATGACACTTGGTTTGTCAAAAAATATGTCTGCATCTGGATTTTTATGCAAAAAGTTATTAATTACTTGCATTGCTTTTCGCCGAGCGAGTGAGGCTACCGGAGGCCCTACTTTAAGGAGTACTCCCACCTTAAAAGTCGGCAACGCACTTGTATCTCTTGAGTTGCAGGTGTCCTTGGGCGGAGGTAGTCATTTACCATCAGGTGACCCGTCTGCTGGTTTGCCCTCTGTATAAAAAAAAACGATATTTATAGAACTTTATAAAAATAATCACCTGCAAGGGAAGGAAATCTTTAAAGCGGCTCAATGCCAATAACCGCAAACTTCTCATGTCGTGCTTGTGGTATCCCTCGTATTTAAGGCGCAGTACGGCACTATATATTATATTCAGTTCGATTCCGAGACACACAAGAAAACCCGTGTGGGGTAACGGCCCGAAGGGGATTCCACAAGCACAAAAAAAAAGGGTATGTCGTTCCTGAATCGGCCTTTACATCCCCTAAAAGTATTATCTCTTTCCACATTACTCCATAAATCGTCTGTTATATGCGTAAAAGCCGATGTACATGTTTTACTATTTCCAAGTAAATTTATTGTAACAAACACTTTGTTTGCGTTTAACCATCGTTAAAACGACTTCAAATAGTAAAACTTAGATATATATTTGTCAGTTAACTTACGAATCATTCTACTTGGAGATTATGAAACATGAGTATGATCAGAAAATTGTGCTGTTATGTAGGTGAAATATACGTTATAGTTACCGAAATTGAGATAAATGTTATATTCTAGCAACACTGATGAATATTGACGTTAATTTACGACTGTTTGGAAGTGGAGTGAACGGCTTTGCTAAATATTTGGGTTTGTAATGGCAGAAAGATCAGACATGATTTACGTAATTAATAAAAAATCAGAGGGAAATTGATAAATTAAGCGAAAAAACAAATACAACTCTTCAGATTTATCTGTTTACAACTAAACATTAAAAAAAAAAGAAAAAAAAAACGACTTTAATGGTTTTAATGCCCTATTTCAAATGCAGTTTAGTTGCACACCATTTGGAGATAGATTTCTGTCCAATATTAATTTATTGTAAGTACAAGCTTTTATTAAAAACAGTATCGTCAGAAATACGACGTAAGTTGTACAATGCACGTGAAAGCATTAAAAAGTAGACTGATTTTTAAAAAGTTAATTTTTTTTGCGTAATTTTATTTATTAATACACAGGCTTCGTTACTAATACAAAAAAATTGCCAAAACAATTACACACACCAAATTAACGAACAACTGCACCTAAACTCGAACGAATATCTCAAAATTACAGTAATCATGTAATCCTCTATATGATTCTAGATTACGAAACTTCTTCAGAGGTTAAACAGCAAATGACTTAGAAATTTTGCTATGATCCAAAATGAATGACAACAATTTTTTTTGACATTATTGTTCAACACTAGTATGAACATACATTTCAATATCTATACTAATATTATAAAGAGGTAAAGTTTGTGAGTTTGGATGTTCGGAGTAATCTCCGGTCCTACTGATCCGATTTTGAATTTTTTAGTGTTGGAAAGCCCATTTATCAAGGAAGGCTATAGGCTATATAATATCACGCTACGACCAATAGGAGCGGAGCATCAATGAAAAATGTCAGAAAAATTGAGAAAATTTACAAACGGAGACGAAATTGCGCGGGTCAGATTGTCTATAAAAATCAGGCCAGGAATACAGAAAAGGATAGATAAACAGATAGATAGAATATTCTTTATTGTACACCATTAAATAAAATTAATTGGAACAGATCATAGGATACATTAACCTTTCATATAGAAAAAAGTACCATTGCCTTGGAATTAAATATTACTTTTACACGAGCGAAGCCGCGGGCAAAAGCTAGTGATTAATAACAACACCAATGGCAAAAGGTGTAATAGTTGCTATCTTCAATCAGGTATTAAATTGGGGTATGAATAAATTCGTAGCTTCACTAATTCAATAGCGTAGACCAATATTATATGTGTATAACCCAGCTCTGTCTAAGACCTGAAGGAGGAAGGCTGTCGTGAATATTTAATTAGTTTTATTAGCACTAGATGTCTCTTTACGTTGACTCAATCATTCCGCGTAGCGTTGAGCAACGTAGCTCCGTAGCGCTCGTAGACGTGCGTAGTAGCACTTGTAGATGGAGCTTTCACGTAATCTGTTGTAAATGTTGTAGGCCGTATATTTGTCAGTTAGTAGTAAACAGAATACAGTTGACGTATTTCGAAAGATGGCGTTGTTATACATTTTCTATGATGATATAAACCTATTTTAATAGTATGTAGCTTTATATTGTTTTATGCTGTATTTGTCTTACGCTTGATAATATTTATCAATGTAATACATACCTTAAAACATTGTTTTTTTTTTAAATATTTGTTTCATAGATCTAATACATTTTGAATTATTCAAATCGGTTAAGCTATCGAAAAAACGGGGAAACCCAGAATACAACTAACCCCAACGAACACTTTCTCCTATGATGGAGGTTAAAGTGAAAATAGTTGTAATATTCGTATATCATTTCATTGTGCTACAACAATATTTGGCTAAACTCTAAGTCTATTATAACAACGCCATCTATCTAAAGCTCAGAACATTAATATAACTGATCGTCCACAACCGTATTCTATTCACTAGTAACTGACAAATATACCGCCTACCACATTTTCAACGTTTTGCGCGGTAGCTCCATCTAGTAATAAGAACTGCTACGAACATCTACAAGTGCTACGCAAATTACGACTTTTAAGCACACTGCTTTGAATTTACGTGCATTGGCACTGTATTTACAAAAGGACATCTTGTTATGATAAATTTAATTAAATATTCATCACAATCTTCTACTGTTACACTATGTGTTACATGCATATTGCGATTTGCGTTTTTGCTTAATTTCTTGCTCGAGTCTCATCAGTTGTTGGCAGTAGAGATCCGAATCAATGCTTTTGCCCAGCGGTAATAGCTCATAATGAACGATGTTCTTCCAATCCCACCATACACACAGCATCACCTTATGAGCTCGACTATCCTTTGGCCATGATCTTTTTCGCACGTTCTTGTCGTAGATGATCATCACTCTTCATCACTAGTGAACAACCTTTTTAAAAATGGTTTGGTTTCATTACGTTTCAATAGAGAATCGCAAATTAGTACACTATTCATTGGGTTTCTTTCAGTGAGCTCGTGTGGCACGTGTATAGCTAGACTTTTTCAAATGGGTCAAAACTGTTTTGTTGTCAATTCTTAGTTTCTCGGCTATGTTGTTCATACAAATTTGTCAATCTTGCTCCACTTTTTCAAAAATGGCATCGGCTTTATCTGTATGAGGGCGACCAGAGCGAGCTGCGTCTTTGACATCAAAATTCCCGAACTGAAAACGCTTGAACCAACTTTGTGCTACTCTTACCCACACTGCATTAGGGGCCATTAAGATCACATTTTTTGGGGCTTGAATCGCATTTTTCCCTTTTTTGTAATAAAACTTCAGAATGTATCGAATTTCTTCGTTAGATTCATTCATTTTGGCGGACAGAAAAACAATTAAAAAAAAACCCGGTAGATTTAGATTTCGTGTTTTTAATTTATTTGAAAATCTGCACCCCTTTGGGGGAATATCCCTCATTCACGAACTTAACCTTCATTTTTGCCCTGTTGATTTGTCGTCCAAGTTTGAAAGCAATCGGTACATAATTGCGACCTCTATCGTGGCGATAAAATTGAGGTACATACATATATACATATATATAAATAAACTTTTTAACTGGCGGTTGTTTTGAGGTGTAGGGATCATAAATATACCTCCTGGGGAAAAATTTTTGGAAAACTCGACAACTGGTACAAAACCAATATATGGTAGAATTTCTTCGAAATCTACCTAAAGCGGCTGGAAAGTGTTTTTTACTTTTTTTTTTTTAATGTCCTATATGTATTGATGTTAAAACCAGCCAGATACAAACAGTACAACCAAAGAGATTTTTCTTCAATTTTATACATTCAAAATACAAAAATACTTTTTTCCCGACCTATTCCTACCTATCACAGTTTCATTTTCCACTTAAATGTTACACGAGGCGGTGTAATCTTAGAGGATAAAAATATACAGACAGACAGACTTAACGGAATGACATAGAGAGTTGACAAATATTACGACTTCGGTGCCATGGCCATATACTATAACATAATAAAGCTGAAGAGTTTCTTGTTTATTTGTTTAAACGGCGTAATCTCTGGAATAATCGAGTTGGATTAAAAAAATTGATTAAATATTTGATAGAGTGATTATTTATTCAGAGAGGTTAAAGGCTATGTAAAATCACGCTTTAACCCTCAAGAGCGGAGCACTAACCAGCGGAGCATAACCACGGTGAAACTGTGGGAAACGACCAATTGGTCATATGTAAACATTTACACAAAAAACTTTTATGAGTATTTTTTGTTATGCTTATTTTGGGTTTAGGTAGCGCCTTGCTATAGGGTATGTTATGTTTGTCACGACAAAAAAAAAAGGTTATGTCCTAGTTCCAATAAACATTCAGTGAATCCCACACGCGGGAATATTTGGGTTGAAACCTAGTAACCGAATTTAACCCTGGTTTGTTACCCAAGTCGATAAGGATCAGCGTGATTGGAAACTTTATGGTTCCTAATGGACATTTATTTTTTATCTTAAACCTTGCGAGTAGAAAATATGAGAGATTATGTGGACGATCTAAGTTAAGTTACGCAGCTTAAGGCTGTATTATACACGTCTACTTATGACTCAAGAACCACTTTAAATTAGTTTCAGATGGAGTTTGAAATTTAGAATCCTACTGAGTCTATCACATTTATCAAGAATCACCTGAGTATTATTACCCTTAGGGTCAACTGAGACAGAGTGGCAAAACGCTACCTTCAGTCTCATTTTAAAGCTCGCACTTTACAGCTCAGACTAAGATGACGCTAACACTTTACTGTGTAATTTATGAAATGATGTAGAAAAGGGCTTAAGTGTCGCCTCGAGTATTTCACCATTATCGTTTTAACTGATTAGTGTTTGAGGATATTTCTGCAATAAATTAAATGCGTAAGTCGATATTCTTCCCTCAATCAGTATTTATTTGAATACAGTGTATACGAGTCTATAGTGAAGCACTGTAGTAAACTCACAAGAATTGTGACAGCTTAGGTAAGTTAAGGATTATCTAAAATATTTAGCCATATGTAGACATATTTATCTGCTACATATGTATTTTATAAATCATTACATCCTATTATTAATCATTCAACGTAGTAAAGCTGCCAGTGATGGATTAGGGACATAAAGGAAACAATTATACAGGATTAATAGAGAATTAATATCACAACGTATTCACCAAGCCAGACAATATTGAAGGGAAGTGACAAGTATTAAAAACGTCGTAGTTATAGTTGACATTGAGTTAACAATATTGCATTTAGAAACAATTAAGTATTAAGACTGGTCTGTTGGTCTAGTGGTTAGTGATCCTGACTGCTTCGATTCCCACCCAGGATAAATATTTGTGTGATGAGCACGATAATTTGTTCTGTGTCTGGGTGTAATTTATCTATAATATATGTATGTATTTAGAAATTTATAAGTATGTTTATCAGCAATCTGGTTACCATAGTACCGGCTCTGCCTAGTTTGGGATCAGACGGCCGTGTGTGGGATGTGTCCACTTATATATATTATATATATATATATTATATTATTAAACCAATGTCGTTGACAATATGTTCAAAAAAAACTTTTTACAAAGTAATATAAGAAATAATTATTTGTTTTTTTTTTTTTTCTCTTTTATAAAAGACAACTCCCCGTATTAGGAATTACTCCTGTGTCGCGGGGGACTTTACAAACATACAAACAACGGACACAAAGAACACCCAGACTCAGGTGGGAATCAAACCCACGACCTCTGGCTCAGCAGTCAGGCTCACTAACCACTAGACCAACAGGTCAGTCAATTATGATATTCTAAAATAAACCTAACATCAAAACAAGGGAAACAAATTACCATTACAAACTAAAAAAAAACAGCATTTTAACATTAATTTCATAAGGTTTTTAATGTAATTTATATTATCATTATTACATCTTTTGTCAAAGGCTTTGTTAATAGATCAGCTAACATTTCATTTGTACATAAGTATTTAACATCAATAGACAAATTACAAGTGTGTTCCCTAATAAAATGGTGACAAATATGATTGTGTTTAGTTATAGTTTGGAACATACTCATTTTACATAAGGTCTGAGCTGATTGGTTATCATTAAAAATTATAATTTTAAACAATAGTTCCAATATTTCATGCGAAAAATTACGAAGCAATATAGATACCTATTATATATATATATATTCTGCCTCAGTGCACGATAACGCTACAGTTCGTTGTTTTCTGCTCTCCCAGGAAACTAAAGACTACCTGAAACACATACCCAGTGCAGGATTTTCTGTCTGCTTCGTTCCTTCCCCAGTCTGCATCTGCATATATCCTGTAATAGCTAATTTACCTCTTGAAAATTGTAAACAAAATTCTTTTGTGCCTTTTAAATAAAGAAGTATTCGCTTTGGTGATTTCCAATGTGTTTCACTGGAGCAGTCATTAAACTGACTCAGGTAGCTGACTGCGTGGTGAGCTATCATTAGTGATCCTATCAACGTTCTATGTTTGAATTTATCATTTTTAGCATCAACAGATTTTTCAAGTTTTACACCGGTCTCCATAGGTGTCGCCACAGGTTTGCAATCTTCAATTTTAAACCTTTTTAACACTTTTTCAATATTATTTGTTTGATTTAAAGTTATTTTATCTTTATGTTTACAGATTTTTATTCCTAAGACATTCCTGGCTAGCCCTAAATCTGTAACTTCAAAGTCACTTTTGAGTTTATTTTTAATATCGATCATCTCTTTAGATGCATTCAATGTTGACATTAGCAAAATATCATCTACAAACAATGCTATTATTAAAAATTCATCATTGTTACGTTTATTATAAACACAGACTTCTTAAAGTTCAATTTATGACTTAAAACTTTGTTGATTCTCTCATACCAAGCTTTAGCCGCTTGTTTTAG
The DNA here is from genome assembly GCA_949752705.1 of Callimorpha dominula. Classification (NCBI taxonomy): domain Eukaryota; kingdom Metazoa; phylum Arthropoda; class Insecta; order Lepidoptera; family Erebidae; genus Callimorpha; species Callimorpha dominula. The sequence continues at coordinate 19,700,553 of OX457002.1, read as the reverse complement.
GCCATAAATTGCTTTATTTAGTTTATAGACTTTATTCTCCTCACCTTTCATTATGAAGCCTTCAGGTTGTTCCATAAATACAAATTCTTTATGATCACCATTGAAAAATGCCGTTTTTACATTTAGGTGCGGAATGTCCATGTCATACGAAGCAGCTATTGCTAATGGTGTTCGTATACTTGAAAGTCAGACAACTGGAGAAAATGTCTTATTGTAGTCTATTCCATATCACTGTGTAAATCTTTTAGCTACTAATTTAGCTTTCAATTTGCAGATTTCATCATTGACACCTCTTTTCTTTTTAAATACCCATTTACATTTTACAGGTGTCTATTCCCACCTTAAAGGGCGGCAACGCACTTGTGACTCTTGAGTTACAGGTGCCCATGGGCGGCGGTAGTCATTTACCATCAGATGACCCGTCTGCTCGTTTGCCCCCATAACATAAAAAAAAAAAAAAGTCTGATCACCATCTCGATGGTTGAGTGTCCAGCGTTTATTGACAATAAATTTATTATACTCGTATTGCATTGCATGTTGCCAGCTGTCTGCATCTGGACCACTCAGCAACTCCTTTACTGTCTGTGGTTTATTGGTGTCGCTGGTACAAGAACCAAGATAGTTGTTTAGTTTCAATATAGATTGTTGAGATACTACAACCGTTTAAAACATGCTTATTAAACAATTTAAGACATATGTAGTACCCAATTAGCAATATGATGTGCAAAATTAAACATGGTTTCAATCTCGAGTACAGCCTCTCATCTCAAACGATACCAAAGTAATTAAAGTGATGGAAGTCTTGGCAACACCGGGACCACTAATTACTTCGAAGACGGAAAGAAAACAGACGTAAAGGAAATTTAGACCTCCTTTTCATGACATTATAAGAGTTTACTTTTGTGAATACTTTATTTTTGTATAACGTTAGGTTTTCAGCTATTTTTGGCATTTTAAGCCAGATTAAAAATAGAAAGAAATAATTGTGCCCAATTTTTTTTCAATGAGTGCCACATTATTTCGAACAAATTTAATAGCCTTTCCTCCAAGTTTCACCTGCGTTTAGCCGCCCCTAAGGGTCGTAGAGTGATATTAAATAACCTACAACCTGTTTTCAATAATTATGCTATCAAACAGTAGAAGAATTCAAATACGACCAGTAGTTCCTTAGTTCAGAAAAAAATAATTCTATCTTTATTATATGTATAATGATAAGATAAGAAGATAAGTAACACAGGTATAGATGAGTAATTTCTCAATGGTCATAAGAAGACTTGTATTTGTTTACAATTAATAGATACCCATGGACGTATAAAAATTATTACTCTGTGGTAACAACACAGTAACGAATTCTAACGTCATCATTATTTTCAGCCAGACTTAACCCACTGATAGGTATAGGCTTCTGCCTGTTCCTAAAACATTTACCACAGACCAGCTATATCTAATAATTTGTTCAGACTGAAATATCACTTATATGTTTCTGTATAAAAGGTACGTCTTTTTAAATACCAATGAAAACGTTTATGCAAAGTTTCATGATGGTCGGTTGAGTTCTGAAGGCGAGAAAACGTAACAGACATACAGACAGAGTTACTTTCGATTTAATAACATTAGTATAGACAATTAGGATTAACTTCCTCGTATTCTGTATAGACGCCATTTGCGTGATGAAGTTAAAACACGTAGTGTTTGTATACACTCTTGTCTTTCATTGCAGACATAGAATAAAAAAAAAAACTAGTCAATTTAATTTGCATTTCTTACTTTTGTTGTATACATAACAAACTATACAATTCACATTTTATCTTTACCTTTTCGGTTTTATTATAGTGCTAGAGGTAACAAAAGGCATTCCTCATATCAAGAAAATTTGAACATGCACCTTGCACTGCAAGCAAAAGCATAAACTTTATCATCTTACAGTATTCACGGTGTTGTATTACACTAAGGTAAATGAATGTGCTAACTATGGCGTAATATTTAAAACAAATATAACACGCGACACCTTAGGGTAGACTGCTAAAAAATACCTATAGTATTAAACTCGCCATTGTAGAGACTATGCATAAAGTGTAAATAAATGAATGATTAGTTAGTAATGGCAGTAGTAAGTAGTTAAGGTTGTTGAATCCTGTTCGTAAACAAAACACAAGTGATGTACAAACACAGATTAGATTGTGAACAATTAATTTGATTCGAATCATAATCACGTCGCCGGTCTCATTATCTAATTCAGAAGTTGTACTAAATGACAAAAAAGAAATGGGTGGTCCAGTGTACAACCACGCTTATTCCTACTAAGAAGACTCATTAAAAATGCATCAGCAGTGACATGGAGCGAGACGGGATGCCCGAAGCCGCAATTTGCAGCTTGCATATATGCTATATAATTAAATTTAGGTCTATATTATTCCTTCCCTTGTACTTAAGTCGTAATGTATACAGCGAGTATCTACAGATACAGTGTTTAATGTAGGTTGTCATACGAAAATATTACAAAAAGTACGGAAAGAAATTAAAAACGCTTTTTTTTATCTGAACTTTATTATTTTATTAAATAAAAGACAACTCCCGCATTAGAAATATTCCTGTCTCGCCACACACACAACGGACACAGACAGCCAAACTCGGGACAACTATTTGTGGATCACACAAGTCTTTATCCTGTGTGGGTTTTGAACCCACAGCACTCGGAGCATCCAGTCAAACTTATATTTTTAAGGAAGACAATCTAAAACCAGAAGTTAACTCCTATAGGTACATTTTCCACTTCTATTCGCCAACGATAAACATTTTCATATAAAATATTAACATGAAATGATTTCGACATGTATCGTGCAGTACATGTGTGACTACGCTAGAAGTGTGTTTGTGTGAAACGCTAACATAAATAATCAACAATAAAAAAATATCTAAGAGATCAATTTATTGTAACTCAAAATCAGTTCATAGAAACTTACATGGTTTGAAGGAATCAATATAAACCAAATGAACAAACCAACAAATAAAATATTCGTTAACTTTAAAATAGGAAAAAGTCAACCTGTTCCTCTTTCGAGGGAACTTGACGCTCCGCAAGTTGCCCTACCGACCACGCCACATGAACTCCCTTTCATTAGTAACTAGCTGCCCCGACAGACTTCGTCCTGTCAAAGGTTTTTGGCCTGTCGCAGTCCAATAGAAAAATAAACTAAGTATTGCAGTTCAGAGTGATAACTAATTTATTTATTGATTTAATGTCTCAATAAAAAACAACGATTACTTACAAAAATAAGTTTTCTATTTCGTACAATGCTAGACTTTAGTGATTGCTGCACCCGCGCCTTATAGGCGGCATGAACCATTCGAACTTTATTTTGGGTAGATATAGGTTAATATCCATACAGCCTAATCTACTTGAAGGCATACCAAAAATAATCCTCACGCGCCTTTGTTTTGTTTTGATTGACGTCAAATGTTTGACAGCTTTGGGCATGTGTTTCAATTTACTCTTTGTTTTGTATGGCAAAAGAAAAGTGTTGTTTTTACTATTTTCCTCATAATTTTCACGTATTTTCTCTCCATAAAAACCTTCGTTGTGCCTTAACGAAAAAAAAATTGCCGAATTTGTCGATTCGGTCTCGAGTTTTGCGCTTAGCAACACATTTGGCGATTCATTTTTATTTATATAGATGTAACGAGTATTTGCATTCGCATTCGCGGATATAAGCATAATTTTTGACATTCGCAAGAAACAATGCGAATGTTTAGCGAATGTATTTGAGAAACGAAAATGAAATTAAATATGGATATGGAATGATAAAATAGAATTATTAATATTTATATTTTTTTCTTGACTTATATTTTAATTAAAATCAATTCCAATACGTTTGTAAAATACATAATTATGTATTTATACGGGAATTAGTCCTGTGTCAGTCAGCCTGTGACCACGGCCAGTGCAACCTGGTTGAAACGTCAGGCAATTCAGAACTATGTAATACCTATTTCATGATCGTGTTAATTCCCGTATAAACACATAATTAAGTAAATCTATCATGGAACGCAAAAGTTTAAAAGTTTGTGTAAAATACATGTTTATTAATACCTACTTTTTTTAATAAAAACACCAACAGGATTGGGACTTCCATTTTCTGATTCTCCTTCGCTTTAATTATAATACATCATCATTTTCATAGTGTCCCTTGATGATACAGATTTATCTGAAGGACTGGCACTGAAGAGAAAGTTTGGCTTACACTGATTAGTCATTTTGAGACATGTGGGATTTGAACAAGAAGGCAAGCTTATATCGTTATTCTCAATTATATTTAAAATATTTTTTTTTCATCTGATCTTTAGTTTATTTAAAAACTTCATTTTTTTACGCGGTTCAATGAAAGTTAATGCAGCAAATAATCTGTCTATTTACAAGTGAGAAAATTTTTGTTTGCATTTTGAATTCATTCGTCAGTAACCGTGACAAAGGATATGCAAAAAAACATTGTAAGTTCTTCAAATTCTTTGTTTTTATTTGAGGTCAGTTTAATGTTATTGTACTTGTCAAATTCAATTGATAAAATATAAAAAACGTGAGTAAACCATATTATCGAAGATTGGGTATATTTCCAAGCATGACGTATGAAATGCAACTCTTATAGATGTCAGGATTGATTATAACTTTTTAATAATATTGTATACTAAATATGTAAAATCAGCACAGCACACAGCACAGCAGAATTTAAGAAAAGTGATCAATGATTTTATGTAACTTTAGCACCTGGTATCTGAAAATTAAACTCAAACTAGCAGGTATACATACTGTTCGCGCCGCTATCAAACACTCCACAAGCAATAGCAAACCGCATTCATAAACGCTTCACACGCACAGCACACATACATAGCATTCCCATCACATACGTCACTCAACATTCGCCAATCACACACATCCAAGAGATACGAACTACAACGGCCACCCAAAACTTGTTAACTCTAAAATACTCCAATAATTAAACTCTGTAACTACCAAAACGTATTTTTCTGTGTTCAATCACAAATATAAGATGCGACCGTGACAGGACCTGCAGACAAAAAGGATTACGAAGAAACTAACAATTACTACGCCCCGAGCGCCGGCCGAGCTACGGACACCTAGAGGTCAACGCAACGTGTTTCACCACGCTATTGAAGAAACGTTCCCGTTTCCTGTAAAACGCCTAGGAGCACTTCACCGTGGCTATAGAACCGTCGCGACTACGTGAACTCTTGTCCACTCGTCGGGAACGCGCCTGCGATCCAGCGGGAGCTCCAGCAAGCTGCGACGTGTGCAAGCGGGTTGAACAATCAACGATCGCAAGAGGATACTCCATACACATCGCATGCCTGCCTGATTATACTGTGAGCCCGTTCCTTTATCTATCCTACCTTAGTCACCTACCCTCCTATTTGGGTATTTAGTGAATTTTGTTCCTCAAAGGTTTGATGAGTTGTTGTGCCTATCAGCTGTGCTTTGCCTATATTCAATATTCACTATTGACTTCCTAGCATCGCGCCTATATAACATTCATCGATAAAACCCATTGAATAGTGCCTAAATCTAGCACAATCTAGTGTACCTAGCTCACACCTAGGCAACTTAAACGCATTTTAAGGTCTGCTTGTTATTCTGTGACATTTCAAGTAAAAATATTCACTAAAATAAACAAACCGAAATAGTAAACATACTGAAGTTATCTACGCAAATCGATCGAACTATTGCACTGCTTATATATTACAATTAGAAACATTTGCACACCATAATAACTTAAACGAGACAATCACAGCTTCGCAATCTTAATTCTTCATCCATTAGCTATTTAATTAGGCTGCTTTCTAAGCTTGTCGTAACAATAATTCCAGTGGCAGTGCGCGTCGTTCGTCGCTCACGCTGTCTGATTGCATTGTGTGCGGACCACGGTGCCTGCCTATCCCCGCCGAAACGCAGCGCATCGCTGCATAGCAAACCGGTTTACGGTACCTGACGACACGCCCGATCAGCTGAGACGTCAAAGCGAGGAGAGTTTCGTATGCATAACTTTGTTTACATATTTGTAACGTTCTAACTCATTGTTCGACTGCATTTTATCGCAAGTTCATAATGTCTTGTGAAGATTTGTCGTATAAAGACTTAATTGCTAAACGTAGTTCTATTAAAGGACGCGTTACTAAATTTAAAAACAACTTAGACATTTTGGATACGTTAGAAAGCATTTCGCAAATCGAACTAAGCAAACTTGCGATGAAATCGACAAAATTTGAAGCGTTATTCACCGAATTTGATGAGGTGCAATGTCAAATAGAAATTCTTAGCATTGGTAAACTAGATACCGAGTTAGCTATCAGAGATTTAATTGAACAGGATTTCTACCATTGCATAACATTGGCTAAAGCATTATTAGAGAAAAATCCTACCCCTAGGCCGAGCTCACCACATTCGTCAGCACACTCTTGCTGTCATCATAATGATAGTACCCATGCCGTCGGGTTTCGATTGCCCAAATTACGAATACCTAATTTTGATGGTAGCTATTTCCGGTGGCTAGAATTTAAAGATGTTTTTATTTCTTTAGTTCATGACAATGAGAAAATCAAGAATATTCATAAATTCCAATACCTAAACTCTTACCTCACCGGAGAGGCTTCAAGAGTGATTTCAAACCTTGAAATTTCTGACCGTAATTACAATGAGGCTTGGAAGATTCTATGTGAGCGATATGACAACAAACGTCAATTAATAAATAACCATTTAAAGTCACTATTTAATATCGAATCTGTACGTGAGACAGATAAGTCACTTCGGTTCATTATCGATCACGTCACAAAGAACCTTCGAGCTCTCAATAGCCTAGGCTTACCCACTGATAAATGGGATGCACTTATCATTTATATCGTAGCGGAAAAATTAGATAATACCACATACTTTAAGTGGGAAGAAAGTAGGAACCATTTACCTGATATACCTACATTAGAGCAGTTCTTCTCCTTTCTGAAAACCCGTGCTGACGTTCTAGAAACCTCCTGCAATAGGTCTAAGCAAGATAAATCTGAAAAATCTAAATATAACCATAATCAAAACTATAAGGGTCAAACTAAAGCCTTAGTTGCTACTTCTTCAAAGGAGAATTTTACTTCTTCTCAAACCAGCTCTTCACTGCATTGCGTAGCATGCAAGGGTAATCATTATCTGCACCAATGCAATGCTTTCAAAGACAAATCAGTAGAAGAAAGAAATCGTTTTATTAATTCTCACAATTTATGTCAAAACTGTCTTCGAGGTGGTCACAAGTTACAACAATGCAAGCTCCCAGGTACTTGTCGAATCTGTAAAAAGCGACACAACTCTCTAATTCATAAGTCACAAGAACCTCAAAATGAAAACAATCAATCTATATCTATGTCAGCCATATCTTCTCCTGAAGTATTATTGTGTACGGCCAAGGTTAAGCTAACTAATCCTGTAACTAAGGACACCGCCACAGTGCGCGCCCTCTTGGACAGTGGGAGCCAGTCTACCTTCATAACTGAAGCTGTAAGGCAGAAGTTAAAGCTCTCTCCCCAGTCCTCTAATACCGAAGTAGTAGGTATCGGAAACACACGTCTAAAATTAAATGTCCAACGTTGTTCAATACAACTGACATCCAAGGACAATGCATTTAACGTTATAATGTCTTGTCTCATCTTGCCCACTATTTCAGGGAAGATACCTAAGGTTGCTCTTGATTTAAGGCACCTCAACTTATCCGACTTCGACTTAGCGGATCCTACCTTTAATGAACCTTCTCCCGTAGATATGCTCATCGGAGCGGATCTCTTCTGGGACCTAATAGGTTCAGAACAACATTCCCTAGGGTCAAAAAATCCTATCATACGAAGCTCTAAGCTTGGTCGGCTTATTGCTGGTCCCATATTTAACTCAAGGCCTGAAAGGGGTTCTAAAAAGGTGATGTGTAATTTCGTACTAAATGAACAATCATCCCCAAACCTACACGATGAACTGTCCAAGTTCTGGGAACTCGAGAACTTCCCACAAGCGAAACCTCTCAGTAAAGAAGAAAAGCTGTGTGAGCAACACTTCTTGGCTAACACTACACGAACCCCTGATGGTCGTTTTTGTGTCGCACTACCTCTCCGCGAAGACCCAACTGTTTTAGGAGATTCCTATGGGTTAGCTAAGAAGCGTCTTCTGAGCTTAGAAGCTCGTTTCCGTAAGCAACCCGATACCAAACAAGCATACACCGACTTTATACATGAGTATGAGGCTCTCGGTCACCTAACTAAATTAACGTCAACCAACTCTATAAACGCCTGTTATCTTCCACATCATCCGGTATTCAAAGAGAATAGCGAGTCAACGCGTATTCGGGTCGTTTTTGATGCCTCCGCCAAAACTACTTCGGGAATATCGGTAAATGACCTGCAAATGATAGGACCGATCGTTCAAGATTCACTCTTTAACATACTCGTGCGCTTTCGTCAGCATAAGTTCGTATTCTCTGCCGACATAGAGAAAATGTTTCGTGCTATCTCCGTAAGAGAGTCGGATCGTCACCTACAACAAATTTTATGGCATGACAACGAAAATGATCCTATTCAAACCTTACAGTTAAATACTGTAACGTATGGCTTCTCTAGTGCTAGCTTCCTAGCAACTCGCTGTATAATTCAAGTCGGCGAGGAATGCAGTGACCCTACAATTAAAACTATAATTAAAAAAGACCTGTACTGCGATGACATCCTCTCAGGTGCCAATACAGAATTTGAAATGCGCTACATTCAGCAGTCCGTGTCGAAGGAATTAGCCAATCATGGTTTTCAGCTCCGTAAGTACCGATCGAACTTACCTAATCCCTTATTCGCGGATCTTATTGATCTCCAACAGGATGATCTCTTGATCAGTAACGCCACTAGCACTTTAGGTGTTGGCTGGACTCCAATCGTCTGATGAATTCCATTTCGACATCCAATATTCCTACCCAAATGTCCTAACAAAAAGATCGATACTTTCATCGACGTTCAAAATATTTGATCCACTTGGTCTGTTGTCTTTATGCACGATCAAGCCTAAAATAATCCTCCAAAGGTTATGGAGCCTTAAACTAGACTGGGACGAAATAGTACCCCAAGAAATTAAAAGGTCTTGGCTAAAATTTACAGAACAGCTTTTAGAGCTCTCTTCCCTAAAGATACCTAGATGTATTATAATCAATGATGCCTCTATAATCGAACTGCATTGTTTTACTGATGCGTCTCAACGAGCATTTGGGACGACAATTTACCTTAGATCCCTTGACGCTAATGGCAAGGGCAACGTTTCTTTAGTATGCGCCAAGTCGCGAGTAGCTCCAATAAAGCCTACTACTATTCCGCGCTTGGAACTCTGCGCGGCTCTGTTAGGCGCTCAACTTACCCACACCGTCCTGCAAGCTCTAAGATGCCAAATCAACCGTCAAGTATACTAGACTGACTCCACCGTCGTCCTCGGCTGGCTTAGGTCACCCAGTAAAGCGAAAACATTCGTCGCAAATAGAGTTGCTGCTATCAATGACATCACCGACCCTTCTAGCTGGCGTCATGTACCTACCTCTAAAAATCCAGCGGATCTTGTATCTCGAGGAGTAGATCCTGAACAGGTAAACTCTCCCTTATGGTGGCATGGACCTGACTTCCTTCTGCAACCCGAATGTCATTGGCCTACAGAACCTTCGTTCGCAGTTGACTTACCTGAGATGAAAGCGCATCCCGCTTTCGTCGGGGAGACTGCACTACCATGCAGTGACAAACTTATTAATATTGACAAGTACTCCAAACTTTTATTTATGAAAAATGTAATAGCTAGATTATTAAGATTTATTCACAATGTAAAATGCCCTATGAACAAATTATTAGGTCCCCTATCTACGGACGAAAGAGAAAACGCTATGACTCACCTAATAAAAATATCACAAAAAGAGTCATTCTATAAAGAAATAGAATGTTTAATTAATAATAAGCCTTTGAAAACTCACGCCGCGCTAGCTTCTCTTAACCCTTTTTTGGACTCGAAAGGTATTCTTAGAGTCGGAGGTCGTATCGGCACCTCTATCTATCCCTACGACAAAAAACACCCCATTGTTCTAAAAGCTGACAATCATCTAACAAAATTAATCTTTCAGTACTAGCATCACCGTCTCTTTCATGCCGGCCCACAACTTTTACTCGCTTCTGCAAGAGAGCGCTACTGGCCTATAGGTGGTCGCAACCTGGCTAGACGCGTATCTCACGAATGCCTCATATGTCGTCGCTTTAGAGGGAAGACGATGAATCAAATTATGGGTGACTTACCTTCTGACCGCGTAGAGCCAGACTTCCCTTTCCACACCGTAGGCACTGACTTTGCCGGACCGTTTCTAATAACAGATCGTAAAGGACGTGGTTGCAAAATAACCAAATGCTATATGTACATATTTATCTGCTTCCGCTATAAATGCATTCATTTAGAAGCGGTAAGTGACCTATCTAAAGATGCATTTTTGTTAACTCTAAAAAGGTTTATCGCCCGCCGGGGAATTTGCAAAACTATTTACTGTGACAATGGTAGAAATTTTGTCTCAGCAGCGAAAGACATCAATACTTTTTTGAATTGCAATAAGAATGCTATCATTGACTTTGCAGCTGTACAGGGCATTGAATTTCGCTTCTCGCCAGCATACGCTCCTCACTTTGGCGGTCTCTGGGAGGCCGGAGTTAAGAGTGCTAAGTTTTTTGCAAACAAAATCCTAAAAAATACTCACCTTACCTTTGAGGAGCTATCTTCTTTATTTACTCAAATAGAAGCGATCCTTAATAGCCGCCCACTTTGTCCTCTCAGCCCTTCGCCCAACGACTTCACTCCTCTTACCCCGGGACACTTTCTAATCGGCAGACCACTCACTTCGCTTCCATCTCCGTGTCTTCTTGCAGCCAACGTCAACCACCTCGACCGCTACCAGCGTCTAGAGCAAGCCAGGCAGCACTTCTGGAGGCGTTGGTCTAATGAGTATGTTACCGAGCTTCAACAACGCACGAAGTGGCGTACACAGTGTGCTGCGCTGAAACTAAATGATTTAATCCTCATAACGGAGGACGCGTCACCCCCCATGTGTTGGCGCCTTGGACGAATATCCAAATTATTTCCTGGAACTGATGGTCTACCTCGTGTTGCTGACGTCTCCACTGCGCAAGGGCTCGTGCGAAGAGCCATCAACCGCCTATGCCTGCTTCCAAACGGAGAATACTGTTGTAAGCCCTGCAGCCTTTCAACGCCCGGGAAGATGTTCGCGCCGCTATCAAACACTCCACACACACACACAAGCAATAGCAAACCGCATTCATAAACACTTCATACGCACAGCACACATACATAGCATTCCCATCACATACGTCACTCAACATTCGCCAATCACACACATCCAAGAGATACGAACTACAACGGCCACCCAAAACTTGTTAACTCTAAAATACTCCAATAATTAAACTCTGTAACTACCAAAACGTATTTTTCTGTGTTCAATCACGAACACATACCTTCAGAGTCTCTTCTAATACTACTACTCCATTCCATTTTGTTCGGCAGAAAATAAATAAGTAATGGCAGCTATGGGATATTGGTGCTGATTCTATTGTACACTCGACTAAACTAAAACCTGTCTTAATTTCTTCATATGAAATCAACCTTGTATTCTTCGTAATAAGGTCTATTTGTTACTGGCATCTATTTCTCAGCGCTACTAAATTTCACTAAAACCTGTCAACGTATACTCAACTTTATTTCCACGCAGAGAGTCTGCGTTATTGGATAAAAAAAATATATTTTAAATATAATTGAGAATAACGATATAAGCTTGCCTTCTTGTTCAAATCCCACATGTCTCAAAATGACTAATCAGTGTAAGCCAAACTTTCTCTTCAGTGCCAGTCCTTCAGATAAATCTGTATCATCAAGGGACACTATGAAAATGATCATGTATTATAATTAACGCGAAGGAGAATCAGAAAATGGAAGTCCCAATCCTGTTGGAGTTTTTGTTAAAAAAAGTAGGTATTAATAAACATGTATTTTACACAAACTTTTAAACTTTTGCGTTCGATGATAGATTTACTAAATTATGTGTTTATACGGGAATTAACACGATCATGAAATAGGTATTACATAGTTCTGAATCGCCTGACGTTTCAACCAGATTGCACTGGCCGTGGTCACAGGCTGACTGACACAGGACTAATTCCCGTATAAATACATAATTATGTATTTTACAAACGTATTGGAATTGATTTTAATTAAAATATAAGTCAAGAAAAAAATTTAAATATTAACAATTCTATTTTATCATTCAATATCCATATTTAATTTCATTTTCGTTTGTCAAATACATTCGCTAAACATTCGCATTGTTTCTTGCGAATGTCAAAAATTATGCTAATATATCCGCGAATGCGAATGCAAATACTTGTTACATCTATATAAATAAAAATGAATCGCCAAATGTGTTGCTAAGCGCAAAACTCGAGACCGAATCGACAAATTCGGCAATTTTTTTTTTCGTTAAGGCACAACGAAGGTTCTTATGGAGAGAAAATACGTGAAAATTATGAGGAAAATAGTAAAAACAACACTTTTCTTTTGCCATACAAAACAAAGAGTAAATTGAAACACATGCCCAAAGCTGTCAAACATTTGACGTCAATCAAAACAGAACAAAGGCGCGTGAGGATTATTTTTGGTATGCCTTCAAGTAGATTAGGCTGTATGGATATTAACCTATATCTGCCCAAAATAAAGTTTGAATGATTCCTGCCGCCTATAAGGCGCGGGCGCAGCAATTACTAAAGTCTAGCATTGTACGTAATAGAAAACTTATTTCTGCAAGTAATCGTTGTTTCTTATTGAGACATTAAATCAATAAATAAATTAGTTATCACTCTGAACTGAAATACTTAGTTTATTTTTCTATTGGACTGCGACAGGCCAAAAACCTTTGACAGGACGAGGTCTGTTGGGGCAGCTAGTTACTAATGAAAGGGAGTTCATGTGGCGTGGTCGGTAGGGCAACTTGCGGAGCGTCAAGTTCCCTCGAAAGAGGAACAGGTTGACTTTTTCCTATTTTAAAGTTAACGAATATTTTATTTGTTGGTTTGTTCATTTGGTTTATATTGATTCCTTCAAACCATGTAAGTTTCTATGAACTGATTTTGAGTTACAATAAATTGATCTCTTAGATATTTTTTTTATTGTTGATTATTTATGTTAGCGTTTCACACAAACACACTTCTAGCGTAGTCACACATGTACTGCACGATACACGTCGAAATCATTTCATGTTAATATTTTATATGAAAACGTTTATCGTTGGCGAATAGAGGTGGAAAATGTATATACCTAAAGGTCTGGTTTTAGATTGTCTTCCTTAAAAATATAAGTTTGACTGGATGCCCCGAGTGCTGTGGGTTAAAAACCCACACAGGATAAAAACTTGTGTGATCCACAAATAGTTGTCCCGAGTTTGGCTGTCTGTGTCCGTTGTGTTGATTTTCATGCGGTTTTCACTAATAGACATAGTGATTCATGAGGAAGGTTTTGGTGTATCATTTGTACCCGTGCGAAACTAGTGCGGGGCGGGTGACTAGTTTAAATAAAAAGTAAGTTCAAAAATTTAAACCTACTAAAAATTACGCTGCATAAAGTATGTAACAAAAAAATATTCTCATCTAGAATCATCAATATTTTTATCTTCTATTAAATGAACTTACATGTAATATATTTTAATGTATTCGATACATATTCATAGGGATGTTCAAAGGAGAGCCGTAGTCGTGTACGTAAACAAGACGAATTGTTTGTTTACGAAAGAGGCAACAAATAAAATTAATATTTAATAAATTTATTAAATATTAATTTTATTTGTTGCCTCATTCGTAAACAAACAATTTGTTACTTATAACCAAGAAAACATTATGATGAATATCCACAGCTGCAGATTATTATATAGCAATTAAGTTTCAGGCAAATGTAATGTAATTAATAATGTATGTTTGTTTGTTCATGTTTTATGCGCTGTCGTACCGTTCATTGGATCATCATGCAATTTTGAACATACGTTGCCCAGAATACATAAAAGGATGCCTTTTGATCCAGAAAAAAAGATTATTAATAGTAAAAGAAAAAATAAAATAAAGTTGAATGTATATAAGATGAGTCTATATAAAAAATTAAGAACGATAAAGTTTTGTAATACACTTATCACGATATGAAATAAGGATTAGCCCACCGTGAAATGCTAGAATGGTTGGCAAGTACGTTCAGCCAATTGAATTTATTGTATTTTTTACTGTTTTTATAACACTGTTGTTCTAATTAAAAAAACTAGTCCCACCAGGCTCCCACCCAGGACAAATAATCGTGTGATGAGCATGATCATTTATTCTGTGTCTGGGTGTAATTTATCTATGATGTGTATGTATTTAGAAATAACGTATGTTTATCAGCTGAGTCTGGTTACTATAGTACAGGCTCTGTCTAGTTTGGATCAGACGGCCGAGTGTGAGATGTGTCAAGTTATTATCAATCCTCGGGTGTATATTTTTAAAATAATTACAATATTGCAACTTTTGAATACATTCACACTTTTATTACTGCATTTATTAAAAAAAAATTACATATACATTTGTAGACTATTGTTTCCACGGCTTATGTTAGCAATTTCGGGAAGATTTCCACCTAAAAAAACGGACAATGATGAGCAGGACTTGCACCCTGATCGTTCCGTATCACTAAGCAACTAATGGTATGAAAAAAGGACGCTCACAGAGAAGGTATACTCCCATTTTTCAGTGTGCGACTTTTTTTTTCTTTTAAATACCTTTTTGTAGATAATAATACCTAACATACATTTTTAGTCAAGAGACTAGAAGTCGTAGCGTGATTTTTGTTTGACACTGGGTATGTGTCCACAGTCCACAGATACAAACCTTATAAAATTTTGTAACACAAATAAGCTATTCATTTAGTTACTGTCTTTGCCGTAAACACTTGCTGCACTATGACACGTCAACGTATATACTGGATACGTGTAGCTTAATGTAGGCGTTTTCAAAAAAAAAGAAGGAGGAGGTTCTATGTTCCACTGTATACTTATATTTTTTTATGTATGTTCACCGATTACTCAAAGGCGCCTGGACACACAGTGACGGTGACTAGTGCCCACAAACACTTGCAACACCAATTTTTGCAGATATCAGTTGTGTGCTACCAGGCTATTCCCTAAACTTAATATACTTACGCTAGTATAGTAAGTTTATTGGCTATTCCATCTACCATAAATCTCTGGTGACCTTATTCACCAGCAGTGGTGACCCCGACGTGATTTTAAGCAGCCTTCATGGAGCAGATAAGCGACAACATCATTGCCACCGTCGTATACACTCCTGCAGTAGCTAGGTGATCATGCCTGGCGGGCCACGTCCCGATGGTTGATGTTGAGAAGTTGTGTATATATTAGTCGGCGTGAGAACTTTCATAGCGCGATGCAGGACTAGTAGTTAATCCGTAGTTCAGTTCGCCTTCGCTAGATGATGTTGGAGTATGTTTTTCTGCATGTAGAAGTCACCACAAAAATCATTCCTAAAGCATGAGTTGTCTTTACATTATTTTAGAAAACTGTAAAAATTCTGTTTGGGTTCTACGTACTAATATTCAATTGTGATGTAAATTTTACTCTTTTGAAAAGGGTTAAAGCTCTAGTAAGCCTACCAGAACTAAAAAATATGAAAAAAAATAATTAAATAAGGAATGGCAACACATGGTATGGCAGCATAAGTGACGTCATTGCTATTGCAATCACTGGTGCCTAAATTCGTAGTATAAGACAATCTTAAAGGCTTACACAAAACCATATTTGACCTTAACATTTGTGTAATTTGAAACAATTAACATTTAAAATAGGTTATTTAGAATAGTCATCAGGATCTATACGAACTGACACACATTTTTATACCGGCTGTATTTCTGGGATATACGAACGAATGCATATTTTTTCCAATTTACATTTCATTGCGAAATCAGAACGCTAAGCGCGGAGCTCTGATTTAAGTCACTTTTAATATTTCAGTCATGGAATTGGGTACGTGCGGAAGGGGCCAAATCAGAAGTGCTATCAATGGAATTATTAAGAAGAGAACATTTACCGATATTCGGGGGATGTACTCTTAAACTAGAGTAGTATAATTACTGCATTATGTTTGCAAGTTTATTGCATTGTTTTGTGTTTGTAAATACGAATTTGGAAAAGAGAACAATATGCTGTATTCATTTTTTAAAAAGCTATCGAGCCTACGTAAGCAAGTAAATACATAAATACACTCACATCTGTATCTTTCAAGGGACAGAAGCTTATTAAACAGCCACATTTTGCCAACTAAAATTTGGTCTATAATAGGCTTGCCCATAGACACTTTGTGAATTTGAGATTGGATTTTTTTTATTATATTGAAAGGTGGATAAGATGGGAAGGAAATAGATATCGTTTATACGAGTAGATTGGATAGTGTAATCAATAGCTTGAGGAGGTCAGGGTTGAATACCTGACACTCGAACTGGCTTTTGCAGGAAAGTACGAGCCCTGTAAATAAAGTAAGTAATAAAGTATTATATAACATCATAAATCTTTGTCGGGTATAAAACATCAACATAACTTGACTATAGGCATACTAAGTTTATACATATTAGATTAGTTATAGTTGTTATATACATATTAGATCATTATAAAAGAGACTAGCCTGTTGATCTAGTGGTTAGTGACCCTGATTGCTGAGCTAGAGGTCGTGGGTTCGATTCCCACCCAGGACAAATAATTGTGTGATGAGCACGATCATTTGTTCTGTGTCTGGGTGTAATTTATTTATAATATTTATGTATTTAGTAATATATCAGGATGTTTGTAAGCGGTCTGGTTACTATAGTACAGGCTCTGCCTAGTTTGGGATCAGACAGCCCTTTCAGATGTGTCAAGTTATTATTATACGTGGGAGAGCCATGCTTCGGCACGTATGGGCCGGCTCGACTCCGCTCGATACCACGGCCTCACAGAAAACCGGTAGTTAAGCAATGCTTGCATTGCATTTCACCGCGTGAGTGAGGTTACCGGAGGCCCTAACCCTTCCCTCTCCCCTATTCCCATCTATCCCCTCTACCCCCTCACCCCTCTTCCCACTCTTCCCTCCCTCCGTCTCTTCTCCTAATCCCACCTTAAAGGGCGGCAACGCACTTATGACTCTACGAGTTATAGGTGCCCATAGGCGGCGGTAGTCATTTACCATCAGGTGACTCGCCTGCTCGTTTGCCCCCTATACCAAAAAAAAAAATTTTAATCAAAAGTAAGCCGGGCAAAATAACTAAATTATGTAGCCTAAATTAAATCTCTGTAAATTACATCTCACGTGTTTGAAGATAACACCTGCTTAATTATATAACACAATTAAGATAATAATTAACTAACGTTTACCGGATGCGCATAATATTTGTGACGCTTACTTCGTGGGACAGCCATGCTTCTGCGGCTGTGATACCACTGCCTCACAGAAAACCGGCAGTGAAGCAATGAAAGAAAGAAAGAAACATATTTAATTTGTATCTTCTACATAATAATAAACATACGTCTTAACACCTAGGGTGGTATCGAAGATCAAATGGGGTACCTGCGTCAGCTATTGTTACAGATCGCTCTGCAACGCTGAAATTCTCGGCCCCAATTACAATTGCATTACTTTTTGCCGAGTAAGTGAGGTAACCGGAGGCCCTAACCCTCTCTCCCCTCTCTCTCTCTCTACCACTCTTCCTCTAATCCCACCGTAAAGGCCGGCAACGCACTTGTGACTCTTGAACTGCAGGTGCCCATGGGCGGCGGTAGGCATTTAGCATCTGGTGACCCGTCTGCTCGTTTGCCCCCTATACCATAAATTTTTTTATTAAAATTTGATTTAAAAAAATATTTTGGCCTAAATAGGTACATTACGTACATTTAAATTTCAATAAATAAACTTAAACAAAATAAATTTCAGCTTGATACTTCCACGCGTTCCTGAGAAAAAGGGTCTTGACATGCAGACAGACGTTCGGACGGACGGACAGCAAAGTGATCCTATAAGGGTTCTGTTTTTTCCTTTCGAGGTACGGAACTCTAAAACGAACAGTAATCTACTCTCAATAGTGTGTTTATAGCAGCTTAGGTAATCTAAGCTACCAACTATAAAACCACCAATTTCCAAATGTGAGCTTTAGTTGTTAATTCTATTAAAATAAATATTTCACTGTCGCGGTTCTCTACGTTTAATTTCTGTTTATGCAAAAGGCTAGTCAGGAAGTAAATACATTGAAAGTTGGCAGGTCTAATAAATGCCACCCTAATTAAGGGACAACGAGCTGTTTAAATCAGGCTGGCTACAATTTATGCCAGACCGTGTTTTATAACGAAAGCTCTGTCTATCTCAGATGCATGTTAAAAAACCAACTAAGATTTGCAGGCGCATATTGACATTTGCCATCTTTTATCTTATCCATATGTACATTATTGTACAAATAACACATAAACATTAAATTAAAACATAGACAAACAATGGTTAGCCAGATAATCGATACTTACATCATTAGTTACATAAATATTATATGATTTCTTCAAAAAGAGATACAAGTAACAAACATTAGGTACAAAACAGGTACAATTTTTGACTGGCCTGTTGGTCTAGTGGTTAGTGACCCTCACTGCTAAGCCAGAGGTCGTGGGTTCGATTCCTATATAGGACAAATAATTGAGTGATGAGCACGATCATTTGTTCTGTATCTGAGTGTAATTTATTTATAATATTTATGTATTTAGTAATAAATAAGGATGTTTATCAGCAGTCTGCTTACTATAGTACAGGCTCTGCCTAGTTAAGAAACAGATTACACTTTTTTCCCGCAGAAGAAGACAGCCAAAGTTACTACTTTGGCTGCCTCCTTCTTCTAGACAGGTTTAATAAAACAGATTCAAAAATTAGTGGTAAACACAACAATGTAATAGCTACCAAATTACCTGCTAGTTAAAAACCCGCATATAATTGGCACCCAAACAGGGGCTATTGTCGACGACATTAATCTTTCAGGTACCCCAATATTACTTCTCTTTTATTGTCAAGTAACAATCGTTTCGTGTTTTAAGGGCTTGACGATTAGATTAGCGACAAGGGAGTGCTTGTAATGGTGTTGTTTCAGATTGAATGTGAAGGTATTTGTTATGCAAATGTGGGTAGAACGATAAGGTAAAAAGGCATTGTTTTAATTTCGTAACTTTAGCCTGTTTTGTAGAACTTCTATGTTAGATTAAAACACTTTTCAGATCAACAAATTATTATGCAAATTTATTTTTTAATATATCGTAACCTTTAGTTTACGATTGGCATCGTTTCGTTGGTCTTGGCATCGTACGTTTTTGGTTTCATAAACTCTTGCATTCCTGTATAGAAAATAAAAACACGTAAAAGAAATGTTCAATCTTCTGCTCGTTACCTGAAGTACTTACGACAAAAAGATTACAAAGTTCAGAACGCCATTCTAATTACTAGCCTGTCTATGATAATATTTAAATTACCTCAGCTAATTATGTTATTAAAAAGGAGACATTATTCAGGAAGGCAAAATTATTTAGTTCTGGGTACCAAAGTTCAGTTAATTATATAGTAGGTATGCCTAATGCCCCTCTTATAATTACTAAATAATTTCTAGATGGTTACGTTTTATATAATTAGACGAACAGCACACTAAGCTTAATAAATAATTAATAAGCGCATGTGTTTAATTAAGTTAGAGTCTCTTTTCCCGTGTAGCTCCCCCCATCCGCCAAGGGTGTGTAATATATGGCATAATAACAGATAGTATAATATCACTTCAAATAATGTTCACTTGATATAATTTTCATATACTATAAAAACAAATAACCTTATTTCGTGTGATCTTATGTTATATTTTATATAACCTTCAATTGCTTTGTTAACACTTAGTATAACGTTTATTTCATATAATTTTCAATTCGCATAATGCTCTCTTTATATAACGTTCATTTGACCTAATATTCATATTTATTAATTTTCAGCCAAAATTCTGTAATGAATAAGTAAATATCAGGAAACATCATACTGTTATAACCTCACCTGAATAAAATGTTTCAACAACAATAGAGGGGATCTGGCGCTCGGCGGCCGCTGCTAAGGCACGCTAGCTTTGCTCACTCGCCTTCGGGCGTTAATGGTCAGTGTTCTAACCTTACCGAATGATTCAATAATAGTAGATGGTATCTGACGCTTCTACATTATATTAAACTAGCAACCCACCCCGGCTTCGCACGGGTAGCAGAGACATCTTCAACAAACATCATCATACTTCATCCAATTTACAAAAAAAAATCTTAAGAATCACTCATGAATCACTCTATCTATTTGTGAAAACCGCATGTAAATTCATTCAGTAGTTTGTGAGTTTATCGCGTTCAGACAAACAGACAGACGTGGCGGGTGACTTTGCTTTATAATATGTAGTGACGTTACGTATAGATTTTGAATATTATACTAAATGAATATTATTTCAAATGTGCATGATAGAAAATATTCATTAAACCATATAAAATTAGGTAAAATTAAATTACATCGAAAATTCATTATGTCAAGGAAAGAGCGTACTCCTATCTCAAAGGCCGGCAACGCACTTGTGACTCTTGAGTTGCAGGTGTCCATGGGCGACGGTAGTCACTTATCATCAGGTGACCCGTCTGCTCGTTTGCCCCCTATATTATATAAAAAAAAATATATAATGTGATTGTTATATTAAAGAAAAGTATATTAAATGAAATTAGGTCATACGATCATTAAGATCTTTTGTTATTATTTCAAACGTTACGCACTCATCCAACAAAGCACCTGAAGTGCACCGTGCGTTAAGGAACGTCGTCGTTCCAAAAATCTGTTTTCTTTGTCTCTTCGTAATCTTGGACATCTAGTAGCTGTAGAAGACGCAACGTCAGTTGTCGCAAGGTGTGGTGACAAATTGCCAAAAGAAACACAATTGATATTCTTTTCTATCATTAGTAATCCATCCTATTCTGTTTTCAAAATGTATCATTCTGTATCATAATGACCTTGAGTTCTAGACCAGAATTGAGATAAAAGTTTTCAGACAGAATAAGTTTGATCGCTTGCATTTGCAACTGGCAGTATTCTATTCGAGCGATGCCAAAATAGTTCCGTTTTATTTCACGAAAATCTAAGTCTATGTATTCATTTTCAAACGTTCGACGTTTTAAATTTTTCGGCAGCGTTTGTTAGAAGTAAAAAGTAGTAGGACGTGATGTTTGCTGTTACATCTTCAACTGACTGACAAAGAAAACTGACTTCTAAAAGTTAGTATGAAATAATAATAGTTAATTATTTCTGAGGTGTTCATTGATATATTAATTTATTTCAAAGTGATAAAGTTTTTTATATTTAAATAATAATATAAATATCCTGAAACATCGCTATCTTGACCCAAACAAAGCACAACTTTTACTACGTAATCTACAACACGGATAAGCATACTTAGGTACTTTTTTTTTTGTAAATACAGTCATATGTATTACACATATAAACGCTCAGATCAATGCAAGTAGACATATTCATGCGTACAAATATTTACACGTGACAGTCGAATGTACTACCGCCCGCCACTGAAATCGTTAAATGTAAATCACTATACATTGTAAAACAAAGTCCCCCGGCGTGTCTGTCTATCTCTCTGTTTACAATAAACTCAATAACTAACGAACGGATTTTCACTAACCGTCTACGACAGTAGTAACAGAGCGAAATTGATCTTAAATATAAAATGTAATAACATTAAGTCTTTAGCAAGTCTACTTTAAAGAAAAGAGTATTCCGACTTATGCAGAAAATTACAACCATAACTTAAAAATAAATTTTCCTCTTCAGCGTTTGTCAGGCCGGTGAACCACGGAATGACAGGTAAATGGCAGGAGTAGCACAAATGCCAACAATTACTAGCTCCGTCTGGCAAGACGCCAGGGCGTGGATGGAACAACGTGCCAAATCTTGTACAATCATGTTTATACGCTTGGAGCGATAAAGGTGAATGTTATTATGTTTCTTTTGTAGACAGTTGGATAATATTATTAACTGTAAAATGTCATGGACTTTTGGACGTCTGAGAAGTCTTGGGACAAATTGCGTAGGTATTTGTTACCAGGCTCAAAAAGAGAACTAATTGGACAGAGGTCTTTATTCTATATTTCGCTCAAATGAAATCCTTGAAAATGGCAACTAATAATCTGACTTCGTAGTAACAAAATCCTTAATATATTAAATAAAATAATAAATTAGATATACCTTTATAAGGATTGAAACGTAGATACTATTCTGTCATTCGACTTTTGATCATAATTCAAATTTAAACTGAATTCCGAAGGAAACTGAGTTCCGTACAAAGATATCTATCTCTTCACGTATTGACATATACAGGCTGTTACAGAAAGATGCTTGTTTTAGCTTGAAAATCAGCTCTCGCACATACAAAATATTAGCTTTATCGGTAAATTTTCAAATTTGATTTGTCAGTTTCAAAGAAGATTTCTGATTATTCGCGGGGTCTACTGTACGACCGTAAAATATGACATTGTGTAACTAAGTACTCCGAATGCATTTTTTTTCTTATAGCAATAATATCATAATAATCTATATGACTTATTTAAGGTAGTAACTGATATTACTTTAAATAAATGACAAAATATATTATAGAAAAGTATACATACATTCTGTCAAAAAAGTATCGGGATTGATAATTTATTTATAATTCCAAATTCAATTCAAATAAGTCTTTTTGTGATTAAGTTGGCAAAACTGGTTTCTATATTGGCGTGAAGTTTGAGCAATATCTATCATTTAGTTTGTTTTCAGTACTCCATTTTGTAAACTCATCCCAAGAGTGTTTTGCGATTTTTATAATGGATAAAAACATCGAACAAAGAGTTTGTCTCAAATTTAGCATTGCAAATGGAATTTCATGTTCAGAGTCGCTGAAAATGTTACAGAAAGCATACGGTGAATCGACTTTATCAAAAACCTGTGCATATGAGTGGTTCAGCATTCAAAAGCGGTGGAGGTTTGTTGGAAGATTTGCCTCGCTCTGGTCGGCCATCAACGTCTTCAGCTGAAATTAAGGAAATTGTGACTGAAAATCGTCATTCAAGTTTGAGAAAGATAGCCGCTGAACTTTCTGTATCTCACGAATCGATTCGTGCCATTTTAAACGATCACTTGGGCATGAAACACGTTGTCGCTCGACTAGTCCCGAAAGATCTGTTTTCTTCAAAAACTCAATCGCGTAAAAGTCGTTGAAGACATACCAGAACAAGTCAATTCCGACCCTACATTCGTAAAACGCATCGTTACTGGTGATGAGATATGGGCTTACGAATTTGACATACAAACTAGTATATAATAAGTTTCGGAATGGCGACCTCCAACTGAACCGAAACCGAAAAAAAACACGACAGTCGATCAAAAGTCAAGGTCATTTTGACTGTTTTCTTTGACTATCGAGGTGTTGTGCACTCGGATTTTTGCCAGACTGCAAATAAAGAATTTTATTTGACCGGTATGCGGCGTTTTGGAGAACAAACTCGTCGAAAAAAGCCAAATTTGTGGAAAGAAAATTTTTGGAATTAAACCATGACAACGCGCCATCGCACAAGGCCATCATTGTGAACGAGTTTTTGACCAAAAAACTCAACAAATACCATCAAAAAACCACCGTATTCACTGGATATGGCTCCGGACGACATTTTTCTCTTTCCAAAACTCAAATTACCACTTTTCAGTCTATAGAAGATATCAAAGAGAACGGCGGCGAGAACTGAAACTGATTCCGGTTTAAAGAATGTTTTGATAACTGGATTATTCGTTGACGTAAGTGTTTTATTTCTAAAGGGTAGGCCCTTTGAAGGTTTTACAAAAAAAATTATAAGAATAGTTAACATTTTGTGTTTTATTGATTTTTGACGGTACTTTTATGACAGAGTAGAATATAATTCAAAATTCTATGCCAAAGTGTTGTTTTCAATTAACATCAAATTTAAGTGTATTCAAGGCACAACTCATCTAATCAATATCTAATAAAACAAAGTCCCCCGCCGCATTTGTTTGTCTTTCTGTTTGCGATAAACTCAAAAAATACTAAACGGATTTTCATACGGTTATCACCAATAGATAGAGCGATTCATGAGGAGGGTTTTTTTTTTTTTTTTTTATTAAAAAAGACAACTCCCGCATTAGGAATTACTCCTGTGTCGCGGGGGACTTTACAAACATACAAATAACGGACACAAAGAACACCCAGACTCAGATGGGAATCGAACCCACGACCTTTGGCTCAGCAGTCAGGGTCACTAACCACTAGACCAACAGGCCAGTCAGTTTAGGTATATATTTTGTTAAGGTTTTGTGTAATTTGGTTGAAATATGTTGATGATTGTTGAAGATGTCTCTGTTAGCCGTAGGAAGCCGAGGCGAGTTGCTAGTGGAAAAATATAATTCGAAATTCTATTCCAAAGTTTTGTTTTTCATTTCTACCTCTAAATTCAGTGTATTCAAGAAAGGCGTAACTCATTAATTCAAGATAATTTATCATGGAAGTAGTAACAAAGCATCAATGCTCCTTTCAATTCAGGCCTCCAGCATATCGCATATATTTTCCAGAGTGCTTAGCTTCTGAAAAAAAAACTGTTAGACCTCCAGGCAACCTTGTTCTACATGTAAATTTTGTTTACAGGACTCAAAGGAATCACTTTTGCCATTTTGCTATTTTTTCGAGAAAAAATTCGGGTTACACAAATGTCCTTTGTGTTCAGCTCTCGGGTTGAATGGAATAAAAGCCCAAGTTACAAACAGCTTTTTAAAAATAAATCAGCAAAATAAAGTGATTTTCGATTTTACTCATTCAGTATGTTTGAGAATAATAAGGAAATAATAGCAAAAGTCCTGTCTTACTCAGAATTGCAAATTAAATAAGTGATTGCCGTTTGATAGTTGAAATATCAATCATGATATCAAATATCAATCATGATAAAAATGAAAGATAAACAGATCTTATCTTAAATGGCATATTGAGTTAAGACTATTGCAATAAACTATTGAGTATTGAGTATTGAGTATTGAGACTTTTATGTCAATAATATATTTTGTGACATTTGTGAAGCAGTTTAATATAGAATCTATATCTAACTAGCTGCCCCGACAGACTTTGTTCTGTCAAAAGTTATTGATTGACGACAAATGTTTGACAGCTGGGGACATGTGTTTTAGTTATTATTTACTCTGTGGTTTGTATAGGAAAAGAAAAATGTTGTTTTTGCTATTTTCTTTGCAATTTTTACGTTTTTTCTCTCCATAAGAACCTACCTTGTGCCTTAACAAAAATATGAAAAAAAAATTCGCCGAATTGGTCGAGCCGTTCTCGAATTTTGCGCTTAGCAACACATTTGGCGATTCAGTTTTATTTATATAGATAAGTAATTGGAATATTTTTATTAATATGGTTTAAGCGTACATTTTTGTGAATATTCAGGCTATATAAATTATCTTCTCTTATTAAATAACAGGTTTTTTGTTACATAGTCGATAGCCTTGGTAACAACACAATTCACTAAAACTATGTACTATGCAGTGGATGGCGATAAGCTGATGATGATGGTTTCCTCGTTGAATGACGAGACGATACTGAATTGAATATCTATCACAAGGTTTAAAGTTTTAATATCTTGTTCTCTCTCTATCTGGCCGTTTTAAATCTATGTGAGCAATGATACTTCATTCTTTGTTACGTATGTTTATCGGCAGTCTGGTTACCATAGTACAGGTTCTGCCTAGTTTGGGATCACACGGCCGTGTGTGAGGTGTCTGAAGTTATTATTACACCAGAAAACTGTTGGAGAAACAAATTTTTATATATCAATTAAATATAAATTATTCATATAATTCTATATCTTGCCTCAGTGTTCTACATAATATGTTTAGACAGACAATGGAACGAACAATCTTATCCAAAAGCTTAGATATGTTACCCAAGAAAGTTGGACAATACAATTTCGAATTAACTACCTCATACTCTACTGTAAACCATTGTCATGTACTGGGTTATTTCAGAAATTTGGAGGCAATAAAAAGTGTCTGAACCTAAAATGTCCAGCAGACAAACTTAGAAAAGATATCCCTAAACCCTTAAACATTTTTATTTATCCTTTTATCGCCACTTGGAATTTATTAACATCTCGCGTAAGCAGCGAGGGAATAAAACAAACATATAAAGTGCGTACTGTCAGCCAAATTAAAATGTGTACGTGTGTGTGTTGCTAATGATGAGTGGAAATTTAGCGGCATCTTATTACGTCATCACGTTTGTGTCAAGGTGATGTGAAAATGCCTGCACAAATTGGAGCAGCCTAGTTAACGTACCACCTCCACTCTGTGGAAGACCGCACTATTATCATTGTAGAGTACTGAAACACCCTACGTGTTTCAAAATGCTAGGGTCTAAAGAGAGATAAGAGAGAGAGAGGGGTGACAACAAGCTAATGATATTGTGAGAGTTATTATCTAACTACTCATCATTAGGCGGGCTGTAGGCTTGTTTTTTACCTTATTCTTTTAAGAAAAGTCTCCTTGCGTTATTTATCTCTGTTAGCAACAATCTCGTAACTATTATTATAAATTATCAAAATCTCTAATTAACAGTATTTGCTATGTTAATCGTACCTCAATGGGTACTCAAGTGATTGTTATCAATTTATAATGCATACGTAGACTTTTATCACCTCACTATTGTCAACCGGCCAATAGCGTTGTGTTACCGAAAAAACTAGACATAATATTATTCATATTAATTGATTTTCATTACTGAACTATTTTGTCATCTATTATAGTTTGCCCCTATTTTTGATGAAATAAATAAGAGTTTTTGATGTGGTGACAACATCTTTTGGTGAGTGTTACAATGGTCAGTGTATTTTGTCATTGTCATGTAATTTTTCTTTAAACATAGACTTTTAGCCGCAGTCTTTTGCGTAACTAATAAAATTATACTGATTTATTTACGTCAAATAAGCATGATAAAGATAATCTTGGTAATTTGGGGACTATATAAGCTCAGTGAAGAACAAAAAGAAAATCAGTCGATGCTTACCTCAACTGGTTGAATAGGCGCACAAATGAAGGCATTATGTAACAGATAGTTATTTCTGCTGAAAAATGTATGCTGTCTGATAATCATAAGCGTCCGTTGACTCTATTCGGACACAGAGGAGGCAGCTAAACAATGACACAAAAGCAAAATGGAGTTAAAAAATCTGTTTGTAAGACCTGTCACTGCAAAAGGATACTGTAAAGAATTGCAAACAATGATGGAAAGCAAGCTATCAAAGAAACGAAACCTGTGAATTGCTTTAGTGAACTCTTTCACAAAAACGCTCGTACACAAAACTCAAAACTACGAGATTATCGATCAAAAACTCTTTTTGTCCTCCATATTTACCAGTCCTTGCGCAAACACGTTTCTTTTTCTTCGGAATGACATTTCACAACTATTATAATTTATAAACCTTTGAGTAATTAAATTGATAGAAATGTTATGTTAAATATATATCTTTCTAACTATATTACTGCAATTTCCTAAGGGCCTAATATTTTCTAATATTCTATTTTTTTTCGTTTATCAAATGTTTTATATAATGGAATCAATTTAAAATATAGCTCTCATATTTTAGTATATTCCAACTATTGAATAAGACATCGCTTACCGTGCACATCGTCTTCGCGCCGAGGTATAAAAGTTTTAGTAGTAAATCAACCGTCATTCGCTCGCTCATACCGTGTCGGTCAAATCAAATTACTTTAAATGCTACTTGGGGAGCTTTCGATGCTCTGTATTACTGAAGTTCAGTGTATCGAATAGATGAATAAATTACAGGATTCAGAAAAACAAAAAAGGTACCAAACAAATGCTTTATAAAATACTAACTGTTACCCGTGACTTCGTTCGCGTGGAAATTTTGTTAAAATTGTCATTTTTCGGGATAAAAAGTTGCCTATGTACGATTACAGACTATAATCTATCTCTGTACCAAATTTCATTTAGATCCGTTTAGCCATTTTCACGTGAAAAAGTAACGTACATTCATCCATCCATACATCCTCATAAACTTTCACATTTATAATATTAGTAAGATTTGTACTTACACAAAATCATCATCATCACGGAAATTTACATCTTTACAGTCATTTAAAAATAAAAATTAAATGAAATACTCCTAATACGTGACAACGCTAACCAATGTGTTGGCCAATTACTTATATGTCTCTGAAATATTGTGCAATGCAATTTTTTGAGGCAAACAGGGGGCAAACGAGCAGATGGATCACCTGATGGTAAGTGACCACCGCCGCCCATGAACACCTGCAACTCAAGAGTCACAAGTGCGTTGCCGGTCTTTAAGGTAACAGTAGGGGAAGGGGAAAGATGGGAGGGGATTAGGAACTCCGGTTACCTCACTTACTCGGCGAAACACAACGAGGCATTGCTTCACGCTGGTTTTCTTTGCGACGTGCAAATTGTCAGAAAATAATCATTGAATAATTTATTTATATGCGTGTATATTTTATAGCTATATAAGTGGTGTGGTTTTGTGGTACATTAGAAATGAATAAGAGAGAAAATATATTTAAATTAAGTACAAAATATAATGGAACGAAATCCAATTCATAAAAATATAAATGGATTAGGAAATATTGGTCAAATTGGAATCTCCACTTGGAAGTTGTGTAAGATAAAAAAAAAGTAAGGTAATTTTAAATGAAAAAATAACTTCTCTGTTTTACAAAAAGGAACTACTTAACAAATTCTATTGAGGCGAACGATTGAATGCCGTGAACCTTGCTATAAAGAGTGCCTAGAGCACCATTTTACTCCGATAATTTACATCTGGGTTAGGCCTTTAGTAACCCTCTATTTAAGGCCAGGATAAAGTTATTCAGTCTCACATTTAAATTATTTTTGTGGACTGGTTTTAGCTTTGTTTAAATCACGGTTCACTACTAGTAAAATGTTTAATAACAATGCAAGTAAGATATATATTATAATAGCCGCAAACTAGTGTTTTACAGATTAATATCACCGACACGGACCGACCATGTGCTGACCAGAATTATCGTTATATTCTATCTGCCACACCGGTCTAAAGGGTATTTAGAGCTGGTTTTCTTCCTAAATTTGTTTACATAAAGGGCGACGGGAGTTTCAATGGGAGAAATGTTTATTTTTTACGGGTCTATAATATTTATTCATGTTGCTAAAGTACTAAAAAAGGTACAAAAAAGACGTTGAACCCGTCACTATTTACAAAAATCTAGTCTACCTTACATTTATTATCGTTACCGTGCTCCTGAAGAGTGCATGCGCTTTCCTAATCAGATAGCATTAATTTGAGAAAAGAAAAATGTCCTTGTCGATCAGCAGCGGTTTCATCCTCATGGCACCGCTGCTCCGCTCCTAAAGGTCGTAGCGTAATGTTACATAGCCTGTAACCTCCCTTTATGCAAACTCTATCCAATACAAAAATAATTATTCAAATTCAACTTTTAGTTCCAAAAATTAGCGTGCTTAAACAATAAAAAAACTCTGCATTTCATCACCATTCCTCCGTCATCTGCTCTACTAATAACAGAAATCTACGAAGCTTTTTTACTAATTATTAACGTTTTGTTTGATGTTTTATTAAAAAAATTTTTACCGCGAACACAACTTGAAAACTGTTAATCATAATATGATTGCTTGCTCATCTGACAACTTACAAAGAGGTTTAAATTAGTTCAAATTCCATATTCTTAACATTACATTAAGATCTCATATTGCTAATGAACGTATAGGGTCTGTTAATCCCGTTCACTAACAATGCTTAAGTGATATGCTACTGTAAATGTAGTGTCTACGTATACTTGAATAAGATAGCTGTCACAATGAACATAGTGAGAAATGTCTTGCTTAGCATAGATAGCGTTGCAAATGTACTTCAATAAGTATTGTTAGTTCTAGCGCTCTAGCACCAGATGGTTCAATTTTACGTACATCACACATTGTTTGTATTCTTGTTAACTTCTTTTAAAATCTACAGTAATACTTCTTGGCCTCTTTTTTTAGGCATGTTTAATATTTGATTTATTAGTGATTGTCTTTTGCTTCGCTCGCGATAACGTTGCTTTTCTACCCTCAACTACCACGTATCGTTACTTCGTCGTTTGAAAATATAATTTATATATATATACAATACTAGCTGACCCGGCACACGTTGTTTTGCCATATTAATTATTTCTAATGAACATTTTGGTAGTCAAATAAAAAATAACTAATTTATTGTGGGGTAGGGGTCTATGACTGAAAGAAGAATGGAGCGCTGTGGTCTATTGACGGCCTATAAAAATAACAAAATACCAACCATTCATTTTCTTAATTCAAAGTACTTCATTAACTTAACTGACATATTTAAAGTATAGCAGTGAGAGAGCCATGCTTCGGCACGTATGGGCCGGCTCGAAAGGAGTGATATCATGGCCTCACAGAAAACCGGCAGTGCAACGCTTCGTTGTACTTCGCCAAGCGAGTGAGGTTACCGGTGGCCCTAACCCTTCCCTCTCTCTATCTTCCCCCCTATCTCTCCATCTCCCCTCCTCTCCTACTCCCACTTTAAAGGCCGGCAAGGTACTTGTGACTCTCTAGTTGCATGTGCCCATGGGCGGCGGTAGTCAAGTAACCCGTCTGCTCGTTAACCCTCTATTCCATAAAAAAAAAAGTTTGATATCGACTCGACGGCAATCGATTATAACAATCTCACTTTCTATTTTCACTGGGTTAAATACTTTAAAAAAATTGTACCAATGAAAGTAAAAATACTAATATCGCTATTAAAAAACAGGGGTTGATTGTAGAGGGTTGAAAATTCAGGGTTGTATGTATTTTCTAATGTTGTATCATAAAAAAAATCAAAAATTGTCTAAAAATTAAAAAAATATATTTAGGGGTGGACTACCCTTAACATTTAGGGGGATGAAAAATAGATGTTGTCCGATTCTCAGACCTACCCAATATGCACACAAAATTTAATGAGAATCGCCGTTTCGGAGGAGTTTAACTACAAACACCGCGCCACTAGAATTTTATTTATTAGATATAGGTACATAATGTATTAAAATAATTACGTGGGATAAATAAAAAACCTTCAAGAAAAGTTCAGTCTATGTCCAGTTTCGCGGTCACTTGGAAGACAAAGCCAAATATTATTCTCGAAGAAGCTTGGCGTGCTGAACAGATCGAGACAATATTTCACTCCGACCTTCCGCAAACAACTTTATAAGGCACAGGTTCGCTAGCATGTTGAATACTGTTCTCATCTCTATGTAGGGGCACCCCAGTACCAGTTTCTCCCTCTAAACTGCATTCAACGGAGAGCGGCGACTCGAATCATCGATTGCCAGGATATTTCGGATCGGCTTGACTCCTTCTTGGTGTTGCGTAGAGATCTCTCACTCAGATTCACTCTGAATTATCTATCGCTTGTACTATGGGCAGTGCTCCGAGGAATTGTTCAGACTAATACCAGCTGCGTTTTTCCGCCATCGTTTAACGCGGCCAAATGTCCATACCCATCATTTGAATAATTAGCACTCTACCACTGTACGCTTCTAAAGAAACGTTTTGTGTGACTCTTGAGTTGCAGGTGTCCATGGGCGACGGTAGACACTTACCATCAGGTGACCCGTCTCATTTGCCCTGTATACCTTAAAAAAATAAAATTTCTTTGACAGGCAAATGGTTAAGCTTAATTCGAATCACCTTCTACTGGGCTCAGTACTTTAATAGAGACATTATCACAAAGTGCCTTTGCGAAGGCTTGCATCGGATACTGTAGCGATAGTCGTTTCTATGATAGCAAAGCCAATAGCAAAAACAGCTATTAAATGCTTAGAATCATCTAAACTTATAGTTTTAAATATCTAGATTTTTTCCAGATATGTGTATAAACATGTTCAAAATATAGAAGTATGATATTATATATATTTTATTCTTATTTGTGGCATGTAATCAACGTAACATACCTAAATTTTCCGTTCTTCCGACCTACCATGGACAGTTATAAGTTCGATTTCAGATTTCAGGATAAATATAGTAAGATGATGATATTACCACTTCAACACATACACTTATATACTGTTTTTTATTATAATTTGTAGACTTTACAAATGAATAATGTATGAAATTACATGTCACGGTGTTTTTTTTTGTGTTACGTAGTTTGTAAACAAGTATTATTATGCGTATTCATAATATTTTCGTAATATGTGTCTGGAACAGATCGCCGTGAGCAATAAGACCGCCGATTGATATACCTAAATGTTAACATTATGTTTGGATTGTATCTCACTTAAACGGTGTACAATAAAGAGATAAATAATACATAAATATTTGCTTCATTCAAATCTTATAGTAATTTTTGTTTTTTTTTATGGTATAGGGAACAAACGAGCAGACGGGTTACTTGATGGTAAATGACTATCGCCGCCCATGATCACCTGTAACTCAAGAGTCACAAGCGCGTTGCCGCCTTTTAATGTGGGAGTAGGAGAACAGGAATAGGGGGGGGGAGTGGGGAGAGGGGAAGGACGGGAATAGGGGAGAGGGAAGGGTTAGGGCCTTCAGTAACCTCACTCACGCGGCGAAATGCAAAGAAAGCATTGCTTCACTACCGGTTTTCTGTGAGGCCGTGGTATCGAGCGGAGTCGAGCCGGCCCATACGTGTCGAAGCATGGCTCTCCCACGTCAAAAATGAATTTGTTTCTGTTGCTTTCTCTGAATCATGTTTTAAAAAATGTGTAAAAAACTGTAATATCTAGGTTTATTTTGGTTTAGTCATAACATTTATCAAAAAAACTTAGAATCGAAAAGGTTCGGTACCGTTTTAATTTCTTATTGAGCCTTATGTCTGTGAGTGATTTATATCAGCGATTACGCAGTTCCATTAATGATAGCATCACTATTAGTCATCGCCAACAGCTATGTGTTAGAGCAAATTGTGATTACTTTTAATATAGTATGTCGTTAATTATTAATTGTTAAAAGCCAATCGCATATTATCTCAAGATTGTTATTCATTTGCTTATTTTATTATTTCGAGATCATCTAATCAGTGATTACATTATTAGATAAAACTAAAGAGTTTGAAGGCTTTTTTTTACGTCACAGACGTTGAGTACGCACACAAAGGATGACACACACAAAGTTTATCGAATGTGTATTTTCTAAACGAGTCTGTAAAGGCGTTTATTATATTCGATAAAAATTTTTTTTTTGTTTCAAATGGTATTCTTCCCAGGTGGTGCCATTAAAACTTTATCGAAATTGTATACGTCGTTGATATTTTCGTTTGCTCTGAAACATTGCTGTCTCATTGGAGCAGTGCGTTTAGTTGGCCTACCCATATTATATTTAAACAAAATACATCTACTTTCAGCTAAAAAGTACATTGAAGTCGGTGATACTTTTTTTTAAAAGATAATTATATAAATTACAATTTAGTACGTATATTGTTCATGCTATAAAGATTCTTTCATCATTATCATTATAGTTCAATGTATTCGATTAAATTTAACAGCCACCTATTGACAACCTCAGTGAGTGTTGTAAGGAGATCAACCATGGATAGGAATATGAGAATGCGAGTAACTTACGTATCATTTTATTTATTGGATGCAAGAGGTGTATATAATTCGAATAAACGGATTTACAGATCTCCAGAAGAGGCAGCCCACAAGAGTTTCAGTTTTTTATCAGCGATTGAAAATATATTAAAATCAAATGTAATTTGGTTTACTTGACGCTTTATTTAAAACAATCCTACTACATAATGTTATAAACGTGAACGTTTGTGAAGGTGTTTGGATGGATGGATGTTTGTTGCTCTTTCACACAAAAACTAATTAACCGATTGCGATTAAACTTGGCATGTAGATAGCTGGAGACCTGGATTAACACATAGGCTAACTTTTATTCCGATATTTCTACGGCATCGGGACTTTCGCGGGTGAAACCGCGGGGCGCAGCTAGTTATAAATAAAACGAAATAGTCATGTAAATACATAGTCGTTTTAAGAAACTCCATCCTTTGAAATTTTTAAACTACCTATGAATTTGGAGATATGGTCAAATATAGATTGGTTCGCTTTCGTGAAGACGTGACCAGCGGGATCTA
Source organism: Callimorpha dominula (assembly GCA_949752705.1). Taxonomy (NCBI): domain Eukaryota; kingdom Metazoa; phylum Arthropoda; class Insecta; order Lepidoptera; family Erebidae; genus Callimorpha; species Callimorpha dominula. Next base: position 19,666,153 of record OX457002.1, on the reverse strand, counting down.
GCGTGGTAGCTAACTTGCATAAATGACGTCACTTTGCAAATTCACAATGTACGTGACCACTCTACACAATTGACGCTTCTTGATCTAGTTTCGATTTCGAAGAGTGTGGTTTTCGTAGATGGTAGAACAGTCGTAATATAAGTTATATAGATAATATGTCCATTTCTTACCATCACTTTAACAATTTTTCATTCGATAATTCATTTAATTAAATGTGTTTACTCTGTGAGTTTTATCATTCATTACGCAGACAGATAGACGCATAAATAATTCCTTCCTTATAATAAACAAACTCATGTCTATTATAATTTTTTTTTATAGGTACTAGAACATCAAATATTGGAGTTTGATATTATGATACATATCATCATCCTCCGCGCCTTTTCCCAACTAATTTGGGGTCGGCTTTCAATCTAACTACGACACGGCCGAACTTTGATATTTTACGTGAAGCGACTGCCATCAGACCTCCACAACCCAAGTACTAGGTGATATCGAAGTTCTGTAGTTAGACCAGGTTGTCGGACTTCCTTTTTTTTTTTAGGGCTCCAACTACCCGTAACGAATGCCACAGATGTTTGTATGGCACCCGGGACCGACAGTTTAACGTGCTCTCCGAGGCACGGAGGGGTCTCAATTTGTTAAGAATAGTCACCCATTCTAGACTGACCTGGCTATATTACTTAACTTTGTAATGTGTTAACCTACTCGGTTACCACTTAGCCACGAGCCCCTCGATACACTCGATACATATATACACAGATATTGTCCTTCTGTAGTCTTAGCCTCCCTAGTAAATATAATTCAAAATTAAGGAAATACTTCGTAAAATGGTTAGTATTCAATATTGTGTAAATAAAGTTCGATAAAAGAAATATTTCTACTATCTCGAGCCATCATAGTTTCCATACAGAATAAAGGAACTCATTTCTCGTTCCCCGTTAACAGCATTGCAATAAATAGACGTAAATCCGACACCAGACAAGATGAATATACTAAAGAAACTCGGAAACATTCTCGAAAGTTCTATGTAAACGCTTTTAATTAATGTTTCAAGCTTATTTCCTTTTTGTTTTTCAACGTAAACTTTTAGCAGTTATGCGTTAAATCGTTACTTTACATTGAGGTTAAAATATTATTGCTGAAATATGAATTACTTTAGCAGGCGGAGACGAATTTAAAATCTAAACACGAGGTCTATACAAGGCGGCGCATAAAAAATCACATAAAATTAAATACAGAATATACTGTTCAATACTTAAATTTTATGCCTTTTTGTGCTTTTATTTGATAAAGTAAAAAATGTGAACAGTCTATTAATAAATTTATAAACTAGTAAATTTATGATGTCTGCCATATTTTCAAAGACGTTGCTCAATCCAGTTTTCCAGTAGGTGAAGAGTTATAGATACAATAAATGATAGAATACCTAAAAGAATAAAACACCGGTGATACCTGAAAGGAAATCAGACAAATAGATTAGATCCTATACTGATTTCAAGTATTAGTTAACCACTACAACTAAAAGAGCAATACCTAGCAGATAGGGAGGAAGAAGAATAGCCACGAATAGTAAGAAAATTAAATAAATAAAATGAATTGAACACGCCAGAGCTCTATGGGAAAGCAAATACGGTTAGCAAGACACATGTGATACCTTGGGTTACAAGTACTCCCAAAGCTCGATTAGACGAGGCGCAAGTACAGACTACTGATCAGCAAATAACAAGAGTAACAGATAAATCACTCCCTACATAAAAAGTCCATACCTACTGTTTTAATTACCTATCTTTCGTGTTACGTATGTGCGTATGTTACGCGAAATCTTTGTCACTGGTGAACCTAAAACTAATATTAAAAAAAATATACTAATACTAAAAATAACTATTTTAATTCAATTGGTTCTAATGAAAGTCATTTTAAAATTGAAGGAAGTAGATAGATAGAGAAACTCTTTATACACTCAATATATATATATATAAATATTCTTACAATTTAAAGTTTAAGCTCAAAACAAAAAAAAAAACACTTGAAAAGGAACCTTTTACAATTTACGGCCTTATCGCCATTTGCAAAAATTAAGAGTTCTATTTAAAAATATAGTTACATATAATAATAATATTTTCGTTTTTTTTCTTCTCTCACACAGAAAATAATCTTCGCACACACTAAAAAAATCCAAGTAACCAGTCAAAGTTAACTGAACTTCGATAAGACACCTGGGAGAGTTAATTCATTATTTTAGATAAAATTTAACAAAACAGGAAATATGATTAAAAAAGGCAACAAAACTATTTTACATTTCACAAGTATCTCAAATAAATGGAAAATACATTATTAAAAAGTATTTAAAATTAAAAATACATAATTTGCATTTCCAATAAATCACATATCTGTTCACACATTATGATTTATAATCCAACGTGAATATAAATTTACTAATAATAAGAGAACAAATATTTTACAGTCTTTATTAAACGCTCTCCACTTAATTAATACATAACACAGTTCATCAATTGAGAACATAACCATACAAAATAATTTAAGCTCACACTCTTAATAACTTCATTCCACCAGGTGTATACGAAGGTTGTTCATGTAACCCAATTTATCTCTCTCATGCGTGAGAATTAAAACTCCCTACTACTTGTTTTACTATATTCACGTTAGTTAATTACTTCTTGTTGTGTAATCGAATCATATAAAGCGTCATGAACACAGTTATTTTATTTTAGAAGTATCTACTAAGCTACTTTTCTTGATTTGTTGTTTATTTGATAGTAAGAACCCCACTGTAAAGTTTAGTTAATGACTTGTTATATTTAGGTAGATTAATTTCTTTTACTATATACTATACTAGCAACCTACCCCGGCTTCGCATGGGTACAAATTATACACCAAAACCTTCCTCATGAATCATTAATAGAGTGAAAACCGCATGAAAATCCGTTCACTAGTTTTTCAATTTATCGCGAACAGACAGACGGACCGACAGACAGATGCGGGGGACTTGGTTTTATAATATGTAGTGATTATCTAAAATCCACAAGGTTAACTAATCACTACATCACTACATATTATAAAACAAAGTCTCCCACCGCGTCAGTTTGTCTGTTCGCGATAAACTGAAAAACGACTGAACGAATTTTTATGCAGTTTCACCAATAGATAGAGCGATTCATGAGGAAGGTTTAGGTATATAACTTGTTTTTGTGTAAATTGGTTGAAATATGGTGATGATTGTTGAAGATGTCTCTGCTACTCGTGCGAAGCCGGGCGGGTTCCTAATATATAATAAAATATAGTCCGGACGTCTTAATAAAAGCTGTCTTCTGATCCCTTCAGTTTTGGGCGTAGTATGGTACACCGTGTGGTTTAGTCGCTTCGATTCCAACACCACCGAAAATCCCGGTGGGTGCCAGCCCAAGGGTGTTTCCATATGCCCAAAAAACCGGCCAAGTGCGAGTCGGACTCGCGCATGAAGGGTTCCGCACCATCGTAAAAGATTTAAGACTATAAGCCAAAAATACGTCTCTAGTAGAGGAGCCCCCTTCAATTTTTAACTTGTTGTTATAGCGGCAACAGATATACACATTCTGTGAAATTTAAAAAACAATTGTAAAACACACTCAACATGAACGGGGCTTGTATAAGTCTAAATTTTGAGAAAATGAGAGTCCAGAATATTACAATAATTCTAATTTTACTCTACTGTTCTGCTTTAAGTAACTTTTATTGTAATATGAATAAACAAAAAAAGAAACGAGGAACTGAAAAGTGAAAAATAACTTGTTAGCCTAACTAAACTCCTTCACTAATGTAAATAACTAAATAATTTTGAGTCAAAAAGTTATACGTGGTCATACATAAAAATATATATTTATAAGGGTCGACTTAAGAAATTCCTCTGTTTTTCGTCGGATAAAAGCCAGCATCATCAGTCATCTGCTGTCGATCAACCCTACATAGAATGAAATAAAAATTTCTTCACTTGCTTTAACGTGAGTACCGATCGTCGGGCCTGATCCGGAACAAAATTGCTACCATAGTAAGGGCTTGATGTCGAGCCAGTATGAATTGAATTTTATAATTACCAGAACAAAAGGTATGTTTTGATGTTCCTGCTATGTTTAGAGCCCGAGGAAATGATACGTGAAATAGCAGGATGTAATTACCCAGCACATTTCTGAGATATTAACTCGCGAATTATTGTAATGGTGATATTTTAATTATATTATTGTTTTAAGCGTTATAGATAGGAGTTATGCTGTTTTATTTCTTAAGTTTTATTAATAATGGGAACGACTAATTTAAATTAGTCCTTTGGTAGATATTGACAGATTTTTTTTAATATTCTGATGTAGCTGAAATTAGTAGTAGTACTAGGTATTGCTCGTACAAACATTGCTCGTACTCTCAATACATAGGTATTCCTAATATTCAGATTCAAACAGATTCTTTAGAATTAGATTGACACGCCAGGGTCGTGGGTTGAATTCTCGCTCTGTTTTTTTTTATGGGATAGGGGGCAAACGAGCAGACGGGTCACCTGGTGGTAAATGACTACCGCCGCCCATGGGCAGCTGCAACTCAAGAGTAACGAGTGCGTTGCCAGTCTTTAAGGTAGGTGTAGAGGAAGGGGGGAGTGGGTGATAGGGGGAGAGGGAAGGGTTAGGGCCTCCAGTAACCTCACTCACTCGGCGAAATACAATGCAAACATTGCCTCACTGCCGGTTTTCTGTAAGGCCATGGATTCCCTCCGGTCGAGCCGCCCCATGGGTGCCGAAGCATGGCCACACAGAACCAGACCACAATGATCACATTGCTTTTCGCCGAGTGAGTGAGGTTACCGGAGGCCCTAACCCTTCCCTCCACCCTCTCCCCCCCTTCTACCATACCCCTACTCTCACTTTGAAGGCCGGCAACCCACTTGTGGTTCTTGAGTTGCAGGTGCCCATGGGCGGCGGTAGTCATTTACCATCAGGTGACACGTTTCTGCTCGTTTGCTCCTATACCATAAAAAAAAATGCTCAACTTTCAAGTCCTTAGTTGTGATTCAAAGTCCTTTATCATACAGCTGTAGTCAGTTTTTCATATAGAACTTTACTATGTACGTTCTATTAATATAAAATGATTCTACAACAATCTCTATAGAGAAGCTTATATAGTTTTATTGTTAAAGTCTCTCAACCGCACGGATCCACTTTAAAGAATTAGCCCGCACGATGTTGGACCACGTTCCAATCCAGCCTTTGATTCATTGCAATTCCGCAAAGTGGGGAGTCTGTCCATACCCCACTTTATGTAGAAAGACTTTTTTATAAATCAAAAATAGAATAGTAAACACTTTGGCAAATTCTTAATTACTTTTTCAGAAATATATGTATATACCTCGCGTCGTTTGTGTTAATGTTTGGTAAATTTTAGTGTTAAGTTACAATTGTTATAAATATACTGCTTTTACCTCAGATGTCGAAATTCGAACGTAATTGATCAAACTATTAATAATAATATAACTCAGTTAAAGGTAGGAACAGTTGCCATTTTTAACACATTTATATAAATTATTAGCTCCAGTTGTAACTATGTAAATAATAAATTTTTAGTAGCTTTACAGGAGAGCACTTTATTTTCAAATTATGTTTATGTAATATTTTAAAAACAGCTGTTTCTTTTAATGAAATCCAAAAAATGTCACTGAGTGTATAAACTTTGAAATATGTTTTGTTTTATGATAAAGTATAATGTTTTCAATGGGCATATGTCAAAAATAAAAATCGTCAAAAAATCAAATCCGCCGTTTTTCTACGACTTCGACGAAATATTAGAAGTTAATTTTAACCGACTTCTGTCGTAATGAAATGGTTTTTTTTTATATATGTGCAGTTTAATGACAATACCATAATTTAGCACTTGGGAGCTTATCTGATCATGAAGCTAGGAGGTGGATAGTGGAATTCTTCATTGATCACTAGTGTTTACTAGTCGAGTGGCTCATTTGATTCGTTTTGACGAGTCCAACAAATTGGGCATGGTAAGGATGGTCTGGTAATGAAACGGAATTGTTTTTTATTGTGGAATTATTTTTTACTTTTAATTACTCTTTGATAACACCAATAGTCCTCAGTACCTAATTACTAAGCAAAAAAAAAACCTTTTTGTGTTTTGTGCGGCAACCGATGACGAAGAAGAAGATACTAAACTATTTTGCCGTTTCCTATTTATAAACAGATAGTTCTTTTATAATATATAGGATATTATAGGATACGATAAGAATATCTCTAGTAAAAGTTCTACCGTTCCCGAAATTATTTAGGGTTCCGTTCCTCAAAAGGAAAAAAAGGAACCCTTAAAGGATCACTTTGTTGTCCGTCTGTCTGTCATAACCATTTTTCTCAGGAACCCGTTAGTGTTATCAAGATGCATCAAGTTGAAATTAATATCAAATACATAAATCTGCGGTCCCTTGAATTTGTAAAAAAATCAAGCTTCTAATTCAACGCAGTCATAAGTTATGGCCATTTAAGCCTTATATTTGACCCAGGTAAAGGTAAATCCGAACCTATACCCTATAGGTTCGGATTTACCTTTACCTTGGACCTCCGATTGACCTAGAATTATGAAATTTGTTAAGAAGCAAGGTCTCATAGCACAAATAAAGGAAAAAATCTAAATTTCATTAATTTGTTGTTTAAATTTGAATTTGAATTTGAATCCGTCCATCTGTCTGTCTGTGCGTCTGTTAAGACCCTTTTTTCAGGAAGCCGTGGACGCATCAAGTTGAAATTAACGGCACGACACGGCTATTAAGCCTTAGATTATAACAAATTTTAACATTTCGTAGGTAAATCAAAACCTATAGGGTACTTTCCATTTACCTAAGATCATGAAATCTCGTAAGAAGGAAGGTCTGACAGCACAAGTAAAAGAAAAATAAATTACATAAAAAAATGTTTTTGTGATTACAAACTCACATTTTTGCGGTTGGATTGTTGACTTTGTCGTACAGAAGAACGTACGTAAGATGGACGTATTATCTACATACAAGTTTGCTTGCTTACGGAACCCTCGGTGCATGAGTCAGACTCGCACTTGCCCGGTTTTTTTTTCTAAACATTACATTACAACTACAATTAGTAAACATTCGTACAATCATTCGAAGCGTAATCAATAACTTCTTTCCTATGCAGATTGCAATATGCGACAAAATGTACGATGCAAACAAAATGCAATTTAGCAAAATACGAATTTGTTCAGTAATCGTCTTGCAGCAACAAAGACTCTTAGAGAGAATTTGGTCTGTAGGTATTGAGTTCCAACCGTTGCAAACGAATATGTGCCTTATCTATCTACACTACGACATTATCTATCTTCACTTTGTTTGTTTGTGCTTGAGTGTTTATCTGCAGATCATCGGCATAAAGGTGGTAAGATAAAAGTAAACGATTAGAGATGGAATTAATATGTATTGTGATTGGAAAGTTTACTTTATCGTACATCGATGTATGGAAGAGTATTTTTAGAACCGTATAGTTAAGAAGTTTGTGTTTTGGAAAAGACTGGCACACATTTTCGAGAATTGATTCCCAAAATGGGCGTACTATCTACATACAAATGTGTCTGCTTACGGAACCCTTGGAGTGAGAGGTAGACTTGCAAATGTCCGTTTTTTTTTAAAGTCGAACTTAAATTATTTTAACTCTTTTATTGGTTTCCGTTAAATCGCTTTCCTATTTGTCAAAGTCAGTGTAGGACGGGTTCCTTCAACTAGTAGATTTTTCGACCTTTATCAAAATCTTTTTTCATTTTTGATACATTGATTTGATACAAACTTAACTTTGAAGTTCTAAAAATACTCTCCCATTTATCGTTTAACTTTTGTCAAATCTAAGGCTTAAATGGCCATATCTTTTGATTGCGTTGACTTAGAAGCTTGATTTTTCTACAGATTAGAGGGATCGCAGACATAAGTATTTCGTATTAATTTCAAGAGATTTCATCACTTCTAGAGAAGTTTACCTAGTTATTATAATATAATTGTATAGACATTCTTAACTTATTCAATAAATATTTGTAATTGGATTCAGTTTCTTACTGATGTAAGACAGTACTAACTTTCTACTGACTTAGTCAGCCAGTTGAATTCAAATTGCTTTGTTTGTTTACTTCGTTAATTCCAGCTTGTTCATTTTAAAACAACTTGGAGCTTCAAATATAATATTTGAAATACGCCAAGTCTTGATTTAAAGTTAAAATAGCTAAGTATCTAATTAGATTGCTCCACAGAGCATAAAACAAGGAAGTTTGCAAATTGGCTGGAGCGTGTCTGGACAATATGTGTTATGTATTCTAAATATTATATTGAGCACTAAAAGCAGTTTTCTTCGGTTTCTTCAAAACAACTTGCTTATTTAGAGTGGTATATAAGCCCGTCTTGGACACTTCATGCGTGTTATACATATACAATACCTTGGAGTTGACGATAAACGCTCTTGTTTATACACGTCGAATAGTTATTTAAGACATGTTAATTTACTAAATTCTTACCCCACGGTAGCCCTTTATCTAGTGAGTTTGATGCCTGTCCTCGAAACTGTTGACATTATGACAACCAGCGCTATAATAAATCTTAGTATGACCGTCCTGGTATGTGAATATTAGATCCCAAGAACTACCATATTTATAAGAAAAATTAAAATAAACCTCCATGATTCTAAGATGATATTCTCCCAGAATGATGCAACTATAGATGGGTAATCACCCGGGCTTTTTCTCAGTCGTGGGTTTTAACCCGGGTGATTACCCATCTATAGATGCAACTGCGGTAAACAAAAAGATAATGGAATTCTCAGTGTACAGGAAATAGTGGTTGGCGGGACTCTGCTATCAACAAGCGATTGTTGATGCTTCTTAGGTGCCAGGTGACTAATAAGCAATAGCATTAGTTTGAAAAAAAAAGTCGTCTTACCCCTCATACGCAAGTGACGAAAGGTTAGTCTTAAAATAATGTCGCAAAAATTCGCAAAATGCTTAAAATGCAGCAGATTCCAGTTCTTTCCACTAATAAACAGGTATGAATAAATGATGAGAGCTTTTAGTGTGCGACCTATCTGCGACCTTTGTCAATTGTGTGGAGAATTTAATTTTAGAGAAATTTTTGGGTCTTTGTACACGTACATGGAATTTTACTGCAAAATTTGTCAAAATAGTTAGTTATTAGTTTTAACATAACGTTTTTGAAAACTAATCGGATTGTTAGTTTCTCTGACAGGGTAATCGATGCTGAACATTCTAGTATGTGATCGCCAATTGCATTCAAAATAAACTGGAACTCAACTCAAACTATTTAGTAAGCTGCCTTGTATACGACCGTTCTAATTTTAAAGTCTGAGTGTGAACCGGTGAAGGCTCGAGTCTATCTAACCTGACCGATAGGACCTGACCTGGATTCTAATTTTCATAAGAAGGTCACGACTCACGACTAACTTTGGCCTTAAAAGTACATGATGTACAGTTCAATGGTACCCTGTTATCTTACCATCAGAAGAAAACAGTACTACGCTAGTGTTGTACGCGTTACCTGATTGTGAGACGTTGTTGGTAGGATGTGTAGATACGGCATTAGTTGGTTGCTCCAATTCAAGCAATACTGTCGTCACCCTTCCTTCTGGAATTATCAAGTTCAATGATGAAGAAAAGCATTGTGAGGCAACCTGCATTTCTAACATTTTTATAGAAAGTTCTCAAAGGTAAAGCTACACGCAACTCGTCATACTTATACAACATATTTAAAATGGAAGAAGGAATTTTAGTTTCATTCAGAATATTTCCAATTTGATATCCAAGGCTAAAAATACAACAAACTTGCACATACCGTCAACCTAATAAATTGATTTCTTCAAATCAAAACTGGAAGGATTTTATTCATGTTACAACAACTTTCAAAGGTGCTCCTTCATATAAATGCTCCTTAATATGTATGCGTCCCATTTCTGAAGTTATTTACACCATGGCATTTCATGTTGCCTCTCCATGTTGACAATATTTTCATTATATTGAATAAATTTAAGCTATGACCTCTTTCTTTTTATTGTTTGAGTAACGTTCCCTTTTCATTCCTGTTATGCCTATTTTGAATATGATAAATTATATGAAATGAATTTTCTAGTGGTAATTTGACAAACATGTTTACGACTCACCAATAAAGTTGTTTTATTTGCGCATTGCCAATCGTATAACCCTTGCCTTAAATCCTTTATTCTTCATTAGTTGATGTTACGTTACCAGTTCTAATGAGGGATATGTAAGTCCATCTACGATACTAATTCACGACAGAGGATTTCATTTCATAAATATGAAATGATTTTTAATGTTCTCGAATTGTGTACTCTTTGGCGAAATGAACCCAATATTCTGTTAACTAATTTGAAAAACAATCCCTTCCAAGATTTATCATGTCGTAGCGTGTTATAGCAACAAGCACTTTTAAATTACGGGTTACGTTATAAATTATTGGGTATATATATTATAATGACACTATTCGAAAAACAAAATTATTTATCATTTGTTCTTAATTGCTATTTATTTTTAATCCTTGACGTAAAAACGAGGGATGTTATAAGTTTAACATGTGTATCTGTGTATATGCATATTTGTGTGTCTGGCTATGGCATCATAGCTTCTTAACGGATAGACTGAATTGGGATTAGTTTTTCTTTTGTTTGAAAAGTGACTAATTCAAGAACATATGTTCAACCGCTCGACGATCGTCAGCTCTTTTCTATATATTAATGAGATTTGTTGGGGTATTTTTATTTTTTTATTTATAAATTGGGCGAACATTATTTTGATAAATACCTACATTTTATTATATATATATATATTTTCTTTCATCTTGCCGAAAAAAGGTTTTGTTAAATACAGCTACGAAAATATTACCTACTCTATTAGAAAGTTGGTAAGAATGGCGAACAGCGGCTACATGTATTCACTGCGGTGCGCTGTTTGGATTTCATCGGCTAAGATAAATTTCCGTCGGTTCAGACCTAAAGTAAAAATTGTGTTTCTTGCCTATTAAACTTTTTGACGGAAACTTGGCCCTTATACAAGCTATATTGAAATATTTTGTGTTTAAACTTGCAACGAATGTTTAACTTATTATGTTTACTTTTATCTTCAATTTTGGTCTTTTGTTTTGTTGTGATGATATCGCTCATCTCTTTCTGGAAAATAGAAATAGAACCAGGCTTTGTAAGAGAAACAATAATCGGTGCCTTCATATTTCGTGTTTATTTACTGTGTGTTGTTTTAATGTAATGTCTACTTGTAACGCTTCATACATCTTACTACGGTATACTTTTCCAACTAAGCATAACCTTTTGAACTTCAAACGTCTTCATGTAACTACTAAGACGTTACGTTCGTTGTTCACTTAGCACAACAACAGGGTGGGATAATTGAGACCGCCTTACTTTAATAATGTCATAGTCTCTCTTCGATTTATTGAGGTAAATATCACTAAAGTTGTTAACAAAATGTATCGCAATCTTTTGAGACTGGAATTTTAACAACTAATAGAAGATGCCGATACACCACGGAGGAGAAACAAACAGGACAGAACATCAGAAGAACTTCCAGTCTACTTGTTTCAGAGAGGAAAACAAAGAGAAGAGTATATTATTTTTCTTCAGTAGCATCTGCTTATATCAAATAATCAAATGTTGAAATCATCAACGACAATATACATTTCTTAAACCGGGATTGTTAAAAAACATATTTTTGTCTGTATACACGAGTTCATTTTGAGGCATTTTTAAGAAAACTTTTCTCGAATCAAGCAATGTAAGATTTTGTATGCAGTGTGCCACTTACATTGTCGTATCGTTCCAAATAGATACATATATTTATACGCATATAAACATTTTGTGTCACGTTGTTTGTCCGCGATGAACTCCTGAACGAAATTTTGCACTCTGTGTGCAGTTTAGTCCAACTTCAGAGATAGGATAGTTTTTATCAAAATTTATAGTCACAATATTTTTTATGCAATTACTTAACCATAGCAACGCGTGGCCGGGGAGCTAATAGTATATAAATTTATAAACTAAGATGGGAAAATATTAAATTACGCAACACTGTTGATGTACTTTCAAGTGCAAAGTATTTAAACAAAATAAGATTTATTACTCTTTTAAGTAAGGTTTAAGTTTTCTAGAATGTAGATTTGCATTTTGCGCTTTGAAATTCACTCTCCTAAGAACTTTACTTTTACCAGCTCAATCATAACTCTTCTGTGCAACCACTTAATACATTATTCCGTTAAAAATACTTTCTGAATTAATTATTAAGATGCAGATAACTTCCTAAAATATGCAATCATGTTCACAGTCTGCACATGAATTAGAAATACTGTAGAATTGTGAAAAAAAATTGCGAAGTGAAGAAGTACTGATATGCTTAGAAATCGAAGTCTAGAACTCTAGAAAAATATAAAAACAAAGCTTTGAACAATGTCCTAGACAATGTATCCAAATAGTCTGCTAGCGATAAAACTACTTCGGTAGCAAGAAAATCTTGTAAATAGAAGAAATCTCTTTAGATTTAGATTAAACGCGTCTTTCTGTGATAAAATTATACGTATAACGTGTCTAAACACGTACTCTTGGTTAAACTGCTATTCATGTCGACATCGATCGGGCGCTGGAACAAAGAATCTAGGTGACTGGATATGGCATTTCACTTGCAACTGGTATTCCAGTTTCATGTTACAAATAAAACTTTTGCGAGAAAAACACTTACGGTTTTTTTTTCTTACGGAATTCTCGCCAAAAAAAAAACTTTTCAAACAAGACTATTGTGTTTTGTATTTTGAGTGTCGAAAAACCTTCTACTTCTCTCTAAAATTAACTGACATACACAAACGTGCTAATTCTAATTGAAGTGTAAGGAAGGCCATTCCACTCATTGAACTTCTCAAATCTTGAAAGGCTTCTTCTGGATAAACTTTTGAGATACCAACATCATTTTGCTGATATTCTTTAGAAGTAAAGACAGGAGTCAGTAGGAGTATCAGGTGAAAAATCTCATTGTAAACGTTCATGAGCTGCTTATCGTTATATCTAGCCTCACGAAAACTTCTCCATTCGAAAAGTGACTAGTTCTTTCCAATTAATGCTGTTTTCATTTTAATTTCGACTTAATACCAATATTATTTGTGAATCATGATATTTTGGTAGCCTCTCAATAATAACAAAATGTTTTTACTTTCATTGTAGGTACTTCTTATATCGTGCCTGTGTTTAATTACATTCCGTGCTTTTGGTATTATTTTAATGAACTTTTGGCAGGCTGCCATAGTATTTTATGAACATTGGTAACCAATTACAATGAGGCATAATTAAGTATGTACGTACGTACGTACTTTAAAGACGGAAAAGAATTATAAATGAGATAAGGATACGGGGCCAGCTACAACTATAATATTGACAGAGCCATCATTGCCCAAAAAGGGGCTATTAGGATAATGGTTCGTACAGAGCAGTAACAGTCTTGTACCAGTCTTTTAACAAGTATGAAAGTAATGAGGAAAGAATGTGAAGAAAGATGAAGAAAGGACAAGAAGAAAAGACATGCCTCCCATGATTGCACAAATGTGCGCTTGTATATTTTACTTACATACATTCGGCAGGCTCGTGTCATCTGTTGCTTTACATTATTGCGGCAATAAAGACCCGTCTACTCGAAAAGTAGAAAAATTAAAGGAACTCTAAAAGCAAGGAACGCTAGTACGTATAATTAGTAGTGATGATAGACGTATATGCAAACTAAAGTAACACAATCCTCAACAATATTTTACTACATTTACGAGAAAATGTACATATTTTGCAGGAATTACTTTGCCATTATACAAAGAAGGTTCTAAGTGCTGAAATATGCTTGCTGTGTTTTAAAACTAAAATAATAAAGGGATGATGCACGACTTGTTCTTCCAAGAATAATGATAGTTACTTTGTTTGTATCGAGTTAGTTGCTGAATGATAAATGCTATGTAATGTATTAGTAATGAGTTTTCGGTGAGCATTGCTAAAACTTTTAAAGTATTGGTTTGTTACTGATTACTGCGTTTCTAACATGTCTATTATGGTCACCAAAATGTAGGTGACTGCTAAAACTCTTGGGCTATCCCTTGAGCTAACCCTATAAAAAGTGAGGAGGAAGGAGTGATACCACGGCCTCACAGAAAACCAGCAGTGAAGCAATGCTTGCATTGCTTTTCGCCGAGTGAGTGAGGTTATCGGAGGCCCTAACCCTTCCCTCTCACCCTCTTCCTCCCTTCTCTTACTCCCACCTTAAAGGCTGGCAATGCACTTGTGACTCTTGAGTTGCAGGTGCCCATGGGCGGCGGTAGTCATTTAACATCAGGTTACCCGTCTGCTCGTTTGCCCAATATACCATAAAAAATTCTGTTAGTGAGTAGTGTATTACTTACACTCTCCTTTCCACCCATGTAAACAATATCCCTCCCTATATTGCCTTCCCTTCTTGCCTAGCTTTCGACTTCAATGGGCTCTTAATTTTCCGATTTTTAATTTCCAAAGTTCCCGTTAATGGCCATAGGCTTATCCTTTATTACGTGTGTAAGACCAAATTATATTAACTAAATCAATTAGCTAAATTAAATCGTACAAAATTATAGTACTGTAACACACTTCCTCCAGGTGTATACCCGTACACCTACAAAACTGTATAAAAAAACACCATTTAATTTAGTTAATTAATTGGTGCCGTCCAATTGAGACAGTACACCCGTACTGTCTCAATAGGGCGGCACGAATTCCATTAGTGTCTCACAGCCCCTTCGCCGAAATTGTTCATCGAACCAAGAGCTAGGATAGGAAATAAAAAAATCATTGACCTATAGATTGTAGAGTATGTTTGCCTTAATTACATATCACGAAGCATTAATCGTTTAACGTTGACGATTGCTAGACCTTTACTTCCCAAATATCTCTATATCCTTGTATCTGGAATAAATATTACGTTTACGTGACAAGGCCACTAAAAAGAAACGCAAGGATATTCAATAGTCGCAGCTATTTTGGCTCGTGATGCCGATAAGATCCTCTGGGCTCTAAAGCTTCGATGCTCTCATGGGATAAGTTATGAGATCGGATGGCATACATCCAATTGAGGCAATCATATTTTAAAGAAAATTATAAATCCATGTATACTTATGCAAATATTCAAATTTCTATATATAATTAATACACAAAACCTGTAAAACGCAACTGGTTATTTGTCTGGTTATACCATTTGTCATTCTTGTTACATGGTATCGAGTTTTATCACTCATTTCTAGAACTTTTCTTTATTGTAATGAATGTAGTATGTTACTTTTAGCCAAATATAATGCAACTTTGAACGACAATTCTGGTTTACTGTTGCTTTTGTTCTATGTCACGTAGTTTAAGTATGTAGCAAAGAAACAAACCTATAAATATACCTTTAACTAATAATAACCAGTGTTATAAACATGTACGAGTAGGATAGCTACTTCCCAAATATAAATTCTAAATTACTGTTATGCTCACATATATTTTTCAAAGGAAACCGACTAGTTTGAACATCGTAGCGTTAAGCTGGGCTTCTCCCAAATTACATGAGTGAATATGGTTATACTTTATTAAGGGTAGTATTTAAACGACTGATTGTAAGTCTAAATTTTAAGTGTCAATAATAAAAGTGAGTGACTGATTGCGAGTGAGAAGAAATCTCTAAAACAGCTAGTTACAAACTTGAATTGAGCGACCTAATATTTGTTTTAGTGACAACGCTATGTACTGTTTGACCAAGTACTTCGTTTGCCATAGAATTCGGTTCTGGCACTCACCAGCCGCTGCCGCGGCACGCTTACTTGGCTTGCTCGGCTGGTACGTTGTGGTCGCAGTTCTAACCTTACCTCAACCTAGCCATTTAGGTTCAATTGACCTACCCTACTAATGTTAAATCGTCCCCAACTTAACATTAAAGTCGCCCTGTCAGTATTTCTAGTCGCTCACTTAGTAATACGCATCACGCTTTTAAGAGCTCGTTTTGTTTCTTTTTATGAATCAATATATTTAGTTTAGTTAATTTTTCGCTAATCCAAATTCATGCCGCTCAACTTATTAAAACAGTCTTAGATACCATTAGTCACTAAGTATTTTTTTATTAGCTCGTTTTATCATTCCTTCTTTATTAATTAAAAATGTATCATGTTGTCACTTGTTTAAAATTCGATGAGTTTCAACTTAAATAATTCCATTTTCAAATATGTATATATATACTTCAGACTGTTAGTAAGTTTTAACTGGTACTCTGTATGACCAAATTTGTGATTCAAAATGAAAATACCATGAGTATCAAAAATCAACTATATATTTAAAAACTTTCACGGATCTTCGGATCACGGTTTCTATGTATTTGTCTTTGTGTTACACAATCTAGATGGGTGATGATTTTTATTCAAATCTTCAGTCAGACCTTGACTAACTATAAATGTAATACAAAACAAAAATCAAAATAATTCGCCTTCATTATATTACTTGCTGCATCACGAATTTTCACCTGCGTTGATGACGGTAATGAGTCTCAACATGATTTTATACAGCATATAATTAACCTCAATAAACAAGTTATTTAAAAGGCAAAGAATTTTAGAAATTTTACTTAAGCGCCTGGAGATTAGCGTTTTCAAAGAAGCAAAGAAACTTATATTATATTATAAGTAAAAATAAGATTCATATGAGTCAGAAACTAAATATAATCAAAGTAATTCAGAAGTTAATACACATTAAGTACTCGCTGCGAAACTGATACTGGCGAAACACTATATACTGGAGAATTGTTTCTTCCTCTTCTATCTCCGATTTACAAAACACAATTTGGTATCGAATTCTATTTGAAAAGCGAGATACCTGAACTAAACTCTGCAGATCCAACAGAAGCATAACTGAAATGCATACACTGACTAAAAGTGGTGAATTATTTATTCAACGAACAAAATGATTGAAATAGAGTAAACGAGTTCGGACTATTTGTAAACGGATAAATATTTTACTCCGTGTTTTGTTTTTACTGCCAAAGAACGGTAATGTTTTTTGAGCGTATCTCTTTTTTGGCATGCTCTTCAGCCTAAACCATTTAGCGGGAGTCCACATATAGGTGTTGTTAGGTATAATTCTATCGCATGTGGTTCAAATTCAGTGTTTACAAGAACTAATATTGTATACGGTTGGTAGTAGAATAAAATCGTAATTAAAAGAAATGTACTTTTTTTCAGTATTAATTAGTTGAAGATGGCGTGGAGGACTATGTGTTATGATGTTGCGCTCGCACACGGGTCCAGTCACAGTGGCTAGTTCGTCCCGCAGTCCTCTACAATTCTCTGCGGTCGCCCTATTGACACGTACCATGATGCTCTCACAAGGGATGTAATGGTTCAGTAATATTAATTGCCTGTCTCTGTAACAGAAAACGGTTAACCAGCACCGCTATTGCTGTGTGGAATTTATGCTGGTAAGTGGTGTCGTCACAATCCCAATGTGAATGTTTATAGAAACAAGTAACCGCTGACAATAAGGCGTCTTTAAAGCCCACTTTTAAACATTCTTGTAGCTGTTTAATTTTAGTCGGCGATCTTAACAATTATTTAGAACACCGACTAAAAGTTAACTGCTACAAGCATGTGTAATAAGATAAGTGATGAAGTTATGTTCACTTGAAATACTTAGATGTTGTTGTGATACTACAAGTGTCCGTCTAGTAAATTGAGAGGAGTTGAATGTGCTAGACAAAGTATTGATTGTATTATCTAATATATAGGTTGTTTTATTTTTTCAATAAGTTTTGTTTTAACAGCACTAATAATTCTAAACATAATAATCTTAAATGTGTACTTTACGTTTATTAAAGCCGAAGTAAAAGTTGTTCCAATAGGTTATCCGAGAAACAAATAAAAAAATGAAAAAAATGTAATTAAAAAAAATATAAATGTTTATACTTTCAAATGAATACTTCGGAGAGAGCGACAGAGAGGCGTGTGAAGTTTCGAATTCCGAACGCAAAGCTGTGCAAGCGAATTTACATACCGTCCTGTAAAGTTCAAAATTATAAGGACGCCTGATACTGTTAAGTATGGTTTACTTAAGTTTTAAATCTTTATAAATGCAAGGACGCCTCACTTGTATTATCATATAATAACAATAAAGGTCTACTTCGAAAACACTTTTAAAGTTGCTTTTCCCATTCAGCAGCACGAACGGGACCGAGCTTTCAAGATGGATAGACGAGCAAAGAGGATTTTTACAAAACCATGTAGATGGAAATTGCTAAAGGGTTAATATTGTTTAAAGAATAAGTTTATATTTTTTTACACGCTTTATATTAGCTTCACTTCTATGTTTGTTTTTAACCGACTCCTTAGGGTGCGATTTTGACCCACTTTAAACGGCCAGATTTCATTCAAATTTTGCACACCTGTCAAAGACCGATGACAATGCAATAATTCGATTAAAAAAAATTAAAAATAAATATTATATTAAAAAACTTTTTTAGTTGGATTTTCTATAAAAACGCTTTTATAGAAAATCCAACAAAAAAATTGAACATACATTTTTATAAATTTGGATTAAGAATAGTGTAAATAAGAAATAAATGTAATATATTTTAATTTGTAATAATTAATAATATCATTGGAAAAAAGCGTGGGGTGCATACAGTTTCAATGAAATGTTTATAACTATTGACACTATGCACCATTGCTTCACTGCCGGTTTCCTGTGAGGCCATCACTCCGGTCGAGCCGGCGCATACGTGCCGAAGCATGGCTCCCCCGCAATTAATGTACGTATGTACGTAATTCTTTGAATATGATTGCTATGACGAATCTGTGTAGGTAGCCATCGATTATCCCCAATCATTAAAAGAGCAGAGTGCTGCTAATGTTAAAAAAATTGTCAAAAACGTAAATAATTAAAGGATTTAAAAACATCTCCTCATTTGTCCGAACTACACTACTACTATTACTACTTGTTTATCTATATTATTGTTACGTAAGATGATTCTATTATTACTGTACTGTACTGTACTGTACTGTACTGTACTGTACCTATTAACGTACTGGTTACTATATATATAGCTACTATACTAACCAGTACGTAGGTACTATGATCATATTCACAGAAAATGGTGAGACAATTTACTATTAGTGTCTGGTCCGTCTAATTTATTGTGTATGACCCGTATCTAGACCTTACAAGTCATGTATAAGAAGAAAACATATAAACTTCTATTAGACACAGCGGGCCACTTCCTTGCAAAGTAAAATAGTAATTTTAATTTGCCCACTTTAGTGATAATGGGTACGAAACACTATGTTTGCCATCTCGAGCCAAAAGTTTGCTTTGCGGTCTCTAGGAACCCGTGCATCTCCGAGACTATTTTCATGTTGAACATCTCTCACAGCTCTTACAGCAACTTCTTCCTGTTTCACCATGATGATGGCGGTTCCCTAGAATATTGGTAAACATTATTCTATAAAATTTTAAAGTGCCATCCCATAGAAACATTTATTTGAAGACGTTTGTATAATTTAGTGACAAGGACTTAGATATGATTCTAATGTGAGATTTAAGGTAACTTCAGAACTAAGGTAATATAACAGGGTCTGAACACTACTGAGGTATAAAACTTTGTGGCAGGCTATCCCATCTAGGTAGTGCAGAAGATTTACGTGAAGGAACACTGACTGTGAAGTGTTCTCACCACTAATTGCCCCTTTATCGACAAAGTACTTCGTAAACTCTTAACTACGCCCGCTAGGGATGTTAGTTGTCGATATTTTAATTTATTGCTTAATTTACGAAAAGTATTGAAGACACAGATTACAAAACTCCTTTTCATTATGACATTGCAACGGGTCGCTGCAAGGTGACAACCAGACAGGACTTGTGACTGCCGTTGGAAAAAATTACGTTATGATTTAGTTTTTAACCAAGGAAAAAAAGGAGGTTCTCAATTCAAACGATTTTGATTATTATTTTTTGTTAGATAGTGTATACCCTATCTAATAAAAAAGTATTATCAAAATCGGTCGGACCACTCATGACTGAGGAAAATCATTAGTGCTCCCATGTCAAGGAAGTCAAGATCTGATGATGCGAACCTGATCATTTTATCATGAATTACCTAAGTAGAGCCTCTCTATTTCTACGTACCTACATACAAAATTTAGATAATTAATCAATAATTAAATTAAAATAAAAAAAATCAAAATTAGTTTTTATAAAATTTGATAGTTTATGTAAATAAGCTCAATACTCAAGACTTAAAGGTTTATATATTTTTGGCTTTGTAGTTCTTTTTCGTCGGCTTAATTGTTTGTTAAAAAGGTTTTTATTAGCTTTGTTAGTATTCTCTTCTCCTTGCTAGATATTTTTCTTCTCTATTTCAAAAGGCGTACTTTCTTAATTGGTAAGATCTTTTTTTCTCCTTAAACATACTACAAGATTGTATATGGAAATGAATTTTTTTTTTATATAACATGCACTAAGGGCACACACTATTTATATAAATAAATAAACATATACAGGGTGTATTTGAAAAAGGAACACTAATTTAAATCACTGAAAGAGCATGTCTCTAGCATGCCGTTGCAATAAAAAAAATTGAAAAAAAAGTATCCGTTTACAAGTTACGACCGTTTGAATTACCAGGTACTTTTGCCTCCGTTTTTTCATAGAAGAGGGTGGAATGTGTAAAGTTAAATATTTTAAATTGTAATTTTTTTTGTAAACGTATAGTTTTTTTTTTTCAAAGTATCTTATTGCATACTGGAGTCATGCCTTTTATGTGATTTAAGTAAGTGTTCCTTTTTCAAATACAGCCTGTGTTATCGAGGAACCACACAACACTATACTATAGTTTTACGCATGATACACGTCACTGTATTATAGTAGAAAAGTATTCCAATTACATGACCCTATGCTTTAATGGGAAAACAAGCATATTCACATAAATATTTTCGGTTAATTTCGATCACGCACGCGCAAGGTCCTATACTAGGTATTGGTGCGTGATTGCGTCCGTGACGCCATATGATTTGACTCTCACGCTCGCTTCGTTGCATGCAAAGTCTTTGTTCTAATAAGTAAATAGGGATTTGCAGAATAGAAGTCTACAGTAATTCATAGACAGTTCCTTTAGGGAGTGGAAAACCACCAGCCCAGTCGATGTTGGAAATCTTTAACGATAGAAATTAATGATTGATAAGATTAGAACTATTCGTCTTTCTCCAATGATTTGATATTGTTCTGCATAAAAATTTATATCTGATATCTATAAGGAACATGATATCTTCAATCCAAGATTTTTTGGAGTCGTTAGAGTAATCGTTTTGTTCAAAGACGTTATCAAAATTACTAGGTGAAGAAATGTATTTTAGTAATAATAATATAAAAATAATAACCATTTATTTCTTTTATTTTATATGATATGAAAACCCTTCTAAGACCTATCACATAAATGGAATGAATATGTGACAAAAATGACCTCACGTACGTACACACATACGCAAACACACACACGCAGACACATACACACACTCACGCATGCGCTCGCTCACACACACGCAAATGCAGGCAAATTCGTACTCATATATACATACACACCCATACGATACTTTCACCCACTAATAATATATTTTTGTAATTAAAATTAAGGGCCAGGGCCTGGTAATCTGTATGAAAGGGTATCCTCATGCAGATACCAGTCTCTCCTTATGGAGAGACTGGTACGATGCTAAAAAATCTTTGTGAGAGAAAAAAATAAATATAATATTTCAGACCAGTGATAGAGTCCATAGTATTAGTGTATTATCAATAATTTGCTTGTTATTATGTTAGTAATATTAGTTTCAGTAAAATTACATTTAATGACATAATTTAGTTAAATATAAATTATGTCATTAATTACGACCCTATTCATACCATTACCCAATGTTTTTTTGACAGTTAGCAGGAATCACTAATGCGTTTAAAAAGAACATAAACTATGTATCTTTGGCACTGATATTTTAAGTTGATGCATGCACCAATTTAGATTAGTTTGAATTGTAAGTATAATCGTAATTGCCAACAGATGACCTGATTTTGTTGGCTCCAGTCTTATGGGTAACGTAGGAAACGCTTTTATTGAATAGCCTCCTAGTGGGACTATATTATTACTGGTATTTTATTTATCCTACCAAATATACTCAATACTTGTATTAGGAGTGGTGCACGTTAGCTGTGTAATGGGTATGGTTCCAACCCGCAACCACTTGAATGTAATCAGACGCCTTTGCGACGATCTTATCTCTGCTGACTGGGTCGTTGCCACTGCAGATTCGTGGTATTATTGTTGTCGAGTTCATCGAACCCTTTTAGAAGTTCTCGTGTTGTTGATTTTTAAAATAGTAGAACGAGAACCTTGTAAAGAAACCTGCATACGTGACAGCTGTTTGTGAAGTTTGCTAACCCGCTTTAGGCCTGTGTGGTAGCTTAGCCTGTCTTATAGTGAGAGGAGGCCAGCAATGGGATAATTTGAAACAGAGCTGATTTATACAATTATTATTCCGAGGACTATCCCCTAGATATAAACTAACAAACAATACATAAAGCAATACTACAATTAATTTCACACAGAAGTTCACAACATCTTTGCACCTACCGTTTAACATTTCTACGTCACCTGAGGGTTGGCTGGTAGAAAATGCTCTGGGCAATAAGTCCGCCTTTGTACAAATGCGCCTGAAGTTTTAAATAAATAAATTAACTATGAATAACAGATAAAGGGTGAAATAAATCAGTAGTTTCACAAATAGTGTATTAAATTTCGTTAATATTTAAATAATTCAGTATGACCTCTTTGTTGTTTACTCGTAAAAACCTTATTTATTATTAACCTAAGAAATTCCCAGCCATCATAACTAATGCATAAAAACATAAGTATGTTATAAATGCGAATGTGAGTTTATATATGTTTGTTTGTTAGGCTTTCACGGCTTAAAAACTCACCCGATCTTCATGAAATTGTTTACACATTGTCAGAGGACATTTGGTACCTTTCATCCAGAAAATAAGTAGACCTCTCCCCGCTTTAGGCAATTTATTTTACACAGATGCTTCTGAAACAAGTAGTAAATGTTATTATTACTCATTATGGTCTGTCAGTTATTAAAGCCGCAAACTTCCTCTCTTTTAATAGTTTTTAAACTTTCGCGACTTTGATATATATTAGACGTGTAACTCGGGACTTAATCGCGATAACATTCCTGTGACCACGATCGGTGCAATTCGATCGAAACGTCGGGTAACCAAGAGGTATTGTACCTTCCTCTCTTTTACACCCCCTTTACTTTCCTTTTAATTTTTTTTTTAATACTATAGGGGCAAACGAGCAGATGGGTCACCTGATGGTAAGTGACTACCGTCGCCCATGGATACTCGCAACTAAGAGTCACAAGTGCGTTGCCGGTCTCCTGAAAATCAGTAAATGCAACTGCAAACTTTCCTCCGTTTAGGAGTTAGCAATCCTTTATCAGAAATCACCTAAACATAAACTCAATAATTCATTTAAACTCATTTTTATCATCCCGCCGCCTATAAAAATAATCTTCTTTTCGCAACGACCATAAAAAAATATACCTGAGACAAAATCGACGATTTCATCGATAACAGCACATCACTGTCGGCTATAGCCACGTAGAGAACGGTATAAAAGTAGTTAATGATCCGATTATACGACAAGACCGGTTCATTTGCTATCATTGTTATTATACTTACTATAATTTATTATTTATAACAAAATTACAAAACAGTGCATCAGTTTTTGCCTAAGTGTGCTTAACTGTTATGATCAAATTATAACTAATCTTTTTTATACCTCTTAGATAACAAATAAGTATACAACTCAACTGATGTTAAGGAGGCTTTTTTAATTTTAGTTTTTTATGGTATAGGGGGCAAACGAGCAGACGGGTTACCTGATGGTAAATGACTACCGCCGCCCATGCGCCATGCAACTCAAGAGTCACAAGTGCGCTGCCCCATAGGGCCTCCATTACCTTACTCACTCGGCGAAAAGCAATGCAAGCATTTCATCACTGTCGGTTTTATGTGAGGCTGTGGTACCACTCCGGTCAAGCCGGCCCATACGTGCCGAAGCATGGCTCTCCCAGAGGAGTTACCTGTGTCTCATAATACCAGTAGTATCACTCACTCGCTGCATTCTCTTACATTTTGGAGGAACGGGTGTTATGTCCCTCCAACACAAATCGAGGATCTTCTGACATTGCGAGATGACCATGCCTGGCGAACCGCGGCTCAACGGTTAATGTTAGGAAGTTCTATATATACCAACGCGAGAACTTCCATTGCGCGATGCAGGATTAGTAGTTACTCCGTAGTTCGACGTGTCTTCGTTAGATTATATATATATATATATATATATATATATAAATAACATACTTCATGTTTTCACTGTATGTGAATGTCGCCACAACAACATCATCAACACTGGCGACTCTACTCTTTAATAAGAATACAGTTCTTTTGTGTATGGGTAAAATCGACTCTAATTCTATTACGCATTAAGTCCTTTTATTATATAATTTAAGCTACTAAAATTGTGATGAAACAAAAGAAAAGTATAGTGAAAATACACATGTGCAGATGTACCATTTGTAGAAGGCCGTAATGGTTAGTCAAATATAGTGTAAAACTATACCAAATTAACTGCCAACAAAACTAAAGAACTCAATCGACTACAAAAGATATTTATTACTTGAAAGCCGACAACTTTACCTCGAATTTTATACTGCATTGCGATAAGGCTATCGCAAGATCGTTAGATTTGTTCAAGAACTGTGGAAATTAGGTGTTAATTTCAGACGAAGAAATAAAAGGTCTCGTAACGTTTGCTCAGATGTAATTTAGATATAATTAAACTTGAGCAGAAAGCAAAGAAAAGAAGAATAGCGGGCTGTTTTCTTCAAAAAGATACCCAAATATTCAACGGTAGGCGGATAATAAATCAGCCACTTCTGTTTGTTAAGATCCACTTGCGATTGAACGCCGAGAAGTACATATTAGTCAGTTCGATTTCGACGTACCATGCATACCTACAGCTTTAACGTTAGCATTGTGTGTTTTAGTGTAAGTAGTTGTAGGCTGACCAAATAAATAGATATATTTGTATGTATCTATATATATGTATATATATACATACAAATATATCTATATGAGTTAGATATATTTGTATGTATATATATATATATCTGAGTTGCAAAATGTTTTAGTGTAAGTAGTTGTAGGCTGACCAAATAAATAGATATATTTGTATGTATATATATACATATATATAGATACATACAAATATATCTATTTATTGACATTTAGAGAAAATGTGTCGTGTAATATTTGTGTATATATATATATATGTAAGCTTTGTTTTCCCTTCTAACGTACTATCCTATGACTGACAGGTTTTTTGAAGTGAAAACATCTTTAGGCACGTTGGGCACTTTTGGTATTCGGAAAAAGCACTGAACTTCCGTGACCGTCACGCTCAGATGACAGATGTGTCAGTTATGTTTTCACTTCTGACGTGCACTCCTACGACTCACAGTTTTTTTTCTAAATCCTTTTCTGTACGAGTAGTTTAGGCGTGAAAGCGTCACAAACAAATAAACAAACTCACAGAAGATCTCACTCACTGTCTAAGTAGGTACTCGGACTAAAGGCGTAGTCAAAATAATTCCATTTTCATCCAACTGTGATAGCAAATAAGCTAGAAGCCGCCTGCTAGTAGGCGCTGTTTTAGTTCGAACCGAAATCTATTGTGCTGTTAAATTCGGCTACCGTACTGTACTAGTTCGAGTTACCGAGCTACTTTCCGAGCTATGCTTACACTCCCCAATACATCCGTATATAAGCAACATCCTTTCCCATTTATTTCATCATTGCCTTCTTACCTACCTTTCCCTTTCCATATATTCACATTTACCCTATCTTTAATTCCCAAAGTACCCGGTTGACGGCAATAGGCTTGGCCTAGGGACAAAACTTTTTTTTTTATGGTATAGGGTACAAACGAGCAGACGGGTCACCTAATGGTAAATGACTACCGCTGCCCATGGGCACCTGCAATGTCGTGCAACGTGGTCGTCTGCAAGACGACCTCATCGTCGGTGCAGACCACTTCCAACTGGTCATTTTGGAAGTAATAGGGAAAGCCTATATCCAGCAGTAGACGTTGTTGCAACTAATTAATTATTGTTTACTTAATAGATCTAATAACAACAATACAGATGTGTACATTAATTACAAACAAAACCGTGGAATCGATTTGGCTGCGGGTCACGAACCTCAATAAATCTATTATTATATTTACTACTGCTTCGTACTTCCGAGAGCCCTTAGATCTCTTTAATCCGGTCCAGTCCCAAAATCCGTTCTTAGCTGATGTCTTTTACCTGTAAGCTACTTCACTGCCAACGTTCCTGTCTTTCCTAACAAAGAATAAAGACTGTCATAAAATGAGGTGAAAACCTCCTCCTTAATCCCGCTCTGTCGTAAAATCCGTTCTTTGCTGACTTGTCTTACCTGTATACTACATCCCTGTCCAATTTCAGGTGTCTAGTACATAAAAGCAAGGATTTACACATAAAGTGGCCATAACCCTTAAACCTCCTTAATCGAACCATGTTAAAGCTAACAAAAAAAAAAACACATTCACATTGGTCAAGCCGTATTTGAGTTTTAGCGAGACTAACAAACAGCAATTGATATTTATATATATTGGTTTATTCGATTTTTGAGCTGTTCTTTTGGATTTTCCCTATTTTTTTTTTTCTATTTAAACCATCTAGGTGTTAAAGTGAACAAAACAAAAAAAAACAAACTGGTCAAGCTGTATTTCAGTTTTAGCGACACTTACGAATAGCAATTGTTTTTAAACACGCTTTTATTAGCTTGGTATGTACGAGTATGTATCTATGTACTTACCAAGGAATTATCATGGACCGATAACAGTACAACATTAGATACTAAAAAAGTTAAAATAAATAATAGTTAAAAAAAAACTAAATAACACGCTTTTTGACACTAGCTGAACTAAAAAGTAGAAAATAAATAATAGTTTAAAAAACTAAAAAAACACACTTTTGTAATTAGCTGCACTAAAAAGTAGAAAATAATTTACTATAACTTAAAAAAAAATAGTGATAATTAAAAAAAACATTTTCAACACCTTTTTTTAAGCCTTGCCTCGTTTGTCTCCTGACTAATTGCTTCCGGTGAGCTGTTAAGCAAATACGGAAGACTAATTGGCCTACTTAGTTGTATAATCCTTACTAATGTTATAAACGCGAAAGTGATTTTGTTTGTTTGTTACACATTCACGCCTTAACTACTCAACCAATCATCATTAAGTTTTGAATGCACGTTGTTAGGGGTGCAGAACAGGACGTTACACGTCTTCTATCCAGAAAAAAAAGTACTGTTCCCAAAGGATACGAAGATAACTTTAAGCGAGTTGCGAATGAAAGCTATTAATAAATGACAATAAACAACAAAGATGGGTCCAATCAACTACTGATGTGGTCAAATGGACACGTTTAACGACTCGTAATTCTCGAACGTATTTCGATTTGGGGTATTTGATTTAGTTCGGAAGAAACATATTTTAAGCCGAAATTAAGTTAAAAATGATTTTGAATCAGAAACCAAATCAAAACTAATATAGGTTCAGGGGTGAGCCAGCTGTTCAGATTTTATCGTTATGTACATAGTTGATTTACGACCAAATGGCTATATACTACCTTTGTTACAAGGGTATTCATTATTATTTTTTTTGTTAAAATAACTTTGTTATTACTGTTTCTGTACTACTATTAATTAAAACCAATTTCTTATACTGCACTGAAGTGTTTTGGTAAAATCAACCATTATCGATTTATGTTCCATTCAGAACACAAATTTTCTTCTCAAGAAAAATTTCTCTCAATGTGTATGTACCTGAAATTTTGTACACTTAATGAAACTATGTAATTCCTTTTTTATATTTTCTTCTTAAACCGCCAGCTATCGACCACACAACTATGTACGTTCGAGCGTTACCTATAACCAAACGAAATCCGCCACATGGCCGTGCTTTGAAACCGAGTGAACGTTATATTTGAAACCACACCAAACCCTATAAAAAGTGTAAAATCACTTAATATTTTAGCATCGTAATGTAATATAAATATTTACACACTTCTTTCTATTTTACTACTATAATAAAAACGACTAAAACACAGATAATGTAGATGTTTTTTGGAAAATTACAGTTTCAATTAAACACAGTAAAACAACCTATTATCGCGTGTTGTTCTCATCTGTCACATAATAAATTTATTTGATGTAGGTATCTAAAAACTACAAAATCTATACTTATATTATAAATAATAAAGTAACTCTCTCTGTCTTTTAAGTTTGCTAGCCTAAACCACTGAACGAATTTCGATGAGTTTTATTATAGAGATAGACATCTTGGAGAAGGACATGGGCTCCTTTTTGTCGGGATAATAAAACTTAAAGAGGGTGAAATAGGGGATAAAAGTTTGTATTGGAGATCATCATTGGAATCATTTCTCAAGTTTAGGAATACAAAAGTTCATCATATCTATACTTTAGATAAAAAAATAATGTTTTTTTGTCGTGTAACATGATGAAAGCTTGGAAAAAAATAGGTTAATCGAAGTACTTATTCTACACAAACGAAGTCCAACTTGTAATACCATACTTGTAATTTTTCGTGAATTATAGCTAAGAACACACTCAAACAAGACTTCAAAAAACTGAATCAAAGTTGGTCAATCTGTTATAGAGATACCAGCAACTCGCCCCGGCTTCGTACGGGTACAATTGTACACCTAAACCTTCCTCATGAATCACTCTGTCTATTAGCAAAAACCGCATGAAAATCCGTTTAGTAGTTTTTTTGACAGTCGCGGCGGGGGACTTTGTTTACACAGATACACACGTTAAACTTATAACATCTGTTTCTATGCGTTAAATTAAAGAATCCCGATGGAGGAAGTTCCCGCACTTCAACTGCGACAGGATGATTTGCATAGTAATGTTTGACAACACTATCACATGACGGCCAGAATTCTTGGTGAGTGCTTAGTGTTGGGTATGACTGCAGTGACAACAAGATGGTACCGTGAATGTTTATGGCGACGATAACGATAGTAGTATAAAAATAGTAAATAAAGACTTCCATAATATGTTTTCATTTTACACAAGGAAACCAAAAGAATAACATTGTGTTATATTTCAAAAGATATTACTTAACAAACGCATTTCCATAATGTATGAGTTTATGGTAATCGAGATGTTAACAAAGAAATTATGCTAAACACACGTGTGTTAAACTTCAGAAAATCAACTTCCACGATACAAGAATAACCGTATTAATTTTAATCGTTTACTTCCAGAAAATGTATGTAAAGCAATTAATCTGAATATCAAGCGTTTCGCCTAATGGTGTGTAAACATCGTTTGAAGTTACCACAGAGTCAATTTTAAACGTAAATCGGAGGTTTAAAACATTCGGGGAGTGACGATCAATCCTGGGGCCTTAAATTCTTTGCAACTGCAGCGATACAAGTATAGGAGTTTGAGCACTGACTGCCGCACGGCATTCGACGTCGCGCCCTCGCCGCCGCAACCCGCTGAACCAGGTACCAAATTCAACTTGTGTCTTTCGAACATAATATTTCCAAAGTGAACATTGTATTTTCTAAAATTTCCTTACCGACTGAAAGTAAAAAAAAACATTTGAATGTGAAATTTCGTAAATTTTTGTTTTTAAGTTGTTTTTTTTTTATATTTTTATAAATTCTTATAAAAATATAAAAAAAAAACAACTTCAAAATTGTTTTTTAGTTAATTTTAAAACTTGAAAGTGTTCATTTTTTATCTAGTCAGTGTCAGTCAAAAGTTTTAAAAGCTGTGACTTAAATTCAAATAACATAAAAGTATTCTTGTTAGCTTACACAACTGCAGAGAGTTTTCATAAACTTTTTGCAGGAGATTTTAAACGGCTAATTAGTAGTAAAAAAGCGCGCTCACGTAGAAAATCGGAAACATAGTTTATCAACGTAAATGGGTAATAAAAATAAATGATAAATGTAAATTCAAGTCGGACACACCCTGCGCCATTTTTTCATCTGCACACTTATTACAGCTAGGAGGGCTGCTAAAACTAACAGTTTTGAGTCGTGGTTAGTTAATAAACACTCATATTTAGTAACTAAAAGCATATGCGTAGGACTTAAAATGGTTTTTTTGGGAAAATTATTTATTAAAGGTGGCGTGCCAGCGCCTTTATAAAGCAAACTTAAGGCCCGAGGGACTAAAATTTTCGTTTCTTCATTACAATGCGTTTACTTCTACGGCGGATTACGCAATAAGTTATAAAAGGGTTTTTATAGCAAGACAAGGTTTTATAAGACAACATAATTCTGGTCATTGTTTTGGTATCGTAGGTATTTTAAGAGCGGAATGGTAGATTATACAGGGCGGGTGTTGTAATTTACGTTTTTGTAGTATTGTGTGATCTTTTCGAGTATTTCATACAATGTACGTTTTAGGAACCTGATTTTATTTAATGTTTGCTGTTATATTAAATTCCCGTTCGTTATAGCATTTGATTAATTTTAATATGTATAACGGAAACATTCAATTTATTACGAGTTTTTCTTATTTATGTATTAGGAAAATATGGGATATCTTTAGGAGGCTTAGATATACGAAGACACAAATGTTCAAAACACAGAAACACAGGTAATCGTTTTTAATATTTAATCTAGTTTTGGCAGTTTATATGTTATATTATCTATGAATAGAAGTAGGTCATTCAATTATGAATGAGTTGTGTTACTACTAGGGACAACTGCAAATGTTTTACGTCTCTGTTAATTGCACTAAAAGTGTAAACGCGTAAACTGATCTATATGATTAAATATGCATTAAAGTTTTTTTTAAATTTTACTCAATAAATAACTTAATTTATTATAGTATTTGACTAACAAATAGTTTTTTTTATGAATTTTGCTATGTTTAATACTTATCATTTAGTAAGTAATATTTTCATACTTTCTTGTGTTTATACTGAAATGCACAAATAAAAACACATCTTTTTTAAAAACAGTAGTGTTGTATTTTACGAATATCGATGATATGAACATAGAAAGAGACAAATAAAATTTCTTAAAAAATATAACGTTTAAAGCAGGAACCTAAATTAAATAGTCATAATATATTAACCTGAACTAAAAAGACGTTTGACTAGATTTATTAGACAAATCTTATTGCAGATATAGACAGACAACACAAAAACATACATAAGGTCCTACGGATTTTGGGCTTAGCACGGTTTTGTTAAACAATTTGCATCATCATTGAATTACACAAAATAATATCAGAATACAAAAAACAATACGTATTTCGTATGAGAATATATGAGTTATGAGCTCAAGATCAAGTCTAAGTACTTCTTACAGGAATAATAGTTAACCTGCTCTCAGTTACTAATTCAATGAACTAAATATAATGAAACATCATGGAAGGTGTTAAGAATTTGATAAATGGCTTGGACCGATTACACACAAAAGCTAAATTGCACATTATATAGAATACAAAATAAATAGAAAAAGAAAATTATGAACGAGTTTGAATGTTTAAAATACGATAAATTAAATTTTACTACTTCAGAAATCATTTATTAATGATAAATACATTTCTATTATTATTTCTTTTGCTTACGTTATAATTAAATGAGTTCTTTAAGAAGTTTAAAATACGGTGATACTGTCACACGGTGTACAGGAATATGATATATTTAGTCTAAGGTAATTGCTTATCATTATATTCACTACTATTAGAGTCTCAAATACAATTTTTCACTTCTAGTTCTAAGGTTACTTGAATATCACTCTGTATTTCAACTGTGACAAAAAGCTTTGAATTTTTGTAATAAAATTGTACTAATAACTCACAGTAGTAAGTGGACTTTAAGCACCTCAAGGGCAAGTAAAATAACGGCAATTATAGGTAATCTATCGATAATAACGAAAAAAACACCGATAGTTACAACTTAATTTATCCAAACCGGAAAAATATTCTTTAATCTAAAACAAAAACTGAAAAATGCAATAGATGTGTACTCGTGGCAAGATTTTGCGTTACTAGGCCCAAGAGTTGAGTTAGCGAGATGATTGTGAATAATTATATTAGTTTTTAATAGATAATCATCATCTGCCTACCTTTGTCCCACTTTTATTTGGGGTCAGCGCAATATGTTTTATTCTTCCATTATTCTCTATCATTCGTCATTTACCTGCTTGCTCTCTTCTGGTTATATCTTTTTTCACACAATCCATTCGCCTTTTCTTTGGTCGTCCTCTTCTCTTGTACCCTTCAACTTCCATACATAAAACTCTCTTCACCATAGTTTGCTCATTCCTCCGCATTACATGTCCATACCACGATAACGAATTGCTTCTCAACTTTTCATCCACAGTTGTTATTTTCAGGCTCCCTGTGAAACATTAATTTCTCACTTTATCCACCATCCATACCACACATCCATCTCAACATTCGCATTTCAGCTACGCATAAGGCGTCTCTCTCTATTATCAATTCAATAGGTAATATTTAAAAGTCTAACCAAGCACCAATAACAATAAAAAAAAACACGCTAAAATACAATACGCCATTACTTTAGGACCTGTAAAACATAAAACCGAATTCAAAGCAGATTACTTATTTTAAATGAGGCGATGGCCTAAGATATAAAACGATCCGTCCCAATCAACTATGTTACGAAGCAAAAAAGTTCTAGGTATTTGTTCTTACACAAGTCTTA
Source organism: Callimorpha dominula (assembly GCA_949752705.1). Lineage (NCBI taxonomy): Eukaryota > Metazoa > Arthropoda > Insecta > Lepidoptera > Erebidae > Callimorpha > Callimorpha dominula. The sequence continues at coordinate 19,633,159 of OX457002.1, read as the reverse complement.
AGTCTTTGTTGCTTCGAACTTAAAGAAGGTATATTTTTTTTAACTCTACTTCATATAACCTTGAACATGGTTTTGTTCAAATGTTTATTATTTACAAGAATTCTAATTTAATAAGAAAGTTACTCTTCCATTAAATGAAATGAAACGCAAAACTGAATGCCACCGCAATCGTAAATTAAATCTTCATGCTATTTGTCTATCAGCTTTTATGCTTTTAAGAGTGTTGTTTTATGCAAAACTTAAGTTATAGGAACTCCATTTTTGATATTCTCCATCGAGTAAGCACCATTATTTTTATGTGCAAAGTTCAGATTCATAAAATAGAATAACATAATATCGTTTTCGTACACATTTCGTACAATTATTTTCGTATAACAAACTTCTTGACGTTTAAAGTAATATTCTTTTGTTTCTAACTTAAATAGAATTTAAAAATAATATAGGTACCTAGATATTAACGGGATCTATAAATCGAAAGTCTAAAATCATTAAACATACTCTTTTAGTGTTTGTTAATTTTTTTTTTTTTTACATAGTTATACAGTACAGCTATTTACTATTTTTTTACTATGAATGTGAATTAATAGTAGTAATAATTATTATTTATATTTAATAAAAACCTACCACGAAGAACAAATATATCATAATAATTAATAATTACATAATAGTGGTTCAGTCCATACATACATATTAATTACGTGAAGACAGTAAATAATTTAACTAAGAATATTAAATTTCACTTCAATTAAAAAAAAAATCAGATACATTTGTAAAAATTATAAGTACTCTTAATTTCAAATGTAAAATTTAAATTCTGACGATTACTTTTACACATTGCAAACTGATCAAACTGGGCGAAGGCATAATATGCAGATTCTGCCGAGAATAACTAGAACCTGCAATGCATTATGCAATCGCAAGAAATAGAAACAATCACTGCTCATTATATCTGGAGGTTCCTCAAAGCCATACATACGTCTGTGTAGTGAACTATAAAGAAACTCTACTGATAAAACATTACACTATAACTAATGAAATCCTTCCTTACTCATTTCTGTATCCCTCAAAGCATTATATATTTCGTTCGTATATCTAAGACCTAGATTGTGACTTCACTATATTTTTTCTTTAATCTATTACGCTTACAAAGTAATTCCTTGGTCTGAGTAAACTCAAAGGCTTACGCTGGTAGGTTCTTGTGATCAATCAGGATTCGTCCTAAGTCCCTTTACGGTCTCAAAGGTGAGCTTATTCAAAGCTAAGTTTTCGATGAAACTACATATAGGATTTGGAAAAACAGGTACATTACATAAAGAAACTGTAATATTAGTAAGTTTACTAAGAGACTAACGGCTCAAAGTTAGAATCACATTACTGGGAAAGTAGTTAAACACACACAACTACGCGCGTTCGAGCCAACTGGGAATTACTGTTGCCACAAATTTGGTATGGCCAGTAATGCACAAAAACAATATTAACAAGTATCCTTGTATCGCCAGGTGTGTTTTTTTTTTCTGCTTCTAAAGGGAAAAGACCTTTTCTTGTCCACAATTAACGTTATTCATACTTTTTAGTATCAATAAAACTCTACTTTCTTCGCTTTTTACATTCCCTTGACGTGTAGTAGTTCTCCATATAACAAAAATGTTTCCTAGATGCGGTCACTATGAAACAAACAAAACTATTTCATAAAGGTCTACACTAAAGATTAACATCCAATACTAGAGTAATAAATTAGTTTTGTGGCAGTTTTTGTCACACGTCATAGGTCTATCCAAAATCTCTTTATTTCTGTATTTCAGCGTCTTAATTTTATCAATATGATGCAAACACATAAATGTAGTTGATGAACTATTGTAACATAACGTAACGAAAAGAATTAGGAGAGATTACAAGTTCTTATCCGAGTCTTATATCATTTTATAATTGATTACGGGTCGAGGAATTGTTTGAGTTAAAAGCCTCGTTCATCATTGCGCTGCTTAATACTGTCAAGGAGGTCGATCTCTCTAATTTTATACTAGACTGGTAATAGGAATCAACAGATCATTGCAAACCCTGACTTTGTGAAATAACCTTTTCACTTTTGATTTCCTAAAAGACTACAAGGGGTTAAAGGATTTTAAAACAGGCATATGATAATGGACATCTAGCAGTTGACGGCAATAGGCTGATGATGATGATGATATGATAATGACAGCGTAAACTACGTGTGAGTGCCCCGTATGGCTGACTTGACTGAACTCGACTAACGTCTGCTCTGTAATTTATAAAAATGTGATTGTGATTACAACCCGAGTTATTGCTAGACAAAAACCGTTGCCGCATTCGGGGCTATGACCAAAGTTGGCAAAAAATCGACTGCGCTTATGCTGACTGGTTGCAACTGGTTGGTTGACTGCTGGCTGAAACGGTGACAAACACCAGTGTTGAAAGTATTTTTTTTTAATAGTAAAGTTCGAGAGGAGAGCATAACAGTCCTCAATTTGTGCCTTATACTTTATTAAAATATATATTTCAAAAATTTCTCTATAATATTCGATTGCACAATATATTTAGAAATTTAAAATATTAAGTATATCATTTTACATTTTTTATCGCTGTCATAATTTCGACACCTGTAAATTACACCTTTAAATTTTCTAGTTATGATGAGATGATTAAAACATACTATATATTGTATAATCATTAAGTACAATAATGCGTGTGGATTTCAAAATATTTATCTTGATAACTATTTAAAAATCTACACGAATTTGAACATAAATTATTTATATTACCTAATGCAATACGGCTCAGTCATTTATGATTGCAAACAGAATAACATGTGTTAAATGTGCTCGTTTCCGCAATTACTTCAAAGCTTAATAAGCATTTAATATTGACTTTTGTTTAACAACAAGTCGTCTCTTATTCTGTATATATTTGACTTCATGAAATACATCTGTGAATATTGTAATGACATTAAAACCCTATAAATTAAATTTCTTGTATACTGAGGAACACTGGCTACTCCTGGTAGCCTACCACCACTACACTTCGCCAAATGTGTAGTGGGTACGATTTTCACACGGTACAAAAATTTGTCCGCAAATGTCCGTTGTTTGAATTTTTGTGAAGTCCCCGCGCGACACAGGGTTATTTCTAGTTCAGGAGTAGACTTTTGCCATCTGTAATTTTGCACATCACCTATGAGACCTTTCTTTAGAGGTAAGGAATATAAAAAATAAATGTCTATCTATTCAACATACTGCCTTTTAGAACCAACGATCACTCAATATTAAAATAGCACAGAATATTCAAGCTTAAAATGTTGTACAAAAATGTCGGGCAGCTGCTCCACAATAATCTTTTTATTGGACATCTGTGTCATGGCTTTTATCAAATAGCTTGTGAACTAGTATAAAATGATCACATATTTTTTGCTATTTATTTTATCGATGTTATCTTTTTATATTTAGGTGATTGAATTTTATAACTGAATCGTTTTCATAGCAGCATAAGTTTACCTTAAAATGTTATTCAGTATCTTGAAATTTACCCACTGTAACATTTTGTGAGGCTTTGAACTTTTGGTCATGTAACAGGTTAATTGGAATATTAACCAGTACTATACATTTAAACCGTAACACTCACTAATACACTAATAACACCATTGTTTGTTTCTTTAAAGTCCTCACTGCAATTAAAAAGTCTACTACCCTCGAGTGAAGATTTTTTCAAAGATGATTATTTTACTAATTTAACATTAACAGCTAAAATACCATGTTTTCTTCCTCAAACTTAGTCAAATACTCCTATAATTACAAAATAGTTTTGCAACTTTCATTACATTACTTTGTCAGTATAAAAATGTATGACTAACGTGGGTCAGACATTAATAGTAATTTTAACCCCTCTAATTAAGCTAAATGCCTTTTCCCGGAAATCCTCCATTTTATGAGCGCTTCGCGTGGTTTAAGATGGCTTGATTTAAACACACGTCCAGGCTAAAAGTCCCGGTGGTGGCAGACGGGTTTCCATGTGCTCAAAAAAAACAGAGGTAGTAAAAGAAAAAAGCAGTAAAAATTGGGTCTCATAGGCTTTTAAAATTATAACATAGATATATTTTTTATTACAATCATTTATAAAATAACAAATTTGATACTTATTCCCTATGAATAGCTCCATAGGCGGTATCATCATTTTATGAAATTCATTTCACATTCATTCTATTCAAAATTCGTTGAATTCCCTCTCTAATATGATTTTTGCATCTACATTTTCAATTTATTCACCATCGTCATTACCTTCGTAGCGTACATTCAAATTTATTTGTAAAAACGTAGCTCTTCAATAAATTTTCAATTCTGAAAAGCTAGGGTTGAAAGTATTCGTACCAGTAATTGTATTGCAAAAGCACGCGATCTTGGCGATTTCTAGAAACAAGTGATGAAATAAAAACGTAAGCTATGATTAATTACTTCCATGAAATTCTTTATAGCTCTAATATTTAGCTTAACATAGCAATTTATTCGTGGGAGAGTCATGCTTCGACACGTATGAGCCGGCTCGACCGGAGTGATACGGCCTCTCAGAAAACCGGCAGTGAAGCAATGCTTACATTGCTTTTTGCCGAGTGAGTGAGGTTACCAGAGGCCCTAACCCTTCCCTCTCCCCCTCTCCACTCCTCTCCCCTTACTCCCACCTTAAAGGCCGGTAATGCACTTGTGATTCTTGAGTTGCAGGTGCCAATGGGCGGCGGTAGTCATTTACCATTAGATGACCCGTCTGCTCGTTTGCCCCCATAACATAAAAAAAAACAATAGATTACCATATATAGAGTACTAGCGACCCGCCTCGGCTTCGCACAGATGCAATGTAGACACTAATGTGGTAAACAATTACCGTCATCTTTCAACAAATTGACACAAAACAATATTAAACTATACGTATGAACCTTCCCCTTGAATCACTTTATCAATTGATAAAAACCGCATTAAAATCCGTTGCATACTTTAAAAGATCTAATCGTACAGACGGCGGGAAGCGACTTTGTTTTATACTATGTAGAAATCACCACTCGAATGAAGTACATTCATTTGAAAGAGCTTTTATAAATGGCTTGCTCAAAGTCGTTGCGAATCCCAAAGGTCGATTTTTATGGGAAAAGGCCACATTAAACAAGGTTGAGTAAAATCCAACGTTAAGTTACAATTTTAAGTTAATCTATCGACTAATTCTCAATATCATCGAGCACAAACACACAGAGACTTAATTTTGCTATTTCTGTAATTTGAGCCTAAAAACCTGATCTATGTCATAACGACATATAAATGCCAACTTACATCGTGTTCAGTTTATTGATTACGGAGTTTATCATAGTAAAATATATACATATACCAACATCCGTATTTTGTCAGTACAGTAATATTTAGAAGTACAGTTTACTTCTACGCCTGACTTCTCCATTATTTCAAATCAGACGTAAATCGCTTGAATATTTTATAAAAATATTTAATGCAAACAAACCTCATATCACATATTTTTTGTTTGTGAATTCTGTAAAATATTTGTTAATTTTAGATATATTATGTATTATCTAACAATTTCTTTACTGATTTAAGACAAACATGAACTCAGTAAACAGCTTGATGGTATTGAGTAAAATTAATAAGTATGCGCTTTACACTAATATAACCACGGTGAAATGCCGGATGGTGAAATTTTCAATTCAAAATCAATGTTTGCATGTTTTAGTGAAATCTGCCAGGTCTATTTTTAGTCGCAACAGCATTCAATTTACATATTTAAATAACTTCCAACTAAACTAACGTGTCTTTTTCTTCATTGCACTTCAATGTCAGCAACTGCAGCAACTAATACAGCAAAATAATCAAAGCAAAAGTTATTATTATTCATAATATACAAAATCATTTTCCTTCTAAAATGAGTTTTTTCCAGTTTCTCTGAAACCTTGATTTCGTTAGGAGTTATGGGCAGTCGTCGTCGATAAATCGCATTATTATTTAATTTTATTATTTTTTGTTGTATAAGGTATTCCTTTTTAATATTTTGTTATGTTTTATTGATTTGTAAGGCATTCGAAATATTAATATAATATTAAAAGCAAATAAGTACTATAATCGCAAAACGGTATAAAAATAACCTACTTTTATCGAAAACAGCTTTTAGTGATCAAATTCATTGGCAGAAGCACCATAATTCCCCTCATAACCATTAAAAAGAAGAATAATTTATCACGTAAAGGAAAAACGTGGGATAAAAAATTACCAGAGTTTAATGAATGCGAAGTCTCCTGGAAACGTAACGTTAATAATATGAAGTCAAATGCCAAGAATGTAGCAAAATATTGGAAAAGATAACACTTTAGACAAACTGACTTATTGACTGTCAAATTTATAAGGATACTGCGTAAGTGCGTACATAAACTTCCACTTATACATTATTCAGGATATCCGGGTGCAAAGGACGTACCCATGTTTGTTAGACATTTAAAGCTTTTTACATTATAAATGTTTATCTCTGTTCCAAATTATAAAAATACTTTACTGAAATTATAACACTGTATATAAACTAAAATCTTTCTGATAGTAGTAAGTGATTCAGATAGTAGTAGATAGAAGATAAGATAGTGAATAACAAGAATGAAAATTTTAACAATGTACTATGTATGTGTGTTGAAACAAAATTCAGTTGGGTTACACCACCATCTAACATTCACTACTTAGGGATACCTAACAAATTAACTTGTCCCGTAATTATTTTAAACTTTGTATATAAACATATTGAATAAAAAGTTTCTGAATCCCCTACCACTCGTAATGAAACTGGATTAAATTTATAAATCTCTTTTCATCCCAAGTTGTTCTAAATGTCCTATCAAACTTCTTTAATGATCTCCAAAATGTTTAATGTTGATTTAACATAATGACGACTGTGAACCGACGAAGTGGGGGCCGAATCGGGTAACTTTAACTTGGGGCATAAAACCTCAGTGACACGGAACTTTAGTAACAGTCGTTCAGCTCTAATGGAGTTGTCTAGTTTATCTAGATCGGGACTTGTTGGAGTCTGTTAGGCCTGCTATTTTATAAAACATACATCTCTGTTGTTATGAGGACAGTGGTTAAACAAGGCTGTTGAATCTGAAGAATAAAAATTTAGATTTAGTCAATTCAGGAATCCATCGGGTTTAATACTTTTCTACTGGTAAAAAAGTAAAGGTAACTTTAAATTTTTTATATACCCTTGACAATGTGTTTGTAAAATTTCATGATAATCAGTTGAGTAGTTAAACCTTGAAAGCCAAAATTTAGATGTCTGAAAATTCTTTAACATCGATGTCTATAATTTGTAGCGTGCTATAAGGCTAACGGATTTTTTGCCCATTTGTCACATGACTTGACGATTGAACGCTTTAAAAGCGATTGCTTATTCTCGATCCCAAAAGGCTCAAAAATACAATTGGTGTGTAAATTATTATTTAAATCAAATAAAACGTATTGAAGTATACCGAAAATGTTTAAAACTTTCCGTTTAGAAATTCGATATGCAAATTAATCATTAAGTTACTACAATAAGGTTTTTTGAACGTATTTTTTGAGGAGATATGGAACAGCATATATTTATACTACGTGTATTATATACATGCATATAACACGAGTTCCTTATATAACTTTGTTTGACATCAGATTATCTTAGATATAGAAAATATGACGACACATCGACCTTGCTATATTGAAGCAGTGGTTTTAGAAACCACAGATCCACTATGTCAGGGTTGAATTTTTTTTCAAGTGAAAACTTTTTTAGGCTCGTTTGTGCACTTTTGCCATAGGGAAAAAGCACTGAACTCGTAACTGTCACGCTAATAATACATATATAGATCTAATAGAGGGCGCTAAACTAAACATTGAGTTCTGTCAGCTCCTTATTAAGCTATATCACCAAACTACAAATGTGACGTTTTAAGTTCACGCTTCGTTTAAGTTTTCACTTCTGTCGGCAGTCCCATTACTGACTATTTTTTTTGTAGGTGGTTTTTTTAGAGGATTTTTTTTTTATGGTATAGGGGGCAAACGAGCAGACGGGTCACCTGATGGTAAATGACTACCGCCGCCCATGGGCACCTGTAACTCAAGAGTTACAAGTGCGTTGCCGCCCTTTAAGGTGGGAATAGGGGAAGAAAGGGAGAGGGGGAAGAGCAGAAAGACGAGGGAGGGGGATTATAGGGGAAGAAGGGGGGAGAGGGGAAGGACGGAAATAGGGGAGGAGGAAGGATTAGGGCCTCCGGTAACCTCACTCAGGCGGTGAAAAGCAATGGGAGCATTGTTTCTCTACCGGTTATCTGTGAGGCCGTGGTATCGAGCGAAGTCGAGCCGGCCCATACGTACCGAAGCATGGCTCTCCCATGAAAACAATTGTGTTAACTTATAAAAACATCAGTAAAACAACACAAGAATTAAAGTAATGCTAGAGTCAAAAATTGAAAACCAGCGTCAGGCTTTCGTCTGACACAATGCTGAATTGGGTCCGTTTTTTGGCACTAACGGTAATCATAGCTGCGAAATTGTTTATATTTTTATGTGTTGCCAAAAAAAACATTTCTTTCTTTCTTCTCAAAAAATAAATATAATTTAGCGAATGAAAAGAGGAGGCCATGATTTTCATCTACGTGTTTTTACCTCGCAGAGATTACTTATTGCATAGCAAATTGGACAATAAAAGTATATTATGTAATAATGGACATAAGTATCAGTTTGCTACCTAGATAAATAACCCTTTTTGATTTTATTAAAACCATATTTCTGTTGCTAATGTAAAACTGTATTGTCTTAGTAAATATTTGGGTGTTAGTTTAAGCTTTGTGAACCAATTTATATGTAAATTGTTCAATTGGTGTTTAAACGCATTTTAAACTAAGCCTGTAGTGTTAGTCCGTTTGATTAATTCTGTTATTTGATTGTTTCAGGTCTTGTGTTAGCTTGAAGAGTTCCAGCACTACCAAGTAAGTACTTTTGAATTAATATCAAGTTAGCGCTATAATGATTTGAACATAAAGTTGCTACACTATGTAATAAGACCACAATTGAGGTAATCGTGAACGTTTCTATATTAAAGAGGAATGCGTAATAGGTGAGGTGTCGGACTAGGGATCGTGTGGTTGTGGATTTGAACAACACCCAGTACCTAGAACACCGATAGAAACTAATTTAACATAACAAAAAAGGCGTATGTCAGCTCCGACGCACGACTCTCTTTCTCTCTGTCTCTCTCTCTCTCTTTCTATATCTATCTCTCTCATCATTTGTAGACATTGTACAGTACATATTCTATATATATCTCATGCAGATTTAGAGCTTGTCCGTAAAAGTTTAAATCACTTATACTTTTGTTATATTTTTAACAAACGTGTCGTTTCAATGAGGACTTACTATTGATATATGTTTATATTAACAGGAATTTACGCGATGTTTTGGTTATCTTTGAACTGCCGGACGATATAACTGGATTACACTGACCGTGGTCAACCGGTGACTATTGCCAGTGTAACCTGGAAACCGTTAATGTAATGGAAATCCAAATTTAAAAAAAAAATTATTCCTCCTCCGACTCGAAAACCCCTTTAATGATTATAAAAGAGCTGATGATCTTCTAACAGCTTTTTTTTTTATGGTATAGGGGGCAAACGAGCAGACGGGTCACCTGATTTTAAATGACTACCGCCGCCCATGGGCACCTGTAACTCAAGAGTCACAAGTGCGTTGCCGCCCTTTAAGGTGGGAATAGGGGAAGAGGGGGAAAGGAAGGAAGAGCGGGAAGACGGGAGAGGGTGATTAGATGGGAGGAGAAGGGGAGAGGGGAAGGACGGGAATAGGGGAGAGGGAAGGGTTAGGGCCTCCGGTAGCCTCACTCACGCGGCGAAAAGTAATGCAAAGCCGGTTTTCTGTGAGGCCGTGGTATCGAGCGGAGTCGAGCCCATACGTGCCGAAGCATGGCTCTCCCACAGCTGAACATATTTTCATAAATTATATCCAAGAACACCCTCGATCTAGTTACCTTTCGAACATTTATTTATCACATTAACAGTTATCCATTCTTAAAGAAGATGTAATTAATGTTTATAAATTAGAGAAATATTCACGAAGTCAAAACCTGAGGTCCTTAGAATACATGAAAAAATATCGCTTACCAAAAACCAAAAAACAAATATGGTAATAGAACCAATACTTACCTGTCACCTCTGATATTAAATAGCCTACCTAATCACATTGTTACTGAATATGTCTCTAATTCCGACTTCTCCAATAAACTTAAAATTGTAATAAAAAAACATCTCAAAACAAACCCTGAATACAACCTTGGAATGTATGTAGTCTCAATATTCTGTAAATGCGTGTTTGTATGTGTACGTATACACATACATACCTACACATATTTTGGGTTAAATTAATTTGATTACTGCATTATGCATATCTAATATGGGTGTGTGTGAGTGTGTGTGTGTATACGCGCATTGACTATGCATGATGCAGTTATAGGCATGTGTATAACTATATAAGGTGTGTGCGTGTACACCTGCGCGTGCACGCGTGTAACAACAAATATAAACTAGTAATAAGATAATGTATTTTGAACTGATTTAATCTAAGATTCTGTATGTAGTATAAGGGTATTTATATCTTACATGTATAAGATATAGTTACCTAATATGTATGGCGAACACTGCTCACACAAAAACCGTTATGGTTTAAGTGAGTAGCTTACATGTAGCTAATGTTAGATATCTGGATCTCTCTTTTATTTTAAACAATACAAAAAAAAACAAAAAAAAACCCGCAAATAAAACCGGTTCATCCGTTTGGGAGCTATGACGCCACAGCCAGACACACAAATACACAGACACACATGTTAAACTTATAACACCCTTCGTTTTTAAGTCGGTTTAAAAATTATTATGTCTTAGCACTGCTTCCTTCAGAATATTCTTTTTCTTTTTAGAATATTCTTTTTTCTTTTCTTTTTTCTTCGTATTCCCTCTTCGGTTCAATTGAATATTATTCAGGTTAGGTTACATGTATTTTAGGTTTTAGATACTTATAAGTGCATACGATATTAGATCAAAATACTGTACCTACGCATTACATCGTACCACAAAACCTCGTAAGTCAAAGAAAGAAACTTTAACGATTGCGTTAATAAAATTACCCTTTAAAATATTAAATCGTATTGAAATATTTTATCGGCTCATCAAACCTTGTACAAGCCCTTTCCAAACTCGTAAATTCGAAGGACCAAACAGTGATAAACTGATCGCATAAATAATTTAATTTGTAAATAGAGAAAATAGTTTCCAAACTTTGTGGGTTAATCAATTAACTTGAAGTTTGTTTAATTTAAAGTTTTCTGAAACAACTATGTCAACATGCGTAGGTCGTGATATTTTGGTCCAAAGTTTTCGTATTTTGTGTAGTTAAACTAATTTGTTTTCTATTAACTGACTTTTGTTTGTGGCTCTTTCATGTTGAATACTCATTTTATAAAAATGTTAGCTTCTACAGTTGCAGATACAACATTATTTTTTAAAATATACTAAAAGAAAGTCTTAGAAGACAAACAAGCAATCGGCAACCAATGAAGCAAAAATATGTATGAAAACAATACTCAAAATTTATTGTTCATTTTATAATCATCATCAAATCATAGATTATTTTGATGATGAAAAAAAAATTTTAAAAACCGTAAGATGTGTATGATGATGTACGACTTGTCTGTCGTACACTATAGAAGCGAATATACCGATTTGATGTTATAAGTTATTTCACTTTACCAATCACCTTCATCATCATCATCATCATGATTTCAGCCATAAGACGTGTACTGCAGAACATAGGCCTCCCTCAATGATTATTAATACTTACACTTTAGACTCAAATTGAAAAATATCATTAAATAAAGTAACGAATAACATTTCATTTTATAAATCTAATATTGGAAAACATCCAAACCTAATTCAAAACAAATATATTAGTGGGGTTTTATAATGATTAATTAACTTTGTAGAAATTGTACACACACTCACTTATAGAGATGTAAAAGTAGATTAAATACTAATTTATTTTCCATTAGCAGCCAATGAATAAAGTAAAACCTTTGTTGTTATTCAAAAACACGAATATGTCACTTACTGTTTTGGGAATTAGGGTTGTAATAATAATATACCTATTTATTGTACACCACAAGCATTTAAAAGCAAAATGAATAAAAATTGTGGTTTATACAATTGACGGCCTTATCGCTCTATGGCAATCTCTTACAGGCGACAATGAGATGAAGAATAAAAAAAGGAAATAAATTTAGGGCAGTATGGTGCACGTTTAGTACATTATTTAGTTACGTAAAATATCCTACTAGTATACATACAAGTAAACTATAAACATATAAATACCTAAGCCTAACCCAGCGATGGTCATACTCCATCCAAAGAGTTCTAAAAATTGGTAATGATACTTTCACGGACATTTAAAAATTACGCGTTTGTGAATTCATACCATTAATATTCTTACCACCACTTGTCAAAGCCAATTTTACAAAAATTACAATAATTTACTGACAGCCAAAATGAACGTAAGAATTAGATCGAAAAAACAAAAAAAGAAACTTGAAAAGCGAAATCTTACAAATATTATAAAGGTGAAAATTTATGAGGATGGATAGGTGGATGGATTTATTACTCTTTCAAGCAAAAACAGGTAAACAAATCTGGATGAAACCTGGCACAGACATAGATAATAGTCTGGAATAGCGTATAGGCTACTTTTTATCCCGGTAAATGTACGGTCGGGAACCGTAAAAGGTATTGATTTCATTTCCAAGCGACTTACTTCGCGGGCAACAGCTAGTAATAGTAAAAGTAATAAAAACGTAATGCTTGCCATGCAAGCTAAATTGAATTTTATTGCTAGGTTTCGAGAGTAACTATTTATTTGGCTCCAATAAGTTAGTCTTCTGTACGTCAGTACTTATATTAATTATCTACCAAAAACTACATTAAAAACGGTAAAAACATTTACTACTAAAGAGCAAACAAGCTAGCAACATGTCGGACTCGAACCAAAACCACACGGTGTTCCGCCAAAGTCCATATTGCCAGGGCCTCAGGTGTACCCTTGAAAGGAAATCCCTGTGTAACCTGGCAGAATTGGCGACCAAACTGTCTTGTGGGGGATTTTATCCCCTGTCAGTGAGAGAGACACGCGCGGAATACGCGCCACCGTTACGGGATGTAATGTAAACGATGTAAAGGCGTTATTATGTGGCTCTCTATTTATCCAAAATAATAATGGTATATTTAACATTCAAATATTAAAAAGAAAAATCACTTCAATCTGTGAAAAAAATAGCAACAGTTTCAGAAAACCTTTTCCTACTCACTAATGCAAATAGCGTCCGAGTGTACCCTTTCTCTAGCGAAGGAAACATGAAATATGTACAAAGCATTTCTTAAACAAACTGGAACTAAGCCAACAAACGCTAATGCTATTCATCTGTTGCCTTAGTTAAAGCAATTATTGTAACGTAATCATATAAAAATTGTTAAATTATAATGTTTTTGGTATAATTGAAGCCTCAGCCTCTTAGCCTTCTTAGGAAATATAAACCAATTTCCTGATGTTATAGCATCAAGCGCAAACAAAAGCAAGCCAGCCATAACATCCACCATTGTCATATTTATTTATATATACCATAACTAGCAGCGCCCCGCGGTATATCGGGATAAAAAGTAGCCAATATAATAATCCAGGTCTCAAGTTTTGTACATACCAACTTTCATCACAATTGGTTCAGTAGTTTTGGCGTGAAAGAGTAACAAGCATTCATTCATCCATCCATACAAACTTTCACATTTATAATATTAGTGGGATTATTTTCATATTATTAAAATTAGACTGCCAAAATATAGAAAAGATTTTGACAGAACTACTTATCTAATTAAATACATAAATATCCACACCCACATGTATATGACATGAACACACACACCAAATTTACACACCCATATCCACACAAACTAAAGTTAAAGTAAAGGGAGTAACACACTAAAAGTTCTCAAACTTAAAGATTGTCAGTCGAGTGATATTCTCTGAGATACGAGTACAGGCCGTAACCTACTTCAACAGATAGTCATCATTTATTGTGTAAGCTAACACAGCTGACAGCTGACATCTCATAATAATACAGACTGTATAATACGACAGACTCATAATAATAAGCCTTTAACTAATAATATTATACTTATTTCTGTTTTTAGAAATAACTACTTATGTTCTCACCAAGTTTTTATTTTATTTAGTACACGTCTGCTTACTCCATAAAGAAAATTGCACTGCAGGTGTCTCATCTGACATCTTCTCAACTCTTATTTTCTCATCTCATAAGTTTCAAATACATTATTTACTACACTTCTAACAAGCTTTTTCATTAAGAACGCTGAAACAGAAAAATTAATAAAACAAGACATCACACACAACAATACACTTAATAATGTTGACATGGTTGTTTTTTTAAGATATATAAACACACATAGACCAATAATAGAGACACAGAAAATAAATATCGTTTGACGGAAAGGGTGGCATAATAATTAAAGTGGTTGCCTCGCCCTCGACACAATGCCGTGCGGATAGGATTGAAAAAAAAAAACTGGAGCAAACACATATATATAAGTAAAGTTAAAAAATAGAAATGACTATTAAATTTATATAAAACAAAGTTTATTTAGTTTATATGGTCAAATAATCTTCAGATTCTCAATTCATTGATTCCAATAATTTTAAGAATAGTATAATAATTTTAAAATGAATTATAATGGACATATTACGTACACATTGCGCCGACCCTAAATAAAATTGGGACGAGGGCAGGAAGATGAAAAATGTGTGTGATCCACAAGTAGTTGTCCCGAGTCTGGGTCTTCTTTGTGTCCGTTGTTTCAATGTTTGTAAAGTCCCCCGCGATACAGGAGTTGTTCCTATAGCAGGAAAAAAGTTTAAACAAAATAAAATAATTAACCAGCTGCATTAAGTCACACTGTGTTGATGACTGTGTCTTTGACAGACTTAGCATTACAAAAAGACCTCAAGATACGAGTAATATTCGAGCATCGCTTTTGGAAAATCCTTCCTTACGAATACGCAATTTTTCACCTAAATATTTTTTCCCACTAATATTATAAATGTGAAAGTTTGGATGGATGGATGTTTGTTACTCTTTCCCGCCAAAACTACTGAACCGATTGTGATGAAACTTAGTATGTAGATAGCTAGAGACCTGGATTAACATATAGGTTACTTTTTATCCCGATATTCAAACGGGATCGGGACTAATGCGGGTGAAACCACAAGGCGCTGCTGTATTTAATATATAATTTACTTCACCGTACTAGAGGTACTGTAGCCAAAACTTTTTTCCCTACGTATTAGATTGCTTTTCTAGAATATAATAAAATAATCTTTATTGTACACCCACGACATATTGCTTAAAATAAATTCACAAAGTGGATATGTACAACAGGCGGCCTTTTCTCTTACAGACAACCTTAGGATGTACAAAATCAATAATAATAGATAAATGAATAACGTGTAGTTTTGGTGTAAGATAGAAGTAAAGAGAATTGAGGCATTTTTTTACTGTGTGTTTAAAAGAATGGTAAAAAATGTTTTACAGTTGAAACATTTATAATAATTAATCAAACAAGGTAAGAACATAATAAGACTTTTTAAATATAATCGACAAGTATTTTAATTAACAAAGTTTCATTGAGAGAATAGAAAATAAAAGATTTCTTTTCGAAACCGCTTCATTTTCAAGGAAGAATAGCGAAAATTTACGTTGTAAAAACATAGCTAGTTAAGGGTGTAATAGATGGGAATTTTCCACAAAGGATTCATTTAACAATAGACTACTAACGTAGTGGGTTGTGTAATCCTAATGTTCTTTTATACCCTACAACTAAGAGAAGCCCTTTTGTTAAGAGTATGTTCACATCAGCACTCTACACGGTTGAATATAACCCCAAACTGCTCGATTTCAAAATGCCTTCACAATTTTGTGATTGCCGCTTCAACTCCAACAACTATAACGCAGCGAACAATAGTGTTTGAATTTGTGGTAAAAGGACACCGTGTATCATAAATATATAGATGTTTGTTTGAGAAGTAAATTAAACGAATATCTGAATATAGTAATTAACAATGTATTTGTTTGAATATGGAATATAAAATCACTATAACTGAATGAGTTTTATATGAATGAAGACTTCATATGTCTTGCATGGTCTATTTACACTAGATATTTGTTTTGTTGAAATACCTAATCTTCAGGATTAAAACTTTAAATCACTTGTATTTATTTAGGACTATATTTATTACAGCAAATTATGTACAAAGGCAGTAATTCTTAGATCTTAAGACATTCTCTGCCAGTCAAACTTGGGATGATGCTAAAAAAGACTTCTAACTTACAGAAATTTAGATTTTTTTTTTCTTAAATGGAAAGAGTATTTTGCGAAATACATATAAATAATGTCATTTGAATATAACTGACACAAACACGAGTGACATTGTGTCAACTTTTTCCTCCAGCAAGTAACTATCGGAGCGACACAGATGGATGAAACGTGTTGTCGCCACATTAAAAACTCTTATTTATTTCATTAAAAATAGGGACAAACTATAATAGATGATAACACAGTTCACTATTTAATAAAAATAAGTTTATAGATATTATTTTGACTGGTTATACCGGTAACGCAATACTATTGGTCGATGGATAAATATTAACAAATTGTGGGATTATAAAAGGGTAGGAATATGTTTAGAACGATTGACTTGAGTGCAAACAGAGGTACGAACAACTTGGCAGTTGCTGTTAGTTAGTGATTTTCATAGTTTATATCAGTGGTTTTTAGACTGTTTCTAACAAACGTCACAATAATAATATGTCGTTGTCGTTGTTTACGTGTCCCTGAAGACGCAAATTATTTATATCAGAAAAAAATATTCCTAAATATTAAGGTAGTAAGGGTGAATAGGAATACTAGTGATATATCCATTGGGTAGATGCTACCTATACCTATGCTCAAAATAAATTATTTCGGCAAGTCGAGCAATAAAATAACTTAAAATACTGTAAAATTATCATCCAGTTTTATTTTAACGTTTTTAATTTATTTCATAATCGTCAATTTGACAACAGTCAGGCGTGACGTCATGCCTTAGTATTTCATACAAAAACGTACCGAACATACAGTTTTGACGTTTACTAAAACTATACCTACTGAATTCACTTGACGGTCATCTACCCTGCTAACGTACTTTCTTAGACTAAAAGTGGGTTCAGGTCGGTAAACTGAAGTACATCTCTTACTTTTTGTTACCTGCTATTGAGGATAAAAAGCAAAAAGGGTTGGCTCCATAAAGTCCGTTATTGGTGCGAGGTAAGCCACAGAGAAATGCACATTTTGCTTCTATCTAAATTCCCTGACCAGGAAAATACATCTGTTCTATAAAGGGAAGTGGAAGAATCTTTACCTTCGTTCTAATCCTCCTGGATTAGATTTCTGATGCGTCAATAACACTGATGATGTTGCGAATGATTAGGGCGAGCTATTAATCGCTTACTATCGCTTTGCACATATATTTTACCACTTTGCTTACAATAAAAACCTTCTGAAATTAAGAAATTTCCGAATTTGAATAAAGCGCCAAGTTCGCGTTGCTTTATTTCGGCCGGCAATTTGTAGTCAAACTTTTGATCGGAGTCACTTTTTCCCATTAATTGAACCTTTATTTTATATTTCTATTGGATACTTTTAATTGAAAACCGTTTTCAATCTCGCCAGCTGGCCTTCCATAATTAAACAGAGGAAAGATAAGTTAACATTTTGTCCTTTAAGTACCTAGTCCTTATTATTGCAATCATACAAAGTAGTTTATGTTTATTTTAACTATAATTACAATAAGTTTATAATATGGGGTCCCAGAGTCCTAAACAAACCTGGAATGTTAGACATAAGCAGATTAAAATGTAAAGAATAACGAATTCGTACTTACCACTTTGGTGGCAGGTCTTTGTCTTTTGATCTTTGCCGATATTAGGATCAATCCGACGTAAAAACCTTAAATAGGTGGTTATTTAAAGTATGATTTTACAGAGATAAAAGCAATGTTCAGTATACGTATTTAGAAAACCGTAATTTCTGCCGGACGTTTTAAAAACTCGAAAACTTAGGGGGCTTATGTAAAGGTATCAAGGTATTTTTTAATATATTTTATGTTACTTTTATACGTAACTATGATATCAAATGTATCTTCCCACATAATACGGCAAAAGTTCCACGTGGTACATTAAAAGCTGAACGTTTATAGTGTCTGGGGAAAAACTTGAACTTTTTCGTTAGTCTGCTACTGTAACGTAGGTTACTTAATATTTAAAAGCTTTAAAAAGCCTGTGAGTAGTGAGTGCTTTGAGTTGATGTTAAAAAAATATTAATAAACTTGAAAATAAATCTTTAAAAACTAGCATTCATGCTTTCAGACAGGTCAGTAAGGTTTTCAAATAACAATTGTTTCTGAAACCTGCAAAAAACCTTTACTTTGTAACAGTTTTAAACGGCCACGTTAACATTTACGTTTGTTATAATGTCTTAATTTTCTTCCAAAATTACACATGTAGGTATTTTGTTGTTGTAATTTGGAAGGTCTTGGGTCTTGGAACATAACTGCAATCTTTTTTTTTATAATATATAGTATTTATTTGCCAAAAGTAATACATGTTCTTCATATTAAAATAAGCAATATTACTACAAATTATAACAGTTTCCTAAGAACACTTAGTGTGATTATTCCAAAAACCTCCTACGCTAGGCTTAGCCTGTCCTGTAGGAAGTCTTTATAGCCAGATTTTCCAAGAGATTGACGTATATGAATATATATTTATTAATGTATGTATCTCGTGCTTACGATAAAAAAAAATATTTATTATTTAAATATTTTATTATTCTAGTATTAAAACCATTTTTAATATATTTGTTAATCCGTTGACACATTCATGCAGTAGATGAAAATAACAATTAAATCTTATCATAAATATCATATAGATGGAATCAAATCATAAATATCATTTAAATAAAACAATACTGTTGAAATTAAATTGAAGTCTTCAGATTAAATGAATTGCTTTAAAAACCTCTCTGTTTGTTTGTTCATAGGTCCAGGTAAGCAGTTATCTGCATCGGCATCTATATTTACGTTTGAGTATAGCCTGCATAATTTTATACCTTGCAGTATATTAATTGGCATTATAATTTGACCATCTCATTACTTATTATTCGGAAACTCGGATAACTAAATTTAACCTGCATTCCGCACTAACGATTTTATTCCTACTTCTCAAACTAAAGTCAGCAAACATTTCCAATTGGGGTTTACGAACTGTTTTAGTTTCAAAGCTCAGACTTTCAATTTTCCAACTTCATACAGAATTTAGTGTTGGCTCTAGAGGTTGTTCTAATTAAAGTGCGAACTATTTCACTATTACGTTGAGGTGCTCGAATTATTTTAATAGTTTGAGTAGCTAGCCTGAAGGTTCAGTGGATCTGTTTTAACAACATCCCTGAGCTACCAAAGTTTTTAATTAAATAATGGCCGTATTCCTTGATGAATTTACAAACTATTCCATAGATTTTTTTGCGAAAATTTTAGGTGAATTTATTATTGATTCGGATGTAAAGAACCAATATCGTTATTTCCGACTTATCACTCTATCCTTGACACTGGGCACATGACTCAGCTCAAACAAATGCCTTTTTGGTAAATTGCTATCAAAAGATTTATTTCTTTCTAGGCTTTATAGCCGACATATCGACTTTAGTATACGCTTGTGCCTTCAAGAAAACATTTGCTCCTCTCTCAAAACGCGAACAAAGTATTGACTTATCTTCTAAGAAAAGTAAACCTTATTTCAGCAATAGAATATCGTAACATATTCTGTACATTATTTATTTGGCTAGAAAGTTTGGTTAGATCTTATTCTGAGACAGAATACATTTACCGCTTTTTCAGAACTTCAAAAGAAGTCTAAATTGTTAGTTGTCGACCGTGAAACTAAAAGTTATTTCTTTTTTTGTCAATAATAGAGATACAGTAAATGCTTGATGTGGTATTTCTTTGTTTGAAGTTGTTAACGCAAATAAATGGAAGCAAAACCTATTAAGATTTAGTTTCGAAGATGTCTAAAAGGTCTGTGCTTGATAGCCAATTTAGTTCTATAAATACCTGACTGGGTATTATCACTATACAGTAGAATATTCACTTTTAAAATGTGAATAAGTATTGAGTGAAATTTCTTGTCAAGCATATCTTAAGCAAATATTCTTTAACAGAACATGTTATAACGTAACACATGTAACGATCCAGCGTAAGCGTATCTCCTAAAATTGCTAGACATTTACATTGAATAATTGAAATTGTAGATCCAACATTAGCATTCCATTATAGCAATACTATCAAACGGTCCTGTCTATTATTACCTATGTACGTACAAAAGTTCTTTCAATTGTCTTGGGGCTACGTAAAATTGCTCTGAATCCCACACGATAATATTTTCTCTCACATTCGCTCCCGTTCAGTCGGCTATTTATTATCACTACTAAACGAAGAAGATATAACATTAAGGCTTTCGAATTTATTATTAGTGCCGGGCATATGAATAGAGAAAATGCTTTGGGTTGTCGTTTGATATGACCTACATCTTTCCCGCTTATTGTATGCAGTAAGATAATTTTAATTTGAAACGCAATTGGGCTAGACAAGTGAAAAATTGGTTTTCTTTTGAAATTTCGTCGGTAGAATAAAAAATATACAGTTAGTAAAAAAACTATGTTTTAATACGTCAATACCTATTTTTTTTTTATCAATCATTCAATTAGAGTTTTTGTATGCTTTGCTGTTTTTTGCTGTTTTATGCCTGTAGTGTTTAACTTTTTTATAACTTTATTTAAATATATTAAATGAAGGAATCCTACTTATATTATATATCATAAACGTGAAAGTTTGTGAGGATGTATGGATGTTTGTTACTCTTTCACGCAAAACTTTTAAACTGATTACGATGAAACTTGGTATGTGGATAGCTGGAGACCTGAAATAACACATAGGCTAGGTACTTTTATCCCGATATTCCCACGTCACCGGGACTTACGCGGGTGAAATCTTGTGGCGCAGCTAGTAAAATAATATATTAAAAATAATTTTAGAATGATATTTGAAGTACTAATGTATTTTTCTTCGATTTAAAATCTTTTAAGAAAAATATATAAACAGTTATAGACAGGCACAGACAGTTTGGTTATTTGCAAATCCCCGCAAATCGGTTGACTCAACCGCCGAAAGCATTATTACCGGTTTACGAGTACTTACTATAAAGAAACCTGTTAGAGTGGCTGCGATATGTGTAATCTCGGTATGTTTGATTTCTATAGTAGATATTTCAAGGTACGTGTTAATACATAAGATATCTTTATCTTACACAAAAGTATAAAACTTAAGTATTAATCTCTTAGAAAGGTATAAAAGGCGGCCTAGTTGTAACCACAGCAATATCTTACACATAACCTTTGGAATGTATCAGAATAATCACTGCATATTATAAAGCAAAGTCCCCCGCCGCGTCTGTCTGTCTGTTCGCGATAAACCGAATAACTACTGAACGGATTTTCATGTGGTTTTCACTAATAGACAGAGTGATTCATGATAAAGGTTTAGGTGTATAATTTGTTAAGATTTTGTGTAAATTGATTGAAATATGTTGATGATTGTTCAAGATATCTCTGCTACCCGTGCGGATTGGTTGCTAGTAAAAGTAATAAAAAAACAGCGCAGACCAGTTTTAACTGTATTGTAATTGAGTTCATAATTGAAAAAGAACATCCTTTTGTCCACGGTACAATTTTATTGAAATAGATTAAATTTTCCGTTTTCTACGCAATCTAACTTAAGGTATTCAACTTCAAATACTAAATAGTTCTAAACGACAACTCACAACAATGTCTGAAATGTTCAAGGGATGAAATTGAAATTGATACAAAAGCCAGAACGATTGATTGTATCTGAGGAATTCTGAATAGTTAGATTTCTTTGCAGAGCTTAATTATAATATTATGGAGGGCCGAGTTTGCTTGTAATTTTGCGACGATGCGACGAACATGTGTAATGAGTTAATGACAATTCGAGCGGTTATAATATGCCATGGAATGTAATTACGAAATAAATTACGTAATGCCACGTAAATATACATTTCGACGTCTTATTACCCACATCCTTTGATACAGAACCTATCTCGTTGTCTCTCTTATTAAATTAATCATATTACTGTTACAAAATCAGAATCACAAAATACACACTACAAAGTCTCCTACAATAAATGCTACAAGAGCAGTTAAGTTATACCATCAAGTTATTTTTAAACTTATAAATATAAAAATATAATACTTATTTAAATAATTATATAACTCTAATATCTGGCAAAGTAACACATTTATTATTTGCTTACATTTTGAGTAAAATGTACCTATAAAAAGTACTTTTAAATACTAATAACCTATTCCCAAAAGTAGTATGGCATAAAAGATAAAAGCCAAATCAAACGCATCCCTTTTCTGAAAATTAAATTAAAGCCGAACAAGTGAGTTTGTTCAACACAAATAAATAGCTTTGGTCACAAAGTTGCTGAATGCTCGGATTGTAAATCTTGCCCGTCAAACAAGGGACCAATTTGAAATGCAAATTAGTTCTACTCATTATGTACTGGCTTTAGTTAATCTGCGAGTACAAAATAGACGGGTGAAGGAGTGTAGTGAGAAATGTGTCAGGGTGAGCGTAGGTAAGTGTGCGTTCCAATTGCAATCCATCAAAACAAAATCACGTAAGCATATAGAGCATTTTTAGGGTTCCGTTCCTGAAAAAGAATAAAATTAACCCTACAGGATCACTTTGTTGTTCATCTATCTGTCTGTCTGTATGTCTGTCAACACCCTTTTTCTCCGTAATGCGTCGAGGGATCAAATTGAAATTAACATCAAATACTTATGTTTGCGGTCCCTTGCAACTATAATCAAACGATACGGCCATTTAAGCGAAAAATTGTAACCAATTTGAAAACCTATAGGGTACTTCTCATTAACCTAGAATCATGAAATTTGGCAATAAGCAAGGTCTCACACCACAAGTAAAGGAAAAAATCCGGAAGTCATTAATTATTAATTAAATTTAAAAAAAATGTGGTTGGCACATTGACTGTGGTGTACATCGATTGATGAGAAACTATTTGCAAAAACTGCAAAATTGAGTTTGTCTTTGGGAATAAACGGGCAAAAATCTTATCGATTCTCGAGATATACCAACTGTTTACATACAAACTTGTTTGCTTACGGAATCCTCGGTGCGCGAGTTAGGTTGTCATTATGCCGGTTTTTTATACTCATGGTTCCTTTAAAGTAGGAAGTAATTAATTATTTTTGTAATGACTTCATCTAAATTAAGTCATACCCGTATGATATAACTGTAGTAAAGGCACTTTGCTTTAGATGCAGCGTATCTCTATCTTCTCTTCTATCTTTTGTAGATATTCTATTGCGAAACGAAAATAAAATATGTATTCCTGTAAGCATAAATTTGTACGTAAGAGTTAAGCGAGTGTGCACACCAACCGTACACGTGTAAGCAGTCTCAGACGTGTGCGTCACCCTAATGTAGCTCTCGCTTAAGTGTTTCAAAGCGAATGCGTCACACTCATCTGATTTGAGCCATTGTTGCCAATTCCTGATATTTTTTTACCTTTTTTAATTTACATTACATTGATTATCGAAAAAAGGAACGAATAACCTTTTTAGATCATTTTGCACCAATAGAAACAAATTGCCATCAAATAAAAAAGAAAAAAAATTATAATCATGAGCAATATCTTATGTAATGCTGAAAACCCCCTAAAAACTTTGCCAAGAACCCACAATCATCATTTATTTCCCCCATATATTGACGCAGGGCTTTACTACCATGTCTGCCATACCATCCCTCCTTTTATTACCATTATGCAAAGATATTTACTTCGGTACCTATTTCCCAATTGTAAATTCACAAGCTCAAAAGCAGTAGGTATTACCAACTGATTTACTTAACAATACTTAAATCTCTTGTAATGACGAGGGTTGGTGCAATATTAATCAGGGATCACCTGATAAATGGAGGCCAGTGATTAGACTTCATGAATAGCTATAGCCAATGTTTTGGCTTCGTGAATATTTATTAGCGTTAACTTTGATTGATGAAATGATAAATTTTCAATTAATAATAATGCAGGTATACATAACCGTTTTGTACAACCCCAAAGTATAAGCTATGTAAATATATTTCATAATTTTTAAATATTTTATTAATGGATACTAGTAACATAATTTCCCAATTTTTGCAACATTTTTCATTGATGCTCCGGTCCTATTGGTCATAGCGTGATGTTATATAGCTTATAGCCTACCTCAATAAATGCTATCCAACACTAAAATATTTTTTTAATTCGAACCAGTAGTTTTGCGCGAGATTTGCGCATCCAACCAATCAAACAAACTTTTCAGCTTTATAATATTAGTATAAATATATGGTTTTACTCACGTGTGTATTTCGGGGATGCCCCACTATTTTTGGACTGAATTGGGGCCCTTTATCAATGAGTAAAGCATCGCGACAGGACGCTTCATTATTTGAGAAAGGCCCGAAGTCAGGTCTGAAACCTTTTACGCAAGTTTTTATTGCAGCTTATATATTTGTATAAATGTTGTTGAATCCACTCTTCACTTGTCGATAAACTCGTGCCAACCCTTAATTCGTTCACCTATTTCAGTTTTGCGACTAGGCGTCTATTACCATAATGTTGGGGTTGTTAGCAACTACAATCCTATCTGGGATATAAAACCGATGCCAGTATAATGTAATACGGGTATTTTCGAGAACTGGCTTAAGAAATTCCCTACAGTACAGTACTTTTCCTTACTTAATTATTATCACTCTTTTCGAATTCATGATATTAAGTTAAGAAGAAACGATTATGTTACCCAATTGGGGTCACTACAATAGTTTTTTTTTGTAGTTCATTTCACGAGTGACTACAGATATGAGTAAAAATATTTCATGAAAGAAGAGAAGAAGAAGCGTGTTTACTTTAAGAAGAGGTAGGTAAAGTAAAATAACGCTCATAATAGGATGAGGATAACTACTTCATTCGTGTGACGCGAATTGGTGCCGAAATTTATTGTAACCTCTAAAAAACAGGTGGAAGACCTTGGCTCTCATTAATAAAATTCGTAATATAGAATAGAAAAAAACTTTACTGTACACCATGTGTACTATACATAAACAATTCCTTATCTTTCCTTACCTTTGGTTGTCCTAATACGACACTAAATAGTTAGCAATTTTGGTGTAAAAGGAACTTGAAATAAGAAAAACCTTTATTTGATCGGAGAGAACTTTAATATCATCCTAAGCATATCCCGCTGTGCTTACCTATACATACACTGCAGAGATTTTATAAAGCAATGAATTGAAACAAAATAAACATTAATAAAATTGCTAAAGTGCAGTTCATTACTACTAAAAGCAATTCAATGTCGACCAAAAGTGACCTGAGAAATTAAGCAAAAAGAACACTAAAGGCCACAAAAAGCGAGAACAATTTTTGGAGTATAATAGAATATACTACTACTACTAGTGCGAGGAATTAAACGAAATACAGTCAATTATAAGAAATAATCAATTTTAATATTGAAATTGTTTCATTTGCACTATGTTATGATAATTATTTGGTCTCATACTATTATTCCATTTTGATGAATACGTTTCTACATTAAAGCTCACAGGAGTCAGGGGTCTATTTATAAAATTCAACAATCTGATAGTTTGCCAGGCTTGAATAAATAAATAGAATGGCCGCTGCAATGCCGTTCAGTAACTGTGACACGTGCGGCCAATTTTAACAATTACAAATATTTTACAACATTGTTAAACAACAAACTACATTCAGTAATCTTCTGCCATCGTCATACGACAAGAAGGTCTTTTTTATGGTACCTATAGTTGAGAATTATGATTTTATTGGGAATTCGTAATCCAAACAATTGCAAAGGAGATAGAGCACAAAAGGCTTCTGTCGAAAATTGAAAAAAATAAATTAAATTGATGTGACCATTTAGTGTTCTATCAAATAATATAATAAAAAATGACAATTATTAAATGTTTTTTAAGGAAAATAAAAAATTAAATTAATTGTCGATTTTAAAACATGACTTATTAAATATCATTTTATAATGCTTACATACGAAAATGTTTGTTATACAATATTGTATTGAACAGCATTTGTATTGGCCTATCTATGCCAGATAGGCCAATACAAAATGCTGCAATACAAATGCTATAATCTATGCCAGATTTAGTGACATCACAGAGGCGTGTAAGAGTAGTATGTACGAGCATTACACAAAATTGAATTCATATAGAAGTGCCTAACAGCAAAACTATAAACTTGCTATATACACGTATATTTTTACCATAAGTCATTCTTAAAGGCAAACATTCTGTCAAATAAAACAAGTGACGCGTAAAAGTAAAAGAACAAAAGAAATAGACAATCCTCTGAGAACTAATGAATGAGGAAACTTAATTGTTTGTTAAGAGAAAGTACGAGAACAGGAAGAATAAGGATGTTATTTAGGTTAAAGGCATTGTTGGTGGTTTTATTGCTACGCGAACATTCAGAGAAATTGTTTGTATTAATATTTTTGTTACAGTTATACAGTTATAATCTGTGTGTGTATCTTGAATATGCCCGAATAGTTTTGGCCCGACAGAAGCAGTTTATCAAGGGGCGAAACGCAGCGCCGTACTGTGTGGCACTTGAAAAAGTCACGGCACAGCAATTTCTGTTTGGATTGAACCCGGAAAGTGCCTTCAACCTACAGCAGACCGCGGTCGAATAAAATGTATAGCATGCCAGTGATGCTGGTTACCCGTAATGTTATTTGTTGTTGGATGTAGAGTTATTAGTGGTATATGTCTACTACTACTAACGACTAACTATTCGATAACCTGTTTGAACAACTAATAAGACTTAACTCTGTTTAAATTTACTGCTTCGTCTTGCGACATTTATTGCAAAACTTGAAACAGCGACGTACGAGCGAGGTGATATGATTTATTAGATCATATATGAACTATGACTTCTCGAGAGTTTCATTATATTTAGTATCATTTATGTCATAATATATAACGATAACGTCTAACAACCGTCGTTCATGAAGATTTATTATATTTGCAAATTTATTATATTTGCAAATTCTTTGTGTGGCTAAAATCGAAACTACGAGTGGCATATCGCTTTAGCGTTGCCAAGTAGCTTTTTACCTCTCCTTTGTACCCCGTGGTAAAAAATTACCATGCTTTTTATTATTTTTATTTCCATGTGTAAAGAAAAACAGTAAAATTACTACAATAGTTAATGCGTGAATTACATGTATAATATTTACTTGATTTAAAGAACGGTGATATTATCACAATATATTATATTTTTATATTTATGATGGTAATAGTAAAAATAAATCCCAAGATAGCATTACAGGAACACAGAACACGATAAATTCATAAATTGAAATAATTTAAAAAAGTTAATTTATTAACACAATCGGTCATTCCAATCCTGAAAACAACAATCCAACAATAAAAATGTCACCATATCGCTGAAATGATTGGCCATTTTGCAAGCGAATGACTTTGCGCAATTTTTCATTTTAGAACGCCAGTAGTTCTCGCTCCTTTGTTCCAGCGGCGATAATTCGGTTGACAATGCCGGCGACTTTTTTTTAATTTTCCAAATAGTTAAGCCATGAGGTCGAACTTTTTTTGCGTTGTTAGTTTATTTTACAAAAAGGTTTACAACGTAGTTCGTTCGGAAAGTTTTTTTTATCATAAGCTTGAAACCTCCTAACAAAGTTGCCCTTAAATATTTTTTGGCGTCAAAATATCCTTGGTGATAAATGCCGGGTTTGAACAACGAAAATTTGTCTACTGGGTAAAACTTTTTAGTCTCGTTGTCTGAAAATAATTTAGAATGTTTGTCTTTCTAAAGCCTTGAATAGAAATACTTGTATTATTAATTTATAGAATTAAATTCAGGTTTTTATTTGTTACAAAAGTAATTATATCTTAGCAACACTTACAAATTTGCAAAAAATGTCATATAATATAGCTGTAAACCAGAGAAAATGTAGTAATATCGAACTTTGTTGTGCTATCTATATTTAGCTTGCCCCATGCCCCATATTACGTCATTGGGAATTATTTTTGGCAAAATATGGGTGCTAATACGCCTCTGCAAACCCTTTCGGAGATAAAACGTGAGGTTGTTTTATTATAATATTATTATGTTATATCGATATTATGTACATTATATCCATGATCTCAATTTTTTTACTTTCCTTAAAATGTAAAGAAAATATATTCTATATTACGAGATGTGCTAGCTGTAGAGATCTGTGTGCCTAACGATTACTCTTACATATCATTACATATTTTCTGAAGCGTGTTCTTCTTCAAGGTGGATCAGAAAAATATTTTGTGAAAAGAACTTCTACCATACACAAAAATAAAGGTGTTTTATCGACCTGTAACTTTCTTGCCGCCATTCTCGCTTCTCGCAGTTCTTTAACTGAAAGGATGTATTTTATGCAATAACAACCTTTGTTTTCTTTGTTAGAGTTCTGTGTTCGAGAGTTTTTTGACTGTTTTCTTTTAGATATTTTCTTTAGAAGCCTGTTTGTTGAATGTTTCAGGGTGGATAATATTTTTTACCTTTTCATAGAATTTATGCTAAATTTTGCTACAGTTCTTGAAGTGAAAACTGCTTTAGGCACGTTGGGAAGTTTTGGCGTGGGGAAAAAGCACTGAACTCGCGTGACCGTCACGCTCAGATACATTTATACAGATGTGTGTGTATGTAGTAGTTATTTACCATCAGGTGACCTGTCTGCTCGTTTGCCCCCTATACCTACCGATAATACTCGATAATATTTCCGATTCTACTGAAAACCTCAACTTACTAATAATGTTCGTGATATAATTGGTGCTGAAGGTGTTTATTGGCTCTCCAAATTACTATAGAACTATCTAAATTGGATTAAAAGCCGCCTTTTTGTTTAATATCGTAATTTTGCTCTGATTAATTGAAGTCAAGTATTAAACTATTTCAATATATGATCACTGACTTTCCTATTTTGTCAATAAGGGAGTAAGTACATCTATTAAGGTAATTTTATTTACTTGTAGTGTCAATGCTTCGGTGTAACAGTCTTTTTATGGATAAAATATATTCAAACTCAAAGGACTGCCAAGTCTTAAAACATGACGACTTAAGTAATCCGCATTTCTCTTATATAATAAATATTTATACTGCCTATAAATGATAGCCTTTTTATGACCAAGCTCAAGTTTAGCAGAATACTTTTGACGCTGCCAAAATAAATTATATATCTTGGGCTGCCAAAATAAATTAATACACGTTTGAATATTATCAATTCTGTTTTAAATATACCTTTGCGTATATTTTAGGCGACTTTAGATCCTATTTCGGTTTACACCGTTCACTATTACCTCACTTAAACAAGTTCAAACGCTGTGGCAACACTGGTTTTAAAAGTATGATAGGCATAAATAATCGCTCACAGTCACAATCAGACAAAAAAAAAATGATACCGTACTTACAACGATGTTAACATTTTATCCAATTATAATATTCCATCGGAGAACAAAATATTAATTACAGTGAACTGGGAAAATAACTTCAGAAATGTTCAACGAATATTGTATTTTAATTACGAATAATCTGACAAATAATTTGAATAAGCTTTAAATTAATTATTGTAATTCTTGATCAAAGAATTATAACGCTAATCGAGTTTTAATAAATTGCTGAATAGATTTACGAAATTTTATAATACTAGTTACTGTAAGTGACGAAAGAGAGAAGTAATAACTAAGTAAACATTTCATATTGATTACAGTCACAGATTTGTGCTGGCATTAATTTCAATAAAATGGGGTCTAACTGGGGATGTTACTCCACTATAAAGAATACTATTATTTTTAAACTTTCGCGACTTTGTTCGTGGGAGAGCCATGATTCGGCCCGTATGGGTCGGCTCGACCGGAAAGCCGGCAGTGAAGCAATGTTGGCATTGCTTTTCGCCGCGTGACTGAGGTTATCGGAGGCTCTAACCCTTCCCTCTCCCTCTCTCCCCTATTCCCGTCCTTCCCCCTCTCACTTTTCTTCCCCTACTCCCACCTTAGAGGGCGGCAACGGACTTGTGATTCTTGAGTTGCAGGTGCCCATGGGCGGCGGTAGTCATTTACCATCAGGTGACCCGTCTGCTAGTTTACCCTCATTGCATACCATAAAAAAAATACTTTTATACATATTAGATGTGAACCTCGGAACTCAACCGCTATAATATTTATAAGGTACCCTATACCTACCGAAAACACCGAGGGGGCTGGGCTAGAGGGGATGTTTATAAGGTACAATACTTTTTTTTTATTACCCCACGTTTCGTTTAAATTGCACCGATCATGGGCATGGGTGGACGAGCTCAGCGACTCCTCCGTGAGGTGCTAATATCGGCAAGTACCCGCACTTTGTACTTACCTCTCGGTAGAGAGTATATGTGTTCTGTGGTACTTACTTACTTTACTAACTTACGGTACTTTGGCTACACTCGACGTCCGTTGAACGCTGTCGAGTGTATATGCGCTGATGATAGCATTTGCTGATAATAAGATTCTAAGACGTTGATAAGCGGCACCCATTTTCTCGGTTGTAATTTTTATATTCTTTTCTTTTTTTTAAATATGTTTAAATGGGAGAAAGAATGTGAGAAGCTAGCACTATTTTTCACAGAGCTGTTTTTTATTATAGAGGGTGGCTAACAGAAAAGGGTTATTGTAACAATTTTTTACAGGTACCAGTACCTACCGTCGACCATCTTATTAGTATTATAAATCCAAAAGTTTGGATGAATATTTATAATTCGATAACGTGAGAACGGCTGTACAGATCTGGATTGAATTTTGCACACAGATAGACTACAGTCTGGAATAGCACATAGGCTAATGGCGAATATACAGTTCCCGTGGGAAGGATTTGAATTTCCAGGCGAACGAAGTCGCGGGCAACAGTTAGTAGCACCATATGCTTGTTGTCAAAATAATTGTATAAAAAAAGATATGAACAAACCACCTGTAATATAAACTGTTCCGCTCTTTGTGGCCCTCAAGACTGCTATTACTAAACTGATGCGGATTATTATAGTTTTTAATAACGGTCTTAATGTAAGGCGAAGAAAACATTATTTACATAGTGTCGTCCTGTTTCTGCTAAATTCACTAAATACTCTTTAACTTCGTCCGTACAGAGTCAACAGATCATATCCGATATCTATCTGTGATCGGAGAAAGTACTGTCCAAGTTAAGCCATCATATGTTCTGTCCAAGTTATCCATGTGTTTAAGCCCGTTGAATCCTAACATACCTTTCCCGTAACCCTTTACCAGGTGCAGTGTAAGAAATAAAGTATAATTCATAAATTTATGAGTTTATGGTTAACAAAACAATATTCTCGAACAAATTCAAAAATTTTAAATTCAATAAACACGGTTGGGAAATGCCAAAGACGATCACAAATAACAATAACGAATCGAAAAGTAGCAATACACATAAACTTGAGGATAAAATATTCTGGTTCGTTTTCATCCAATATTCGTAGGGTCGACGCAACTGACGTACCTAATAGAAAATAAATTGTTTTGCTTCAAATTTCGATTGCTTATAATATAAGTTATAACTGACAAATTGAATCCGGTATATTTTTTTATTATCATGATCGACTTTTTGACCGTCAGTGATTCAAGTAAGTGTTCCTTTTTTAAATACATCCTGTATATTATAATGAAATGTAATTAAACTTTAAAAAAAAAATGTCTTAGTTTTGTATATAAAACACGAAGAAACTTTTTCCCCGACCTTATATGTTATGCGGAAAAAGGCTCTGACAAAAGTTGTGGTAAAACGTAAAGGAGTTTTACAATCGCTCCTAAACAACACCAAACATACTTATAGAATAGAAATGTTAAAAAAGGAGATAAAACTTGAAGTTAATTCTTTAAAAAGTAAGATAGTAAGTAATTAAGAAGATAAAAATAACGATCAGTTTAAAGTAGATAGAGAGAGAGAGAGAGAGAGCAAGATATAAATCTTCGTTTATATTTACGGCCAGATTTGCAACGCAATAGGAAAGACCAATGACTACTAATATTATAAACGTGAAAGTTTGTGAGTATGGATGTATGGACGTTTGTTACTCTTTCACGCCAAAACTACTGAACCGATTACGATGAAACTTGGTATGTAGATAGCTGGGGACTTGGATTAACATATAGGCTACTTTTTATCCCGATTTTTCCACGGGATCAGGAGTATATACATATATATATATAAAGAGGAGCTGAAAAAACTCAAACACACTCACTCTAGCCAAAGTGCACAACGTGCCTAAAGAATTTTTCTCTTCAAAAATACTCGTGGCTACTCCTATTCTAAAGGGTGTATCAGTAAGAGTGCACTTTTTAAAATTGGAAATTGTTTTTTTCATGCAAGTGGCAACACTGAAATTTGACAGCTGTCACCTCTCTTTATTTCAATTATTAAAAATATAGCGCTTTTCCAAAAAACAACGCGTTATAATTGTGAAAACTCATTACAAAAATGAGTAAAGTTACGCTGAAACCGCTCTCAAACTTCGCCAAATTTTCAGCCGAGAAAGTGCACCTAATGTGTCAGCCATTCGAAGAGTGGTAAAAAATTTGAAGAAACTGGGTCGATTATGGATAATAAGAATCCTTTTTTACCGGTACCGGTCGGTCTCTTGAAAACATTGCTGCTGTAAACGAGAGTGTTGCCGAAAACCCGAAAACATCAATTCGGCATCGTTCTCAACAACTTATAATTTCACGAAGTACTACGCGGCGAATTTTGACTAAAGACCTCCACCTTCATGCGTACAAAATTCAGCTAACTTAGGAGCTCAAACCAACTCAAATTCGTTCAATGGTTAATGGAGCAAAGTGAAGTCGATGCCAATTTTTCGAAAAAAGTAATTTTCTCCGATGAAGCGCATTTCCATATGAATGGCTTCGTGAATACACAAAATTGTCGAATTTGGGACTCTCATGCAATCCATGAGAAACAAATGCAGGCGGCGTGATTGGACTTTACTTTTTTGAAAATGAGGCCGAAATTGCAGTGACTGTGAACGGCATTCGTTACAGGAATATGATAACGGACTTCTTGTGGCCTCAACTGGACGGCATGAATCTGGACAACATGTGGTTTCAGCAGGAAGGTGCAACCTGCCACGCCGCGCATGAAACAATCGACTTATTGCAGCAACGATTTCCAGAACACATTATCTCACGAAATTCTGATGTCAACTGGCTACCAAGATCGTCGATTTAACGCCGTGCGATTTTTTTCTTTGGGGTTTTGTGAAATCTCAGGTTTATGCGAATAAACCCGAAGCAATTCCTGAGCTCAAATCGGAAATCCAACGGAGCCGTGGGGGTCGTTTGTGGGGGATATTTTATTCCATACTTAATCGGAACATGTCTTCTTTACAATACAATAAAAATATCACAACTCTGTAAAAAAAATGTGTGTGTGTACCAGAGTACACAGGTAAGAAGTGAAACTTCTTTACGACATATCATTTTTCTACTATTTGCAACTTCACGAAAATGGGGTAGATAAGGCTTAAGCCTTAAGAAATTATAAAACGAAATATATAATCACTCTCACTTTTCTTGTAAATTCACTTAAATTTGAATAAGTCTTTTTATTTTATCACTTTCAAATTAATATATTGTTATTCTTATTTCAAACCAAACTTCAAAACTAATATATTGTTGTTATTATTATAATATATTACATTATATTCTTTACGTCACTATACTAAACTTTGATAAAAAAAGCAACATGGCGCGTAACCGAAAAACGTGACGATTGCTACAAAAATTTCTCCCATACGTCGATAAAGAAGTTTCACTTCAAAAACTTGTTCTTATTTTAAAATGAAAAAGTACACTCTTACTGAGACACCCGTTATAAGTATTAATTCCATAACAAAATGTAGGTAGCAAAAAGAAAAGTGCTGCGACCATTACAGAAGAAAAAGAAATACATAAAAAAGACTCTTTGAATTTATTTTTCTTATTCTTCAATTAAATTATAGGTCTTAATTTATATTTGGAGTATTCAGCTAGCCACATTTATTTGAAACAAACCCAAAAACAAGTTGATGGACTTCTTGATCTATGTCAAAAAAAAAAAAAACATTATTTCAAATATTCGAACTCGATCCTAAACAAAAGATGTCCTGACAGATGATATACGAGTAGGCATAACGAGACACGGGTTTTGCCAAATCCTGCAAAACCACGTACGAAATTTTTGATTGTGTTGCGTACCTTTAGGGATTACTATGTATATTTGCTTATCTACATATGATTTATTGCTTTAAGCATTTGTTTTTATCGCTTGTGTATGTAATGTTTACAAAAAGTATTTGTTTGAATTTCGAACAAATATATTATGGATTGTTTGAATAGCTTTTGTTAGAAAGACGGACCTAGAAGTTGAATACAATTTTTTTTTTTTTATATATATCTACTTTTTGGATTATAATTTTATTATGCTTTGATTTGAAAGCAATAATTTGCTTTAAAAAGTACAATCAGCGTCATTATGTCTTTCATTAGCTTTCTAATTAACTTCATAGGACATATTCGTCTTGGTTATATTACGATGGGCGAATTTTTATTTATCGCTACGCTTATTATAAGAAGTGGTTAATGTGGGTCTGTGGCAGTTAACTGCTTTGTTTTGTTTGACGGAAGTCTAATGGTTCTAAATCAAGGGTACTAAACGCTGCTTTCTTAAATATAAGTAGCCTAAAAAATTGGTTATTACTATATTGTGTACATAAAAAGAAAATTACCGTGTGGAAATTCCGACGGGTCGTTACCTCATCGGAGCTAAGGGTGAAGTAAAATCCGACTACCACTCGGTGTTCCGTCTAGGAGGAAAGAAGGAAAAACTCTAAGAAGGAAGCCTCCGAGAACATCTGCAGACTTTGAATTGGCATATATGCCTTTAAAAGATTGAGAGAGGGCAATAATATAATTATAAGCTTATAAAAACAATGAACGTCCTCAAAAACTGTAGAGATCATTTAATATACAAAATGTTAACTTAAAAGTATATATATATATATATATATATTTTTTGTGATCATTTCCACCAAAACCCATTAATTTTATGAAAGCTAACTTTATTATTCAAAGCAATTTAAAGTCTCTGTTCCACCAATCTTACAGCCACGATGTGTTCTTGTACCAAAGAAGGCATAATTTCTTATGTAAATATTTGAGACGGTTGAGGCCTTCGTTTTACTCACGTGAAAAGTAGATCGCGTTTCGTTACATGTTATTTTAGTAAATATAGGAACACGAGCATTTTACCGTTACTAATCGTTTAGCATTTTTTTGTTACTTGGAGGTTATATTTTGACGTGGGTATTATTTACGAGTGGTTTTTTGTTTTTTAACTGCGCGATTTTGTTACAAAGACCGTATTTATTACATACATATTTTAATGGCTAATGCGCGTGTAATCTACGTATTTAACCTAGTAAAACTCTTCGTGAACTTAATATTACGTAGAAATGGGTTTGCAGAAAATTAGGAAGATTTGTATTATTGATTGTATTATTAGAGGAATTAATAAAATCGTTTGAGTTAATGTAGGGCGTTGGTTCAGACCAATAATTTTACTGACAAGCGCTGTGTTTATCGAACACAAGAAAAAAGTATCTTTAACTTATCTTTATTAACGCTTTTTCACCAGCGTTAGTCCCGGCTATCTACATACCAAGTTTCGTCGCAATCGGTTCAGTGGTTTTGGCGTGAAAGACTAACAAACATCCATCCATCCAAACTTTCACATTTATAATATTAGTGGGATATAAGTGTAATTGGAATTTTTTTTACTTTATATTTACTTAAGTGACATTGTGTGACAACGTCGTTACCAACCATGAAAACTTTTCAAACCCTTACAAAAATGAAATATTAAACAGTGAAACAGAAATTCGTATTTATTTTCACTTTATTCATATTTTCTCAATGCCAATGTGCATCCGATGTAACTGGAGCAAAATGTTTCAAAGCTACCCCACTCCTATCTGTAATTGGTTCTGTTCAAAAATTCAACTGCCTTTAGTCGGAGTTAGAATAGCTCAGATATTAGGACTTTGGTAAAATCTGACACAAATACTAGGAATAGTTTTATTTATTTTATTGAGATAAATGTTAAAAAGAACACTTGTAATTTTGTTTATGTAAAATTTTTAGTGCAATGGTATCGTGATGGCTAAGGAATCGGTCTTACGGCCAAGTGGTTGCGGGATGGAACCGGTGGGGTTCACTACCCAGTACATCAACATTTGGATAAAATTTTGCTCTTTAAGTCTATCTATATAGTGGAACAATAGGTACTAGATAAAGTAAAGAATTTCCATTTTACACAAAATTACAATTAGCCAACACTACAATTAGTAGCATAGGGCTGTTTTTAACCTCCGACGCAAAACAAAAGAGGTGTTATAAGTTTAACGGGTGTATCTGTGTGTCTATATGTGGCAGCAAAGCTTCTAAACGGATGGACCGATTTTGATTTAGTGGTAAAAAAAAAACATAAATACATTTCATAAGATGTTATATACCGGTACTGTTATTTAACCGATATCACCCATAGGTAGGCAGCACTTCCTACATGGTGCAGCGGTGATGCATTCGACTGCAACGTCGCTGTTGGGTTTAATCCCTGCTCAGTGCAATCAATGAAATGTCTCCCCTCTTCCACCCTTCCCCTTCCCCTCCCCCTCTCCCCCTCTTCCCCTACCCCCACCTTAAAGGTCGGCAACGCACTTGTGACTCTTGAGTTGCAGGTGCCCATGGGCGGCGTGAGTCATTTACCATCAGGTGACCCGTCTGTTCGTTTGCCCCCTATTCCATAAAAAAAAATATATTAACTACACAATTATTTGCATTGGTCTGGGTGTTTATGTGTAAATATATGTGTATTTACAAAAAAACTTTCTATGTTTATCCTTGTTCTAGAATCCAAAGTAAAAGATATGCTTAATTTGGGTCTAAAACGCGCTGTAATAATGACCCAAAATTCAAATGTATATTATTACTAGCAACCCGCCCCGGCTTTGCACGGGTAGTAGAGACATCTTCAACAATCATCATCATATTTCAACCAATTTACACAAAACCTTAACAAATTATATACCCACCTTCTTCATTAATCGCTCTACCTATTGGAGAAAACCAAAAAACGAAACTAGGTTTAGTAGTACTTGAGTTTATCGCGACCAAACAGACCGACAGACGCGGCGAGGGACTTTGTTTTATAATATGTAGTTATTATTTCCTCATGGAGCTTTCTTCCACTTAAACTGACAGAATCTAATACATACCTTTTATCAAAGTACTAAAAACAAATGTTTCACCTGGTTTAGCCCTAAAGAAATAATGGCTATAAAAAAACTATTTCAAGCGCCATTTTGAAATGCACTCTGCCCTAGAACGCAGATAATTGAAAAATTCTGTACACGAAGCCTGTAGAGGTACAGACAGATTAGGCCGGAGTTATAACGATTCAAGAAATAAAGTTCTAGTAGATAGCAAACGTCGCCAACAGCGCTTAGAGTTTTGCTCTAGTTTTGAACTAAAATATTATCAAGTAATATATTTTGTTTTCGAAGTGTACTTTCTTAACGTTCAAATAAATAATGTCTAGGTTTTTGGATGCTATAAAATATTGCCTCCGATAGTGGTTTTATAGTTTGCGCAAACTTTCAAAATATTTTCTTTTATATACAGTGTACAGCAGAAAGTCATATGTAGTATAAATATCTTGGATGCGCTTTCAAAATACACGTGGAGATTAAATGACATTTATAATTATAATTTATTTATTTATTTTGTTTTGAGGAAGGCTTACAGACTAATAACAAAGTACTGCATAAACATTAAATAGGTAACTTAATTGCTAATGACTAGCCCCCATTAATTCCACTAATCCCACTAATTCCAGTAATATAATTAAATGTGAAAGTTT
Source organism: Callimorpha dominula (assembly GCA_949752705.1). Classification (NCBI taxonomy): domain Eukaryota; kingdom Metazoa; phylum Arthropoda; class Insecta; order Lepidoptera; family Erebidae; genus Callimorpha; species Callimorpha dominula. The sequence continues at coordinate 19,594,762 of OX457002.1, read as the reverse complement.
GGATAGATGGACGGATGTTTGTTACTCTTTCACGCAAAAACCACTGAACCGATTGCGATTCTGATTTAAACTTGGTATGTAGACAGCTTTAGACCTGGATTAACGCATAAGCTACTTTTTATCCCGATATTCCCACGGCATCGGGACTTACGCGGGTGAAACCGCGGGGCACTGCTAGTATTAAATTTCTCTACTTAATATTTAAAAAAATATTAGTATAAAAAAATCGACTTCAATATATAATGGTTATAACGGAAATTAACGCAATCAATAGGTATTACATACTTTGAATTGCCTGACGTTTCGACCAGGTTGCACTGGCGGTGGTCAAATGCTGACTGAAAAATCCACTTCAATGCTCGTAAATACATACATATGGCAGAGACAACAGACCCGTACATGCTTCTATTCTTAAATTCCTCACGGGCTTCTTCTACGGCTTTGTCTAGCTCGTAATTATGCTAAAAAATCTAATATTTGCTGCATGGAATTATCCTCAAGGATGGCCCTGACCATAAAGACATTACAACTGTTCGTTGTTGTTGTGTGTGTACAACATTATGTTCAAATATACCTTCTGCTTGACGCAGATGCGTACTAGTCACGACTACTTGCTGCTATGAGGTGAAAATTTGACATGGCAAACTTTTAGATTTGTCCAGAGAGCCGTGCTTCGGCACGTATGGGCCGGCTCGACCGGAGTGATACCACGGCCTCACAGAAAACCGGAAGTGAAGCAATGATTGTATTGCTTTTCGCTGAGTGAGTGAGGTTCCCGGAGGCCCTAACCCGCCCCCCTTCCCTCCGATCTTCCACCCTTTCCCTACTCTCACTTGACCGGCAGAACTACGTCGGTTCTTCGCCCATCCTATCCTCCATGGTCGGTTGCGACAGTTATTTCACGAGGATGTGAGAGGATCACAGTTGAAACTGAGGAAATCTGCATACCTTACAGTTTTCCATAATGTTCTTGAGGTTTAAGGTCAATGTGATCATACAAAAAAATCATTCTATTGACATAACAAACCAAAGGCGATATGAAAGTTAGAAGCGATGGTAGCGTAATGGCTAAGGCGTCGGACTTGGTTGCGGGTTCAAACCCCACCCAGTGCACTACCATCATGAACCCACTCCTAACACAAGCATTTATCTTAGCTGGAGGGGTTAACAAGAATACTAGTAATGTGTGATCCACGTTACTAGTAGTCTTTTAAAAAAAATAAAAAAAAACTCTTGCTTTTTTCCACAATACAACCTGCAACATAAAGTAACTACCATAAATCGAAACCCCTCCGATATTCTCCATATTGAGAAAAACTACGTAACCCAATTTTCCATCCTATATTGCATTCAGCATATGCCGCCATCACTTACCAGAACTATAGTGCGTTTTTACTACTTCCGTGAAGCAATATGCAAGGATATTTCATTTTATTAAACCTTTTAAGGTTTGTAGGATAGAATAGTTAAATCAACAGTAGATACCAGGGTTTAATTCAAGTTTCCTAAAGGAATATCAAGTTGTATTAAAATAATAGCTATTTTAAACTTGGAAAATAATATATGTTTGTGATCGAATAAGACTTACTCAATTAGAAACCACCTAATAGAAGCTAACAGTATGCTGGTAGCAAAGAATTGTATTAAGTAACATTATTGATACCTGTGAGAATGATTACTCGTTTCTAATTTTGGTATTTTTAAAATAGCTTTTTAAATTTTAATGATATGTTTTATTAAATGGCTTCAGTGTATAAATGTTGATAATGTAATGCACAAATTGAAAACACAGGATCGCCAGAGTGACTTGGTGTATCAACATGAGCTTGGAGTTCTGGCAATTCGGCTCTGTCAATGAATTGATAAAGCGAATGACATCACAGGTGTTGCATTGGCGTTGCTAACCGCTTACTTGTTTCCTAAAGTGCATAAAAACTACCTATCAGCTTTTGTTAGCAACTGTATTAAACATTATAATATAATATTAATAATAACTCCACACATCTCATACACGGCGGTCTGATCCCAAACTAGGCAGAGCCTGTACTATGGTAACCAGACTGCTGATAAACATACTTATATATTTCTAAATACATACATTTTATAGATAAATTACACCCAGATACAATCAATAAATTATCATCACACAATTAGTTGTCCTGGGTGGGAATCGAACCCACGACCTCTGGCTTAGTAGCCAGGGTCACTAACCACTAGACCTGTTTTAATAGAGAACCGAATTATAAATTAAAAAAAGAGTATTCACCATCTTTATCTTCATCATCAGACCAAGCCCAATCTGCCGGACTCGTCAAAACAAATCATATAAGTCCACACTCGAAGAGTTAACTAGTAGCCATTAAAGAGTTCCCTATCCACCTCCTGGCTTCATCATCAGACCATCTGGACAGAACAGGCCTGTTGGTTTAGTGGTTAGTGACGCTGGACAAATAATTGTGTGATGAGCATGATCATTTGTTCTGTGTCTGTGTAATTTATCTATAATATGTATGTATTTAGACATATATCAGTATGTTTATCAGCAGTCTGGTTATCATAGTACAGGCTCTGCCTAGTTTGGGATTAGACAGCCATGTGTGAGATGTGTGAAGTTATTATTATTATCTCAAAGATGCCAAATTATAGTACTTTCATCCAAACTACATATACCTACATACCAAGTTTGATTTCGTTACGACAAAAAGGTTAAAATTAACTTCCAAGATTTGCTTACAAAGTAACTTACTTGTACAAGAGAATAAAAACACAGTATTATGTATATACAGTATTGTTACTTCATACAAACGGCCGGATCGCCACGCCTTCAATTCGGTACACACTCGGTACCAGGGCTGTCAGTTTGTATAATTGGATACAAAATTCGTATAACTCAAGCAGGTAGATGAATTTTGATTATTATGCTATTTACATTTTTTATTTAATTGTAATTTTAATTTAATTTTTAAATGTATTGTATTATTATCAATTGTTATGTATTCAAACACAATTAAAATTGTTTCTGAATAAATAAACTAAACTAAAAAAAAAAATATGGGCACCCCTATCGCGTGTTTGCGTACCGACCGGCTGTAGGTAATTATTTCAAGGAGGCCGAGTCACAATACTGTATATACATTATACTGTGATAAAAGCGAGTCGAAATACATGAATGCATTGTATTACCCGCAACGATTAACTTGTCACTTTAATATCGTCAAGATCGCCATAAAGATGCTAATTACCCAAAACTTATAAGTCATTACAAAAGCTAAAGGGTTATCGAAACTTCCGAAACTAATATTTGAAATCCTTCACTTAATAGGAAAGGCTCCATTAAGGCAATTTACGAGGCCTCTCCTGGTAAAGGGTCCTTTTGGGTCCCTTTCTACTGACTATGTTATCATGGGTCACTAATGATTGAGAATGGAATGAATTATTTAGAATATGGAATATTTATTATATTTATGTATCTTCTCTTCAGTAAACTTACATAATATTTAAAGATTAGAAAATATTTTTTTAAATTACAAGGTATTTAATGTTACGGGAAATAATAATACAACCGCATGACTATTGCCAGGTTATTAATTTCATAAATAATTAAATACTCAAACATTTATTTACAATTATTATCTTATTACTTTTTTTATTTATTTTATTTATTTATTGTTCAAAACAAAAGAAATTACAATTTTATTAAGCAATGATCAATTGGCTTAAACCACGTAGGACGAACGAGCAATTCTTGTATATATGTATTTATTAATGTCTGTATTTATATTTCGAGTATCTCTCAAACGGCTCTAACGATTTTGATGAAATTTTGTATACAGCTACAGTTTTGCATTTTAAGTTCAACTGCATAGTTGTATTTCCAGTGAAAACTTCTACTTACGTGTATAACAAGAATTGTAAATAAATGTTTGTACACATCAGATAAGGGCTTATACAGTACACATCAGAGTCTCCTTATACTAAATATCTTATTTTGATAACATAATTATGTTGACAGGAATTAACGCGATCACATATATGATGATAAAGATTAACAGAAAATATTAACGAATATGACCACAGTAAAGTAGCAAGGGATGAATATTTTGAGCATCCGACAAGTTTCAGTTATTTATCTAAAATCATAAATTTATAAATTCGATATCTAAACTAAACGGTTTTTGTACTAATATAATTCAATACATATAAAAATGTTGAATCGGGAATCTACCGAGAATTGTGTTGAATCCTTTTTCCAACTCAGTTTTTAAACAGGTACATGTAAAAAATGTTGAGTATCACTGCAGTCTTTCACTCTGATGCTAATGTTTAACATAGTGTTTGTATACTCTTTGGGAATTTTTCCAAGGTGCGGTTCTAAGAAAACTACTGAAATAATCTACCTCTAAATTAATGTACCCATCTTCACTAGAAACTGTAAATATTTTCTCAAATGGAAGACACTCAACTTATTAAGTACCTTCACCTTTAATAGACTATCAGCAAAATGGTACTATTTGCATAATGTTGCAGGGGTGGAGAGGGTCGTCAAAGAACGCCTGACGCAGCTGTTAATAATAGCATTTTTAAGAAAATATATTTGTACCTCACCTTTTTGTTGGAATAAAAATATAAAAAAAAAACAAATAAGCAGTTCAATTGTAGCTTTTGTTAACGAAATTATGAGTAATAAAATAAAATCTGATACTCTCCTTGTACAAATTACATTATTTTCAATACGTAAATCACGGAAAACTTCCTGAATCAATTAACTCCACAAAAGTTTATTCATAGAATCAACGGACCATTGCTCTCGTATAATAATATTACCGATTCCGCATTATAGCCTACCCAGATTTCACATTCATTTAATAGCTTAAATTATGTGCATAAATATTTTCAATTTAGCATTAATTTAGGGTTAAAAGCATTCCCATTTCTAACAGAAATTCAAGCAAAACGCAAAATGTGTGTAGCTTTTATACAATATTCATGACAATGCGAACTAAAGTTAATACCAAGAGATTATACAGCACATATACTATGCAAATTTAGATAATATATGATCACTGGGTCGTTTATATATACATATAAATACAAATTAAAAATAAAGGTCGGCTCACACTGGATATTGCAGCGCAAAGAAAAGTTAAAACATATTTATTTATTCGAATACATAACTTCTACGCGATAAATCATAATGTTTCGAGTTCATTCCTTAACGTACCATCTACATAAAAAATCTCTAACTGCGTAATTTCAGAACTAAGTTAAAATTTACACTGTTATAATAAAAATGATCTTGCAAATATATAAATTTACTGCATTACATATATTATATAAATAGTAGAATTTTACTAACTCTTGGCCTCAGGTAAAGGTGTAAATATATACTTTTAGAATTAAGTTATAAATATATTTTTTTTGGGTAAAGCTACCCTGTGATGTGTGATGACTGAGTAGTCACAATGCTGATATTTGACGTGCAAATGAGACCTTGTTATAACATTACTAAGTGCAAGGACCAGTTATTCTAGTTGCGATATTATAGAACGGCCTCTAGTTAGGATGCGACAAGTCTGAACAGACTACCTCACATTAGAGAATCCTCTGGCAGCACGGGAACAAAGTAAAACATCCACTTGACATACCTAAAGCATATCCAAACTTGAAACAATAATTTGTCAATCACGCTAATTAGTAATCCATAGCCGCTTTGAATCCACAGGAGTCGACGTAGTGGTAGTTAGGAAGGTAATTAAATATTTATATTCATTTCATAGTAACTTAAGAGGATAATTAGTCGTTATTATGCTAGTAAGCAGTAAAGTAAAAGAAAAGTGATTAAAAAGTTATAAACTTAGAAAGAGCCGCATTTCAACACAGCTTTTATGAGAAATTTAAAAATCTTCACTGTACTAATAAAAATTTATGAATTTATTAAAAATACTATCAATTAAATGACTACCTCAATGACTTCAACCATTTAAATTTTTTTATTTGTCTAAGCAGACATTTTGTTCATGAACACCCTTTAAACGAATACTGATTTATGTTTTTTCAAAAGCAAAGCAAAATGTATGCAGCATTGTACGTGAGTGAGAGCATGTGTTGTTGCCTGCTCATTACGAGTTTATTCTTTTCCTCTCAACATTTTGTGAGAGAGCCGCGTATAGATTAACCTACATGGCTCAGTGACAAATTTAACGTGTCGACTAATGTATTTAAACGCCGTGCGGTCATATTTCATTAAAGATATATTTAAAAAATCTATGTGACAAAAGATGATTGCTTTTTTTAATTAAAAGTTTCGAGTTACTTCAAACCAGACGGGTAATCATTACAAGATGAACATAAAAAATAAATGGTCTTTGAAATTTGAAGCGATTACCGTCACTTCGCTTCATGAAGTGTGAGCCGATATTTATATTTTTGGTTGGCTACACGGTGACCAAGCAAGACTTTTGAAACATGAATAATGGATTCGGATATCCGAGCTCATGGTTTACTTTTATTTATGTGTTTTATTTTATTGTGTTATAAATACGATGCGGATGGTTAAGAATTCATGGTCTGAATATTGTAATGGTCGAATTGGATTAAACATGGACGCGTATTACTAAAGGTTTGGAAAGTTCTATTTTTTACTATTTTATACAAGTTAGTTACACTGCTTGTTGATAAGCGTCTACCGATGCCTATTAACACTGCTAACACCAGACGTTAAACACCCTTTGACTTCTTCCATGGACATTCCAAGACCCCATTCATTAACATAATAAATTATTACGTTCTAATACTAACAGACTACACTGTAATCGCGGTCTTCTGTAAGCTGAAGGCGCTGGACCAGTCTGATGGTTCCTATTCGAAGAAAGAAACGGCCTGTACCCAACCCTTTACAAAGGTTTGTTATTTGTGTTTAAGGTCACGAGTTTTTTTTTTATGGTATAGGGGGCAAACGAGCAGACGGGTCACCTGATGGTAAATGACTACCGCCGCCCATGGGCACCTGTAACTCAAAGTCACAAGTGCGTTGCCGCCCTTTAAGGTTTGAGTAGAAGAAGAGGGGGGGGGGGGGAGGGGAGAATGGGAATATAGGCGAGGGAGGGGTTAAGGCAATGCAAGCATCGCTTCACTGCCGGTTTTCTGTGAGGCCGAGGTATCGAGAGGAGTCGAGCCGGCTCATACGTGCCGAAGCATGGCTCTCCCACGTTAGTATATTAAATATAGTATTTTAAATATTAAACAATTTATGGCCTATAGTTCAACGCTGAATATATATTAAATTTGTAAGTCTTGCACCTTTCTACATTGTGTTTATTTTTCAAAATATGACGCCGAACAAATAATAAGGAATGAAAGGTTTTAAAAGTATTTTAACCTAAAATAATATAATTAATATCTTTCTTTATTTTAATGAAATATAGTCACTAAATTGACAAACGTTATGTCGTTGTTTCGAAAGCAAAATCCGATTCTACTTTGACAAAGTCCTTGTCCTAACTGAATTGATCACAAATTGCTTCGATGTGGTTCAATCGGTTGAAGTAACGGCATTTTGTGGTTTATGGAAATATTGGAGGATGGCCAAAAATAGGTAATATGGTAATTCAATATTTGTATTTATTCTCAGGTTTACATTTTGTCGAGGTTGTTCATTATCTATCAATTTAGTATACCTCTGTAGAACTGTTTTTGTTTTCAAAATAACCGAACCCTTTTATTCTTATGTTAATAAGTGTCTATTATTCTATTTTATTTTTCTTTTTTCTTGTAAGTTGGATACTCGGAACCTTGAGACGCGTATACTTTATACAACACGTATCATAAGAAATGCACACATTCTAAATTGGAATTGTAATATACATTGAAAGTTGGTTTTCAATCGGTGGCAGTATTGTTTTTTAAGAGTTCAGTGGAACTTCCACTGAACCGTCGAAAATAACGAATCGCGGGTAAACCGCACAGCATTGGTGGGTACGACAATTATGAAATTCTACTCAAGGTGTGTGTGCGTTTTATTTATATGTAAAACTAGCAACCCGTCCCGGCTTCGCACGGGTACAAATTATACACCTAAACCTTCCTCATGAATCACTCTGTCTATTAGTGAAAACCGCATGAAAATCCGTTCAGTAGATTTTTATCGCGAACCGACAGACCGACGCGACGGGGGACTTTATTTCATAATATGTAGAAAATTATACTGATCACAGTATAATTTTCAGTGTTCAACATTTTTACCCTCAAAATAACCGGCAGTTTTTATCACCAACCACTTAAAACAATAAACAACTAATATCCTACTTGAATGTCTGAGAAAGACATCAAACAAATGTAATGTTTATTGTGGAACATTGTCTCCAATCGTCTCAACATAAAAGTTGTTGATGTAAATGATCTAGTATTTTCATTGTAATGTTGTTCCTTAAATACTTTGTTTTGTGATATTGTGTAAATAGTGGGTTGGATACCTTAATGGCTCTTTGTTACAAGCAACAGATAGAGAATGAAAATCATTTGCATATCATGTTTACAATTTAAATGGTAATTATATTTAAATTATTCCAACTTCAAGCTGTACCAAACAACTGTAGTTGTTTCCTACTCCAGCCAGCAAAGCTAGACAATACTAAAGGTATTTCAGAAATAAGCATACAACAGATACGAATTGTACAAAACTATCCTACTTGTGTTGTCGCCACATTAAAAACTCTTATTTTTTATATTAAAAATAGGGACAAACTATAATAGATGATAACACAGTTCACTATTTAATAAAAATGAGTTAATATACATTATTTTGATTGGTTATGCCGGTTACGCAATACTATTGGTTGATTGATAAATATTAACTAATAGTGGAATTATAAAAGGGTAGGAATAAGGTGAGAACTAGTCACTTGAGTGCGAATAGAGGTACGAACAACTTGGCAGTTACTGTTAGTTAGTGATTTTCATAGTTTATATCAGTTTTGAGACTGTTTCTTACACTTGGCACCTTGCATTTCAAAACTTTAATAAAGTTGGCGTGTCTCCCAATTTCTGATTTTGTTTGTAATATTTGAAAAGCTATTTTTTCTCGGACTTGTCCTAGTAATATTGTCAGACAATATAGGAGTGGTATGGTGTATCTTTACAAAGTTCTATAAATTCAACAATGTTTGTGTTATTGCTATACTTACGCATTTATCTCCGTTAAGTGATGTCATAACATGTTAATAACTATGTAAGCATAGAACTGCGGTTCATATCGCATGGCTGACAATCAAGAGTTGTAAATTAACAAGACACTCTGTATACAGATGGTAACCATCAAGGCCTTTTAAACTAGAAAGGTTTATTGCGACGTCAGTCACCACTAACTTCCACCCAGTCAACTTTGAATGTATGTATTGTAAATGCTTTAAAAATGCCTGTTTACAATTAAAATTACTTAACCCTGATTAGATGAGATGGTGACAGTGGCATATGTCTAATTCTACAGACAGGGTATGTAATGAAAGTTTGAGTTGTGAGTAGGTGGGATTCATAGCTGGTGATCTCGATGTATCAACATTATGCAATTTTACAATTTTCTACAATGTACAGTATTTAATTGCACCATTTGAAAATATTATGTAATTTAATATAACCCACGTCATGACGTAATATAACAAAAAAAGCATTTTTAAGGGTACTTGTACGTACTCATAGCCGAGGGATGAATATGTAAAGCAAAATTATTATTTTGCTTTGAAGGAGAAATTGGTCTTAAATTCTTGAGAATTGTGTCGTAAAATTTATCCAAAGCGTTCAAGATTGCCTCATAAAAGTCGATGCTCACTGCAAGTAATAAGTTCTTAATTGAAATCGTTGTTTCAGATTCAAAAATGACCCTCTCCGAATTCAGGCGGAAGAAGCTTCTCTACGTGTTCAACGTTTTCTTCGGTAAGAATATCATAAAAAAGTTTGTAATGTAAATTTTAATCCAAAGAAAAAAACGCCCACGTTTCCTTTATTCTTACGGTTGTTATATTAAAAAATATCAAATACATAAAGATATATTATTGAATGCTATAGTTCGGGAGGGGTTAATGTGGTTGAAAAAGAAAAACAACCAAATTTCCCTCTTCCAATTTTTACCCGGTATTAATCATTCAGGGATATGAAATGAGCTGATCATGTCTGCCAAAGAACCAATGGCCATTGGAGTAAATGACTAGACATCACAGATCCGCAAACGTACGTTAGAACGTCCCTAGTTAGTTGGATCAACGACCCGAAGGATTTAGATACAGAAGGCGAAGGACCGGGTCCTATGACGTAGACTCCAAGAGTCCTATGTCCAGTTATAAATAGTAAAAAACTGTATTATCCTAAGGGACCCGTTTCATTTATACATCATGATTATCAATCAATATATCGTAATGACAATGAACCTTGTGTAATTATATTAAATAGCAAAACATAAGCATATGTAATAATGTTTATCATTTTTATATGTAATATGTTTCATATGTAATAATGTTTATCATTTAATGATGTTTATCATTCAGTAATTTCATATGCTTTTTTCATTAAACAGTCTCGAGACATAACAGCCAGCTGTGTAAACAATTTACTTGACTTTGACTAAGAGCGTAAGATGGTGTTTTTATGATATCATTGTTTATAGCCTCCGGATAAAAAGAAAAATATCTTTTGATGTTTTTATTATATGGAAGAGAGATTTTATAGGCCTTGTTAAAAGTTTGGGGTTTGTTTCAGATGTCAATCAGAGCGGCACGATAGAGAGGAAAGACTTTGAGCTGGCTATAGAGGTGAGTGATTTCTTTTTTTATGAGCTTGTGTTAGAAACTAGTTGATGAAATATTCGAAATTCAAATACGTAGTAAATTTTTAATTTAAACAATAACTGAAATCTCTCTATAAACAGACGTTCATTGTTTCGCTCAAATGTGATTATCAAATATTCTGGTAATCAATCATGCTTGAGTAATCCACTGCTTTGAATATACACACGGTGAAATATTCAAACGCCAATCAGTTACATGACGTTGTTTATCGAGTTTAGTGATTCCTAGTACTACTACTAAACTCAATAACATCTTCGATCGAGGACCGTGTGTGTATGCCACCATTGGAATGTACTTTCATTAATTAAATATGGACATTCTTAGTATCCTAGGAAGCTCGTACCATGAAGTTATATTATTTAAAAGTTAATTTCTAGGTTAAATTTATAATACAACATGGGCTTAAAAACTTCAACGTATAAATTTTCTTCTTTCATTATTTGAAATAAGATTAAACCTAATACTTTAGTCAATTGTGCACGTCTTTTAATAAGTTTTTACCGGCCAAGTCTTTAAGAAAACTAATACTAAGAAGACTAAGGTCCCGTTCCCAAAAAACACTTAAAGACAACATAGTACTTGACTTCCAACATGTAGCCTAAAATATCAATAGGACCAGAGTACGTGTAACGTCAAATGTTGCCTTGTAAAAGTTAGGCTAGAAATATGTTGTAGACAATTGTACGATTTTTCTTATAATTTTGAACGAGGTGGGCCCAGTAATTAAAAATACCCTTTGAAGGTGAATATTTGTATACTTTGTTTCTCAAAGACTTTCATTATTCTTAACGATATCTAAACACTACTAAAATAAAAACAAAGTACAAGACGAGTATGTATGCGAGTTCCATTCTTAAAATTCTCTAGACAAACACGAGCGTTGACAAAGTTAACGCCAAGTCGAGAAAAATAAATTTAGAAATACTGTTTCTCTCCGTCATATTTTAAATTATAGTTTAGCTTCTGTATTTGTTTCTTCTGTGTTGTGTTGTTCAAAACTGGCTTTCTTTTATTTATGTTTTAATCCATATTGGCACTAAACTTTTAATCGCCGGGATTATAGGAAAATTTAAATCCACAATTTTTTTTCCAGTCTAAACATAACATTGGTGAACATTAACATTTAATTATGAGTTTTACGTAAAAAAATGGATTTATTATAAAAAAATATAACTAATCATAAATATTTATAAAGTTCGAGATATTTTACTTAATTACTTATTTTTTAACATCTCGATTGTGAGATCTCGTTTAGTTGGTTAGTCTAAAACAAATCTAAAAGATACTGGATCCAAAGATGCACCTATAACACAATTCCTTGTTTCAAATTGCTCAGAGACCTCCGCAGAATGATTCGACAGTTTTATTATTTACCGCTATCGGCCGCTGTTCGTTCATGCACATAATTCGTACACTCATTAGGACAAAACTTGCCAAATCCACACATGTTGCCTGATTGATTACTGTTTATCAATAATACGAATCGCTAGCAATATTACCGATTAGTGGCAAATTATTTCGAGAGCAATCAATGTGTCAGACCGTGCTATGCGAGCATTTAGAGGCGCTTTGGATCGTTCGGAATTCATCAGTTTCCATTTTCAAAATATGAAGGAACATGAGCTTTAAGAAACCAAATACCTTGTTAACCAAAACTTACGTTTGGATTGGTCTTCATACTCTTTATTTCTTTAGTCTAGAGCACTAATCTTAGACTGTATTTGGTCAACAATAAATAATATTTTGAAATAGATAGGGCACATTATAGCCTGCATTTTACAGCAGACTAAAATGTTATAAAACAAATAATTTAGAATATGTTACAGCGTTTCTGCTTGTAAGTAGAATTCAGAACTCGATGCAGACAACTATACCTTCGGCATTTTGCCATCATGTGTCATCTCCTTAACTCTAGTAGGTAACTAATTCCCAAGTAAGTTATAAAAAAACAGGTTTATTATATAATTAATTTTCTGGATAATTTCTTTACCTTAATGAAATTCTCAGCATGTAATATTATTAGTTACTCTGTGATGCATACAAATGAGCATGTTGATAAAGTAGTCAACGTACGTGTCGACATGTCTGCGGCGTAATATTATAATTTTATTTACGTACAAACAACCATAATACTATACATATATACACATAGTACAAATCCCACACATACTACACAAGATGGCGCTTCTTAAGAAAACCGATTCATAATTGTAATCATGAAGACAAAATAAATGTAACACATTTACTATGGAAAGTTAATGAGATTTTTACGTTTTTCGATTTTCGTTGTTTTGAACTCACTGATTTGCACAAGATTAAAATTTATTAATGTACTTGCACGGCCTGCAATAATATTAACATTGAAACAAATAAGTGAGACTGCACCAGAACCCATGTGGTTTACGTTTAATCGAGCTGCAGCTTAGTCAGATGTTCCTACAATATGCGGTTGCTGGCAATTTTGCAAAACCATTCAATTCTATGCAATCCTAGTCGGTATTGTAGAACATAGTTTATTGTTATATGAACATTGAACACGAAATAGAATTGTTGGTTAATTTTAGTTTACGTGAAAAGGTTGAAATATTTAGTATTTTGGTTTCACCGGTTTGGCTATTATGACAACGGTGTTAATAACTTAAGTGCTATTTTCAAATGGGACTTTAAGACCACATTTGTCATTATAGTCCTAATCAGTTTTAACAAATTACAAGATAACTACCAACATTTTTATTCGACACAAAGTGAACCCAATTGTCCTATTTCTAACTCAATTTATCTGTGTACAGAAAATCTGCCACCTCCGAGGCTGGAAACCAGGTGACCCCAAAAACACTGAAACACACGAGACCATGATCAAGATCTGGGATGGACTCCGGAAGAGGGCTGACTCCAACAAAGATGGACAAGTAATGGCCAATAAACTTATTTTTCTATTGTTTTAAGGTCTTCGTTCACTGTAATAAGTTTGTACAAACTTAGTGACACAAAAGTATATCGTCCGCATGGATGGAGAATTTTAGCTCTTAATGTGAATCTTATTCGTCTAAACTTCTTTGAAACTAAATTGAATCTAATAAAAACTGGAAAGGCAAAAAGGTTTAGTACTAGTCGCGGATAATAAGGAAGTTTTACAGCAGAATAATAAAAGGATTACGGATTTTAATAAATTTCGTTTGTGGTTTCATTGTATATTGTACTCGTATATAAATAGATAGGTATTTTTTCTAAATGAAATTGTTTATGTAGTAAACAGAGGAGACCTTAAGTATATATATGACATTATGTACCTATGTTGTAGTATTTAATTCAATTTAATGAATGCACGCATAAATTTAATTTGTACGCCATTAGTGGTCGGGTTATCTAAAAATCTAACACCTTTTGTAAATTGTGTTCACAAATAAATTGCATTGAATTGAAATTGAATTGTACATGTGTATATGACAGGCGTCAAAGGAGGAAAATAAGAATATTGTACTTTTATGAACTTGTTGAAAGATTTTCAAGTAAACAAACTATTTTTTTTGTAAAAATATCTACATAATAACCTAAATAGGAAAACATTAACACTTATTTTTTATTACCATTTTAAAGTAAATATAGTATAAACAAATAAAATATGCTTCGATGAACATTGTAAAACAGTTTTGAAACACAATAAATTCAAAATGAATACCACGGTACCCAGTAAACTTTAAGACAATTTAAGATTGAAATTGTTTGCGTTCTAAATTGAATTTCCTGCCCTCGTTGCCCGCTACTCTTCAAATGAAGGCCATATATTTGAAGGAAGTTCTAAACTTTTTATCTTTATTGTTTTATTTATTTTTCCAATATTTTATTTGAACCGTTGTATTCCACTAAATCGTGTCAAAAAACGCTGTAAAAAAACATTACCATTTTTTTTTAATATAAAAACATTGTGTGTAAAACAGTACAAATGGCACAATAATTTAATTTCAGCATAATCTATCTATGTAATTTAATATCTATCTTTTTGCGTTAGTATTTTCGAAGCTACGTTGCCCTATACAAATCTTGCTATTATTGTATTGTCACATTTTACATTGAAAAAATTCTAGCTACATACATCCCCCCTTCGGTACGCTTGTGTATACCTACATAGTTTAATTTTGATTACACATTTAGTACTAAGTTAAAATTGACTTCCAAGATTTGTTCAAGTGAAGCTGATAATATTGCATGTTAGAGATTGTCCATTAATCGCGTGAGGCTCGAAAGGAGGGGAGGGGTTCAGAAAAAATCACGAAGTATCCCATGGGGGACGGGGGTGTAGTCAGATATCACGTGTATTATTTTTTTTTAGAACGCGCGATTAATGAGATCAGGAAAAAGTCATATTAGTGTGAACTAAGACTTAAACAGAACAGATATTAAACGGTTAAGCATATATATGTATCTAAAGATAGTATTTTGAAAATTTAAAATATATTTTGAATTGTTGACTTGGCTGAGTAACTTAGTTATTTTAGTTGTGTCAAACTGAAATCCGTTCAGTCCTACGTTTACAGCATAGTAAATTCTTTACGATAGGACCAAATCAAATGATTTAAAATTAATGGTGAACTAGCAACCCGCCCCGGCTTCGCACGGGTACAAATTGTACACCTAAACCTTCCTCATGAATCACCAATGAAAGTCAGTGGAAACCGCATGAAAACAGACAGGCAGATACCACGGGGGACTTTGTTTTATAATATGTAGTGATGTAGTGATATGTAGTGGTTGTGAAAGAGTTTATTCATGTTCGTCGATTTTTAAATTGAGACTTAATAATTTTAATATTTATAGGGTATATAATACCTTTTTGGTTACCCGATGTTTAAGTCGACTATAAGATCTATTTTAGGGCTCCGTTCCTAAATAGAAAAAAGAACCCTTATAAGATCACTTTGTTGTATGTTTGCCTGCCTCTCACTTTTTTTGTGTATGCGGTCCCTTGAAGCTGTAAAACAATCAAGCTTTTAAGTCATAGCAATCGAAAGACACGGCTTTAAATAGCTCAGATTTTAACCTATTTAAACATTTCACAGGTAAATGAAAACCAATAGAGTGATTCTCAGGCAAGAAAAAAGGTAGAACTTAGAACGCAAGTAAAGGAAAAAATCCGAAAGTCGTTAATTAGTCGGTAGATTTCACATAAAAATATTTTTTGCGATTACAAACTTATATTTTGCGGTTAGAAAATAGACTAATACGTGTATCTATGTATGGAGGACTACTTTTAAGACAAAAAAGTTAAGTTATGCTTTTGGAAAAAACGGGTTTCAAATTACTAATGAAAAAATTAATAACACGCCAAACAGCCGCTATTTTGATTAAAAAAAAAAATTTGTCTCACTCAAGACACGATGATGTAGATTCCAGTAGTTGTTACATTATCACTTACATCTAAAATTATAACTGTAGTAACAAACTTAAATGCACAACATTTTAAGGTGTCACAACTTGCGTAAAAAGTAACACCGGCTTTACAAGAAAATAAAAACATTATTTTATAGTAAAAAAATAAAAATAAAAAATCGTGCAAAATAAAAAAGAGGAGAATAAAATAGAAGACACATAAACATAACAAATTAAACTCTTAACAATGTCAAAACAACTTATTTAACAATATTTTTTTGAAAAGTGACAATTTATCATGAAACACATCAACCTCCCCACAAATAGCGTTATAGGCTTTGGACAAGGGGGATATGGTAGAGAATTGCTTTAAATTACTAACTACATCCAAATCTGTTTTATGTATGCTGTATGTCCATACATGAACCCTGAAAACATTACAATCCTTTTTGAGCAATCTTTTAGGATCGATTCCCAAGATTAGATTTTGCTTGCTTACGGAACCCACGGTGCGTGAACTTTGAAAAAAAAATACAAGTGCAAGTCTCGCATTTGCCTATTTTTTTTAGAAAACAACATGTGTCTAAAGTCTCTATTTTCGTAGAAACCTAGACTCCAAAATAATTTCACAAAATTTTATTGAAAAATCACTGACATCAAAAAGCAACACAATTAAATAAAACTCTAAACTCATCGACTACATAATAAAATACAGCCTTTATTAAATTTTCCTCTCGAATATTTTAAACCAACACTCAAAAACACAAAGGAGACCTGATCACAATTATGCTGTTCATGCAATATCAAATAACTTTAACAATATGTCGAGTTTTTGTACAATACATTTTTCAAAGCCTTTTATTAGAAATTTGCAACGTTATCATAAACCGTGTACTTTGTTACGTAAGCATTGTTCGAAAGGCCATAGAGTATATAAATGGTCGTGCCAGTAACTCTTGTGAAGGTCTGCTTTCCCCAAGCGTTTTAATCATGTAAAGCTTCTACGCTATTAAATTGTATAATCTCTTTCCCAGTGTGGATTAATACAATAAAACTTTGATATTCAGTAAAGTATATTGTATAGTGGTGTGTACACCCAGATCCAAATTCATAGACTACTAGCTGGTTCCCTCGACTTCATCTGCGTATAAAATATCCATTACTTCACCAGTTCATGTTTTATCTTCGCAAAAAAGTAGTAAGTCTTACTCCAAGGTTTCTCCTATCACTATGAGATAATTCAGAAAGGGTTTGGTGGTTAAGGAGTGAAAGCGATACAGACAGACAGACAGAGAGTAGAGAGACAGAGATCCTTTCCCACTTATAATATTAAGGATATTGAGAATTCACTATTTCTACTATAAAATTACGACAAATTTATAAAAATAAACCTATTCATTTTGTAAAATTACAACTTCGTAATTTTGCAACATTAAAAACGTTCTCTTACTAATATTTTTTTTATCAGGTATCTGTCGAAGAATGGAACTCCATGTGGAACGATTATGCTCAGAATCCTTCAGCTGCTTTAAAATGGCAGCAGCTGTATGCCCACTTCATGTTCCAACTGGAAGACGCAAGCGCCGACGGGACCATTGACAGTGACGAGTTCACTACTGTCTGCTCTTCCTACGGCATCGACCCTCAGGAGTGTAAGGTCGCCTTCAGTAAGATGGCTAAGGTAAGAGTACGTACACTTTTAATTTACCTAATTACTAACATCATCCTCCGCGACTTTTCAAAACGAAGTCGGGGTCGGCTTTCAGTCTAACTACGATACAGCCGAACTTTGATACTTTACGTGAAGCGACTGCCATCAGACCTCCACAACCCGAGTACTAGGCGATATCGAAGTTCTGTAGTTAGACCAGGCTGTCGGACTTTTTAGGGCTCCAACTACCCGTAACGAATGCCACAGATGTTTGTATGGCACCCGGGACCGACGGTTTAACGTGCTCTCCGAGGCACGGAGGGGTCTCAATGTGTTAAGAATGGTCACCCATCCTAGACTGACCTGGCTAGTATTACTTAACTTTGTAATATGCTAACCTACTCGGTTACCACTTAGCCACGAGTCCCTCTACCTAATTACTAACATCTCCAGCTAATGATGGTAAATAACCATGCTCAGGACACATTGCTTATTTGCTAGACGCTGTTATCTGTCTCTTTGCTTCTGTGCAAAGCCGGGGCGGGTTGCTAGTTCAAAATAATCACCAAACAATCACCAATTTACTGTCGCGTCCACATGGACGCGACAGTAAATTATAGACGATGCACATGCATCGTCTATAATTTTCTACAATAAATAGGTACTGTAATACTACTCATATGTGGCCTAGTATGACTAGTGACGACTCAATATTTTAAAACACTGAAAGGAATTTACAACTAAGTATTTATGTAATGACGAACGTCCATTTTATTTTTGAAAACAATATTACTTGACAACTGTAAGGAAGAAAAATCAATGTATTGCTTATTATACACGCAAAGTAGATGCAATTTAGAAAATATCTTATATGTATCTAATATTATTCTTAACACATAAGTAAATAAATTAGAAATGAATTGGCAAATAGCGTTATTGGTTTCAAAGAAGTTCTCCTCAATCACGAATTTTTTTTCCAAATATCTATCATCTGGTAAAACAGCACCATGATAAAAATAAAAATAATTTATTTCAAGTAAACCAATTTAAATGTGTTCCAAATACGTAGATCCTATGAAGAAGCACAGGCAAGAAACTCCAAGGACACTCTTTTTTAACATGTTTTTTTTACAAGGTTCTATGTAAATAATTATGTTGGACGTTAAAGCAAAGAAAAAAACAGCTTTCTGCTAACGTGAAGTCACCAGTCAGTTATTGGTAGGTCCATAGGTTTACTTATTTTATGATACTACCACCAAATAGAAAACAAAATGGATTATATAAAGAAAATAATGTGGCAGAAAATTACAAAGAATTGCATAGTGCATTTAATTTTCCTTAAGGAGTGACAGCCTGAGCGAGGCTTGCAGTTCAGGTTTCATCCCCAGGTATGCACCTCTGACTTTTTGAACTATGGCCTATGGCCTAATCTCTCTTATACAGGAAGGAGGCTTTTAGAAACCAGTGGTTTTTCAACATAATCAGCTATACTGAGAAATCAAATAATTATTAGCTATCTTAATGTGCAACTGTAAATGATTGTTCTTATCTCAAATGTACCACGAATGCTGACCAAACAAAGAGGCAAGTCTTGTCATAAACTTAAATGGTCCCTTTGGAAGTCCCTGAACTGGTTTTAATTAGGAACAAGCTTAGGCACTTTACGACCTTTAATAAGCACGAAATTAATTGTTATGGGGTCCCAGAAACTGTGAACTAAGCTCAAACTTTATACGCATTGAGGTTAATATTTAAATTTTGTTATGACTTGTGGAAAGTATCTCACTCACACAGTTTTTGAATAACACTAAGGTGGCATAGAAGAGCACAGTCTGCCTTCTTTTTTCTTTTTATATTATGGGGGGCAAACGAGCAGACGAAATTGAATTGCCTGGTAAAAAGCGAGCAATACTTGAAACCAATAAAGTTGTCACTAAATATTTTAAATTATTTGAATATATACTTTCTTCGATGTCTTTAAACTGGTATAATGGCAACTATACTAGGGTTAAAGAATTTATTCTCATAAAGACAAAGTCACATGAGAACAGTAGATAGCATTTAAGGTACTCAGACAGACGCTATACAAAGCAATAATATGTCCAATTTACAACCACTTAACGCATTTTCTTTCAGGTGACGTTTTGTAACATGTGCTTTGCTAGCTTGGCTTTAAATACGTTAAATTAGTTAACATTTTTTATTTTGGAGGGTAGTTTATTGTAAAGTTAAGTTGCGCTCCTTCAAATTAGATACTTTTTTTACCATAATTTGTTCGGATCTTTGGAAGAACAAGAAGGCTGGGTCGGCGAATACTACGTTTAGTAATTTGTGATTTCTTCATAAAAGATAAATTTGTATGGATGTTGGTATGATTATTTTTCTAATAGTATTATACTTCATTTTAGTTCCTATGTATATTTAATTTTTTTACCCAATATCCAAAATTCACATTTCAATGGATCCAGTATTACTACTAATTAATGTCAATTCAGAACAACATTTTTAATAAAAGAGTTGATTAAGATTGCCGTACTGAAAACTGCACTACTCATTTCTATAGGTTTATCGTGGACAACATTATCTAGATCGTTACCAGTTGATACCGGCGGTCACAAAGACAATTTGAAATTTGGGTAGCCTTTGTGACCGCAAGTGTTAATTGCTCACGATCGTTCTTATCTGATCGTTATTATAATTGGTGTGACGCTTGAGTTATACAAAGTTGCTACGGTGCGGTGTAGTGATGCTACGACGTAGACGCTCTACGAAACATTTAACTATTGTGTGTAATCATTTCGTATATATTTATACTACGGTTTTGTCATATTGCTAATTTTATTTTTAACTTGCAAAATGAAATAATTGATTGTTTATTTATAGAGTTAAATATATTCGTGTAAAAACCTGATTTACTGATCAAGATATTCAGGAAAGATAAGAAATAACGTGCTTCATATTTGTATTTTTCGATTCATTATTGGTCGTAAACATTTTGTGTAAGTACAAACCTACATTGATTCCAGTCACCCAGGAATTCTTTTCGAAAATTGATGATCAGTAGTCACGATGTCGTGACTGTTGATCATCAATTTGCCTTTCCTAATAATTATATTGTTGTGAGGGAAAAGAGTTTTTATAACGATTATTTTTTTATGGTATAGGGGGCAAACGAGCAGACGGGTCACTTAATGGTAAATGACTACCGGCGCCCATGGTCACCTGCAACTCAAGAGTCACAAGTGCGTTGCGTGCCTTTAAGGTGGGAGTAGGGGAAGGGTGGAAGAGGGCGAGAGGAGAGAGGGAAGGGTTAGAGCCTCCGGTAACCTCACTCGGCGAAAGCAATGCAAGCATAGCTTCACTGCCAGTTTTCTTTGAGGCCGTATTATCACTCCGGTCGAGCCAGCCCATGCTTGCCGAAGCATGGCTCTATCACGATTTTTCAAACTTTTGTTTTTTAAACTTTTTTTTTATCTTAATACCTATAACATTAATAACATTACCGTATATAATATGTATTATCTTACTACTGTATATTGCATTCACATAATTATGCTGCGGTGACTACTTTGCCAATAGTCATCGAGCGGTTGACTGCCACGGTAATGGGTAGTTAATCTCTTTGTTGTTTCACTGAAGGATACTTTTTTTCTTTTAATTATGAATTAGAATTTACAAAACGTACCTATATGGTACGTTTTAAATTACAAGACGTTTGTACTAAATAATTAGCATGACGTCAATTCAACCTGTTAGCAATATAATCAATAATAACACAATTCTGTGAAGTTTATTTAAAACGTTCATGTTTTCTTTTAATCATCAGAAGTTTCGTTTAAAATATCGTAAATATTCTGCTCACAGGACACCTATGTATCCGCTCCGTGCAGGGCACAATGCATTATCGCAATACAAAAAAAAGTACTAAACTCAGATATTTAGATGTAGAAACTTAGATGTATGTATCATTACATTTGTATCTGCAAAATAAAAACTTTACAATAAACAGACACAAATACACACCACTACTTTGTTGCAATTAAAAGTGCGTTATGCTACGCTCCGACCGAATAATTAAAAGTGCGTTATGCTACGCTCCGACCGAATAATTAAAAGTGCGTTATGCTACGCTCCGACCGAATAATTAAAAGTGCGTTATGCTACGCTCCGACCGAATAATTAAAAGTGCGTTATGCTACGCTCCGACCGAATAATTGTCCTACTTATCAAAAGTCGTTGGTGTCACATATACTCACTTGTATTTTTTTTCAACAGGGTAAGAACAGCGTCTCGTGGGAAGAGTTCCAGGAGCTTTGGAAGGAGTATTTCTCCACTGAGGACCCTACTGCCCCAGGGAATTTTATATTTGGCAGGACCAGCTTCTAAACATCCCAAAAGATGTTCACAACACACCTCGAACCACTACAAAGTGGAAGAATGAAGATTTCGCAAACCGTCTAACATTCCAATATAGATTTAATATGAGGGTTTTACAGGACGGCTTTAGTATTGGCAATGGAACTAAGCTTCCAAAGCCCTAGCACGTGACCCTTTTTTGTGGCAATATTCTGGCTTTTGATCCATTAACGAGCAAACATCTCGAATGCTTGTTAGAAACGATCAATGTTTACAAAGAACACCTTACATGGTGCCGAATACAAGTCCCAATTGGCACAGTGAAATAATTGGAAGTATAAAACCAAAACGCTCGCACGTGGATCAGCAGCTAACAATAAAATTTTCATTTTACGTGTGTATGTGTTCATGAATAGAAATAATTCTTATATATTTCTCTTTAAATAGCGGAACAATTTCAAATTCACATTTTATGACTAAGGCTCAAATTTACTAGTACTTTTCAATCTTTAGATACTAATACTTACAACGAATGACTTACTCACTTATTCAATATAATATAGCATATCTTGTAGACGTATCTAAGTGATCTTCAAATTTCTCTGGCGGGTGTAACCGAATTATTAACAGCCTCTTGATTCTGATACAAACATACAAAGATTTGACATTTTTATTCAGAAATCGCTACTATGTAAACGACTGATGTGATCGCTTGCATAGAATTACACTCATTGGTGATTTATTGTAGCTCACGTTACAGATGTAACCTAGGCGTTTCGTGCTTAAAGAGCAATGTAAAGCGTTTCATACCGAAAGTCGAAATTAGTACGTCATTCTTATTCTATAGATTTAGTTAAGTTGTTTAACAGGTTTGTTCGAATATCAAGTGGCTGTTATCCTTGCTTAGTTTTAAATATTGTTAATAGGACTCGAACAGTTTACTGCACTGTATGATTCTAATAAATGTAGGTAATGTCCTATTTTTCAAATTCATTGTTTACTCGTTTGCGGTACCCCTACATTGTGTGAAGTTTACAATCTTAATATTATATAATTGTGTTTCTGCATAAAGATTTTAATATATATTACTATAGTCAAATGTTTTGTGCTCTCAGAATCTATGGAGGTTTCATCTTGTTAAGTCGCTATATTATAGATATAATAGGCAATGATTAAATGTATGTAAATAACACGATGTCTTTTATTTTGATGCAATACAAAGTAACCCAAATACTCCTTACTATCCAAATATATCGCAAATGCAAAGTAGAAAATTACAATATATATAATATAATAAAAATAAAGGTCAGTCTTCGGATGGGTGATCATTCTTAACAGATTGATGTTTATCAGCAGTCTGGTTACCATAGTACAGGCTCTGCCTAGTTTGGGATCATACGGCCGTGTGTGAGATGTGTGGAGTTATTATTATTTAGAAATACCATCAGCTGTATTCTGTTCCAAATCATGTGTCGCCAGTTGCACACGCTCAGACGATAATCATTATTTTACACACATTCAGAAAACTCTAGGGTAATTCGTCACAGAGGATTTATTCAATATGAATCCTAAATACACCCTTACGCTGATCAGCATAAGGTAGCGTTTCGGATACATACTTGGAAGCCGTTATGTCCGTGACAGCAGTACGTCAATTTATAGAGAGCTAACGAGTGTGTATCTTAACATTTACCATATATTTTCGTGCAAAATGTATAGATAACAATATTCCTGTAAGCAATGTAGTTCATTGCGTGCTCTAATAGCTTTCATATAGTTTTTATTACTCAAATATGATACGCAATGTACAACTGTTTTAGTAGATTATATCAGAACGGTTTTCTCTCTGAAATTAAATAATACTTTGTGATTTTTTGTTAATATTACTTAAAAACAAAAGTTTTTGTACTCAACGACAAAATTATGTACTTACTATTTGCAGTCCTAACTTATTTTTCGATAAATGATTAACGCGCAACTCGGCATAATTATCGTTTTATCACGCAGCTGTCCGCAGCGGAAGTATATACGCGAGTTATTTACATGTGATTGCCGAAGCTATGAGCGTTTAGTTATAGCTTTGGTGCGCGTGCACCCCCAACATCGCTTTTCTTACTTATTCGCAGTTCTTTGCAAATTACAGTAGAAGCTATTTTTTGCTTATGAGTCAAAGGAAACCTGCACTAGTGATTTTATTGGCGTTGGGAGAGTACTTCAATTCAAATCATTTTTTTTAATTCAATGACTGTACAAGTTAAAAACTATATTCTTTTTTGCACAAGCGACAAGCGACAAAGAAAGCTATTATTAAAATTGAATTGTTTTCAAACTTTTGAACAAGCTTTCTTTTGAATCGAATTAAATTTGAAATGAAAATTAAAATAATCAAAAAACCTACAAGTTAAGATTTCTTTAAATGAGTCAAATATAATTCCGAATGTTACTTGTCTCCTAATACTTGAGCACTACCCAATTATTATAGGACGTCGTCAAGTCTGTTCGCTTTGCAACAGAATTTAAGAGTTAACGACCTCTTATAATTGAGTAGTACTTGACTATTCGGGCAAAATAATCAGTTTAAGGACCAGCAGGGGAGTTAGTCTGCTATAGAATTTACAATCCCTTAACACGATTCTATCACTGTGTTCATAGTCATGTAATAAAATACCACGGTCGCTCTCCTCAGGGAGCGATTATTTGCAAACTGTATCCAGGGAAAAACAATTTCATTGGAACTCTCGGGACCTATTGGATGAACATGAAATGTGAGGCCAGATTTTATCAATACTTTCGAAAACTGAAACGGACTATTACAAGGTAATTTAGCAAATACTAGCATCCGCCCGACTTCGCACGGGTAGCAGAGCATATTATATTGATTTTTTCTGACATCATCAACAATCATTGTCATATTTCAGCCATTTTACACAAAATCTTAACAAATTATACACCTAAACCTTTCCCATGAATCACTCTGTCTATTGGTGAAAATCGCATGAAAATCCATTCAGTAGTTTTTCAGTTTATCGCGAACATTAGTAATTACTTTTCTGACAATTATATTTGACTAACAACCCGCCCCGGCTTCGCACGGGTACAAATTATACACCTAAACCTTCCTCATGAATAACTCTGTCTATAAGTGAAAAAAGCATGAAAATCCGTTCAGTAGCTTTTCAGTTTATCGCGAACAGACAGACGCGGCGGGGAACTTTGTTTTATAATATGTAGTGATATCTCTAAATAGAACATTGCCCCTTTAACAAAATCAATAGAAGTATATATCACAATAGGGACAGTAGGTAATCTTAAAATAATGTTATGCTATAATATAGCCGAAGTGTTTAAAGGTGTGTAAATTTCTAAACTGAAAATGAGTTTAGAAAATCGAACTAAATGATTAGTATGAATTTTAAAATTAATTTTCAAAAACTTACTTATTAAGAAGGATTAGCCTTATTGAGATAAACTATAGGTAACATAACGCTACACATGAAAACAAACTACAGGGCACGGTTTGTAGTAATTTCGGAGCATACATACTAATGTGCACGTTCTTGACACGCTACCAGCTGCGACTACGCCAAGGGGTATAATTTTATCAAAGTAAAATACAGGAGAGTTAGGTCCGGAACTCGAACCGGCTGCTTTGTTCCCTCGCCCCCAATCATTCACGCGGCAGCGGTGATTGCATTACTACAAGTATATCTACATTATGTAAGTGTAATGGTCTTATTGCAACTTGCAAACTTCGAATTAAGGTTGACGATAATTGTGATGGTCACTTCGATTAAGGAATTATATATTTTTTATGTACTTTTACTATCACGTAAGTAAACGAACCTTGTCTGAGCAATAATACGTTATGGGATTGTTTATTGATACCAAAGTACTATGAAATAATTTTCAGATAAAGTGAAATCAGCGAATTTTTTATATTCATAAA
Organism: Callimorpha dominula; assembly: GCA_949752705.1. Lineage (NCBI taxonomy): Eukaryota > Metazoa > Arthropoda > Insecta > Lepidoptera > Erebidae > Callimorpha > Callimorpha dominula. The sequence goes on along the minus strand of OX457002.1, from coordinate 19,568,607 downwards.
AGTATATTTTTTCACTAATTTATGTTAGCTATTATTATTTTACTTAGCTACAGAAATTTACAACTGAAAAATGAAAATTGAAAAATCTTTACGATGCACATTTAATTATTTCACTAGAGTAAAAATAGATAAATATTAGTTGACTGTGGGCGAGTCTACGTTCGCAAGTAAGGTAATCACTATAGTCTATCTCTGTGCCGAATTTCATCCACATCCGTTAAGCCGTTTTTACGTAAAAGAGTAACAAACATCAATCCATCCATCCTCACAAATAATATAAGTAAGATTCACCAAACGCATTCCCTTATAAATCACATTTAAAATATTATGTTATATTAAACACAGAAACTGAATTTACGTTTATTTGTTCGATTTATTTAATTAGAGATTATTAGTGTAGTCACATTACAAATATACACATTTAACACGATGAGCAGCTTGTATCTACCAGATACTCACTCGTGTTACGCGTGGCATAAACGCGATACGTTTATATTTACTGTTCAGCGGGGCGATTTTAATAGTTTTCTAAATTTTAATTATGTTTTGAACAAAGCAGAGGATGCTTTGCGTAGTCAATTACTTTTAGTATTGTATAGTTGAGTGCATAGAAACGATTTTCGACGTTTTTTGTATTTCATAGATGCTTTTCTTATTTTTTGTCTTATCTGTAATTATCTTTTGGACAATTAACCCAGCAACAATGTATTATGGGTTCAATCTTCACAAAGGAGAATTATTTGTGTAAGACAAGAGTACTTGTTCTAGGTCTAGGTGCAGTTTTTGTCTGTTTTTGTTAATTAGTAAAGACCCCTATGGCACACGGGTATTTTACTATTCGGGAGATGTCGTTTTAAAGAAAGAATACTGACTGACCGACACAGGGTCTTACAGAAAGGTGTGGTAAAACTTTAGGAGCGTAATGTGTAGTCAACAAATACTTTTATTTTCACACATTAAAATCAAAGATTAAGATGCAAAATGTGAAACGTTGTACAATTTTGTAACAGGCAGACCATTATACGTTTCTGTTCGAAATAGAGCCATCCAACTAAGAAAGAACCTACACCCTACAAAAAATCTTATTTATGCAGCACTTCTGCAGTGCTGTATTTTTTCTGCTGAAGGCTTTTACAGAGTTGCATAGGTGGTGTGTTGATATGCTTTTTGCAGTAATTGACAAGCAAGTTATATAAAAGATTACATGACGTGTCTGAGAATATTAAACGGAACATGTCGATATCGTGTGAAAAGCTATTAAGATTTATATCATTATCGATTGTGGTGATTAATTTTTAACATAAAAGACGTAAATGGTTATAACGATACGTGTATTATTTAGGATTAAGTATTTTTTTTACATCTACGCGCACTTTCAACTCCAAAACTTTTGTGTGAGCAAGCATTTTTGTTTCGTATTTACCCTAGAAGTACATACCCGTCTCTGTAAACTTTATCGAAACGAAACTAAAAATAGGTATTGATTGACCCGCAAATGCAAAAAGTATAAGATATAAAATACCACAAAACTGCTTTTTTTCCTACTGTCGTAAATTCCTGTGCAGCATTGCGAAGTGAATTCTTGTTTGTTAATAATTCTTAAAAACAAAAACCGACTTAAAAAAAAACTATTCCATAAAAAACTGATATGGTTTTCTCATTGATGCCATTGTCTGAATTGGACCAAATTGAAATGACCACACGAGAAGCACCAGCTTTCAAATAAAAAAATAATCATCAAAATCGGTTCACCCAGTCGAAAGTGAGGTAACAAATATAAAAAAAGAACCTCCTCCTTTTTTGAAGCCGTGTAAAAAAATACTGTTTTACTCGGTTTTGAAACCACCTTGATAAAGGAATCATGTAGTGAAAATTCGATGTCACGTCGCTTCACACCTTTTTAAAAGATCCTGTCCGGCCCCAAACTAGTGCGCCACGTATTGTTAAACGCGCTCCGTCTCATTAATTGACCTTTAGACATTATCCGTATCAAAAAAATACTTTCCACACCTGCGTTACAACAATATAAAAATGTAAGTGAAAATAAATTTTCTCCCTTTCCGAAGAAAATTATCAACCTCTATGAAACATTTCTATGACAAAGACCGACAATAAAATTCCCGCGTGGATATAAAACATTGTCGATTACAAACGAAGGTACACGTAACCCCTATATTACAGAACGTGCGGCTTTATGATGGATCAATATCCGGTATTGGAGCCTTCCTTCGGTATTATCATATATAGTAAATGTGTCGGTGATAAAGTCGCATTTTTGCTTTTAGATTAGGGCAGTGAGTGCTGAATTTGCGATTAAAATGATAATAAGATGTCTAGTAGAAGTAGTGTCATATTTACCGTTGATAAGGAGTTGGTTCTCTTGAAATACTTAATAGGATTAGAGCATTATTACGGCGAAAATAAAATAAATGTAAGCAATAAATATAATACTAGAACCGTCAGAAAGAAAAGACTAGTTCAACCGAAAGTGATCAAATTGAATGACTAAGTACCTAACATATTTAATAATATAGATATATTAAAAAAAAGTCCTAAGTGTAACAAAGGCGTGTTGAAATCCAAACTAAAGGACCTCTTTCTCAATTACAAATAGACAGCATCATAATTGTTATCACTGTTTCAACATTCCTGTTTTGAAAGTAAATTATCTTAAGATTGCATGATAGTGTAAGAATATGTATTGTGTACATAAGTAAATGAGCGTGTCTCGCCATTAAACGTCAAAGTTTGGCGAGGTAAAAAAAAGTCGTAGAAAATGTCATTTTGTAATTATTTCAGTCTGCTTACATGAAAAGGTCATAACTAATTCTGTAGTATTAGTTTTTTTATACAACTAATGCTGAAAGGAACACATACTTCGTGGATAATGAACGTTTACATATTATGTGTACATACAAATACGCCTCCATTCTGAATATGTAGGCAGTGGTGTACTCGTATAATACACCCACAGTTTACCAACTACAATATTTTGTTCCAAACTATAGTTTGTTTACGTGATAGGGGCAGCCTGTTGTCGTCAACCGAACACTTTAGGGATACCAGATGATGATATTGAACTAAGCAGCTCTATTATGTGCTGTTGTTCTAAAAAATCTCTAATACTATACCGCGTATATGTAGGTATATGAAAAAGCAAAAAATTGTTATTTTCAATTTTATTGTGACGTAGTCAACTTTTAATGTAATAAAAAAATTGGAATAAAAGACGGAGGTCACGAAGAATTATAATGGAGAATAGTAGCATCCGGTACGTCGTTTTAATGACGACCTTCATTTTTAAATTAATCCAATTTGACAGTTATTACACATCGAAAAGGGCTTCCATGCCACTGCCGTAAATATTATTATATTGAGATTCTTTGCCAGTATTCTTCTCATAAGGCTCTACGCGTTTTGGAAACTGGAAGTTATAGATCGACACAAGCAGGCAGTAGATTTTGGTGTTTTCACCTAATTTACTTCGACAATCCAGCACATGCTGTGGCGTCTGTTTGCGCCGATCTATGATTTTAACTCTAGCTTCAATTTAACGTTCATAAATGTCACTTAGTGTCTTAATTGAATAAATGATTTTGAATTTGAATTAACTATTTTACGTCTTATAAATTGAGGCACTCAAAGTCTTCTTTTCCATCTTATAATATGATTTATGTTATTTTTTAGATAGATAGAATATTCTTTATTGTACACCATTAATAACATACAGTTGAAACAGATCTCTCTACCAGACAACTTTTAGATGGAGATAAGAACAGGAATATTAAATAAAAACGTACTTGTTGATGGATAGATGTACTATGGAATATACAGACAATAACTTACTCATTCAGATATATACATATTAATATATATACCGTACTGGTAATGCATTCCACAAACGAACAGCCAGGACTATAAAGATATGTAAAAAAGTGGTTGAATGCACCGGCATTTTTAATATCAGACTTTTTGATGGTGGTAAGCACTTTTGTGGATACCATTAATATTAGATTATAAAAAACTTTTTTGCAAATCCTACATTTCCTAATAAAATGTGTAATTAACTCATTAAAAAAATGCTCATAATCATTAATTATTAATATGGTGTCTCTTTTTAAATGTATGGTTGTTTATGATAAATTGATATTGATTTTTTACTATCAGAAACTCTATATACTTAAACGTATCGTTTTCTAAAATTAATCATAAATAAACAAAGACGTTCAAAATGATACAGACAAGTGTAAACAAAATTTCGTTCGTACACAACCATTTTTTCTATTCTTCATCGGTCAACATGATATGCTTTATAGCCATTTATTAGTCTTTACTTATATCAGAAAAGTAAAAATCTTATGATGATTTAAAGCAGAGGAACATCACATATAGCTCGCAATGATGAGTCACCACAAATTCCTAAAATGTTTACCTTCTACTGCGGTTTAGACGAACCCAAACCCAGAATCTATTTGAAATTTTATGTACGCACAGTCCACCGAATCAACATGCTCCTATTTCGGTAATGAACTCCTAGATTTGATCAGTACGTTACGAACAGACTTCGTTAACGTTCTCGATAACTTGTGCAATCGACAACTCTTTACATTTTTTAGTATACCGGCATGTGATTTTCACGAGCCGGGGGTTTTTCACACGAAATACCAACAAGTTAAAGTTCGCCTTATATGCTAGTTAACTAGTACAAACAAAATACGAAATAAATTCAAAGATAACTTTAAAAAGACACTCAAACACGTTCATGTAGTATGTTATAACCTTAACTTTTAGCAATGTTCACATGACAAGCATTAAACGCGCGTTTTGCTAATCACGCGTCCGATCAAAAACGCGCGTTAGCGTGTAAATGACTTGAACAAAATTCATGTTCTTGATGACGCGCGGCCAACGCGTCATCTAAACACTGTTGTATAGTCTGTTCATCAATATTGTAAAGTACCTCCATGACATTAAACTTTGCACTTAAAATGTTTCAATAGGTAATACTTTACCAATTAAAGAACAGCTTAATTGCCCTAGATTTCATGAAAGAAAACGAATTAAACCTTGAAGTACATATGCTATTAACTTTCTGTGTTGAAATTTTCTTAATTTTAATTCTCAGTAATTTACCAAATAAAATAGCAAGTAGCCACGCTCTCCTGTGAACACTCGTTTATAAATACTGATCAAGTGTGTACGTGAATGTTCTGTAACCAAAGCATAAAAGAACCTACATTTTTTAAAACCCAGATCGTATCGCAATCGTTTTCAATAAATTATTGCTTTCTGCTTGTATTTAGGTAACAAACGTGATTCAACCTCATAAACATAAATAGCTTAGCAAGTCGCAAACTCAAAACGGAATAAGAGCCAGTCAATAGACGTTCTAAATTTAAATTTCTACATTATATTTAATACTTTAAAAATTCTTTTACGACAATAGGTTCAAAAAAGTCCTTGTCGTAGGATTACAGTGCCGCCCGCACTTGACGCCTTCAGGGACCCTTGAGACTCGATGGCACTACTAAACTAACTACATCGAGTCACTCGGGAGTCCCTCGAAAGAAGGTCTTTCTGTGAAGGACTCCCAAGTGACCCTGAAACACACTAATGGTTTACGTGCTACGATTCAAGCTTTCATGATTATACATACATACTTCTTGCGTTGATAGAACATAAAACATATAGCAGAAATATAAAAACTACTTTATAAGCACAGATAAATAGTAAAATTATTAAAATTATCATTGATAACCATAGATAAGACAGCTTAAGTATACAATACATAAGATACTGTACTTTTTATAATTATCTTAAAGTACCCAAGACATTACATATTTTACTATAATTTTATATTTTTATTTTATAAGAAATACGTAATACACACATTATATTATTGTTTTTAATGTGCCATCTAAAGCAATACAACATTACATAAATTCAAACACAAATAAAACAAAAAAATATAAGAATTAGCTATTTATTGAGGCATAGGATATAGTTAACTCTTAGTTTTATTCTTATAAAAAGCTCTCTTCCTCCTCTCTCCTAATGAAAACTTTGCTGTGCCCAACAGGGTCCATAGTTAGTTCTATCTTTATATTTAACATCCTATCAATGTAATTATGGAATGCAATAAAGTAATGAGTAATGAGTAATGAGTAACATAAACCGTCAATAAGATTAAAAGAAAATACATTGGGTAACTACTCTATACGTATCAAATAGAGTACAGGTTTACAGGTTTTTTCTTACTTCTGTTATAACTATGAAAGACTTTCTCCTCTAAAGACTTTGTATTTATATTGATTTAATTATAATAAATAGACAGAGATTTCATCGGCTCAATAAATAAGGAATTTTCACGCGTCCGATGAAAATTTGCCTTATACAAATACATATTTTATGTAGTTATGCAACTACATATATTATGTATTTGTATAAGGCAAATTTTCATCGGAAATAGTCATGGATATAGCAACGGGCTCGTGAAGCGCACAACGGTCACTGGGCCTGGCTACCTGGCTGTAGGCAGTCTAAACTGGTGCTGACGAAGGTCTCACCACGTTTGACTTGCAGAATGCTCAGTCTTAACCGACATCAGGATAGCTGTAGGAACTTAGCCAGCTATACCTGAATGCATAATGTACCGTTTTTTGGTCTAAATGAAGAAACAGGGTCCTTAACCAATACCAATATAACGAATCATTCTGTTGCTAAAAGAGTTTTTCAGCCACGATGACCGCTTCGAATCAGGTGTGATCTTATTGCGTGTTTTTTTTTTTTATCGCTTTCTTCATTTCATTGCAAAAACAGTCTATATAAATATAGCTTTTGGACCTACAAATGCTTTATTTAGTTGTGTAAAACCCAAAAGACGTAAGACGCTGTAAGTACACACAAGATATAGCTTTCTTAGTGATATTAATGGCGTTCAAGGCGCTTCCATATAACTGCCCGCTGTCTGGTCCGTTTAATTAAACACAAGATAAGCGCTAATGGTGGAAAGGCTATTGTTAATGGTCCACATTAGTTAGTCACCCTATAAATGGGAATCGTTTATTAATTAATGACCATTTACGTTGTTTTACCAAAGTGATACTGATGGAGTAAGCTAGGAAAAACAACAGTTTTTTTTTTAAAGTGGTATGGACAGAACAGCAACATTACACATCGCACAGAAGAAGTTAAAGATCTTCAACTATTTAGAAAACTAAGGAAGATCGTTATCCCGGCAGAAAACCCGAAAAGTTTCTTCACCTTTCAGAGAACTGGGTTAGCTTTTCTACTTTATAGAAAAATCTAGGAAGCTCCACAATATTAAAGAAAACCGAGAAGGTCCTCCTCATAGACATATGGGAACCGTTAGAAATACGACAGCAGTTCAGAGATTGGCGGTGCCGATTTGTAAATATATTTGCTGTACCGTACTTTTCTAATATGTACTGTGATTGATACTGGCAAACAGGAGTAACACTAGAAGTGTGGGTAGAAATAACCCATCAAAAAATTTTACTTATTGTATATTGTTCACTGTTTTGACGACTACCTTCCATGGATGCTTGCCTTATAGATTACGTAACAGGTAATACAAATATGTGTTATTTCTCTACTGTATCCGTACTAATATTATAAAGCTGAAGAGTTTGTTTGTTTGGTTGGTTGAACGCGCTAATCTCAGGAACAATTTCTTCGAATTGAAAAATTCTTTTAGTGTTGGATAGGTTATATAAAATCATGCTACGACCAATAGAAGCGGAGCGTCAATGATAAATGTTGCAGAAAAGAAAATTTCAGCGACTTTAGAATTAATAATTCTACAAATATTATTAACGTGAAAGTTTGTGAGGATGTATGGATGTTTGTTACTCTTTCACGCAAAAACTACTGAACTGATTACGATGGAAGTTGGTATGTAGATAGCTGGAGACCTGAATTAACAGATAGAATACTTTTTATCCCGATATTCATACGGGATCGGGATTTACGCGGGTGAAACCGCAGGGCGCTGCTAACAATAATAATAATTGTATTATAAAAAAAAAACAACGATGTAAAATCCTGGCACAGTACAAACCCTAACAACGAAGTATTCATAAAAAATACCGGACTGATAAATTACAGAAGCATTTGTTCTTTATCGACGGAATTACCTGTCCATGTCCATTGTCCATAACAATGTATTTCGAATAAAACCCTTCCCCGCCAGTTCCTTAAGGAATTACTTCCATTTATCTTCAGTACAGAATTACGGACGGGGCCCGGGGGCTCTCTGTCAAGAAGTTAAAGTAGCATGTTTGTGTGACGATGTAAAAAGGGCTGCAGCATGTTTTGTTATTGTTGCATTGTTATAGTAAATTGGCTGACCTAAATCACGATGAATATGGAGGGTTGAAAGTTAATTTCGAAATCCAAAAATTAGATTAGCAAAACGAAATGTCAGTCGAATACAAATTTGCTTTTACTTTGTTAGCTAGTTCCAGGTTGCGTAACAGATAAATTACCTGGCAACCACAAATTGCGTTCGTCAGCCAGAAAGTTACTGGGACCTTGCGATCACTTTATCGACTCAAACATTTTCTCCCAGCCAGCACAAAGTTAATGCTCGTACAGACATTGGTCTTCCCGATCATTGATTATGGTGATGTATGCTACCTCGACCTGAATGCAGATCTGCTCAACAAACTTGACCGACTTCTCAATAACTGCATTCGATTCGTGTTCAATCTTCGAAAGTACGACCACGTGTCTACATATCGATCACAACTGTCATGGCTACCCATACGTCAGCGACGTAGCCTACGTGCTTTAACTACTCTCTACACTCTTCTTAATACCCCTACTGTCCCTACTTATCTCACTTTACAGTTTCAAATGTTCTAACCATGAGAGAGATCTTCGCTCTTCAAAGAATCTTTTACTCCTTTGCCCTACACACAGTTCTTCTCGTATTCACTTTTCATTTGCTGTCCAATCTATCTTGCTTTGGAATGCGCTCCCTCCTGTAATTAGGACGTTCACTAGCCGTCACACTTTTAAAACTAAAGTCCGCGAGTTTTATAGAAAACAAATATCTTCATAATAACATGTCAGGTATATTTTGAATTATTTATTATATTATCGTATATATTTGCATGGGTCTATATAGTAGTAGTATATTTATGTGTATTATAGCATATGACATATATGTATTTGTGTTTGTATGTATGTATATATATATATATATATATATATATTATATGTATATAGGTACTTATTTATGTGTAAGATATTCAATTTGTCACTTCTCTCTCTATATATATATATATGCACCTGTCACGTCCTTCTCTGCACCACCCAAAGGTTGACTGGTAGATAATGCCACTAGGCATTAAGTCCGCCCCATGCAATTTAAAATGCAGGAAATATTAAATAAATAAATTAAGTACAGACCAGTTACAACAGAACAATTATAACAAAACAACAACTCTCACAACAATTAAATGAACTTCATGAAACATACGCAAGACTACTTTTTTAGTGACTGCCATCGCTAAGTACCTACTTACTGACACCATTGATGTCATCGAAACCGGATGTACTTACCGTTTCTTGATAAGGTGCTCCTTATCAAGAACCGGTAAGTAGACAACTTGCTAGTTGCCTGGAGTCGAGAATGGTATACAACATTAAACTATTGGTTACATACAAACTCAAATACATGCAGTCAGCAACCACGACCAGCAAGCAACCTAGCTGAAAACTAAAACCCACAATGGGAAAGGCTATCAAACCGGTATAAATAGGATCAGAAATATATGTTTACGTATGTACGCTGAATACTTTTACAACTTCAAGGGATCGCAGACAAAAGTATTACATGTTAATTTCAAACTTGATTCCTTCACGGGTTTCTGAGAAATGGACTCTTGATAGACAGACAGACGATGGACAACAAAGTGATCCTATAAAGGTCCCTTTTTCTTTTTAGGAACGGAACCCTAAAGAGAAAAAAATAGAAATTGCTGCTAAAACTATTCAAACCATTCTTTTACAAAAAAGTTATGAAGCTATAAGCAAAATACGTCATAGCTACAATACTTCATCACTTGTAATGACATTAAATAATGTCAGCTATCAACTATACTATAACCCTTCCGTAGATTTTCGCATTGTACCAAAAGGTAAAAGGTAGGAGAAATTTTGGCGTCATTTGTCAACGTCCCGTACATACCAATGCTAAATTGAGGCAGTAGTCCCATTACGTGAAAGCAAGCGATTTTACTTTCATGACTTGGTAAAGAGGAGAGTTCACTAAAATCCTAATAAATCTTCGCTAAGGCAAAAACTAACGAAATATATTTTGTAAGGGCACATCCACAAACGGTGTTCACATATTAATATACATAATATATACATAATACATATTATTTTATAAAATAGAAAAACTTTGTAATTGTTTTTAAGCAGTACGAAATCGATTATAGGAAATTGTACATAAATATTGAGCGATATAAAAATCATCTTGTATATATACTACAATCGACCCTAAAAAACATTTTAAACGTATAATTAAGAAATTATAAGTACGTGACAATCAGAAGAAATCGTACTTTATAAATAACAAAATTGATTGCTTGTTGTTACCACAAGCCAAAAAGATCTATCCATTCAGCGCTTAACCCTTAAAGTAATTAATTTGGAGTGAGCTTACGAAAAGAAAAACTAACAAATCTTTAGTATTGATGAACTCACTTACTATCCATTAACAAGCACAACGCCTAGACGTATAACATGATAAAATAGTTCTCTTAACGTAACCTACAAACAACAACTTAAAAGAATAACGGAAAAGTAAAAAAGTTACCAAAAAAATGGTAATAAAAACTAATAATTCAAATATATTATTCTGTATCTCATATAATAGAAGTAATGCTTCTCGTATAGTTTAATATCTCTAAGCATTAAATGCTTATATCGTAGAAATGTCCTCAGCTGTTCGTTCAACTCCCACGGTACCTATTCGTTATATAGCATAGGTGGGACAACCGTTTTAATGTTATTACCTATACGTGCGATTTCTTGCTTGCGATATGTGCGAACCGTGGCTCTTTTATACAATAGACATAGTTTTATATTGCATATAAATCTTCTGACATATTCAGTATTTTAGCTCTCAATGGCACAAATGGAAAGGGTTATAATAAAGGTTAATATGTGTTTATTGAGAGTTAAGGTAAGCCGTAAGGATAAGCCGTCAGGTGCAAGCCCAACAAGTAATAGATTCTTAGTATCAAAGACGCAATTATACCCAGAACCAACTTAGTGTAACCAATAAGAGAAATGGGTATATATATATATATATATATAGAAATAAGAGAAAGGTTTCTGCGAGATTATATTACTTTAGTATACTTAAACTTTTAACAATAAAATGGAAAATCATAAAGATAGTCCAATGAAATACAAAGAATTCAAATGAAAATACACTACCATATTAAATCCATTTTGGATAGAATGTTTTTTTCTAAATAAGCATAAAACGAAATCAATTGAATCAATAGAATAGAAGAATACAATACGATCGCAAAGATGTATGTCTAAGATACCAGAAAATAATGTATGACGTTTATGCGTTGAGGGTTGAGTTATTCGACAGGCCCTTGAAGAAGCCCCGAGAATACAACAATAGGCAACAAGTACCTAAATGATTAAAGACAACTTATAAACGTCCTAACATCATTGGACAAAATAATCTGCAAAATCTGAAAGTCGATTCCAGATACGTTCAAGTATATATCTAATGAAATGCAAGTTAACGATGTAAAGAAAAAGCTGAGCTTAATAATTTTTTTGTGGTACTGAACTGTTAGCTAGTACCTACTGACATAAGTATGAAAAATCTACAAAAAGCGTTTTTCTGTCCATTTCATCTGATAAATAAATATGTTTGTAAGGTAAGGCTGAATGTGAGTGTTAATTCTTAAAATCGCTTTCTGACAGTAAACGAAATGTAACCTTTGTATTGCCTGCCGTTTCGACCAGGTTGCACTGGCCGTGGTCACAGGCTGACTGGCTCAGTAGTGTACGCCCTTAGTCATCAAGTCCGTGTGGTAGAAGGTTCGTCATCGACCCGAACATTTTCGTTATTTTTGATATTTTCTTTTCGTCATTTAGCCATGTACGGTCACACACTTTACTAACAGGGTCCCTATTCCAGTGTTTATCTGACTGCGCGCAAAATATCAATATACGTATAAAATCTTGATTTGTGGAATGCATTCTACAATTAAAAATTATTTGTATTATATTTGCTTCAGAGAAAAATTTATATTTTTCTTTTAATGTCGAAATGCCGTCTAACAAACCTAAAACAGCAAAAGTACATAAGTAAGTGACAGGTGACAATTTATTAAAGCTGCGCCTGCAAAAGGGTCTCAACCGTCGCATATAAATCATGTGCCAAATTGTAAGGGTATGCTGAATAGATGGCTTATGGAATATGAGGTAAAGAGGCTTATTTGTAAAAGGAGATTTGATTGTGGTGGCAGCTGCTGAAATCGTATTTAGGGTATTCAAATGTAGCTGGTTGAAAATAAATTGAGACAAACAGAAATAAATAAATTGAGGTTTTTAAAACGCATGCTTAATGAATGGTTTTTTTTTCTTGGTTTACCAATATGTTTTTTGGAAAGATTGTAGAGTGTTAGTTAAAAGTTATTTTAAGTTTTTATCTCTGCATTATTTCTCCGGGCATATATCTCTGAATGTACAAAGATAACCACCTTCTTTATGGACACTTCAACATTTATCTCTTGTGTCTTCATTATTAGAGCTTTATAGGATGATAAAAATACTCTTTTCCCCGTAGAAATTTGAGGAAAATAAGAGAAACCTATATTTTTATTTTTAAGTTGGTTAGGAAATTTTTAAGGATAGTCAAACTCATAAGGGCGAGTAAATCCCTATCTAAATGTGTGACTAAGATATAAGTTGTCTTAAAGCAATATTTATATTTTTTTTTTCACAAAGATCTGTTCAGTGATCCCAAGTATAATGCCTACATCGTTAACCGTAAAGAACTCTTCAACAGATGAATCCTTATCTAAAAACCTTTCGTTCTAAAATCAGTGTAATGAGACGTACATTGTATAAGAAACGCTCTTGATAATATCGCTGAATGCTTTGAACATTTATTTTTTAAGTATCAAACAGATTCTGGGGACATAACAGCTGTCAATCAATGTGTAGCCGATTACGTTGTAAGTCAAGGTACGTCATCGACCAAAAATATATTTTTTAATACGTCATTAATAAATAACTATATAAATAAATTATTATTACCAAATATTATCTAAGGAAGTAACAGAGTTACTTTGAATATAGCTTGATTGCCTGTGTTGTGTTTATTATATTAATACTACATGTTATGCGTGAAAGAGGAGGACATGGCTTAAAGCAGTGAAAAGATGAATGATACAGTAGAATGAACGAACTTATTGCGCCCACCCCAGATATATTTGGGAAAAGGGCAAGAAGATGATGACTGACACCCTACCCTACTGGTTACTGAAGAAATTAGGAAGTAAGCTTTCTGTACAAAACACCTCAGTTTTTACTTACAGATGTATATTGTATACGATCTTAATCACTATCCCTATATAATAAATCATTTAATAGCTAGATGTAAAATCCTGTACGAAAATTAGTTTGTTTGTTGTATTTCCTCTGAACTACTGAACCGATAATCATGAAATTTTGCATACCTACCCATTTCCAGGCGTAAAGAAAAGGACATTGGGTACCATTAATTCACAAAAAAGTACTGTGCCCGAGGGATAGACAAAATAACCGTTACGCGGGTGGTAGCTTTCACCCGCGTTTATAATAATATATTTGAATACTTGTTGTAGTTCACATGGCTCAAGTACTGAAAATTTTTCGTTACAGTCAAATGGAAAGAAAATAAGAGTTACCCAACTGTTGCCGTTGTGTTGTCGCCACATAAAAAACTCTTATTTATTTTATTAAAAATAGGGACAAACTATAATAGATGATATCACAGTTCACTATTTGACTAGAGTGCGAATAGAGGTACGAACAACTTAGCAGTTACTGTTAGTTAGTGATTTTCATAGTTTATATCAGTGGTTGTGAGACTGTTTTTTACAGTTGGATATTTTGATTTTGGTAGTCATTCCACGGGCATATTTTCACACTAAAAAAAACCTACGAATTATAACTACGGCCACGATTTAAAAATATTCAGATAGGTAAATTTTCTATGCGATATCTCACATGAAATGTAATAAAAGTAAATAATATTTAAGTACTAGTAGATAAGGGCTAAATGCATTATCTCAAAGAATATGCGACAATATTGTATTTAAATTATACGGTTTTACTCACGTGTATATTTCGGGGATGCCCGACTAGTTTCGGACCCGACGGGGGCCCTTTATCAAGGGGTGAGGCGTCCTGCCGCGCCGGTTGCAGGTGATAAAGGGCCCCCGTCGGGTCCGAAACTAGTCGGGCATCCCCGAAATATACACGTGAGTAAAACCGTATAATTTAAATAATATGAATACCACTCACGAAAGTTTTTATTCGAGGACAATATTGTACATCATACTAGATGAAGTTTTTTACAAAATTCTTGTTAATTTATATAACTGTGTTCTAACACTACTTTTTCCGTATGTATCGTTCAAAATAAACAAAGGTGAATAGATCTAGATCTAGATCTGTTCTGATCTAACGCATATAATCCCCTGAGAAGCGTACTCACTTGAAATTGAAAATCCTTATCAGCATTTTTGTAGTTGAATTTTAAATATCGTATCTTTGTAGAGGTTCGTTTCTTGTTATATCTTTTGCTTTTCCGTGGGAATAATAGTTTTTTGTATTTTGGTAGCAGGTACATCTTTCGTTTTTTCTGAAACTCATTCTACAAAGTTCGATACTGACTGGGTAGGGTTCTCAGTAAAAATTTGTCGCCTCTCTCATTAGGTTAAACCTAACCGTTAAACTTAACCGTTTCTTTATTTTATGTCCTTATTGGTTGTTAAATTGGGTGTCCATTTCGAAGATATAAGAAGTTTTTTGTCGGCTTTTTTCAGAGCACCTGTATTATTTTTAAGTATATTTCTAGATGAAACCACACCTGTATTTCGTTTAGTCTATAATAGATGGCGCATGTCAAATTTTGATGACTAATTATTATAAGGGGTTATAAAGATTGAAATGCGATTTATCTGTTTAATCTTCAGATAACCTTTATAAAAACACTGACTGACCTTTTTATCACTCAGCTGAACGGTATTGATGACGTCTAAATCTCTCTGTAGATCTCTTTTTTCGTTGATGTTACGAAACAACTATTTGTGAATCACACAAATTTTTGTCCCGTGTCGGATTAGAACCCACAACACTCGGCGCTGCGTAGTGGCGAGGTGACCACTTCAACCATTGCGCGATCCGTGCAGTCTAAATATATAAAAGTACTTTGTATAAAACAAGGGGACTTCAGAGGACTTAAATTATATATGCTGTAGAATTTTTTTTATAGGACAGGGCAAACGAGACGGGTGACCAACCTAAGTGACCTATGTGACCGTCACCATCACCTTGGTCACCGGGTAAGTGACTACCGCCACCAGCTATGGGCATCTGTAACTTGAGAGTCACAAGTGCGTTGCCGGCCTTTAAGGTGGGAGTAGGGGAAGGAGAGGAAAGGGCCTCCAAAACATAACGAAGCATTGCTTTACGAAGCATTGCTTTTTACCTATGATCCACAATAAAGAATACTATTACTATTACTATTACTATTACTATTACTATTACTATTACTATTACTATTACTATTACTATTACTATTACTATTACTATTACTATTACTATTACTATTACTATTACTATTACTATTACTATTACTATTACTATTACTATTACTATTACTATTACTATTACTATTACTATTACTATTACTATTACTATTACTATTACTATTACTATTACTATTACTATTACTATTACTATTACTATTACTATTACTATTACTATTACTATTACTATTACTATTACTATTACTATTACTATTACTATTACTATTACTATTACTATTACTATTACTATTACTATTACTATTACTATTACTATTACTATTACTATTACTATTACTATTACTATTACTATTACTATTACTATTACTATTACTATTACTATTACTATTACTATTACTATTACTATTACTATTACTATTACTATTACTATTACTATTACTATTACTATTACTATTACTATTACTATTACTATTACTATTACTATTACTATTACTATTACTATTACTATTGCTTTACTGCCGTGGTATCACTCCGGTCGAGCCGGCCTATACGTACCGAAGCATGGCTCTCCCACTAGCAATTTTCTTGCTTTCTCTTTCTTTTATTTTATTTCAGTAAATAAACTGAGGCGATGTTGATAAGCGCCTACCCAAACTTATATATAGAAGAAATATAATATAAATACCACTTAAGTTTAAAAGTATGAAGCCCGCATGATGGTTACTGCTTTTTAAACGCAGGTGTAATTGGTTTAGGTAAAAATATGGTTAAAGGACAAAAACTATTTGTATCTAAAGGTTTAATTTGTCCCTCTTCTCCTGGCATTATCGCATGGGTGTCGGTTCGATTCTAACATGATGCTTCATCGTTCGCTCGGTGAAACGATAACTGGAGTTTTCCCAAACGAAAAACACTGTTGGTTTTCCTACGAATGCAGCGTACAATATTTCAGCATTTCTCTTGTTATTAGCCTCTTTGAAAAGAGGGAAATAAACAATGAATCTTCAGTGCAATACCCCACTACCAGTAAACCGTGTATTGCTTTAGCTTTATCATAAAAGCTGGATAACTTTGATCTCCCACCTAAACTTTGATCTCAATGGCAATCATTACGCGGTGAGACAAGCAAACTTAATTTACACTACACCATCATAGCCTTAGATTACAAACATAATTCGATATCTGACAGGAGCTCTGAAAACTATAGGAAAACTTGTTTGACAACAAATTTTACAAATAGTGCATTGGTATTTATAAAAGTAGTTATAATAAAAATATATCAAAAAGTTTGCATTGCTTTTTTCATTGAATTAATTATTTTGTTAGTAACTTAACTACTTCTATTTTCTTGTGTGTGTGTTTAGCTTTTTTTTTAACTATAATTTACTACACATTACAATTAATAGTTTAGTTACAACGTAATATTAAGTTATATTAGTGTTAACATCCGTATTGATGTTGCCATATTTTGGTTTTCAATTGTTCAGAAGACTGCGGTTAACTGCTGCGGTAATCAGTTTATCGTAGTGCAGTGTTCTGGCAGTCAGTAGTGGAGTAGGACAGACGAATTGATAGTGTTGTGATTCTGCAAACCTTTGGTTCTTGTATTATGAGGTACGGTAAGATAAGAATGTATACATGCTAACGAGTATATGATATTATTATATTTAAGACTGTCATACCTAATCGAGAATCACGAAATAGCCATAATAATCAAAACTATCATATAACGTTAATTATCTTTAAAAAAAGATACGACAAATTAAATAAACCACACTGCGTTGCTCTGCTAATAATGGTTTTTATTTTATTAACGTCGAAATAACACTTAAAATGTAATCGACACCCTAACTTGTAAAAAGAAGGAAAATAAATGTAAGTGTATCATAATTTTAAGTGTATGTACAGATTTCGCCATCTCTTTTTTTCAGATTCCATGTTTAAATAAAAAAGCAGTTTCTGTTTTTACCATCATAATAATAAATGTTAATCAAAATTGTTATGAATGGAATCGTAACTGTAAACATCAACTTTATGCATGTTCATATATCCTGATGGAAAATGTTGTTTAGCTTGCCAATAAAATCTTAATTCGAATATGACGAAAGTTTTTTGGTAATAAGACGGAAACACACGCACATTTGCATGTACAAGTAAAACATAAGGCTCCCTTATTTGATTCAGTAGGTATGTCAAGGCCCTTATTTTATTGATTGACGATTGAAAACAAAGAGCTTTCAAATTAATTACTTTAACAGTTGTATAAT
The DNA here is from genome assembly GCA_949752705.1 of Callimorpha dominula. NCBI lineage: Eukaryota > Metazoa > Arthropoda > Insecta > Lepidoptera > Erebidae > Callimorpha > Callimorpha dominula. The sequence goes on along the minus strand of OX457002.1, from coordinate 19,550,516 downwards.
GGTTTTGTAATGCATTATTAATAGAAGCATATTTATGTATGAGACGACTGCCATCTGTCGGAACTATAAGCTTTTGAAATTTTTATGATAGAGGTGTAAAAAAGGAAGCATTTTTATAACAATAGTTTCGTATATCGTTAGTCACTGATTGAACAAAATAAATGTTAATTTTCTGAATCTATTGTCCGTGATAGTACTATACTTTATTTTTTAATTACGTTCGCACTTAGTGTTTTTATTAGTTTTACCAAATTTTAATTTTTACCCAATTGCCGATTGCGGATAATGTTTTGCGAGCGTATGTACTTTTATGTATGTATGTTTGTGTACCTAATTCCTTGGCACCTTCTATAGCCTTCTATAGCCTAAACCTTTTGGCGGATTTCAACATAGTTTTTTTTTTTTTTACCATACCCTCCGTCGGGGCTACGAAGGGTGTGTGTGGGACTCCCGGCGAACCGGTCTACCCACTAAACCACCGCGGCGGCCTACCTCGGCAGTCGGGAGGAGCTCCAGGAACGCATCGGCGGCTTCTGGAGTCCCCCCTGCCGTACCTCATGACTGAGGTACATGAGTTAATCGGTAGGTGACACAGTCGGTCCTCCCTACCCAAGCTTTGAAGTTCGGCAGAACGGCTCCAACAGCGCTTTGGCTGGCACATCCCTGAATTTTGAGCCGTGCCCGCCAAGCCTGCAGGGCTTGCGTGTGTGCGTTCTTCCGTAGCATTCCGGGCTCGTGATCCGGCGCTGCCCCTTCGTCACTCTGACCGACAGAACGAATTTGGTCGTAGACCATCGTGTCTCGTGGATTAACATTCGAAGGCGTGACATAGGGTATATTATTCTTCGTACTGTACCATAATAACGTACCGCGATTTTCAGGCTTTCTTTTGATGCCTTGAACTGTTCACACTCTGTCTTATTTACAATCATTAAGATAAAAACCGCTTTAGATATCTCACCAACACACAAGATGCTTATCAATAGAATTCGTTACCGCTAGTAAGAACCCAGACATTTTCCCAACCGAGTATACGAAACACTTATCTGAATACAAAGTTTAAGGCTTTGGTTTCAAATTTTAAAGTTATACTAAGCAAATTAAAGTTACATTAAGTAATTACTATACAGAGAAAGTTGCTTACTACAACTTCTCATGTACATAGCCGTACCGGCACTCGTGCGGTCTGGTTGTGTTTTTTGTCGCGGATCGTTATCCCCACTGTGCGAAGAGTTGTTTACGCATTCCATTGACACGTGTGTAAGGCGTGCGCCGGACCTACCGGCTGCGTGTACCTTATACGATCGCGCCATGACTGACGATAACGTAAGTGTTTCATCGCGCTGTGCTACGCCCGTACCCAGAAATGATGTGTACATCATTTCGAGCTTATTTAATGATTCTTCGGATATGGATACTATTGATGATGATAGTAAAAATAAAGAGGAGCAGTCAAGAGCCGGAAAGAGGGATAGAGAGGACAGTACTGAAGACGAAGAGGGTTGGAAAGAAGTTAAGATGAGTAAAAAAAAGATCTGTCATGGTAGTAAAAATTCTGTGGGAGAGGAAAAGTATGAGATATATGTTTCACATAAAGAACGCCTCCCGAAACAGTTTGCAATGGCACGTATTTTAAAAGAAAATAAGATAACGAAGATTAGTCAAGTTAAATATTTAAGCCCTTTTAAAATACGCTTCCAATTTGACTGTGAATCGGCTGCTCAGAACCTTCTTATGTGCGAGAAGCTTTTGGAGAAAGGATGGAGGATCCAGAAGGCTATGCAACTGTCGGTTTGCTATGGAGTAATTAAGGATGTAGACCTCGATTTTGCTGATGACGAGATCTTCAAAAATATTTCATGTGCGGCTCCCGCAAAGCTTTTATCTTTGAAGAGGCTAGATCGTCGCAACAGGGATGATGGTGGTTGGTGCCCAAGCGAAACCCTTCGCCTTTGTTTTGAAGGTGATCATCTACCAGTATCAGTTCGGGTATGTGACATAAGTATTAAAGTTTTGCCGTACGTACACCAAGTGTCACAATGTTCCCAATGTTGGAAGTTAGGCCATGTACGGAAAATGTGCCCCTCGAAAAACGTTGTTTGCCCGAAGTGTGGTGGACGTCATGAGAATTGTGATACTTTAATGTTTACATGTGTCAACTGCAAGGGTAATCACATATCACTCAGCAGGTCTTGTCCAATTTATAAGAAAGAGAGAAGACTAAGAGAAATTATGTCTGAGTTTGGATGCACATATAGGAAAGCCCTAGAATGTTATGTGCCCCCCGAAAAGCCCGCTCCCCCCAATACTATCGTCCATCTTCAAGCTCCGGTAATTCCAGAAAATCGTTTCTCTTCTACTCCTCCTGAAGACGTCTCTTTTACTACTCCTGAAGACGTCTCTTTACAAACCCGAAAGCCTACCTTTGCTGAAATAATTAAAACAAAGGCCACAGTCCACAAGGTACAAACCCCTGCTTCGGCTAGTTGGAATAATGATAAGCTTCCGAAAAATAAAAAAGGCCCACTTAAAGAAGACTGGATGTTTTGGACTGCAGATACAGACGAAGGAGAAGTTCATCAATTGCCTGTAGATGAAGAAGGTAAAGATGAATGTCCTTCTTTCAAAGAGTTGTGTTCTAGATTAAAGGAGGTTATCTACCTCAAAAAGACAGGTTTAAGTTTTAAGATAAGGTGTGTTTTTCAGTTGTGCCTAGAATGGTTAACCCTAGTGTCAGTGAGTTTTGTTTCAGAGTGGCCGTGGATAAAAGCAATGTTTAACTTTTTTATTCCTTGTGATGGCTAACAAACCACTCAAATTAAATATCTTGCAGTGGAATGCCCAAAGTGTAAGGCCAAAGTTAGCAGCGTTTCATGAACTTTTGTGTCAGGAAAAAGTACATATTGCTGCCCTTAGTGAGACGTGGCTTGAACCGGAAAGTAATTTTCAAGTCAGTTGTTATGATGTTTATCGCGCGGACCGGGATGACTCATACGGTGGTGTAGCAGTTATAGTACACAAATCTGTTAATTCGCAGCTGCGGCGCGTTCTCGTCAATAATAACGGTATTGAGGTAGTGTGCGTACAATTATTTAACTGTGACCCGCTTGAGAATGTTGTTTCTGTTTATTGTCCATCTAGAATAGTAACCACTCAGCAGGATTGGGATAGTCTGTTTTCATTATGGTCATCTAAAACGTTAATTCTTGGTGACTTTAATGCCCATCACGCCAGTTGGTCTTATAAAACTGACCGCAGAGGCAGTCTTATTTACGACTCGCTAATAGATAATAACTTTATTTCTTTGAATGATTGCACACATACGCGAGTTCGTTTAGTTGAAAACAACTTACAACAGTCTTCCCCTGATATTTCGCTGGTTTCTATAGATATTGCATTAGATTTTAATTGGACCATTTTAAATGAAAATCTAGGCAGCGACCATTTAATTATTAAAGTTTCTACATTGTGTACGTCATGCCTTCCTACAGTTATTAAAAGGAATTTTGCGAAAGCAGACTGGACTTCATATAAAACATATCTGGAAGAAAAATTTCGAAATTTATATTTACCCAATGACCTCCAAAAAGCGTATAATTCATTTTTGGATATTTTAAATGACGCTGCTAATAAATGCATCCCGATGTTCAAACTTAATCAAAACCCTGCTTCAAATTTTACTCCGAAATCATACTGGACTGCTGAACTGTCACAATCTGTGGCTCATCGTAGGTTAGCTTTATCCAAATTTAGACGAAATCCCACACCCGAAAACCTAGATACTCTTAAAAGTAGAATAAATACATCTCAAAGGTTAATCCGACAGGCTAGGCGAATGAGTTTTCAAAATTTTTGTTCCTCAGTTGACCACACTACATCGTATAGTGAAATGTGGCGCAAAATGAGATGGTTGAAAGGGTACCGTTCGCCTAGACATTTTATAGACGCTCAAAGTGCCACGAATCTTTTAAATTCCTTAGCACCTGATTATGTATCCCCACCGACCCCTACAGTTCACCATAGTAACCCTACATTAGAGTCTGAGATCTCTATTCAGGAGCTTGATAAATGTATTAAATCTAAGGATACATCTCCTGGATCTGACGACATATCTTATTCTATGATTAAGAATTTACCTGATGTAGGTAAATTTGTACTACTTAATTTATTTAACAATTTTTTTAAACATAGTTTTGTCCCCTCTCAATGGCGCGACATTTGTATCGTACCTATTCCAAAACCTGGTCGTGACCTTAGTAACGTTTCTTCACTCCGACCCATATCATTACTGTCGTGCATATGCAAAATATTCCATTTTGTTTTATATCGTAGATTGGAATGGTTTTTTGAAAAAAGTAACACATTCTCTGTGAACACAGTTGGCTTCCGTAGAGGTAGGTCGTGTTTAGACGGTTTAAGCTGCCTAATCACCACAATTCAAACTGGTTTTTCCGAGGGTTGTTCTACTATGGGTTGTTTTTTAGATATAAATAATGCGTACAACAATGTAAGTAATTCTGTTTTAATAAATGTTTTAGATAGCCTTAAAATCGGCTCCCGCATCTGTAGATACCTATGGAGTTTTCTTCATAGAAGAGTACTCAAGATAAGGTCTGGTAATAGCTTTATTAGCAGACATTCTGGTAGTGGTTTGGCTCAGGGTGACCCGTTATCTCCAATATTATTTAATATAGTAACGTCAGATATTTGTAAACGTGTGCAAAAGAACATCTGTATATCCCAGTACGCGGATGACTTTGCTATATATGTGCAATGTTCTTCTGTTAGTGAGGGACAATGCAAGATCCAGTCTGCACTTGATCTCATCAATAGCATGTTGGCGCATGTAGGATTAGATATTTCCCCCGATAAAAGTAAAATCTGTTTGTTTAGCAGAGGTTTTCGAAGGCCAGTTATAGAAGTATGTTTGAACGGGACTTTGTTAGAGTTAGTAGACCACGTCAAGTACCTAGGGTTATGGCTGGATAGGGGTCTCCGATGGAAGAAACATATTAGTGAAGTCCGTGAGCGGGTACTTAAGTTGATTAATATCTTTAGGGTTTTGGTGGGGCCTGGTTGGGGTGTTCATCCGAACCACTTAAGAAGATTGTATATTTCCCTTATTCGTAGTCGTATCGACTTCGGTAGCTTTTTACTAGACAATAGCGCCGACACACATTTAACTAAACTGGATAGATTACAAAACATATGCTTGCGGTTAATTGGTGGTTTTATCAAAAGTACTCCCATTCACGTGATGGAATCCGAATTAACATTGCCTCCTCTTTTTATTCGCCGCCGATATTTAGCTGGTAAATTTTATTTAAAATCTAAATGTTACAATTTTCCTTTAACCGATTTACTGGATAAGCTACATGGTCTTTGTTACAATAATCCCTATTGGAGAAATAAAAAAAAACCACAGTTAGTTTTGTCTCACGAAGTCCTAAATCAAGAACATATGTACTGCAGCAATAATCTTGGCATGTTCTCCATGGACACTTGGGTCAGCAATATGTACTTATCAGGTATTGTAAAGCCTAGTTTAGATTCAGTAGATAAACCGAAGCATTGTTATAATGTACATAACCTTAGATCAATATGTTGTAAATCTCTAAATGCACTGTACTCTGGCTTTTACTGTGTATTTACGGACGGTTCTAGACAAGAGAATTACTGTGGCGCGGCCTTTTTTGATTCACAAATAGGTGCTTCTTTCAAGTTTAAAATTTTATCAAAAGTTTCAATAATGCATTTAGAGCTAATTGCTATAGCTGAAGCTTTGGCTTATGGGAAATCTTTGGATGTGGATCGATTTATTATCTTCACTGACTCAAAAAGTGCTCTTTATCATCTAATGAGATGCACGAGTACTTCACCTTTCAGGGGCCTTCCACTAGCGTACAATATAATAAAAATAATAGCTGATTTTGTTACCAAACGTAAAAGAATTGTATTGCAGTGGATCCCATCTCATGTTGGACTGGAGGGAAATGAGATGGTTGATCGTTTGGCAAATGAAGCGGGGTCTGATGGAGAAATATATCCTTGTTCGCCTTGGTATACTGAGCTCTTACCCTTAGTTAGAGACAGATGTATTCAATCATGGGCAGAATATTTTGATGAAAGGTCTTTGACTAAGGGTATCTGGTACAGAACAATTCAACCATCTCTTCCACGGGTGCCTTGGTTCAGCGAGGGCAGAATGAGTAGGCAGGAAGTTGTGACGGCTTTAAGGCTCCGATCCGGTCACATTCCGCTCAATAGCTTCGGATTTATGATGCGAAAAGTCGATTCGCCAAATTGTGCTACCTGTAGTATCATTGAAGATGTGCATCATATCCTGGCGGAGTGTGCTCGTGTGGGAGTCCAGAGGCGTCAAGCTTTTGCAAGCAGTTTTAATGTAGGCTTCTATAATAGCGTTCTGGCCTCACCATTGTCGGACGAAGCTAGAACGCTTTATCATATTATTATTATGGGTATAAGGTGGCGGGTAGGCTAGTCTAACATAAGTATATTTAAGTTAACTGTATGCAATCATCGGGGTGGCATTTTCTTTATAGAAAAAACCCCGTAAACAAATAAAGATTAAAAAAAAAAAAAAAACTTCTCATGTAACGTGTCCCAAAGAGTATACAAACACTAACGTGTCCCATAGAATACCTCCTTTGATTTCATTACGAAGCAAGACCTTCATCTTCCTAATGACTTTAGATGACGTATAAAAGAAGATGGTGTATGCAAAAATTACGTACCGTCAACGGTTTTAATTTTAAAGACGAGGCGAGGTTTTTGTTTGATTAATGTTTTCTACTGAGTGCGTTTGAAAATGCTGATAATGTTAACCTCACTCTATTTACAAGTAGGGTACAAAAAATGAGAGCTTAGGGAAAAAAATGGGATTAAATACGACTCAGTGACCTGATGTTCACATGTTACTTGTTTATTTAATAAATAGCCAAGCTTTAAGATAAAGCCGAAAGCTTTTAGCATAAATGCTCAGACTACACACAGGGACGGATGTTATTTTTGTTTAGATGTTAAACAGGTTGATACCATATTTCGTAATCACTATTTTATAAATATTATTTCAGTGTAACTAAGACGAGACCTTTATGTGTGGATCTGAATTCTTATAAATCATACGGCTGAGACAATGACGGATAACTGAAACTAAATATGAATTAACAAAAAAGATCAGAAACTAAAACTGTCTACAGATAAAATAGCAGTTTAAAAAGTATGAAACAAGACAATAATTCTTGTTTGGTCCTAATTCAAGTATACATTTATCGTATAAAAAGTAAATAGCTTATTTAATTTAATTTAGTTTAACACAAAGATATAACTAATACGTAACTAACAATGCATGTGGAATGTGACCACGGCTATTGTTTTGTGTTTTGATTAGGCTCATATGAGGTTGATGGTATTTAATTAGTCTTAGTACCTACTATACAAGTGACCTGTTATATTTAATTTTATTCATATGCGAGATTTGCTGCTTATTCCAGCCTAGCAGGACTTCTCTAATTCGAATAAAAATCTACTGGACCCTTCACATTAGTATGGTTTTGTTTCAGTATCGAATTTGGACTATTACATTTTTTTCATATTATAGTTGGTAGCAGAAATATAAGTATACGTAAAAAAAATTACATAACTTTAAACGCCATATTGCCATCAATATTTTAGTAGGTACTCTTTTGTTTATAGCCAATTCAAACTTGTATAGAAAATACATCGTAAACAATGATCAGGTAGCAATATCAGGTTGTAAATATGTACGTGGGAATCTTTTATGGATCCCATCTTTCGGCGAAATAAATGAAATTATCCGGTTTTGTAAAATACAGCATATTGTTGAAAATCATTTTGAATTTTGTGATACAAATACTTTGCTAGGTACTTTCCATATCATGGCAGTCTGAAAAGGTATTTTTGTAAGAATTATTTAGCTGAATCTACCAACAGAAGATCGGACAGGACTTAAAGCCCTAATATTAGAAAATGTTCAAATAAAGTTTATTATTAGGCGCAAAAAGAGAAGAAAGTTGCCACAGTAATTAAATAGACTCATCTATCATTGCCAGTATAATGTTTATAAACATCGATGATCACCACTTATGATAAGCCTCTACATGCCAAATGAGATGATGCCCGTGAGGTCACACTATCACGTCTAACTTATTTCCTTGCTTAGGACCTGCTGTGTCATTCTTGATTTTCCTTGGTGTCCGTTGTCGATTCTTTCATAAATGAGACGCAGTAGGATAATAGAAGGAATCACTCCAGACAAACTTTAAACTTTCATTTCATTTCACTGTAAAGTTTAAAACGCAATGCGACGAAGTAGTAGTCTCATATTTTTCGAGATACAAAGTTTCCTACTAAAACTAATCAATTAAACCAAAAGACGGCACATTGTATTGGTTGCCCTAAAGTCTTCATGCACTGATAAGACTTTAATTAAAAGTTGTACTCAAATAAACTCCTGAATAGGCAGCTAAAATATAATAACAGCCGCTAGCTAAGCTTATTAATAAAGGTCCCTTTGAGAGCGTCGTTAACGCCAAATCGATACCAGTGAAATGAATAATTTTAAGACTTTGTACCGAGGTAAGGGAGATCTTGTTAATCCTTTTAAAGAATTCTTTTAACGAGGTATCCTTACAACCTGTAATGAAATTAATCTGTCTCTTAGAGAAATTTAATGTAAGTACTTCATTCATAATTTTAGCAAGGTGCGATGAAATTATTGTTTTTTTTTCAAACCCATATAGAATTTTTTTTGGTTTAAAGAAATTTATTTCTCATAAGAACTTACTTACAGTCCACTTATAATGAGACACATAGTTAAAAGCAATGATACAATACAATTACCGTTAGAGTTAGATTTTAGTTAGATTAGAAGTAACAGTGTACACACATATTTCTTAAGATTATTTTTAAATGTGTTTATGTTAGGTATCACATTATTTTACATCAGCTGGCAATCTATTGAAAAACTGTGCTCCCTCAAACAATATAGTTTTTTACTGTAATTCGTGCGTGCGCTGATAAGTTCAAGTTCCTTTGTCTACTCATAAATCTGTATTTACAGGTATTTTACTTTCAGGCTGTCATTACTGTAGAGTTATACTACGGTATAAATAATTGTATATACTTATTAAGAAATCTGACCAAAATAATAGTGCTTATTCTATTACCAATTTCAAAAACTTTGAATGTACAGTTAATTACAACGCTTTAGGAACACTGTCTGATGTGCTTAGCATATAATAATACTTGTTGATTAGAGATAGTACTTGGGCTTGAGTTCCTTTTTGTAATTTGAAAACGAACAAACATCCTTCGCGAACACGCGAAGGATGTTTGTCCGTTTCTAAGTAGATGCTCCAATAACACTATGATGGCAGAGTTTCATCATCAAAAGTTTAAGTAATTCTTTATAATAAATAAATATTTATATTAAAGATAAACCCGAAATAAATTATTTAGACCCAAAACTTGGTAATGCGCAGTGGTTTAAACAACACTGCATGAACAGTTTTGCCTTTAATAGGAGGGGAAGCTCTATACGATAGCTTGCTAACCAGCCTTGGCAGAGTGATGGATGATATGGTAAATAATGAAAGTACAAAGATCGATGCCTGTGTCTGTAATCTGTAATCTGTAATTCACTAGTAAGTCAATACACGTAGGTAGTGATGATATTAAGTACGATTGGGTAGGTAGATGTAAGGTAAAGTTAAAACTAGAAAAAAATAGGATAGTTGCAGAAAAATATACACAAAATACTGGCTAAATTTATTTTTATAGAAATAAAAATAAAACAATTAAGTTTATTATTTTTTCATAAATCATACCGGTGTGACAGCAAGAGCTTAAAATATCTCGCACCCGCAATACAAACCAAAATCTGCTACAAACACTACTAATTAGCTTAAGATTTTTTATAAGTTTTTAAATTATTTTGCTTTTTAATCGGAATTACGATTGTATATTAATACTAGCAGTTTCCGCGCAGCTTCGCTGGCGTGTACATTTATATATTTTGCGCCAAACCCTAATTATTTTTCCAAAATAAAAGTAGCCTAAGTTACTCCTTATAATACCAGCTATCTACCAGTGAAAGTTCCGATTAGCTAAAACAAACAGACAGACAGACAAAAATTTAAAAAACAGATTTTTAGGCCAGGTCTCGTGCAAATAACTGTATGAGCTTAAAATAAATTAATATGTTGACATTACAAACAGACAATTCAGTTTTATTTATTTGTATTGATGATTTTTAGTTGTGGTCTTATGAAAAAAACATGATAAAAAAATTTAACCAACTTCGTTCATAGTCGAACTAAAGTATGCTCATAAGCTACATGTCAAACCTCTACTGCTGAAGCATTGCAACAGTAGGTTCACAAAGAATATTGTTTACAATTTCTTAAATACATGTTACATACACGTACATACACGTACACCTCAGTCCTTTTATTGACTCAACGTCACTGAAAAAGGCAATTTGTTCTCTAAATATTGAGTATATTCGGTCATGCGTATATTTGTTATACCCTAGAGGGCTCTTCTTGCCTTGTCCTAACCTCGTAAAGAACTCTTCACACGTTTTGAACGACTTCAATAATCCGCTAAGGAATAACTTTCTAAGAGTTCGTTTGGCTTCTTAAGGTTTTTTTGTCATGCAGAATAAAGAACTTCTCACATTTGGTAATCAAATAATGAATGTTACTTTTTTTTGAAAACTGGCCTTTTCAACTAATTTTTTGACGTTTTCGTGTATTACTTTTATACAATAAATAAACAGAATTAGGTGAAACCGTCGTAGTGAGCTGTAATAGCTGAATTTGTATCTATTTACCCACCGCAAGAAACCGTAAGGGTATTAAAAAAATGTTGTTTATGTCTACAATAAAGACTAAATTAAATTAATAAACAGTACAAAGTCGAGTAGTGTTGAAAGTACGCACGTTAAAACGCCCCATCATCTGCCTAAACATTTCGTAATTTTATTGTGTCGGTTGTGTGTGTTATTGGTTTTAGTAAATCGTACGATGACTGATTACAGTAACAGATATAACTGATTTGAATACATACAGTTTCATTAAACAAGTATGGTAAGGATGTAGCACTGTCTATGCTTAGTTTGAATATTATTACATATTCAAAAACTATTTCAAGATTTTTACTGGTGTCGTACCAACTGCAACCCTTTGATTCCGATGCAGGTATTCCTACAGACCTTTTACAGCAAATAAAACTTTCGTGATTAGAATATATATTTAACTAGCAATTCCCCACAATTTAGCCCCATTTTTTTGGTTACTGGTCACCCCATTTCCGCCCCTAAGGGTCGTAGCGCAATGTTACATTGCCTATGATCTTCCTCAAATTATACTCTTTCCAATACAAAAAGCATTAATGAAATCTGATCTGATTTGCGCCATTAAAAAACAAACAATCCTACTAATATTTTAAACGTGAAAGTTTGAGGATGTAAGGATGTTTGTTGCTCTTTCACGCGACAACAACTGAACCGATTGCGATGAAACTTGGTATGTAGATAGCTGAAGACCTGGATTAACACAGAAACTACTTTTTATTCCGATATTCAAACGGCATCGGGACTTACACGGGAGAAACCACGGGGCGCAGCTACTCAAACATAAAACTCTTCAGCTTTATTGTATTAAGTATAGATAAAGATACGGTGTCATGTCTGTATTTTGGAGATACCCAACAGGTTTCGGGCCCAACTGAGGCCCTTAGTCAAGAGATGAAGCCACAAAGCCACTTGCCACGTCGCTGTCATTTGCCACTCCCAGCCCTTTAAAAAGGTAAGCACCATCATCAAGAAAAGTAGCAAACTCTTTAGTGTGGTTGAAAAGCTGACAAAAATACTACAAAATTTCAAATATATTCATACAGCTGTGACCTATTCTTAAATGGTTAGCCGCGCTCACTTGAGCACAGTCGATATTTGCTCTAAATTTCAGCGACGTGCTTTGACTGTCGCAAACGAATAAATGTCAGCTGTTAGGCACTACAGAATATTGTCTATAATAATTTTACCCGACTGCCAAGGAAGGTTAATCCTTTTTGCACTTATCTTCATTGTATGTTTGTAATATTATTTATAACACTATAGCATCTCAACGAGATGATGGATTTTGATAATTAACGTATCGTGAGATTGGTCTTGGCAACTCGAGTGTCTTAGCATATATACGTCTCAAAAAATTGTGGGATTGGATTTTTTTGTTATAATCCCACGTGGGGTATCAAAATAAAGGCTTTAAAAAATAATTACAAAAATTATAGTGTTAAGTTGAATGACGCATCACATGGCGCCCGCCATCGTTTTCTCAAATGACTACGAACATGTCTTCAAGCGGTTTTTAAAGTCAGAGCTTATTTATAAAAATACAAAATTATATCTCATATTACCCTGAATTATTTCGTTTAAATTTTATCCAATTATTTAAATTGGAATCATCATGTAACTAAGTATCTTCTCGCACGGCCGAAAATAAATTGGGCCTTGCCGTCGACTTTTTAATACCCCAGGGCTATGTGATTCTAATGAAATACAATACAAATTCAACAGGTGAAGAACTTAGAATATCTCAATTATTTAGAATTCATAATATTGCCTATTATTATACAAAGCTGATTCTTATCTAGTTTAGTCTCAAGGTGATAGATAATTAATCCATTTTTTGTAAGGAAGTCTACTGGGAAGATATTAAATTCGAAGTTTAGATCTAAAATATTTTTAGAATTTAGAAATTTGTTATAATATTTATTTATCCAAATTAATATAAACGCAAATGGAATGTTCTTACCGCCTCTTATCACTTGTTCCTTTTTTTTTTACCAGATTAATACAGGGTAAGTAATTAGCATTAAGAAACCACTAAGGTTTGTAGTGAATGCTACAACAGTCTACAAAGTTAAAGATTAAAATAAACAAAAAGCAAGTTAAAGAAAACAACACACAAAAATAAAATACTCAACAAGTACTTAGGTATAATAATAAGCTTTGAATTGGTAGAAATATTTCCCAGTGTAAATTAATTCATACGTTAATTATGTTCATACTAGATATGACCTGCGCAACTTCGTCTACATTTGTACATTTTCACCATTTTTGCAACATTTTTCAGTGATGCCCCGCTCCTATTGGTTATAGCGTGGTTCCTCGATAAATGGGCTATTCAACACTAAAAGAATTTTTCAATTCGAACCAGTAGTTCCTGAGAATAGCGCGTTCCACCAAAGAAACAAACTCTTCAGCTTTATAATATTGGTATAGATTCCTGTCTAAAATATGGCGTAGAATAAACAATGTTCTATCTGTCTACCTATATCCATAGGATTCTATATAAGTTTTGTCGTATGCAAACTTGTGTTGTGACTTCAAGTCATATCCATAAACTCTAAGTAATATTCAAAAAAAATTGGAGGCAAGGAATCGTTTGTTCAACTTTTAAATTAATTTTCTAAATTAAAATGGCAGGCTTATCTTGTTACAACATTTGTGTAATTATTTTGTATAACTTCAAGCGTGGATTAACCAAACAAAAATGTTTCTTGACAATAAGTAGCGTACTGAGGAAAATTTGTCCGTCTCTAAGGACCACGGAATTTTTTTTTGTTTATTTGGGTAAATTAACAGTAACATGATAGAGTAAGTAGTAGGTATGTATACAGTTTTCTTTTAAATATAACTTAATTAATGTGTCACCAACACCATTTACCACAATTTGAGTAAATTCTGTTCAAAATTGCGCCAGCAATTTCAATTTGGAGAATGATGTCCGGCAGGCTGATTGAAGTGACTACCGACAAGAAACATAAAGACTGTACGAAAATTATTTGAGGAAGACTGACGTATGACATATCGACAGATCGAGGAAACCCTCCAGTAAAGTGCACCAACTGTTCATCAAATTCTTCACGACTCTGGGTATCGCACTTGATGACTGAAGCACTGATGGGCTACGGTTATGTCTGATAATGGGAAGAGTTTATAGAATAGTATACACGGTATATAGAGGAATGCTTACATCAAGTATTAGAAGCCCTAAAAAATTAACGACCAAACTCAAGGCCTAATACTTAACTTTTGCAACGAGATAAAGCCCCTGCACATTGAGCCGGCAAAAGTACGGACTATTTGCACCAAGCTGAAATAAAATTGCGACTATGCACTATTATAAAAAAACTATGAAAAAAAACAACAACAAACAATTTCTTCTTTTAACTTATCACATGTAATAGCAAATAGTATACATTTTATCTGCCCGCGATTTATTTTTATTACTTTTTTAATGGAAATTCTTAACTTAAAAGAGAGTGGTCTTAACAGGCGTTGTTACTAAATACGTATTGTAACAAACAACAATGAAATGTAATACCATATTTGTTTATATAAGTGTTATCTCCTCGATAAATTGGCATCACGGCAATCCTGTGCGCTCCTAAGAATATTATTCTGAAGTGAAAACAAATTATTTCGACAGCCCTGTAATTCAACATAAATGTTTTATTTAAAAGTAAACATAAATTTAGCTAGAACGTGCTCTGCCAGGTTTGAAACCATATACATATCGAATTTCGAACCACTGTCCCGTATAAAATCCTGAAATTGAATTTACTAAGGAAGCGAGCAACGAGCAAAATTCAGTAGGTAATAATAAGGTTTGCTTCTGGGGTTCTTTTAAATCACTGAAGAAATTATCCAACTGGAACAGGTAGAAATATTTTATGTCTGACTATTTTCGCCCATTACTGTAACTTTCATACCCTACAATCTACATGACTACTTTTGCCGTGAACTTTATATTTAAGCCTGACAGAAGATTGCTATGCAACCGGAGGAAACAAAAGACGTGTAGCAGATTTCTACTCGAAGTATGGTCGCCAGAATGATGATAGAAGAACCTCGTCAGTATAACGCATTTAACGGCATGTGTTGCAATACAGACACGACCGGTAGTAGATTAATGGTCGCGTCTACCAATAAATAAAGTTCGATTCCCACCCAGAACAAATAATTGTGTGATGACCACGATTATTTGTTCTGTGTCTGGATGTAATTTATCTAAAAATATATGTATTTAATAATATATAAATATGTTTAAGTCTGGTTATCACAGTACAAGCTCCGCCTAGTTTGGGATCAGACGGCCGTGGGTGAGGTGTCTCAAGTTATTATGTATTATTATTTTAAGTTACAATAAAAACTTTCGTGAGTGGTATTCATATTTATGTGTGACGCCTGACACCGTCGGGGCAGGACGCTTCACTCCTTGAGAAAGGGCCCCCGTCGGGTCCGAAACTAGTCGGGCATCCCCGAAATACAAACGTGAGTAAAAGCGTATAGTTTTTAATAAATTATTTTAAGTTTAGAATTTTGAGTATTTATAACACACGGCCACTATTTAATGCCCTAGTTCCCTTATTCGAGTTATAAGCGTTACACTATCCCTACAGTCAAGTAGTACACGTACGGCTGTGGTACAACAATTTGCGTTTACCCAACCTCAGTAATTTCCTTCACAAAACCGGGAACCGTATGCTTCTAAACTACATTTGACCTAATTACCAGATATTACGTAACTTTCACATGTTCTTTATCGATCTGCGAGGGCACCTACTACAAGTTTGAAGTTCCAAGTTGTTCAAACATGTACGCTGTTACAGAATTTCGTTTACCGAGAATGGCTTGAAAACATAATAAACAGACCGAATCCTACCTTTTTTACATTAAGTTACAAGCACAGAGCACGCCCGGATTTTAAACCGCCAACCAACTGCCGAGCCAACAACCCTTTCAGCAATACTATGATACTTCTGCCGAGGGTTGGTCGTTGGCTCTACGTCGGCCTTAACCGTGGCCTTTTATACCTAAATAGATAACACTTTAGATAAGGTATAATACTTCTCAGCTGCTCATTAATGGTAATGTTACCGATGCTTTCAAAGATAATGTGACTGGTGCAATAAAAATACTATAAATACTAAGTAAAAATCATAGTGTTCAAGCGAACTGACCGAAATTCGGTCTCGAATATCCATTCCTTTGCGTCTAATATAATAAAACTTTGACCTCTAAGCTGCTGAGAGCATACAAACTCAAGCACCGACATATAAGCAACAAATTTTGTTCAAAACTATAGCAAGTAAAGGGCCATACTTCCGAAAACGGTAAATGAATCATAAATGTAAAATTTTGAAAATAATGTTCCAAACTTTATTCAAACCAACAAACTAAAGCCTTAGAAAAAACCACAATTGTTATATTATTCACCTCATTTCGGCGACAAAAGCTGCAAATGTTTCAACTCATTTGCAAGTCAATTCAAGAACAGACCGCAAACGTAATAATGGAGCCTGACTCTCCTGGCTAATATTGTTAGTAATACTATCGCTTGTTGGATGTATGTAGTGAACTGGAGTACTGAATAACTAGAACAGACATCTCGTGAAGCTAACCTGGAGGATTTGGACGACGACCAAAGATATATTTTATTCAAAGTCGTCCCGAAGCATGTCCATATTGTATTGTATCGTATTAAATGGAGTCAGAAATTGACTTTTTGTAATGTTATAGCGTTTTCAACTTAATCCTTTTAATTAAATATATGAAAAAGCTAAATGTACTGAAACAAACTAGTAAAAAAACACTAATGAAATGAAAAGTGAAAAAATATGTGTATGTAAAAAAGCGTAAGCTATTTTACACAAATCTATTTTTTAGTTTTTATCAACATTTAGATAAAGATTATATGAGTTTTTATTAACTATACCTTGAGCCATCTGAGTCCAGTAGGTTATTAAAATTATTTGCAATGCTTATTCTTCGTTTCTATTGGTTTGCATGAAAAGAAAATAAATTATTAAATATTTCAGAACGAATATATTTATATTTTATCAGAATATATTTCAGTATTTGATTTTGTATTATTTATACCCTAAGTTTTAGAGTAGTATAGATTTCATATAATTTCATTTTATATAATATCCCCATATGGCTGAAACCCCCCTGACGAATAACTTAACAAATTAAGACAATGGTTGCAAGATGCAAAACTGCAGAAACTCGTAATTGGAATAATGCTAAATTAACGTCAAATATTTAAAGCCCAGACCCCGGTTTTTTAATCTGGAACATAAATCCAAACGTAATTAATTACTATGTCTTATCTAGGTACAATACGTTAATGTTCTAGATAATCTACTATCCACGGTTAGGAATTAGTTGAGAACTGTCTGTGTTGAAGCGATTTTCAAACACTTCTGCACAAAGAGTATTTAAATTTCGTTAGAGATGCAGCTGTCTCGTTCAGTTATAATCTAGAAGAGTACTACCACTGGAGTAAGTATACTGGTACTGGTACTGGAGTAAGTATACAAACTAAAAGTATGATAATAGTTCTGACAGTCAGAAAACCGTACTTAATAAATTAATAAAATCGCGCCATCGTCTCAGGGCTGCTTCTGCTAAAGTAACGGGCAGCCTCATCCCGAGGCCAGCAATCATGAAGGCCGAAGATCATTCTGCACTCTCCGGCGCCTGGTGTATCTTCTCCGGCGCCCTCTTCTGTTCCCCAGCGGAATAGAATAATCTTTATTGTACACCAGTATTACTTATCTACTAGTCACCCGGAGTAGATAGGTTCGCAGCCGGAACTACGGGTCCGGCTGTTAGATCAGGGTACCACGGGAACCGGATCCTGAGCCCTCTGATGGCGAAAGCTGTCAGATACCGGTTTTGGAGTTGGACTCGTGGGGGTATTGTGGTTAGCTGCAGAGAACGGGCACGTTCGTCTGCTTCACTATTGTCGGTGGAGCGTCGGTTCTCGCGCGCAGCGAGCAGCGGAATTAACCGGTCTAAGGCGAAGGGCTCCTTGGTTTTCCGCTGCGAGGCTTGGAGCGTCCTTTAGCAGAGGTCCCGTCGGACCGATGCAGCTCGGGTACTTGCCTGCTTAGCAAGTAGAAAGGTGACTAGACACTGAACCGGACACCCGACCGTAGGCCAGGGTAGACCTACACTTGATTGTAGATCGGGATGTGAGCGTGCTGACAGCTCCGGTACCAGCTGGATACTGGCAGTCGGCTTCTCTGACGAACCTAGCGGTGTTACCGCGAGCATATGCAAATATGCGGGAAGTGAGCGTGCCTTACAGCTCCGGTACCTATCTGGACAATAGGGAGTGTGCTGGTTGCGAATGGGGGGTCGCTGCGAGTGTGGTTTCACGAGTGGCGATCTTCTGTGACTGATAGGCATACGGGTAACTAGCCTTAATTAGTACCGGCGCCATGGCGTTGGAGATAAGACCTGCCGTATAAAGGTCCCTGCGTCTCGGGATCTTGGTTTGGGGAACTTGATGCAGGTATACTGACCCTGCTCATATAACGTAAAGTTGGGTGGGGTGGGGGCAGTATAAACAAATACGTAGTCGTGAGGAGGAGAGGGCCTGTACACCAGTACATATTGCTTAAAGTTAGTTTACAATATTGATATGTACAAAGGGCGGTCTTGTCGCTAAAAGCAATTTATCGAAGCAAAGCTCCTTTTTTCCTCAAAAAAAGAAGCGGCAGATTCCCACGCACTGTCACTTTGAACCATGAACAGAACCATGGTCTCCAGCGAGAGGCTTCCCATACCAATAGCCGCCGTGAGGTCGCATCGCTGTAAACGTGTCTCTTACTTACATATAAACATTGTTCTATTATCAAGGTGTAACTTAAAAATAATAACACCGTTCCTGCAAAACCCTAACAAAGAAACAACTCTTTATTCGCATAACAAATGTGTATATAGCCATAGTCCCTTATCCCTGTGCTTTGTTTTAAATTTTGATTTCATGTTAAATGCTAGTACACAACTTTATAGTGGTATTTGTAGTGTATTTACTTATATATATGATATGTATATACATGATATGTGTATAGGTATAATATAAATACTTATGTATGTTTATGTATAAGTATATGAAACTGTGTATATAATGATATTTAGAAAATTGTAGATGTAAGTAATATAAATGTTAGTTTGTTTTATAAATAATTTCAAATGTATCTTTGCACCTACCCTATAGCATTTCTACACCACCCTAAGGTTGACTGGTAGAGAATGCCCTAGGCATTAAGTCGGCCTTTGCACATGCCTTTGTGCATGAAGTTTTAAATAAATAAAATAAATGCGCGTGTAAGAGTGTTCAACCGACATTTACCGATTGTGAAAAGTAAATGTAAATGGAAGACTATACAGTGGATGTTTATTAATAAAAGCAAATGAAAAGTTCCAATCTTCTGCTCCAAGATATTACTGAGACAATTGTTTTCTCACATTATAGTGTTTGATATTACTTTCTTACAGTTTTAACTGGAAACTCGCACATCCCAATTGTGAAACATTTCTTATTTAAAATTGTTGTATTCTGTAGGAAGCTTAAAAAATTTGTAGCATTGTCCTCGAGATCGAGGCACATTATATTTCTTTGATTAACGCCTTGTTAAGTTTTTATCTGTTTGTTTGTTGATCTTTTAAGATTTGTATATTACTATGTAGCATTAAGGAAGGTAGGACGCACCCCAGCCAGATGGACCGACGACCTGAAGAAGGTAGCAGGGATGGGCTGGATGAGGAAGGCGGAGGACCGGGTGCTGTGGCGCACATTGGGAGAGGCCTATGTCCTAAATACGGAATTGAGAACATTACTTACTGTAATATAAATTACCGACCTGAAGCTCGTTACATTATATTATCTTTATTTTACTTTATGTAAGGTGGTAAGATTTTTAGTTGGTCTAGTAACTAGATGCACTTGATTGAATAAGTTATAAAAAAAGGTACAAGCAGCCAGACCTAGGTCATCCTCCTTTTTTAAGTCGGTTAATAACAATAATATTCATCACTTTAAACGTCAATGTTGCTTAATTTTAAGAAAATCACACTACATCTGTCCTTAATTTTTGAGGGCTTTCCTGTTTTCCCTTAGATACCATCATCAGATTCGGATTTGGTAGCAATGGGACCACCTGGGGAGCATACCCTTTGGAACAAAACATAGTTTTGAGATCGATCGAAATAAATGTCACTCTGAATTCTTGTGTGAACACTGATATTCTGTATCTACTGAAGAATTTATTCATTTGATGTGTAGACCTCAACGTTTTCTTCGCAAGAACGCTTCTCAAATGGATTTCATCTGGTGTTTTTCTTGCTGTTTCGACTGATTACGACTCGACCGCAGACGAACAAAAAATGTCAAAGAAAAGTTTTGTGAAATTCCTGTAGTATCAATAACAAATATTTCTTCTTCACTTGTATAACGTTAAAGATCGTCCTTACAACACTTACATGAATTAGTGAAAAGAACTTTGCAGGGCGGTAACTTGGTCAAAGTGGTGAGTCTAAAAGTAGCTCAACCATCTCTCCTGACACCGAGGATTTTTCTTCTTAACTCTTGCAGAGTGCCACGAATATCGCACAAGTATTGGGGCTGGATGCTCTCAGTTCTACCAATAGAAGAAACTACAACAAAACTGTCGACGAGAAAGTTATGAGCGGGTATTGGGATGACTCCACACCTTTGAAATAGGATAGAAGTAGTAAAAACAACAGACTGCGATCTATTCTCGTTCGTTGGCATTATTATACTTGTTGTATATACACGGGATTGCAATTACGGGTTTTGCGAGGAAGTAATGTACATGAAAGAGGCGGTGAACAGGAAACGAAAGATATGTAGCACCCTCGCACCTTGTACTACATGCAAGAAGTGACCCAGAGCGATAAGCGACCGTTAATCTCCACCAGCACTCGCTGTCTCGGAGGTGCGACTGAGATCTAAGTTCCGAACCGATAATTTCTCTTCTAGGTTGTAACTACTTCAAAAAGAGCACTTAGACTACATAGTACTGCATGTACTATAATTAGATTCTTGTAGATCAGAATGTGCATATAATTTCTTACGTCTGATAATATTTACACAGGTAATCCCTTTTCAAAGTCCCTTTAAAAGTTTCTCTATCTAATCTTACAATAGTTACACTAGAGGCTGAAAACAAGATTTGAGCTTAATGTAAGCAAGTATCGAACGATCACAGAAATGTTGTTTAACCATAATATTTGTAGGGTGGAGATAATTTACATTGTCTTAACGAAATTTATTGGAGTTTACTCCATAAGAATCGATTTTCATATAAGGCACTCGGTATGAAAAAAATATGAACAGTAAAATTTTGTGATCGGAGGGCAGCGTAACGCTTTAAGGCTTTACTCCTTATCTTCGGCACATGTATATATATATATATATATAAACAAACAAATTCAACAGAGAGAGATATATATATATATATAGATAGAGAGAGAGAGAGAGAGAGAGAGAGAGAGAGGGCCTCCAGTAAATTGTAAACTCCAGTCGTGGGTCGTTTATTATTATTAATTCTATGTCTTACTTAACCCTAAAGCCGTAATCGTCCCTGTCTACGTGGAGAAGTGTTTTTTTTTTCATTTATATAAATGTATTCCCGAGATACACCTAATATTCAACAATAGAAGAATCATGAAAAAGGTTTATGGTGTCATACTTACAGATAAATATTTTTTTAAAAACAAGCGTTCAGTCATTAAAAGTTAATGTCCCACAACAACACTTACAACTTAAAAGAAAACTTAAGATAGTTATATATAAGTCCCATTTTTATTTTGAATTTTTATAAAACCTTTTATATCCTGGAGTTCCTACATTAATGATATAGCCAAACGTAGATTGACATATCATCCAACTTTAACGGTTAAACGATACCATTAAACTGATAATGGCCACATCCTACTATCTATCTACTATCCATGGCCAGGCCAAAATACAACCATTTCAATAAATTGTTGGACACATCATGAAATGGTAAATTCTAAGATCTGGTCACGACATACGCATATAAAGAAGGTTCCTCAAAAAGTACAGCGTTTGCGGGAAATTTGAACTCGCACTCCGCACTCAGGTCACGCTCAACAATATATTCCAGGTTGGATGCGAAACGTGTATAATGCTTCTTCAAGTTGTGTTCACCTTCCCAACTCAGCATGAGCAGAACTTTCGTGAAAATTCTGATCTTAAAAGCAAATGTTGAACAATTTGAAAGAGACGCTTTCATACTTTAGTTTTATGTATATGTATCTTATATAAATAGACGACTTCTAAGGTGCGGCGGTAGTACTTTCGACTGCAACGTCAGATATCGTTTGATACCTGTTCACTGCAAAAACGTGTATGCATGAATTTGATTGTATGGTATAGAGGGCAAACGAGTAGACGGTTTAGCTGATGGTAAGTGATTAACACTTGAGACAGATAAACATAAATAATAATATATATTATTTATGTTTATCTGTCTTCTAGAACTCATAGTACAAACTTTGCGTAGTTAAAATTAAAATTTATTTATTTGCATAAAGTTGGTAGGCACTTCTCTCTTACGTGCTGAACATTTTAGTGCAGTCAAAAATTATTAGACATGCAAATATAATTCATTTCAAACGATATAATTATCTACCTATATTGTTTTGATACCTGTATTCCGACTTATCTGAAGGAACGTTTTACGTTCCTCAATGACACACATACAAGATCCTTGAAATCGTCGGAATCACTGGAACTGGCAGTCCATAATCATTCTACCAGGTTTTATGACATATTCTTTAGTGTACAGGATTTCCGGTTATGGAATGCTTCGCCTTTACCTATTAGACGTGCCCAATCACTGGCCACATTCACGAAAATGGCTTCTTAATTTCTCATTTTCTAGTTTGCTGCATTTATCGGATATAATCTTTTTAATCTAGAAATGTATATGTACTATTTATAAGTATTATTTATTATTTATATTTATGTATACGGAAGGCAGGACGCCCCCCAGCCAGATGGACCGACGACCTGAAGAAGGTAGCGGGGATGGACTGGATGCGGAAGGCGGAGGACCGGGTGCTGTGGCGCATATTGGGAGAGGCCATAGAGGACATATCCAGCATTGGACTATGATAGGCTGATTGATTGATTGATATGGTGTGTATGAATATATTAAATGTTACTGAGTAATTACACTTGTTTCACTGTATTACCTATCTAATTATATCGTATATGTTTGTAGGTATCATATACTAGTTTTAAGCCTAACATGTTTAATTTTCCACACCAAAACTACCTGTTAGATTTTTTTATATCTGGTCATTATTTTTGCATCCCAAGGTTGCCAGGAAGAAATTGCTTTTAGCGATAAGGCCGCCCTTTGTACATAGTCAATGTAAGCAATTATTGGCGTACAATAAAGTTTAATCTATTCTATTATTTTATATTTTCATTCATTATAATAGGTTATTCCCGCTCCTGTTAAGTTTTTGCAACCCTACTCGCCCGGCTGTGCTTCGAATTTGAAATAATTATTGTTGTCATAAATTGTAAAATGTTAAGTACTAGCAACCCGCCCCGGCTTCGCACGGGTCCAAATTATACACCTAACCCTTCCTCATGAATCACTCTGTCTATTAGTGAAAACCGCATAAAAATCTGTATAGTAGTTTTTCAGTTAATCGCGAACAGACAGACAGACAGACAGACAGACAGACAAACAGACTCGGCGGGAGACTTTGTTTTATAATATGTAGTAATGATTTGATAACATTGTAACATTTATTTTATATTTTTGATACATTTATTCAAACTGTAATTACCTCTATTAAAACTATGGTTCGACATTGTACAAAATTCAAATAAACTACTTTCGTCTTATGTATTTCAAACACATAGATTTAAGCACTTTTTATGTCGACCGTACAAGTTGAAAACAATAGACAAAAGAAAAAAAGAAATGTATTTATCGTATTCGGGGTTCTCCGAGACGGGGGCCTCGGAGATCGGAGTACTCAGGGAATAATCCATTATACTAATTATATAATTATCTTATCTATTTTTTTATGGAACGTCAAAATAATTAAGCATTATTCCAAATAATTAATCATGAATATATCATTTTACGTCATAAATATTAGTCATTAGCTTGGGCCTATGCGTTTGCGTACGATAGCGTTGTGCAATATGTCGCATGATCATAATTTCGGGCATATGACGTCCACTGCTGAACATAGGATTCCCTCAATGACTTACAGACCGTTTGGAAGCGCCTGCATCCACCATCGACCTGCGACCTGTCCATCTGTCGCAGGATATGATAATTAAAAATAAACCACGTTCACCTATTACAGTACTCAATATAAAATTTTGAAGCGGCGGTAGCGTAATGGCTAAGGCGTCGGACTTGCGATCAAGTGGTTGCGGGTTCGAACCCCACCCAGTGCACTACCAGCGTGAACCCACTCCTAACACAAGCATTTAGCTTAGCTGGAGGGGTTAACAAGAATATTAGTAATGTGTGACCCACGTCACTAGTATTTTTTTTTTAAATTATAAAACCTAAAAAAAAAAAAATTTAGTAAAGTGTCAAATTACAGGTATTTGACACTTTTTCACCGAATTTTTTTTTTTAAAGTAGGTATTTATTACCTGTTCTAATACTTACTAAATATTAATAAAGCAATACCGACAGTTTGTGAGACTGATCGCAGCATTGAAAACTAATATACCCATATTCAAATTGAACTTGCTGTACTTGTCCGGTTAGGTAGACCTCCTGGTCGTGTGTCACATGTTATGCAAAACGTTTAGAAGACGAGCATCCCGTATTTGTAGACACGGTAACATGACGTCATCATATGATCTATGTATCAATGCATATATTCAAAGTAGCAGGTCTCTAGTAACTCAATTGAAAGATCTCCCTGGTGGTTCTTTCTTTCTACAGTAGTGGGAGAGCCATGCTTCGGCACGTATGGGCCGGCTCGACTCCGCTCGATACCACGGCCTCACAGAAAACCGGCATTGAAACAATGCTTCATTGCTTTGAGTGAGGTTACCGGAGGCCCTAACCCTTCCCTCTCCCCTATTCCTGTCCTTCCCCCCTCTCCCCCTCTTCCCCTACTCCCACCTTAAACTCTTGACTCTTGAGTTACAGGTGCCCATGGGCGGCGGTCATTTACCATCAGGTGACCCATCTGCTCGTTTTACAATAAAAACTTTCGTGAGTGGTATTCATATTTATTAAAAACTATACGGTTTTTCTCACGTTTGTATTTCGGGGATGCCCGACTAGTTTCGGACGCGACGGGGGCGGTAAATGTTGTGATTTACTTCAAAGCGAAGGTTACATTAACAAAAATTTTGTATTTTTAGGAAATAAAACCTATTTAACATATTCAAGCGGCGGTCAGATATAACCAACATTTACCTTACAAAAAACTTTTTTTTATCTTCTTTTGTCATCTACTTTGCCAACAAAAACTCAAATTATTCATAACAAATTTTACATAAACCGTTTAAAAGCATATATATCCAGCTATGAATCTTTCTGAATAGAACCTTCCACACAATATTTGTTCAACAAAATCTCGGTAAATATTTGTTCAAACATTGGGTACACTTCACGTGTAGAAGTGCCTATATCGTGTTTCAATTTCTTTCGAACCGAGGTCTAAAATAAACAGCGAGAGGTGTATTATAATGTGTATGGTGTACGTGCCTCGGATAGGGTATCTTTGAATCTGGTGAATTTTGGTTGCTGTTTATTGAAGCTTTCGCAAGGAACGCACATACAACGCTTTGCATTGGGAGGACAGTGGACACATTAATCCTTATACAACCTCGTTGTGTTCCATTTTGTGATTGTTTTCATTATATTTTAAAATTATATATACACTTCATATCACGCTAGAGTTCATCCACATCACTTACAAATTATTTCATATAGTATGACACACTTTTATCTACAATTTATTTTTCGCAAATAACGAAGTTTTGACTAACCAACTTTTACCACTTTTACTTTAACCAGTTTTTAATATTAATCTGAAAGTCATGTTAGTTTGTAAGTTACAAACTAACATGGCTTTGTTTTTACAAATAAAAGGAATCTTTATTGTTCTAAAAATATATTATATCAAATGAGTGCACAATGTAATCCCATCTAACAAATTATAGAACACGTGAATCTGAAGTGGTTAAAATATATAGACTTTTTAAAGTTAGAATCACTTAAAAGAAGGTACAATACCAATGCCAAATAGACAGAGCGATAACCGTTTGCATATTTGTTAAAACCAAAGACTATATAGTATACAAACACTACGTTAGGGTCAAGACAGGCTATCAAAAATTAAGTGAGAATGTTTTCACGTCTCCATATCCACACAAATGCAATCAAGTTTATAATGAAAGAAGCAAACGTAATAAAACGTGCATGACTAGCAATGTGGGCTGACACACAGTTATTAGTTGTTCCAGGCTACATACTTCTTTGTTAGGGGTGACAAATTCACTATATTACTTACTAATAATTTTTTTTAGTGTTGCCATGAAGAACGAGGGCAATAAACCTTTATTAAATCACACGGTTTGGTTTAATCAATAACTAGGGTTTCTCTCTAATAACGAATTATCAAGTCAGAGTCTTTATATCTCACTAGAGGATTCAATGAAAACTTTTTTAGCATATTGCATATGTGGCGACTTCCACATACAGCAACAAGAAACATCTACAACCTACTAATCCTGCATCGCGCTATGAGAGTTCTCGCGCCGATTAGTATATATACAACTTCCCAACATCAACCGTTGGGCCGCGGCCCGCCAGGCATGATCACCTCGCCTGGTCGGAGGATCCCCCCTTTGAGTTGGAGGAACATGACGCCCGTTCCTCCACACATACACAGAGGACAAGTTGTAGTGTAGTTAACGTTTATAGGGAATTGGAAAAATTGCATATGATATGAGTTACAAAGGTATAATCTATAAGAAAATTATAATGTGGAGGAACGATTGTTACGTCTCTCCAACACAAAGGGAGGATCCTTCCTCCAATTACGATCACGGCCCGACGGCGTCGGTTGATGTTGAAAAGTCGTATAAATGTCGCAGCCAATTTCTAAAGTACGGCTTATTACACATAACTAAATAACGGCTAGCCGGTTTGCAAAATGGCGTTGTTTTTTAATACGGCTGGCCGTCTTGGGTTCAGATGGATGGAAAAAAAAACGAGCATAAAATATGCAGCTGGTAACGGCAAAAATTAAAACTCATAATCTCAACAGAGTCAATATGACGCGCCTAATTGTAATTGTCGCTTTGTGAAACACGACGTGAGTCCTTTTTTTTTAGTCGAATTGCATTCCATCCGAACACGAGATATCCGTATTAGAAAATAATGCCATTTTGCAAACAGGCTAGCCGTAATGTAATAATGCGTGTTCTACGATATGGCTGCGACTAAACTATAGTAATGTTTTATACCTGAACCTATACTACACAGCTGGGTCAGTTCCGCTTCAATTTATTTTGACCCTGTTCAGGAAAATTAGTTTTGCCAACCCTAAAGCAGGGGACATATAAAGCTGTCGAAATGACACAGATGTGCGACAGCCATTTGTCTCCAGTGTGTTACGAGGAGGCAGTAACAGCTTCATCATCGAGTTGATATTAATTGCTTTGCCAGTTGAATTACGTCGTTTCCAAAAATAGGATTTTTATATAAAGTACGTATGATTTGGAGGTTTATAGTAGGACTTTCATAGTTCGTTTTTATGTCTATCCGAGCACCCTGCGTCCTGTGCCTCTGGGGAAGTTAGAATAGAATAAAATAGAATATGCTTTATTGTACATCTTATACATAGAAATACAAATGATCTTAATACTAATGTTAGTGTTAAGTACAATGGGCGGTCTCTACCAGACAACCTAACGATGGATATAGTGACTGGAGTAAGTAGTTGCAGTCGGTGTACTACATCTAAATATACACATAACTAAATATATACATAAACAGAACAAGCATATACATATACTTGTATAGGTCACTGTAGATTTTTGTCAGGTCATATTGAAACCATCTCACAGGAGAGATACACCCATAAAAAAGTTCTCGTGAATACCAGCGTCTTGTTTTAATGCTGTTGTTAGTCGGTTTCCCAGAACAGAATGGGATGTGGTGATGTGCGAGTAAAATCGCTGGCATTTTGAGTGTGTATCGCCATTGGTGACATCGGTGACAACTTACCTTTAGGTGGTTTGCCACTTGCTTAGTTTTATATATTCGTTATCTTAGTCTATAAGGAAATCGTATATATATTCGATTTGTCTATGAATATTTAGAAAGGAATACTATATGAGCTCTGGTTTCCATTATTTACATATAATCTTAAAATGATAACTGTCCAATGCGTTTTGCGAGGATAAATATCATAAACTAGCAACCCGCCCCGGATTCGCACGGGCAGCAGAGACATCTTCAACAATCATCAACATATTTCGACCAATTCACACAAAACCTTAACAAATTATATACTTACCTTCCTCATTAATCTCTCTATCTATTGGTGAAAACCGCATGAAAATTATCACCAATCATCAGTAGTTTTTGAGTTTATCACGAACAGACAGAGATACCGACGCGGCGGGGGACTTTGTTTTATAATATGTAGTGATAGTTGTTATTAGAATGCGTTGACTGAAAAAGTTTATTTTACTATTAATCTTTCTCTTATTAATCTAATAGTCATAAGACCCTTTATTTAAGTAATTAGGTACCTCTGAGATGTAGGTATAATTACCTAATTTAGCATATCTTCAAGCGATCAATATTCAATTTCATTTGTAGCGATAATTGCTATTTTCAATCGCTGGCTATCAGTTGTGCTGAACATTTTTTTCGTGACGAAACTAACTTAGCATTAGGACATTTTGGGTGAAAACTTTTTAATGGATCTTATTTTGTTTGAAACTGGTTATCAACCAAAAGATTATCGTGATATTACATTACCACCCCTCGTTTTGAATCGATATATCGGATACTTCGTCATGGTACTTAAGTAGAAAGAATATTCTACTAGGTAAAAATTATGTTTAAAATACGTACCTATACACTTTGAAAAGTACGGACATAAATCTTTCAGTTTGTAGTGGCATTCAATTTATAATATTTCAAACGAAACTTCTGTACAGTTGTCTCTGATACAAATAAGATACAGAAATTCTAAAGACAAAAGAAAGAATTTATTGCTTGTAACTGTATCTACACTATTGCAATAAAATTATGACAAGAAGGAAACGTGTTGTTTCTGTTAAATAAGTATTGTTTTGTTCGCCTTTATTTCGCACCGATTGTAGCGATGGACAAACTGTCTTTAGCCCTTAATTTTGGTAGCTTGTGTTTTTTTAGGAATCCATACATCAGACGATAAAGGGTCCGGACCCTTTATCGTCTGATGAACGGATTCCGCCGTCCAGCTCTACATCACAATCTATTTTCCCTTATTCTTTTAGATGGAAACTGTTGTGTGCAGATACAAATGGGTACCAAAAAGGTGCCCCAGCATTAATCACCTACGTACAGTTTAAATTAATGGAACCTGAAAACTTTATACTTTGAAAGATAAAGCAAATTTCCAAAAGTATTGAGCATAAAACATTGACAATAATAAGAAATATATGTTCCGACATATAAGTTTGAGCCTAACAAAATTCCTCATGGGAATCGGAGAATTAAAATCTTTACTTAGTCTTTCTATTATGGTGCGGATAACTGTACACGCAAACCCAATGAATATTAGTAAAAAAATATAAACTAGATCTTAATTAAAAAATCTAACCCTATATTACCACTATCTTTTTCTCTTTTTTTTTTTAAAGACAACTCCCGCATTAGAAATTACTCCTGTGTCGCGGGGGACTTTACAAACATACAAACAACGGACACAAAGAACACCCAGACTCAGGTGGGAATCGAACCCACGACCTCTGGCTCAGCAGTCAGGGTCACTAACCACTAGAACAACAGGCCAGTCTAATGTATGTATAAGGCCTACAAAAATAGGTTGTAGTCCACATCATTTCGTTTTCTCTTTCACCTCATTTTTTTTTTAATTCTTAATTCCTGAAAATTCAGAAGACAAACATAATAGATTTGCCTTCTAAATACAAATTATGATGTTAAATAAATAAATCTTCTCTAAATATAATGTATGTATAAGGCCAACATAAATAGGTTTGACTCCTGAGCCATTAGCTAGCTTCCCGAGTCGCAGGTGTTCGTCCATTTATCTACGTCGAAATTGCGACGCACCTCGCCCTGCCTCGCTTCGTTGAGACATTCATTTAACTTTATGTTAAATATAAAAAGTCAGGTTGAAGAAGGCAGTTTCTTGTTAAATTATTTTTATAACATTGTTATGACTTTCTGGGGGTAGTCGTGATTGTAATTTTTGCACCCTTGTGTGTTTAGGTGAGTTTGCTAAGGCACATTATACTTGAATAAACTGATGAATGGCGCAATCGTTTAGCGGCAGTTTTTAATAATGTTCTTAATCCAAAATATTTAGATTAAACATATAATGTTTTTCATAGATGCCATTTTTGTTTGTGTTTAGAAAAATATTGTAACGTTTAGGCCGCCGCCGCACTGCTAAGGTGACTGCGACGCGACGGCGATTTCGTGAAAACAAACAAAATCAGCGTATGTAAACTGTCCCGAAAATAATTGCCGCCGTGAAAACATCCGGCGCCATCTCTATAATTTTTTTGTTTTTATTTATAACACTAAAGCTCTCCAATAGCTACTATACCCAAAAATCAATTGACTAACAGCTTATTTCCATTATTCACCTACCACACACATCTCTGTATCACCCAAAGGTTGACTGGTAGAAAATGCCTAGGGCATTAAGTCCGCCTCATGCAATGTATCTGCAGGAAGTGTTTTAAAATAAAAAAGGTACTAAACTGTTAAATATAGAAAAGCCTTAATGCCTGGTCTATACATATAAAAATAGATATCTGTGTCCCTTGTCCAACAAAATATTAAACAGATGAAAAAAGAACTGTTCGACACGAACACGATCCGTTCAATTCGGTCGAAACGTCGGGTAACCGAAAAGGTACCTTATAAATAATATCGCCTTTAAATATAGATTAACACATCTGATATGTATAAAAATTGCAAGTTTCAAAACAATTAAAATCATTTGTTTATTTATTCATTTGTTAATTTGCGAATATGGATATACATTTGCAAATCTTATAAGCTAATAGAATTTTCTGTTCTTCTACCATATTTCACCATTAGTCATGCAAAGATAAATCACAATATTTCATTGAAAAATATTTAATACTTACATTAAAAACTGAAAGGTTTTCGACTTTTTTATTATTGATGTCATATTATTTTAAATAAAAAACTATAAATATTAATATCATGTCAAAAACAATAGAAAGCAAAACAGTGTCCATAAAATTTAAATTAAATAGTCTTATAATACTAAAATATAAACGTTATGTCAACGTATGATAATAAAATGACTATAAAATAGAATATACGTAATTACTATATACACATACGCACGACCCTGACCAGTTACAAGACGTTATGATTATTGATGTTGATGATGATGATCACAAATGCACAAATCAGCACATTATATCTATCTATCTTTATTGTTTTAAGCTGAGTTAGTTAAAATTTTATCCGTATTAATTCGTAAACAACATCAAAAAATAGTGCCCATAAACATTTAGAAGTAGGTACCGGAGTACCTAATAGAAGTAATTCGGAAATTACTTCTTAAGAAACTTCACGCCGTCCGTTTACGACGATATTATCGTAAAATGGAGAAATGCTTAAACAACACTGCTTAAAAAAGATTGGCTTCATTCTCTGCATAAAATGCTTTAAATTTTACACAGTTTTAAGCTGCAATTTAGTTGCGCTTTTGAGTAAAATATAACAACACTAAAAACTTACATTACTTTGCTCATTACTTGACTACAAAAGAAACTTTGATTTAAATATTATCACATAGGCCGGATACTAATACACACCCTAAATATAATTGTGGGGAGCAAAGAAAATGTCTCGAAACGCAAAATTAATGTCTTGCTAAATTCAAATTTGCATTCACGATACCGACCATGACGAATATTTTTTTTTTGTTTATAAAATAAAATAAAAATAGGAAAAACCAAAAGAACAGCTAAAAAATCAAAAAAATCTTTTTTTTTTTTAATACAACTCCTGCATTAGGAATATTCTTGTGTCGCGGAGGGCTTCACTTATTTCAATGTTTGTGCGGGAGTGTAAAATGAATACTACAGTTCGAACTTACATTTTTAATAATCACTGAACTAGTTTCCCAAGCCTCGTACTTGTAGTATTTGACTGTTTTAGTTTAAAACAGTCAAATACTAGCATCAATATTCGATACTCAGATTAGTTCTGCATTATCAATTCGAGATTGCATCACAAAGCGGCTTATTCAATCTAAGCTACAACAAGGCTATAGACTGCCACTAAACGGAACTAGGAGGGGAATATTAATACGATTTCATGAATCGGATAATAAATTTAATAATGGCTTCACCAAACGTACTTGCGTTTGGTGAAGCCATTATTAAATTTATTATAGGTATGAGTAGAATACATTAAATTTCTTGGAGTAAATGTTACTAAAAGGGAGTAGGTACAATTGACTCCAATGCGTCTAAATCATGAAATTTTAAACTTTCTTTTAATATTTCGCTAACCTTGGAGTTGGAGTTTTTGTACAAACTATTATGGAAAGACACTGGTAATATAAGCTATCGAAAAAGAACAGGAAATTAAATACAGTTCAATTGGGAACCGTCTTTGGTTCTTAATGGAACTGTATTTTATGTCAAGTGGTCTAAGTATGCCCCTTTTACCTTTCACTAGTTATCTTGCAACTCCAAGTGTTGAAAATATATATAACCAATTATCACCACATATTATAAAACAAAGTCTCCCGCCGCATCTGTCTGTCTATCTGTCTGTTCGTGATAAACTGTAAAACTACTGAACGGATTTTCATGCAGAGTAATTCACGAGGAAGGTTTAAGTGTATAATTTGTACCCATGGCAAGCCCTGGGCGGGTTGCTAGTTAGATTAATAAAAATACAGTTGGTACCAAGTCTCTAAAGAGTTTTTGCCTGAATGGACATTTATTTGAATTTTTCATTAAACCGAAAATTTTGAAGATTTCATATAACGCGTTTGCTTCCTTTCGTGACTAATGACTACTGCGACAATAACGTTAAGGTAAATTATAAATACGACTATTAATTTTATGCTTCTCTACACATTTATCTATCGTCGTCTCCGGCGTATTAAATCAGTGAAATGTGGCATGCTCCTGTAAGCCGGTTATTTTTTTTTTAAAGTTATATGTGCCTTCATCTGGATAGCTTTCTGAAATTCGTGGGATTCTAACATTCTCATTTTAATCAACTAAGTTACTAAATTATCACAAGGACCGGCTTCATAGTAAGAGTTTTCAAGGAGCTATCAACAATTCAACAAAAGCAGTGGTGTGTTCTTCTTCTATCTTCCGGCGTGTGAAGGTATATCCACAGTTATTTGTTTCAATTCAATCAGGAATCTATTATTACCTACCTTCTACTCTTTCTACTACTTGTTTTTTCAGTTATGATACGGAAAAGGTAATAAATTTAATTTGTTAAGAAACTCTCCGTTTTTATTCTAATGATAATCAATTTGTTCTGAAATTCTAATTTCTTAATCATTCAGGAAATTGAATAAGGACGAATTACGTGTTTTTTCAGTGCAGCAACTACTGTATACGTTTTCAGGTTTTTTAAATTGGCATCGCGCCAGTAACACTTTTGATATTGCATTGGATCAAAAAGAGTCCATACGAAGTTCACAAACTAGTATAGATTTTTGCTTGGCTTGGTTGCCAATTTTATATTACCTTGACCAGATTTTTATTTGTTTCTGATTTTTACGTTAATTTCTTACAGCTATGACTTTACTGTGATGTTTTGATGTTATTTTTCATCCATGTTTTTCATCAGTCAATTTGTCATTCATGGTCGTGATAATTGAAAAATAAAATTTAACTAGAATGCATTGGGTTATAGTCATATTATTTTATCATAATATAAAATACTGAAAGATGTTTACTAGATACACTGGACTGGTTATTAAACAAGATTTAAAAGTTGAAAAAAAAAATCATAAATTAAACGTTTTAAATTATGTTTGAAAAAATTTCGACGTCAGAAGAGATATTTGTATGCCATTTTGTAGTTCAACTAATCTAATCGTGGGATAGCCATGCTTTGGCACGTATGGGCCGGCTCGACCGGAGTGATACCACGACCTCACAGAAAAACCGGCAATGAGTTTACCGGAGACCCTAACCCTTAACTCCCTTCCCCCCACCCCCTTACCCTTAAAGGTCGGCAACGCACTTGTGACTCTTGAGTTGCAGGTGCCCATGAGCGGCGGTAGTCTTTTACCATCACGTGACCCATCTGCTCATACCTCAATACCATAAAAAAACTACCTCATGCGTCTCCAAACCGATATAAAGGCCTGACACACTTCACAAAGTTTATTAATTATGTTTAATGTAATAAATGTTTTAATTCATTTTAACCGTAAATCTAAATCTAAGCAAAACTTTTATCTCTTTTAGTATGGTTCACCAATCCTATCAATCTGCTTAAATTTAAATAGTGAATGACACCTCTATTTAAAAAAAAAAAAAAACAAAAAACGCAAAGCAAAAAGCGTAACATTTAAAGTGCAAAAGGTGTTGTTTACACTTAACAGCCCGTAAAAAAGTAATCTTGTACAGACCCGGAGGTACTGTGTCGTTATATTTTTATACCTAAGCCCCGGTCGATCTCCAATCAGGAAGATAAAGGCTCAAAGCTGAACGGAATTGCTTTAGATTTGAACTGAAGCATTTTTGGGGCTCTTCGTTTAGTAAATGTAAACAAAATGTTGCCTCTGAAAATGTTTCAATAAACATTTCTACGAAAATGATGTGACCATATTCACTTTATTCATGTTCAATGACGGAACATGAAATATAATCCCACTAATATTATAAATGTGAAAGTTTAGATGGATAGATGGATGGATGAATGGATGTTTGTTAGTCGTTCACGCCAAAACTACTGAACCGATTGCGATAAAACTTGGTATGTATAGCTGGAGACCTGGATTAACATATAGGCTATTTTTTATTCCAATATTCTTACGGGATCGGGACATACGTGGATAAAACCGCGGGGCGCTGCTAGAGTTAAATAAAACTTTAGGCTACTACCTGAGACTTATGGAGTAAAATTATGATAAGTTTAATTTTATCAATATTTAAAAATTCTGTTTCATACAACGGTTACAGGCTGTGACCACGGCCATAAATGGGTGAATCTTGAATAGCTCAATTAGCGATGTCCGGAGGCAAAAAGTGTCTGTATTATTAATATTATGGGCCAAAGTATTTTTTTTATATTACTTCAGTATGAGATCTAGTAGGGGCACGATAGTAATTATTTCTATATTAGGTATAAATATATTGAGTATACAACTTGAACAGAACGGTGTAGTTATATTTTATTACTATTTCGTATGCTTACAAAAGGTAAAAGAAAGTTTCGGTGAGCATCTGTATTTTTGTATTTTTGGAGTAATTTTGATTTCTCAAAATGACATAATTGCAGATTTTGTTGTTATAATTTGCTAATATCAATAGATAACATTTTGTATATTGCTCAAGCCGGCCTGAGTCGCTAGATGATGAATGATTTCGTAGTACAGACCCACATTTCTTATTTATTTATTTCGATCGGCAACAAATGATAACCTTTTCTTAACTCTCGATAATAATTTACAGACATGCCTTTGCATGACATGCATTTATTTACAAGCAACCACATCTAAGACAGATAAAACTTTCGCCAGAAAAATTAAATAAACAGTTTTACATACAAAACATTAAAATAAAAATAAATAAAAACATTAAACTATAAATAGAAACAAACCTAACTGAAACCTGGAACTCAGGTATTCGATGATTTTTTATTATAATCGTCGCAATCTAAGAAGTCTGATTTGACAGCTATAAAAATACTTTGTGTAGTGAGGGGAAAAAAATCGGATGCTTTAAAAACCGATTTATAATAATAATAAATAATTAGAGTTTGTTTTCGACAGTTTTATTACATGCACGAGTTTGTATAATTTAACAGTTATTACATAAATTCCAACAAAGTTTAAATTTGGCCGAGATTCAAAGCCAAACCAAGACATAGACTAAAACCCAACATACTGATTTCTTCATGTTTATGTATATTAAATAATAATACATTGTATGCATCAGTGGCGTACCAAGACGCAAGATTAGGGTAAGCCACTGATGTCATGTACACGTGTGAAGCCTGGTGCCGGGTGGGTCGCTAGTCCAGAATAAAATTAGAATAAATAAGTGTAGGGTCAGATAAATAAATGAATTCACTAAATTTTTAACATTTTTATTCACTTTCCTATTGAGACTTTTGAGCTGGATGTTTGCGTATCATCCGTCCAAGACTGTTATACAGTACGATTGGCATTTAACCATGCCTCATCAATAAGTATCACTTTGTCCCAGTTGCTTATTTTATTAATTTCTCTTAAAAATGATACTCTTTGTAGTATTATGTCATATCTTTTCACCATAATTTTGCGTTTGTCGGTTTTTTTGTATCTAATCCCAATATTCTTTGAAATTGTTCTTAAAGATGCACTGCCATCGTATAAGTTTGCAGATTTAAGGGATACACAAACATGGTTTTTAGTAGCATCAGCATCAAAATTATCGATACCTGTCACAGGTTTTTTTTTCGCTTTTTGGGTGTAAAGCAAATTGCCTTCACAACCAGAGGGCCCGTGCTTTTCTTTTATAATTTTTCCCACTATTTTTGTGCCAATCCCAAGCGCTTATGCGACTCTTTCTTGTACTTTGGTAACTTCTAGAAGAGGCCCTCTATTTGCTGATTCGCGTTCAAAGTATTCGTGCAGTTTCGCAACCAAGTCACGAGCCTGGCTATTAAGAGTACGTCCTCTTTTAGACATGTTGACGAAGAGTTCACAAAATAACACCAAAATCACGTAATGCGTAATCAAAGTCCGGAATTAGCAAGCCAAGGTCAACAAATATAACAGAAACAGTCCAAAAGTAATAGCCGAGTCGAAAAATATAACAATAACACAAGAACTTCAAAGATAGCGTGAGAATACGCGGAGCATTGACGAATCAATGACGTTTGAGACAGAAAATTGAGGATAAATTATTTTTTTTAAACATCATTCAATATCAATGATTTGGTTAAAAAATCTGGATGTTTAACTACATCATTGAGTATAATATCAAAATATTCATAATAAATATCAAAATAAAGCTAAAAATATATGTGATCAGATTTTGTTTTTATATGTTTAAATATTAAATAATACAGTAATTACACATTTATCTCATTTTTTAAATGTCATTTTTGTAAACAATTTTTCAAATAATCGATTTTAAATCGATTTCAAATAATCAAAAAACGGTTTTTAACGGTCACAACACTACGGCAACCAACCCAAAGACATGACATTGTAGTCACATCCTGTTGGAATATTAATTAACGATTAATTCGTGTTTTTGAGTGCATTTTTTCAATATATAGTTAAACTTGATGCTTACAAATGATACGCGTTGTGATAGTTTATGGGTAACATAGTAATTAAATAGGATTATGAATTTGATTTTTCAATTTCTTACATAGACGTGCATACAAAGTTATCGCGTCATGTCAAATGCGAAACGTCAAATCCGACTTCTTAGATTGATAACACTATAAATCTTAACAAATTATCACCAAAGATATCAATGTTAAAATGTCAAACTTGCCATCAATGTCTGTGTAAATTTCAATTATTTTGCTAACTCTTGTACCAAGTTTCGGCAGTCTTCGGTGTTCAATACCTATAACTATTTTCATATAAGCCTCGTCTTTAATGACAATAAAAAAAAAAACATTCGTAAACCTTGGAAGAAAATGAGTATTCCCAAGACTGTGGTGTGCTTGCCCTCGACACCCATCACCGAATACCGACATGAAAGCGAGTTCAGATGAATCGTGACGAGCATAAAAAATACATTCGAAAAAGGTGTCCTTTAGTGCGCTAGAACGGCGGCCCTACCTTGCGTCCACAGATCAGGGCTTTTAGACAATAAAAGTGACGAATAGAAATGCATAAAAGCAGTAAGATACAGTTTCATGAAATGAAAATTTAAATATATATTTGAAATTCATCTTGCATTCTCTTCGTTGAGCAAACTGTTTGCCCAGTTTCACTTTTTTTACTCCCTGTTTTGCTAAGAAGGAAATTCACTGATCCAATTTGTTACAGCACCTATTCGCTCAGATTTAGGGTCAGTGTTTTCGCGATTTACTTGCGTACAGGTATCCTAATCCCACACCATAAAAATATCCGAAAAATCTTGACAACTTTGAAATATAATAGGTTACTTTTATTATAAACCTTTAAATTTGCAGAAAGTAAAAAATATCTTATACTTACTAGAAATTGTTTCGTAATAGATAGCTGACAATTTCGTTGAAACAAACCTTCGCAATAAAAGCTAACTTTAACATAACACGCAGCGTCGAACAGTGCAATAAACTGCAAAACATGTGCACTACAATGTCTCTCTTGTAACAAGAGCTTGTCAAGTACGTGGCGAAGTAGCAAAACAATGCTAACCGTAATTGCTAGCTAGTTTCAGTTTTACGAGAACTTTTATGTGTTGCTGTTGGTGCAGCAAGTTTATGTTACTTAAATACTACGAATTGAGACAAACCGCTTTTAAACTGACAAAGAATCAAGGTATTTGATTGGGTGTCATGTTTAGTTTTCAAGTTTTCCTTTTAACAAGTGTAAGGGTATTAAGACGTTATTTTT
Source organism: Callimorpha dominula (assembly GCA_949752705.1). Lineage (NCBI taxonomy): Eukaryota > Metazoa > Arthropoda > Insecta > Lepidoptera > Erebidae > Callimorpha > Callimorpha dominula. The sequence continues at coordinate 19,511,569 of OX457002.1, read as the reverse complement.
AAGGTTAAATAATAAAAGTTAAAAATGGAACCCTTCCAAGCTACGCCTATATCGGAATATTAAAGTTTATGGCCCCGAGGAGGCTTCAAAATGCAAGCAATAAATAATATTTAGAGATACTTTTATTTATATTATATAACGTTTTAAATTAAGAAAAACTATACAGGTAAAGGTCATCCACCGTACCGCACAAAAATAATACCTACGCATGTTGCGTCGCGCCAAATGAAACTAATGACTATAAATCCTTAATCTCGCATTTTTATGATGAACTGACTTTTGCATTGTGTAAGTTTTCCCGTAGCTCCAACTTACACGCATATATATATATATATATATATATATATATATATATATATATATATATAGGGAAAATATACATTTTTAAGACAACTGCCGTAAGGTTTGGTGTTCTACAGTCACGGGAGCAGGCATTTTGTTATTCAAAATGGCTGTTCCCAATAACATTCAGATGAACTTGGCGATCACGACTATTGTATTATTATTTTATTTCTTTAGTGACTTACCTATGTATGGTGTGAGTTTCATTTCGGTTACAATCTATGCCATTACATAGGTAGGTACGTCTCATCTGGATCGAAACTCCTACACCAATTTCCCTCGTAAGGAAAGCAATTAGATGCGACATCTTAACACTTTCTATACAAACACAGTCTTATCACACAATAACCATAACCGTTCATCCCTAAACAGTTGAGACAAAATTACAGTCTAGTTTTCCTTATCAACTAAATTACTTGCTTCCACACTTCGGTCACATAACAGCGAGATCACACAATGAGACCGTTATACCACGACATCGTGTGCAACTCTGTTTTTATTAAAAACTCTTGACACTCACAATTTAAAAACCAACTCTATTCTCAATTGCATATAGTTCTCTTTAGAGTACACAGTATAAAAAGAAGTTAACAAAGTCCCATTTCAAGTTACTTGTCCAGTAATGAGACATACAATGTATAAAATGGGCGATAAGTGAATTAAGTGCGGTTGCACAACAATTGGTACTTTTACAATAAAGAAAATGTTTATTTCTATCTACACTCAAATAACAGAAGAGTAGAGATTAACACAGGGTGGATTTGTAATGAAAGTTTTTCGACCAAATTAGAATTTCGTAAGACCACAAACAGTTAAACATAATATAGTTTATTTTAGCAACAATTTTAAATATAATGCAAAAAAAGTTCAATATTGATTACGATTGGCAATACCCACTGCTAGTTGAATCTACAGACATAAAAAAAAAAAGAAAAATATTATACGGTCGAATTGAGAACCTTCTTTTTTTTTTGTCGGTTAAAAATAGATGTCGCATATTTAAATTTAAAAATAATATGTTCTTAATTACTACGCTTGAGAGCACTTTTTACGGTGATTGCACACCGAATTCCTTTTCTCGGAATTCAGTGTCTGTTGTAAATGTGATTACAATTGCCCCACATGTCATGCCTGGACACGCACGCTTTCTGTACTGTGTGAGCCTCATATTAGGCATGAAGTTAAGGATCTCATACCAAGATCCGTTGGACGAAATCCGTTATCATGTCTGACAACTGACCGACACGACTTCTGCAACACGGCTAAAAAGAATTCAGCTGTGACAGATGGTTCATCATTTATGTTATCATTAAGTAACAGTTATCAAAATTTGCATTACCAGCTCTAATGTCGGAGAATCCATGTGGTGACACTTGGGTCGATTGATAGATATAAATTTATACATACGAAGAAGAGCTCTTTTAATAGCATCTGATTTTATTTTGCACATTATTAGCTAAAAAATCTTGTGTTGAATATAGAGTTGGGTGTAGTAAGAATCATCATCATCCTCCGCGCCTTTGCCCAACTAAGTTGGGGTCGGCTTTCAGTCTAATAACTTTGATATTTTACGTGAAGCGACTGCCATCAGACACCTCCATAACCCGAGTACTAGGCGATATCGAAGTTCTGTAGTTAGACCAGGTTGTCGGACTTTTTAGGGCTCCAACTACCTGTAACGAATGTAACAGATGATTGTATGGCACCGACGTTTTAACGTGCTCTCCGAGGCACGGAGGGGTCTCAATGTGTTAAGAATGGTCACCCATCCTAGACTGACCTGGCTAGTATTACTAAACTTTGTAATATGCTAACCTACTCGGTTACCACTTAGCCACGAGCCCCTAGTAGTGTAGTAAGAAAGAGAAACATTTTATATCTATCTTAAGTTCGCACTCACTACATAAAGTAGATTACTACTGCTACTTTTTATCCCGATATTCCCACGGGATTGGGACTTACGCGGGTGAAACCGGGAGGCGCTGCTAGTAAGTAATAACTACCATTTTTTTAAAGTACGATCTAACTTGAAAACACAGCGTGTAAGTATCACCGTCGCGAATAACTTACAAAAACGTCCTTCTTTGGATACTTATCACAATGCAAAAGTCAGTTCATCATAAAAATGCGAGATTAAGGATTTACACTACAGACGATTGTATTTATAAGCTTACAGAATACATACATATAACATTTGGTGAATAACTGTTCTGTAAAATAAAAAACATTGTTTGATGGAAGTTTTCCAGTTTTTGGAAAAAACCCGTTAAACCGTCTTTTATTAGATTAGCAAAATGTGGGTTTTAATACACCTGTGCCTACCCCTTCGAGGCATACAAGCGTGAGTATATGTAAGTATAAGACGATAAAAACATAAAGCATAGCATTTTGTAGTTACTATTTAGCAGCAGCTAAAGCTAAAAAGGACTCGGTATTCCCATCCGTTTCAAATGTTTTAATAGTATTTGGAGCAATGTAATTTGTAAACAATGTACTTACAACATGCAATTAAATCAATTCAAAGGGTTTGATAGCTTGCACATTATATTCTTAGATATTAACCTCAGCTACATCAAAATTAAAAAATATTACAAATTGTATAAAATCCGTCTTTATATTAAATTTTTTGAGCAGTGTAGCTACACTGCTCACAAAATTGAGTTTCTTGTACATTTTACTCGTACCGTCTTATTTCTCAGCTAATATTTTCTATCGTCTATTTGATTTAGAGCATTCTATGAAACTGCTGGTTGTGGTGTTTGATAATAATGAAAATGTCTGATAGCAATTTATATTTTATAGATTACAGCTGACTGTCTGAATTTGACCGCAATGTAGGGTACATAGTAATTCTTTAAAATGTTATAACTCAGTGATCAGCGGTTCTCCATTAACTACACTAAGAGCAACAAAATGCACAAGACGCACAGATTATTCACAGTCCATACGGCATAGGACGGCTGGCAGCTTCAGCAAGAATTCGATATAGGTAGATGGTCTAAAAAACTATACTGACCAGTGCACCATTGATGTGAAACCGTATATTTACATTTACATTAAATGAAACAAATACAATTTTGTGATTCACGTTAATAAATGGAAAATAGGTTTTAAATAAAAAGAAACTACTAAATACATGTACTAACAGCGTGACTATGAAATAAGCAAATTTACCTCACTGAAACTCAACTATTTGAAGCGGTAGCGGTTTCCAGTTTGCTGTGTAAAACCCGCATTACCTAAATGAGAGCTTAAATCGAAGTTAAACTTCACGTAACATGTGCCAAACTTCCCAAAGCATCCACCCAACTTCTATAAGCACTTAATATTTACCTGAGAACCTAGATATTGTCTGAAACAAGCGCACCATTCCATGTAATCGGCTTATGTGAAATGTTCCCCATCTCGCATTTTCGTGAGTAGCCCGAGGTATTTGAAATTGCAAGCTGCAGTCAAACAAAAGCGTAGTTATACAGACTGCAATATATTATATAAAACAGTATATGTACTAAGATTGCAATTTTACGACTACATTACCGACTAGTGAACAATTAAGACGTGTATTTTTGGTAATGCAGAAATAATGTGTCTCTGTGTATGTACTGTATAACAGTATTAATATAAATATATTACCTTAGTGTTGATTGAATATTTGAATTATTGTCCATTACAATATCACATAGATAGTACAGAAAATACAAATACACATTTATTAACAGGTCCAATTATATTTTTTGAATTTTCCTACCATGTCATTCCATTCAGCCACCTTTAGCCAAAATCTAATCTAGTGGCGTTTTGTCTCACCTCTGGATAGTCAAATATTAATTTAATTCGTGTTCGCTGATATATATGTATGTATAGGTGTGGATTTGATAGAAAGAGAGACTCGGAAACCTTTGACAAAAGTTGCTATCAAAAGTATTTACACATTACGAAATATTAACATATTTACTTATTACAAGACTTTAAAATGTTTTTTACATTAAAAAAATATGTTTCTTAGTTATTAGTATTTAAGATTTCTACTATCTGTTTTATAAACATGACTATGAGATCAATGAGATAATCAAAAACAAGCACACGTCTCTGCTGATTACACAATATTCTTCTCCATAGTTATGAAAATATAGAATCTTTGTATGGTGGAGCAAATCCACTTAAACATACTTCCGCTAAGTTACTGTTTTGCTCTTCAAACCATACAATCGTATCTATTGTTCATCTAATCAATGCTGATCACTTCCGGTCACCTACCAAACAAAACGGGACAAGCGTTCCTCACAATAGATAGTAACGTGGACTGCAAAGAAAATTAATATAATAGAGATTTATGTTTTCTTTACGAATGAGCCTAGAAAGCCATGTTTTAACGACGGAAAAGCTCCCGTTCATACTTTTGATTGCCCAACGGCTTTGATTCTTTGAAATTGTACTAAACTAATATGTAAGTGCAAAATAAAAATGTGGCAAAAATATTGTTATAGGTTTTATTACGACTACGTTATGTAATCTCCTTAACTATCTAAATCAAGAATATCATCTTAACGCTGAGTGGTGTAATTGTGCCCCACACCGAGCGGCGATCTATGTTTGATCTTTGCGTTTGGAAGTAAAATCCTTGTTAAATATTTTTTACGTTAAAGGCATCACTTCTAAAAATCTGCATACTTTCCTCATAAGATCCTCGGGTTGTAAAGTTTGCTTATCTGCATACGCATTTTAAAATAGGACAACAAGACCTCTCGCTCTGCGAAGAAGCCCCTGCACATAATCCTGCAAATTAATGATATCAATAATTGTTTTTAAACTTTCGCGACTTTGATACAAATTAGATGTGTAATACACTTACGACGTCCCCTGAATGATGTCGAGGTTGTACTCGCTGACGATAGCATTTGCTGATGACGGGATTCCTGGAATGTATTGTGCCTTTTAAATATTGGTTCGGCTAATCCATTTCATAAATACAACCTAAGTGATGTATAAACTATACATGTAGAACAACTTTGCCATTGCCATGTATAATACCTTTGCCATTGCAAATAAAGTGGCTGTCATAGTAAACAATGTCTTAGAACAGTGTTGGTGAGTACCAAGTTATTAGTAGAATATTTTTGTTACGATCGAGCGAAATGAAAACGTGGCTTTGAAGCAATTCTCCGTCCTACATGCAAAAGTATTCTGAATATAACGTTATTTTTTATGACACACCACACGCGGTGTGCCAACGATTTTATAAAAGTTCATAGCCACATCATTTTCTATTGACTGTTTCTGTTGCAAAATTGCAGATGTAACATAATAATATAGATAATTTGTTTAAATTGGTTTCAGTTAATCAAAATATGTGCTGACAAATGTACTTACATACTGTCCAAGAATATACTACACGGATGGAGCAATGGTTTGAGTGGTCGCCTTGCCACTACGCCGCGCCAAATGTTGCGGGTTCAAATCCCACACGGGACAAAACAATTGTGTGAGTTGTCCGAATCAGGGAGTTCTTTATGTACGTTGTTTAAATGTTTGTGAAGCCAACACAGGAACATTCCTGATGCAGGACACAGATACAGTTGTCTTTTAAAAAGAAAATATAAAAAGAAAAATACATGCAATTGCTATCTTGGAGTTATAGCCAGGAAATAAATCTTGTCGAATATCACAAAGAAAACGTGGCAGCTAAAATAACTATTTGTCTTTAATTCTTTTTTAAAGAGCACGTTAAATCCTTAACGATATGACATGTCACTCGTTCAAATCGAAACGTAACGTAACGTGATCACGTAATAGATATATTACATACCTTTGATTGCCTAACATTTCGACCACGTTGCACTTACCGTGGTCACAGGCTGACTGGCTCAGTGGTGCACGCCCACCGTTGCGAATCCGTGAGGTAGAAGGTTTTTCATCCAACCGCACATTTTCGATTTTTTTGAAATTTTATTTTCGCATTGTACCGTCACACACTACACTGACAGTGCCTCCATTCTGTAAGTAAACCGACGTGTTATTTTAGTGTTTATCCAATTGCGCATAAAAGCGAAGTTGCATGGTTTTTTTACGATTCCACGCTGCTGCTGTAGATAATTTATAATTTTAACGTTTTTAATGTCAATCGCTTTACGTATAAACTCTTGTGTAGTGATAAAAAAAATACTAAAAATACTGCAAATTTTTATCCATACTATATAAATATTCTAAAAACATTCCCGTAATTAAATACAGATATCTTGAGGTGTACCACACCACAATTCATCATTTGCTAAATAATTTTATCGTTCAGTAACGTTACCTGATGCCAAAAACGTGGACACATTTACGTGGCTACCTGTCGCACCTGCTGAGCTAAAAAGTACCTAAGGTATTTTTTCTGGTTTTCGGGAACGTTTCCCTCCCGAGTGATATAATAATATCAACCCTTTTACTAGACTGTCATACTACTGGAAGGGTCTTGCGTGAGTGGGGTCAGGTCATTAATAGAAAGGATATAAATCGCAGGCCTAGTGCGGGTCGGGTGACTTGACCGCAACTTGAGATCAAACTCACACATTTCTATTCAAAATGGCGGATCAAGTTAAAAGTATACAAAGTAAGTATGTCAAATCGTGATTTCTTCCCTAGAAGCGTTTATTGGCAATAAAATATGTTTTTACTTTTCATTAAATTACTTTCAAAAAGAAAAAACAGCTTAGAAGTAGTTAAAACAAAGCAAACTTTAGGACCTATTTTTATGTTTTTAACTAATTTCAATATTTTTAAGTTATATATAATATATATAGTTATTTCATACAATTTTAGTAGATGAATAAATTTGAGTCAGGATGGTTGTCAGAAAAACCCAACAACAATTTTCTTGTTACAAAATTGAACCTAGTCGCTCACAGTCGTGTGTTAAGCGCAAATATATGTCACGGTACCAATGAAAGAGCGGGGCCGACAAGACAGTCTTTAACTTACGAACAAGTTTAATTCGGCTTACTACAGGTTTTTACTTCTAGACCCAATTTCCCCATGATATTGGTAAAGTCTGCTTAATATCTCTCATATCAGCGTTAAAGCCAGTTTTACGAGATGACCAATAACAATTGCTTGTTTACAGACCCAGGAGAGGCTCGTGCCCAGTGGTTTATAAAACAGAAGTATTATTTATATAAACTTATTTTTATAAAGCATTACTCACTGCATTACGGTACAAAGAGAAACTTACAAGGTACATACCTAAAACGTGCACAACATTCTGTGCTCAAGGTTATGATATTTCAACCTTTTCTATATTGTAAAGCTACTCCTGTGTGCCAAATGCCAAGTCACTGCATTTTAAAATTTCTACACTCTCGTACTTACGTAATACCAAATATTCTATTCTATAAGAATTACTCACCAGACGCTTATTTAAAACAAATGAATAATCTTGGCTAGTTGGCTACATAAACACAAATACGAAATACATACACATATACAGTTCCTGAAATAAACATGCCACACAGACACAAAAACATAACACAATTACCTTGATATCCTCGATGTGCCACTTTCTCTGTGAGAGCCATGGTACCAATAACGCAAGTTAATTCTAACCACGCCGGGACCACGAGAACCAGACTGAAGATATCGTAAAGGTTAAATGATTGTAATTGTGTAACCAATTGCAAGCTGTTAATATACTAATATTAATGGATTACATAAGTGTAATATTTAACGATTATATTATTACATATGTGGTATACATTAATCTATTAATACTATCATTAGATAAGCACTGCAGTACTCTTTCATAAAGTTACACGGGAAACTAGGTGTTTATTTATGGCAAGCTGATCATACATAGAGTATTTAAAAAACATTTATTTGTCTTAATCCGCGATGTACAATGTCCTATATGTCAGTACCTCAAGATTTCATCCCACTCTAATATTATAATGTGAAAGTTTGGATGGATGGAAGTTTGTTACTCTTTCACGCAAAAACCATTGAAGCGATTGCGATGAAACTTGGTTTGTAAATAGTTGAAGACCTGGATTAACGCATAGGCTACTTTTTATCCCGATATTTCTACGGGATCAGGACTTACACGGGTAAAACCGCGGGGCGCTGCTAGTAATTTTATATTTTGAAAATATCTATATTTATATACGCCCCTAAAACTAATACCGATCTACATACGTACGCCTATATTGATGACGAATTACCAAGACAGGGTTATACTGAACCCACAATATACTTAGTATGTAGTATGTACTATATACTACAAATTTAGTTTTTAAAAGGTTGTCATTAGTTTCTTTTTTTTTTCTTTAAATTTGTTTTTTACTTTTTAGTCTCAAATCTTTGGAACTTATTTATGTGGTAGTTGGAGCCCTAAAAAGCCCGACAACCGGGTCTAACTACAGAACTTCGATATCGCATAGTATTTGGGTTGTGGAGGTCTGATGGCAGTCGCTTCGCGTAAAATATCGAAGTTCGGCCGTATCGTAGTAAGACTGAAAGCCGACTCCAACTTAGTTGAGGAAAGGAGTGGAGGAGGCTGATATTGTGCTTGTTTATAGTAAATACCTGTATATAATTTGATAAAAGGTAAACTATTAAAAAATATATACATATTTTCAAATAGTATATATACTTATTGGCGCCTTTAATATTATCTACACCATAGAAATTATTTACATAATTTTTATAACAAACGCCATTGACATTATACGTATACACCATTGACATTATTTATACTATTAACACAATTTTAGAACTTTGTCATCATATATAATGGACTCTTTTCAAAACAATAAAGCAAAAAATAACCTAATCTCGATATTTAGAAATTTGTTATCTGGTTTACACGCATACCCAAGTATCCAAATAATGATAGATGACACAACCAAGATCTTACACTCAGATAACAATACCGTAAGCACTAGTAATAGGTGTGTGAAACAATAGAGATGTTTACTATAAAGACCTTTTCTTTTCAACTAAACGCAAACACGATATATATAAATCTAGTATAGTTTTCATAACAAACAGAATGGATATATTTAAATGAATTTCATGCCATTACTCATTTTTCAATTGTCACTCTAAAGAGCAGGTTGCTAATAGCTACTGAAATGTGGCTCTACTCTATAACCAACTTTTATTTCGTAGTGATTCTACAATACTCATTTTGTTGTATTTGTACTCAAAGTAATTACACCGTTTCCCCAAGTCGCTTAAAAGGAGAAACAGGAGACATAAAGGAGAAAAGGCAACTGCACCTCGAAGAATATGGATCGCTTGAATTTTTAATCGACCAAGAACCAACAGATATGGACACAAAAAGAAATTCAAATCAAACATTTATTGTGACTAATGTAACTTCTACAGAAATAAATAATATAGATAAAGAAGAGAACATTACGAGTATAGAAATAAGTGATATGACTATACCCGCGAAAAGTATAAATTCAATCTTAAGAACGACTACGCCTGTAAACAATATAACTACTCTTACCATTGATAATATGATAATGAATTATATAAATAATATAAGTACTGACACCTTGGAGCCAAATATGAATACCATAGTGAGTGACAGAACAACTGTCAAACAGGATTCAATCAATGAGGAACAGATCGCAGACTGCAATAAATACAGGAAAACGAAACAATATGATTTAAATAAGATAGCTGATGTTTGGAAGATCACGTTTTATACCATTCCTACTACACTAAAATGTTTCAGACTTCACATAAAAATAGTAAGAGTTGAAGTAAGTGTATTTTCAACTGGTCACAGTACACAGTACAACAAGTACAATTGATGTTCTTAGCAGCGTTTGAACATTCCTAGTTTATTTTATACCATAACTTTTCATACGAGTCTTCAATGTCTAATAACTTTATTAATTTAAATATATTTTTTGTATCTTAGAAACTCCAACAAAATTTGTATTTAGATAAGGTTTCTTTAAGTTTATCTATGTAGGTGTCTTTTTTGAATCTCGGTAGTGCAGAAACATATTGTAAAGCCAGATGAAAAATTGTTGCAGTTGAAGGTGATATAAAAATTATAGTCAAACGGCTAGCTGTGGCAGTCTTAAATTAATTATCACACGACACAGCCGTTTAGTAAAATAATGGTAACCAGGCGATGCAATGCAAACAAGAAGACACATACCTATTAATTAAACATATACGGTTATATTCGTGTATATTTCGAAGATACCCGACTAGTTTCGGTCGAAATAGGTGCACTTTATCAAGGAGTGAACGCCTGACGTGGAAGGCGTTCACTCTGACTACCATCACGGAAGTGTTTTGTTTTACTAGATAAAGCTAATGTGTTGAATATGTATACATGCATTGTTCCTTATCTTACTTACTAATTCATTTCACAGGAACAGAAGCGATATGAAGATACATATGGTGACTTCGATGATAAAGTTAAGTGGAATAACTGCATCTTAGAAATAAGTTCGAGTGATCACAAGCGTCTTGGTAACCAGAGAAGACATTTCCTCCAAAAAAATGATTTTCATCATGGTGTTATGGATAATATTATTATAGATCAAGAACATAACGGTAAGCATAATCCCTTGAAATCAGTGCATTTTTTTTTGTATTTGTACTTAGGTACGCCTTTCTTGTTTTTTTGGCGTGTGGATGATATTAAGTGACCTTAGAAAAATATCCTTGTCATCCATCAAACACGTAATTTTGACTTGCCATTTGGATAGAATTTTCGAAAAAAAAACTCCACCCAGTCCACTACCGACGTCAGCCCACCAGACCCAGTTGAAAGGGTTAATATATAATAAAGTAATGTGTGACCCACTTTATGAGAAGTCTTGGAGTCCACGCAATGTTTTTGCCTGGGCTGTTGAAAAATTGGTCCAAAAAAGATGGTAATGGCCAAAAAGACGTTAATTTGGCGACGCAGAAGGAAAATTTTACAATAAGGCAGCCTTAGTTTAGATAAGAGCCATGCAGCAAAATACTCTTGTGTGACTGTATCATGCAATTTTGAAATGTCTATAGAGCAGGGTTAGTTTTCAAACTTGGTGGTTTAAAAAATCCTATTCAAATATAATATTCCGTTTAGTGAGGAATATTTCAGTTACCCAGTCCAGATCCATAACTGTATTCCTTCCAGTGTTATATCCAGAGCTCTTCAAAAAGAGCTGTTAGAGAGCTGTGCAACACTCTCTCTACTAACTGCACTGTCATCTACTAGTTCTTCTTATCTAGGCATTTAACAGTTTTAATATAAGGGATTGCCCATTACAGAATTTGACAACTTATGGAATTGAAATATAATGACAGAATCTAATTATTGCTTTAAAAGGCCTTTTAACTTTATTTTCCATAGATAAAACAACACCTGTTCTGCACGAAGAGAGCCCTGATCAATGGCTGGTACTGAAAAACCTCTTGCTCATGAGGGATTGTAGCACTGGTGACGTAGTAGTCTTCTCAAGGGTTCCCTCAGAACCGCTGATGAGTGATATCGAAGAGGCCCTAGTGGAGTTTGGTGAAACTGGTCCTATTAATGGAACGAGAGCTTGTGAGGGCTTCGTAAAAGCCTGGGTAAAGGTAGGCTGAGGTGAGAGACCTACATATTTATAGGCTGAGAAACAAAATTTTGGTCATTTTGTTTTTGCACATTATGCACAATATATTGGTAATGTCAACTTTACCAAGTATTTACGAATATCAATGCACTGCGATTCTGCTTAATTATGTAATGACTCTTGTTCTGAATCAAGTTTCATGTTCAGTGTTTAAGTAACATTTGTTTTGTTATTTTTGTTAGTAAAATAAATTAAAAAAAATTGTTTAATCCATAAAGTTCAATATGTTATTATTTACACCTATAAATACGAAAGGTTCCTGTTTTTGAAAGAAGTGTTCTTAGTCCTGGCTAATACCCTACCGAGGCATGATTGAAAGTATTTTAGACGTTTTTTCGCATGTCACTGTAACAAATGCAATGCACCAATAATAAAAGTTGCTCTTCATCAAGGCATGTTCAATATTGCTGGACTTATTCTGAGCGGCGGACAAACACTATCAAGGACCTCTGTTCATCACAATCTACACTACATTATGTATCTATATGCTTATTTAGTATCTATATATATATAGTTATTTAAAACTTTAAGTAGGTAAGTAATCCCACTAACATTATAAATGTGAAAGTTTGGATGGATGGATGTTTGTTACTGTTTCAAGCCAAAACTACTAAACCGATTGCAATGAAACTTGGTATGTACATAGCTGGAGACCTGGATTAACACATAGGCTACTTTTTATCTCGATATTCCCACGGGATTGGCACTTACTCGGGTGAAACCGCGGGGCTCTGCTAGTGAATTCATAAAATTAGAATCGTTCGTTGTGTGGGACCGCAGGCAAAGAATAGTCATCTAATATATTAAACGAAACCAGTTTGAACGTTATTTTTAAGCTTATTAAATATTTTTGTACTTGTATGTAGAAATTCATTTACTGAATCTGTTTAAAGCTTTCCGTACAAAATTATAATCAATTTAATGCACCACACAGTTCGTATTAATCCAAAGAACACAACACATTCGAATGTTAAACCTTATTTGTCGTTATTCAATGCTCTAAAAACTGTATTTAAGTAAATTTACACTCATAAACGTATGGCGTATTTAATTTGCGGCGTAAAATGAAACTAGTTTTTGTACTCGAGGACTTTACAGGCTAGTAACTTTTTGTAGCAAATTCACCGACTTTTTACACATGTTTAATGACATTTAAACACTAAAGACAAGGATTAAGTGGATTTGAATAGAATTACAGATGTTTCCTAAAAAAATCACTAAACGACGAGTCAAATTCATTACTGGGACCGGCCAACACTTATGTCATTTTAGCGTCACATTGCAATGAAATGGATGTTAAATATATGGAAAAACAATGATTTTCAAACACTTATATTATATTTTATCATAATTTAATCAGTTATTTCACATATCACTTATTCTTCATCACTTATTTCTTTCTTTTCGTAGTTGTTTGAAAGAAAAAAATATAAATAAATCAATTCCAAATTGTTTTTTTTTTTTTCACTATTCCATAATTAAATATACTATGTTGGAAATTTTACCCATGTTTACATTACGTTAAACTTTTGCAATTTGGATCCTTGTACTACACATTTTACATTACTGTTTATGTGGTTTTGTATGACATTTATAACTAAAAAATAATCGAATTACAAGAAGCCAATAACTGTACGTAATAATATATATGTCATGTCTCTTATTCTCTTATCTTAGCCTGAGCTACGGACAGGAGCAAGATACTTCATCGGGAACGTGACCACATAGTTGCGTTTCACTTCCACATTTTATTAACTCTTGTAACTAAACACACTTATAAGCTACAAAAAGTGGCAAGCCTACAAAACCTTGTTGTGTGCTTAGCCGTAATAAACATGGATTCGGATAGGTACGGTAGGGTTGAGTGTGCCATTCGTCTGGGTCGCTCGGGCAACCGGCGGGCAGTGTATTCGCTGGCTTTGATATTTCAAACGTAGCGTTGGCAAATTTATGTTAAATTTGGTTGCAAAACGAATATGGTCAAAAGGATTATGTAATTTTGTAAGGTACTAGGTCGATTGAAATGAAATATGTATTACAATATAACGGTAATTTATTACGGTTCAGTACAACTCCGACAGTTTGATAGATGCTGAACTGTATTGTTAGCTTGCCTTTGTGTGTTAGCGCTATATCTAAGTACCTTACCTTTTTTATTAGTTTTCTTTATCTCATTAAACTCTTTTAATATTTCAAAGTTATAAATTGATGATTTATATGGTATCTCGTGTATGGTCTCAATACCAATCGTTTTACTCATCTTATTATTAATTCAATTGATACATCATTATTAGAGACAACTTGATAAAGTACAATTTGAATAGTTATTAGACTGCATATTGTCCTACAACTATGCTAAAATTGCTAAAAGACCTGATTTAAGATATATGCAGGTTTAATTTTTGAAGTGGGCGTGCATGGCCTATTCCGTAACTATGAGGAATGGCGAAAAGTAGGTACTACAAGGAGTCTCTTGCCTGATTTTGATGAAAACTAAAATTGCAGTTTTAGTTTATCGAACCCGTTGATTTTGAAAAAAAAAACACATTCTGTAATATTTTACGAAGTAACGACGTAGTCAATCCTAACTTAACTAACGATATACAGGGTGTATTTGAAAAAGGAACGCTTACTTACTGTATTATTTAAAATCTTTAAGTTTACACATTTCACCTACTTTTATGAAAAATGGAGGCAAAAATACCTGGAAATTCAAACGGTCATAACTTGTAAACGGATAGTTCTTTTTCTAAAAATCTTACTGTAACTGCATGCTAGAGTCATGCTCTTTCAGTGATTTAAGTAAGTGTTCCTTTTTCAAATACACCCTGTATACAGGATATCGTTCTTCTAAATTAATATGGCAATAGGTAGAACCGTAGAACTGACGTCCCCCATCTAACCTGGTAAGGCGACTGGCGACTCGTTCGTTCGTCTAAAAACTTAAGGGTAATTCTTATCCTTAAGTTTTTTAAACTTGTCAAATATTTGAAAAAAAGGTAGACTTACTTATTTACAATGCTGAATTACAATTTTTTGGAACATTCTTAAAAGTTTAAATGCAAAAGGACGGTCGGGAGTTTAATTTATTACATTTCGGCTTTCTTTTCATTAGATAATTATTTTCTTTTATACTCTTCTCTTCTCTTTGGAACTTCAGAAATATGAATTCGTTTGAAAGAAGTTTCAAGATATATGAGAAACACGAAAGCAAAAACTTAACAAGATTTTTCCTGGAATAAGTGATCGAGTCTTCCAACTCTGTTTCTTAGAACGCTCTAACGTTCAAATGAGGTTTAAGGAGCTCTAGAACTTTTAATATTAATGTTAAAAGTTCAGTTCTACAGTTATGCTCGTAATAAATTCAGTTAAACGGTAAAATGGCGGAAGTAAATTTCTTTTCCCTGGCTGTAAAGCAAAAACTTGGCTTATGTTTGTTTGTGTTCTAACGTTTTTAGGCTAGGTACTACTTATAAGTGACAAATAATCACACACGAAATGAGTTTGAGCATTAACAAGACTTAAAACAAACATTGACTTGAGTGAGGATTACGGGTTAAATGTAAAACTCTGTAGCGGTAGCGTAAGGATGCGACATGTAATGCGACTTACTTATAATGAGACTAACTTTTTTTTAAATAATGAAGTATGCACAATTTATCTCCGCTATCGCTCCTCTTTTATAAACCCCATTTCATTCAACATCATTCAAAATTTCCGTTCGGAAGAGCATTTTCAATGTTCCCCTCCTATTCGAACTTACTCTTGAAAGTGAGTGTTGGACAGAAGTAACAACAGTTTGTTCAAAATCTGGAATAACAAGTTACTGTAAGTAATCTAGTTACTACTAGTCCTGCTTGAAATGGTACATAGTATGTCAAATGTACCAAGTTAATACAGTTATCGAAATTTTATTTCTACTGACAAATACCTGAAGCATTTTTTCACATAATCCAGAAAGCTTTTAATCGCTGTTGCTTCTAGCTCTGCAATACCGCTCCGTAAACGAACGTGAAGCCTCAGTGAGCAGAAAAGCGAGGTAATGTACCAGAAATACACTTTATACATAATTCATTGAGAGAATTTTCTAGGCGTGGTATATTTTTCAAACGTTTTCCGTGTCAAAATTATTTTGAGGTTAGATCTGTTTCAAGAATTTCCTTTTGTTCATTAAAACATAAATTTTGTAATAAAAATTCAAGAATTTTTTCGAATAGAACTTTGTATTTCGTTCACTTAAAAGAAAACATTTTAAAAGTATGCGGATGGTTCAATTTCTCAGTCCTACTTGTTTCAAGCATATCTCATCGATCATAAGGTGGGATTCTATCACACCGCAGTTGTACGATCGCTGGTATCTCTAAAACTTATAAATAAATTTAATATATTGAAGAAGATATAGACAATAGATTTAAGTAGTCCAACTGCAGAAGTACCAGCCTAAAGAAGACGGCGGTTAACCAGCGCTTGCTTAGCATTCATGGTAGCAGTAAGGTAGTCTGTCACCGGATTGTTTGTTCATGTAAAGTGGCGTGTCCCATACGTTTGGACGACGGTAGTAGTTGTTGAATTTATATTTGATTTATAATAAAAATGCCTGCTACACTTAATTTCACCATCTTTATTTTTTAACATTGGTACATCCGTCACTATAACAATGCAGTGGAGTTGTATGTCTATCGATGTTGCCACACTTTAAACTTACAATATTTCTAACAGTAGTAATTGCGGCCTACAACTGCCTAGACTTACAGGATCAACTAGGGCACTTCTTGGTTAACTTGGTCTTAACTAGTTCTCGTCGATCATCGTGCCCTCGGCAAATTTAAACCCGGGAGTTGCCACAGAGAATCCTCCGAGTTTCTTACACTTGTGGCCTCTTCAAAGTGATTGTACAATTCTTGTCTTTCAGTACGCTTTGACCTCAATTTCAATACAATTAATCATTAACCACCAATTACATTGAAGAATAACTTAAGGACATAGCGATCTTTTTTTTTTTTTCTTTTTTTTATTTAACTCACAATAGTAGCTTAGATCTAAGATTTACAGTTTATACTCGCCAAACGCAATTGTTTAACGGCGAGACGCGCTCGTTAATTTGTTAAAAAAATAACCTATGCTACACTGTACATATTCACACAAAGCAATTTTACAAATAAGATATAACAGCTTATGGTATATGACTATAAACATTATTACTATCTACATATTTAAGATGACTCTTAATGTTAACTTTAAACTTTATTTTATATTATATTAGCCATAACCCAGTGGTTTAATTAACCTCCAACAGTACATCCTTCAATGTTTTCTTTAATTTACTGGTACTTATTTTAGGACTTTGTCTTAATATTTCTATTTTGTTGAATACCTCAGGTACCATGTACTTATTAGTTCGTTCCCCATAATAATTTGTCACTTTTGGTTTGTTAAGTTTTTTATCCCTAACCCTTCTAGTGTTATACTTATTTTCAACAGCATATTTATATTGATCAGTATAGTAATATTCTAGGCCTATTAAGTACTCCACTTTCTTCTCTATTGGTAATATTTTACATATAGGAAATAACTTAACATAATCCTTTTCACACTCATTTTTAACTTTCTTACTTACTAAATACTTTATTAGTCTTACTTGTAGGTCTTTAATGTCTTTTAAGTAGCTGATAAAAGTTCGCCCGTACACAATTAGTCCATAGTTGATCAAGGAATCTGCAAGCGCAAAGTATACCATTCTCATGGTATCTGTATTCAGCACTTTGTTTAGCTGATAGAACTTGCCTAATACGGATCTTAACTTACTACAGACATCAGATACATGCATTGCAAAATTAAAATTTTTGTCAATTCTTAGGCCTAAATATTTAAAATTGTCGACATAATCGATCGTGGTGCAGTTACAACTAGATTTATTTCCATGTAAGCATTCATAATATATGTGTGTCCTATTATGGCAAGATTGTCTCTGTTTACATTTATTGCGCTTTGATTGTATGGCGAGTGTATATGAATGCATTTTGTTTTCTTAAGATTTAATATAATGCCATTATTATGTGCCCATTTCGTGATATTTTCAAAATCTATCTGCACATTTCTTTGTACCTTTGAGATGTCTTTCGAAGCACATACTACACACATATCGTCTGCATACATGAAAACTTTACATTTGTTTATCACGTTTGATACACTATTGACGTGAATAACATACCCCACTGGCCCAAACACTGACCCGGTCGGCACACCCAAGTTCACTATGGCATCCTCTCCGGCCACTACACCGATAACAGTGCGTATTTTTCTGTTAGATAAGTAGTTCCTAAACCAGTTATTGGTGGGGCCGCGTATCCCGCATTCATCATAGCTTGCAATAGTATATTATGATCTAAAGTATCGAACGCTTTTTTGTAATCAATGAAAAGCGCTATGAGCTGTTTTCCAGAGTCCAGAGATTCATTAACATAGTCCGCGAAGCTCACTAGGGCAGAAACAGTATTCCTTCCTTTTCTAAAACCATGTTGTGCGTCGGAGAGTATGCTATATGATTCTAAAAATTTGCTGATTTGTCCTACAACTATTTTTTCGACTATTTTGTCTATTACTGATAATATTGCTATTGGTCTATAATTAACATATTCTAGATGGCTACCGGATTTGTAAATTGGGCGGATTATAGCATTTTTAAGTTGGTCGGGATATACACTGTTCCTTAAACACATATTTATGAAAGTAGCTAATAGAGGACTTATTTGTTTCATTAAATATTTAATGTCTACTACTCGTATGCAATCCAAGCCAGGGGATTTTTCATTAGTTAACATACTGATTATTTTTTCTACGTCTGACGGATAAACTTTTTTAAATCTAAAGCTTACATCACAGGGATACACGTATTTTTCCCTATCTAGAAATTTTGTATTACATATATGTTTAATATTTTGTATTTCTTTAGTAAATGTTTGAGTAAAATTGTTACATATATTGCTTATATTCTCCACTTTACCTAAATGCTTCGTAATAATACTATCTAAACTATTCTTATGCCGACCAAGCCATGAGTTTATGTTTACCCATATTTTTCTAAAATCTCCGTTACATTTCACTAGTTCGGACTGCCGATATTTATTTTTTGCGTCGTTAATCAACCTGTTTACTCTATTGCGGAATTTTGTATACTCTAAACGTTTATTCATGTTTTTAGGGTCTGTTTTCCATACTCTAAATAAATAATTTCTACGCAATAACATTGAATACATATTGTTATCTATCCATGGCTCTCTTTTTCTTTTATTCCGCCCCTTAACGGTTACTGTACTTGCCTTATAGAAATCGTTAAACACTGTACACAACGTTTGAAATAAAATTAACGGGCATGATAATACATACAGTTGATTCCAGTCATATTCCTCGAACTTTTGTTTTAATAGCTTATCACTCAACACTTTTCGCACATTATTACTATTTGTTGACATTAACCTACAGCTACCTTCATCACAGTTATCACTTTCGTGCAAATTCAACGATATTCCTATTGCATGATGGTCCGAGACGTGCGTTTCAAGGACAAAAGAAGTCGCTTCTCGCTCGCTCCGTCTCGCTCGCACCCACACATGATCCAAGCATGCCGTTTCACTTCGCCCTCCTACTATCGCTTCGCGCGTCGGTTCCGAACTGGGTATGACACACCGTAGGCCGTATTCACAAAGGGTGTTTTTGTATTTCGACGTGGTTGGGTTTATTATGCCGTTCAGGATGTTTATATTTGTGTCGCCTATCACAATAATATTTTCAGTTTTTGGGATGGTTCTTATGATTGTGTCCAGCTCCTGTATGAATATTGTTTTACTTTTTTGCGGTGGCCTATATATAGCAATTATATGTGTTTTACTCCTTTTTTCAGTTGTTAGCTTACCATGCATTGTTTCTAGGGATCTTGTATTTAGTGCTTGGGCATCGAAAATGAGCTCATCCTTTGCATAAATTAATATACCCCCTCCTCTGGTTGTTTCTCTAGTCATTGTATAAGTATTATAGCCCTTTATTTGGTAAAAAATCAGTTCTTCCCTCTTTATGTTTATTTCGCTCAAGATTAATATGTCTATTTTGTAGTTGTTTTCTTTTAACATTATTAATATTTCATTGTAATGCTTTCGGAGTGACCTTATGTTAAGATGCATTATATGAGTATATCCTTTCTTCTGGGTTAAATCTATACCTAATGTTTTTATGTCATAGTACCTTTTGTATGTAACATCATTGAATATATCATATTCTATGCAATCGAATGTTGATATCTGAAAGTCACCTAGTGTATACTGATCGCGCTAGTCGCACTATATTACTCGGAATTTTGCATTTCTTCGAGTCTTTCTAAATCCTTCTCCGTTCTTATATTAAAAATTCTCTTTTCCTCACTATTCTTTTTTACTAGTATACTTCCATTTTGAACCCAAATGTATTGGTAACCTTTTGTTTTTAATTTATTTCTCACCGTCCACAGGAGTTGGCGTTTGGTCTTTGGCAGGGCTTCGTTGATGTAGATCTGATCATTGTTGCCATTACGAAATACTTTATCATTAGTAATCTTCTTGGATTTTTTCGCCATCATCCATGTTTTGCGGGTACTTTTAGATCGCAGTGTAGCTACTACAACTTTGGGTTTCGATTCACTCGGTTTTTGCTGTCCTACCCTCACTGCGTCTTCGATATCATCCGGGTTTAAGTTAAATATTTCAGCAATGTCTTGAACAACTGATTTGATATCTTCATTCTTGTGTTCCTCTAGACCATGTATTTCTATTTCATTTTCTTTGTCTTTTAGCTCGAGTTCCTGTACTCTTTCTTCCAAAGCCTTGTTATATTTTTCCAAGTAGATGTTTTTGTGCTCAAGCGCCTTAATCTTCTTTTGTGATTCTTCCTTATATTCCAATAGTGTTTGGTACATTTCTGCATAGAACTCCACAGCGTTAGTAAGTTCTCCTAACTTTTTCTCAACGCCATAAAGTACTTCTAGTTTTTTGTTGATTTCACGCAGTACCTTCTCTCCTGATGCCTCTTTTGGATCTACTGCTAGTTGTGGAGATTGTGCTACTCGTGTAGTGCTGGTTTTATTCTTCTGACATTCCTCACATACTGTTGTTTGCAAGAATTGTTTGTTATTTTGCACACACTTTTTGTGATAAATTGCTTCACATGCGCCTTTACATTTTACAACCTCGTCTTTGGTAATAGACAGGAAAAGTTTACATTTTTTACACTGAACCATTATTGTGCTTTTAGTATTTTAACGAGTTAGTAGGTATATATTAATTACACACTTGTTGCTTACACACGTCCGTACGCCGAGCGCGCGCGTATAAGACGTTCTCGTTCGACGATCTCTACAACGTTTTAAAGTGTCATTGGGAGAAAGTTGGCCTTCAGAGTTTTACATATTATATTGGAGAAGATTTCCTTCTGTAACAAAAGCTCAAACCCTATCTATAACATCGGCC
This sequence comes from Callimorpha dominula, assembly GCA_949752705.1. Taxonomy (NCBI): domain Eukaryota; kingdom Metazoa; phylum Arthropoda; class Insecta; order Lepidoptera; family Erebidae; genus Callimorpha; species Callimorpha dominula. The sequence goes on along the minus strand of OX457002.1, from coordinate 19,490,124 downwards.
AAGATAGTTCAAATCCTTATTTAGATAGATAGATCTTCCTTCCTCTCCCCCTCTTTCCTCCTTCTCCCCTTCTTCCCTCCTCTCCCTCCTCTCCTCCCCTTAAAGGCTGGCAACGCACTTGTGACTCGGAGTTGCAGGTACCCATGGGCGGCGGTAGTCATTTACCATCAGGTGACCCGTCGGCTCGTTTGCCCTCTATAACATTAAAAAAAAAAAAGTTTCCAATAATTTTTTTTTGCCAGTGATCATGATGCAGATGGTATGTTAAATGTTGACTATAATAGAGATTTCTACTCGGACAGGCTTGATTGAGGTTTATGATTTACACACTATGATTACACAGCTGCTACCGTCGCATTTTTTTTGTCCATAATAAATTTAAATATTAATATAATAAAATAAAATAATATTAATAAAGGCACTGGTAATCGCATACCATTTAGTAGAACTTTTGCCTGTTTGCTACTTTTATGTCATAAAATAGTGATATATATGACTGAATGGGTATATCAGAATGATAAATGTTCTAACTGTATTAAACAAAATATAGTGTTTACCCAATAAACTGTTCAATAGGTAAGTGATATAAAACATCTTATTAAACTTTGTTCAACTCACTGTAAGATAAAGAAGGAAATTTTTTACGAACATTGGAGAATTCCCCAAAAGTTCCACCTTATCTGCGATCGGGGACCTTTTCTTTCAAAGACTCTGAAAGCTTCGGAAAATATAACAAATTTTTCGCTTTTGTCCAGATAATACAATACGTCTTGCCGTCGTTCGTTAAACCGTGCTTAGTATACCTCTATTTTGTATTTTTAGAGTTGTTTATAACTATTTTGGTATTTGAAAATGTTTTGTTAAAAACAGAAAATGGTTTGAATAAACCCCAGTCTATTACCCATATATTTAGCTAGGATAGTCATGATTTATTGTTGTAGGTATATAAATGTACTGTAATTTGATTTTATGTATGGTTGTGTTTGATAGACGGATGGCGCTACGTTTGAAATGGTCCCATCGCCAAACTGTCACCTTTATTGTATTGTTGCGTTGAGTGTGTGTAATTTAACAGCATTTATAGCTTAGAACTGAGTCACTGCTACTAAGTACGATCGCCAAAGGTCTATGGGCAGAGATAGATTTTTTTATAGACACTCGTGTAGGTAGCACAATTGTTACAATTTTGCGATTAAGAGGTGACAAGTACGAACCAAAACCACAAACGTAAATCTACTCCTAATACAAGTATTTATTAATATTGTAGAAGTAGTTTTTATTGGTAGGTACTTTATAAAATATAAAACCTTTGAACTAAAGACATTGCAATGCATTAGAGTTTAAGAAATTATGAATTAATATCACTAACATATGATACCTTAAAATAGCTATGCGCTATATACCGATGTACCCTGGATGTTATTTAAAAAAACAGGTTAAATCTTACATCTAAATATTTCACTTCTGACGTTTGAAATGCCTCTTGTGTTTATCAAATGTTCTAATGCCATCTCCACAATCGGCTCTTCACATCCTTTGGGATTGCAGTCAAATGCAAAATTCACGAGGTTTAGAGGCAATATCTAAACAAGGTACAATATCTGTCAAATAAGGTTCAATTTCGTTGGATTTATACGTCGCTGTCATACATATTAATAGGAATAAAAACATACTCGTAGCTAAATTTAGACCTATGAAGTGTAATAAGTCCGTGGTGTCATCTGTGGTCTGTCACTCTTTTTTTGTCTTGTTAGAGTATTGGTTTATTTGTAACTAGTTTAATTTACTTCTGGTTAAATTAAATTGCGGGTTCCAAAACAGTTCAACTTGCCATGGGACTAGTCAAGTCGCATGCTCAATATTTGGAGCCATAGCAGTAGAGATTTGGGTAATAATAGTTCCGATGAGGCCTCCCAAGGTTATACATACTACGTTTTTTGAAATAATAAATAATTTGAATATACTATACAACAATGATGTCAGAAAATAAATTGCTCTGTTCAAAACAAAGTTGGACATTTTTCGTTTAATATTTTTTTCATGAGCCGCACAGTTTTTCAGTTACTTTGTAAAACAATAAATTGTGTTGTCAATACGCAACCGAAAGAATAAAAGAAATCTTCGCTAAGCTATTAATCATTAATAAATTGAGCGCCAATCACTGACAACATTGTGGATTCTAGAATTAAGAATAATATATATATACTCGATTTAAATTAACCACAGCACATTTTTCATTACTGCAATATTCTTTTTTATGTATTATTGTAGAACATAAACTTATAATCAATTCTACTTAACAATCTACTCTGTCATCTTTACACATGTAAAGTTATAAAGCAACCTGTGAGTGTCCTGACGATATCACCACCTCCTAATTTAATGTATTTTAGGCCACTTTTGAATACCTTATACTTAGATATTATGTTGTCTTCGATATATGCAGGTCGTAAGGACAAAAACCGCAATCTAACCCGTTCGGTTTTTCTCAAGGTTAGCCTCAGCATACATTTTATGGTATGCAGGGATGTTTTTCAAACATTCAATAGTTTAATTTTAAATGTTAGTGTCTAGAAATATTTTTTTTTATAAAATTGGAACAACAATTTTTTTTTAACTTATTTCCCGTTCAAATAAATGTTACTTCCCGATGAGTTTTCACCCCTGATTAGAAGGTGTGCTTGATAAATGGTTCTCGACAGGCCTCCTGGTACCAACCAATGTGTTCATTTTACACTCATTTATTATCAAGCTCTTTAAATTAATTACACTTCGTACCTATTCATTTTTCATGGCGTAACATTATAGTCTTCGTAATAGTACATGAAAAGAAAAGTATTATTATGCCCTTCAAAAGCGAAAAATAAAGACGAGAATGACGTCACCGATTCGGCAAACATCTAGTACAGCGGTCATTGATCTAGAAGACTAATATCACTAATTGCATATTTATAATATCATGATCTCTCTACGACATAACGTTCGGGTATAAAAGGGCAGTTGCATTGAGGAATCGTTAGAGTTTTAGTTGAGTGATACTGCGAGTAACAACGAATAATACGAGTAAGCAAGTGGAAATCTAAGTGTGAAGTACAAGTGATTATTTAAATAGTGAGAATCAATTGATTAATTGAAAAAGATTTTTAACAATTTTCCAACTTGTTCTGAAAAAAAAACTACATCGAGATTCAGTGGATCATGCCTTTTTATACCAAAACCACCATAAAAAGGAAGGTATGTTTTATTTTGCAAGGATTACCAGCTGCGGATTTTAAATAAGTGTGTTTCAATTGTTTTTTTTAAGTAAATGTTCTAAGAAGCTCAGATAGACTTTGTGAGACTAATATACCATTTAGTCTATTCTCATTACATTTGTCGTTTCTAATCCTGTAGAACTTCTAAGTAGCACACTTAACTGTATACTAACGAGTCTTTACAATCAGTATAATGCAGTTTACTAGAGGACTGGCCCCGTCTGTGGTCTAATTACAATAAAACCAGACCTTCCATTACGAACAATTCGCCGCAAGTGACTAGGTACTCCTTATTATTGCATTTGATTCTGGCCTCGCTTTTATATTATCATACAGGTTGGAATTATTTATGAATAGTCGTTATAAATTGTAGTAGAATCACAGGGCTAGTTTGATTCTATAATTAAGGTAGCTAATCAGCATAATTATATCAATCATATCATTTAGTAGTAGAGCCATGCTTCGGCACGTATAGGTCGACTCGATCGGAGTGATAACAAGGCCTCACAGAAATCTGGCGTGAAGCAATGCTTTCGTTGTATTTCACCGAGCGAGTGAGGTTACCGGAAGCCCTAACCCCCCCTACTTGCACTCCTTCCCTTACTTCCACCCTTCCCCTACATCCACCTTAAAGGCCGGCAATGCACCTGTGACTCTTAAGTTGCAGGTATCCATGGGGCAAGATGATCACTTACCATCAGGTGACCTGTCTGCAAACGAGCAGATGGGTCACCTGGTGGTAAGTGTCCACCCTTTGCAGAAAAACAAAATCACATTTTAATATTATTCTTCACTCTGTGACCAAGATACCAAAGGTTTCTCTTGGATAGGCGTGTACCATCTTCGACTTTACCATTACTTTCCATCAGGTGAGTATGAAGTCAAACGCCTATTCCACCTATTAATGAAACCACACAAGTACATACCGTACATACATAGTTTCGTTTTTTTTCTTCCCAGTTACTTATCACTACATATTATAAAACAAAGTCCCCCGCCGCGTCTGTCTGTATGTCTGTTCGCGATAAATTGAAAAACTACTGAACGAATTTTCATGCGGTTTTCACTAATAGACACAGTGATTCATGAGGAAGGCTTAGGTGTATAATTTGTTAAGATTATGTGTAAATTGATTGAAAAATGTTGATGATTGTTGAAGATGTCTCTGCTACCCGTGCGAAGCCGGGGCGGGTTGCTAGTATATAAAGTAGCTTTAATACACCGGATGTTTATTAAACTAGAGACCCAGTAAACTAATAAAGCATTCGTTTTGTACTACATCCGTACTAATATTTGAATAGGCCTGGGTTCACTGTATTGCATATTATATAATGTATTTGAATAGGCCTGGGTTCACTGTATTGCATATTATATAATGTATTTGAATAGGCCTGGGTTCACTGTATTGCATATTATATAATGTATTCGGGTCCACAGTTACGGACTTATTGTCTTTTGGGCTTTTGTTAGTATCCTCTAAAAATATACCTTATAAGTCATATTATTAGAGTCTAACAATTGAAAGCTTTTAGAAGATAATATGAATTGATAATAATAATAGTTTGGGAAATATACATATTACACAGAGCTATCTAGACCCAAACTAAGCATAGCTCGTTCTATAGGTTACAGGGCACGAATAAACTTGATTAGTATTTTTAATGTACATAATAGTTAGATATATTCATACATACAAATATTTGCACTCAGCGGGAACCGAACTCGCCACCCGCGACGTGTAGGCGAATACTCTACCGCCACTCCACATAGGTCGTCTTATACATAAAATACAGAACATTTACTTAAACCACTGAAACGGCTTGATTCTAGCAATCAGAAACAAAAAGTTTGAAAAAAAAAAACTATCCGTTTACAAGTTATGAGCGTTTAAATTTCCAGGTATTTTTACCTCTGTTTCTTATTAAAGGAGGTGAAAAATGTTTTTGTAACTGCATGCTAGAGTCATGCCCTTTATATGCCTAGGCATTTTTATTAATTCAATTAGGGACAAGATAAAATGAACACACCACCATACCTCTTTTCTTCTTATTCCTGTTCTTCATTTCCGAAGGTGTCTTCATTCGTGTCCTTGAAAGTGATTCATAGCTTTCATTCATTTTAATTCCATACTAGCAGCGCCCCGCGGTTTCATCCGCGTAAGTCCCGATCCCGTGGGAATAGCGGGATAAAAAATTATATTTATATGTTAATCCAAGTCTCCAGCTATCTGCATATCAAGTTTTATCGCAATCGGTTCAGTAGTTTTGGCGTGAAAGAGTAACAAACATCCATACATCCTCACAAACTTTCACGCTTATAATAGTAGTAGGATTAGTAGGATAGGATATAACTGACAACAGTTTTACTCGTCAGAAATAAAAATGATGTTTGTTTAACCCTGTATTTTATCTACAACTATTATTTATGAACATTTGTAATCTACACTTGGGAGAAAAAAAAGTAGCATAAGTTTTTCAAACGATTCCAGTATCATCACTACATATTATAAAACGAAGTCACGTCTGTCTGTCTGTCTGTTCACGATAAACTCAAAAACACACACCACCATACCTCTTTTCTTCTTATTCCTGTTCTTCATTTCCGAAGGTGTCTTCATTCGTGTCCTTGAAAGTGATTCATAGCTTTCATTCACTTTTATTTCCATATATATCTCAAAACAGTTTTACTCGTTGGAAATAAAAATGATGTTTGTTTAACCCTGTATTTAATCTACAACTATTATTTATTAACATTTGTAATCTACTTTGAGGGTTCCGTAAAATATTTTTATTATAATATGATGTAACTAAAAATTTACGGTTTTCGCAATTTTTCCTTTATCTGTGCTATAAGACGTTGCTTCGTACCAAAATTTCAAGATTCTGAGTTCACGGGAAGTACCCTGTAGGTTTTGATTCCCTTGAGAGTGTCGAAAATTTGCGGAAATTTGCGGCTGTATCTTTTGATTGCGTTGGCTTAGAAGTTTGATTTTTTCACAGCTTCAAGGGACAGTAGACCTGAGTATTTGATATAAATTCCACGCGTTCCTGAGAAAAAGGATCTTGACAGTTAGACAGACGAACGGATAACAAAGTGATCCTATAAGGGTTCCATTTTTTCCTTTCGAGGTACGGAACCCTAAAAGTAGCATAAGTTTTACAAACGATTCCTGTATCATCACTATATATTATAAAACAAAGTCCCCAGTCGAGTGTCAGTGAAAAACTACCAAACGGATTTTTATGCGGTTTTCAATAATAGACAGAGTGATTCATGAGGAAGGTTTAGGTATATAATTTGTTAAGGTTTTGTGTAAATTGATTAAAATATGTCGATGATTGTTGAAGATGTCTCAGCTACAAGTGCGAAGCCGGGGCGAGTTGCTAGTGAGAAATAAATAAGAACGTTTCGGCGGAAAAACACTGACATTTTGACAGATATCTGTAAAGCTCAGATCAGGTCAGGTCCCTTGGAATTTATAAACGATATTGACACAGGAAGGTAATAAATTAAATGACTCTTAGTTTATTTATATAAGTACCCTATATTTCAAACAAAATTATGCATCAAGAACCTTCCAAAAATAAGACATTAAAATTGAGTTGGTGACTAAACTTATCATTGAAGATTTGCAACATGTAACCAAGTATATACTATTCGAGAAACCACTATCAAAATTACAAAACATATTCTATCTACATATAGTGCTTTTAATAAAGGACCTATTTTTTTAAATAGGTAAAAGATAATATGAGAACTGTAAGCTAAAAATTTGGCAATTTAAGATATTATGTGACCCTGTTTTATTATTTTTACGGAAAACGCATGTCACACGGAACGTGCGTGGTTAAACCTACTATTCAAATATACTATTTTTTATTTTTTTTTTTTTTTTTTTTCAGAATAATTTAGTTATGAGCCTTACCTAAATCTAAGCTTTATATTGAGATAATGATTAAAATGCTTCCAACTCCAACATCGATCGCATTCGTTTTCAACTATTTATTTGCTTTCAAATATCTCAAATTGAAACAGCCTTCATTACTTTGGTAGACGGTAGTTAGCAAATAAATCGTCGGTAGTGCTATTAAAGCTATTGAGGGTCGAGACCGCGTTTATGTTTTATATACAATTTTAAGAGTAGGCAAACTCTCAAACCATTGGTAAAACCTCTGAGTTTTATATTTCAACCTAAATTTTACTAGAGCTAATGGAAAACTAGTCTAGACAAGTGTTTGAAGCACTTAGCATCTGTAATTTTTTTAGGAAAGTTTTTTTTTAATCTCACCTAATTTCATGACCACAGAATGAAATTAGGTGAGATTAATGACGTTCAGATTGAGTAACAGACTAACAGTGATATAGGTTTTCTCTAGATTTCGGAATACCACTACATTCGCTTCTAATAGCATTGTAATGATTTTTTCTAAGTACCATTTAGGAAAGTTCATTATGGCCTTTAGAAGGGAATCTAGATATCACATAATCATCATTTTACATATCTTAGTGAAATCCAAGTGATTTAAAAGAACGATAAATTGTACACACATAAAGTTTAAAATACAAAAGTAACGCAGGCATCTTCATCCGCACCGTACGATAAACCACTGGAAACTTTAATAAATACAACGGCCTAATAAATTATCCTATGCAATTAAAATCTAATTAAACCTATTTATGTTTATAGAAATAAGAGTAAACACTTTATTGACATGGCACATGATGACAAAAAAAAGTTTAAGGAATGGTTCCTAATCATCCCAAAACACGTCTTAATTAAAAGAAAATACATAAGAAAACACGTATCATCGGTAGGCATAGACGAACCTACCAAGTATTTGCAGAGTCGATTCTGCATTACAGAATGCCCTTCACTCTCGAAATAGCCCCGAAGGTTTCCCTAAAACACAAATAGCAGGACTAATATAAGGACTGTACATAAATATTATATTATATAACCCAAACCTCTCTTGCAAAACATGTAGCTGTTTTCCACAGCAAGCCAAGCTATTTCATACTATTATAAAATTCACGGAGTAATAAATTCGATGGATGCAGGTCGATTGACAGCGAAGAACACAGGTATACAGCTACATGTCGAGAAGAAATCTGTTGCATACGAAAAATATTCAAAGAATTCAGAGCTTGATTACCTTGATTTAAATTAACCCTGTTATTTTTAACCGACGAAAAAAAAGAAGGTTCTCAATTCGACAGTATATAATTTTTTTTTATGTATTTTCAGCCCTCCCTCTGTTACTTATGAACAGATTTTGATTATTCTTTTTTTGTAATAGGGTAAATGAGGCTGTCATCTTTTATTGTTTTTTTTTTTCCAAAGCTCTGATTACGAACTGCTGCTACCTGAAGTATTGTAAATTTGATCACTACCGTCGACACTTATTTATGCGATTCTGGCACTTGTGAATGTTTAAATACATTAGTACAGGTGCTAACGTTTTATATTATATTGTAATCAATCATTGGTGACCTATATTTTGAAATTGAAAATTGTAAACCCTCATTATGCCAAAAATTAAGATTATTATTATTTTTATTATTTACAATTAAATGTTCAAAAGGTTTAAATGAGTTTTTCTTTTATTAAAGAGACATCTAAATGGAAAAGAACCTCCACTTGTTAGGTATGAGCTGGGCCTAGTTTGCCAGTCAAGAATAATGAAAGCGATGTAGACACCTACGAATAGTAGTATGTACAGAAATATTAATATGCGTTAATACACACAATACATTTCTTCATATATCTTTACTTGTAAGTGAAAGTAAAAGTTTAAGCTAATATTAATAGCTTACAATGGACCACCGCCATAAGGAACGGTCGGCCATTACTTTTCAGCGTTTCAGAGTGTGACGTCATTATAATTTATTACGTACACGATCACACACTTTGATGTGTACAAACATTATAAATATAGGTCCAAATTGGACATGATGAAATATGACCAAATTTGGACCTATGACATGCGTTCATCATAATATTTATTTACTTGAAGCTTTACATCTTTGCTAATATTTATGATCCTTCCACGTTGTGGATTAACAGCATCCAATAGGCCTGATTGTAACGTGTGACGTTTAGAAGTTATGTCCATGTGCACATACGGTTAGAGAGACAGTGTCCACATAGCCACCTCGACGGCAAATGGTGGGTGGGACGTTGATCATATATTGTCGAGACGTAGATACAACACGTAAATTAATATTTTTTTTTACAATAGTTGCAGAAATTTAACTCCAAGTACACATAAACTCAAATAATTTCTCTCTTTCTTTGGTTCATTGTTTAGTTAAATAAAATTAAACAGCCGTGTTTCAGTAATGTCTAGCTACCTGTGAGCTGCGAAATCCAGAATCACTTACGTACCGGCTTTACAGCATAATATTTTTGGTAATGGAACTTATCTAAACGATTGTGAAGTACTCGGAGCTCAGGAAAACTACAATAAAGCTTTTATGAAGAGTCACAAAGAATTTATATGCTGGCAGCTGTTATATAGTGGCTTGAGAAATATGCTTTCATAGAAATCCTCTTCAATGTTGAGTTCTTCCTTATGTTAGTTTGATTCCGAAATATATTTTCGCATTCTTGTTTACAGTGCAGTGTAGTGACGGGATTCAAATGTTAAACAAATCCAAATCGAGTCTGAATGCAATATTCGGCACGCTGTGAGCGTTTTACGCCTGCACCGAGAATCTGGAAAAAATTATCGTTGTTGGCAACACTCAAGGTAAACGGTCAAGAGACCGATCACCAGACCATATAAAGGACTCGTCTGCCACCAAGCTCCACAAGATCATCAGAGATGCGATGGAGACAAATAATCCAGTCCAGGTGTAGACGAACCAATGATGACCTCGATCCTCAGTCATGAGGGGCCGGCTACACAGAGATATGCTGCACCGGAATTTTATCTTATTCTAAAGTTTATTATTATGTCGAGTTCCGTCCAAATTTTGCGCCGCGGAACTAAAGCTTGAGCATTATTTCGAAATGGTGTGAAATTTACGGTCATAGATAAAGAATATTGCAGAGGCATTTCGCAACTTTTATTTTAAGTAAGAGAATAGTTCAAGTTGGAGGATAAGTAGATAAATATTGTTTCACTCTACCCTATATCTACTATATATACACCCTATATGATTTTTAATCTTCCTAGATTAAAAATCACTACCTCTATAAGATTACAGCAGTAGTTTCATCACAATCTACATTAACTCAAGCGAAGCCAGGGCATAAGCTGGTACGATATAAAAATATATCCTATTGTTTTAAATTTCGTACTTTTTTATCACAAAACCAGCAAACAAGTATTTGACCTGTCGTTGCGTGGCCGAAATTTTACATCTGATAAATTCTGTTCCGTTGTTTCTGTTGGGTTGTTGAGAAACCACATTATCTACAAGGAAGGGCAAGGTTATTTTATAGGTTAAACGTTTGCCAGAGGAACCGTTTTTTTTAAACCGCGTTAGGTTTTGACTGCTGTTCCAGTTAAACTCTGATACTGCTACGGTACTTTAGGAAAATCACTGGAGAAGAGTTGTGACCAACTGGAACTTAATTGTTTCACCTTAAACCATAGTGAAACCGTTAGAAAATTTATATTCTTTTGATGATATTTATTTGATTATTTGGAAATCCGATAACCTCGCTTTTAACAATTTAAAATTTTAACTAATCAGTATTCAACACATCATGATCCTCATTTTATCATATCTATTATTAATATTTTAAACGGACACTTTGACACGGCAACTCAGACTTTTCACAGAAAAATTTCTTTCAGGAACACTTTATATATTAGAATTAATAATAAAAATGCTTAAATACCAGGGTGCATTAAACTTACTAAACGATCAAAATAAAAACAAAAGACGATGGCGTCTAGATAGAACAAGTAATTCCAAATTACTCTGTGAAACCGAAAAGGATGAAATATCCTTGCAATCTTCTCTGTTGAGTGCGTGCCTGTAGACTGTAACCATTCGTAAAATAAAGCCTCCAGATGTTACATCCCAATAATAAATATTAATTTTCAGTAGCTACTTTACTTGTACTATAACAGTGAGTTATCTTCGTAAACCATGAACAGACGATGTTTAAATATACGATAGATATTTCAGTGCTTGTGAGAGCTCGAAGAAAGAAAGTATTATATTTATGAGATGTCCCAACAAACTATTTAAAACAGATGTTTTTTTTTATATTTTAATATAAATTTAGATTATAAAAATAAAAAATTATAAGAGTTCAAACTTTCTTCAAATGATAACGGTGCAGACTACATTTTTGCATACAGCGTGTAACAATACAAAAGTGAGTTCATCATAAATATGCGAGATTAAGGATTTATAGTCATTAGTTTCATTTGGCGCTACGCAATGTACACCTTAAAAACATAAGTATTCTTTTTGTGTGGTACAGTGAATGACCTTAAACGTTTGGCACCTTCAAGACTAGCTGATTGAATAAATAAATTACTAATTGTTTACAAGAATAGGCTAACGAAATCTAGCATAAACTGAGTAAGTGACTACTTTCGCCCATGGACATCTGCAACTCAAGAGTTACAAGTGCGTAGCCGGCATTTTAGATGGGAGTACGCTCTTTTCTATAAGCTCTGAACGTCTGACTCGGTACAGTTACTATTCTGATGACTAAACCAAAAAAAAAATTGCATTTTTCACAACTCTTATAGAACTTGCTGTACCTTCTGTACCGGGACTATTCCTGTTCCCTGTTTCTGTTTTCTTCCATTAGGCTGTTCTAGATTTCTAATGTAAAGAGTCTTGATTGATAACAAGAACCTGTTACCATTACGCGGCCATGTTTTTACACTTTATAAAAAACAACACGGCTGATAATTGTCTTCTCCAAGTCCGCTCCGTTTTTGCTAACCGATTGTAATACCGGTGTGAGTTAATTAGAGAAAAAAACAAATGGAGATAAGCTGAGCTCATTACGACTTCAGCTTTTCGATCGACTTCAGCGAGGACCGTAAAGCTCTTTATTTCAACAAGTTAATAAAGTAAAAACTATTATTTTCAAGGCCATAATCTTGTGTCTAATGGGTTCTTCCATTTTATACTTCGTTGTCAATATGATATAAGTTTTATATTTAGTAGTTTTATATTTATTTAGAGATTTATTTAAGAAATTTAAATGAAAAGTCAAACCAAAAGAGTAAGATACAGTCGATTTCTATTCAAATTGAAGCCACCACTGAGGAGATCTGTACGTCCTCCTGTACCTTAATGAAAATAACCAAACTATAACATTCTGTGTTAGTAAATATAACTTAAAACTAAGTTAGTCTTCGTGTGATTTATTGGCACTTGTCCTCGGAAGAATTAATTATTGAGAAGAACCTGCGAAGTATGAGTTCATAAGTGTGTATAGGTACCCATATAACTGATGACGGTTTACAACCGAGCCGTATACTTATTCACCATCTTAGTAAAATAGTAACTAGCAGTTTCCAGCAGTTTCACCAATTTCTATCCAATAGAATCCGACTGGTAGTTAAAGAGATTAGCATGTTTTAACAAACAAACAATCAAGCAAAAAAAATCATCTTTATTATATTAGCTACATGTATAAGTATAGTATAGATTAAAGCAAAAGTAGGCATTCAAAATTTGTGTCACTGTGCAAAACCGACCTGCTAATTAAAAAAAATAATTATACTGGCGTTTGCTCCTTTTAGTCGTGTTTATTTTAGATGTACAATTAGCCCTTCCTATTTTGAATCGTGTGGTGATTTTTCGCAGTCCGTGATTTCAGTAAAAAGGTGAAAAAATTAAAACTTACGTTGCTTGTGTATACATACTCGTATAATATGTTTTAAAAGAAATTAAGCTTATTCATGTTTATTTATTTGAGCTTTATAGACTGGTAGGTAAGTAAATTTTGTTCAACCATTTTGCAATAAAATAACTATTCTATTCTAAAGTAAATACTGCTTCAAGTTTCGTTAATATTGGTGTAGTATAAATTAAAATAGAACCAAATCTCCGTTGTCGCTTCGACAGACCGTAGTATATATATATATATATATATATTTATATATATATATATATATATATATATATATATATATATATATATATATATATATATATATATATATATATATATATATATATATATATATATATATTTTATAGTGTATTTACATTCGCTTCTTTTTGTAAATGATACATCAAAAATAGTATCCAAAACACAAAAAATACACGTGTATTTGAGATTTTAGTAGTAGCAAAAATCCAGCGACGGCGACGAGAACATTTTATATGAAAATTTTATTTTTGATATGTCAAGAATACAGGAATATTGCTCGAGGATAAATGAAATGAAATTCTGAATGCAACGTAGAATCGCTCTATTTACTGAGTCTGAACAAAACGCTATATTCAACGACATATTCAACTGATTGATTTATACATATAGTAAGTAAGTACTCTTTTTAGATAGATAGATACTCTTTATTGCACATCATAAATAGGATTAAATTAAAAAGAAATACATTAGAAACAGCAGTACAATAGGCGGCCTTCTAGTCTGCAATCTCTTACAGGCAACCTGTAGATGGACTATACAGTTAGGAACAGGTAATTTGTGGTGTACATTTGCCTTATTATATATCAGCAACGTTTTTTTTTTTTTTGAGCATGAGTCTTGCCTTATTTTTGGTATAATAAGCATATCACTTTCAAATACTTAATAAATAATTTTATTAACCATATATCAGATGGCCGATTAGTTTAGGACCTGACTGAAATCCTTTAAGAGATAAGACTACCTGTCTCGTCGGTTTTAGCTGAACCGGAAATACACAACAAACTGATAAAATCTATTAACATCGATGTGCCAGCCGTTTCGGAATGCCACTCCTGGTATGCAAAATGCAATGTTGATATTGAAGACACACGATGAAGACACATGATTATCAAATTATATGAACAAAAGTTACTAATATTATAAAACACGACTTGCCAAAAAACAAAGTAGAGATGATACCGTGCAGCCTCCGATATTGAGATATGTTTTAACCCCCGACGCAAAAAAGTAGTATTATAAGTTTGGCGTATTTGTGTATCTGTGTCTGTATGTCTGTCTGTGGCATCGTAGCTCCCAAACAAATTTTACAGATTTAAGCGCGTTTTTTTTTTGTTTGAAAGGTGACTTGATCGAGAGTGTTCTGAGATATAATTCAAGAAAATCTGTTCAGCCATTTAAATGATATGGAATGATAAAGATAAAGAAGAATGAATGATAAAGAAACTCACATACATACATGAACCCTGAAACTGCTATATCTGCTTTTAAATGCCTATACTATATACAGAAAGGCGTTTGATATTTTAGGATTGTTATATAAAGCCGAAAAATAGTTGAAATAGCTTTTTTTAATATTTTTTATAGAAAATGCTTTCGTGGAGTAGGTGCACATTTCTAAGAAACATATTATCGATTTCATCCTTACGATTAAAACCCATAGATTCATTAATGTCAGCCCTTTAAAATTACTCATTAAAAATTACAAATTTTCTTAACATTGTTAGCGATTTAAGACATCCACGATACTATACGAAACTAAAATATGGCCACACCTATATTTAACAGTTTCTAGAATTATAAAAAGAAAAAAAAAACAAAGAATAAAACTTTGCCCACTGCAGGTACAAAACTAGTTCAACCACTGGATAACCGAGCAAACCAATAATGAAGTTATTTCTGCTCGAGTTCATTTCAAACTAGATCCCTATAGATATCTGCAATGAGAATCGATGGAGTACCTTTAACAATACTGCCCCGTCTTCCGTTCTTTGCCGACTGGAATAAATAAACTACTACAGAACTTGGTTTTCGTATAGTAAGGTTGGTGTATTTGATGCTACTGATTGTCAGTTACGCTAATTAAACCTTTCTATGATTACTACTAAGACCTGTTTTAAGTTTTAAGGTTTCCCTTCTTTCATATCTTCTTTTTCGATCAGATCTTGAGCTTGAGCACCTGTCCTTTTCACTGTCGTGAGTGTGCGTTCGGTGTACGTGCCTCGAGTCTAATACGCTCTGTTATGGTAAGTGATAAACTTCTGGTGCTATATATTGCAGTTTTTGTATCCAACTAACACAACATACATAAACAGGAACATTCAATGTATGGTCTAGTTCATTATTACGATGGCATACTAAATCCATGCACGTAAGTAATGGAACTATCGAGTGCCATTATTTGACATGGTTAGACCAGTACCTGATGCGTGCATTTATATTCATACTGTTTACATTTTAGTCGTGCATTAGGATGAGAATTTTAATAGTATTCAGACATGGGTGCGTTTTTTACAGCAGGCAAAATTGTTTTTACTTATTCATATTAAATTGTACTCCAACGGAGTCGATTAATAATGTATTCAGTGACTTTAACACGCGCTGCAGTGCTGCAAATCTCTTTAAATCCATTCTGCAATTTTCTTTACAACTCTTTCGCAGCTGTGAACAACTAGAAACGAACATAAAGAAGTTTTGCAGTAACGCAAATTTACGACTTGTGAATTTTCACTCCTAATATATATATAAACTTAAGGCTCCACTCACATTATTTTTACTTCGATTTGTCTTTTACAGATTTACGTATAAAAAAAATGTAGTGTATCTAATGGCTAAGGCGTCAGTCTTAGGATCAAGTAGTTGCGGGTTCAACCCCCCCCCTCCCCCTCTCCCCCAGTACACTCCAAACACAAACATTTAGTTTATCTGGACGGGTTAACAAGAATACTAGTAATATATGAATCAGGTTACTGGTACTATTTTTCTACGAAATAAAAAAAAAATATTCAACAAATTTTCAAAAGAAAATTATTTCAATTAATTTGACTACGCTCGTGTGTATTCTTCTTCTTTTGGCATAATATATTAAAAGACGTTAAAATCATTTTTTTCAGTGCGGTTATGTTTTGAATACATTTACATTTCAGAATATTTTTCAAAAGAAATATCAATACGAATTCTGTGTTTTTTTAGGGTTTAAATAATAAATGCAAAAGTCGTTTTTTATTTATGTGTCTTTAAAAAGTAACTGACAAAATAACATTATTTGAGAGATAACTAGAAGATACTGTTTGCTCGTAGCCGTTTTTTACTATGTGATATGATAACGTAAGCTTGCGCATAGTTACTTTTTAAAACAGGATTCCATAATTTATAACAAAAAAAAAGAGAAGCTTCCAAGTACTTATAAGTTAAGTTTTGATAAAATGACTCTATCTAGCTTTTCTGCTAACTTTCTTGTCATTAATTTCGTAACTTTGACGGAAAAGCAATGAAATATTTGAGAAAGTCCATGGATTTTAAGGAAATACAATACCTTCATTTGGAAGAGGTGAATATCTAAACAACCTCTTTGTTTGACTAGTTTCCACACTCAGTGATCGATCGCTCGATCTTGTCCTTGATGTAATAAAGAGTAAAAATACTGTTACAAGTTAATAACGTCCAAAGCGCTGACATCAACGAGATGTCCAGAATTCGGGAGAACAAAACTGAGAACTTTCATCAAGAAGTCTTAGTGGCTCAGCGATGCATGACTATCCTTGCCGGATTCTTAGATGTGAGAATCCGTTAGAGACTAGGAAAAATAAGCCAATTAACCAATATATCAATTAATTTAGTTTAATTACTTTCGGAATCGGAACTGCCCGAATACATAAATACTTTTATGCTACACTAGCAGCGCCTCGCGGTTTCACCCGCGTACGTCCCGATTCCGATGGAATGTCGGGATAAAAAGCCTATGCGTTAATGCAGGTCTCCAGCTATCTATATACTAAGTTTCATCGCAATCGGTCCAGTAGTTTTCGTGTGAAAATATTACAAACATACATACAAAAGCACAAATGTTTCCTCTTTATAATATTAGTTTATATAAGATCGGTTAAACTGTACATGTGAGTAACACCATCGGTATTGCAAGTTTTTATAAGCACCGATAATTACACCATCAGGCGGACAGTGTGCCTCCCAAGTTAGTTGTTAAAGAGAAAAAGAAATTTTAGATTTTCATAATCTATTCAGGTTCTTAGCTTAGTTTTGCGTTGGGGGGTTAAAACGAAAACAAGGACAGAAATAAACGCTTTTGGCATAACGTAGGATATATTATGTTCTTATCTAACTTCTTATCCCGTCCATATGAATCCAAGATCTGGTTCAGAAAGTATACCAGACGGTCTTCAAGGCTAGGAATTATATAACGGTTATCAAATATCAAGCAGCAATAATTGGCGCGTTGTCTACAAAAGCTTAAGAACTTTAATCGAATTATGCTTAGGTGATTTTTTTAAAGACATTTTTTGTATATTATGTTCGCGTGTTTCTATTTAGAATACAACCCAATTCAGTACAACAAATCACTCGAAAGTTTCATAATGTTATACTAGCAGCGCCCCGCGGTTTCACCCTAGTAAGTCCCGATCCCGTATGAATATCTTGATAAAAAGTAGCGTATATGTTAATCGAGGTCTCCAGCTATCTACATACCAAGTGTAAGAAACAGTCTCGAAACCACTGATATGAACTATGAAAATAACTAACTAACAGTAACTGCCAAGTTGTTCGTACCTCTGTTCGCACTCGAGTGAAGTCCTCATCTTATTTCTATCCTTTTATAATCCCACTATTCGTAAATATTTATTAATAGACCAATAATATTGCGTTACCGGCATAACCAGTCAAAATAATGTCTCTGTGTATTACCTTATTTTTATTAAATAGTGAAGTGTGTTATCATTTATTATAGTTTGTGCCTATTTTTAATAAAATAAATAAGAGTTTTTAATACGGCGACAATACAAGTTTCATCGCAATCGGTTTAGTAGCTTTGGCGTGAAAGAGTAAAAAACATCCATCCATCCAAACTTTCACATTTATAATATTAGTGGGATGATTTGAAAAGCTTAGAATTTATTTTTACTTTTAGTGGAAAACCTCTGCCTTTGGCCCTATGGGACACGGAAAGCAAGATTTAAGCAGCTTAAGACTGATTCCCACTAAATAATGCAATTCTAATATTATGTAACATTAGTTCAATATATTCCTTTCTAAAGTAAATAGAAAAGAGATTATAGCAATCTATGAAGTGTTGTTCCCTCCTTTACAAAGTTTAGCTTTTCAATTTAATTACAGTTGGAAAGAACAATTTAAGTATAGAAAAGGAACGTGGTCTGTGGGATTTAACTAAAGTTAAAAACTGTTAAAAATTACGCCAAAATTTTCAACCATTAGCAACTGTAACCGATGTTAAAGACTTGTGGAACGTATTCAATTTATTTACAGTTTTTAACACTTAAACAAATATGATTATATTAATTATACTTGGGCCGCCTATTATACATTTTCAATAATGCTTTTTTAAGCAATATATCGTTGGTGTACAATAAGGATTATTCTATTCTGTTCTATTCTATTAATAAGATTTTTTATCGTAATAAGAAGACTATTTAAAAGACAAGAGTTATGCCGACTGCCGATTTTCACTTTTGACTTCTCAGGCTCTTAGACAGACTCTCTCAGACTTCTAGGCAATGTGGGAAGAATATTTTAATAACACCTAAAGAAATATATATAATAAAATATTCAAACATACCTTACTATGTAAATAATAATATCCCTGTCTACGAACTGTTTTATTGAGTCTCCTCTCATACGTGTGCTATTTAGTTAGGTATGTATGGTTAGGCAAAAGTCCATTTTGTTCGCTTAGTGTAGAATTGGGGGTCTTCTCGAACATTCCATTCACAATCACCATCTAGATAAAGCAAGTAATAACACACTTCTGTTATACACATACGTTAATATTCGATTATTATGAAGAGGCATTATAAGTAGCGGGTGGACAAAGAAACAAACACAAAACAAGCACATTTTATACAAAAAAAGGAAACCTCCCTTGATGTCGTCATTTACCTTCTCTCCAACCGTGTAATGGCGTTGATCATGTTACCTACCATGTTTCTTTGCAAAATGTGTATTCAAAGAAATATAAAAAGAGACATATAGACAAGATTGTTTTCTTTTGTTTACTACGTACTTCCCAACATACTTATTCTTTGTAAACCCTTGGTGTACCAATAAATCATTATCTCAGACCCGATTTACACAATAATTAAAGTATTATCTACCTATGTAATTATGGATACAAGTATAGTAAATTATTGGCTTGGTTGTGAGATACCTTGAGCTTCTAAGTTTATCAATAACTAGCCGTTCCCGCAGTTTCATCTGCGTTTATGGTCACTGCTTCGCTCCTATTGGTCGTAGTGTGATGTTATATAGCCTTTCTCGATAAATGGGCTATTTCAACAAAAAAATAATTTTTCAATTCGGACCGGTAGTACCCGAGATTAGCGCGTTCAACCAAACAAACAAACTCTTCAGCTTTATAATATTAATATGGATTAGTTTCAAAAAAACATTTCTTGTATGTTACAGGTGACCAGACATATGATACATTTTACTAAGTTAGCCTCTGAAACAGTGGGTCGAAGTGTAAGCCGCTCATGTAGCGGCAGAACACGAGGCGGAAGCAAGAACATCGTCCCTGAAGAAAAAAGGCATTACCACTACTGTTGACTAGTCTTAACGACGACGAGGTTTTCAAGAAAAGCACCTGAATAATCAGTGCTTGTACTACTTTATATAAATTCGAGAGAAGAAGCAACAGTTACCAACGAGGTCCTAAAGAGAGCATGGTTAGTCAGTACTTTAAAGGCATACACAGACTGCACCAAAATATTCCTTTTAAGTAATCTATAATTACTTAAACCATTAAACTTGCATTCAAAGTACTACAGCTGTCAGTAGCTCATTGCAGAGATGTCTAAAGTGTCAAACACAAGTGTCAAAGCTCAGTGCAAACAGTCATGAACACAAGTTGTATACCACACCAACCATTAACTCGCCCCAGATTTGTGGAGTGGGAACACTGTACATCTGAGTCGAGTATCGTGGCTATAGTTCAAAATCCTAAATGTTTTATTGGATAGATTTCAGAGAAGCTAGTAATTATACAGGTTGTTTCAGAGAGGAGGAAGTTAGTGGAGGAAAATTGATAGCGCTTTATGTTGTGGGGTAGAGATCACGACGTCGGGGTCACGAATGTAAGATTGTGTTCAATGGTATCTGCTCACGTCGGAGTCACCAATGTAGAGATTGTTTCAATGACATGCGGACTTCTTGATATAAAATACTAGCTGCCCCGCGGTTTCACCCGCATAAGCCCCGGTACCGCCGGAATATCGGGGTAAAAAGTAGCCTATGTGTTAATTCAGGTCTCCAACTATCTACATACCAAGTTTCGTCGCACTCGGATCAGTAGTTTTTGCGTCAAAGAGTAACAAACATCCATACATCCATACATCCATACATCCATACATCCACACATCCATCCATCCATACATTCTCACAAACTTTCACGTTTATAATATTAGTAGGATATGTTTCACATACATGTTGGTATCACTTATAAGTATATACTTATATTACTAGAGAACCTAAATCATTACTTGCGGAGCGACGACAGCTGAGCCGCTCGCGCCTTCGTATCCAAAAATTACTGCGTCAGCATTATGTCCCTACAACGTCATTGACGGTCATACACGTCATTCATATATGACAACATCTTTCTGTAAGACACTGTTTATTGTTTAACATATTACACAGTGCTTTGTAAGCCTAAACTCTGTAGAACTAGCTTTATGGGTTCTGGATTACGCTTGTCCATCCTCAACATATTTTAAATATATTTTAAATGTTAGACCTCATCAGAACTTTCAAACCTATATTGTTAAATAATAAAGATGATAATTATAAAACGTTTACGCTTCGTTTAATCTTCTCTAACTCTAAACTGTTTATTCAATCCTCGTTTGATCGATAAAAGGTCTATTAAAACAAGACAGATACTATTTTAAATATCTAAAGAAGTAAGCAATTTTTATTTAAAATGCTATATTATATTAACTCCCGGGATTATTAAGTTATCATATTATTCGAAATAACGCACCTTTCCTTAATATTTATTTTTATTTTTTTATACCAGACGTGAAAAATGTCGCATTGAGTAACAAAATTATTCCTTTTTTCTTTTTCTTTCTAATTTCCTCGGGGAATTCTCGTAAAAATCAATAGAAACGGCGCGTAAAGTCAGCTTAGCGCCCTGTCATTATAACTCGTCCAACTTTGAGAATACTCGGCTCTGGAGCAGACGAAAATTACTTTTGCAAGAGAAGTTTTTGTGATATCATAGTTGGGGTTAACTTTACCTAATGTAGGATTATTTCGGAAATACGGTTTGTATATTATGAAAAGGAAAAACAAATATTTTTTCTATTCTCAATGCATCAACTATTCTTCATATTAAATGCTAAAAAAAATACGTGACCTATTTTCAAAAGCTTTTTTTTTAATGGACTGAAAAAGTCGAAATGCTAAGTACATGGCAACTTTTTTAAGCCACGATACCGGCTTTACATGTTTATTCTATGGGTATAGGAGTTCATCGTTTCTTTTCTAGTCATTGATAGAATGCACCCTATGCGCATTGGTGTTGCTATGACAATAAACACTGCTGTTAATCGCTTTAAAACAAACATTAAACTTTTCTGATTCCTGAAAGTTCAAAAAAATGCGAAAACAACTACAAGCAGCCACAGGCGTCCATTATTTAATTTATTATAGGTTACCCAACAATTGTTTACACAATACCTTTACGATTTATCAACTGAATAACATTTGCTGGTGTAACATCAATTATAGGCTAAATGCGGTGTTAGCTATGCACCATAAAAGGTTGAAATTAATAACAATAATTGTAATAAAACTATGGAAATTAAACAATTTAAAATATAATTATTAGTATCAGTAAAACATACAATTAAATCTAAATAAATCATTAAACAAAGTACAGTACAACACATTTATGATGTACAACAAAATAAATTAAATTACATTGCATTACGACTGGAATAAATAATTACTTAAGGTTAAATTATAAAGTATAATAAGATAGTATATAATAAGTAATATTTTGGTTAAATTGATAACGGACTAGCCTTTTTGTTATTTATAATTATTTTACAAAAACGTGGGAGAGCCATGCTTCGGCACGTATGGGCCGGCTCGACTCCGCTCGATACCACGGCCTCACAGAAAACCGGCTGTGAAACAATGATTGCGTCGTCATGGGGCGGGTCATTTCTTTCCCTCTGATATGGCGAAGGAGATGATGACTTTTAAAAAGAGTGGCCATGAGTTTCTTTGCCAGTATTCTTCTCATAAGGCCCTACGCATTTTGGAAACTGGAAGTTATAGATCGACACAAACAGGCAGTAGATTTTGGTGTTTTTCACCTAATTTACCTTGACAATCCAGTATATGCTGTGGCGTCTGTTTGTGCCGGTCTATGATTTTAACTCTAGCTTCAATTTAACGTTCATAAATGTCACTTAGTGTCTTAATTGAATAAATGATTTTGAATTTGAATTTGAATTTGCATTGTATTTCGCCACGCGAGTGAGGTTACCGCAGGCCCTTACCCTTCCCTCTCCCCTATTCCCGTCCTTCCCCTCTCTCCTCTTTCCACTCTTCCTCCCCTCCCCCTCTTCTCCTACTCCCACCTTAAAGGGCGGCAAAGCACTTGTGACTCTTTGAGTTACAGGTGCCCATGGGCGGCGGTAGTCATTTACCATCAGGTGACCCGTCTGCTCGTTTGCCCCCTATACCATAAAAAAAAAATCACGAATCTCGTGTATGTTTAAGAAGTAATAAGTCGATAACTGTTAATGAGCTTGTTTAACTTAACTGTAGGCGAGTGAGAACCGAGTATAGTTCGGCGCAGGGGTGGACAGAACGGTGTAATGCTATTCCTTGGATAATGGGATAGTCAATTTTATTTCTCAGTAATTTGTATAGGAATACAGCATCGGTGACATTTCTGTGTGGATAAAGAATGCACTGTGAAATACTGCAGACGAGTGTTGTAGGACGGCAAGCTCTTAAATTGACCTTCACAGAACGCTAGGTGCCACATAAATCGTTTCTGTACGCGTTCTAAACGCAGCATGGGAGTGGCATAGTGAGGTCTCCACACAACGCTGCAGTATTCCAAGACACTTCGCAGGAGACTGTTATAAAGCATTAATTTCGTCCTACTCTTTCGAAAGTCCATTTTATTATCTTTTTGTTACAAAGGTTTGTTTCTGTCAAATATAACACTTATGTCCTTGATTGTTTCCACCTCTTGCACTTTTTCATGGATTACGTAGTATTCTTTATTAATATAGTTAATGTTACTTGTGAATTTTATATGGTAGCACTTTTTAGAATTTATCTGTGTTTTATTATTCTTACACTAAAAGATAACCTGGTCAAGAATTCAAGATATCCTGGTCGATGATGTAAAGAAAACAGTTAAAACTTAACAAATTATGGTCGAAATTCGAACTATCTAGTTTTAAATCTTAATATTATAATCTATCATATCTAAAATCAAATCTTCGGCACGTATATCCGGCTCGACCGGAGTGATACCACGGCCTCACATAAAATCGGTAGTAAAGCAATGCTTGCACTGTGTTTCGCCGAGTGAGTGAGGTCACTGGAGGCCCTAACTCTTCCCTCTCTTTTTCTTCCTCCCTCTCCCCCACTTCCTCTCCCTCTCCACCTCTTCCCTCCCTTCCCCCACCCCTTTGAGTATCTACCTTAAAGGCCGGCAACGCACTTGTGACTCTCGAGTTGTAGGTGCCCATGGGCGGCCGGTAGTCACTCAAGTGACCCGCTTGCTCGTTTGCCCCTTATCGCATAAAAAAAATCTTGTCTACCTACAATAGCAATGGCTTTATCCCACTAAACATTTATTACGTAATGTTAACACGTACATATCTCGTTTTAAATACAAGCACATGCAAAAATATACGGGGGATGAAACGACCCCTTAAATATAAACGAAACAGCACTTATGTAAATCAACAAGATAGTGCCCAAGCCTGACATCCAGAATATTTTTAGTGTACAAAAATATATGACGTCAGAGAGCTTTTGGTTAGAAATACAAAAACCGACAATCGAAACCAACTTAAATTCAAGGTCGACAGTAGATTTTAAAGCTAGTAAATAAAGAACCTAGTAAGTATTGGATGGACAATACTGTTTTTATTATTTTAGAATTTGAACCGGGTTTAGGTTTTACAGGTGAATAAAATAAATGGAAGCCGTTTAGGCCTATATATATGACTTGTTTTTGCCAGCGACTTTGTTCGCGTTGTTAATTTGGTGAAATCTATCCCACGTGTATTGCAATAAAAAATGTGTCACCGACTTCAATGCGCCTCAAAATACCCAAATCGTTTTAAGTGTACCGATAAAATTTAAAGAGTTCCCTCGATTTCTAAAGGATCCCATCATCAGATCCTAACCTGATGACCATGGGACCACCTGGAAAGTAAACAAAAGAATTATTTTTTAAATCGGTCCAGGCGTCGATGAACATACAAAAAAAAAACATACATATACAGTGGAACATATAACCGCCTCTTTTTTTGAAGTTGGTTGGAAAGTAATCTATGTGCTATTCCAAGCTATACTCTATCTCTGTGCTAAATTTCATCTAGATCCGTTCAGCCGTTTTTGCGTGAAACAGTAACAAACATCCATGCACCCATCCATCCCCTCTATAATGTTAGTTAGAAGTGCATTTAGCATGTCATTACGTATAATTATTGTGTAAAGCGTCGCGTTAGCAAAGTAATAAAGACATATGTATACTAAGTACTCACAGCAATAGTAATTATTGCTCTTAGGCTAGATACAATAGGTTGGAAGTGACATTCGATTTTGTTTTTTTTTCAACCAGTTGTCTGTATAAGTTGCCAAAGAAGGATGACAGGTGTTTTACTCTAAATAGAATTTAGTGATACCTGCAAAAATACATCAATATATTATAAGAACTACTACTACTACTGTTTAACTGCTGGGCATTGCGTTTAAACCTCGACTTTACCTTAAACCGTTGTTTCCTTAATAATTCCATTTAAATTCGCCATACATACAACAAGAAAAAATTTAGAATCGACTTCAAATGAAACGCAAAAACACAAATGGAACATTGCCTATTATCTATCGTGAGTTCATTACCACATCAGGCAGGCAGGCTACACTGGCTGGTAGCCAAAGAAACTTATTAAAAACTACTGTAGCGCTTCCACGATGCAATTGGCACAACAGCCGTCAACAAAGAACTCTAAAACAACATTGACAACATGTGCACGTATCTCGCCAACGTACCTAGCTTACAGAGATACTTTGTTTGCTTACTATAGCAGATCTATTTTGAGTTTTTTTAAATGTACTAGTTGAAAGCTACATATATGCATGTTAACGGTTGCATTTGTTTTTAACATAAGTCGTGATATACAAAAAGCCATCCGAGTTAAAATAAATGTATTTTATATAATAGCGCCTGGCTAAGTGGTAACCGAATAAGTTAGCATATTACAAAGTCAAGTAATAGTAGCCAGGTCAGTCTTAGGATGGGTGATCATTATTAACACATTGAGACCCCTCCGTGCCTCGGAGAGCACGTTAAGCCATCAGTCCCGTTTGCCATACGAACATCTGTGGCATTCGTTACGGGTAGTTGGCGCCTGAAAAAAGTTTGACAACCCGGTCTAACTACAGAACTTCGATATATATAGTACTTGAGTTGTCGAGGTCTGATGGCAGTCGCTTCGTGTAAAATATCAAAGTTCAGCAGTATCGTAGTTAGACTGAAAGCCGACCCCAACTTAGTTAGGAAGAGCGAGGATGATGAAGATAAGTAGACTAAATATACAGGATATCTGTATATTTTCATATTGATTTAGTTATAGTAATTATAGTTTTCATAAAAATTTTAAATGCACCTCCAACTACAACTGTCTCTCCGAAACACATTGATCCATCCTAAGGTTGCCTGGAAGAGATTGCATTTTGCAATAAGGCCGCCCTTTGTACATTATCTGTATGACAAATGTATTTATGATAATTCTACTGTAAGACTGGTGTACAAATAAAGTGTTATCTATCTATCTATCTATGATGAATTAATTCAGAAATTAATGCGATCACTTGATAGGTAGCACATGCCATTGAATTGCCCGAAGTCAGCCTGTGAGCACGGCCAGTACAACAACGTGGCTGAATCGTTGGGCAATTAGATGTATACAGATCAAGGTAATCTAAAGCATGTAATAATGGTCTAATCAGGAACAACCCAGTGCGTAGATTGTTAGAAGCAAAATCGGATGATTTCAATAAGGTCGAATTTTAATTCAATTCTAAAATAGTATAGTAAGAGAATCAACACTTATGGCTATAATGGAAAAGCTTAGCAAACTCCGTTGACAATTCATTGTATTGTAACAATCACAGAGCAACAATACTGAAATACAGCTTTAGGCGAAGGGTTGCAATAATATATGAGCTTAGATGAAGGGTTTGTAACGTTGTTTAAACAAGAAAATTATATAAACTTACATATTTCTGAGGTTTTTTTATTTGCTTCAAGAATAGTATTTGGTAAGTATTATTTTTGACTTGAGTAACTTTGCGTAGTACAAAATAAGAAACAATATCAAACACTAATTGGAACCAGGAATAAGTCTTAACAGATCATAAACATACTCGCAAATTCAAAACATTAAAGTTCACCATAAACCAGAATCACATCAAATTACACAACAACATACCTACCCAATTTTAATATCCTAACTCCAAACCCCAACTTATCACTCGCCTTTTGAACTTTGAGTTCCTTATGGGACAAATACGGATATGTGGGGGCAAAGAGATATGGGGCGAAGGGATATATAATGTGATTTCAACCCGTATTGTCGTCTTGGCACCGTCGTTTGATATAAACATATTTTAAGACGGCCCTACCATTTTAAAGGGATTCTAAAATAGTTGGTTAAGTATTTTTATTAATTTAATATATAATTAAATAATAAGCTTTGGATTCTCATATATATGATAAATCATCATAGTATTGTCGATCAGGCCTGTGTCTCAATTTTGATTACATATAATTTTATATAAATAAAGTTTCTTGAACCAAGTATGACCAATTCAAGGGTTTGAAGAACTGACACTGCAAAATAAATCTACCAAGCGATATTAAGAATAACGGAAAAATAAGAGGAAATGCCACAGTTATAAAATTAGCGCCCAAATAGACATTTATGTATATAAATAGAAATTTTTACCACAAATTTATACTGTCTATTGAATATGCATGAGATACGCTTTTCAATTTCATTGCCATCGGTTGATCTACTTGCACCGTGACGTACTTGCACGTGAACGCCTCACAGTAAGGCGTTCACGTCACACCTAACGCGCGAAATAGTCCTACTAAGTTAATAGAATCTTAGCAACCATTTACTCTAGGTATACTTTATACTAATTACACTAAACTGTAAGCTACCCGGGCGTAATAATAATCAGGATTGGGGACTGTATTATGCTCTGCGAATTATATGAATTTTTTGAATGGATCAAAAAGCGACTTCATCAAGTCAACTTGACCCCGCAACGAATACAAACTAAATTCATGAAAAAATGCTATGTTTTTTAAACTTTACAAACGAATCGTTCTTTTAAACGAAACAGAAAATATTTTTACAGTGTGACACTTGTTTATGAAAACAGACGTGCTTTTTGTTTGCTCTTTCGATTGGCATTCGTCACAGGGTTCACCCGAGATAACTACAAATTACTACTAGTAAGTAATACGGTGCAATTATTACATAAAATATAGAGTAGAGTAATAAATTATTTTAGTTTTACTTCCTTTGTTGCCGCGATGACTAATAAGCAACGAATGGCAACAAGTGGACTTCAAAGTCGGAAAACTTATTTAACATAATGCAAAACGTTGCTTCAAAATAAGAAACAGCGCCGATGCATCTTAAACTATTCATGACAAAATTTAAATTGAAAACTTTTTAACGAATGCACGAGAAAATAATATATGTATTAACGAATTTTATAAATAGAAATAAACATCTATACCCCTGATGCGATGAACGTCCATAGGTCCACGTCAGGCAGCTCGTATGATTATTAACCACCTTAGTGGCACAACACACACACATGGAAAATTATTTAATACACATTTAATTATAGATATATATACTATTACGTTTGGAAGATATTGCTTCTTGCGATAAGGCCGCGTGAGTTATTCCATGTAAACTTTACGTGAAAAGAATGCTGTGAGCGTCAATAATTGACTGGCCTGTGGTGGTTAGTGACCCTGACTGCTGAACCAGAGGTCGTGGGTTCGATTCCCACCCAAGACAAATAATTCTGAAATGAGCATGATCATTTATTATGCGTCTGTGTGTAAATCGTTTATCTATAATATGTATGTATTTTGACGCTACAAAAGACCAGAAATGGTCGAGGTAGCACTAGGCACTTAAAACAATAATAATGTATGTATTTAGAAATATATAGGTTTGATTACCATAGTACAGGCTCTGCCTAGTTTGGGTACGGCCGTGTGTGAGATGTGTCAAGTTATTATTTATTTATATGCATATGAGAAATGTGTTTAACCAGTGGAGCGTTAGAAACCATTTTGTAAATTAATATTGTTGTTGTTGTTTAATAAAATAATGAAAAATACTAAATTCGTTACTGCGAAGAAGAAAATTCTGGTAAATTATCACCTAGATAGCCTGATAAAGGCGAAAAGGGTAGTCAGATCCCGGGAGTTTAGGATCGGGTAAGAGAATGAAATGCACTGTGTCTTGCATGTTGCACCACAAATGGTGGTCAGGATATAACGCTTTACGGTCCTCTTTAAGAAAACTCCGTGTAATTTTCATCGATTTTACTCCGACGTTACACATTTTTAGTGCTCTCGTTACGTGTTCGAATCGGAGGTTTCTGAGAGTAGTTGCAGTATTCTTAATACGGATGGGAGCACGACGAATATCTATTTCCTTCATGCTATTAATAAATGTGAAAATGACTTGCTTTTAAATAATACTTGTTTGCTCCAGTTTCATTGTTTTTTAACAGTATATCGTATTGAAATGAAATGAAATTGTTTATTAGCCTAAAAGTGTTGGTACAGTAAAGGTCTTTAAATTAGTGACAGATCCAAAACACTTGTCATTGTAGTGACATGCATATATTAAATATAATACAATATTAAATTTAAATTTGACATATTGCTTGGTACATCATACAATAATAAGAGTAGTATAGTCTAAACAAAAAAAAATTGTAAATTATGTTATTGGATGTCAATTTAACAACATTTAATGTTAAAAGTAATCAAAATAATTATTATTGCATAATTAAGTTCTTTCAGTCATGTAATTTGTGGTAGCACATTCTACCTACCTAAAATATTTCTTCAAAAGTTCACCTTACGAGGAATATCTTGCTGGAACGCCCTCTGGGTGATTTTCTACAAAGGTATTCTATCGTAGATATGTTAATATTGTACCTGACGGTCATAGTTGAGTATAGGTTTACCTATGTGCTAGTTTATGTCAGACCAGACCAGTCTTTAAACGAATTCTATAAAAGCATGAAAAAACTAAAATCCAAAAAACAAAACACTAAAATCTGTATTCTCCTTAACACCCGGCATAAATAATGGCCCAAAGTTTAAGCGAATAAAGGCGCCATCTGTGATTTTTTTATGAGTTTCCACTCGATGTTAAGTTCTCGTTATAAGAAGCCCCTACTGTTGTTCGAATGGTCGAGTGGTTCGAATCTTATTTATGAATTATAATAAATTTATCAATTATAAATATATGAAATATAATGATACATTAGTTCGAGTATATATATTATGTGCCAATTTCAATACCAATTTCTCCTCAAAAGATAACAAGGGTTAGCAATAATTACTCAAATGAAGTATTGGTGTATGACAACGCAGGAACATACCGATCAAAAACACAAATAGATATTCAAAAAACTCTTAGTAGTTGGCTTTTAATACTCACCATGATTACATTTAAATTACCCTACAGTACAATACGCATAAATGAAAATACCCCCGACTCATAAATCCCTTCAACTATTAGAAAAGAGGTGATCTCTAACGGCTCAACAGATTTACTTTAATTATAGCTAAAAAACACTCTCAATCAAGTCAATTTTCAAATAAAAAAAACTAAATCAAAATCGTTTCATCCGCTTAAGACCTATGTGGCCACAGACACACAGATATACACGTTAAACTTATAACATCCCTCCTCTCAATCAAGTCACCTTTCAAATAAAAAAAACTCAATCAAAATCGGTCCATCCGTTTAAGACCTATGTGGCCACATATACATAGATATACACGTTAAACTTTTAACATTCCTCCTTTTTGGTCGTTTTGTTAATAAAAATAGAACAACAAAGTCGTGTAACGAACTATCTCTATTGGTAGACTTGAATATTTTACATTTTGTTATTATTATTTTATTATGTTTGTATGTGTGTTCAGCACGAATCTTGGAAGATAAATTAGAACCACTTCCCGATGTCCGATTGGGCTCAAATTTGGTGTACATAATTATGTATCTTCGGTGACAATACAATAATATGGTACCATGGAGATGTTCTGATGATGGAGCCGGAAGACGGCCATAGGAACTTCTTAACTAAACAAGATAAACCAATTGAGTATGAGCTCGATTGATACGTCTTGAGGAGTACCTTTTTGAACATCAAATCTACACTAAAATAACACTTAGTTTGTATAAAAGCTTGTTTAAAAAAAAATACATTTCATTTATTTATGGATAACACTATGAATGGTTAAAAGAATAAAATTACGACATCTATTAGGTCGATATATGAGCAAGTAACTACTTACTGTTGTCTTGAATAGATCGTCTTTTGCATTCTTTTTGAATTGGTTTGTTTTCGTTCTACCTACTATATTTATTGTTTCAGCTTCTCATGTGTGTACATTAAGTGAATCTTATTTAACGGTACAATTTCGTTTGTGTTAGAATTATATGTATAGCATTCTACTGTAATTTTAAAAGCAATCCTGTACTACCAATCCGTAGGCTTGACAGGCAGTATAGAATTGATACGTTAGTAGGGGTACTTTAGGCATAAAATATTAGGGTACGTTGTACGCTTATACGAACCACCCACGGTTAGCAGTTTATGGCAATTTTACTCAAGGGACAGTACCTGCAATAGGTTTTGTTAAATATTATGGTCGGAAATAGATGTAGAAACGTAGATGAGCTTATCTTCCCTAGATGGAGGTGACCGGTGAAGCTGTAAATCAAATCGCACACTGTTCCTCCAAATAATAACAAATACATTTCTAATCCTTTGTTTGGAACTCCTAGCAAAGTAAATACTATGTCTAAAAGAAGGAAAATCAAAGAATGGTACCTCACATAATGTATATTTGAAATATGACTCAAGAGAAGTAGGTAATATAAGTTTTTGTTTGTGCTGGTCTTTGACAGCAAACGAGTTAGCTAGTCCAAATGGCGACAAAAACTTCAAACTAGATAAAAACTTACATCAGCAAAATCACATCTTTCTTCTTTTAAACTTTCTTTAAAATGTCTAACTACTGGTTACAAATAGTCTTCATTGTTTATACTCTTTCATAAGCTTTAGGTTTAAGAAATTATCTAAAGTTTTTATAAGATCATATCTTGAAAAAAGTTATGCGTTGGTTATGATAACGTCCTTGAAACTATATCAGGATCTACATCGATCTTGACGTCATCTGTCGAGCCCGGAGACATAGGATACGATTCTGTTGCATGGGCGTAGCTCTTTATGTTGTTCTTAATGTTCTAACAGAGTTATGTTGACCATGCTACATGTAAGGACTCCTTAACATGAAGGAAATTGGAACAACGAATCCTACTAATATTATAAACGTGAAAGTTTGTGAGGATGTAGAGATGTGTGGATGTATGGATGTTTGTTGCTCTTTCACGCAAAACCTACCCAACTGATTGCGATGATGATGGTATATAGATAGCTGGACACCCAAACTAACACATAGGCTACTTTTTATCGGGATATTGCAACGGCTTCGGGACTTACGCGGGTGAAACCGCGGGGCGCAGCTAGTATGTAATATTTGCATTGATTGTGTTTTACATATATTTTAGGGCCTAATTACTTTAAAATGGGACTGATTTCTTTCCTATAAGTACCTAACTTGTGGGAAAGAAATGAGTTATTTATGAAAAAGTAAAACATTTATTCAAATTTAGGTATTCTTTCTGATAAACCCGTTAAGCATTGGTCGATGTTGTTGTGAGCGTTCTTTTTTCAAAATAGTTTATAATATACAATTGTAAATTTTATTACTTGGCTCTTATTACGTTTACAATATAACGTCATATTATTTAAGTATAAAATAGCAACATAATGTGAATATACACTTTAGACTTAAGAATTTTATTTTCAGTTTTCCTTTTTTGCTAATAAAGTTTTATATTGATTTTTTTTTGTTGGACGGTTGGCAACAAGATTTTCTCCGCAATAACGTTTTTGACATAATGCCTTTAAATAAATTCTCTCTTGAAAAAGCGCGGGAAACACAAAGCCGTGAAGACGTGGTTTTGGAACCTTTTGTTTTAATAATTATTTTTTTCTATATTTATTATAAATTTGGATCACAGGATGATCGTAGTGTGTATATATAGTAGCTTAGATATTAATTTTGTTTTTTGTTTATTATAAAGTGAAATACAGAAGCTTGGTAAGTTCCCTCCAATTTTATAATGCCGCCCATTTTAGACCCCGATCCCGGGGGAACGGTTCCAGATATAGGTTTCACAATAACTGTTTCCAACAATGAGGAATCTGGCATGGAAACAGATTCATCTATCAGCTTGGTAACTAATAGCCGTAAACGGTTAGCTGTAGACAGGACTTGTAGACACTGTAACAAAAACGTAGTCGTAAACGACACCGTGAGGGAAAAGAATATAATAAAGACGAATGTCAATGTTAAAAAGAAAATATTATCAAAAACTCCTCAACACCATCAGTTGCGAAGGATTCAATCTCAATTAGTCAGTCAGTATCACAAAGTCAAATCTCTCCTGTACAGCCACAGTCGGTTGCCAGAATGTGCTACCATTCTTCCGACGCGGTGCCGTATGTTGTCCACATTCAAAAAACGCCACAGTCCCAATGACAATGTATCCCTACACCCCATAACCTTTGAAAAATTTCTAAAAAATAACTCAATACACAATATCGTTAATGGAAGCCTGAAACGCATTGGTCGTAACAGCCTTCCATTAGCTTTTGCTAAGTACGAGGATGCCAATGCAATACTAACTAATCCAGCTTTTAGCATTAGCTAACTATAAAATTTTTA
The DNA here is from genome assembly GCA_949752705.1 of Callimorpha dominula. Lineage (NCBI taxonomy): Eukaryota > Metazoa > Arthropoda > Insecta > Lepidoptera > Erebidae > Callimorpha > Callimorpha dominula. Next base: position 19,456,421 of record OX457002.1, on the reverse strand, counting down.
TACCATCTTTCTCAGTCACCCGCATGGGTGTTGTATAGAGCGTTCCAGTGGAATGGTCAGAGGTAATAGAAAATATGAATAATCCAGTTGGCTGCGGTCAAATTCTTAAAGTGCGAAGAATGAAAAGGAAAAGTATTGTGGATGGTCAAATGGTTCTGAAACCAACAGAGACAGTAGTTATAACATTTGATGGACAGGTCTTACCCAAAAATTTTTTTTGTTATACTGCCTTACCTGTGGATTTATATATTTACCCTACAATACAATGTTATAACTGCTGTCGATTTGGGCATGTTAAAGCTCAATGTCGGTCACAACCAAAATGTTTTAAATGTGGTCAGGGTCACATTGGAGATAGCTGCTCTGTATTGGAGGAGGATGTTACATGTTGTTTGTGTAGTGGTTCTCATTATGCTATTAGTAAGAAATGCTTAGAGTATGTGAGACAGAGAGCTATTAAAGACAGTATGGCTAAGAGCTGTATTTCATATGCTGAAGCCTCTAAGATTCATGCCCCAATTTCTCGTGTTAGCTATGCTGATGCATTGCGATCTTCTAATATTAGCCCATCTACAATAGCCCCTCAACGTGAAAGTTCAGCTAACCCTACTATGAATACTTCATATAAAACAGTATTTTTAAAACCCAAATCACAACTCAAATTTTCAAAGAGCTATGATAAAGCTATAGTGCTAAAAGCTAGCTATGAAATCATTAGAGATTACAATACTCCTTCCTCTTCCAATGGTTGTGCTTTAACTTATAAAGATAATAATTTAGAGAATTTGAGTACCAAGGAATTGATTATTGCTTTGATAAAATCTTTGTCTCAATCTGATCTATTTTTACCGTCCAACGCTGCCCCTGTAATTGATGCTATCACAAAAAAATCTAATAATAATAATAATGGACAAGCTTGCAAAGATAATTCAGTGGAATAGTCAAACTATTCCACTGAATTATCTATGCTGTTCCCAAAAAAAATTAAATAATTTTTTTTATTAATAAATATAAACCTTTTTTACTTGCTATACAAGAAACTTGGCTGAGGCCAGGTTCTTTGTTAAAAATTCCAGGCTATGCTAGCCTAAGAGAGGACCGCTCTGATGGGTACGGTGGAGTAGCTCTACTTGTCAAGCGGCCCCTTCCTTTTACCCATTTCCCTATAGCACCACATTCTAGTGGGTTTTCTGTTGTTTCTGCTACTATTAATTATATTTGTTTTGTATCTATTTATATTCCACATCATTCATCGGCTATTCTCAATGAAATTGAAAGTATTATATCCTCTCTTCCAAAGCCATTTGTATCGTTGGGTGACTTTAACTGCCAACATCATTCCTGGGGAAGTTCTTCAACTAACGGTTATGGTAACATTATAATGTTACCATAACCGATCATTTATAAATGATCTTATAGATACCCATAATCTTTGCATACTTAATACTGGCTTGCCTACGCGCCACTCAAGCCCTGGACATGGACCTAGTGTACCAGATCTAAGCATCTGCACTCCAAACTTAGCATCTACAATGACTTGGTTTCCTTTACAATCTACCCATGGTAGCGACCATTATCCACTGTTACTCACTTTTCCTTTTCGCGTTAATAGCTCATCTGCCTGCTCACCGCGCTTGAAGTATAGGCTGGGTGAAGCCGATTGGGAAAAATATAAATCGATAGTTAACGCCAATATTTCTTCTCTTCCAATTGTCTGTAAGGGCTCTGAACCTAAATGTGCAGAATCCTTAACCAAAACATTAATTGAAGCGGCTGATCAAGTTTTCCCTTCCCAAGGAATGTACAGAAGCGGTAAAAGCTAGAAAAGAAGCAGAATTAAAATATTGTAGAGAATGTACTGAGGAAAATTTCGATCATCTTTCTGAAATTTTAAATAACACTAAATATCTTTTTAGAAAAAGAAATCTGACAGCTGGAAATCCTTCTGCTTGTCTATGTCTCCTAATGTTCGGCCATCTATGGTATGGCAGAATATTCGGAGATTTCGATCTGCTTTTTCTGATACTTCCTCCAATTTCTTACCTACTTCCTTAACTAATAATTTTTTAGATAAATTACCTTCTTCAGTTCCAGAAAAGACATTTCTTCATAATGTACCTCATAATTTGTGTGGTCTCAACGGCCCTTTTTCACTTTCTGATTTGAAGGGAGTGTTATCTTATGTTTGGGACTCAGCACCAGGCAGTGACGGAATTCCTTATTCTTTTTTAGTTCATCTTAGTGATGAGTCTTTACTGTATCTCTTAGACTTAATTAACTCGATTATGATTTCTGGTTCCATTCCGTCCGACTGGAAAACACAAGACATCATCCCGATTCTTAAACCTAATAAAAGCCCTTCTGAAGCGTCATCATATCGTCCTATAGCTCTATCCTCAGTATTAATGAAAATCGTTGAGCATTTAATCAAAACTTGTCTCGAATGGTTCATAGAGAGCAATTACTTGTTGAGTAAGAATCAGTTTGGGTTTAGACGGGGTAAAAGTACTATGGACAGTATAGCCATTTTTACAACGGATAACGTATTGCATTTTCTGAAAATACCGCTGTAATAGCTACCTTTTTAGATGTAAAATCTGCCTATGACAATGTTGTTTTATCCATTTTGTTCAAGAAACTTAACTCTTTAAATGTTCCTTTTATGTTAACTAATCTGATTATAATCATACTGTCAGAACGGAAAATTAACCGGGTAACAAAGCTGCATTCAAAGGTTTAGATTTAATTCAATCCAAAACATTGAGAATTGTGTCCGGTTGTATGAAGTCAAGCCCCATTAATGCGCTACAGGTAGAATGTGTAGATCCTCCATTACATCTTCGTCGGCAATACCTGTCTGACAGATTTATATTCCGTTGTTCCCAACTATCAAACTATCCCATTCATCAAAAACTCTAAAAACTTTCTCAGATAGTACACACATCCAAGTTTTATAAACACAATCCTACTCTATATTTGGTAATAAGTTATGAAAAAATGATTTCACTTCAAACTCCAATTTATAGTTCCCTTTACTTTCCGTTGTTCTGTGGCAACTTCGAATCACTTATATTGTCACCAAACATACATTACTCATTAGGTATTAGAAGGGATGACCCTCAGGCAAATATTACATTCAACTGCATCAGAGATAATTTATGGAGAGACTTTCATTACATTTTTTCAGATGCTTCGAAATATTCTACTACGGGACAGGTTGGAGTGGGAGTGTTTCATTCACAATTTAATAATGCATTTAAAATCAAATTTCCTCCTGAAACTTTAGTTTTTACTGGAGAATGTTATGCTATTTTTAAAGCTCTTGAGTATTTCATTTCAAACAAATTTGAAAAAACTGTTATTTTTTCTGATGCCTTAAGTGCATTACAAGCTTTCGGCAGATTTCCATTTAAGGGTGATATACGAGTATTTACTATTATCGTTGATATTAGGGATTTACTTTTAAGGTGCTGTAATCTAAATTTAATAGCCTATTTAGCATGGGTACCAAGTCATTGTGGAATCGTAGGAAATATAATGGTAGACCGTTTAGCTAATGAGGCTGTACAGGATGGAGTTGAAGATCCGTATATAAATTACTACCATGACACGGCTTCTTTACCATCTATTTATCTAAAAGAGCGTTGGGAGAATCTTTGGGCTGAATCCAGCCGTTACAAAGGTAAACATTATGCTAGGATCCAGTCAAAAATTCCTTCAAAGCCTTGGTTCAGCAAAATTATTTACAATAAACGTGTTACAAATTCCTTCATTAGAATGAGACTTGGTCATGTATGGCCTCTTTACTTACGTTACTCCGGCTCACCTTGCCAGATTCCAAATTGTCAACAGTGACCTATGCGAGTGTGGTGAAGTTTGTGATTTGAATCATTTATTCTTTTCTTGCCCATTATATGATAACTCGAAATTAATTTCATCCCTAGTTTCCATCTGCATTCCACTTCCTTCATCTATTCCCCTACTTTTGTCTTCTAATACTCCTGATGTATATAATATTTTAACTTCTTTTAAAACAACCTATGAATCTTTAAAAATCTAAATATGTATATTAATTTGTTCCTTATCTCCTTTTGATTCAGATCCTATCCAAATTCAAAATTTCCTTTTATTTTTTCATATTGTTTCCCTACCTTTTACTTGTTTGGAGCGATACGAATCGTGAGCCATACCAAAAAAAAAAAAAATCTCTCTTCTAATATATATTGATATAATATTTGATCATTTTTGTTTACGCCAACCCACTTTACATATTCATACTGTAATTGCTATTTGTCTCGGATTTTAGAAACGAGCTCTCTATCTAATTAGGAATTGTAATTAATCTCTTTACGCCGTCTTCCAGCTAGCTAAATAATTTTCGTAACCAGGAGTCAACCGCAAGACGTGTATAATATATATAATAAAATTATTAAGTTGGTAGTAAGTATTTTTTTCTGTAAATATTGTCAACTATTTAAAAAACCTGCAAAAATATCACATAACTTATACTCAGCGCGCATTTACAAATCGAGTAAGTATACGAGGGCGGCACTGAAAATTTCGGGAATCAAGGAAGTGACACAACATTACTATTTAAAAATGTATTTATTGCTTTTCGAAGTATTCTCCGCGAAATTTGACACATTTTTCCATACGATGGAACCAATCATTGAAGCAACCATTCCATTCGGAAGTTGGAGATCTCTGACCACGCAATTTATTCTTTATTTTAGGGAAAGTATAGAAATCATTAAGGCTTAGGTCGGGGCTGTACGGCGGATGGTCTAATAATTCTATGTTTTCTTGCTATAAAAACTCTTTTGTTCTGTGCGCGGTGTGAGAACTCGCATTGTCGTAATGAAGGATGATGCGGCGGTTGCAGTTCTCTTTACGGAGTTCAGAAACGACCTGTGGCAAACAAATGCTAGCATACCATTCTGCATTAACCGTTCTTTGTCCCTCAAGAGAAATAGTCGCAACATGGCCGGTTTTAGAGACAAACGTGGCCACCATTTTTTTTGCAACACTCCGTGAACGAACAATTTTTGTTGGCTTTAACTCATTTTCGAACACCCAAACTCGTGACTGGTTTTTTGTTTCGGGTTCGTACGCGTATATCCAGGATCCGTCACCTGATACGATGTTGTATACAGCATTTGAGGATCCTGCGTGGAATCTTTCGAGAGTTCTGACGCACCGAGTAACGCGAGCCGCTTTTTGCTCTTCACAGAGCGAATGCGGTATCCATCGGGATAACAACTTTTTTACACCTAATTGTTCATGCAAGATTATTTGTATTTGACTCATGCCAATGTCTAAAGTTGCTTGAATTTCGCGGTATGTCACATGTCGATCTTCCTCAATCAGCTTACGCACAGCATCAATCAACGTTTTCTTGGGTGACTGCAGTTTTTGGACGACCTTGACGGGGATCATCACTGAGCTTGACACGTCCACGTTGAAATTTAGCAAACCAGCGATAAATTGTGGTTTTGGATGGGGCTTCATCACCAAATGTAGAAATCATCCGGTCAACACACTGTTTTTGCGTTAAACCACTTCGAAAGTCATAATAAACCATTGCTCTTGAATTTTCTCGAGTCAATTCCATTTTCTCAACGACTAAACAAGTTTGACAAAACCTTGTGATAAGACCGAGAATCTTTTTTTAAATAAAAAATAAAAAAAAATTTAAAACCAAGGAGTTTTCAATTAAAAAGATTTTAATATGACAGAAACAGTGGAAATATTCCATTCCCGATACTTTTAGTGCAGCCTATGTGTGAATCGTAAAGATAATTAAAAATTATAAAAATGTTTTGTTGACCTACAGTTTACAGCCAACAGAAAAAATGAAGTTGCCCTACAGTCCACCAATGAAAAATTGTGCGTGAAGTAGATTCATTAATAAATAAATAAAATATCGACAAATGTTTCATTCTATGCAGTAAAAACGACTCTCCGCATCAAGTTTGGAATTCTTATAAACGCAATCAAACTCTAAAGAGAATGTAATTAATTAGTTATTATACTTATTAAATTGTTTGTCTTTGTTTTCCTCTAAGCGAGGCTAGACTAATTACTTTTATAATCTAAAGTTTAATAGCGCAATTTTATACAGAGTCGAATTATTATAATCAACGAAATATAGCAACAAAGCACATGGAAGTTATGGTATATTAATGTCTATCACTAAAATCACAAGTTAAGAAGTATTTATGAGCCAATTAATATTTAGTAAAAGTAAATACAAAAAGAAATTCTATCTAATCTAATACCTTTAAACGAGCAATTCTTGTATATGTATATATATAATATGAATCTAGGAAGGGATAGAGTTTTGTATTTTAATTTCAACTGCATAGTTGTATTTCCTGTAAAAAATGCAATTTTGAAAAAAATATATGATTTTACAAAAAGCTACCGAGAAATGCTCGGTCTCCCAGGTACTTAATGATAAAGCAACAACAAAAAAAAACCATTGAAATGTTAGTAAGAAATTCGATTTTTAAAATACATTATAATATTTGAAATTGGAATTCTAACCGCGCTCCGACGCGACCTCATTCCGTCTACGAAATGAAAAAAAAATATATTTCGTTCAAAAAATTCGTGAAATCGAGTTTTCTTATTTGAGTTTTGAAGAAGTTATTTGAGTATGTTTGTGGATCGTCGTATTTTTGGCCTTCTTACATCGAGTTGTAACAATGTATTATTTTCATAACATATATTATATGTACTTTGAGGTCATCTGTGGTGCGTCAAGGTTAGTAGGCCAGTAGGGTTTTAGTACTTAGACTACCCAAGGGTCTCTGGCATTGGCACAAAACATGGTAATAGTATGGTTACATTCGTTTTTTTTTTTTTATATTTGAGCTGCCTTTTTTTATGTTTGATTACATCCCACTTCACCGTTGGCCTCAGTGAAGAGACGGCCAGTTTAGCCAAAAAAATCTAATTTAGTTAACACTTAATAAACAGTTGTTGTTAATTAGTAGTTAGATTAGATTATTATATAGATTCATTCTGCCCTACTTGTTATGTCATATTAAGACATTCAAAACTGAGTGATTTATAGGTACAGTGGCTTACATTTTGTATAAACAAAATAAGGTAATAAATCTGGTATAACATAGATCATCCTATTTCAAAAATGCGTAAAAATTATTACGCATATTACGCATTTTTAGAATCAACTTAGATAGAGTGGATAAATTCTCGAGCATGTTCTTTGCCGCCACTTACACCTAGCATATTCCGCGTGCATGCTCGGGCTGTCCCCGATACTTGGACGGGTTCTTGTAGCTCGCATTAAGCCAGTGCGGAATTCAAAGAATATAGCCGAACATTCGTTATCATTTTTAAAAGAATCTCGGATTGCAATTTGGCAGTTATTGGCCGAAAACTCGATTGAACGAGTCTTCAGCCAATAACCGCGCGTGTTACCGAAAGCATTTCGCAGTTTTATACACAATACTTACGATTTTCAGCTCTATTTTAATTTAATAATTTATTCACATTTTAAAAGTGCTCTCGCATTTTGCAGCTCAGTCTCAGTTTACTACTAGTCTTAGACTACGCTAATAAAGAAAGAGTGAGCTCCTTAATTCAATAACTTACTGTAGCATTAACTTTATTATTATATAATAGTTTAAATAAGTATTTAAAATCAATACATACCGTACAATTGCTAATGTTGTGGTAGAATAGTATAACTATAACCTATAAAATCCTATCGTCCGTACATCAAACAGCAACACTAACACAAATAAAACATCTTTAAGAGAGTTATTGAATTCATAATAATGTTACATAATTCATATTGCGATCGATATTCATGTAAATTCGGGGTTTTGCATAAAAATATCCATGCGTGTTATGGAAATGTAACCCTGTTTTGAATGAGTTAAGACTTAAGGTATTAGGGGACTTTTTTGTGGAAAATAAAATCTGTTTAATATCAGCGTGAATTTCAATGACAGTAATGTACATTTTAATAAATATTCACATGGGCGTACCCCCTGGCTTTTGTATGCTTACGTAGTACTAAAGTGATTTTAAAATCAATCAATCAATCAAAGACTGAATCAAAGTCATTTTGTATTGGCCCCCTCCCCGGACCGACTAAAACAAATATTGCCTCCCCCCTGGGCTAAAAGCTAGGTACGGCCATATATATATGTAACTAACAGCGCCCCGCGGTTTCAAATGCTTAAGTCCCGATCCCGTAGGAATATCGGGATAAAAAGTAGCCTATATGTTAATCCAGGTCTCCAGCTATCTACATACCAACTTTCATCGCAATCGGTTCAGTATTTTTGGCGTGAAAGAGTAACAAACATCCATAAATCAAACATAATATATTAGTAGGATATAATTTGAAGAGGTAGGTATTGTCTACTCTGATGGCGAAGTCATATTATCAACTGCCGCCATGCCGTCGAGTAGAGTATCATGTGATCCATCCTTACAGGAGACAGCTATTTTCATGAGTTAGTAAATGGAGTACCAATTCTGTTCACAGTGCAGCATAGGTACCATATTAGAGAAATATTATTATATATTTTAATATGCACTCTTCTACAAGTGTTTTCCTATATTAACATTGGTTAATAGTGAAACGAAATAGTTTGTATGTTCACCAATTATATTTTAAATTGTGAGGTATATTGTTTATATTACTTGTAATAAGCATAATAAGATGCTGACGCCGATGGACACCCCTACTGCGTATCGGAACATTCGGATATTCCTGCTGCCGACTCAACAAACTTGACCGAAAACATTATGACATTTATTGATTTTGCAACCATTTTATTCAATGTAATGCATTCATATTTAGATCATTCTTAGAATACCCATCGCCTAACAACCATTTTAATTCATTTGTATTTTTTTTGATATCGTTCGGTATTGATCGTGGGAGAGCCATGCTTCGGCACGTATAGGCCGGCTCGACCGGAGTGATACCACGGCCCCACAGAAAACCAGCATTGAAGCAATGTGGCATTGCTTTTCGCCGAGTGAGTAAGGTTATCCGAGGCCCTAACCCTTTTTTCCCCCCTCACCCCCTCTTCCACTTTTCCCCTCAGCAAAAGTGCACAAACGTGCCTAAAGAAGTTTTCACTTCAAAAATATCGTAATTTTTATTTAATGAACGATTTTTTTTTTAAATAAATAGCGTTGTTTTTGAAAAAAAAACAAAACTATTCCTCATTTTTCGTTCTTTATTTGAATGATGTCATTATTCTCGTGTATTCCAGTTTATTGTAAAAACATGTAATTGATACCCATACAATGTCAGTGTAAGAATTCGCAGTTAATTTATAAGACGATGCAGTTCATATTACATGTTTTGTCAACGGTAAAACATGCACTCGTACGATTTTTATTTTATTTGTTTGTGATATTTGCTAGTCTACGTACTTTTATGCTGTTTTGGTATTATTCATTCACTTTAATAGTACTTATTATTTACCACTTAAAACAAACGTAAACACGCTCTGTTACTATTTAAATATTTTTTGACCATCAGATGCAGTTTATTTAATTAATCGTGGCATTAAAGAAATTAAAAAAAAGAACTCCTGAAATACATACACATAAGAATGGAAACATCAAATTACCTCGTAGCGTTATCCAGTAACACAATTAAGTGCAGATCAGCGTTTTCCTACATCCGAAATACAGCTTTATACATGCCTTTATTTGTTTTTTTTATAACACTAAAATGGTAGAAACCGGCATGAATGCTGCAAGTTATTATTATAGTTATTTTTGGGAATAAAAAAGCTTCAATTAGCCTTGGATTAATACCCACATAAAACGAGCAACAAAAATTTAAATGTGGCATTATTGTGTATGTGTCCCAGAACTCGTAGGTAATGGACAAAAGTCACGTCTTCAACATTTGTGGCACAAATCTGTTAGACACGGCCCGTGACGAGGTTTGTTGTTAAGAAACTTTGGAACTGTGTAGATATTGTCGACTGAAAGTTTTGATTATTACGAACGTGTTCTCGTACATAGGTATTAAGGGGTATATAGGAAGGACCGGAAAAAATTAAGTTGAAAGGAAGTAGACGCAATAGGAAGATTCAATATCCTAATATTGTAAACACATGAAAATCCTAATAATATAAATATTAAAGTTTTGATGTTTCTTATTTAATCATTTGTCCTGTGTCTGCGTGTAATTTATCTATAAAAGGTATGCATTTAGAAATATATCGGTATGTTTATCAGCAGTCTGGTTACCATAGTACAGGCTCTGCCTAGTTTGAAATCAGACGGACGTGTGTATGTAAGCATAGTACGTGTTAGAGGTACGTATGTAAGTACCAATATGTATTCTAACAAAAACATAAAAATCCAAATATTTAAAAGAGAAAGTTAAATCATATCCATCGTTATTAAATATGTATCTACATATACATAGAACCGGTGGTAATAGCTAAGGTGTCAGACTGGCATTCAGAAGATTGCAAGTTCCAATCTCCAAACAAAAACCCACTCCCCGACACGAGCATCAAACTTAGATAGATTTCAGTGTGCTATATTAAAAAAAAGGGTTTAATTCCAATAGACGCTTAGTGACACAGACATCAAACAAGAGAGGACTCGGACTTCCCAACAACAGCCAATAGGAGCTACATACAGTGATTCTCATTCATAAAAAGCTGTGATTGTATCATCATGGAACGCGAAAGTGTAAAAGTTATAATCATCTAAATGTTTCAACTTTCGCGTTTTTAGATATATAATTATGTTTACTGGAATTAATGCCATCTTGTCATAGATATTACATACTTTTAAATTGTCTTCGTTTGTTTCGACCAATAGCCGTCAACCAGATTGGCCGTTTCCACAGGCTGACATTGAAAGATTTGAAAGGTATGCCACCACCTATTACGTGATCACGTTAATTCCCGTAAATATAATTATATATCTTTTAAATAGTCTACGTCCGTAATTAGGTTACCTAACTTCTTTAATGCGGAACTATTGCAACTCGATAAACTTGAGCGCCTTCAAAATTTTTGTATAAGGTTTATATTTGGCCTACGCGAATATGACCACGTACCTGAATACCGCAAATTGCTCAAGTGGCTCCCGATTCGCCTTCGTCGGAATACTCATATCCTCTCTCTACTTTATAACATATTGTTCAATCCGCTTACTCCCTCTTATCTCTAAGAACGTTTTAGGTTCCTACGTGACACACATTCAAGATTGTTGAGATCATCAGAAAACTTACAACTTCAAATACCAGTGCATACAACAAAGTTTGCTGATAAATCTTTCACAGTTGAAGCAGTGCGTCTCTGGAATGCCCTACCACTTTCTCTCAAGCAAGCACCATCGTTAGGATCTTTTAAAAAAATGTTAAAAGAATACTATCTGCAAAATTATGTCTAAGATAATCTATATATAATCTAATACTATGCACAATTATAATGTATGTATTTAAATCAACTGCGGCGTACTCCACCACGTATAAAGCTTGGGGCTTTATTGTATCCGGGTTCGATAGGTTCTAGCTAGAGGAGGAAAATTAAAAGAGCAAGCAAACGCACTATGCGATATAATCAGGATCAGATTATTCATGTAGCAATTATAACTTCACCCAAATTAATTATAAATTATACTTCTTGAATTATTCTGTGCACATTGCCCGTGAGTCGTCAAGACAGGCTTCTGTCCTCCCCGTGACTCCCTTGTCTTCAACATTTATTCTTCATAAAATATTTCGAACGTGTTCTAAATTTGAGTTTGGGGCCACCAGTCTATGCCTCTCGCGTAGTAAAGAGTTATTCTTCCAATCGAAGGAGTATGCAAGCTGTGCGAGAGGTCTCGTCACTACAATATTATTTATTTGTGTATGTGTATATGTATGTATTTGTGTATACGTATGTAGTTGTATGTATATGTTTGTGAAAATATGTATGTGATTGTACAAACTGAGCACAATTGTAGAGGTACCCTCAAAGCCCGGTAGGTTGCAATCAAAATCAACTTTCCTTAGAGCAAGACAATTTATTCAATGAATCCGAACATATTTATAATAGCCCCGGTAAAGAAACCATAGCGTGATACATTTTTACCAGTAACGTCACCTAGGGAGAAAGTTGGAAGTTACAAATTATACAGTGATCATACCTATACTAGTAGTAGGTACATATTAGTTCAATTTGGTACGTATTATATACTCGTATTTTACACCATAACCGCCCACACTAAATCATTACAGTTCTGTCCATCCAAAGGTTGCCTGGAAGATATTGCTTGTTGTGATAAGGCCGCCCATTGTGCATTTTATGTTTAAGTTGTTTTTTATATGTATATATATCTATGTATATATATCTATCTATCTATTGTTTTAGAATAATTCTAAAACAATAGTTCCGTTTATCTGAAAAGCATCTTAATATAAGACAATTATATTGTCTTGAATTTCTCAACTCGTTTAATAGAAAGTCAGGCTCTGCTGCCTGTCACGCCGGAACCATCTGAGTAATAAAGTGCCTTGCAACCTACAAAAATCAAAGTAAAGGATTCTTTTTTTTTAAATAATAACTTAAATGCCACTCTTGAATCTTTTCACTTTGATTTCCAGTGACTGGAAAGTGTCTTCCGGCGACTGAAATCTTTGAAGATGTCATTTATTTAGACTTTAAGGTCAAATGAATTTAAAAAAATGTACCTGCTAAAGTAGGTCTGGTTAGGGTTTGATTTTAGTCGCGAATCTTGTTCGACATTGAAAGTAATATAAACAGCTAAAACCCCAAACCAGCCTTATGTTTTAAGTCACTTACCATTTTTTTATAAGTAATGGAGAACATAATGCTGCCATAGTGAATCTTTTTGCTAATTATTTCACTATTTGACATTGGTTGTGACACTATTTGGCGTGATATTTACTGAAAAATGATGTCGAATCATAATAACTTTTTCAGCATCCCGGTACCTGTTGTCACCACATTAAAAACTCTTATTTCTTTTATTAAAAATAGGAACAAACTATAATAGATGATAACACAGTTCACTATTTAATAAAAATAAGTTAATAGACATTATTTTGCCTATAACGCAATACTATTGGGTCTATTGATAAATATTAACAAATAGTGGGATTATAAAAGGGTAGAAATAAGATGAGAACTTCACTTGAGTGCAAACAGAGGTACGAACAACTTGGCAGTTACTGTTAGTGATTTTCATAGTTTATGTCAGTGGTTTCGAGACTGTTTCTTACATACCCCGCATGCTTTCCACCAGCCGATGAATTTCATTGGTTGTTACGCCGCATGCTGCATATCGACTGAGATATCGGTGGCTAACTTTCACTAGTCATTATCCCGTATTCGGGCACTCCCCGCAAGCGGTATAACGGCAGAGTTAATGGCCATTGAAAATGAGCTCGCTGGCTTTGTATGTGCTTCTGTTAAATAAGTAATTATTTTATATGTAACGTATACGCTGAGTTAGATCTTTTAATTCTACTATTGAAACGTGAAGGAGGATGTGTTATAATTATAAGTTCTGATCGTATTTACGTGAAAGTACTTTAAAAAAACGTACCTGCTTGGCTTGCCTACAATAACGCCAAATAAGGACAATAAATACTAACGACCGCAGCTAAACAGTTCTACTTACATGGTGTTCAGTTTTTATTAGTAAGTTGAAGAGAAATAGAGAGAACTCCTTCCGGAAAATAATAGGTTTGATAACGCACTGGTGTTGAGAGTGGTTTTTTAACACAAATAACAGTTTACCAATTTTTTATCTATAGTTGAACATAAATACTAAATTAAATGCTCGAACGATCGAAAAATATATCGCCAATAAATAAAATGGTCTTACTTAGACCATAACTTTGTAATAATAAACGTATTTTTGAGCTACGTTATGTTATGTGCATTTTGCATAAATGTGCGGTGCAGAACATCAAACATTCCGTATACGGGCCCCATCGACTAATGAAAACGGTTATGTAACGTATTATGATATGCTTAAACTTAAATATAGACCGCCGACTGCACAAGGTAATCACACCTGATCTTTCACCTCTACAGAACACTGTGTTACACAAAGAAATCATTATTTTACGAAGGAGAAGAACCTGTATTAAACTTTAAAATATACGTAGAGGCAAGTGCAACGGCGACGTTCTATTTTCTTGCTTTTACTTAAATGACATTCATATAAACTTTGTAATAATAAACGTATTTTTGAGGTACGTTATGCTATGTGCATTTTGCGCCAAATATGGTATATTTCTTTGCGTTTATGCCTGTCTGTCTGAATCTTAGATAAAACTCGAAATAAAACTCACTTTAAATGCATAGGTAATTTTCCCGGTTTCTGTACACAAACTCAGGGATCTCTATCTATCCGGGAAAATTATCTATGCATATAAAGTGAGTTTTATTTCGAGTTTAACAGTAAAGAGTTACTGTAGCTATTTAATGTATCTGTCTACCACAATATAGAATTAGAATAGTAAACGTAAGATAAAAAAGATGATCGCAGCTTTCCCGAAACATGCCGCAGTCGTCCGTCCGGAACAATATTATAGAGAGGACACATTAGATTTTTCGCTGAGTTAGACCTGAAAAACTAGGGGAGAGACCGCAGAAGACTGCATTTACAAGTAGTTTCAAATTAAATCAACAAATATGTGAGAGTCACGTTTCTTTGCTAGATGTCGTGGACCAGAAATATAAAAAGTCTCTCACACTGTGTTCCTTAGGGGCACTCGCAAATTAAATCAGAGTCGTCGTCCGACGCTGCCTGTTCCAATTAGCCAGTCGCACTGTCTACGATAATTAAGTAATCCGTTTGTAAAATCCTGTCGAGTTTTATTTAATGTTGTATATATTTTTAAATGTAGGTTTATTGTTCGAATAATTTATTTTCTGCTAATTTGTTAAAAATACTGTATTTTTTTAAGAACTTCATTATGAAGACGAAGTGATCCTCGTTACCATCTGGTTCCATACTGGTCCTTAAGCAGACATGGATTCCTATAATGACAAACACGCGCAATGATACACTTATATTTAAAGAAATAATTGTGTTTGTAGTTTATATTTATTTAAAATTTAAAGACTAATATGTGGTTTGTTTTGTCCTAATAAACACTTTAGAAAAACTTTAACCGACTTCAAAAAGCACTAAGAAAGGGCACTGAAAAGTGAAAAATAGTCGATATCAAACTTAATTGAAAAGAATCGTTACACTTTTAAAATAATAATAGGTTTGCCTCGTTTTCCTTCAGATACCATTATCAGATCCGGACTTGGGGACAATAGGACCACCTGGGGAGGATACCATTTCAAACAAAAAAAGAATTTTGATGGAAATATCGGTAAACTTACATAAAAAAAATACATAGAGCCTAACATATAACCTCCTCCTTTTTTTGAAGTCAGTTAAAAATATAATTGCTTAAGGCTTAAGTGACCCCCCCCACTCTATCTGCAACTGTGAAGTATTGTGGGTTAGATCCGTGCATAATGCGCAGCGTATACCACGATTCGTGTTTACGCGAGCCGTATAACAAAAGCGGAACGGAGTCATCTATTTTGTGGGTTCGCTTATTAAGCCGAACCGCGCCTGCATAGTGCGTGCCTGCTTGTGTGGACACGCTACGTCACCTTCAACCGCAGCTTCACTAGCTATTTTTAATAGGATACAGTCATTCCTGGCATGGATCAACTTGAATTTTAGTAGACTGTAAAATCAATTCAGTTTCTCCTTATTAAACATCAAAACGGATTTTAATGTAGAAACGTGTGTCTATAGCAGATCAAAATTTCCGTTTGACATTGTTAATTTCAAGGATGAACTTGTTACAACTTCCAGCAGTTGTCAAGATGTCGCTTCGAGATGAAATTTATATGGTAACTTCAATCTACCGAGACAGAGTCCAACAATACAACAATTGAAAACTCCTGGTTAACATTAGAAAGGTAAGATAAAATCGACATTGTTTCAGAGAATCACCTAAGAAGCTTTCTTTCCAAGAGTTTATCTTTCTTTCCCAAACTGTTTTATATTTGTTTAACGAGATACTTTGAGATTTATGATGTTTCTCAAATCGTATCCAAAATCAATTTCAAATCTCAGCTCCTCTGACTATAATGGTATCTTTCAAAGTCTATAAACAAAAACCTTTTATATAAATGACCAAATGAAATGCTGGAAACTATACAGACTTTTCTTATTGTTTTTTACGTAACTAGAGTTTCTTTTTTATGTTAGAAAGAAGAAAAATAAGTTTATTTCGTAAAACAAGGCATACAACTTTAAACATTAAAAAATAAATACTGATACTAGGCTAAAAACCTGGTTTTCATACGACACTCAACTTGATCAAAGCTGATGTGATAGTGACATGTTATAGGGGGCAAACGAGCAGAGCGGTCAACTGATAGTAAGTGACTAATGTCGCCCATGGGCACCGAGTCACAAGTGCGTTGACGGTGTTTGTTAGAGGTCGATGTGTATTGTACGGAACCATCTGCCAATATCTGGACACCAGGTAGCGTTTTGTTCTGTCAATAAAAAAAGCAGAGCTGCCTGTCTATATCCTATATACTATAGTAGTCTTTGAACTGAACTGAGACGCAAGCAGCGAGTAGTGGCAAACGCGCTCCTCTTCCACCACACCTTACCCCGCTCGCTCACATCTGAAAAGAGCCCACTAAACATCCTCACACCGCTCATTTGCGCGTCGTTTCACAGCGTCGCTACGCAATCTCGCACCGCTCAGCGGCCTAGCACATCTCTGGTGGAAACACTCACAGCTTCGTTACGCATCCTCGCAGCGCTCAGCTACCTCGCACATCTCTGATGGAAACACAGCCGTTGGACTGATAGACATAATAAAAGCATCACTTTTCCATCCTCTGCTATCTGTTCCTCTGACAATAAGTCAGTGAAATTGTGCACTACATACACAAACTGACTAAAGTATTTAATATACACAATACAACCGAGTACCTAATACATACCGGTGAATAGCAATTATACAATAACAGCAACTAAAAGCAAAAGATTGGACATTGGGAACACCACAAAATGTTTAGGCATTAGACTAGCTAGACCCAAAACTTCAGCACGTCCAACACACAATGATTCAATTAACTGACATAATTATGTAGATACAGCCAGGCCCGTATATCATTACTATATTAACATAGTAATGTCATTAGATATTCTATTGAATAAAAATACGGCTGACGTCAAACCATCTTTGTCATCTTTGTCCTACGGAATAAGGCTATTCAATCAAATTCCTAGCTTAATAGTAGACATTCACCAGGGGCCAATTTTAAACGATAAGTCCAACTAAAAAGTGTAATATATGTACACATACATAATACAAAAAAGATGAGAGACTTCAAAAAATAATGAAGTTTTTTGGGACTTAATAAATCGTGACGTGCAAAAAAATATTCCATTATAGCTAAATCCTTCAATTAACACCTATTAATACACTGTTTTAAATATAGATTTGTGCAAATGTGAATGTTTTAATTTTATTGTTGACCATTAAAATGAGTACCTACTTTAATTAATCTACCTTAAGTTTTTGTTGCATAACCTGTGACTGAACTTGAACCCCCGTAACTGATCCTCTCGGCTTTGATTCTTAATATAATATTAAGAGTCAAAGCCGAGAGGATCTTACAAAATAATTCCTAAATGGATCCCAACTTCTCCACCTTGTTTATAGGTTACCTTTTTAGAATAAGTACTTTAATTTTGATTCTCTGTGTCGCTTGAGACAAATAAACATTATTATTACTATCTCATTTTGTGTGAGGAAAACTCACAAGCCATTATCAAACGGTAAACCTCAATCTGCTATAACAACATTAGTATAACTAAATATATTATATTACAAAGTACTAGAGAACTAGTGAGACCAAGTTCATTGCGGCGAGCTGTAGTCGAACTTTACTACAACTAAAATGAGGGCATAAATTCTCTAACGTCATTAACTAAACGTTTTGACAAGGAAAATGAGGATTTTATACCATACTGCTGTGGTAACCATACTCTTTCTTCTCTTTCTCTTTTTAAAAAAGACAACTCCCCGCATTAGGAATTACTCCTGTGTTGCGGGGGACTTTACAAACATACAAACAACGGACACAAAGAACACCCAGACTCAAGTGGGAATCGAACCCACGACCTCTGGCTCAGCAGTCAGGGTCACTAACCACTAGACCAACAGGCCAGTCAATACTACTTATAAACATACTTAAATATTACATTTCACCCAGGCACAGAGCAAATGATCGCGCTCATCACACAATAATTTGTCCTGGGTTGGAATCCAGACCTGTAAAGGGAAAGGAATCTATTCAGCTTATAAGACGATAGTACCTTATTTTTTTGTAGAAGAAATGCAAGGCATTTAGTATCGTCAAGTTACTTGTCTTTATGGCTAAGGGAATATATATTTTATGGAGTTATTATAAAACATCAAATCCATTGGATGAAACTTGTTTAGTTACGACTATACAAGCTAAGCCCATCGGTAAGATCTTGTACCAGCAATAGGCAGTTATGGTATAGGTAGAATATGTAGCAGCCTGTGCAGAGATGTACTGTCTGTTGGATATATTATGTTCACCAACCCCATACAATGACAAACTAAACTCTTAATTATTTAGTATATATATTTTTTTAGAGACAACTCCCGCATTAGGAATATAGGGGGGCTTTACAAGCATTCAAATAACGGACACAAAAAATACCCAGACTCGGGCCAACTATATCTGGATCACACAATTGTTTGTCAAGTGTGGGATTTGAACCCACAGCACTCGGCGAGACGCAGTGGCGAGGTGATCACTTAACCAATGCGCCATCCGTGCAGTCATTTGAACATAAGCGTGAAAGCAATCTGGATCTGTTCAAAATGAACAGACATAAAAAAATAAAAAAAAATAAAAATATTATACGATCGAATTGAGAACCTCCTTTTTTTTCGTCGGTTAATAACGGTCACTTTTTTTGGGCACTTTACATTTTTTTTCCATTCCCTGTCACCGTGTTTGTATTTAAGTAAAAAGTTTTAAAAAGTATGGTATACCCCTTTAGTAAACATAACATGTTCTTAATTTGATTTTAGGAATGTAAATTCAACAAAATTTTTACTAATTTAAAGAAGACCAACAATCAAATGCTTCATTAGAGGTTGTGAAAATAAAATAAATACCATTCGATCATACTACCGGAGAGAGCTGAAAATAATTATGTCAGCTAAAATATGCAATCAAAATTGCAATAAATATTCTTTTATGAATATCCATATTATCTTGAGTGAACACTTGTATTCTCTGCAAAATCTCTGGTATGATTGACGTCAATCAGAGTAACCGTCAATGTTGATATTATTTCAATGATTCGTCAATCATAGTTTTTAGTATTGATTGACGCTTGCATGAGCGTGTAATGGACGCCATAGGCTGCACGTGCGACCTTTTGGAGGACATGACATGAAGTGGCGTGTTGAGCTGGCAAGCAATCAAGAATGAACATTATACATTTGTCGCGAGAGTTGCAATTTATTTAAATATATTTTCCCGTTGGTCCCATATTTTGTTTGTACTCACAACACTCACAAAATGCAACGCGAATTGCTTTCTTGTAAAGTGCACGATTTGCAGTTTCAATATTAGAAGCATTGCGGCACTTGATATATCAAATTTGGAACCTAACGAACTGATTGAACCTGATTTTACGTCTCGTCATCTTCTGAAGGTTTTGTGTTTGATTGTTTGTTTGTTTAAACGCGTTAATCTCTGGAACGATGAGTAAGATTTAAAAATTTTCTTTTTGTAGCGAATAGACTATTCGCTGAGGAAGGTTGTAGGCTATGTAACATCACGCTACGACCGTAAGACGCAGAGCAGTGACCATGAACGCAGGTGAAAATGCAGGAAACCTCTAGTATGCTTTATAATATTAAAAACTGATTTATATACATATGAATAACATTTTCAACAACCATTAGTCGATTTCGGAAGTAGGTCATTCGTCTTCTAATCGATTTGAGTGAAATAGTTCTTCTTTCAGTTACCTACTATGTATAATATGATTTTAGGGTGTTCACAGAAGTATGCATGATCCTTAGTAAGTTTAGTCCTAGTTTTAGTGTTTTAATAAGTAATTAGAACACTACTGAGGATCACACACGATTCCCAACATACTTAAACATTTTTAGTAATAAGGTTTATGTTGGGAGTCATTGCTACTAGATTTGAAAATATCATGAATTAGTAAAAATTTCTAAATGACAAACGTTTGCTAATTAGTCAGGATCACTAACCACTAGACCAACAGGCCCGTCAGTATATAGTAAATTTTATATAATTATTTCATTCAACTGATGGCAACACTGAACAAGTTATTCTATTATAGTGCCTAGCAGATCAATTGGCTATATCTTCTTTCATTTACGCATTCCTGCGTGCCTAATTAACTGAAGACCTAGATACTACCTTTTATTTTAAAGTACATTTGGATGGTTTTCGTGTAAGTTCGAAATTTGAAAATGATCCAAAATGTCCCTGAGCATTGAGTACATAACATGGTTCTGGATTTCGAAGCAGATTTATTTATTCATTTGCTTTGAGTAACTTGAGTAACTTCATTTGAAGTCAGCTCCGAAAGTGCGCGTGTTGACTTAGAGAAGTAGTGCTGTACACAAGCAGTAATGTTTTTCGTATGAGCAGCAGAATGGAGTAACGGGAAAAAAGTAACACACGTAGTTAATAACTGTAATTGTTTAACTTCTGTCTTCTGTAGGGTCAATATACTACCAAACTGGAATTGGAACATGAATATGCTGTGTCCTACTTCCTACTAAAGGATTAATTGAAGTTGCCCTGGATCTACAACACCTGCAACCTGCATCAACTCTGTCGAACATTCTCACGATCTTCTGTTTGTACTCCCAGCTCTCCCTTATTCACTTCTTCATCTTTCGCATGACGTGATCTTCAGAAAAAAATAGGTCATTATGTAGTCTAGTACGATACATAGAATTGGCCTCTGCTGTCACAAAATCCGATACATAGCAGGATGTTGTCATATAACAGTTTTAAGTAAAAGCATCGACTTATAGTTCATGTATATTTTTGTATAAATTAAAGGTATTTTAGTTGCTTATTTCGATAACTGAGATAGTACACAGTGAATTTCTACTTGTCTAAATATGCTCATGTATATATTACTAAATACATAAATATTATAGATAAATTACACCCAGACACAGAACCAATGATCATTCTCATCACACAATTATTTGACCTGGGTGGGAATTGAACCCACGACCTCTGACTCAGCAGTCAGGGTCACCAACCACTGAAGGTTTAAAAGCTCCTATACTATAAGGTATCAATATTACACAACATGGACTTTTACCTACAAATTTCCATTGAATTTTTAAGCCCACCCGTCATTCTAACTTAACGTATAAATAAACTACAACCACTGAATAAAAGTTCAAGAAATAAATAGTTTTGGAGACGTGTTATAAAAGTTCCAATTCCAATTAAACTTTCCAATAATAAAACCAACTTTACAACGCTCCTTCAATACTTCTAAGGATACTTCATCTAGCAGATGGTGATACCGCCTATTCAACGTAGCTCATCAAATGCTCAGAGTAATTGCCAAGCCATTATTGCAATCTACGTGGTCGCCGTATTTGGTTCTAATTTCTTCATATATCAAGATGGATCCATAACGTAAAATCACTATTTTTGAAATAAAAACCAACAAGTTGGCTCTCTCAGAATAACGCACTTTACTTCAATCATGTGTCGCCAGTTGCATTCAATCATTATTTTACACACGCTCTACTCTACGTTAATTCGTCACAGAGAATGATTAAATGAATCCTAAACGCTCTTTATAATTATACTAAATACGGCTTCACGCTGATCAGTATAAGATACATATTTGCCAGCCGTTACGTCCGACGCAGCAATACTTCAATTGAGAGCTAACGAGTGTGCATCTTAACATTTACCAAATATTTTCGCATAGCAATATTTCTGTAAGCAATGCTCCAATATATAACTGTTTCAGTAGATTTTAGACGGAAAATTAAGCTTCAATACACTGAAATAATATCGCTACAAAATGTAATTGCCTACATTTTAAAAGGGATATATTGTTTTTTTGACCCCTGACATATAGTTAAAAAGAAAAAATATATACAAGGAGTCAAGATATTGCTCATAAAGTGAGAAAAAGCAAATTGAATAGATACCGCCTCTATTTTGAAGTCAGGTATATTAAATACTAAAGTTAAAGTAGTAGTAACAGATGACTTTTGTTTGCCGCGAAAATTGAAATAAATTGTAAGAAGTTTGAACGCAGTGCGCAGTGCATTTATAAATAAAGTTCTTTCAGAAAATGTTCGTAGTTTATTTCCAAACAAAAGTCATTAGCATAACTGATTTTTTTAGCTATGCTAAAAAGTTCTGATTGTGAGTATCGTTTATTTGTTACACTCTTTGATAAAATAACATCGATACTAAAACACATATATCATATATAATTTTTAATAGGGATAAATCCCTATTAAAAATTATATTGCTCCAGTTTGTAATGTTCCCAGTAAGTTTTCCCAATTAAATAAAAAATAACCCTTATCTATAAACACTTGAATACACTTTACAGAGAAAAAAATAATCTGCTTTCGTAATGAACGACATTTTACAAAAAAACCCTTTTCCATTTGCCTCGTTCGAGTGAGTTCACAACGAAGAGGTTTCTAAAAGATACGATCTATTTCGAGATTTGCCACGTCTGTGTAGTAATAGCTTTATTTGTCTGTTGCAAGAGAAACAAGCAACAAGGGAATTGAAAATTTGTGTACGTAAGAAAGTGCTGTTTCATGTGTAGAACACGTTTAGAATATAAACAATAAAATAGATTTTCAAAATAGATAAATAGTTTTCCCTAAAATCTTAACAAAAATCGCTTTTAATTTATATTTACAAACATAAATAAACATAAATTGTTTCAGACAAAGGTTATCTTTTTTTTTTTTTTTAAAAGAGAACTCCCGCATTAGGAATTACCCCTGTGTCACATACAAACAACGGACACAAAGCACACCCAGACTCAGATGGGAATCGAACCCACGACCTGTAGTATAGCAGTCAGGGTCACTAACCACTAGGCCAACAAGCCAGCCAGGTTAAACTAGGTAGTTACGATTTTTTTTTTGTTAATCCCACTAATGTTATAAATGTGAAAGTTTGGATGCATGGATGTTTGTTACTCTTACACGCCAAAACTACTGAACCGATTGCGAAGAAACTTGGTGTGCAGATAGCTGGAGACCTGGATTAACATATAGGCTACTTTTTATCCCGATATTCCCACGGGATCGGGACTTACGCGGGTGAAACCACGGGGCGCTGCTAGTATGTACTACATCAAACATTGTAAAATTATTATACTGTTAGCAAAGAACTCTAAATAAAACTACGTAAAAACTTACTTCTTGAGTAAATACTAACATAGAGCTATATTTACACAACATGTTTAACTCCTATTAAAATAATATATATTATAATAGGAACAAGCGTTGTTATTAAACTAAAACTTAATTAAATTGGACCGAACCGAAGCAATAAAGGAAGTTCCCGGAGCCCATGTACCTACAGAATACATTATTCAATAAGTCAACTCCGCATGTGTGTGGCCACGAAAACCGCGCACTTGGAACCGAATGAGGCAGCTGCTCTGCCAAAACTTTTCGTCATAAATTCAAGTTGCACGGTGTATGCAAGGATAGTATTTATTTTAGGACTGCAATGTACCTATTTTATTTATTTTTGTATTTGGTCTTTTGTTCGATTCCCACCCAGGACAAATAATTGTGTGATGAGCATGATCATTTGTTCTGTGTCAAGGTGTAATCATCCTTATAAGCGATATCCATTTTTTTTCATAACCTTATCTTCTTAACTACCTTTCCTTTTCAATTTACTTTCCCATTTAATTTCCAAAGTGCCCGGTTGAGGGAAATAGGGATTACGTAAGTGCGTCTAAATTATAGTCGGCAAAATGTGGGCATTTAATACGCCTCTGTCTATCCCTTCAAGTATGGTATCAGTTCATGTATTTGAAGGTCCAAGGCACCTTCACAATGCCTTCTAAGTGTGCCTTTAAAGCTCTTCTTAGTTCTATAAACTAACAGAATGATTTTATTGATGTAATAAGCACATTATCTCCTGAGTTTCAAATTTAGATCACTTCAACGAGACCAATTGGTTTGTTAGAATATGAATAAGCTGTAAGCGTGGGAGCAACGTGTGTCGAATCGCTCTACGTGTCGCCATCTCAGCACTCTTCCGACCACAGAACTAGTAATGGTTGATTTTTTGAAAAACACGTATCTTACTTGTGTTGTCTTTGTCTGGTGAACATCACAACTGGCAGCAATATAAACAGATAAAACACTACACACTGAATATAAAGATTTTTGTTTTACTATTATTGAATAAACGAACCATCACTTCTATTCTGGAGCAGTGACTTTAAAGATATAACGCCCTTGTAAATGCTGATATGATATCTACATTTTCTATGGCCCCAAATCTTAGATGCTCGGTAAAGCACTGACTTGCAGAGGACCAATTGCACGGTGAATGGTCATTCCAATCTAGCCGGAAGTGCTGGTATGGACAAGTTTCGTTTATGGTCGAGTCAGATTCTGTGGACATGAAGACACGTCCAGCTAATGCAAGAAACGTGAGGGTGCTTTGATTAATATAACATTTAAGACTATATAGTATCTTTCATTTAAATTTACCACATTAAAATGAATGGATTATGATTGCAAATTATTAGTACAAGTACAATTATAGCGACGTCAAAAACCGTTAATTATTTTTACGCTTACAACTAATACTGTTAATACGTACTTTCAGTAAATATTACACGTGACAACACTGTCAAGAATAATCATCATCATAATAATCATCACTACATATTATAAAACAAAGTCCCCCGCCGCGTCTGTCTGTTCGCCATAAACTGAAAGATTTTCATACGGTTTTCACTAATAGACAGAGTGGTTCATGAGGAAGGTTAAGGTGTATAATTTGTTAAGATTTTGTGTAAATTGATTGAAATATGTTGATGATTGTTGAAGATATGTCTGCTAACCGTGCGAAGCCGGGCGGGTTGCTAGTTAAATATAAGTAACTAACACCGATAGTTGAGCCTGTTTAAGGGCTGGGGTTGGTTTGTACTAAAAAGTATTAAAACTATAGAAAATGGATATGGGAAGGAAAGGAATAATATTCTTTATTGAACAATAACATAGCACATACAACATATATTTTGATATTAATAATATTTCTGAATGTTTAGGAGAGAATTATATTCAATTGAGTTGTACAACGATAGATTATATTTCTTGCTCGTATTCTAGAAGTTGGCAAAAATTAGAGCTTGTCAAGTTTGTATGGCAATATGTTCCACAAATAGATAGAAACTGTGAATGAGTTATGGGAAGATCTGTGATTTTGTAATGACCTTAAGAATTTCGTGTATTATGAAGGAACACAAATTGCTCTTTAAAATAGAAGGTCGCTCATAGGTTGATCAGTATTCTAAAAAACAAAAATGAATAATAAAAAATTATCGCTTCAGTAATTAATATTAATAATGTTGGGCAAAATATCATTGTAATAATGTAAGATAAAATCTTTTTTTGACACCAAAAACACGCTTATACTTATTTTAACCCTCAAATTCCAAATCCTCAATTGCCAAAAGTTGAATAAATTATGCAAATCCATGCCTTTCTTCAAGAGGGAGTGTCAGTAACAGTACAGTGACGATTTCAAGAAAATATTTACTTAAAAATATAAAGCATTCAAAGGTAGACTTGAAACAAAAGGAGAAATATACAAAGGCGCAAACGAAAAGCGACCCATTTTGACGTATTTCAAAGACAAACGTCCTCCTGTATCTTAATCCGCGAGAAAGAAACGGGTACAGACGTAGTTCGTTTCAACTAAGGGTGATCAACAAAAAAAAATCTAAACATGTACAATGTATGTTTATTAAACTTTCACGTCTTATACCCTCAATCATGAAATCGCATTATCAGAAACGCTGGCCATGTGAACACTACAAAAAATCCAATGCGCGTTCGACGCGGGCCAACGCCCGTCATCTGAACACAGTCTAAATCCATTTTAACTTTTTTTAGTTTTACTTTAATCTGGACTTAGACTGTTTAGTAGTTACAAAAACCAATGTTTCATAAATCACAGGTGGTGATCTGTTTTCTATGAAACGTAATAATTTATAAAACACAACACATTTAAACTTAATGTAAAAATGCTAGAGTTCTTTTTTAAATTTAACGTGCTAATCTCTAAAAATACCCGTTGGTTTAGAAAAAATCTAAGAATTGGATAGCCCAACCCTTACAGAATATTATAGTCTACTAGCAACCCGCCCCGGCTTCGCACGGGTACAAATTATACACCTAAACCTTTCTCATGAATCACTCTGTCTATTAGTGAAAAGCACATGAAAATCCGTTGAGTAGTTTTTCAGTTTATCGCGAACAGACAGACAGACGCGGCGGGGGACTTTGTTTTATAATATGTAGTGATATGACATCACGCTACGCACCCTATCCTCAGGAGCGGAGCAGTTGTCATAAACGCAGGTAAAAGGTGAGAAACGGCTAGATATACTTTATTATAATGTTCTTAAAAGTTAATTTATTTATAATTATGTCCAAACAATTAACTTTATTTCTGTAAATATTTATATTGGACTAAGTATATTTGTTAAAATTAATTATTATTTGAATATACTGTGCCCATCAGGATTCAAAAGTGAGACTAATCTATTTTTAAATTTTTTACACCTTTGTAAACATTTTGGAATGCATAATAAACAATCGAATCGAACTGAATTAATTACGTTAGGCCATCCAAACAAATATTTTTGGAGTTGCTGTTTAAATTCTTACTATTATTTCACCCTAACACTCTGTTAATCTGTAAAAATATTAGACCTAATGATTTAAAACACAATAATATATATCATTTTAATTCACCCCACAACTTCTGAACAAAACCTTAGAACACCGACACACGTCTGAAGATACTCAAATGCATGCGCACTGCATATTACATTAAAGACGTTTACGAGGTAAACGAGCTGGCATGCGGCGTACTTCAAACTAACTCCCACTTCAGTGGTAGCACATTATTAACCGTGTAGAAATTTACATGTAGTATTAGATGACTATTAAAAGCCAAGGTGGGTAGGCAAGCGGTAAAACGATACCTTAGATAAAAAATTGGAGTTGTCCGAATAAGGAGGTACATTGACCTTACAGAAAATGTATGTAAGAGCTTAGACCGTAACGCAGCACATGTGTATCTCCTTACAAAAACCTCTATTAAAGATTAAGCCATTTTTCCTATGTTAGTAGCATAAAAACATAAGCAAACTATTCCGCTGGACTGTTTCGTAGCCACGGGATTTTGTTTGTGAAGATAAGATGTTGCTTGATCACTGATCACTTTACATATTGTCGTAGCAGATCTAGACTTTCTTGTTGACTATTATGGCCTCGCCACGAATTTTGGCTTGACGGCAAATGGTACAAACATTGCCAAAGCTATAGTCAAATAACTTTTTATTTAATTTTTTTAGGTATTAAAAAATATTCCATAGTTACTTGGTTTTAAAGTTTTAAAGGTTAGTACGGTTCCTTATCCGATTATGCTCTCGACTCTCGAGTGTATATTTATAATGGTACTTTGGCCGTTCTTCGAATTTCAGCTCCATTCCAAGGTTGGGAAAGTAACAGTAGACAAAAAATTGTTTTTGATAATAATTAAAGGCTCGTCTATTGACGATATCATTACACAAAAAAACCAAGAAATCCGTATAACAATAATGATCATGCTCATCAGACAATTATTTGTCCTGGAAGGAAATCGAACCCACAATCTCTGGCTCAACAGTCAGGATCACTAACCACTAGACCAACAGGCCAGGCTAGATATCGCAATAAATGGTTATAGCCGTTATATAGTTATATCACGGCTATAACCACCTATGACTACGAATTATAGCCACTTTTCACGTTAGCGCTGATAGCGATGAAGTCGTGGCCACACCCAGCCCAAATCTTTTTCTAGTTGCAAAAGATTAACAGCAAACTGAAACTAAAAGTGAGTTAGTTTTATTTGTTTAGGATTTAATAAGAAGGTAAAGCTTTTCTCCATAGGTTTATTACAGTAGGTACTTAATACAAATTCCACGGTCGACGCTGGCTTGAATGTTAGGTATGACGATCCGATATTTATTTGTACTATTTACTTCTCTCAGTAAATAATAATAACTTCACACACCTCACACATGGCCGTCTGATTCCAAACTAGGCAGAGCCTGTACTATGGTAACCAGGCTGCTGATAAACATACTTATATATTTCTAAATACATACATATTATATATAAATTACACCCAGACACAGAACAAATGATCATGCTCATCACACAATAATTTGTCCTGGGTGAGAATCGAACCCACGACCTCTGGTGAGCAGTCAGGGTCACTAGCCACTGGACCAACAGGCCAATAAGCATACTCTAAGTCTGGAAGTACTTTATTTCTGATCCGTACGTAAAATAAAAGGCTGTATTTTTTTCGTGTGGAAAATGAAACGCTGTGTAGGAATTAAGCATATTTCAATGACGTTAGTTTAATTATGTATTCACGCTGAGTCAGCCTGTGACCACGCCCAGTGCAACTTGGTCGAAACGTGAGACAATTCAGAGGTATGTAATACCTATTTCGTGATCGCGTGATCGTGAACGCGAAAGTTTAAAAGTAAGTAGATGTTAGTATAATTCTAATATCTTTAACCTACGAGTAGGACCAGAACCCGCAATCACAAGCCTGATTAGTTCTAAAGATGTGTTTTACAAAAGAAACATATGCCGTAATACTATACTTTATATTACTCTGTCATAATTTTCATATTTTAGAAAGTTCTGTACAGTACACAAACACCATCTACACTTCACACCATGATTTGGAGGTGAAGTATCTTATTATTCTACAAATCGTCATCAATACAAATAAATAGTTTTTTTTAAGCTCATGCAGTTTTATGCACGATACCTGCAAAAATCAGTTTTAAAATTTTTTGTCTGTCTGTGGACAGGTGGAATAGGAGAACCGATTTCCCCTTGACTTTCACTGGCAGATAACTGGTGTTATAACGAGTAACTTAGTCTACTTTTATATTGGAAAAAGAATTAGATTAGAATTATTATTATTATTATAAATACTAGCAGCGTCCCGCGGTTTCACCCGCGTAAGTTCCGATCCCGTGGGAATATCGGGATAAAAAGTAGCCTATGCGTTAATCCAGGTCTCCAGCAAACATCCATCCATCCATCCATCTATCCATCCAAACTTTCACATTTATGACAAGTCCCTAATCTATTCCAACCGGCAATTTAAACGTCCGCACGAGAAAATTTAATAGCAATAGAGTGGTCAATAGTGCAATCCTATTAATTCTTATTGCCATTTTTTATCTTCTTGAGTTTTAATGAACCTTTCCTAGTATTAGGGTTGTCAACTAAACGAATAAGAGATATCTAGTCATTCAATGCTGTCAGCTTCTTGTTGCGCTACCAGTCGAAGGCAATGCCAAAAAAAAAGATTAATATGCAAGTGTTTTGGTATAGGTCCATACCATAATACTTGCATATTAATATTTAGTATATATATAATAGTTGAAAGGATTTTTGAGTTGCAGTTATTTAAATTGTTTTATATTATTCAGTTATTATAGTATTAGCTCTTAAGTTGAAATAAATCGATTGTAATTTATCACTGTTTTATATCAATCAATCAGCCTATTGCAGTCCACTGTTGGACATAGCCTTTGCCTTCCGCATCCAATCCATCCCAGCTTCTCAGCTTTCTCAGGTCGTCAGTCCATCTAGCCACATATAATAGTAATAAATAATACAATACTAAAATAATATGCACAATACATAAAGTAATGAATAAATTTATTTATTGTTACAATCATGAGATAGCTTGTAACTTATTTGTAGTGACTAATCAATTATTGAAGTATAAATACGTAATAGGCTAAAGAATAAGCATACAAAATGTAGTAGGTAGGTATATCTGTACCAACGATTCTTGACGGTAACTAGATACTACTTTGGTGGAGAGAGTGATATACCACGTATTTTTAGTAATATCTAAAGTGTGTCAACCCTATTGAAGACTCTATGTTGAACAATAAAAAACAAGTGTTCGTATCGTATTCAACGGCAGAGCAATCTTCGAAGCGTCGAGTCACTCGAACACAATGCCAGTACCGAACAACTTCAGAGGATGTCGTTAAAAACTTCGACTAGCTTCCGAAGCAGCTTGAAATAAATTTTGTGAGTGAAAAACTGTCAGTGGATAATTGATAAACCTATTACCTACAAGAAGTAGGAGTAGGAGGAAGAATGAGTCAAGTCAGGGTTTTAGTGAGGAGTACTTTAACAATTTAGGATTCCGCGGTTAACCACCACTGTATGCTAACAGAATACTGTTTTATGTTATTGGGGTTGCCAGATTTTAATAAAAAAAAAAACAAGTTGTAAGTATATAATAGCTGTAGAACTTTCATTGCACGGTGCAGGATCAGCAACTGTTACATAGTTCCACTTATCTTCACTAGATGGCGCTAAAGTATATTTTGCTGTATGTGTTCCAAATATATACATAGTAGTCATAAAGAGCTGTACAGACAAACGAATGTGCCTTAGTAATTCATCTGAACACAGTCATTTTTGTGTATTTTAACAGTATAACAGTTTTTTATAAATTTGAAAAGAGTGGCCCCTTTTTGCGGGTTTATCTTATATGAATCATTTCAGAGGTTATGACGCTGAACAGGAACTTGTAACGAGACAATATCTTTTTTAGCCCCTAACCCTAAAATAAGGGGTGTTGTAAGTTTTATGTGTCTATATATATGTGTGTATGTCTGTGCTATAATTCCTAAAGGGATGGACCGATTCAAATCTTGGTTTTTTAAGTTGCTAGAGTGTTCTTATTCAAGAAAATCCGTTCAGCCGTTTGAAGTCCATCATCTTTTTTCTAATTGTCGAAGGTTATATGCTTGTTTAAACTTAATGATTTTATATACTGGGAAGAGACCGCGGTCAAACAACGATAGCGTAGTGTTATGCATTTCTGTGGATGATGTGGATAGGATTTGCCTCGTACATGTGACATCATTGGTTTTACAAGCGTTTCTATACAACGGTAACCACTTACCATCAGGCCGCGTCTTCTTCTCTGACCACTTAGTTGTATAAAAAAATATGTAAAACGTCATACAGTATGTACCTACAACATTAAACATTGTTTTTACACTAGATAATATGTTTTACAATAATGTATCATTAGTCTCTAAAATAAGCTGTGTCTATGAATATAACATACAAGCTTTTGCAAGCGGTTTCGCTCACGTTAATATCTTTAGGTTTTGTTAATAAATTCACATCCTTGAGAACAGTATTTAATCTTTTCTGTATTTCTGGCAACGTGTATTATCCTGTACCTATCCTGATAACGTGTGTATTTCATGATTGGTTTAGTAGTTAAGGCGAAAAACGTAATAAACAAACAAGATAAGAGCGTACTCCCATCTCAAAGGCCGGTAACGCACTTGTGACTCTTTAGTTGCAGATCCATGGGCGACGGTAGTCACTTACCATCAGGTGACCCGTGTGCTCGGTTGCCCGTACGACACCAAAAAAAAAAGAAACAACCTCATATTCGCGTTTTAAAATACTAGCTGTACCACGGGAACTATATGCTATTCCAGACTATAACCTATCTCTGTATGAAATTAAATCCGTTCAGGTGTTTCTGAGTATATCTCATAAGATAGATATCATAGAATGAGATTAGTAAGGATTGCCCACCTGATGGCATGATCGTAAACGGTGTTTGCATCTTTCTTATGATAAAATTAATGTATTTAATAACATCATCTCATTCTACTCAAAACTAATATTTTACACTACTGCATGAACGTGCCTAACGGTTTATCCAATAGTGAGGTCATCTCAAGGTGAGAGGTGCGCTTGAGCATTGAGCGCACGGTTCATCTTCAATTACACATAGACTCCAAATTTTGAATCTGTTAGTATATAGCATCGGTGGTTCAGTGGTAGAATGCTCGCCTGCCACGCGGGCGGCCCGGGTTCGATTCCCGGCCGATGCAGAAGATTTTTTTTTATTATAAAAGAATATATTGATCGGTGGTTCAGTGGTAGAATGCTCGCCTGGCACGCGGACAGCCCGGGTTCGGTCCCCGCCCGATGCAGAATTTTTTTTTAAATTCACTGTTAAAAAAAGGCCAACAAACGACGAATTTCAATATTATTGTTTCCAACTTCTGTCAGTTTTATTCAGCCTTTTATTATTATTTCACTCAATATCCACTGCCGTAAAATAATCTTTTAGGTTTTTTTTAAGTGAAAACTTCTTTAGGCACGTTTGTGCACTTTTCCTGTGGGAAAAAAAGCACTGAACTCGCGACCGTCACGCTAATAATACATATATAGATACCCTAGAGGGTGCTAATCTAAACATTGAGTTCTGTCAGCTCCTTATTAATTAATGTCACCAACCTGCTAATGTGACGTTTTAAGTTCGTCGTTTCGTTTAAGTTTTCACTTCCGTCGGCAGTCGCACGACTGCCTATTTGTTTATAATTGGAATAGTCGTTTGTCTAACATCTCACTTGAACTGAAAAGTGACAATGAAGATGAAGATAGGACACGCCTGAATAATAGAGATAGAGTGAAACCTATTCACTCTATGTCTATTCTTGAACGTTCCAGGAATATATTTGTTTTTAAAAATAGACGCAGGCAGTTTCTTCAAGACTAGCAGCGTTTCACCCGCGTAAGTCCAGATCCCGTAGGAATGTTGGGATAAAAAGTAGCCTATGCGTTAATCCAGGTCTCCAGCTATCTACATACCAAGATTCATCGCAATCGGTCCAGGAATTTTTGAGCCAATTCGTTACAAACATACTTACATACAAATCATTCCTCTTTATAATATTATTATAATTATAATATAGAATACAGATATAGATATTCCAAACGATCAATCAAAGCGTTTAGCTCGACTTTTGGTGGACTTTTAGTGTGTTGATATTGAAAGAATGGAACTTTTGTCTGCGTCTAGTAGTCCGATGAAGGAAATGTGCGAGTTCAATTAATTGTCTATCATTTTCAGAGATACAAAATATGTAATAATAACAACACAGTATACAAAATTATAATATTTATTTACAATCGTGAAATTATAATGAAAATTAATAAAAGTGATATATTTCTATACGTGACTAAGAAAATTTCTCCGCTCTAAAATTGGCAAAGTTCCCTACAATAAAACTGGCAGCATTGCCCTTGCATGCAATGCTAATTCTTTCTGCTTTAAAATACAGCATTTTCTTGTTAATGTAGGTGTCTATCGGTTGCTTAGTCCCTTTCTTATAACGCTCGAGCGCTCTACGCACTCCGAATCAATTACCACTAATATAAGAATAGAGATAAATGCGTTTTCAAAAATATGTTAAACAACTCTCCAATGTTACACTCACACAGCTAAAAGATTTGAGAAAGAGAAGTAATGAGAAAAATCTTTTTAACAAAAAATTAAACCAACGAAAAGAACTAAAAAGCAAAAAATAAATAAACCTTAAGTCTTAAGTATTGAGCTAATTTACATAAACTATCAAATTTTATATAAACTTACTTTGAGTCAGCGCCAAACAACAAACTGATTAATTACCAAAATTTTATATGTACCTACGTAGGCTCTACGTAACAAAAAAAGAATAATCAAAATCGGTTCATAAATAACGGAGTGAGGGCTGAACATACATTAAAAATAAAAAAAATATATATACGGTCGAATTGAGAACCTCCTTTTTTTTCGTCGGTTAATAAAAGAGGAACCTACTACATACCGTGCATATTAGCACGTCTATAGTTAATCCTCTAATCCGATATTAATGTGCACAGAAAATACAAAGCTAACAAACAACATTAAAGAATATAACAGTGCTTTGAAACTTTTGTTTCTCTTGTGATAACACTCAATACAATTATTAATATTTGCAATTTAAATATTGGTTCATGTGGGATAATCAAATCAAATCAAATAAAATTGGATGTGTGTATACTATTTGTGTATCTATAAAGACTAAAAGTATATGAGGAGTAATTGTCAGAAGTTGCATATACGTCATGCATAAAGAGTTAACTCCCTAGAGTAGCCAAGACCACTTCAGAAAATACACCTGACTTTAGTTAAAACAACTAAAAGTTAGGTACCAGTCATGCTTGTCCGAAGTTTAAACGATCCGCGATTACAAGTCGGAACGCTGATACGAACTTAATGGTGTATGACTGAAAACTGAAAAACTAACTTACATTTCCTTCTCATCACTACTTATTGTAAAACAAAGTCCCCCGCCCCCGCCGTCTGTCTGTCTGTTCACGATAAACTAAAAGCTACTCAACGGATTTTCATGCGGTTTTCACCAATAGACAGGAGTGATTTATGAGGAAGGTTTAGGTGTATAATTTGTTAAGGTTTTATGTAAAATGGCTGAAATATGGCGATGTTTGTTGAAGATGTCGGAAAAAATCAATATACTCGTAATATGCTCTGCTACCCGTGCGAAGCCGCGGCGGGTTTGCCAGTTTAAAATATTTCAGTTCAGTATTAAACTCAATCATAAGTTTTCCATTAACAAAGCGTGCATTTCTATTAAATATTACAGACAGCGGGTATGCACTATTCGAAGAGCTACTGTTGAAACTGTTTTCTGTTACATATTTCAGTGTATGTAACGGACAAAATTTATACTTACCAAACGGAAACTGATAAAGTACTGTAGTGCACAATCCTAAAACATTGGTCTGTGTTGTGTCCATAAGTGGTTTGGCACTGACCCATCTACTATACTTCTCTTTTACCACTTCCATTTACCTTACACCAATTTAGTTTTTAGAGTGTATTGTGCTCTGTAATCTACAGTCTGAATAAAAAGGACAAACGATACAGCTAGATTTTGGGGGTCAGTTCCTCAAAAGGAAAAAAAGGAACCCTTAAAGGGTCACTTTGTTGTCCGTCTGTCTCAGGAAAGGAAGTAACCCGTGGAGGCAACAAGTTGAAATTAATATCAAATACTTATGTTTGCGATCCCTTGAAACTGTACAAATCAGCTTCTTCTTCAAATCTTCAAATCAAACTAGGTTTATGAATTCATAGAGAAATGCTAAAACAAGCATCCCTTTATTAGTATCGAACCTATAAACAGGGAATATCGAACAATGCGACACTTGCTCAAATCACTAAAAAGACTAACTCTAGCATGCAGTTACAAAAATAAGTTTTGAAAATAATCTATTTATTTAAAAGTTACGATTCTTTGAATTTCCAGATTATATCACCTCCAGTTCTCATAAAAGCAGGTGGAACGTGTAAAGTTAAATATTTTAAATGGAACAAATTGAAAAAAAATAAAACTTCTTTAAGCGCTTTGGGCACTTTTGGTATGGGAAAAAGCACTGAACTTGCGTCACCGTCACGGTCAGATGACATATATATATAGATGTGTGTTTTTTACTTCTGACGTGCAGTCCTACAACTGACAGTTTTTTAATATTTTAGAATTATTCACTCCGTTATTGAGAAAATCCATAAAAACTAACTTCAAAAATATTTTTGACTTTAACTTTAAGTGCTAAAGTTATACCCTTTCATTGATGTAAGCTAATGTCGTATTGTTAAATAATCCCTGTATACTTATCCATCTCACTTCATAAATCTCCATATCCATATACTCATAGACATAGTCCAATAAAACCCATTTGACCTCATACTGTGGACATTAAACCACCATTGCTATAGGTAGTCCTAGCTTTATGTACCGGAGGATCAATGTGACTTTCGATATCGTTCGCCTTTGCTTTGACGGCAATTTATCTCTGTTGGACTCTATGCGGCTTTAGAAATCGAACGTTCGCTGAAAAGAATCCTGCAGTATGAATGCTGCTCTGGATTCGGATTTTTAACGGATTTTGTCAATCTCCGTTCTGTTTATGTATCTAAATAAACCGTTAAATTTTTGGATTGACTGCCATGGGTGTTCAGAAGTTACTTAAAATCATATATTATCAATTTCTTAAGCCTTTGGGGTTCTAGTTAATATAAGAGTTGGTTTTATACAATGTGAAGTTATGTTTATTGAAAACAGAACGAAAAATAAACCTTATCTTTAATTATTTAGGCAAGGTAGAGCGAGGTAAGCATTCGAAGAGAAGAACGGGAATTATGTAAGCGGCATTAGATTTACACTACAATGCGCCTTTTATTCCATATGGAATAGAATATAATAAATTTTATTGTACACCATTAAAATATTGCTTACTACAGTGAGAACACAAAAATTGAAATGTACAAAGGCCTTATCGTTAAAACAATTTCATCCAGGTAACATTGGGATAAAAAAGACCAGATATAAAAGAATGTAATTAGTAGTTGTTGTGTTACAGCAATTTAAGTATCAAGCCAAAACAGAAGTCAACAGAAAAGACAAAAAAAAAAAACCTCGTATGCATCTGCACTGAACCACCGATGCGTTGCACTAATTTATGTAAAAGTTATTTCTAAGAGACAAAGCCAGAAAAGTACTTAACTTTTGTCGAATCATCATTAAAAGCGTTCTTTCAATGAATACTATACTAACTTTCATTGGCCAGTGTAACTTGGACTGTCATTGTATAGACTTTCCTACCAGTGCAGATCTACATATATACTGGACGCGTGTAGCTTAATGTGGTCGTTATCACGTTATTTTATCGGCTAGTAATGGATAAACACTCGTGTGAATTGTCGAGGCTATAAATGCAAACACCAGCCCAAAAAAGTATAGTATAAAGTGAAAGTTATTCGGATATTCGCATCCGCATCCGCATCCGCATCCACAATTATCAATGCGGATGTTCACGCAGATGCGGATGTAGTGCAAGTCGCGACGAGAAAGAAAGTGGGTGTGGCTAGCGACTGGCGTGTACCATAAACAAGTGCTGATTGAACAATAGGAGCGAAGATTTCGGTAACAAGATTCAATGCATTTGTTATTGTGTATGAGGGATGTTGAATTCGCAATTGCGGAGCTTCTGCATTGATTTAGACATCTGCATCCGCATCCAAAAATGCTGCATCCAAAACATCTCTAAATATACTATATACATATATATATATATATATATATATATAGTAGGTACTAAGCCTCTATAATCACAGGATGGACATTCAGGTACGCGGCCCCGGCCTCTTCAAACTACTGCAGTCTCAATCCGTTTCCCTATCCGAGACTTGCGGTATCCCTTACCCTAATTCCCTCGCTCTATCCGTTTTCCTTACCCAGATTTAACTTCTTCCTATGTCCCGCCTGAAAACGATCACATTCCCAAGGAAAGTTGGTGTCAGGCCGACGGCTGGCCATAAAAAAGGTCAGCCAAAACCCTTTGTTTTTAAATATTGCTCAAACCCCAAAAAAATAGGCCAGGAAGATGATGATGACGATGATATATCGGGTGTTAGAGAAACGCTCCCGAAAACGAAGACAGGCGATAGTGTTAATGATACCTTCGATGATGGGTCAGAAAAAAAATCGATCCTGATGTAAAAAATATCTTTTTACATTTTTTATTAGCACTTTCCATCATGTTAATACCAGTAGCAGAAAGCCGAGCCCTTTAAAAAAAAAAAAAAAAAAAAAAACGTCACATCCTCTAAACTGACGGGTATCCAATCTACTGAATATTTAAGTATTCTGTTTAATTTTAATATCTTTGTAGATCTAAGGCTTCCCTGTATTATAATGAACGTAATGGACCATTTTAATGTCCCAAATTACCATACTTCCGTTTTAAATATAAAAATGGGACAGAAATTAATTTGAATTATAATTTTAATGCCACCCCACTCGTTTACATTTTACGTTCCCTTCCTGGAATTAATATTTTTTAATTTCTTTTGTTTTTGTAAGGTGTACTTTGTGGATTTTATAATAATACATAGAAGTAGACATTTATAATCCTGGAACCTTCAGAGTAGAGTGAATACGTTTCTCTTGGATAGGCATGAACCATCTTCGTCTTTATCGTCAGTTTCCATCAGGTGACTTGGAAGACAAATGCCTCCTCCTTCACTGTATATTGTAACAGTAACTACTTACGAAGCGTTGAAGTACATGAAATATATTCTTACTAGCTGTGCCCGCGACTTCGTCCGCGTGGAATAGTGTCTTTCGGTAGATTTTTTTTATTATTTAGGCTAATATTGACAATACTTCCATACAACTTTTCATCCCCACCTTTCAACCCCTTACCCCCATTTTTTCGGAAAAAGTAGCCTATGTCCTTTCTCAGGCTCTAGACTATCTGTGTACCAAATTTCATTTAAATCGATTCAGAAGTTTTGGCGTGAAAGGGCGGCAGACAGACAGATAGACAGTTACTTTCGCATTTATAATATTAGTAAGAATTACAAAATAAACAACAAAATAATATGCTCTTAATTACCGTACGAGGTTAAGGTATACTTTTATATAATTGAATAAATTCTATTTAATCTACTTATCATAGCAGGGGATTTAAGGTGTGAAACTCTTAAAGGACCCATTTGAAGACTGCTCTGCATTGGTCTTCATATTGATCCAGATTTTCTGGTTTTGAAGATCTCCTAGTATTCTAAAAGTAAAAGTATGTAATGCTCCTAAGTCTTACGGCTAGAATTTTAACATACCTCTGTGGTGCCTTCCAAATTGTTCCTTTAAATAAGGAGTATTTTATTCGTATTCACAGGATGATAATACTATAAAAATAATACGAAAAAAATAAAACCAGAGACTTGTAAAAACATATTGAAAAAGAGTGTCGTTGGAGTTTCTGGCCTGTTCTTCTCCAGATCTACGCATTGGAACAGGCAACTAGCTTCACAACTGACTAATGCCGCGTTCCAATAAACAACAAACGATTCGTTTTGCTTACGGACGGTAAAATCCTTTGAAAATTCAACGAAATTTTACAGTCTGTAAGCAAAACGAATCGTTTTTTGTAATCACTTATTACTTATACTATATACTACTTATACACTTGAATAATGACTTATTTACTCAGCCATAAGACGTCAGCTACAAAGATACCTACTTCCTCTTCTATTCACTTCAACAGAAAGCGTTCTCGCCCCGACTAGATCCAACGATTTCCTGCTGCTATGACTTGGACGTGTATCTAGTGGGGAGACGTTCCAGGCTTCTCATTCCAGTACCTACTTTCTACTTTATTCCCCAAGGGTTGTTGATTCTCCTTCGTCCATGTATGACCAGACCTTTAGAAGTTACGTCAAGCGACGTAGGTCATTTCAGTTCTTGCACGGACTGCTCTGTTCCGGATCAAAGCCACTAGCAGCCTTTATGAGGTCTGTACGTAAATAGCTAGATACCATATTTTACTTATTCTAATTTAAAAAAAGTCCCCGTCGCATGTGTATCGCTTTTCCTGGTTCTATTGAATACTGTATTACTTTAAAGAATTGGTGTATGTAATTACTATAGTTTTAGCCGCGATAGCCAAAAACTCTGCATCGGCCGGGAATCGAACCCGGGCCGCCCGCGTGGCAGGCGAGCATTCTACCACTGAACCACCGATGCTTGCATCTAGCTATTACAAATTGTAGACCTTTTAATATGTTTTTAGTTCCGAAATGATTATTACAAGAGAGTAGATTGTTGTTGTATTAGAGAAAGGAAGATGTGTTACTAGCTCTACAAACCATTAGCAAAGTCGCTAGTTTTACTGAGTAGACTCGAAGCATCGGTGGTTCAGTTTCATTTTTTTAGTACTTGTCTTTTTACACTGTTTAGTTATTAATTTCTGGCTTTTAACAGTCCTATCTTACACTCTAGTAGTAGGGCTAACAAAAGATATCGTCTTCAATTGTAAATAATAATATTTTTTTTTATTCCATAGATACTTGAAAACAAAAACAACTCCAAGGGTGACAAAATAGCGAATGAGTTTTAAGCGGCTTATTTTAATATACATTTTTAAAACATTATTATTATTAACATAAAATGTAATTTAAAATAAAAATAGGGTGTGTAGTGAATGTTCAGAAATGAGAATAGAACAGAGAATGAGAAATAAAATATAAGAACAACACAAATGATTTATAATTTCGGAGTCTGAGGTTCGGGATTAGTAAGGTACACCAACTTATTACCAATATAGACATAATTTACTTTCATAATTAGCAATTAACTTCACTTGTGCTTCGCACTTGTTTACTCGGTGGTCGCTCGACTAGAACTCATTTAATACTGCAACTGTCATTTTATACTCCGATCGTTATTACATAGAGAATTTGTAACATTTCACGAAAACTCGATACCACTCTGAAATGTTCTAATTTAACATTATATTCATTCATACATTCTATAAATAGACTATTAGTACCGTTTATTGTCAAAAGATGGCTTAAATCACAATTTAGGTAATCGTAAACTTTCTCTAATTGTCAATAGATGGCACCGTGTGTCTCAATTTAGTTCCGTATCAGTTTCTTAGAGTTAGAGATCGCCTGTTAGTCGATATTCGGCCATAATTCATTAAGTTTTGAATGTTTCGGTTTATTTCATTGACCAGTATAACTAAAACTGACATTGTATAGGTTTTTCGTACATGACAGATCAACGTATATACTAGACGCGTATAGCTTACTTTAGTCGTTTTCACATAATTTAAATAGAAAAAAAACAACTAAAGATTTTTTTTTTATTGATATCACTAAAACTAAAGCTACTAACCAAAAAAAAATAAAGAAAATCGTATGACAAACATACATTCGTAATGAGGTCATCCGCCAAGATCCGACCGACGTCCTGAAGAATACTGACAAAATGCAGGCAAAAAGTTTTGTATGCATCGGCCGGGAATCGAACCCGGGCCGCCCGCGTGGCAGGCGAGCATTCTACCACTGAACCACCGATGCTTGATACTGGCACTGCGAAACTACGGCCCCAAACACTGACTTGTTTGATAAGCAAAAACATCTGCCTTTCTATATTACGTAATATCTAGCAATTCTATTGAGTAACGATGTAAATTATGAGAAAGTACATTTAAAGGCTTGCAGTTTAAGAGTTATAGGTATAAGCATCGGTGGTTCAGTGGTAGAATGCTCGCCTGCCACGCGGGCGGCCCGGGTTCGATTCCCGGCCGATGCAGTTACCTTTTTACTTTATTTATTTTATTTTATACCATTGATTCCATAGCCCATTATATCGCTTTCACACTACTATTGCCTGTTGGTCTAGTGGTTAGTGACCCTGACTACTAAGCCAGAGGTCGTGGGTTCGATTCCCACCCAGAACAAATAATTGTGTGATGAGCATGATCATGATCATTTGTTCTGTCTGGGTGTAATTTATCTATAATATGTATGTATTTAGAAATATATAAGTATGTTTATCAGCAGTCTGGTTACCATACAGGCTATGCCTAGTTTGGGATCAAGACGGCCGTGTGTGAGATGTGTGGAGTTATTATTATTATTATTCTCTTCATTTATTTTATGTACATATAAATTACATTTTCAAATACACTTATAATTAAAAAAAAAAACAAAATATATTTAAAAATATAAAAAATAGTGTCCCACCGGTATCGGGTACAGAGACCAAGCTACCGGTGGTTAGGGTTCCAGAAACAGAAACCTCTTCACAATACGTGTCGTATCAAGAAGGACCGACTTATGCATCAAGCCCTTAATCCAGTCGCTAATGTGAGCCTCTGAAGGTGTTGGTCGAGGCTCTTCGCAATCAGCCCATGGGCTGATATAACTATCGGCACAATGATTGCCGAATCCACATTCCACATGTCGACCACCTCGTGGGCCAAATCCAAATACTTCATTTGTTCTTCCTTTTCAGCCCTTAAGAGATTGTCGTCATGCGGAATGGTGATATCAACAATCATTGCTCGGCGCTCTAATCGGTCTATTACCACGATATCAGGCTTATTGGCAACAATAGTCCTCTCAGTGATAATAGACCGATCCCAGTACAATGTTACACGACCATTTTCAAGAACTGGGTCGGGCACATACCTGTACTACGTAATTCCATAGTCACAAGGTTATATTTAAGAGCAAGTTGCTGATGGACTATCCTGGCCACTTGGTTATGTCTGTGCAAGTATTCGCCGTTGACAAGACGAGAACAACCGAAAATTATATGCCTGAGGCTTTCTCCGGGACGATGACATGCCCGACAAATGTCAATCGTGTCGTAACGAGACATGCCTGCCATTTTCATTTAGAAGATCAATTTCATTTAAAAATCGAACAAGCAATGAATTCTCTTGAAGTTTGTTTTTTTTATTTTTATAACATAGAAGTTATGGATCATCATCATCTTCTTGCACCTTTCCCAAATATATTTGGGAAAGGTGCAATATGTTTTGTTCTTCCATTCTCCTCCATCATTAGTCAGTTCACTGCTACTCCCTTTCTGGCCATATCCTTTTTCACGCAGTCCATCCATCTTTTCTTTGGTCGTTGTCTAGTCTTGTATCTGTCAATTTTGATACATAAAACTCTTCACCACATTTGGCTCAACCCTACGCATCACATATCCAATACCATAATCATCTGTTGAGGAGCAACTTTTCATCTACTGGCGTTTCTTTCAGGTTCCCACTAATGTATTCATGCCTCACCTTGTCCATCCTAATCACACCACACATCTATCTTAACATTCGCGTTTCAGCTACATGCAGGCTTCTATCATCCATTCTCTTTGTTCGCCAATTTAATGGCCAATTGAACCCGGGCTGCCGACGTGACAGGCGAACAAAATAAATAAATAAAAGTAAAAAGGTGACTGCATCGGCCGGGAATCGAACCCGGGCCGCCCGCGTGGCAGGCGAGCATTCTACCACTGAACCACCGATGCTTATACCTACAGAATTTAAACTGCAAGCCTTTGAATGTGCTTTCACAGAATAAATCATTACTTACATCGTTACTCAATAGAATCGCTAGAGATTACGTAATATAGAAAGGCAGATGTTTTTGCTGATCATACCAATTGAGTGTTTGGGTCCGTAGTTTCGCAGTGCTACCATTAAGCATCGGTGGTTCAGTGGTAGAATGCTCGCCTGCCACGCGGGCGGCCCGGGTTCGATTCCCGGCCGATGCAGTTACCTTTTTATTTTTATTTTATACCACTGATTCCATAGCCCGTTGCCCTTAACCCGCCCATATTCGCGCGTTCATAGTACTATTCAACATTTTACACGCGCGTACAAAATTTCAAACATTCAGATCAGGATACAGGACTTCAGGTTTGATGATTATCTTATAAATTTGTCCTTTGAGATTGACA
This sequence comes from Callimorpha dominula, assembly GCA_949752705.1. NCBI lineage: Eukaryota > Metazoa > Arthropoda > Insecta > Lepidoptera > Erebidae > Callimorpha > Callimorpha dominula. Next base: position 19,412,816 of record OX457002.1, on the reverse strand, counting down.
GGAACTTGGGGTCGCATTTTGTTCCTGTTACCTGCCGCTACTTCACCCACCCTGAATAGATTCGATGCTGTACAGACCATTTATGGATAGACAGTTTATGGAAATTACTTCACTTCAAATCACAATATTTTGATAATTATTTTGATTATTTTTTTCATGGTATAGGGGGCAAACAAGCAGGCGGGTCACCTGATGGTAAACGGCTACCGCCGTCCAGTGGCACCTGCAACTCAAGAGGCACAAGTGCGTTGCCGGCCTTTAGAGTTGGAACCCTTGCTCGGCGAAAAACAATACAACCAATGCTTCACTGCCGGTTTTCTGTGAGGCCGTGGTATCACTCCGGTCGAGCCGGCCCATACGTGCTGAAGCATGGCTCTCCCACGCTAAAACTTATGTAGCGGCCTACGTATATCTATTTGGATTAGTGTTCGTGAAATATGCTCTGGAATCAATAGCTCATATCAGCTGCGCTTAATTTGGATTGAGATACAGTGTGTAATATAGTGTGTGGTAGAATATTGAATATTGTATATTGTTTTATCTTTGTACACTGGTGACTCCGAGTCTGGGTCGATTTGCTAGGGCTAGGCCTGCCATCATTTAAATTGCCGACGTCGGACAAAAACTTCAAAAATCCCGGACACATGGATGAAATCGAGATTCCCGAGAGAATTTTACCCTGGCACAGAGTGTCCGGGTTTTACCCGGACACTTTTTGAAAACCCCGCCCGGACGCTCCCCGAACGCCCTCTAAACTAGGACAAATCCGGGGAAACCCGGACGGATGGCAGCCCTGTAGTATTAAAATTAAGAGTGATTTAATAAATAAGCTTATTTTATTTTGCTGAAGCTTTAAATTATTGCAATTTTTTAAGGAAACATTGGATTACAGTAGATAGCTTAATTCAAAAGTTGAGTTCTTTCTTAGATTAGAGTGATAGATAGATTAGATTCTTAGATTATATTAGATTGTGAACATCATTAGTTTATAAAAAATTGGAATGGTTGTTGTTATCTTCACCCGACTGCGGTGAAGCTAAAAATGACGGTAAAGTAAGTTAGACTTGCATGTATGTATGTCTGTCCCTATGTTTCCTCGTAACTTCTAAACAGCTGAACCGATTTTACTTAGTATAACCGATTGGATAGTCTTTATTGCTTGGGTATCGGTGGGTGTATTAAAATTATTAAAAAAAATCAAAAAGGATATTTTTTATTTAAAAAAATATCTTAAACCTATCGAGTCAAATGAAAGGGTTTTAAGAGATGGCGGGTCGGGTTTTTATTTTTTAAGTGAAAACTTCTTTAAAAAAAAAAATCTTAAACCTATCGAGTGGGGTATCAAATTAAAGGGTTTTAAGATATGGCGGGTCGGGTTTTTTATTTTTTAAGTGAAAACTTCTTTAGACACGTTAGGCACTTTTGGTATGTTTGTCTTTCTGACGTGTAGTCCTACGACTGGCAGTTTTTCAATTCACACTTGTTAATAACGCTACTATCGCGGAGCCGTGGTCTAAGGACAGCCCATGTTCAAAGGACAACCCTGTGTCCTTAAGACATCGTTGAAGGAAGCAAGAATTGTTCACCGCTCTCCGGCGATTGATCCCAGAAGAGAAGGTGGGTGGAAAGAAAACTGAAGGAACACCATATACAGGAAGTACCATAACTGTCTCGTAATAATTCATTTCAATTTAATCTTTAATGAACACAAGAACAATATATTGATGCATCATTCCTTTCCTAAGTCACGTTTTGGTACATTATAAATGATGATTGCGCAAATTGAAATGTAGGTTACATTATTTTACTATTCAATATGTATGCGCATCTATTGAGTTATATAAATTTTTAACCAACGTCGTAGAAACAAGAGGTGTTATAATTGTAACATATGTATTTGTATGTATGTCTGTGGCATCATAGATCCTAAACGAATGGACCGATTTTGATTTAGTTTTCTTTATTTGAAAGGTGACTTGATCGAGAAGTGTTCTTATAGTTCAAGAAAAGAAGATCATCAGCTCATTCTATTCGTTGATGGGATTCTTGAGTTAAGGGTATTTTAAATCCTATTACAATCGTCAAACGGGCACTTTAGGAATTAAAGATGGGAAAAATATAAAGTATTAGCAACGCCCCGCGGTTTCACCCGAAGTCCCGATCCCGTGGGAATATCGGGATAAAAAGTAGCCTTTATGTTAATCCAGATCTCCAGTTATCTACATACCAAGTTTAATCGCAATCGGTTTAGTAGTTTTGGCGTGAAAGAGTAACAAACATTCATACATCCATACATCCTCACAAACTTTCACGTTTATAATATTAGTAGGATATTGATGAGGAAACCGTGAAAAGAAAGGGATACTTATTGCTTGTTCGAATGAATTGAGGGGTGTTAGCTATAACTCTAGCAGGTCACACTGTCTGAGACCTCTAATGCAGTGTTTTTCAACCTTTTAGAATCCGCGACCCCTTTATAAGTTAAAAAATTGTAATTGCAACCACGGCATAAAAGCGGACTCGTTGCGAAATAAAAATCAATAATGCCAAACGAATTATAATAATAATCGTTTTGGATGGGTCAATAGAACCGGCTGATCTAACCACTAAGATAAAAGAAAATCATGCTTAAAATGGAATTTCATAATAAAAGTGTGGACGTCTTCTGGATAAAAAGACAAGGACATGAGGCGAGAGCTGGCAAACGACACTTTAAAATTATTAGTGCCATTTGGCATTCCTCCCTATGTGCACTGACGTTCTCTTCAATGGTTTTTTTACCTACGACCCCCCAAGTAAGGTTTTGGGGTCGCGACCCACAGGTTGAAAAACACTGCTCTAATATAATACGATATGATGAATATCTAAATACTAATAACGAGCTGACCCACGCAACTTCATCTGCGTTTGTAAATTTTCCCCGCCTTTGCAACATTTTTCATTGATGCTCCGCCCCTATTGGTCGTAGCGTGATGTTATGTAGCCTAAGCCTTTCTCGATAAATGGGCAAACACTAAAAAAAAATTCTATTCGAACCATTAGTTCCTGAGATTATCGCGTTCAACCAAACAAACTCTTTAGCTTTATAATATTAGTATAGATGGGAAAGAAATATGAGTATTTAAGTTTTTATGACGTCGCAATGTCTGGTAAATAGGCGGCAAAACCTCGTCCAGCAGAAGATGCACCAGGCGCCGAGAGCGCAGAACGATCTCCAACATGTGCGCTGGCCTGGAGGTAACGGGTAAAGGTTTGGTCAGATGGTCAGCGGATGGGGTCGCATCACCCGCTGTCGGACCCAACCTTATCGATGCCCGTTATCCCTTGCAGAAACGCCCCTGAGACCGGAAGAAGCACTTGCGAATCTAGGATGATCAACAGTACAGTACAGCATAAAACCAAAAATAATTAATGCATCGGCCGGGAATCGAACCCGGGCCGCCCGCGTGGCAGGCGAGCATTCTACCACTGAACCACCGATGCTACTTACTACAATACTATAAGTAGTGAATCTAATATTCACTGGTAACGTAGTAAAACGTTTGTCTTTCACTTTTACGTAATAACAATATATGAACATGATTCCGTGAATTTACATTCAATAACTTGCAGTTTTAAAACTACTAACGCAAGCATCGGTGGTTCAGTGGTAGAATGCTCGCCTGCCACGCGGGCGGCCCGGGTTCGATTCCCGGCCGATGCAATCTTCTTTTTGCTTATGATTCTGTATCACTACCTTACTACAAAATAAAGTGCCTGAATTTTTTTGCTCTCAATCAAAATATTTGCTTTGCAATCACTTGGAAATATTTTTGAACTACTCTTAACTCATCATCATCAATACAAATAAATAAAATTGAAGTGTCTGTTTGTAATGTCAAAATAATAGCTTTTAAACCTATGCCACAGAATACATAATAGTACCAGCCTATGCCTAAAATTCAGTTTCTAAAGTGTTGTCTGTCTGTCTGTCTGTATATTTGTTCCAGCTAATATCCTTAACGGGTTTACCCATTTCCACGGGACTTTCACTGGCAGATAGCTGGTGTTATAAGAAGTAACTTAGGCTACATTTATTTTGGAAAAACATTTAATCATCAGGTGCAATGCAATGGTTATCAATTTATAACAAAATAATACCTACTTTTTGTAATCTAACCTCGTTCAGCTAACGTTGGGTATTTAATATGTTTTAGCCCTGTATAATCCCCTTTAGAATATCACAAATTTCCATTGTAATTTAATCATTAAAGAATAAAATCGAAATTGAAACCCCTCAGCTATAATCGTTATAAACTTATGACAAAATATAATTATAGTGACAGATATCTTAAAAACGGGCCGCTTAGTAGAGTAGCTCAATTTTCCACCTCCACGTTTATACCAACCATCCCCCGCTGTTTCACCCTTCAAAGTTCTTCTATGAGTTTATTATTTTCCTTAATAAGAGGTATCTAATCTAAAGATAATTTATCAAAATGGATATCAGCAGTGGCGTAAGAATAGGATGGCAGAGCAGCCAAAATGCCACCGACTAGAGGGCGCCCCGGCCACCATAGCTAGGTCTTGAACTAACACAGGAGGCACTAAATACAAAATGAATTAGCTACCTGCCTCAAATGGTATAGTGCTAGACAAATATACAAACTCTTCAGTTTTATAATTCAACTAGCGACCAGCTTCGCACGGGTGCAACGTAGATACTAATGTGGCGAACAATTACCGTCATATTTCAACAAATGAACACAAAACAATATAAAACTACACGTATAAATCTTCCTCTTGAATCACTCAATCTATTGATGAAAACCGCATTAAAATCCGTTGACCCAAGACCCAAACTAAGCATGGCTTGTACTATGGGCTCTAAAACACGAATACCTTTATACTTACATCCTTTCTATTAGGTATACACTTTTAATATCTTTAATATATTGATAATCCTTGACCAATGCAAATAATAATAACAAAATATCTTGAGACACCTCACATACGTCTGTCTCATCCCAAACTAGGCAGAGCCTGTACTGTACAACCAGACTGCTGATAAACATTCTTATACGTTTCTAAATACATACATGTTATAGATAAATTATACCCAGACACAGAACAAATGATCGTGCTTATCACACAACTATTTGTCCTGGGTGGGAATCGAACCCACGACCTCTGGCTCAGAAATCACGATCGAGTAGCAAAAGTGTAGAATGAGTTGCCTGTGTCTATTTTTCAAGTCAATTATAATCCTGGAACGTTCCAGTATAGAGTGAATAGGTTTCTCTTGGATAGTATATATGTATATAGCATAGGCGTTTGTCTTCGAGCTCACGTGATGGTAAATGAGGATGAAGACGAAGATGGTACCCGCCTATCCAAGAGAAACCTTTTCACTTTACTTTAATCGCCTTTTTAGTATGATTATTACGTAGACGGTCGATCTCTGTCACAAACAGAGGACGTTTCACTACACCTATTAATATCCCGGTACACAAACATTTGACTAATACCAAGCGTATTGAGTTTGAAAATTGCATTAGGCTCGTAAACATATATACCTACTTTGAGCAAAGCAGCAATCGGGTCCTTTTTATCACCCCTCTAAATTTTAAAATCACAAGAATATTTTACAAAGATTGGCACGAAAATGAGAAAACACATTGAATATTCATTTGAGAATGACAGGTTTCCAATTCAAATGTAATATTTTTTTAATTCTCAGGGTTCCGTACGTCCGAATGCAAAAAACGGAATCCTTTTAGGATAACTCGTTCATCTGTCACAGCCACAGAAATCTAAATAAGTTAGATATCTGTGGTCACAGCCAATTTGCACCGAATCTAGTGAACCGATGAGGTTGATTAGATATACATACCAATTCATTGTGACCAAAACATCTACATCTAGTGCAACGTAAATAAATGAATTTTTAATATGAGGGTCACTTTTGGGGACCAAATTAGAAAATTTAAAAAAAAATCCAAACTGTACCGTGTGACATATTAAATGGAACGGCTTGTTATGAGGGTATGAAATGTATTTTTTTTTATATTTTTAAGGCTCAATATTTTAAAATGATGTGTAATATATTAATATGTGAAGAGAATTCTTTGTTTTGTAAGCAAGTTTCGTGAACGGAGGAATGTGAAATTTGAAATACTTAAATTTCATATGTCGAAGAATTTTTGAACAATACATGTTATACACTTAAAAAATATATGATAACTGCTACATCAAGCTACACAAGCCTAGTATATATCTGTTGACTTGTCACTGTGCGGGTGACTATACAATGTCAGCTCAAGTTATACTGTCATAGAAATAAAACAAAACAAATAAAAAAGTAGTTATTTACGTATAGATTACAGAAAAACTATAAGAAGTGTATAGTCTTAAAATATACATTCACAGTTGGAATGTATGGGAGGACATGCGCTTCAACAATGTTAAGTTTGTTCTTAGGATTATTCATCTCATATTTATCGTACGGAACCCTCTCCACGCGTGTGCAGCTCGCACTTGGCGGGTTTCTTTTGTATTGATGGCCAAACTATGTACGTAGATTAAGAAGAAGTCTGTTTCGTGTTTTATTAATTTGTATTTTTTAAGCCAGGGCCAACATCCGATATACTGGATACAAATAAAGTAAATAAAATCTCTATCAACGTCGAGGTATTTCCCTGAAGGTGTAAACTGCCCCTTAAGCTAACATATCATCCATTAATGAACATAAATTCCCGCAAAGGTAATGGTGATTGATCACCTTGAAGAAGACGCAGACCACAAACGATGATCAAACATACATTTATCACTGAAATAGGCCAGTTTTGTTCTTTTTTTGGACAGTCACTACATCCTATGTTATGTATTGAGGGTACACAAGATTTATAGAATGTAGGAAAGTATGTCCCAAGATAAGAATAGAGTTACCGATAACTGCCCACAAGTGCCGTACAAAAAAGATTTAGGACGCGATTTTTAAAAGTAAGTAATACAAGTATTTACATTTATTTTAGTAAAATACTTACCCAACATTGTTTAATAATTGTATTTTAAGGTTAGAATACCAGTTAATTAATAGAACGGATTATTCCTATTTAGAAACTAGTACATATTCTGATAGGTATGTTAAATGTTATTGTTATATGTTATATGTTGTTATATGTTAACTAGCAACCCGCCTCGGCTTCGCACGTGTGCAAATTATACACCTAAACCTTCATCATGAATCACTCTGTCTATTAGTGAAAACCGCGTGAAAATCCGTTCAGTAGTTTTTCAGTTTATCGCGAACAGACAGACAGACGCGGCGGGGGACTTTGTTTTATAATATGTAGGGAAGAGCAATATTTCTACAGATAATAATTGTATTATAATAAATTATTAACTTTTACTACATTAATGTCAATTACGACGTATTTTTTGAGCCAAAAACAACAATTAGATCTAAATACACCCTTAAGACTTATCAAGTGATAGACTGTTGGAATTATAATATATTTTATGCTGATACTTGTACACAAGGCGAATACCGTCTATGTCTATGTCTTCAGCTTTCACTTATTATATCTATCGGGAAATGTTGAAAATGTCCTCGGCATTTTCTTCGTAATGTGATCAGTTTTTAGAGTTCAATCAGTCTAGAAAACTGTGTTGTCTTGAAAAATATAGAATCACAGTTAAGTTCAATACTTGTTTCCCTTATAAGACGCTCTCGGTGTAAAATTATAATCATATTTTATTGCCATCAAGTCAATAATTTCCCCGGAGATTCGAGCACCGGCAGTGTTAAAGACTAAATTATGTTGAAATATAATGCACTTTTCTATAAATAATTAATTGTTACTGTGTCTGCTGAGTTTATGGCTAATAATAATGTCCCAAAATTGCTTTTAAACGTTCGAACGTCGTGGGCAGAGATCGTGAAAATATAAACGTAGTTTTAAATTGTTAGTTAATTGTTTAAATAGGCAACATTTCTACTTATATTGAATTTACTATAAATACTAACCGCAACACATAGTTACGCTACGATTAACTACTTATATTAGTCAATTCGACTCCGACATTATTGGTTCTTCATGCCGGCCAATGACAGTCCTCATTGATTTACTCTCCGATGATGATGTTGTGATGTAATCCGGTTCACAGGAACTTGATTTTAAAGAGTTATCCACATACTTACCTTCTAATTTTATAAATGTTTAATGTAAGAAAAGTAGCTGGTACCCAAAACCAACCTATGACATAAGCAACTAACACTACAGTAAAATCATCTTACAAATAGCGAAGCCAAGTTAAGCCTGTGCTTGAATGAAACAATAGTGCTTAGATCAGGGCTCTTTACTCACACGATAATCATGATAAGTTATCACCACCAACTTAGTTAATTAAGCTCGAATGTCGTCGTGAATTGAATGGCTTGCCAGTTTCGTGTGTTGACTACAAAGTCTCGATATTCATCGCTTTCTTGTTCTGTAGATAAGATAGCTCTTTTCGTGGCGTCATGTGACACTGAGAAAATAGAATAGCTATTTCACAACAACCGTGTTCATATTTTTAACCATGGATAGACTCACGGATTGATGGATGGATAGATACACTCACGCGTTACTGACTCCGGAATAGGCGGAGGCAACAGCCTGCAACTTCTATCCTTCCATACCTCACAAGCTTCCACTACTGTTATTAAAACTTACATACGTGTGATTTCTTCAGCAGAGTTTATATGATGCCTTTAAATAACTTATCCTTATAATGATATGACGATAAGTTATACATGGTTGTTTAACTTAGCGTCGTAAGGGATTTCTAGAGAAAAAAATCATCACACACACATCGTCACACTATCATAAAAATTAAGTTAAACAGAAAGGAAGCTGATATAAAAAATACCAAGCACAAAAAGATGATTAAATGACGCAAAGGCCAGCAAACATGTACACAGTATTTATTTTATCTAAAAGATATATTACTAAACCTAACATCGGTCAAGCCGCAGAATAGATAAATTTATTGCTTTCATAAACCTGCTCATTGAAATTCACGCCGAAGATATCGTTTTGTTTTGAATACACTTTGAGTAGGTACTTAAATAATTTGTCTACATTTGCGTACATCTTAATTAATTTCACAGCCCTTTATAGCAGGGAAATATTAAAGAGTATCGATTGTAGTACCATATATATATTCCTTAATTTGTAATGGTAACACACAAATGACGCACGTGGGAGGTTTCAAGTACTAATTCTATATTTCGTGAGTCTGTGTCACTAATATTATAATTCCGTAATATGGAAATGGGTTACTTGAGTAACAACTTTTAAACAACATTTTAGAGTCAACATTGTGCGTTACATGTTATTGAATTTGGATTTCTTTCATCATTTTAGGTAGAGAACGTCCACGGCCACATATGGCTACTATACCTACATATAACAAAAACAAAAAAACGTAAAATATGAGTGAGTAAAACGTAAAATAAAATGTTGAGTTTTAGTTAGTTAGTTTGAGTCTGTTACTTTGAGTTCCGGAGTTGTATCAACCGCTCGAATGCTAGCACTAACTAATATGACACAGACGTATACATACATTGTTGGACATTTATAAATATAATCTTTTAATGAAAAAAATGCTGGTATTCGTTTGTCCTTTTTATTCACTTTAGTAGTAACACTAGTTTACAGAGCACAATAAGCTCTATCCATACTTATTATTATTATTATTTTTGGTCGTGCCACATTGTATTGGGATCGATCTATCATCACTGAGAGAACTATTGTTGCCAATAAACCTGATTTAGTGCTGATAGACTAATTAGAGCGCCGCGCAATGATTGTCGATATCGCTGTTCCTCATGACGAGAACCTCGTGAAAGTTGAAAAAGAAAAACAAATAAAATATTTGGATTTGTCTCACGAGATTGTCGATATGTGGAATATCGATTCGGCAATCATTGTTCCGATTGTCATATCTGCACATGGATTAATAGCCAAGAGCCTCGATCAACACCTTAAGAGGCTCGCGTTAGACGGCTGGATCAAGGGACTGACGCAGAAGGCAGTTCTCCTTGACACGGCCCGTATAGTGAGGAGGTTCCTGTCTTTGGAGCCCTAACCACCGGTGTCTTGGTCCCTGTACCCGATGTCGGTGGTCTACTGTTTTTTATATTTTTAAATATATATATATTGTTGTGAACATATTTAAAAATGTAATTTATAAGTGTTAAGATAAATAAAGAGGAAAAATAAGAAAGTAACTGTTTGTTTGTTACTTTTTACGACTAAACGGCTGAACGGATCGTAATGAAATTTGGCAAGGAGATAGACTATATCCTGGGGAAGGGCATAGGCTACTATTTATCCCGTACAAAATGTACAGTTCCCGTGAATTTTCACGCGAACGAAGTCGATAGCAACCGCTAGTTATAATAATATAGATAGATGTGTTGTGTTTGATTAATTAGAGCATAAGCACAAAGCACTTAGATCAGACAAATTCACGTAAACACAATTTAATGCTTAATAAGTTCTTACATGCTGATAACAAAATGAGAATCAACTAATTATTAAAGCACACTAAACTTAATTTAAACAAATTAACATTTACATGAAGGCATATAATTAAAGTAAACAAATAAAGACACATCTTATAAATCCCTTCCCGACGTTTCTGACCCCAGCATTGGCAGATGGAATGGTTGTACTTTTTGTTCAAGAATAACCAGGTTTTCTTATCATCTGATAATTTAATCATAAATACCCATACCGTTGTAAGGTAACTGTTACCATCATTTAACAAACTAACAGTAGGTTCTGCCCCTGGATTCTTTCGGGGGAAGTCGACACAAACTGTAACAGATCGTCCTTCAGCCTATACTGTGGCAGATAAGAATATTTTGTATAAAACACGACAGCAGGAGAGAAGGAAGAAGGAGGGAAGGACTTATATTAGGTACTCATTTAAAAGGACCATCACCAGAAATGGTTTCTAAGACCTGTTAGGTGGGGAGGGTGATGTGAATTGCGTGTTCACTATATCCTTCGCAGATGATCTGATAGTCAAAAACTCTGATGTCAGTGACAACTGACAACGCAACGGAGTCGGTTCGCCGTAGCCTGTGGGATATTACCCAAGGTTTTTTTTAATTTAAAAGACAACTCCCGCATTAGGAATACCAAGACTCCTGTGTCGCGGGGGACTTTACAAACATACAAACAACGGACACAAAGAATTTAGTAACACAAAGAATTTACTGTTAGTTTGTTAACGGACACATCGATTTCTTGAAATAAGAACTTTAAAGTTATATATTTCTTGAAAGTATACAATATACAAATGCTTTACTGACAACAAAATGCTATAAATCCAAAACATGAATCAAAATCTGTTCTGAAAAATTTATCAAATTCTTGCAATAATTCCTTTTCTAGAGCATATTTATATTCACGTGTGGCCGTATTCGATCTGAAAATATTTTATTGAACTCTTGGCACAATAAGGTTTGACCTACAACTTTCCTATGAATTCATGGGAATCGGTTCATCTGTACTGAAAATTCCAATTAATTCATTCGAATTGCTTCACGCATAAATATATCTTTATGAAAATTTAATTTGATTTCGTAATACTAATGCAATTAAAACAGAATTATGGCTGGTTACGTAATTAGTTCTATTCGAATTCGTCTTTTTTGCAAAAAAAACTGAATTAAATATTTACTTAGCTAATTACTCAGTACCCCTCCAAAAGTCCTCGAATCGGTTTAAGTTAGATTCCGCCAAGTCTGCTGAAAATACAATATGTTAAATCACTACATAATATTATAAAACAAAGTCCCCCGCCGCGTGTCTGTCTGTCTATCTGTCTGTTCGCGATAAACTGAAAAACTACTGAACGGATTTTCATGCGGTTTTCACTAATAGACAGAGTGATCCATGAGGACGGTTTTGGTATGTAATTTATACCTGTGTGAAGCCGGGGCGGGTTGCTAGTAAGATATATATGGCTCAGACATTACTGATGATGGTGGTGATTATTCGGTTCATAGTAAAAGCGAACTTTTTTTTCGCTAAACTAAAATTATAATCATCTGCTTTGCCTACCTATGTATTTAGATATATATATATATATATATAAATTTCAATACATATAATATGTTTTAAATTATTTCTTATTACCTACTGTTTATATAAATACCCCCACCGCGTCTCATATTTCAACAATCGACCATTGACAGTGCCCTATTTAAGTTAGTAGGTAGAAGTAGAGTACGACAAAAATTAATAGACGTAACCTCGTGATAACTTGACAACCAGATCTTCCTCGAACTAAGATTCCATTTTAATTCATGAATACACTATTTAGTACAACTTTACATCCAACAAATCCAAACACTGGTAGTGAATTTGATTGAAGCGGATATTTGGCGTTCCGGTGCCAATCGCGAGAGGTCGCGTAGTAGTTTTTGTTCTATATTTAGATTAAAACCAATAACGGAGTCCGAAAAGCACAGATAGGTTGTCGATTTTTTGCTTTATAGCATTTTGTTTATATATTTTGGTCCGATCAAACACAAATAATGATTCATTTATATTAAAATGATTCATGCCGCGTTCCAATAAAAAATTTACAGTCCGTAAGCAAAAGGAATCGTTTCTTGATTAAAGGAACGCGGCATTAGTCGGTTTGTAGTTTTGGCCAGTACGTGGTTATGTTTTATTTAATTAGGTACTGCCTGACATGTGAGCGTAGCGTAGGTAGTGCGACCGATGCACGTTTTTCCCTAACAATGAACAGTTCTGAACCTAACTAAAACTATCCCATACGGAGGTTATGATTCTAAGTTTGACAGTTTATTTTTTATTACTACTAGATTTATTACTATCGATTTAAATTCGATGGAAAAATGTGTTTATATCACTAGGGTGACAAAATATCCGATGCTAAATGCAAGCGAACTCTGTAATAGAATTGTAAGCGATCATCTTAACGGTTAACCTTTTAACTCTTTAACGCCATGAACCAAATAAAGATCCAGTACATTAAATATCCGACACTTTTAATGTAGCGGCGATGTTATTCCATGGCTAATTGACTACTAATCGAGATCTCAAAAAGAAAATAATGGCCAGAGTACTACCTAGCTAATAAAATATTAAAACTAGTGAGAGTGACATCTGCTAACATATTGAAGAACTATGTACTATTAAAAATACGTATCATTAAATGTTTCATAAATTTCAATACATAGCGCTAGATGGCAGTAAACAAAATTAATTATGAAACCACTTTTTATAAAAAAAACTTAGTAACTAACTACCATAACTATAATTATATAATTACCTACTGATTCTAATATTTATTTATTATCCTGAAGTTTTTTTAATTAATACACACCAACGTTTATGCCATCTACGCAACTACGGAACGATTTATCATTGTCACAATATGAAAAAAAAATTAATCTTTTTTCGTTTCCCGAGTGACTTATCGAACCAAGGAGAACAGTGAAAGTAATTATTACTTGGCGTTTCGATTATTTAATTTATAATAAAAAAGTTATGAGTTATGACTAATTATGACTTAACGTAGGTAACTAAAAAGATTTCGTTGTTGTAACGAACATTTAACACACATTTGTACGGGGAAAACTCTTCAACTCGCATTTAGTTACTAGTTCAACGATTTATCTGACATCATAAACATTATGCTTCCTAAATTCTATAACATACAAAGGCCGATCAGTAGCTGAGAAGTCGCCCGCCGCCATGCGCCATCGCCGGCCGTTTACGAAGTTCGATAACCTCAAACCTTTTCTTTACTTAAACGCTATATTTCCGCTACAGCTGCGACGACGACGACGGACGATGGCATCGCTGTTTCGCACCGTCGTCGCTTATGTCAACTCGATAACTTTATTCAAGCTAAAAATATTTTTTTAATCATCATCTGATCTACAATAATCTTTTTGCGTTTGCTTGAACGCGCTAATCTCAGGAACTACTGGTTAGAATTGAAAAATTATTTTTGTGTTGGATAGCCCATTTATCGAGGAAGGCTATATGCTATACAACATCACGCTACGACCAATAGGAGCGGAGCATCAAAGAGGAATGTTGCAAAAACGGGGAAAATTTACAAACGCAGACGAAGTTAGCTAGTCATTGATTAAAGAAGAAAAATCAATACGCCTAACCTAATCTGCCTAATATAATTTAAAATTTTACAAATAGCATCACAATAAAAACGCAATAACAAAATTTTTTAGTCTCTTTTTCACTAGTGATAAACTGATAATTTACGTTTGTAAAAAGAGTTCAGTATAAATTAGACACAGAAGTTTCATACATTGACTTATAGATAAGTACAAACATATACTAGTTATATAGTACTGTGCTAAAACTGATACCCGAACGAAACAGATAGCCTGTATCATGGGAAGCAGTGTAAAGTCATAGTATAAAGAATTATATATAGTAAAGTATTATAGTTATTTTAGAAATTGGGTTTCATATACTTAAACCAATTTCTAAAACACATAATCAAACATTAAGTTCATATAGAAAGAGCAAAAATGATAACATTTTAAATAATATTATTTTGCACCATCAAGGCACTTAACTTTTATGATTTGTTAGTAGAATTACTTAGGTAATATGTGAGAATTATAGTCCAGGAGCCATGGTCCATTTTTGCACTTGATTCCTATCAAGCTAATTTTCCGTGAGTAGCTTCATTTTGATGAGACGCCCAACAATTTCCTGTACGAAAACTCTCGATTGTGGTATTTAATAGGGATAGCAGGGAAAAAATATGTTGATTTGATGATTCTCAAAAATTTATTACTAACTGTGTTTTTTGTTTGTAAATCTGCTGATAATTATCTAAATTAGTCGAAAAAATATTTGTCCTACAAAACGTATGGTTTGATCAAAGAGTATCCAACATGTATGCAAAAATTCTCGATTGTGGTAGCTAACAGAGGTAGCAAGGATAAAATAAGTCGATTTGATGATTCTCAAAAATTTATTACTAACAAGAAATTGTTGGGTGTCTCATCAAAATGAAGCTACTCACGGAAAATTAGCTTGATAGTAACCAAGTGCAAAAATGGACCCGGGATCCTGGACTATTAGTTTCAATGTCCTTTTTGTACTGAGTATAAATACTTAAGCTATAGTCTCAATATTTAATCGTTAACAATTTGTAGTGGTTTAATAACTATAATAAGCAAGTTACTAAAGATTTGTTTTGTTTTAATAAAGAAAAAAAAAATAAAAGAAAAAGATATTGTAAAATTATAATTAATAAATATCTTCATCAAGCATGTTTTAATTTATTAAAAATTAATGGAATGTTAATATTTGTGTGTCGTTGTGTGCGTTGACAGCATTCCCCATAAAATTAATACAACACTATTTATGAAACATTCGGCTTCAGGTGACGTGACTGTATTTCCTATCTTCTGATTGTCCTTTATCAGCACTTGTGACTCTCGAGTTGCAGGTGCCCATGGGCGGCGGTAGTCACCTACCATCAGGGGACCCGTCTGCTCGTTAACCCCCTATTCCATAAAAAAAAAAGTTTGACATCGACTTTCTATTTTCACTGGGTTAAATAATTTAAAAAAATTTGTACCAATGAATGAAAAAATACTAATATCGCTATTAAAAAACAGGGGTTGATCGTAGATGGTTGAAAATTCAGGGTTGTATGTATAGTCTAATGCTGTATCATAAAAAAAAAAAAAAAATTATCAAAAAATTTCAAAAAAAAAAATAGGGGTGGACTACCCTTAACATTTATGGGGATGAAAAATAGATGTTGTCCTATTCTCAGATCTACCCAATATGCACACAAAATTTCATGAGAATCGGTCAAGCCGTTTCGGAGGAGTTTAATTACAAACACCGCGACACGAGAATTTTATATATTAGATTATTGTTATTTATTATAGACAAAGTATGCAAAAATTGCCTTCTTATATATGAGTTTAAGGCAGAAAGCAAACAAACCATGACATCTAATGGTTACAGGTTGTTCCACGAAATTCATATTTTTAAAGCTTTTTTCTATCTAAAATATTGCAATAAAAAATAATAAAGCCCTTATAGCAGTTACAGCTCATGATTTCATGATGCTTAATTTATGTTGTTTTTAGTTATATTTACAAGGCCGAATAAATGAAAACATCTTTGCCTTGTTAGAAGATGAAAAAAAAAAATCATTTCAGTGTGGTATCTATTCTAAACTTATCAATGTGAATGAGAGATTTCTTCCATCATGCATCTCTGTCTAGACAGGCACTTTTACATGTGATAAAAAGAGATCAGCGATGTAATGTTGAATTTAATGTTAGCTTGGTGTGCAGAATAGGTAGCGACTGTGACGGTATTTCATAAATAAACGTCAAAATAACTCTCTCGATGCCAAGTAACTATTGTTGTTTTTATATTGTTAATTCACATAATTCCTTTGAATGCATCGAGATCGAGCTTACCGCGATCGCGTTAACTTAAATTTTACTTATGAAAGGTTTCTCGACGCACTTACCTTTCCCGAATAAAGCGGATATAATCCCTACTTGTGAAAATGTCAAATTGTTTTTTAGTGTTTTGTATGTATTTCTACTATAAAAGGCGGGTAAAACTTTTGCAATCTTTGATAATTAGTGCAGTGCTAATATCTGGTAGGATAACGTGTTCATTTTGCTGTGTTTATGAAGAAATAATGGTGTCAAGTGCATTGGTGAGGTTAGTTTTTGTTCCCGCTATTATGAGCCTCTTCTACTGATATCCTGGCTGCAGATTGGTGAGTAATAGAGAGTAAGTTTACTACCGAAGGATTTCTGAATATTTTACACCATCAAGTTATTAAATAGTCCTATTTGTGTACATAAAAAAGTGGTATTTGTTGATCATATAAACAGATACAGATGTTCATTATTGATCCTTAATTGGGACTGCATGTATGCACATGACTTGTAATTACTATAATGGCACTACTTCATGCTAGTACTGCCATGTTTATCATTGTCATGACTTGGTTCGACTAATTACAAAGTTCTGTTTGTATTTAAAACTTTTTTCAATGTGTTTATTACAACCCATTAAACAAATGTTCTTAAAAGATAAGCTTCCATATAAACATTTTAGCTTGTTTACAACACTTTTCTATTTAACCTCATTTATAAGAAGCGTGTTATCTTGTTAAAAGGTGGGTACATATTTGATCGATAGTTATAGTTCATAAAACTGAACCAGAGTATCTTATTACAATCAGTATGATTATTAACAGAATGTGGTGAATGAATCTTCCGACATATTTTAAGAGATGTGTAGCATGTATTATAGAATAAGAATTACAGCAAAAATGTATTTGGAGAAAACTGTTGGTTCAACTCCAACTAAAATAATATTCAGGAAATAAGTATAGGCATTGTGTTCAGGAGTGGCCTTGCTTTTCAGCAGTGTTATACATTCTATGGGTAAGAGTTTTTTTTTATGGGACGAAGGCAAACGAGCAGACGGGTCACCTGATGGTAAGTGACTTGCTTTTCAGCAGTGTTGGACATCCTATGGTTAAGAGAATTATTATTTTTATTATGGGACAGGGGGAAATGAGCAGACGGGTCACCTGATGGTAAGTGACTGCAGCCGTCTATGGGACTTGCAACTCGAGAGTCACTAGTGGAGGAAAGGCTTAGAACCTCCGATAACCTCATTCACTTAGCGAAAAACAATGTAAGCATTGCTTCACTGCTGGTTTTCTGTGAGGCCGTGGTATCACTCCGGTCGAGCAAGCTCTCCCACATCCAGCAAGTATAGGTAAAATAAGTAGTCGAAGCTATGCAATGGTGCTGCGCTACTGACAACTATAACCTTTGAAATAACATTTTACATGCTGCATGACAGTAAAGATTGATAATGTGATTGGTTCAAATCCAATTCAAAGAGAAATATTTAAATATGTTTATGGACCATTGGTTCAATTCCCAATGTGCCGATAATATAATAACTTACTTAATTGTAGTTGTCTAAAGACCTTTTTAAGTTTGTTAATGGTATACCACTTTTAGACATTAACTACTGAGAATGAAAGAAATAGGTTTTTCAATTATAGTAAATAGTATTAGCAAATAACAGGTGCAAAGTCTTTACTGCGGGTTGGAGACCCCATAACCATATGCGAAAAATTTATGTTGTCAATGAACTAGAGCAGTAAATGTTGATGATTATAGCAGTGATAATTGTATTGTTAGTGATGATGATAATGTTGTAGCGAAGATGATGATGGTAGTGATGATGATAATGGGGCAGTAATGGTGATGATGTTAATGGCAGTGATGATGATGGTATTGATGATGATAATGGGCAGTAATTATGTTAATGGTGATGATGATGTAAATGTGGTGATGATGTTAATGTGAGTGATGATTAAGATGGTAGTGATGATAATAATAGGAGTCCTCAAGGGAAATCTTGGCAGTTCTAAATATGATGGATAAGATATTGAGATAAGTGTTTCATCATATGAATGTGTAATGTGGTTTATTGCATTTATTTCGTATAAGCTGTCCTGCTACCATACAACTTTTCCACAGTAGGCCTAAGTTCAGCAGAGGACATGACAGCAGTGGCTTAAATGATGATGATGATGTAGTTATTGATGATGATGATTGGTGTTAAAACACCTATGATGATGATGATTACTACTGCCAACATACTATTTTTCCACAGTTGGCCTAAGTTCAGCAGAGGACATGACAGCAGTGGCTTAAATGATGATGATGATGTAGTTGTTGATGATGATGTAGGCGTTGATAATGATGATCATGATTGTTGTAAAAACACCTATGACGATGATGATTACTATTATGACATTGCAATAATGTAAGGTAGGCACAAGAGTATTATGGAAAATTGGGTTTAAATCCCTCTCTAAAGGTACTTTGGTGATATGTTTTCAATTTCTGTAGTATAAATACTTTATATTCTTATGCTTACATTTTCGGCGTACATAAATAAAAACAATACTTTATTGATGGAGTGTTAGTTGTTCGTACTGGAAGTGTTTCGGTCATTGAATATTGTGAAAGGTATCCCGGGAGTGTGTTTGTATTAAGTTACTTACACGGCACCATTAGTAAAACAGTAAAAAGTGAAAAAAAACTGGGTTTGTCTGCCTTATGATATAATACTGGTTTCTTTGATATTATTCACAGATTTGTTTTTATGGAAGTTGTCATTAGTAAGTTTAATTGTTTTTTGGATTTTGAATATCTTTAAAAGTCATGTTCACGCATAACTACGTGAAATATCTGTTTCGGATTCAGAATTCCTTCATTTTTGTTTTCATGACAGAGATATTATTAATTTAATAACCATGATGCCATTATAGAAAATGATAAATTTGTTATTATTTAAGAATTATTTGAATTGAACTGCGGTTAGTTTATAAAATTTTTTACTTTTCTTTATTAGTCTGTAAGGAATTCTTTGTAAAATTTTATCTAAATAAAGAAAAAAAAAAAAACAATAGGATCAAGAAATAAAATGTTTGGGATGACTGGTCTATTTATTTACCCATCCTTTCCTTTTCCATGCCCCATATTTACTTTACATTTATATAAAGGTAAAGTGCGTGTTTTTTTAATATATACTTACGTACATATAATCGAAATTAAGAAAGCACGTACAATCGCAAATAAAATAGTTAAATAAAAAAGTAAACCTGTGTTTTATTTTTCCAAGGTATTTGTAATATTCTGGTTTTGCTCACAGTTCCGGCTCAGTTTATCCCTGGGAGAACGGGTGCTGGTCTTCTAATACTCAATGGCTTTACGTTCTACATGAAGAATCATCAAGCGCACGGCAAGAAGCAATGGTACTGCTCGTCAAGAGACGTCCACGGCTGTCGTGCAGACGTTATTACGTACAAAGGAACAGATGGCAGAGATTATATATCAATTTTCCGTGGCCGTCACATACACGATCCTCCGCGTTTGCGGCAGTGCCACGATGGTAGATTTATAAGAGAAAAATATTTTTTCAATAGACAATCACTGAAGTGATATTTTTATTTTTACCTTAATGTAGGTACTTTTTTAATTATATTTTATTTTATAGAAATGTGATGTACTTATTGTAAATCGTGTTCTTCTAACGCATGTTTCTGATGTAGGGACCTGCTAGTAAGTAGATGAACTGTTATTGTGACTATTTTAGGAAATACAGTATTCTGATTAACATGTATTGTTTTCATTGATATGCCTTATACATACAAAATTAGCCACTTCAAACGACTATAGTAGATTAGGTGGCTATTTATCACATCAAGTGCTAGGGGTGCCAAATTGTATGATAATAATGTTGAAATCCATCACTATAATAATGGCTTACGAGAATATACAAATGTAGTTTTATTTCCATTGAAAGTGTGTGTATATAGAATGTCTGTTTATAAAATAACTTTAATAACATGTGTGACACAGGTAATAAGACTAAAGTTATATTTCAGGTATTTACTACTTACCGTCGCATAGAACCGGTAGTATGGTACTGATTTATAAAGATAACAAGTATTGGATCAACAACAGATACCAAAACACCATCAACTGGACGTGCAGGGATCGCAAACGTCTCGGGTGCAACAGCTGCGTCCAGACTACTATCGAAGGACGGTACATCAAGCATAAGGGTTTTCATAACCATGCTGATAATTACACCATGTATAATTTCAATGACTGATGTCAAGACTATATGTGGCCAGTCATTACTTCAATTGTAAGCTTGCCTGAGTAATTTGAGAAGAATATAAATATATTCTGCATCAACAATAAGCTCGTAATGTGTTTTGTGTATTTGTAAAAGCCGACATGTTGTGCCTACCACTTTCGTGGAATTTGCAATAATATATATTAAGACTTGGAAGATTGATATTTGTTGACATGCCTGTGCTAAAGGCGGTAGAATTGTCGGTTAAAGTAAATTATACTTACAATTAGTTACAGATAAATAAATGAATAAGTATTATATTCCACTACTACTCCAAACTATTTCACTGAGAAAAATAAAAAAAAAACATCCATTACTTAGCATAATGACGACAAAAAAAATATAGCCCTGTCGCAAATTTCTATCGTGTTATTTTTTAGTATTTTAATTCTACTCATGGTATTGAATATATAATGTGACTATGACTAACTGACATTTTCAGACAGATTTCTACCGATTTTTGTAACGACTCTCAATATAGCTGTCAATTAATATAACATTGTTTGGTTACATTAAAATATTTTTCACTTGATTGCACAAGTGTACTACTTTTGTAATTTAATTAATCTGGTATGAACTTTGCAAAAAGATTCAGAGCCAATACAGCCTACGATGCGCGCGCATGGTTTGTGTTTTACAAAAAAAAAAACCTATTTTCTGTTCGACAGAAAACTTTTGGCTGGTCATAATAGTTATTAAGATAAAAAAAATACTTCCTATATTGCATTTATATTGTAAACTTTTTATATAAGTAAATAGAGACTTGTACCCAGATTATTTAAGTATAGGAAAATGTTCCAGAATGAACAAGATGCACTCTGAGGTTATTATTATGACTGTTACTACATAGAAGTGTTTATAATTATATCTTATGGTAATATAGGAGTTTTGAGAAGGTTACATTGCATATTTTATAGTTTATAGAGCTGTGAGAACTAGCATTTTTATAGCACCACCTAGTGGTCACTAGACATAATATTTATAGCCAAGTATTGTATTAGTTGATATCATCCTAACAGAGATGGCGTTAGGAGACCTAAACACACTCTCATATTATGCTCAAAATTTAGGTGTGCTAACGTAAGTAAGTACGATGTGTGAAAATGTAGGCAATCTATAAAATATTGCATTTGTATCTATATTTATTCATAGTTATTGAATACTTACCTACCTAGTCATGTATGTTTCTCTTGTAATAACGAAATCGTGCCAAATTGTTACTTAAATATTTTGTTACTAATTTGTGTACCTGCGGTACTCTTTACCTGAGTCGTGTTCGTAGATACGGACAGGCATCTTTACTGTTTACGCTATCTAAACATACAATTGAGTATATTATTATTCATAAGGCTTTAAACTGAGGATTCTTGATTCAACAAAAGAGTCAACCAACGACGCTTAATTTCTAAGTAAAATAATGGCGTATCAGTTTGTCAACGACTTGCCTATGTATTTATTTTAGACAACCTAGCAACAACTACTCATGGTTAGCAATCGCTGGCTTGAACGGTCGAATTTAAATAATTATGTATTTTTTTTAAAGTCTTATTGTATGTAACGCCAAAAGAATAACATCTCAAGGTCATTCGTGTATTTAAATTCGGGGAATTTAAATTAGAATTGATAAAAAAAACTACTTACCTTTATCGAGAGAGTTTCATTTTTAACGGACTTCAAAAAAAAGAGGGAAGTTCTATGTTCGGCTGTATGTATTATTTTTTGTATGTATGTTTACCGATATTTCTGTTATCTAGGGACGGATTTAAAAGTTTCTTTTTATCGTTTGAAAGGGTATACTCCGTCCCATTGTTACCAAGTCCGGATCTGATGATGGCATCTGAGGTAAAACGAAGGAAAACCTCAGAAATTAAGGACAGATGTAGCGTGTTTGTTGATTTTTCTGTGAAATAAACAACATTGACGTTTAAAGTGATGAATGCTATTGTCATTAACCGGTTCTACGTTCTAAGTTATTTTTCGTAACTTATTCAATCAAGTGTGCAGCAAGTTGCTATAAAAACTAAAAATCTTACCACCTTTTCTAAATAAAGTATCGGGCTTATTAAACAATATAATTTTACGTTTAAATACTGTATCTAGTCGTACGTACGTACCTTACACTAAAAAAGGAACAATAAACACTTTTACAAAAAGGTTAAACCGACTTCAAAAAGCACTAAGAAAGGGCACTGAAAAGTGAAGTGAACTTAAATGAAAAGACTACAATACATAATTATGACAATTTTAATATAATACGTAACATATAACAGCACTAGGCACCTACTGATCTGTTTGAAGTCGGTGCCAAACCCGAAATGCAATAAGTAATTGTCAGGAATATAAACAGCTCAATTAAGAACGGATTACAATTCTAATGAAATATTTTTTTTCTTTCTTAGTCATTTTTGAAGTTGGCTTAACTTTTTTTTTAAAGGGTTTAGGATTTAATGTTCGTTTCTTGATACTTGAAGATGATTAGCGCATTATCCTACCATATCGTGGAAACTTGACCGTTACGTATCGTGATCGAGCATAACGCGTGTAGCAACGTGTTCTGTATAACGCATTTCAGTTATAAATAATAATTTATAAACGACTTAAAATGTACGAATTCAGTGTATAATAATATTAAAAATACCAAGTGCGCGGCGTTACGTACAATAAGAATTTTTTTAATTTGACTGGGTTAAAGTTGGTTTCGGATGGTTGAGAATGTATATATATACATACAAGTGACTGAGAATGATATATGCCGCAGTCCTGTTTCCCTCAATTCCCGCATTGACGAGAATCAGTGCCTAACCGGTTGTTGCTTAAAGGGGGTAGGCACCGTTTTCTTGAGACCATTTAGACGCAAAACGTTTATTCCGATGCCAATAGCCCGGTCAGCTTAAAACTTATTATATAGTCATTAATAAGACTTAAAACATTATTCCTATGTCATGTGTGAATTTATATATTACGTAGGTACTTATTTGTATTTATTTCTGGTGTTCGTGTCTTGTATATATACTAAGTTATTATGTTAGCCGTAGTATTTTTAGAAGACAAAGTAATTTGGCAATCATTCCAATCATACAGTTATGTATTGATTTTAAAATTTCATGTTGTTACATGACCAATGCCTAGTGTATAATTGAAGTAGCTTTTGTACGTATTTATACACGTTACGAGGATTGTTTTCTTAGCTCGTAGTAATAAAATGCATCGACCCCTGGCAAAACTTTCTTTTAATCTCCTTTTTATTATTAAGGAATTATTCACAACTTACTGTAGGAACGTTAAGAAATATAAAGTTTGTACTCGAATTAATGTAGACGGCAACACTACAGAAAACAGTTATGAATAAAATGCCCAGTCATCAGTCATCAGCCTGTGGCCGTCCACTTCTGGGCGAAGGCCTCCCCAAGGAGCGCCAACTATCCCGGTCTTGGGCGATGAATGACCAGAGCTTGTCGTAATACAAGATTAGCAGCTTACAAGTGATACCATTGCTGTTTCAGTGTTAATAGGAACTATAACCGCTTGTAATCACGCAAGGAAGGAGTGTACAAGGTTTTAAAGGGTCATCAACGGGCTTTGAAAGTCCCCTCAAGTTGCAAGCGTGCATAGGCTACGGTAATCGCTTACCATCAGGCAGGCTTTTTGCTTGTTTGCTACCGACGTGGTATTAAAAAAGGCAAGCTGTGCTTGTTAGTCAAGTTATTTTAAACAAAAGTGTAACAGAAATTGGTCTCGAAACGTAGTGGGTAACGTACACTTTCGGACATGATGGACGAATACAAGCGATCACGATCGTGTGGAGGGCATAATTGTCCTTTAATTGCGTATGATCGTTGATGATCGAGCGTAATGGCCGCTGTGTCGGTTTTTCAGACAAACATCAAAGGAAGTTTGGCCATGATGGTGCGAGTGTCTACACGATCGACGGTCATTCCGTTCTTATCCTTTCTTTTTCTTTACTTTCTTTTGTTCTTGCTACTGTTTCAACGTCCATCTCGGACAGTTAACAGTAGAAATGTAAGATGCCGTTTGTGTGGACAGCCGCGCAATGATTTTGACAGTCATGCCCCATTCTGTGGTTGTCAAACATGGCCAATGGTGTACCTATAGGCCGCATAGGGTTTGGTAATGGACAGCGGTGTCGTATTTATGGATATAAATATCTGTTTATATAATAAAGCTTGCATTGGGTAGCCCATTCTTGAGGAAAGTTAAGTTATTCAACATCACGCTACGACTCTTAGGAACGAAGCATTAACCATAAACACGGGTGACAACGGAGAACGGTTAGTCCTACTAATATTATAAACATGCAAGTTTGTGAGGATGTATGGACGTTTGTTACTCTTTCACGCAAAAACTACTGAACCGATTGCGATGAAACTATGTATGTAGATAGCTGGAGACCTGGATTAACATATAGGCTACTTTTTATCCCGATATTACCACGGCACGGGGACTTACGCGGGTGAAACCGCGGGGCGCAGCTAGTTCTAAAACAAATTAAATTATAAATTATTTTTATATAAAAGACAACTCCCACATTATGAACATTTCTGTCGCAGGGGGGGGGGGGGGGAGGGTGGCACAAACATTCAAACAACAGACACAAAGAACACCCAGACTAGGGACAATTATTTGTGGATCACACAATTTTTGTCCCGTTTGGGATTTAAACCCCCAACAGTCATGCATTTGTTCCTTATCAGATGTGATAATATAATTTCATCAAGAAACCTAACCGGTGTCAATTTTGGATATGTCTTAAGTAGGATAAGTCAGAGTACGAGTAGAATATCTAACGGTTCATCATCTAAGTGAATAACTAAAACAGATCTATCAAAATTTAAGGCACATGGTACATATCCTACGTGTGCACACTTGATACATTTTCAATTAGGTAGTATCACTTTCTGCTACTTCTATCTTTCATATGTAAAAATAAACTATGTTATAACCGACTTTAAAAAAAGGCTAGAGGTTTTTCAAATGTACTATTCCTGTATTACGCGTTATTTTTGCCAATTTTATGAAGGTTTTCATTATTCTGTTGTTATAGGATAGGTTATATCCCAAAGTGGTCATAAAAAAATTATAAAGATAAAATCGAGTCCTTAAAAATGCAAAATAGCTACTTATTGCCCTTTTAGTGTGTCTTGTAGTCTGGTAGTTTTGAGTATTTCATTGGCCTCCTCAAATGTCCGACTGCGGCGGCAGACCGGTTGGACTCGAGGGGGTACCACCCTAAAATGTGGTTAAGTGCTATGATTACTGACTTGTCTAGTCTACTGGGTGTCGTGACTGGTCAGCTCAAAACTGAAATGGTTATGTCGTATAAAGACCACCCTGGACGCCTACATGATACTTGCACAGTTTGAGTTATGTAGACTTGGATCCTTGGGTTTGTTTCGGTGTTTCTTCTCAAGGCTAGTCATAGAAAATATCTATAGAGTCGCATGTGATGTGATTTGTATATTCCTTAGAAAAAAAATAATATTAATATAATAATAACTTCACACATCTCACACACAGCCGTCTGATTCCAAACTAGGCAAAGTCTATACTATGGTGACCAGACTGCTCATAAACATACTTATATATTTCTAAATACATACATATTATAAATAAATTACACCCAGACACAGAACAAATCATCATGCTCATCACACAATTATTTGTCCTTGGTGGGAATCGAACCCACGACCTCTTGCTCAGCAGTCAGGATCACCAACCACCAGGCCAACAGTCAACAGACCAATATTAGAAAAAATAACTAATGTGTGTCTTGTTTTTAGCGATATTCGTCAAGTCATTACATGGAAAACAAATGGCTATGTACAAATTGTACAGCTTCTACAGACAGTGTTCATTAAAGAAAGGAAGTCGATGGCAGTGTTCGCAGAGGTCACGTAAATTAAAATGTAACTCTTACTTAGTACTCCAAGATGATGGACGTGTAATAAGAAAGAATGATTTACATATTCATAAACCGCCGAGGTACCTGGTCAACAGAAACGGGGCCTATTTCAGGGTTAAAGAATCATCAGTTCCCATAAATATTCATCCTGGCCAAGGATGCCCAAACTATTTGCTTCCGCTTACATATTGCAGAGATACGTGATTATCACTTCCTCCCTTCTGTGTTCAAGCAAATAATTTATTTTATTTGTTTTGTTTTAAAGCATTGTTTATAATATATTATTTTATATTACGTTTATGTCATTTCAGCCAGCTGCAATTAAGCAAACTTGTTTCATTAAGTAGGTATAAACTATAAATACCTACTCGTAGTCAATGTGTACTGACGCTGATGTGTTAAACAAAATTCTAGGAAATAGTAGACTCCAATAATATAACGATACCTGGCCATGCCTTTAATGAATTGAACGCTGCTACCAATAGGTTTATTTTTTGCATTTGAAGGGTATAGAGTATTTAATGTGACGCTAAAGGAGCAGAACAATGACTGTACACACGTGTAAAATTGTGGGGAATGACTAATCTTTACTAATATTATAAAGTTGAAGAGTGCTTGTTTGGTTGAACGCGCTAATCTCAGGAACTACTGGTTCGATTTGAAAAATTATTTTAGTGTTGGATAGCCCATTTATCGAGGAAGGCTATAGGCTATATAACATCACACTAAGACCACTATGAGCGGAGCATCAATGAAAAATATTGCAAAAACGGGGATAACTAACAAACACAAGATAATTTTCTTGCCTGTTCTTCTCCATAGGATCTACGTATTGGAACAGGCAACTAGCTTCACGACTGACTTATACTGACTGACTCCTTGCAATTCAAAATACCTACAATGGGTTTACTTGAAATAAATAACTTTGAATTTGAAAAAAAAAAAAGAAGCGGACGAAGTGTGTGACCCGCGCTCAGCTAGTCAATTATATTTTTTAACAGAAAACTATGAGACCACCAACTAGACCTAGCCTAACAACTTAGATCAAATCTGTACTTAGATAACGGTGATAAACAATTTAAGATCTGAACTCGAAAACGAAAACAATACTTGTGACCTTTATATTTTTATAACTGCGACTTTGGTCCCTTAGAATAAGTTTGGGTTCCTGTCCTGGGTTTCATTCCCAGGTTGGGCAAATTGATACGGAGCTTTTCTGTTCTGCCCGTCGCGTAGACGCCAACAGGCTCGCTCCCTATTTGTATAGCCGGACCAAAAGTATAGCCGTTGAAATGTAAAATGTAGGTCTCATTAAGCTTTTGGTTCAAGTGTAATTCAATTTAAATTGTAAGTTCAGGGGCATATGGCAATATTATTTGCATTTGATGTACTTATTTTTACAGTAAACATCATTTGAGGTTATTTGAGATAATTTTATTTAACAAATTCACATAAACAAACGTTCTAAACTATCTTTGTTATAGCTGATACCAAACTTGGATATAGGTATTACTAGTAACCCGCCCCGGCTTTGCACGGGTAGCAGAGACATCTTCAATAATCATCAACATATTTCAATCGTTTTACACAAAGTCTTAACAAAATATACACATAAACCTTCATAATGAATCACTCTGTCTATTAGTGAGAACCGCATGAAAATCCGTTCAGTAGTTTTTCAGTTTATCGCGAACAGACAGACGCGGCGGGGGACTTTGTTTTATAATATGTAGTGATATTTTTTTTGTAATTGATCTGCTATTGCAATTGTTTCGAAACTAAAAAAAATGTTAATTTCGAAACATGTCTTAATAAGTATGACTTTTTTATTGAAAATGAAATAATCCACCATTGTTGTAATCAATCACCCATCATTAGTATTCGATAGATAGAAAATCATTCAAAATTAAAATAACCACAAACTGAAAAAAAAAAGCGTAGAAAATATCTTTGTATGAAGACACAATATTTTTTTTTATAGTAATTCTTTGCTCTATCTTTTGTTTAGATCACCGTTTCTTGTGATATTGTAATAACTTTTCCTCATGTAAACATAAAAGTTTACTTGCCAATACGGTTTTAAGCAGTCAAGTCAAATCAGCTCCTCCTTATTACCTAAACGTCAAAACGATACATTGTGTAGAAACAGAAACATGTAAGAAATTAGGGGCTATGGCGTATACCGTGGGGTACTGTTGTCAAATCATTTAATTTTACTGTTTGGGTTTACAATAAAGAAATAATAACAAACTTGTAAATTATAATGAATCAGGCGAAGTCATACATATAGCACCTAATTTCCTGAGGAGTGTTACATTTTTCTTAACAGCAATCTCCAACCCTATTATATGAAGGGATTCATCAAGCTTACTTAGTACTTTTACTCCCAGTATGGAACTTAACATATTAATATCTTGTTTTAGAAATTGTTACTTTGTTACTTTATTGTTTTTCAGTAACATTCGTCAGTACAACGTCGGGTGTATTATTGGCTATGTATCAAAAATACACTTTCTCGAAACATTGCAAGCTGAAGATCGGCACCCGTTATCAATGCACTAGGAAGAATTCCAAGAAATGTAACGCTTACTTGATATTAGATAATACTTTTCATAATATCTTGAAGAGTAACACGCAACACACTCATGGTCCTAATATGCATTATGTCACCAAAAATGGCGTCTATGTACCTTTGCGTTAGTTTAAGAATTTTATCCACAGATATGTAACAGTGTTTGTGTCTAGATGTACCTATATTGTGAAATAAAAAATAAATAAAGGTGTTAAAAAGAAGGCTCAGGTATTTAATGTGGATGTAATGAGAAATCAGTTTGAGCTACGGACACTGTGGAATGAGTGGTTTTGAGACCATTTACTCCCACTCGTTTCCTCCCACGATCATGAAGATTAGGAAACAGGTCACTTCGAAAAAGTCGATAGACGGAGTGCGATTCGCATTTTGTCGTTTCCTGACAAATTTGACAAAAAGTTCATCAATTCTGGCAATGAATTTCTAATGAATATCTGTTATTCATAAATAATAGTAGATAGGAGATAACAGTAAGAACTAATCATTGCCCTAATGAAAAGGTAAGTTTACAGTGGAAAAATATATTGCCAAACATCGGTTTGCATCATGGGTCGATCTGTAAATGTAACTTTTTATTACATTGACCGGGAGACTAGTGAAAATCAGAGGGCCATGCAGAGCAACAACAGTGCAAAACACAACTTTCCGCACCTCGGCTGAATTTTAGCCGGAAACAGCAATTTTTCTCTCAAATAAAAGAGGTTCTTTTGCCCAGATAAATTGCGAGAAAGTTTTCTGTACTACACAGGCCCTCCGTCTGTTTGAATATACTGCTGAGAGGTTGACCAGTAATGTAATGTCTGGGGAGGGGAGTATGCCTCCTAGCCCATACAACTTTAGGTTTGCGTTTATTTACGAATGTGATTTTTTACCTCAAAATATAGTGTAATTTAAGACAGAATATACGCATTGAACAGTGCTTCCGGTTTCAGCTTGTGTTGATTTTCGGTTCGATTCTATTTTTAGTTACTAATAATTGATCATAATTTTAGTGTTCCCATTGATACGAAATGTATCAATGTCTTTTTGAGTTTTGAAAACCATTTTTCTTAAAAATTTGATATTTACGTGAACAGTGTACAACCTACTTATTTATTTGCAATATTAGACAGAATATTGCCGTTGTATACTATAGCTTAAATAGTCAGTGTCAGTCAATATATCCTATAATTGTAAAGATCTTATGTACTTATAAGCACACTTTCTTTAATTCTAGCTACCTTCATTCGTACATCGAACAACAAAATTCAAGTTATGCTTCACCAATTCACGTATTGTAAGCACACTCCATTGAAATGCGGCGTAAGATGGCAATGCACCCAACGCATTTCAAAGAAATGCGATGCGTTTTTAATTTTAGATCCTAACAGGTACATACTTAAATCTAATTTAGATCATACCCATTTACCTGGAACGTATTATAGAAATAGCGATGGCCGTTATTGTAAGCTATAAAAAATAAAAAGGTTGAAATAAATATTTCATTTTCTTATAACAGATGTTAAAATCAATGTACCTATTAAATCGGCAATGTCAAATTCCCCCTTTTTTGTCACTTGCAAACGATTAAAAATGATTTTTAGCGAATGAAATTTGACTGATATCTACTTGAATGATTACTGTATTGCCTGATAAAATAGCGCTTGTCACAGCAGCGAGTTAAAGCTTTCAGCGATAAGATAAAGGAATTATTTTGGCTGAATAATATCAGCTTTGAAGCTAACAAGTTAACGTCTAGAGTCTTAAGGCACTGAATCGCTAATTTCGATTATTGGAAGATGATTGATTTGGAACTTATGCCGATGTTCGATTATAGCCACATGGGGCTTATATTAACTAAAAGGGACTGGTGGGAATGGACTTATATGTAGCTTTAAGTCGTCGAGACTATACTTGAATATGCAACAACTGATACAAGATTTCTTGATTGCCGAGCGAGAGGTATTAGTGATTTTTGTTAGCGTATTCGGAACGAAATGTACGGTAGATCGGAGAAACACAAAAAAAAATGAAATTAAAAAGTAAGTATACTCAAGTTATTTCAGTACAAACTTCAATAAACTGGATCCTTATCCAATAAAACCTCCTCTTATTTGAATTAATAAATAAAAAAAAACTACGTTTTGTTACTACCGGTGTTATTTTTTAATGGTTGAATAGCTTTATAAATAATTATTGTTCTTACTATACTTGAATTTTCAGCAAAATTTATCATGACACATCACGGTAAAACTTACGCGATGTTTAAGCGGTTCACGTATTTTAAACACTATCCCCTGAAGCTCGGCAATACAAGATGGCAGTGTACAAAACATTTCTCCCAAAGCTGTGGCGCCTATTTGATCTTGGATTCTCGAGGACAAGTCCTGAAAAAGAATGATCTTCACACACATAGCCCTTCCATGTACACCAAGTCAAAAGATGGTATTTATTACAAAATAAATTAAAATTGAGTCTGTATGTTTTAGTTGTTTTATTATCTGCATTTTGAGGTCGATATTTTTATTTAATAGTTGTATAGTCTCGCAATAAGCTGAAGTATACATTTTTAGTTATATTTACACGCAGATATCCGAGAAATTCGTAATCATTCGTATCCTTTTGTAAGAAACTAATTTGTTGACGCTTTTTGACAACCTCGTTCAGAAAAGTGTAACAAACCATTTTACATACACTAACGAAAGTAGCACAACCAGTACGTCACTTAATTTTGAGGATATTATGAAGATGAGTTAGATACAATCTCAACAGTCTACATTTTTTCTAGCTTTTCCAGTGGATTCTAAGAAACCTTATTTTGCTGGTAACCCTTTACTGCACATGCCAGTAAACATCCCAGATGGAAAACGGCGACGTTGTAACGTCTGCTACAACAACTCGTATACAAGAAAAGCAACAAGATATATGTGTCAAATATGTAAAGTAAGCCTATGTCTTGGGACATGTTTTGAAATGTTCCATTCTACATACAATAAAACCTTCACGGGTTAACAGGTTTATTATTGTAGACCTCTTATTTTTGGACGTGGACGAATTTCTAAGAACAATATTTTATTTAGGGAGATGATATGCATAGCAATTCGTCGCGTGCTGCTTTAAGATCACCAGGTATAAAGGTTTGTGAATCATGCAATAAGTTGTACGATCATTACCAGAAGTATAGGCAGTTAGCTATTTAATGAGATGAACCCAACATCTCTTTATGACAGGAAATAGGATAGTACATTAAGGGTTCGTTTATAACTATAATATGTTCTGTTATATGATGTCTATTCTAAATTCATTTTCAGATACGGTTCTTTTAGGAACGCCTCCAAAAAGAAAATAGCAGTTTAGATAGAGAAGGAATTGCCAAATGATGTAGTATAAATGTAAACATGTTAAATGCAAGTACACGAGCCAAGTGCTGAAAATTTGCAATGAAATTGTAATTGTCTTAATTGCTGTTATTTAAATATCTGTACCATCCGTAAGTCGAATGCATGTGTGCTACTTTGCGCTTACAAATAAATTCTTTGTGGTTTTATTATTTTAACAAACCTTACAACTAACTTATAGTACAACTAAATTGTAACTTGACATCTTGGCAATTTTACAAAATACAATATTCAGTATTTCAAGGTAATATTTTAAGTCGATTACTCCTTAGAATATGATACCAATTTTATTATAGTGGTTATTAAAACTCAGTATGCTTTCAGTGCTTCTCGTAAAAGGACGGAACGGAAAAGACTTGCTGATGCTTAATGGATACACTTACTACCAGCACAAGATCCTAAGGGATGGATTCCGCTGGAGCTGCACACAGATGGGCTCCAGATCCTGCCGCGGTTTTCTGCATGTTACAAATGAGATGATGGTCGTCAGAGCCTTTACAGAACATACTCATCCTCCATCGACGTATTTACTGAAAAGCACTAAAAAGCAAATGAAGATAAGAAATGCCTCGAACAACGAAGTTATTGTGAGTTTACCTTCCATATTACTTTTTTAAAGTGAAAAGTACCTGAAGTACATAAAATTAGATAATTGGAATAAATTATTAGTAAAAATTGACGTATATTTGCAAATCTTACCTATTATTTCATTTTTGTTATGTTTTTTTTTACAGGCTAAAAGACCCTCCGAAAGAGAAGCTCTTAATCCGCTGGCATTTAAAATTGCTAGCATCCATGGGCGTTCTAGCTTCTAATATTGCCTTAAAATAAGATCTGTAAATCTATTATTATATCATTAGATGCCTAAATATACCTAATCCTATATCCTTATGAATATCGTAGATAAGCGAAACCTGAGAAAAATATTAACACTTTTGTCAACTTAGTTGTTATTTTGTGAAGAAATGAAAGTTTCATGTTACAGGGTCGTGAATTTGATGTTGTATTTAAAGTAACTTACTTTAATATGTTTGAAAATGCCAGTCAGATTTAATGGATAGTCCTAGACTAGGTTCAGATGATGGACGTTTTGATCCGATACGCGCTCTTAAAACGCGCTTTCAACGCCCGTCATCTGAACATAGCCTTAGGTTAAGTAATATTAACAGTAAAACATTATGTTCCAGAGATAATCTATTATAGTATTGTCAGGTTTTCTGACAGAGGATGTTGCAATTTATATTACAGGCGCTCTGTGAAATACGGGTGCTTAGAAGTATACCCTGAACTGCATAAGTTAACTTGGCAAGCGTTTTGATTTTGGCCTGTTACTCTAGTAGATATGTGAACAGAAATAGGGAGTGTCTAAGGCAAAAAATTTGCCAAGGGTTAGTGTTATTAAGTTCAGACAAATAAGATCAAAATGTGTCTGTATTATTTTGATACTGGATATCACTGTTTGAACTGGATTTGGAATGGATTTTTTTTGTTCGTTCAATGCAGTTCGGGTTTTTTATAAAAATATATCACAATGATTAAGCCCACATTTTATTTTGTCATAATATTGGAATCGAGCCGAGTAACTGTTCTTCGAGTTCTGTCATTTCTTCCTCCTTGTCTAAGAACTGGCACCTGAGGTCGTATAGTAAATCAAAGGAAATGATGAGCTATTAAAACCTCTTCTAAATATGAACTTTCAACATCATTAAGATAAACATTACAAATATAAACAAAATATTAAAACATAAAGATAATAAAAGAAATGATTATTAATGTATACTAGATGTGAAAATCGGGACTCAATCGCGATAATATAAATAAGGTACGATTGCCTTTATTGTCGCAGGTGGACTGATGAAAGCTCAGCGACACCTAGGTACGTTGCGAGCTTCGGCAACAACCCGCACTTGGTCTTCATTAATTTTATTTTTGTTCGCACGGTCTGTCCTCGACACACTATATAACCATAAAGTTGTCATACCTTATTAATATTATCGCGATTAAGTTTTACCCGATATGCACATCTAATATTTAAACAAGTCTCGAAAGTATAGAAACAAGTAATGTAGTTATAATATAATATGTCTAATAAAATATTGAGTTGGTAGTCTATTTTTTAGTAATATTGACTAGACGTCTTTGTATTTGAGGTCCTGGTACCCATTGCTCTGGCATTAACTTACAGAACCGTTAACTTGTAGACCTAGGGTACTGCAGTAATAAGCTCACCGAGTTTACATAGTTATACGTAGCACTATTTTAGCATGAATTGGCTCTTGCTGCTGCGACCTGTGCTAGCCTTTTTAGATGGTTTTGTTTTTCTAAGATGGCGCTATGCGCTAAATAATAACAATCGTGCAATCGTGTTTCGTCTTTAAATAAAAATTATGTTGTTAGACATTCGAATCATATAAAAAAAAAAAGTTAAATGTAGTATTATTTGTTAGTAAATATTTAACTCTTACGAAATATGTTAACAATAATTGTAACAATAGAAATTAACTATCAAACAAATCTTGAAGTGAAACAATCAGTAGGCCCATTTTTAGATTTCACAATGAAGTTGTTACACAATTTCACAATTAGTTTCATTATCATCTCTGCACGTTGTCTTGTATCGTATTGTTGCAACCGTGTGACCTGTCAGGACTAGTTGCAGTTTAAGATTACATAGATGTGCACTAAATGATAAATCAATAAAGAAATATTAGTTAGATATGTATCAGATACAGTACTTAGCGCTCATGCAAATCTAGATAATAAAAAATAAAATAAAAAAGCAATACTATTATTTGAAATACAGGCGTATCAGTTCTTTAGAACAAGTTGTAGCATTACAGAATATTTATTTACACAGACTTGTCAATTGCAAACAAAAAATTGTGTGAAGTTACACGTCAAGTCACGCTTGAACTTTGATAGTGGTGATTTCAATTAATTGTATTTGGACAAATATATGTGTTATCTAACGGAACTAAAATGAACTTTCTTAGCAATGTCTTAAGAATTGATTTCACTCGGAGCAAGTAAGTAAATGTTTGTCCAAATCGCCATCATACACTTCTTCTTTATTTATTTTTATGTGATCAACGTCTTTACATATTTAACCCAATGACCGTTGTAGAACATTCTTATTGGGTCTGAGAAAATCGATTATTATATGAGCAAATTATACACGTATAAATATTATTTGATAGCAGCTAAAATACACACGAAATACAACTCTGTAAACCTATATTAGTGGTTATTATTACAAAATATATAGTTAGCATTAATTTAGTGTATAAAAATGTGTATTGGATTAATTTAAACATTATATTTTTTATTTAATTGCTTATTAAATGCCAATCAACGCTACTTTTACTTTAATCGTGTTTTAGAAATTATTTTACCCCTTCTTATATAAGTTATCCAAATTGTTATTTTGTGTCGACACAAAAACAAAAATTTATCGAAAACATTGAAAATAATCTTCCACCGCCGAATTCTACGTTCTTCCCCACGCATGGTGATTAAAAACTAAACAGTTTACAAGCATTTTAACGTTCATCACGCGAGCTGCATCGCCTAACGTTCAAAAAGTCTATTTAATAAATACTAACACAGGAAATCCTGTAGCTAACATGCTCCACGCTTGAAGAAATTTGTCGTTCGTTGCTAAAAGACTTACAGAAAATGTCAAGAGTAATAAACATCAAAATAAATACAAAATTAGAATCAAATGAGAACTTGTACTTTGGAACCATTACAAAATTCATCTACTTAGCATTTGATGAATTTTGAAATGGTAACTATTCGTTCTAACTATTCTTCTACTACTAACTATTATTTTTAACTGTTAATCGCCGGCCGACTAGTGTCCTATATATCTGCTGTCTGTACTCAAAATTTCAGTAATGATGTAAATCACAAGTTTGTGATATCATAAAAAACATTACTTAAATAAAACGCTCATTTATGGTTTTGTTAAATACCAACGAACACGACTTTTATTTTAATCGTCTTTCTAAGAATTATTTTATCCCGGTTCGATATTTATATGATGATGGTAACAATATTTGCCAACAATATGTACAAATGTCTGAATTTAAATTTCTACCCCATTACTAACAATATTGTTTTCCCCGCAGTTGAATTCTACCTACGGCCGAACGGGAGAATTAACCTTCGTTTGAACAACTTTACATTCTACAAACACCTCAAAGCGAGGACTAATGCTCACCGCTGGAGCTGCACCGCCTACGGCTCCAAATGGAAATGCAAGGCCCATCTTATCATCACCGACACACTAGAAGTCTTGAAGGCTAACATCCTTCATAGTCACCCTCCAAGCATGAAGAAAGAAACAAGGTTGCCTTTGCTAAAGGAAATTAGGAAAGGTCTAAAGCAAGAAACACCAAAACAGATGCAAAACAGGAGGGATCCTAGCGATTACTACCGTACTTTGACACCTTTTCAAAATTATTTGGCAGCCCATAGCGTTTTTGGCAGCTACTAGATGAGAGGAATTCATTAAGTGCCAATTTCAACTTTGACTTTGAATCGCCAGACGACTAAATAATATCGATAGACGGATGTTTGGTCGAATATAAATAGTAAGACTATATTTTTAATTTCATTTTATGTAGTACATATGACTGTTTACTTTGAATGCATAGAAATATGTGCTGCATTTTCTACTATAGTATCAAGTAGATAAATCTTATATAATATTGTAGATTTTAAATGTCTGTGGATATACTTTGGTTAGATGTGAAACTGATGAAATTGCGATCTCTCTTTATATTATTATAACGTAAAATTCGTTCCTATTAATGGTATTAACTCGAATATATTGCGAAACTTAAGAGTATTATAATGCCTCATATGTAGTATTATGTTATTAACAATCAGGATAACCACAATATCTTATTTTTAAGTTTATATTAATTAGTAATAATAACTGTGTCAGTGTACGATACATCAAAATCATTGAAAAGTGCCTTTTTACTAAATGTGTCTTTATGAAAATTAGATATAGGTAACACCAAGATTAGGCTTAATTTTTTTACGATAACTGTAATAATGTGTGATATTATTTGCATTTATAGTTTCCAGTATTAATCATTGTGATCAAAACAACTAATAGTAGTATTAGTACAAGTAGCGCGTATTCTTCAACTTAGTGTATTTAGAATTTACACTGTAGTGTTGTACCGAACGAAATAGTTTCGATATCTTTAAACCACATCATGTCTATTTTTATAACATATCTGTAACTTTATAGAAGTTAATCTGATCGGATGTTTTGCCGGTTATAGAGAGCGATCTGATTAGATACTTGCATAATATTGTTTATATTAACCATTTACATTAATATAAGTAGATGGTAGATGCTACGTCACTATGTATTTTTATAGTGGTATTGGTAAGCTTCTAGACTTCATAGTTTTAGTATTCATACACTACACGTATATATGTATAAATAACTTGTTGTGCCATATTAAGGACAACCATAAATTGTGATTAAGAGCTTGTTGCAAGCTTTTTTCACTTCAGTGTATGTAGGAATTGAAAGAATTTAATTGAAAGGTTAAAACACATCATTGTTGATAGCACAACATTGATTAATGCTTCAATATTTTGTTCTATAAAGTACTTTATAAGTTAGTATAAAGTGATGGTTAAGACTTTTGTAATAACTTGACTCTCAGCAATTTTTAATATTTATGATTGTGTCTTTAATCAAGACACCGTTACCGTTATTCCGATACATACCGTTACTGTGTTTTAACCAGATCGGTAATCGAATTAACCGTTATCTTAAAAGGTAAAAAAGTATTTATTTTACTGAATCTTTTAGTATGTGTTGTAAAGTTTATTCTTTATAATTAAAGAATAAACTTTACAGCACATAATTAATTGTACCGTAATTTGTACCTCTGTATTACAGATTTTTATATTATGTATTAAAAGTAGTAAACAATTTATTGTATTAAAACTGTCTTTTTGGTGTACGTATGTGATAATTATGATGTATGTGCGTCACTTAATTTTGGATCTCATTTGTTTTTTGGAGACTTATTTGTACTGAAGACTGTCATCGAAATTCTTAGACTTTGTATACGGTATTTTTACATCACTATTACTTTGAATGACAAGGCTGCATTCAAAGGTTGGAAATGAATCTTGCTGTGTGTATTTGTTATTTAAATATCAATTTCTGAGTTTTATGTTAAGTAATATTACCATTCTATTGTATTTTTATTGGTTTTTATTAAAATTTCAATTTCATATAATAATTAATGGACTTTATAATGCTAGTAACTAATAAATTCATAGTTCCTTTTGTACTACCTGTTTGACAAGTGTAATGTTTTGAGATATTTGGATTCCACCAAGCGTAAGTTTTTTTTTTCTGATGTAGTATTCGTAACTGCGTTACACGACATTTTGTTTAACAATATCAACAAATTCGCTATTACGCTCACGGTAATTAAGTACAATAACCTTAAAATTTTACAGGCCGCCCTAAAATGCAATTAATAGAATTGGTGAATGGTCGAGCTCTTCTCTTGGTAAATGGGTATCCCTTCTACAGGAAGCAACACTCTAAGAAGGGAACTCGTTGGTGCTGCAACAAGTCTTATTGTAATGCGTTCTTGCGTGTTAACCATGATTTGGAGATCCTCTACATAAATGAAGAACATGATCACCCGCCGACTAAGTTCTTAAAAGCAGGTCCATGTGGAAAATATATACGGATCCCGTAAAATCTTTAATTATCACTGCTGTTGGCCCGTAAGCAATCGTATCATCCAAAAGCAGTTCTGCAACTTTTTAAACCCCGATGACATCGAATGGAGCAAAGGGTTATAAGTTTCAGACCAATGGGTATTGGTTTCCGGGTTCGTAACTCCCGAACAGATGGACCTATTTAAATACTGTTTAGATTAGATACTTAAGATTGTGTACCAGGTTCATCTGGCT
Source organism: Callimorpha dominula (assembly GCA_949752705.1). Classification (NCBI taxonomy): domain Eukaryota; kingdom Metazoa; phylum Arthropoda; class Insecta; order Lepidoptera; family Erebidae; genus Callimorpha; species Callimorpha dominula. The sequence goes on along the minus strand of OX457002.1, from coordinate 19,373,186 downwards.
GGTCCTTAGTTGTATTTGATGACACTTTGTCTAACCATTTAAAATTATGCTCTATTCAAAACTTTTGAAATTTTTTAAGATGTGTAATGGACTATAAGCTACATTTTAAATATATTCAATTGAATATATTTTTACTAAGTAACTATTTTATTTATTCAGGGTATATTCTGAAAATGTCCTACAATTCGATTTAGATTCTATACACTTTCCAAGAAGTGGTTGAAAATATTACGGTAATAGGTACATAAAGGGAAATGAAAAAAAAAACACGCATAATTTTAACTTTACAAAAAAATATGAGTACCTACCTAATAATTTCGAATTAGTTAAAATAGTACACTAAACATCCACTATACATATATGTTAGACTAAAGTGATTGTTATGGTGGTGTTCTGTTACACATAGGTATGTATTTATTAGACGAAAGTGTTTAATTCTTCTCTATATAAAGTATTCTTCTTTATGGTTGTGTTTGTTTACTCGAGTTTCAGTTTGGCATTTTTTTTTTAAATTAAAATATGATTTTATAGACAAGATCCAGCAATTCGAAAAAACTTCTGAAATTCACGCCTCGGGCAACTGTTAGATATATTATAAATATCATATGAATTTAAAATCATACTTTTCAAATGTTAATTGATCTCAAATTCCAACAGGATTGATACAACTTGCTAGCGGAAAGCATGTGTTCCTTCTTGATGGTTACACTTTCTACAAAAAGACTGCTTTAAGGAAAGGTTCCAGGTGGACCTGCACCAATGCCTCTAAATGCTTAGCCTACCTTCATCTTGACAACGATTTGAATATCATTAAGTCGGAATGTAACCATAGTCATCCAGCAAGAGTTTTTTACAGGGCATCAGATGGTTTATATTACGTATACTCGTAATAAAGATAGATCCAGCATAAAGTGTAAACAAATCATGTAAATGTGTTTGAATCATTTATTATGCCTAATTTTTCATGTAAAATAAATTAGAAAAATAGAGTGACATTACAGGTATACACATCGTTAACAGTTTATGAGTAGGCAGGTCATATTTACCGACTTATGTAGTTGTAAATAAAAAAAGTTCAAATGAAACCTGCTAATGCAGGTCTCTTATAGTCACACTCATGGTCTCGTATAGTCCGACAGCCGTTGGTCCTTCTATGTAATAAGGTCAGAGGTGGTCTCTTTAGCTTGCTTAATACGTGAGCTATGTCCTAAAATTTACTTTTATATAGAACCAATTTAAATGTCTAATGTGAATGTGATTTTTTCCAAAATCCAATTAACTAAAAAATAAACCTAGATAAGCGTTTGGTGCTTTAAATAGCATTGCTTTAACCTTCTTCTAGAACTTTTTCCTTAATATATGGTCTACCGATTACCACTTCGAAATCTTTTATTGTGGTTCTACTTTTTTCATTTCAATGTTACAATGCAACGAATTGACTCACTGCAAACAAAACACTTTCTGTTACCACCACGGGATACCTTACGTAAATTTCCTTTAATATCTTCTTGTTCCTCTACTCTCTCAACTAACTCCTCTCTAGCCAGTTTTTCAAGGTATATTACACTTATCCTTTCTCGGTTGCTAAGTGGACCCCAGTAACTGAAAACGACAATAACAGTATACAAAGGTGAAATAAAATAGAAACTGTCTAACTCAGCAAAACAGAAATAATTTTAAGTAATATGTACTTTTTTTAGGCACCCTGATTACACTAGCGAATGGAAAGAAACTGATCAAGTATCAAAATTACACGTACTCAAATGTAGGTCGTCTTAAAAATTCTACAAATTGTCGATGGATCTGCACTACAACCGATTGTGAAGCCTATCTTCTTGTATCTTTAGAGCTTGACATAAAACGAGCGATTACGGGTCACGAGCATAGACCACCAAAATATATGAAAACTGGAAATGTCTACGTTTCCATGGATTGGTTCGAAAATTGAACTAACATAACATATCTTTCCAAATGAAGAAAGTTATTAGGCTTTTATAAGATGAATTAATTCATAATACGATCATGGGTAAGATGAAAGAGGAATAACAATTTTGCGTATAATGTTGAAATAGAATCTAATAAACTTATTTTACATGTTTTTTTTTTGCATTTTTCTACATCCTGATTTAAGAAAAAGGTCTTAACCGGTACATAAATGGTAAATAATATTAATAATGGTAATTATAAAATTACAAAGTCTGAAAGCTTGTAATAGTTAAAAGCATACAACTATGTCATATCATCATCATCATACTCTTTCTCAATTATTTGGAGTTGAATGTCTTTTGCTTCCCCACACTTTCTTTCCCTGTGGTTTTGAAACCTTCCACGTGCATCTTAGTACTCTCTTTCCAATGTTTGTTTCATCCTTTTTCATCACAAGTCCATCTTACACGGGACTCTAGAACTCCATAAATCTTACACGGGTGAAAAAATCTACCATACGGTGGCGTCCAAGCAGCAGTAGAATGGGCCTGTTAAAATACGAATCAGAACATTTTCAAAAGGACTCGTTGCAAGACATGGAGCGCTTTACCTTAAGGTAGTAGGAAGAAAGGAGGCAAGTAAAATAATATACCTAGTCAAGAAATCATTTTAATTAAAATTGGCTTCTGTTTTGTTTTAGGTACCCTCATCACTTTAACGACTGGAAAAAAGTTGATAAAGTATAAAAACTATACTTATTTTAATGCTGGCCGGATAAAAGATTCAATTCATTGTCGTTGGAGATGCTCTAACGACGATTGCAAAGCGCACCTAGTGATGTCTTTAGATCTTGACATTAAGGATGTGGTGGAAAGTCATGACCATAAACCACCGAAATATATGAAAACTGGGAATTTTTACGTCGCTATGGATTGGTATAAATGATGAACCCTACGCAGTCCGTGCTGGATGGATGTAGACCTTTTCTATTCTGCCACATATTGCTCCCATTATCATAAATAATAATCATCATTAATATTGAGGCATTAACATTGTAGGCCGATTTGGGTTAACGGTGAAAAAAAAGAAATGCCAACTGACATCTTGCTTACTCCAAATTGGTGTTGGTCTTGAATACGCATTAGACAGCTTGGATGGATTTCAGTGTAATTTTTTATTTGACCAGTGATTTAGCACACAATTAGATTGCACATCCAAAGTATATTCATCCAGCTACGATTAATATTAAACTTTAATCGTTTTGCTGTTGAAGCTGCTATTAGTTTCATATTAAAGCGAGGCATAGGTATTTTCTACCAATTAATCTGTAAAATTATAAAAAAGGAGGCCAACATCCAACAGTAGGACGATTTAAAGAGATCTGGTTTTCTTTCTTTCTGGTGCAATAAATTTCTTTGTCTAATATTTGTTTTTTTTTTAATATTAGAAAACTTAGCTTAATCTGATGATGCTAATTAGTAATTTTACTTATATTACTTTATTTATTTACTTATATTTTTTATTAATATTATACCAATGTACATACCATTTCCAGTGAACATATTTATGACTGCTCGAGGGAAGGAGAGGTTGGTGTACCATAATTATACCTACTACAAACAAAGTCGGACAAAGATGGGCTTCAGATGGGGTTGCACGAAGAATCGATGGCATAAGTGCAAGGCGTACATGCATCTGGCTGATGACATGACCATCGTTAAAAGCAATATACACCACACCCATAGTCCGTTTGGCCCTGAACTTAAGAGACTTCTTTAAATATTAATGGTGGTAGTAGTCCAGTTTTTTTTAATATTATTTAAAGGAGTTTGCGCATTGTGATATTGTAGAATGTGTCTAAAATCATAATATTGAAAATTGAGTCAGAGTTTTGAGTAATTGACGCAAAGTAACAGAGCTGCAGCTATAATGTCTCAAAAAATTCTCAATCTGGCTGATGTTTTGGTCACATATGTAAGGTAACTACATATTTAACCACACATTTTTTGTAAGACGTTAAGGCCTTCTCGAATGCTTACATATTTACTTAATCTCAATTGAAGACAAATTGTTATAATTAAAAGTATTTTAAAGACGTACGAAAAAGACGACTTCGACCTGGACACTAGTAAACCTTTAGGGCTGGATAATGGTACTTTTAAAAATAGTTCAAACAAAAGATGGACTACTACGAGTACATTATCTATTCTAAAAGTAAAATGTTACCCTCGATAAGTTCTACTTGAACCTATCCATCCTAAAATCTAGTCGAACCTAAAATGAGTGATCTCAAAAGACCTTATGTGATATGTACTTTACAGCATACGTAATAGAGCTTATGATATAATATATAGACATTCCGTGTATATATATACACTCATTATGTTTGTATTATCAATAAATAATATTAACTTATACGTAGTTAGACATTTTTCAATCAAAATTGAAGTTGCCTATATCAGCTAGTCAATAATTATATAAGAGTTAGTATAATTATAATTTATAGTTACCATTTGATTGCAATATTTATATTGTTTGTAAAAAGTTATTTTTAAAACTGTATGTTTATAGAGGCCTTGTCAGTAATACGGTTGTAGTCATAAATGCAGATATATAGTTATTATGTATAAGGTGATTTATAAAATATTTGTTTGTCAGAAATAATTAAAACTAACTAAGCGTGGTTGTTTAATACACGTCTGCCTACCCCTTCGGAGATATAGGCATGAGTGCTAAGCGTGTCTGTTATCAGGACAGTATTGTCCTGAAAAACATTAAAAGCTTATTATAAATCTAAATACAATGTAAAAAAATCAAGAAGCAAATATTTAGTAATTGTTCAAAGGTAAAAGTCCTTAAGCGACATATTATTTAGATTTTTAAAGGACATAATTATGTAAGCACGTACAAATGTATAAATCTGCATTATTCAGCAATTATTATATGTATAAAATGATAAATAATTGAATTCCTTTTTTTTTTTAATATTTAAACCGAGCAACGTAGCCACGATGTCGCTTAAAAACTCTTACTTTTTCCTACAATTTGTAAATTAAACTCGATCTGGAAATTTGTGTAGTTAAATGTAACTTACTGTGACCCTTAAAACTAGTTCTTCATTTTATTTAATACCAGTAGTATCAACTAAAGTGAAGAACTAGTTTTAAAGGTTCACAAATTCCTTAGCAGTTTGGAACGATATAAGAGAGGTTTATTTTAATCCTAACTTATCTTTGTAGTACTGTTTATCTTTAAATTCTAGTCACTTAAGTACTAAGTTGTTTTTTTTTGCACATATTGTTACTACTTTTATCACGAGACACATCTTTATTCATTACTAAAAGTAAGTCTTGCAAAAAACTGAAGTTTTGTAACTGTCCAGGGTTGGCTTGAGACTCGTGTTCTATTTTCTAATACGATGAAGTATCAGGTGCATTAATCTTACAAAACTTAAGCGACATCTTTAATGAAAACATTAAAACATGAAGAGTGCTACAACTAGTTGAATTATAATACTTTTTATGACTACTTTTTTAAAGAATTCTTGTTAAGCCCCCCAGCTAAGCTAAGTGCTTGTGTTAGGAAAGGGTTCACGCCGGCAGTACACTGGGGGGTTCGAACCCGCAACGACTTGATCGCAAGTCGACGTCTTAGCCATTACGCTTATTAAGTTGTAATAAAACAATAGTTTTATGATTTCAGTAATAGGTTCAGCTTAAGGGGAACCGTTTAATACATTAATATTATACAATTATTAAGTTAGGAATTTTTAAAGGTTAATTTATTTGGTTTAGTGAGATTCGTGTATGCAAATCTTTATTTATTCGAATTGGAAATGCTAGGACAACAGAAAAGTCAATACGACTAACAATAACTTTGGTTTTAATGTAAAAAAAAAGCCACCGCGCCCTTGGAAAATGAGGTTACCGTTTTCCGTAAGATTAATTTAAATTAGATTTTGGTTTCTATTTGGGTGAATATTTGTGGTATCACTCCGGTCGAGTCGGCCCATACGTGCCGAAGCATCGCTCTATATTATTAAATTAATTTTAATTACAGAACAAATTGTCATTGAACCAAATGGTCGGATGCTAATGTTTTTTCCCATAATTGGCTTTTACCCAGATGCCTCTAAGCAGAGCTGAAAAGCTGAAAGGCCCGTCCGAATCGCGCTACCGCACCGTTACTAATTAATACCACTACTACGGCGAAAAGGAAGAAAAATAGCAATAAGAAATAGGTATAAAGTAGTTATACAACAAATAATAATTATAGAGAACATTGAAAAACTTGCCCAGAAATGATAAAAAATAGTACCAAAAAACTGAAAAAAAATTAAACCAAAGGATGAACAAAACCATGAAATAAAATACAAAAGTTAACTAGTGGAAGAAGTAAAAGAGAGATTTAAAACCATTAGGTAATACCGAGGCAAAGAAATAGCTAAAAATATGGGAGGACGCGCACAAACATAAATTGTAACTCCAGCACATTAGGAATACAAAGACGGTTAAGGATGACTTTTAAAGAGGTACATACCAGGCATGCCTTTTAAATTCTGTCGTTTACATATTTACCGCCAATTTTGATTTTGGAAAGTTATTTGGATTTGAATTTGGAAAGTGAAAGTATTAGGATTAATGCTTTTGTTTAGTCACAGCGTTGTTTCAAATCTGTAAAGTTACGTACGAAAATGCATCTTTCTGAGTAAAATGTGCGTGCAAGAGGCCTAACACGGCTTCAGTGTTTCGAAGAACTAACATCTATGTTCCATTACGAAACCCCAAGTCTGCGGACTGTCGAACGCTAGTATTTAGAATTTCAGCGAGGACATACCAGTTTTAGTGACAAATCACGTGAAGGACGTCCAAAATCTGCCTTTACTTGAAGATAACAACATTGCTGTGAGACAATTAATTCTCGAATATCGTCATGTGACATATCGAGAGTTAGAGGCGTTATTGGGCATCTTGGGGACAACCTTTTAAAAGATCTTGCACGAATAGTAAGTGGTGTAAGAAAGCTAGTAAGCCATTGGATACCGCATTTGCTTTCTGATGATCAAAAGGCGGCCCGCGTCAGATGGTGTAAGAAAACTCTTCAAAGGTTTAACCGAGGAGAGTCAAATCACGTCTACGACATCATCAGTAGTGACAACTCTTAGATCTATGCCTACGATCCTGATTCTAAACAATACTCTACAATCTGGGTCTTCCAAGACGAGCCAAAGCCGACTAAAGTTGTTCGCTTTTGAAGCACTTCAAAAATAAAGTAAAGTCTTCAAAGATGGTGGTCAAGTTTCCTACTTCAAATATTGAATCGTTTGACGAGCGCTAGAAACTTATGACCATCCTCCATACAGTCCTGACCTAAACCCTAACGATTTCTTTACATTTCTTAAAATTAAGAAAAATCTTCGGGGTCAAAGGTTTCCGTCCGGTGAAGAAGCGCCTACTTTGGAGTGGAATAAACATATTAATAACTGGTTCGAGCGAATCTAAAAGTGTATTAAACTACGTGGTGAATATTTTGAAAAACAATAAAAAGTACTATAAGGTTCTAGTTGTGTTTTTTTCCTCAAACGACAAAACTTAAAAGGCATGTCTCGTATTACCGCGAAGTTAATGAAAGCGACAGTTACGAAAAATGATACAAAAGTTAAGAAAATATTCTTGTTAGATAGTCTGAAGCAACGTATGTGTGTCTATGAATTGTATTGTATTTTAGGATAATTTTGATCTGTGGATGTTTCTTCACATTCTTCTTTAGAATTTTCCTCCTGTTCAGATTGTTGATTTTCTTTCTGTGTCATTTATTTCCAATTGAGCAATCATTTCTCTCCATGATGACTACATCTCTAGTTTTCATATGTGTCTAGTTTCTTCTGCAGATTGAACTGCTGTTGCCTATACCTTCTCTGACTTAACTGTATTTAATTTGTATACACCATTTTGCAAAGTTGCCTTTTCCTATAAGCTCATTCTGCTGATTACATATATAACAAACATCCTTTTAAAAGTAACTTTGTTTCCATTAGCTATCGATAGCAATAGTTAAGTATGTACAAAATGTTGTTTACATTAATGTCAAACTGAGAATTAATCACTTTTGTTGTTGTCCGAGTATCTCCGGCACATAGCACTGGCATAGACATTTTATTAGCAACAATAATTTCTTTTGTGTTGTGTAATTGTCGAACTCGCAATAAGCTTCTTTGTTAGACGTCATATGGGCACTTGCACTGTTGAAAAAAACGGCACTAAAAACATTTACTGAATTTTTTTCTGGGTTCAGGATACAATACAATCTCGAAACTCGTGTGATTCCATAAAAGTGAGATCTTTAAAGCTGTCTATCACCTATAAGGTTTTTTTTACCTTCGGTATGCGGCTGCGGTTTATGTTCGCTATTACAGACCAGAAATACAAACGTAGAGCAATTAAATACAAGTTCAGAAATGCAGAACATTCCAGAAATCGAAATTCGACGAGATACGAAAATAATGTCCATAACTACATGTGTCAAAATGACTGCAAGCTAACAATACATAATGTTTCAAATGTCACACTGCTCTCCTCTAATGCCGCGTTTCAATAAACAAAAAACGATTCGTTTTGGTTACGGACGGTAAAATTCAACGAAATTTTACCGTCCGTAAGCAAATCGAATCGTTTTTTGTTTATTGGAACGCGGCATAAGATATTCTCGTCCCGGGTATCGTTAGCCCCGTGGTAATGAGCAAATCTATCCACATGGACAATCTTTGTGGGGCACCTGCTCGATCTGTGAATGCCATAATGTGATGTCATATATCTTCGTAACCATCTTAAACGGACCTTCCCAATTTGGATGTAGCTTCGGGATTTTTCTTTTCGTCGTACAGGGTTGTGGAACTTTACCCGAGTTCCTTCGTTGCCACTTAGCGGTCTTATCGTTAGGTGTTTTAATTCTTTCTCCAGCCTTTACATTTTCTTCTCTAGAAGTAGATGTATCTCTTTCTTAACTAGCTAAATACATCTCATATCGCCATGCTCCGGCGATCATAATTCATTATTGAAATGGATAATTCCATTTAAATTATGAAGTTTACAAAATAATTAAATTTTTATAGCATATTTAAACTTTAACTAACGCCGTGATTGCCTTTCTTGTACGTGATTTAATACACATATTTGAAAACACTCGAGTAGTAGAACCGGCTCGACCGGGAAGTACTATCCTTCACTGAATATCTGCCATGCTTAGAAATACAGGAATGTCCCTGATGGGTGGTGGTTATCACCTATCATCAGGTGAACTGCAGTCTCGACTGTCACTGACGGCAGTATAAAAAAGGGTATTCTTGCTTGTAATTTTATATTTGATCCAATTCCATTTATACACAAGTCGGCTTCATAAGTTTGCCGGCCTTAATCGGCGTAATACGTATCACGAGCTTAATACGTTCCATTGTGGTAAATAAGAAACTACAGACGCTTTACATTGAACTTCTTTTATCAAACTATTGCAATTTATACTGGGTGACCCAAAATAATGCATGAAGTGGCCGGCATCGTATTGCTCGTTCGGCCGAGAACCTAGCTGCTGCGTCATTAAACCGATCTAATTTTTTCAACTTAATGTCATCAATTTTACATTTTCAATTTTTTTTTTTCATTTCTAACAAAACGGTAACCAATTCAGATTATGACATTACTTTTGCGCTATCTTGTATTTACAGGGAACTTAACAGTTTTATTATTAGGATGGCTTATTAAATGCATGCACATGAATTATGTACTACTCATCTGATGCCAGTATTTGAAGCGATTTTTGTTGGGGATCTATGGTATATTTGATTCAAGCTTTTAACTGACATTTCGTCACAGTCTGAGCTTCTCGTATTCAATAAATCATGACTTAAGGGAATATCTCAATTTACTATGAGTATGGTTCGCAGTAACAACAAACCTGTTAAACATAATCCTTATTCTAACTCATTTTGACCTGTCCTAAAGACTTTCAAATAAATACCGACCTTTCACTGCCGTCATCCGACGCTCCTCTGCCATTTTGAGCAGGTCATCGTCCCACTTAATGAAAGTTTGAAAGTCTCTGAGCATAGCTCGCAAAGAAGAGTACGCAAAGAAAAGACGGAAGTACCACTATAAACTTATTAAGTTTTAGACATAAACAGTTACAAAGTAAATTAACAAGGATGCTTCTTTTTCTCATTAAAAAGTATAAGATGAAGGATCGGAAATATTTGAAACTGCAACTTTCCTCCCGTCTACTCGTCTGGTGGATATTTAATGCCTTTGTTGAGACAATAAACACATTCCGTTCGTCCGAAAAATAACATAAGACTACCGTTTTATCCACACTAGAACTTACTAATAGTTTTTTCATAAGCAAAATCTATCATTCTATCTTAAAATGTTCAGCTGTGTTATTTAAAGTTATTTCTTAAGTATGTAAACAATGATCTCATTAATTTGAAATTAAAGTTACTCTACGATTAGAATATATCTTTTATTTAAATTCCTTTATCTTAGTTTACACAAGATTAAAATAAATAACTATATCTAAGTGTTTACTTGAAAAAGTTTCAGCTGATTACATCTGTACGGGTAAAGGCCGGAAGTTGCTTTTATTGGATGGTTACACGTTTTCTAAGAGTGGAAGTATAGCTCAGAAAGGCTGTCGTTATTCGTGTTCCAGTGCTTTCTCCAAAGGATGCAAAGCTTATGCCCACGTCAGTGCTGATGACGTCATTCTTAAAGCCAACACTGAGCACAATCATCAACCTGTCAGATATGTTAAGCTAAGTGACGGAACATATGTGAAATATTAATAAGTGTTAATAAGAATGACTACAATTTGTATTGTGTGGAAGTATATTGCTTTTGTGTAAGTTAAATTTATATTGAACGAATATATTTTATAAATAAAAATGACACTATTGTTATACCTTGACCCTTATCATAATTCTGCCTTTCCCCGTAAACATAATAGGTGGTGAAGAGGTGTCGTGTCGAATATTGTCAATCTGTTTTTCATCTTCAGTGTAATATATACCGTAAAATAGTTAACAAAGTACTTGGTCAGGGATACAAGATCAATGTAGATAAAGTCCAATAGCTATGCTTTGGTTTTATGGTTCAAATTTTTTCATTTAATTAACTAAAAGTTCATAAACATTTATTAGTTTAATTCCGGTATTTCACCTCAGTCACCCCTGATTTATTAATCGACTTCAAAAAAGGAGGAGGTTCTCAATTCGGCGGTTTTTTTTTTGTATGTTCACCGATTACTCGAAAACGCCTGAACCAATTTGGAAAATACTTTTTTGTTTCAAATGGTATACTTCCCAGGAAATCGGTTAAGCGGTTTTTGAAAAATCAGCAAATATATAAAATTTTATACATCGATGATATTTTCGTTTACTTCGAAACCTCGCTGTCTCATTGGAGCAGTGCGTTTAGTTGTTCTACCCCTATTGTATTTAAAGAAAATAAGTTACAAGGATCGGGGGGTCCAAAATTCGTGTGACGTAATTTATGGATGGCCCCTTATTACAATTTATCATGATTTAGGCACGAAGGCATGAAGTCGGTGATACTTTTTTTAAAAGATAATTGGGTTTGAGATACCTATTCTAAAGTAATTAAATTAAATAGTATGTGGTCATATGTGTGTATTTATGAATGTTACTTATTGAGTTTATTGTTCAAATATTCTAAAATATATATATACCTATAAACTGATTTCAGCAAATTATATTATCACCACCCAGGGTCAGAAGTTGGTCATGATAGACGGGTTTACATTCTCCAAGAGTGGTAAAATTGCTCAAGGGGGCTTGCGATATTCGTGTTCCAGTGCATGTTCAAAAGGATGTAAAGCTTACGTTCACGTCAGCGCCAATGACACTATACTTAAGATGCATAATATGGTACATAATCATGTACCTTGTAATTTAATCAAATTGAGCAATGGTAAATACATCAAAGTCTAATTTAATTGATAGTATCAATGAGAGTCCGTCTTATAGACTTGCTCATCTCTATTTTTCAAACATTTTAAAAAGTATCGCTTGTGTGGTTTAAAATAGCGCTTCTTGATTAAAATATATAGCAATAGATTTACATACGACGATTATACTTCGGTACTTATATATGTCCATGTCTCAGTAAGATGGTTAAAGCCGTGGTATAGTTATATCCCCATCTATATACCGTTACGTACACATTAATATAACTAGTAATAAAGAACTTTTATGTGAAAGCGGTTCATATCTTTCTTACTAGGAATAAAAATGTGTATGATACGAAGACTATCTAGTAATAGATATAACTATTTTACGAGACTAATCTAGCGAATAGATAACTTTCTTCTTACTGCGATATACATAGCATATTTAATACTTATGACGCATGTCATCTAATGTAATGCCCGGGTTATAATGAATTTGTTTTTCTATTCGTTTTAATTTTGTAATGCGACACACTCTTTTTAAACAGCATTCGCCTTATATCTGAAACTAGTAAGTGTGTAGAATGAGCAAAGAAAATAAATTGATTTATATATTAAAATATTTACTTGTTTTAATTTTTTTTACCTTTTTATTAAACTTAAAACTATCGTAGTTTTCTAAATTCCCAATTATATACCTAATTATATTTCCCTAATTATATTACCTACAGATTATATACCTAAACCTACCTCATCAATCACTCTGTCAATTAGTGAAAGCCGCATGAAAATCCGTTTAGTAGTTTTTAAGTTTATCGCGAACAGACAGACACGGCGGGGGACTTTGTTTTATAATATGTAGTGATAATTTTATATTTTTTCGAATCTGAAGAAAATGTATCGCTATTTTAATGCAGGTTAAAAGTTTGGAATTGAAAGAAAAAAATATTAACAAGACCAAAGCACATAGTCTAATATTTATATCAGAAATTGCTCAAATACGCAAGACGTCCGTAGACGGAAGGACGTTTAAAACATAAAACAGGTATTAAATAATGTAACTCCATGTAATATGGGCTATTTGGCACTTCCAATTAGCCCATAGCTCAAGGGGCCTACATGTTTGAAATAGACTAGCCGGTCAAGTCCGAGATATGTTGCAGTAGTGGAAAGACATTTAGCAAACAAAAATAAAATAAACGTAACCTCATCAAACGATCACAAAATTTTGGAAGGGATCCTGGTAAAATCATATGATTTTAGCAGAACAGTTGCTGTTAACAACTCAAGTGCTAGAATAAAATTTGTAGGCTTACATCTTATACTACACACATGGATTGTGTAGTCAAGGAAATGTTAAGCGGACAATATAACGTACAATTTTAAGACAGTAAAAGTCGTTAAAGAATAATATTTGATGTAGAAATCAAGTATTGAATTTTTTTAAATTAATACGCACCTCAATAACTTTTCATTAATCTTTCGTATGAACTAAATATTTAACAGAAGTGTGAAAAAGTGATCCGTCTCCCAAATCTTCATTTTAAGTTACTAAGAGCTTGGTAAAAAACTCTGTCGTAAAATGTTCGTAAAAGATTTCTTAATAGTAAAAATATGATAAGAATGCCTATTTTAGGTATTTCTGTAAGAAAACGACGTGCTTCCAATGGCATTTTATAAAATTTGGGGAGTTTTTTCATCTTGCAGATACTGCGCGTTTTGTGAAGACAGTTGCGGGTGCTACCCTTCTGATTTTAGGAGGATATTCGTTCAGCAGGAATGCCAGCATGAAACGAGGAGGAGCTAGATTCTCTTGTTCCAGTACTTTGTCTAAACGCTGTAAAGCCTACGTTCATGTTTCTGGCGATAACGAAATTATCAAGGCCGTAACTGATCACAACCATGAACCACCTACATATTATATAACTGAAAGTGGATGCTTTATCAAAAAATGATAAACTAATTATATAGAGAAAGTAAAAGAAGATCGACGATGTTGTAAACATAGTTTAATCATTAATAATGATTATCTTTGCATAGAACTGGACTGAAATTTAAAAATATAAAGTTGAAAATATTATCAAAATTTAGTGTCCGAATAAATTTTTAATATAAAATATTTTTACACAGATTGGTATGAAAAATCTTTATGTTAAAATAATAGACTTATGCGCTAAAAGTAACTTACCGTACCGTTGTTTGGAGCCCTAGCTCCTCTTCCTTGGAAATCGTGTGTGCCCCTAGTTACAAGCAGTATGCATCAGAAGCTTAGCAACAAAACAGTTATTTTGTTAATAAATCTGGTATTGCTTTTTCTCTGTCTGGGATTGAGTTTTCTTTCTGTATTATCTGTCATTAGTGACGTTTGAGTACCTATGACTTAATACCATGATGTAGATACGCTCATTATTATCTTTATGGCATTTTCAGTTTGAATCTAAAGACAATACAATAAAGTTTCTTCGTGTATTACACAAAAATTGTGTAGTGTTTAATTTAACTTTTTTTTAAATCTTTACCCATTGTAAGTGTGGATGGAAACCCATATGGAAACATATGTATGTTAATAGAATGTTTGCCGTGATAATACATATGTAGTTTCAAGCTCATATTCTCTATCGCTGGCGTATATATTAAAATAGATACGATGCATAATAACATAGAAATTATATAACCGCCATCTGATGTAAATTAAACTAAATCAGTCGACAATCTTCTGGACCCTCCGTTATCAACAAAAAAAGTTTTGACTTTTCTAAAAAAACTAACTACAAATATAGCAATTACTAGCAGTGCCTCACGGTTTCACCCGCGTAAGTGGGTCGGGATAGGGCCGTGATAATGTCGGGATAAAAAGTATTATAGTAAGGCTACGCGTTAATCCAGGTCTCCAGCTATCTACATACCAAGTTTCATCGCAATCGGTCCATTAGTTTTTGTGGGAAAACATTACAAACATACACACAAATGTCTCCTCTTTATAATATTAGTTTAGATTGTATTCATACAAACTAGTAGTTGTATTGGGATAGTGCACGACAGTAGCGCCACTTAGCATACGCAACTATTCGGGATTATGCCAAATAATGACACACAAATGTTTTATTATTTTCTAATTAATAAAGTAATTAAATGTACATAGAAAGATGAAAAACGGTTTTTTAAAGGAATTTGTTTGAAACAGTTTATAGAAAATTAGATATAATTATAAAAACTGGATTTGAATGTATAAAACACAACATAAGTTTTCAACCTCAAACTCTGTTCAAAAGAAAGAAATAATTTTTAGCTCAACATATAAGAAATTTTGAAGAGATACGAAATAATGGCAATAGTTATTTATTAATTAAGAGCCCACATCATTCGTCAAACATCGGTGACATTAACACCCTATGAACGAGTTTAAAAGTAAGTAAGTCTCATAATGCTTTAAACGTATTAACGTAAATTAATGTAGGCTACATTACGTTGTGCATTATGTTATTAATAATCTAATACCTTTAAACGAGCAATTCTTGTATATATGTATGTTTATATATATATAATCTGAATCTAGGAAACGGCTCCAACGGTTTTGATGAAATTTTGTATGCAGATAGAGTTTTGCATATTAAGTTCAACTGCATAGTTGTATTTCCTGTAAAATGCAATTTTACAAAAAAAAATACGGTTTTACAAAAAGTTACCGAGCAAAGCTAAGTAATTAAATGTGCTACATTATGTAGCACACTTGGTTTAGTATTTTACGGTAGGTAAGGTACTTTAACAAGTTTTGGCAGTTCACAACATAACAACAATTATGACCCATTTCAAATTACAAACAAATTGTAGGAAATTTCAAAGTAATTTTGTTTGACTGATATGATAGACTATCCCGAATTGTTGCAGATTTCTGCCACGGCATACGCGTGATCGCTTTATATACCCCCGCCGTGCACTTCGCACATAGCAAATAAACAAAAGCAACTTTATCTACTTTTCTTCTTATTATAATTAATACATGATCAAAGTCACTGTCGGATCTGTGGGTTCTTTTCTCAAGTCACTTTGCTCAACTAATGTTTCAATTGAAAACTGTTAATTCACTTTCAGCTACATATGTGAAAACAAGAACTGGTACGGTCATGTTATTAGTAGGAAGTTATGTATTCAGCAAGAATGGACGACTAAGGGACGGAGGCATCAGATACGCTTGTGGCAGCCGACTGTCAAGACAATGTGCAGCTTATGTGCATATGTCAAAAACACACCATATATTAAAATGTAATAACACTCATAGCCACGACCCACCTGGGTATACCTTTACTTCCGATGGATATTTCTTTAAAAATAGACTTTAACCTCATTTAACATTCGCAAAATGAAATTAGGATGAAATTCTTCTCACGGACGGAGAACCATTATGATGTCAAATTTTCAGAGATTTGAAGTTTCAACACACCGTGTTTTTGTAATCTCAAATCAATTCCATCAAATGTTACTTTTTAACACGAACCATTCTAAGGCCTATAAACTATCTATACTAGAGATCGGCTTTATTAGTTCTTAGGGAAAAATAGGGTTGTGCCTTAAACTCGGTTTAGTATTATAAATAATATATTATTTAACAAAGATGAGAATATTGTGTATTTATTAAATAAATATGTATAAATACAAGGCGATATATAGGTTATGTGGTGTGCCTTAAACTGTGAGCACATAGCCCAAAAGTTATCAAATATGACCGAATGTGCTGCAAAAGGTAATTAAGAGTCTTGTAACGCATTTTTGATTAATTTTACTTGTAAATAAACAATGTTAACAAAAACATGAAAGTGCTACTACTTTCTTAAAAATGAAATTACTTCAACTTAAAACGTAATTTTAATGTTGTATAATTGTATTTATAATTGATGTCCTATTTATGTTTCCATAAGTATACGCAAATTATATTTTTATAAAAAAATATACCTTTTACTTGTTTCAATTAAATAAAAAATTGCCACCATACACTTGTAACTTTTTTACTTACATATTTTATTGCTTACTCTTAAAACGTGCATTTTCAATTGTGTCCATTTTTTTAAACTTTGCAGCAAAGTTCATTACACTAGCGAACCGCAAACAACTGGTCATGATAGATGGGTTTACTTTCCATAGAAACGGACAAAAGCTTAGCAGCGGTGGCATCCGATGGCTTTGTTCGAGCAACCATAAGGGATGTCACGCAGCCATTGTATTGGATGAAGATACAGGTACCATTATCAAATTGACGGGTGGCCACAGTCATGATCGACCCAGGTACATTTTGTGCGGAGAAATTTATCATAAACTTTAGAATAACAAAAACTTGTAAAAAGATTCAAGTACAAGTACTTTCAAGGTAGTATCAAAGTATATATTTCTGAGAGTAAATAAATAAGTTTGCCAATTAAATTTAAAGAGGAAATAAAATTACGATAAACAAATAAAAATAAGGCTTTTCTTTAATTATTTTTAATTTATTCCATTATTTTTTTATGCATGACGATGTTTCATTTACAGCACAGTATATAACGTTGGGAAATGGTAGAAAACTTATTATGGTCAATGGATTTACTTTTCATAGAAACGGCGCCAAAGTTACTGGGGGTATCCGATGGTTCTGTTCAAGCAATAAAAAAGGGTGTCAGTGTTTCGTGATACTCAATGAAGAAACAGAAACTATACTTAGACTAGCCGGAGCGCATAATCATGAACCACCCGAATATATTTTTTGCGGAAAATATTATTGTAAAGTTTAATAATAATACTAAATGCCTTAATAAATTGGTGATATACATCTACTATCTGGTTATGTACACATTTAAAGCAATGAATAACCTAACCCAAAGCGCAGCTCATCATCTGTATGCTTCCGCATCAGATGTAGGACCTGCTTTGCGAGAAAGCAAACAATTAGCCTAAGTATTAGCCTAGTAGTTATACAACAGACTGAATTAATTTTGTGAATTGTGGTCGAAATTGAAGTGTCTGTTTGTAATATCAAAATTTCTGTTTGGCTCATACAGTTATTTGCTCGATACCTATACTCTATAAAAATCAGATTTTTTTATTTTCCGTCTGTCTGTTTGTTGGTTCCGGATAATATCTGCAACGGTAGACTGATTTCCACGGGACTTTCACGAGCAGATAGATCAGCTATCTGCTCGTGAAAGTCCCGTTATAAGGCTACTTTTATTTTGGAAAAAGAATTAGGGTTCCGCGCAAAATATATAACTATGTACACGCGAGCGAAACCGCGCGAGAACTGCTAGTATTTCATAAAATTGGGTAAACACACAGTAACTGGCTTGTGTATTACTAGCAGCGCCCTGCGGTTTCACCCTCGTAAGTCCCGATCCCGTGGGAATATCGGGATAAAAAGCCTAGTAGCCTATACGTTAATCCAGGTCTCCAGCTATCTACATACCAAGTTTCATCGCAATCGGTTCAGTAGTTTTGGCGTGAAAGAGTAACAAACATCCATCCATCCATCCAAACTTTCACATTTATAATATTAGTGGGATTCTCTCGTATTAAGCTTAGTTTATATAAACAGCAGTCTTAGGTAAGTGTCAAACGCTTCTTAGCGTTTCCATTTCTAAACACGTTGACGCCTAAACGAAAACGATAATTAATAGATTGGTAGACAAATGTGATCTTTCTCTAAAAAGCAGATCTGGCTGTGGTTTGATTCTGGGGTGTTGCCAATGCAGAATTTTTGGCATCCGCGAATGTGGATGTGGATCTTAATATTTGTTTTTAATTAACTTTATATAAGAAAAGAAATGAAGCCAAAATATAGTAATATTTAATATTGTATTACATAGTTATTAATGTTAGAAATAAAAAATTGGTGCATTATATTTAATAAACAGTAATATGGCGTCCTCTTTAGGTTCGAGTCTGTTTCGCAGAAGTTAATAAATTAAACCACCGCTACTGAACAACTTCACTAGGAATATTGGCTGGTGGTGTCGATAAAAATCTGCAATTGTTTTTCTTCACTAGAGCTTTCAAAAAAAATTAAACTCTACTGGGTGCATCTCTAATCTTGCGAGCGTGGCTTTTATTGCATATTTTACAATCAGCCTTATCCTGGTTATGTTCATTTCCTTTAAAATATGTCCACTAACTTTGTAGCGGTGGTGGCATTGTAAACCAGACCATACAATGAATGTTCCTGCGAAGATATGTTGTAATATTTTGATACAAAATCTGCAATGTGTAGTGTCTATTTATTACTAATCACAACGGAGCGTATTAGACTTGTGGTACGTGTTCAACACGCACGCTCGTGAGAGTGCTTAAAAAATTACTAACTCTTAAAGTTTTCGTTTGTTGCAGTGCCATTATTGTACTTTAAAAAGTTAAAGCTATTATAAAAATATTATACTCATCAAAAGTACAACATTTCAGGCCTGCTTTGTATTTCTAAACCATAGTTTTAAAATGTTTAGGCTACACCTATAACGTCACACCGCTGGCGGGCGGGAAGCGTCTGATAGCTCAACTGTGCTTACTTACCACTGCATTTAAGCATAGTTTAATTGGTGCCTTTGGTGCCTGGTGGTGCATTGGTGGTAGTTTTTGAGAACCGATCAAACATCTATGGAATTTGTGATCTAAGTAGGTACCGGTGCAGAGACCTGGTGAATGAGAATATTTCACTTCAACACACTACCTACTTAAACAGTTCAACATGCTACTTACACTTTTTTAATACAATTCAATTCTTCATTATGCATACCAAAATGTTTACAAAGGTGTAAAAAACTTAAAAATAGAATAAGTCTCAATTTTGGACCCTGATGGGCACAGCATATTCTCAAAATAATAATTGATTATAACAAATATATTTACTCTAACATAAATATTTACAAAAAAAAATTACTTATTGTTTGGACATAATCACTACATTACTACATATTATAAAACAAAGTCCCCCGCCGCGTCTATCTTATTCTGAAACTACTAAACGGATTTTCATGCGTTTTCACTAATATACAGAGTGATTCATGAGGAAGGTTTAGGTGTATAATATGTTAAGATTTTGTGTAAATTGATTGAAATATGTTGATGATTGTTGAAGATGTCTCTGCTACCCGTGCGAAGCCGGGGCGGGTTTTTATATAAATATATTAAACTATTAAAAAGATACAAAAAAGTAACGAGTATTTCAGAGAAGTCGCGACTTGCTCAAAAAAAACAACCAGCAAAATGGAGATAAAACTCTAAACGGTGAGCCATAACCTTAATTATTATGTGTAATGCCTATATTTAGAACGGTGATGTCATCTATCGAACGATTTTGATAATCTATCTTTATAATATGTGCATTGTTAAAGTATTAGAACTATAAAAAGATATCACGGTTCTATACTTTTGAATCGCTTCTTTAATCATTTATTATTCTTTGCTAATAAATTTAAAATCAGCTAGTTTTCTTAATGTAATAATCAACTCATTTTACATGTAGGTACCGACAGAGACAAAGGTAAAGAAACGAGATAAAAGAGGTGAGTGGAGAAAGGTAAAGAAACTAAATACTCTTGAAACTGGAAGTAAATAGATACAAACATTAACGGAACAATGTCTATTATGTAACCTGTACAGGCTATTACTAAATTTGAAAAAGATAGGTATAACATTTTTTTTTAAAGAATACTAGTAACGTGGGTCACACATTACTAGTATTCTTGTTAACCCCTCCAGCTAAGCTTAAATGCTTGTGTTAGGAGTGGGTTCACGCCGGTAGTGCACTGGGTAGGGTCGAACCCGCAACCACTTGATCGCAAGTCCGACGCCTTAGCCATTACGCTACCGCCGCTTTCCACTCATTTATTTCATGTACAAGTGGACTTTCCAGAAAATTATTCCTAAAGATTTGCCACAGAAGTGCAGTCGATTCATTTTAGTGGCAGTGGTCAGCAAGTAGGTTTACATATGACTGACTGACTGACTACCTTTATAACATGCGAGAAATCGTGATAATCTGACTCTGACTAATAAGATGAAACATACTTATTCTGAGTGGAATAAGATTAAAATTCTGGAGACTTGAATAAAAAGTGGATAGTGTCAATAAATGGCTTTCACTTAATAAGTAGCTCTATTAATGGAAATAAGAGAGCCCATATTGAGGAAGCTTCGTATCGCAAACAGTGGCAGTGGCACCGCTTGAAATGTTATGTGTTTCATCTTATTAGTCAGAGTCAGATTATCACGATTTTTCGCATGTTATAAAGGTAGCTTGGAATTACTCCGAAGCTGGTCACGGCAAAGGCGCCTCTGGAGGGTTGGAGCAACGATAAAACGAACCGCAGAAATAATGGTAGATACGGAAATTACATACGTAGGCAATTTTGATCAGTGTTGCGATTTATTGTCAAAACTTAAGGAGAGCCAAGACTTAAGTGTAATTATTGAAAAATTATAAATCGAAGAAGATAATAATTAGGGAAAGTTAATATCAAAGAATCTGAAAGCACCTTTGACGTGTAACAAGTGCTGTGTGTAGTATTGATTAAGCCATGTTATTAAATTATTATCATTAACTGTAATATTATAACCAGCATAGTCCGGTAAAAAGTATGTTTGCATTAAAATTCTGTTTGAATATATTATTATACGTTTATTGTCTAGAATGAGTTGTTTATGTTCGCTTAAATGATGATAATTGTCTCACCGAATAAATGATAATTCCAACGTGTTTATTTCGCCCAAATCGTATGCGGTTAATTCCATCTTTGAATTCTTGTCAGGGAACAATTTCTTAAGTTAAGTTATCTTGTTTGTCTTTCACTATGATGTTAATATTTAATATTTCTTTACTACAGTGCTTAAGTTCATCACCCTAACGTCAGGTTATATGTTACTCCTGATTGACGGATACAGCTTCCATAGAACTTTAGCGGCCCAGAATAAACAATGGGCGTGTTCAGCTACGAGCAAGGGATGCAATGCCTTCGTTTTTCTCAGTCCGGATATGAAGACTATCGTCAAGCAGAATCTCAATCACTGCACACATGAGCGTCCTCTTTACCAATGCCTCCAAAACGGGCAATATATTAAAATTAATTAATGTTGTATCTTAAATAACTTAAATATAATCATTAAATAAGACTCGTATTTGTGCAGCTATTCCTACAACTTTTTACGATATATCCGTGTTTTCACAGGGTGGTAAGTGTGTAAAGTTTGCAGGCTACAGTAACTGTAACTCTCAGCCAGGCCGAACACTTAGAATCTTTTACAAATTATTTGATGAAGAAATTTCGCAAGAAAAGAAAACTTAAATACAAAACAGAGACTTCTTACTTAACACAGCTTCTATCTAGCCTTCCCTTTAACTCCTATAAGATTTTGCCATGTAGGGACTGACTGATGTCATCTGCCTAGCCATGTCCCTTAATGAGTGGTTGGCTTTCGTTATCAAGCGGTGTGTCCCCGTTACCGCGACACAAGTATGTTGTAACAAAACAAAAATCAAACGGCAAAACGTGTTGCTTCTCCAAAACAAAGAAGTAAACTTTAGATTATGATGTAGAGTGACCAATTTCTAAATAAGTCATACAAGTAAGAGTCACGATTACCTAATAGATTAACAAATTCTTAAATGTATGTATATTTTCGACAGCTCCTGAGTTCATCACTTTAACATCGGGAACTGTTCTGCTGCTTGTTCAGGGCTACAGCTTTCATAAGAATAGGTCCGTTAAGTCCCGGTGGGCGTGTTCAGCCAAAAATAAAGGATGCACTGCCTTCGTTGTCCTCAGTCATGATGAGAGTGCTATTACTAAGCAGAAGCTGGATCATTGTTCACATAAACGCCCTTTTTATAAACGTTTGCAGCACGGACAATACATAAAAGTTAATTTTTAGGTTTGGTTATAAAAACAGTACTTATTAAAGCCTTAAAAATATCGGGCCCTACAAACAACAATGGGCCAATATTTATGCTTGTTTTATAGTTCTAAATTCTGAAAGATCAGTCCTTGACAATCCCGAACGCGTTTCAAATTGACTTGATAGTTTCCTTCACCGTATAAGCAAGTGAATTAATTTCTTAAAGGAGTTAAGATACTAAATTCAGCTACCTATTATTTGATTGATTGCACTGCCGCAGCGCCGTAGGGAATAAACAAATAACTGCTGATAATGGTTTGTGAAAAAGAGGTGTTTCATATAATTCCTTTCTGCAAATTGTTTCATGGTTTATGACGGCATTATGGGCTTTCATATTGTCAAAATTGATAGTGTAAACTTTCTCGACGTTCGATCTTTAAAGTAGGATTACTAAGTTATCATTGATTAGGTATTTGACCGAATCTACTTAGAACCAAATAGACGTACTTACCCATTGTAAAACGTAAAAGTAATTGCTAATTAATTTTTGATTCCATATTATTTTTCAAATCTGTAATTTTTTATTAGAAAGTAACTTCACACTAGATAAATATTTATATACTAATAATATATGTTATGTAAAATATATTGTAAACTTTTATATAGTTGAGAGCGTTGTGTTTTGCAAAGTTGACCAAAGATACAAAATAATATGACCCTATAAAATGCATTAAGAAAAATATTAATAATAACGCTCATTAAAGGATAAGTTCACTGAAGTCTTGTATAATAATATAATTAATGAGATCTACTTTTACTTGGCTTCAAGTTAATTATGATGATTTTTAACTCTTTTTATTTAAAAATAAATAATTAAAATTTGTCGGTTACTGTTTGTTTTCACACACAAAATGTATATTTTTTCGTCTTATCATCGTGTCACATATAAAAGTCACCAAAATGTTATATTACTTATTTTTGCTGCAGCTCATCGCTACATCACCTTAATGTCAGGAACTGTTCTGCTCATGGTCGATGGATACAGCTTTCATAAATGCTCTCGCAGTTCAACTATAAAAAACAGATGGCAGTGTTCGGCGAAAAATAAGAAATGCAATGCCTTCGTTGTCCTGAGTGACGATGGCAGTTTTATAACCAGACAGAAACTCACCCACTGTCCACATGATCGTCCTACCTACAGATGTGTTCATGACGGAAAATATGTCAAAATATTCTGATTATATTAAATGTACTTAAATTGTATTTAAAAACAGTGCATTTGATTTTAATAAACATTGAAAATTTTGCTCCTTGCTTTTGGCACGATTATTTTATTGCTCAGATTTGACAACTACTTTGTTTTTTCAGTTCCCACGTTTATCACCTTATTGTCAGGTCATGTTCTTCTCATAGCTGAAGGCTATACTTTCCACAAGAGCAGTGCTTATAAGAACAGTGACTACAGGTGGCGTTGTTCCGCGAAAAAAAAAGGATGCCATGCCTATGTTATCGTCAGTAATGATGGACAGTATATAAGGAAGATGCAGCTCAACCATAATTCACATGAACGTCCTGTTTACAATTATATCGGCAATGGGAAATATCTTAGAGCTTAGGAAAAGGTATTTTTATTTATTTACTTTATATTTTTGGTTAAAAAACTACGATTAAGACCCAAGAGTACCAGGTGCACAAGTATGATTTGCGGATTTCAGAAAACCGATGGTGGTCCCAACCAAATGGTGGAGTGTCAAATCTCTATAGATTTAACACTCCGCCAGTTTGTTGTGTCATCAACAAGTGTCTTCTGTGTTTCTTTACAAAAAAAAAACCGTATTTCATACTTGTACAGCTTTGTACTTTGTGTTTTTTAACCAATACGAATCATTGTAGTAGAATCATTGTGTATTCATGATCGTGTAGCCTTAGACCATGTTTAGAAAACGGGCGCTGAGAGCGCGTTTTGCCAACGCGCGTTAACAAGAACACGCATTTTGATCCAACGCATGCTCGACGCGGCACCAACATCTACGGCGTTGACGCGCTCTTTGAGATTATTGGTTTGCCGTACATTCGGTCACCTGAGCGCGCGTTTTCAACGCGACAACACGTGATTTTAATTAAAGAGATCGGGCAATTTAAATAAAAGGCCGTATACCATTTCCACGTAACATGAGTTCGGTGACACTTCATTTTACATATCACGCAGTTTATTTTTGTGTATAATAAAATATACAATACAATACTAATCTAATAGAATACAAAAAATACTGTATATATATATACAGTATTTTTTATTTTTAATAGAGTATACTGTAAAGTAAAAATCAAAAGTTAGTGATATTCTCCATTCTTTCGTGTTATTAAAATAATAGTAAGATCTACTTTCAGGCCTTTTAAATACTTTAGGACTTTGATAATTTGTCACCAAAGTCATACTTATACATAAAAAATAAACTTTCTCGTTACTCAATAGTCTCTTACTATACCTACTTACTATTCTCATACAATTTAGTATTACCAAAAAAACTCTCATCGCTCGCTCGCAAGCTCATCAGTTAATAACTTTAATATCGGGACGCGAATTGTTTATTATTAAAATCGATGGAGCTGGTTCAGCAAACACTAAAAATTTTAGCAAAATTAAAATGATCACAATTGAACAATATGTTAACATATAGTAAACATACAAGATGGTTTTTTTATATATGTGTGAATTGTACTGTAATTTTATAAACAACTTCGTGTACAATATTGCAATTAAATAAAAAACAGCAATGCTTTGCTTGTCCGACCGTTCTTTACAATTTATAAGACCATATTCATCATCATGACTCTTTAGTAAAACTGGGAAAAAACGTCCCAGAATTCTTACTAGTAGTAATAAGTAGTAGTAATTCTGGGAATAGCCCTCTTTATGAAATATGGCATATCTGTCTTTTACGAGATTACTTGAAATTATTAACAGTGTAAACTGATTTTATAATAAATAATTTTCATGAATAGCGTTATGTAATTGTTTACTTATAACGAGTTTTATTTTATAACAGTAACATTTCACTATTTTTCATTTACCTTTTTCAGGTATATCTGAGCCATAATTTCCTACTGGTAAATTATTATTTCAAATATATGTATGTGTATACCTACTATTTCTCTAGCTTTTACGGATGGTTTGACATACATTTATATTTTTATGAATACTTTGTGTTGTAATTTTTTCAAATTATATTTTACTTTTTATTATTATTTTATAATAGTAATGGTCATGATACAGCGTTAACTAAGAATAGGGTTTATTTTTTTTTCTTTTAGTATGTGAAGTATCAGACCCTGCAAAAAAGCAAAACAACAAACAGTAATAATAGACTATTGCTATGAATTAAAACATTAGTAAAGAATGTTTATGGAAAATAGTAATGTGGGAGCTACTCGAAAATCAGAACATAACGTTTTCATTTCGATTATTCGATCGATTATAAACTGCTCGCTGGAAAGCGAAACCGAAGGAGCTAACAATGAATCTAAACATCGAACTGATATTACAAAAGAAAATCATCTATTTCTTGTCAACATTCTTACACTTCATACATTACGGGGGTTGTAATAATAAGCCCAAACCTATGTCACTTATCATGGGGCACTCACAATATAAATTTTGTTGTAAAATTTACAATAATATCGTAATATGTATGTATATACAGTTTTTATCTTTGCTGCAGATCCTAAGTTCATCACATTAACGTCTGGTCACGTGTTACTTTTACTTGAAGGGTACTCCTTCCACGAGGACAGAGGAGGAAGTAAAAATAGATGGAGATGTTCTGCAAAGGGTAAAGGGTGTCGTGCTTTCGTCGCCCTCGACGATGTTCATAAGATAATTAGAAAAAATCTCAATCACACCCCTCATGATCAACCTGTTTATACAGTTATCGCCAATGGGCAGTACATCAAAATTTGATTCGTATTACTTATAATATAGGTACCTACAGATATTCCCGAGGTGTGATGGCAGAGAAATTTTCTTGTAACATGTCTGTGATTGTTAGGAGAATTTAAATGGACAGAACGCTTAATCAAAAGATTATTCTAAAATCAACTCAACAAAATCTTAATCATGTGCCTGAAAATACGTGTCGCTGATTCCATCATACGGCTCTATTGTGGCTATGACAACGGCGCAAGTGTAACTCTACAGGATGGATCTATAGATTTTGGCCCGGTCCATAAGATTCTTGTCTCACTACACGACTGGAGGAAAAATTTTAATCGGTGTGTACTGCCAAGAAAAAATACTTTTCCCTTGTTTTCATCCGTTGCCAGCAAGTGCAAGGTTCGGACCAAACGAGTTCAAAGAAACACATTGTCCAGCGTCTTAAAAGAATCCAGAACCACCGAATCCACTTCATCGACATTTGTCAACCTCATCCTCAAGAAACCGCGTTGCCGTTTATTCATTGTCTTATTTGTTGTATTATATTTTGGGTTTATTAAGTTATAAATGTTTTAATGTGTATGTGTACCTAATTCGATTCAATTAAAATGAATATTCTATTATTATTTCTACTTGTGAATTGTCCTAATAGTGGCAAAATTATTACGTTATTTTACGTTATGCACTGATTTGTATAAAAAAATATGATTATGGCTACAGATGTCAGCCTGTATCACAAGGCAAATAAAGACAAAGGAAATATATTTCTATATATTCTACGTCGTATATATTTATTCCTACCAACTAAAAGGTAACGATTTTCTTATACCAGTTTGTAGTATATTTTATTTAATATTCTGCCTATTTCATTCATTCAACGTGATTTATAGTTAGGTAGGTGTACTTTATTTGCAATATTTTTAATGACACGTCGTCTTTGTTCTAGGACCACATTTCATCACTCTAACGAATGGTCATAGTCTGTTAATGGTCGACGGTTATACTTTTCACAAAGATTCAACAATTAACAGAAACAGATATCGTTGTTCAGCTAGGAAGAAAGGGTGCAATGCTTACGTCGTGTTGAATGAAGAAAGGCAATTGATTATTCGTCAGCAACTGAATCATTGCCCTCACGAACGTCCAGTTATTAAATGTGCAAGGAACGGACGATATATTAAGGTATAATTCTAATTCTAGATGCTGATATATTTTTTTTGGGAACACTCCTTAACACTTGGCAATAAAGCTAAAATTTTATATAATTATAGTCTAAGTGAGTTTATAATTTAATTGTTTTTACTGTAGGTTTTCCATTAGTAATGTCTTATTTTTTGTTCGTTTAGGTATGTAGGTAGAATAGCAATAAAACTAGAGTTATTCACAATATTATTAAACAGAAAACTGCATAAGTTTATTTGAAATACTACTTTATTTAAAGAAGGTGTGTTTAAGGTTTTCACTTAAAATCTTATTTTTCTTAATATATTTGTATTTAGTGTTACTTACGAGAATAAATGTTTTGTCACCTTATTTTTAATGACTTTTCGAATGTAGATAAATACTCCTCGATACTGAAGTGTACAATAGGATAACTAAATTTTTAGATTACTAAATTTCATGAAAATGGTTGAGCCGTTTCCGAGATTCAGATTATATATATATATATATATATATGTATATATATATATATATACAATATATATATATATATATATAAATATAATTCTCATATAGTTCTTCTTTTCTTGAGCAATTTTTGAAGACTATTCAAGAATTTCGAGAATTGCTCGTTTAATGGTATCTGTTAGATTATAGCGCTGCTGATTTTTGTTGATTTTCAGAGCCAATTTCCCCGCTTGATGCTAATTACGCCATAAATTTGCGAAATGTATATTTAAAAACAGATAATAGTAAGCCATACCCAAACTATCCTAGAAGATCCTCTTAACATTCTGATAAAATGTTAGAAGAGTATAAAATGGTACTTTCAAGTTGTTTTGGTGAATATGCGACTTTTTCCTACGTTAAGAAATAACTCAAACGGAGCACACAAAAAATTGCGCGTGCTGCTTCTGTTACTGGCTATTTCTTTTTTCTCTTCCCTGATATATCTTCTATCTTTAGTCGATAAAAGAAAAAGTATCTGACATTGTTATTATTCTATAAACACTTGGATTAAATGTAGATAATGCTGTCACTTTTTATTATATTTCAGCAGTGCATGAATTGATCACCTTGATGTCAGGTCACCGGTTGCTCATTATCGACGGATACACTTTCCATCAGGCTACATCCACCCGCAAGAATAGATGGAGATGTTCTGCTCTGAGGAAAGGGTGCCATGCGTTCGTGGTTCTCAGCGATGACCAGAAGACCATCACGAGACACCGCCTTATTCACTGTCCACATGAACGTCCTATTTTAAAAAGGACTAATAGCGGACTCTATGTTAAGGTTTAAAATAACTGAGCAAAATAAAAAAATATACGAATCTTTCTTTTTCTGTTTTTTGTTTTTACTCCTACTGAAGAATATTCAACAAGAAACAAAAATTGTCTATTCCAGTACCTAATAGGCAACTGAAGTAATACGCTAATTTGTGCGACGTCTTTGCAAGGGTACTCAGAGTCGACAGTTGACGTAAAATCTGACTGGCAATTAAAATTTGTAGAGACCAGGGGCTTGAATCCCGTAAAGATATATCGATAAAATTAGTTTACCATCGTTTTTCCTTCTATTAAGAGAGACTCAGATGGCAAAGTAATCCCAAGATCAAACTTAGGCATAATAAGGCTAAGAAGAACCTGGAAAATATTACACACACACCAATATTCTTGCTTCCACCTTCTTTTCTCATCGACTTACTTAATTATTTTATCAGCGAACTTCATTTGGATGCCGGATGGCAGTCGTCGTTTGGTTATCGACAACTATACCTTCCACAAATCTGATCAGGGAAGATCGAGCATGCAGAGGTGGAGGTATTCAGCCCGGGGGAGAGGCTGTAAATGTTTCGCGATGCTGGACAAAGCTGAAAGCACAGTATTACGATTAACTAGCAAACATTGTCATACATCACCTAAGTTACTCAAAGCTGGCACTTCGGTCGGTAGCGGCCAACCAGTTTATATTATTTACCATGATATAAACTGTAAATAAAATTAAGTTAACAATTTTAGCCTCTGATTACACTGAAGGTTTATCTTATAGTTGCACACGTTACAGCCACTTTTTTAGTTTTAGTAACTTACTGCTTCCTTAGTCAATAGGCTGCCGGTTCTGTAGCCAATAGGAATCAGCAGTTGTGTACGTTTGACTTTTTAATAAGTGCAGAGTTGATGTTACCCTTCGCCGTTAAGCTGTGAATGAAAATATTACGTCGTGAGAGAAGGTTCATGTCTAAAAGTTCTCCATAGTGTTGTCTAAGGTATCTATCCTATTTTATAAACATCTAGCAGCGCCCCGCGGTTTCGCCCGTAAGTCCCGATCCCGTGGGAATATCGGGAAAAAAAGTAGCCTATATGTTAATCCAGGTCTCCAGCTATCTACATACCAAGGTTCATTGCAATCGGTTCAGTAGTTTTGGCGTTTATTAGTGGGATTACAAAACTTAGTATGAGGCCCATGACCAGTGTAACAGCTGATGAACATGGCTGAAATCGTGGGAGACCCATGCTTCGGCACGTATGGGCCGGCTCGACCGGAGTGATACCATCAGGTGACTCGTCTACTCGTTTGCCCCCTATACCATAAAAAAATCTGAAGTATCGCAAGTCTGACTGTACAGAATATAATTTTAAATGTAAATGCTGAACCTGAAATTTTATATACTATACTTGTTAGAAACAGTCTCAAAACCACTGATATAAACTATGAAAATCACTAACTAACAGCAACTGCCAAGTTGTTCGTACCTCTGTTTGCACTCAGTGAAGTTCACATCTTATTTCTCCTTTTATATACCCACAATTTGTTAATATTTATCAATCGACCAATAGTATTGCGTTACCGGTATAACCAGTCAAAATAATATATATTAACTTATTTTTATTAAATAGTGAACTGTGTTATCATCTATTATAGTTTGGCCCATTTTTAATAAAATAAAAAGAGTTTTAGATGTGGCGACAACACGGCCCTCCTGCGTGCGCATCCGTCCCGGATAGCGTCATGGTGTGGTATAGTTGCTGAGGACAAAGTATTTACCATTAGATTGTATCTATTTCAATATATTTAATAGAATGTATTAAAAGACTCAGCTGTTAAAATGTATTCCATTTCTTATAGTAAGAATGTATTATGATCAATTTGTTGATCGATTCAGACTCGTGAGTTACAATTCACCTAATGGCAGCTGCTTCCAGGATATGCGGATTACTTTTAACGAAAAACGCAGCTAGCCGCACTTCTTGAGAATTATTTAGCATTATTAATAAACCCAAGTATTTCATAGAAAAAAGGCTTAGGATGCCATTTAAACATACAACACTGTGGTTGTAGTAATAGTTAATTGCGGTATTCTGTAAAGAAATATAAATCTATCGCGTCTTCTACAGAAATAAAAACAACATTATCAAATCTGGTAAGTTTAAATCAATTTAGCAAGGAGTATGCTGTAAAAGCACTTAGTAAAGAAATCCATTCACCATGTGCTAGTAAAATTTTGACGTTTCACGGGTATTACGCATGAAGTCACTTCCCTTTGTTTTCAGAAGCAGAAGCAAAAAGAACAGTCGTTGGTGGAATATTCCGGAATGGAACAGGGAGGAAAGTGTTGGTCCTTAAAAAGTATTTTTATCATGAAGAGAAAACAGAATCAGATGAAATTACGATATGGAAATGTGCGAATTCTGTTGTCACCAAGTGTCAAGCTTTTATTCTAATTAAGGACCGCGAAATTTTGGATAAAGATATTGAACATAATCATAACCCTGCAAATCCAAATATTGTAAAGCGTTTTAATTTAAGCATGTAGATACTTTCTGAGTTCCCCAGGTTGTATCAGAAAGTTTATTCAGTCATTGTCATAATTAGTTGGACCCGACGATACTGCGGTAATGTTAGAGAGACATAGGGGGAAAACATCCAAGTGTATTCCTCCTAAGTATAGGGGTAACTAAATGTCGCCCGATTTTCCTAGTGAGATGAAATACTTATTCGTTGGGAAGATAAAAAGGTAATTTTTGGCTGTCCAAATTTTATTGTTGATTTCAGATGGTAGAAGCGAAATGTATCCAAAAGTTTTGGAATAAGATAAAAAAGATTTTTTAAATTATTCTTTCTCATTTCGGAGTTTCACGAACTTAGTAGTTAACGAGTAGAGTTGGCAACATTTTATCACTGAAAAAGTTCGCTTGCTATGTAATAATTCGTCACCAACCCCGGCAACTCTGAAAGTCTAAATCTCCACATGCAAAACCGAAAGCGGCACATTATTATTAGTTTTTTTTTATAATTACACCCTATGCGTTAATTTAATTTCCATGATCCTGATTTGCAATGGCTTCTTATACTCGTTAATCCTAAAACAGACCCAGCCAAAGTACAAAAGTAAAAGTACACACTTCATAATAATGTAATCACTGTAATTAGTTTAGTTAGCCTGTATCAGAATGGATAACACTCTGCATTCGGGTACAGTTTTCGACTACTGATGAATAGCAAGGAAATATGATTTTATTTATTGTAACTAGAAATTATTTATATATTTATCTGTGTAAGCACTTTTATGAATGTCTTCAAAAGAAAAAATGCTTTTAATGATTAATTTGACTACCTATTTTCTTATTGATATTATTTTTACGGGTTCTGAGGAATCCTAAGAATCGCTTAGTAAGATAATGATAAATAATCTATCCTAAATAGTGATACCATTTTTACTATAATTATAATAATATAAATATCGAAATTACAGTCCACACATGTACGTTACTTGATTCGTAGCATACTCCAAATACAAGTCTCACACATTTACAGTCTTTGAATCTGTTACATATGTGTAAATATATCTACTAAAAGCATTTAGTTGCCAATTTAATGATTTCACTTTCCTAGCCAGTGGCCTAGTGTTGCACTACGCTACGCAGTACGCTCGATAACCCTTATCGTGCTTTGTATTATCTGATGTAGAACAATCGAGAACACTAGAAGTTCGGTCAATGCAATCCGGCGCGGCTTAGTGCCAAGCCAATTTCAAATTATACATTAGTATATCTAATACCGAATAGATTAAAAACTCATTTAAGCGTATGAGATCAAACTTGCTGATTATACATACAACATTGTTTTCTGATTGTACTTCAAAATGATGCTCTTCATATATTGTATCGAACTGTGCCCCTGCATTTCAGCATATGCGTAGCGATTTTGAAAATATAGACAAATTGGGTAGCGTAAGCAGCTATTAGCCACCGGCTTGAGGCATAGCCTCATATTTATAGACGGTCACTACTTTGATTACTTAGGTAGGTATTTTTTTTAGTGATAA
This sequence comes from Callimorpha dominula, assembly GCA_949752705.1. NCBI lineage: Eukaryota > Metazoa > Arthropoda > Insecta > Lepidoptera > Erebidae > Callimorpha > Callimorpha dominula. Next base: position 19,340,034 of record OX457002.1, on the reverse strand, counting down.
TAGGGACATATTCGTGGATGAATTCTAAGTTGTACCATTAGTATATGATCAAGGCGGTTATTTGAACCAGACAGAGAACGCCAACTTTGTTGTGATTTTTGTTAATAAAACATCTTAAGACCTAAAGAATGTATTTATTTTAAATACTAAACTATTGTTAAGAGCCATAAATTTTCTTTAAAAACATTCCAAAAGGTATCTCAAAACAGATTTACGTATTTAGTCAATACAGCATCGTTTTAATTCGCCTCACACAGATTCGCTTCGATTTATTTATCAACGAGCTGCGCCCCGCGTAAGTTCCGATGCCGGCGAATTTCGGAATAAAAAGTAGCCTACGTGTTAATCCAGGTGTCCAGCTATCTACATACCAAGTTTCATCGCAATCGGTTCTGTAGTTTTTGCGTGAAAGAGCAACAAACATCCATACATCCTCACAAACTTTCACGTTTATAATAGTAGGATAATATTTAGTTATTGATTCTTTATGGTACTGGTAAAGTTTTCTCACCTAAATGGTGTATGTAGAAATGTTCTTAATTAACTTAAAAAAATAACTATTACATAACTTTGTGATAGAAAAGTAGCTAGTGGTAGTGGTTTAAACGATCTTGTCTTAGTTGAGACATTTCAAACATACTGTCCTGTTGTGCATCGAATTTTATAAAAATAAGATTACGTAAATAAAAATAAGGTTTCCAAACATAAAATACAGCCACTGTTATGATATCATATCGGTACTACATATATATGTAGTACGTGATAAATGTATAAATGATTACTATATTTGTGAACAGAAAACTCTTACACTGGACTTAAAATCATATTTTTTTAGTTTTGTAGAGCAAACGACGTTTCATCTTGACTAGACTAGACATAAATATGACTAAAACCTATTTTAGTTAGATACAATTTAAATAGGTGAACTGATTAACTTCTACTGATCTAAGTCAAACATTGATTTTTTCTTGACTCTATAATATTAGATGTCAGTTCAACAACAACACAGTTCTAAGTAACCCAAACCGGAGCTGTCTTCATTAAGTCTAAATTTAAAAAATGGAAAAAATAAACACTTTAAAAAAAGTTAAACCGACTTAAAAAGCCACTGAAAAGTAAAACATAATTGATTACAAACTAAATTAAAAAAACTACGATACATGTGACACTTTAATATAATAGGTAAAATTATAAAGTTTTCACTTTTTTTACTTTTTATGTTTTTGTTTGTGTGTAGTGTGTCTCGGATGTGGATCATGTTGTAGATCTCGCAAATAACGACTTGAAACTTTTACAGGTGAGATTATTGAACTAGTGAGTGGTGCCCAACTGTTCAAATTCCATGGTTTTACATATAGCTTCCACTGCGTTTCCAAGAAAGGAAACACACGTTACAAATGCTCCTCACGAATGAAACATGGTTGCAGAGCTTACGTTGTCACCGACTACAGTATGACTGTATTGGCTGGTGATTTCTGCCATAAGCATAACGCCCCTGTGTACATCATGCATAATTCTGGCAGGTTTAGTCTGGATTTAAGCACGAAAATCAGTAATAAGAATTTCAATGACCGATATCCACAGCAGCGTGTAGTTCTATAGAAATTTTATGGATATGAACTTTAGTGTCGCCTATAATAGTAACATATTTGCAATGATATGTAGCGAAACAGTTTATGGTTGAACATGTACCACTAATTTTCGTTTTTTCTTGACCAATAGGTAGGTATGGCACATTTACGTTAAATTTAAAACTGGTAAATAAGTTAACACAAACTATGTTTTGTTATTATGCAGGAAATTTACATGAGGAGTATAAGGTCCTTTGGTAGTTATTAAAGACATAAATTTAAATTACAAAGAACATAAATTACGGTTCGCTGCCCAATCTCCCTCGCCCTTGCTCAGAAACAGCACTGTTAAATACTTCTGTGTTGCTATTTATCTAAGGTTTTTTTGTAAGTCGAAGTACTTTTTCAGACTCTGGTTTGCTTTGGTCAGATCATAACCAAATTCTGGGTTACCTATTTTAACTTAAGAACTAACTTAAATCGATTACTTAAATAATTGTGATGTGGAATTATACAAAAAAATGTATTTAAAAATTAAATTTATTAATTCTGTTCGTGTGGATATTTTTATTCTTCATTTGCTATCTTAGAATACCTTTGATGAGTTATTGTTGAAAATAAACAAAGTAATATTTTATAATCTTCTAAGATAAATACATAATATATGGAAATAAATGTATATTATTGAAACGTTAGACATCTGTTAATTGTCTTCTTTCATGAGTGCAAAAACCTGTCAAGATGTGAAGCAACAGAAAGGACTTTCATTGCCTTTCTAGGTTATATCGCTTAATCTCTTTGTGATCAATCAAATTTCAAATCGTACTGCGATATCTTGAGATTAGCGTCAAACTAAGAAACAAACCCACTTTGCATTTATAATACCTATTTGTGTAAATGTATTAATAAGGAGCATATAAGTCAATCTAAGTCTTCTGTTTCATTTCAATGCTTTACAGCCAAACTAATAACCATAAGTTCAACTGGTAAGCAATACTTGATGAAGAATGGATATACATACTCAAGACATGTGACTCTCAAATCGGGCACTAGATGGAGCTGTACGAGGTCATCCAAGTGTCGCGCACATCTCCTTGTGTCAGAAGACGGTGTCGTTATCAAGTCTTTAGAAGACCATAACCACGAAAGACTTCAATATTTTATTGGACCCGACGGGAAGTACAATAAGTTGTAACTTATATAATAAACATGTGAATTATTTAAAAAAATAAATGAAATTTTTATCCGATTTATAAATATTTGTCAATATGAAATAGTTTTATTTATTATAATAGCCTTTATATTATGTTATAAATGACAGAAAGAAAGACTGTCATATAGGTTTCAAATTAAAATTTTTCTGAGTCATCTCAATGGAAAGAAAATGCCAATCCGAACTTGCCACTTACGAGTACATTACCTTGTGTGTAGGAAGTGTTTCTTTAAAGGTTCGGAGTTTTTTTTATATGTAGTTTGTTCTAGTTTGAATTTGAAATAGACTTTGATTTAATGTTCACTTAGAAACTGGCTTTTTCTTTTTTTTTTTATGTCGAGGTAGAAGATCCTCATGGATGTCCTCCGCCCTTGGGGGGGTCTGTCGGACTCTTACCGACTAAAAACCACCCCGGTGTTCCACTGCTTGCCCATGATCGGGGGAGCGAGAATCGCCATTCCATTCTTCCGCAACTAGAAACTGGCTTTAGTTTAACTAATAACAACATCAAAACCAACTGCAACCACAGGACGGAACAGTGGTTAACAAAGTTAGCATTTTCGATGCAGTTAAGTCTACATTTTGGATTGGTGAAATACAGGTCCAAATTAGACACTTAATCTTAATAAAATTTCTTCTATATTGAAGTTAATATTGTTTTCATTTTCCAGTTAAAAGAATAACGTTAAAGAGAAATGGAAAGGAATACGTGATGAAAGATGGCTATACATTTTACAAACACGTTCCTATAAGAGAAGGAGACAGGTGGAGCTGTACGCAAGGTTGTAGCTCTCACCTCCTCTTGTCGCATCAAGGAGTTCTCTTGAAATACGTGGAGAAGCACAATCATGAAAAGCCTCTGTATCATATACTGCCCGATGGTAAATACGTGAAACTGTAACGTCTATAGGTACCTGCAGTATGTTTCGTTAAGGAGACTTTATACATGCCTAAGCTAAGTTAACCCATTAAAACTTACGATCTTACTATTATTTTAATAATTTAATTTAATTGATTTGTATTACAAATCTTTATACAAATGTTAATGAAAAGCAAATTAAAAGAGGATTATGTAAAAATAGAAATACTTCATTAATTAGGTGAACATTTTATTTATAGAGACCCAAATGTTCTTTTTATATAGTTCAAGTAGTGAAGAATTGTTACGTAGTTGTAATTTAATTTCGCGTTGTCATACATTTTTGTTTTACGTATGTTCAAAGTCAATTCCAATTCTTTTATGGTTTTTTTAAATAGTTTTAAAAACATCATTTAAGAAGATTAGGCCTATAATTCTTTACAAATATATATGCCATACCATAGCACACCATAATTTATCATATTATTTTAATATTAGTTTACGCTGGTTGGTATCCGTGGGCTACAGAGGGTCTGTTTTAAAACAAGTACCACAGGTCTGGCATATATCCAAAACCGGAACCAGATCGCAACGATACATACATATTACATTAAAGTGAAGCGGTTTCAAGCAAATCTGTGCACTAGGTATAAGCTTATTATCACAGGTACGTGTATCTTAAGTGCCTGCTAATATTTTTACCTTTTATCTCTTTCTAACCTCGGCTTGTTTTTTTGAGATTAAAATTGTTTGAATTCCTATTTCTTTCAGCTCAATTCATCACAATGTCTGGTGGTAAATCGTACGTGTATCGTGAAGGTTATACATTCTTCTTCCGTTACAAGTGTTCAGCTGGCAACCGATGGTGCTGCACCTTGTTTCCCAAGTGCAAAGCAAATCTGCTACTCAACGATAGTTGTAGAATACTCGAAAGTCAGCATACCCACAATCATCCAAGCTGCCAACTCCATTGCTGTTCAGATGGCACTTACATTAAGATCAACAAAAGGTTAAATGCATCAGCATATATAGGTGCTAAAATTCAGTTGTAATAAGTAATAAATAAATACAATGTTATGCTCTAATATAGACTTATGATTTCCAGTGTAGGCTTATTTAATTGATTGCAGCATTTTTTTCTGTTTTATTATGGATCCAAAACTAAAAATATTTTTAGTTGCATCCAAATCAAATCTAAAGGTCTCTTTTGGTTGTTTTTAAACAATGATATTATTTAATTTAACGTTAAAGTATAAATAAGCATATAGAATAAACGTTACCAATGAAAGGTACTTGTAAGCACTTTTATTCTTAACTTGTGCTTAAAAAACTTGCATATCGTGGGTTATTGCCTTAAATTTGCTTCACGTGCAATATCTGAATTCATTTTATAATTAAATGGATTTATAGATTTAAGCTCTATATAAATATATATTTGTATAATATGTATGTATTTAGAAATATATAAGTATGTTTATCAGCAGTCTGGTTCCCATAGTACAGACTCTGCCTAGTTTGGGATCAGACAGCCGTGTGTAAAGTGTGTAAAGTTATTAGTATTATTATATTATAAATACTAAAGCTACTATAGACAGTAGTGTACATTACTATACCATACTATTATATTATAACTAATAATTATTAGTAAGTAATTATCTTACTACTATTATAAATGGGTAAGTTTGGATCGATGGATGTTTGTTCCTCAATCACGCCAGAACGGCTGAATGGATCTGGATAAAATTTGACACAGAGATAGATTACAGTCTGGAATAGCAAATAGGCTTATCGCGGAAAAATGTATGGTTTCCGTGCGATAGATCTGAATTTCCACGCAAACGAAGTCGCGGGAAACAGATAGCTAAGAAATAATCTTAACAAGAAATGGTGTGTCAGTATGATGTCTCCGAAGCGATATCACGGCGTCAAAGAAAACCGGCTGAAACAATTCTTGTCTTGTGTTTCGCCGAGTGAGTGAAGTTACTGGAAGTCCTAACCCCCTCCCCCTGTTCCTCTGCTCCCACCTTACAGGCCGGCAACGCACTTGTGACTCTTTAGTCGGTGTCCATGGGTGGCGCTAGTCACTTAACATCAGGTGATCCGTCTGCTCGTTTGCGCCTGTACCATAAAAAAAAGATACCTAAATGTCTATATCAGAATTGATTAAAAAATATCAATATTTTTTTCAACCTGAAGAACTGTGAAATTTTGTTTTCTGGCGATAGGCGTACTTTACCGCATCATTATCTTACCTGGGCGATATTTACTATTCGCAACCCTAACATAAAGCTTGGTGTATTATTAACTCACTCGTTAGTTAGTCTCTAGAAGAGACTATCTCAAGACTAGGCCGACAACCAATTTAAATCTACAAGACTATAATTTACGTCCTGATATTCTTAACGTTATGCAATAGAGAATTAAAGAATGGATCCGTGCGCAATCTTGGCATATTCGCGATTGTTCATCTGCGTGCATAGAATCGAGCTCATACTAAAACTGAGCAACTAACTAACCATTACTTACATCAAATGTAGCGCGAGGCTAGCTGTGCACTGTGTAGTTCACAATCGAAGTCTTAAACTACTGTAATTTTACATGCACGTCACCTAAGGCAGCCACACAACGGTGCCGTTCTGACTGAAAAGTTTTATTCCTGTCTTGAACACAGGCAGATTGTAATTAATAGCAAACACAAAACAAGTTAAGATTACTATCACTATAAATTGGTGAAAACTAAAACGCACAAAAATTTTTAATACTTTATCTACATAATTTCTTTCAGCGCGTATGATAACAATGGCCAATGGAAAAAGATGGCTGCTATACGGAGGCTATACATTTTTCTATAGATATAGAACAAAGACGGGTCACAAATGGGTGTGTACTAACTTTCCAAGGTGTAAAGGATATCTCTGCGTCGACGATCATAATATAATAGTGAAATGTTGTCTTATACATTGTCATGAGATGAAGAAACTACATTTATGTCCAGACGGGAAGTATGTCAAGTGAACAAACATTAAATTTAAAGATACCTCGAGGGACCCGATTGGAGATAAGTTATTTATATGATTATTTATATGTATCTAAAAATGATTGGCTAAATAGGCATCCATTTTTGGACCAATTAATTTGTCATTCCACATAAAAAAAGAACATTTTCACATTGACTCATAGCGAAATTTATTATGGAGAGATATTATCTTTTCTAAATTCCTTTTTTTTTATACAAACAAGCTGCCAAACAAGTATCACCAAAACCGCACACACTCGCGACAACAATATGTATCTTGTGTGTTACTATCTACAATTTTTACGATACAGATTTGTTTGGTTTGTTTGGTAAAAGAGTAGTACCCTGTAGTTACGCCACGTAGCTAAGATAACCGACACACTGACAGAGACATAAATCCTATTTCTTCATATAACATCTAAACGAGCTGTTGGTATCATAGCTACCTCCTGTGACTCTGAAGTAGCATAATTATCATAGGCCAAAAAGAGAATAAGAATTACAATAAAGTATATATATATATATATATATGTATATAAAACGAATTCCTACATTGTAATAGTATTCATAATCTAATATTTTGATAAACATTTTACTCATCAAAATATAAGAATATGCACTACTAAACTTATTGTTTTATTGTATTATACGCAAAAAAATATAATGAAGTTTGAAAATAAATGTTAATACCTATTATTTCTTTTGGTATTATTCGATGTAACCTTGGACCTATAAACACAGAATAATAGCACTTACACAGCAGGCCTTAATAAGAACTAAGAAAGCTGAACAGATTTAGGTGGTTGGAAATGAAACGCCATTGAGGTTGTGGCCTATTTTACTATCGAGTGTAAATTGCGAAACGCGGAGACGAAGCTACCTGCTTGCGATTGAACCAGTAGAATAGATAACGGTTTCCAAGATAATGTTTTTTAATACATTTGCAGTGTCCGCAGCTCTTTTATAATGAGAAAAAATAATATAGCAACGTCGAAAAAATTTGAAGAAGGAACAATAATTGTATATGATATGAATACAACACATACACATAATAATCTATCCTATTAAATGACATTATTTACTGTGTTTTTTATGTTTACAGCTGAACTTATAACTATGTCGAATAACAAGACGCTTGTTCTACACGAAGGCTATACTTTTTACAAAGCGAGTAAGAAAAAGGGTTTGGACAAGTGGCTCTGTACCAATTTCCCAACTTGTAAGTCTTATGTCTTTACTGACGGAGAGTTGCATATACGAGTAAGTGAATCGCGTATCGACCATTGCCACAATAAAAGGACTTTGTTTAAAACAAATAATGGGAAATATATTCGTATTTAATCGATCGATTATATTGCGAAATATATTGTGAAAATCAGCGATTTAAGTCATGTTATGCTTTTGTACCGTATAAATAGTAAAATAATAGAATTATGTTGTGAACAGTTTTCCAAATAAAATACATCTTTATACACGAGTATGCAGGGTGCAGTTTTGGACCTCATTTACAGTATAATAAAATACCAATCAGTATTGAGGATTAAAATGGTAAATATTGTTTTTGCACCTTTTTTTCCAAATCATCGTAATACTAACTTGACTACCCTATTGGCCTAGTGGTTAGTAAACCTGACTGCTACGCCATAGGTCGTGGGTTCGATTCCCACTCGAGTCTGGGTGTTTTGTGTGTCCGTTGTTTGTATGTTTGTAAAGTCCCCCGCGATACAGGAGTTATTCCTAATGCGGGAGTTGTCTTTTTTTAAATAACAATATTGAAGCAGAACAAGAAGATCCTGCAACCTGGTAAGGGGTACCTTCGCTTTGTTGCAGGATCTTCTTCTACGTTTATAAACAGTGTACAATTTAAGGTTTAAGAGGTTTAGGCAAATTCGAATTAACTCTGAATAGCCGGATACTCAAAGATTAAAGTCGGATCTTGCCTCTTTGACAGCATTAATTTAAAGTGTTACAACTTAACACAAAAACCACATTTACAGCTATTAGTATGTGTGTTTACACGTGTGTACGTGGTGTGCGCAGCGGAATGTTGTTGAATTTAAAGATTTTAATTATGCAGATATTTAGTGTATGACGTTGTGTAATTGTGTATGGTAAAAAAAAAAAAATTGTGCTAAAAACTTATTCCGCTGGGCGAACGTTGTCCTGGCGGAACTTTTTTTAATCCATGGACTTGAAAAAATGTGTCCCAAAAAATAGTGTGTATTTGTGTGTAATTCTGTGTGTATGAATAAAATTAGTGCATGCATAAACTTCGGAGAAATTCAAGTTTCCGCTACGCGACCGTTTGGACATTAGCTAGTTTTCATATAAAGCGCTTATATAGAGAGCTGTAGATTTTTACATACGTTGTTTTGAATTTGTTTATATTTGTTTAAAAACAGATTTAGAAAAAATCGTAGGGTTTAAAAGATAAAAATATAAACGTAAAATACGCTTATTAGGTCTTAGTTTGTAAAGTATGCACTTTGGGGTCTAGATTTTCACGTTTATACAAACCTTCTAAGAGTCTGTAACATGTTGCCAAGTATCAATGATGTTCCGTTAGTAATTAAAGAGTTATAGGACAGTTTACCATGAGTAGACCACTGTTTACAAAGCAGTCAAATATCACGACGTTCTAAAGGAATTGCATAGTAAAATGTATTCCAATAATTAGTTTATTAATTCAACTACTCACATGCAAAATTTCATTTCATTAAATTCAGTATTTAAAAAGAAACAATTAAAATATTGACAAACAACGACCTTATTCTACAAACCAAACCAATTCATCCAAGACATCGCGCGACGCTACCGATGGAATAAAAAAATTAAAATGGCCTGCAGAAAAAGTACTATACCGTTAAGTAATATGAAAGAAGTAGTACGGATACATAAAGACACATTCGTTAAATCTGTTCCTCCTGTTAGCCATGAAGTGTATGACTGTATACAAAAGCAGTTAGCTGAATTATTTAATTACCACATGAAGAAACCTGCCATACAAATATCAATTAAACGCCATTATAATTTTTTTTTTGACGACAGGGAAAATATACCCACCAGTAAACATTATTTTGATGATTCTGATGAAAAAAATATTGATTGAAGTTTTTATGAACAAGGGACTAGTCATGACAAGCGCCTCAGCTGCGCTCCAGATACACTGTGTTGTATGCCAAGTTCTGCCGTTACTGGGGCGCGCGCCCCAGGGATTGTCATGACTAGTCCCCAAGAGGGTTAGAAATTTTGAGGTTATTTTCTGTATTTTCATTCATTTATTCATATGCTTACGGCTGTTGTCCCAGAAGGGGTAGGCAGAGGTTTGACATTTCTGTGACACCCACATTTCGCCAATTTTTTGGGTTTCTACGTAACAGGTGGCGAGAAATAAATAATAAATACATAATTATTATATGAAATTAAAAATATTTTTGTACACGGATGTTTAATTAGAGAAGTACTTGTTAATTGCAGTTTTATTTTAATCGTAGATAGTGGCGTTATTATTAAAAAAATATTTTTCATTGAAGAAATGCAATTGTCTTATTTTTTCCTAACGCTTGTGTACGCAACTGTACCATATTAATAAATACTATACTGGAAGGTTAAGAACGTTACTTAGATATATGGCACGGCCGCTTTTTTATAGCCATCCGAACTTGGTCGGGTTATGTAGGTTTTCGATGCTTTGTCAGTATTTTAATTGTTTTTCTTTAATTACTGAATTTAATGAGATAAAATTTTGCATGTGAGTAGTTGAATTAATAAACTAATTATTGGAATACATTTTACTATGCAATTCATGTAGAACGTCGTGATTTTTTACTGCTTTGTAAACAGTGGTCTATTCATCGTAAAATGTCCTGTAACTCTTTAATTACTAACGGAACATCATTGATACTTGGCAACATGTTACAGACTCTTACAAGGTTTGTATAAACGTGAAAATCTAGACTCCAAAGTGCATTTACGAACTAAGACCTAATAAGCGTATTTTACGTTTATATTTTTATCTTTAAACCCTACGATTTTTTCTAAATCTGTTTTTAAACAAATATAAACAAATTCAAAACAACGTATGTAAAAATCTACAGCTCTCTATATAAGCGCTTTATATGAAAAGTAGCTAATGGCCAAACGTTCGCGTAGCGGAAACTTGAATTTCTCCGAAGTTTATGCATGCACTTATTTTATTCATACATACACAATTACACACAAATGCACACTAATTTTTGGACCCATTTTTTTTCTTCTAAGTCCATGGATTAAAAAAAGTTCCACCAGGACAACGTTCGCCCAGCGGAATCAGTTTTTAGCGAATTTCTCCACAATGACTGCATGCACAATTTTTTTTTACCATAAACAATTACACGACGTCATACACTAAATATCTGCATAATTAAAATCTTTAAATTCAACAACATTCCGCTGCGCGAACGCACACGTGTACATGAAATGTAGGAATATAAAATATTTAAATGAGTTTTAGAAAATTAGAATGTTTTTTATTTATTTGGTAAAGTAGGTAATTTAACACTGTAATTATTAAGTTTATATTATAAAATTAATTTATACGTATTGAATATCTTTTTTATCGGTAATGGAAAAAATATGTGAATCAGGAAGTGCAGAAAAAAAGAAGGAAAGGGAAGATAATTTTAGCTGAGAAGATGACTTTATTACTGTTGTTAGAAGGAAACCAAAGCGGTTTATTCGAAGTAAATCCTCGGAAATGATAGACCTTGGTTATATCTATAACCAAGGTCGACATCTTACTTCAATACAACAAAAAAAAGAAATTATAAAAGTGCTAATTGGGTTGAATACCGGAAGTCATTAGTAAATAAATTTATAGGTAACTATGATAATGACTCTCAAGAAATGTAAAGAGTCTTTTTAAACGAAATTAGTGTCGCGGCCGATATATTCATCCCTAATATTAAATGTTGCAATAAACCCACTACTAAATTTAAGCCTAAATCCTACTGGAGCCCTGAATTATCAAACATAGTAGCCCAACGTAGATTAGCGGTGTCCAAGTTTCGTCGAAACCCCACCCCAGAACACTTGAGCATTCTAGAGAAAAAAACGCGAGAAGCTCAGAAATTAATAAATAAAGCAAAGTGTTTAAATTGGCAATCGTTTTGCAACTCTATCGATCAAAAAACTTCGGTTCCTGAGATGTGGTGCAGCATCAGATGGATTAAAGGTTTTGGGAGGACCAAAAGCTACCCACCTGTTGATAAACAAAAACAATTATTGCATTCTCTCACTCCAGATTACGTACAGAATTTAATGCCTAAATTTGTTTCGCGAAACGCCATGTTGGAACGGAATTTTAGTTTACAAGATCTTCAAAATTGCATTAAGAAAAAGGACTCCGCACCAGGCGAGGATGGAATTTCATACTCCATGCTAAATAATCTTCCCAACGAAGCTCAATTATTCTATTAATATATACAATAACATTTTAAACTCTGGTAGTGTCCCTCATCAATGGAGAAAGGTTCAAGTAATTCCCATACCAAAACACAATAATAATTCCCCTGAACTTAAACTTAGACCTATATCCCTAATTTCTTGTTTGTGTAAAACATTCCATTTAATGTTATACAAGCGACTGGAGAGGTATGCAGAAAAGAACCGTATATTTTCACCTAATACGGTTGGTTTTAGGAAATCACATTCCTGTGTAGGTGCAATCACTCGGTTAGTTACGTATATACAAATAGGTTTCACAAAAAAAATTCTTACTTTGGCATGCTTCTTGGATATTCAAGATGCGTATAACAATGTGTCAATAGAAGCCGCGACTAATATCTTGGACAAACTTAATATAGGATCTAAAATATGTACTTACATTTGGTCGTTTCTAAGTGAAAGACAACTAAATATTAAACTAGATAATAGTAGTGAATCTATAATGACCAGATGGACTAATAAAGGCTTAGCACAGGGAGATCCTCAGTCTCCTTTAATTTTTAATTTAATAACACATGGGATAAATACATTGCCTTTAAACGTAATGTGGTCACAGTATGTAGACGATTACGTTTTATATATTAACTACAGGGATATTAAAAAATGTGAAATGCATATGCAAAGTGACTTAAATGTCATAGTGTCGTTTTTAGGGGAACTTGGCCTGGAATTATCACCTACTAAATCCAATTACATTGTTATAGACAAGGCAGGGGACGTAGAAGAATAGTCCCCATATTGAAATTAAATGGATTTTTTTTTATTTTATCAGACTCTGTTTAATATCTAGGTATGTGGTTGGACCGAAGTTTACGATGGGGCAAGCACATAAATGAGGTTATTGCAAATTGTTCAAATTTTTTAAATATTTTAAAAGTTCCTGCAGGCAGTTCATGGGGAGTACACATAAAACATATGCGTAGGTTGTATATTAGTATAATAAGCAGTCGAATGGATTACGGATCATTCCTCTATGACTGTTGTGCGAAAACACATTTACTAAAACTTGATAGGCTGCAAAACCAGGTCTTGCGAGTAGTAGGAGGCTTTATTAAAAGTTCACCTATCCACGTTATGGAAAGTGAGATAAATTTGACACCATTATTTTTAAGACGGCAATATTTAGCTTATAAATATAGTTTGAAAATGGCATCCTGGAATAGTAATCAAACTGTTAACCTAATCTTAAATTTAAGCGACCTCTCTAATAATAGATATTGGGAAAACAAAAGAAAACCCCTACTTATTAGAACTTAGTGATGTAAGTCAATGTAATATTAATTCTTTTCAAATTCTTGGTATGTTTTCTTTAGATATTTGGGTGACAGATATAGAAATTAAAAAATATATTATGTTAAACCTAGAATGTATTCAGTCCTCAAAAAATTGTTATGAACCTTATCTATTGTTAAATAACGTAGTGTCGGAATTAAACAGTACACATAATGAAAGGCATAAAATATTTACGGATGGGTCTAAAAGCGAAGGTGGTTTAGGAGCGGGTTTTAATTATCAAACTTTACAATATGAGGCTGGTTTTAAAGTTAACTGCGAGGCATGCATAATGTCGCTGGAGCTGATTGCAATATATCATGGCTTATCTTACGCAATGAATCTAAATTTAAACAAAATTGTTATTTTCTCGGACAGTAAGAGTGCGCTGCAACATAGGGCTCGATGCGCTTCTGGCTCCAGAGGTGCATCGATAGCCTATAAAATCTTAAAAACTCTTATTTCATTAAATAGAAGTGGTAAAGATATAAGGTTGCAATGGGTTCCAGGTCATATTGGCTTATCGGGAAATGAGCAGGCGGACCGAATAGCTAAGTTAGCAGCCGTAACCGGAACCGCTATGAACCTGAAAACTTTTCGGATCATTGGGAATTAGTACCTAAATTTAAAAAAGCCTGTTATGATGAGTGGGTAACATATTTTAACCATAAATCTAAGGACAAGGGTATATGGTATAGGAGCATACAGGCAAGGCCGCCCCAAATAGCATGGTTTGACGACACTCAACTTAGTAGACGTTAAAATTTGCTCTAAAAATTAGATCTGGTCACTATCCATCAGCAAAATTTGCATATTTAATGAAAAAAAAATGACTCCCAACTGTCCCGTACGTAAAAATTGAAGATGTGCAACATTTGCTGATGGATTATGACAGGAACAAAATTGAACGTGAGGCTTTGCTAAAAGAACTTAAATTAAATTTTTTGGATGTGGGTTTAATTCAAACTGTGATGAGTTGCCCAAAGTCAGCAGCAGCAGCAAAAAATTATGTCATCTGATTACAGTGGTTCACCAATGATGTAATTAAATTTAAGTCTTTTGTGTTAACTTTGGATTAAGGTACGATGGGGTTGACATATCCTAACTGAATCAAAACGCCAAAATAAAATAAAGAGAAAAAAAAAAGTAAACGTCATTTTAATATATTTTAAAAGACAACTTCACTAACGGACTCACTCTTCAGCCAGGCTTAGGATTCTGTAATTTATCTATAATATGTAAGTATGGTTATCAGCAGTCTGGTTACCATAGTACAAACATAACATAGTACAGGCTCTGCCTCTTTTGGAATGAAACGGCCATGTGTGAGGTGTCTTTCAAGTAATAATTATTATTATCTATATCAAACTCAAATATATTTTAAATCAGTTTCAGCAGAGATAATAACCATGATTAATGGCAAGAAGCTCATATTACACGATGGCTACACATACTATAAACTAGGAAAAAAACAGGGTTTAGACAAATGGCGGTGTACCTCCAACCCTAACTGCAAGTCTCATGTACTAACTGATCAACGACAGAATTTAGTTGTGATTGTAAGTGAACATCAGCATGTTAAAAAGGCTTTACATAAAACGCAAGATGGCAGATACATCCGCCTTTAAATATTAACCTCTTTTAAGTATATTGGCACAAAGCGGGACAAGATTGGATGAACAAAGATCTCAAGTGCGAATATAAATTGAAGAAGGACCACAATTGAATACATATTGAAAGGGCGCCAAGCCCTTTTGAATAGGACCACAACACCACATTAGATATTATTGATAGGCAAACTTTTCTGTGCGTGTGGTAGTGGCGTCACTGTCTATTCCAAAAACAATGTTTTAAAATCAACACAGTAGTTTTAGTTAATTTTGTGGAGTAGTTGACAGTTAACAGAAAGAACGTCAAAATGACGTGCAGGCCGCCATTAGCAAACGTTGTGTATTGATTCTGTTGGTAGTTAGACAATATTTTTGAAAAATTGAAAATCGAGGATTTGAATAATCAAAATGGTTTATTGTTGTATTTTTTTTTGTGTACTGTACAAGGACTCATCCCGTGCTCCATATAATATCTCCGTATCCTTTATTCAATAAATACAATTCCTTTATGCACTTACATAATTAGTCTCTATTTGTAGATAGTATAAAAGCTCTGTAATCTTAAATATTGATCTGTATTAGGAAATACACTATTCGGTTTATTGACTTGATGTATTATTGAATAGATAGCATCTATTACTCGAGGCGGACCGTATGCTTGCTGCTGATGGTAGCCATTTAAATGTTCACCAGTTCAATCAATTTGAGAGCCATGCCTCGGCACGTATGGGCCGGCTCGATACCACGGCCTCACAGAAAACCGGTAGTGAAACAATGCTTGTATTGCTTTTCGCTTCCCTCTCCCCTATTCCCGTCCTTCCCCTCACCCCTCTTCCCACTCTTCCCTCCTCCCCCTCTTCTCCTTCCCCACCTTAATGGGCGGCAACGCACTTGTAAGTCTTGAGTTACAGGTGCCCATGGGCGGCGGTAGTCATTTACCATCAGGTGACCCGTCTGCTCGTTTGCCCCCTATACCATAAAAAAAAGAAAAATCTATGTCATTTGCTCACGCACTTACTCATACACGCAAAACAAAACAGTACAAAGTCTAAGAGAAGTACATAATGAACACAGAAATCATAATATTATTACCACGCATACGTAGCTTTGTAGATTCTTCAATATTATTAGAGTGTAAGTAATGCGAAGAAATTAATGTCGATCTTTAGACCCGAAGCAGATGCCGATAAACAGAAGTAATCTAATAACGAAGTACAACGAGATTTGAGAACAAATACTATTTTGTAGAATATGAAGAAATAAATCTCTTTGTCTATAGGAGCAGTCTATATCTACTCGGCAATGACCGTATCTCTTTTTAAGTGATTTTGGCGGTGATGAAGATTTTCAATTTTAAGACACATTGTCAAACATGTACGTTACATATATCACACATTCTTAATATATCTATAAAAGTATAGTTAAACACATCACTACTACTACTATTTAAGGGATTGCCAAGAGTTGCAGCACAGACAGCAATATTGCAGTAGTCTGCTTGCTTGTTTGGTGACATAAAATTGTTTTTTAAAGACAACTCCGCATTGGAAATATTCCTGTGTCGCGGGGGCTACACAAACATTTATACAACGTACACAAAGAACAGATTTTTGTCTCGTGTGGGATTTGAACCCATTCGGCGCGGCGTAGTGGCGAGGCGACCACATAAACCATTGCGCCGTTCGTGCAGTCAATGTAAAATAATGGAGCGTATACATATTTAGAATGTATCTTTCTTGGGGGAAATGTTACAAGTATATTTTATTTTTCAGCGGATGTAATAACAATGTTTAATGGAAAGAAGTTGATACTGTTTGAAGGCTTTACGTTCTACAAGATGGGGAAAAAGAAGGGCTTTGACAAATGGTACTGTACGAACTTCCCCTCTTGCAAGTCTTTTCTAACAACTGATGAAGAATTGCATTTTCGTGAAGTGAACACCGATCATCGCCATACTAAAAAAGGTCTTTTTAGAACGACCGACGGAACCTATATCCGTGTTTAGTACTTAATTTTTGAGATAATGAGTAGCTTTATTTTTCTATTTAGTTTTTAAGCAAAAAAATAACTTTTTTTTTTACCCGTCTGCTCGTTAGCCCCCTATAATATAAAAAAAAAAAAAATGTTTAACCATTTTCAGTTATCTTTTATGACAAGGTTGTTTATGAAACTGATATCACTTAAGGAAGCGTCTTAAACACATATATTTGTATATATTTTTAATATAATAAAAAAACTAAAACAATTATTCTATACGTTATTAGGCCAATCATAACTAGTTACAATGTGGGCCAAGATGCATGAAAGTTGCTATTATTACTCCTTTGAGGTGCTTTCTTCTTAAACGTTCTTTATTCTTGGCTAAAATAGGTTACTATGTATTTATAGCTCCTTAGTTATTCGTAGTTAGGAATCTCTGTATACGTGTGTCATACGCAGATTTACGAAAGATTATCGAGAATAGAAAATATCAAATATCAATATTTTATATTAATATTATTTTTTTACGTGGGAGAGCCATGCTTCGGCACGTATGGGCCGGCTCGACTCCGCTCGATACCACGGCCTCACAGAAAACCGATAGTGAAGCAATGCTTGCATTGCATTTCGCCGCGTGAGTGAGGTTACCAGAGGCCCTAACCCTTCCCTCTCCCCTATTCTCGTCCTTGCCTTCTCCCCTCTTCCCCCGCTCCCCCTATTCCTTCTCCTACTCCCACCTTAAAGGGCGGCAACGCACTTGTGACTCTTTGAGTTACAGGTGCCCATGGGCGGCGGTAGTCATTTACCATCAGGTGACCCGTCTGCTCGTTTGCCCCCTATACCATAAAAAAAAAAAAATGATAAAAAGTTTCTAGTGTCCATTTTAAAGTCCAAATAGGACGTTACCACGATTAAGTCGGTGTCGGTCGATAAGATATAATTATTGTTTGATGTCCATTGATTTTTTGCGTCACGCTGTCTTCCTCACTCGAGGCCCAGGCTTCGTATATAGAAATGCTACTTCAGCTACATCCCCGCGGGCTGAGACGATCTAAATTAGTATTTCCAAGCGATAGTTACGCGTAAATGCCACTTCGATCTGTCTCCGATGGTGACGTACTGCAGTTGGGTTTCTAAGTCAATACGCATTAAGATGTACTAGAAACCCTCATCCTATTTGTCCCTCGCACGACGTATTGGCGTAGGATTTTTAGTAGGTACTTCACGCACAAATAAATATTTACGTGATCTAACTAACCTAACCTAGTATAATGTAAGTGTTCTGGAACCTTTTGGCAAAGGTTTAGCTCAGAAAAGTAATCGTCATCATCGTGTGATACTGTATGATCTTTCCAAAGCTTAAGTGTTAACGGATAGGAATTTAAAAATTCTAGATAGTTCTACAGAACACCTACATAAAAAGAGTAGGTTAGTTATGATACCGGATGGTAGATACACTCTTGTTTAAATTCTATTAGTTTTGGTACTTAGGGTTACTATCGTTTTTCCGACTATATGAGCAGAAAAAAAATAGTATTTTTCTTCTATCTTCTATTTTTAAAGACAACTCCCGCATTAGGAACTACTCCTGTGTCGCGGGGGACTTTACAAACATACAAACAACGGACACAAAGAACACCCAGACTGGTCGAATCCACGACCTGTAGCATAGCAGTCAGGGTCACTAACCACTAGGCCAACAAGCCAGTCAACAGCCAGTATTTTATAGGAAGAAAAGTACATTTGCTACAAATGGATTGATTATGTTGTTATTACAGTTAGTGACTAATAAAAATACATCACCTAATCAGTTTATTACTACTAGTTTTTCATTTTAAGGATATTCTAGTTTATTGTTTTTTTTTTTGTGTTCTTTACGTTTTAAACCGAATACTCGCTTATCGGCGCATTAAGTAAGGAACACGCTTGCATCCACTGTGACGCTGCCCACTTCTTGCACTGTAAGTGCTAATGAAATAGCGTTACCGCAAGAACTACAGGCCAATGACAGTCATTGTAAAAACCGCTCTCGCTTTTAGTGGTTTTAGTACATTTTAGGCTGCGCGTGCAACCTTCATGTATACATAGTTATCTAATAATAGCGCATTGTCGCGAGATCACCATTGTTCTTTATTATTTCCACAGTTGTCATTTTATTTAAAGGTCTTGTATAAAAAACCGTATGTTCTATTCATTCATGGGTACCGTAACTATCATATTATACATATAAATGATTTCAAAATATCTGTTGTTATAAATGCATTGCACAAAAAATATTTAGAATAAGTATTTTGTTTAATTGATTTCGTAAGTAAGCAAAATTAATATTTATATAATATTTATTTTTGATTCTTAGCACAACGTATAAATATGGTCAATGGAAAAGTGCTAGCTATGTATGGTAGCTATACATTCTACATAAGGAATAGACGAAAAGGAGCACTAACCAAATGGTCCTGTACTAGCTTTCCTGCGTGCAAGGCGTTCCTGCTAATGGACGATAAGATGACCGTATACGATAAGTGTGATGAACACTGTCATAGAAGCAAGGGGCTTATTCAGATATCTGATGGGCGATATATGCGAGTGTAGATTGAGATCCATCCATGAATATAGTTTTTTTTGTAAAAAAATCTGCAGTTTTATCGTTTTTGTAAACAATTGCTTCAATAAGCGTTTTATGAATAGGGTTGTGTTGATGATAGAAACTTTGTAATCAAATGCATCTCGAAAGGAACATCTCATCGTCACGATAATATGCCTACACACCAAGTTGTTTTTGTAGTCTATGTATTTACTTGAAAATAAGGTCATTGATCTTAAATGTTGGTTGTCTATCGATCAACAAAAAATGCAGACAATGTGATACAACACAACATACAAAAACTGTCTCAAACTACAAAAAATAATACAAAACTGTAAGCATTGTAAGCAAAAAGTTTATAGTAACATCTTATAAAGTTTAATATTGGAATAACAATTTGTAAATTATCTTTAATAAGTAATTAAGTTAATAAGTAAAGTACATTTTGTATGAATACTCGAAAAGCTTAATTATGTATTTTATGTTGTCATAAATTTTTTAAATGGGTACCTACTTTTTTTTTACTGGAACAACATTAACCAACAGCCGTGCATTCACTACCAAATAGCGTTGTTTTAAATCACTATCACTATTTCCAGGTTACAATTTCCAGGTTACATTTTCCTAAATTAATTATTGCTCTAGGAAAACATGGGAACCGCTTGACTTTAGTAGCACGTCCCTCCTTACAGTAAGTAGATATTGGTTAACTTAGACATGTCTTAATAAAAGCTGTTCCCGGATCACTTCTATTTAAGGTGCAGTACGGCATACCGTGTGGTTTTAGTCGGTTCGATTCCGACACACCGCCCCCCCGACAATCGCGGTGGGGTAACGGCCCGAGGGGGTTTCCACACGCACAAAAATTGTTAAAAAAAAAGGGACTCAAGTCATCTTCATGGGGAGAGGCTGTGCGATCCCTTTTGAGCTCTATGCGAGTGCTAGTAATGGTTTGTGACCTCTACTGTTACGAGTTATAGTTAATGACTAAGAATAGGAGGGATAAAATCAACTCAGCAAGTCTAGTCTGCTACAGGTTTAGTCACGCAGCTAATACGTGCTACCGGAATTGCCACAAAACGCCACATTGCTGCTATTGCTGCATCCTGTTTTAATAAAGCATGTGTTAGAATTAGATGAGCAGCAATCTATTGCTGCTCATTAACTGATTTTACATCTAACGGATACCATCCCATTACCTATTAAATAAGTTAAATAGTAGTCCAATCTACATATAAGTTAGGATTGAATCTATGCGTTTTTTTAAGTTTCCTCTGTTTCACTCTTTGTCGTACCACAAGACACGTTCGTTCATCTGTACTACTCTGAAAGTGACTTGTAAGCGACTAATGCCACTTGAGTTATCGCATCGTAGATTCGTAGTCCAAATAGATAGTAAGCATTTAAAGCGCTTTTTTCCCATATAGTCAATTCCTCCATAAAGAGAAGAGAAAGTTTTCACAGCGTAATCTCTCTTAAGAAAAAATAGTGAACATTTCATGAGGTTAGATAGAAGAGCTTTAAAATTAGGATGCCTAAAACCTTAGAATAAAGGTTTAAGAAAACTCTTCAGGTTTATGAAATCAGTATAGATTTGTTTTTAAACTTTAAATATCCATGTACAGTAGGCGTGATGTAATGCATGATATATAGCAATTATTAATTTAAGTTTCTTATTCAAATGAATGCTTTTATTCCAGTTGAAATCGTAACCAGCACTGAAGGAAAACACTTTTTAAAGTACAACAATTACTATTACTCTAAAGCACCATTTTGTAAAAGAAAGTGGAGATGTGTGCGGACCAGTTCCTGCTACGCCAGCATAATCCTCGATGATACCTTAACAATTATCAAGCAGTCTAGGGTTCATAATCATCCACCTACAGGTGTCCATAGGACGCGAGAGGGAGAATATATATAAAGTTTTTACTACCTCTTGTCCACAGATGACGAATGCAGAAAGTTTACTGGTATCAGGTAGGCTGTTTACTACCTTCGTGGCATTAGTATTGGTAGAGGGCTCTCTTTCCGCATTAGACCCAAAAACGGTCCATTATGCGTAGCGTAGCGTAGCTCCTTCCAGAAGTACAGAAGCCTCCTGGGGTGTTCACAGGATTCTAGAAGCGATCTTGCATCCGCGAGAATTCTTGCCTGTTGTGTGGCCACTCCCTCGCACTCTAGGATAGCGTGGGCGGCCACCTTAGTGGTTAAAAAAGTTTTTTAGCAACGTCTCGGTTTATCTTTTGGCTCATAAAAAGAAAGAATGCAAATTCTTTTTCCAATCTTCTCTATTTCTGTTAAAAAGCAAACCCTGTCCGGTCTTTTAGTACTGTCTAACAGGTAGAGTACCTATTTGTGCGATAAGGCCGCCCATTCTACAAATCACTTCTAAGTTACTTACTGTGTTATATACCTGGTGTACAAAAAAGAGTACCGGAACTACTTAATACGATACTCCTATGATTGATCTCCATTTAAAATAAGAGGAATATTTAATGTACAAATAATGTAGGCGTTCTTGGTTTTTTAAATTGCTTTTTCCAATCCGCTCTAAATAAGTTAACAGAAACTAAGTTTTCTATGTATTCATTTTATTAACTCAAATGCTAAAACAAAAACAAATAGGAGAAGTTTTAGAACAGGAGGAGAAAGTTCCCAATAGCTATAAAGCTACATAGGGGCTTTAACATTTTTCCTGAGGCTTGGCACTTAAAGAATTAACATTCAGTATTTTCAGTTTACAGAAATAAAAATCTTGAGTCCATGAAAACGAATTTATATATATGCGTATCAATTCGTTCACTATAGTAAATATAATTTATTTTACCTCGGAGTCTTTGAAAAATAAATTGTAAAGCGGATAGAAACAAGCCTTGTTATCCTAAAACTGATCGCTTAAAAAAACAAAAATCTTTTAGTTGGTATTTTAAATTCAGTATTGTCGTATTATTTATAATATGTATGTATTTTGAAATATATAAGTATGTTTATCAGCAGTCTGGTTACCATAGTACTGGCTCTGCCTGATTTGGGATCAGACGGCCGTGTGTTAGATGTGTCAAAGTTATTATTATTATAGTTAACGTTGGATAAATTTCACAATAACTACGCAGTTCGTAGTACTTAGGGACAATGTTTTATTTAAAAACGTTGCATGCCATGTTTACTAATATAATTTAATGCATTAATCAAGAGTTGTGAATATGCCATTTAAAGTACATCGGTTTATTTTAATAAAGATATACATATACAAGTGAATATCAATTATTGTAGAATAGATAATCTCTTAATTATTTGTGCAGCTTCTCAGTATGTAAATTATTATAACTATTCTAATATATATATACATTGGTCAGAAAACTGTTTGTTTGAATTTTTTTTGTGCGTAATACAGAATGATATAATCATATGTCTCACATTAAATGTAAGTACCTACTAAAAAGTAATACAACAAATGAAATTTGAGATGCATCTAATTCTAAAAGTGCAGGTGTGTTAAGACATTCTGGTGGGTCGCTGACGATTTTCGTATCTCGAACTATGCATTGCCAACTTAATAGTAGGAATAAAAATATTATACTGACATTTTTTTTTAACTGTCAATCAGCTATAAATAAACATGCCAAACAGGCTAAACCCCGATTTCTGTAAGGTTGACCAACACAAAAAATAAGGAATCGGATATCACATCTCTATTCGAGGTACTGAAAGCATGATAAAAGTGACATTCGTGGGATCAGTTAACAGAGCTGTCAAATTTTAAAGCAAAATCTTATGTCAAATGCAATTTTGGCACAGCTGTTAACTTGACAGCTCTGTTAGTTAAATAATATTTTGATCAGCTTTTCAGAATCGGATGTCAGACAGCTGTTAGGTAGGTATGAATTTACTTAAAGGAACATTTTGTGACATATCTATATCGCAAAATGTTCCACGTTGTTTATCAACGGAGAAATTGAATTTAAATCTGAAGCATGAAGCTTATGTTGACACACAGTGATATGGAGAGTGGGGGCGGATATTAGATTGACAAGATATCGCACCTAAAGTATATTTGGATATTGACTTTTTTACTTATTACCTTAAAAAAGTACAAACTGATATCATTCTGTTGTATTTAAATATTAATAATTTAGCGTCTTCTAATGTTAAATATGTGTTTATTAATTTATGTTAATTTTATATCCAAGTTAATTTGAATGAATACGGTACTTAACAGCAAGTCAATGAAAAAAAAGCGTTTTAAAATGAGACAAGTTCTTATAATATTTGCAAATACAAATAATGGTAATCTTGATAATTTTTTTCAACTGTGGTGTCCAGTTTAAGAATATTTTTTTTAATTTCTATAATTTTTTGTTTGTAAAATGTATGATTTTTTTCAGGTACGATCATAACTCTGGCCAACGGTAAGAATCTATTTAAATATAAACGATATTGCTACACCAAAACTCCGAAAACCAAGTTCAGTTGGCGTTGCATACACACCAGTTATTGTTACTGTACCATCATGGTTAACGACAACATGATTGTGTTAAAAGAACCAAGACGACATCATCATCCCCCCAAAAATTTCTACAGAACCACTGATGGCACTTATGTTACTGACGAAAAATTCATTTGGGCAGACAAGAAGAGAAGGGACAGTGATGGAACATGTATAAGCGTTGATGATTTAACTGAATAAATACTTTTCAATGTAAACTAGACTTATTTAATGTCTACTTGTGCTTGAGCATTGCTCAACCTTTGTAAGTTACTAATAAAGTAGCTGATCCACATAATGTTTCTCAAGTTAAGGTTAACTTAAGCGCCATTGAACTACTCTACCTAATAATTTGACATGCTAAATACACAATAAAAAAATCGTTTTCTCAAACGATAATATTTTCTGTCTACATTTGTAAGGTATCACAATACCTACTTGAAACGTGTAGGTGCAAGCTATAAAAAATATCTGATTTTTTTATAGCTTGTGCATGCAGCACAAGCTATAAAAAAATCAGATATTTTTATCATTATTTTATCATTGACAGTGAAGTTGTTAATCAATGTAATCTGAAATCTAGATTTACAATGTTTTTCATTTTGGTACAAATGAAAACGTTACATTTATTAGAAATAGTACATAAGTCTAAAGATGATTGATTAGCTGATTATTAATGACATCTGTTATTCATATTTGAGAAGAAGATACATC
Organism: Callimorpha dominula; assembly: GCA_949752705.1. Lineage (NCBI taxonomy): Eukaryota > Metazoa > Arthropoda > Insecta > Lepidoptera > Erebidae > Callimorpha > Callimorpha dominula. Next base: position 19,315,245 of record OX457002.1, on the reverse strand, counting down.
GATGTTTCCCACAGCAGCTAATAAAGCATTCTGTTTATTTTCAGTGCAACTCATCACAACGGTACAAGACAAACTACTTCTGAAATACAAAGGACATTATTACTCAAAGACTCCTTACTTAAAGAAAAGGTGGAGATGCATCAATACTAACAATTGTTACGTGGGTGTTATAGTAAACAACGATTTCTCTATTAAGAAAGAACCTGGCGAACATATGCATCCTCCGAAGACATACGTTGAAACTGAAGATGGAAAATACAAACTTTTGAAAGATAACACTCCTAAGATATGCGATTATATAGTTTATGAATATTGATAGTCTTAGTGTCAACTTTAATTTCATCTTTCGTTGTTTATTAACTTCTAAAAAAATTGTTTTTAAGTAAAATAATTTTCTGCAAGCATTTTATTCACCTTCACTTAGAATAATTTCAATGGTTCCGGTTTTCTTTTTGGTGTATTAAATATCATTAGATAATAATCAATTGCTTCTTTGTAAATATAGCAATGTTACTTTTTAAGTATGGTCACGATAATGTTATCGTATGGTCCTGTTTCGTTGCTAAGAAAATAAAATTAAGGGACAGTAATATCGGGTCTCTCACACAACCACAATAATTTCATTAAATACTTTATACGCAGTGTTAGTCTCAGTAATGTTAAAATTTTGCATTTTCTTGTAATAGCAGTACTTTAGTAGTAGGATTAGCTACCATTAGACGTGCTACGTACCGTACAACCTACGTGATGCTAGTAATAGCATTAAATCGGCAAAATGTTGGTGAAAGGAACCCTTAATGGAATCATCCTTTAAAATAATTTGTTATTATAAGAAAACGTGTGCTTTTATTAGTTTGACGTAATTAAGTAATTAGTTATGTAGATATTATATTTTTGTATCTGTGCGTCTAAAAATAATTAAGGTGTCATCAACTTGTAAATCATATTTTCATTGCATTGGTATTAATTGATTTTACTTTTAATTGAAATAACGATCAGAATTACGTATCAAACATTTAACAAAGCAACAACTACTGTTAAGTATATTTGAATTGTCAAAAGTGGTCAAATAACTTGTAACAGCAATCGGCTTGCCCGATAGTTACTTATTTTTTTTTTCTAAAAGTACTTTAAACAGTCTAATAAAAAAATGGACACAAAACTAGGTTATACATAATATAATTAAAATGCTAAGTTTGATTCTTTCTAATGTCGTTTATACTGACATACAGTTTATTGTGATTTTACTTTGTATTCACTTAAACGGAAAGGACTATGTCATCTTCATTATCATCGTCTTTCCAACAATGGGACGTCTTCGGCTAAAGTAGGCCTCCCTTAAAGGTGTCTAGCACTGCCTTCGTCCAAAGGTTCTACCACCGCGGCTAGGTCTTCAGTTCATCTATTAGAAATCGTTAATTAACATATTCTTATCATATAATGTAAATACCAAGTCCATCGGGTTCCACACTGTCATGTTTTTTTTTTTTTTTATATTACAGAGATGCGTATGTTAAGAGAGTATTGATGATGACGTAAGTTATAAGAAATAACGGAAACATTCTCTGTTAATGATTTAGCTTATTTTCTATATCTTATCTTCTATACTTCGACGTGAATATCAAACTTTGTAATTATGTATCGGTTACATCGCATGCGTGGATTGCAATCCGGCACCAATTTCGTCCGGCCGGAACCTCACCAAGTCGACTGTATCCAGATGAACTTGGCCGGGTTGAGCATAACGTGATATTTTTCTTGGTGCCTAAATGAATTGTATAACAGAGATTTAATAGAGTTATCATAAAATTTATCAAAAAAGTTATTATTATTATTCTCTTAAATACACTTAAAACTTATAAATTACATTTTTAAATATGCATAACAAAATATATATTTAAAAATATAAAAAATAAAATACCACCGACATCGGGTACAGGGATCACGACACCGGTGGTTAGGGCTCCAAAGATAGGAACCTCCTCACTAAACGGGCCGTGTGGAAGAACTGAATTCTGCATCAATCCCATGATTCAGCCATCTAACGCGAGCCTCTTAAAGTGTTGATCGAGGCTCTTGGCTATCAATCCATAAGCAGATATGACAATCGGCACAATGATCGCCTAAAGCAATTATTATTTTTATTGTAATTAACTTTTTCTTCTCTGTTACCAACCAACAATTGAAATCTAGTAAATAATAGTAATTTGATAAATCTCAGTGTTCGTATTAGTAATATTACTTCCTATTAACTAACCCATTTGTGCCCAAATATACTTAATTCTGCATAGGAAATAAAAAAAATATTTTATTAATTGGTAGAAACTAATATTATTATAACAAAAACATATAGAAACTTAAAAAAGAACATATTTTCCTGCATTGAAAAAAAGCCGTCCTCAAATGGGTAGAATGGCCCTAAGTGGGGTGACAATTATAATTATATCATAAGCCTGTGACTACGGCCAGAGCAACCTGGTCGAAACGTCAGGCAATTCAGAGGTAATCCCTGTTTACATAATCAAATCATGGACCGTGAAAGTTTAAAAGGTGGGAAAATTTTCAAGAGTGATCCTTCATTGCATAAACCTTTCACACACTTTTTGCAGTTGTAACGTAAATTTTTATGATACACGGTACATCCCAGTTCTTGGAAAAAGTTTTTGGGGTGACCTACTCCATCATCACCACATGAGCTGTTGGATGCAAATTTTTGTTTGAATTTTAATTAGCAAATTGAGGTTAGAATATAAAGTCACTATGACTTTGCCACGGCTAGATTCAGCTTATATGTGAACAAAACCCACCACCGTATTCGTATTTTGCCACGTATAGTTCGGTTCAGTGAATTAGATTGATCAACTTGATCTACAACGCTCATACAACTTGTTTTTTTGCTTTGCTAAACAAGTGGGATACTTACGTCCGCTTTGTCCCTCTCCACAGCGCTACATCTCTTTAATTTCCCCAGTTTGAGGAGGCTTTCATGGTTCAGCTAAGAACACGTCAAAAGATTCTTAACCATCAAATTTTAATATCCGAAACAGTAGATTGAAGAAAATGCAGAAACTTTAAAAAAATTTGGGTACATCTTTAGGTGTCGTTTCCGGATTGCAATCCTTAATCGCATGACACGAACAAAAACACCTAAGAATATTATACATATGTGTTTAGTATATATTATATTATAACATTTTATTTGTCAAAAAAAAACAATACGACAGAGTTTGACTTACGGCCTTGCATATCAGATTTTTGGATTGAAGGGGTTACACATATTCCTATTCACCCCGTTGCACATATTTCTTATTGCCACGCAACATCTGTTGAACCTCAGTTGAAGTTCTATTACTGACCTGTACTATTTAATACGTGTTACTGCAGAGTAAAATCACACTACTAAATATGGATTTAATGTTATTTTTAGTTAAGACCTAGCTCTTAGTTTAGACCTTATGGCTTTTGATACTTGATAACGTAATAATGAAATGTCCAGTAATATGGTTTAGGATGGTGTATTAAAGTTTAACGTCAGCAATAATTGAGAAATTAGTTCAAGTAAAAGTCTTCTGGGAGCGGGAGCATGTTTATTCTAGAAAGGACCATGGAAATGGTCCCTTCTAGAATAAACAATTGAGGCCTTTTATAGATAATAGATGAACAGTGTACAGAGGGGTAACTTGTAAGTTTATTCGTTCTAATCATTATTGTCAATTCAGATAACGTCTCATTTTTGTTTGTTTGTACTACATAACTCAATATTTTGTTGTTATTCATTAGTTGTTCAAATGTGTTATTCATTTATATACAGAAATGACTGTTTATGTGGCATAAATGTATGTATTACATAAATAGTCATTTCTGTACATAAATTTATTTTCACAAATGAAAGCTACAATTGCTCTATATAAAAACAAAATACAAAAATTATTACTTTTTTTAAGAAGGGAAAAACTGCTTGCTAGGTTATCATTTTCCTGTCTCAAATGCTTGCTCTTTTAAGTTGTCTTCTTGAACCGCTTCAATTATGCTTTCGTTCATATGTTTAGCAGTTAGTTTTAAGTCAGTCATGAGGTATTTTTATTGTAATATTAGTTTAAAAAATAAAAGATTTGCAATTATTGGTTTTTCATTGTGAACATTGTGTTAATTTTACTCCACTCCTATTATCTCTTTAATCCGTACTTATATTGAAAAGGTTTATATTTTCGGTCTCGTCTCAATGTCTACATATAAAGCTTTTTAAATGTAATAAATATCACATAGTATTGTCGTAAGTTTATTGCACTTTGAAATTATACAAATATACTGATTCACTGTTAATCAAATACAAGTCAAGTTGCACTGGCAATCAAATATAAATATGGCAAAACCCAGATAGTTGCCTCAATGGGTACATTGCCCAGTTTCGAATACACTATATTAGAAAAGTTAGTGGCGTTAGCACTTTTTTGATTAGAAGTTCCTCCTCCCGTCCCGTCCATCGCAATTTGATTTTACATTTGTAGGTGCATTATGAATCTGAACGGTTTTTGCCCTTATAGCTTTAAAATAACCTAGAACTTTAATACAATCACATCCTAGAATAAATTACTAAACTTAAGTTCTGATTGAAATCAAGTTTACCTCGTTATTATCTTATTGATACCGTTGTAAGACTTGACGAAAATTCGAAGAAATCTGATTTTTAAAACACTGAAATGCACTTTCATCTTTGAGCAGTGTTAAATAATCCTCATATATGTCATCTATTCTGTCTATCATACTCATAAAATATCCCTTATAAAATTGTCCTTTATATTTTCGTAATGTATTTGAGTTTTGGTTGTCAATGTGGCCGGAGGAAGACAATAAATCATTTCATCAGATGCCAGTAACGTATACTTTTTCTACTTCGTATTTTATTAACCAACTTAAAAAAAAACTAAACCTACAGATATACCAAAAAAAATCAAGACAATTTTGGATCAAGAATTCTATATGTATCACAATTATACATACCGTTTCGCCTGCCGAAGTTACAATCGAGAACGATGGAGGTGCACGACTGATTGCAAAGCTAATTTAATATTGTGTAAAACTAGATGGTGGACGGAAGGCAGCCATTCGCATGATCCACCTGAATACGAAGTCCTTGGAGATGGAAGGTATTTCAAAACACGAAAACATAGAAATGAGTAAAAAGTCGAAGAAAACGTTGACTATTGATTACATTATCTTGTGAAAGTGACCTCATAGACGATGTTATGATTGTTTTTTTTTTCATCTTGTGAGATTAGCCGCTACAACCTGGTCAAAAATTGATGCAATATGGTATTACAAGGTGCACCTACCAAGAAAGCTATTATTGAAGATTTGTTAGTTTATATACGGTTGTAGTCACTTAATGTACTTCGGGATAAATGGTAACCCAAGTCAGAAGCCTTTGAAACTTGTGCTGCTTTGTAAAAATACAGATTGCTTTTTTTTTTGCTTTTCCTAAAGTCTTTCCAAGACTAGTTATTGATTCGGAACACTAACCGTACCTGTCGTTTTTTTTTTAAATTGATAAATGACATAGGCGTTTGTGTTCCAACTCACCTGATGGAAAGTGTTCGTTCGTCTTTATCTACGAAGGTAGTACACGCCTATCCAAGAGAAACCTTTTAATCTACTCTTAAACGTGGGGTTATAATTGTTTGGAAAAATAGAAGCCGGCATTCCTTCCAGAACGACTTGAACCAAAAATAAGCTGTCAAAGCGTTTAATTCGACTTTTTGATAGGTCCACAATGAAATGTTGGAACTTCTGTCTGCGTCTATTAGTCCGATGAAGAAATTATGAAGGTTTAATTAATTCGAAGAGAGCTTTCGCACACCCATCAGTCTTCCTAAAATTTAAGAAAAGACCGCCGCGACGCACTCAGTAATTTTGAAAACAAGTTGCCCGCAAAGTAAACAATACAGAGTCATCTTCCCATCATCAAAATGTTTAAGTTAGTTATAGAACTGCTGTAACTCATAGCACTTAGACGTGCAATTAATTACTTATTTTTTTCACAAATCATCTAAATGCTTTCATCAATTATGAGAAAGTGAGAGTGAAGTGGAAGTAGAAATGTCTAATTTTTTTGTTCAACTTAATTTTAAATTTATTGTGTATATTGCAATAATTGCCCTTATACTTCTGTACTGAATCGGCTTTTTTATTTCAGAAAAAACTTGTATTTGTTATCTACTTGTTCTTAATCTAAAATTAATATTAAACATCAGACGCCTGTAATTTTTTTTTTATTTGATTTCACTTTAAATTGTTTTTATTGATTTTCATAAAAAACTTTCAGGATTGCTCAAGGACGTTATACTACCCAACGGCAAGAAATACTACATGTACGATAACTACACATATACTTTCGGTTTTAAGACCCGTAATTTGGTCCGTTGGAGATGCACCAGTACATCTGAATGCAAGGCGTATATCATGGTTACCTTAGATGGACAACTGTACAGTGTGTTTGGAGGCCATGCCCACAAGCCGCCAAGATATCACGTGAAAAAAGATGGGACTTACGTCAAACTTTAAAAACTAAAATTACAATAGATCCGCAGGTTTCGTAAAAGCTTAAAAGGTCTCTTAAGCCCTCAAAAGTATTCGTTTTTCCAACAGTCTGTATGTCTGCAATTTAGATATCAGATTTGTATTCTTTAATTACTAAGATATGTACTTTGATTAGAGTGTAATGAGGCTCAACGGTGCATTAAAACATGTTCCTAAATTGTTACATGACTACTACTGTTTTACTTTTTTACGTTGAGTAATCTCAAGGTCTACATAAAGAGGCATGGGTATTGTATGGTGGGGGAGATCTTAGTATATAGTTTGTATTACTAGCGCTGAGGGCTCCACTTATTTTGTTAGTGACTTATGGCTAATCTCCTAATATTAAGTAAGCCCGGTATTTTACATAACTAGGATGGTAGATATATGTATGTACAACATACTTAGCTACTTGGGTCAAAATCAAAATAATGACCCTTTTGTAAACTTTACTTGTCTTTCATCTTATTTTAATATCTACTAAAAATCTGTCAAGACATTTTTAATAAAATACTAAACATAACAAAGTAAAATTTCTTTGTGGTATAATTGGTGTTAGATATTGTTGTGTGGTACACAATTTTTTATAAATTGCGGCATTTTTAAAAGCGTGTCTTGCGGTCTCCCTACAAAAAACGTACAACGGCTGATATTTCAAATTTGAAAAAAACACGAAAAGCATTAGATTTATTTTCACATAAAAGTGGATATCCTCTCAAAAATGACTGTAAAATGTGCGTAAAATGCTTGAAAACTAATTTGAAAAGATAATTGAAGCTTTAAATAAAAAATAAAACTTGTCACAAAACTACTTCATCTATGTTATTTCATTTATGTAACTTATTATTTAGAAGTGAAAAAAGTAGTTTGGAGAACCTTAATACAGGCAATATTAGCTGTAACTGTCCGGACAGTTACAGCAATACAGTTACCTCAGGCAACGAATCATACGGCAGCAGCCATTTGGTTCTCGTCAAATAAGATGGGTGTGGCTTGCGTGAAGAAAAAAAAAACAATAGACTGGCTTTCCTTGGTAAATTGGAAAAAATACGTACGGTAAGTAAATTTAAACTATTTCCTACTTTCTGAAAACTATTAAGTTTGTTCTATTTTCTCGCTTATTAGCTGCAGCAACCGAGTAAATTATGTTCTGTGATTTGAGGTTAGTCATTCGAAAAACATGCTTATTTCTTCCCATGTGTCACATCTATGTAACGTTTTTTTCTGTTACGTTACATAAAATTTGATTAGGGCGTGTCCACAACATACTTTTAAAATGCTATCTATATTACAATGACCAACCAAAAGTATAATAAAATAAAATTATGCCTATTTTCGATCACAGATCGCCACCTGCTACGATCCCTGCTTACTAGGTACCTTCGCCTCTTCCAATTTAAAAAAGGCGTGCTTTTATGTATGTCGTGTGTATAATAATTAAAACAGGTAAGTACCTATACATACTTCAACTCTTCTTGGCACGCGGCGCGCGGTTCCCTCATATTTTTGTCAGTAGCAAAACTCGTTGAAATGGTGTAGGGTGAATGGATGAAATAGGGTGGTTCACAGCCCCTTAGTGAATTTGTAATCTTTAAATTAAGATTGTTTATAGAAATAACTATTTAAAAGTATATATATATATATATATATATATATATATATATATAAAAGTATATACATGTACGGTGCGAGTCTGTGCGCGCTGTCAAAAAAAGATCTTCCGTCGTTTAGTGGCTAAGCTGGGGTGTCGTGCTGTCAGAAAGGATATGGCCGAATGCCTTCAGCCCCACCAGGGAACGCAGAATGTGTTGTAATAATTCTGGATCTAAAAAACGCGTTCAACTCAGTGGAAAGGGACGACTGTTGACTCCTGGATGAGGTCAGTAGAAACATTCCTTCTCTTTATCCATTTCTTCACCAGGTTTATCAGTCCCCTTCTAACCTCTTTTTCGAGAAGTCTTTAATACTTTCCCAGGTTGGTGCACAGCAGGGGGATCCGCTTGGACCGCTTACTTTCAGCCTTGCGATCCACAAGGCAATCTTGTCTCTAAAATCTCCTCTTAATATATGGTACTTAGATGATGGTACTATCGGCGGAAACCCAGAAGATGTGAGGGAAGATATCCTTACTTTGCTTCCCCTCTTTAAAGACCTAGGTTTGGAGATTAACACAGATAAGTGCGAGTTTTTTCGATGTGGAGCCGGCCCCTCTAATAATTTCTCTCTTTTCTCTTCAATCCTTCCTGGCCTCAAGGAGCTGTCCCGTGAAACTTTTAATCTTCTGCGTTCACCTATTTTTCCTGAGGCAGTTCCTGAGGCTATTGAAGTCGGGAGACGTCTCCTTTTACTTGCTCAGAACCGTCTCACTAACATCTCTGCGCACGTAGCCCTGGTTCTGTTGAGAATGTGTTTTGCGGTTCCGAAGATTACCTATCTTCCAAAGACGGCTCCTGTCTGGTTGTTCCCTCAAGATGTATCTTGCTTTGATAGCTCCTTAAAGTGTACAGTGGAAAGCATCTTGAATGTGTCGTTGAATGATACCCAGTGGAGCCAAGCCTCTTTGCCTGTACGGTCTGGTGGTCTGGGTGTGCGACGAGTGAGGGATGTGTGTCTGCCTGCCTTTCTCGCATCGGCGCATGGGGTTGTTAGTCTGGTCTCTAAAATTTTATCGCCTGATGGAGGCAGGGCTATCATACCTTTTGCTGTTGAGACAGTAGCGGAGTGGAAGACGCTCTTCCCGAATGCACCCTTTCCTGGTTTTCCGGAAAAGCAGCGTGCTTGGGACGAAGTGGGGTACAAGTCTGAGCTCAACCAACTTGTCAGTGCTGCTGGGGGAGCGGATCTGGCCAGACTCAGAGCGGTGTCGAGGGCGGAGTCTGGAGCGTGGTTGCAGGCTTTGCCTTCCCCTTACTTTGGAACGCTCCTCGACAGTGACAGTGAGTGTTTGTCAACCACACCTATGCATCTGCGGGACCATGGTGGGGGCCAACGGTCATCATGCGCTGAGTTGCGTTCGATGCTCGGGGAGATTTCCTCGAAACCACGCCCTAAACGACATTGTCCGGAGGGCCTTAGTTTCGGCAAATGTCCCATGCGTCTTGGAGCCACCAAGTCTCAGTCGCTCCGATGGCAAAAGACCCGACGGTTTGACGCTGGTCCCATGGCAAAGAGGGAGGAGTTTGGTGTGGGATGCTACGTGTGTCAATACTTTCTCGGTCTCGCATCTGACTCACACAACACGGACGGCTGGGGCTGCCGCTGAGAGTGCGGCTGCGAGAAAGCGTTAGAAATATGCCCTGGGTGAAAGTTACTTGTTTGTACCACTAGCGTTCGAGACATCTGGATGTTGGGGGTCTGATGCCCTTACGTTTATCAGAGAGATCGGCCGTCGCCTTAGAGAGCGGGGATTTGACAGTCGCTCCGGGTCTTACTTGGCGCAAAGGTTGTCCATTGCCGTACAGCAGGGAAACGCGGCCTGTGTAATGGGTAGCTTTGCGTCGGGTGGGGATCGGGGTGGCCTTTTTTAAATTTAAGTATTTTTTGTTCAAAATTGTAAACCTGTTGTCTTTTATATAATTATGTTAACAATTTAAAAGTTATATTATATATATTATAGTATTTCGTAGTTATGTCACTAAATTGTTGTCACGTAATTGTTCAACCAGTTCCGTACGGCTTCACCGTTAGTTCTCGATCATAAAATATAAAGTTTTCGTTTATACTGTGCAAGCTCCACGATCGAGTGTATATCGCGATCTATGCAGATAAATTCTTCTATTATATATATTTATTATTACCTTCGTTTTCACGTCTAGGATCACTGGCTCTGATTGGTTCTGACATGACACTCACACATTGTTACTGTTCAAAAATGTTCAAATTGCTTGTGTAAAAAGATGTATTTTGTTATTGAGATGCTTCAAAATGGCCTGCTTTTGTTTCTTTCATTAATTATGAAATTTGCATTTATAATTTTCTGAGTAATCAAATTGTATTTTTTATTGTTAACAGACAATATGCCTTTGTCTGCTGCAAAGAGGCAGAAAAGGTACAGAGACCGATTAAAACTTAATGATCCCGAAAAATGGAAAGCTCTGCAGGAAAAAAATTTAGAAAGAGCTAAAAAATTCTATAAAAAAATAGGAGAGCTATCAGATCAAGAGAAAGATAGCAGACGAAAATATTGGAGGATTTTGAAACGAAAATCTGACGCTAAACAAGAAGTTATAGAAAAGTGTAAAACTCGAAATAAATACCAAAGAACATATCAGAAAAAATAAAGAAAATTAACACAGGAAAATAAACATATGAATCTACTTGAGTTTCTATTGAAACCAAAAACTTTTTGACAATTCCAAGTATCTTGAAAAAAAATTAGACAATTTTCTAAGATACTGAGAACTAGCAAAAGATAATTATTATAGGAGAACAAAATCTCGAGTTGTGCTAAGTTTTTAGTATGGATCTATAATACGGCCGGCCCTCATTGTGCTGAACAGAATTTTATTGTACCTATCTTTAAATATTACAATTAGTGACTTTGCCCTGTATTACTAAAATAGTGTTGTTGATTATCACTATTTTAATCGAAAGAATCCCAATGAGAGATTATAGTTTTAAATCCAACTTAAAAAAAAGATTATGAAGGTACTGTTGAACAACTAGAAGCTGATGCATTGTAGTTATAAAGCTGCTATTAAAAAAGTAAATTAGGTATAAGGTTCTAAAAAAAAATTAAAGTTAAGACACTACATAATAAATAATGTTTTTTAGAAATATAAAGTTCCTATATTATATTTTTAAAATAGTTTTACATGCGCTTTCACGCCTTAACTGCTTAACCTATCATCATGAAATTTTGCATACATATTATCAGGAGTACATAAAAGAACATACCTTTCATCCAGACAAATTACTTCTACGCGAACGAAGCCACGGGCAAAAGCTTGTAGGTGTTATTTGTAGTGTATAAGAGTATACATTTTGCAGAGTTTTACAGTTACATTAAAGAGACCTTTGACAAATGCTGAGAAGCAGAGGCGGTTCAGGGAACGCCTTAGGCAAGACCCCGTAAAGTTTGAAGAACATAGAAAAAAGAATTTGGCAAGAATAAGGAAAGCGCGGGAGGAAAAACGGCGCAAAAGAAAATGATTGTCAGTTTAAAATGCATTTAAAAATCAGAATTAGAATTTAAAATCGTTTTGGACTTGGACAGCGAGCTAGATGATAACGCGTCATTACACCATACTTAACAGTTAACCTGAAACTAAATAGATTGCTAGAAATATATGCCTAGTGAATTGATGTTGATTCATTACAAGCATTTATTCATCTACAATTACAAGTATAAACGGAACAAAACAACACAAATTTATGGAAACCGGTGTCGCCAACTTCACACATATGTTAATGAAATACATAAATATTTGGGTATGCAAAAATACTGACGTTATCGCACTTTTGAAGAGTAAAATATATTGTGGATTTCCCCATTTTTGCAATACGAGGCAATTCTACTTTAATTTGCAGTTAATTTAAAACGGCTGTTAACAAATGTCTAAAGAGTAAAGACAAGACAGAGAAAAGTTAAGAAGCGGCGTAAACTAAACCCTGAAAAAAATGTAAGAATAATACAAGAAGAAGCTTTTTCAAACTTTTTTTGTGATGGCTGACAGAAAAAGTTGTACATTAAGAAAAAAAATGGCACCTGAAACCCGACATCCAAAAAAAAAAGGAATAAAGAAGTAAGTATTAAAATATAGTAATAACTCTCCGGAGAGGAGCCGCTTAAATTAAACCCTGTAAAATATGAAGAATGTAAAAGATAGAATTTAGCAAAGTGAAATAATAAAAAGACAAAGGAGGCAAAAAAACCCTCTGTCGGAGGAAGAAAGATATGTGTAAGAAAGCTGTAACCTAATAGAAAGGATTCGTCACTATGGAATAAGGTTAAAGTAAAATATAAAATGGTCTCAAGTTAGTGCTAACACTCCTTCTCTTCCTAGCTTTTTACTGACTACTGAAACTGAAAATTACTTGACTTGACTTAATTGTGATAGTAAAGTCGCGATTAAGACCCGATTTACATGTATATGTAGTACATATATAATATTGTGTATGTATAGATATAATGTTTTAAATTTGACTGAATTTGTGATTGAATAAATAATGCAATATGTTTAAATAATAAAAATACGTTAATTGATTGTTAAATAGTAGTCACTCTCGAGGGCGGTACTATTTAGGGGAAAAGAATCCACCCTAGAAACTAAAAAAACGATAATATCTTCTCTCTCTCTTCTCTCTTTATATCTAGATCAGATATAAAAAAAAATACTGAATTTTTTTCACCACCTGAAACAAAACTATCCTAGTACTTTAACTTAGGCCGTCGAAGTATTGTTCAAGGCTTTCCGGTTTGACAAGGAATTTCCTTTTACGTGTACAGTTCGCTAAAATAATACAATTAATTCGCATAATTCTTGCAACCATGGCCTCTGGCGGTTTTGTAAAAGCAGAAAAAGATCTTTTAGTAGAAAATAATATTTTTTGGATAACTTCTCTTTTTTCTTGCCATAATATGTCAACGGTATGAATAGAATAGAATACACAAACTTTATTGTACACACATTAGATTTTGTAAAAATGTTTTTATCATACACATTTACTCATAAAGCAAGAAAGGAAATGAAAATAACACCCAGTACATAAATAACAACTGGAACATTTATATCTCAAACATGTATTTTTTTACCTTAGATAACATCACATCAAACACAACTTTATACATAGTGCTGACAAAACACACAGACAAATATACAAATCCAAGACATTTTTTCAAAGTTTAAGTACATTTAATTATAATATATATGTGCCATTTTGTTTGATAACTTCTTGCCATCTTGTAGGTAGTGACATAATCCCATTGCTGTATCTTGGGATTTTTGATAAAAAATAATAAAAAATAAAATCTCTCTTGATGTTAACCTAACACTACGCAAAGAATTCTGAAGAGACCGAAACACGTGAAAATTAGAGGGTGCAAGGTCAGGAGTATATGGTGGATGCATTAACACTTCCCAACCAAGCTCTCTCAATTTTTGCTGAGTGGCCAAGATGTGAGTGGTCTGGCGTTATCACGATGAAAGACTTCTGCTTTTTTGTTGATCAGTTCAGGCCGTTTTTTTTTTTAATTTATTGATTGAGTCTCATTAGTTGTTGGCAGTAGAGATCTGAATCGGTGGTTTCGCCCGGCGGTAAAAGCTCATAATGAACAATGCCCTTCCAATCCCACCATACACACAGCTTCATCTTATTGCGTGTGTTCGGTTACATAATGAACGTTTCAATAGAGAATCGCAAATGAATACATTAGGTTTCTTTCAGTGAGCTCGCGTGGCACCCAAATATCGAGCTTTTGTGTATTGCCAGACTTTTCAAATGGGTCAAAACTACTTTTTGGTTAATCCTCAGTCAGACTGAAAACGCTTGAACGAACTTTGTGCTATTCTTACTCACACTGCATTAGGTCCATCAACGTCGAGAATTTTTTTTGCGGCTTGAGTCGCATTTTTCCCTTTTTTGTAATAAAACTTCAGAATGTATCGAATTTCTTCGTTAGATTCACTTCACACACATTTTGGCAGACAGAAAAACAATTGAAAAATGGCGCGAAAGTGTTTATTAGTTTTATTTTGCTTTTTCTTAATGTCCTATATTTATTGATATTAAAACCAGCCAGATGCAAACAGTACAACCAACAAAAGAGATTTTTCTTTAAGTTTATACATACAAAATACGAAAAGACTTTTCGGCCTATTAAGTTATTAAATATTTTAGAAATAAAGAGACTAAAAACTGTGATGAGCCTGTTGGTCTAGTTAGTGATCCTGACTACTGAGCCAGAGGTCGTGGGTTCCATTCCCAGGACAAATAATTGTGTGATGAGTACGATCCTTTGTTCTGTGTTTAGTTTATCTATAAAATGTACATATGTATTTATTAATATATAAGTTTGTTTATCAGTGGGGGTAGCGGGTTGGGCTGACCGTTACCCCAGCAGAAGCAGGCCTGAGACCGTGGCGCGGCGGGTTCCGCACGCGCCTCTCCCATCTGGAGGGGGGGGGTGGCCTCCCCCCCCCCCTATCGCACGGTGTGTATCAGGAGGCCATAGTCTGCAGGGGTTCTCGGAAGCTTCCTTCCTAGGGTATCCCGGGTCCCCTGCAATAGACTCACTTGTGACGGAACACCGTGTGGGTTTAGTTGGTTCGAGTCCGGTGAGGTGATGACTCGTGGGGGTTTCCACACGATAAAAAAAAATGTTTATCAGCAGTGTGGTTACCATATTACAGGTTTTGCATAAATTAGGATCAGACGGCCATGTGTGAGGTGTCTCAAGTTATTGTTATTTTAATCTGTTCTAAAATTTTGTCTATCAATAGTAATCCCCCTTTCAACTTGAGTTTGTAATGCTTTAAAAGTAAAACAGCGAAATGCCTTCATGTAGAACATATAACACTGTATCTTTTGATTGCATTGGCTCCGAAGTTTGATTTTGAAAAAGGGTCTTGACCGACAGACAGACGTTCGGACGGACGGACAACAAAGTGATCCTATAAGGGTTCCGTTTTCACCTTCAAAACACCGGTGTTTGCAAGTTGTAGTTGACCTTTTATAGGTATAGCAGTACCAATACAACTTTACTTTGCAGTTCTACTAAGACGGCCGTTAACAAATGCCGAAAAGCAGAAGCGTTACAGGGAGCGGCTTAAATTAAATCCTGTAAAATATGAACAACATAAACGAAGGCATGCGGCAAGAGTAAAAGAGAGAAACAAGAAAATGAAGATTATTTCAGAAAGAGAAAAGGATGTAATAAGACAAAAATGGCGACAGTAAAGTCAGACGAAATATAATAGAAGCTCGTCAGATTAATGTAAAGCATAAAAAGCTACTAGGTAAACCTTAACACTCCATTTCAAACTTCTAAAAATAATTTTCTCAATTTGGCTCAACTTTTGTTTGTGTATCTTACGCGATATTTTTCTTCTTTCATGATTTCTTTTGCACAACGTTTGAGTCGACAAGTCGATGCCTATAAACATTCAGAACACTATGACCTACTCACCAGCTGAGACATAACACTGTACTAGTACTGTCCTCTAATGTTAGCTTAACTGGTTTTGTTCCATTTTTATTATTTTTTAACAAGGTATCAGACTTGGTGTGATTTTGAACTCGTGTAATTCCTCAAAATCACAGGAATTACAGAAATTCAAGTTCAGTCTGATAAACAATCAGGATAATGATCCTTTCTGTACTGTGGCTACGTTTCATTCAGCAATTGACAACCCTTCTTTTAAAAACGGTTCTGTTTCGATGTTTTGAAATAGTTATCGCTTCGCAATATTTATGGAAGAGCGTCAGTTTAAATAAAATTATGTAAATACCTAAAGATATTAAAAGTATCTAGTCATGTTATAAATATAATGCTATGAGGACTGATATTTTCGCATTTTACTACCTAGCGTCATTAATCCAGTGTTTGTAACAACAGTTCATTGTATAACAAAATCTTATACCATTCGGATTTCGGAAACATAACATTTCAATGTTTTGCCACGTAGGTAGTAGATCAGAGGTATAGTGGTACCAATGCAAATTTACTTTTGCAGGAATAATGAGACGGCCGTTCACAAGTGCTGAAAGGACGAAGCGGTACAGGGAGCGGCTTAAACTAAATCCTGAAAAATATGAAGAATATAAAAGAAAGCTAGCGGCAAGAGTAAAAGGGACATATAAGAAAATTCACACGCTTTCGGAAAGTGAAAAAAATGCAATAAGAAAAAAATGGCGGCAGCATAAACGACGTAGGAAAATGGCTCGACAACAATGAATAGGGATTGAAGTAAAATATATATAACAGTAGGAGAAATTTAATATAGTACTAAATAATATGAATATAAAACTCATCCGACTTAAATAAGGTTTTTAATTTTCTTCACTTACGCGATATTTCTACCATTTCAAAAGGAGATTTTTTTATACAGGTGACAATAAAGTTTAAAGAATTATCCACTTCACACAATATATGAGGTTACGATTCTTTTCGTCCAATTACCTGGGACTAACAGCTTTCCGTGTTACGTAAATATATCATACTGTCACTGGCATTCTTCTCACCATGTTCTCCAGGCCTTGCTTTTTGTCAATCCTCACTTTTTTTATAGTATAGGGGCAAACGAGTAGACGGGTCATATTATGGTAAGTGACTACCGCCGCCCATGGGCACCTGCAACTCGATAATCTCAAGTGCGTTGCTGGTCTTTAAGGTTAGAGTAGCGGAAGGGCGGGGAGAGGGAGTGTACGGGGAGGGGGACAGAGAAAGGTTAGGGCCTTCAGTAACCTCACTCACTCGCCAAATACAATGAAAACATTGCTTAACAGGCGGTTTTCTATGAGGCCGTGGTATCACTCATGTTGAACCGATCTATACGTGACGAAGCATGGCTCTCCCAGCGAGCACCAAAACAACACAACAGGTTAGAACGAAAATGTGGATGTTTAGTTGAAAACTCACCGCTTGTTATCGCTACCTTTGTCTAATGAACGATGTGAAGCCGCGGGCATTAGCTAATATTTATAAAAACACGATTCACACTATTTTCAGGCACTGCCATGCCTTTATTGCTGTGTGAAGGTAAATATTTTCGAGATCATTCTTCTTGCGTTCAAGTAGGCATTGAGAGCGTTTTCTCCATTCTTTACTGTAAGCTGCTTAGTCATATCATAAAATTTTCATATCGAACCTTTAACAACTTCCTTTTAACTCATGCAGAGGTATTTTTTGAAAATTGTAACCTTGATTTAATTACAACACTGTTATAAAACCGGTATACCTGTGTATGAGATCAAAATAAATTTGTTTCTTTCTTTCTTTCTATTACTTTGTGAGTATGTGGATGTTTTGAACGGCAATTTTTCTATGGTCTTTCACAGTGCCGTGAGGGATACAGAATGTATCTGATATTGCCAGGTACATTTATGTTTTTACTAAATTCTTATTAGCGGCTAGCTATCAATAAATAGTTTTGAATGTCTTGTTTTATTCTATTGACCAGTATAATTTAAACTGTCATTGTAGAATAGAATAGAAATAAACTTTATTGTACACCACACATGTACAAAGGGCGGCCTTATCACTGAAAGCAATTTCTTCAAGGCAACCCTTGGATGGACAAATCAACAATAAATAGATGAAATCATGGGTAGTTTGCGTATTTCATGTGATATGGATAAAAGTAAATAATAATATTGATACAGAAGTTACAAATGTACACAACAGATAGGATATATATTTTAATCAAATAATAGATTAAGAAGTCAGGTAATGTTCTTTGACCATGATCTTAAAGACAGGCAAAGTTTTGGCACGTCTAATAACTATTGGCAGAGCATTCCATAGTCGGAGAGCCTGCACAGTAAACGATTTATCGTAGAACTTAGTACAGTGAGTTGGTACTGCCAGTTCCAGAGTTTGTATATATTTTTGTACCTTGACAGATCAAAATATATACGGGACACCTATAGCTTTATGTAGCCGTTTTTATATAATTATTAAATTTATAGCACTTTATCAAACATTTTAGGTTTCTGCACTTCTTCTACATTTAAACGTTAAGTATTTCAAATTTCACATTCCTGTCCTACTTCTGTTTCTTAAAAAATATGTACAAGTAATTACAGTACAAGGAATCCTCACGTATTATAATATATTGATGAGTCTGACTACATTAAAATTGCAGATTTCAAGCATATAACTTTGGTCAATGGAAAGAAATTCTACATGTACAAAAACTTCACTTATGGATTTTGGTTCACCACTAAAATGGGATGTAAATGGAGGTGCAGTTCACAGTGCAGGGCGTATATAGTAGTGTCGACTGACGGAGAACTTCTTAAAGCGGTAGGGGAACACACCCACCCGCCTCCTAATTACTTACAAACTTCAAGAGGATATATAAGAATATAATTTAGGATATTTTATTACAAATTTATGATCTAAAAATAATGTATAAAGGAATATATGATAAATTTATATGTATAAAAAGTTCGTTATGGAACTTTGAAAGACAAACGTGTCAAAGTGTTATTTAAAAAAATCATATTTACGATTAAAGTTTGAGCTATAAATAGCTTCTGAGGCAAATGATAGTAATTTACAAATAAAGTAATCTCGAAATCTCGTATATACCAATGAAGTTTTAAATAGCCTTACCTTGTCTTTTGAAATACAGCTTTCAACATAGCATAGTAGATTAATTAGTATTATATTTAACTTCATCGCAGAAGTAATGTGTCGATCAAAATTTCGCACTTCTTCCACGTTTGTATTTCGAAGTTCAGTTATGAACTCATGTTAATAAAGATAGTTGAAGGCCACAAGCTTAGGAGCGAGGACGGAAATGCAAATAATATAATATACGTAGAGGTTGCGGGTTCGATCTTCTCTTAGTACACTAACGACATTAACCAACTGCTTTTATTTTTGAGCGTTTTAAATCCCCGCGGGTCACGGCTGTTGCTCTATGCTAATTCCTCTCCTTCCATTAATCTAGACAACGTCCAGACATACACGGACGTCTCAACTTTGTGGCAGGCTACGGCAGTAAGTGGGAAAATATTTGGCCAATGTAGTGGTCAAATGCCGTTCACTATCCGAATGCTCGGGAAGGCGGTTAATTTTGGATTAACAAGAATAACACAACAAGTTGGAATAACAAAAAATCTTTTTAACAAAAAATTAAACCGACGAAAAGAACTAAAAAGCAAAAAATAAATTTTAGTTTTTTTTGTTTTTTTAAAAAGACAACTCCCGCATTAGGAATACTCCTGTGTCGCGGAGGACTTTACAAACATACAAGCAACGGACACAAAGAACACCCAGACTTAGGTGGGAATCGAACCCACGACCTCTGGCTCAGCAGTCAGGGTCACTAACCACTAGACCAACAGGCCAACCTTAAGTCTTAAGTATTGAGCTTATTTACATAAACTATCAAATTTTATATAAACTCATTATGAGTCGGCGCATCATTTTAGGCGATTTTTATTTTATGATTTTTTTTCATCATCAGCTACATGATGTGATGATTTCTAAACGCAAATACCTGATAAAGTAATGAAAAGTAAACAGAAACACTATTCGTTCCTACAATTTTCGAGGGTTTTTCTCAATTTTATCAGGATCCTATCATCAGATCCTGACTTCCTTGACATGGGACCACCCTTGAAGTATACCCTAATTAACAAAAAAAAAAATAATCAAAATCGGTTCATAAATAACGGAGTGAGGGCTGAACAGACATAAAAAAAAAAATTATACGGTCGAATTGAGAAACTCCTTTTTTTTCGTCGGTTAAAAAGTGACACATAACTAGAATCTTTTTTATTACTACTTTATTTATGTTAATTTTATTATGAGTAGCCTTACTAATAATTGTCAAATAAAGATGATTGATTATGAATCTTTTCTTTTATCATATTTCTCCACAATTCTATTTTCATCCTCATTCTAACAATGATAGTTTGTGGAATATTTTTTTTCTAAATATACTTTTTTTTACGCATAAAGTAATAACTTAATTGTTCCATTATATTTCAATTATTTTATTACAGAGTTAAAACTGATAACTTTAATAAATGGGAAGAAAATCTACATGTACAAAGACTATACTTTTCGATTCCAAATTAACACTAAGATCGGCGGTAGATGGCGATGCAGTTCGCGATGCAATGCGTATTTAATCCTGTCTTCGCAGGGAGAAATTGTTAAAGAAGTCGGGGAACATACGCATCCACCTCCATATTTTCACCAAACGTCAAAAGGAGTGTACATAAAAATTAAGTAGATTGTTTGTATTTTTTTATATATAGAGGTATAATCGGAACAATACTCTAAAGTAAGATTTTGCAAGAACTTCTTACTCCACGGCAGCGTCGGCAGGGCAGGAGCGATAACAGTGCAATTTTTAACAAGTGATGTGTTATTTGCTTTGATTATATACATGTATATAATCAAAGGTTATTTGTATGGCATCGTAGGAAGCCATCATCCTGCTGTAGCTCGGCCGCCGCCGTAGTTGCGGTATAATTTCATACACTTCATTATCATGAGTGTAGGGTATGTTTAATATTCAATATGTAACCTGTTGGTGTGAAAAAAGGAACTGTCTCTTCAATTCTTTATTGTGATAAGAATTTAGTCAGTTATTTAACATCATAAAAATTTTGACTTTACCTAACTACATATAATTCGTTTGTTCCCACTAGTACCACCAAATTGTACCACCAGGGATACTAGTGAGAAATCTCGTTCTCTATAGTACCACTATTTTTATTAATTTATATTAGTGGTACTAGTGAGATATATAATTTGCTTATGATCTTATTAAATTAAAAATATTTGCATTTTAAAAAGGAGTCAGTGCTACTATAACTCTGCTACTGACATGACAAATATACCTGTTTTTTATAGCAAACTTGGTTTTAATATTTTTCTTATACTAACTTTTACGTCAGGCAATTCAGAGGTATGTAATACCTTTTCGTGATCGCTTTAATTCCCGTAAATACTTAAATAATAAAATATTTTTCTTATTTATTTGAGATCAGTGTTCAAGTATCAAGGCATTGTCTCTTATCCTGTTGACCGCCAGAGCGTAAATGCATCTCCGTGGCTCCCACGCCAAGCCATTAATTCACCTCAAATACCTATAAAATCATAGGGGAATCCCTATCTTTAAGAATTACATGTTCGTTCTGTGTGATCCTAACTTACATGTCTTGTGTAGGTATCCCCGTAACACCCAGAATAAAGATTTACATATCGTAGTGGTGTATATTAACATTCACCTTTACCTATATGACTGAATTTGAAAGTATAGTAAGTATAAAGGCCTTTCTCAGTCCATCTTTTTTTAAATAAAAGAGAAGGCAAACGTACTTTGAAATTAAAAATATTTGTAGTCGGTGATTCAAAAAACACTGACGAAATGACTCGATGACGACTTTAATTTTTTTACGGCAATGAGTTATCTATAGTAATATTATAAAGCTGAAGAGTTTTGTTTGTTTGGTTGAGCGCGCTAACTCAGTAACTACTGGTTCGAATTGAAAAAATATTTTAGTGTTAGATAGCCTATTTATCGAGGAAGGCTATATAACAAGACGCTACGACTAATAGGAGCGGAGCATCAATGAAAGATGTGGCAAAACCGGGGAAAATTTATCTCTCTCGCTTATGTGATGCAGACGAAGTTCCTCGGTTCAACGAGTAGGTAGTTTATAAATGTATCACTGAGTTACTTCTGGCAGCAAGTCACCTTGTCGTCATTGCAACATATTATTATTCTCTATGAACAGACTTGTTTATAATATCGTGGCGTACAGGCGTACCCATACACAAAATCGTACATCTCAGAAATAAAGGCCTGGTCCAAATCCTTATTTTATATGCAAGTTTTTGTTGCAGATCTAAAACTTATTACTTTGGCAAACGGAAAAAGATTCTACATGTACAAAAAGTATACTTATGGGTTCCGGAATTACACAAAAAAGGGAAGTCGGTGGCGATGTAGCTCAAAGTGTTCTGCGTATTTAATATTGTCTCATGACGGGAAGCTCTTAAAAACAGGGGGGTCGCATAATCATTCATATCCCGTGTATCATCAAACTAGTCAAGGAATACATGTTAAAATACAAAGTCGTTCGTGACTGTTCTCAGTGTACGTTCACAACTAAATGAAATGTTTTTTTTTTAACCCATTTTCCTAAAGTTTGAAGCAGTTGCGTTGCGGTGAACCCTAAATATATGGTATATTTAGGGTTTACCTCATATGCTTACAAAGATAGTTAACAACAAAACAACGTTACAATAGGACTTAGTTACAAAGCAATGAATGAATTCCTATCACAGGTATGGTCGTCAGATTGTGTCAAACTGAAAGATGCTGTGCATCTCAAAAATAACTATGACCGTAAATACGCAATTTATGTATATCATCACTATCGTTATCTTAGCCTTGAGACCTTCATTGCTGAATATGGACTGTGTTGTATGTATGTAAGTTATCAAATAACTGCAAATTTCTTTTTACGTGTTAATAATTTAAGTATCTTGTTTCTTTTCGTACATTTAAATTTATTGTTCTCGCATTCAATGTCTGAGAAATAAAATGCTTGTCATATGTATTCATTATCATTTTCTCTAATTTGTCATGATTTCCTTTGTTTGCAAGATAAAAACCTGGTTTAAACTGTTTCTCTGACAACGGTGAATAGACAGATAACGTTAGCACAGTCCGATCAAGTGAGATACAGTGTGCCCTCGCTGAAAACCAACGTCGAGACAAACAATTTTAAACTTGAGGAAGCATCAGTATCAACTATTTATAGCCGACTTATGCATTCAATAGGGGCACTGATACGAAAATCTATTTGTGTACCACTGATATAGGTAGCGTGGCCGAGCGGTCTAAGGCGCTGGTTTAAGGCACCAGTCTCTTCGGAGGCGTGGGTTCGAATCCCACCGCTGCCAGATATTTCTTTTTGAAGATTTTTTTAATATGTTACCTTAAATAACTATTCTACACGTTTACACAAAAATGTATTGCATAATTATTTGATGGTAGAAAACACTTATATAGATAATCGACACTAGGTAACTATACCTACTTTAAGAAATAATATTTAGAGAGAAAGTTAAGAACGAATCCATCAGTTATAGTAATTTAACTACAAATATGAATTATTTTATTGCGATTAAAATCCTAATTATTTTATTAAGTCGTCACATCAGAAAAAAAAATACATTTTAACTCAGTGCTACGAATCAGTCTGTTAAACAATTAAACTTTTTCATTGTGATTTATTTTCTGTTAAACTGTTTAACATAGGTCACTGTAATTGGTTTCTATGCTTGGCATTTTAAGTAATAGACTATTATATTTAATTTTATATGCATTAATTAAAATCAATAACAAAACAATTATAAAGACAAATTAAATATCTTGATAATAACATTGAAAGAATTGAATTTATTAAAGAATCTGAATATATGACCCCCTCTAAAAATATGAAAATGCATAGGTAGACACACTGCATAGGTACTTGTGACATTTAATTTTATGTTGAAACACAATTTATGCTCTATGTATAAAAAAAATAATTTCTTACGTGGTACATAATATAGCGAACTGAGTAAAAATAGTGAACACATTACTCGACTTGAAATTCTCAGGCAATGATACTTTTAGCGACCCGCCCCGCCTTCGCACGAGTGTAATGTAGATACTAATGTGGCGAACAATTATCGTCATATTTCAACAAATTAACACAAAACAATATTAAACTATACATGTAAACCTTTCTCTTGAATCACTTCATCTATTGATAAAAAACCGCATTAAAATATAAGTAGTTTAAAAGATCTAAGCATATAGGCGGCGGCGGGAAGCGACTGTGTTTTATACTATGTAAAGATAGGCGTTTATTTCGAAACCTCTTTATTCTTCGAAGATAAGGTAAAAGGTAGCTTTCCCACTTTTTATTAAAATATTGTATACACACACTTTTACTGGTCTGGCCTTTATATTATTTATACGCATGAGTTCATAAATGTTTTTATTCCAAGTTCCTAAACCATTATTTTTAATGTTTGAAAGTCGCTTCCCACGTTAGTAAAGCAGAATATTTGCTTAATTATTCATTAACTTACAGCAAACAAATACCGAGCAGTCATTTCTAGGTAAAACTGCAGCAGCCAACTTTAGGCTGATATTTCTGAAAAAGCAACTACTAACACATAGTTTACCTTCATAATTACTTTTGTAACGCTCTAAATCCTATTTATATCTTTTACAGATCTCAAACTTATCACATTGACTACAGGCAAGCAATTCTACATGTACAAACAGTATACATATAGTCACCAGTTCAACACAAAGACAGGAGATCGATGGCGCTGTAGTAGATGGGGATGTAAAGCATATATATTAGTGTCGTTGAGCGGGAAGCTTATGCATGTGTCGGGTGACCACGATCACCCTCATCCTCGGTATCACCAAACGTCCCGGGGGTACATAAAAATTTAAAACAACAAACAAATCTACCGACACCTGCCTAACGGATAACGAGACTAATATAAAACAGGCAGTGCCAGTCGAGCATTGTACAAGATGTAGCAGTGTTTAGCCGTTGTTAGACCGTCCAATTTAACAAGAAATTTGATGTACCTTACCAGTAGTCTACCTTGTACGAATATATATGTAAAAAAACTCACACTATATACAGTGTAAAATACAGCCAAACTGCTCTCATGCAAAACGCGTCCGATAATTATGAAAATATCTTAGATAGATAGATAGATAACACTTTATTTGTACACCAGTCTTACAGTAGAATTATCATACATACATTTGTCATACAGATAATGTACAAAGGGCGGCCTTATTGCAAAATGCAATCTCTTCCAGGCAACCTTAGGATGGATCAATGTGTTTCGGAGAGACAGTTGTAGTTGGAGGTGCATTTCAATTTTTTTATGAAAAACTATAATTACTATAACTAAATCAATATGAAATTTATTGTCCTATATTTACCGAGGCGCCTGAGAAGGCCTTTCAAAGTTCCTTAAAAGAGCGTTGTAGTCTCTTGTCACCTACTTGCTATGTAAGTATGTCTAAATTCATATTAAGTAATACACTTTCTGTGAGAAACGATTGGAACGCTAAGGTTAGGTTTATACGTTAAATGACGTAAGTAACTATGTAATGTATTTCCACCGTAGAGGGTACTGAAGTTCTCCACTTACATTTAAACTGATAAACTCTGATCATTTATAATTGATATCATTTATTAAAATTACTTTACACTAACCTTACGAATAAAAAAAATATATAATTTGCAGTTATCCAACAATGTTCACAGCGATAACGTAGATAGCATTATTACATAGGTACGAGAGTATTTACAAAAAAGAAAATACAATACAAATTAAACTTATCAATAAATCGTTAAACTACAAACATTTACTTGCTTTTATTTAAAACAAAACCATATGTGAAGACACTGCCTGATTAAATTGTTGACCACATGAATGCTAAGTAATGTAGAAAATTAAACGGCGAGTAACTTTGAATCATGATGACTTTGGCTGCAACGGTGCACAAAATGAATACCTACTTTCATCATAGTATAGCATAAGTATATATCGCACTGCTATTACAAGAGTGTATCAACTCAAAATGAAGCTTTTTTCAGAAACGACAGAAAACTGATTACTCGCTTTCTGTTAAATATTATAAAAAGTGAACACTGTATATAGATTATTGATAAAATTAAGGGATTTCTGTATTAATGAATTCTTTAAAAGATTGCAGGTTATCAAGTTATTTCCAATTTTTGAGTTAATACTCTATATTCTAAACAAATAAAAAAAATATGAATTATTTTTAGTTGTTTTGTTGAAAAATTTGGCTTATTACAATTTATTATTATTATTTAATATTTATTGACGCGTAGGGAATTGATATTTACGTACGAAAAATGAATTATCTAAAATTTACCATATTTTGAGTTGATACAGTCTCGTGATAGCAGTGCGATATGTAAATAAAATATATAAGTATATTTTATATACTTATATATAATATATCTATGTCTGGTATTATCTACCAAGTTAAACGCGGGTAACAAACGCTATCCATGTTTTGTTGCGCTTTCATTAATAGAATTTATTTTCAGATTTAAAATTGATAACGTTCACCAATGGGAAGAGACTGTACGTGTTTAATAAGTATACCTATGGATTCCACCTCAATACGAAGGTAGGGTCTCGATGGCGATGCAGTTCGAGAGTCCGTGGATGTAATGCGCATATTATACTGTCCACGAGCGGTAACTTAATTAAAGCAGTGGAAAGCCATTCCCATCCACATCCAAACTTATACCAAACATCAACTGGAGAGTTTATAAGACTAGCAGCTGGTGGAGCGCCAATATATTTATAAAATGCATACATAATCGCACCATAATTTATTTCGTTATATTATCAATTTCATAGTCCTTATAGTAAACCACATTCTGTTTGTCGAATGCAATTAGTGCTGGTACTACTGTAATATTGCCAATGTACTCGACGATCTCAAGAGATGGCGTTAGCAGTTTTCAAAGAATGTAAACGCGCTGCACCTGATTGGTGCAAGAAAAAACGGACATACCCTGCTCTCATCGCTTTTCGCTAAGAAGACGCTTTAATATAAAAATTTTGTTCCGCCACGGACATCAGTTATATTTCTCGTGAAAAGAAGCTGATTTTCCGTTAGTCCTATAGCCGTGTAGTGTTTGGACTCGCTTGTAACCTTTACAAGGTGTATGTGGAGTGCTCTAGTCTTCGATCGTGACCGGCCGGTCAATACCTTTCAAGAGACCGTAGAAACCTCGCCGCTGCTCGCTGCCTTCTGGAGGATCGGGACTTGGTCGGTGTTGCAGGTCAGTGCTGGCATGATTGTTTGATCGATAGAAGTGGTTTACTTCCCTACACCTCGTACGCAATAGTTGAGCAATCACACCCTGGTTGGGCTATTTACACGCCTGACCATATAATTTGGCCCTTCGAGCCGGATAGGCCAGTGATTCACGTAAGTGTTGGTGAATTTGCTTTTCTATTCATACCATAAAAAAGATTCACGTAATTTTAGTGAATTCTTGCCGCCATTTTTCCTCGCTCACAGATTTACGTAAAATTGGTAAATTCTGTGTTTAAAACGCACGAGAACTACGTAATTATTGGTAGACTCGTATTTAAATATAATTAATTGTTAGATTTGGTGAATTACGTATTAATTGGTAATAATATCCATTATACTCAATTTAGTTGAACTTATTTATACCTACCCACTTATTTACCGCTCCACCACTGTACTTTACGCTAAGTCATTTTAGGATTTAAATTTAACTTGTGTTTTTACACTAACTAGGTAGATATACCTATCACTTTGTAGTTGTATTGTGATATTATTTTATAAACATGACGGAAAGCGAATCAAGTCGCGAAGTCATGTTGGTTATGTTGAATCAAAAGAAAGAATTATTATTTCAACGTATTAATCGTATGTACACATCGTCGAAAGGTATAATTTCCTTTGATTCATCAACGCGAGCTAACGAGAACTTTCTGGCTGAAACGGAGATGATAGATGATTTACGCGATAAATTTGAGTCCATTGTTGACAAAATAAATAATATAAATTTGTTATCAAAGATTACGGTGAATCCCGAGTATTCTTGCCTCGATTCATTTGATGATTTATACTCGAGAGTTAAACGCGTTAGAAATAAAATATTAACCACTTCAAAGGTGCGTTCACTCGAGACCAGTAGCTCGATCAAGTCCGTAGTGAAATTAGAACCTTTAGTAATTCCGAGTTTTGACGGACGCCCTGAAAACTGGAATACCTTTTATCAGTCTTTTAAAGCTAATATTCATTTGAATCAACAGCTTTCTGACTCGCAACGTGTACAGTATCTAATTTCTAAACTCACCCACGACGCACTAAAATTCACTTCCGGTATTATTCCGTCAGGTGAAACATATAAAATACTGTGGGATAGTTTGGTTAAGAAATACCACGACAAACGCTCATTAGGTACATATTATCTCAATAATATACTGGACTTAAAAAC
This sequence comes from Callimorpha dominula, assembly GCA_949752705.1. NCBI lineage: Eukaryota > Metazoa > Arthropoda > Insecta > Lepidoptera > Erebidae > Callimorpha > Callimorpha dominula. Next base: position 19,286,925 of record OX457002.1, on the reverse strand, counting down.
TTGCTCGCACACTGCGAACGCGCTCGATACCTTTGTTTTTAAATACTCCGCTTCGATATCAGCTCTAAAGGAATTAGGCATAACTGATCTAACTGATTTTATTTTTCTGCAATGCGCTTTGAGAAGGATGGATCCTCAAACCATCCAAGCCTTTGAACTTTCGATTCGGGATGTGGAAGTGCCTACGACGCAACAGCTTATCGCTTTTATACAAGATCAGGCTAAGATTTTGGAGCGCTCAAACCCGCGAAATTCGTCATATACGAAACCCGCTGTTGTTACGTCGCCCTCACGCGACCGGCGCGTTCATCACACCTCCAAATCTTACGCAGCAGTTACCGCGAATTGTTTTTTGTGTAGTGGTAACCATCGACATTTATATGATTGCGCTCAGTTTAAAAATATGCGAGACGCAAGGGCTAGATATGAGTTTATTAAATCGAAGTACGGTTGCGTTAATTGTTTAAGCACTTTACATAAACTTCCGGATTGTAAGAGTACGTCAGTCTGTTTCTGTAATAAAAGACACCATAGGTTATTGCATTTTGATAGTAATAATTCGCAATCGCATGCGGCTATGGTAAATACCGCCGTCGCGTACTCGCCGCCGCCCGCTCATCGCGCGACCGTTACTTCGCCCGCGCCTTCTCATCGCGCTCACACGACTTCGTCGTGCGTTCGAGCGCCCCCGCTTGCTACAGAATCAGTTACACATACACAGTCTTACACTTCTTGTCATAAGGGTGATATACTTTTGTCAACCGCTCAGGTATACGCGCGCTCTAAAGGTAGAAGATTTGTAGTTTTATTATTAAATCTGTAGTTAGGTGTTTGATAGATAATGGCTCGCAGAATAATCTAATAAAATCTGCTTGTTCTAGTTTATTAAATTTACCGATATTACCGTTGAATAATTCCTATGATAAAGGTGTTGGTTCCGCTTCAAGTCCGATAATCGGTTATGTTCATTTAGACATTGAATCCCGTATTTATCCGGATCAGAAATACACTATACATGCGTTTGTTGTAGAATGCATTACGGATCAATTGCCTTCGAAATTTATCGATTGTGATCGCGACCTAGATTTTCGTAACCTCCCGCTCGCTGACTTAAGCTGGAATATTCCGGGAAAGATTGATTTATTGTTAGGTGCCCAGCTATTCCCATTTATATACTTAAGAAATATGGTCGAGTGTGGGCCGCGCGCACCGTGTGCTTTATCTACAACATTTGGTTACGTACTTATGGGAGATTACCCGCGTAAACATATTTTACCTACTGCCGCGTCTTTTTCTGCGTTAGCGCTTAATGATATAGTGCAAAAGTTCTGGGAACTTGAAGAAGTACCCATGAAACGCTTGTTGTCACCAGAGGAGACAGATTGCGAAAATATTTTCACGGCTACCGTGACCCGTGACGACGTAGGTCGTTATACAGTTGCATTACCGTTCTGTAGGGACCCTTCGGAATTAGGTAATTCGCACGCTACCGCTTATCGCCGTTTCGTTTCACTCGAGCGTAAGCTCCGTCAGGCACCGATAGTGCGCGAAAATTATAACAAGGTTATTCAGGATTATATTGATAACAATTACCTCAGTCCTGTTAAAGAATCTGAGCTGTCCTCTGATGGTTATTATATACCGCATCACGCAGTAGTCCGACCTGATAAACCGATGCCGCGCATCGTATTGGACGCGAGTGCTAAAACGCATACAGGACTTTCGCTTAACGATATATTACATATTGGACCCAATTTACAGGCCGATCTGTTTTTATTATTGTTAGGTTTTAGATTATTTCCTATTGCAATGAACGCTGATATAAAACAATATTATTTACGGATTGGTGTACCAGTAGACCAACATAAATACCTACGCATTTTATTTAGATTCAACGAATCGGAAGAAATTCGCACTTATGCCTTTAATAGGCAACCTTTCGGTCTCAAATCAAGCCCTTACATAGCTATGCGCACTGTGCGACAGCTGGCTACTGACATGAGTCCGCTCTATCCTGTTGCCGCGAAAGTGGCAGAGACCTGTCTGTATATGGACGATTTGGTTCTTTCTATTGCAAATGAGGATACTGCCACGCAATTAGCTCACAACTTGATTAAGTTTTTCAAATCGGGTGACTTTGACTTAGTGAAGTGGTCTAGCAATTCACCAGTGCTACTTGACTCGCTTCCCGACACGCACCGCAAGTCGCTTGATTTTGATGTTGACAATAATGTCTCTAAGGTCTTAGGTCTCTCATGGGAACCATGTGAAGATAATTTTCATTTCACATGCGCCGCAATTAATGAAAGGTGCACCAAGAGAAACATACTCTCGATGGTTGCACGACTATTTGACGTGCTCGGATTGGTCGCGCCTGTGATTCTCTATGCCAAGTTGTTAATTAAGGAACTGTGGCTCAGCAAGTGTGATTGGGCCGATCCTGCACCGGAGCACATACGCACCCGTTTTTCCGCTCTTGCGCAAGAACTTCAAATGCTTGATACTTTAAGGATTCCACGTCATGTAGGCGTCGAAGTTGGTTGTGAATTACGTCTTGTTGCTTTTTGTGATGCTAGCATGAATGGTCTGGGATGTGTCATTTATTCCCATTGTACCTACCCGTCTGGCATTCAAACTCGCATTCTTTGCGCTAAATCAAAGGTTTCGCCAACAAAAATCACTACGCTCGCTCGCTTAGAATTATGCGCTATTTTACTTATGTCAAAATTAATAAAAACTGTGCTAGACACATATGCAACACGTATGCCCATTGCCGGGATATACGCATTTTCTGATTCCACTATTGCTTTATTATGGGATCATTCTTCACCACATCGTTGGTCAGTTTTCGTCGGTAATCGCGTCGCTCAGTGCCAAGAAAACTTGGACTCTAAACATTTTTATCATATTGCCGGAGCTAGTAATCCAAGTGATTGTCTTTCGCGTGGTATGCTTCCATCGCAACTTTTGACCCACGATTTGTGGTGGAAAGGTCCTCCGTGGATTCGCAGCTCATCTGAGAAGTGGCGGATTAAGCCATTCTCGCTTAATAATTGCTCTGTCTTGCCTGAACTCAAGGCAAATGTGTTGGCTGCCATTACTCACACAGAGCCGCCGTTGCTGTGTACGTTAGCACAACGTGTTTCTTCTTGGGAAAAGTTGCTACGTATCACCGCATATGTATTAAAATTCGCAAGACCTAAAGTTAAGGTCGAACCTCGTTCTATAGCAGGGTTGACAAGTGCTGAGAATGCGTTAATTCTCGCCGTTCAATCTGTGCACTTCTGTGAAGATATCAAATTGATCAAGGCTGATAAATTACCTTCAAAAAAGCTGCAAAGCCTCTTCGTCTTCTTAGACAAACAAGGGATTTTACGCATTGGAGGAAGACTTTCTGGATCAATGCTTCCTTTCGAAGCTAAACATCCGGTTCTTCTCCCTAAACGCGATCATGTCGTTGACTTAATAATACAGCATTTTCATGTTGTCAATTGTCACACCGGACCTGGACTTCTTATGTCTATTATACGACAACGCTACTGGATCTTGGATGCCAGGACTGTTATCAGGTCCAAGTTGCGAAAGTGCAACACTTGCTTTAAATGCAACCCAACGCATCCAACGCCTATAATGGCTGATCTTCCTGATTACCGTGTTTCAGAGGCCAAGGCATTTTGTCACACTGGTGTAGATTACGCTGGTCCGATAAGGACAATCCTTTCTCGCCGCAGAGGTCAACATGCGCAAAAGGCGTACATCGTTCTTTTTGTTTGCATGGTCACACGTAGTCTACATATTGAAGTGACCAGTGATTTAACTACTGAAAACTTTCTAGCCGCCTTTAAACGCTTTATTTCCCGTCGGGGACCAGTTTCATGTCTCTATTCCGATAATGGATCTACTTTCATCGGTGCGAAGGCACATTTAGATGAGCTGTATAGTTTTTTATTGAACTCTAGCTTCAAAAACGCGCTGTCGAATGAGTTGCTCTCTCGACGCATAGAGTGGAAGATGATTCCCCCAAGATCACCAAATTTTGATGGGATGTGGGAAGGGAATATAAAGAGCATGAAAACGCATTTATATAGAGTAATAGGAAGTCAGTTACTTACATACGAAGAACTGCAAACTGTTCTTACTCAGATAGAGTGTATTCTTAACTCTCGTCCATTGAGCGTATTATCGTCAGACCCTTATCCTGAGGTGTTAACTCCCGCGCATTTTTTGATGTCTACTCCGTTGCAATATTTACCCGCTGCTGATTTGTCAGATCAACGATTGAGTCTGTTAGAACGTAAAAAGTTGTTAGATAGTATGGTCCAATCCTTTTGGAAGAAATGGCACTTAGAGTATTTGCACACGTTGCAAGTTAGGCAAAAATGGGCTACTCCCGACAAACCGGTAGAAATCGGAACTGTTGTTCTTGTTGAGCAGGAGAATTCTCCACCGTTACATTGGCCGTTAGGAGTAATTACGGACGTGTTCAGAGGCTCTGATAACGTTGTACGCGTGGCGATAGTTAAAACGCAAACTGGAATTTACAAACGCGCTGTAACTAAATTATATCCTATTCCTACACAATAAATTCAACTTAGTTTAAACCTTATTTTTTCGTTTAGGCCGCTATATTTATCATATTTATTATTTAATCGCATACTGCATGTGTTACTCTCAGTCAGTTAGAAAATTCGCGTGTTTTGAAACATCTTGTGATGTTCCAAGGCGGGGTGCATGGTGGAGCGCCAATATATTTATAAAATGCATACATAATCGCACCATAATATATTTCGTTATATTATCAATTTCATAGTCCTTATAGTAAACCACATTCTGTTTGTCGAATGCAATTAGTGCTGGTACTACTGTAATATTGCCAATGTACTCGACGATCTCAAGAGATGGCGTTAGCAGTTTTCAAAGAATGTAAACGCGCTGCACCTGATTGGTGCAAGAAAAAACGGACATACCCTGCTCTCATCGCTTTTCGCTAAGAAGACGCTTTAATATAAAAATTTTGTTCCGCCACGGACATCAGTTATATTTCTCGTGAAAAGAAGCTGATTTTCCGTTAGTCCTATAGCCGTGTAGTGTTTGGACTCGCTTGTAACCTTTACAAGGTGTATGTGGAGTGCTCTAGTCTTCGATCGTGACCGGCCGGTCAATACCTTTCAAGAGACCGTAGAAACCTCGCCGCTGCTCGCTGCCTTCTGGAGGATCGGGACTTGGTCGGTGTTGCAGGTCAGTGCTGGCATGATTGTTTGATCGATAGAAGTGGTTTACTTCCCTACACCTCGTACGCTATAGTTGAGCAATCACACCCTGGTTGGGCTATTTACACGCCTGACCAGCAGCTACATAATATGTAGCTGCTAGTCGTATTTTAAGATTAGAGAGTACTATCCTGCCTTGCAACATGCAAGGACCTACAAACTACTACTGGTACAATCATTGCATATACTGATAGTTACTTGTGGCCTGCTGTCACGCTTCCTGTGAAGTTCTGGTGACTTAGCATTATATTTTAACTACAGTTTTCTGCACTAGAGTCGCAATCAGACGGTTTCAATTCAACCAGGCAACTCCTTTTTGTTATCTTACTATAAATTCTGACTGGCCTGTTGGTCTAGTGGTTAGTGACCCTGACTGCTAAGCCAGAGGTCGTGGGTTCGATTCCCATCCAGGACAAATAATTGTGTGAAGAGCACGATCATTTGTTCTGTGTCTGGGTGTAATTTATTTAGAAATATATAAGTATGTTTATCAGCAGTCTGGTTACCATAGTACAGGCTCTGCCTAGTTTGGGATCAGACGGCCGTGTGTGAAATGTGTGGAGTTATTATTATTATTCTATCTTTAGTATCGATAGGTATTTATAAATTATCAATAGTATCACTATTGATGATTTATAAATCTACCTGTAGTATGTTAATATTTAACACTAATAATATCCAGGCAATTGTCAACTTCCCTTAGTAGGGCTATGTGTAGTTTGACCTCACATATTCAAGTATACAAGATCACGAAGAAAGTAAAGGAATTTTGTAAACCAGATACAACTTTTTATATGTAAAGTTTTATTAAACAACAATTATGTTCAGTTTATAGCATACTATTGTTTCATGATAAAATCCTGTAGCGACTAATTTATTTAAACTTAAACGCCATATCCCGGTAAAGATTATACGCGAAAGCGATAATACGCTTAATTTTTCGAGGCACGAGTGTTATTTAGCGGATCATAATGACGCTACTCACGTTTATCAACGCTTCGTCACATGCATACTTAAATTTTAATACCTATTTTATTTGAAGCTTTATTACAGACTTAAAGCTTATTACAATGGCCAACGGCAAGGAGTTCTACATGTACAAACAATACACATATGGGTTCCATCGCGTCACAAAAACTGGGTGTCGGTGGCGATGTAGTTCTCATGCAGGTGGGCGTGGATGTAAGGCTTATATAATAGTGTCCACAATTGGAGAACTTATAAAGGCAGAAGGCGAACATATCCACCAAATTCCGATCTTCCATCGAACACCTAACGGGTATATTCGATTTTAATAAAGTCTGAGTGCCTGAATTTGTGTGGTAACAAGAATTCGGGTTGTGGTACGATACGAAATCGGATCATTCTAATTTATGGCCGGGCTAATGGTAATAGCTCATTAGAGCCACACAACCAGCACCGCCTCGTCGTTTTGCGTCCACTCATTGTCGACAGGTGGTCCACGGGTGGACGCCGCGTTGTCACCAGTAAACGTCGCGTGGCCAAAGAATTTCCGAGTAGTGAGGGTAGTGGCGCATTACCAAGGCACCGTCCTCGCCTGAATCACTCGCGGGCAGCGCGCGGTAACTCGGGACCCGTACGTTTGCAATGCGTAGTCAACGCTAGGCAAGCATGCAAGCAGCGAGTTGTCACCGAGTGGTCCATTCGCCATACGCGCGTGGACAGCTTGCGAGCGAGGCGATCCGGCGACGCTACCGAGGTGACGTAATGAGCTCATATCCATAGAAGTCCATATAAAGAATACTAATCGCACGAGGCGAGGCGGTGTGGGTCGGGTGCCGAGTGGCTCTAACGAGCTATGACCTTTACTCATTAAAGACGCTTTACAAACTAGTTCTGAAACCCACTCAAATCTGAATCAATCCATATTCAGAAACCTTGATTTTTGAGTATGGATTGATTGACTTTAGCGCGATATTGTATTCAATATATTAAGATCTCATTCGACGACTGCAAATCGATGAGACATGAAATATCTGACTATGCAGGAGACGGTCACATAAAAGTTCCTTAAAGTAATAGGTATATAATAAAAAGAGAAAAATTGGATATTCTATTTTTATGAATGAAGTCATCTGCTTATCCGAGGTTTTTCATTGTAACAATTTGTGTTGTCAGTTTCAGTGTTTAAAATTTAATTTTGAAATAAATTAAAATCTAAGTGTTAAAATGGTTTTTATTTAATTTTAAGCCTAATAATTTCAGTACTAAGCGACCTTATCAACATTATTTTAGGTTTTGTTTTGTAATAAGTATCTAATAACGCCTGATCTCTCGTTGTGACTGTTGAAGAGGTAAGTATTGAACGTACAGATCTGATGACAATAGAACTGTACAAAAATCTACATTAGAGATAAAAGCAAGAACTAGACGATTAAACTGAGTCAAATGAGGAAAAATTTAAAAGACCTCCCTGTAACTTAGTTGGGGATAAAACTAGAAACCTGAATTTTCAGTACCAATAGACCATAATGTAACAAGGTATATTCCTAAATTTTGTTCAAGTTGAACGTGTAGTTTAAAAACTGTTGACACGCAAAGCAAAACTCAAACATCCCAATTTCAGTCCCGTTTTTACCTATAAACAAACTGCAAAAAAAATACATAGGATTACAAAGTTACTTAAACTTTGTAATCCTATATAATTTATATGAAATTACAAAGTTGCTCTTGCAGTTTAGACAATTTTTCGTCACTTACACAACCAGAATAGATAGGTAGGTACAGCAAGTCACAGACTAACGATGTTTCATTTAATATACGTGAAGGACTTGGCAATCGCACACGGCAATAGCTGCATACAACAAAATCTACTTAATATTAGCGCTCTGAGCGCTTTATTTATAAATTTGGCCGGCTAGTGCTGTTCAATTATGGTTATTTAAAATAGTAGATTTGTCTTATGAGATTATGTTGCCAAGCAACTGCTAAGTCATTCTATTTATTTAAGAAATAAAAATGTCTAATATTAATACGGTCACTATAAAATTTTGATAAACTATTTAATTACTTATTTATGTCTTTGTAAACATTTAGTCATATCAATCGGCGATCTTATCGCTCACGTGACTTTTTTCCAGTCAATCTTTGTACGGATATTATATATAAATATAATTCAGAGTAGTCTGCAGTGTACTAATTAGGTACCAATTAGATTTCACAACTTTGCGGTAGAAAAACTGCGTTGCGTTGCGAGACTTGCATTTAGTCCATGTTATGTTTTGGATGGGAATAGGTATTGACAATATGTGTACATTGTACATGCCCGTGAAATGTCCTTAATCTTATAAAAGGCCTGTGTAACCTGATTACACTATATTTTCTATCATAATATATAGAAGAATAAACGACCCTCTGCACCATTTTTATAAGTAAATTCTCTTATTTCTCTTCAATTTTGCAGATTTAAAATTGATTACTTTTACTAATGGAAAGAAACAGTATGTGTTGAACAAGTATACATATACATTCCATCACAACACAAAAGTAGGATCTCGATGGCGGTGCAGAGTCCGTGGATGCACGGCATATATTGTTGTCTCTAAGGTCGGTGACCTACTAAGAGCAGATGGAGATCATCAGCATCCACATTCAAACTTATATCAAACAGAGAATGGACAGTATATTAGACTATCATAAGCTTGATGTTCTAGTCCTAGTTCTCGTCTCTAAGGAACCTCAGCAATTCACCTGCAGAAATATAATAATTTTATTAAAATATAATATTGTTGAGAAGGGTTGCCAGAACACTAGGCAATAGTTATCTTCAAAGGTTTGTCGAATAAAGATATTGTTACTTATTGCCACACACGATTTTACTTTCACCCCCTCTTTACAGAGAACTTCGTTAAATATGTAGATAAGAATCACCTATGAACTACAATCACAAATAGTTATTTGAATATCATACTATATGTGTCATCTAAGTAATTCAATACATCAACAACATCCCATTCTCCGTCAAACACTTAACGAATATTTAAGTCGTTACGTACGATATAAACCACTTTTGAAACGATGGCATTGAATATTGAACTGATACAGTTTACAATAAATGAAAAAAAAACGCGTCTATACGCTATATTGCTGTTTGCTTTATTATTAATAGCTACGCCCCGCGGTTTCACCCGCGTAAATCCCGATGCCGTAAGAATATCGGGATAAAAAGTAGCCTATGTTTTTATCCAGGTCTCCAGCTATTTACATACCAAGTTTAATTGCAAGCGGTTTAGTATTTTTTGCGTGAAAGAGCAACAAACATTCATACATCCTCACAAACTTTCACGTTTATAATATCAGTTAGATACCTACCTGGGGAGCGGCATACACATGTTGCTCGCAATTAAAAGTGTGAAATTCTCGTAGTTAAATTTTATCACGTGAAAAGGAGTGCACCAATTAGTTTATGTAAAATACATTAAATTAAACATTCATTGTGTTCGTTCAAACTGCAAATGTCAAACATGAATAACTATATATAAAAAATTTAAAAAACCCCCGACACAAAATAATATAAATAGAATGAACGGCATCTTGGATTTGAAATTTATCATAGTGTATGTCAAGCCCGTTCATTTGATACCCATAGTGAGGGAGTTGTGAAAAAATATGTAATCCGCCATTTTGTGGCGGCGGCACTCTTGGACCGATTTTCATCAAACATAGCTAAGAACACTCCCGACTAATTCACTTTTCAAACAAAAAAACAAAATCACAATCAGTTCATCCATTCAGAAGCTACGATGTCACAGACAGACACACACACTCACAGATACGTCAAACTTATAACACCCGGTCGTTTTTGCGTCGGGAGTTAAAAAGGTGTGTCTTTGTTTTGTATACGCTCACAGGTGACGTAATAGTTATACTTCATGATTGTAGTGATATTGACTGATGAATTATTGACGAAAGCATCCATTTGAATTTTTATTTGATGGTCTTTTTTTTTATTATTTTTATTTGACCATCCTTTTTGCAGATTTCAAACTTATTACCTTGACTAGCGGAAAGAAATTCTACATGTACAAAAACTATACTTATGGGTTCCAAGTCAACACGAAGATCGGAAGTCGTTGGCAATGCAGCTCTGGCTGCAAAGCGTATTTGTTAGTATCTTTAGAAGGTAAACTCATAAAGGCTGTATGGGACCATCCTCATCCACATCCAGTGTATCACCAAGCCTCAACAGGACATTATGTGAGATTAAGTTAAAATGTAAAAGATACTCCTACCATATATGTATAAGATGGAGTTGAAAGTAAAGGAAATCTGGAATAGAATTATAGCAAAAACAAAACGATTTTTGATTTTTTTTAGTTTAATTGCATTAATGCCATAAATGTGTTGATCATTATAACGGGTGTCTCGGTAAGAGTGCACTTTTTCATTTTAAAATAAAAACAAGTATTTTATGACAGAGTTGTGATATTTTAATTGTATTGTAAAGAAGACATGTTCCGATTAAGCATGGAATAAAATATCCGGCACATGACCCCCATGGCTCCGATGACAGGCTATTACTCTTTTCATGAAATTTCCCATGACTTTTGCACAGAGATGTGGCTGTATCTCACTGATGACGCGTTGGATTTCCGATTTGAGCTCAGGAATTGTTTCGGGTTTATTCGCATAAACCCGAGATTTCACAAAAACCCCAAAGAAAAAAATCGCACGGTGTTAAATCGCACGATTTTGGCGGCCAATTGGCATCGGAATTTCGAGAGATCATTCGGTCTGGAAATAGTTCCTTCGATAAATCGTGCGTGGTGTGGCAGATGGCGCCATCCTGCTGAAACCACATGTCGTTCAGATCCATACCAACTAGTTGAGGCACAAGAACTCCGTTAGCATGTTCCTGTAACGAACGCCATTCAGTCACTGCATTTTTGTAATGGGTTTTCACAATGATAACGCGTTGATCAGTTGTGTAGCGCTCATTTTTTAATAATCGGAACAATCGTTGATGCCGCTGTCGAATATCAGAGCAGCAACCTCCTGAAAAAAAAAATTGGCGTCAATTTTAAAAAGTGCGCTTTTACTGAGACACCTTTACATATTACTGTTTTTGCCTGCAATTTTCGTACGTTAACTGCCTGTCGTTTCGACCAGGATACATTGACCGTAGTCACCCTGTGATCTGGTCAGTGTTACCATCACGTTAATCACATAAAGTTATTCTTTGTTTTATTACGCGCTCCTTAGGCTTTTGGGTGTCCCAATTTGAGGGTCAGATTATGTATTGAGCACAAAGCTGTATGAAATTAAACGAGCAAAGAAAGGCTTATGCCCAACACTGCATAATTTTAGGTTATTAAAAATTAAGTCACGAACAAACCTTACGAACACGATTATTAGTTTTCGATTACTCTGTGATAACAAAGGTGTCAAATAATTAATATTAGCCATATTTTAAAGGCCGTGGCAATTTTTTTCATGTTTTTATTTCATTGCTACGTACATTAGGTATTATTATACATAATTAATAAACTATTGAAATTTGATGGAAAGCATTTTTACTGACATAAGATCAATATAAAAGTTTTTTTTGCATTAGGTATAATGCAATGGCATAAAGCGAGAGCTACATTAGGCCAACGCACACGTCTGAGACGGTACATCAGGCCGACGCACCACGTCTGAGACGTCTTACGCGTGTAAGGTTAGTGTGCACATAAAATCGACGCAACGCGTGTCGCGCATTTTACGCTGGTTTTCGATCTCTGTTATGAATTCTAGAATGACACGCGTTGCGTCGATTTTATGTGCACACCAACCTCACACGTGTAAGACGTCTCAGACGTGTGCGTCGGCCTAATGTAGCTCTCGCTTAAGTAAATTAGCAATTTTACCTTTCCTAGAGTTAAGTTACCAGTATCGGTGTTCCCGTTCAGTGTCTTTTTTTGTATTACAAGACTAATCAGGGTAAAGCACCTGGTAGGCTGCGCGGAACGTTGTCGCGCCTGTCGAATCACATAAATAGGCGACGCAAGACTCCTCTGACGCAGCTATTCAATCGTCTTGTAATCCTGCCTATGCGGTACCCGGCGATAATATGGGACCAGTTTAAGGGCTGATGTTTTAACCCTCCTCGGTTTAAGTACAGTTCAGTATAAAAAAAACTCTCACGGGCCGTCACTGATGTGTCTGAATCAACCCGACTAAAAGCGCACGGTGTGCCATACTGCGGCCATAGGAGGGATCCGGCAACAGCTTTTATTAGGCCATCCGGTCCCCTCCTAACACCTGCTCATTTCAAACACATTTGAAAAATCGCGCAGGTAAGCACATAGAATGAGAATATTTTAAATTTTAGATTATACTACCTACATGTACGATACGTGAAATTGTTTTTAATGTTAGCGAAAAAAAAAACAATACCTAGGACTTAAACATATATCGGCTCTGGGTTGGCATTAGAGCACTTCAGCAGCAACAGATGATGACATGCTTTGAAGTATCTTGTCGTGGATGAATCACTAGTTTTAAATACACTTGAAATTTTAAATACAATATAAACACTAAAAAGGTTGATGCATGTAGATAGCGTAGTAATTCCTTTGGTCAACAAATAAACAGCAATTGACTTTTTACATGTATTTTCCTACTTTTGAGCTTTTACTGAAAAGTAACCTAATTAATTTAACTAAAATTTATTACAGATTTGAAAGTAATTACGTTGGTTAATGGAAAAACGTTTCACATGTACAAAAACTATACTTACGGGTTCTGGTTCAACACACAGACCGGTCAACGATGGAGGTGTAGCTCGGGATGCAGGGCTTATTTACTTGTGTCTTTGGAAGGAGATCTTATACAAGCAGTGGGTGACCATACTCACCCACCATGTCATTACTACCTGACTTCAGATGGAAAATACATGCGAATAAGGTAGATAGAATTTTAAATCTGAACGTCGGAGAGGTAGCGCTATATACCATCTTTACAATCAATCCAAATCTAAATAAATTTTGTACATAACCGTAACCGCAGTAAATAAATATTGCACAGTTGATAAATCTATTGATGATATCAATAGAGATGTATTCCTCTAACAAAATAAATAGTATAAACTAAGAGCATATTTCACATAACAGGCAAGAAATTTTCGAGTCCGCAATTTGTTTTCCGTAGTTTTGTCTATGTTCTGTATATATATTTGCTTAATTTTTGTATGACTGTTTTGAATATGATAATTTTATTCATGTTATTGAATTTTAAAGTTGTCCATCAAAAACCATAAAAAAGTTATTCTGCATTTTTTTGTAATAAAATCATTTTACATATATATTATCAATTTAGGCATCTTTTTTTTTAATTGACGGAATAAAAATTGATCAAACGAAACTTTAACTGATTTAGAAACTTAAAAGAGATGTGTTATTTAATTATAATGTACATTACATATTGTACATCTTTATTGCAATAATTTACTACTTAAAATATAAAGTCTTAGTACTTGGTCGACCGAGCTTCGCACGGCATTTGTTTTCTTTTCAGGCAAGAAAGAAACCTATATAGATAAATTTAAAAAGCAAAACCTTATATAATTACAAAATTTGATCTAAATCGTTAAAGCCGTTTCCGAGATATACGAAATATATTTAAAATAAAGATAGCACAGAGTTTGAACATCATACGGACGAAGATCACAGTCGTTTAGGTCCTGGGTTCGATTCCCGGTTCCAGCAATGGTTATTTAGTTTTTGTTTTCAGGAAGTCCTCGTTAGCAGCTCGAACACGGAAACAGTGCCGTGTTGATGGAAATGCCCCCTGTATCACATAAGCTGAAAATAACTGGTGAAATTACTAACTTTTACTGTTTGTAATATATAATTTTTGATCACGCAGTTCTGTGCAGCATAAATGATTTATTGTTCATTCAATTATTAAGGTGTGTTTCCGCTGGCGAGGCGGAGAGTGACGAAGCGTAGATGGAAAATAAAAGTTTTCAGTGAACGTGGAACTTGGGGATCGCAATATTCATTCCTCTAACACTACTGAATAGTATTGACGTGTGTTATTTATTTACTCGCAATAAGAGCAGTGAAAGATAATGAATTGTCATGTGTACCGATAGGACCGATGGCTCCGTAGTGTGAACTAAATTAATAGTCACACACGTGTTTTTTTTATGGGAAAAGGGGCAAACGAGCAAACGGGTCACCTGGGATGGATGGTAAGTGACTATCGTCGCCCATGTGCACCTGCAACTCAAAAGTCACAAGTGCGTTGCAGGCCCTTAAGGTGGGAGAAGGTAGAGGGGGGGTTAGGTCCTTCGGTAACAAGCATTGCTGCACGCCGGTTTTCCATTAGGCCGTGGTATTATTCCGGTCGAGCCGGCCGGCTGCCGAAGCATGGCTTTCCCAACTGTATCAAGATTGTGTTCTATTTACTCAAAAATAACGAGATACGAGTATCCCTTTAGCACGTGAGTCACTAGGTTCTTTCATTTAACCATTCTTCTATAATATCCTCACCATATCTCGGTGAACGTGCACCTTACACTATTATTTAGTCAATAGTTTAGTTAGTTATTACTATTAACATATTATGATGCTCCTAAATAAGTAGTTCTACCGCACTCGGTCTGCGGTAACACATTACGGACATTACAGGGTAAGAAAAGATTATGACGCCTCACAGATAGTAGAATGAATCTTTATTTGGTTATGGTTTGTAGGAAATTACGACACTAGAAGCCGCTCTTTTAATTTCACACAAATCGTAGTAAACATTGAACGGAGTAAGGCACTCAATTCGTCAAACATTTTCACAGGCCGTGTCTGTCTGTGAGACGCTGTAATAAATTCATTATTTGAATTTTTAAGCCAAATATTATAAAACTTAGTAGGATTGTATGAGTATTGAGATTTTACCAACTCCATAAATTAGATAGGTAGATGTTGTAGCTCAACTTCTCTTTGCTTTACTTTTATTTTATACTATTGTTGTGGTTAGTGATATTATCTATGTTTTTTGTTCACTATTAACAAGGTTTTAGGAACGAATCACTTATATTAAGTTCTGCTAATGGTGACTGATTATCATGAGCAAAGCTAAATTCATATCTACTGTATAGGTGGTGATGTATATTATATTTTGTATTTAATACTAACGTGAATCTCTTCTCTTTAGTACCTGATTTATTGAATAGTAATTTTTGAAACCGACCGCGGTTACTTATTTAACCGAGATTAACCGAAAGAAGTGAATAGGGGCAATAAAAAATAAACCTCCCAAATAATTGTTTTGATTGAAATATGCTTCATTTTACCTACTTTATGTTGACTCTCTATGTTGCTGAAGGGTGCCCAAATGTTATCTGTTATGTATGTAAATCAGTTTTTTAAACCCGCATACAGCATGTTTAATGATCGGATATTCATAGGCAACCTTTTTTTTAAATTCTGTATTATAAAAAGTCAACTGTCATGACGGAACTCGAATAGCGCCTTGTAGCAATTCTCGAACCATCTAAGTTAACTATGACCTATTTTGATTTCCCATATAACAAAAAGGCAACTTAAAATCAAAGTATAACTATGTGCTGGAGTACCCAACATAGTTATACTTTGATTTTGAGTCAAATCAAACAAACAAATTTAATATCATTCACCCTTTATAGTTTTTCTAACCAAAATCCATCTCATAATTTCATCTTTCTAGTAAGTAAAATTGTTGCTGTCCTACCCACAGGTGATCCTAAGTTATCACACTAATCTTACATATATTCTGTTTTATATATTTTACTAGCGGCCCGCTCCGGCTTCGCACGGGTATAAAATATATAGCCTATGTCATTCACTGAAAAAATGATTAAAATCGATCCAGTAGTTATGTAATTATTTACGACATCACATTAGAAACCTCAAAAATAACAGTATTTCTCCACTATTTAATGGATGTTATTATACATATAAACCTTCCTCTTCAATCGCTCTATCTATTAAAAAAACCGCATCAAAATCCGTTGCGTACTTTTAAAGATTTAAGCATACATAGGGATATAGGGACAGAGAAAGCGACTTTGTTTTATACTATGTAGTGATTCTGAATTTTTTAATTATTGTTTATTGAAATGTTTCAGACATATTATATTTGAAAAGATCTGATTTAATGTTATTTAACTCTAATAGTTATGGGTACTTAATAATTAATAGGATTTCTTAATATTAAAAGTACTTAATAAACTTTGTGTATTATTTACTCGACCTGACTAAAATAAAAAATCGGTACTTTGTATGCCAATTCACGCTGCCTTATATATTTTATCCGCAACTTTGCTAACAAATGCAACGTGAAAATGTTTGACCTACTCTGACCCCTATTAATATAATTATGATTTTTTTGTTATAAATACAAAAATTATTAAAATATTTGTAATTTACTGAAAACATCGCATCTCAATCAATAAATGTCACCACGGAAAAAATGTAGTTTATAATCTATACTAATACAAAGCTGAAGAGTTTGTTTGTTTGGTGGAACGCGCTAATCTCAGGAACTGCTTGTTCGTATTGAAAAATTATTATTAGTATTGGATAGCCCATTTGTCGAGGAAGGCTATAGGCTATATAATATCACGCTACGACCAATAGGTGCGGAGCAAATGCACAAATGCAGACGAAGTGTTGCGGGTCAGCCAGTATGTTATATACTTAATGCCACAGCTAGGTTGCGAACCTATTCTGTCAGTGACTCCTCGAGTCATGAAAACAATGATTCTTTATAGTAATTGTTTTACTCATTTAAGTAAAAATACAGGCTATAATCCCGAATGTTTATATAATTTATTACATACTAGCAGCGCCTCGCGGTTTCACCCGCGTAAGTCCCAATCCTGTTGGAATTTCGAGATAATAAGTAGCCTATGCGTTAATCCAGGTCTCCAGCTATCTACAAACCAAGTTTCAACGCAGTCGGTCCAGTAGTTTTTGTGCGAAAACATTACAAAACACATACAAATGTTTTCTCTTCATAATATTAGTTTAGATTACTTAGTAGCATGTATTGTGCCATACTAAAACACATAGGTGGGCAGTTCCAAAATTTTTTTAGTGAAATGAAAAATAGTTGGAATGTGAAAAAAGTTTATTTATAGCTTTTCAAAATATTCCCCTCCAACCCCAATGCACTAATGCATTCGGGTGAACCAGCTTTTGAAACATTTAAAAAATGTATCTTGTGGAAGGTCGAAAAATAACCACCGAAACTATTCGATGGCCTCTTCTGCAGTTGCACGATGCATTTTTTTTACCGTGGGAAATAAGAAAAATCATATGGAATAAATCATGGCTGTACGGAGGATGGGATAATATTTGTACGCAGTATTCAAATAGTCCATGGTTCTAGCAGCTGTGTGAGCGGGCGCGTTATCTTGGTGAAAAAGAATGCCACGGTCACCGCTCCTTGGTCGTTCGCTATTCAACTCCCTGAAAGCTTGAGGCAGACAAACTTCGCAATACCATTCCCTAGTAACTGGTTTAGGGTCTGGGAATAACTGCTACTGGTCAACTGCATCGAAAAAAAACCACCAAAAATATTTTATTAACGCTCCGACCGCGAACAACTTTTGTGGGCAACTCGTCTTCTTCATACACCCATTGCGTAGATTGTTGCTTCGTGAGAGGATCGTAGCTGTAGATCCAAGTTTCGTCAGTTGTAAGGATATAAGATACATTTTGCGAAATGTCTCCTCCGAAATTTCCTTCGAAAATAACATTAATGAATATATATATATATATATATATATATATATATATATATATAACAAATATATGTATATATAACTGGATACATCTCACACACGGCCGTCTGATCCCAAACTAGGCAGAGCCTGTACTATGGTAACCAGACTGCGCTGATAAACATACTTATATATTTCTAAATTGTATGTATTTAGAAATATATAAGTATGTTTATCAGCGCAGTCTGGTTTATTATTTATTATAGATAACGCTCATTACACAAATATTTTTCCTGGGTGGGAATCGAATCCATGACCTCTGGGTTAGCAGTCAGGATCACTAACCACTAGACAAACAGGCCAGTCATGTAAAACATGCATATATAAAAAGTATATCCATTTAAAATAGAATTTGGCCAAGTTATGGCTAAAATTCGGCGTCATCCGCCTATGAATGATAATTAATTTAAATTACGCCGATATGCGTACACCGCAACGAATGAGTTAAATGTTTCCAAGTCTCTCATACTGAAATAAAAAAAACAAACTCATTTCTAAATATCTTAAAGCTGTCCTACATACTATGAAAATCCACCAAGTCATATCTGTCGATGTCGGTAAGATTATGGTTTCGCAATTAAGCTGCTTCTGTAGCGATAAACGCGGGTTTTGCAGTTGTATGAATCCCGGAATTCATCTCTTTGATTCTGACCGGAGTCATTGCGCTTGCGATGAAAATGTTGGACGTATCGCCACTTTTAATGATGTTGTGCATTGCAATAAAATAGAAGAAAAAGAGAATAAAAATAAGGTGAAATAGAAATAAGTCAATCAAAGAAATAAAATTCACCAATAAAAGAAAATTTAAACTACATATAACTAATAGAAACTTTACTTGCCTTTACAACAAGCATGACGCAGTTAAAATTTAATAAAAAATTTTGCAAGAATTTAATTTTCATTGTTAAATTGTGACTTCAATTGCTATTTGGAATGTAAATAGATACATATTTAATAAACCAAATTATTAAATAAAACAAAAAACCCGACTACGATTAGAAAAATACTTTTCGCGTTAAGTTTCGCGATTTCATTAAGGTCAATCGGGTAAAAATGAATTAGAATGGTGTTGGAAATATATTTACAACAAAAATAGAAGATTAACTTAAAAAGTTTAGGCTTTTAAGGAATATGCAATATTTATTATAGTGCTTTTTTATGGTATAGGGGGCGCCGCCCATGGGCACCTGTAATTCAGAGTCACAAGTGCGTTGCCGCCCTTTAAGGTGGGAGTAGAATAAGAGGGGGAGGGGGGAAGAAGGCAGAAGGGAAGGACGGGAATAGGGGAGAAAAAAAAAATATGAAAAAAAAAACAACTAGCTAACCCGACAGACGTCGTCCTGTCTTAACTATGAATATTGAATTCGAATTGGTATATTTTGCAACACACATTTTGTCAATCGCGCCAACTGTCAAACTACTGACAGTTATGTCAAAAGCGCTATGGTTACATTAGAAAAGTTAATATGGTCGTTAAGTTTTCTTAAATTTACTAATTTTCCACGCAACTTTCTTAATTTTTTCTTTCAAGAACCTTCTCCTGGCAATAACAACCACAAAAAAAAAAAAGAATTGGCAAAATCAATCCAGCCGGTTACGCGTGATGCCGTGAAATGGGATTCATTTTGAAATATATAGATAGGGGCGTATGTTTCCAATTTGCTAGGACAATGATGTTAGAGGTCACCTACCCGTGAACATGCTACTTATATCTTTAATGTTTGCGCTTAGGTTTTTTTATATTATTGTCATTGAGTAACTGATAATTTACTATGTACCTATGATTTTAGTACCAATCAGTATGTTTACCAAATAATTGTACTATATAAACTTAGCTTAAATTTTTCCAGTTAGCCACTTTGAATTACAGCTAGTCACTGTCTCATGTTTTATACCAACAAATCTTACTTAAGAAATATTTAGTTATTCCAAAATATTTTTGTAGTTGTAATTGACCCTGTATTTATACATTTATTAATTTTTAACTTATATTCAATTTCATTTTAATTAGTTATCAAAATAAAATAGAATTGGAAGAAATGTAATATTTTAATTGTCAGAAGATCTCGAAACTAAAGTTATTATTAAGCTGTGGTTATAGTGGTTTACTTATGTTGAAATATTGTTTTTTTAAGATATTATGGCTATTTAATAACTAATAAAAACAATTAATTATATAAACCCATATTTTTATTTAATTGTACACATTTACTTAGTGACGAACCGGAACATGTTCCTGTGAACTCTATCATAAAAATTAACATTATCATGATCTTTTACATAATACGTACTTATATTATACATATTTTACTTTTACTTATTTATGAGTTTATGTTATTAAATAAGATAATAAAATACAGCTAAATATCTATCAAATTTTTTATTATCAGAAATCTGTTCCGGTTAGTCACATGTACATCTGTTTTAAAGAACGCCCTAATATCTAAATAAAAAAACGATAAAATGATACCTATTCCATACTATTCATACAGTCCCTAATATTTATAATATAATAATATCCTGATAGTCATATTCTTTAAAACCATTCTCGTCTATACAAACAAAATCAATGATTCATTCTGACGATGTTTTTTTTTTATTTATCATTGGAAAGGCCTTAGTCTTGTATCTCACCGGTTAGAAATCTCATCAGTAGATTGGCAATCAATTATTCTTATAAATATATTCTTTTATTTCAGTAATAGATATACGTTTGAGTAACGGCAAGATATTTAAAATGTGGAAAGGATACACTTATGGAGCCCCAGTGTACCCATCTCCGGCCCGAACTGAACTCCGGTACCGCTGTACTCAAGGCTGCAAAGCCAGGCTCTACTTGACTATCGATGGAAAGTTCGTGAAGAGTGTCAGCGATCACAACCACCAACGGCCACAGTATCATAAGTCTACTAACGGCATATATTTTAGAGTACACTAGCTTTTAAGATGGAAAACTAACACATAGCTGCCTGATGCTAAACAGTCACTAAGGCTGTTCCCCTCTACTAAGGACCAGCAGGAATATAACTCTCTTTACTTGCGGTTTTATTGAGTCTCTTGAATAAGTTTGGTTTACTCTTAGATATTATAATTTGTATTTGTCTAAATAACAGCATTTGCCAATCTAATCCCAGTGGGTTTTTTGTTTACACCCGTAAACGTTGACAAAAAAAAACACTCGATTTAAATACAGTTTCACCGTAGTCTTTTTTTTTGAGTTGACCGTAGTCGTATCTTATTTGTATTCATTTACTAGCAACCCGCCCCGGCTTCGCACGGGTACAAATTATACACCTAAGCCTTCCTTATGAATCACTCTGTCTATTAGTGAAAACCGCATGAAAATCCTTTCAGTAGTTTTTCAGTTTGTCGCGAGCAGTTACAGTTTAGTCGCGACTTTGTTTTATAATATGTAGTGATGTTTTTTAGTACTTTCAATACAATAATTCGTTCTTCATTGTTTGTCAAGTGTAACGCAAAGTTTTTCCCCTTTCACCACGCGTTGTCTCACATTTTCTTCAATGTCTGTAACATTCGTACCATCGGAAAAGCTAGAATATATTTATTTATTTATTTGAAGGAAAACCAACAGCTTCAACATCGAAATAGTAGCAGTGATATACTACATTTAGCCAATTAAAGGTCTTCACAAATGATTTCTATGTAGCCTTTGTCCCTTCAAAGTGTATTCTGACTCAACGGTGGTGTATTTTCTTGTATATGTAACAATAGAACGTTGAGGTCTAGCTTATTTCTAATGCAATAGTCATCTATACGCAGCAGGTCGCTCTGCAAGGCTTGAACGTCTGTCTGTGATGAGATAGCTTTAAAAACCTTCATATCATCAGGGAAGCAGAGTAATTTAGCAGACTGTAAGCAATTTCCGAGGTCGTTTACAAAGATTGTAAACAACAAAGGACCTAAAAGAGAACCTTGAGGGACGCCGCTAGGAACTGTAATCCAACTGGAAATGTAGTTATTATTAGCTACCGCTTGCCGACCTGTTAGATATATATGAGATAAACCATCTCAACAGATTTTCTGACTGATCCTAGTTTGTAAATCAAGGTACAGTGGTCGATCCGGTCAAAACATTTGATATAATCAGTGTAAACGACATCGACCTGCTTACCCTGGCTCATATTCTCCGTGATGTCAGTATCTAAAAGTATAAGATTCGAAATAGTCGATCTTCCCTTGACAAAACCATGCTGATAACTATTGAAACTACCCTTCACTGCATCGTATAACTGTTTGTGAATTATTTTTTCGAATACTTTAGCAATTACACATAATTTCGAGACTGGACGATAATTGGTCACTTCATTTTTAGGACCCTTTTTGTGTATTGGGGTAATGAATGCTGCTTTCCATAGGTGCGGCATCACACATTGACGCAATGATCTTTCGAATAATAAACAGACGGGTATCGTAATAGTTTTGGCACAGTTAACCAAAAATAAGGGCGGAATTTTGTCAGGTCCTGCAGATTTACCAATATCTAATGACTGGAGTAATTTCAGCAATTCATTTTGATCTACTACAATATTTGATATGTGTGATGATGATTCGGCAAAATTTTGTGTGTCCAAAGGTTGTATACTACTAAGAAGCCCGAAATGTTGATTGAAAATAATTTGAAAATAAGTTACAGATGTTTTCACCATCATTGGCAACATTATTTCCATAACTCATAGTACTACGGATATTCGATGAACTTGATCTCGATTTAACAAATTTCCAAAATTGTTTGGGATTATTTTTTATAGAATTTTCTACAGAATTAATATAATTATCGTAGCATTCGCGCTCTAATTTTTTAACTCTTACTCTCAATAATTACTAAGTCTAATAACTAGTCTTGTCTGAAAGGTTGCCATAGTTTTTATATTTTCTGAAGAATTAAAATTTTTCATGAATAGATTTCTTTAATACCAAACCGGATATTTGTCACATTTGCAATTTTTTGACGGTACATGCTTACTAATCATTTTATTTAGAAACGAATAGAAGTAATTCACTGCACATTCTACACTCATGTTATTAAATATGCCAATGAGTATTATTGATTTCTTCATTAATTTTATCATAACTACCTTTTGAGAAAAAGTATTTCGTATACGGTGCAGTCGTTAACATGGGACATTGAACAAAATTTACATCAATAATGATAGCATTGTGATGTGGGTCGATATTGACCAAGGGCTCATCACAGTCTGAAACGACAACGTCATTGTTTGATATAACAAGGTCTAGTATTCGCCCATACCGGTTTGAAATCCCGTTATATTGTTTTAAGTTAAAAGTATGTAATAAATCAATAAAAGAATGTTCGTCTAATGTGTTAATATTACGTGCAGAAAAATATGACTCACCCGCATCCGACACCCATGAAATTCCACTCAAATTGAAGTCTCCAACAATCAAGTAGTTATCATCCGGATTATCAATTAGAATTTGGTCACACTTATTTATAAAATGAATTAATTGATTAGAGAAAGTTAAGCCCAAGTTTTGTTTGCATAAATAGATTACGCACAAGTTCAAATTAAAATTACACTTTGTTCCAGCACTCGATTGCTTTATAGGTAAAGAAAGCCATAGGTCCTCAGCACTTGACTGGAAACTAGGTTGCGACACTGCACATGTTTCTTTACGAATCGCTATAAGGACTCCACCTCCTCGACTTTGTTGGTAGTATCGTAATCCCGGTCCCGACGCCACACTATGTATCTATTATCGAATAATTCAGAGCTACTTATACTCGCCAAAAGCCACGTTTCTGTCAGTATTAATATATCATAGGAACCGAGACATAAATTACGGTAAAACTGAGCAGTTTTTGATCTTAACCCGCGTACATTTTGGTAATAAATCTTTAAGTTACTAAAGCAATTAGAACCCTGTTTACTGTTATAACTACAAGCCATTTTTATAATATATTTCTAAAAACAAGTTAAGTAAATTAATACATGAAATAGTAACCCGTAACCGTTTAACTATTAAAATAATGATATGTGGGCTAACTAAAAAATATTGTTGTAAGAAACAGTCGGTTAATGTAAAACTAGCAATAGCAAATTCATTACGATACCCTGTAGAAAGAGACCGACGCATAGCGTATTCAGGCAGAGCGGTAAGCTACACAAACCAAAGCGCGAGAACAATAGCGGCTTGTATACACATAATATGAGTCAGGGGTACTAAACCTTATGTTATGCTCAGAGATTGAGTTAAGTAAAGTTAATAAGTACATTACAAATATAAAACGATAACATGTGATACAATCAAAAATAATAAATGGAAGTAAAATAACATAGATTTTGACACGGACTAGATTATTTTGTTTAAATCCAACGTGTTATTGACTGTAAACGGCCTTGTTCCATCATTTTTTCTAACATGTATTTTACTGAACTTGACCCAAATGTATCTATAATTGTTTTCTTTCGCAAGTTGTCGAACCTTGTTGAGTAGTATTTTTGAGTCTGCAGTCAAATGGTCGTTGATAAAGATCTTCTTTTCCGGGTCTTGAAATCCTAGGTCTTCCGCCTTGATTATCTTCTTAGCCCGTGCTGATGCTATAAACTCCTCTTTAATGTAACGGTTAATAAAACTTACAATGATCGATTTGTTCTTCGAGTTGGATGTAGGGATTCTAGATGTATAATTTATTTGGATCTTCGGCAGATTATATCCTATATTCTTAGTAATCGTATCAATAATTTGGAATAAATTTTCATCCTTTCTCTGCGGCACTCCTTTTATCTCGATATTATTTAGACGTGTTCTTTGATCGTTGTTGTAGACTTGAGTCTGAACCTGAACTACAGCTGACTCCAGCAACTCTGTTTCTGTTGGATTTCTTTGACCGAACTTTCCACAGTTGTTAATTTTTCACTGAATTCATCGAGTCTTGCTCCTGAGAATTCGCAAGAAGCTTTGAGTGATAAAATCCGGTCTTTTACGCTCTTAATATCTGGAGTAACGTTGAAAGATCAGTTAATTTGAGCTTAATCTCACGAATTTCCTTCAACAAACTCTCATAGGATGCCTGTTCTATCTGGCGGCTAGCTTGCGCTGGAGACGATGCCTTGCATGGACGACATTTCCAGGACGATCTCCGTTCGGGCCCCAACCTCTTCCATCCACTTGCAGAGAGTTTAGCGCAGTTAAAGTCCAGGTAGACAGCGCATACCGAACATTGCACTCCTTCGACGAACGCATTATTACATAGCGCACATATCTTATTCATGTCTGCGATTACTAAGTTTACCAGGCCCGAAAAGGGTCGACGATCTATGAGAATCTATTGCGAGCGAATGAGAAATACGTGTCGCTTATACAACCGACCGCACAGTACTGTGCGATGAATAAATTGATATGTAAAGTGTTTATTATTTATTTAAAGTAATGTTCGTCATGATACCTAACCTCCTCCTTAATTGCATGTTGTGAGCAAACTTACGTGTTTCGTATAAATAAAACTAATAATGTCCCCAAATTACTTTGCTCATACTCATATTTGAATTATTTCAGTATAAGAGTATTAAAAAATTTGTAAAAAGTAGATTTTTGTTGTACATAAAATGTTATAAAAGACGTGGCATGGCATAATTATGCATATGTATAAATGACGGCCTTATCTCCAAAAATGTTACGGGTAACGGAGTAACTTTTGCATGAACTAAAAATGTTCTTAAAGCAATATATGTAGTGGATCATTTCAATAACTCTTGTATTTGACAACATGCAATGTTACCTGCTGGTCTTTGAAAACTATGATAAAACAGATAATTAATATTGGTCAACGTTTTGTTACTGACCCTGTAATTTTCTTTTTCTATTAAGACTATGATCACAATACTCATACTTTAGTATTTATATTCAAATAAATATAGAAGTAAAGACGGATTTTCTTTATTTTTCGTATTAAAATAAGGCAAAACAAGGTTGCGTTGATTTTATTTTTATTAATTATAATTTTTATCCATTTCTTAATTACCTGAAATCACATCAGCTATAGACAAGCTCATCAAAAGGCTTTCAAAAATACTACGAACATTTAAATATAGCAATGAACAATACAGATACTTTTATATGACATTTGACAAACACAACAGCGTGGGACGAATTCCGAAAAAATAAGTGTCGTCTCTCAGAACGAAACTTTGGTCCCTGATTTTTATTACGTAAAGTCAAGGTAAGACTGATGGTCTTAAGCCATTTGACAGTTTATTTGAGAAGTTATCTTCTCTTGGATTTTAACTAGTACTAATTCATGAAATTCTACATAAGTCAAAGAAGTTTTGGTTACCCAAAATTTCTTTGACTTATGTAGAATTTTAGAATTAGAATCTTAATAGTTTTTTATAAGTAGGAAATATGAATAATGTGTTATTTATTAAGTATATAAATATATTAATTTTACTCTATTACTTTCCAGATTCCTCACACGATGCTGACAGCGAATATGAATATTTTCTAATTGACAAGAAAGATCTACGCCAATCATCAGACGACGATGAAGGCAGTGACAATGAAGATATGATACAGATTGGTGACAAATTTAAATCATTTAAACAATTGAAAAAGAGAGTTGATAAATATCAAGAGACAACTAATTGTGTATTTTATCGAAGAGATTCTGTTACTATTGAACAATGTAGAAAAAAGGGTATTAAAAAGCCTATTAAGGACCGTCTTAAGTATTACAATTTAAAATATACATGCACACATGGAGGAAGGAATTCGAAAAGTTCTGTAAGTGGCTGTAAAACCACTCAAGTCGTTCAGAACAAATGTCTAGCATTTATTAAAATTGGGGTTAGCAAAAATGGCGAACATCTCGTTGTAAATGAAATGAGCAATGAACATAATCACGAGATAAGCAAGCACCGTCATTATTCTCGTATGAGATCAAGTAAACAACGGGTAAAAACAACTGAGTCGATACTAAAAGTGGAGATAGAAGTTGATAATTCAAAAGAAAAAGATGAAAATGAAGGTAAATCTATAAAAGATTAGGTTTTTTGAAATAACATAATATATTGTGACTTTATCTGAATTTTAACTGTCAAGTAATATATTTGACATGAAATACTGCCGTTGTGTGTCAAATTATAAAATTCCTACCTCGATGAAGCGATCCTAGAATTAGTAAAATAAAATACTCTTGATGTGGTAATTGACTTCTTGGTGTAATAATCAAAAATACTATTGGGGCAATAAATAAGATTTACCAAATATATAGGCCACCATGATGCAGCCAGAGTCCTAATAAAAAGGATATGATAACTACCCAGAATGCACCACTAGATAAGTTTTCAGGTGAAGCGCCCAGCTACACTTTTACCTAAGTAGAGATAACTTTTTGATTAGGTAATATACATTTTAAGTAATAATGTATATATAGCCCAGTCAAATAAGCCAAAAATACGGTCAACCTCGGAATGAGAGATAATAGGCTTGAAACTCGTATAAAGTTACTAAATCACTAAAATATTCATAATAACTAATAATTTGCATTACTTACCTTTATATTAAATAATTAGTGTCACGTTGTTTGTTTGTTTGATGCAAGATCAACACTACCTTCCAACCTGTTGTATTAATTTGTCTTATTAGTGTCAATTGATGAGCCGAACACTATCTCTTAAAATACAGGAATACCTAGTTTAAGAGATAGGGTTTATTATTTTGATTAATTGCTGTTGTAATAGTAATATACATAAATGTATAAATATGTCAATGTTTGTTGTTTAAACTAATAAATCGATTTAAATGAAAGTTTGCACACTGTGCAATTAGGTCCAACTTGAGAGATAGGATAATTTTTATCTGAATTTAAAGTCACAATATTTTTTTTTATTGCAAATTACTTAGCCACAGCAACGCGTGGCCGGGTAGCTATAAAAATTTCGTATAACGTTGTTTTTCCGCGATGAACTCCTAAACTAATGAACCGATTATAATGACATTTTAGTATGTCGCATTCGAACCGACTAAAACACCCGGTGTTCCTGGCACGTTCCTTGACTCAGGTGTACCCGAGCCGGGAAATCCCTTTGGACCCTGGCACACTTAGCCCCGTAGTGGTGCCACACAGACCTTGGTGCCTGGCTTATGCGGCTCAGGTACTTTTCGAAGCAGTCGTGTCCGATGAGCACCTGTGTCGTACGGTTGGATAGACTGCCATGTCGTCTCTCCAGCTAATCCGCGATGATGAGTATTACTTACTTACTTCGGTAGTAAATTATACTCTTTTTTCTTATTAAAATCTTATTTAAATATGTTAGAATATATTTTACTGAGATTCACGGTTCACCTTGCATTACGCTATATAGGTTTGCGTTCTCCGCTCTTTATTGCAAAAACGGTAAAGCGCATGAAAAAAAAACAAAATTAGTCCAGAATTTTATGCTCTACAGCTTTGTAATAGAGGTCAATATCATTAGAGCCATAGAAAGTGAGATATTTGCAAAAAAAAAACCATTTTGTCTTAAGACGCGGACAGAAGACTTATTGAGACTTTTGAGACAACATTAAGAATGACAAAATAAAGTTTATACGAGTTTCCAGCGTATTAGCTCCTAACTTGACTGAGCTATTACGTATTATGTATAAGTATAGGGCAAGTACCTTTTAGTACTTAACTGACAAATTTTTAATATTTGAAATTATTTTATTTGGAAAAATGGTGTCGTTGTCGTTTCTCATGCTGTTCTTACCTTGAATTATATTTTTATATAATTAATTTTAAAATATATGTGTTTTAGAATAAAATATGTACAACTTAATTATAAATAAAACTATTTTCTTTTTTACAATTAACCTATTAATATCCTTAAATATTTTTTTTGAGATTCAGCGGTTTAGAAGGCCAAAAGGCCTGCTCTTAACTTAGATATTACGTGATTAAGTTTACAAACCTACCAAGTCATTTGCATAGTTCGGCAATCACTGGCCTCTCTTTAGAAAGACTTCTGCGCACGATTCTTAGGGACAGTTGAGTTCAGTGGTAATTCCCCCAATACGTTTCAGTAACTTTTGCTCGATCTCAAAGAGGAGGAATACTTCTAATCTTCAAGAGTTACTCCTACAGCTTGCAAACTAAGAAAAATGATATAGCTCAGTGGAGATGTACCATGGTGCAGCCAGGTACGGCCAAGAGATGCACCGCGAAACTATTCACCAGTGTGCAGTATGAAGTGCTCGATTATTCTGGTACTCATAACCACACAAAACCAAGGTTCGTGAAGAGGAATAATGTCTTAGTTAGAGCTTACTGACTTTTCCATAAGTCGAAGTAAAGAAGCAATTGAATGTTACAATTTATTTACAGAAAACCAAAGCAATCTATCTGATCTTTTAATTACTGCTGTCTGTTGATGTCTGTTTTGTTATTTCTTTTTTTAATGATTATGTAAAACGACTGAAATAGTGCCTTAATAAATATTTTACTAAAGTTTTACTGGTTTAAACAGATAAAAAGTATATATTTATTGTACTAGAAACTTTAGAGTACCATAAAATTGATGTAACACTGTTACTTGGTTTGTTAGTAAAAAAATAAAGTTATTGCAGTGGAACTGCTTAATTTAAAATATTATTGTTATAAATACATATTTTATTAAATTGTTAAAGATATTATATATAATGTTTGCAACTAAAACGTTTAATGCACGTTTCCTAGAATGAAAAATGTTATCAACAATATTTTATGTTTTAGTGAACCCTGCTACATGCATGTTTTAAATCAGTTTAAAAAAAAAAGAAGATATACTCACGTAATACTGTTTCACAGGCACATTTCTCTGGACAAAAAGAGGTGGAAAGCATCCTCTACTTCTCCTTGGTGGATATACGTACAGTTACCAGAAACAGAATGCAGATGGGAGAATATCATGGTATTGTTCTAGAAGGTTGAAAGGTTGTAGGGCTTCCGCAATCAGCTTTGGGACACGAGCGTTTACTCATAAGCCCCATGATCACCCACCACCAAAACTACCCGACAATGTAGGAGAAAAACAGTATAACTCGTTGCCGTTTCCTCTAGAC
The DNA here is from genome assembly GCA_949752705.1 of Callimorpha dominula. NCBI lineage: Eukaryota > Metazoa > Arthropoda > Insecta > Lepidoptera > Erebidae > Callimorpha > Callimorpha dominula. The sequence continues at coordinate 19,256,829 of OX457002.1, read as the reverse complement.
ATAGTATAGGAATCAATCAATATAAAACCATCTGGATGTTCGCTAAAAGTATAATTGAGTAACTCCGGACGTAAAGAATACCTTTCTGTTTTAGTGTTCACTGTCATGATACTAACGGTAATCGTGAATGAGTGAATAGCCTTACACTTGCCACAAACAAACAAAAAGAATTAGCTATCCTCTCTCCATTAATTTGTTTTCTTTGACAGTATAGCAATCTATTTATGTAAGTATCAGTGTTTATTCCATGTGATATGTACGAGGGCGGCACTGAAAATTTCGGGAGTCAAGGAAGTGACACAACATTACTATTTAAAAATGTATTTATTGCTTTTCGAAGTATTCTCCGCGAAATTTGACACATTTTTCCATACGATGGAACCAATCATTGAAGCAACCTTTCCATTCGGAAGTTGGGGTCTCCAAAATGGCCGTTTTGTAGGCGTCCACAGCTTCTTCAGGTGATGAAAATCTCTGACCACGCAATTTATTCTTTATTTTAGGGAAAGTATAGAAATCATTAGGGCTTAGGTCGGGGCTGTACGGCGGATGGTCTAATAATTCTATGTTTTCTTGCTTTAAAAACTCTTTTGTTCTGTGCGCGGTGTGAGAACTCGCATTGTCGTGATGGAGGATGATGCGGCGGTTGCAGTTCTCTTTACGGAGTTCAGAAACGACCTGTGGCAAACAAATGCTAGCATACCATTCTGCATTAACCGTTCTTTGTGCCTCAAGAGAAATAGTCGCAACATGGCCGGTTTTGGAGACAAACGTGGCCACCATTTTTTTTTGCAACACTCCGTGAACGAACAATTTTTGTTGGCTTTAACTCATTTTCGAACACCCAAACTCGTGACTGGTTTTTTGTTTCGGGTTCGTACGCATATATCCAGGATTCGTCACCTGATACGATGTTGTATACAACATTTGAGGATCCTGCGTGGAATCTTTCGAGAGTTCTGACGCACCAAGTAACGCAAGCCGCTTTTTGCTCTTTACAGAGCGAATGCGGTATCCATCGGGAAAACAACTTTTTTACACCTAATTGTTCATGCAAGATTATTTGTATTTGACTCATGCCAATGTCTAAAGTTGCCTGAATTTCCGGATTTCCGAACGGTATGTCACATGTCGATTTTCCTCAATCAGCTTACGCACAGCATCAACGTTTTCTTGGGTGACTGCAGTTTTTGGACGACCTTGACGGGGATCATCACTGAGCTTGACACGTCCACGTTGAAATTCAGCAAACCAGCGATAAATTGTGGTTTTGGATGGGACTTCATCACCAAATGCAGAAATCATCCGGTCAACACACTGTTTTTGCGTTAAACCACTTCGAAAGTCATAATAAATCATCGCTCTTGAATTTTCTCGAGTCAATTCCATTTTCTCAACGACTAAACAAGTTTGACAAAACCTTGTGATAAGACCGAGAATCTTTTTTTAAATAAATAAATGGTGTTCAACTTTTAAAACCTAGGAGTTTTCAATTAAAAAGATTTTAATATGACAGAAACAGTGGAAATATTCCATTCCCGATATTTTTAGTGCAGCCTATGTATACATATCTACTTTGTTTTGATTATCTAAGTTATTTTAAACTTTGCACCCGGGTTGACTGGTAGAGAATGCCCTGGGCATTAAGATCACCTTTGTACAAATTGTGCATTCATTCAACATATTGTTTTAAATATATAAGTTGTCAATAGGTGATAAGTGTGATAACCTAACACGTTGCCGATTCGATTAAAATTAACAATTGATTTTATTTAAGAGGAATTTTAAGAAAATTTTATATTACTTACGCTTAATATATTATACCTGAGAAATATACCTGAGAAATAATATAATAATTTCGTTTATTCGATATTTCGAAATGATTGTTATATTGAACTTTTTATACTGAACTAGCGCCCCCATGGCTTCGCACGGGTACAAATTATACACCTAAGCCTTCTTTATAACATGTAGTGATTAGAATTGTTAATATCGTTTTTGAATATGCAGTAGAAACATTTGTTCTTATCACTACGTATAATATCGTTACTCTTTTTATTTTTCTTATTAATCTATGTATTTTTCTAACAGCGCGTCTTAAAGTTTAATTAAACAAACTCTGTTACGTTCTCAAGCAAATGTCAAAAAGAAAATAAACTAATGGAAAGTCGTCTATGACTCAAAAAATATTGTCCACCATGAGTATGATAGTGTATTTTGGTTCGTTTCAGTTTCAGTAAGCAAATCAAAAATATATTTTACCTGAAGCACCAATAGAAATATATGATAAAATAAGCAATACACTCCATATGCCGCAATATTTTTGTACAGTTATTACCGACATATTATTAGTGAGGGAATATTATAGGCATGCATAGAATGATTAGTATTTTTTGAATGTGTAATATAAACTCTGCTTTAGCATCTTCTAAACTTTCGCGTTCCATGATATATAATTATTATTACGAGAATTAACGCGATCACGTAATAGGTATTGCATACCTTTGAATTGCCTGACGTTTCGACCAGGTTGCACTGGCCGTGGTCACAGACTGACTAAACCTTAGCTGGTAATTCCCGTATACATAACAACGTGGGTCACACTGAAAGTTTTTAGGATAGGCCAGTAAGAAAAGCAGCGAAAAATTTATTTGAATTTCGAATTAAGAACTCTGGGAATCTGTAGATATTTAATGATTTCATATGTCATTTGTTTTTACAAATTGGCGGCAATTCAAAGTGTGTGTCGTGCATCGAAATGGATTTGCCTAGAGAAAACTTTCGCTCAATGATTTATTACGACTTTTGTTGCTGTCTTACTCAACAACAATGTTACGATAGACTTCGATTGGCATTTCATTACGAAGCCCCATCTCGTGCCACTGTTTACGAGTGGTTTAATTATTTTAAACGTGGTTGAAGCAAACTCACTGATGATTCTAGAGAAGGACGTCCGTTTACGGAGACTACTGAAGATAACGTGAGTGCTGTGCGGCTAATGATAGAAGCTGATAGACAAATCAACAGATTCGGGCAGCTTTGGTATGAGTCAAGTACAAAAAGTCTTACTTGAATATTTAGGCGTCAAAAAGCTTTGTACTAGATGAATACCTCATAATTTGACAGAAGATTAAAAACGCCGTCCGGATTGGTGCCGCTCAATGCTTGAAAAATGTTACGAAGTTTTTTTTTATGCTATAGGGGGCAAACGAGCAGACGTGTCACCTGATAATAAATAACTACGGCCGCCCATGGGCACCTGCAACTCAAGAGTCACAAGTGTGTTGCCGGCCTTTAAGGTGAGAGTATGGGAAGGGGAGAAGAGGAGCGGAGATGGAAGGGTTATGGCCTAAGGTAACCTCACTCACTCGGCGAAAAGCAATCACTGCTTCACTGCCGGTTTTTTGTGAGACCGTGGTATCACTCGGGTCGAGCCGGCCCATACGTGCGGAAGCATGGCTCTCCCACGAATAGGTGACTGGAATGCTGTATATGACATCGTCACAGGTGATGAAAGCTGGATATGTTGTTACGAATCCGAAACCAAAAGACAATCTGCGCAATGGATGTTTCCATTCGAAGATTTGCCGACAAAAGTAAGGGCAAAAGTCAAGGAAAAAATTGCCTCTTTCTTTGGACGGACGGGTCATTTCGCAACAATAATTCTAGAAAATAAAAGGACTGTTACTGCAGATTGGTATGTCAGTCATTTTCTAACAGTTGTCTTGGAAAATGTAAGACAGCAGCGCCCAAGAAGCAGGATCCTCCTCCATCCGGACAACGCTCCAGCTCACTCCGCCAGACGGACTATCGAAGATTTGTCTATCGAAGGTGTTACAGTCGCGACCTGGCACCTTGTGACTTTTATTTATTCCCAAAAATAAAAGATAAACTTGGGAGGAGGAATTCGTGTTATGAACCCTGAAGGTGCCGTGGCTGCATTTGTAAAAGGCGTGGAAGAGATCCCTCAAGAAGAGTGGGCTCACTGCTTCAGTCCATGATTCCATCGCATGCGACGGTGAATATTAACAGGCTTCTATATCATACCGATTTTTATTTTCTAAAAACTTTCAGTGTGATAAAGTTATATACAATTCAATTATTTGATCTTCCGATTCATTTCCTCATTTTGGGGAGATCGTGACAGTACATAATGCATCTATTTAAACTAAATTGGTTATCGTTTATATTTAAAATAATGTATACCAAGTACAGTCCATGACATATACAATTATTACAAAGAAGGGCAACCGTTGCCTTTGCCATTTTGCATGTAACCCAATTATGTAGGTATAATCTAAAATTAGGGGTCATTGACTCTAAATTTCATAGTACACAATTGTTACTTTAATAGATATCAGTCGCCATGGAATAGCTTATGTGATAGTGCTTGATAGTTAGATATCTATGGTCTGAATGCATTACCTCGCAAAGGTTGAACGTAGATGTATGAAGGTAACTGTAGTTACTCAGTTTGTATCCCAGCAATCTCGAGTTCAGTGAAAAATCCTTATTGCGACGTAAATTGACTAGTTATTCAATGTAGTTTAGCAATCATATTTTGTAGTCCTCATCTTTTTCTATTAATGATTGTCGGTATAACCTATTATTTGTTTATTAACCTGTAAAATGTTCGTTTTTTCTTGCCTCTGTATTTCTTGTCATTTATTAATTTAATATTAAAGTAATACTTTTATTAAAACATTTCTTAATGTCTTCTTTGTACACATTTCTCACTGAATTTAAATTCTAGCCTGTAAATATTTGTTATCGCTTCGGCTCAATTTTCCATTTACTTTTTATCTCTATAAAAATGTTGAAGCTTCAAGTATAATTCTAGAAAATTGAAGATTTAATTATTCTCACAAGTCGCAACTATTGATTAGTTGCAATTAATTATAAATAAACAATTTATATGATATAAATCTTCGTTTCGTATTTCGTATCCAGGATGCGTTTATAAATATAATATAATTAATTAAAATATAACTTTGTTCCTATTAAACAGTAATTATTTCTGTTTCTAATTAAATCATTACACTCCAATGCGTATACTAGACTAGATCGCACACAAAGACGAGGTGGCTAAAATTATAATAAAAAATTGATATTTTTTTTATTTCTTTATGAGCCTAACTATTCATTTTATCAACGTAAATCAAAATATCAGAAATGTCGCCAACTATTTAAATTATTGATTAACCTATTTCATATGATTTAACTTTTTTTTTCATTAATTCACGCACAGTAGATTACGACAGACTAGCTCAATTCATTTCATTATAAGGTTTTATTTCATTTACCTATTTATTCTTGCCTTCATTAAATTTTCATTCATGTCGTCTCCTATTGAAACAAAGACTTTTATTTAACTTTAAATAGATGCGTATCCTCCAATCATTAATAAGGCTGCCATTTTGTTAAACATAATATCATATTTAATAAAAATAGTTTAAGTGATTTGTTATTCAACATTTTCTAAAACGTTCTCAGTTATTTAGTGTAATCGTTTGTCGGTTGATATTTTCCGTATTTTGCCTTGTATTTGTTCCTAGTACATACTTACTGTTAAGATCATGTACGTCTATTTATGTTCATTATATTACATTGCATGGTAATTGTAAATTTATCGTAATGATATCGATGATATTTTAATAACATGTAGTTTTATCGAAATGAGTATATTATACGCTTTGAAAATCAAATGTATAATGATTTTTCAAATTATAGTTTGTCTTATTTTATACTTCCTCGCTAAAGATTTGCTTTACACACCTAAGACAGATCTTTAATTTATTAACGATAATACTGTAAACCCCCAAAATACGTCATTATTACTGTTACAGCTGTTATAAGCTGCTATTCTCCAAGAAGAAATTTCCGCACAAATGGAAAGTTATTTTCTATACGTTATTCTTAAGAAACGGTAATTGTGCATATGTCCGAGGTAGTCTGGACTCTTTGCCACTGCCCCAAAAAAATAAAAACAATATTCAAATCAAGGTCTTCTCGTAATATAAAAAACTGTTCTGTCCAGTAAAGTAGTACAAATAATCTGAACAGCCCTATCAGCGTTTCAGTAATATGTCAAAGTTATGCAACCTTTATTTACTTAGATCACAAAAGTAACTCTTATGAAAATAGCAAAATTAACATCTTCTACATTTTGATCTACAGCCAGTAACGCTTCTCAATGTAAGTAGAGCTTGTGAGGTAATAATCTGGCTATATGATGGCCACTCTTCAGTCACCAGTAACCATAATGACTGCTTTGAAATTGTATTAGCAAATAAGAAACTGCACTGGTAAAAAAAAATGTCATCAAGTACGATACTCAATCCTTAAAATTAAATTTTTTATTACTTAAGTACAGATTGGGTATAATTATTAGATAAAAGATTTGCATTTGATGTGATTAGACAAGATAATTTATGAGAAATTCCAGCTCAAACAAATTAACACTAGTTTCAAGTCAAATCGGCACACGAAAAGATTCTTAATAAATTTATTCTCTGAACTATTCCTTAATTTTCAGCAGTTCTTATTCCATCAGGCAAAGGAAAGCATCCCCTCCTACTGTATAAGACTCACACATTCGCATTCAAGGTGAGATCATCGTCAGGAGTTCTTTGGCACTGCTCCAGGAGAACCAGGACTGGCTGCAAGGCTTTTGTCAGGACGTTACCTGATCAAATGGACCTGATCGTTTCGACTTACGATATGCACTGTCATAATCCTAGACAGGCAAAATTGGCCACTAGTTAAAGGCTCCAGAGACTTGTTGAAGAATGCCATTTTCATCGACACTAAAACAGGAGACAAGGGAAGAAATCAGAAAAGAGAATTATTTACTCTGAGAATAAGTTAAGTTTTTCGTTATACTTACATTTAGACTGTACACTTAGCGTTATCCTACTAATATTATAAATGTGATAGTTTGGATAGATGGATGTTTGTTACTCTTTCACGCCAAAACTACTGAACCGATTGCGATGAAACTGGGTATGAAGATAGCTGGAGACCTGGATTAACATATCCCGCTACTTTTTATCCCGATATTCCCACGGGATCGGGACTTACGCGGGTGAAACCGCGGGCGCTGCTAGTACCTAATAAGTTTTTAGTCATTAAACTGTTTGTTTTGTATAAGCATATAAAAGAAATTATAGCTTAAATTTAAAATATTTTGTTTAAAAGATCTGGCGAGTATTTTGAATTGTTATTTAGGCTTAGTTTTAAATGTTAAACTTAAAACTGTTTTTGAAGGTCCAATTGTAATCGCTAATTTAAATGTAATTTTTTTTTACTACTAAGGTGTCCGAGATAAGCCTGGACAGTTTTGCATCGAATCGTTGCGATTGCCCTGTATTAGGTATTCATGTCCGTCCAGAAAGGACGCATTTAATGGTCGCATTTACAAATTTTGCTTTCTTGACAAAAAAAATATGCCTTCATTGATTTTATTTCGATAAATCTTTATTTTTGTTTAAAGAAGACATTGCTAGAATGATCTATGAAATCAACTTTATTCTACGACTTCTAAAATGTTTCGAAATGTTTTTCATTTTCTACTTCATTTTCTGAATCATACTATGATATGATCAATACTGTTAATAATAATAACTTGAGACATCTCAGACACGGCCGTCAGGTCCTAAACTAGATAGAGCTTGTACTATGGTAACCAGTACTTATTATAGATTAATTACACCTAGGCTCGGACAAAATATCGTGCTCTCATCACACAATTATTTATCCTGGGTGGGAATCGAACCCACCACCTCTGGCTTAGCAGTCAGGATCACTAACCACTAACTACCAAACCAACAGGCTAGTCAATTGTTGCATATGGATATATATATTTATCTATGCAGTAAAATACTTATTAATCAACATTAAGATCAGTTCTCTTTCTTTTTTCTCTTTAAAAAGATAACTCCAGCACTAGGAATGATTTATGTGTTGCTCGGGACTTTACAAACATTGAAAAAAAAAACGGACACTAACAACACACAGACTCGGGACAACTATTTGTGAATCACACAATTTTTTGTCCCGTGTGGGAATCGAACCCACAATACGTGGCGTGGCTTAAAAAAAAAGTCGATATTAACCATTACGCCATGCGTGCAGCCGGTTCCAACTTATTTTTGTATTAATCTGCAACTGAATACATATAAAAAAAAAAAATTTTTTGTTATTTACTATTAAATTAAAAAAATCTGTTTATAATTATATTTCAAAAAGTACAATCTACTTAAATGCATGTAAATCATACCACTTGAAACTTTGGAGTTGGATATATTTTTTTATGTGGTGTAATATATAACTTATCCAATGGAAATATGATCATATTATTATAAATCTGTTCAAGAAATATATAAATGTTTGATTTTATATTTATTTAACTTTGTGTTTTGACTTAGGCATTTACGTTTTGTAATTAGAATCTGATTATGAAATACATATTCATCACAATATATCTTTATGCTAGATTTTCTTTAGCTGTACTTACGTTGTATATTTTGTAACCAAGTCCATTTATTTTCTTAGTTTAAATAAACTAAATTTAAAAGGTTCAGAATTATTATTTTATTTACTAACCAATATATCTGAGCCAACTGACTGCAAAGTACACGTATTTCAACAGAATGTGTTATTTATTTCATTTCCATAATTAGGTTTTGCTATTCTTATTAGGGGGATAAATTTTGAAACATCCTTCTTTAGTACTTTCCTACGTTACAAAAGAGACGCACGCTTCTAGACCCATTGTTTTGAGCCGTGCGTTTTGCCTGACATGGATGCAACCAATCTGACGAGTATCAAAATAACGATTCTTTATGAAGAAAGCCAATGTGATTATTATAAATTGTATTTTAAAATTGAACAGATGGGATAAACCGTATGTACATTTTAAAATGCAATTAGAAAATCCATTTTCTGAAGTAGTTTTACAAGATACATTTATTGAATTTTTTGCTTTCGAGAATATAAGGGTTCTCACTGGAAGCAAAAGAACTATTGGAACCATAACAATTATGTATCGTGTTCTTCTATTCGTCATCAATGCAGTGTAACGTCTTCTGGTTTTTTTAAAGGGTTCATAAAGAACAGTTATGTATCCTAGGCCTGGTAGCTTTCATAGGCCTCGGTAACCGTTTAAAAATCAGAAGGATGTCCTATACTGTTATGTATGAGACGGGACGAGTGAATAAAGCAACGATTACATTCACACTGGTTTATTCTCGACAAGGCATCGATATCCGTATGTACCTACATATATATACATATACAACATTCCTCCCTCAACAGTCTAGAAACACGTCCTCTAAATAAACTTAAACATACGTACTAAAAAACTGCTTATAATCTACTCTAGGGATATTGCGTAGACATTTTCCTCCCGCTGTACGATCACGGATCCCTTCAACGGCCTCATGGGACTCCTCATCCTCTGAGACACTTCCTTCAGATTGGAGCAAATGCTGATCCACTAATGGTCACTAATGGTTGTTCTGGTGTTGAAGCGCTCACCAGGCGGTGAGGTGGACCTGGTGATACTGGCAAGTCACTAAGTCCCACCGGACAATCCCACGGTTGAATCTGAGCAGCTTGTTTGCATGCTATTAACTGATTCTTATGTTTCTTAAAGGATGCCGCTGATTTAAAATCTTTAATTAAATAAGTCACGCGTCCAAGCCTCTTTATCACTATTCCTTTGTTCGAAAGTACCTTGTTATTTGGCATGTTTATTTTATATTTAATGTGATCGCCAGGTGCGAAGGATTGTAAATTTTTTCCACCATATGACTTCGCTGTAAACACTGTTTGTTTTGTACATAATTAGCAAGAGTGTTTGATGACGGCGTTTTTTAGCATATCTAAACGTGAACGTAATTTTCTCCCGAACACTAATTCGGCCGGGGATGTACCCGTGGTAGAATGAACTGAGTTACGGTAATCAAAAAGGAACTTTAGAAGTTTGTTTTTACATAATCTTTTGTCATTATTATTACCACTCATTGATGACTTAATACCCCTTTTCACAATTTTAACGTAACTTTCCGCCTGACCATTGCCAGCTGGATGATACGCGGGTGACGTCACCTGCGAAATGCCGTTTGAAAAACAAAACGTTCTTAACTCACTAGATGTAAATTGTGTACCATTGTCACTTACTATAGTATGCGGTAACCCGAACCTTGAAATGAACTCGTACAGTTTGTTTATAACCTGTGTAGATGTCGTTACATTCATTTCATAAACCTCGACCCATTTCGTATAAGCGTCCGCGACAACTAAATATGTACGATTGTAAACAGGGCCAAGCATGTCTATATGTATCCTATGGAAGGGTTGCGGAGGGTGTGGCCACGGTGCAAGCGGAGCTCGCGGCGGCGATTACCTCAGCTGACTGCATACTGAACACTTAGACACTAAATTTTCTATCGACCGATCTATACCCGGGAACCATAACCGACTCCGTGCTTCAGCTTTCATTTTCACAACGCCTAAATGTGATTTATGTAGCTCTGAAATTATTTTATTTTGTAATGTTGCAGGTATTATTAATTTGTGACCCCGCATTACACATCCATTTTCCAACGCTAACTGTAACCTACATGAAAAATATGGCATCATATTTAAATTAGTAATTTTTCTAGGCCACCCTTTCTTTACATATTCAATAACCTTACATAATAACAAATCTTTCCCGGTTTCTACTTTAACTTCTTGTAAAGAAATAGGTAAACTTCCATCTATTACAAAATTTATGTAAGAAGCGCGTTCCTCTTCAGCCTCTAACTCGTTACCGGTTTGTTGAATGTCGGGTAAACTGGCTCGTGATAGATAATCTGCTATATTATCACCACTTCGTATGTACTGGATAATATAGTTATAACCACTTAAAAACAACGCATAACGCTGAAGCCGGTTATCAGATACTTCTGGAATACCGCACGAAGGGTTAAATATAGACAAAAGGGGTTTATGATCTGTGCGGAGTATAAAAGGCGTTGACCGACCATATAGGTATTGGTGAAACCTCCTCACGCCAAATATTATGGCGGTCGCTTCTTTTTGTAATTGCGAATATCTTTTCTCAGCCGAGTTGAGGGTACGCGAAGCGAAAGACACTGATCGCTCTGTACCATCATCGTATATTTGAGACAAGACCGCACCTAACCCGCGTCTACAGTTAAAATTAACTTCGCATCTGGATCAAAATGGGCTAATACTTGGTCAGACGCTATCATGTGTTTAATTGTAACAAATGACTTTTGGTGTTTCCTATTCCATTCCCAGTTACTACTTTTTCGTAGTAATTTATAAAGTGGGCTAAGTATAGCGTTGGGTACAAAGTCCCGGTAGTAGTTTACTAACCCTAAGCAGGATTGCAATTTATTTACATTACTAGGGGCCGGTGCACTCAAAATAGCTTTTACCTTTTGTTTACATTTATGTAACCCGTTTTTATCAATGGTAGAACCTAAATACTGAACTTGATCTTTAAAAAAATCGCATTTATCTAAACGTAATGTTAACCCGGCCTCTTGTAATCTTCTCAACACTTCGTTGAGCCTCTCTAAGTGTTGTTTAATGTCATTTGATGTTATTAAAATGCCGTCCAACATACATAAAACTCCATCTATCCCTGATAGTAAACAATCCATTGTACGCTGGAAAATAGAAGGCGCGCTGGCTAGGCCAAACACCAACCTGGTATAATTAAAAAGCCCACGGTGGGTATTTATGCATGTTATCTTTTGCGACGATTCATCGAGAACTAATTGGGAATAAGCTTGGGATAAATCAATTTTACTAAATTGTTTCCCAGCAAAAAGTTCCTTGGCCGTCGGCAGCGGATATTTTTCAACCATTAATTGTTTGTTTACTGCAATCGAATAATCCGCACACAATCTAATCGAGCCGTCTCTTTTTAACACAGGCACAATAGGTGACGCGTAATCGGAATGTTGAACCGGTTTTCAAACACCCACAGACACTAGCCTATTTATTTCTTTATCTATCGTATCTTTTAACGCAAAAGCGACTGGACGGGCTTTGACAAAAACCGGGTTTGCATCATCTTTTAATTTCAAATTAATTGCATATTTATTGAACTTACACAATTCATTCGAAAATACCGAGGAATAACGAGATTTAAACTAATCTACAAAATTATTAGTTTCACCAAAGAAATATATCGGTGACAATTAAAAATTAAATAAAGAAATAAAATCACGCCCCAATATAGGTGGGCCGCCATTGTTTATGACGTAAACATTGAGAATATGAGACTTGTTCAATTAAGTAAACAACAATCCAACGGTACCTACACAGCTTATCTGGTCGCCGGTATACGTAATTAAGCGCTTACTAGTGCGTGACAATGGCTTTTTTGAAAAATATTTGCTATATGTACTATTTGAAATCGCTGTAACCGCCGATCCCGTATCCATTTGAAATTTTAAAGGTATCCCCTCAACTACAACAATTTCGGACATTGGTTCCCCCTTGAACGTACGAATATGAAATAACTCACCGTCATCTTCACTCTCACTAATTTCACTTGACTGTATAAAATTAACTTTTTTACACATTCGCTTTAAATGACCTTTTGTGTTACACTTTTTGGACTTATAATTTGCGAATCTACAATGTGACGCAGTATGATTTTTATAACCGCAAACCGCACACGACTTTATAGTCTCACTTGTAGGTTTCGTAATCTTGAACAGCTGCCGTCGTGAGGCAGTAATTGACCACCAGATGTTGCCGCTGACACCGCCGTTGAGCAAGCGCGCGCGCTGCGCACACTTTCCGCTAGATCGATCGCCTTTGCCAGAGTTAACTCGTCTAAGTTCTGAGCGAACAACTTATCTCGCTCCGCTCCAGGCCGCATTCCCATTACGAAGCGATCCCGCAATGCTTCCTCAACGTTAAAAAATGCGCAATCCACAGTTAGCCCACGCAATCTCGCCGCCCATTGTGCAAATGTTTCTTCAGAGTGTTGGGCAGCCGAATAGAAATGATACCTCTCACCAAATCCGCATTTTGTTGGAATAAAATGCTCGTCTAAGAGAATGAGGATATCCTTGTATGGTACATCTTGCAAATCTTTAGGTAGTGCTAAGTCGGCAGCGAGTTTGTAGGTGCCATCACTGAGTGTCCTTAACAAGATTGCTCTTTTCTTGATGTCCGCTGGGTCCTTGGTTTTATCAACATCGTCAGCGATTAACCATTGCGCTAGACGACTTTTAAACGTTTTCCATGACTGTACATTATGGTCAAAAACTCCGTAGTGAGCCATTACTAACTATAATGTGGGTATTCGTCGCCATTGTTATGTATGAGACGGGACGAATGAATAAAGCAACGGTTACATTCACACTGGTTTATTCTCGACAAGGCATCGATATCCGTATGTACCTACATATATATCCATATACAACAATATTAATAAACTATAACTTTCAAGGATACAATGAAGAGCATCGCAGGACTTAAACACACCGCATTTGAAGTGCTCATCTTCTTGTCATAAATACGAAATAATTTAAATAAGTGATTGCGTAATGGCAAGTAACAACATGCAATAGAGTCTAGAAGAAAAAGAGTAAAGAGTTAATCTTCGTTATATCATAAAGACGAAAGTTTGCGAGGATGGATAGATGGATGGATGGATGTTTATTACTCTTTCACGCAAAAAATGCGGAACGAATCTGGATGAAACGTACCGTGAGACTGGACACCTGAAATCACATGGGCTATATTGTTGATATACATATATATATCAACAAAATAAAATTCTCTATGAATGTGATTCATTCAGTTTTTACATACATAACATAAGTAAACAAACTGTCGAGCAAAAAAAGTTCAAACTTCTAATATGGATCAGACTATTGAGAATATCACTCCCACACCCTGTAATACAATTCTCCAACAATACAAATCTGCTTATTGCAATTATGTATTTTCTTTCAGAAATCAAATATTTGCCGACTGGTAAGAAATATCCTATCATGGTCATTAAAAACCAAGTATACAAACGGGTCAGAGAACTTCGTTGTGGCAAGATATTATGGCGATGTGTAATGATTCATAAGGGTTGTAAAGCCTCCTGCCATGTATCCAAAAACGAATTGGACATGCGAGATGAACACAACCACGCACCCCCCCAGAGAAGAACGAAAACCGGACGATGGGTTTTTGCCAAATAATAGTTTTAGTATTAATAAACATGTGTTTTTATTTGCGTGTCTACATCACTATTCATTAACATCTCAGTCAATTCATTCATAATAAGTCAAATGTGGCTCAGCCTTGGATGCTTTATAAAATCATAAATAACACTAATTACCGAGTTTTTGCTGCCTAGCTTTCTCCGTGTTTACAGGAAACTAGCGAAGTCATATTAGGGGTTTCACCTCGGAATGAAAGATAATACGCTGTAAATTGGTATAAACCTTTGTTTTGTCGTTCTAAATGTTGTCTCAAAAGTCACAAATGTTATCGTGTCCGCGTCTTAATATATTGAAGGTCAAAGGTCATTAAAAATTGTTTTTCGCGAGTATCTCGCTTTCTATTGCTTAAATGAGATTTGCACTTATCATAAAAGTTGTAGAGTATAAAATTCTCTACAACTTTTGTATGAACTTTTTTTTCATACGATCAACCGTTTTTGCGGTAGACCGCGAAGAGTGCGCCGCGTACAGTCATATATGGCCTAATGCAAGGTCAAGCGTGAGTTACGGTTATCAGTACGTTGTATAAAGTTAATTACTTACTAAAAAATTATAATTATTAAACAATGCCCATTATTTATGTACTAATTATTAATAATTTATATTTAATTATTTATATTTAACTATAGTATATTATTAATTTTGGATTATATATTTTAATTATATTTTAAGTTAAAAAGACAGCAAGGGAATATATTTTATAATAATAATAATAATAAACCTTATTATCAGACCATAGTCCATACGCAATATATTATAATACATGAGTGTTATACATATATATTTTACTTAATGTATTTGAAAGACGCTCTATGTGTCGTCATCCAATGCCACATAAGAGGACTATCTGTTCTGTCCGCAACAGTAGCTACCAGGGTGTTTGAGCCATCGCGCACTGGCCGCATCAGGGATGCTATTCGAGATCGAATTATCGCATGAAAGTCAGGCACAGCTCTCGCCGCTAACATCCCCGAAGCGCTTTAAAATCGCGGTAGCCCCAACATTACTCGGAAGGCGTTATTGTATTCGATACGCAGAGCGTTGTACGAGCGTTGAGTGTAAGTGACCACGACCGTGGCACGTGTACAGTGACTGGCAGTACGCTCTAAACAACGTTACTTTTACGTCTTCTGTACATCGCGCGAACCTACGAGCCAACATGTTACACCTCACTGACAACGCCCTGCATTCCCTTTCTAAGTGCATGTCGTCGGACAGATCATCGGTGACCCAGTGTCCCAGGTACTTGAAACGCGTAACTTTAGTAAGCGGAGCGCCCTCTAAGGTGGCTGTTGGGACTGTATCATAACATTTGTTACCGGCCTTAAATACCAATAGCTCACTCTTAGTCACGTTGTACCTGAGACCATGAGCCACTGCATAATCCTCACATATAGACAGGAGCTTCCTAAGAGCACCGATAGATGGGCTCAGCAAAACGATGTCATCCGCGTAACTGATTTTATTAACACAATCATGCATCAATGGAGCATCCGACACTGGCTTTAATGAGCCCACATATCAGCTGGTTTACGTACAGGTTAAAAAGCTTGGGTGAACTAAGTCCACCTTGCCTCACCCCACATTCCAACCTGTAAGCATTCGAGACGAGTCCAGACCATTTTACATAGTTGTATTGGTTGTTATACCAATACCTCAACAACTGAATCAGGTCTCTAGGCAAATTGGTGTCCTGTAATAGTTTCCTCCACATGCAGTGGTATGATACCAGGTCAAAAGCCTTGGAGAGATCCAGGAAGCAAGCATACACAGGTATACATATATTTATTAGTATAAATCGAAAAGGTCATAGGGTAGGGACAAGTATTTCCAGGTATATAAGTATTAAAAAATTTACACGTTTTAAAAAAAAAGTATATTATGTCGTTTTAACTTAAAATATAACTAAAATATACATTCCAGAATTATTAATATACAATTAAATATGAATAATAAAATATAAATAGTTAAGTCACTTATTTTAATTAAATATAAATAATTAATTATTAGTACATAAATAATGGGCATTGTTTAATAATTATAATTTTTTAGTAGATAATTAACTTTATACAACGTGCTGATAACCGTAACTCACGCTTGACCTTGCATTAGGCCATATATGACTGCACGCGGCGCACTCTTCGCGGTCTACCGCAAAAACGGTTGATCGTATGAAAAAAAAGTTCATACAAAAGTTGTAGAGAATTTTATACTCTACAACTTTTATGATAAGTGCAAATCTCATTTAAAAACAATTTTTATGACCTTTGACCTTCAATATCTTAAGACGCGGACACAATAGCACTTGTGACTTTTGAGACAACATTTAGAACGACAAATCAAAGGTTTATACCAATTTACAGCTTATTATCTTTCATTCCGAGGTTGACCCCTTTTTTTACCTAATATGACTGGGCTAAACATTATATACGAGTGGGCTACAATGCGGTATATGTCTTATTATAAAAAAAAATTGCGTGTTGATCTGCTCCATGTATTGTTACACAATACTATTTTAAATATTACAACTTTATCCATACTACCTAGCATATTAATGTTACCCTACATTTTTCAGTGCACTTCATACCTGGCAAGAAATATCCACTCCTAATGTACAACCAGTATACATATAAGAGGCAGAATGAGTCTAAATACACAGGGAAGGTGCTTTGGTATTGTTCCGCCAGGAAGAAGAGTTGCAAGGCGACGATCTACACCAGTGATAACAATGTTTGCGAGAACAGTCTACTATATGAACATAATCATGACCCGCCGAAGTACATAGTCTCTAAAAACGGGTTATGGATTAAGATTTATGATTAAATGTAGCTATGGATAAAGTTAGTAGTACATCATATGTCATCCTCATCATACCATATCTAAATATATCTTTTAATGTTGAGACGTTTAAAAGTAAAAAATCTTTTAAAAGAGTTATCGTTCATCATTAACCTAAAAAATCTAATACACACGTATGCGTTTGTTTCCGAAAGAAGGGTTATAAATAATATAAGACCTTTAAAAGAATATACCCAATTCTCTATGAAACTAATGCCTCATTTAAGAAAAAATACCATCTTTTTTTAAATATCTGAACAACAATAATGAAAAAAACTCTTTTTCAGTATTCTTTAGAACTTCAGCCAGGGGTACCCGACACTTAATTGTGGATGGATATTCGTTTATCTGCAGGACATATTGCTTACATCACATCAAAAAGACCTGGAAATGTGCAACACACGCGGGATGTACTGCTAAAGTTCACACAATAGAAGACGAGATCGTCAATATAAATAATGATCACAATCATCCGGTAGCACTGAAATGGAATTTGTTACGCCTGCAGTCATATTTTAACCTTGTTAACTGATATTTTATTTTGGAAATAAAATCATTGCTGTCTATTTTACAAATATTTTTTCATCTCATCATCTTTATCATCATTTACACCGCAGCTGAATCATAATCAGGGTTCATCCGTCTTTTATCTAATAGCTCCTAGCCACTTTGACAAGGTACTTGATGGAGCTTGTAGAAAAAGTCACAGGCTCCACTTTCCAGTCCTTAATCGCCACTCCAGAACCATTCTACCTCAGTACAGTAGTCGGTTTTCTTGACTATATTGCCTGCTCATGACTATTTTAACTTACCTATAATGAGTGACGTTGTTTCAGCACCGTATTCTGCTCAATGTTGTTTTCTTAGTATTTAGGAAGTAGCATTATATGCACTCATCATATAACATTATAATCGCATGGACATAACCCCTACGTAATGGACTACTTTTACTGACTTGTACTAACTACTAAGTTAGTACAAGTCAGTATCGGCGAACAATCGTATGCGGTGTTAGTGAGTGATATTTTATATAATAACACACACATAGGGTCCCAAATTAAAAAAAAAAGACTTAAGGGTGCTCTTTGAGTCCGAAATTAAATGGACATTCCAAAGTGTAATGAACTGTGAGTACAACCACATAAGAATTATGAATACCAGTATCTTATTGAATAGTCAATATTTATCAGCAACCCTAATTAGCTGCTCCATTCACAGAAATTATCAATTTCTCGGTATCCCAACGAGGCGGAGTCATAATGCACATTGGAAAGTATAGCTATAACAAAAAGAGTTGGACAGCAGGTGACAAGGTGACCTGGTACTGCACTTCATACTATGGGAACCCACCAT
The DNA here is from genome assembly GCA_949752705.1 of Callimorpha dominula. NCBI lineage: Eukaryota > Metazoa > Arthropoda > Insecta > Lepidoptera > Erebidae > Callimorpha > Callimorpha dominula. The sequence goes on along the minus strand of OX457002.1, from coordinate 19,238,383 downwards.
GTAAGGCGAAAGTCCACACCATAGGCAAACAAATTTTGGGCCTTGTAGGTCATCATACCCATTAGACTTATTTTCTGTTAAACTTGCAATAGACCGAGTTTGATCAAGCTCTTGACTAATCATGTATAACAGTGCGTTCACTATAAAAAAATAGTGCTTTGTTTACTATGAAATTTATCATAATATATATTTTTGTCTTTGTTATCTCTAGCTATAGGTTACGGTGATATTACTGGGATTCGTTCTTGATTACTCTAATTTAATTTACACTAAACAGTTGCCTCTTTTATAAATCAATTTTAATTGAATCTAGTTTCTAGAGTGATTCTATGAGTGGATCTTAAGTTGGTATAAATTTTCTTACTTAATACATATTACCAATCACATATATTTCCAATACCCTTACCTAACATCTACCAAAAGATCTATGATGAAACCAATATTATGACTATAAACCAACCATATATTTATAACACATGTAGTACTATTAGAAAAATAATCGATACCAACATCCGTACAAATTTATGTTTTATAAAGAAATCACAAATTACAAAACGTAGTGTTCCCCGACCCAGCCTTCTTGTTCTTCCAAAGATCCGAACAAATTATGGTAAAAAAAGTATCTTATTTGAAGGAGCGCAACTTTACAATAAACTACCCTTCAATATAAAAAAATGTGAACTCATTTAACGTATTTAAAGCCAAACTAGCAAAGCACATTTTATAAAATGTCTCCTGAAAGTAAATGCGTTGAGTGGGGGGTGTAAATTGGACATATTATTGCTTTGTATAGCGTCTGTCTGAGTACCTTAAATGCTATCTACTATTCTCATGTAAGTGACTTTGTCTTTATGAGAATAAATTCTTTAAACCTATATATATATTAATAAATGCACGTATGACAGGATATTTGGTGTAAATCATTAAAACAAACTTCATCCTTCTAGTTTCGTAAGTTCATAACAAATACATATTCTGTTACTTAAGACTACCTTTTTACCCGAATCAACATCAAGACATCTGGCTAGTAGCAGTGTTATTCAACAGTCTCTTGGTATGTATACTTCGGGGTCTTATGTTAATAAAGGTACAAAAATTGAAAGACGAAAAGTTAGAGCACCGTATTTAGTGACATGTCACTGCGTATGTCTTTTAAATTCAAAGTAATGTTTGATACTGAAAGAACTGTAAAAAGTACATTTTCAACAAAAAACCAAAAAGTCAATGAAAATAAAATTTAAAAAAGCTACCATTTTTACTGCATTCCAACTTGCACTTGCACTAAGATGGGCACGGCATAATGTAGAATGTATTACTAATGGAATAATTGCAGTTGGTGGCATTAGACTCATGATTTAGGTTTAGTAGCAGTTGTTTTTTCATTATTACGATTGTATTATACATTAACACTATGTTTCTATGTCATTTTGGTTACCTTTTTGTAATTTACAATTTATTGAAAATTAATAATGAATAATATGTAAGACAGTACTTATGTATATACGGTATCCTGGTTCCTTTGTTACGAAGATAACCTTTGGATGGCTTACGTAAAAACTGATTCAACATGCAGAAGCCGTTGTAAGTTTTTAACTAATACGGATCTGAATACACTAGAAGTACTGTTAATTTTTTGTTGTATAAGTTGCAGTATATATGTACTATAGCATTGCCAAGGCGAACGTCACCAGAAATCCCAATTAAAATCTGAATTTCGAGTTTCCAACACAAACTAATGGATATAACTTAGATCGGCAAAGCAATTGAAGTCACTTAAATGAAAGGGTAGAAGACGTAGGTACCATTAGGCGCTACTACATATTAAAGACGTTTGTTGTGCTTTGTGATCCTAAGGAAAATGTGTCTCCAGAGTGTCATAAACTTTTTCGTTTACCTCGTGGTGCCGATATACAACTATTTATAAGTTATACCTTGATGACATTAGTGCAGCAACAGTTGCAAGCAAGGCACTGGTAAATTCTTGCTAATCGGCCAACTGTATGCTAACCCTATTTCTATTACCCGATTTTTTATTTGAAAAGTATATAGTCGAGTTCAATTAGGTTTATACCTCGGAACTCAGCTACTGTGAATGGTTTTTGTGTATTTTCAATGCCAAAAAGTTTACCTATTGAAACTTTCCGCTAATGATGATTCTTTACCATCTATACCTTATACCTTTGGCTGTAATATCGTTTTTAATCTTGAGACTAATTTAATATTATATAAAGTACACTAAAATACAACAAACACCACAAAGATCATTATTTTTAATTTGTTGGTATAGACAGTAAAAAAAAAACATTAAAATATTCAATTTTAATCTTTTTAGTTTATAGCATTTGAAACTAAACAAAAAAGAATCACTAACTATAGATGGGTTCCGTCAGTTTTCTTTTATAACGCATAATTTCACTCAGGTAATAAGTAAACAGTTTTTTTTACAGCATAAAATGAGTTAAACAATTTTTTTCATTCCAGGCATGAATAGTGCATTTTCGCCAGGCCATATATATTCCACAACAAAGGGAGGTCAAGTGTTAATTCTCAATGGTCACAGGTTCCACAGGGAATATGGAAACGAGATGAGAAGTTACTGGAGATGTTCTAAAAGAGCCTCCTATCGTTGTAAATGTAAAGTCAGGATTATTAATGGTAGAATGTTGGTTTCAAACCAACATACTCATACGTAGCTGCTAATCCAATTTGGACAGGAAACTTTAGCCCATGAATGAACTGTTAATTTTCACACATTACAAACCCTCCCGGAACAACTATTTTTAAAGCACATTTCTTCTTTGTTCTTTTCTTTCTAATATAAAATTAATGATCCAACAATTCTGCGACACTCCCAAGTGCCACAAGGGTATGATGAAGTGTTTGCGTAGCCAAACCCGTTAGAGATATGGGATATTTCCGAATGTATTTCCGGGTGCCATAGTTTATAACCGACTTCAAAAAAGGAGGAGGTCTATGTTCTACTGTATATATATTTTTTATGTATTATTTTCTCTTCCAGAACCCAGCCCAACCACTTTTCCTTTACTACAGACATTTGTCATTACCACATTTACAAATACATTTCTTATTGTGCAAATTATTTATTTACACTCAAGTTTGTAAACCGTGAAAATTTTATCGTTTTCCATAGTAAGCGGTCGTAGCGTAATAGCTAAGGTATCGGACTTGTGATCGAGTGGTTGCAGGTGTGCCACCGACGTCAACCCACTCCTAACAAAAGAATTATTAAAGGGGTTAACAAGAAAAATATTGTTTTCCAAATGTAAAATTAAACAACAAAACGTCAGGAGATATAAAATTTGCAAGTTATAGACAACGATAGACGTAACCTTAATAATTCATTTATCATAGTTAAATTAAAAAAAAAAAACAAATATTTAACAAAGTACTGTTTTTAACTGATTTAAAAATAATTTCTCATATTCTATCTCAATAGGTTCTCAATTTGATCCGTATGTATGTTTTTTCGTATGTCCGCGAAATTCTTGAAAGTAATGGACCAATTATCATGATTGTTTCACTAACGTATTCCACATATTTTCGGAAAGGTTTTCATCATCTACCTCACCTTGTCCTAATTTTATTTTTCCAATCTCCTCTATCGTCATTTCACTGCTTACTCCCTTTCTAGCCATATCTTCTGTCACAAAGTCCATCCATCTTTTCTTTTGTCGTCCTCTTCTCTTGTACCCATCAACTTCCATATAATACATGAGGTATTTATTAGTCCTTTTTTTTGCACAATCACTTTCGTTGAAGTCTGTTAATTTTTTCTTAAAAATTTTATTATCTATATAAATGTCTAAATACACCATCACGATACCGTACCTTAAGATCTTAAGAAATTAGAATTACGAATATGTTTAACTTGATTTCTATTATCCGCTGGTGATTCATTATGTACGCAATGCAACGAAACATGGACTACAATTGACGATCTTTTAAACTTCTTATATTGTTAATTTTATAAAATGATTTTTTTATTTAATAAAATATAGTTTGTGATTTTTTTTATTTCTGTGCATGCACTTAGGACAAATCCTTGTTTGTTTGGAAAATCTCTATAAATTTTCATTATTTATGTACATATAGTCTATAAGCATGCAAAGCAAAATGATTACTTATCTAGGTACAAAGCGGTTTTCTTTAATTATCATTCATTTCGACAGGTGCAGTAAAAGGCATCGAGAATTTAAATATAAATGACGTTGCATCTGAAATAGAAGTGGATAACGTTTCTGATGATGACGTCATTGAGGTAGTAAGAGACGAAGCTCCAATAGAAATCCTTTCAGACGGTGAAGAAATGGAGCTTGAGAAAGCTAAGCAAAGGCAACAAAATAGTTTGTTGGACAATTTTATAGTTGATAACTTTCATTTCACATCACTTTCTTCCGAAATACAACCACACGCAAATACTCATTCTGATGTAGATAATAATATACGCGATCCACTCAATACTGAGATAGCTACCGGTGATCCTCTAAGAAGTTTGACACTATCGCCTTTCGAAACTGCACCACCTGTACACTCCACCACAGATACTGCTGAGGACTTAAAATCGAATCAAGATGAAAGTGACGAAAATCATTACGTTAATGTAACAGACTTAGACCAGCCTGACAGTTGGTCTAAATTAGTCTCCAGCTTAGATCAACTAGGTTGTGCTCAATCAGATACCAATCCACTAATTTCAGAGCACAATAATTCACAAGTTGAATCTAAGCCAGATACTAGCAACAAAATTGTTGACAATCTAGTCGATGGGAATCTCGTTGCTGCTGGCAAAAGCCTCGTTGGCAACGACCCGGTGGTTGATAACTCAGCTGATGATAAGCCAGCTGATGATAAACCAGCTGATGAGAAGCCAGATGGCAATCAAGTTCCTGAAGAGAAAACTATTGACAATGTTAGAGAAGAAAAATAATATACTGCTTATTTATGTTCTATTTTATTAGTTTATTCCATGAGTAGCAAATATGTTTTAATTATATCATTTAACTTTATTGGGACTTAAATAGAACAATGAAATATAATGATATGCTTACTAGATATAGTATAGTTGATATAGAAAAATATTGAGTTCTCTCTGGCTGATTGTTACAATCAACTTTTTAACAATTGTGTAAAGCTGAATAAGTGCCCAGTGAATTGTTACATTGTGGATTATATTGAAATATATGTATGTTCAAAGCACAAATACCAATTTTCTAAATGTGTGTATGTATTACTATAGTGAATTATATATATTATTTTTGATGCTGTACCTAAGTGGAGTTTTTCACTAACTCATAAGTTCAATAGATGGAATCCTTTTTTGTGTTAATTAGTTAGAAGTTAAGGCATTTCTGTTTAACAAAATATATACTTACCGACTTAAGTAAAATTAAAAGATCAGTGGGTTTTTTTTTCTATTCTTTCAAATTCATATTTGACTTCCAATTCAATAGTTAATTTAGTGGCGTAGTTTCTACAGAAGAGTTTAAAATGTTTTCAATTGAATTGCTAGACTTCCTAATACTTGTGCACTTTTTTAGAAACTACTAATCCAAGTATATATCGTTGGTGACAAGAATTTACAACACAATTTTCAAAGAGAGATTGTGCAGTGAAACTCCCGTTAAAATTGGACCTACACCACTGATTATTATCCTGCATTATGCGAACATTACGACCAATGTAATTCTAGTATGCTGTTTCTCTTTAACAGAGAATTTACCTTTGTCCTTCCATTGCCTCTGAACTACCTCCATTTAACCTTTTTGGTATGCCGTCCGTATGCCAGCTTGCAACTTAATATATGTATGTCTTCGTAAAGATATTTTTTTTGTTGCAGGCAGTGATTTTATACTTAAAAGAAGCAGACGGGGTGCATTAATTATGTTTTACAGTGGTTATAAATATCGTCAAAACTATAGCCACGGAGAACGGATATCGTGGAGATGTATCAGAAAAGACTATGGGTGTAAAGCATCCGCGGCGACGTTTGGCTCTAAAATCATTAGTATAAGTCGGAACCATTCTCACGCCAAAGAAGATTCTGAAGAGATTAGTTTAGAAAGTATATTTATGTCATCGTAGAAAATTCAGGTTATGAAAGTATTCATAACTTATAAGCTCATCAACAATAAATTTCTGTTAGATTGAATTAAAGTTGTTGAGTAGGTTATTGATTTATTTATTGTTTGTTCTATATTATATGTTACAAACGTTGTATTAAAATACATTTTTTATAAAAACATTAAAATGTTAACTTATTCTGCACTACTAGATCTTGAACTACCTACTTGATTATTTTAAGAACAAATAATATGACTTCTACATGCATCTGTTATCTATGAAAATATGGTATGTAATATGCAATAATTTTCGTGGTTACCGGGTATTCCAAACTAGGGAAGTTGCGGATGCAAAATTTTTGACATCCGCGGAAGCGAATGCGGATTTTTCAATGCGGGTGCAAATATCCGCAACATCCCTAATACCCAATAACAAACGCGTCGATTCTTGTCATCGAAATCTTCGCTCTTATTGGTCAATCAGCACTTGTTTACGGCACACGCTAGTCGCTGGCCCCACCCACTTATATACTTGTCGTGACTTGCACTACATCTGCATGTGCATGAACATCCACATTGATTATTGCGGGTGTCCAAATCGATGCGGAAGCTCGCAATCACGAATGCGAATATCCGCAACATCCCTGCTCCAAAACTACTTTACGCAAACAAGTAATTGATCATATTTGCGCAATCAATGATGAAGGTGGTAATTTCACACGCCATTGTTATAGGTATGGTGTTCTATTCATAGGAATTGATGGGTTCGTATTTTGTAACAATTGTTTAAGGTTTTATTATCTCTGGCTTAGGGTAATGAGTTTAAACACAAATTGCCCTAGAAGAAGTAAATCCGATGACGATCGACGACTAATGATCCAGACGGTAATCCGATGCTATGCCCATTCTTACAAGGTTGTAACTTAACACTTAATAGGGAAGAAAATGCAAACTATCGCGCCCACGGTCTGTTTTAGACGGCCTAAAATTCTATAATATACACGACGTAACTCGAACTTATTTTGACTCAGGTTTGATCACTGCTCGTACAATAAGTCTAGATATTCTAGTTCGTCTGTTATTTTTATCAAAAACAGTGACTGGCGTTGCGTTTTTTAAACTAATGTCAAAAACTCTTCTATAAATTACATTTGTTGCACAAAATATATTGTGACTATATTTTGTGATTTAAAAAAAATAGACTGCTTATTGGTAAAACATCGAATCTTGTCTGAAAGGTACTTTAGATACGTCCAGGAAATAAAATTCCCAAAAGCGCAGTATTGTGCTAAAACTTGTAGCTCAATGTTTAGGAGCAGCCCAGCGGGGTCACTTTTTTGAAATTCACTATATTGGTATAGCAGGGATAGTCTGCAGAGAAAACAGGTTTAGTAGGATTGTGGTTATGGTTTAAATAAAAAAATAATGAACCCTCATCGCCTTTTTGGTTTTATACAATTTATCTACTAAACTTTGCTAGTATACAATATATGTAGTAGCCATTGAAAATAGTATCCATTATGTTATTTCCATGGCATTCTGAATATTGCAATCCATATATATATAGAAGCACAACTTTAAGAAATAACTGACTTTAGTATTCGAAGTTTTAACATTTTCGTCTATTTGGTATTTATTTTCATGTGATATTTTTTAGCATACACTATGTTAATAGCACGCACTCGATTAAGTAAAGAAGAAAAACTTGCTCGTCGTAGAGAACAAAAAAAGCTTTCAATGAGAAGATTGAGAGAAAGAATGAAAGAAAAACCTGCACTTGTAGAAGAAGTAAGAAGGAAACAACGTGAGCGATACTACCAAAATAAAAGTAAAGGTTTTTTAAAAACTATATCGGATTATTGTTCTAAATAACAAAAAAAAATCGTGAAAAATGGCGTGAAACTTAAAGCAAGTCGAGTCCTTAGATAATAATATAATATAATATAATATAATTAACTACATTTAGCAGTGGGTAGCACACACACAGATGAAGAAATTAAGAAAGCGGTAACAAAAAAACACAATGCAGTATGGAGAAGTAAGCAATTACACGGGCAATTTCCACATAAAGTACTTGACCAAGCCAATGTTGATGCAGAACTTTCGTCTAAATGGATTAAGAAACAGCAGATATCTCCCAAATTAGAATCATCAATATTCGCCATACAAGACCAAGCCATCATGACCCGACAGCATCAGCGTGATATACTAAAAGAACCAGTAGACGGAAAATTTCGCCTATGTGCCCGCAAGGATGAGACCACTCAACATATCATATCGGGATGCGAAAAACTGGCGGGGACCTATTACGTTAAACGGCATAATAACCTTGTCCAATACATCTACTGGTGTCTGGCCAAAAAACACAAAATAGAAGTCAATCACCTTTGGTGGAAAGAAACACTTTTACAACCACAAGTTAAAGAAAATGAATCCACTAAAATCCTTTGGGAAATGCCCGTACAAACAGATATCACCGTAACGCACAATAGACCTGACCTTATTTATATCGACAAAACTAGCAATAGAACATTTTTAATAGACATCACCGTACCATCCGACTACAATATAGGCGCTAAGGAAATTGAAAAATTGAGCAAATACCACCTGCTTAAAACTGAAATCACCCGTCTGTGGAATACACAAACTACTGTCATTCCGATAGTTATAGGCGCAACGGGAATAGTAGCTAAAAGCATAAAGAAATACATCGATAAATTAGAAACTAACATCGACATTACCATCCTTCAAAAACAAGCAGCCATACACACAGTAACCATACTCAGTAAAGTTTTAGGAGATACGGTATTCATACACAACACGCAGGACCAACGCACACAAATCACCCAGGAATCGCAAAACATACATCAGTCACAAGACTCACAGGACCCGCAACAGTTGCCAAACATAGCGCAATCACCAGACACACCAGACCCTCTCAATATAACTCATACACTGGACACACAACAGACATTAAGCATACGACGGGTAAGAGGAAGGGGAAGAGGGCGAGGACGAGAAAGGAGAAGGGCTGCGACTGACACACACCACACGACAGATACACACTAGTTAGGTTCCTCTCATACAATGAAACTACACATTAAATTTTAATATATTTATTCATATATATATAACATTTGCTCATACATGTAACTTTATTAATTTTGAAAATATGGGGACATAGATATCTTTTTTCCCGTGGGTTACGGGACGAGGTATTTATAAAACCGACGAAAGTCGAGATGTTGAAACAAACACATACGTAATAATATAATATAATATAATATAATATACTGCCGCCTAGTCGGGGCTCGCTTGGGAACTATTTACATAATTTTAGACGAAAGCGAATGGAAAATGAATTCATCCATCGCAGAAGCAACGAACTGAGTCAGCGAATTAGAGTGTGTGTGTCAGCTCCGACGTATGACTGGAGTTTACATTGTGACATGTAATAACATAATATATAGATGCTGTACATTATATATAGACATTATACTTATATCTTTCTATCTAACTTTTATTCTGCCCCCGACTGAAGTTTACAATACAATACAATTAAATTTACACACACACACTTTTATACACATACATGCTACCAAAGTGACAGAAAACGCTTTCGCGTTAACGCTTTTATTAATTTCACTTTGAAAATCCGGGGGCCTTATATGAAAATCAAAGACCTTATATTAATGAAAATGAAATAAAAGATAAACTCCAAAAACAAATGAGAATCAATAAAAACAGTATTTAATCAAATTACTCGCAAAAAACGGAACCAATTTGTGCTGTTTTCACGGAAGTCAAACTTGACCAAGAATTGTACAGATATACGAGTACATAGAGAAATACGAAAAGGCATTTGAAATATTGCTCTGTTAATTTTTGTTACTATTCGCATCGCTTCTGTTAAACAAAAAATGTGATTTTGTTGATTTGTTGTAAGCGTATTATAATTGCCAGTGTGTCATTTACACAAGGAGGTAGGTAGGTATTTAGGTATTTAATTTTGTCTTGTTGCATTATATTGAAATTATAATAACAATGAAATTTATTTTGCGGTTTAATTTAGCTCCTTCAACTGTTTAAAAACAGTTGTCAATACGCCTTCGTGGACCTCAGTTCCTGCGGTGTGACTCCGTTTAGTACATATTATTTTATGAAAATTTATTTGAAATCTGATAATAATAAAAAAAAAATTAAAGAACCGAAACAACTAATATTTTTCTGTGTAAATATGAAAATACCAATCATTCACGAATCTGAAAATGTTCTCCTAGTTGGTACACTAAATAGGTATTGCCGACCAAAAGGGTTAAAAAATGATTACCATCCTATATCAGCTCCTTCATTCATACTAACTACTTAATGTAAAAACTTGAAATTGAACGTCCTTTCTCTTCGTTATGAAAGAGTGTTTGTTTCAGAACGCAGTCTTTTTAGGGTTATGAGGACCACTAGAGGAGCACTAAATATGATCCTCAACGGTTACAAATACCATCAGGATTACAGCCATGGGAAAAGGTCGTCATGGAGATGCATTAAAAGACATAAAGGTTGCAAAGCAATGGCGATCACTATGGGAACTATCCTACTGAAATCTACCCCGCATACATGCAATAAAGATGAACAATTTGGAAGAGATAGAAATTAGTTTATTGATTATTTTTAAAGAACTCCTGGACTTGGAAATACTCCCTCTGTCGCGGGGGAATCCAGAAACATACTGCGAACGGACCTTCGAACTAGTGACCCTTTTGAGAGTGATGCTCTAGTTTCAGAGCGGTGTTGTGGCAATATTTAACATATCTCAGGAGCTAATAATAACGTGGCTATAAGTATAGGAATCGGGAGGATTGAACCAACAATTCAGAGCAGAGTTCTTACGGCATGGTTGGGCCTGGATCTGGCCTTAGAAGCAATCTCCAGGGAGCCTGGCATTTTCACTGGCATTGGCCGCATTTTCACTGAGAAGAAGATTAAGTATCTAAGTATTTACTTAAATAAAGAGTATTTATTATGTACTACGAAATTGTGTTTGTGAGAAAGACAATCAAAATATTATCATTTTATAATTAAATATTTACATATTTGTACACGTTATTACGAAAAACAGTTTCAGAAATCGGATATTACATTGTTAACTCACAGTCTACTGCTTTTTACTTATTCACTGGCTTTATTTAGAAGAAGAATTATCATATTAATAAATATACTATTGTGATACGTCTTGTTGATATAGATAAAAGGAAATACTACTTAGTAGAACCATAACGAAGTAACTATTATTGAATCTGTGGTAGAACACTCACACATGTACGCGCACATAAACACACGTGCATTCATAATTATATTCCCGCTCTTAGTGCAAAACAGGTCATTGCTCTCATTTTAACGCTTTTACATCCCCTTATATTCGATTTAATATATACAGAAAGAAAGGGTAATTTATTATTAAAAAATCTAAACTAGTGATAATCCAATTACCATTCATTGCTTCAATAAAATGTTTCATGTTCCATTTAAACGGTCCAATTTAATTATTCTTTCATTTGAATTAAATCTTCATTTAATTGTGATAAAGTAAAAAAAAAACCTTTATTTCAGAAGGCGGTACTTTTTCACTTTTGAGAAGCAAACGGGGAGGAAATATTATGATCCATGACGGATACAAATACCATAAGGACTATTGCCATAGAGAAAGAGTGTCGTGGAGGTGTATCAGAAGGCACAGGGGCTGTAAAGCTGTAGCAGTGACTGTAGGAACTATCCTTATAAAGTCAACTTTTCATTCACACAATGAAGAGGAAGACTGAAATGAAAAGACTGAATGCTAGAAGACCACGACACTTGAAGTAGTAGTGATCATTCCATATGTCAACTAATTATGTATCTACGTTGTACAAACGGCAGTCCAACACTGAAAGCGATTTATACCGGCTAGTGAAATAGTAAATGTAAGTAATGTAGATGAAACTAAGCATTTACGAGAAATTATAACAATATAGCATTAATGTAAAGTTATGTACAGATTGTAAATAATGAAATAAAACTTACATTTACGGGTACACACACACACAATTCCAACATGTACCCAGCACATAGATACATACTTTCTTGTTGTATAGAAAAGTATCCCGGTACAAGTACCTTACTTTTGAAAATAGTTAAGGACTCATTATTAGTAGGATTTCATTTTACACTTCAAATAAATAATCTTAAAGATTTAATAAAGGTTTTTAAAAAAAAATGGAAATGTTTTATGTGGAATATAGTTAGACGTACCAAAAAGGTAGATATTTTAATAAAGGTGTACCTTAATTTAGCTTAAATTATTTATTTAAAATTTATAAATATGAATCGATGTTTTTAAAATATATACTTACAAACCCTTGAAAGGATTTTTTTGATTTTTGTTTTAATTTATTTCGATGAGATAGTTTATAGGTGACACTCCAGATTCTGGAGTACCGCGATATCTAAATAATGAAAAATATGTCCTATATTAATCTTGCTAAAAATAGCACTCAGGTTGTGTTACCACACATTTGAAATTGTTTCATTTTTAAAGTGTTGTTTGAATCTGCGTGAACAGTTAACAGATCCATTTTTATATCTCGTTGTCTATTACGGATCTCCACACTACTAACCAAGACAGTCTCATTCAAAGGATCTAAAACGCATATGATCGAAAATGTTACGATATTCCGCTTAAAAATGTTGTCCCCTCCCCATTTGTAAATCAATACACGTAAAAAAAGAGCCAGCAACATATTTATATAAGGAACTCGCACAGATGATTCATTCAACAGCAAGCCGCCGCTTGCCGCTTCACGGAACCATTAACCAAGAATCTATCTTCCTTCTGACATTTGACATACATATTTGATCTTTATATACCTACATATGGACCTAATGTCTTACCCATGTTCTCGACATGATTCTGAACGTTACCTGAATATACAAAGTTTCATCTTAGATCTTTTTTGCATCGGAGGTTCCAAGTTGAAATCAGCGCTGCAATATACTGATAATACCTGAATTGACCTTGATATAGCCAATATTTGCCATACGTTAAACAAGCAATACTAGTTATGTTCTCTGGACATTTGTATTTTCACATTGACTACATTATGCGCGACTGAAATCTTAATATTTCGTTCGTTGGATGATCATTACAGATGACAGAGATTTTATACTAACAAAGAGCAGACGAGGAGCACTTCTTATGCTATATGAAGGTTATAAATATCGTCAAGATTACACGCATGGGGACAGGCTGTCTTGGAGGTGTATTAGGAGGCATCAAGGATGCAAGGGTTCAGCAGTGACTGTCGGATCAAAGTTACTTAAATCTAGTAGCCACACGCACGATGAAGAAGACAGTTCTGATGAGAAAAGCTGAGAATGAGCTTCATTCGTTTTTAAGGATGTACATTTTTATATTAAAAATGCATCTGTAAGTTTACGCTTGCATGTGTTCGTTGATAATTTGGTTTCTATAATTATCACATATAATTGTTAGGACAAAGGTAAATGCAATAATATTTGTTTACTGTACTAAATTACTTAAAGTATGTTATTTGATTTTTAAATAAACTCAATATTTTTACGTATTTATGTATATTAACGGTAAATACCAAAGCAAGTTTCTCTTGTGTTTTGTTAAGTGTATTTCCTAAAGATTTTAGTACGATAGACTTACAAATGACATTATATATGATACGCGTATATTATTAATTCATGTTAACATATTTTCATTTTATTTTTTTTATTTTAACAAGAAAACATTTCAGTGCATCTGTTGGTTTTACTCTCCTTTACAAATATCCACATATTTTCTATAAATTATTCTGAATAGCAAAATAAAATAATGTTAGTTTGACTGGAATCTATAATAACATGTTTTTGCTATTTATAGGTACGATAGTTACAGGTGCCCCTCGGTTAGCTAGCTTCACCGAATCAAACGGTCGCCAGGTGCTTATGATCGGTCACAATCGGTTCATGAGGCACTACATCAGCCGGAGAGGCAGGACCCGGTGGCGGTGTTGCAAGTCCTTCAATAGGTGCAGAGCCATCGCCATCACTTACGGTTCACAAATAGTGAAGCTTACAGACTTGCATAATCACGCTTAAAGGACAGGCCTTGAAGAGTGTAGGTTTCGTTTCTTGTGGGAATCAACGCTTGCCAGTGTGTTATGTTAACTTATTGTTGTAAAATTCTTAGTAGGTCATACACTTACGTAGAGTTGTTCTAATGCCATGTGAATAATATTCAGACTACTCAATACTCAATGTAAGGATACTTGAACCTTTGGATATTATTTAGTTTTGATTTACATATGGTTTATTTTATCAGATTTCAAACCAAACGGGGACCCTTTATTATATTATTTTTATTTACATAAGTGACTACCGCCCGCCACCCATGGACACTTGCAACTCAAGAGTCACGAGTGCGTTGCCGGCCTTTAAGGTGGGAGTAGAGAAGGGTGGGTTTGGGCCTCCGGTAACATCATTCACTCGCCGAAACACAAGGAAGCATCACGGCCTATTTTCAGTGAGGCCGTGGTATCTCCGGCCGAGCCGGCCCATATGTGCCGAAGCGTGCCGTTCAATGTAGGGATGAAGCTACCTTCTCGGTGTCAGCCACACTTTGATCTTGCCACCGCGCCGCCACCATGTAGGCAACTGATTCGAGAGATAAGGTTGTCACAAAAGTACTTTTATATTTTTAAGATAATTATGATGGACAAATTATCAATCTTAACTTATTTTAGAATAATTTTGTTACTGTTATAAATGTACAACCGATTGGCTGTTGCAACACAATTTTGTCTGATCTAATACAAGTGATTAGGAAATTTAAAAAGCAATACTTGGGTCGGGTTTGTTTATTTTTTCAAGTTTTTGCACAACGTTAAACCTTGAAAAAATTTGCCTTTGTTCAGTCAAGAATCTTGAAGAGTTATCACAATAAGTAACGTGTTACAAGGTTATGTAAGCACGTCTCCTCAGCTGAGCATCTCCTGGAAAGAGTGTAAATTCCCTAGTACATAGAATGTTCCATATACTAAAATTTTTGGTGAGACGGTACCGCCTAAACCCTTTTTTTTTGCTTTCTTTACAACATACGGAGGGTGGTTTTAATCGCTCTGTATACTATTTACAGAACGTATGTATATTAAAGCAATTTCGCTTATAATGTTATCTAGTCTTCCAATATCTGTCAATTTTTTTTTAGCTTTTTAACAAGTTATGCTTTCTATAATGTGCACTTTGCAATGTTATTAGACTTATTAGATATTTTTACAATATTTTAATACGGTGTAAGAATTGTTTATCATTAGATCTAAAGTTCCCTAACATACAAATGTAAATTTTAAAACAAGTATGGGCTTACAAATAATGTTTATAGTAGGTACCCTATGCATTGGGTATTTCGTATAATATGTAATACTATTCTCTACGGTATACGGTTTTATAAATTTATTTTACAAGCAAGTTTTCAAAAACTAGATTTATACGAATAGCGACCTTCAGTGTTAGTAGTTTAAGAAAGTTTCTTGTACAAAGCGGAATTTGTTTAAAGGGCTTGCGTAAAGGACGTTTTTTGTATGAACCAAGATTTTGAATAATGTATTGAATGGTTGTCATTGATTAAAAATGTTTGTTATTTATGTGATTATGTTTAAAAAAAAGTAATATTTTTTTTAGGAATACTTTGACTAACGTTTTGTCTAGTCATAAATTTTGATAGTTGTGTATATTTTCGATCAAATGCCATGATAGGTAAGGTTTAATGATAAGCCACGATAGTTTGGTATTCAGAAACTACAGCTATGTTCTGTAGATTTTTAGTACGGGAAGGAGGACGGACTCCTCGAAAAGTGACCACCCAATGTGTTTAAAATAAATAGCCTTTTCAAAAACCGTCTTTAATCCGTTATTAAAGGCAGTACAAACTAGCGATGGATCGTTGACGTAAAAAAGGTTAACGAAAGTAGAGGTTCATTTGCGTTCATCAACGAGTCAATCAACTAGTTAACTTTTTTGACTAGTCTACGTGTCAAATTATGCAAACTTTCTACGTGAACTCGTAAAAGCTTGACTACACTATATTTACATATAGTATCCGCTGTAATGAAACATAAATAAAACCGATAAACTAACTAGTTTTACCCAACATAAAAAAGAACTTAAACCTTATTATTAAATTATTTGCCACTAGAAAGTCAAGGAACCAAATAGGTAAAATGAACAAAATGTTTAGTAAAACACATACTCTTGTACGAACGTACGTACCTTTGTCTCGCATCGCTCAGCCAGTCATCTTTTTTTTTTTTGGTATAGGGGGCAAACGAGCAGACAAGTCACCTGATGGTAAATGACTACCGCCGCCCATGGGCGCCTGTAACTTAAGAGTCACAAGTGCGTTGCCGCCCTTTAAGGTAGGAATAGGGGAAGAGGGGGAAGAGCGGGAAGACGGGAAAGGGGGATTAGAGGGGAGGAGAGGGGGAGAAGGGAAGGACGGGAATAGGTGAGGGAAGGGTTAGGGCCTCCGGTAACCTCACTCACGCGGCGAAAAGCAGTTCTCGATACAATACGATATAATTATCTTCATTATACTATTCAATCTAAACCCTATCCATTAACGTTAGATCTCAAATTCGCTTGCTCGACGTTGTTATTTCAACGGACGAATGAACGATGCGACGGTCTACGGTCGTCGCGGTGCAAGTTGACGGGAACGGTTCAACGTATCTACGTACTAGTTGATACACGTACACGATGCAGTCTACTAATCGAATGATTCAACTAGTAGATTGATAGTTGATGAACCGTTGATTCGTTCATTGGACGTCGACGGTCGAATTAACTAGTTCATCCATTCAACGCTCATCGCTAGTACAAACTTTAAATAGCTATTTTTAAGTACGGGTAAGTAAAGACGAAGACAAAACTCAACCTCTTCGAAGACAGAGGTGCACATCCGGGCCAAAAAAATAATTTTATTTCAGAGAAATGTTACTGAATAAACATGTAAATATACGGAAGCAATACAATAGCCAGCCTTATAAGTATACTCGCTATAAGTTATTTCTGTATTTTTCAGTATTTTTTAGGACGATCAAAATTTCATTCAAATTCTCGTACACACTTTATAGAAAATTAGTCCTCGTTTTTTAAATATTCATAAAAAAATATTTCCACGGCTGTCCCCACCATCGGGGTTTTCGTTGGGATCGATGCGTCAGAATTGAACCGACTAAAACTACACGGTGTGCCATACTGTGCTTATAAATAGGAAGGCCCCCCGGTTAATAGCACATCAGCAGTCCGATGCAAGAGAGTCAGTCCTCCTCACCTAACATTAGAAGAAAAATAAGTCCAACAAACACGACAGTGGAAAACGTTTGACTTTTTGGTTATTTATTTAATAAAGCATAGTGGCAATAGTTTCAATGTGATAATCTGTACGTAATAATGTTATATATAAATAAAATTAGCTTATTAACAACCGTTTTCCAATATATAATAAATACTAATGGTATACTTGTACATAACCTTAGTTACGTAGAGATTTTGTACCTAAATGTTAGAATTATGTGTTGCATTATTAATAAAATATTACAGCATTGTGGTGTTTATTATATTATATTATTTTAAGAATAACTTACAGGAGATTATTCTAAAATATAAAAAGGGAAATTCCGGATTCAAATCCCACCTAATATCAATAGATATTATGTAAAGCAAGCTTTTATAAAGTATGTATACTAATAAAATATATTATATGTATTAACTTTAATCGAGCAATTTTTATATACTACTAGCTGCGCCCCGCCTTCACCCGCTTTAATTCTGAATCCTGGTGACATCTGAATATCGAGATAAAAAGTAGCCTATTTGTTAATCCAGTTCTCCAGCTATCTACATATCAAGTTTCATCGCAATCGGTTCAGTAGTTTTTGCGTGACAGAGTAACAAACCTCCATACATCCACACATCCATACATCCTCACAAACTTTCACGTTTATAATTTTAGTAGGAAGTAGGATATTTTGTTATACGTCTTATACGCATTACAGTCGCACAACACAAAATACGACTGAGTTTTTAAAAAAGCCCACGGCCTGCCTGTCGATAAGAGGTGACAGTTTACCCATTTTCTTATGTTGGGTAGGGTCACAGTCGAACTGCTCATTTATTGCGAGAGACGGCCTTTTACCACGATCGATCACACCGAAATGATCTCCAACGAGTTTGTATGCGCAATAGATCACGGCCACGGTGAATCTGGGCGTGATGTTTACATTGGCCATTGGGGAAAGCATTGACCTTTCATGTAGGTAGACGTCAGCGCAGCAGTTATGGTTATTGCTCGGTTTCTTGGCCAGTTTCGGCGTTTCTTCTCAAGGTTAGTCATTGGAAATGTCGACTTCTAGTTATACCAGAACAAATTGACGTAAAAAATATTTATTTACAAAAATAAATTATTCATTCTTATTTATCACACAAATATTTATCAAAGCTATCATACTCTAATGAGTATGATGAGTTTCTCATGAGTATCGAGATGTACCTGTATGCTAATATACAACAAATATTCTAATAAACGATAATAAATACGATTTTAGTTCGTTTTTGCCAAAAAAATAGTGACCTGTCAAACATACAAAAGAATTGCAGAGAAAAACACAGGCTGAGGAAAAAATCAAGCCACGATTTCTAAAACAGTAAACACGGCATCTAGAAAGGATTGCAGAAACTGAAAAATAAAAAAGGGTTAACACCACCATTGAGTGAAAAATTGTCCAGGAAGTCTCCATAAGTGTTGACTGTTTTCTTAACTGACATAGTAATTGTACTCACTTCTAAGTAAAATTAAAATTATTCTCTTTTTTGTACTTTTAAATTATTGCAAGTATATTTTCAGCTTAAAAGTTTATTGGTAGTTTACTCACTGTTAATATATAATACTATTTTTTATTGATAAATATTATTTATTCATGTGAATTAAATATCCGCCTAGCGATATTGCGTGGCAAATATTTACTGTACATGTGAGTTCTTACCATTAAGAAAAAAAAAATCGCGAAATCCATATTCTGTAGCTAAGCAATTAACGTGATAGTTTTATTAGTAACTAGCTGTGCCGTGTTTTCAATGGCGTGTATATATTTATAATGCTTTTGCAATTTCATTTCATTTATATTGTTTGCGCGGCACCCTAATTGTTTTGGAACGTAACTTGGAAATCGGTCCACCTGTACCGGAGATTAACAGCTAGGTACTAATTTAACTCTAAATAATGAAATTTTAAGTATTGTAGACTCAACAGTATTCTTAGGAATTACATTAGACAGTAAACTACAATGGGGAGCCCAGATAGACAGCCTTGCAGGTAGGCTTAGTTATGCAGTTTGGAAGATACGTCAGCTCACTGATACGGACACAGCTAGGCTAGTTTATTTTAGCTACTTTCACAGCGTTATGTCCTATGGTATACTACTTTGGGGCAAGGCGGCTGATGTTGACAAGATTTTTATTCTCCAAAAACGAGCCATCCGCTCCATATACAATTTAGGTGCTAGAGTCTCTCTTCGAGAGTTGTTTAAGGAAATAGGTATTTTAACTGTTGCATCACAGTATATATTTGCAAATATTATATTTGTTAGGCACAACATTAATAATTATAAGAAAAACAGTGATATACACAATATTAATACAAGAAACAAGTCTAAACTCGTTGGGACCTATCATCGCTTACATAAAGTACACAACTCGTTCGAAGGTCTTGGTATACGTTTTTATAATAAAATTCCTATACATGTAATCGACCTTCCTGTAGAAAAATTCAAGCGAACGGTAAAAAATCACCCTATTAGGAAATCCTACTATACGATCAACGATTATCTAAACGACAAACAGTCTTGGGCTTAAGGTGTCATTAGGTATATACACACAAACTTCTTTGTCTTATAATTAAGCTAAATTATTAACAAACCATTGTCAGTTGAAAGTAATGCGTGACGATTATTATGGTAATTTGACTAGTAGTGATTTTTATTAGTATCTCGACTATGGTTCGTCATGCTCACTAAAATGTCATTGCTTGCGGCGTCGTCATGGGGCGGGTCATTTCTTTCCCTCTGATATGGCGAAGGAGATGATGGCTGGTCCATGCGTCATACTCGTGAACGGGTGCTGCTTGGGGTGACTGGTCGGCCTAGTCAGCGATGCTTTAGCCTATACTATTATTTTGGTTCGATCAACTGCAACTCTAGCCTCTTAATCCAGTCACGAATTATTTTTAACAATAGATTTTGCAACTGAATGAAGGTAGATGTGCACCTTGAATGATTTCTATGTTTAATAGGTTCAAACCTTCAACGGTATCACTGAGTGATTTTTATTTTTTAGTACGTTAGCTTTTGGAGCATTTCAATAAAATGAAATTCAGGTGGCATCAGCTTGCATCCTGTTTACCTCTCGTGTAACACTAACACTATTGTACCTGAAGATCTGACTTTTAAAAAGAGTGGCCATGATTTTCTTTGCCAGTATTCTTCTCATAAGGCCTACGCATTTTGGAAACTGGAAGTTATAGATCGACACAAACAGGCAGTAGATTTTGGTGTTTTTCACCTAATTTACCTTGACAATCCAGTACATGCTGTGACGTCTGTTTGTGCCGATCTATGATTTTAACTCTAACTTCAATTTAACGTTCATAAATGTCACTTAGTGTCTTAATTGAATAAATGATTTTGAATTTGAATTTAACCGAAACAAATAAACAAACAGACGAACAAAATTATTTTAAACTAGCTGTGTCCGCCGTTTCGCTGGACATCTTTTTTTTTTGCTCGGAACATTTATTATTTTTTCAAAATAAAAGAACTTACTCCTTAAAACACCAGCTATGTGCCAGTGAAAGTCACTTGGAAATCGGTCTAACCGTTGCGGAGATGAGCCAGAACAAACAAACACAGAGACAAACAAAATAAAAAAAGATATTTGGTATAAGTATTGTGTAAACATTCAGATGCATTTAGTAAAAAACTGTTATTATGACATTACAAACAGACACTTCAATTTTATTTATTTGAATAGATTGATTTTTTGGTATGAGTACCATGTAAACATTCAGTTGCATTTAGTAAAGATCTGTTATTATGACATTATAAAGAGACACTTGTATTATTTGTAAAGATTATAGAATTAAGTAAATGACTGCACTGCTGTTGTTTGTATTCGTGTATTCACATAAAACGTGTTATCATATTATTTGAGGATCGCTATTTAGGTATAGTCGGATATAGTCCGGCTGCAAGATTGCTACGTTCATCGAGTATGTATCAAAATATAATTTTTATGTATAATTATAAATAGAGGAATATATTTTTGTCGGGGTGCCAATCAAAATATGGCCGCTAGTATTTTCAATTAAAATAATATTAATTGACTTTTTCCAAAAAAATACATTCATTTGTTATTACAATAAACTATAATCCATACACAGCAATGTATTTAAAGAACTTGAAAAGTAATGGTTGCAGTTGCGCCCTCGGCCGCAACCTATTCGCAGCCAGGTAAATAAACAGGTAATATTTTGTTACATTTATACGTTCATAACTTATATTCATCATTTATATATTAAATTAAAGCTATTTTTTTTCTGTGCATGATAAAATACCTCTGTTTTTGTAAAAGTGGCCGCAAATAGGGGTTGCTAGTTGTTAAAGATAGATTAAAGCGAAACAGAGCGAAATCGGTTATCAGAAGAGGATGGCGATCATATCATCGATAAATTTTCATTTTAAATATAAGATTAATGTATTTATTAATTTTTTTTAAAAGACAACTTCCGCATTAGGAATTACTCCTGTGTCGCGGGGGACTTTACAAACATACAAACAACGGACACAAAGACCACCCAGACTCAGGTGGGAATCGAAACCACGACCTGTAACATAGCAGTCAGGGTCACTAACCACTAGGCCAACAAGCCAGTCATCTCAGGCAACAAGCAATCATTTAAAGTCACAAATTTCTCTGAAGTTATCGTTTCACGCTATTCATAGTCTAATATACAACCGTAAAATATATGACTACGCCTTTGTGTACATAATACAGATAATGATAATTACAGCATTTCGGCTGAAGATTTCATGCGACGGTAGACCGCTACTGTACGTGGGTGGACAGTGCTACCTTAGGCACCTGATCAACAACAGTGGTATGACTCGATGGCGATGTCAGAAGAACCGACACGACTGCAAAGCTGTGGTATGGACTCTTGGGGAAACAATAGTCAAATACAATTTTGACCATAACCATTAGGATTTATTGTAAGGTGACCAGCGTAACGCAATGCGATATTGGTAAATACAAGGTTGGTCTTCGAAGTGTTTAACACAAAATAAGAAAAAGGGTACGTATGTTTTCAAGCCATCATCATTATTTTCTTGTCAATTTGGGATAGCTCATTTATTTTTGGTCGACGAAATATTATTTTCTCCACTCTGCCAGTGTTTATAACGGTAATCAAGACGCAGTTCACCGATAGGATAATCTGTTTTATTTTATGTGTACACAACAAAATCGAATTACAGTCTATCTTAACATTTTGTAGTATAAACTAAGAATTACATATTCTGAAAAATAAAAGTGTTACTTATAGCAGCATTCACTTAGTAAATCTTTGGTTTTACCTCAGAGCGTCGAGAAGTGTTTAATCATATAGGTGCTTATAATAATCAAATAACTACAAAACATTCTCGAATGACTAGCTAATTCTAATGCGTACATTTGCTAAAAATGTACGCATTACAATTGTGAGAAGACAATTAATATTTTTAAGTAACAGTGTACACAAATATTTTTTTATTAACAGTACATTTTAATAATAAAAAATTTAATGTGATAACTTCTGATGGTAAAAGCCCTAAAAAACGTCTTCTTTTATATGAAACCTCACACAGACTAAGTCATGTTGGTAAATCCAAATAAAAAAAAAGATGAAGTTAAAACCTAGGATTTCCTCAATATACGAGTTTTTACAGTAACACAGTCACTTGATAGATGGATTTATTAGTATTTTACCTTAAGTAGTAATTACAACTACTTACAACAGCTATATATGTATCTGTATCATAATATTGTCTAGTTCTAACAAAATTACATTTTGATTGTTTATATTGATAATTTTCTTTTAGAAACTATTGAAATTGCTATTGACAAACCCGCATGCAAACCAAACAATGTGCAAGTAACAGTTATGTATTATAATGAATGATAGCAGTCAGCTTTGATATTTTCTGTAACAGAGAACACAATAGAATATCGCCTTAACACGGTACTTAACAACAACGGCACAAATTTTATTTAAATATTTCTAGAAAGAAGTCGGGCATGGTAAAATTTTTAAACGTTGTGTGTTATTATTAATTTAACAAACTAACATATATCTTGACCCGATGGTACAAAAATGTACGATACAATTGCAATTCCACTTGTATTGGAAAAGAATAGTTGATTTGTGTTACAAATAGGTCATCATCAATCAGCCTATTCTAGTCCACTGCTTTAGATAGGCCTCTCCCAATGTGCGCTATAACACCTGGTCCTCCGCCTTCCGCATCCAGTCTTTCCCAGCTACATTCTTCAGATCCAAATAGGTCAATGAAGTAAAACAATAACATTCAACATTTAATGAATTATAGTCGACTATCATGCGATCTCTAGTAACTAATAATTCGTTGTTTTTAGTGAAAGCTCACATAATTCGAAGCAGTGGACATCCCAAACTATTCTATCAAGGGTACTTCTATCGGCCTCACAACGCTTATCGTCAGAACAGAGTGCAGCTGTGGTACTGCCGGTACCGAAACGGCCGCAAGTGCAGAGCCATGGTAAGGACTGTGGACGGCAGGATAGTGAGGCCCATCGAGGACTTTCGACATTCCTGTCGAAATCCACAATTTTTGATGCAGAACTATGAAAGATATCGAGATTGGACTATAAATAAGTAGAAATTAATCAATCAAATACTTTATAATATCTTATGTAATAATTAGAAGTTTTAGGCAACTTTTTTTATTAAAAAAAACAATATTATCTGAGGTACTTCTGTTAGTATTTTTTAGTCAAAACGTTTGGATTATAGACCGATTATTTATTAATTTTAACCCCAAGATGATTAAGATGAGATGAGAGTAATAAATATATTATAATAATGTATCTGATAAAAATGTGGAGCTATTTTTTCGTCTGCTTTTGTGGCACAATACTAAAGTCTGTGTCATTGCCTAGTCTTTTAATTGATTGATATTTTTAATTTATATTATAATGTGATAATTGGTCTCATTAAAAGTAATAAGTGTAAATGTATATTCAAATATTGAAGCACCTTCTGAGAGAGGTAGGTTCACTTTAGATTGACCATTCCAAATTTGTTACCAGTACGAATGACGTTCAGTGAATCAACGTAAATCTGTCCAACTGACGTCACTGTGCGGATTGCATGTACTGTACACATACAAGCTGCTTTAGCTACCGTCGTGTAAAGGTTACCTACTCTTGTCGTGTGAATATAAAAGGAACCCGTTCATCTCATAAGGAGTAACTGAAGATATAAGAATAAGAAATAAATTGTATATTTAAAAATGTAACGGTTGTTTACTGGCAATATCACGCAGGAGTACGGTAAAAAATACTTGCTCTATGTGTATAATAAAATCAGAGGCGTAACTATACCATCTAAGGCCCGTGGCTAATTCATTAACACATTTTGTAAGAGTAAAATGTTTAGACTTTTTTATAACACTAACATTGTTAGTTGCCTTACCTATACAATACCTACGTATTAATGCAATATTTTTTTAGAATCTAACCACTTTTTAGCAACTATGTAATGTACATATTATATTGGGGATTGTGCTTAGATGAAATTGTATTTCGTAGAATGTGAATTGTGAAATTATAGTAACGTCGATGCCATACTTATATTAACCATGTTTATACATAAAATAGTTTGTGAAATGTTTATAAAGAGGCTTCAAATGGACTTAAATAAAAAGTATAAATAATCTTTTATTTGCATGGTACCTACAATAAATTATTGCATTATTTTGGAGATTTTTTTGGTGAGCGTTTCGCCCAATTTCTAATACATCCTAGAGATAATGGTACAAAGTCATATTCCCTTCACTGAACATGATGAAATGAACTACTTACGTGATTATTTACTCTTGAATTTCTTAGTCAGGAGAGTAAACAGTTTCGTTGCTATAGCGATGCGCTACTGTCCCAATTGCATCGGTCATAGCACAGTATAAACAGTATTGTATCTTCATACAAACGGTCGGATCGCGAGACATACCTACACGCCTTACGTTCGGTTAACACTCGGTTCGCAAACAGTCGCGATCATAGGTCGCGATTGCTCCCCAGTGACGAACGAACGGTGTGATCGTTTTTTAAGCAGTAAGCGTGCGATTTGTGTATTTTATTGAAATAAATACAAATGCTTAATATGGCAAATATAAATTATAGACTATATTGTGCTGTTTTTGGTTGCTTGAATTCTTCAAAAACGCACCCAGAGATAACATTTTTTAAATTACCTGTAAACTCTGAAAGGTAAGACTAAAAAATGATGTTTATGTACCTACTAGTACGTAATTTGTTTCTTTTTTAATAGGTAGGTATTTCGCTTTTTCCACTGAGTAAAATACCTGGATTAATAAGTAGATAGGGAGACAAAAGTGACACACGAGTGACTTACCTACACTCGCGTTAAAAAAAACTAGTAGGTAGTTCCTAGGCTATCTATTTACTTATGTATTTAGCTACATACAGACTGGCCTGTTGGTCTAGTGGTTAGTGACCCTGACTGCTAAGCCAGAGGTCGTGGGTTCGATTCCCTGCCAGGAAAAATAATTGTGTGATGAGCACGATAATTTGTTCTGTGTCTGGGTGTAATTTATCTATAATATGTATGTATTTAGAAATATAATATTATCTACGTATTAACGGGAATTAACGAGATCACGAAAAGGTATTACCTCTGAATTGCCTGACGTTTCGACCAGGTTGCACTGGCCGTGGTCACAGGCTGACTGTGCACGCCCTCCGTCGTCGACATCGTGAGGTAGAAGGTTCTTCATCCACTCCACTTTTTTGATATTTTTGTTTGTAATACCTTTTCGTGATCGCGTTAATTCCCGTTAATACGTAGATACTATTATATCATGGAACGCGAAAGTTTAAAAGTTAGTATTTAGATATATATAAGTATGTTTATCAGCAGTCTGGTTACCATAGTACAGGCTCTGCCTAGTTTGGGATCAGACGGCCGTGTGTGAGATGTGTGGGTGGAGTTATTATTATTATTATATATTATTGAATTAGACGAAATATCATTGTGAAATGATTATGAAAGTCAAAAATGGTAGGTACCTACCTACTACTTATTTCATTTACAACGAATTTGCATATTTTTAATAAAAAATAAATTAAAATATTCACAATCACAAAACTAGAAAGAAACTCAAGTAGGTAGATGAAATTATGGGCAGCCCTATCGCGTGTTCACGTACCGTCCGGCGCGTCCGGCTCTAGGTAATTATTCCAAGGAAAGGGCCGAGTCACAATACTGTATATACGTATACTGTGGTCATAGTAAGGTAAAACACAAATGAAAAAAAAAACAAAGATACAAAAAGAAATGAAGAGCAATTTTGTTTTTATTTAGATTCAAATATTGATAATCTGTTATTAATCATATCGGACATTGCTACAAATGCTCTCCACATCGGTCGCTTCTTACTTTGGTCGGGGGTAGATTTTTTCGTATGAATCGTCGGCGGCTTCCTATGAAGCATTAACTTTTGTCGGCATATTCGATGCTATTAAATGAACGTTTGCAAGTTTGTCTCGGCCAAATCATATGGTCGTTTGTCCATAGTTATCCCTTTTACTGCTTTATGTACACTTACAGATGTTTATGTGTATGCAGCTAGACATAATTTTTCGAGCCTAGGGTTTTTCAACTACTGATGTGTTAATATTTCTTTCTAGAAACCCTTTTAGCCATTTTTTTCCAGCTGTTGATGTTTTCTTGTTAAAATTGTTTTTAATGTTATGCTTTTTGCAATACAAAAATGCTTGCTGACGTATCATTTTCGAAGTTGAAGGACTGCCTATTAATGTTATTTTCTTAATACTTTCTGCCAAATCTCTCTCCTGTTTTTCGGTGAAAATAGCCTTTCTTCCACTGTTCTTTTCTGTGCTGCCCGTTTTTAAATGGTTTCTAAGAGTTCGTCGTGGTATGCTATATTTTTTAGCGACTGCGTACTGCGACATCTGCCCACTACTAATATCGTGTAGGGCTTTTACTAGATCCTTTTGACTCCAACCTGCACCTAGCCGTTTTCTTTGTGGCGAATTCTTACTTGAAGATTTTACTAAAAAAAAAAAAAAATTTTCTTTTGATTACTTTAATACTACTGTAAAATTCATTTAACTCAACACCACCTTCGCCACACGTTATGGGTCTTAGCCTTTAATTAGGGGCGATGTCTCTATGACCCCTTTTTTCGATTGGAGTATTTTTTTTAGTTTTATATGTTAACTAGTAGAGAATCCAGTAGGTACTTGTATAGAAGTTAGAATCAGTTAGCCAGCACAAAAAAACCCGAAAAAAATCCTATCTCGGTCGCCCCTCTCGCTTAAGTGGCGCTTGCACATCGGAAGTGGTTAGATCTGTATATTCATGGCAATGGCACGTCAAATTATGTCGGAGAGGCAACCGGATGGCGAGTGGTAATCTGGGCTTTGGAGTGATACAGAGCCCCCTCGTGTCGACGCCGAATTGACCCTAAGTGGAGTGGGGCGGTGATATGCGGCTGGGGAAAAAAAATAATAAATAAATGCGGTTGCTTGAAAGGTACCCTAATTATATAATGATTTTTTTTTGCCAGCCGAAACACGCAGGCCGCTCGTGCAAAAAGGTTCAAAAAATTCTCTAATCATGTAAAAACATTTTACATAATTAGGGAATGGTTGAAATTAATCTTAAAGTAAATACCTATATATATTAAGACAACTAGTAGCCATACTTAGGTAGGTACTTGTTAAAAATCTATTTATTTTTTTGTGACTATAGATAAAACTGATAAAAATGGCAGGGAAATGATTGCTT
Organism: Callimorpha dominula; assembly: GCA_949752705.1. Classification (NCBI taxonomy): domain Eukaryota; kingdom Metazoa; phylum Arthropoda; class Insecta; order Lepidoptera; family Erebidae; genus Callimorpha; species Callimorpha dominula. The sequence continues at coordinate 19,210,087 of OX457002.1, read as the reverse complement.
AATATGAAAGGTTGTTTTTAATTCGTACAACAATAATAATCCTAAAATCGAAATAAGTAAAAAATTCAGTATTGTAGATTTATCGCTAATTCGTTGTTAGAGGGAGCACAGGATGAAATGAAGTACGTGACTATTTGAATTTCCACGTAGTCTCGTTGGTATAGCGATGGACTACTGTCCCAATTGCATCGATAATAATAAGGTAAACAACACAAAGACAATGAAGAGAATAATAATAAAGAATATTGTTTTTATTTGGATGCGAACATTGAAAATCTCTCATTAATCATATTGTACTATTGAGTATTTGAAATACTCTCCACCAGCGGCGGAATTACACATTTGCCGCCAGTAGTATTAAAATTTTGCCTCCTCTACCGGTCGGTCTAACTAATTCGATACCCCAGAACAAGACATAAAAAATAATGTAGGCCCCATATTTGCCCCTAAAATCTGCCGCCCTAGGCTCCAGCCTACTCAGCCTGATGGTAAATCCGCCACTGTTCTCCACCACCTTCGCTTCTTACTTTGGTTGTGGGTAGCTTTTTTCCTATGTATAATAATATTAATAACTCCAAACATCTCACACACGGCCGTCTGATCCCAAACTATTCAGAGCCTGTAAAATGGTAACCGGACTACTGATAAACATACTTATATATTTCTAAATACCCCAACCCAGAAACAACAAATGATCATGCTCAGGGTACAATTATTTGTCCTGGGTGGGAATCGATCCCACGACCTTTGACTTAGCAGTCAGGATCACTAACCACTAGACCAACAGGCCAGTCAAATCGTCGGAGCATTTACATTTTTCCGCATATTCTGTGCTATTAGATGAACGTTATGAGAGTTTGTCTCGGCTAAAACATATTGTCGTTTGTCAAGTTATCTCTTTTACTACTTTATGGAAATTGGTGTATTGATATTTCTTTCTAGAAACCCTTTTAGCCACTTTTTTCCAGCCGTTGATGTATTTTTGTTAAAATTGTTTTGAATGTTGTGCTTTTTGCAATACTGAAACGCTTGCTGACGTATCATTTTCGAAGTTAAAGGCGTGCCTATTAATGCATTTTTCTTAATTATTTCTGCCAAATCTCTTTCCTGTTTTTTGGTGAAAATGGCTTTTCTTCCAAGGGTCTTTTCTGTGCTGCCCGATTTTACATGGTCTCCGAGAGTCCGCCGTGGTATGTTATATTTTTTGGCGGCTGCGTACTGCGACATCTGGCCACTACCAATATCGTGTAGGGCTTTTACTAGATCCTTTTGACTCCAACCAGCACCTCGCCGTTTTCTTTGTGACGAATTCTTACTTGAAGTTTTTACAAAAAAAAATTAACCATTTATTTTTTTTGACTGACTGCTTTTACACTACTAAAAAGTTCAACTTTAACTTAACACTTCATGGAGGTTAACCTGTAATTAGGGATGCGGTGTCTCTGCGACCCGAAAAGATTTTCAATTGGAGCAATTTTTGTAAGTTATTAAAGATGGCTAGCTGATTTTTCTGCTAGCTTCCTATCAGGATCACCCCTCTCCCGTAAGTGGCGCCTGCACAGCGGAAATAGTTAGATCTGTAGCAGCGATCCTAAATACCACCGGTGTTCGGAGTTACTGTTCGTTATTTTAAATGACAAGTGTACATTATCAAACTTTTTTAAATTAATAATAATAATAACTTCACACGTCTCGCACAAGGCCGTCTGATCCCAAACTAGGCAGAACCTGTACTATGGTAACCAGACTGCTGATAAACAACAACAAACAACTTATATAAGCCTGTATGCTACAAAGTTATGTTAATTGTATGACTTTTGTTATACAATTAATTAGATATCATAATAATAATAGATATATTTCCAAAGAACCTTTCTCACTTTTATATTCCAACATAGGTGTTTACCTAAACAAATAATAAGATTCTAGAAGATGAAGAAGATGCTTTCGATGAGTCTGAAGAAGGAAAACAACAGTTGCTGATCTCGATGTTCTATATCTGGCTACTGTGCCCGATTTTACCGCTTCAGATATACTGCGGTCATGGCACTCGTGTCGCCTGTCATTGTTCACGCATCGTTTGCTTACCGAGTTTGTTGTGAATATCGTTCCACGAATAAATTGGCCTAATGAATCCTGATATCTGCATTCAAACAAATCTACGAAGAAAAGAACTCTTCAGTCTTATAATATTAGTATATGGTAGTGGTCCGTCCCGATTTCGCCCGTCTATCCGTTGTGTTCGATATTGAAGATTTTTTTGGTTCCTGAGATGATCCCTCACATACACACAAACTCACAAACTAAATATATATAGGATAGCTAACAAAAGCGAGTCTTGCCTCGTTGGTACCACTATAATGTTTGATCACAGTCGTGATGGTTTGATACCCGGTTTGGACAAATTGTCATTTGATTTTTCTATTAGGAATTTCTGATACATCTCATATGATAATGTTTATATATTCCCAAAAAGCACTTTCGGAGATACATAAACATTAGTATATACACAAAATTAATTATTTACATCACAACTAACAAAACCTTTCATAAAAATAATTGCTTTAATATCAAAAGTGTCAACATCATACAAAAATAATTATTTACAATTACAAATACATACTACATAAGGTTCTTTCATTTCAAAACTATGTAAACTATTTTTAAAGCTGAACTGAAGCATGCATCAAATGCAACACTTCACAAATGCATAAGTGGACACGCTGTCAAGGCACTTAGAGTCGGGTTACTTACACAAATTCATTTACTAATATTCAGTTCTCAAAAATACTCTGATTAATAGAACAACAGCAGAATCTACATAATTAGGGAATGATTTCAAGTTAATCTTAAAATAAACGTTAAAAGTAAACAATTTTAACACAACTAGTAACCATAATTGTCTGATCTTGCAAGTTTTAGTCGAAATTAAGTATTTTCCAGACAAACGAAAACGAAAGGCAAAAGAATAAAAATGTATTTTATAAACTTTCAAAAGCAAAAACGCCCATCAAATTCTTCTGTTCAGTCATTTTCTAGACTGACTATTATTAAGTCTGCCCGATATACTTATATCTATTATTTCTAGTGTATCTATTTAACATTTGGATTATGAGAACTTTAACGAGATATCTTTCATAATCAAAAATAACAATAATAATAATTTCATTACCACAATACGATACCCCACGGATATTTATAATTTCAAAACGTTTAACTTGTCTATTATTTTTTCATTCGTATTATCGATGCAATGAAAATGTTAATTAAACAAAATTAAACCATGCCTTATTAAAAAGTCGTCAAGATAAAATTATTACTCTTTTTTACTTTACCATAGAAGTGCGATGCATAATAACCATAAATAATTTGAATGTAAAGTGATTAGTGGATTAATTACACGCTTGATGAAGAAATCCGTTACTTATGTTTAATGATTATGGTCTAAGAACGATCGTACGATGACAGCGTCATGTGTGGTGATGCTGGCTCTGCATCCAAGTTGTATCCGCTTGCAACAGGTCCATCTCACCTTCTTCTTATAACATTCGTGTTTAATAAACTTGTAATCGCCAATGTGAACTACTAGATGGCCACGGTTCGACAATCCGAAGCGGACTGAAAATGAATGTTATTGTTAGAAAAAATAAAAAAGGATAAGAAAATAAAAAGAAAATAAGTACTACCCATGAGTTTTAGTAGATTGGTGTTACGAAAAATAAAATGAAAGCAAAAAAAATAATTGCTGTTAAATCAATGAAAACTCTTTTTTAATAGGTACATTTATATTTCAAATTAATAAATGAACTACAACAATTATAAAGGTGTGTTTTATTTTATAACCCTGATTCCTTTAGATAGTTGACACAATTATAACGGTGTATAATCTTTTATCAGATATTATAACGATCATGTTTGTTGTTGCAGTTGGTCTGATCGGCACAGGAATCGACTGCTTCGCTTCCTACTGCCTCAGCAAGCAAGGCAAGATGGGCATCAACGTCGGAGGTTACAGATTCAGGTTCAATGGTTGCGCCAGGAATGGTAAAATTCGATGGCGATGTTCCCGAGGCCCTTGGTGCAAAGCTGCTCTACACACATTCAGAGGACGAATAGTATACATACAAAGTACACACAACTGTGGACCTAAGCCACCCGTTTTATAAAAAAATATATAGGTACATGTATAATTTTTAAAGTGCTGGATATTTTGGATTTTGACAATATTGTGACAAAATTATAATATAAAACGGTGAAAAATAGAGTCCTAATTTAATTATGAGAACCAATTAAGTATATCAACATAGTTGAACTTATTCAATGCATTTTAATAGTTCATTTCGGTAAATCTTAAACTGAAAACAATTTTTAAACAAAAATTATTAATAAAAAAAGGAATTTTGAAATCGGAACATGAATTACTTTCTTTTATTTAGGCATACAAAGTACAATTATAAACATTTTCTTTTAATCTTCCTTCCACATCTCAAGTATTTCTATTTCATGAATTTTCTGCTTAAACTTGTGTGACCAGGGCATACTGCGATCCCGTATTTTTCTGCATATTTATTTGACTGATACAGTATTTACTAAATAAAAGTCGTTAACTTCAATTGAACAATAGCAAAATAAGATTTTCTTTAAGATACGCAATGGGTACCGCAGCAGTGACCGGTACACCTAATTTGAGTTTTTACATATTACAAAGACATTAACCTTCGTCGATTCTCTTTCTATTGTAGTTTGACATCTTTACCTCCAAGGGGCGCTTTTAGTAAAAGTATAGTGATGAACGACGATCGTGAAAACTCTAGAGAAAGATGCAGTTAAATCACATATTTTAGGAGAAAATCATTGTCTAATTGTATCTAAAATGTGTAAAATCGCAAACGTTTATAAGTATTGAATGCAGGAATACAAAGTACAAAAATTTAGACAGTATATCGAGATTTTTTATGATACAACAAGTAAACAATATGTAAATAATTGTATTATATTGGTATATTCGTAAAATATGTTAATATTAACAAGTAGCTATTAGAAACGCTCAAATGTGCGAAAAATAAATTTGTATATTCAACAAAATATTTTGAAACAGTAATTTATAGTTACCGTCCTTGGAAAATATGGGTTATGTTTAAGCAATAAGTATCAGTTTTGTATTCTAAGATTCTAAATAAAAAATACCTCAGTATGTTAGTGGACTTTCAAAGTAGGGTGAAAGTATTATTAAATGCCCTTACCTTACGAAGCCAAATTTATCGTTAGCTCCATCCAGAGCGTTAAAATTTGTTATTTTTTACAGATGGCAATAAGAGTATGAAATACTTTCACCCCCATCGTAATAAGCTCAGTGAACTCATAGCATAGGAAGTAAAATTAAATTAATACAATATGACTTAACAAGTATTCCTAACTGAATGTAATTGATATGAGATGTAATAAAATTATGTTAGAATCGAATCTATAATAAGGTACCAGTACTTAATACTACTTTTTTATTTTATACAACAATAAATGCAAAACAATAAAAAAATCATGAGTGGTACTCATATTTATTAAAGGTTTTACTTAGATGTGTATTTCGGACAGTGACGTCAATCCAGTGTGGTGCGTCCCGACAGGTCGCTTCGCCCGTTGATAAAGGGCCTGGTCGGGTTCGAAACTGGTCGGGCATCCGCGAAATACACACGTAAAACCATGTATCTTGCAATAAAACATTTAAGGAAAAGATATCAATTGTTGTAAAAATACAGGTATATATTATATTATACCTACAATTAATGAAAATCAATATCATAATTAAGAAGAAATGTTAAGTGTACTGATGAGCACGTTACTCATATAGGATCGAATACAGGGTTTGTTACACACGATTTGTCGTCTTCACAGTTAATATGTAAGTCTTGCGGTTTACATCGTTTAAAATGATTTACTGGCAAATATTTTTATGCTACTGTTTGTATATTATGAGATTTTAAATCAAAAACGAAAAAAAATGGATAGAAGTATTACTATTTCTAAAACTAGCGCTGTAAAAACTTATTTTGTAGAAGCCGAAAGTTCTAGAAATAAATAAAATACAGCAGAATACTTAACAGTTGGTCTAGAGTGATTTTCCAAAAATATATTAATCAAATTGCCTATATAATTCTCTTAATAATATAAATTGTAACGTCTAAGCGTGGTTGTGTGTTGTAAACATAATGGTAGTGAACACTTGCCAAATTTGTGTAGATATTACTCGATGTAACTCGATGTTTGATATAAGAGAATAAAACTAGTCATAACTGTTACCTTTATTTGTTTTGTTTACCCTTTACGTTACACAGTAAAACAATCAAAGATTTACAAAACATTACCTTACCTTCACAAAACCTTCAAAATTACCAGAGACACGAAACTTAAACCTACCTACCAAAAACACAACATATAAACACAACACTTGTAAGGAAACAGATTGTATCTTTAGTCATCTACTTTTAATAACCCCGAGAAAATTCAATGACAAGAAAAAGGCACTAATTAATAATCACTATTCGCCCCAAATTACAAGAACGAGAAAAAGATACTAGGATATTAATCACCCTTCATAAAAAATGACAACTTCTTATGGACAAATAAAATCAATTCACTTGTTACCCATATTTATTTATAAACTTTAAGTATATACAGAACTAATCTTTAATTAATAAAATATCCTAACGAACAATATGTTACCTCTATCCATTTAACAAACGTGAAATTATAAGGAAATTCTCGTGAAAATACGTCACTATTAGGTATAATGGATTTGGTGATAAATACAAAATGATAAATCATATGGTATGACGTACTGAAGTACACAATGTAAGTAAATAATTATACTAGAACATTATTTGACTATCATAGTCTAACTATATCTCTTTTCTTCTCTGTTCTCACCACAGACTATAAAACTACTGTACCTAATACAAGATTTTTTTTTCACGATGAATTTTGAAGTACCGGTCTTAAAGACATACGAAATCAATCGACGTTAATTAAACATCCAATCTTACGCCTCAAGGGTTCATCTTTTGAAAGGCATGGCTTTTTACCTGACATGATATGATAGGCAATTAATTTTCAAATCAATACTTTATATTCAATCAATACATGATGTGCTACAACGCTGGAATCAAAAATAATAATTTTTAATCTAAAACCTTTAGATTAAAGATGCAATTCTATTAATTATATTTCAAATTAACATGAATTATTTGAAGCAATCCTGTGATCCTGGATTCAAATATGTTTTCAGATTTTCATTTTATTATAAATATCCTAATTGTGACATTTCTCTTCATATTATAGAATGTTGCGATGGTGGAATATTTATTTATCGTGTCTGTGACTATGAAATTAAAATTTAATTGTCTTTTTAACTTGTTTGTGACGTAGGTTTCGGTTTTTTAAACAGGTTAACTTATAGCAAATTTATTAGTTTTCAATTTATAATATTATTTGTATAGATGTCGTTTGAAAGAGACATAGTGAGATTATGTTTAGCTTGCACAACTTACAGAAAAGAATAAACATTCATATAAAGCTTACTGAAACCCTCATACGTCTAGATCCCACAGGACAAGCTCTGCTTAGTTGGGGTCTACGCAACGATGGCGGCGGCGTCGGCAAGACGGAAAAAGTGTTAGCGTAACTAAAAATGCTGACCGCGAATTGATTTATTTTATTTACGCCATCTGCGGATTCTGGGCAATAGTACTGTAATTTGATGTTGGTTGTATTCTTATTCAGGCAAATTTCACAGATGGCGCAATTTTAGTTTTACAATATTTACTATATTTTTATACAATATATTCTATCCACTACATATATTTATATATAGCGAAATGACAAAACGCCTCACGCGGTTTTATTATTTTTACAAGCATTGAGAAAATTCCATTCTGTGGGAATGGAATTCTTTCTCTCTTCTTATTAATATCCTAAAACTAAACGGCAAGACTCGCCTTCTAGATAAAGGTTCTAGCCGTTTCGTGGTAATCTTCAAACTATGATTATCGCAGACAAAGAAAAACCTGCCTTAAATTGGTCATTTGTAAAGGTTGCACTCAGATGATGTTTATGTGGCCTCATTTTCGTATATTGATTGGTTAAGGAAAAAGTACCGATCACCGAGTTGAGATGGCTAGCTGCATGCACCTAACAGTGTTACCAACTCTTCAATTGTCTCCCGAGATTCCTTACGTATGAAAAATATATTTTATGGTATAATAAGTTTTGCATGAAAATAAACGAAACAATTTCGTAGCTTAATTTTTAGGACATTTTACTTCCATTTACAAACCCAACAAAAGAATAAAAAAATTACCATTAAAAAAACTGGATAAAATCCAGCAACACTTATTTCCCCCAAAGACGCTTGGGTGACAAAGTTTACACGTATAAAAGTGAAAACGGTCATTTCAAATTTTAGAAATTTTGCGTAATAAGCATTATACGACAATGAAACATATAATCACCATTGTAAGCGCATGCGCATTGTAACTGAAGCAGTGATTTAACTGTTCAATTTGAACTATGCTTACTATACTTAATTTAACACAATTCGTGCTCCGTCACAGACTTCGTCTCCGTCTACGTTGTATAAATGTAACTAATGTATAAAAACATTATTTATATATTTAGTACATAAATGTAAATATGCTCTATATACAGTGTAAAATCTATTGATAGCTTTATAATGTAATACTAATTAAACACAATTCAAGATTTAAGCTTCAAAATTTTCTTTGAAATAATTATATGCCAATGTAAAAAACAACTCCTAAATTTATTTACACACCGCGCCATCTGAAATAGATGATATCAGTGAAAATATAACTAAGCATAAACTAACCAGTTACTGTGTTTTATGCATTTCCGTTATGAAGATGAAAGAACAGCGCATGTTTGAATTTGAGACTGCCAAGTTAAAAAGTGACTGAAATGATGTAATTAAATTTACTGAATATTGTTAAAACTGTCTGGTGTTTTCAAAGAGTGACCGTGAGTTATAAACAATTTGGAAGCGGGTGGTTATAGATCGACAAAGGCAGATATGATATTATGTTATCATTTTTTTTTTCTTTAATTATTTTACATTTGACAAAGCAAACTTTTGTTGTTGTTGCTCTGTGTGTATTGATCTATAATTTTTAATTATAATAATTATTCTTTAAATTGACGATTTCGAATAATTGATGATCAATTTTATGAAATAAAGATATTGAATTTGAATTTGTCTTCGCACTGCATAATACTGTAAGTAAAATTAGCACTAACTCTTTTGTTGGTGAGACGGGTCTCAAGTTGATAGGGTTAGCAATGCACAAGTGATATCAGTGATTTTGCCATCCATAATTACCGTAAGTTGGCACAATCATGGCGGCCGGTGAATATACAAATTAAATATGATGCGCAATTACAATGTTTTATTGAGTTATCATAATCACAGTCCATGAAGGTCACTCCGCTAGTTAAAAGGGAACATAAATCAATTTCGTAGAACGATACGAGCAATAAGTTGTTCATATACCACTTTGGGGCGAAAAATTGGAAAGGGCACTCACTTTACAGAAGTACGAATTTGTAAAGGGAATCGGCAACTTTTGTCATGTAGATTTGAAGGCGTAGCTTCTCACAAAACAAAAACACAACATTTCTTTTATGCAAATAATTACGTAGAAATGACATCTGAAACTATCAGTGTTTATGAAGCAAAAAAAACCTAATTGATTAATTTATGATCCGTTTCTGTAGAATAAGTATTTATAAAATGCTAACCTTAAAATTAGAGATAAAATGTCTAAGTGAAATTAATATAATGTCGGACTACAGCTACACATCGTAAAACGATAGGCCAATTAAAAAGGGCGATCTTATCTATCTATCGGAAACAGTGAAATACTTGAAATGTAAATCATGAAGGTTATATTAAAACTTGAACAAATTTAATACGAAACGAAACTAAAATAATGAAGCTATTAGTATATCGATTTTTTTATATTATGTGTTGTGAAAATATACACAGAGCATTGGATTGAATTATTTTGACTTTCTAGAGTAGTTTTAATTTGTAACTATTTTCAAGTATTTTAAATAAACTTCTAGAAGAGAACTTCTAAAGTCTTGACAGTAAACTTCTGTATTGTTGGATGATTGCACCAATTGTACTAGAAAATAGCTTTAATTAAGAAGTTTTTCAAACGTGAAAGTTATGTATTTCAGAACCATCTATAAATAAAAAAACAGATCGACTAAATGCCAGACAGTTGTGAACATCTTACATATCGCAATCAGCCAGCTACTTTTTACATTATATCACCATCATCACCCTCAACATCGGTGCCGGTGATGATTTGATCACCAGACACGACGCCGTGCTCTACTTTAAGGTGATTTAGTATTGCCTCCATGCTTTTCTCTAAGTCCGTATGCTTTATACACTTGTACTGACATATCTTACAGCTGTAGAAGTCATCATCTGAGTCCTCGAACACTTTCCATACCCAGGTGGTCAAGCTCTGGTCATCTGGAAAATACAAAATACACCATACTTAGACAGTTATTTTTTTCTCTCATATGGGAGTATTCTTTAGTCGCCAAGAAAGAAGCGAAAAAGCTAAAATTTTTAAGAAATGCAGTTAAATACAGTCATAAACGTATTCAGATAGAGCCATGGTTTATATTAGTCCATAATTCTAACATTATCAAGACTGTAATTATGTTTTTTTTTTTCATTTGTCCATAAATTTAAAAACGCTTAAAAAATCTGGGGTACTATGTTAACTCTCTAGTTTGATTTGTGTGAAAAATAAGCAACCCGCCGCGGCTTCGCACGGGTAGCAAAGCATATATTGATTTTTTCAAACATCTTCAACAATCATCGTCATAAATATCCGTATGAAAATCAGTTCGGTAGTTTTTGAGTTTATCGCGAACAGACAAACGCGGCGGGGGATTTTCTTTTATAATATGCAGTGGTAACTGTTTTTACGAGCATCATTTATTTTTTAAACGTGCAAAACTTAAAAATATAGTTGTGCGGCATAGCTCTATGTCTTGTAGTACTATGCAGTAGCTGAGATAGGACGGGACAAATAGGGCTGATCCAAACTATCGCAAAACATTAGTATCAATTGACTGGCCTTTTGGTCTAGTGGTTAGTGATCCTGACTGCTGAGCCAGAGGTCGTGGATATGAAACCCACCCAGGACAAATAATTCTGTGATAAGCATGATCATTTGTTCTGTCTGGGTTTAATTTATCTATAATATGTACGTATTTAGTAATATATAAGTATGGTTACCATAGTACAGGTTCTGCCTAGTTTAGGATCAGGAAGGCGTGTGTAAGATGTGTCAAGTTATTGTTATTATTGCTATTATATAATTACTATAATCATGTAATCAATCTAGATATTATCAGGATCTATATCTAGACCTAACATATTCTTAGAATATACTCAACGCGGTGTTAGACACGTCATTGGGGGCTGTAAGACATCCGTGTCATGTGCACCTGAAAAAGCGGTAGTTCTAGCACTTGGTGTGCCTAGCCCGGATGCGTTCTGAGAGGGCAGAATAACGGGATATCCCGACAAAAGTCTATAATCCTACTCTTAATCATCGTTTATTATATAGCTACAGACGCTATCAACAAGAGGTGTCATTCGGTTGGTAGTACAGCCAGTACTACCAACCGAATGACACTTGAAAACGTACTTTTTGAAAACTTAGAGCCACCGCGCACTGGTGAATTTTAATCGGATGATAGTTTAGTCGCTATCGTCTGAAGATCGTGATCGCACACTACACCGATTTGTAAGTAAAGAAACGCACGTGTAGGCCAGGAGCAGACAGAAAATGGTTTATAAAACCATATTAACCGTATTCCTCAAACATCTCCCATACTAGAACTATTAACCGACCGTCCACTTGCACGTCCGCGATTAATACTATCCGCGGACGTGCAAGTGGACGGTCTATACTATACAGTATCCAACAAAATCTACCGACATCCGTCCGGGATACTATACTATCCAAAACGACACGTTGTAAATATTGCCATCTCGTATAAAAATGCGGAACTAAATGAACGTGAGCTTGTAAAAAAATATTGTCTATGAAATGATTCACTAGAAAAATAGAAGAGGGCAGTGAAAGGTGTTTGAGTGCATAAAAATAAAATTGACATCTTCAGTCAACGCGTCACTGTGTTTGTTGTGTTTCGGAGCACCACTTTTTACTAAATTGTTAGGTTATTATACATCAAAATGAACTTTAGGATCTGTACTATGTGGTATTTAGGGGATAAAGTTTTACGTACGAATTCGACTCATTGTTATTACGAAAACAGTGACATCTTTGTAATTCACAGTCTCTTTTCGTCTTGTTTACTATTGATTTACATGGTATTCAGTGAAAATATAGTGATTAAGTTTCTAATAAACATACACTTTCTATTTAAAATATATTAAAATAATAGAGGATTAACAAATAATATCTATGTGGTTCAGGTTTTTTCATATGGATTGTGCGGTATCCACGGACGTTACAACATAAGTTATAAATAAGGGTCTCTAGAAACGAGGAAATGTGTTTGCAATATATGATACTGCTTGATGTTATCACGTGTTTTATTTTTGTTGTAATGCATTGATTTATTTCCACACTTAGTTTATGCACGTTTTTTCCTTTTCACCTTATTTAACTACTGTGTTTATATAATAATTCAAAGCAATAAACTTTAACATTAATTCACATCAAGCCTGCTATTACTAATTTATCCAGTGATGTTTTAGGTGATAGTGCACTGATATTTACATTTAATAGGTGTTTGATTTATACTAATAGAAGTACCACTACCTATCTACCTAATATATATCGATTACCTTTGGGTTCAATTGGCGTATAAACCATTTGAACCAAACATGAACACAAAAACCAAAATGAGTTCTATATACCATACTTCTCAGATTAAACTGTTTTTTTGACGTAAATCCAAGCTAAGTTTGAAACAAAAGAAGATAAAGGGTTTTGATAATTTAGCCATTTTCATCCAATAATTATAAAATTCTTCTAATTAAAAAGCTTTTTATAAGTTAGGTATGAATCTTTATTTAAAAAAAAACGTTTTTTGCTTTCCTGAAAAGTAGGGTTTTGGTTTATACGCCAAATGAACCCAAAGCTATCGAATATACCTACTCTATGTTGAGAGGTCTAGCTCACAACGCTTGACAAATTTTGGATAGCCGAGCTAAATTAATCGAATCGTGCGGCTTTTGGAATTCATGGCGGGCGCAGCTATCGTAAAGACCGTTGAACATTTTCTATACATTTTGCATTTTTATTTTTCATTAAAGTACTAATCGGAGATCATCGAACGACAATGCTTTACCATCTGGATCTGGTGGCTATAAAATGGAGGTCCTCGTAGTCGTGGAGGTCACAGAGGACGTGGTCTTAGTAAATCGGGAGACGAAATGAGATGAGTATTTTCATATTTTTTACGCTTAGTGTTTATTTATGATGCTACAAGATATTTATAGTAACTTTTTTTTGTATAGCAACAATGTTATATTTATTTTTGTAGAATACCAACTCCAGTTCGCGAGCCATGTTGTGACTTTGTCGATCAATCCGCTTCTTAATCGAGCAGAATCGTGATTTTAGGTAACATTTTTTACCACATACCATCTTTTATAATTTGCCATTACTGTTTTCTAATATTTGTTATATATTGGCTATGTTTATAACGTTTGTAATTCTGTATTAGAAGATATACCCACCAGACAGCAGGGTGCCACCCAGACTAGACCTCAGGATTATCTAATCTTATTTTGATTTTCTAATGTTGTTTATTTGTCACAGATGATATTCAACTTTTGCCGCTCAATGAGTAAGAGCCAATAGAAGTAGCGAATGCCGAAATTCGTAAATAAATGTCTCTTTAGATATATATGAAGATAACCACTTGTTACAAATTTAAATCTTCACTGTTTTGTTACAGAGGACCTACTAATGACCCCTGTCATTCCAGGAATAGGGAGATTTCATGCGTATTGGTACGCTAGTCGCCGACACTCTACCCAGTTCTCTCACCTCCCAGAACGATTGAGCACAGACTTAAATAAGGCATTGATTTCCAAACGCCCCACAAAAAGCGATACATCGACGAAGCTCATTCAGATGACGATTTTATCATCATCTGAATGAATGACAGTACATGAAACTTCGGTCAGTTCGCGCCGCTGTTGCGTGCTGTTAGATACATCAATGAAATTTAGATTTTTGTTCAGACACTAGACATATTCATATGCTCTGAATATCTGTTTATAAAGGCAGCAGGGCGATACCTCGAGACACTGACGATTTCTAGTACTGTTACCTGGCTATAGTACCTATTTGTAACCCAGCTGCTTATATTGTTTCATTATATACCTCAGTATTTTTATTACCTACCAAAGTTTTTATAGATAAGTACCTACCTACTACTACTACTACAAGTACCTACTTATATACTATTGTGTAAGGATTATCTGTAAGCAATATGTTCTGAAAATAAATAAATGAAACTTCGACCATGTATATCTTCTTCTGTATCCCTTTTCCCTATTTAAATTGACTTACAACTTTTAATACTACCGATATAATTAATGTATTATACTCCAATAAATGAAAACGTTGTTTCGTAATGTTTTTTGTATACCGTACACATCTTTCTCCGAGATTTTGCTGCTATATCCCAGGTCTTTTTTGCTACTCTTGGCCGCCTAAGTAGAGATAAATGGTAGTTGTTGGTTATACTGAAACTCGTACAATGTTATTTAGTATAACGTTATGCTTCAGATACGGCAGTGGAGACGGAGGTCGAAATCTCTATAGCGCCTTCAACAAGTAAACACCGATCTGCAACAGGTACTCTTAATTCTATTTATTTAACCTCAACTTAACTAAATTGTTAAATGCACGAATATGGAAGAGCGCCAAACATATATTAATTTTGTTTTTTTGCAGTTATTGATGACAAACATTTTGACCAGACTATTGACGACTGGATAAAACGGATTGGCGACTTAAGTGACTGCGACGTGGACTTAGATGACGAGGTCTGCCCATTTGCCCGCACTATAATTCCACGAAATGCATCGACAGAACCTGCTATACACACCGACTTGACTCACTTCGAGACTATTGTTTTAGAGGCTGAAGACCGACAAAATGATCTCGCTATGAGAGAATTTGTACCGCAGGATTGTTTTGACTTTACTTGGACGAAAGACGGAAATATATTTACCGGACAACGAGAGACATTTACTGGAACTCCAGGACCGACTATGACTGTGACAGACCAGACACGTATTACTGACATATTTTATAAAATGATAGACAGTGACTTCGTAGACAGAATTTGCACTGAGACTAATAGATACGCCGATCAAAAAATTAAATCCTTACGAGACCAAGATAAATTTCATTCGACTTCACGACTGTATCGCTGGACACCAACTGATCGCAATGAGATCGTCAGTTTCTTAGCTTTGACTATTTTACAAGGCCTATATCCCCTCCCAGAGGAAGAATCTTATTTCTCTTTCAATGGTTTCGGGACTATGCCTTATTTTCCTAAAATCATGTCCTATAACAGATACCAATTATTAAAATCTTTGATACATTTCGTTGACAATAACGACGTTACAGAAATGACTAAGCTGTCCAAAATTCAGCCAATCATAGACTACTTTAATGACAAATTTTCGACTATGTACTATCCTTCCCAGGAAATAGTTATCGACGAATCACTTTTAAAGTGGCACGGTAGGCTGGGATTCGCACAAAAAATATCCTCTAAGGCTGCCCAAGTCGGTAAAACTTACGAGTTGTGCGAGTCTTCCACTGGTTACCTTTGGAAGTTTTTCGTCTATGTTGGGAAGAACGAGACGACTGATGACGACACTAATGCTGACAACTTGGAGGGCAGACCTGAGGAAACTGAAATGACAGACCAAACAACAGGTGACCGCCCGACCAATGCTACCTTAAAAATAGTTTACGACCTAGTAGAGCCTATTCTTCACCGCGGACATACGTTAATAATAGATAATTTCTACAATAGTCCATTATTAGCACGATATCTGAAACGACAAAACACCGACTGTTATGGCACGCTAAGACTGAATCGGGAATTTGTTCCTGATACATTGAAGACTGTGACGAAGACTGACTTACGACAAGGTGAAGTAGTCTGTAGCTACAGTTCTGATTTGTCGATATGTGTATGGCGAGATGCTAACATAGTTAGCTTAATCTCGACATATCACAATCTTCAAATCGGGACTCGACAAAAACACAACAGACTGACCTTTAAGCCAAGCGTTGTTCTAGATTACAACAACTCCATGGGAGGTGTGGACAGAAAAGATCAATACCTGTCTGCACATCCTTTGGAACGAAAGAACAAAATTTGGTATAAAAAACTTTTCCGTCACTTTTTCAACACTGCAATGTTCAATAGTTTCATTATTTTTAAATGTGGTAACCAAAAAATTTCACATAGGCAATTTAGAGCAACCTTGGCTGAAGATTTACTAAAAACTCACCGCCTTATTGATCTGACAACGGAACCACGACTCATAACAGCACGAACCGGACTGACGAGAACAACACGACAAAGCAAAAACAAAAAACAACCAACACAACACAGCAAGCAAGTAGTAGAGACGAGAGAGAGTAGTAGACCCCAACTACAACACCGACATTTTCCCGTCAGAAACGGATTAAAAAAAGGCCGCTGTTGGCTGTGCGCCCAGCGGAAAGTTACAGCGAGAACTATATGGAAGTGTTTGGAATGTAACACTAATTTATGTATTGAAGGTTGTTTCATGCAGTACCATATTTAGGCAATGTGTATTTTTCAACTACTATCTTTTATGTCTTTCTTTTCATATTTTAATCTTATCTTGTTGAGTTTCCAGTCTCCATACTTTTAATGCTTAATTTTAGTTTGCTTACTTAAAACCATAATAAATAATAAATGCGATAAAACAATGTTGTATTATATTATTTTATTAAATATGTATTGGTTACCTATCCGGTGGTGTAAAAGACAGGCTGTGAGTTTGTTTGCCCGATTTCTTCTCACAAGGCTCAACTACTTGGAAACGGGGGTTATAAATCGACATTGACAGATAGCGATCTTACCTATTTGCAACGCGGTATTATTTATTTTTATATATTATTTGTTTTACTTTTCACAAAGCAACCTATTGTTGCCATGACATTGTGTTGATCTATAATTTTTTAATTTTAGTTTAACAAAATAGATGTTTTCTAATAATTTTTGATAAATTTAATGAAGTAAAGATTGACTTTGACTTTGACGAGTGTTCCCGATGAAGAAAATCGTAATGTTATTACCACAGTTTTAGTTTTACCGCTTTTGCACGACAAATTTGATACAAAATAAAAAAAATTAAAGTAATAGAGATAGGAAGAATACAAGTGGTCTATTTTGACGATAGTTTTTTTTGTATGGTACACATAATTAATAAGGTATCTTATTGATTTTAAGTTTTGTACACAATCGCTACAGGAAGCCAATAGTTACAAGCTTTGTGGAATGTTTAGCTGTATAAAAGCTTCATAAAAGCCTGCACAAAAGAACCGCCTCTTCCTCGTTGTTTCACTGGTAGAATCACAACTGTTCACACAATTCAGGAATATTACCTACTTGCGTTATGTCCCATACGCCCCATAAGGATATACTAAACGTATGAGATGCTGTGAGAGTCAAAGTTACACACTCATAGACTTCTAGAATTCTTATTTTACAAAGGAACTAACATAATGCCAATTCAACAGTATCTTTTAACACGAGAATGAAGTATCAGCCATTAAGGTTCTTCCAATATAGTTAAGCCTCTTTATCTTACTTCTCGAAAGAACAGTACGTCTTTATAGCAGTAGAGCTTAATAACTCCGTGGAACTAAATACTGGCTCCCGATTGCGTCAAGAGTATAGAGAGGATTTAGTGAAACTAAATACTATATAATAGTACATACATAGCCCATGACGCAACTAAACTATGCTTAAATGCAGTTGTAAGCACAGTTGAGCTATCAGACGGCTCGCGCCAGCGCTAGCGGTGTGACGTTTCAGTTGTAGCCGAAAAATTCTAAAACTATGCTTTAGCAATGTAAAAAACGTATGAAATGTCGCACTTCAGATAAGTATAATATTTTTATGATAGCTTTAACTTTTTTAAAGTAAAATAATGGCACTGTAACAAAAAAGTTACTTATTTTTTTAAATTAAATATAACTATTTGAAGCGATTTTTGTAGAAGAAGGTGTACCTATGGTAAATTTATTGATTTAAGGTGAATGGAGTCATTAGCACTCCAAATAACCACTAAGCCGGCAGGTTGTGTACATCTTTGCTTCTTTGTTTTCTAAATAAAAAAAGTTTCCAATTTAAAAAATCGCAGTGTAAACTTACATGAACAAGCAGTCTTTTTATGTATCATCTTGAGATGTCTGTTCATATTTCCAGTGGCGTTGCCGCCATGACAGATGTGTCGCTTGCACAGCTTGCACTGTGCCTGGGTGCCGGACACGCGGTCGAAGTAAGACCAGATCCAGCTGCGACGGAGCTTTTGACTCGGACTCTCTGTAAACAGTACATAGTAGATAAAATATGGCACCATCATTAGAATAAAGTCATTGTAAGGAACTAAAGAAACCGGTTGTTCAGCAAAATCGTCTTATAGGGTTATTTTTGTCAATAATCTAATATGATGGTCATTGAAGTAGGGGGAGATTTCTAATCAGATGTATATTTATGATTTCACTTAAAAAATGGCAGCCACTATTCTTATTTTGAGTGCCTAATGCTGACTTTTGTAGCACACTCTTGCTTTATAGTTCACTGCTTAGACTTATGGCTTCGAGAAACCTCCAGATTTTATGAGCAGTGATTGTTTGTATTTCCTACGGTGGGCCATAAGAGCATAGAATATGCATTGCAGTTTCTTCCTTGCAGCCTCTCAACAGAATCTCCATGTTGTGTTTTCGCCCGTGTTTTAGGTTGAACATGTCTTAGGTTGAGCACTGTCCGGTAAGGATCCGTGTTACTGCACTGTTTTGTATCTTTTGAGCTCAATAAGTCCTTTTGATACTTTGTTATCATAGCCCTTTATAAAAGCCGTGTGTCAAAGTGTCTTAGATCTGTCCTGGTCTTTCATCTCTTAATTACCATTGATGTGTATTGGGCCTTTATGATTGAATAAGCTCGCTGTACGGTGATACCGCAGAATGGTTGTGGTCCATACTATCGGTTGTCTGCACCAGCTCTGGTGAGTTCATCGCCTTTTTCATTGCCATCGATACCCATCTTATTGTAATTTTGTTTGATTGTCCCAGTGTGTTCAGGTTTTCTTTGTAATTTTGTATTAGCTTTGAGCCAATCTCTAAATTATATAGTGCCAACCATATGGCAGCTCCATACGTTGCGATTGGCCTTGCAATCGCTTTGTACAGCTTTAGTGCTGTTTTGGGCTGAAGTCCCCATCAGACGCCAGCTATGCGGAGTTCATCCATAATGCAATTTTTGCAATGACTTACTCTACATCCCCTTACCTAATTGCCAATATATTACCAGTAACCCTGTATGCATACCTACATACATATATATAAGATTATATATAAATCAATTAAACATCAAATATACTTGGCAAATTCAATATAAAAGTATTTCTAAAGGTAAAAAAATCAAATAATTGTACTACGAAATAAATCTTACCAGGGATCTCTTCGTAGTCCTTATCACTTGCATATATCTCTTCAGTCTTTATCGCATAAGGTGTATCCACTTCGCTGGTGATGACGTGTACACTGTCCACCCTCTCCCGTTTGGTCACCTCGCTCTTGAACACAAGCGGATGCCGAGTTCTTACGTGGCGGTTCATGTTGTTAGAGTTGCAACCTTTGATGGACAGCACCACATTGCACAGACGACAGCGGTATATAATGTTGCTCAGCTTGTCAAAGTACTTCCATACCCAGCTTCTTTTACGAGGCCCTGGAAAATTAAGTATATCATTATTTTAGGAGGATGATTTTACAAGAATTTCAGGCAGCGAGAGCTTCTTGAGGAAAGAAGGCAACTTCTGTAATGTATGAGTCAGTTGGGAGTGTTAATAAATGTTAGTGACCATATATATATATATATAGCTGGACGAGATGCTGCACAACCTGAATAAAGCATCTCGACGTGTCGGTCTTGGTATGAACTTAAACAAAACCAAGGTTATGTTCAATGAACATGTCATACCCAGACCGATGGACATCGAAGGTTTGACGCTCGAAGTTGTTCAAGAATATGTCTACCTGGGGCAGGTTATCCAGCTTGGTAGAAACAACTTCGAGAAAGAAATCACCACAAGGATCCAATTAAGTAGGGCAGCATTTTGCAAACTATTACGAGTTTTCCTTCGCCATTACGGCAATGCCTCAAAACGAAAGTCTTTGATCAGTGCGTCCTACCTGTTATGACATACGGTGCCAAGCCGTGGACACTAACGGTGGGGCTAGTCCACAAATTAAAAGTCAAAGATAAAAGATAAAATTCGCAATGAGGTCATCCGACAAAGAACCAAAGTTACCGACATAGCTCGCAGGATAAGCATGCTGAAGTGGCTATGGGCTGGCCACGTATGCCGAAGGAGCGATGGTCGTTAGAGCAGACGGGTCCTAAAGTGGAAACCGAAAAGAAGATGGACCGACGACCTGAAGAAGGTAGCAGGAATGGAGTGGATGCTGAAGTCTGAAGACCGAGTCGTGTGGCGTGCATTGGGAGAGGTCTATGTCTAGCAGTGGGCTATGATAGGCTGATTGATTGATTGACATATATTATATTTACATAGACATAATATTTTTTATTATTAAAAATGACAACAGGCATGCCTGTTATCATTCAAATAATATGTAAAAAATGTGAATGAGTTTTTGGTGGTAGGTACAGTTTCATGGTAGGATGATAAAATTGATTTTTTTTTTCTAATTTCATTGATTACATTTTTGTTTCAGGGCAATATCCATTAGGTCTGGTGCAAGATCATATAAAAAGCATGAGGCTCCCTAGACTACTAAGTCCACTCACTCATAACTTTTATAGTTCTGGAGCTGGTATGCATAGAAAAAGAAAACGGTGTACTGTATGTCCAAGGTCTAAAGATGCTAAAACAAAAGTTTATTGTATTTTATGCAACAAAAATATGTGTGGTAAACATATGTTGCTAGTATGCAAGAAGTGTTGTAAACAAGAATGATTATTTTGTTTTTATTATATTAAATCTTTTTAATTTCGTGTCATGTTTGTTTGTCAACGAACCCCTAAGCTAGGGAATCTATTTTAATGAAATTTTGCACACAGTGTGCAGTAAGGTCCAATTTAAGTGATAGGATAGTTTTTATCTCAATTTATAGTCACAATATTTGTTTATTGCAATATGGACTAGAATCAAACTGTGTTCTATTGCAAAGTTCTTTAAACTGGGGATCAAAACTAAACAAAACCATTTATTTCAATGGAACCAATTATAGGTGTGTTTGAATTGTCAAGAGGATCAGTCAGACTAAGTGATTGCACCAATCAAAAACAAAAAAAGTCAGTGAAATTCATCAAAAAAAATGCAAAGAAATCATTAAATTCATTATTTAGACACAAATTAACACAACCAATAAGTATTACATAACTTCAAATGGGCTGACATATTAACCAGGTCGCTCTGACGTGTGTCCACAGGCTGACTGACTAATAGGTATGTAATACCTATTAATCGCATTAATTCCCATTTAATAGTTATATATCATGGAACGTTAAGGTTTAACAGTTCGATTTTGTTAAGTTAAAGTAAAAAGAGTAAACTAGAAGATAAACTTAATATGAGAAGAATACTTACCAGTGCTTTCTCTAGTTTTCTTTTTACTGTTGTCAATTAAAACATAGTGCATGCTAGTATCAACATCCTTCTGGATAATGTCATCACCCTTTTCACTCGACAATTGTATAGTGTGTTCATCATCAATTATAGGTTCCGTAGTAGCTTCACAAACTTCTCCCAATATAACAGGTTGTGCCTTTGGATCTCCATCATCTTTTAACATGTTTAAGTGCAAGAACTCAATACGGAAACCGACTGTTGCCTCTGGATTGTCTTTGTGGAGATCGTAAATATCTTTATGTACAGTTTTCAAGTGTTCCAAGAGTTCTAGAGATTTTTCATCAACTTTCAAGTTGATATCACATAGGTTACATTTCATTTCATCATTTGAAACTTTCACAAAGTAGATTGAAGTCCATTCAGGTAGTTGTTCCTCACCTGTAAATAATTTTAAGATTTACAATTAAATTTCTATAAAGATAATGTTTTACTGTAAAATATGCTAACCATTTCGAAACAGTAGTAAAAAAAAGTAATATTAATATTAATATATTCATTACAGGTAAAATGAAAGTAGATTGTTTTAATTAGATGCTTTAATTGAAAACGCTAATCTATATCAAAGTTATATTAAAGTATAAAAGACAGGTTATTATAGGATATACTTTTATTTATTAAGGCTGAGTAACAATTATTACATAAACTACCTACACTGTCATGTCTTTCAGATAAGTCTTAAATTCCTGGTTACATTCATTTACAGTATATCATATTTTAAAATAACAGAATAGGGAAAATATAGTTACAAAAAGTAACATTAATTAAAGGTATGTGTAGATCATTTGAAGACAATTAATTACCATATAATAAAAGATACTTAAAATTAAAACAGCTATTTTATTATACTTTCAGTTAATCAGAAAACATAGGTTTTTTATGATTATGAAAATCTCTAACTACTTCAACGCCATAAGTTTGCATATTAATGACAGATATGCAACCAGTTTTTTGTCGGAACGAGCATATCCACTGCTCGGCGCCGCACTGCAACCTACTTTTAAAAACATAAGTATAACCCTTGAACAATATCTGGTGGCCTTTCTTTGTTGGCACACACTGCACAAAGTCGTCACCTGTAAATTGAACACTGTTATTCTAAATAATAACTGAATAAACCTATATTTACAATCATACAAATAATTTGAGAATCAAAACAACTGAACACAGCCAAGATATTTGTTTGCACAAAACATTTAGTAATGGTATACAAAAAATCACTAGAATTTATAGTACGGTAGAACTCGAAAGAAATTTAAACTGTGTGCTTTATTTTAAGTATTTGTGGTGAATTAAATACAAAAATAAACGTGGGAAAACAGCAAAAATAAATGAAATGACGCAACAAAACTGTCAAGTCAAATTGACGTTTAGGTTAAGTGACATTATCACGTTTCATTTTATGCATTTACGAAATTATGAAAATGTTTTTTATCAGAAATTCAAGCAACTTATAATAAAAGATACACTTAATGTTACTAGCACATTAGTAATTTTCAATACGGTCGGGTTCCTCCTTGATAATTTTTTTAAGTCATGAGTTTTGTCTTAGTGTTTAGAACTAGATGGCGCTAGTTGTTCCAAAAAGACCATGATACTATAAATTCATGAGTAGATTGCAATATTTTCTTATATCTAAATACCTACTTACTAGCTAATACTATGTACAATTGGCGACCTTATCGCAGTTTGTGATCTCTTCCAGGCAGCCATTGGATGGATATAGAAATAGACATGAAAAGAGGGGTTGCAGTGTACATGGAGCCTACCTATGTAATAATTAATATACAAGTACTAAAGATACTGACTATAAATATTAGTTGTTTGCGAATGAATATGATGGTTGTTACACAAACATACACATATACATAAACACGACATCAACCCGCGCGAATACGTTGAGAGCGTCACTAAGGCGGCCTCGCGGAAGTTAGGTATTCTGAACAAGGTGAGACGGTACTTCTCGCCTGGGCATCTATGTCTTTTCCAGGTTCGCTCGTGCGTGGAGTACTGTTCTCACCTTTGCGATGGAGCCGCGTAGTATCTGTTTGACGCTCTCGACCGGTTGCACCGGCGAGCAATCCGCATTGTTGGCAGTCCTGAAGCCACCGAGTCCCTTGAGCCTCTGCAGATGCGTAGAGATATCGCCTCTATGGCAGTCCTCTATCGTCTTTATCATGGGGAGTGTTCTGAAGAGCTCTTCCAACTGATCCCCCCTTCTCCCTTCCTCTACAGGACAACACGTGCCGGCCTCGGAAGTCACCCCTTCAGAGTGGAAGACATACGCTCTCGCACCCATCGATTCGGGTCTTCATTCCTGTGCCGAGCAGTTAAAACCTGGAACTCCCTACCAGCGCACGTGTTTCCGTCCCACTATGATCCCGGGTCCTTTAAGCGGGGCGTGAAAAAGCATCTCACTAGGCCGCCATAGTGCTGATCACCATGCTGCACTGTCCCTGTTCGCAGTGAGGATGGTGACCACCACTCTTGGATTCTGCTTGTGCTTTCCATCAGGCGGGGCAGAGTCATTTTGGCAGCTCAAATATATAAAAAAAAAAAAAATGCATATGCATTTAATAAAATTCTCTAATTCTTCATGTGAGAGTGAAGCTTACCTTTGGTCAGTAGGTCTTTTACACTCTCTCGAGGTGTGGATAAATGTTTAATATTTTATTAACTCTGATAAACTGGCGGTGAACTACTTGTGGTGTCTATAAAAAACTACGCAATATTTTGTCGTAGCAAGTCCGAAAGAGGGCAGTGGGTATTTTACATAGTTCGTACAGTTTGTTGGTGGGAATATAAATAAGTTTATAGGAAAAAAAAGCTCTCTGGGCCCTTTCCTAACGCCACATCAGAAATTTCCCAAAGGCTACACCTTACAATGGAATGAGCTAAAGCAAAGTAGACAGTTCCTAAGGTAGAAAATGTAGTACTTCCCTAAATTAAAAAAAGAACTTAAATTAACTTTCTTACCCTAGCAACCAAAGAGGTAATTTGCTCACTCCACGTTAATTTACTGTGGATCAAGACACGGAGGTACCTAATAAAATTAGTGCGCATAATGTTACCTCAAATACAATAATTGTTGTACGGAACAGAACCACATTTATGAGCTACCAAAGTGAACAAAAAATAAGGCTGTGATGCATAAATTGGGCTAAAAGTAACAATTATTGTAAGCAGGTTTAATGTAACTATTTTATAGTATAGTCTGTAGACTTTTCATTGGGGATATTTGGACACCCTCGAAGGGGGTGTCCACAGGTTTTTAGGGGGTGTTCGGACACCCTGGACACCTCTCGTTGTTGCACCATGCCTGTCACTGGTAGACGAGGTTGCAGCTCACCTGAAGTATTGCACTTGCACCACCAAGTGATAGATCATCTCTAATAGATGCGTTCCTTAGCATGGAAATATTGTTTGCGCGGGTAGCATTCCCCTAGACGAGGCGGCTCATTTGTCTTTCATACAGAAGTGCTTTACTTGTGCGTTTTCGAATATGTAAATTTCGGCAATAGATGATGTACAAAAAAAAAAAACACAATGAGTTTAGTTCTTGAATAGTTGTGATAGATCGTCTTCGTCTTCATCATTATTTTCCATCAGGTGAATTTGAAAGACAAACGCATATTCCATTAGCCAATAAAAAAGTAAAATTTGTTTTATACTTTAATTATCCCCTCATCTGGTGGCGGCCATTCTGCGAGAACGTCACGTGTGCTACGGCCTTAGCAGGTAATCCCCGCGATATCAATATATACAAACTTAAATGAATCCGTCTTATATTTATTGTTTAATCAAATCAGTGTTATTGATACGTAAAAAAGTGATAATTATTTTAAACATCGTATGCATTATTACTTTATTACTATTGACCTAATCATAAACCACAGTTTATTAGGTATATACCTAATAAACTTTTGAATAAAATATCTATCACAAAATAACCAATAGGCGCTTTGTATTCTTGAGGTACATAATACATAATTTCTTTTATCCAAACCCGAAATCACATCATAACTTCAGTCGAAGTGTGTGAAATACTGATTGCATTTTCCAAAACATACATACACGTGAAGTTAAATAAAAGCTTTTAATTAATAAAATTAATAAATAATGACGTAAATATTAAGAAAGCAACGCATAATTATTGAATTGTTATAAACTTTCATTAGCATCGATTCGGCTGTCGATCAATTAGTTAATATTTAATATTAGAATCGACACCGCCGGAGTCATTGAACTTTGACTCGAATCAATCGACAAACATATCGATTGTTAAATGGCTGGCCGAGACAATCGTTGACTCGATTGAAAATGTTTTCGACTGCGATTCTTTCGATTGTTCAAACATCTCGACATCGCATCGGTATGGGATTTATTCTAAACATAATTTAACTTTCTACAAATACATGAAATTTACAACTCAAAATATAAATAAAAACAGAAAATTTCACAACAAAAAGAGCAAGAAGCTAAAAAAAAACCAGGCCCGCAGCCGGTTAGATTTCGTGTTTTTTTAATTTTTATCTTCAAAACTATAAGTCGCATTAAAAACTTTAAATGTCTACATTGAAGAGTAAAATAGAATATTATAGTCCAGGATCCCGGGTCCATTTTTGCACTTGATTACTATCAAGCTAATTTTACGTGAGTAACTTCGTTTCGATGAGACGCCCAACAAATTCCTGTGCGAAAATTCTCGATTGTGGTAGCTAACAGAGGCAGCAAGGATAAAATATGTGGATTTGACGATTCTCAAAAATTTATTACTAACTGAGTTTTTTTTTTTGTTAAATCTCAAGATAATTATGTAAATTATTTGAAAAAATATTTATCCCACAAAATGTATGGTTTGATCAAAGAGTCCCCTCCTTCCGACATGTATCCATACAAACTTCATCTATTAGTTGATAACATCCATTGCAAAAAAAGTAACGTTTTCGTAAAGTTACCTTATCTGACGGCCAGAATTAGGCCGATGGTTTATAACGCGCGTCTGCTAAGCGACCAGGTACTCGTTATGGTCATCAAAAATTATTACTAACCAGCTGAAAATTTGTCGTTCATTTTATCCGCCAAATACCCCGCCAGTACCTGGTCGCTTGGCAGACGCGCGTTATAAACCATCGGCCTAATTCTGGCCGCCAGATACGGTAACTTTACGAAAACGTTCCTTTATTACTTCTTTTGCAATGGATGTTATCAACTAATAGATGAAGTTAGTAGTCCAAAAAATATAAATTATTAATTTAGTCAGTCATTATGCGAGGTACATTTCGTCGTTTATGTTCTAACACCGCGAATGTTAAATTCGGCAACATTTCAGGAGAGCAAAAACTCAAAAAACTGTTTCGTTTTGTACGGAATGGCTGTTTAAGTTAGGTTCATGCCAAATAAAAATTAAAATATATTGGTTCAAATCGGGGTTTGATTTGTCAAACGATGCGTATTTCGATGCCCAATCGAATGATATACAAAACATAGGTTAACATAGCTATATTATTTTGCCCACAAAATTACTTTCGCGGTGTTAGAACTTAAGCTCTACAAAAACTCAAATAATGTGATTCCATCCACACCAAAAAAAGCCTCTTGACGTAAAATTTAGTTTCAATAATACAAAAATTGAAGTAGTTCCGGAATTTTATTTATTAGGATTGGTTATTGACACACACGTTAATTGAAAGACGCAAAAAAATTAGGTTGAAGATCTCGAAACTCTCCTAAGTACGCCCTACGTGAAGTAAAGATAACTACTGATATCGAAACCGGTCTCGTTACCTATTATGCTTAATTGCTTATGGATACGCTTGGCTGAGTTATGGCTAAAGCCATATAATAGATAATTCTGGTGGGGAAGGGGAGTACCGTTACACCTGCACTCTTTATACTCCAAAAGAAATTAATTAGAATTCTAGCCAATATTGCACAGACAGAGAGCTGCAAGCCCCACTTAATAAAACTAAAAATATTGACCCTTCTTGGTATATATATTTAAGAAACTTGTTAATTTGGACGTAAACTTAAAGAATTTTACAACACTAGGGAGGAGGATAAGCAAACAAAATACACATTAAGGCACAAAACGAGATTACATTTGCCTCCTCACTTAACTGTACATTCAAATAGCTCTTATGTTATGTCCATAAAAATATTCGATAATTTACAAGAAAACATTAGGAAGGAAACTAAACTTAATAATTATATTAATATAAAAATAAACACGCTTTTACTACGAAAATGCTTTTATTCCGTAAATGATTATTTAAATAATAAACATCTACCTACATAAATTAAGCTTAATTCTACCATACAATATCAACAATACAGATGCAAATATCTTCCTTTCTTCTAATTTTAGTGCAAATTTGAATCCATTTATGTTCAATTGACAATACAATTAGTTTCTTTGTATTTTAAATGTATTTTCTGTGCCCGACAGGGTCCATGATGAACTAATTACACAACAATGTTAAACCTACCACCTAAGTACACATTGTGGAATGCAAATAAAAGATTGAGTATTGAGTAAGCGACGATTTATCATGATCATGTTTTTCGTTACATGAATATTTCATTCCAAACATCAATAACTAAGTGAGTCCAATACGTCAGAGTCGCATGTTTCCCTTACTGGCAGTTGTTGGATTAAATTTGTGATATTTGCCGTGCTGATCTGTGACTAGTACTGGTCTAAGATGATTGTGTTCACCGCGCATTTCAACAATATGGCTACCGATACACGTCAGAACCACTTTGCAATTGCCTTGCCTTTTAGAAGAACAGTACCAACTGAGTTGGCCACCATCGTTTACATCTTTGCGGCAGTGCTTGTAAAAGGTGAATCCGTGGAAAGCCAGAAGGGTAGCGCCCGACGACATTTTTATCAGCGTTCCTGAAACTTGTTTAGATTTATTTACTGCCGTTTGGCGCTTTTTCAGCAACAGAAATCAATAGTAGTTCTACGAGATTTTCATTGTGTATTATTAGAAATGCAAGACTTCCGTTAGTTTTTTTGTCTGTTTTTTTTACTGCTAAGATACATTTACTATGAGTATTGTCGAAGCTTTCCATCATTGTTTAGTTAACCACCATTTTTTGCCAGGAGTGTTGTCAGCAGAACGTAGTAATAACAAACACTTAATATTAGCGGTACTGATTAGTAAGAGTGATACATTTGTCGACTGTACATTACATTTGTACACTGATTATTTGTCGTGAAAACACAAGGTATACTCGTACATAGGTATACCTTGTGTTTATTTATACATTCACTTAACTCAACTTCAACTTAAATCTCTAATCTCGTCTGTCGCAATAAGCAATGTGTAAACCAGTGTCGCTACTACTAGATGGCGTTAGTAGTCTTTTCATAAATGATATGATTTAATCCACGGAGCACATTAATCCTTGTAAGTTTAGAATCACATTTTAGTAAATTCATAACATCGGTGCTAACACAATAGCGTGTAACTAACATTTGTAAAAACCCCGTAAGTGCGAAATACTAATTTTTTTATAATACTATAGAGTTATGGACACCTAATATTTCTTTGTATAATACTATAATCTACTCAAGTAGACACACAGCCTACAAAGTATACACTAAGACTTATTGCCAAATAAGTCCCACACAATTCGCGCAATTGGACTACAATTGGTATACTTTCTTCTAAGATGGCAAAAGGCAAATAAAAAAAATTAAATTAAAATTTTTAATAGTGAACAAAAGAACAATGAAAGAAAACTGTTCACGGACATTTTATTCATTATTTCCACTTTTATTTTTATGTACAGTTTTACATTCACTGATGATTTAAATGCTAGAAACCCCTAGCAATGGATTTTAAAGAATTACAGTCCAATTATAATGACATATTTTTAAAAACTTATTTACTAGTGTTCTTTCAGTATGCAATAAATAATAACATGTTAAACAGATTAAAAAAAAATGTAACAGAATTTCTTGAGACACCTCACACACAG
This sequence comes from Callimorpha dominula, assembly GCA_949752705.1. Classification (NCBI taxonomy): domain Eukaryota; kingdom Metazoa; phylum Arthropoda; class Insecta; order Lepidoptera; family Erebidae; genus Callimorpha; species Callimorpha dominula. The sequence goes on along the minus strand of OX457002.1, from coordinate 19,180,071 downwards.
CCGTCTGATCCCAAAAATATAGATAAATTACACCCAGACAGGACAAATGCTCAATCAAACCCACGACCTCTGGCTTAGCAGTCAGGATCACTAACCACTAGACCAACAGGCCTGGCTTTATAAGCGATGATATCAGAACAAAAATCAAAACATTATAATTATTATTTTATATTTTTTTTCTATACAAATCAGCGCAATGTATATCGATGCGATTCTGTTCTAGATCTTACTAAATTTATCTATAATATATATATATATATATTACTACAATATGCAATATCATTATATTATCTCTTTTATTTTAGTTTATATTTTCAAGCTACTTTGTTGCATTGATTTCACATCGGCTTTATTAAGATAGCACTCAAATTAATTCTGGCATTACATTTGGCAAATTCAGAACGTATGACGTATATTAATTTGATGTTTATTGTATTTGGTGATTTTACAGGTTGAAGACTTACAACGGAAAACCTATTAATCTATTGGTTTTCCAGTTGAACAATTAAACCAATTTCAGTTGAGTACGACTAAAACAAATTAGACCAGTTCTACGTTTTCGTTACTTTGGTCCCAAAACTCTCTAAGCCAGGACAAAAATCGCTAAGATACAGTCCTAGCGATTTTTAACCTGGCTTAGAGAGTTTTCTTAAAACAGACTCTGGGGCATTGCAAATAAATATATAAATTTGTGAATGCATCCTTAATTACCATTTATTAATACGATTATTATTAGATGTTAATAAATAACTAAAAAGTCTCAGGAGAAAGCTATTTATGTAATATATTTGGGATTTTCGTGCACCTCGTCATAACAGAAGCAGCAGTAAGTCTTCGCGCATTCTAAACACTCTGTGTTAACTTGTTTAGCTTTCAATGGATTGCCTTCAGCTTTCCTTTTGGCGTAGCAGATGACACAACGTCTTCTAACGAGTTTCCCATTCCTTCTTGGTATCTCGGTGAGGCCATGTCTCCCTGTAAGTTGTAATGAGCAAAAATAATCACAGAACTGGCATGCATTATAAATGGTAGGTATGAAAATGTACCGATATTAGTGTATTAATGCTTTTTTAGTAATCATATTGTTTTTTGTTTTTATTGTCCGATAAGATACAAAGAGACATGCAAGGCTGTATGTATTAATACTAATGTTGTAAGCGGATAAGTTTAATATACATATTTAATGCACTAATTTCAAGGACTACTCATCCGACACATTAACTCCTTACTAAGAAATGTGTACGCGAATGGAATATTGGCTTCCTGTGCTAGAACAGTTACTTTTTTTTTTATAAAAATATTTAATGAAGAGCTCTCATAAAACCCTGGCAATATAGCTACGCATTTCCCAATCTCTTATCAACCAAACTTGGATGATTAAACTATTCGTGATATGGATTACTCCTGCTATCTGTATAGGTTTATGTAATTATGGCGGAAATTTTTAATATTTTGTTGTTAAATCTTAACTAATTTTCATTTTAACTTTTAAATTCTTTTCATCTGCAGAATCGGTTACACTTACATTTTTAAGTTTTACAGGGCATTATAGCAACGGTCGCTGGGCCGACGCCCCCGGCTGTAGGCAAAGCTGGTGCTGACGGAGGTCTCACCACGTTTGACTTGCAGACTAGTAGGAACCATTACGGGCCACTTAGCCCTAAACCGGCACCTATTCACCATCAATGCGACAAGCAGTCCTCTATGCAGAGGCTGTCTCAACGCGGAGGAAACGGCCGCCCACTTTATCCTGGAGTGCGAGGGAGTGGCCACACAACGGGCAAATATCCTCGCGGGAGCGAGGACGCTCCTAGAAGCTTGTGAACGCCCCAGGAGGCTTCTGTGCTTCTGGAAGGAGCTAGGCTGGCTCAACTAGTCAGCTTATCTGAACGCATAATGGACCGCCTATGAGTCTAGATGCGGAAACAGAGCCTTATACCAATACCAAAAAGGGCATTACGAGTATAACAAGGATTCGAACCCTTTTGGAACAAACTATTACTAACTTGAGATACCTAGTAAAAATAATAAATACGTAAAAAATAAGCACACGAGTAAAGAATTTAATTTTAATGTCTGGATACAGATTTTTTACCATGCGAAAATTTAAAAAACATAATATATTATCACTCAATAATGTTTGAAATATCTCATCTGCACCCTCGCAGTCTACATTCAAATTTTGATAAGCAGTTAAAGAAATCAATAAACAACAACACCAGTGGTCACCCATAGTGCCAGTTTACTGCGTTCTTCTGCAGGGTCTGCAGTAGAGATGAAATGGATATCCTGTAACTAACCGGTATCCGGTCAATATTTACTAATTGGATATCAAGTTTACATAGGTACTTTATTTCCGTCACATAAAAAATAACAGCGTATTTGCATTAACAACAAAATATTTAAATTTTACTGTATTAAACGTACGGCAACGTCAATCTAAATTTTCAGTAGCAGTCCAGAGGCATTAAGGAATGAAAGTGTAACAAATAAACAAACACATATTCGCATTACACATCACATTTGACATTTATGACAAAGCTCATAGCACAAAATGTTTAAAGTATAGGTACTTATCGTTTCTTATCACTGTATTTATCAGATTGTAATTCCCGCCACTACGGCAGCACTGACGGACATTCGACATCTTACGATGTTCGTGACTCAGAAACGCAAAGTGCTTTGTATTTTTAGCACTATGTAAAACCAGTACAAGGTCGTCCGGAAATGAATTATGGTTCGATTAAAAATTCTTCTAAACTATGTTTATTATTGAATATTGCTTTAATGGAATACAGAGATGTACTTATTCCTAGTTTTAATTTGCAAGGTAACCTTAGATCAACTTCTTGTTTTTTTTCGAGATTTTAGTTAGTTATAGAGAAGCGTGATGTGATCATCAAAGCTGCACAACTGATACATATGGTTGCAAAAAGTGCTGGCTGAAATATACCTAGTTAAATCTTCCAAACTTACCTATCTGCTTAGTGCACTAAAGGGATGGGTTTGTGAGTTGGATTCGCAAGTTAACGATTCGGTACAAACACTAACGTTTATCCGGCTGTGATTTTTTATGTTTTTAAATATTTGAAATGTCTGTAGTTCTATTAGATGAAGTTATATTGTGCTTCTATGTACCTAATATCGTTTTGATAAAAACCGAAAAACGTTCTTAACTGAGTGGGAAATTAAAAACATTGATTATTTCAAAACAAATGAATAAAATTTAAGGTTTGTTTGTAATGTCAAAATAATAGCTTTTTTAAGCTCATACAGTTATTTGCATGATAACTATGCCTAAATATCAGTTTTTAAATTTTTGTCTGTCTGCTCCGGCTAATCTCCGGAATGGATTTACCGATTTAAACGGGACTTTCACTGGTAAATAGCTGGTGTTATAAAGAATAACTTAGTCTACTTTTATTTTGGAAACACAATTAGGGTTCCGCCCAAAATATATAGATATGTACACGCGAGCGAAGCCGCGCGGAAACTGCTACTTATTATTATATATATGTAGGTGCTGTGGAATTAAAATAGAACGTTATTAAGAAATCGGTCAGCAATAGTCTTTGAGTTGGAATGACTTTTATTGAGCTTCAGTTCGGTTTAGTTTTGAACATTCATATTTTAATAATTGTATAATACTAAAGCTCCTTTTAGGTTCGATTTGTAAAGTCTATTTTTGGTGTGGAGTAAATAGAATATATTATAAATAGTCCCTTACATAGGCGTATAGCATCTTCGTCTTGGTCGTCACTTTCCATCAGGTGAGTTATTATTATTATTGTATAGGTATTATTATTAAAAGACAAGTTTAATACTGTTGTTTTATTTACATGACATTTAAGTAATGTTTGAAAAAATTATGATTTTATAAACACACATACCTATTGATAGATGGCGTAGCCTTTTTCGTATAGATTTTCTTTTTTTCTACTTTTCATTAATCTTTAGGCAGAAACGGTTCACTTGGCGTCGTAGTGAAAAATTTGTACCTATTATAATATTAAAGTAATCGCTTTAGTATTTTTGAATTGTATTGAGATTAGGTAGTCATCAATAAAATTGTATTTATGGCTAAATTTGCCGTTAATCAGCTTTTTATCTGTGACGTGTTGTGATCATATCGCACGCAAGAGTAGTTGTGCAATAATCAGTTATATCTTTGTTTAAAGTAAGAACAATAAAATCGCACATTTAATAATAATAAAATTAATAATCATATTAAAACACCCTCGACTCGAAAATCCCTTCAATGATTAGAAAAGAGCTGATGATCTTCGAATGGCTGAACAGATTTTCTTGAATGATATCTAACTAGCAAACCCGCCCCGGCTTCGCACGGGTAGCAGAGACATCTTCAACAATCATCATCATATTTTAACCAATTTACACAAAACCTTAACAAATTATTTACCTAAACCTTCCTCATGAATCGCTCTATATATTGGTGAAAACCGCATGCAAATCCGTTCAGTAGTTTTTGAGTTTATCGCGAACAGATCTGTCTGTTCGCGACAGACAGACGCGGCGGGAGACTTTGTTTTATAATAATAACTAGCAACCCGCCCCGGGTTCGCAGGGGTACAAATTATACACCTAAACCTTCCTCATGGATCGCTCTGTCTATTAGTGAAAACCGCATGAAAATCCGTTATGTAGTTTTTCAGTTCATCGCGAACAGACAGATAGAAAGAATGACGCGGCGGGGGACTTTGTCTTATATAATATGTAGTGACATAATCTAAACTTACAAACAAAAAAAAAGCACTTAAATCGGTCCATTCGTTTGGGAGCTACGATGCCACAGACAGACACACAGACACATCAAACTTATATCACCCCTCTTTTTGCGACGGGGGTTGAAAAGGGCTACTAGCGTAATGCGTTGTACATATAGCACCTGATAAATATTTACCAGCATCAAAAAAGGAGAAGTTGTTAGTACAACTTGCTACGGACTACTGCTTGCTACATGGACTCTCTTACGCCTAGCCCGTTTGCTGAAAGTTCGAACTTCGCTCTGTGTCATTTTGATCATACTCCTTAATTCTGTTACTTTTTTACTTTAAATACAATAAATTCGGCGTCATAGGTAACAACATTATTTGATACCTACTACAGCTTTTTTTTTCTAAATTATAAATTCCAATAACTGCACCTCACTTGGTATTTCATGCTTTCATAATTACCAATTATTTTATTATTAATCAGCGTTGTATAACAGCCGAGAACAAGTGCGCGTCGGAAGCGATATATTGAATGTTTCATATATAAGGACCCTTTGTCTGAACTCACCTGTCTTCATCCAATATATACATACTATGGATCGCGTGGTGGTTGAATTTCGACCATGGTTTTTTCATTGGCCAGTATAACTTGAGCTGTCATTATAGACTTACCAATGTGTGTAATTTAATTAAGCCGTTTTCACGTAATTTTTTAAATTGTAAGACATATTGTTTAAATTTCTTAAAAAAAGAAAAATTCTTCTATATATAAACTGTAAACATTACAAAATTCACGTTACTACGTTCGCGAATTTTTTTTAAAAAGGGGTACAAAGAATTCTCTTTACATATTAATATAATAATATACTACAGACATATTATGATGTATGCTTGGGTACAGGAATAGGGCGCGACAAAAGACAAGATGGTAGGACTGCGTAAAAACTGATGATAGAGTAGAATGCAAGAAAGCACCCCGACCCCAAATAAAATTGTAAGAGGGTAGGCTTCTTCTTTCTTTGATAATGTTGATACATACCTACATGATGAGGCAGAGATGTCTTGTAGTTTATGTTGGATAGACTCTTACGGGACAACTTTCTCGTTCCTTCGGCTTCGTGGTCATGGTAAATAGAACGGTTCAAAAACATTTAAATATATTTTTAAAATTTCGGTCAGTCATACGTTACCTGCCAAAGGGGAATTTTAAATATGCAACAATGCAATTTCAGTTTATTAGTTTTACCATATTACAGCTGAACTAGTCTTGAAGCGACGAAACATTTAACATACATCGATAGATTAAAGATAAGACTCTACACAAAACAAATCAATCATGCTCTCGCAATCCACTCCAGCCAAATTCAAATAGGTATTCGCAACAGGAAAATAAAAAAATACAAAAAAAAGGCATAAATTTCCATTGTCTAATACTCGCTCATCAGCTCACAAAGTTCCCAAGGATTTCTTATAAAAGCGAATTTCAAATGTAAATATGTAAAAGAAAACAATGAATTACGTTTTATCATATTTTTCTTTTTAATAAGTTAAATTTAGTATATGGAATTTTTTAAAACAATTCTTGGCGCATAAAGGTACACGACAATTTGAACATATTATTTTAGTTCGTTTTTCCTTTCCTGCCATACTGCACAATTTACACCTTCTGTATTTACTTATTTGTGCGGGTACATGGGGTCCAGAATTCTCTGCGAAAAATTTTATTGGATCTTCGATAACCCCACTTTGCTTACTATTGGAAACCACACGTCGTTTTGTCTTCTTATACATGCCTAAAACAAGATAAATATATCATAGCCATAGAAAGCATGTTTTAGATTTACTAGTGTCTGTTCTTAAGCAGAATATTTTTAGACCTTAAAATATTGTAACAATTTTAAATTACAATATTAGTTGATAAATAAATAATACATAGTTATGCAGGCACACATACCTCAACTCAACAGCTTTTATATTTAGAGTACAAGTGAGAGAGTTTTAACTTAATCACTAATTGGGCGCTTTTATCATTACCTAGGCAAGGTAAGAATGTTTTGATCGAACCACTTGGAAATAATCCGATGAAGAGATTTCGACTGGAATTTTTCGATGGACATGTCCAAGAGAATTCAACTGGTACACCTTTCGTTTGGTCCTGTGATTCATACCATGAAAAGCTGTGGGACCTATGTGAGGAAACTTTCAACAGCTATAACCATTATCATGTACTGACTAAGGATATCTGATAACGCAAGTAAATATATAATTATTAAAAAATCTTAAAATGACTTACATAATTGTGTATTAATTTTTTGAGGATGTGGAAGATGCTTTAAAAACAAGTAAAACGTAAACGTCAAAAGCATAAAAAAATATAAGTAGGAACTTAAGCACTTAGCGAATGTAGATTCTGAGTACCGTCAAGCAGGTCAAGGTAAAACGAGCCCTTGAAGACCCTGAAGACAATAGTGCGCAAGGAATGGATAAGATGAAAACGTAAATATAAATATAACGTAAATATAATAATAATTTTTGTCATTAAAGTATATTTGAAAAGTCGCCTTTTACTGATCTATTTTGCCTCATGCCTGGGGTATTGCTACACTCCAGGCTGGTATGGGGTATATAGCTGCCATGCCTCAATGAACTATAATACCAAACGCATCTTTTTGGATTCATCAATTTGGATGTAAAAAGAGTCATCTGTCGTAGTTAGTTTCGACCATGAGCCTGATTGCTATCGGGTTCTCGGAATAGCGGTACGACTTGTAGAAGTTTTCTTAGACAAGCTCATTGAGCGGGATGAAAGGTATCTCACGACTATAAAGAGGAAAATTTGCAAAGTCTTTCGCGCGTTTTAAAATAAAAACCGGCGAAATATGGTTCGCACATGAAGGGTTCCGTAGCCCGCTGACATACAGACGGACGGACAGTGGATGTACTAATAGAGTTCCATTACATTTTAAAGCTGCAGAGAACTGAACAACCTACAACTCTTGTATCCGGCACTGGTGATGCCAATGGATGCTACAATCAATATTTTACGATGTTCGATATCAGCCCTTTTTACTTAGGATGAGGCCATAGTCTACCGCCAGCGTTCTGAACTATGGCCTAGACAGGTTTGGCTGATTTCACAAACTTTCGAGAAGATTATGGAGGACTCAATTGGTGTTTGCCTTAACGTTGATATAACTTTTAAATATCTAATTGTTAATAGCAGATAGATAATATGCGTATATTATCTCCGGAGACAAAAGTACTTGACCTAAGATCGTTAAGTCGAACCGCCGACGTGAGAAACCTAAGGTTAGACGTCTCCCTTTGATTAATCCTGTTTTCGAAGCTATTACTATATTTATTTTAGTTATATCACATGTAATTACAACTTGGCCTTTATTTTCGTTATCCGTGTACAAGTGTCACCCATGTTTTAGATCCTTAACAAAATTGAACTGCCCGGGTCAACTCGACCTAAATCCCACCATGTGTCCGTCATCAAATCTAGTGAAGATGCAGGTGACCTTTACTTTTCACCTACTGAATTAGTACTGAATGATGAATCACCTACGTAGAGCATTCTCCATTTCTACGTACACTTAAAATTTAGATAATTAATCACTTTGTTGTTTGGCGCCGAATCACAATTAGTTCAAATAAGCTCAATACTCAAGACTTAAAAGGTATATTTAATTTTTGCTTTTTAGGTCATTTCGTCGGTTTATTTTTTGTTAAAAAGTTTTTAATATTTTCATTAATCCTCCGCTGTCTCGTAGGTTGCCCAGGATTACGAATTAGCCTGATGTAAATCTACACCAGATTATGTCCATGGACTCCAAACGATTCTAGAGATATCGGAACCTGGCCTCTTCGGGTATTTTTTATGTAGGTTACCTTCTCGCAGCCCCAAAAGGTAAATTCACTCAACTAATTGTGTATTTTACACTTTGCCATGTGAATCAGCGGCACAAAAGGAGAAATAGAGTGGTCCAAGGAGTCACTCTGTCTCCGACAAATTGACACGCTACAAATTGTTGTTGTTGTTGTTGTGTACACAAGAGTTACAAGACTTTGGAGGAATAGTGTTCTAACTCTAATAAACCGATTCCCAACCGAATATATTAGAGTAGTTAATAGACAATTTCTCACTGCTACAGTGGCCGACTACACAAACAAAGGAGCAGCTAAATGTCCATGACAATTATATTGTTTAAAAAAACACGATATCGATAACAGTAGTTTATTTCGTAATCATTTGTTTCAATCACGGAAGGAAAAGAAGATTTTTTAATCAACGTAGGATTAGGGGAGTAGGGTAGCTCTAAACTTTTTTTTTAAACAATCAAAGAATATTTCATAGTGTCAGTATATACTTATGTAGTAACGTACTTGAACTTTTGAGAGAAATTAACGGTCACCTTAGTACAAAAGCTTTGTAAATCAATTGTCAAATGCTGCTATATGATATTTTTTTGCTAAAAGTCATTAAAGACGCACCCCCTGCACTAGCAGCCGGATTTTTTAAACAAAATATAGGTAGAGCGAGTGCGGAGCACGGTGAGCGTTTTCACCAAAACATTACTCCAATAGCGTTATAAATGGGCCCCTGCAATGCTTGCAGACTACTGATAACTTTTACTAGGGAGATAAAAACCTCTTCTTACAACAGGCAGCCCAAATAACAAAACAAGCTAATCCCACTAATATTATAAATGTGAAAGTTTGGATGGATGGATGGATGGATGTATGTTTGTTACTCTTTCACGCCAAAACTACTGAACCGGTTGAGCTGAAATTTGGTATGTATATAGCTGGAGACCTGGATTAACATATAGGCTACCTTTTATCCCGATATTCCCACGGGATCGGGACTTACGCGGGTGAAACCGCGGGGCGCTGGTAGTTTTTTACATATAAATAACTAGCAGCACCCCGCGGTTTCACCCGCGTAAGTCCCGATCCCGTATGAATATCGGGATAAAAAGTAGCCTATGCGTTAATCCAGGTCTCCAGCTATCTACATCATTTATAATATTAGTGGGATATATTTACTTCAAAATAACTATAAGAAACTATGAAAATTAAAAATTATTTTCTCTTAAAAACTATACGTGACTGATGTTTTATTTACTGTTTTAAGTTCTCTGTACATGGCATTACCGAACCACACAATCAGATCCCGGAGAAAACAAGTATTTGTTTTGTTGCCTAGTGCAATCATACTAGACAAGGATTTAATTACCTCTTGTAAGTAATTAAATAGACAATTATTTTAATGCTTCAGTCTGTCATCGGGCATCATGAATGTATTGATTGTACTTTAGACTTTGACGCGACCGTAGGTAATTACAAATTCCATACATTGCTGGATTTCTACCTACCTATTGTTTATATCGTTTTGTTCTACGTATTGTTTTGGGATTTGTTTGACGTATTTATCACGTCACGGAGACACTCGCAGAAGCTCTGTAGGGAGTATAAGTTTTAAAATAATTGTATATAATAGGGAGGGCATCCCGGGCTCTTCTTCTTTCAAGTAAACAACCTACAGTTGTCAACGTACATAAAACTCGCCATTGTCGTTGCCTAATAGAGAGGTAGGTAATAATAATATTAGTAGTAAATTGTATTTACATGACAATCAAACATTAAAAACAATTATTACAAGACGTCACATTGTGGGAATGTGTGCATGTTTCTTTAATAAATTGTAGTATGTTTATTAATTTCAACGAAATTTTCAAAACAATGCCTCAGACTATATAATGTTATAGCTAAGCTCCATAGCGGAACCTTAAGACTATACTTCATTGTTTTTTTTATACCAGATGCTATAGAAACAATGTCTGAACAATAAGTTGGTATTAAGTAAGACAAGTACAACGGACTATATTTTTACAACAACAGTAATCATAATTACATCTCATTATACTAGGTGTAATGTTTAGGTATTTATTGTGGTTTTTTTTTATGGTATAGGGGGAAACGAGCAGACGGGTCACCTGATGGTAAATGACTACCGCCGCCCATGGGCACCTGCAACGCAAGAGTCACAACTGCGTTGTCGCCCTTTAAGGTTTGAGTAGGGGAAGAGTGGGAAAAGGGGAGGAGAGGGGAGAGAGACAGGAAGGGCGGGAATGGGGGAGAGGGGAGGAGAGGGAAGGGTAGGGCCTCCGGTAACCTCAATCAGGCGGCCAAAAGCAATGCAGCATTGCTTCACTGCCGGTTTTCTGTGAGGCTGTGGTATTACTCCGGTCGAGCCGGCCCCTACGGGCCTAAGCATGGCTCTCCCACGACCTAAATCTGGTTTTGTAAATCTTTGAATACAACTTAAAATGTATAGTTTACTAAATGTTACTATATTAATTTTTTTACAGATCACCTAGGTATAGGAAAGCGATACCTATATAATAAGAATACATAGTAATGTATAGAGCACGGTTTGGAAAATTAGATATGGGAGAAAACAGGAAAACAGGAAAAAACAGGGTAGTTTCTTCAAAATATTTTTTTAATTATCTTTTTTTATAACTTCAGAGCGAATTCAACAAAAAACTACCATGCTTCCCGACTTACCCAAATAAAGTGATATTTAGCACACCTGGGCGCTTTCAACGTCTAACAGACGTAGGGGTCGAATAGTTATAATATAAATGATCCTTATAACATTTTAGTCTCTAGTAATTCTAGATGGTGATTCATAACATCATACACATAAAGCGGAATCAATCAAAATCAAATTTGCGTTTGAGATTGAGCTCTAAAAAATCCTATTGATAAGAATTCCTAGCACTCCGATTTTTTTTACCGAAATTTAATAGCATTGTACAATGTACATTAAGCCTATGTCGAAACCTTGGTCAAAGTACTTTTAGGACACTTGACAATAAACTTTGAACTGTAACGTGCTTTATTTAAGAACCAATATTATAATGCTAATGTATAGATATCTAATTGTTCTTATATTTGCGCGAGAGTGTCAATTCAATATCAATTGTTACTGATCTCTTTTTATTAATCAATCGTTGGTCCCGTCCGGTTTTATTGAAAGACATTCAAATCTTTATTGGGATCCAGTTACATGATTCCCTTATTTTAATACATTGACATTGTTTATTCTAAGATGATCGCTATGTTGGTTCAGTAACATATATGTATAGAAGTATGGTAATATTTTCAAGAAAGAAAAACTTATTTCAATGTCCATATTCGAATTAGCTATTTCTTCCAGGCTCACAGTTCACCAAAATTTTCAAATTTAAAATAGTCTCCAGAACAAGAGATTTTTGAATTGTAAACAGTAGAATAATCGTCAGTCCATTGAGAACCTACTTTTAAAAATAAGTTGTTTTGCCTTCTTTGTGAAAATAACAATGAAATCGATCAATTATTTTATGAGTAGTTAAACATACCAGGAAAAAGAAACGTGGGCAGAACACAGAAACGATGGGCGGACGACATAGTATCGGTGGCAGGGAAAAACAGGACAAAAATAGCACAGAACCGAAAAAATGGAAGAAGTTGGAGGAGGCCTATACCCTAACAGGGGTTCCTATAACATAAATTAAAAACTAATATTAGAATCACTTAGACTTAGAGTCACTAACATAGAATTAAGAAAATATAAAAACATATTATAACTGTATACTTTTAAGGTTTATAGGAAATAAAAAAAGCTTTATTATTATTTTGACGTGACGTCTTATAATTCGATGGAGCCGGCTGCACGCACGAAAAAACATGACTCATGCGGCGTTACCTCGCTCTGAGGCGTTCCTATAACGTTGTCACGTTCAACTATCGTCATTAAACCGACTTTACAGACAACCGATTTTTTTTATTATGCATACATTTATGTAAGGCACAGTAGGTAATGATAATAACACTGAACGTTTTCTTAACTGCAGAGCAGTAGGTATAGTAGTAGTTCGTTAACTGTCATAATCATTGACGTTCGAAAGGTCCACCGTAACATAGAGATATTTTAAAAGCGCACGCACATTGCAAAAAGGAATCCTTAATAATATTTTTTATTTATTTATTTCTGGTATTACAGTCTTATACTACAGACATGGTTACAAAACGTTAGGCATATCAACGGCGGTCTTTTCAAACACGGTGATGTCTTCCAGAGAAATATTAACCTAATACCACAGATTACGGAATAGTTACTACGTAATCCTACTGAAGAATCCTTTAATATATAGTAATGGTAGGAACTAGTACCTACCATTACTATTAAGAACCATTTTTAATAAGTAAACTCGAAGGCAAAACATTTACAATCGGTGTTTAATACCAACTTCCTGCAGGTCTTAAGCTATAATGTTCAAAATACTCATATCCGAGGCTTAAAAGATGAGTAAGGTGTTTGTGGTGATCTAATCGAGAACAATAAAGCATTATATTAAGGTCAATTACATACTAACGAATGATGGATATATTCTGAAATAAATGGTTTTTTTTTTTCAAATTATTATTTATCTATTAAAGTTGTCAATCTCGAGTCCATCGTTGTTTCGCTACTAATATGCCGTAATTAGGTTTTTAGAGGTCAACGTCCGCTATACGCCTGTTTATAATATTAGCAAAAGCGGTCTGATATGGAAATTGGGACTAAAATAACATTAATAACTATTTATTTTAAACAGAACTATTTCGTAGGCATACAAACTGTTAATTATCGTGAAGTGTGGAACATTGTACGTTCCTGCCAGTTCATAAAACTATTAGGGAAATTTATCTCACCAATGTCTCTATTCATCCGTAGATTCTGAATATTATGTGTAGGTAATTAACTTCTGCCTATATAGTAATTTTTTCCAAAAAATATGAATTGTTAGTTGGTGGCATGCAATAAAAACCATTAAACACAGTAGGTTGGTACTTACGTACATAATATATTTCATATTTGGTTTACATAAAAACTCTTAAAGGCACAATATTTATAATACAAATGGAACTTTATTTTTAAAACGAACTTACATTAAGTGCTTATTACAAAAATCTATAATCTCATGTATGTCAAGGTAGACGTCGATGTAGACACAGACTTATATATCACGACCTACGACAGTAGGTAGGTAGGTACATCTCTAGTCCATCGAGCAAATAGAGACAGTAACCGAGCAAAACCAGCTCATTCACAATTTAACTAGATTCTGGAACAGCAGATTCATTTACAAACACTCACTCGTTCCTTTCTTGACAAAATTTGATAGAATTTACTCTTAATTTAATCTTTTGTCACAATTTATACTTATCTGCATTTTTATACAAGTGAATGTAAAGAACAACATTGAACGCAATCACGACAAGAATTAAAGGAATGAATTAAACATAATTACAATTAATTTATAACAAAGATATTATAATATAATTAGTGGCGCAAAAGTAATGTTACAATGTGCATGTGCTGTAACTTTTGCAAATGGCGTCAAATGTCACTGTGCTTTGACATCTATGTTGTAGACAGATACACACTCTAAGTACGTGGTATTATTGTAACTGCTTGATTCACCAATTTTCGGTCTGTTGTTTTAACACGTTTGACAGAGAACATCGGTGTGCTGCGGCCGAGGACGTCAGAGAGAATCCACAAACATCGAAGAGACAACGATGCACACAATTAGGCACCATCAGACGTTCGGTGCAACGAATTTGAGTTTTTTATTCCGCAATTTGTTGAATTGGGTCTCTAGCATTGTTAGTTCCAGCGGGATGGAGCAACCGCTCACATAACTCGAACAACGATGGAGATTTTGAGACACTAAGGTCCGGGCAAGTGATCTCCTGTTTTGGAGATTTTCACTGGCCGTCCAGATCGCCAGATCTAACGGTGCCAGACACAGCGCCTTTGGGGCTTTTGGACATTTCGCGTTTACTACAACAAGTCCCAAGCCTTACAAATGTTAAAAGCTAACATTGAAGAAGAAATCGCCAATTTGGAGTCAGATGTTTTACTAGCAACAGTTCGAACAAGCACAAATTTGAATTAACTCGGGATACAATTTTTTCAATTACTTAAATGTCATAAATTTTAGAACTTCAAATAAACTTTTCGTGAAAAGAAATTTAATTTTTATTTAATTCTAACAAAATGGAAGCCAATTCACATTATGACAGTACTTTTGCGACACCTTGTATTTATGCAATTCCCAAATCATCTCTCCCCCCTCTTTCAGCTCGGGGACAAAATAGAGACAACTTTGGATTCGATTTTTTTCATGTATATTAACAGATAGCCGGTTTAATCATCCTCACAATAAAGATCGCTTTGCACTGCTCTGTGCAAAGCTATAAGTAACGGTAACAATAGAACTCAATTTTCTTAAAACGATATAATAGAACCTTTGAAAAGACTGCGTGTCATTACAATCATAAAAAAGAAAGAAGTAGGTATACATAGTCCTAAATATAAATATATTAACATTGACTGGAAATGTTTGATAAATAATTCAAACACATTTTTATCTTCTGATAAGCTACATTTCCTACAAGATAAATATCCATTAACTAAAATTATTTCCTGAAATCACGTAAGTTATTTAACATTATATTTTTTTTTTATATAATGTAAATAAGCGCAATTTTAATGATAGGATTTGCATTTTTTTAATTTATTTTTAGTCAAAGTCACAATAAATGAAACTGTCGGAAGATTCAATAACATGAATTTATTATGTAAATGTCATATTCCGCTAACATAGACTTAGGACGTTATTAAATTAGCTAGTTTTGTAAAAAGCTTCTCAGTTAATTAAGATTGAAAGATTTTGAAGTTCACATACATAGTCAATTTCAATAGATGCACTGGTATATTATTGTTACAGGCACAGGTATCATAGTTTTCATGCTATTGAACCTTTCAATATTGGCATTTTCATTTTACGAGTGTTCGCCCAGTTGTAGGAGTTCGACCACAATGAAATATTTAATTTTTATATTTTAAATATCTCTAAAATTCGGTTTTTTTTCATGTTATTTTTTTTTTTGTTTGGTAGCTAAACCAAACAAAAAAAAACGGTTGACATAAGAAATAATGGTTTATAACTGTTTTGTCTTGCCTATCGATATAATGAAATTGTCTATTTTGAAATGTTGCTCATCAGAACATTGAACACACATTAGAAACATAGGTAGTAAAGTTAGTAAACTTTACTACCTATGTTTCTAATGTGTGTGACAAGGTGACGCTTTCCATATAGGTTTTAAAATCTTAACTTAAATTTGTCCTAATAACTAAACTTTTGACATTAACTTTGATTATACACCTGTCTAGATGGTATATACGGCCGTACAGAATTCTATATAGGCTAAAGACTACTTAATTCGGTACACTCGCATATCATTGTCGTCAGTGTCATTTCAATTACTAAGTGGCGAAGTTTCGGAGAAAATGCGATTCTTTATTTTATTATTTTTTCTTTTGGCTCACTGTTTATTTCAATATTTTGTAGGTAACAGATTAGCTGGTGTTGTGGGTTTATTACGGGGTAATTTTTAAAAACTATGGGTAATCGGAAAACGAGGATGCTATTCCTGTTTTATATTATCAAAAACTGTTTATCGCTGAAGAAAATGATATCTTTTCCGCCTCAACATCACGTCTGGCATTAGATTATCGGGTCTTAGGATCTTTTGGGTTTTAGATTTACTACGGATCCCGTACTGGCAAATTGATGGAATGAGGTTATACAATGGACAAGAAAATGAGGATAGAGAAACTAACATTTCTTGCTGATGATTTGTATTTACAAAAGATAATTATTTAAACCTGTCTTACAAAACAGTGGGCTTAATATGCCTGTCCGTCCGTTCCGTACCAATATAACCATTAATAAGTTTGGGAACCTTAGTTTTTTCTTTTGGTATAGGCGGCAAACGACGCCCATGGGCACCTGCAACTCAAGAGTCATAAGTGCGTTCCCGCCCTTGGAAAGAGGGGTGGGAGGGGGGAAGAGGGAAGGGTTAGGGCCTCCGATAACCTTACTCACGCGGCGAAAAGCATTGCTTCACTGCCGGTTTTCTGTGAGGCCGTGGTATCACTCCGGTCGAGCCGGCCCATACGTGCCGAAGCATGGCTCTCCCACGGTTTTTAGTGATTTGAAATTGACCAGTCTTTTATTTATTTATTTATTAGATTATGAATGACCAGCTAGCTGAAATATTCACATCTAGTGATATATGTAGTGTAGTCTCTTTATTTCTATATTTTAAATGTCCTTTACTTTTTGATCACTCTTTCCAATCGTTTGTTGACAGATTCAATAATTTACACTCTTAACTTTTAAACTTTCGCGTTCTATGATATAATTATGTGTTTACACGGGAATTAACGCGATCACGAAAAGATACATACCTCTGCATTGCCTAACGTTTCGACCAGGTTGCACTGGCCGTGGTCACAGGCTGACCGCAGCCAGTGCAATCTGGTCGAAACGTTAATTCCCATTCAAATCTGTTTTTGAATAGGAGTGTAAATGTTATGTACATTTACACTCCTATTCAAAAACAGATATTTTATTTTTTGTTTATTAATATGTTTTATAATAGTTATCTTTTAAATTATTATTTTATGAATTCTTCATCTTATATCACAGACAGGTTAGCAAATAATTTAGAGCAGGCATCCCTAAACAAGTGACAGTTTGTGGACAATAACCACACATGCGTACGGTACTCACACATAATGCGTGATTAGAAACTGTATTATGCATATAATTTATTAGACATACTTTGTCTAGACAAGTAAATAATCAAAGAGCATAAACTTAACATTCCAAAAAATTCAAATTAAAATCTCATCTTGTTTGAAATATAGAGGCAGTTCGTTTATTTCACAACAAAATAAAGGCAGTGAAACGAAATTGTTTCAAAATACTTTTTAATAACTATGCGTTACTGGAAGTGTTTTTGTCAGGAAGGGGTGGGAGGTTGTAGGATTTTCCATCTGGGGTCATCCAACAAGTAGGTGGATCGTGATTATGTCTGCCGATGCTTTCTGTAACTTTTCCAGCATTGTTTATCCGTAGTTTGGCAGGACAACACCGACTGAAGAAATACCAACAGTACCAGAGCTGACTTCCATATGCTTTCTTATACATGAACCGGAACGTGTGATTCTGATATATAAACAGTTTTGAATTCCCTCTGGTGTTTATGAATATACCTGAAAATAAAAATCACTTGTAACTCATAGCCAATTGTGGATTTTAAAGCTCACATGCTAAAGGGAAGGAAAATGAAACAAATAACATATGTGGCTATAATTAATTTAATAACAGCAACAAAACAAGATATGGGAATTTTGTTTAACTGGGACTAAGGAAATAAGTGTTAGAATTATGGGTCAAAGGTTGATTGTTGAATAGTAAAACCAACATAGTCTTAATATTATAGTAATTGTCATAATATATTGTTCATCACAAATTGCTTCACTCATTGATACAGTTGCAGTGCTCCTATGAAATTAACATTATATTTACAGAAAAAACAATGATGGACAAACTTATGTTTTGAGTTATATATCATCAAATATTTTGTACAGTTCTCTAGCAAATGTTATGTCGCATATTTAATAAATATGTAATTCTTATGGTGATAGTATGTAGAAAATAGATATAGAAAGAATAATAGGCCCAAAAAAAATTTTTTTTTACAGATTAGGTAGAAGACTATTAAGAAATTATAGAACAAAAATAATAATAATTTTACACATCTCACACACGACCGTCTGATCCCAAACTAGGCAGAGCCTGTACTATGGTAACCAGACTGCTGATAAACATACTTATATATTTCTACATACATACATATTATAGATAAATTACACCCAGTCACAGAACAAATGGTCATTCTCATCCCACAATGAAATGAACCCCCTCTGGCTCAGTAGTCAGGGTCACTAACCACTAGACCAACAGGCCAGTTGAATGTTGTTTAACAAATCATTGGTATCAGTTGCACCTAAATTTAATTGAATAAGAAAAACATTAACATAATGTAGTAGTAGACTATAGGTCAAAAATTAATCTATGTATAAAATAATGTTATTTTAATTTTTAATAAAGTGTGCATGGACTGATACTATACACGTCAGGTTGACATAGAACATATTAAGAACTTTTATCGGGAAAACTAATTTGGGCTAGCTCAGATAAAAGCACTGGTAACCCTGAGATACCTCGTAAGTATTGTCATAAGATAAATTTTATATTTAATAAGTTTATAGATTTAAATTTAATTCAGATTAGATTCAGTAAAACAATTTATGTTAACATTTGAGTACAACTTTAATAGATTTTTTTCTTTATAAATAAAGAAGAATTTAACACTTCTGTTGTAATAATGCACTAACTAAAGTTAATACTGAAAATAGACCGCAACTTGAAATTACGATCAATAACCTTCTTATTCAGAAAGAAATTATGTGCTATGACAGCCAAAAGATGTTTTTTCTATTCAAATTTTACTGTATCTATTTAAAATAAAGGAAATTTTATTTTCATGAACTGATTAATAAAACATAATTGTAAGATATTTCTTCCAAAGACAATAAAAGTTTTAATAAATTCCTTTCATCTCTTTTTATTTCAAAGTTTTATAATTTACTCTGCTTCAATAGGTTTGTGGTTACAACTACATAAGTAAACCTTAACTCCAGTTGCATAAACTTAAAAAAGTTTGAACTAACTTAATTTGAGACTTAAACCAAAGAGAGATGAAAAATTATTTTAAAATCATTTTAATTCATACCACTCCATTACCATGAAAACACAACAGCTCATTCATTATTAATAATAATGTGAACTTTAATAAATACACATCACCCAACTTTTAAACTGACACTGAACTTCACAAGCACAAACTTTTTAACGAAGCCGCAGTGACTATATAAAGTAAAAATCTAATTACATAATGCACATATATCACAAACTGATGCTAAATTATTATAAAAATTTGATAAATACTACGTTAACTGGTGTTTTCTTTACAACGAAACACGTTAGTCAACTTGTCAAGTTATGACAGTGACGGCTGTATTTTTTTTTATGGTCTGAGGCACATTCTGTTGTTTTTATGTAATGACTCAGTGTCTACCGTCGTCCGTCACTGAGTCATTCATTACATAAATCAACAGAATATGCACTGAGAACTCGAGTCAAGTAAGTTTTAACAATCGGCAGTTTTCTATATTAATTATTGCCACCTTATTTCAAAACCCGAAAGCTTAATAACCACTATGCTAAAATGCAAGTGTTGATTAAATATTGGTTTTTTTTTTTTTTTTTAATTTGTTGATTAGCTCGTGGTCGTGGCTAAGTGTAAACCGAGTAGGTAGGTTGGCACATTAAAAAGTTAAGAACCCTATTTTAAGGCTTAAATTGTAATTTTTGAAAGTGCTACAAATCTTTATATTACCACTTGGAAATCGCAGGCGCCTAGATCCATATAACAAAAAACATACTTCAATGTCGTCTAAAGAAGATGCGCCGAACTACAAAGTAAATACTAATTCTGCATTGCGCAATGAAAGTTCTTGCACCGATGAGTATCTAATATATGAACACCTTCCTAACGACAAAACATTGGGCCGCGGACCGCCAGACATGATCACCTAGCATGGTTGGAGGATCTTATCTTTGTTTAGAAGGGATATAACACCCGTTGCTCAGCAAAATAAATGTTCGATGTAGCATAACAACGTGGTTTCTTATTTAAAGATTGTATTTCCTCTTGCAGGTTAGGTTAGGTAAGTTTAATTAGTAAGTTAATATCGTAATTTGATTATGAGATGAAAATGACTTGAAAAGTTTTATTAAGAATATATAATTAGTAGTTTTATTTATGCTTCCGTTGGTTTTTAACACTCAACTAAATTAGTTTTGGGGATGTACCTGACTACCTATTAAATATTACTGGATCCAGTGTGTGATATTATTATATCCCTAGGGACATACTATTTTACGGTAATTTTCTTATATCTTACTGCTGCGATATTCACACTATAACATATTAGTCCTTTGAAAGAGGTTTGTATTGTAAGTCATTGTGTGCATTTTGAGTGTTGCTTAGGCGAGCGTTAATTTTGATAGAAGACAGACGTTACAACATAAATACCACAGACAATGTAGAGAGATAAACAAAAAACAACCGCGTCTGTGACTATTTCGTGTTTCATGGAGTTGTGATGATCATGAGTGAAATAACCTTGTTTTTAACAGTGTATTGTTTGTTTAAATATTTATAAGAGCAAGTTATTAAAAAAATAATGTCAAGGCATTCAAAAATTATTAAAGACATGCTATTATTTGTGTGCTTAGTTATGACTTACACAAGATGTAAAAGTTAGAAGCGCGCGAATAAATTTAGAAAGTTGTTTTATATTATTATTTACACATATTTGACATAATACTACTAATGAGTAACATATAATTCAATCGTTTAGAAAATTAAATAATAAATTAAGTAATTCCTCCAGTTAAAAAAGTTTTTATTGTTATGGTTGTGTTATGGTTATGTAAAAGTATCTACATTTAGTCGTATAAGTAAAATGTGTGTTACTATTTCAATTAAATCGATAGATATAAATTGTTGTTTTATTAAGAAACCCAAATACTGTAGACCTATTTATCGGAAACTTTGTAAGTACATAATTTAAGTTACTAACTGCATTCATAAACTTTCAGTGGCAAATTTTATTCCAACGCGCAAAGGGAGCTTATTGTTGGTTCACGAAGGGTACGCATTTCGTCTAAAGAATAAACTTGCTTATGGGAAGAAGCAGTGGTATTGCACATCGCGTACAAAAACTGGCTGCAATGTGGATGTAACAACAGTGGTGCATCGTCTTGGCAATGTTATTAAACGGGTACGTAATGCACACAACCACCCAGCCCATGGCTTCTACCGTCGTAATGATGGATCTTTTAAAGTTGTATAAATATACATTTTTTAAAACAACATCACCATTGAAGTGCCAATATCTCCACTCCTAACTGACATGGGTCATGAAATTCACATTTTTTTGGCCTTTAAAATTAAAAGCCTCTAATTGTTTGTTTAAGTGAAATCTCCTGGGTCTATTTTTAGTTTCAACAACAGTAAATATAAATATGGAAAAACTCTCAACTAAACTCATTACATTTCAATATAACTGAATTGTTACTACACTAATACACACACAAAAATATTACAGCAAAATAATAAAGGCCTAAGTTGTTATTTTTATGATAAATAAACATTAATTCACTTTCTTTGGGATATCTCAATAAAGTTTTTGCCCGTTTCTGTAAATTCTTGATTATTGGCACTTCGCTGTTGTATGTATACAAGCAGTCTGCACTATTGCGGTACAGGTAAAGCAATTTTGTAAACCTTGATTATTTATGTTTGGTGTATTCTGTTACATGTGAGTGTTCAAATGTGGCATTTATTAAATTAAAATTCAAATTGTTTTATAAATTAAGTATTAAATTTAATTATACAACATTTTTATATAAAAGGAGAGCACAAATATTTCATCATTGATTGTTGATTATTTATTATTGGGGTTGAAATGGTGTACTATAAACTTGTGTTAAATCATTGTTTTTATTATCTTTTAAATTACAATGAGTATCATGAATTTTATTATATTAATCAGCTAGTATATAAGCTTGTACCACTTGGCATATAGGGATTCCATCAAATTAATTTGTGTAAATTGCATTTCTATTAGTAAATAAGTTACTAAATAAAATTTACCCACATCAGCCTAGTATGTAACTAGGCATTTTAAAATCCAAGACTGAAATAAGACTGTCTACCTCATAATTTATTAAAGATTTTTTGTTAAGCTTTAGTTTTAAACTGTCTAATACTAACATTTGAGAAAAATATATTGGTATTTAAGTAAAATAAAAATGTTCTACCTCATAGTTTTTGATTTAGTTATAAATAAGATATGTTATGGGTACTTATTTTATCATATTTTAGATTAAGTTTTATGACCTAAATCCTTCTTATTGACTGAATTAAGACTGATTGTAATACTCAATGTACTTTGTATGAATTTATTTTTATATAATTATAATAAACCATCATGCCAGATCTGAATTATATTCGTTTTAATTCTTGTTTCATGTCATGAGTCATAAGTTATGACTCATGCAGTGTTTTCAGCCATGACAATGTTAAACATATGTATACCTATTGTGTTGACCTCAAATAATATTTATTAATTAGTATAAAGGCAGGAAAGGATGATGACGTTTTATAACTAGCATAAAGCAACAAGATATTGTACTGAAAACTCTAGTGTGACGGTGTAACTTTTGATAATAGAACAAAAAACAATTATATCTATTGCACTTTGTGTTCAGTAGCCGTACTGCAGCTTGAGCACCAATAAATAAATATTTATTTATTATATTAATTTATTTTAGAATTTTCATTAAAAAAACAGCAAAGTAATTTCATTTAATTCATTATTAAAAACAATTTTCCTATCACAGTGTAACAACAATAAAAAAATGTTTTGAAATTAATGAATCCTTAATGGGAGGGGAATCCTTCCTTAATTTTTTTCTTAAAACTAATAAAAATTACATGTTTGTGTCTTGTTGGTCCACCAGCTGTAGTTAATTTCCTTTTAGTTTTAGTACTTAGATTTTCCAAGGGCGCAACAACCCTCAAAAAGTAGGGGGTGTCCAAAATATTTTTTTATAAGGACTAAAAAAAAAGTCATCAAAACGATTTATTTATGACGTATTTCAAAGGTGTGCGTTCGTGCAGCGGAATGTTGTTGAATTTAAAGATTTTAATTATGCAGATATTTAGTGTATGACGTCGTGTAACAGGTAAAGCGCGTAGATTTTTACATACGTTACATACATACATTACATACTTGGCAACATGTTGCAGACACTCTTACAAGGTTTGTATAAACGTGAAAATCTAGACCCGAAAGTGCATACTTTACGAACTAAGACCTAATAAGCGTATTTTACGTTTATATTTTTATCTTTTAAACCCTACGATTTTTTCTAAATTTGTTTTTTAAACAAATATAAACAAATTCAAAATAACGTATGTAAAAATCTACAGCTCTCTATATAAGCGCTTTATATGAAAACTAGCTAATGGCCAAACGTTCGCGTAGCGGAAACTTGAATTTCTCCGAAGTTTATGCATGCACTTATTTTATTCATATATACACAATTACACACAAATAGACACTAATTTTTGGACACATTTTTTTTTCTTCTTAGTCTATGGATTAAAAAAGTTCCGCCAGGATAACGTTCGCCCAGCAGAATCAGTTTTTAGCGAATTTCTCCACAATGGCTGCACGCACAATTTTTTTTTTACCATACACAAGTACACGACGATTACATCTTTAAATTCAACAACATTCCGCTGCGCGAACGCACACATTTCAAAGTATTGTAAGGTTTATTAAATAATTTGGTATTACGATATACATTCTTTTTACGGCGAACAACAGTTTCATTACAATTTATTTTGATTCACGTTTTTATTAAAATTTTCCGCAGACTCCTCGGCGCATCGTCTTCTGGGTTATGTGGGGAAGGGCGTGGCCACAGGTTCTTAAGTGCCCGGACTCGAAGTGGTTTCGAGGAAAAATAAACTATCTCTGGATATCGAATGCCTATCCGTTCAGACAGTTCTGTTGGATGTGCTGAAAAGGCACAAGTAGTAGAAAAATTTTAAAAGTTCGGGCAAGATTAATTCTAATGAATGAAAAAAATCGATTTGAGGTGTTTATTTTTTATGTGTATTTCGAAAGTATTTTTTTTTTGTTTTTAAATGTTAAGTAGGTACTACCTACTTATCATAAAATAAAATCTCAGTGTATTCTGAAAATGAAATGCTCTTGTTAAGCTGGTTTGCAAACTTTTACTTATACTGTTCTAATTACAAGTTAATACTTATTGTAATGCTTTATTTCAGATAAGTATTTAAAATTATGACAGTAGGTAATCGTTTTGGAAAAAGTGGTCTGGACAGCCGTTTACGTGTTTACAAAGAATGTCCATAGCAGTAACCGCTAATGGCAGACAAATGTTTATCACTTCATTACCTGTTACTTTTAAAAGCAATAGCTATCCAACATTTGCTTTGTGTTGTAGTTTGCTGTGCCTACCTATCAGTGGCGGATTTGCCAGCAGGCTGAGTAGGCAAATTTGGGGCCTTTTTTATGTCTTTTCCTGGGGTATCGATTTAGATAGACCGACCGGTAGAGGCGGCAAAATTTTAATAGCCTACTGGCGGCAAATGTGTAATTCCGCCACTGCACCTATATTTCCGAAATCCGAAAGAAAGCCACCTAATACTTTTCTAAAAAATTGATGGAAAACGTCAAAATAGTGGCAATTTGTAATCTTTGTAATTAGTAGGAGTTGATGATACTATTAGTATCATCATTGTTTGAAATGGCTTGATTCACTGGGAGTGTACCTACTCCTAAGATAATATTGACTAGCGTATTCGTCCTAAGCTTGACATCAAGGTATATAATGGCTCAAATAGATACAGGAAGACAACTGCATCTTGTGTTGGTCAGATACGTCTGCAATCATGTAGGTATTCCTCCTACCATAAATGTTTTGGTCGGCGCTCAAAAAATAAAAAAATATTTGAAAACGCCCCTGCCCTTTTCACTCTCGCGAGCGTGCGTGTTTAACAGGTATCACGGGTCTAATATGCTCCGTTGTGGTAAGTAATAAACTACATACGAACTTGTGATCGAAGTTTTTGTTTCAAACTATTACTTACAACATATATTTACAGGGACATTCATAGTATGATCTGGTTTACTATTATGATGCCTTATCACATGTATGCAATGTGAAGTATGTAGTACTATCTGGTGCCACTATTTTTGTTAGGGCAAGTGTATCTATGGCATAATTTGATCGAAGGTTTACCTTTAATTGTAAAAATAGGTAGGTCACGTGGCTCGTTGAGATTATTTCCTACATTCCTATCCGGCCACATGAGCCGATGGGAATGTTTCGATGAGGGTAAGCTAATTTGCTACGCATAGCAGTGGGTTCGGCTGGCAAAACGGTAGTCAGATGGCTAATGCGCTGCAAGTAACCCTGAAGGTAATGGGTTGATAATTATTTGTCTACCATTAGCGGTTACTTCTATAGGAAATCTCCGTTTACAGAGAATCCTCTGTAAACGGCAGTCCAGTCCATTTTTTACAATTACTACTTCAAAAGTTATGAATAAGGAAAATGAATGGAGTTGAATTTTAAGTGATGTGCATATGAACATCGTTTTGGTGAATGATAGTACAAATTAAGTGAAAATGGCAGTACGAAGTATGTAACATGGGAAAGCAGTTGTGCCTGATGGTGTACCAGTAGAAGTTATTGAAAGAGGACAAATATCAGTAGCTGACGTTATTCTTCAATGAGTTGTTGCATGAAGAAGTAACCCTTACTTAATGGTGTCTAAGTTCGCTTGTGATAGGCATCTTTAAAAGTAAAGGAGATGTACAATTCAATGTCTCTGTACGCTTGGACTAGTGCATACCTCTTTCTGTTGATATTCGATGCTCTGACATCCGACATACAGGAAGAGGCACCTTGGTGTATGCTGTTTGCAGATAACATTATAATAATAATAATGTCTGTGCAATTACAGATGAAGTTGTTATGACGAATAACTATAGGAGATATATCCTAAAGGACGGCACAATTGACATTTGTCGGGCATGTCATCGTCGAGGAGAATCCCTCAGACTTTGACGACAATTTCTTAAAAGCAAAATTTCAGGGACAACAGATTATTGTGGTATGGACATGTCATGCGGAGGGATGAGCAAAATGTGGTGGTGAGAATTTATGTATGGTAGAGGACGACCAAAGAAAAAATGGATGGACTGCGTGAAAGAGGATAAGGCTAGAAATTGAGTAACCAGTGAACTATCGAATGACAGAGGAGAATAGAATAAGAGAAATGGGTAAGAAGATGATGGTAAACTGCAAAGAATTAAATTATCCATAGGGATAACTAAAATAGCTCCATGACTTAACGACGTCATTAATATTGTTGAACAATCGCAGGGTTTTTAGTTCCTATGTGTTTCGACTGCCATGGGAAGAGTTTTGACAACCTCGTCAAAGACTACCTAATTACCGGATTACCAGTCTGCAAATATCCACTCACTGTTTATGCATTAGCGATTAATAAAAATAACACAACTTATTTCACTTCAATAAATTTTATTTTTTTTCGCTAGCCTATTCGCATTTAAAGCTAATTACTAATAAAATACTAATACGATTTTTGTAATAATTAAAAGTAGTACTTAAAAATAAAACGTAGTTATTATCTCTAAAAGAATCAAACTTTAATAAAAATATCCCTTACTATGAAAACTAACAAAACAATTTCTGTCTTTCTTTAGGCACAATCTCATTTCACATTTATTACACATAAAAGTCGTTTTTCCAGAATTGCATCTTCTACAACGTCCTTTAGATGTTACAATAGGGTAATGATTATTACCATCATATCTCGTTGCTGCTGCTGGACGAACCTTCTTAGGGTTCATTATAACATTCCTAGGAAAGAGACCTGAAACATTATTAAAATTGATTATTATCAGGTACTTCGAAATGGTAGAGGTATTTCTCCCTTTATCTCTAATCAATGATAATACGTGGCCTACCGATTCGTAATCATAAGTCGTCGCAATAGAGTGATTGTGAATCATTTGATTTACGTGTGTCGTATTCACATTAGCTATAACTTTAAATTCTATTCTTTATGAAGTCTACTGTCACAATGATATAAAACAATAAAACCTCTTACATTCACAAAATCCGAAGCAAAGTAGGTACTATAATGCAATTATTGTAAATGTCAGGGGTTTTCATTATTCCTAAGGAACTTACTGTTATATAATAAAATTACCCAGAACTCTTTTATTAATACAAAAGTATGTTTGGTAATATCTGGCGATCGCTTGTTATGGCGTCATCTTGCACAATTTTTAATTTTAGTTTACCTAAATATTATCTGTTACTGTTTCATAGGTATTTCTGAAACATAGGTACCTTGTTTTTTTCTTTAATGTTTTTTATTTAGTTCATAATACCAACTTTTAGGCGACATTATACGGCGAGCATCAGCGGTGCAATATCACTTGTGTACACAACTTCATCAATGAATGGCTCATTGATGAAGTTGTCATATTTTATGCTGTTCAGTTTCAGCTAGTTAGGCGTTAGTTCTTCTCGTGGTTAGATTTACTTCGGTCAATTACACCTACCTACATTATTAAACGAAAGGTATCGCCTTTTTAGGCATCTTTAAACTAGTTCTGGGTAGTCATACTAGTAACACTATGAGTAAGTGCATAAAATTATCTACTCGTTACGTCACACCGGTGTAGATAATTTTCTACGGATTATTACTATATATGTATACGTAAACATAACATATACAAGTGTTACATAAATTGTGTTGTATAAATTAAAGTTTTATGTAAGGCAATATGATACATATGTACCTACGCTCAAAAAATACAAATTTCAACACAGTTTGGAACACCAGAAGTCAGAGTAAAAAAAAATTATTGATCATAGTTATATCGAGCTCAGGGCTGGTCTAAGTGGTAACCGAGTAGGTTAGCACATTACAAAGTCGTGTTCTTGAGACCCGTTCGTGCCTCGGAGAGTACGTTAAGCTGTCGGTCCCGGTTGTTATAAGAACATCTGTGGTAATCGTTACGGGTAGTTGGAGCCCTAAAAAGTCCGATAACCTGGTCTAACTACAAAACTTCCATATCGCCTAGTACTTGGGTTGTGGAGGTCTGATGGCAGCCGCTTCACGTATAATATGAAATTCGGCCGTATCGTAGTGAGACTAAAAGCCGACCCTAACTTAGATGGGAAAAGGCGCGGAGGATAATGAGTTTTATCGAGTTTGCCTACCTTTGTAAATCACTCCTATTGCTGAAAAGTTCGAAAAAACTAAGAAGAGGAGAACATCTTTCCAGCCTGGTAATGTGACATAGGTGTCTCTTATATGCGCAATGTAAGCTTCTAGTTTATTAGTGTTTATATAAATGACCAGTAACCTATCCCACTGATGAAACAACCCATGATCACCTAGAATGGTCGGAGGGTTTTTCCTTTGCGTTGCAGTAATATTACAGCTATTCCTCCAACTGTTCTGTCCTCACGGTACAGCATTTTTTGTGCATTAGGTAAACTCAAAATGTCCAGCGGTTTGTACGAGTCTCTGGTAAGTGTCAACTTCTCTATAAGCTACTTTTTTCTTCGGAATCTTTCTTTGCTGTTTAACTGTTCCGTATGAGGAAATATTTGGACATTTAAATTTCACAATATACCTACTATTATTTGCAAAAAACCCGACTGAGTTAAAATATTAAAATTAGTTATCTAATATTTAGCATAACAAACTCGATAGGTTTGGAAAAAATATGTTTTAAACATACATGTTCGCGCCAAAAGTGACATGCGCCCAATAAAGACGATTTTAAAAACATACCATTCTTTAAAATCGGTTAAGTCGTCTAGTAGTTACGAGGGAACATAGGGGCGGACATACATACATGTACAGGTCGAACACATAGCCCACCTTTTTTAACTTCGCCGCAGTCGGGTAAAAATAATAGTGTATCATAAGGCTAAATCGACGGCATCATTTTTCATTGGTACGAGACAGAAATTATACAGGTTAAGAAACAATTCCATAAGCATAGGGTACTTTATTCGAATTCATGTATAAATAATATGATCTGTTAATTATACTTCTATCGTTTAAAAAGTTAACTTCGTTACAAAGGCACGCTTAATCATTACATACAAACACTCTTATCATAGCGTCTATCAAATGAAGATTATTTTAACCAAATAATATATTGCTGTCGTGTTTATAGTATAGTTTAGTTGGAGAAATACATAATATAGTAGAGGCATGAGCTTATTTACTTTTAACTTTTTTATTCTGTGGTTACGAATAGACACGTGTAAAATATCTACACAACTGTTAAACGTATACACAGATCTTCCAGCCCGTCAAAACTAAACACGACTCACCAGACATTTGCGTTCATTTAAGATAATTGCTTTTCTGACAGACTTGTACTTAATTTTAGACATTAGGTATTGACAGGGGAAATTATACTTCTTCCAAACAGATGGAATGACATATATACTAATATACATATATTTCTAACTAGGATATTCAATATTTTATATTATATCTGATTACAGTAGCTATATATGTTTAGAAGTAAATAAAACAGTTCAGTGTCTTTTTTTACGCTGTTTCTTAACCAGTATTAATTTTGATTAATAGCTATTTAAGAACTTTATTATTTTCAATAAAAAAAATAGGAACAGTTTTGATCTATTAATAATAATAACAATGATTGTAGTTGAATTTTGTACAGTGGGCGAAAACTAATAATGTTAAATACACCTAACTACTTAAAATAATAGTTAGTAGGTAAATGGTTATGTTGTCCCGTAGCCGTTATGATGTCGTTGTCGTCCGTGGTGAGGATGCAAGCTCTACAGTTCTTTACTCTTGAGCAGTACCATCGCCAGCCAACTTTCAAAGGGTATGGGTACCGGGAATATGTGTAATTTTTGTACACGATTAGAGGTCGTCCGCGTTTCGATATTATTTTGTACGCTGAAAAAGATATGAAAATTCAATTATTATATGGTGTCGAATAAGTAATGCTAGACATGGATAGCTTTAAAAAAAGTCCAGGAAATATTTACACAACGCTGTTCAGCCCCAGAGCAAGCAGAGCTGGTACTATGGGTTCTAGAACATGGATAAACATACTTAGTTACATATTTAGAACGAAGTCCCTTATCGCACGCTACACTTCAGACGCTCGGCGGATGGGGGCTAGACGAAAAAAAGTGTTAGCGCAACGGAAAATGCTGACCGCGAGTTGATTTATTTTATTTACGCCATCTGTGAGTTTTGCGCGATAATACTGAAGTTCGGGCAACTTTCACAGATGGCGATTTAAATTTTAAGTTTTACAATATTTATTATATTTTGATAGTTTACTCAATCCATTAAATATATCTATAGAACTAAAGGAACTACCTACGCTCCAATCAGGTGTCCTAAAGACACCTCGCGCGGGTTTTTTTTTTGTAAATACATACAATATATATATAGTTACTTACAAATTTTATGGACTCAGTCTGAAATAAACAACTATTATTATTATTATTATACATAGTAACACCCAGACCAATGCAAATAGACATATTCATGCATACAAATATTTGCACTGAGCGGGAATCGAACCCGCGTCCCCCGGCTTGGCAGTCGAATGCTCAACCGCCGGCGCCCCACGCCGTCAAAGGAAAAAAGATTTAATTGTTCAACACTATCTGGTAACTGCAAAAACTTATATCGGAATAAAATCTTTTACGTTAATGTGAAATGTATCTATGTATGCTGCTAATGTTGGTTTTGTTTGTATTTCAAGTTTAAAAAATAAAAAACAGAACTTATTAATTAAGATTTTTATTAATCCACGCGATACATACATACCTAATTAAAGGTAATATTTAAAACTACTAAAATTAGACTTTTTTACATCAACTAAATTAATCTGTCTCTATGATGAGGGGCTCTCTCAAAGCACTAAGGACATGATCGGGTTTTAAATAGTACTTCGGAGGATCGTGGCAGTGTTCTTCGAAAGCCGAAATGATGAAGTTGTTGCTATCTGTGAAAACACAACCCCTACAATTCTTGAGGGTCGAGCAGATCCAGCGAGACTTGTTTCCTTTGTCGTATTGCTTGCGATAAGTATACTTACGAAACAGAAGCATCTCTTTACCTTTGCGAGATGTGATGACTACTGCTGTATCTATAAATACGATATTTATATTATATTTCAATCTTAAAAAAAAAAATGTTATAGTACTGTTCAGATAATTATTTACTTTTACGGGATCTGATGAGTACCTCTGTATCTGTAATACGATAACATTTAAACTTTTGAATCCTTTTCAAAATGAAAAACGTAAAAAGTAGGTACCTTTAGACACACTATCTTTAATATTGTACCAAAAAAGTCTTTAAAGGTGAGGAGATAATAATAATGTTCTGATTGAAAAAAATAAAAGCAATTACCATTTTGATCAACTTCAGTTTGATTATCAATCCTCGTGGGCAATGGGTGATCGTGTTCTTCATGCGACATAAGGATTTCATCATTATCATTTAGATATATAAACGCTCCACAATTTTTGTTTAGAGAACAATTCCAGCGTGTCCCATTCTTGGACTTATAGGCTTTTCTGTACCTATGACCTTTGCATTGAAGAACTGTTTTTCCTCTACGTGACTGAACGAATAAAGCTTCTTCTGATTCTTCCTCTTCATACATCAGAACTCTAGTGTAGTCTTGTTCTTCTTCAACATCTGTGTCCAGCTTACATAGGAATTCTGTGAATGATAAGACAAAAATTTAATTATTTCTTTTGAAACGAATTATTGTTATTTTATATCAATTGGTTATACTAACAAAAATAAAACACACTTAAATAAATGGATTAATTATCATTCAAAGAAAACATCAAAGTGAACAACTTTATTAAAGCTATAAATAGCCACCGAATGAGAAAGACATAAAAAATAAACAAAAAATAAAAAATAATAAAACAAATCGCTTTTCTTACAGTCAAATGAGATCGATACAATTAACATTAAAATCAACAATCAAGAGGTAAATTATCACATAATTCTATTTTGAAATACTCTACAAAGAATTGGATCATGAGTATGGACGTTTACAATAGAAGTGACTTCGTATTTCTCGTTAGCATGCACATAAACATCACATTTGCATTGGCTTGGCTCGTTACAACTCCATCTTGTTCCACCACTGATGTTAAATTCCTTCTTAAAAGTATACCCATTAACTATGAGCAAAGTGTTACCGGTGGACAATGTGACTACTGTAACTGAACAGAAAAAACAAATTGGCAACTATATAAAAAAAACTTGGCAACTATATAAAAAACTTGGCAACTATATTAAAAAACACATCTAAGGCAAGTTTACACTTACATAGCAACGTTAGGTCTCAAGTAGCACAATTATATCCAGTAACGTGAAAACTTGCACTCAAGCATTAAAGATACAAACTGTCAACAAATACCTCCACGAGCTGACTTACACTACTAGCGTTACTCTATAAGTAAAGGTACAATGACTACAGAACTAATAATACAATAAAAGCAAGAAAAACTAAACAAAATAAATAGCTGGAGAGAACAATATAACATAAATGTTAAAAGAATAACGCCCGGTTTTTAAAAAGCCAATCAAATTCTTGTTCAACTAACAGAGCTACCAAGTTAGCAGCGGTGTCAAAATTAAATTTGAAATAAGATTTTGCAATAAAATATGACAGATCTGTCAAATGATCCTATCATCAAATCAAAGTGCCAGTACTTAATCATACTTTCAGCAACTCAATGTACATATAATTGGCATCAGATTAGTAAATTTTTGCGCTAATCAGCATTTCAGAAAACAGGCGTAAAACATTAGGTATCTGTGATGAAGATGATCCGTTATTCTTTTTTTTATTGGTGTAAGGGGGGGGGGGGGGCAAACGAACAGACGGGTTACCTGATGGTAAGTGACTACCGCCGCCCATGGGCACCTGCAACTCAAGAGTCACAAGTGCGTTCCCGGCCTTTAAGGTGGGAGTAGAAGAAGGGGTAAGAGGGGGAGAGGGAAGGGTTAGGGCCCCCGGTAACCTCACTCACTCAGCGAAAAGCAATGCAACATTCATATCAGTGGTGATACAAATATATTTTAATACCTATTCCTAAAAGTTATGGTCAGTTATGGTAATAAAAATTTGATACATATTTAATATTTTTTCAACGTTACGTTTTAACAAGACAACACTTTGGAACTAGCCAAGTAAAACACAAGATTTAGGGTGTAAGTACCAATTTTATAACTTATTTGACGGAATTCGTGAAGAACTCAATGGTGCCGATTCTATTGTACACTCGACTAAACTAAAACCTGACCTTATTTCTTCATATGAAATAAACCTAGTGTTCTTCGTAATAAGGTCTATTTGTTACTAGCATCTATTTCTCAGCGCCTCTAAATTTCAATAAAACCTGTCAACGTATACTCAACTTTATTTCCACGCAGCGAGAGTCTTCATTTATTCAAACGCTGTATAATTGCCGTATAAAAACTTGTTCAAAACGAACAAGGATGACGTGTTTTTAACCTACACCTACGAAGACGCTTACTAAAAACACAGAGCAAAAGAGATGGCATTCAACGGATAGCGGCTCTCGCTACGTGGTATTAAAGTTTATTTAAGCGTATCAGACTTTAGTCGACAAATAAATTGTTTATTTCGATAGCGACATATGTTACCTACTTGTTTCAATTTGAAATAAGACCTTGTTTCTAAGTGTACAAGGTTTACTTCTTATATGAAGAAAATTTAGTGAATTTTAATTTAGCGAGTGAAGTAACAGAATTGGGGCCAATATCTTAAGTCTTTGTTGACTTGGCTGAAATTGTCACTTTGAAAATTAAAACAGAACTTAACCCTTTGGCGTAATGAACTAAAATCTGAAAAAAGCTTTAAGCCCATTTACGTAGGTCGCATACGCAAGCAAATGTATAATAAAATGAAAAATAAAACGAAAGGAATTTATAGTTAGGATATATAATAATAACATTGACCAGATTACGACATCTATTATAAGTTTCATAAGTATAACGTATATTTACAATTTACGAGATTCACTAATATAGTTTTCTAAGTTAGACATTTTCTACTTACATTCAACACAAAAGCTTAAAAATAAAGATACAATAGATCTATGATTATTAGCCATTATCCTGGTGAGACGAACAAGGTAACAGTAGCTTACCTTGTTCGTCTGACTCTTTACTTCTAGAAATTATTGGGAAAATTTCAAATTTGTTGAGGTCTACGACATTTTTTTACGAACCACTAAGTAACAAAAGTGGTTATTATTTTAGCTCAACTTAAAGTAGCGTCCATTTTTTAATAAATATCTAGGAGGACTATGATTGTGGTCCCTAACATAACTGACAATGTTCAGATCTCTATCGAAATGAACTTTGGCCCGACATCCTTTTGTTGTTCTCTTGGAGCAGTTCCAGTATCTAGTATCTTTTTTAACTTGGCTAAACGTATGGTTGTCCAACATCAGAAGACAATACTTTCCTCGGCCCGAAGGTATGAATCGGTAATTCAAATCTGAAAATATACTTAATGTAAAAGTATTTTGAGAATACTGAAATAAAACACTAAAGTTTTTATCTATATACTTTAATTAATTATTTGCCTGTTATTTAAGTGTTACAAAGTTGGAAGAAACATAAGTTATATCATGTGATCTTCATTTGTGTCATAGCAGGAAACCTATCTAAAATATTTGTTGAAAAATAAATGAATACAATATTACATATAAAACATGATTTAATTTTTCTTAAACATATTATTTTTTGTTATTCATAATTGAGTTATATTATGCTATGTTAATTACATAAATAGTCGTTTTTGATAATTTGTCACAGGAAAAACCGCTGTTACAAGAGCACCAGAATACCTAAGGCTTTCTTCAAAGGCTAAGAATAATCACAAAGCACAAAATTTACTTTGTTATTTATATATACTATGCTCAACTTTAAACTACAATCTAGCGTTTTTAAAGAGAAAATTTATAATTTTATGAAGAAGATTTTCATGATACCTAGGTATATCACAGAATGAACACAGATGATTAGGGAGTACAATAAATTATTAGCTATCATAGAAAATGTTTCATGGAAAAACAATCCGAACACAAATATGGCTTTCCAGGACACTGTGCACAGAATGTTTTAACTTTTTTAGCTTTATTCTTAGCCTGACGCGAACCAAAGAACTGTGAACAGATCTTGTAGCACATGACGCACCTCCGTCTATCATTATGCCTAGCACCGAAGCTAGCAGTGAAAACGTGACACCTTTTTTCCAAAAAATCTGAAAAATAAAGATGGTAGGTAACTCATTTCTTGACTTTTCAATTAGTTTTTAGATATCGCACACCGGGTGCAATAACGTCATAAATGCTAAAATTCGAAAAATTAGTTTTTGATCACAAATGATGTCTAACATGCGTCTACATCCGGTGCAGCAATATCATAAATGTAACTTTTAAAATGACCCAGTGAGGGCGTAATTGTCGTTGTGGTTTTGGTGGGTTTTTGTAAACGCTAGTGCGAGAACGTTCTAATTGGTCAGATGCTCGCGTCTCCCCGCATAAAGTGTTTGTATGTAGGAGCAACAACGTCGTAAAGGTAATTATGACAAATATTTCATAAAATTTTGGGGTAAGAATGACACAAGAGACACAGTTCTGACTTTGTGGATCTATTTTCTATTACAAGCAGCAAATAACAACTGTCATTTATTACAATTATGCCATTATTGTCCTAGAAATATACTAAAAATAACCTATAAACCAGTCATTACTTAATAATTAATAAAGTCAGATTTATTTTATTCCGCTGTAATTAGGTATAAATTATGGGTGTTCATACGGTACTTACAAAATATAGCACGTTTTATTCTTATGTTTAGCTATAAAACTTTTTGTGTGGGTATATCCGATTTTTTTTTGAACTGAGTTCTCCTTCCATATTAAACCCTCATGATGGTGATTTTAAAAAAAATCCTTTAGAAATGCCGTTGAATATTCAAACATCCGTGATAATCAAACTCAGGTATATAAGATATAAGATTTTTTTATTCAGAATGATTTTATTTTTGTTTTGGTTTTGTGTTAAATTTTTTACGTGGTTCAATTAATTTCTTAAAACTTAGTTTAGGCCATTAGAATTTCCTATGGTGAAAACTCATCTGGACCTGACTTTTCTGGAACTGATGATGATGAGCACCTACATAACACTTTTATTTCTGAAATAACCATTAATAGTAAAATATAGACTATACACAATATTTAGGTCATCGATTTATAATGGAATTATAAAAACCTTTCACTTTAATAAAACAACAACTTTTACATCGATCTCCTGAAAAAAACGTAATTTTGTTACTTATGACGTTGTTGCACCCGGTGTACGATATGCAATTCATTCAAATGCAAACTTCAAACGAACAAATTATGTATATAACAAACCTTACATACACTGATTATAACATGACTACTAACTGGCTGGCCAGATAATTAAGAACGCTGAACAGATTCTTTTTTTTATTGAAATTTAAATATCGAACACTGAAATTTTAATGTCTATGTCACTACTAGTAAAATATTGGCGCCATTTAAATAATATTATTGAAATGATATTTTTTCGTAAAACAAACATTGAGATTAAATAAAAGTTGCAACCAATCTATTAGGGAAATCATAATAAAACTTCGCGACAAGAATTGGTAGTATAAAAAGATAGCTAATCATCTGCATTGTTTAAAAACGATTGTTAATACAAATAATAACAAATGAAGTAGAATATTTCGCGCGTGCCAAAACAGAAAGAAATCGCGTCAAAATGATAGAAAATATCATTTGTTTGGCAAAACAAGATGTTTTTAAGGGATCTAACGAGAAAAAAAAGAATATTTTGGAGCGGTTCTTTGCTCCAAAATATTCTTTTTTTTCATCAGCGATCTTAGCACCCATTATTCGGAGATGTTGTTAAATGCATTTTCCGGAATCGACTTTAGTTCTCGCCGCGAATTTTCTTTAATATCTTCTGTCGACTGAAAACGGGTACCTCGAAAAAAAGTCGGCTGGAGCCATATCCCGTGAAAATGGTGGTTGTTCGATGATATTTGTTGAGTCTTTGGTAAAGAATTCGTTCACAATGATGGCCTAGTGCGATGGCGCGTTGTCGTGGTGTAATAACCAAGAATTTTCTTTCCACAAATTTGGCCTTTTTTTCTCTAAAATTTGCTCTCTCAAACGCCGCATAACGCTCAAATAATATTTTTTATTCACCTGGCAAGAATTCCGAGTGCACAACACCTCGATAGTCAAAGCAAACAATCAACATGACCTTAAGTTTTGATCGACTTTGTGTGGTTTTTTCGGTTTCGGTTCAGTTGGAAGTCGCCATTTCGCGGTTGTTGACTAGTTTGCATGTCAAACTTATAAACCCATGTCTCATCATCAGTAACAACGTTTTACGAATGTAGGGTCAGAATTGAGTCGTTCTAGCATCTCTTCAGCGACTTTTACGCGATTGAGTTTTTAAAGAAAATTCAGATCTGTCGGGAATAGTCGAGCGGCAAATTGTTTCATGCCCAAGCGATCGTTTAAAATGGTACGAATCGATTCGTGAGACACAGTTAGTTCAGCGGCTATCTCTCTAAAACGTGAATGAGGAATTTCAGTCACAATTTCCTTGACTTTAGCGATATTAAATTCAGTTGAAAACGTTGATGGCCGACCAGAGCGAGGCAAATCTTCCAACAAATCTCGATCGCTTTTATGCACTCATATGCACGAGTTTTTGGTAAAGTCGATTCACCGTATACTATGCTTTCTGTAACACTTTCAGCGACTCTGAACATGAAATTCCATTTGCAATGCAAAATTTGAGACAAGCTCTTTGCTCGGTTTTTTATCCATCATAAAAATCGCAAAACACTCTTGAGATGAGCTTACAAAATTGAGTACTGGAAACCAACTAAATGACAGACAGAAAACAGTTGTGCCAACTTAACAACAAAAAAGAATTATTTGAATTGAATTTGGAGTTAGAATTAAATTATAGTTATAAATTCTCGATACCTTTTGAAAGAATGTAAAACAATTTTTAACTTAATTAAATTTTATTTTAACTTACTTGTCCAAAAGACGTACTTAATGTAGTTCTCTGGGGATTTTTGTAATTGACATGTTTTTATTTTAAGCACTATGCTCATTGCTGATTATTATTAACCAAATAATTGCCTATTAGTTAAATTATTACATGAAAAAAAAAAAAAAAAAGGAAATATCAGAACCTGGACAAAAGTTGATTGACCCATAAGGTAAATGTATAATATTACGGCTAAATTAAGGTATTTTCTACTTTGACAGTGGTTTTTAGAAAATGCAGGAAGATGGTAGGAATAGGAACTACTTTATTTCGTAGTTAGTGCAGTGTTTTGTTTTGAACATGGTATGAAAGTGTTATCTATAGCTACAACCCTATAGCTTCTATTACTGACATGTTGTCATTTGGCCAGTCTAAAGTGATGCCCGATAAGACTTCAATAATTTGCATTTAAAACAATACGAAATCATATAAATAAATATATTTTCTTTGATTAGGAACGAATTAAAAACATTTGCAATACATTCATAGAAGCTTTCGTTCGTCATCCACCCATTGTCACTTTTGCCAATTGACCAGATTTTTGGGTATTTTGCAAATATGTTCGTCGGTATTCTCTTATATGGAAATAATACTAAAGTTGGCATAAATTTTCCATCTGCAGATGCACCGAGCAATAATGTAAGACACTCCTTATCGTCGTTTCCTGATCGGCAGTATAAAGACTTTGTGCCCGTTCCAGCTAGAACAGCCTGACCTTTTGGACACAAGTATAAAGCAGATTCATCACAATTAAAGATCCTGAAGGGATCTTTTAAAGAGGTTATTTCCTTCAAAATGCTGACGCACTCGTTAAAACCATGCCCTAATTTCCTCCTCAGTTGCATCAATGCGAGCCGTAGTCAATCGCTGACACACTTGTTTGGTAATCGAAGGATTTCTTTTAAGAAAACCCTCATACCAATGACGGCCTGGCCTTAAATTTGTTAGACCTACCAAGTCGACTACTAGTTTATGTACCGAGTGAAGTAGTATATCTTTTGTTACTGTGAAACCCATTTGAGCCATCATTATTGCCCATTTAACGATAAGAGATTCCTCTGTTTCACTCAGGACAGTTGGAGCTCCCCTACGATTTTGCTTGTTATGTCTTTCGTGTACCCTATCGTTTAATGTTTGGCTCGGAATTTTATATGTTTTGGAAGCTTTGTACAGCGATATAGTCCCATCGTAAATTTCTTTTAAAGCTTTTTGAAAGGTTTCGTGCGTATACTTCGTTGAGATAATTTTTTGAAGTGAAATCTTTTTCACAAATTTTCTAAACAGATTGGAAGCTAATGTAACAACTATATGCATAACATCGATATAAATAGGTATTTTTTAGGCTATATTTCAGTTCATTGTAATAAAAAGTTTAACCACCGTAATGGTATTCTTGTTAATACCACCAGCTAAGATAAATTGACCGGGTTCGGCAGCTTGATCGCTACTCTGATGCCTTAGCCACCATACCTGTTACCGCTGCTTGAATGTGTACTAATCATTAATTGCATAATGTATCGCGACTAGGCCAAATTACAAAAAAAAAATCAAATAATGATAATTTCTAATAATTTAAATTAGTTCTACATATTATCTGGAAAATTGTCCAAGATCTCTTACATTTGCAAATTCGCAAAACCATGTTCTTATTAACCAACTAATTAGTACAAATATTTTAAGTAGTTAACTTATCGATATCTGAAAATACGTTAATTTAAAAACAAAACAGGAATCAAAATATTACCTTTATTAGTACTACCAGAAAGAAAAATGATATATAAAGTAAAAATAATGCCTTATTTCACACATTATAATACTGATGGGCCAGTGCAGAGAGCTACTAACAGAAAAAAATTAATAACAGCGTGAAAACCGTTGGAAGGGGAAGAAAATATACGAAACCAACATGAAAAATAAATTAAAGTTGATCTGAGTTACGAGGTTGAACTTTTAGGGGTGGAACATGGTTTTTAACAATTTCTAGCGAAACTAGCCTAAAAAATAATTGTAAAAGTGTTACAACAAACAATAATAATATCTATAACTTTTGTATCAACCACTTTTTCACATAATCGCAAAATAAATGTTCCAACAAAAATCTTTTTAGATAGTTCTAACAATTTTCATTTTTATCTCCCACAAGAAATCTTTTTTTTCCACGAAATTTGGTGGAAGCTTACCTTTTCATGTTTCAAACACGCTGTGTATTTTTGTCTGTTATTAATTTTTTCCTTCCCAAAATTTTCACTGGTCTATTAAGTCATTCGCATAAATATATTCCATTCTATTTTAAATATATATAAATATTTCGTTACAAATACCCTGAACACACATCTTATTTATAAAACACAAAGGCAAATAATTGTCATATTTACAAGTGATATTTTCATTACCGAGACAGTAAATCAAAATTTGGATTATAAGTAAAAGCATAGTAGTGTGCGAGACACATCTATAGCTTTAACGCGATCTATGTCCGTTCGCTGCAGTCTAATAAAACAGGATTTAGAATTTGAAAGTAAGTTTAGACTGCTTTTTTGTCATTATCATGTCATTGGTAAGTAAAACGAAGTATTTACGCAGCATTTTGTCGTTATCAACGATAGTCAACATCTGTTGACGACAAAATTCTTAGACCCCATTATTTATCTATTTATTATTAGTAATACTGTAAAGAATATATGAGGCACAATGAATAAAAAAAGTAATAAGCTCCTAGGTTTACAGTTATTAAACTGTAAACCTGGGAGCCTACTAGTTTTTTCTTTTTTAGGGGTCCATTAATCCGTCCATTAATCACGTGATATTTTTAGCAACTTTATAACTCCTCCCTCCTCCCGGCGATACGTGTGAGGTTTAAGATTAATGCTTCCCTATCCAAAATCATGTGCAGTTTTTTGGTACAAAGTATCTTAAAAAATTGCAGAATATTATCTTTAAATACATATATAATCTAATGCTGGAAAATTAAGCATCGTGATAAACATTACCAGACAGACATTAAGGTTGTTTCTGACTGTCATAAAAATAATAAAGGAATGGTGTAATCATGTGAAAATTAGACGAAGAAGCGGCAGGCGGGGAAATCGTTGCCTGGCAACAGCGAGTCAAGATTACGTGCCGCCGCGCTACGTTGAAAAAATAAATACACGTGATATCTCACTACACCCTCTCTACCCTTGTGCTATGCTTGTGGTTTTTCCGAAGCCTTTTGCGCCTCACGTGATTAATGGACGATAGCTTACCAGGAGTTTAATAACAATAATTAGTGAAGCTACTAAAGTGCGAGGGGATCTTGTGTATGGAAACACTGCACACAAAACCGGTGACATTTTTGTTTTGTGTAGCACTCAAATGGCAACCGAATGTCCGAAACTAACTTACAGCAATATTATGGTACAGCTTCCACGTATAATCCATCCAGAGTGCGATCGTAAATAGGTGCTTTGTGGGTGTGTTCGTTCGAAATACAAACGAGTTCATAATCGTCGTTGACGTGAAGGCAGACGTTGCATTTCCATCTGATCCGCCCCGAGCAGTACCAGCGTTCACCTCCTGTCATGGGCGAAGGGTTCGTGAAGGAGTAGCCATTAAGCATCAGTAGAGTGGCTCCATCGACTGCTGTGACAACTGACACTGCAAGTTGATTGGACTTGATGAAGAAAGCGAGAATTCATTAAGTAACATAACTTTGTCACTGTATGTAGTTATCATTGTACCTACGTTAAACAAATAATCCAATCATTTTTAACTATTGAGTAAGTGAAGTCAAGAGAATAAACCGTATTTACTAAAAATGTACCATTAATGGGATTCCATGTGGTTGAGTTTTAGGTATATAAATGGAAAAAATCGACATTCCTACGGGGTTTTTCTTTATTTCGAAAATTGTCCTGCAATAGAATCCGAAACTGACCCGTTAGTCGGCTGACAACTTCTCTTTCTGTCTCCATTAAGATTTTTGAAACTAGTATTAGACAATATACCGACCCCGTGTTGTGTAATACACGACTCTTTCGCTTTATTTAAATAAAAAAATTATTACTTAAATTTAGTACAATGAAGTAGTTGTACAAACATAATTTAATAACGAATGTTTACTAAGAAATTTGAGCATAAGACATTTTCGAAGGTACAACGGTCACTAAAATCGCGGCTCGCGACTGTCACTACAGTCGGGTGACTTAGAAAAATACAGTAGTAGTGCAGTGTTGTAATGTAAAACAACATTGACTTTTTGTATTTGTTGCGATGATCGATATTTATCACATTATTTTGTTAAAACAATCCATCTCTTGTGCAATGGATAATCTGGATCGGTAGTCGGTAATGTAACCTAACCCTTCCCCCTTCTCTATTCCCGTCTTTCTCCTCTCCCTCCTCTAACCCCCTCTCTCCTCTTCCCACCTTAAAGGGCGGCAACGCACTTGTGACTCTTGAGTTGCAGGTGCCTATGGGCGGCCGTGGTCATTTGCCATCAGGTAACCCGTCTGCTCGTTTGCCCATATACCATCAAAAAAAAATGTCTAGGGTGTATTCTTGCAAATTGTGGGAAATTCCCTAGTTAATGTCGTCAATTAAATGGCAAAAAAGGCAATGATGAGGATTTTTATTTTTTTATTGTAAAGAAAAAAAATTGATAACCTGTTTCCACCATTGACTCGTATCACACAGTCACAGCGATTTGGCATGCTTAAAATCAGTTCATCAAAATCACTTTGAGGAATGGTCGCCCACATTCTTTCTAACAAGGCATCCATACTCGGCAGTGCTTTTCTTTGGACCCTATCCCATGCGTGCTCAATTGGGTTGAGATCTGGCGATTAAGCAGGCCACGGCCGTATCTTCATACCGAAACGAGATTCATCGAAAAAGCAAACATAACGCCAGTCTTCTTCCTACCAATTTCTGTGTTCGCGAGTTCATTGTAAACGGGCCCCTAAGATTGCGGGGTGCAATAGGTGGAACACTCAGCGGCTTTCGGGAACGCAGACCCACTTCACGTAAACGATTTCGGATGGTTTGGTCGCTTATCAGCCAGCCTGAAGAGCTGTGGAGCCTCATAACCAACATCATGGCGGTCATAGTACTATTCCGTCGAGCAGTATTTTGTATGTACCGATCCTGTCTGTGAGCGGTGATGCGAGATCGTCCTCCATGTCGCTCAGCCACGCTGCCCGTGATACGATAGCGTGTCCAGAGGCT
Organism: Callimorpha dominula; assembly: GCA_949752705.1. NCBI lineage: Eukaryota > Metazoa > Arthropoda > Insecta > Lepidoptera > Erebidae > Callimorpha > Callimorpha dominula. The sequence continues at coordinate 19,136,212 of OX457002.1, read as the reverse complement.
GCTTGTGACGATCTGTATAGTACCAAGAGCGACAGCCACAGTACGTTGCCTAGAACCAACTTGCAACATTTCGATTCATCTCTTCTCGTGTCAAATGATGTCGTCGCTGGATATCGATGCAATTTTTTCAGTTCCGATGCAGAAATTGTAATGGTTTGGTAAAACGAAATTACACACTTTTATAGGAATCCTGATTGACAGTTGATTTTCTATTTTTAATCTAAATTTAAAGAAAATTCTTTATTCAAATAGTGAAATTGACTAAGTAAAAAGAATCAATAACGATCCAAAAAAGTTAAAATAATAATCCTCAATTGCGACGATACTCTAATGGCGCATTTACATTAGGTCGGGCACCGAAGGCGGCAGCCGCATTCGGTTTAACTGAAACGCTTACCTAAATTGAGTTGTTTACGAACGGTTGGTCGGTTAACCGAATTCGGCGACTTGATTGATGCGGCGATTGTATATTGAACAGTCGGGTTGCAAGCATCGTCATGAACAGTCTTGTGTTAGAAGGATTTTTAACTGTGTGCGATGTAATACAAGAAGTTTTGAGGAAAAAATTGAAAAATAGGAGTACAAAGAGAAAGAGAGTGTGGATAACACCTCTATTAAGTCAACGGTCTTTGTTAGGAGCTTCAGTGTTGTTGTGTAATGAATTCAAAACTGACGATGATTTTTTATAATTTTTTAGAATAGATAAAAACCAATTCGATCTTGATACTTGATCCCTAGACATTTTTGATGTGTGTTCACTTCACTTGGCATTTAAGCTGTTCACTAGTCTGATCAGGTATAATAACCGACATTGTATTCTTTGCTTCTGTCCTAATTAATTTATACGACCTCATAAGACGACCTGTGTAGGTACACACACAATTCATTATACATCGGACTTATTTTTGTCATAACTGACAATCCAGTTCCAGTCTAATACTCTAAAATCTCTTATGTGAGTTCTTACTTACGCATAAAAATATAATTTGACATTAAATAAAAAAGTAGAATGTAATCACACCTTTATTTTAATTCCGATGATATTTCAAATTGATAAATCGAACGAATGGGGACTTTAAAAACAAAGACATACAATACATACATTACATTATACGCGAGACATACTTAATCTCAAAAAAGATGAAATTCTTAACGATTGCAATAGCAAAATGTGTATCCTATGTACAAAAAATACTATGTGCAGGAACAAAACCCTTGTCAAAAATGTGATTACGTGCAAATGATAAAAGTAAAATAATTGGATTCAAGCTTCTTCTTCGACTCTTCTTGCCACTTGCTATCAAAACTTAGAAATAATATGATTTTCAGAGGATACATTACGATGCCTTACATCATCTTTGTAGCCAGGACCGCAAATAACGGTAATTCATTGGTGAGTACCATAATTCTGGATCTGCATCTAGATGCCATAGCTTATAATACTTGGGTCACACTGAAAGTTTTTAGAAGAGGCCAGTAAGAAAAACAACCAATGAAAAATTTATTAAAATTTCGAATTAGGAATTCTTTAGGAATCTGTAGATGTTTAATGATTTCATAATGACATTTGTTTTCACAAATTGGCGGCTATTTAAAGTGTCTGTCGTGCATCGAAATGGATTTGAATAGAAAATGTTCTCTCAATCACAATGATTTATTACGACTTTCGTTGAGGTCTTACTCAACAGAGTAACGATAGACTTCATTTGACGTTTCTTTACGAAGCCCCATGTCGTGCCACTGTTTACAGTTGGTTTAATGAGTTAAAACATGGTCGAACCAACCTACAGATGATTCTCGAGAAGGACGTCCTTCTACGGCGACTACTGGAAATAACGTGATTGCTGTGCGGCTAACGATATAAGCTGATACAAGGGTGACATATCAACAGATTCGGGTAGCCTTAGGCATAGGTATGAGTCAAATACAAAAAGTCTTACATGAACATTTAAGCGTCAGAAAGCTTTATACTTGGTGGGTACCTCATAATTTGACAAAATTAAAGAAGGGCAGACGTCAAGTAAAAAAGATGATTGCCTCATTCTTTGGACGGGTAATTTCGCAACAGTCATTCTAAAAGATAAAAGGACTGTTACTGCAGATTGCTATGTCAGTCATAGTCTACCAGTTGTTTTGGAAAATGTTAGACAGCAGCGCCCAAGAAGCAGGATCCTCCTTCACCACGACAACGCTCCAGTTCAGTCCGCCAGACGGACTATCGAAGGTCTGGAGCTAGTGAGTCATCCACCTTACAGTCCCGACCTGCCACCTAGTGACTTTTATTTATTTCCAAAAATAAAAGGTAAATTTAGAGGAATTCGTTTTATGTACCCTGAAGATGCCGTGACTACGTTTGAAAAAGGCGTAGAAGAGATCCCTAAAGGAGAGTGGGCTCACTGCTGCAGTCAATGGTGCTTAGAAAGGAACGGAGTCTACTTCGAAAAGCAATAAAAACGTTAACAGGCCTCTATGTCATTCCGTTTATTATTTCCTAAAAACTTTCAGTGGGGTCACACTAAAAGTCCGTGTCATGCTTTAGATGAGATAGTACGGGTACTATCTCATGTAAAGCATGACACGGACTTGAGTAGGTACAATTAATTAATGTGTGTATACAATGTAAACCATTATTTAAAATCAAAAACGTACACCAGTACTTAATTTACTAATAAAAATACAGACTCAATAAACACATTGAGGTAGATTTGTTCTAAAAAATATTAATATACTTACTATAAATTTCAAAGAAAATGTTCATTAACAAAATAATTACATATCTATATTATATAAAAAAATTGTGTCACGTTGTTTTAACGCGATGGACTCCTAATCCTAAACCAATGAACCGATTTTAATGATATTTTGCACAATGTGTGCAATTTGGTCCAACTTGAGAGATAGAATAGTTTTTTTTTGCTGTTTACCTAACCACAGCAACGCGTGGCAGGGTAGCTAGTACTATATATATATATCAAAATATCAAGGATTAGTATTAAGAAGTTGCCATACATTTGCCTTAAAATACCTTACACAATGAAAATAAAAATGTAGATAAAAGGTAGCGTAAATAAAATATTACTTATTCTATGTATCTAACTAAAATAGATTTAGTTCTTATAAACTATTAAATTGCATATCATCCAAAAAGGTACCTACACAAACACGTGAGCTTAAATTGGGCAGCATTTAATGACATAAGTTTTTGCTAAATTGTCTACTAATACGTGACAATACCATTGAGAAAGTGTCCCATAGTTGGAGAGCTTTTAACAAAGTTTTAGTTATGACTTTAGCTTAACTAACTAAGCTAATTTAGCAGGCAGCCCAAAATTTAACAATTCAAATTTTTAACACGCTTCTATTAGCTTGCAACTAATTATTTATGTTAACAAATATTGGAAGGCAATTTTAACCTATTCCTAATTATTTATTGTCGTATCGAAATAAAACGATGACAATACTATAATTTGGCATATTGGAACAGATCTGTTTATGGAGCCACGAGGTGGATAATGGAACTCTTTTTTACTTTTAAATTCGGTTCAAAGGGTAAAACGGGACCCTATTACTAAGACTCCGCTGTCCGTCCGTCTGTCACCAGGCTATATTTTAGATGTACTAAACTTCGATCGATCGAACCCAAAATAATTACTTTAACATTATTTACTAACATATTTATTAACATACTACAATATAATTATTGCAATTTAAGTAGTAAAATAAACATGTTTAGGTATAGTTTCACATTCTGGAGGTTCGTGATTATGATCGCCTTTAGTGACAACAACGTTTAAGTTATCGTCTGTAGTCATTCTAACTTTGCACTCGTTGCTCTTGGATGAAGTGCATTTCCACACTTTTCCTTTCTTCGAATTAGCACTTCGGGTGTACGTGTAACACTTGTAAAGAAGAAAGTATTGGCCTTTCTTTTTACCTTTTATAATGACGGGTCCTGAAAAAAAAAACAAATAGATGTATCAAAAATAGTCAGTGAATGGTGTTACCCCCCATCTACCACCTTATTGTTAAGGATACCATGAGAACAGCATGAATTAAAGATAGTACACAACTTAAACCATGTCAGAGCATCATTATTCCGGTTTTCAGTAAAACTGCTGGGAATTCCTCATCTAACATTACTTTAAGTAATATTATTTGTTATAGTATTTTGCCAATGTAGAATGTTAACAGTACACTCACGCTGAAAACTTTTCGCTCTATATTTGTAAAAGTAGAGGATGCAATGTATGTATACGTTGCAAATAAAAGAAAGATTCATAATAAATATTTATTTACAGTATTTTTTTCTAAATTAGCTAAGTTATCATTCAGTTGTTTTTTACCACCCAGAATAAAATATATTTGTCTTGAAATCAGATAAATAAGCTACTTACAGATAGCTACTACTCATTACTTAGTATGAATTATTACAAATTGTAATGAATGGAGTGTTTCTTTAAGAAATAATATTAATAACGATTAGCATTTTACATGTCAAATTTTTGTTAACAATTTCGACAGTAAATTTTAGCCAAAGCTAACAGCATGTGTAGCTTGGTGTGCCGGGACCACCTATAAATTCATTGACTTTCTTGAAGTTTTCTTAATTTTTCTTAATGCCTCAGGAAAAGTTAATACTTTCTTTAAAGCTGGCTCAGACAAAATTAACTTTTTCTATTATATACCCACCCATTGGTGAACTTTGATATATGACTATGCACACCTTGCATATGCAAGACAAGGTTATTGGGATCGGTGATTACGTTAACCTTGCATTTTGCACTTGAATTTCTGGAAGAACAATACCATTTCGTATGCGTATCTTTCTTTGCACAATAACTTTTGTTGAATGTGAAGTTCCGGTATAGTAACATCGGTTCGCCGCGAGAGGACTTCACTACATATCCTGTAAATTACGTTTTCATACTAATTAGATGTATTTTCTACAAAAAAAAACATTCAATTTTACCAACTCTCTCAGCCAGCTATCTCTGTCCTTACCTCTGCCAGTGCAATTTACTTATGCCTTAAGGCAGATAAAAATGCGATTCGTAATTATGGATCCTGATGGTTCGAAATAGACTTGGGTGTAAATTCTTCTTTCATAATCTTCTGCAGGTTTTATTTAATAATCATCCTTTATTAATACGACCTGTACATTACACGGTAAGTTATTCGTCAATCGCAACAGCAAAACCTATCGTAGATAGATGATATGAATCTGCCGTCGAGTTAATCTAACCATAGCTTATTTGCCATTCTGTTGGTTAAAAAATCTTACTTAGTTCGTTACTCGTTCATAGGATGAGGGCTTACACACTGAGAAAGTGTCCCTACGAATATATTTATTACTATTAACATAATATTTACTATATAAGCTATAATTTATAAAAAACATATAACATATATAAGCTATAATTTAGTGTATGACGTCGTAATTGTGTATGGTAAAAAAAAATTTGTGCATGCAGTCATTGTGGAGAAATTCGTTAAAAACTGATTCCGCTGGGCGAACGTTGTCCTCGTGGAACTTTTTTTACTTGGACTTAGAAGAAAAAAAATTATCCAAAAATTAGTGTGTATTTGTGTATGTATGAATATAATAAGTGCATGCATAAACTTCGGAGAAATTCAAGTTTCCGCTACGCGAACGTTTGGCCATTAGCTAGTTTTCATATAAAGCGCTTATTATATAGAGAGCTGTAGATTTTTACATACGTTGTTTTGAATTTGTTTATATTTGTTTAAAAAACAGATTTAGAAAAAATCCTAGGGTTTAAAAGATAAAAATATAAACGTAAAAAGGCTTATTAGGTCTTAGTTCGTAAAGTATGCACTTTGGGGTCTAGATTTTTACGTTTATACAAACCTTGTAAGAGTGTCTGCAACATGTTTCCAAGTTATAGGACAATTTAAGATGAATAGACCACTGTTTACAAAGCAGTCAAATATCACGATGTTCTAAAGGAATTTCATAGTAAAATGTATTTCAATAATTAGTTTATTAATTCAACTACTCACATGCAAAATTTCATCTCATTAAATTCAGTAATTAAAGAGAAACAATTGAAATACTGACAAAGCATCGAAAACCTACATAACCCGACCAAGTTCGGATGGCTACAAAAAAGCGGCCGTGCCATATATCTAAGTAACGTTCTTAACCTTCCAGTACAGTATTTATTAATATGGTACAGTTGAGTACACAAGCGTTAGGAAAAAATAAGACAATTGCATTTCTTGAATGAAAAATATTTTTTTAATAATAACGCCACTATCTACGATTAAAATAAATTAAACATCCGTGTACAAAAATATATTTAATTACATATAATAATTATGTATTTCTTATTTATTTCTCGCCACCTCTTACGTAGAAACCCAAAAATTGGCGAAATGTGGGTGTCACAGAAATGTCACACCTCTGCGTACCCATTCTGGGACAACAGCCGTGAGTATATAAATGAATGAATGAAAATACAGAAAATAACCTCAAAATTTCTAACCCTCTTAGGGACTAGTCATGACAATCCCTGGGGCGCGCGCCCCAGTAACGGCAGAACTTGGCATACAACACAGCGTATCTGGAGCGCAGCTGAGGCGCTTGTCATGACTAGTCCCTTGTTCATAAAAACTTCAATCAATATTTTTTTCATCAGAATCATCAAAATAATGTTTACTGGTGGGTATATTTTCACTGTCGTCAAAAAAAAAATTATAATGGCGTTTAATTGATATTTGTATGGCAGGTTTCTTCATGTGGTAATTAAATAATTTAGCTAACTGCTTTTGTATACAGTCATACACTTCATGGCTAACAGGAGGAACAGATTTAACAAATGTGTCTTTATGTATCCGTACTACTTCTTTCATATTACTTAACGGTATAGTACTTTTTCTGCCGGCCATTTTAATTTTTTCCTTCCATCCGTAGCGCCCCTCGATGTGTTGGCTGTATTGGTTTGGTTTGTAGAATAAGGTCGTTGAGGTGTTCGCTTCTAGTGAGATAAAGACGCCATTATAATCTGAAACATTAATAAAAAGTACGAATTTACGTATATGGATTTATACATGAAGATATGTAAAATGGTGATACTTTATTAGCTGCTTTCCTTTTAAGAAGAGTATGTGTTAGTGATATAGAATCACATGCACTAGAAATTAAATTTTAAAAACGCATTTATTTTCACCTCCAGTGCAAAAGTTTCCATAGTTTTCGATCTGCTCCGTACAAATGGTGAAAAAAAAACGTTTTTTCGATTTAATTTCTGGTGAAAATGATTATGTATCAGCAACACATAGCCCCCTTAAAAGGAAAGCAGCTAATCTCTTATTACAATCAAATTATTACATTTCATAAGGAGATTGGTAGAATCCTCAATTACTTGATACGACATTCTAGGTACTAATCAGAATAAAACATTTAAGACTTTTTTTTAACTAATATGAAAAAACCAATCATTAAGAAAAACTTTTATTTAGAAAACTCTTATTACAAAAACTAACTTCAATAAGAATTGCTCAACATACGAAAATATATTAATTTCATGTTTGTTAATTATTTTGTAATTAGGTACTACTGCTATAGTCCTGTCACAATAGGAACTTGCTTATTGCTTCCATAGAAAGGACAGGTTTATCACGAAAGAATAAAAAGAAGATTAAGCTCCACGTCACGATCGTACATCAAAATTATGCAGATATTCCTTAATCGCATTTGGAAACTTTACGGTTTTTACTATCGACTTTTTTACATTGTCTTGTGTTCCCTTTACTTTCTTACTTACCTTCGGACTTTTGTAATTATCACTCGCATAGAGGACCTCTTCATAACTATGGCATTACAACATGGCACTTCCTTTTTTATTCTTCCGTGGTTATCCATTTATCACATTGTAAAAACCCAACTGTCTTTAACAATTAATTATCCTGTAAGTTAAGCTACGGCTCAGTTCTTTTCAAATGAATGGCTTTCAAAGATATGGCTATAATTTCAATATAAAGTATCTGTTAATTTTCATCTGCCTTGACAAGGTAATTAATTTCGTCTTCCTCCTGGATTTGACTTAACTGTTTCTCTGTCATCCGTATATATTCACCCTGTTTATTCACGTAGAATACAGGAGGCGGGTGTGTATGTTCACTATTCAGAACTCCAAACACACCTGCGTGACTTAGGGTGACTTGTGCATTACATTTCTTTGAACACCGGGAGGAACAGGTCCAAGTGACCCGGTTTCTACTTTTAGAGTTTTTCGCATAAGTATATTGTTCGTGAACAAGCAACTCGTGACCCTTCTTCGAAGTTATAAAGTGTATTTCTGCAACAAGGCAATTTATAGTTGCATCTTGAGACACAGAAGCTTGGCCGTGGACTAGTACACATATTTAGATAGACGCATGAATAGTGTACTGTATGAGGTGGTAAAAAAGCAGTAAGTTTAATAATCAAAGTCAACCACACGCCGACTTAGACGGCTCATGGTGGGGGCACGGATTTAACGGCGTTTAGTGCGGTTACAAGGGACAATTATTTGTATGATTATTATTGAAATTAATTGTTACAATAATGGACGAATTTTGTGTCTTTTAGTTGTATATTTTGTACATTCCCCCGATAAGTGAATCATCAGGCTCAGAGCGAGGGTTGTCTTTTAATAAGAAAAAAAAAGAATATTAATAATATCCTGATTTTTTTTTAAATAGATATTTCATTTGTGATCTGCATGGTCTTTTTACACTTGTGAGAAAATTTGTAATTTTAAAATCGTTAAATTTAGTAGTTTCCAATAAAACACTTGTGTAACATTGTAGTAAAATGTAATTATATCTTATCTTCAACAAATACTCAACAGTATTCCATCGTCTGTTTAACAAGTTTATATCTGTTTATTAACTAAAAGACATTTATTTTATTTTAAAAGTGAAGATGATGAAATAAAACGTTGATATAAAATTGTTATAAAACTTGTCATACATCATTAAAATACTTTTCTTAACACTATGAAGGATAGAGGGTAGATTTCGCAATACGTTACATTAGCATGTCGGTGACGCAAACACATACGTTTTGTCGCTCACAAATTGCTCAACGCGGTTAAAGAAGTTTTCACTTAAAACTATTTCAATTTAGCACACTTTACTCTGTCTTTAACTACCGCTTATACAAGATGGTGCTTCTCACCTCTAACCCTCAATACTTAATACCCTTCACCTACTACATTATATAACTTTATTTGAAATACCTATGCTTCATTTTCATCAAATATATTCTATGTCCGTGGGTAGTTTGATAGCTGGAGGCGGATGGTTGTGTTTAGTGTGAAATTTTGTTATTCTGAATGGTATTTTGGATTCGTTAGTAGTGACGTTCGCTTTACAGCCTTTCTTGTGATGACTGGAGCAGGTCCAATAATTGCCATTCTTTTTGTGATTGCGCCATGAATACGTGTAATTGCGAAAAACCAACATGCCTTGTCCTCTTTTATTTCTAGAAGGTATGATGAGTGCTTCTGCAAAACAAAGGAAATTCAGTGGCATAGTACATACGTAATTTGAGTTTCCTGATAGTATTTTAATAGATTTCATAGTATTGATGACACATTTCATTTTGGCTGTTTGATGATTTACTAACGTGCTATTTGTAATGCAGAAAACAGGCAACAGTAAAAAATCAAACCATAAATGCTTGGATTTTTTTTTTTTGGAATTGGAAGCAAACGAGCAGACGGGTCCCCTGATGGTAAGTGACTACCGCCGCCCATGGGCACCTGCAACACCTCAAGAGTCACAAGTGCGTTGCCGGCCTTTAAGGTGGTAGTAGAGGAAGGGGAGGAAGAAGGGGAGAGGGGGGAGAGGAAAGGGTTAGGGCCTCCGGTAACCTCACTCGGCCGCGGTGTCACTCCGGTCGAGCTGGCCTATACGTGCCAAAGCATGGCATCTCTCATTAATCCTGTTTGTTTAAAAACAATAAACTTTACTTTACCGTTATTTCAACATTACAGTTTTTAAATAAATAATAAAAGAAAAAATATGTTAATTCAATTATTTATTGGCATAAACGTGAAGAAAGTTTTCATTAGCAGCCTGTTCTAAAGCACAAACATTTTAATACCTACTTTAAATTGGGTAGCGGTGAACTCCCTTGAGATGACAAGTTTTTGCTACCTAAATATTAATAGCCTGTAACTAACCGTATACTTGTTATAAGTACTTGTAAACAATATTAAGTATAAAACAAGATTAAAAAATATTAGTTCCAAGGTGAATACCTTGGAACTAATATTTTTTAATCTTGTTTAATAAATATAGAATATAATAAATTTAGAATTAAATACGAAATACCCGTAATTAATCTTTACATAATATGTGTGTACATCTAAAAATATAACAAACTAGAAGTTCCCTCGTGGCTTCGGTCGTGTACATATTTTGCGCGGAACCCTAATTCTTTTTCCAAAATAAAATACGCCAGTGAAAGTCCCGTGGAAATCGGTCCACCCGTTCCGGAGATTAGCCGGAACAAGCAGACAGACAAAAAATTAAAAACTGATTTGATTTTACTGTTTTAACGTATTTGATAGGTATCGTGCAAATAACTGTATGAGTTTAAAATACTATTATTTTGACATTACACAGAGACTGTATTGATAAATATAACAGAAGTGAACTAGATTTTTTTTGAAGATCAATCAATGTTAAAAAATTTCAAAATATTACACAAATGTCATTTTAGCGTGAAACATACTGCTACCAATTTCACTCTCTAATCACGTGGCTGACAAAGCTCGGAAAAGAAATTTAAAGTGTAGAAAAAGACTATTACATCTTCTCTGTAAGTTAAGACTAATTTTATATATATATATTTATTTTAATAATACTTACCACGACTAAGTCGTAGATATACTTGCAACATCTTATAAAAAAGCCGTAGGTATTAATTTAATATAATTTAGACGACAATATAGAATTTTAATCCTAATATTACAGTGTTCGGGCACAGCCGCCTTAAATTTAATAGCATGTTTTAAAAATAGTTAAAACAAAACAATACCTGTTACAAATAATTCAAAACAATTGAATATTAAGAAGTAGGTATCAATTACTTACTAGACACAAATAAATGGTCGCGCACTGTACGGTTCCAGAGGAATTTCCTCTCGCGAACGCTCCGGCTGTGGAATGAGCTCCCTGCCGAGGTTTTCTTGAGAGACTACAGTATGGGGTTATTCAAGAAAGGAGAATTTTAGGTTCTTAAAGGGGCGGCAACGCACATGCAATTTCTCTGGAATTGCAAGCGTCCATAGGCTACGGTAACCGCTTACGATCAGGTGGGCCGTATGACTGTTTCGCGCCGACGTGATATAAATAAAATACATATATGTAGGTCCTAACCGTTTATTTTACTAAAAGGCTCAATCGCCAGATGCACGTGCTGCGTTTCACTCCTTAATAAAGGGCGTCGGGTATATCTTTAATTCATTTCTAATCTCTACAAAGTCATAAATATAAAATATTTTAATCAAAAATAAATCACGGTAGAATTACTTAGAGATAATTATAATATGTAAAGAGGACTATGTGCCCGAGTTTTGACATTGCGTTTACTTCTGCTTCTTCCATGTTTATGGACAATACCTCTTGGAGTGTCAAATATGACTGGATGAGAATGGTTGTGTTGGCCTCTGACGCATACTATACTATCGAAGGGATCTAGTGTGAGGACCGCAGGGCACTGGAACCTTGAGTACATGACACAATACCAGGTCTTGAAACCATCCCTGGTTGCTTTACATTGCTGACGATACAGTAGACCGTTGAGTAGTATGAGAAGAGCTCCGCGGGTAGTTCTCACGTAATTTACTGGAAACACTGGATTGTCATTTTAGGTATTGAAGTTACAGCTAAAACTTTCACAATTAATGTATTTGATGGTTAGGTAAACTTGAAGAAAACAAATGCGTTACCAATTTTCAAAATTGTTTTATTATGGTCAACGTCATTACTCCATTACGACTTGAAGGGAATGCAGGAATCAACGTTTTTCATATGACGTCCATTGCTGGTCAAAGCGGCAGAGAGCCTTTTTATGAAATGATGATCATAACGGAAAATCATTTACATTATACAGGATGCGGCGCGGGAACAATATACGTGCAGGTCGCTTAGGAGATTTCAAATCCTTTTAAACAAGTAGGCTCTATTCTACTCTCTCAGCGTCCACTGCGTGGTCGTTACATCGTTACCAAACTGTATAAAAACCTTTAGGCAGCGCCCTTTGGAATGCGGGCATCCCCACTATTAGCAGGCTTATGGTTGCGGTGTGGCGCGTAATTCAAATAATTAAGCTACCGCGACCCACCCTGTACAAGTCTTTGGGTGAGGCCTATGTTTAGCAGTGTTCGTCCTATTACAGTTTACTTCCTACGTATGGATTATTATAGATCTATGTAAACCCACAATTTTTTTAAATGTTATTGTAGCAAATCTTAAATTTGGTAAAGGTACTGACGTTAGTATAAAATGTTTTGGCCTTCATTTCAGTAGTATTCGTAGCCATGGATTTTCCTGTACAACAGGTTTATTAGAGAGATAAGAGAGTTTATTAGAGAGAGTAATAAAAAATATAATATCGTGTTGATAATTTATTTTTGTATAACATTTTAGATGGTTACATAAATACTTAGAGGTCAGTTAAATACGGTTATAGTTAGATACTGTTAATAATTTCATTTTCGTTTCGTTATAAATTTGGAGATGCTCTAACATCTGCGACACGAAGTTATTAAATAAAACTTAAATTTGTATACCTTTTTGGCTACGAAATGTTTTATATCATCTTTATAAAAATAATTAGCGCTAAACGAACAGTGCTAAAATATATATTAAAACGATACTCGTATATATATTCGTAAATTCTCGACATAAGACAAACAAATAAATAATCGTTAACCATGAAAAAAATTATTAAATTGATGAAAATTCAAATGCTTTGAGTTTGAACGCGCACTCACCACTGTCAGCATGGGGATAACAACATGGCGCACAATACCTGAAACGTAAAAATACGAAATTGTAAAATAAGATATCAATCAATCACTCTTTGTAGTTCACGGCTAAAAAAATGTAGGACCCTCTTAATTTGCATAGCACTTACTCGGGTGCACTAGTCTTTCGAACATTCCTTCTTCAGGTCTATCTAGCTAGTTCATTTGGAATACGTAGTTAAAAAAAAACTGGACACGTCCATCTCACGCGCTCTCATAAGTTCGCGTCCTGAAGGTTGCATACGATGCTAGTTATAATCGTAACTAAGGAATTAGAAAATCCTTTTTTTTAATAAAACGATCTAAAAAAATATAATAACCTAACGAGAAAGTACTGGAGGTAATAAGACGATCTAAAGTTATAGATAAATGTTTGTAACATGTATAGAGGACTTAGAAGAATTCACTCGAATTAAATAAAGTGAAAATTAAATAAAACCGGTGGTGAGGTTTGAACGTGGCATGTTATAAACAACTGACCTATGTTCATTCGAAAATGGATCGGATATGACATAAGCATTTTAGATTTCTGCATTGCATCTATTTTTTATATATAATTATGTTTTGAAGCAATGATAATAGTCCGTTAATCAAACACTATGGTACACAAACTGCTTTAAATTTTTCGTACTCTTTAGAATTTAAAAATGAGAAGAGAGCTTTAACAGACGATCGAACTGATCACGGCACAACCGCTTACGGTGTGCGGTGCGGACTTTAAATCAGACTACCGCACGACACGACAAACCGACCGGTTCTTTTCATGCGTAAATAGATCAAAATTGCGTTAAATGCGGCAACAATCAGTCACCATTGCAAATAGTAAACAAAAAAAAAAGTTTTTCGTACATATCTTCGAATCAGCGACGCGAGGAAGACCTAGATCGCTACCAAATATCAGATCTATGTCACTTGATGTACTTGCGCGCGCTAAATACCTACCGGCCGGTGGTCCACCGGCGGACCTTATACGCAGTTTCTCGGAGTGGGTTGCCGACAGCTGCATCGCGCGCACACGCTTTTAAACGTACAAAAAACGTAATTCGATAATGTATTGATATATTTTAAGTACTTAATTTACATAACAATTGTTATTAAAAAAAATATATATATTTAAGAAGAACTCAAACACACATTTTAAAGCCCCGGAAAGAGTAGGCAATTAAAACGGTCGGTATCGATATTTTTGTAGGGAGTGATTTACCTGTTACGTAGCAACTACTTAATAATCTGTGCCAATATCAATACTACAAATAAATAAAATTGAAATGGTGGTGTCTTTTTGTAATGTCAAATTATTAGTTTTTTAAGCTTATACAGTGCACGATACCTATGTCTAAATTCAAATCAGTTTTTAAAATTTTTGTCCGTCTGTCTGTTTGTTCCGGCTAATCTCCGGAACGGGTGAACCGGTTTCCACGGGACTTTCACTATCAGATAGCTGGTGTTATAAGGAGTAACTTAGGCTACTTTTATTTTGGAAAAAAAAATTGGGTGCAAAATATATAAATATGAATGAATCATGAATTATGGTTCGGCCGCACCATATTCTAAGGTCTGTGTGCTTGAAGTTGCAAAAAAGTTTAATTGAAATGGTGTTTTTCATTTAAATACTCAGGCCCGTGACCTCCCGGCTCTATATTTCCTAATGTATTGGTAATATTTTGGTTCCCATGTTGCTTGGTATTAAATAGTTTGTTATTTATTCTCTAAATAAGATTTTTTTTATGAGCAAAAAAGTTGCCTAGACAACTTTCTTAGAATGAGTTGCCCAATTTACAGAGAACCACCCACAGGGCTTATGGAGTGGAGGGTACTGTTTTTTGTAGGCTTATGTAGTATTAAGTTTTATTTTAATAAAGTCATTTTGAGCCCTATTTTTGATGTCCCTCTGGGTCATAAGCTGGCTACGCCCATGCAACATCTTTATTTTTTTTAATATATTATAGAATAACTTCATTGCATGGCAACATAATCGATCATAAGAAACCTGTATGTGGTCGGAGGGACAAATTCTTTTTTTTGGCCCATTATGATGACATTTGTATACAGAAAAGATATATTGATGCGGTCAAAATGTTGTTCGGTAACAAATTGGGTTACAATTAGATTATAGATAGATATTTTGTTGGGCACACACCACACACACACACTTCATGGACACAGAAGCAGAGGGAGAAGCAGAAGGCAAAGTCGAAGGACGAGATAGAGACTGTTGAAATACGAAATTGGGCCTCGCAAGGAATCGAGACGGGTGGCAATTTCTGGAGGAGGCCTTCACCCGAAGAGGGGTCCAGATGGCATGACTAACAATATCCACGCCCATTACTAATCATGAATGTACATTAGGGTGTCCGAAAACTTTTTTTTTCTGATTGCGCTACACAAGACCCCTCAAAAGTTGCGTTATAACTTGTAGATTATGGTAAAAATAATAAAAAGAAATATAAAAATATCTTGAGGGCTCTACCGGCAGTTTTATTTTTCGAAAAATCGCTCAAGTAACACTTCAGTACTTACAATTTTTTTTTTCTTTATACATTACTCTCATTTTATTTTCTAATCACAATGATAGTGGAATAATAAATTATGATTTCCAAGTAACGACAGGTTGTTTCCAGTCAAGAATAGGTTTCGCTCGAACTCGCGAAATTCATGTTTTGACTTGCTTTACTCAAATTCTCTACTTCAATTGTGAGGCAGTTCGTCTCATTTCTAGTGCTGAAACAGTGATTAGTGACTAATTTATCACAAGAAAGTACGGAGCTACTTTCTTGTGATAAATTAGTAGATAATAATGGGTTCAAGACGAAGTGAGACTACTTGTGCTATATTGGGACCATATAAAGAACTTGAAGATCGCCTGTTACCGGTGATAAGCGACGTTATAAAATTTATTTTGTTCACAAAAAACCAACTAAAACTACAAAAGAATGGGAAAGATCCCTCCAACACTGCAGTCTTTTCAATCGTTTCTGAGAAACTTAATGTAATTTGGGCTAAAGCCTCGATTCCCATCGTTTCCAAAGAACGTGTTACCCAATTGCTGAAATCATATTTTGATAAATACCTGTAGATAATAAGATATCCCAAAAATAAAAAACAACATAGCTACGAAAACAAACTAAAGTGCTTTTTAGAATTGTCGAACAAGCTCTTCGACATTGCTGCTTGTAAGTGCACTTCATTACATGTTTGTTCCTGCATAAAACCTAAGAAAGTTCCTATAAATGAAAGAGACTTTTTACTGGACCAAAGAAGTGATAGAAAAATGGCCATAAGCGGTATAGATACAAAAGAAACGGCAAGACTTTTAAAGAAACATCAAAGACAAGAAAATTTGGAGCTGATGGATGCATGTTTACCAAGTACATCACAAGAAACCAATCCTGCTCGGTTGCGCGAGTTGCCGCCTCGACCACGGCGTTCACAGTCTCCTGCAACAGAGCTTCCTCAAAATACTGATGTGCTTGTAAATGAGACTTCGTTTAGTTCATTGGCTCGGAATACTCTGGTGCTACCAACGGTAGCTAAGGTATGTGATCGGTATGGACTATCAACGCGATCTGCGGCTGCGGTCGCTTCGGCGGTCTTAGTTGACGTAGGATTGGTATCTTCCGAAGATCAAAGTCTTGTTATTGATAAGAATAAAATTCATAGAGCTGTTTCAAAAGCACGGGCCAAGGCCATCCAAGACATTGATGCTATTGTAGTTAAAAGTATTTACTTTGATGGACTAAAGGATAAAACACTCGTAAATGAGAAAATAGGTAATAGGTACCACCGTAGAGAAGTCTTGGAAGAGCATATTTCAGTTCTCACAGAACCGGGATCGATTTATTTGGGACACGCGACGCCAAGTCGTGGGACTGCCGAAGCGATCGTCCCTTCTGTCATATCTCTATTAGAAAATCAAGGGTTTTTAACTTGGAAGAGGTGATCTGTGTGGGGTGCGATGGTACTGCTACGAATACAGGTTGGAAAGGAGGTGTCATTCAATACCTAGAAAACTATTTGAAGAGACCATTGCAATGGTATGTTTGTATGCTTCACGTAAATGAATTACCGCTTCGCCATTTGTTTATGTCTCTGGATGGAAGCACATCTGGACCAAAAGAATATTCAGGGCCTATTGGAAAAGAGCTAGCTGTTTGTGAAAGTGTGAAAGTAAACCTCTAGTGTCTTTCTGTGCAGTGACTGGAAATTTGCTCGAATTACCTGATAATATAGTGAAGGAATTAAGCACGGATCAAAAGTATCTATACGAAATGTGCCATGCTGTGATGGCTGGTTCCTGTTGCCCCGAGCTAGCAAGCCGCCAACCTGGATAAATGGCACATTCGAGATGGCTTACTACTGCCAATCGAATACTCAGACTTTACGTAAGTACTTTTTCGCCGTCAAATAATTTGGAACTGCTTGTGAACTACGTGGTCAAAGTTTACGCTCCCGTTTGGTTTCTCATTAAGCAAAACCCATCATTTAAACACGGAGCCAAGCATATTTTTAAAATGATTATGTACTCCCGATTTTTACCTGATAGACAAAGATGTATTATTGATTCAATGATCGAAAGAAATGCTTTTTTCGCGCATCCAGAAAACTTGCTTATTGCCATGTTATTCGACGATAGGGACCATATTCGAGAGGTTACATCTCGCAGGATATTAAAAGCTAGAGAAGAGAAAAAAGCTTGTCGTCTCAGAGTATTTAAGTCACCGAAAATCAATTTCATAGCACAAGATTACATAGATATGCTATTTTGGCAAGACTGTGAAATCAGCTCCACCGGTCCTGCGACACGTCTCCGACGATGAACTAATTAAGGCTAAAGAGCAAAGCCTCTTTATTGAAGACTTCCCTCGTCACACACAGGCAGTGGAAAGATGTGTAAAATTGGTAACAGAGGCTTCTCAAAGCGCAACAGATACCACAGGTCGGGATGGATTTATTAGGAATAAACTGAAATCTCGCGCCGAAATGCCTTACTTTGGCCACAAAAACCAGTATCGTTTTTAAAGTATAAAATGACCTATTCATTTTTCTCTCTCATCACACTCAATGTTGTTCTCTTTGATTTAATAAAAACAATTTAAACGTTAGTTTTGTATGATTTATAGTTTATGTTAGGAACCCCTGAAAATTACGAATTTGTATAACTTCAAGGACTGGTAGAGGCCTCAAGATGATTGATATCTAATGAAATTTTATGATAATCGTAATGTGTGTGTCAAACTGCAACTTTTGACACCTCTTGCATAACCGTAGCTCAAAAAAAAAAATTCCCATACATCGACGGGACACCCTAATGTACATGCCAATGGAATAATAAAGGCTTTTTATTTATTTATTTAGATATTTTGTTGAACATGTTCATTGAAAACTATGCAAATAAATTAACATTTAATTTCATAAATTTTATTTTTTTTATTTTTTAGGAATAATTTTTTGATGATATATTGGAAATGTCATCAATAGTTTATTGACAAATTGTTTAGTAGAGCAGAAGCATCTTATGCAAAATTATAGGTTAGATGCACGCTCCTGCCTCATACCTAATAAAATACATATTACCTCTTTACAGTGTAACCAACGCTATTGGTTCACAACTACAAGTGTTACACAGTGTTTGTTAAGCGGGATGCATCAGTTGCACCTGAATAATTTACCAAGACAAATGTGTATTAGGTACATACACTTTTAAAAGTTGTGGTTTAAAACCTACGGCATGTACTGCATTATTTACTCAATATCAGTTTATTAAGTGGAAGAAGACATGTAATATTTATTACATGCTCTCTTTTCTGTGATGATAATTGATTCCAATGTCATATTATTATAACTCAACAAATTTTAGTTCAAACTCTCTTAGAGCTACTTAGCTAGAAATTAGTCATATTGTGTTAAATTATAATTACAATGAATGTATGTAATGTATGTTTGTTCCTTCTCTAAGCATATTTTTATTTTCTGATGTACTTAAATTATGGCAAACACTTTGTATTCAAAACTTGCAATAACTAATACCTGTAACACTAGTAACTAAGTGAGTCATACTATGATTTATTTGTAAAAATAAAAGTCTAAAAGACCTAGAATCAGATTTATCATTAGGTCTAATGCTAATGCTATAATTGTCAAGAGAGTTGGTTTTAATTTATTAAAGAGGCGGTCAACAGCTATTAAGGTTAAAGTGAAGAATCTGTTTACCTTGTATATCTCGATAGTTTCAAGCATTGTCACTTCACTTTTAAACCACTTCACTATTACTATATTAAAGCCACTTATGAATGCAATACGTTCATAATTCATATATTTAACAATAACAATAAATACCTATAGGGAAACAGAAAATACAAAATAGTTCAAAATACGACTTGGGTATAAGAAATCAAAGTTCATTATAATATCATCACACAGACACGAGTTAAACCAAAAGATGTAAAAAACTACATTGGATGTATGTTTCAATCTAGATGACAAAGCCTAACTTATCCGGAAAATGGATTTTGATACCAAATAAACAAGATTATTTGAGGTTATGTTATAGCGTCGACTAAACGTCAAACGTCACTGTGAAGCTATCAAAGTAGGTACATAAATAAAAAATCTTTTTAACAAAAAATTAAACCGACGAAAAGAACTAAAAAGCAAAAAATAAATAAACTTTAAGTCTTAAGTATTGAGCTTATTTACATAAACAATCAAATTTTATATAAACTTATTTTGAGTCGAACACTATTCGTTCCTACAATTTTCGAGGGTTTCTCTCAATTTTATCAGGATCCCATCATCTGATCCTGACTTCCTTGACATGGGACCACCCTTGAGGTACACTCTATGTAACAAAAAAGAATAATCAAAATCGGTTCATAAATAACGGAGTGAGGGCTGAACATACATAAAAAGAATATAGATATATATATATACGGTCCATATTGAGAACCTCCTTTTTTTTTCGAATCTTGTTAATGATTAGCATTTATGAAGAGTTAGTCCGAGAATTATTGATGTCCACACGTATATACGTATTTTTTGCAAACCTTAGGGTGCTGTACGGAACTATATGGATGTGGTACAGCGGTATTTCTCGTGATTTTCCAAGGGAAGGTTCTTAATCTCGCTAGTTCTTGGTCGCCCCTGAACTACAGGTGTCTTTAACTTTTTACACTTGGTTGGGAATTTTGTCGCCTTCCTGTTCTGAAGAACGAGAGTATCATGTAATGCCGACTTCTTAAACCTACACCGCTCTAAGTCCAGAATTCTTTTTTGTTTTAATGGGTGTACTTTCCAGGTGGTGCCATTTAAATTTTGTAGAAATCAGTACAGTAACATTTTCAAAAATTTCTAGAAAATTTAAATTTTTAAAATTGGTTCAGGCGTCTTCGAGTAATCGGTGAACATACATAAAAAAGAAGATTCCGACAAATGGAAAACCTCCTCCTTTTTGGAAGTCGGTTAAAAAGCACTTCTTCGTGAGCCAATCCTTCGGTTTATTTTCAAAAAGCTGAGTTGGGAGTACCTTAAATCTCTTCGGAATGGCATTATAAATACGACCACACATAAAAAAACAACTGTTATGGTAAAGGGGGGTTTTAGAAACTCTTGACTATACAATTCACAACATCTCAATTGCCCGCGAAAATAAGTCGGGATGTTGTCTCGCAAATTTTGCAAACTCGTAGATATATATACATAGCAGAGTTAAGACTTTTAGTTTTTTTTCAAATAAGGGCCTGCAAGTTCTATTTTCAAATACATCCTGTATAATGTATCCGCGTTCTAGAGTCCATAAAACAAACCATGTTTATTTTGGTTCTAGATAGCATTGTGTAATATGTCCCAATATTATACTGCTGCAGTCGAAAGCAACGTGCACCACTTCAATTTATTTAAAAGGTGAAATGATACCTATTTACTTTATTGAAGAATGAAATCACAAGAATCACATCTACATATCATTAAAAAAAAAACTGTCAGTCATAGGACTGCACGTCAGAAGTGAAAACGTAAGTGACACATCTGTTTTCTGAGCGTGACAGTCACGCGAGTTCAGTGCTTTTTCTCCGTACCAAAAGTACCCGTTTACAAACCTTTTTTTACTGTTCGTTAAAGTACCACGATTGAGATGCGCTCAATGATTCTTTTTAAGGTCCTCCAACTCACCAACACAAGGAGAGGATCCTCCGACCAGGCGCGGTGATCATGCCTGGCGGACCAAGGCCCAACTATTCACTCAGTTTTTGAGAAAATCCATAAAAACTTACTTAAAAAAATCAAAATCAGTTTTTATGGATTTTCTTAGTAACGGAATGAAAAAAATCCAAAATAAAAATATTTGACCTTTAAAATCTTTAACTTTACTCATTCCAGCTACTTACTTTTATGAAAAACAGAGGCTAAAATACCTGGAAATTCAAACGGTTATAACTTAGAAACGAATAGTTTTTTTTAAAAATTAAAATTAAAATATGTATTTTTTTATAAATTTAGGCATTGTTTTATGATTCTATTGCTTTGGAAACGACACACCTACGCGTCAAAAACTAACTCTGTGAAAGTTTTGTTAGTTCGTTGTAAACATTCTAGTAATGTCAAACGTCAAAACAAATTGCTGATACAATCCTATTTTTAAAGGGTTTTCTATTGAAAAACGGACTCAATTTATTTATTTTATTGATGAATGCCTTTTGTGAATTAAAGTGGGGCACGTGAGTTCTATAAATTGGTATTAATTTAGTATATTTTTGATTATAACCTATATAGTGTTTATTGCAATATTTGTTTTTTGTTGTTTGAGTGTAAAAATAGTGAAAAAGTAATATAGTGATATGTTTCTTATGTGTTTACGGTGTTATTGTGATGTGCAAATGGCGTAACATACTCACCGAGGATGGTAAGTGATAGGTATTAAGATTTGAAAGTTGTTTACAAATTTATCTGATTCACAGGCTCCTTATGAACTTTCTGTTATGTTTTATGCTACTTGACTATATCATTACTATTCTCCTTTATTAAGAAAGTAGCCTGCTGCCTTAATAACAGACAATGTTCATATTTACATTAAAATGTCTGTTTATATTTTGTATTGTGCTTAGGGGTTTTTTACTATTTTACATGTTTTGTATCGATACTTTACTTTTTTTGAGACAAAACCATGAAGTATATTTTACATTTGGTTATCATAGGTAAATACATTTAAAGGAAACAATAATTCATAATAAGTTTTGAACTTCAACGAGTTCAAACCAATTGATTGTAAGGTAAGTATTTTACTAACAACATGAGCTGTATATAGCCTTTGGTTTATACTTGATCTGTAATCAGGAACAAATATAAAGAAATATCACTTTTTAAACTTATTGATAAGATGTTTGTGCAGTTTGCACTTTGCATGGAAGTATGTGTAATACAACCAATGTATACCAATAGCGTAATATATACATATTTGTAATATGTTTGATAAACTAGTGAGTTTTTACACAAAATGTGTATAATATGTTAAATAAACTGTATTCAAAATAATAAATATCTTTTACTTCTAAATAAAATATTTTTCTAATTATGTTTTTTATTCATATAATGTATGTCATTTTCATGTAAAAGAACATAACAACATAACCTTTATACTTACTTATTACCTTATACTTTATGTTTAGAAATTTTAAATTAATTTAAACAATTTTTAGCATTGCACCTTGCCTAAAAATAAAAGTTTATTATTTGTTCCTATTGCGATACTAGCAACCGATAATAAACTTTTCAGAAATATAAAGAGAGCTCTTTAATATTTGAAAGACATAAGTATTTTACCTTGTCTCAATAATCTACCAACTAGTTCTATATTTCTCAGGGTTTTAAGAATTTAGGTTTTGTAACACAGGATTTTGTTTCAGTACGGCCAACATTTGTCCAATATCGAAGAGGAGTTGTAATATTGCTTGATGGCTACACTTACAGTAAATCTGACAAAGTTAACTGGTATTGTTCTCGTCGCACCACTGCCAGTTGCAAGGCCAAAGTCAAACTGACTCCAGATGAAAAGTACATAGAGTGCTTAGTAGGGGTTCATGCTCATTATAGAGAGCGCTTTGTGGTATCACCAGATGGTATTTTGATCAAGCTTAATACTAGTGCTTCAATCGGTAAATGTTCTAACAACATATTTTGAGTGAATTATGAAAGTAATGTTATTAGAAGTTATACTGCTTAGAAATTATAACAGCAATATGATTGCATATCATATAACAATATATTACTAATATTCGAGTAATTCTGGACAGTTCTTTCAATCAGGAAAGGAAATTAATATCTTAGTAAGTCTATATTTCATCTTGTACCCTTTTCGCAGATTAAATTATTAACTTATTTACAATAGGAATCCTATATGCCAAACAAAAAGTTATATCCAAGGGCATACTTGATTCATTGGACATTTCTTTGAGTTTATTCAGTTGTCTAGGTCTTTCAATCACCAAGCTATCATTTTATGTGGTACCTTACCTACATAGTAGTAGCTACATTATGTATCTTTAGGTGTGATTGATAGTGTTGACTAAAAATCTCAGAAATTATGGGCTATATCTGTAAACTGCTCTACAAAAATATATTAGCCAGTTTACTTCGCTTTCTAAATTAAGAGTTCACTTTTGTCTGGGTAATGATGCAGTTTTAATAAGGACAGTGATATCAATGTAATTATCTGCAGGAATTTTTAATCATTTAAGTAATAAAATAAAAATGCTAATTTATTTTGTATCTCACTTGTTCATGATAGATTATAGTGTGTGTTGATTGTGTTTTCGTGCCTGGTGTGATTTTATTGTATAAATCAAGACAAGATATTCTGACTTATGTATTATGTATAGGTGTGTACTTTTAAATTGATGAGATGGTAATGTTAAATGTTTAGATGCATTACCATGTGGGTAGCTTAGTAGGTACTAGAGCAGGGATTCCCAAACTATTTTGGGCAAGAGACCCCTTTTCCAAAATGAACTGATACCTCAGACCCCCTAGCTAAATACTTTAAAAATCTTATCTCTAGTTTTTTTTCTATTGATACAAAATACTTACCAATTTAAAAACTTTGCGGTTGGTTAAGTGAGTAAACTTGACATCATTTTCTCATCAAAATTAAAATAAATAGACATAAAATTCAGTAAATATCAACTGTCATTAATAATTATTATTACATAATTATTACGTAAAAATATTTTAGTAGGTAATTATATTTTGAAAAAACATTGAAATCGCAAAGTAAAGAAAAAAAAACATGTGATGGATGAACCTGGTGACTTTCTACCAATCTAGCTAAATCCGGTTCAATATTGGCCTTAAACGTAGTAAAATATCAGGAGCATGTTTGGACTTGAATTTGATCATGATTTCGTTCGTGTTAAATCGCGTATATGTCGCAAATACAGAGTAAGTCAAAACGTGCCTGCAAGACTTGTACGCTCAAACACATTATCTTGCACGTACTTGCGTACTTGTCCACGCTTATTGACTTGTTGAGTTTTTTAAAAGTACAACAATGATACTAAGTTGGTGCACGTAACACAATTTATACAGTATCTTGAAAGTTTCAAATGAGAACTTGTGTTAATTATTAGCTTTGCTGGCTTTTTGCCAGCTATATGCAAGATAGGCAGCAGTACGTGGAATACGAGGGGCATGTATCAGAGCCATATTTCACCAGGTCCGGCGTAAGTCAGGGGAGCAACCTTGGATCTCTCGAATTCATTATAATGATTAATGATTTCCCCGGAGTGGTCCAGGATGCTCAATGCTTACTGTTCGCGGACGATCTTAAGCTGTCCTCTCTATAAACGACTTGGAGGACTGCAAGAGGCTACAGAACTATATAGATAGGGTGGTAACGTGGAGTAAAGATAATCTATTGCAATTTAATACCTCGAAGTGCTTGGCATTTTGTTTTGAGAACAGTTAAGAACTTCTAAAACATAAATACAATCATAGCTTTGTATAGCGCGTTGGTAAGAAGTCAGCTAGAGAGTAATGCAGTTATTTGGGCTCCGCGTGAAGCCAAGCCGGCCGCCTCTGCTGACTGTGCCGCGCGGGCGCACCAACCTGTTGAGCGAAGCACCGATGACGCGCGCTCTGCGCACTCTCAACATTATTGCAGAAGAGGTAGGCCTATTCTATTGCTCACTTAGTGGATCCACAATGATAGCGTTAAAAATAATTTGTTATTATAAATAAGTAGACTGTGTAACACTATCGCATTGGGAGCAAACCTGTAAAGATAGATGTTTTTAGAAAAAAAAAAAAATAGGGTCGATTTTTAGACCTCGTCGACCTTCAAAATCAGTTTTCGTTTATGGTGGCCTCTGGTAAACCGTTTTAGACCCCAAGGGGTCGAGACACCACCACCACTTTGGGAATCCCTGTTCAAGTATTCTTGTATTTACATAGACAATGATAATGTTCATCTTATACAACATAACATGTATCTATTTATAAGGCTATATTCGAGATTATCAGTAAAGTTGAATTAATTGAATATATTTGTTATTTCTTAAGTGTCCTATCTGAAACAGATTTTTCAGATTATAAGTCACTTACTCCGAAAGATGAAGAATTATAATGAAAGAATATGTATTTTATGTTCATAAAATGTATGTCACACATTTATAAATTTCTGAATAACTTTCTGTACATACACACATCAAAAAAGTGTAAGCAACATGTACGGTTTTGAACTTTTGAACGATTTTTACTATTTTAAAATATTGTAATAATTTATATTTCTTTATAAATCATAACTAAGCATTCTTTGATGCATTAGTGATTAAAGCAACAAAATCCTTCATTTAATTGTTCATTTAATCACAATAATGAACAATATGTATATGGTAACATAGGTTGTAATATAAAATAAAGTTAGAATGAAATTAGACTTGTCATGTTATACAAAATAAAAAAAACGACATTTTATTATTTGGTCATTCAATACAAAGTGTGACCGCCTCTGTAAAACTTGTTGGCAACGATTTTTTATTGAATTTATAAGATTGTTTATCTGATCCTGCGGCAATCGCCCCCAATGGAATTTTAACAAGTCTTTCAGTTGTTGGGTTGTCGACACTCCGTTCAGGTTCTCTACAACACGTCTCTGGACCATGTCCCATGCGTGCTCGATGATTGAGGTCTGGCGATTGTGCAGGCCACGGCAATACCCGGATGTTTTCCATTGCCAAGTACTCTCCGGTCCTCCGAGCTATGTGCGAACGCGCCATGCATCAGCGTCAAGTCAAATCTGAGTCAAGACATTGTGCAAATCGGTGAACATAAGGCCCGGGGACATCTTCAACGTAAGTTTCAGCGTTCATATTGCCATCTACACAAACGAGCTCAGTTCGTCTGTACCCGCCCATACCGTCACTGTGGAGCCACTGTAAAGCAGTTTCAGTATTTCCGGGACAACGATACACTCTTACCCTTCCCGTATCAGGCCTAAATCCAAACTGGGACTCATCGCAAAATAATATTTAATCCCATTGCTCCTGGGTCTATGTCCAGTGTTCCCTACACGTAGGCTGTATTCATGCAGCGCATTTCTCACGGTTTGGTGGCTATCAACAACACCGCTTGAGAGTTGTAGCTTTAAACCCATCTCCCGGGCGGTTAACATTGGCTGATGTCTTGCAGTCAGTTGTATGTATCGGTCCTGTCGAGCACTTGTACTCCTTCCACGTCCTGGGTGCTGCTCAGCACGATCCCCTGTATTAAGTAATATAACGCTGCCAAAGACGACAAATCACGCTCCTATTGTCATCAAAATGCCGAGATACCTGGGACTGATTTCTTCCCGCTTGCATTCCTACAGCTCTCTTGATTTCATCAGCAGTCAAATGGCGTCGCTTCATGACATAAAAAGTGATTTAGCACTCAGTTTTTCAAAAACTGTATACCTCAAAATGATAAAAATTAGATAAATACCAAATTTATCAAGGAACGAAAACATGAAAACGGAAAAAAATTATTAACTTTTATATTAATGAAAACAAAACACGATCGAAAAGTTTCTATTTTTTAAAATCAGCCAATATATGTTTCCGAGAACAAAAAAGATTGTATTCCAATCTACTTTGCTAAGAAAACAAAATAAAACATCAAAGAAAAAAATATAAGAACATGCAGTTTCTGTAAATGATGCGTGTTGCTTAGACTTTTTGATGTGTGTAGTGTGTGACTAATACAGAGTACGAAAAAAATTAAAAAGATAAAAAAAAGAAATGGCTCTATGCAACTTTTATGCGCAAGTAAAGTTAACCTGTTCAATTGCTGATATGCATACGAAAATCCTATAGGTACATTTGTGTACGGATATCCCTCATAAATGCGGGATTATATTAAAGGAGGTTTCTATCGACTGACTACACTTAAGTCAAACAAAGTTTCTAAGTTAGATGTTCCATCGGCTTTTTAAGTAAGCGCACGCAATCTAAAGGAACTATTTCGTTTCCACTCTTATAAAATATGTACCCATTAAGTATGTCTTTAATAACAATTTTGTTGTAAAAATTTCAGTCAATTTGGAATTCATACCTACACGTACAGGATATTTGCTGCTCATAGATGGATATACATACTGGAAGGACGCGCGGAACAAAGGCGGTATCTATTGGTACTGTTCGAAACGACACCAAAAGTGCCCTGCCTTCGTGAAGACAGATCATGGACACACGCACATTATAGCATCGTCTACTTTTCACAACCATGAACCTAGAGTGTACCGATACACTGATAGACAAAGTTGTGTATATTAAATAACATACTTAATATGCATATAAATTTAACACTATTTCTACGCTTTTATCGCATTTTGTCTCGATTAGTGCCATCTTATTTGGTATTTTTGGTTGTATCAATATTTCTGTTTACAGTGTGTGTGATATCTTCAACAATCATCGTCATAGAAATATGCCTGATAATGTGCCTATTTAATAACTGAAAAGGTTTTTTACACACAACCCTTATGAATTATACACCTAAACCTTTCTCAGGAATCACTCTAACTATTGGTGAAAACTGAATGAAAATCCGTTCCGTAGTTATTGAGTATTCAGACAGACAGACGCCCGGCCGGGAGACTTTGTTTTATAATATGTAGTGAAACATATTATGCAGCAATACTTTTAGGACTAGTAACTATTTTATGTATTATCAGGATAGGGGAAAAAAGCTAGTCAGTCTAATTCATATGCGACCGAGGACCATGAATCAACCCACCACTGAAGTTGTTGTGCGATAGGAAGTATTTTTCCAACCGAATAAAGCTTTTATCGAGTGTTTAATTTCTTGGAAGTTTTATCAAGAACACTAATAATGGGTGGACTGTAATTTTAAAAAAATGTCTGTTTATAACTACAGTTACCATACCAATTTAGTGAGTGTCTGTGTGTGATTGGTTATGTTATCAACTCATGAAATTATGTGATATTCTAAGAAGTATTTTTGGATTACCTACTTTGAAGATTATAATAATACTTAAGTCGTATTAATTAATGACTGGCTTGTTGGCCTAGTGGTTAGTTACCCTGACTGCTATTCAGGTCACACAGGTCGTGGGTTCGATTCCCACCTGAGTCTGGGTGTTCTTTGTGTCCGTTGTTTGTATGTTTGTAAAGTCCCCTGTGACACAGGAGTAATTCCTAATGCGGGAGTTCTTAATTTTTTTTTTTGTTTTTGTTATTATTGCTTTAATTGCTACAAATTATCATATCTAGCAGGTCAAAGTTCAAACTGTCATAATTTCCATTCTTGTGGTCTCTAAGATAAGAGCGACGATATGTGCAGAGAAACTAAGAAAACCGTGTTTTAGCATCCATCCTACCTTTTCCAAATACTTGTCTCCTCAAAGTCAACCTAACTACACTAAAATAAAAAAAGCTGAAAAAATAGTTTTTTCGTTGAACGCGTTATTCTTCGAAACTAACAGTCAGATCTGTTAATATTTTTTTTGCATTTGATAACCTAATTGTTGAGTACGGTTATAGGCTATTATTTTAACATCAAGTTACGAATCTTAGGAGCAGAGCAGTGACCATAAACGAGGATGAACCTGGGGAGAAGTAAAGTTTTAACGTTTTTAACCTTTTGTACAAAAACTTATACCGATATTGATCTCACATAACCTTGGATTTCAATCTTGGATACGATCTTCGGTTTTTGACCATATTTTATTATATGTTACCTATTATAAAATATTGTTTTTTCATTTTATTTTTGCCCTCTTTCTAAACTTGCGGAATAATAGATATGACTTTCATGTTCAGGATTATTTAAAAAAAAATTTGTACGTTTTTACCTAGTTGAACGTACTTATTTTGAAATAACAGATATTATTAATAATTTTTTTTAAATATATTTTTTCAGAAAATAAATACAGATTTGTTACTTCTCGAAAGGGTAAACAGTTACTGATGTGGAAAGAATATACGTATAACCAAAACCATAAGACTACCAGATACTACTGCACTCAGAGATTCAATGGATGCAAGGCCACAGTTAAGTTGCACAAAGACGGTTCCATAGAGGACGCTGGATATCCACACATTCATGAACCACCTTGTTACTTCGTCACGGAAACCGGAGAATATATTAAAGTACAGTAAAATATAAACACTTTTAAAGACTATCAATAACGTGGTTAGTTAGTTAGTTATGGTCAGTTCGATGTTCCATCACGTTACCACTGATAACATGTAATTTGCAGCGTATTAATATCTACTAGGTACATATTGTGTGTTATGTGACTCGAATCGTAGGTATAATGACTTGAGAATAAATTGTCCATGTTCTTTTATGTAAAATTATATTTTTAGTCAAAGTACTTAATGATTTTTTTTGAACCTAAGAATCACTTATAATTTTTACATAACATACATAAAAATTAAATTAGGGGGGATTAAGCTCGCCTCTGCTATTTAATATTTATATCAACCGGCTTATCGAGCGACTGAGTGGCGCACATGTCGGCTGCCATATTGACGGAACCTGTGTTAATAATATAAGCTATGCAGACGATATGGTGCTGCTCAGTCCCTCGATAAGTGGGTTGAAGAAGCTGATTTCGATATGCGAGGCCTATGCGGTGGAGCATGGCTTGATATACACCTCAAAGAAGAGTGTTCTTCTTGTATTTAAAGCGCCTAAACAGTAGTCACGCAGTGTTCCGGCCGTAAGTCTCAACAGCGTAGCATTAAATGTTGTAGGTACCTCGGACATATTGTTACAAGCGACCTAAGGGATGACGGAGATATAGAGAGGGAGCGCAGGGCATTGTCTGTGAGGAGCAATATGCTTGCCCGCAGGTTCGCTCTTTGTAGCGAGGATGTCAAAGTAACCCTTTTTAAGGCGTTCTGTCAGTCTTTCTACACGAGCGGTCTGTGGCTGTCATACACGCGCCGAGCCTTCAATGTCCTGCGTGTACAATATAATAACGCTTTCAGGATGCTGTTGGGACTGCCGTGGCGCTGTAGCGCGTCGGGTATGTTTGCGGAGGCTCGCATAAATGATTTCTACGCAATTATGCGAAAGACATTCACAACAGCATTCTGAAAATGATCGCTGCCAGACCGGACTGCCCCTTCCAGAAGCATTGGGGCGGGACAGTCTTAGGTACAAATAAATAAATAAATTACAATAAAATAAAATAATGTAATAACTCAAAAATACTAACCTATTAACTTAAGCACTACTGTCACTAACACAAAAATACTAACAAAACATGGACATAAGTCTGAAATAAAAAGTTATTATTATTATTATAAATTAAATTAAGATAATCAAAGTAACCCGTCCCGCATCACTCCCGGCGCAAAAGTGCCCATGATGCTGGCAGCGTTGCCTCGCTGAATGGCAATGGACAACCTTTGCACCAGGAAAGACCCTTAACGGGAGTCACCGTTCCTATCCCTAATCCGGCGGCCAATATCCGCGAAGAAGCCCTTCGCCTCAGAGCCCCAACTGCCCAAAGTCTCCACAAAATAGTATCGCGCCTCTATTTGCAGCGTTCTCTGCAACCGCAGCCGGTGCGTGGACCGTTCGACCAAGGTGTGTGGCCGCGACAGTGCTGACGCATGTAGCGTCCCACACCAGGCATTTGCCGTTTTTCCATGGCACTAAAGTTAAACCGTCCGGTCGCTTTCCGTCGGACCTGCTGAGACCTGGCGGTTCCAGTACGCAGGGCACATTGGCCGATATTAGGGCCCTCCGGACTATATCGTTGAAGGCATGGTGTCGCGAAAACCTACCGGCGGACCGATGACAGCTGAGTGCGTGGTGGTCACCACTGCCTCAACCATGGAACTGCAAGTGCACCGATGGGGTTCACACACCCTGCAGCCCAGGCGAAGAGCCACTGCCACACGCAAGGAGTCGTCATCCAGTAACATACTGACACAAGATGTGAAATTTGCTTTCGTAACGTAATCTCAAATAAGATTTATATTATGCACCACTATGTTAGATCTAATTAATGAATAATAGATCTAGATAATTATATTACTAATTTGGTAAATTTATGTTTAAAATACTAAATCTGAGTGTTCAATGTGTTGCACTGTCGAGCTCATTATTAGAAATATTGTAAACATCATTGTTTATTTCTCAGTATTATTATCTGCTTGCGACTAAGTGTCTGTTCACACAGAATGGGCAGGCTTGGAGCGCATCGGAAGACGCTCTTCTTTTCACACAGACCGGCATGGATTATACCATAGATAGAAACCGGTCGGAGCCAACCAAGCTTATTCACATAGACCGGCTGAAAGAGCCTATTTTCCAAAACTCTCTTTAAAACGTGATTAAAATCTGGTCTCCTCTGCGAACCGTTTTGTGTGAATGGGCGTATCCCTGGATCCAGATCGGAGAATGACATAATCTATGTTTCATCATGAATTTTATAGCGTTTTATGTATAAAAGTTGTTTTTTGGGCATGGGTCATGAATTTTAACACGATATGAAAACATGTGTTAAAAGTTATAACATAATGTCATTTGACAATTGGAAAAACAGTGGCCGGGAGTGTGTTGCGTTGCGCAAATGGGGCTAAATTTAAATGTAGCTTCTGACGTTGATAAGTGTTAATTTGTCTCTGTGTTACTGTGTTTAGCCATGTATAAATAGTTTTCAATTTTATTTGAGTTCCTGAACGAATAGTTCCTACATAATATGTACACACATTAGTTTTATTACAGGTGAATTAAGGGTTGAGACGTGACACTTTATTTACTAGGTGTGAGATTATGGACACACAGCAAACATGCGTCATACATTGGATGCGACTGATATACCAGGTTTAAAACGTTTTTGTAGGACACCTCCCACAGTTTAGCATTCGCCCTATACCGCTGTGTACCTTAAAAACGTACAACTGACGGACACAAAGTACACTCCGAATAAAAACAATGAGGGATTGAACCCACAACACTAAGGTGGCAGTTTTTGAGGTTACCACTTAGGTAACACTCAGTTTATATTGATACCATTCATGCTCCTGGATGACTCAGTTGCCTATAAACTGACTACTTCCTTCAGTTTTCTAAATTCAGCTTAATGAAACCCAAAAACACGTCTCTTTTTAAACATTTAAAACTCCCTAATATTATGCTATTTTGAAATTTTACTATGCGAACTTAATCTGTGTTTCTACTGTTCAAATTGTTCATGTGGCTGAAGGAGCAGTACTTACATATGTATATAATACTTAATGATATTCAAATTTTTTCTTCAGGATTACAAACGTACAGTTTCGTTGAATCCCAAAGGGGAAAACCATTACTGATGCTAAACAGGTTCACTTTTTACGAAGTGCGTAATACCAAAATGTTTTATTGTATTAGAAGAAGTACCTACGATGCGTGTAAAGCTCGCGTCAAGTTAGATAAACACGGGAACATAGAGAAGATTCACTCGGAACATAATCATAAACCTCCTCGATATGCTGAGCGTCATTGGGACAAATGGTAACATCTGAAATAAATAATCATGTACTACCTAATTTTCGTTATTGAATTGAAGTCATAATTTGTTATATATATATATTGATTAGTTTTAAATAAATTATTAATTGGTCTTATGCTGTTTTGTGTTTTTCTCGTAATCCTGAATATGGTTTTTGTTTGATTATATATTTTAGATATAAACAAAAACGTGTTTGTTTCTGACATCATATTAAGATTGATGTGCATAAAATAAAAATGGCTGTTCCGAATCACATTAAATGCATCGCCATTACATGCACCTTTATTTCTTAAAGTTACTATATATTGACAGTTACTCATAGTTCTCGTCCAAATTTAGATCTACCCGAGAAAACTGTAACCAAACAACACCATTTGCCTGGTGTTCCTGTTGATGAAAGCACCGTTTCACTGTTATTTCAAAAGGGGAAGGGAAACATAACGCCTTAGGCATCCTAGGAATAAAAAAACTAAGTAAGTATTTAATAAATTTTATTTTAAAATATTTTTTTTTTCTTAGGTTTCCAAGCATACACTTTTGTTGCCTCTCAAAGAGGCAAGCCATTGTTGATGTTGGACAAATATACATTTTACGAAGTACGCAACACGAAAATGTTCTATTGCACTAAAAGGAGTGCCTTGGATGCTTGTAAAGCTCTCGTCAAGTTAGATAAACAGGGTAACATAGAAAAGATTCAGTTGAAACATAATCATAAACCACCCCGATATGCTCGGACGTCATTAGGAGAATATATTAAAATTTAAAATAACACAAACACTTTATAATAAAATTAAGGTTATAACCTCCTTTATTAGGTTGCCTATTAGTTCTTAGTTAATCCTAATAAATAAAAACAAAAAAAAAATATTTCAATTATAATTTTTATGTGTTTTATTATTATTTCATGTTTTTTTACTTAATTTATTACCTAAATAGTATTCCCATACTGGTGCCATAAACTGCCTTGTTCGGAAATTTCCACACTCAGCGAGACTTTAACAATCGAGTTTAGACTTGGCTCAACACAGTTAAGTCGTCGAGGTACGACTTAACTGTGTTGATCCAAGTCTAATCATTTACTTTTTTATGTGAACATCAATTTAAAAGAAGGAATCTCAGATTTTTGCTAACAAACGCCTCAACCGACTCTTTAGTAACAACCGACTCGACATCCGAATAGTTGTAGTAACCATTACGGGTCATTTGGCCTAGAATCGGCATATATTCATAATCAATGTGAGAGACTGCCCTCTGTGCAGAGGATGTCTCAACGCGGAAGCAATAGCCGCGCCCACGTCATCCTGGAGTCCGAAGGAGTGGCCACACAACAGGTAAGTATCCTTGCGGGTGGGAGATCGTTCCTAGAAGCCTATGATCGCCCCAGGAGGATTCTTTGCATCTGGAATCTAGAATATTTTTGAATTAGATTTCTTACTGGCATAACGTTGTGTTTTTGCTAAGACTATAGAGTAAAAGGCTGGCAACGCGAGGTACTCGCGTTGCGGTACTAAGTACAGTGTGTGAGGTTACAGGTTTGCCTTGAGGCAGAAGAGGAGAAGATAGGATTTACCCTATATATAGCACGCATTGAGATTCAGTTTTCATCTCTGAAATCTTGAACTACTAATATGTTAGTCCCTCAACCTGGTTCCCGTGCAACACTGTTTTATATCTAAAATAAAACATAAGCGTCAGTGATAAATATTCTACTTCGATCAAAAATATTCACAAAATAATAAGACATTAAAACAATAAATATATTAAAGAAAATGTTTCAATCGAACAATGGTGCCGATTCTGTTGTTTATGTCACAACTAAAATTTCTCTAAAATTATCTTATTTTAGTTAAGATATAATGGTGCTAATTTTGTTACTTCACTCACACACAATTCACAATATTAGTGTGACATTTCTAGTTTTAGACAATTTTTGACGTTCAGGTCGTATAACAGAGTAAAAAAAAAATATGGACTACATTAGGTAAATTATGAAAATTTGGTTCTGTCAATCTAAAATACGTTTAGTTAGTCCGGTCAATTTAGATATAAAAATAGTGGTCAAATAACAAAAATTCCCGGAAAGCCAAATATTGGTGGAGAGCTGGGGTTTACCATTACAAATAAAGTTTTAAAAATCCCCATCGATCCTATGTGTGCTACAAAAAGTTACGTTAAGTTAGTCAGTGGTAAGATAATAATTTTAATGTATTATATATGTTTTTTCAGAAGGCGTTGAATACACATTCGTTTGCTCTCAAAAAGGCAAACAACTATTATTATTGAAAAACTTTACGTATTCCCAAAACCATAACACAACAAAATACTACTGTACGAGAACAAGAAGCGCGGGATGTCGAGCCTCGGTTAAGTTGGATAAGCAGGGAAATATAGAGAGCGCTTACTGTGAACATAACCATGATCCTCCTCATTACGCTCGGACAGTAACTGGACAATATATCAAAATCTGATAAATAACTTGTACTGAAACATATTAACTCATCTGCACGAATTTTGAGCAAAAAATCAGATAAGTGCGAGGTCAAACCTGAAGAGAAATCGATAGACGTCTTAAAAATATGGTATCCTATTTTGCAGTTTTCGTCGGAATCTAGACGCTTACTCTAAACTATGACTTGGATCACAATTCACATATTTCTTTTTATTTTATGCTTAGTACCTACTCTTAAGCTTATAGGGCGCGATGGTAAATATTTTAACATATTTGAATAAGAATAAGCTAAAAATAAATAATAGTTTAAAAACTTAAAAAACGCGCTTTTTTTTTTTTTTTTTTATCGAATATTGCATTGCCATCGGTATTGGACAGGTGTGCAAAATTTTAATGAAATCTGGCCGTTTGAAGTGGGTCAATATCGCGCCCTAAGTAGTCGGTTACAAACAAACATACAAGTGAAGCTAATATAAAGCGTGTAATAAAAATAAACTGTATTTAGCTGATGTAGCTAAGTACATATATTTTGTAAAACACAATATAATTAATCATCATCTAATTTTTCATTACGTGTGACAGCACATAGGCAAAGTATGACACTTTCAAATCAAATTTTAAAAGTTATAAAAACTGGATTATTCGTCGTAACACTTCGACCCTAGATCATAATCTCAATTGTAGTCGTTCAATTTTCATATACATCTTCGTTACGAGGCCGTTTTGAACTAAGCTGACAAAGAGTCATGTTCGTGGTGACTGCGTTTCTGTTTGGTTTTAAGTGAATAGCACCGGTGACGTTACATCAGTGTCGCTACTCAACTACAAGACTACTGGAGTCTAAAGCCGTCTACCTGATAATGATCGGTTAGGTACAGTTGTTAATATCAATGAAGAGATCTCTGAATATAAGGAGGCTCAAAACTTCGACAGTGCTTAGAAATGAATGGGGATTAATAAAAGCAACAAAAAAGGAATGTCAACAGGTTCCAATTTTTTTCATTTTTTTGGGTAGTGTGCTTTACATGCTCTCTTAGTAAATCGAATACGCGGGTTTAATTAACCTCGTGTCTAAAAGTCCATTGGTTACTGTCACCATCATGAACCAGCTTGTAGAAATTTACTTGTAAGTAGTTTTGAACACAGTTTTTAAGTTGAGAGTACTTAATTAACTTTTAAGATTTTCGACTGCTTTTATACTACGCATGTGAAGGAGAAGTTCAATTCAATGTAATGATTTCCTGAAGTTAAAACTGCCAAAGACAAAATCGAGCCTCTTTTAACCAATCTTACCGAATTAGTATGGTTCGTTAAAATGCACTCTTATGTTATTTTTTATAATATAATCATACATCTAAAGCTTTAGTCTCAAAATTTAATAGTTATATTGGTTTTTTATTCATTTCATATCGTTGGAAATCCAAAAGAAAACTTAAACTGACCTGTTGCCTGACAATGGTTGGAAAGCCAAGCGCGCGACGTCCTCCACTACCATTTGATCGAAATGACAGGATGTTAGTTGAATGCAACGCCTCTCTTTATCAAATTCTTTCAAAGAGTTTCTATATTCGTTAACGTCTTATGGCTATGAAGACGATCCGACATGTGGATAATATTAAATGCTATTTAGTGTTGGTTAAACCTAACATTATCAGATATTTTCAGATCTTATATACTAGTTCGTTTGTTCTCAAAGGGGTAGACCTTTACTTATGCTGAAAGACTACACATTTTATAAAAATAGTAGTACATTATATTACTGTACGAAGAAGAGGAGCATGGCCTGCACAGCTTCTGTCAAGCTGGATAGATTTGGAAACATAGAGAAATCACATTGTGAACATAATCATCGGCCTCCTCAGTACTGTCGCACCGCTAGAGGAGAATATATCAAAATACGCCTAGACTCTTTTTAACGGTAAAATTTAACATAGTAAATTTTATTAGATCGATTCACAACTTAAAGTGTATCCACATTTTTTTGCAGACTTGATTATAAAGATGTGTTGTAATTGAGTTGAATGTGGTGAGAGATCAATATATATTTTTTATAGAAAACATAATGCTCTAACTATACGCAATAAATCTTGTTGTTAAATATTTAAATATTATTTTTTTATTTACGTGTAGACTATATATTTGCCCATATATTCTCTTGGAAAACCTAAGATTTTTATCGCAGTAAAATAAATTATATTAGGTATAATATTTGTATTCAAATAAGTGAATTATGAATGCGTCTAACTAAAGTCCTTAAATAAATAAACACTGACGTGTAAAATATTAAATAGAATAACATAATTATGTGAATGTTTTTATACCAAACAATTATACCGCTTATATAAGGCGGTAACGGTAACTATAGATGAACGTTTGCAATACTAGGTTTACCAGGCACGCGTTGCCAAACCCGTCGAATTCTGTAATGCCTACTTTGCTATTTGTTTTCTACTATAATATTGGAAGCATCAGCCTCTACCTCCAAGCAGGCAGCTCTAAACGGAGTAGCCGCAGTGTAGGTATAAAGCAACAACGGTCCGCACGGTCCGCACGTTCATTCGATGCTCACTCACGCGCTGCGTCGCGTCATCCTTTTGTATCTAGACTATCGAGTTATTAGTACCTAGACTAGGTTTATTTGATCACAAAACTAGAGTACTAGGCACATAACTTACTGGCATTTGAATATAGATCAGAAACAGATAAATATTAGGCAGGCAACTTCTACATAAAAAAATATAACTGTAGGTAATTAGCGCTGTGTGACCTGGATTGCGACTTTATTGTTTCGGAGCAAGAGTCGATATTTATTTAAATGGTTTGACGCCGTGGGACTTCCGTACGGTACTGTTAGGTATGTATTCTGTAAGGAACATGTAAATTAAATGTCGTAGGAACAAGAGGTAGGATAGTTCTCAGGGAGCACCTCCATCCTGCTAGAGACCGCAGTTAAACAATACCGAGAGTTACAAACTTAACGTTGTATTTCTGCTGGCGAAGAAGCTCTTTGGGGCCCATCCCCAACGTACTAATGATATCACTGGAGTCTTTACCAACACTGGTAACCGTTTACTATCAGGCGGGCAGTGTACTTTTTTCACCAAAAGAAAGGTAGTATCTAGTCTATAACTAACTAATAATAACTTTGACTTGGTTTTAGAGTTGTTGATGTTAGAGTTCTGCTTTTTTGGTAAAAATTACCTTGAAGAATCTTTTGTCTTTTTTATTTTATTTGCTTATATCTTTTTCTTTTTTTCTTTTTATTTTTCAACGCCTAATAAAATTGGTAGGTATATTTAGTTCATATCTATGAATCATTATACAAACTATTAACTCTAATTTTGACATATGTGAATATCAGAAATAACAGAAATATGTGAATATCTCTTCCGGCTGTACATAGATCTAATGACGGACATATTATTCTGTTTAATTTAAGTTATGGCATACTAGCTTTCTCGTGCCCATAGTGTGATGGTACTCGGAGGTTTTCACACGAAAGGAGAAGACTCGTGTTCGATTTCATTAAATCATACAACTCGTGTTCCACCCAATGCTATAATACTTACTCAACATAGCTACTATAGTGAACCAACATCTAACTGGCACTTTTACAAAGCGGAATTAAGGATATTTAAATTAAATAAATAAAAAATCTGTTCATCCTATAGTTACCAAACTTCACAAGATCACCTGCTGGGCTAATATGAAGATTGCCTGAAAATTTTATCTAAATTGCTTGTTTTGGTGTCGATAGGAACATATACATACATAGGTATATTTTTATAAATTGGCTTGGTTTCTTGCACGAAATAACGGGGATTTTTTTTTGATAGACGTAGTGTATGTGAATGCGCTTATTGACAGGGTTGTGCAGGGTAGGGCAGCTGCCCCCCCCCCTGGCTTTAGCAAGCTTACGTAAGGTAATTTTAAGTAATTTTTTTGATTTGCCGCCCCCTGGACCGATATAATTAAAATTTTACCCCCCCTGGGATGACAAAAATAAATTTTGCCTTCCCCCCTCTAGGCTTAAAGCTGTGTACACCCATGTGTACCTATGTGACTAGCCATAAGTACTTACTAATTTTCTCCAAACTTTTTCTTCTAACCACAATAGTTTTGAGTGTTGCAATGTACTTTCAGAAAGTTACACATTCGTCCGATCGTCTAAAGGCAAGCGATTGATTATGTTGAACAACTACACATACTATGAGCTTCGCAATACGAGACTGTATTATTGTACTAGAAGCAGAAGCGTGGGATGCAAAGCCTCACTTAAGTTGAATAAGGAAGGGTTTATACAAAAGGCCCGATTTGTACATAATCATGATCCGCCTTACGACCAATACCTTCAAACAGCAACGGGTAAATATATCAAAATATAATGTGTTGTAAATATTTTTTTTTTCAAAATATGTACAGTTTTAAGTAGAGGTTTAATAAGCATTACTTTCACTATATTCGATTAAATTAGAGATTTTTTATTAAAATTTACAAAAGTTTTTTTCCTATTAATATACAAATCAACCACTTTTTCATTTTAGACGTTTCTTTAATTTATATATTTTAACTTTCCTTAATTTTTAGGTTTTACTCGATGTAACAGATAGACAGACAGATGAATTCTACAAATAAACGATTCCTTTTGTGTTCACTTCTTTTAGTATTTTAATGACTTACGAAAATATTTAATGCACTGTTTTCATTAACAGTAAAGAACTTAACCAATACCATGTTTGAACATGTTTCAGATTATAAGTTCATTGTTTCTAGAAAGGGCAAACCCTTACTGATGTGGAATAACCATACATATTCTCAAAAATCTGTTGGAGTTGGCAGACTGTACTATTGTTCCAGGGGCAGAAGCGCGGGATGTAAAGGCTCGGTCAAGTTCGATACTGAGGGCAATATAAAGGTTCATGGCGACCATAATCATGAACCACCTCGTTCTATCCAACAAGATCGGGAACATAATATATCATTCTGAAATAAATAAACTACAATATAGGTCTAACACACCCTTAATTTCTCTTATTAGAGACCACTTAAGAATTCCTATTAAATAATTTATTAAAATTCATCAATGGAATAAGAAAATATATTTTTTCAACCAGTTTTTGTTGGCTTTTATTTCAAAATTTCAATTATTAACTGCCCGTATTAAAAAGAGAAACGCCTTAATTTTCGTAAAGACTATATTTTCAATATATTTATTGTTATCAGTCAAAAATATTACATACATACATGTACAAGTTGTAAGCGCCAACTTTCCGAATACTGGATTCCGATCTTCCGCCGGAAAATTCACAATTTTATTTTTCTCTGGTTAAGTAAATGTGATATAAACGACACAACACATTGCGTAGCGCAAAATCAAACTAAGGAGTTTAAATCCTTAATCTCGCATTTTTATGATGAACTGACTTTAGCATTGTGAAAAGTATCCACAGAAAGACGTTTTCGTAGATTTTTCGAGACGCCGTACTTACCCGGTGTATAAATGTGTAGGTACGTATCATAAACAAAGTAATTGCTTAATTTTTCTTATATTGTATAAGTGCAAGTTCAAACTTCATCTTGCGCAAGTTTATATTTGTTGATTGTTGTCTCAAACAATAACAATCGAAACAATGACAATCTAATCCGATCAGATTCCTTCGTTTGAATTTTTACTGTCTTAACAATGAATAAGTAGTATCAAGTTCTCCATACATTTACGTTTGTACCTACTATAAGTACGAGTTTTGGACAGGGACGCAATTAGTCCCTGGCTAAAACTCGTAGTTGTGGTACGAAGAACCGTATTGGATATTATTTTTACTGTAGTAGTTCTAGGGCTGAAAATTAAGATTAGTCACTTTTTTAAAGTAAAATGCACGGCTCCTTAGAAGTATCTTATGGCTTTCGTCTTAGTATCACTTTAGTAAAGTCGCGAGTTAAAACTAGTGATGTTATTAGGTAAAGAGTTCGAAGAATTATATGAACTACATGTAATGATGACAAAATCTTCAAGTCGCGCGCTTATAGACACAACATTAAAACGTTCTCGTCTTTTTAGGTAGTTAATTTGCATAGCTTTGTTATAATTATGTATATGTGGTAAAACTGGCACACTTGTCGGTTTATTCTATACGGTTCATCGATTTTATTCTATTTGTGTCATAGATAGATAGATAGAACATTCTTTATTGTACACCACAGTTAGACAGAAATTAACACAGTTTAGTAGCAACATACTAAGCGGCAAGTACAATGAGCGGTCTTATCGCTAAAAGCGATGTCTTCCAGACAACCTTTGTATGGAAACAACAGAGGAAGATAATCGGTAGCTGGTGGCGTACCAAAAATATTTAGAACTGTAACAATCAAATAATAATAAAGGAAATTAGGTGAAAAGGAATATGTGAAGTATCTTCTACACATACGTACATATAAACACATACATATATATCCATATACAGTGATACACACATATATAGTGACACTAGTGAACTATAATGTGTCATAGTTTGGGAAAAAAAAATTGGAGCAGTCTTGTTAGATTGTTAGTCACGACTGGACCCGGTAGGTGGCGCTATACCCGGATTCTTCTTTAATTTTTTCATGAAAACTATTATGTGTGATTGCGCTCCAATCGGGTTCTGGAAATTATTTTATTTTAACGATATTTTTAGTGTTGTTTTTTTTAACATTTTACTGTCGAAATTAAAAGAAAATTTATTATAAATTTTTTTAATGTATAATTACGTTCTGTCGCGTCGGGTATTTAATATTAAACAATAGACATAATAAATCGGAGATGTATACAAGTACAACTAAAAAGCCTTTGTATTGTCACTTTTAGGGCACATAATTATAACCTATATTTCTTATTATCACATCTATTTATGATATAATTGTATTACCTCATATTACGTCACCTGATATGCTAACAGTCGTATTTAACAAAATTGGAGTCCATGCATTTGATATTACTAATTTCTTTAGAATAAATAAAAAGACGAGTAACTTGGTAATGTCAGTGTCAAAATTTCATTTATTTTTTTAATCTGTACCTGTCTACAAGTACGATACCAACTGACTCATACTGCATTTTTGTCATATATTTTATGACAAAAATTATGACAAAATTGGCATTGAAGGAAGGTAGGGACGAAATTATTTTTTTACTTTTCAATAAGAAAACTATAATCAATAAAATAAACGTATTGTTTAAATATTTTTCAGAATACAAGTTTATTGTTTCTCAAAAGGGAAGGAAATTGTTAATGTGGAACAACTACACATATTACCAAAAACATAACGAGAGGCGGTATTATTGTTCTAGAGGTAGAATTGCTGGTTGCAAAGCTAACATTAAACTGGATGGCCAGGGGAACATAGACAAGATTTTATTTGAACATAATCATAAACCACCTTTATATTGCCACGTATCAACAGGGAAATACATAAGAATCAAGGAATAATACCGATAGTTAGAAAAACGCTCTCGAAACCATTTATAAATCCCCATAGACGGAATTAAATCAAGATTTGCGTTGGCTAAACAAGTAACCACAACAAATATAAATAGTTTGAAAAAAGTGATCCGTGAACCTATTCCGTGATCGCGTTAATTCCCGTATTTTTAAAAGTTAATAATTTGGATAGTTAGTACTTGTTTTATTATTGAAAATGGTTTTAAAATTTACATTGTTTTTTATATAATTATATATATATTGTTATGTAACCTATTATTACAATAATTTGAAAAGTACTTAATCCTATTCTTGTAATTATAACAATTTATTAAGTAACAACATAGTACTGACGCGCCAGCATCTTATGACTGCTCTTATCCTTCACCCTTTTAGCAGGGGAGGCCATTAAGGGATTTTTTGGATTTACTCCTGCGCGGCAGATTATTATAAGGGGGGTTAATTACATGCTGACAAGTGTACATTTTTATAATCTGACGATTTGAGCGTGACGCAAGGCAGTGGGAAGGTTACAAACTTGGAAAAAAAATCGTCGATTTTTTTTTCTATTTTGAAGGAAATAATTCAAGGATAACAGAAAACATATAATTTGCCCATTTCCACAAGCCGAAGTTACAAAAATCGTAAAGGAAGTTTAGTACATACAGCTGCAGTGAAGCATGTATGTCCCACTCAACGCCTCTTTCCCTTTTACTCGTACATTCTCTCTATCTCTCACTCTCTCATACTATCCCCACACTATACTCGGTAAATTTGTTTATGTTCTTTTTGAACGTTGCTGGAGAGCTTGCGTGCAAACCGATCTCGATTATTTAATTACCTCATCTTCATCATAATTTACTCTTATTTAGACTAAAACGTATGAGTACAAACTTTTGAATGATGCTATTTCGATAGTGGTTCGTTGGTTTAACGTTAACAACTTTCTAATGGAGAAAAAAATAAATGTATCCAATTCACTACTCCAAAAGTTAAACAGGTGGAAAACACTATAATGGTTAAATAAGATGAATTGAAACTAGTGGAAACCACGAAATTCTTATTAATTAAAATAAATAAATATTATCAAATAGACTCAGCTCAGCAGCATACGCAGTTAGAAAAATTCATGAACTGATATTGAAACAGTCAGATTAGTCTATTTTAGTTTTTTTTTTTAATTATTTATTTAAAGTCGCTCAAACATCTAGGTCATTAGCGACCTCTGTAGGTTTACATTATTAAATTAAATCAT
This sequence comes from Callimorpha dominula, assembly GCA_949752705.1. Taxonomy (NCBI): domain Eukaryota; kingdom Metazoa; phylum Arthropoda; class Insecta; order Lepidoptera; family Erebidae; genus Callimorpha; species Callimorpha dominula. The sequence continues at coordinate 19,092,009 of OX457002.1, read as the reverse complement.
AGTGATTAATTATTTTAAGGAATTTTACAGTCTTTTCTACATTGTTCAAACAATCTGTTAAATTCAGAGGTAGCTTAACTTCTAATCTTTCTGTATTATACATGTGACATTCCATTAGTAAGTGCTTAATAGTTAAGTCACTATCACATCTTGAACATTTCTTCTTAGCTTCCTTAGTAATAAGATGTATATGAGTTACATTACAATGTCCTATTCTTAATATATTTAAAACTACTTGTTCTTTCCTATTATTTATCAGTAATTTGCGTTTTTCAAGAACTGTTTTTCTTATCTCACTTATCTCATACAGAGCACTATTGTTATCTTTTACCCAATAGCTATTCCACAGCATTTTTACCTTCAGTTTAAAGTACTTTTTTAGGTCTTGTATATTAGAAGTAATGTTAATACAATGATCATACTTTGTGGCTTCTTTAGCTTCTATATCTAGCCTTTCGTTTCCGGGAATTCCTTTATGGCTAGGTATCCAGATTAATTCTATAACAAAATCATTATTGATTAGATTAAGTAGGTTCTCTCTTATTAGGTTTATCAAAGGTTCTTTATTGCCAATATTGGTTAAGGCCATGAGAGACGACATTGAATCAGAAAATATGATACTTTTATTGATACTCATTTTGTTCTTAATTACTTCTAGACATTTCAGGATAGCAACTGCTTCACATGTAAAGATAGATGAGTAGTCTGGTAATCTGTACTTGTAGCTCTCCTTTCCTGAAACTATCGCACAACCTGATCTTCCTTTAAAAACCGAGCCGTCGGTATAATAATGTACATAGTCCGGATAGCTATCTTTAATTTGGTTAAACAGATTTTTATAAATATAATCAGGGGTGTTATCTCGGGGGTATTTGTTGTCTATATCTAAGTTAATTGCCATATCAATTTTTTCCCATGGCGGTTTTTTTGGATGCTCGCGAGGATAAGTAGAAGGAAGTTTAATTTCAATTTCGTTTGCATATTTTTTAACTCTTAATCTTAATGGGAGAGGAAGAGATGGACGAAGGTTGTATTCGATATCAGATTGTAAGGTGGTTTCTGAAAGAAACGAACCCTTATAATTAGTTATATGGTTGACTGCATATGTGAGACATAACTCTTTTCTTCTTAACATTAGTGGCATTTCGTCTGCCTCAACTAAGATACTATTAATTGGGCTAGTTCTAAAGGCTCCTAAGCTTAATCTTAGGCAGGTTTTATGTGTGCTTTCTAAAAGTTTTAAAATATTAGGAGAAGCCGAATCGTTTAGTTATTTTCATAGTATAATGTCGCATAAAACTAAATTCGTGCCGCAGAAGAAGACTATCTGAGCAATTTATATATATAGCAATTTAAACATCCTGACTGTGGCTTATTTATGAAAACCTACTTTACCTTCATAAAAACACAGATCAGTTCTGTAAAAAAAAGCGGTATACATTCTTTCACACACGTAATGAAAACAACTTGTACCTGCTACTATACGACTTTTTTTTTTTGCCCGCGATTTTATACGCTTAATATATTGATTTATCTAAACAATTCACTTTGTTGCACAGTAACTTGTTACTGTGCAACAAAGTGACGTGTTGACGAGGGCAATGGAAGGACACTGAAATTGTGCCTCTAATATGTTACAAAGACCTAATTAATAATGAAATAGAAAGTCGAAAATTATTAGAATCCACATACGCAAACGGATGAACATTTGAAGGCACACTTAAGCAAAGACGAACAAAAACTATCAACTTATTTTTGACAAGATTTTCGCCGTAAAACGAGGTGATTTTGAAAGCTTTAATCGATTTTAAAACAAAACTATGTTTGCTTGCTTTGAAATAGACCGATTTATAAGAATTCCCTAATCCCTTCCATGTAATTAAAGCAAACCCAGTGCACTAGCTTTCTGGCTTTCTGTCAGTTCAGTCTGTTCTTCTTTGAAATGCGCTTCCCCTCGAAATTAGGATGGCCATCAATCGTGAAACGTAAACGAACAAACACAACCATAAATGATTTATCAAAGAAAGTTGTTGAATAACTGCACTTGCACTTTTAATATCAGATTTCGTAGAACTTCGTATCGTGAAAGAATTCAAAACGTCCTTTTAAATAGAAAAGTGTATGAGTATTAAACAGTACACTGTATAGCAAAAATAGAATATGAGCGTTCCGGGGAAGACGAATAGGACTGAAGCTTTTTTCGGAATTCAGAGAAATGATCATATTTACGCAGTCCAAATATGAATTTCATACAAAAATTTTAAAGTCGCCCTGGTATATCTAAATGATATCTTGTAAATGTCTGTTTCATTTAATTTCTGCGTAGTTGAACATGTTTTTTTGTTATTTCCGTCTAATAAATACTTTCATGGCTATCTCTGTTTTTTAATGAAAAAGCTTCTTCCTGCCGCATTTCTCGGTCCCAGTAGAAGCCAGGGTAGAGACGTAAAGTACAGCGGAGATATTTTAATGTAAGATCAGAGCTTTATTATGGTTTTATATGTATTGAAGTGTCTTTAGGTCGTGAAGTAAGTAGGTAATAATTTCAATAAATAGCACGACATAAAAAGTATCACTGAAACTTATACAAAAAAGGTAAATTTGATGAAACTTTAACGACACTGCATTTCCAATATTTGATAAAAAATGTTAAATGCTTCTTTTTTTTTAAAGATTATGGGTGTCGAAAAAAATTGACACGTGATCTACGCCTTGAGAAAAAGCGTTCAGCAGAAAGACTACGATACCAACGCATAAAAAATGATCCCGAAAAGTACGCACAACAAAAGGAAAAAAATAAAAACAACTATGAAAATAAAAAGAAGGAAGGAATAATAAAGACTATAGACCAAATGACTCCTAGAGAACAGCAGAATGCGAGAAAGCTATGGAGAGAAAAAGCAAGGCGGAGACGTCTCTTTATACACTCCAAGATATAAGTAATTTCCTCATATCGCCTAGATCAGATAATGAAACTTCCTCCTAACGAAAATATCAATAAACGAACACAAGCAGGTCAACAAAAGTCAATCGCGCAAGGAGGGCAAGAAACTTGACGATAGAAAAATGAGCAGCTCGAATACACGGTACAAAAAAAGATTGGAAAAAAAAACAATTAACGATAAATCTCCAAATCTGTAAACGCGTTACTCAATTCACCAAATGCTAGTAAATCGTTAAGAGAAAACTATTGCTTAGTGAAGTTCTTTTGCAGTTAAAAAGGACAATTATTCTGACCTCTCAACAGGAAAAAAATAAAATCTCCTCTGTTAATATTGTATCCCTTCCTGGCATTCTTGTCTCTCTCTTGTATGTATGTCCCAACATAACACTTGTTTGAATAATAAACTACTGCTAACGGAATAAATATTAATGTCATACCGCCTTTCCTATTACCAGATGACCTCTTAACGTAGAACAACCCACCCCAATAAATAACTTCTGAGAAATGCAACAATTTTTAGGGAATGTAATAAATACAAAAAAAACTTATAAAACAAGTTTAACTTTTTGTATTTAATTATTTTTATTTATACATTGTACTAATTATGTGCTAATATAGAAAATATTTAATTTTATTTATTTAAGTGACTACGGTATCTGTTTTAAAAAGATAAAAAAAAGAAAATATAGTCTTAAAATAAGTCACAGTTAAGTGCTAACCTACCCGGATTATTGTGCTTGATGCCTAATATGATAAAATCCTTAAAAGGAAGTCACTGTTTTAAAATGTTTCTATCTGTTAGAGCAGTAAAATGATCAAGACAGACAATCACATCAGTTTTCTTGTTTCAAATAGGCGACCTACCTCCGCTCTGCTTTTTATTAGAAAATCGTGTTTTTTTTTCTGGCAATAGTAGATAAACAATACAAAAATTTAGCTAAAGTGGTTAGAGCCATTCCCGAGATACACGAAATAAATTTATATAAATATACAGGTTTGTATATAAATATGTAAATGTAATAATTGATCGTTTCAAGTTACTATATACATAGTATTTGAGAAGATACAGCTTTACTGGAAATAAACCAGGTGATATTAGTATTATGCTTATTAACACTCAGCGATGTATTGATTTGCCTACATTTTTCGTTACCAATATTGTTAAGCTTTTGTTTATTTTTTTTTCCGATTTTTAGATCAAGTCATGCCAGGAGTTAAAGCGCTCGTCGTTGTTTGAATTTACGGAAGAGGTTTATTTAAAATATTTAACTTTTATGTAACTTGTTTTCCCTTAACTGTCTTTTTTACAACAAAGAAGCAGTGCTTTACAAAAAAGTACGTATTACTTACATATATTATTTAGAAATGGCCGTCTAAGAGTCTCTCAGATGTTCGGGAACTTACCGTTTAACTTAGATGTATGGTTAGCTTTTATAGAAATGCAGACGTCACATCTATATGTATAATGTTTATTGTACATAAGTCAGTAAAAATGGGATATTCTTTATTTGCTGTCCTGTAATTTTCTAGGTATGGAGAAAACCTAGAAAATTATTGTCGTTTTGATGTCGTAATAACCAATATTTTTTTTTGCTGCTGTTTATTTAAAGTAATTATTATTATTATTGACGTTTAGTTTTTTTTTAATCATACATATTATTTAATTGTAAATGTCCAGTGTTTTAAGGCTTGTTTGGAGCTTCGGGAGTTTGTCTCTGATAAACGATAGAAAGTAAACGCACACGTTTTTTTTTTCTTCTTCTTTTTCTTTCTCAGACTTCTTGTTTTTTCTTTTGTTTTATATCAATATTTTTATACTTTTATTTCTACGTCAGAATTACAAGTGTACTGATCAACTATATGTTGAATTTTGCAAGCACACACAGAACGGGGCTAAATTTTATATTTATATAAATTTACAATGAAAATACCCTTTGATTATTTTCAGAATACAAATTTGTTCGGTCCCAAAAAGGGAAACATTTACTGTTATGGAACAATCACACATACTATCATAAAAAGGACAGGATGGGGCTATATTACTGTTCGAGAGGTAGAAGTTTCGCATGCAAAGCTTCTCTCAAGTTGGATAGACATGGCAATATCGAGAAGACTCAATTTGAACATAACCACAACCCCTATACGTACACCTTCACGTCATCAGGAGAATATGTCAGACTATATTAGTATTTTTATGCAGTGCAAATATTTGATACATGGATGAATTGAATTGGTCTGGGTTTTTTGTGTATAATATGAATGTATGTATGTTTATCCGTGTTCTAGAACCCACTGTACAAGCTCTGCTTAGCTTATAAGTCCAGTAAACGTCTTTGACTTTAGTAAGAAAATTCAGCATACAGGTCCATAGGTATCTCATAGGTCATTGACGTTATAAATCAAGAGAAAAAAAAGATTTTTTTTTGTTTAACAGGAAAATTAAGCCAATTAGGCATGTGTTAGCTCGGAGTCATAAAAAACGTTGCTTAAAGCAGGTAATATTGAAAACTTCTATTCACTTAGGTGAATTGCTTAATCCCAACCAAATGCATCTTTCACCCCCAAAAGTGTCAGCAAGGAAACAATTGCTCGATTTTTGATCAGTCAGAACCAGGATATTTAATTTGTTACTATAGCTTCCACCGGCAGATACACTAGCTTATGTAGTAGCGCAAACTGCTTCTATTAACTAAAGCTGTAACAATCAGATTTATTTGAAATTACTGGGTCGTGAGTTACTTGCGTGATTCTTTTCACGTTGGCTTTAGACCTCTCCAGTTGCAGATTACGATTCAATTTAAATAAATATGTTAAATTAATTTGTTTTATATAAACCACATTTGACATTAATTTTGGCTACACTTGATGCCATCGTCGACTGCCCTATATTTGTTTACGGCTATCCTGGCTGCCAAACAAGATGGCTTATAGTGATACTTTAATACAACTAAAATAAATTGGATGACAATGTTGTTCGAAACTTTAATTTTGATTCAATACACTATACTGTTTAAATTGTTTGCTGTTATTAAAAATTATGGTTGTACTTGAGGGTGTTCTGTTTCTAAAATGAGCCAGGACAGGAGCCCTTTATCAAAGGATAAAACGATCTTCTGTGTTCACACTAGATTATATTTTGTTAAGTTTCAGGTTCATAATATGAGTTAAGTTTGAAATTGTAGTCATTAGTGTGTGAGTGATATCAGATTTTTTTATAAAGATATACATAATCATTATATTAATACGGGAAGAGAATTCTTTGTAAATACCCCTTTTTAATTTTACAATAAAAACTTTCGTGAGTGGTATTCATATTTATTAAAAACTATACGGTTTTACTCACGTTTGTATTTCGGGGATGCCCGACTAGTTTCGGACCCGACGGGGGCCCTTTCTCAAGGAGTGAAGCGTCCTGCCGCGACGGTGTCAGGCGTCACACTGAGTCGGGCATCTCCGAAATACAAACGTGAGTAAAACCGTATAGTTTTTAATAAACCCCTTTTTAAGAAAATTTCGCGAATGGAAAAATGTATTATTTAATACTAGCTACATCCCGCGGTTTCATCCGCGTAAGTCTCGATGCCGTGGGAATTTCGATATAAAAAGTAACCTATGTGTTAATTCAAGTCTCCAGCTATCTACATACCAAATTTCGTCGCAATCGGTTCAGTACTTTTTGCGTGAAAGAGTAACAAACATCCATACATCTACTAATCCATACATCTTCAGAAACTTTCACGTTTATAATATTAGTAAGATATAATTGCAATCCTTACATTATAGTTGTTATCTATGTAACATTTGTTTGTTTATTAATTGTATTGGGAATAAAATGGAAATGTTTAAAAAATTCTGAGAGTACTTATTTTTTCTGGAGTTGTATCCCCGAGAAAAAAGATAAACACCGTAATCACTTCTACATGAATAAGTTTTTTCAGGGGGCAGATCAAAATAAGTGCAGTTAGACTATGACGTTGAGGTTTTTAATTCAAAACTTATCGTTAGCGTATAATATTTTATATAGACTTAACTGGTAAAAATGTTTTATTGAAGATATAAATAACTAGCAGCGCCCCGCGGTTTCACCCGCGTAAGTCCCAATCCCGTGGGAATATCGGGATAAAAAGTAGCCTATATGTTAATCCAGATCTCCAGCTATCTACATACCAAGTTTCATCGCAATCGGTTTAGTAGTTTTGGCGTGAAAGATTAACAAACATCCATCCATCCAAACTTTCACATTTATAATATTAGTAGGATAATTATGAAATGATTATACATATACATATATACCTACATGGATCGCAGGTTATTGTTTGAGTTAGTTAATTTTGAATTGTATTAAATTTTGATAGTCGCATGGGTAACTATTCTCCGATAAGTAGAGTACAGAGTGATCGAAGGGTTCGCATTCTCGCTTTCTTTGGTCATGGTCAATGCTAGACGTCCGCTTAGCTCAAACCTTAACTCTGAGCAGTCAAGGACGACCACCGTCTCTCTTCATGGCTGCCACGAAGAAAAAATGTACAAAATTATCCACCAACTCGGGGTTAAAGTCATTAAGGCATTAGACACCACCATGTCATAAGGCGGAAGAAGCAGAATCAGCACGGAAATATGGCTCTTCGGGGGTGCAAAGACTAAAAATACTATCCATATTTCCTGCTGGTGGAGATAAGGGCAGCTTGTGCAGCATAACCCAATGGTTACATGTTACACATCTAGTCTATCTATAACTATCAGTATAGTATAGCTTCACATTATCGAAGTACTTGTCTTTTTTCAAGGAACTTTGTGGAGCAAAGGAGTGAAATCACGGCCTCACAGAAATCCGGCAGTGAAACAATGTTCCATTGCTTTTCGCTGCGTGACTGAGGTTACCGGAGGCCCTAACACTTTCCCCCTCCTCCTCCCAGTCCTACCCCTCGACCCCCTCTCCCCTCTACCCGATCTTCCCTCCTCTCCCCCCTCTTCCCCTACTCCTTAAAGGCCGACAACGCACTTGTGACTCTTGATTTGTAGGTGCGCATGGGCGGCGATAGTCATTTACCATCAGGTCTGCTCGTTGGCCCCCTATACCATAAACAAAAAGAAATTTAAAAGTAATCCTGAATGAAACATTTTCTTATTTTTAGGATACACATTTATACGTTCTCAAAGAGGAAAGCAGTTACTTCTTTGGAAAAACTATACATATTCGGAAAAAAATAGTAGACACCAACATTACTACTGCTCAAGAAGTCCAAGCACTGGGTGCAAAGCGTCTGTCAAACTGAATAAAGAGAGAAAGATTGAAAAGGCTATAATTGATCATAACCATAAACCACCCAAGTACATTCGAATGAAATCTGGAGAATATGTCAGGGTCTAGTAAAGCTTTAAACTAAAATGATTACTCTTGAAATACGAGTATATCGAAAAGAAAGAATTGCGATTTTCAACCTTGTCATACCAAAAGTATTTAATAGTTTGAATGAAATATTCCTTAAATAATATAATTAGTTGTTTAACTTTGGTGGACCGCCCAGTATCTTGGTACCTGATTTTTGATTTCAAGTTTAACCTGTAACAAAATGTGATGTTCCTGTTGATGTTAACTGGTTTCTGTGAAATGCGTAGCGTTGGGATCGTCCATTAATTACGTGAGGCTTAAAAGGGGGAGGGATTTGAAAAAAATCACGGAATATCACCAGGGGAAGGGAGAGTGTTGTGAGATATCATTTGTATTTATTTTTCGTTGAGCGTGCGATTTCTAAATCGAAAAACGGCGCGTTACCGTGATTCGCCGTTGCCAGGCGACGATTTCAACGTCCGCCGCCTGTCAGTCGCCAGTAGGTATGTGATTTTCACCTGATTACACCTTTCCTTTATTATTTTTATAGTCGGAAACAATCTTAATTTTTTATTACGGTGCTTAATTTTCGAGCATTAGATTGTATCTGTATTTAAAGACAATATTCTAAAAAAAATTAAGATAATTTGTACTAAAAAATATTTTTTTGTAGTCTAAAACCTCACCATGGTGATACACCAGGGGGGAGGGTTAAAAAGTTGCTAAAAAACATCACGTGATTAAAAGATGACCTCAATTTTGGCCTTGTGGGTAGAGTAGTTCAGGCTATCATCAGTACCGCTATAGCGCTAACTTCGCCAATAGTACCATTGTTGCACAACATAGCATCTACCCACGTAGATGCTATTACAGTCTTTAAAAATTTCGCTGACGAATTATTTTGAATTCGATATCATTTGAAAAACTTACATATTAAATACTAAAATACTTTCAGAATACAAATTCATTCGTTCTCGAGTGGGCAGACCCTTGTTGCTGTGGAATAAGTACACGTATTCAAGAAAAACTTACGGTAAAACATACTACTGTTCTAAGGGCAGAAAAGCAGGTTGCAAAGCTTCAGTTACGTTGGATGATCAAGGACAATTAAAGGTGGTTAAGTTAGAACATAATCATGAACCACCGCACTACATCCAGACTTCAACAGGGCAGTATGTTCTACTTACATAATTTATTTTATTTCGCATATTTAAAGATTTCGAATTTATTATTTTTAAATACTTTTTTAAACTTCAAAAGTGAATCTAAGTCATTAATTTATCGCTTACTTTAATATATTTTTATTTATATACTGCAGTTAAGAAGAGCATTTAAAAAAAAACAGAAATCTGTGATAAAGGATATTGTTAATCATACATCCATTATGATACTGTTTAATAATGTCACAGATCTATTCCACGATCAAAAACAAAGTCTTTTAAGATAACACTATAGAAAAATTAGCCGTTTTTGAAGACTGTATATTGCGGATCTGTTTATAATTCTAACTAAGTTACCTGGTTCTATATAAAGAGAAAAGAAACCGAACAAGTGCGAGTCCGACTCACGCACTGAGGGTTGCGTATTTAACTTTGCCGTTTTAAAAATACTCTGTCATACGTCACAAGTCGGGCTCACGCACCGAGGGTTGCGTATTTAACTTTGCCGTTTTAAAAATACCGCTCATACGTCACAAGTCGGATTGAAAGACAAAACTTTATTTTGCCTTTCTAAAATATCTCGATTATACATCGATATATCGTTATTGTTTGTAATCGCATTTTTTTTTGTGATATATGTATTACAGATTTACGGATTTTCCTTTACGAGTACTGTGAGACTTTGCTTCTTGTGAATTTTTATTATTCTAGGTCATTGGAAAGTTCCCTGTACGTTTTGATTTACCTTTATTTTTACCTTTGGAAACTCTGTCTGCTACCATCTTACCGAGTACTTGGCAAAGTGGCTATGTCGGATTTTAAATGACTAAAATCATACGGTGTTCCGTCATGGGTGTCTATGGCCGGGGGCACCGGTATAATTTAGGAAGAAACTCCCTGGATCCCCGACAGACTTGACTACCTGTCGATATAACATATTGTCTCAGTCGTGAGTGGGAACCGTGTCCCCCTTAAGATTACCCCTCTCCCGCCCCCTTCTGATCTCGGGCTTATTTACTGCTTTTTCGGCGCTAGGTTACCCTTTAGGTCAACGCTCATGGAGGCCGTAGGTCATTGTGTGCTCTACCGCGCCTGGTGCGTCCTCTACGAGATGGGATAGTGCTAGTCCTCTCCCGTTCCCGTTCCTTGCAAAATGAGGCGGCAGAGTTCCACGCGCTCTCGCCACGCACCATGACCAGCACCATGGTCTCTAGCAAGAGGCTTTCCACAACTGTAGCTGTCTCGAGGTCGTCACGCTGATGCACCCACGCTGGATACTTCACTAGGATTTGGAGTGCAGTATCCTCGTTACAGCCCCTGCATTGATGGCACGCAGGCATTGGCTCCCGGCCTATACGACACAGGTACTTCCCGAAGCAGCCGTGCCCAGTAAGCGCCTTCGTCAGCCGGTAAGAGATGCTGCCATAATATCTCTCTCCATTCCTCCGCCACGCCTAATTGGTGGCGTAAGCTTTATTTTTACAGCTTAAGGGCACCGCAGACATTATTGTAATTGATGTTAATTTTAACTTGATACATCAAAGCCTTCCTGAGAAAACGGGTATTGACAGACAGGTACGGAACCCTAAAAATCAATGCAAAGACCGAAATAATTATTGACATTATTTTCTAATGGTATGGTGTATTGAAATCGGTTGCATTTTTAAAGTGTAAGATAATTTGCCTTTAAAGTAAAAATAATATGACAGGGACATATTCCTGCGAATTTATTCAACTGGTATAATAAATAAATATTTTTCGATCTGCTTTTATTTACTTACTTTTTTCTAGGTATTTTAGTAGAGATATGTGACAAATCATCACTTCGTTTAGTTATTGCGTGGCACAAGACACCTATACTTAACTAAAACCTTATTACATATACCACTAAAATCTGGAGGCTTTTTGTGATAGTTTATTATTTCATATTCAAAATTTCTTAGAACTATAATTATTTCTATATAGATAAAATTAAAAAATATATATGTTTCAGCATACAGATTCATTCGGTCACGTCAAGGCAAACAATTATTGCTGTGGAACGAATATACATACTACCGAAAAAATAGAATCACTCAAGTGTACTACTGTTCAACAAATAGCTGTGCTGGGTGCAAAGCCTCTATCAAATTGAACCAGGCGGGGTATATAGAGAGGACTCGATTTGAACATAACCATGCACCACCTCATTTCATGATTTCTCCTACAGGAGATTATGTTAAACTTCATTAAAATAAGATAGGAGATAAATTTGTCATATCACAAAACCAAGTTTGGAGCCGGCTAAGCCCTCATGAATTTTTAGTACGGATAAGTATAGTAAGTGAATAAATTAAATTAGAATAAATTAATTAGTTAAGAAAATAATTTTAAATTTATGTAATTTTTTCTTTGGTTTTACCTAATATTACAGTAGGCGTTCACTGAATCTGAACACTAATATAATTTTATATGACATACATACTTATTTCATTAATTTGTAAAGTAGTGTAGGCGTTTAATATTGTATAATAATAAAATATCGAAAATAAATATTCGCAAAAGAAAATTACAGACAAACTTGTAGGTACACAAACTTCAACAGATAAATAGGCATATATAACACTAACACACACAGTATTCATTGTAATGCATTTATTTCAGTCTATGAATTATAATTACCTACCTCTAGAGTATTAGAAGTTACAGTGTTGGTACATACATATTTATATTTCTTATTTTTAAATGTGTTTATACTCTCGAATTCGTTTATATTTTATTATATAAAGTTCCTTAAACAAACTTTATTTACCTAAGTTACTTAGAATATTAAAACTCATTAAAATGTATACATGGATACTTTGAGTTCGACTTCATGTGTATTAATTGCTTCAGCTTAAATAAAATATTATACCGACCTGGATATATTATTTATAAAGTGTACCTGCTAGATATAAAATATGGTCTTGTATATTTATTAATGTACTTATTCATTAAAAAAAAAATATAAAAACTGCGTCGTGATTTTGCCTTACTATTTATTATTATATAGTTACTAAAATAAATACAACTAGGAAATATTCGAGAACATTTTTGTGAACTTCATGATCCGAACAATGTATGAAAACTAACATCAACATTTTCTCTCTTTTTAAATTATTTGTAGGCAATAGAGAATAAGCCTCAACTTAGATCAAAAGCCTGAAGAACACTGCGCAGTCTTCTTCTAACACCTCCTTGTCTTGAATAAATCTTTGGGCAATTATTTGAATACTTCTAATCAATAATCTTGTAGAGGGTTTTTGGGGGTCTTTTTGCAAATCTATTCGCCAGTAGAAGGTCTCATGATTGAGAAAAACATGATTAGACAAGTAAATCGATAAAATAAAAAATAGGGTTTATTCACGTGTATGATACGGGGAAACCCGATTAGTTTCGGAGGTAGGCTTTCTACTTTGGGTGAAGCATGTCGCCTACGGTTGAGCCGTCGCTGTGTATAATGTCTATAAATACCAGTTACCACAAATCAATACGGTGCGATATAAACAGATTGGACTAGGTAGTTGTTGGTTTCGTCTGTTATTTAGATCAAAGCTGAGGAATACAGTTTCGGAGTAGGTCAAGCGAAAACAAGTTACACAATCGTTATGAAACAATATTGAATTACAAGTCCTACTAAAACAAAACGACCTTTTCAGAACTCAAATATGAATTCATTCCGACCAGGAAAGGAAAAAGGTTGTTGATGGTGAACGGCTATACTTTCTCCCAGGACCACAATAGCAGGACTTATTACTGTTCAAAGAGAGGTATTGGATGCAAGGCTACGGTGAAGTTTGATAAGGATGGTGGGATAAAGGCGGCCAACTGTCAGCATACGCATGACCCCCCACATTATGTGCAATTGTCTACAGGGCACTTTGTTAAAATCAGATAGCTGATTTAAACACGTGGGTGAACGTCACACAGTCACTAACTTTACGTTTTCTACGGTTACGGTTTTATTTATTTTTAACATTCTATAAGAAAACTTGTTTGTATATTGCGAGCGAGGCCTTAATGAAAACTTACTGTATAATTATTATCCTCGTCCAAAATGCTTACGTTTAAGTATAACTGAAATAAAATGTTCTAAGAGATCGGTGTGTATCAAAATTTTATTTATTTATAAATTATAGTATTTATCATGAACAAGATAATTCATCACTCCATCATCCATCCATTCATCCGTATACTTCAAATAATAATAATATTAGGATAACATTGATATTTAACAAAAAATTCCACGATCTAGTCTCAGGACTAAATATTTCAGAATGGCATCGTAATGACTCTATCTTTTGGATGCTTTTAGCCATTAGGACGTAATGTCCATACAATTTTAAATAAACTGACCATATATACATACACATATATACAGTCTGGTCATTAATGGTACCAATATAAATCAATAAATAAAAAACAATGTTTTTACTTTACCACCAAAGTTGGAAGGTATACTCAGACCATCGTTATGTCTCTGAGGCCGTAATATCTATCATTGTCATCATCATCGTCTCCTTGCCCTTATCCCGATTTATTTTAGTCAAATCCAGGGTTTCAATTATCATCTTGCGCACTATCTTCTACTCCTAAAGTCCACCTCCATATAACATAATTATAGTCTCAGAATTCGCTTTCAATTTTTGTTTCCCTTATCACATTATCATTATTAAAACTTTTGGACTTGGGCAGAAGAGTTAAAAGATATAATAATGACAATAACTCCACACAAATGCCTCCTCCTAGCATACTGTTGCAGACTTGTACCCACTACCCACCTACTCTTGATTGATTAAACTTAACGTCAATCTGGTTTAATATATCTTTTTCTTTGTATTTTTAACCCCTCCAGCTAATAGAATAGAAGATAGAAGTTGGTTCACGTCAGTAGTGTACTAGGTAGGTTTGAACACTGTACCACTTCATCGTATGCCCGATCACTTAACCGTCATGGTACTGCGTTAGTCGTAAATTATCGCGACAGTTAGCTTTGGCAAACAGAACTCTCTCAATAGAGTTTGGTTGCCAGCAGGCACCTCAACTTCGTATTAGGTTATAGTCGGCTATCAAGAAATTAAATATTTTACTCTTCTACAATCATTATTGTTTTAAGCAGCATTTCTATCATTATGAATATTTAAATAATAATTTTACGCCCTGTAATAATTCGATGTATTCTATAAAGATTACATCTGAGTGTAGTACTAGCTAAATGCATGCACGTCAGCAGTCTCTAAATAGGGTTTGAATCTATCCACGTTACCTAATAAGGTGCTCATTTCTTTCTTATAATTGCTCGTCAGACTGACCTCAAACCGCTTGATGGAAGGAGTAAATAAGGTCCAAAGACGGACGACGACCATTATAGATATGGATGATACTAAAATGGTGGTCCTAAGTCTGTAGCCGATATAGCTTGTATATTCTCCAAAACTCTGAAACCATATTCCTCACTTCTAATTACTCCGTCTCCCAACACCCCAATGAACAATAAATTAACAAAAATATTTTTTCTAGGTCTTAAATATACATTTATTCCGTCACAAACTGGGAGAAAAAACTTATTAATGGTGAACAAATACACCTATTCACAAGATCATTACAGTACCTCCTACTACTGCTCTAAGAAACTGTGTGGCTGCAAGGCGTACGTCAAGTTCGATAGACAGGGACGGATTCGTGCAGCGAATGTCGTGCATTTCCACAAGCCACCGGAGTATACGACTACGGCCAATGGACAACTTATTAAGCTAAACAATTACTGATATTACTCTCTCTAATACGTTTTTACATTTAACTTTAATTAAGCTTTGTGTCAATGGTTGTCTCCGATCCGAGCCCCTTCATACAGATTGATTGATTTTGTTACTTTTTTTCACCAATTTGATTATCTATTTCGGACCGGAGACTAAGTTTGATGCAAAGGTTACAATATTAAACACAATGTATGCACATTATAAGCGATTTAGCCTAAATAAGTACTTAAGAAAGTCAATAATGGACGAGTCATTTAATATTTTTAAATTAGTGTAATACGGCTGTAAAGTAACCCAAACAAGATCTAACGACGTAAAATAAACATCGCTTCTGCTGTACTGTAAATATGTATAAAAATGTACATTGATCTATTTATTCGCATCGGGAATTTTCCAGTTTCGGACAACCATGACCGTAGGTAATAATCAACTCTTACGGCCAATCGTGTTTTGTTTCAACCAAATACTAATTATTTCAAACTACACAAACTAAAAAATTGTTTATATTTTTTTGTTCTAATTCCACTCCTGTCTTTCAATCTAAATGATTAAATGTTAGATCTCCTGGTTGTAATCGCAGTCGAGCACAATTGAAGTTTTACTCGTCGACAGGAGTTATAAAATTTTCTATAATCTGTGTGATGGATAACAGTTTAAGTAGATTTATCGTATTTATTAGTTTCCATCCAACATCATTCCTGTGTCAAAGCAATACACGATATAGCTTTATGATAAAATGTTGTAGTTTTTATTTCCCTTTATAATTTTACACGCTCTTTTTAGGTTCACTTGTAAATAACTAACTGACTATACAAACAAATCTTTGAATTCAATTTTAACCTATTTTATTTATTTAGTATTTATTTTGTTTCGAAATTGTTGTCGAATGAATCTTTGTATGTATATGTAATGTAGTTTGGATGACACTATTATAATTTGGCATCTTGTAGCTGATCTGATGATGTAGCCAGGAGTTGGATGGTGGATTCAGTGGCTACTAGCACCTAAATCCCTCGAGTTGGGGCTCATGTGATTCGTTTTGACGAGTCCCATAGATTGGCCTCGGTAACAATGGTCTAATGACGAAGCCAGGAGGTGGACAGTGGAACGCTTTTTCTCAAATTTGCTTAAAAAGGGTACAAAGCATTCTCCTCACGTATTAATATATACATAACTAGCAGTGCCCCGCGGTTTCATCCGCGTAAGTCCCGATCCCTTGGGAATATCGGGATAAAAAGCCTATATGTTAATCCAAGTCTCCAGCTATCTACATACCAAGTTTCATCGCAATCGGTTCAGTAGTTTTGGCGTTAAAGAGTAACAAATATCTATACATCCATACATCCTCACAAACTTTCACGTTTATAATATTATAGTAGGATATGTATGTAAATATATAATACAGTCCTTGGTTCCAGGTGGTGTGCAATGTTTTTTCATAGAAACTATACGTGGAAAGAAATTACTCATGGTCAATGGTTACACGTATTCTCAATGCGGCAACAGATGGTATTACTGTTCCAGAAGGAGTTTCAATTGTAAGAGCAGTGTTAAGCTTGATGTGAACGGGGCGTTAATTTCTTTAAAGGAAGAGCACGATCATCCACCCCCTATGTACAGGAAAATGCAGAATGGAATGTGGGTTCGTCTAGATATACCGACACAGAAAAGAGGAGTAAAAGCACTCAATGCCTGCGAATTTTCGTATTTCAAACATGCTGAATAATAAGCTATTTTATATCATACATACACATGATAGTTTGTTTGTTGAATAGTGTCGTTTATGTATTAGGACAATAAAATACATATAAAATTACAGTTGAAATCATTTGTGTTGAAATACAGGGTAGGTATCTAATTATGGATCCGACTACGGAATATACGTCATACACGTCGGAAACAGGTAAAATAAAAAAACGCTGTTAATAATTGACTTCACAAAAGTATATATCACCGACTTCAATGTTCCTAAATCATGATGAAAACTAAACTCATCATCAGATCTTTACCAAATTTAAACGGGACCATTTTGGAATAAACCTCTTTCGAACAAAAAGAACTTTGCAAATCCGTCTATATACGACGGAGTTATACTCGAACATATATAAAAAAAAATCTCAATCACACATCTCAATTGAAAACATCTTCCTTTTTGAAGTTGGTTAAAAATATTGAAGGAGTACCTCGAACTCGAGCACCTCATTACTAACTGTGATTATTGCAGTGTTATATTTTTGTTTTTTTTTTTATGGTATAGGGGGCAAACGAGCAGACGGGTCACATGAATGTAAATGACTACCGCCGCCCATGGGCACCTGCAACTCAAGAGTAACAAGTGCGTTGCCAGCCTTTAAGGTGTGGTAGTGAAATAGGTCACCGAAACTCTTTGTCGATAACCGCATATCATCATAGTGGCCACGCGCATGTTGGATCACGAATTTCTGTCCTCAGTGCAAACTTCAGTATTAATATGTGAAATTGTACTTTTACTTGAAAGTCGTGTAATTGTATGACACTAAAACATCTTCAATTAAATCCATAAAATTTGGTAAATACTTATTGAGTAGGTAAGTCCAATTTGTCATTCTCCTTATTAAAAATCAATATTATGTATTATGTTTATACTTACAGATTCACTAAATTGGGAATATATAACGACTGTTAAAGGTATCACATTTATGATGGTTAATGAGTTCACGTTTAGACAGCATAACAAGAAATGTTACTATTGTTCGAAGAGACATATTGGCTGCAAGAGCTGTGTCAAACTTGATAATAATGGATCAATCATATATTTGAAAGAAGAACATAACCACACTCCACCAGTTCTAAGGAGACTCCGGAACGGACAATATGTTCAATTGAGATAAACTGGTCACGAACAACTAGGTATATTCGTAAACATTAATGCCAGTGTCGAAGTGCCCATGAACTTTAAACTATTCTTCATGAATAGGATTTAGTGATCATAGGCATTAATTGAGTAAACATTTAAAGTTATCTGATACCATGGATATAGTCGCTTTTATTGTGTGTTCATTTATTTATTTTCTTTGCGAGATTTCTTAAAAATGTAGCCGATCCGATTAAAAATAACAATCGTTTTTTTTTAAGAGTAAGTTTTAATCGATATGAAACGAAAGTAAAAGTTAATAATTAGTTGAAAATACTGAACTTTTTAATAAATAATATTACCTACGTTTAAAATATTATACATAATTGTTTTTATGTAACATTACAAATGACTCAAGCGACGAATCTAGTGTCTCTGTCATTTGTTCATAAGTCTAAGTTTAAACTTCAGCACGTGAGGTTACCGAAGGCTGTAATCCTTCCTTCTCCCCCTACCCGCTCCCCCTCTTCTTCCCCTACCCGCACTCTCCCTCTTCCCCTCTTCCTCCCCTTCCCCTACTCCCACCTTAAAGGCTGGCAACGCACTTGTGACTCTTGAGTTGCAGGTGCCCATGGGCGGCGGTAGTCGCTTACCATCAGGTGACCCGTCTGCTCGTTTGTCCATTTATATCAAATATAATTAAATATATAACTATTCATAACTATACATAAAAGGCTTTTTATACTGATTTAGAAATAATTACCATCCATTTTTTTTATGCAATAGAAACATACTACGTACAATCTATACTAATATAATGAAGCTGAAGAGTTTATTTTGTTTGATTGTGTGTTTTAACGCGGTAATCTCTGGAACTGCCAGTCGGATTCGATAACCAGATTCATGAGGAATAGTATAAGCTATGTAGCATCACGCTCCGACCCATAGGAGTGGAGCAGTGATCATAAACGCAGGTGAATCTGCGGGGAACGTAGAACATAACTCTTTTTAATTCCTATAACAAAATCATTTCTTTAAAAAGAAATACTACATGTACAGTATCATAATGTTTACGAATGATTCCACCATAATTTTACCAGAATTATTGAATGGATAATTTCTATATTATTTCTAACAGCGTATAAAGTTGTTCTGGATGAACTGAAATAAATTGGTGTGTAAAAAGAAATTACTGGTAGGATCGATAATAATAGAAGGATAATAGGAAATAGGATTGATAATAATAGAAGTAATACCCAGGAAGCGAGAGTACGACGATTCAAACCCAAGCATACATCTCAAAAATTTAAAGTCATGAAGCAATTTTGTTTTTCTTTATTTTTTCAGGTAGAAAATGGGAGTTTATTACAACTATACAAGGAAAAACGTTACTATTATTCAATGGGTACACATTTAGACAATACAGCAAGAGGTGTTATTACTGTTGTCGAAGAATGTACAATTGTATGAGTAGAGTGAAGTTTGATGACAACGGGCTCATTGCGAATTTCAAGGAGGTGCACGATCATCCACGACCCCTGCTCACGAAAGTACACGGCAAATATGTTCAATCGAGATTTTGATTTCCTTGTTAGGTTCTTGATAGACTCGCGATTAAAAATACTTGAGTACTTAAAGATATTTGTGTGCTGGCTATAAGAATAATCGTAAAAAATAAAGTTGACTGGAAACCATTTTAAAGAGGTTTGTTTTATCTGTGCATCCGTGCTTTGAAACACTTCAGGCGATGATAATTAGTTTTGTATTATGTTCTTAATTTTTAACACGCTTTTATAAGTTTCACTTGTAACCAAGTATGTAAACAAATCTTAGAAGTAAGTTTTAACCTACTCCTAATTGTCGTATCGAAATAAAAAATTGTATGTATATATAACTTTTTATGTTTGGATAACATTACTATAATTTAGCATCTGGGAGCTGGTCTGATGATGGAGCAAGGAGGTGGATAGTGGAACTCTTCAGTGGCTACCAGTAAACCTCTCGAATTTTTGCTCATACGATTCGTTTTCACGAGTCCATCAGATTCAGCATAGTAACGATGGTCTAATGGATTTACTTTTTAATTCAGTTCGCCATTAAAGCGTTTTTTTTTTAGTTTTAAGAAACTATAATTATTATTTTGTACTGTACCACAATGTTTCAAAGTATTTCAATTTCTAGTCGGGCCATAGATCAATAAATGCGAAACTTAAGTAAAATCATCATCATCTGCCTCTCAATGTCCCAATTTTATTTGGGGTCGACGCAATATGTTATATTATTCCATTCAACTCTATCATTCGTCATTTCACTGCTTACTCACAAACTAGTCATAACTTATTTCACACAGTCCATCCATCTTTCCTTTGGTCGTTCTCTTCTCTTGTACCCGACAACTTCCATACATAAAACTCTCTTCATCACATTTTGTTTATCCCTCCGCATCACATGTCCATGCTACGTTCACCTATTTCTTAACTTTACTTCTTAACTTTTCATCCACTGGCGCTATTTTCAGGCTATTTTAGAGGGATCTAATGTATTAACTTCTCACCTTTTCCGTCCTAGTCACACCACACATCCGTCCCACCATGCCCATTTCAGCTACGTGCAGGCATCTCTCATCATTAATTGTATCATTTAGTGAAAACAATAATTGTTATTGTTGATTTTTATACTTTGAAAAAATAGAGGTATAATAAAGGTAAAATAAAAAAGGGGTGTAAATATAACAGGGTAGTAGTATATAATTATATTGACAGAATTTACGCGATCACGTATTTAATAGGTTCGTTTCGATCAGGTTGCACTGGCCGTGGTCACATGATGAATCTAGTGTTGTCAAAATGTCAGGCAAATCATAGGTATCTCAAAGGTATATGTTAATTCCCGCCAACATAATTATATTATCATGGAACGCGAAAGTTTAAAAATTAGTATAATATGAAGTATGTTTTACTCATGCCTTTATTCTTTAATCTTAAGATTTTATGAAACAATATAGCGTAAACCAGTACATCTAAGCCTTTAATTGACTTTAACAATATTTGTCATTCGCTTATTTTGACTTTAAATACTGGCTTTTGATTTAAAATACCCTCTTTTAACATTGTGCTTCATCTCCACTAAAAGCAAAACGACAATCGGACAACAACACTGCATTCAAATATCTGAAGTAGTTAAAATATTCACTTTCTTCCAGAAACCACAAAGTGGAAATTTATTACCACTACAGACGGTAAAAGGTTGCTATTGGTCAATGGCTATACATACAGCCAAGACAGCAAGAGATGTTATAACTGTTGTAGCGGAAAGTACACTTGCACTAGTTGTGTGAAGTTTGATGATCATGGAGTACTCGTGAGTTTGAACGAGGAGCACAATCATCGACCACCCTTTCTTTCAAAAGTTAATGAAAAATATATATGGATAATGGTATGATTCTATTTGTACAACAGATGACCTACTTTAACTAATCATATTAATTAAAAGTAACTCTTATTACAAATCAAGAAAGGTTAACATTGATTGCGCGCTGATTTGTACAATTTTTATTTACCTAGATTATGAATATGCAGATCTAGAGAGAGAGACAGAGCGCTTTTTCCAGAGACTGCTATGTTTGTCGCTCCTGTTGCATCGCTGTGTGAACCGCCACTGGGGCGGTTCGGCATAAATATCTTATATTACAACAGAGCTTTCCACAGGTTATAAGGTATGATCATGGTATGTCATGCTTTATATTGCTATGGTTATCCAACTAACTTTAACCTTTACACTAAATGTCATTTCGGAATTTCAACTGATTGTGAAGGTGTAATTACTTATAGAAAATAACATAATAAAATACTCTGCATTGTAATTTGTGCTTAAAATAAAGATTTAAATGATATATCTCGTATTATTTTTATTGTTAAACAAATGTCCGAAAAATAAAATAAAGGTTTGTCAATGTATGGTTTTCCACGAAATCCGTGGAATAAATGTTCAATTTCTGCG
This sequence comes from Callimorpha dominula, assembly GCA_949752705.1. Lineage (NCBI taxonomy): Eukaryota > Metazoa > Arthropoda > Insecta > Lepidoptera > Erebidae > Callimorpha > Callimorpha dominula. Next base: position 19,069,964 of record OX457002.1, on the reverse strand, counting down.
CATATATCAAGTACCTATCATAAGCTGTGTCGTTCATGTATATACATATATAGACATTTATTTTTCAGGGTTAGCGGAATGCCATTTCATAGAAACTATACAAGGCAAAAAGTTGTTGATGGTTAATGGTTATACATTTTCACAAAATAATCGGGCGAAGAAATGTTACTATTGTTCGAAGAGAAAGTCTAATTGCCTGAGCAGCGTCAAATTTGATGATGATGGCGCAATCATTAGTTTAAAGGAGGAACACAACCATCCACCACCTATGTTTAAGATGATGCTGAACGGAAAATATTATAAGATATGAAGTTACAATATAATCGTTAATCTTATTACAATCGCGACTCAAGGATGGTCTTTAAAATATCGGTTTTGATGGCATAAATGTGTGTTGCAACTTGGTTTAGATGCTCGTGGATATCAAAGAAAATATTATTTTGAAATTGAATGGCCATCATCGTATGTCCGCTTATCGTTATGAGCATTGGGATGCAATAAAAGGTTGGAAAATCAGATCACGTAGGCCATTATCTTGTATTTTACTACGTTAGCAAAACAAATGAATTGTAAGATATGGACAAATGCATGTTTTGAAGGGATTTTGTAAGTATCTCTCTTCTATAGAAGATCGCGCTTCCCTAACAATACCAGTGGTGATTTTTTTGCTGGTGACTGTGATCACCAACGCTCCATTGAGCGATTTGTATTTGCAACGAACAAGTGACTTGTAGTATAGCACGACTTACTAAGTAGCATAGACACAATTAAACGACATATTCGAAGTATAACAAGTATTCATTTTTAAATACCCCCGACTTTAAGTCGGGGGTATTATTGTAATCCATTTAACGATTAGGAAAAAGCTGATGATCTTCGAACGTCTGAGCAGTTTTTTTTTTAATTACTTTCGATCAAGTTACCTTTCAAGCAAAGAAACAAAATCGGTCCATCCGTTTAGGAACTGTCATGCTATAGACAGACACAGAAATACACGTTAAACCTATAACATCCTCCTTTTTGCGACGAGGATATTAACTCGTTATCTCGTCAATCCTCGTAATATTGAAAACTTTTTTCTGAGATATAATTGACCACTCTGAATGCTTATAGACCAAGATCCCAGAGCCGCCAGTCCTTACTCATTCTGACGAACAAAATGTGTCGCATGGAGTAGTATTATTAGAGACTCTGAAGGTATGCTACCTGCTAAATTGGGGCCGGCGGCCAATTTTCAAGTACCAGGTGTTAAAGTTACATGCAATCATCTGCTATCGTACTCTATTATAACGATTTGCGAGTGTAAGTACACATAACGTATGTACGATTATGTGCGGTTATGTACACTCATGTGTGTTCACTGCATTTTATTATACAGATTGTGGTGTAATGTATTGTAGATATACATATCTTGTTAATCTGTAGCTAATGATGAAGGTGCTAATACCATACGATTTTGTAAGTTAAACTTTTTTATAGTAATCTGGATTGTAGATTGGTTTATATTATGTATACTTATAAAGAAAATTAGATAAGAAAAACAAAAAAATTACTGGAATGTTGTTTAATGTTTATTTTGTACTGACTCGACAGACGTTGTCCTATTAAGTTTTTATTTAATCGAAATAAGCACTTCCAGTTTTCCTAGAATCTCTTCGTTTTAAGAACAATTTTTAATTTTTTTCTTTCCCTAAACACTTAGTATTACGACCATTTTAATACAAAAAGTAGCAATTACTCGTAGTAGCCGTTCTGAATTCATGCTCACTTTCATTTCATTTTTATTTTAGTCAGTTAAAATATTATTCATTCACAATTTCTTATAACTTATAATTTAAGTCATTTAATTATGCAACAATAATATATTATCATGAATAAGTATAACAATGTAGCATATATAACTTGATATTGTAAATTAATTTAATATCGAGTTAACAGCTAGTTAAACCTTTCAAATAATGTTTCCTACGTATTTGTCTGATAATGAGCTGTTTTTTTTTTAATGAATAGCATGGACGTTTGTCTTCCAACTCACTCATGGAAAGTGAGGATAAAAACGAAGATGGTACACGCCTTGTATATAATAGTACAGTCCTCTATTTTGGTAGTTTCAGTATTGCCTTACAATTACTACTATTTTTTTTTCTTTCTTATTAAAGTAGCAGTCTCTTTTTTTATTTATTTCAGAGGTTTTGTTTGTTGCTACAACTAACCTTTGACATTTTTTTTCTATTTGTACTTATTTTGTTTGTTTGTTTGTTCGCTTTGTTTGTTTTTAAGCTTTCGCGATTCTCCTTTGTCTTGTTAATTCATTTATCTTATTTTCACGTATATCGATATCGGTAGCTAATAAATGGTTTGTTAATACAGTTAATATTTTTATTATGTTTGAAAATCTTAATATATATTATGTACCTACTTATGTAAATCCTTTTGTAACCATTCGTTACGCCAACCGTCAGAAGTAATGTAAAGCTTATGTTGAAAAGCATTTTCCGCACATACCTTGTGCTAAAAGACATGCTCCTTTCAGCATACGCTTAGGCTTTATCCAGATGACGGGCGGACGAGCGCCGTCCGTTAGCATGTGGACAACTTGAACAAAATTCGCGTACTTGTTAACAAGCATTACTTAACAAACGCGCGCTCAACGCCTGTCATCTGAACATAGGTAAGTGCTGTTTGACAGTGGACTAGGTCTGCTCATTATCAAATCTGTTCATCTTTTTTAAAGAGTGGTCTGCCGACCATAATTGTTATTATTTCGTGTCAACCTCATGCGAATTATGTCCTTTAGAATGTTACGCGTTATTAATTTGTTGTATTCTTAAGTAAGATTGTTAAGTGTAATGTTAAGACGACATTTCTTTTGATATTGCTAAAATTTGGTATTAAAGTTTTAGGTTATTTTATGATTTTATTTAATTTATTTAATTATATTATTTGTTTCATTACGTTGGTATAAGCGAGACATTGAAAGCTCGGGGTTTTAGATGGTATTTTAGCTTATTTGCCCGCCTTTTAGAGATTGAAACAACTGTGTTCTACTACAAATTTAATTTTTCTTATGCTTCTTTGATACACAAAAACTCGTGTATGAGCAGTAGAGAAACATGAGACATAAAAAACAATATAATTTTGACAGGGTCGTGTCGTCCCGCAAAATTAATTTATAACAATTTGTTTACCTAAAGGGTATGGGGTTCCGTTGTGGTCACAACTTTGATGGACTCCTCGCTCTGTGCCTCTGGTACGGTCAGGCTAGGGTTGCCACCTTTTTTTGCCTAAATAAAGTACATTTTACCCTCGGCTTCGTTCGCGTGAAAATTACTTTTCTAGAAGAATTATTCCTGCTAAAAATCTGCACACTTTCTTTACCGTCTATATTTAAATTAATATAAATGAGTAATATTTTTTTAATTACTCATTATTTTAATCAACAGATTTATTGCTATTTTAATAAAATCTATCGACTAATTTTGAATCCGTCTTACGACCAATCATTTTTTTTGCTTTATGTAAAATATATCCTAGAGAAATCAGATCAGACGAAATAAAGTAATTTTGCGTACTTTATTGTTGTCATAAAGTATAGAGTACAATTACTCGGAATAACGTACAATACTTTATAATAAAGTACGGGTGGCAACCCTAGGTCAGGCCAACGCCACAGCCAGTATGCAGTATAAATTTCGGATCTTATTGAAGAAAAGATTCCTTAATAAAATTAAACTTGTTAAAAAAAATGTTATTGACCATAGTAAATTTAATGAATATTAATGGATTTAACAAAAATGAAAAAGAAAGGTAAAACAACCCATCTGAAACCGGGAAACAGGAATGTCTCAGAAAACAAACCTCACATGGGAAATTCGATCCCGAGTATAATCCATATCCCTTCCCACTCCACGGGCTAGGCTGAATACACTTTTCTGGTCTGAAAACAAAATGACGAGGCATGTGGCATGACTACGTTTTTTGAAGAAATTCAAGAAAAATATCGGCTATGAAAGTGAAACTTGCCATGCCTCACTCCTTCCTTACAACAGCATTACATTTGCACTGCTGCGGCCCATTGTCCTGTGATTCATCGACTTGTTAACAAATATATGAGAGGTTTCGCAACAATTTCGACAACATTGTTATGTCTATAAGTCTATAAGTGTTGCCATTTTTTTCTGTCATGGGCTTTGGTAAGCCAGTCTTGGCCAGCCGCTTTAATAATTTCGTCTGCCCATCTTTCTTCCCTGCTTTCTTTTCCTTTCGGTCCTGTCCATGTTGATGACCTTTTAGTCTAATAATAAATACAATAAATAAATTTGCTGCCTTTAAATGTGAGTGTGAGACTAAATGTGCGGAAAAAATACATAAAAAAAGATACTTTTTATATACAAATGTATCTAAATAAATTTTCAATGTTATGAGCAGAATGTTAATGTGTCCTTAACTGTAAAAATTTAACGTTTTTTTAGATCGTGTACGAGCTCAATTTGTACGAAATGTAAATGGACATCTATTTTTGAGGGTAAATAAGTACATATATTATAAAAATAAAAGTGGAGGGAAGGATTATTACTACTGCTCTATGAGGAAGTATAATTGCAGAAGTAGTGTAAAACTTGATGAAGATGGGTACATCGTCAGTTTGAAGGGAGAGCACACCCACCCACCACCTCAGTACAACGCCATACGTGGTATATACGTGAAAGTATAATAAATCTGTGCTTGATGTAATTAGACTGTAAGTAACTTGATATCTATTTAGATCAGAACGCGTAATTATCGCATATTGGCTAAGCTTTTGCACAATGTGCTGTACTTATTGAAGATATCATTATACGGTTGTTACTCACATGTGTTTCTATGTACGACGCGACATGGTGTTTCACTTCTTGATGTTGCACCCCCGTTGAGTCCGAAACTAGCATGGCTTCCCCGAAACATATCACATCACACAAATTCTGGGTCTGGCGGTTCCCGGCCAAGAAATACTAAGGTCCAATCCCAGAGATTACATAGCAACCTGGGTGTTCAAATGGTTCTTTTAATGCTCACGCGAGGGACACCTCTAATGTGTAGGCACTAAAGGCTATACAGTGAGCGCTTACTTGTTTGTACAACGAGTAAGTTAACAACAACACCGTTTAAAAATTATATATATTTTTCAACATACTTCACTATCAAGTCGACACCTTGGGTTGACCTATGAACTTATAACTAGAGTCTTACAACTCGACGTTTTCATAAAAGAATCATCATTGTTTGGTTTTTACCGAATAAATAATTTACGAGTTACACGTTTTTAAAACTAGCCAGCTATCATTTACCCGCAAATTGCGGACAACTTGCGCTCACTGTAATATTATATATGTGCTTCAAGGTTTTTTATTTTTCAGTTCGCCATCCGTCTACTACATTGTGCCGAAAACAGTTTATCGAAACTTCAAAGGGCGCACACTTACTAATGATTAACGGCTACACTTTTGGACGAAACAATCATGCGAAAAATTGGTATTATTGTTCGAAAAGAATATATAATTGTAAGAGTAGTGTCAAACTTAGTAGTGACGGAGATATAATAAGTTTGAAAGAAGAACACAATCACCCCCCGCCGCTTTATAAGAAAATAAATGGAAGATACGTCAAACTAGGCTGATGTGTCCGGTAATCTTACTGTTGTGAAACCAACTTTTAGTTTTGATTTGATGGTCGTTAAATAAATGAAAACCTTAAAGTGAAAACTGAAGTCCGTATAATATCTCGATTAAATCATAGCACCTGGATGACCGGTTTTTCTTTTACGTTTTCTAAAAATGTAACCTAGCTAGTTCGATTTATCGCCCCCAAAACCCCCTGCATACTAAATTTCATGAAAATCGTTGGAGCCGTTTCCGAGATTCAGATTATATATATATATATATATATATATATATACTGTATACAAGAACTGCTCTTTTAAAGGTATTAGATATCTAGACTTAGGTAAGATTATTTATTATGAACATAGGAAACTAAAGTTTTGTATTTAATTGTATGTGTAAAAGTATTAAAGCGTCTTATTAAAAATGCTAATAAAATAATAATAGCAACGCTCCATGGTAACACTGGTACTGCAAATTTTTATGGACGCCAGTATATATATAGGTATATACATATATATAAAACTTCAATATTATACTATATTTAAGTACTTTATATTGATGTCCTTGAAAAAATGTGGTTTTGAGTTGTGTTACTAATGTTATAGCTTTGATGTTTTACATACGAAATGGCACACTAGTCAAGTATAGTAGGCACATTATGTAAATTTATGTCTTCTAGTAGAAAATATAAGATGTTAGTAAAATAAGGCATTAAGTAGGTACTTAAAATTAAATCGCTCATGTTCGGGAGGAAAATACCTTTATGATACATATTATATTCGATCAATGATGTTTTTATTTGGCATCCTGTTTTAATTAAGCTTTTAGTGTGTTTTTGTGTCGAATGTTTTAGTCAATCGTAACAAATAAAACTATATTGTTTATACATATTGCACTATTTATAATGTCCGTGCAATGTGCATAATGACAAGTGAAATTAGGCTCTGTGATTAATACCCATATAAACTTCATTATTTATCACATGCCTGACCATTCAGAATATTGCCACATAACTGTTGGACAAGTTGATAATTAAGCCAATTATATGTACTATAATGTACCGCACATTAGGGAGGGTGCTAGGATCAAAAACATACATAGAAGAACCGCAATCACATGATACAGAGCACGGTTGTTTTATTTTTAGTTTAGAATAATTAAGAACTAATAAAGGCGGACGGTTTACATTGCTTATATTTATCTCGAATTGAAAACGACTATGAAAGTTCGGTAATCTGTGCAACCCAAAATACCATTAAAGTGATACCGACGTGTCATCACCTCACTGGGGCTAACAGTTATGTGGGTTGTCGGCATTGCTGGGTCACAAGTTTTCAAGTTCTTCTTGTTAAACAGACATCTGACTAAAAATAAAGTTACTTGTTTACTATGATTTTTTACATAGATAGTATTGGTTCTCACCTAAGATATTGATTTTATTATAATAAGGTATGGTATCATAAAAATAATACGGCAAATGCATTTTTTTAAATTGTTGTAGACGATTCTATATGTCATTACGTTACCGGAAATATATAACACGTATTGATGTACAAAATAACAATTACTACACTAACAAAATTAAAAGTACATTCGGTTTCGTGTGATTTAAACACCACAACACGCTTTCCTGTAACTTCAAACACTTCGCAACAGTTTGATTCTTTATTGATTTATGAAAAATAAAAGATTTAAAATCTACTTTTACATATATGTAGGTACATACGGATATCGATGCCTTGTCGAGAATAAACGAGTGTGAATGTAACCATTGCTTTATTCACTCGTCCCGACTCATACATAACAGTATTATTATTGAAAAGTACCCAAAAACTTATTTTAAATATTGCATTGTTAAAATATGATCAAAACTGCATACCGCGCGATGCGAATTGAAGCAATAAAGTGATGCAAGGCGCGTCACATTTCGTTCCATGGAATAGTGCTGCCATTTATAAAATTACACAATTAAAATACATACAAACGGTCTTGCTATTATATAGAAATTATAGAATTGGATAAAATACATATTTTAATTACTCTGTCCAATAGGTTGGGGACATTATTCATCCAGCCCGGTTACTTCAATAGCTTTTATTATATTGATTAATCATATTGGGCATTTTTTAACTGTCCGGACACTATGAATAATGCTATATTTATCACTCGCTCCACAACATACGAATATAAACATTATACGAACACTTTGTATTTCTGTTGGTGTGTAAGATCGCCAAAGTGGGGCGAGGACAGGGTTGACAACATGTTGTTGTAACCCTTAGCCATATAATATACTCAAGTACAGTACAGTAATTTCATTGGATTAAAGGAATATGAGTAAATATAATTACTATATATGTATAAGATGTATAGAATAGATAGATCAGAATAGATAATCATATTTTCCCACAGAAGTCTCCCCCAATGAGGACAAAATAGCATCATTTAGCAATCATGTTGTTCTAAAGAAAAATAAGAATCTACAACTATATTGAAAACCATATTACTTAATGTAAGTAATTAAGAGGCAAAAAAGATAACGCGAGACACTCAACTGATTGAAAGCGTTCGAAATTGTGACCATACTCGCTGGCAGCTATCAATGGCAGCAATGTTTAGGCCTGGTTGTCCTAGGATCGATCGATCGAGGAGGGTTGAATTCCGGGCGCGTAGCGGCAGTCAGCCCCCCCCCCTGAAAAGGTACGCGAGTGTCGTTGGTCGTCTCGGCTAGAGGCTCCATGTGCTGGCTGCCGCCGTGGAGGTGTTCCAGCCCGTAGTCGTCAAGTGGGCAGGATGGCAGCTCGGGACCCTTTCCTTCACACTGACGAAGGTGCTTTCCGGACACGGCTGCTTCGGCAAGTACCTGCACTCGGTTGCTAGGAGAGAATTGAGTCCCACCTGTCACCACTGCGACGCGTGTGGGTGAGGGAGTGAGGACGCGGTTCGGCTAAGAGACACGCTTATTTTCCCCTATTGGACGGCGCAGAGACGGGCCTTCTCTGCAGTCATCGGAGACTCTCGCTACCGATCGTTGTACGCTCAATGGCGCGAAAGAAATTTCACAGAAAACTGAAAACTTCGGTGGTGATGACGTGGTGTTTCCACATGAACAAAAAAAAAAAAGGGATCTACACCTGTAAGCGATAAACACCCATTATTATCTCGTATTTTTATAAAAAATGTTCCGAAGCCAATAGTAGTCGTAATAGGTATGTACTAATATTACCACGGAATATTGCTTTCAATATTAGTTCGGATACACATTTTATATTATCTTATTATGCAGTATGTTTGTAGCTACCTTGTGATTAGTATTAATTATAAAATATAGGACCGTAATATGAGAAATAAGTAGGTATAATATACTAATTTATTGTATAAAGATTGTTGTTACTGCATTTAAACGAACCTCTCATTAGGCCATCACCTAATAGTATGTGGCAGCCGAGGTAATCCAATCGAAGTATTTTTAGAAAAGTAGCATATAAACGTTTACTCCGCTAACTCAAGCGCTTCAACTATTTAAGGTTTGATCTCCACGATGAATTACAATTTTTTTTTTCTTAAAAAGACAACTCCCGCATTAGGAATATTCCTGTGTCGTGGGGGGCTTCACAAACATTTAAACAATGGACACAAAGAACACCCTGACTCGGGACAACTATTTGTGGATCACACAAATTTTTGTCCTGTGTGAGATTCGAACCCACAACACTCGGAGCGGCGTAGTGGCGAGGTGACCACTTAAACCATTGCGCCATCCAAGTGCAGTCCAATTGTTGTGAGATGAGGGTTGCGTATTATTGATAATATAAAATAATTAAATTATCGTTGATAAACAGCTGATAAAATTCACATTAAAACCAAAAATGGAGTTGTTATTGAAATAGTTAACGTGTTATAATACCTCACCACGGATATCGTTGAGACCGTAACTTAGAATTTAACGGACTAAAATTACACGATAACTATCCTGCCATGAGCATGCTTTATGAAGAACATTTCAACCTAAATGTCTTACGTCCTGACGTCGTCGATTCTTGAACCAAAATGTTGTTGTGTATTTTGTGTTATACATATAAGTAAAATTGTTTCTATTTCAGATTACAATGATGTTAGAGAACCTCAGTTTATAGAAACGATGAACGGAACAAAATTGCTGATGGTTAATAGTTACACCTACTGGCAATCCAGCAGCAAAGGATTTTACTACTGTTCTAAGAGACCTTCTATGAAGTGCATGAGTAGTGTCAAAATTGCCCCCAGTGGTTTGATAGTTAGATTGAGGGAAGAACACAATCACCCACCTCCTGTATATAGAAATATTAACGGCAAATACGTCAAACTTACACCCGTATGAAATAGAAAATAGGTGTTGCCAATTTAATAAAGTATTTGTTTGGTATCTTGGTATATTAGTTTAGTAGAAATTTTAATGAAATTAAATAAATCCTGAGACAACTTGTGACTATGATAGACGATCTTCTAGTTGTGAGCACAGAATGGTTTAGGTATTTAATGTGTTTTTTGTATTAAAGTCAATGTACATTTTCAATTAGCATTTTCTAGTCCACTGTTTGACATAGACCTCTCCCAATGTGCGTTATAGCACCTGCTACTCCGCCTTCCGCGAGTTGAGACGAGTATGCAAATGTACTGATTTGACTTAATACGTATAATGATTGATTTCATTGTACCTAATAAAACCCTTATTCTAAATTATAATTAGAAACTCTATTTCTAGAAAAAATAATGTGCAGTTGAGGAAAATTATCGCTTACCTTCCTTTCATTACATTTTTTATCGATGTTGATTCTGATAATACGCCTCTAGCGCAATAAAATCAATTAAGACTTTTTTTTAGTCTAAAGAGGATGCGTTTTTAAATAAATAATGCGATAAAAATGTGACAATAATAGTGTTAAGTTTATTTTTAAGGAAAATATGAAATCCCATTAATAGTACAAGAAAATGAAACTGTACCTATGTTTTTTTATGTGTCCGTTATGCCACAGGCATTTTATAGACCCTCAGTATTATATACCTAAATATTATCTTAATTATACACACTTGTTACTGCTGCAGTATTGGACTATATTAACAAAGTATAAAACACAATATTGCGTATTTTACCCTTCGATGTTTAAATAGGGGTGCAAATTTGACGATTGTCTGTCTTTGTCGGTAGCAACGACAACTCCTAAACAAGACAGAGTTTTTAGGACATTAGGTAAATGTGTTGGGCTCTTAATCTGTAGAATGTACCACATTAGCTTGTGATATAATATTGACTAATATAAATGGGAAATATTTAGGATTTTGAAGGCTACCCAGAACCGCTTGTATTTCGTGTCTTCCTTAGACCGCATTTACACAGGTGAAAAGAGCTATTCCAAATAAAAGTGTTTTTTTTTTCTGATGGCTTTTATTTTATTTACACCTAGCTTTATTTAACAAATCATCAAGGTTAAAGTTATTGAGAGAAGACTATTGTTCTAAGAAGCATCGCTATTGCAAGGGCAAGTGTCAAATTCCTTCCGCCGTCAAAAACTGTCAACGGTGAACTTACACAATAATTCACTTGCTGTTTGCATGATAATCCATAGTACTTACATGCGATGTAATAATTTAGCTTTTGGGTAAAAAAAAAACTCAACATAGTCAATGATAAAGCTTATTGGAAATGTATGCTTTCACTTACAAAAGGCTACTAACGACGTGCAAAAATGTGTGTTGTATAAAAATTATTAAATATTTAGAGCCAACATTAAACACACAAAAATTTTTAAAATGTATACAGATAATTATTGAGAATTGATACCCATCACTCCAACCCCAAAAATGACAACAACTAAGGATAAACCGGAATGAAATAAGAAGATGAATATGGAATAAGCTCATGAGCTGTCTTCCTGAGGATGACTCGTGCAGTGGCGAAACACGTGTCGAAGTGTCGCTTCTTGTCACCAGGAGATTGCACATGACGGATTTCAAGAAAACTGTAAGAAAACTGTTTCATTAAAAGAACTTGGTAGCAGTGCTTATTTTATACATTATTACTCGACAATTTAAAATTAAGCTAATATTTTAGTTTCAGATTCATTAAATTATAAATTCATAACAACGGAAAGCGGTAGAAAATTACTAATGGTGAACGGTTTTACGTATTGGAAGTCTACCGGCAAGAGAAATTATTATTGTTCTAGAAGATACTACAATTGCAAGAGCAGCGTCAAACTTGACGATTCTGGGGCAGTCGTTCAGGTAAAGGGATACCATAATCACTCGGCGCCCGTATACAGGCTCATCAACGGAGCTTTTGTGAAAATAAGATCAAGTACCTAAACACGTTAATATTGCATGGATGATCTATTTACAGGTTAATTATGAATCTAAAGGAAACAATGATTTTGGTTATTATTACCTCATTAATTAAGTAAACAACTGTATAGGTAGAGTATTATGCATAGATTTTGATTTCGGTATATTGTTTTACAATTTGCTGCTGGCAGACACTCTTAAGAGGTTGTTATACAACACAGGTTAGATGAACCCTATGAATTTGTACCATATTTTATCTTCACTTCAATTACAGTGACCCTGTCAGTTTCACTGGCAGCATCTGAATGCTGTTGTAAAATAAAATAAAATAAGTCAATAAATCGAAGTTTTATTCGTTCCTTTAATTTTAACGGATGTAGGTAAAGATAATAAATGAATAAAATATTCTTTATTTAATTTAAGTACAACCCACTTCCATGCACCTTACCTAATGCTACTAAAATCTATATTTCCACTGCTAGGGTAGATTTCTTTCTAAATACGCATGGCCCCACTCCTGAAGTACTTTTCATTTCTAACAAAAAAAGTATGATTGAAGTAACATAGTTGTAAAGAATAACCTATTGTTGAAGATAATTAAAAATGTTTGAGAAGTAATTAATAACTTCGTTCTATTTTTAATTAAAAAAAATGGTTTTAGGTTAAAAATGGCACGATAACTGATATGAGAGTTGAAACGCGATCAGAACTAATCATTTATATCTGTGTACCATTAGTAATAACTATAAAACGAATCTTACTTCTTTTCAGATCTGATACAATGCCATTTTATAGAACATGTCAATGGTACAAGATTATTGATGGTCAATGGTTACACCTACTGGAAATCTGGTCAGAAACGTTATTACTGTTCAACTAGGAAGTCCACTAATTGTATGAGTTGTGTTAAACTCGATAATAACGGAAGAGTAGTTAGCTTGTTGGAGGAGCATTGTCACCCACCGCCTGTTTATAAGAAATTGAAACACGGATATGTAAAACTGAGGGGATAACTTGAAATGTAAATATGTGTATAGAATAGATTGTTAGAAAACTTCATATTATTGTGATGTCATTAAATAAAGCGTATGCATAATTTTAACCCGACTGTTGAGTGAAATTGGTTTTAAATGCAGCAGCAAGATTTGATACACATTTAGTATAACTAGAAGTTTCCGTGCGGCTTCGCTCGGGTGTACCTACTTATAAATTTTACGCGGAACCATAATTATTTTTCCAGAATAAAAGTAGCCTAAGCTTCTCCTTTTATAACATCAGCTATCTGCCTTTTTAAGCATAGGTATCGTGCAAATAACTGTATGAGTTTAAAAAAAAAAACATTATTTTGACATTACAAACAGATAAGTACTTCAATTTTATTTATTTGTATTGAGTATTGATATTATCGTTTTAGAAGATATTCAAGAAGACATTCAGTTAATAAATAAAAACAGTTATTTAATTTTAGTATTTAAATTTGGCTAGATAAAGTTAATTGTAAGCATCTTTTTAAATTTTAATGTCATATAAATTATGTAGTTACAAATTTTTAATAGGTATTTTTTCAGCCTTAGGGTGTTTTTATTTTCGAAACGATATGCGGTCACCCCTGATATCATATCAACAATTACAAAATTTGGGTAAAAAATTTGGTAGAAAGTTACATGGAACAGGTCAAACCGAATCTGTTATGAGTATCACTGCACATATCTTGTTTAAGATTCACCTAACTCAAAATTAGTATTAAAAAAAAATTTGGTTACAGGTTTCATAAAAAGCCAATTTATCGAACATGTTAACGGTACGAAATTGTTGATGGTCAATGGTTACACCTACTGGAAATCTAGTCCCAAACGTTATTACTGTTCAACTAGGAAATCTTCTAATTGTATGAGTTTTGTTAAACTCGATGATAACGGGAGAATCGCTGGTTTAATGGAGGAACATTGTCACCCACCGCCTATTTATAAGAAATTAAAACACGGCTACATCAAACTGAGGGGATAAATTCAACTGTAAATATTTTTAAACAACAGATCACTAGTAGGTATCGACATATTTATATATAATATTATCTATAGTATTTAGAAATTTATAAGTATGTTTATCAGCAGTCTGGTTACCATAGTACAGGCTCTGCCTCGTTCGGGATCAGACGGCCGAGTGTGAGATATGTAAAGTTATTATTATTATTATATAATTCTCTATGTGCATAATGATTCAATAAATAATAAGAACATCAATTCCTTAAAATATTTTAAACTACAAATACTACAAGATTTGTAGAAAAGTACCTACCGACTCCATTGAAAACCACCCAGCACTCAGTCCAGCCAAACCGAGGTCGAGTAGTTCTTAAGACCTCTTTCCCTGTGGTACCGAATTATTGAATTCGTACCGACATCAAAAGTGTATGAAAAATTGGGTGTAAGTATTCTCCCCAATGGGGACAACGAAACGTAGGTATTTATTTTTCCCGTTGTTCTCATTGCCCTGAACTACCAATGGGGACAACGAGAAGTCGCTAATTTTATTCCTGTTGTCCCTGTTAATGGGGACAGCGGGATTTGAATAAAATATTTTGAAATTGTTCCCTTGGTTTCCATTGCTCTGCCTTCGTTAATGGGGATAGCGGGATTTGAATAACATAATAATACATTATTCCCGTTGTCCCCATTGCCCTGCACGCAATAAAGGTCATGGCAAAAAAAATACATTGAAAGCAGATTAGAAATGCTTATTATACATTTAATTATTTTATTGTATTACTTTCAATATAGAAGAAGAACTCCAGCCTGGTTCATCTGACGGAAGCCCTGAGTTGAAGTTTATACGTAGAAAAGGAGGCCTTGTACTTTTACGTGCAGGGCATCAATATACAAAAAAGTCAACCTATAAAAGTGGAGCAACAATATGGGAATGTCACATAAGAAAAAAAACTAAATGTACTGGCTCGATAACCATAAAAGTAAGTATAATTTGAATCATTTTCAATTTATTTGATATAGACTCCAAAGTGTGGATTAGGAATCCTTGATTTTTATTTATTAATTTATTATTTATTAAAGGCTACGCGGTTTTACTCACGTTGGTATTTCGGGGATGCCGACCCGACGGGGGCCCTTTCTTAAGCAGTAAAGCGTCCTGCCGCGACGGTGTCAGGCGTCACACGCCTGACTACTTGAGAAAGGGCACCCGTCGGGTCCGAAACTAGTCGGGCATCCCCAAAATACAAACGTGAGTAAAACCGTATAGCCTTTAATAAATATGAATACCACTCACGATAGTTTTTCTTGTAACATACTTGATTTTTTCGCAGAACGGTCAAGTTTTGAAGGAGTCTTCACATGCTTCCTGCGTTTGAAAGCAAAAAAAGTTTATTAATACCACCACAGAAATTCTACTTTTAGTGTTAATAAAACTGCTTTTAATGCCACCAAATTTTGTTTTTTTTTTTTATTTCGATGGTGCCACGCGAATTATGGTCTTCGCTTCTAATAAAGTAAGAGATAAAATGACAAAATTAAAGAACTTTTTCGGTGATGTGAAAAAATCAAACTTCTAAAAGCCAACGCAATCAAAAGATACAGCCGTTTATGCCGCAAATTTTCGACACTCGCAAGGGAATCATAACCTACAGGGTACTTCCCGTGAATTCAGAATCCTGAAATTTGGTACGAAGCAATTCCTTATAGCACAGATAAAGGAAAAATTGCGAAAACCGTAATTTTTTAGTTTCATCATATTATAATAAAAGTATTTTACGGGACCCTCGGTACGTGACTCCGATTCGCACTTGGCCGATTTTTTTGTTATTAATTTTAATGTTCTAATGATCTCAAACGTTTTTTTTATATATAATGTAGGCACTTACTATTATAGACAAATAAAAATACATTCCTTCTTTTTCTATCAATATGCATATGGGGACAACGGGAATAAAATTGGCGACTTCTCGTTGTCCCCATTGCTAGTTCAGGGTAATGGGGACAACGGGAAAAATAAATACCTCCGTTTCGTTTCCCCATTAATGGGGACAGGGTAATGGGGACAACGGGAATGATTTTAAATAATTTTATTCAAATCCCGCTGTCCCCATTGATGGGGACACGGGTGATGGAGACAACGGGAATACACCAAAAATTTGAACTAGATTAAAATACAGTAGCTAAAACAGCTAATAAAAAACAAAAGAAAAAGCACATACAAAAGTAATTTTATAAAAAAATGGAGATAAGGTTAGTGTTTTTATTGAATACAAGTTGTTGACGTAAAAAAGAATATCAAGAAACGTCGTTTCTTAAAAATGTATTGTTTAATTACAATTGCTATTCAGTTGATGTTTCCTTCGATTTTTGAATAGACTTGCCAGTTGCAAAATACATTCATCAGTTAATCACTAACACAGAATTTCGTTTTTTAAATGAGCACTTCTTTCCGATGGTCTGTGTAAACAATACAATATGTATAAGTTTTGCGCGTGCGCTTTAAATTGTTGTTGAACTAAATAACGATTATTCGATTTGGTCGCAGAAGATTCATTAATGTTGACTGTACTATAAAAAAGTTGTAACTACCCACAATGGCCTAGACGCCTCAGGTTGATATTTGGCGAGCGAAATACGCATGCCCTGTATTACTCGAACGTTTGGATGTTGCATGAAGTTATCACTAAGAGTACATATCTATAATGTAAACTTTAATTAAAACTATGTTTGTATAATATGTTGGAATAATGGTTTAAAATATTAACGTTTTAGAAGTCTTATATTTAAAAATATTATAGTAGAAATAAGCAATAGTTTTAGAATGTAAACTTGTTGTTGTATGTATTCATATTTGATCCTTTATATTGATACTTTTTGCATAATTAAGAATGGTATCTTAAAGTTATCTTATATAACGATGAAACGACATACCAGTATTATATAAATACCGGACGCGATATACGTTGTCCTGTCTGAACGTAATTATTAATTAGGTAATCAATTCTGGGTTTTCTTTTTAGTCTCAGAAGTGATTTCGATAATAAAGCAAATACGCTATATAATCTTAAAAAAATAACAATAAAACTTTTGCCAAAAACAAAATAATTTCTAGACCCCGATCACAGCGGCCTATTTACCCGGTTCAATTGTGAATCTACCTTCCTGGGCCACATGTGCCAGCGCAGAACTCTTAAGCTGAAGGTGATAAAATTCAAAGACGTTTTAGAAGTCAAAATATATCTCAAAAATTCCAACATTTCCGTTGTTTTTCCAAAAATGTTTGTTTAACAAAACCTTGTCCTAAAAATTACGAATGCAACAAAAAAGAAATAGCCAAATAAGTGCAGCCGTTCTGAAGTAATGCACTTACATATTATTCGGCAATCATTTTTTTTTCTAATTTTGATGAAATAAATATGTTTTTTTTTTGTATTCTATGGTGCAATCTTTAAATGTTATAAAAATCTATGTCGCTGTGTAAACTAGGTATATATATCAAATTTTTTGTGTAAAATTAAAACTTCTTTGACGTTGTGAGATTTTACGATTAAATAAAAAAAAAAAAGAGTCATGTTTGTATTCTTTCAGTAATAGTTGTAACCGTCATGTCACCTCAAGAAGAAACTCGTGATGTCAGATGAAACTATTTCTTAGCCTATTTAGCTACCAGCTGCAAAGCAGGAGAAAGTGACTCTATCGTCATTACTACTTCAGTCATAGTTAAAGACTACATAGTTTTGTGTGTCTTTATACAGTACAATAAACTGTAAAATGTGTCCTTTAGTAAACTATAACAATCACGTTAGGTTAGTATTCATTGGATCAGAAACTAGACAATATAGTAAACAGACTGTTGTTCCCCGAAAACTTTCAGTAATGTCCAGGTATTAAATGAATTTTTGAATTCCAGGAGCAGCAAGATATGGCCGGATAGTTGTGCGAGACATTAATTATATGACAGAAACTCCTTTAAATAATACAAATAAAAAGCCACACGAGAGAAGTGTCCATTTAAAATTTCAGCGGTGTGTTATATCTAAGTACAAAGCGTATTTTAGTATGTCTATTCCCGATTCTTCTCACCCCGTATATGAATGTATCCAAAAGGAATTGAGTCAGATTTTTAAATGTGAAATGTCTAAGGAAGCCATTCATCTTAGTGTAAAAAGAAATAGAAACTTTTTTTTTTAGCTGTATTATAGAGAGAATTATTAGTCCCAGAGAGTACCTATGTAATTGATTAATATTATTACTTGTTATAATGCTTTGTGTGATAATTTCTAGAATAACCTAAGCACAATTGTCCTTACCCACTAAACTTATAAATGTTTTACCAAAGTTGCTTTTAATATACAGATATGTATATAGTATTTAAAAATATCTTGATAATAAATTAACTACTACTAAGAACTTTATTTATTTTATACTACTAAAATTTCAAACGAAGGACGCGACGATATTTTTGGAATTTTTCATAGTTTAACTTTTAATTTTGTTTAGGATTTCGATTTTAATAATAATAGGTCAATGGGAACTACCCAATTTGGATTACTTGCGATAGTTAAAATGTGCTTAAATTTTATTTAAATTATATTGGAAACTTACAAGGTTCAACACAGATTAGGAAATTGACATTTTTAACAATATTATTTGATTTCAGATACAGCTTGTTGTAAATTCATAAACACTTTAGACGGCAAACAGTTGTTAATGATCAACGGATACACATTCTCACCGAAAAACAAGCGCTGGTACTATTGTTCCAAGCGGAGGCAGATTCAATGCCCCAGCAGCGTCAAACTTGATGACAACTCGGCGATTGTTTGTATTAACGGGGAGCACAACCACCCACCACCCGTGTATACTACTTATAATGGCGTTTATATTAAACTGTCGACGAGAGATAGACTGAGACCGTCGGAGCACTACTGCAATGACGATAAAAAACTCTTTTAACTTGTACCTACAAGAGTCTTAATGTTAATCTCTAGTCGCTTCTAAAATGTTCTTTCAGTCGCATTAAAAGCTAATTTATTAATATGTGAAGATCAGATTATCCGATTTTAAAAATTATTTAAATTTTAGCGTAAGATAACAATATGCTTAGTCTCTTAATAAGTTCAAATCTATACTAATATTATAAAGCTGAAGAGTTTGTTTGTTTATTTGCTTGAATGCTCTCATGTCAGGAACTACTGGTTAGAATTGAAAAAATATTTTAGTGTTGGATAGCCCATTTATCGAGAAAGGCTATAGGTTATATAGCACCACGCTTCAACCAATAGAAGCAATAGTATCAATGAAAAATTTTGGAAAAACGGGGAAAATTTACAAACGCGGGTAAAGTTGCGCGGGTCGGCTAGTCTGCTATAAGCTGGGTGAAACTTTCATGTTACCGCAGCGATGTGGAATCCCGTCCACTTAGAGAAAAGCTGTCTAAGCGTTTGCGAGACAAGCACCACACTCTCTCACCGCCCCTCGCCTCTTACCGTACCCCTTGACATGACAATTATACTTACACAATCCTTGTCACGCATACATAATTATATGTATTTCTCTGTGTTGTTTTATTTCTGGAACACCAAAAGAGATCTGTTCAACAAGAGTCTACAGAATCAACTTACTACCTCATAAAGATTATAATGAAGCTGTAGATTCTGCAAACCTTTTATAAAAGAAGTAAATGTATAAAAAGTAAATTATAGAAAAATATAAAAATGGTAAAATTAAGATGTAGTTCAAAGTAGTTCTTACTAGTAGTAGGTATTTATTAAGCAGTTAGCGTATTAGGCATGTTTCTTTCTCAGTTTTGATTTATCCGCAAGGTTATATTTCGTAGTTGTTACCATAAACTTAGTATACTAGCGTAATAGACGATAAAAGTGTGCAACTAAGATACCTAGTCTTACAGAAAAACCTAGGTGTGAGAAAGAGATAGAATAAACCGCACCGCGATACCGGTTTGAAAAATTTAGTCTCCAATTGTATCCTGCCAAAGAATCCCGTTTTAATTTAATTATTTTCTAGGTAATCTATCTATATTCTAAAGGATAAATATCAAAAATAATAATGATGTCGTGTTGTGTTAGATTGTGGTGTACAAACAACATACAGCAACAATCCAAATAAAGTTACATTTTAGAGGTCTGATAGTTCAATACTACTTTAAAAGTGTTTATTTTCGTAGAATATATTCACAAAATTATTTTAATGGCAATAAATATATGCCGTAAACACTATACACGCGAGATATTGTGATATTAATAAAAAAATATGTTCGATAAAAATATTTTTAGGTTTGACACGGCAACCTTTTGTACACATCTAAACTGTCAGCATCTTTTTGTGAACTTGAGGTTTTTGCTGTAATATTTTTGTTTATTTTAACGGAAAGATGACAATTCCAGAAGTAAATAAGGAATTTAGAAGCAAAACGGCTTTAGCTACATATTTGAATATATAATACTTTGTAATCTAAACAGCATTTAATTTGTTATCCATAATGAAACACAATATTATGAAGTATGTTAACCCTGTATAATACTAGTACTATATTTTATAAGTAGTTGTTTTGTAGCTGGCAAAAAATTAAATATTGATATTCCAATTTTCATGCGGTTCTCTTTTCAGGGCTTGTACCATATCACTTCATAGAAACCGTTATAGGAAACACGTTGTTGGTGGTGAATGGCTATACGTATACGCAGAACAACAGATCGAAGAGATGCTATTACTGCTCGCGTAGAGCTTGCAGAAGCAGTGTCAAGCTGAGCGAAGATGGGCTGATTGTCTACTTAAAAGAGGTACATGACCATCCGGCGCCTGTGTACAGCAATGTTCGTGGGAAGTACTATCGAATCAAAAATGGTAGCGTGACAAAGAATCGTACCTGGGGTAGTGGTTTCCAACATCCTAATCCTCATATATACGTATATAAATAATTGGTAAACATGTTAGAAAAGCTTATCAACACCATTTATGATTATTTAGTTATCTGTTTTGTCGCCCCGTGTTGGAGGATTAAAAAACTGTTAAAATTATGTGAATATAGAATAGTTATAATCACATTTTACTGAGGGTTAACCTGTATGGTTATGTAAAATGCATGACAGTCAGACGTGCTAATCGACAAGGCAAGGTAACCTTGATGTAAACAGTGAATTAGGTTGTGTTGTGCTGTTGTGGTGATTATTTAGGTTATGGGTGGCAAAATGATTAAAGAGTAGTTTTAGGTACAAAAAATATTGTATTTAAAAAATGTCCCGCAATGAATTTGTTACTTTTTAATATCAAACAAATTAGCTTAATTAACTTCTAAACTTTTACGTTCCATAACAATATAACGATGTTGACGGGAATTAACGCGATCACGTATTCAATAAATACAACAAAATTAAATTAGCTTAATTTTGTGACATCACTACTTGAATTTTAAAAGTAAAAGTATGTGGTTTAAGTGTCTTCTTCAGAAATGTCATGTCTATATTATAATTAATAATAATAACTAGAACGACCTCATATTCTGTTCCAGTAGTTTAAAAGGAACTTGCAAAGTCTTGTATATATTTTAAAGTTGTTTAGCGTTTAGTTTAAACGGGCTCGTGGCTAAGTGGTAACCGAGTAGGTTAGCACATTACAAAGTTAAGTATTACTAGCCAGGTTAGTCTAGGATGGGTGACCATTCTTAACACCTTGAGACCCATCCGTGCCTCGGAGAGCACGTTAAACCGTAGGCGCAAACATACATACATACGGTACAAACATTTGTGGCATTCGTTACAGGTAGTTGGAGCCCTAAAAAGTCCGACAACCTGATCTAACTACAGAACTTCGATATCGCCTAGTACTTGGGTTGTGGAGGTCTGATGGCAGTCGCTCCACGTATAATATCAAAGTTCGGCCGTATCGTAGTTAGACTGAAAGCCGACCCCAACTTAATTGTGAAAAGGCGCGGAGGATGATGATATTTTAAAGTTCTTTATTTTAAAAATATCTGCTGTGTTGATGAATGACTCCCTAAAGTTCTTAGCTGAATAGAAACCAGACTTACTTCAACTTACCTAGTCTTTATCAGCTTTTCGTAACTAGAGATAAGAAGTAGTTTTCATTTTCGTTGAATGTAAGATATTTGCCAGCATTATGTAATGTAGTATCAGATAATGCAGTATGAAGGTACTTTATTATTAATCAAGATAATTCACGCGTTAGGGCCACCAGGTGGTCTAGAGCTACCAAGCGAGAAACACCAAAACAAACATTAGGATTGTCAGTTTCAAAATGGACGTCGAAGAGTTAACAGTTCTTTTGCTATACGTACGACGAGTGGGAGGGCTTTGCATCCCTGGTAGCGCAACTGGTGGCAGAGTAAGTTAGATGGCGAATAGCTTGATACATATTAATGGTTGCGCCATGAGCGGGTGAGTCGGTCGCCGGCAACAACTTGGTTGCGCCACCAAGTTGATACCAGGTGAGATACCCTCCATACAACTATACACATTTTGTTGGTGGCGCGACCGGTGTCGCCACTATGGTGTCCTAATGAAATAGGGCCCTTAAGTAGAGGATAAGAAACCTAAGTCCCTCTAATTTATTTAATTAGAATAATAATTTTGTTGAGATCAAATGTTATGATTAGGCTTGTTGTGTAGTCGTGTGTATTCATTAGATACGTAATACGTATATTTAATTGTATAAACAATAATTTTATATGATTTTGGGAGTGAGTTAAAGGAAGATCTTTGACTTGATTCATCTTTAGTATTTAGGTAGATACGCTACATAAGACATTCCTTTGAAGACGGTCAGTTTTACTTTTAATAAATTGTAGTATAAGTATTATATATCTTACTGTAATAAACCCTAAAAGTAGATTCTAAATGTGTCCTTTAGTACCCTTCTAATTTTAAGGTAAAGATTTTATCTAAAGATCTATCACTAATTTAGGACTAACTAAGATCGTATTATTGTCTCTCATCAACATGTCTATAATCTTTCACCCTAATATGAATGAATCTCAATACCTGCCTAATGTAAGTTATGTCATAGCACTCATAGCTTTAGAAGTTCATCTTGTATTCCAAATTTACAGCAAGTATTAAAGTAAAAGTAGATACCTATATAAATCGTGATACTTATTTATTTACAAATATTTCTATGGGCCGGCTCGACCGGAGTGATACCACGGCCTCACAGAAAACCGGCAGTGAAGCAATGCTTCATTGCTTTTCGCCGGGTGAGTGAGGTTACCGGAAGCCCTAACCCTTCCCTCCCCCTCCTCTCCCTCTCTCCCACCCTTTCCCTACTCCCACCTTAAAGGCCGGCAACGCACTTGTGACTCTTGAGTTGCAGGTGCCCATGGGCGGCGGTAGTCACTTACCATCAAGTTTCCCGTCTGCTTGTTTACCCCGTATACAATAAAAATAAATACCCGCAGGTGCCAACTCGCCTGATTAAGATGTCTGAACTGATCTGAACGAACTGGATGATTACGTATCGGTGACCTATGACCATTATACTGAATCAATTTCGATAGGGGTCGAATCCTTTAGTCAGTACTTTTGAACCGACCTCTGTCATTTTAATTTAATAGTGTTTTTACTGTCCTAAATTCTATAGAAGGAGGCAGTCTTCAGGAACTAAAAGTAATTTTTAAATTTATTTTTTATTCCAGAAACTGCGCGTTGCAAATTTATAGAAACTGTAAATGGCCCCAGGTTGTTAATGGTCGACGATTATACATTTTCACGTAAGGCGGGCAGGAGTATATTTTATTGTTCTAAGAGACTTTCTGGTTGTAGGAGCAGTGTAAAACTGAATTGTGGGGAAATTATTTATTATAACTCTGAACATAATCACTCTCCGCCTGTATACAAGATAATTGAGGGAAAGTATGTGAAATTCTAAAGCTCTGAGAACTAACAAATTGTAAAGGTTTAAGAAAAAGCTTCAAACTAAACCTTGCAAGTGGTCATTTACCCTTGTTGAAGAGTGCCACCATACCGTGCTGGGTACATATGGAAAGTATTGGTTTTAAAATTTTTCACAAAACTTTTGCACTGTTAATATAGAAGTTGATATTTTATAAAACTTCTTTAAATAATTTACCATTGTCAAGTTATTTCAATGTTGAAATTGATAATATATGTTTTGGGAACAAATCTTTGCAACTTCATCAAAAATAGATATAAAATGTATACATGCAATATTTCTATTGTTTCTTTCCTCTTTCCTCTCTGTCGATCTGATAAACATAGTGCAAAAAAACATCAGGAGACCTTACGAATGTGGTAAAGAATAGAATACACAAAATTGTAATAAAAAGAAAAGTAGCATATAAATATATAAATAAATGACAAATACCTACTAATACTGAATATTATTACAGGCGGCGCAAACTTTAAGTTCATTCAAACGATCCGCGGCAAGACTCTATTAATGTTCAACGGTTATACATATACTGAGAATAACCGCGCAAAGAATACCTACTACTGTTCAAGAAAGTACAAGAGCTGCAAGTCCTCGGTCAAGTTTGGTGTCGATGGCAGGATCGCTAGTGTAAGGTTGGAGCACAATCATCCTCCCCCGAATTATATGTCAACGGGAAATGGACTTTATGTCAAAACTACGAGTCGCATTATGACACCTCCGCGTTTTGTTCGCGGATACCCACATTTTTGAAAACAATGTGCATTTGTTTTGTTTTAATAACAATTAGTATTTTGGTTTTAGAAAGATCTATTATTATTATTATTATGAATAGAAAGCTTTGTCTTAGGAAGTTATACTAATTATATTTACACTCTTTGAGCACTTATTGTGTGATTTATTATTTATATCCAGTACCATAATAACACACTTGCGGCAGCATCTCCATTTGACCAAATTCAAGCCAGATCTTTATAATAATATCTCAGACGCTTTCGTACATTAGTGTAAGAATACCAAAATATTGTCAACTAATTTTGTAAGGTGACATGACTAAATAAATTTTGTGTTTTAAGAATGTAGCTTGCATATTTATTCACATCAATAAATACGTCTATTTATATTATTACAAGTTTTATTTACAGCATCGACATAGTGCGGGTATACTCAGGCGTTTGGAAAGAAACTTTTAATGGATGTTAGATGGTTAAATTTGCTAAAGTGTAACCATCAACTCGATTCCTTATTACTGGTAATAAACGGGTTGTAAAGCAAGAATGAAATTCGGTTAGAATATGGAAGTAATAAACTACGACCTTGTAAATATCGTGGGTACCGCTACCAACCGGACTTCTACGAAGTTATTGAGGGAGGCGTATATTCAGCCATCCTATGGCTGAAATAATGATGATGATGAAACTAAGAATAAAACATGATCATCCTTGTGCGCACTACGTGGTCACAGACACCGGGAAATATATCATAATGTCATCGTAAGATAAATGACAATCCTTATAGGTGACGATTCTTTATACCTGGAAGATATTACTAGGTCGTCTACATAAAGTGGCAATAAACTTATGACTATATTTGTTTAAGAGAGTTTCTAGCGTTTCAATTAAAGTCGTTTTTTTAGTTGGTTATGTAGTGTCCCGAATATTTGGTATTTCTAACAGAGTATTAGAAGCGCTTGTGTTGAATTTAGGTATGATTAAGTTCTGAACCCTAGCGGTTGCAGAGATTAGCGTGTTTAAAAAAAAAAAGCTCATCAGCTTTATTATATTAGTATAGATACCAAAGTTTATGTGTGAGTTTGTTCTTTGAAATCAACTGCTGCAACTTGCATTGATTTCGATAAAATGTAACATACAAATACAATGTGTCCTGAATGAACAAATATGCACATGGAAATTAAGATTTACACGGACAGATAGAGCCGTGGAGGTAAGATGATCTCAAATATACGAGTATTGAAACAGTTGAACATTTTACTAAAATTTTAGTAAAATTTTCTACGTGACAATACTTTGTAGTGCTTTTTGTTATATAAGTAATAAGAATTTGTTCGCATGCGGCTTTAATTTTATTTGTATGTAAATGTTTGCTTTTGCCCGCGGTTCCGCCCACGTATAAGTTATTTTTGTACCCCTTGGGGACAGTACTTTTTTCTGGATGTAAGATACCCTACGTCCTTCATCTCTACCAGGAGCAACGTCTATGAAACAATTCTGTCGAGTAGTTAAAGCGTGAAAGTGTAACAAAATAACAAACTCATATTCGTACTTATAATATTAACAAGCTACCAGTTCCCGCGCTGCTTAGCTCTCGTGTACATTTTTATATATTTTGCGCGAACCCTAATTCTTTTTCCAAAATAAAAATAGCCTAAGTTACTCCTAATAACACCTGCCAGTGTGAAAGTCCCGTGGAAATCGGTCCACCCGTTTCGGAGATTAGCGGGAACAAACAGACAGATGGACAAATCTTTAAATAATATTATTTTGACATTACAAACAGACACATCAATTTTATTTATTTGTATTGATGATAGTTAGAATTAGACTTACACTACTATGGATAATTTATATATAGTTAAACCGCTAAATTTTCAAATCAGTTTTGTCATCACAACCAATTGTTGAAATTAAACTCATACTTTTTTCATGCTTGGTTTTTAATCATTATTAATGCAATCCTTGTTTAAAACTTACATGTTTTATTTCAAATCTAGCACTATTATCACATAAGTAATTACTTGCTTAATATTTTGTTTTATTATCATTCCAGCGTATACATTTTTCAAAACGCGCTACGGGGGCCAGTTGTTGATGGTTGATGGTTATACGTTTGCTAGAAATACATCAACTCTATATTATTGTTCGAAAAAAGATAAGACATCTACAGGCTGTACAGCAAGAGTAAAGTTTAGTAAAGATATGAAAATAATAAACTATGGCGAGATACAACATAATCATGCACGCCCGTTGTATAATATAACGTCCACTGGCGTGTATTTCAGAATATCCTCTTAAAAAAATGTTTTAGAGTTTTTTTTAAGTGCAACAATATGGTCACTCGAGCTCTGTTGGGTAAGCAATTAGATCAGCAGGAGTTTATAAGCGATAACCTCTTACCATTAAGCAGGTGGGGTATTGGTTCCATAAAAAAGTCCGTCTTGTTTAATTCAAGTTAATCTTAAAAATATGTGTTTGTGTAGTTTGGCCTTATACATATTCTCTAATAAAATACAATGAAGTACAATAAAATTTATTTTTCTCGCCGCTTGTCCTCTGCGAATTTATTTTTATTTTATTTTCTCATTATTTTGTTTTTCAGGTTTATTCATTAAAACAACTTGCGGCAGAGTTTTACTTATGTTAGACGGCTTTACATTTTCCAAGAACAAATCTACTTTATATTACTGTTCAAAGGTTAAGAAGGGTTGTAAAGCGAAAGTGAAGTTTGGTAGATACAATGAGGTAACGAATTATGAACACATTCGCCACAACCATCATCCGCCAAGTTACATGATTACGGCCAGTGGGAAGTACCGGTTGTGTAAAACTACACATTCTAGAACACTGATGTAAGAGTAGGCACCAAAATAAGAGACTATTTATTTATGAAAGTTCTATTTTAAATTTTCGATACGAAGTACGGCCCTCGACACTCTTTCGGAAGAGTACGACTTACCAAACCATAATTTTGTTTGTTTTTTTTTTGTTTTTCTTTTTAAGAATACTAGTAACGTTAATTTAAAATGCAATAATTTTCCTAAATTTTTTTCTAAACACGGTAATCACGGTTGCGGCAACGATAAATTTGAAGGGTCAACTGAATTTATAGTGCAGTGGGAGACTGATTGTTCCAAAGTAGATTTTGTTTATATTAACTGTATAACATTTCTGTCTCTAAAATCGGAAGATACTAAAGTCACAGTCTAAAGTATTGGTACAATGATAAAAATATTAGATCATGCTTCATTCTTTACACGCTCGTCACGGCTTTGATATAACTCAAAGAGGAATATTAAAACGGAAAGGAAACGCTCAAGCTTGAGCAGAAAGAGAGTAAAATAAAATGGTATTTATTATATTATATTTATATTTATATTGTTAGTATTTGTGTTATAGTTTATCCGGAAAAAATAAATATTTGGGCTTTAAGATATATCTATCTTTTATTATGAGTGTTAAAATTTGTTCCATAAGTGTTCAATAAGTGTTTACTATTAAACACTTATTTATCACATTGGTTGAAGTAAGTTCATGTTCATTCCTCGTAGTTTTTTTTAAGATAACCTAAGTCAGAAAGTAAATAATTTATATATTTTTTAAATTGGATCTTTGCGAAAGGTTGTAAAGATAAAAATCTTTTTAACAAAAAATTAAACCGACGAAAAGAACTAAAAAGCAAAAAATAAGTAAACCTTTAGTCTTAAGTATTCAGCTTATTTACATAAACTATCAAATTTTATATAAACTTTTTTTGAGTCGGCGCCAAAAAATAAAATGATTAATTACTTACGTAGGCACATTTAAAATTTTGATAATTAATCAGTTTGTTGTTTGGCTTCGACTGAAAATAAGTTTATATAAAATTTGATAGTTTATGTAAATAAGCTGAATACTTAAGACTAAAGGTTTACTTATTTTTTGCTTTTTAGTTCTTTTCGTCGGTTTAATTTTTTGTCAAAAAGATTTTTATTTTATTGTTTTTTTCATCATCAGCTCAGCTACATGATGTGATGATTTCTAAACGCAAATACCTGATAAAGTAATAAAAAGTAAACAGAAACACAATTCGTTCCTACAATTTTCGAGGGTTTCTCTCAATTTTATCAGGATCCCATATCTAACAAAAAAAGAATAATCAAAATCGGTTCATAAATAACGGAGTGAGGGCTGAACAGACATAAAAAAAAAAAATATAATACGGTCGAATTGAGAACCTCCTTTTTTTCATCGGTTAAAAAGAAGCACAATTATTATTAAATATATTGTAAAAGATAAACCCGTCGGTAGATTTTTTTTTAAGTTAATCAGTATCTATTGTATAGAGAGGCTTTCACTATACGAAAGCTGCTAGCTCTTTGAAGAATATAACATAGCCTTAATTACAATTTCAGATTATGAATTCATCAAATCATCCCGTGGAGGTGACCTACTCATGTTGAATGGTTATACGTTTGCAAAGATCAACTGGAATACTTATTATTGTTCCAAAAAGGCAAATGGATGTAAAGCAAAAGTTAGACTAGATATGAATAGACGAGTGATCAACTATGAAGGGATAGTGCATAATCATATTCGTCCTACATATATGGTGACGAAGACTGGAGAATATATAAAAGTTTCTTCGTAAGAAATAATACCATACGGGGAGAGGGAAGGGAGTTGATATGTGCGAGATGAAAATTTCAAATATAAAAAAGAACAAATACTGTTTCAAATAACACCTCATTAATATAATTATGTTAACGGAAATTAACGTGATTACGTACCTAATAGGTGTTACATAATATTGAACTACTCTGGTCGTAGTCACCAGCTGAGTCAGCCTGTGGTAAAATGGACCTAGACGTCCCGTTAATTCCCGTTAACATAATTATATATCATGGCAGTAGATAAAAGTTAGAACGCCTCATAAATATTTACCGCGATTTAATACTTGTATTTAATTTACCATTGTAGTTTTTTTTTTTTTTTTTTTGTTGAAATCATTGGTGAAGTCACACTGAAGTTCCGACCATCAGGAAACTGATACTCAGGTGCTTGTGACCCATCCAAATTCAATAACGTGTGTGACATTTATCAATTGCAAATAGCCCGAAATTCTTGGTCATAATGTCATCACGAGGCTGCCGTTACCAATTTTTAAAACACATGTAACCTATCTACCTTTTTTTTGTGTTCCGTCACAAATAAGTCTATTGCAAGGGACTCGGGTATACCCTAGGAAGGAAGTTCCTGAGAACCCCGGCAGGCCTTGGCCACCTCTTAAACAAAAGTCAGCCACGCCCTGGTGTGCGGAGGGCCTTGCCCCCCTTCCGGTTTAGAGAGGCGCGTGCGGAACACGGCGCGCCACTGTCTCAGGCCTGCTTCTGCTAGAGTAACAGGCAGCCTCACCCGTTACCCCCAGGCCAGCGCTCATGGACGCCAGAGATCATTCTGCGCTTTCCTTCGGGTAACCCATCTACCTTATTCATCCTAACAATGTTAGCGATACTGAAATACAGTCTTGATATATTCCCATTATATTTATATTTCAGATTATAAATTTATGAAAACGCCTTTTGGAGGTCGCATGTTGATGCTAGATGGTTATACTTTTTCTAAAATGTCTTCAGATTATATTTATTATTGTTCAAAAAAGGACAAGTCTAATAAAGGTTGTAAAGCGAAAGTGAAGCTGGATAAAAATTTAAAAGTAATAAACTACGAGCAGATTCAACATAATCACCCTCGACCCCAGTACGTGCTAACAAGTTCTGGAGAGTATCTAAAGATTGCTTCATAAGACATAGTTGCAAGAAATCCAAGTTTTAATTTTTGTGTATAACCTTCTAATATAAAATTATTAATACACAATTAAAAATATTTGCTTTTTGGAAGTGTTTAATTTTGGATTAAGTACATATTTTTCTAGCTCTTTGTATCGTGATGTCATGTTATGTTTTTATCCCGTTCTGTTAGTTCCAAAAGTGGTATGCTCTTTTGACGAGTAACTCCTGATTTATTTTCAGACTATAAATTGGTTAAAACAAGCCGAGGAGGTCATCTGCTTATGTTAGACGGTTATACATTCGCCAGGAACACGTCCACTTTGTATTACTGTTCGAAAAATCAAAGGGGTTGTAAGGCGAAAGTGAAACTGGATGCCAACAAGGCGGTGATCAACTGGCAAGAAATATCGCATAATCATCCTCGGCCTACATACATGGTGACGAAGAACGGGGAATACATAAGAGTCTCTTCGTAGGAAGTATATTGTATGTAAGAAGATTACTTTCAATTCAATGATGTTTGCTTTATTTTACTCACCTCATATGCTCTGTTGACGAATAACTCCTCATTTATTTTCAGACTATAAATTACTTAAAACAAGCCGAGGAATTCATCTGCTTATGTTAGACGGTTATACATTCGCCAGAAACACGTCCACTTTGTATTACTGTTCGAAAAATCAGAGGGGTTGTAAGGCAAAAGTTAAGCTGGATGCCAAGAAGAAGGTGACTAACTGGCAAGAAATATCGCAAAATCATCCTCGCCCAACATACATGGTGTCGAAGAACGGAGAGTACATAAAAGTCTCTTCTTAGGATGTATGTACGAAGATAGGCTTAGAATAAGATAACAAAGTGTCATTACTTTTCTTAACATTTTAACTGATAACTCTCATACTCCTAAGAACGTAAGCATTACGGCTTTTATTTCACTGAAAGGGTATAGACAATGGTCCCAATTCTGTTACTTTACTCGCTAAATTAAAATTCACTAAATTTTCTTCATATAAGATGTAAACCTTGTACACTTCAAAACAAGGTCATATTTCAAATTGAAACAAGTAGGTAACATATGTCACTATCGAAATAAGCAATTTATGTGTCGACTAAATTCTGATACGCTTAAATAGACTTTAATACCACGTAGCGAGAGCCGCTATCCGTTGAATGCCATCTCTTTTGCTCTGTGTTTTTAGTAAGCGTCTTCGTAGGTGTAGATTAAAAACACGTCATCCTTGTTGGTTTTGAACAAGTTTTTATACGGCAATCATACAGCGTTTGAATAAATGGAGACTCTCGCTGCGTGGAAATAAAGTTGAGTATACGTTGACAGGTTGTAGTGAAATTTAGTGGCGCTGAGAAATAGATGCCAGTAACAAATATACCTTATTACGAAGAACACTAGGTTGATTTCAAATGAAGAAATTAAGTCAGGTTTTAGTTTAGTCGAGTGTACAATAGAATCGGCACCAATGTGTACGACAGCTCCAGTTCCTAAGCTTATATTAGTTCCCTATGGCGTCAAGACTATTGCCAATTGGCAATCAACAAACATTGGCCTGATAGATATCAGGCTAATGTTGCAATGATCTCATTTTCAGTTCTATAATACGAAAAGAAAACCAAATTTCCGTGATCTGGGTACTATAAAATCTTTAAGCTTACTCCCGATATTGATTCGAATTCGTCCTAAAAAAATCGTTCTCAGGAGTCAAATCATATGAAAAATTGAGATCTTGTCAAGGTAGGCACACATGCACATCTACACACACACATGCACACATAAACACAAACACACACACACATAAACACACACACATATATATATACATACACACAAACCGACTGTATCTATTAATATATGGCGAATAAATTCTACTTAAGTTTTCTTATGTTATTTTATAAATGTTATTATTGTAATATTACATTTCTAAGGGCATTACAAAATGTAATGATGAATAATGGAAGGACACTGGCTTCTGTAACCCAGTTCCTACTAGTACAGGAGTCAGGGAAATCTACCTGTGTGTGTCCAATAAATATTTATCTTTTTACTATTTTAGTTTATATGTTTTTGAACATATAAATCTGTACAATAATTTCCATTTGAACCACTGTTCAATCATGCCCTTGTTTAAAATTGATGAGTATCTATTGGAAATCAATCAAACTAAACCAAGTTTGTGAATTCGCATTTGTCAGGATGAAGTGGAGCCGATTATATTTTAAAATCAAGTTTCAAAACATACTACAATCATTGTTAAGTTGCGGATACAAACATTATAACACTACTTTACCTTAATATTAAACGTTTTTATGCAACAAGAACGAAATATAGCTTAAATATATATATAAGACTTGTTCTTTTGTTCAAAATAATTCCAGATATCTAACATTATCTACATGTAAGCTACTCACTTAAACCGTAACGGTTTTTGTGTGAGCAGAGTTTGCGTTCGCCATACATATTAGGAAGGTAACTATATCTTATACCTGTAAGATATAAATACCCTTATACTACATACAGAATCTTAGATTAAATCAGTTCAAAATTGATTATCTTATTACTAGTTTAGATTTGCTGTTACACGCGTGTACGCGCAGGTGTACACGCACACACCTTATATAGTTATACACATTACAAGGACTTAATAAATGGATTAACTAAAAGTTTTACGTAATAATAAAAGTTATGGAAAAGTAAACTTAAATTTGTCTTTAGAGTGGATTAATGAATTGACATTTATGTACCAGGCATTTATATTTTTTAGGTATGTAAAGATATACTACATGGATAGATATCGCTATATAGATATATTAGAAGTAAAATTTTTTGAAGGGTAGTTAATGATCTGATTTACATTTTTCTTTTATTGTTGTTTACAGTTATTTTAACTGATCAGTTTTAGTTAATAGCAATTAGGGTGTAATGAGCAGCGGATACGAGCACATTTCCTTTCCTTTTTGTACATACCGGAATGTGGTATGGTCACAGTCAGTCAATGGCCAGCCGACTTCAAAATTTGGTAGTTCCTTTATTATTTCCTGTGTTTTAATTAAATGTTTTTTGTCAATTATTTAAAATTAGTGAGTTGTTTGTGCATGAAATACATTTTTTTTAAACTTAATTTGGAACACTATTTTTTTTGTAACTATATTATGCTAAACAAAGAAATAGTCCAGGATTAAATTTGTAGTGAACAGTTATTGGTCTAATAACAAAGATGAGTTCTTGACTTGTGCCACCCTCAAAATATTAGAAAACGTAAACTAACAAAGGTTTCGACCATCCAAAAATAATGAAATATCGTGATTGAAATAAAGATATTTTGGAAGTATACATTTTGTCATAAGGCTGAATATGATAGATATATGGACTCTGAAGGCATCAGGTACTACCCGAAGAATTATATATAGACTATTGTAAAAAGATGCGATTCGCAACTATGGGTATCAAGTAAAATACAATTGTTAGTTATCAGTTGATTTTAGAGTTCTTTTTACGGAAACATTTCTTCTTTAAGGCCTCTTACACGAAGTCAGCGGGAGCGGGGCGGCGGCGGCGGCGGCGCGGCGAGCGGCGGGGCATCCACTCGTACGCCGATCGCGGCCCGCTCCCCGCGCCGCCGCCGCCGCCGCCCCGCTCCCGTTGACTTCGTGACCGAGTTCAACCGTTTTTGTGTCGGTGGCAACATAAAATGTATAATTATTATATTAATACGCGAAGAGAATTCTTTGTAAACCGTTTTAAGAAAATTTCGTTAATTTCTGAATTTTGGAATATTTACAGTTTATATATGTAGAAAAAGTGCAGAAAGCGGCGGTAGATTGCGGGTTCGAACCCCACCCAGTGCATTACTACTCCTAACACAAGCATTTTAACTTTAACTGGAGACGTTAACAAGAATACTAGTAATGTGTGACCCACGTTGCTAGTATTCTTAAAAAAAAACCTAAATTTTTTAAACAATATGTCTTAAAAATTTAAAAATACGTGAAAACGGCTGAATGAAATTACACGCGTCTAGTATATGTGATTACCTGTCATGGTAAGTAAGTATATACAATGATAGCTCAAGTTATGTTGGCCAATGAAAAAATCACGGTCGAAATTCGACCACCACGCGAACTCTAGTTATAATTAATTCATAAATAAAATGTAAACGTATACTGATAGTATACCGTTTGTGAATAAACTAACACCGAGGTTCGGCTGGTTAGTAGTTATAACCTCTAGACTACACTAGAGGCTTCGAGTGCAATGAAGAACATGGAAGGGAATAGAGGACTTGGAGTAAGGAAGGTTAATCTAATTCATTATTTACTCATTATTACAGATATAACAACTTACAAAATGATACCAACAAAACGTGGAAAGCATTTATTGATGTACAGAGGCTTCACGTTTTCCCAGCAACACCAGACAAGAAACTTCTATTGTTCTAAGAAAGATGCTGGGTGCAAGGCACGGATCAAACTGGACGGCAATGGCGAAATACTACCAGTTTCACACCCGGTACATTTTCATCCACCACCGAAGTATGTCATGATGCCACAAGGGCATTATATAAAGCTGTCTTAAATTGCAAATGGTGTAGCCTCTATTAAGTTGTCTTAAATACGAGGCCATGATTGCTGGCTCTTAAGTGCACTTGACAAATATTAATCTATTTTCATAGGCTGCCCTTGGCGCTGCATCGACGATTTCGTCCTGTGTATCGTAAAATAAAACAATTCGTTTCGTTGTCAATTTCGGCGATTACTACCAATTTGGTAGTGTCATGGTACGTTTTCGCATCGTTCTAATGTGTGTTCTGCCTTAAACCGTGGCCCATAATAATTTCAAGTGGTCAGAGTAGGACACAAATTGATAGTTATAAATGTAAGGGGTAAATGGACTGTTATCGACCCTTAATTTTATGTTATTAAATTAAATTTTAACTGAATTACATCTATAGTATGGAGGTGATTATGGCCGATCTTTTAAGATATATGTATGTAGCTAGATATAGTATTAAGACATTAATGTACTTTTATAATTATGTTATACGGTTCTTAAAATACTAAGTTTTTCTAAAACTTCCTTGTACCGTATTTTTAAGTGAGAGTGAACGGACATTATTAATGCAAGTAATGGTTATGGTAAATATGTTAAGGCTTCTGCAGGCCTGGCCAGGAGTACTGCGCGAAGAAATGCCAAAGATCCTTGTTGTTGCGCATCAATGTGAGCGTCAGTGAAATCGTAAAAGTACCTAAAAATTGTGTTCATCGAATAGCATACTAATGGGCCAGCTCTTGTAGTCATTTGAATGATGTTGAGTTTCAATCTTAAATGTAAAGGCTCCATCTTTCTAATTAAATCATATCATTGAAAAATATCCATTTCTTTTATAGCCGACTAAATTCCAAAAGTTATGCCATCTAACTTTAGTGACGGCTTAGAAATAATATTGTTTAATGCCGGTAAAGACTCAGAAACTTCATTATTTCATTATTTCCTCTCCATTATTCCTTAAACTGAACCTGTCTGTCTATCTGTCTGTACACTTTTGCACTGGTGAGGTAAGGACTTTCATAGAAATTATTTTGTGCCTAATAATTTTTACGCAATTTCTTTCATAGCATTGAACTACAGGTTTATAGAAAGCAAAGAGGAAAGCAGATTTTAATTCTCAACGGCTACACATATTGGCAGAAGAATCGTTCTCAGCACTTTTACTCCTCGCAGTTTTACAACGAATGCGGGGCTCGGGTGAACTTCGATGGCACTCTTAAAGCGATCGAACGGCACAATGGAGTGAGTCATCACCTAAATATTTCATTAATCCTGAACGGGAACGTATACTACTTAAATAACTTAAAAGTAATTGGGCCACCGAAATTTGTTTGGCGTATTCTTTTTGTGAACTTGCGTTTTTTCAGAAAAAAAAAAATAAGTTTCTGTATACAAGAGTTGCTCGTTCAAAGCTATTAGAAAGACACGTTATTTCTGGTCAGTATTATACATTTTCGATGGTCTTTAGATAATAAGAATATAAAAAGTGCAGTACAATACTAAAGGATATAGATAGGGGAGTTTGAATTATGAATGTACAGTTAAACGGATTAAGTTCACTTCGGTAACTGTCTCGGTTCGATCACTGAATGGGGCAACTATTTAAGTTATTTACAGAATCAGAGTGTACTATATATTTCTGACGTATTTGCGACATAGATATATTATAATAAGGTTAATCAGGGAGTCGTCTTTCACGAACAGAAGTTAATATATCTGATTATGTTTGATTGTTAGTATATTATTCGTATGATTATAATATGTATGGCAGTTATCGCAAAAATACATGCCCGAGATTTAATAAAACTTTGTTTGTATGATTTTTGCTGCTTAATCATGATTTACACAAATTTTGTTCTATCTCATTTTTACGATTAACAGGAATGGATTGGTTATGAATCCTAAATGTGCTCTTTATACCCATAGTATTTTCTATTCCAGCATTAAACTACAAGTTCATTCCTTCACACCGAGGAAAGCAATTGTTGATGCTCAACAGCTACACATATTGGCAAAAGAACTTATCCCGATATTATTATTGCTCCCAGTTTTATAACGGCTGCAAGGCAAGGGTCTTCTTCGACATGGACGGGACCCTTACGCAGATAGTGAGCTACCATGGTCATAAACCCCCAAAATGTCGAAGAAATGATAAACTCATATATCATAACTTTCAAGCCCCGATCCTGTATTAAAGGTGTAGTTAATTTTCTAAATGTCCCGATATGTAAATCGACCTCTACCATGTAAATTCTCACATGATACCTATGCATTCAGAAGGTGAAGCTATTTCTCGTATTTGCTGAATAAACCGTAATGAAATATACCTTAGTTTTTTACCATTATAACAATAATAGTTTTATTAAACCTCCTGATTCTTTTTTTTTGTAATGTGTCGAACAAAAAGACGGGCGTGGGTACGATTCCAACCCAGGACAAATAATTGTGTGATGAGCACGATAATTTGTTCTGTGTCTGGGTGTAATTGATCGGCCGTGTGTGAGATATTATTAAAAACTAGAAAAGCTTGTGAATTAGAAGAAGAAGAAAGAATTTCGTAGCAGTTTAATCCCTGGCTGGTTTTTATAAGAGAAAGTTCCATAAATTTATATGGAACATTCTCTTTATATTTTTTCATCTCTAGTATTTTATTATTTATTTTAGTTAAATGACGTTTGATTATTTACAGAACTACACTACGAGTTCATACCTACCTCAAAAGGAAAACATTTATTATTGCTAAATAGCAATACATATTGGCAAAAGAATGATACTCGGTACTATTATTGTTCTAAAAGAAATACTGGATGTAAAGCACGTGTGCACTTTGCCAAAGATGGCCGACTCAAACATGTTGAGGATTTCCATGCTCATAGTCCGAGGTATACTGAGGTGAAAAATAAAACAAGTCGATTATAATAGTCACTCTTTTTCAGACTCCCACTAAAACCTAACATTTGTTAAAAGACTCGGCCGATTCTGATCTGGTACAAAAATAATCCTCGTATAACAATGTCCTGCATTCTTGGCGTATGAACTAACTGACAATAATCTAATCGACGTAGAGATCCTTTTAAGCAAGTGGATCGTACATGTCTATAGGCGATGTAGAAGACTCTCAGAAGAGTTGCAATGTCGGAAGAGACGAATAGAGGACACACAAGATTAGTCTCGGCCCTGTTATCCATAAAACCCAAAGATCAGCAAAAAGTCCAACAAAGTTGGCGCATAGATTTCTCCTTAGCACGGGGATTAGAAATAAGTTAGAAGTATACATATGTACATTAATAAAAAATGTTATTTTAGTTGAAAAAAAAAAAAAAAATTATTAGATACATAGTAACCATATTATATATACCATATATATTATTATCAATAAACAAACATAAACAGAAGCGGCAATTCTTAACTGTTTTAGAGTCTAAACTGTTTTTTTATCGTTTAAACCTATACCAAAATTTATTCCTAGCCCCAAAATGAGTAAACCGGGACACGGTGACGCGAAAATTTTCGTCAAATCGACCTGTGGACTACCTAGGGGCAGATAGGAAAAAGAAGTCGAGGATGGCCCTGTGCTTGCATTTAACGTCTCACCCGGCTTTGTGCAGGCATTCAACGGAAATAATGGCGTTCAAATGAGGTGTCGTTAATGTCTAGGGCCTGTGCCTAATTGTTAAAATAAAAAAAAAACAGTAGGACTATCAAGTCACAGAAATTGCTATCTTCTTAATAATAAAATTTTAAATCTACGCCATTTTACATCGCTGCTGTGTTACTTGCCTCAAACGTCAATGGGTTCTGGTCTGGGCTGCAATTATATTGGCCTTACTATGATAAATATTAAAACAGTAAAGAAGTTTTTTGCAAGTTATTATTTTAATAACATAGTTTAAAATATGAGTGACTAAGTGCATCTCAGGACGTCTATTATTTAATTCCAGGAAAAAGGGAAGATGGGCGAATGTCAATGATTTTTGTGGCCTTGTCACTAACTTATAATATTATCTACGTATTAACGGGAATTAACGCGATCACGAAAAGGTATTACATACCTCTGAATTGCCTGACGTTTCGACCAGGTTGCACTGGCCGTGGTCACAGGCTGACTGGCTCAGCGGTGCACGTCCTCCGTCGTCGACATCGTGAGGTAGAAGGTTCTTCATCCACCTCCACTTTTTTGATATTTTTGATATTTTCGTTTCGCCATGTACCGTCACATACTATACTAACAGTGTCCCTATTCTGTAAGCAAACCGATGTGGCCCTATTCTGGTGTTCACCCGACTGCGCATAAAAGCGAGGTGGCATGTTTTTTATCACTGGATTCCACGCTGTAGATAATTTGAAACCATCTTCCCGATTGAAAGTTTTGTGTTTTTTAATTTCAATCGCTTCACGTACAACTCTTGAGTAAAAGTGACGTTCCGTGGAGAGGACTTGCGTACGGTGAAATTCAATCCAGTGATTGGTGCCCGCTTCGAGTGCATGTTCTGCAATCGCTGTTTTGCTAATCTGTCGGTTCTTCACAGCAGCGATGTGTTCTTTGACCCTTTCAGCAATAGTCCGCTTTGTTTGGCCTATGTAGGAACTACCACAGCTGAAGTTTATTTTGTAGACACCTGGAGTTTGTAATGGCAAGACGTCCTTCGGTGTACCCACGATGTTTTGAACCTTTATGCCTGGTGTGTATACTGTCGGAATGGAGTATTTCTTTAATACGGAGCCGATCTTATCCGTTACTCCTTTCACATATGGCATGTAGGCTGGTTGTCTGTTCACCTTCGGATGCTTGCGTCTCATTGCCGGTTGCTTCCGTGTTCCATTCACCTGATATCCGTTACTTTTAAGTACCTCCTGAACATGATCCAGCTCTCGCTCCAAATGTTCAGGGTCACAAAGATCGTATGCTTTGTTCTTGAGTGAAGTCATAACAGACTGCAGGTGTCGGGGATGATGATGAGATGTGGCGTGTAGGTACCTATCCGTATGAGTATGCTTGCGGTACACACAGTGCGACAAGGACCCATCTGACCTCGCGGTTACTTTGACATCTAAAAATGACAATGACCTATCCGCCTCCACCTCATATGTGAACCTTATCTTGGGGTGAATGGAGTTGAGGTGTTGTAAATATTGATCTACTTCCTGTTTATTTCCCTTGACGATACTAAAGATGTCATCCACGAATCGCTTCCAAAGCCTAACGGTCTTCGGGCCGAGACTTAACGCCTTCTCTTCAAAATGCTCCATCCAGATGTTGGCTAGTACAGGGGCTACAGGACTACCCATTGCGACACCATCAATCTGAAGGTAATGTTGACCTTGGAAAAGGAAATAGTTGCCCTCTAGACAATGTTCAAGTAGATCAATATAATTGAACGGCAACTCGTGGTCTCTCAGCAGGTCTTTTACGACGTCCATACATTCTTTTATTGGATCATTGGTGTAAAGTGATTCCACGTCAAAGCTCACCATGACGTCATCAGGTTCCAACTTGAGATCTTTTATAATTTGTATGAAGTGCCGCGAGTCTTTCACAAAAGACGGTGTTTTGCCTACAAGTGGTTGCAATACTGACGCAACATGCTTCGCGAGATCGTAAGTAGGAGAGGCAATTTGACTTACAATAGGCCGCAGCGGCACGTTGGGCTTGTGTATTTTGGGCAGACCATATAATTTCGGTGGCTGATGTGACTTTGGTGCATAAAGTCTGTTGTACTCGTCTTCTGAAAATAGGTCATCGTTATCCTGGATAAGAGATCGTATTCTACGCGTTACTCTGGCCGTGGGGTTATATGATACCGGTTTATAAACCTTATCGTCATCCAAAAGTTCAAGTATTTTACGTTGGTAATCAGTTGTACTCATCACTACAGTGGCGTTTCCCTTGTCGGCCTTAAGCACTAAAATATCCCGGTTATCCCTAATGTTTTTCAATGCTTGACGCTCTCCCATAGTTATATTACTAGCCGGAAGCTTTGATTTTCGTAATATTACCGCGACGTCCTGTCTAAGGATATCGGCATCGCCGGGCGGTACCTTGTTACGTGCAATAGATTCCTCAACGCTACTGATTACTTTCTCGAACGGTATTTGTTTAGGTGTTGGAGCGAAATTCATACCTTTAGCCAAGATGTTTATGGTAGTATCATCTAAACTCACGTGTGATAAGTTAATGACGGTGTCCTTCGACCGATCGGGTACCACGGGTGACGTCTTATTTTTTGCATACCGTCGATTATATTCCTTCGAGAACTTACGCTCTAAGTTCTCACTACACAATTTGAAGGTACGACTCGCTTGTAGAAACGTAACCCGATCACACAAATCATAGTCCGTTTGAGATAGATTAACACAACACTTCAAATGTAACGCATATAATTCTCTCTGTATACACTCCAAATCACTGTGTTTGTTGCGAATTAATTGTCTCAGGAGGCGTACACTCGCGTTTGTTAGAAT
The DNA here is from genome assembly GCA_949752705.1 of Callimorpha dominula. Classification (NCBI taxonomy): domain Eukaryota; kingdom Metazoa; phylum Arthropoda; class Insecta; order Lepidoptera; family Erebidae; genus Callimorpha; species Callimorpha dominula. The sequence continues at coordinate 19,028,567 of OX457002.1, read as the reverse complement.
TTTACGTGAAAATGCGATATCACTACGTGGTTTTATTCGAACACACGAAGGTAATAAGTCCCAATCGCGACACTTCACTAGAAATATCAACGATGTTTCAACTCGCGCACGTTTTTTACGTAAATATTCTAGTTGACGCACTTGTTTTGCAATTTCCGACCCGTAACGGTTTGCTATACTAACTTTTAAACTTTCGCGTTCCATGATATAATATTATCTACGTATTAACGGGAATTAACGCGATCACGAAAAGGTATTACATACCTCTGAATTGCCTGACGTTTCGACCAGGTTGCACTGGCCGTGGTCACAGGCTGACTGGCTCAGCGGTGCACGTCCTCCGTCGTCGACATCGTGAGGTAGAAGGTTCTTCATCCACCTCCACTTTTTTGATATTTTTGATATTTTCGTTTCGCCATGTACCGTCACATACTATACTAACAGTGTCCCTATTCTGTAAACAAACCGATGTGGCCCTATTCTGGTGTTCACCCGACTGCGCATAAAAGCGAGGTGGCATGTTTTTTATCACTGGATTCCACGCTGTAGATAATTTGAAACCATCTTCCCGATTGAAAGTTTTGTGTTTTTTAATTTCAATCGCTTCACGTACAACTCTTGAGTAAAAGTGACGTTCCGTGGAGAGGTGAATACCTTTTCGTGATCGCGTTAATTCCCGTTAATACGTAGATAATATTATATCATGGAACGCGAAAGTTTAAAAGTTAGTTGTCACTAACTTATATAAGAAGAGGCGGTGGCACTGTTCTTTTACGAAATGGGTACCAGTATACATTGAAAGAAAAGTATAAAAATGGTGCCGCGGCATGGGAATGTATTTACAGGAGAAAAAAGAAATGTTCCGGTAAAATTACATTGAAAGTGAGATTTGTTTATACACTGTAAACTGTAGTACTAACAAACTTACAGAATTGGTAAATGACAATTGAAATCAAAAAGTTCAAACTTTACGTTTTCAGAGTGTTTAAAAATAAGTAAATTTCTGTTTTTATTTCTGAATAGTGTCGTTGGAGAGAAAAAACATGACTGCGACGGACGTTCACAATTTTTCTTATAAAACAAATAAAAATAAAATTTAAAATCGTTTGCTTCCTTACCATAATCCATCCAAAGCTGAAGATTTAAATGTGTGTAACTGTGGTTATTAGTGTATTATGTAGATCACCAGATTTCCACCTCATTAAGATTATAACTCTGTTAGCTTATTCGAACTTATGCGTAGTCTAGATTACAACGTCAGTTCTAAATGTTGAAATTGGGCGCGGTAGCAATTGTTTTATGTTAAATACGAATCGGTTAATTTGTCAAAAAAGGTTGCGAGAAAACAAGTCATTACCAGCCCGGCCTCTTCCAGTCGGCTAAAGTGGTCTTTCCTTTTGGAAAACGATGTTTTTAAACACCCTGTCGATAAGCGACATGTGGTTGCAAACTCTATTTAAAAAAAATTATAAGTCTTCCAAAGATTCTACTATAAATTATGGAAAATATAGTCGCAGCACAAGGAAATGAGTAGCGTCTACAACAACTTCAACAGTATCAGGAAGAACAACTGAACTTGCAGATACCCTACAGATACAGGCTTTATTTGAAACTAAAAATATTTCGATCAGGTTCTTACGATTTTAAGACTATATAGAGAGACTAGCTGTGCCCGCGACTTCGTTCGCGTTTTTTTCGGGAAACAGCAATTTGTCGCTTATTGCATAGTACCTCTTTCTCCAGGCAGGATTTTTTATACTGTATTGGCGGTGAAACAACCTGGAGCGTACAAAAAAGGTTGTTTTGGTTGCTTACACGTGAAATAACGGAATAATTTGGCTGTGGTAACATTACCTACTCATTTGTTTCTCGTGTGGAAGCTCACCTCACCGGGCTATTGGTGAGGCCGTATATCAGGCTTAAACCAACTAAAACCACACGGTGTGCCTCACAGCACCGTTTATGCGTTGACCGTCGGTACGGCGACGTTTTGTCTCCAATGATCCACCCAGCGCTGGCTAGTAGACGGCAACTGGGCGATGTCCAGACACCCTCTTCACGGGAGACTCTGCTCTGACTGGGAACTCGTCTCATACACCCACGGCCACTCTTAGCGTACGCATGAGAGCGCGAGTGAAAAGGTTCCACCTGGAAGTTTTTCCACCGAATCCAAACCGTCACCTCCTCCTTGCGCGAGATGTTCTCCTCGCAGCAAATCGTCATAAAACAACTGTGATGACCTAACATCTCGATTCGTCCGACCAATTGGGAGACTCTTGCTGTAGTCAGTCAGTCAGTGCCGCTTCCTAGAAACTATGGGCCGCCTCGGTATACCTAACAGATAAATGTTTACTTCTGAGCTTTGTTTAGTCACGGTGTAACTTAAGATTTCACACTACTGTAACCGAACGGAAAATAAATGGTCTGAAAGTGTAAAAAAAACTTCACCGGTTACATGTCAATATTTCAGCTTAGATGTAATTTTTTGGTAATAGTGTCTGCCATGCATTTAGTATAGTAAAATACTGTAATACTAAGAAAGTGTTAAGTTAAACTAACAACTAAGTCATAGATGCTTTAAATAAAAATTCTATTCTATTCTAATATAATCATGTTGACGGGAATCAACGCGATCACGTATTTAAAAGGTATGACATACCTTTGCTTTGCCGTGGTCTTGGCCGTGATCACAGGCCTGTAGGTACTGTAATACTTTTTAAATACGTGATCGTGGCATTCCCGTCAACATAATTATATTATCATGGAACGCAAAAGTTTAAAAGTTTGGATCTTCTTTTTCTATAAATATATGTATATTCACTGGACTGACCTGATGGTCTAGTGGTTAGTGACCCTGACTGCTGAGCCAAAGGTCGTGGGTTGGATTTCCACCCAGGGCGAATTATTCTCTGTCTGGGCGTAATTTATTTATAATATGTATGTATTTAGAAATATATAAGTAAGTTTATCAGCAGTCTGGTTACCATAGTACAGGCTCTGCCTAGTTTAGGATCTGACGGCCGTGTGTGAGGTGTGTGAAGATATTATTATTAATACCCTGAAACATATTTATGAATTTAATGGCTGCGAGAGGCAAAATAGCTCGTTGACATAGTCAAGAACCAGATATCGATTACTCTGGGATTACCAAACAAAGAAAAAACAACTCCTGCTGCTTCAGCAATCACCACAGAAGAGCACGATGATATCCTACGATTGAAAATATACATTCACTCGAAATCCTTCAAACAGACATGACTATTTGCAGGTGAAATCTAATGTAACTAATAATATTTCTTTAAATCACAGGTAAAAATTGATTCTTTGTACTCTTAATATTTATTAGTTAATTAAATTGAGTGGTTTTATAAAAAATAGAACGAAAATTAATAATAATAATAAAAATTAATATTAAGCTTATTTAAAAGGTTTATTTATTTTTTGCTTTTTAGTTTTTTCTTCGGTTAAATTTTTTAGTAATAAGGTTATTATTTATGATTTTTTTTTCATCATCAGCTCGGCTACATGATGTGAGGATTTCTAAACGCAAATACCTGATAAAGTAATGAAAAGTAAACAGAAACACTATTCGTTTCTACAATTTCCGAGGGTTTCTCTCAATTTTATCAGAATTCCATCATCAGATCCTTACTTCCTTGACATGGGACCACCCTTGAGGTATACCCTATCTAACAAAAAAGAATAATCAAAATCAGTTCATAAATAACGGAGAGGGCTGAACATACATAAAAAAAAGAATATGTATAAAAACGGTCGAATTGAGAACCTCCTTTTTTTAGTCGGTTAAAAACGATACCTAATTTAAAAAAGTAAATTAGTTTATATATTTAAAAAAAAGTGCAAAAAACAAAAGAGTGTGTAAGAATGATTCGATCCGGCACCCAACCTACTAGAAATCGTACTCTACACCAGATAAGCTAAACGCTCGCTGTAGTAATCTTCGAAATGAGTATATACATTCTACTAACGTTACAATGTTATTACAGCTTTCATTGATTTTCCTGTGGGAACCAAAGTTTAACTCGGGATAAAAAGTACCCTATAACCTGCGCAGGCACTCAATCTATTATCATACTAAGTTTCAAGCATATCCCTTCAGTAACTTCTGAGTTTATCGTGAACATACAAACAGACAGACAGAAAGACAGACAGACAAAAAATTTTTGAATCGCATATTCGGCATCAGTATCGATATCTTAATACCCCTCAGTCGATTTTTTTTAAATATATTCAATGTACAGAATTCATCCCGCTACAGATTTATTATAAGTATAGATATTTAACACGAAATTCAATATAGACAGACATTCACAAGCCAAAAAGGACAACGTCAAAAGTGTGATATACTCGTATATATTTAAAAGACAACGTTAACAAAAATGTGATCAGGTTATTAAAAATTGTGACAAATACTAAGCCAAGAACTTTGTTATCTTTTAACAACTTGTTTCGATTTAGAAAACATATTGAAATAGGTACAAGATTGAATTGTATGTCCGAGTTACAATATCACTACATATTATAAAACCAAGTCCCCCGCCGCGTCTGTCGCGGATTTTTATGCGATTTCTACTAATATACAGAGTGATTCATGAGGAAGGTTTAGGTGTATAATTTGTTCAGGTTTTGTGTAAATTCATTGAATTATGTTGATGATTGTTGAAGAGAGGGTTGCTAGTCTTTTTATAAAGTTAATGTGTAAAGTTATTGTATCGAAAGGTAATAAAATTAACGTACCTACTACTAATATCATATAAACCTGTTGAAATATTCTAGATTGAATGGCGTAAGGATATGGAAGAAACCCACTAAGATTTTTTTTTAATTTTGACCTCTGGCTCAGCAGTCAGGATCACTAACCACCAAACCAACAGGCCAGTCAAAGTATATATTGCTACTAGAAAGGAAATTTCTCTCACTCCTCATTTCATTCTTTACCATATAAGTATTGAATTATATAACAAATTGTCTGACTGTAATAATTTTGTAAAAATCTCTTTACGCAGGTATACCCTACCAATTGATAACTTCAGAAAGAGGGAAGCAGCTGATTTTGATCAACGGCTACACGTACGCGTCTAAGTCCAAGAACTTTTGTGTGTGTTCTACTCACTACCCTGGTTGTAAAGCCAAGTTAAAGGTGAACGAGTTTGGAGTTGCTCTCAAACTGATTGGCGAACACTCGCATAAAGGGAAGAGATACTACAAAACCCCTGAAGGGCGAGTATTAAGAGTTAACGACTAAATAGCTTCGTATCTCATTTTAGATGATATTTGGACAATTGTGAACCGATTACTTCTCGTTAGTCATGTGTTGTACCTACTGAACAGTACTAAAATCGAGCGTAGGTAATAACCGTATTAAGTTCTACAATAATACTATAAACATCAGTATTTCTGTCTAAAATTTGTATGAAGTTTGTATGAAGAAGCATGTTGTACATTAATTTTCATCAGGAAAGACCTTTTGTCCTTAAAGTTTTGTCCTTTCTATCGGTAAGGCTGGACCACCTCTATAGTCGTGAACGCGGCTTTAGAACCTGGTGATTTAGGTGTTAGTCTGTAGTTAAAATGTTTTATTCAAAAATCACAATCATTTGTGTCAATGAAACCTATTATAGGTATTTTTGAATTGTCAGGAGTAGGAGTCAGTCAGACTAAGTCCGTCGTGAAGTCAGTTGCCTGTTCCAATACTTAGATCCTATTGAGAAAAACAGACAAGAAACTCCAAGGACACTCTTTTTCAACATGTTTCTTACAAGTTTCTTGTTAGTTTGGAAATGTGAAGACAATGTAACATATTGTTCTAAAATATAAACAGTCGCGTAAATTACTTCTATATTGAAGTAATAACGGTTCGGAGATGACCAGCTCCGACCAATGACACTCGTTCACAAGCATGACGCATGCGCCAGCCATCGTCCAGCTTAACTACATTAAAGGGAGCCGAACGACCCGATACATACGCCACCAATCAGGACTTCTAGTTGAGCATGACATACTTAGAACTCCCAGGCAACAAACATATTGGGTTAGAAGAGTTACCAATATCAAAAAAACTCTTTACTATTTTTTCTGTAACTCATTTACATTAGTTATTCCTTTACCTACCTTTGTATCTTGGAACACATGCCATTGACGTCATATTTATGTACGACTCGTGAAGGTAGTAGTAGTATTAAGTAGGTACTATTATCGTTCCAAGAAACTTATTTAAACACAATGTAAACAACAAGTGCAGGCCGGTTTTGTTATCCCATAAAGGTGGTTAAACTCAATAATGTATTTATGTGCTTTCTTAATGAGAGAATTAAGTCGAAATTACAAATAGTTTTAATAGTAAGCGATTGGTTGAAGTTTACATAGTATTTTTTTATCACATAAATGGTAAATCAGATTTGTACTATGTAAGTAATTAATATTGAGTGTCTGAATTTAGTAAAGAAAATTTGGAGTTTTATTTTAAGTTTACTTACTTTTCAGGTAGCTGCAGCATATCCACTGTTCAATGCTAAATACCTCATCGAAGGCACAGTTGGTAGTTTTGATCATAATTGAATATCATGCGGTATTTTCTATTATATCGAGCACCTATGTATGCGGTGGAGCGGTAGTAGATTGACCATATTGCCGTTACGCTAATTAATTTTATTTTGGGTCTAAATAGCACTCTGTAATAAGTTCTGGAATATTGTTATTATGATTTCTGTTATATGCAGGTATACATTACGAGGTAATAACTTCAGAAAGAGGAAAACGTCTTATACTCATCGAGTTACACGTATTCTTGCAAATACAAGAACTACTGGGTCTGTTCTACCCACATTCCGCAATGTAAAGCAAAATTGAAGGTAACGGATGAGGGCGTGGTAATAAACATGAAAGGCACACATTTACATCCAGAGAAAAGATACGTCAAGATACCTGGACGTGGAATTATGAGACAACCATTACATAATTATTCGCAGCTGGTGATCTTTTAGATGATCAGAGCAAGTGGAACGACAACAAGACAATGTTTAAAATAATTACACCAAAAACAACCAATATCCAACTAACTTCCACAAAAACCTAAATGATACCACTACATCCTAAATAAACCTAACGGCTGTGTTTAAATATGCTGTTCTTCGAAATACAACCTATTCAATAACCTAGTAACTGAGAACCACCTCCCTTTCTTAAGTTTGTTTAAATGTTGCAAGTAATATGTAAAATAAAACCGTTAGGAAACTAAGTAGTTAGGTAAAAAATCGGTAGATTTAAATAAATCTCGCGTGTTTCCTCGACGATGATAGAGCGCAGAATGAATGCAGAAGGCCTATCGGTGCACTCGGGTCGTTCTCACCCCTGTAGTTATACAATTTAACTGTGGCGTAGGAATTGTATCGCCACCTTTTTACTATTCGGCTAACAACACTACACTTACTAACAGCTATTTATTTTATATAAGCACGTAATGAAATAAAATATTTTGAAGCTTAAAGTTGGTAATTTAATTACAGAAGGTCTTTATGAGACACCATATATGAAGATGCTATCACAAAAAGGCCGCGAGCTGCTAGTCGTTGGTGGCTACACATTTTCTAAAAAGTCCAACTATTGGGTTTGTTCGTCAAGAATGAACAACTGCAAGGCGATGCTCAAGTTAAACGCCGAGGGCAAAATCATATCTTTGAATAATAAGCACACTCATAAGCCGAGAGAGCTCGTAACTACAGCATGTGGGAAAATTATTCGTTTGTGAAGTTCATGGCATAAACAATTAATGTTAATTATGAATATTAACGTCATCCTACAACAAGTTGTTTAAGTAAGTCAAAATCTATTATCTTTTTACAAAGTTTTGTTTTTCGATTTTTTTTTTAAATTATAAATCTGTTAAAAAATCTCTCTCTCTATCTAAACTTCTAAACTAATATTATAAAGAAGAAACATTTGTGTTTTTGTATGTATGTTTGTAAAGTTTTGACACAAAAACTACTGGACCGATTGCGATGAAACTTGGTATGTATATAGCTGGAGACTTGAATTAACGCATAGGCTACTTTTTATCCCGACATTCATACAGGATCGGGACTTACGCGGGTGAAATCGCGAGGCGTTGCTGGTCTGCTATAATGATATGCTTCACCTCAAGGTTGTCTGGCAGAGAATGCCTAAGGTATTAAGTACGCCTTTGTACAATATGTGCATGAAGTTTTAATAAATAAATATGTTTCTAAAAGATTATATGATATCGGTCGGAGTGTATACCATACATCATCGGAATGTTTCTTAAAGATCAATAAATGCCAAAAAACTCTCAGTCGTAGGACTGCACGTCGGAAGTGAATCTCTTTGAATTCGTATCGTATGAAGTTTCAGGTTACATTGTTCATAAGTGCAAATGAAATATGAGGACAATGTAACATGTTGCGGTTGGGAGATGACCAGCCCCTACCAACGACATTCGTTCACAAGCATGACGCATGCGTCAGCAATCGTCCAGCCTAAGCACATACGGCCATCAATCAGTACTTCTAGTTGAGCATGATATACTTAGAACTGAACAACTGAACTGTTAGAACAGCTACCAAGATCAAAAAAACACTTCACTAATTGTATTCTGTAACTCTTTTAGTTACTTATTCCTTTTTTGAAGAACGCGGTACAAATATACATAGTATCTTGGAAAACACATGCCATTAACGTCATATTTATGTACGACTCGAGAAGGTACTAGTAATAAGTAGATACTATTATAATTACCGTTCGAAAAAACTTTTTGTACACAACAATTACATGCCATTTATGTTATCCCTTAAAGGTGGTTAAGCTCAATAACTTTCTTAATGAGAGAATTAAGTCGAAATTACAAACATTTTAAATAGTAAGCGATTGGTTATTACGTTGAAGTTTAAATAGTATTTTTTTATCACATAGATGTTAATGCAAATCTGTACTATGTAAGTAATAAATATTGAGTGTTTAAATAGAGTAAAGAGATTTTGGAGTTTTATTTTAAGATTACCTGTACTTTTCAGGTAGCTGCATCTTATCCACTGTTCAATGCTAAATACCTCATCGAAGGCACAGCTGGTAATTTTGATCATAATTGAATATCATGCGGTATTTTCTATTATATCGAGCACCTATGTATGCGGTGGAGCGGTAGTAGAGCCATTGTCCATATTACCATTGCTCTAGCTAATCTTATTTTGGGTCTAGATAGCGCTGTGTAAAAGTTCTGGAATATTATTATTATGATTTCTGTTACATGCAGGTATACATTACGAGGTAGTAACTTCAGAAAGAGGAAAACGTCTTATACTCATCGATGGTTACACGTATTCTTGCAAATACAAGAACTACTGGGTCTGTTCTACCCACACTCCGCAATGTAAAGCAAAATTGAAGGTAACGGATGAGGGCGTGGTAATAAACATGAAAGGCACACATTTACATCCAGGGAAAAGATACGTCAAGACACCAGGAGGTGGCATTATGAGACTACCATTATATAATTATTCGCAGCTGGCGATCTTTTAGATGATCAGAGCAAGTGGAACGACAACAAGACAATGTTTAAAATAATTAACATAGAAAAATATCCAACCTACTTCCACAAAACCTAAATGATACCACTACCCCATAATGACACCATGTTAGAGCTGTATTTAAAAAGCTGATTTTCGTAATAAAACCTATTCAATAACCTAGTAACTGTGAACCACCTCTCTTTCTTAAGTTTGTTTAAATGTTCCAAGGAATATCAGTACATATTATAAAAAAAAGTCCCTCGCCGCGTCTGTCTGTCTGTCTGTTCGCGATAAACTGAAAAACTACGTAACGGATTTTCATACGGTTTTCACTAATAGACAGAGTGATTAATGAGGATGGTTTAGGTGTATAATTTGTACCCGTGCGAAGGCGGGTGAGTTGCTAGTTTAAAATAAAACCGTTAGGAAACTAAGTAGTTAGGAAAAAAGTCGGTAGATTTAAATAAATCTCACGTGTTTCCTTAACAATGATACAGTGCTGAATGAATGCAGAATACCTGTCGGCGCACTCACTCGCACTCCTGTAGTTATACAATTTATCTTTGGCGGAGGGAGGGTATCGCTCTCTTTTACTATTCGGCTAAGAACACAATATAAATATTCACTGATTGCCATGAATTCTACTTGATGTGCCATTACTGTGGCACACATGACTAAGATGCGTTCGTATGTGTATTTATATCTATAAAGTATTATACTGTTGTCATATTCTTATAATTACCAAAATTATTACAGTTCCGGTTGTATTACATTATTGTATTTTTTTCAACGTTTAATCAGAATATAAGTGTATTGTCTCTCATCTATACTAATAATAAAGCTGAAGTTTTTTTGAGTGATTGTTTGTTTAATTAAACGCACTAATCTCTCGAAGGATCAATTGGATTAAAAATAAAACTACCAGTTGGAGTCGGAGAATTAGATTTTTTTTTGTATTGGATAGAGTATTCATTGAGGAAGGTTGCAGGCTATGTAAGATCACAAACAGCAGAGCTTCTCTTCTTTCTTTCTTTTTATATAAGCACTTAAGGAAATAAAATATTTTGAAGCTTAAAGTATGTAATTTAATTACAGAAAATCTTTATGAGACACCATATATGAAGATGCTATCACAAAAAGGGCGCGAGCTGCTAGTCGTCGGTGGCTACACATTTTCTAAAAAGTCCAACTATTGGGTTTGTTCGTCAAAAATGAACAACTGCAAGGCGATGCTCAAGTTGAACGCCGAGGGAAAAATAATATCCTTAAATAATAACCACACTCATAAGCCGAGAGACTTCGTAACTACTGCATGTGGGAAAATCATTCGTTTGTAAAGTTATGCAATGTTAATTATGAACATTAACGTCATCCTACAACAAGTTATTTTAATCAAATTAAATTATCTTTTGAAAAAGTTTTGCTTTTTTTGTTAAGTTGTTAAAAAATCTCTCTCTCTCTCTATCTGCTATAATGAATATCATTTTCCTTAAATATCAATTAATGGAAAAAAAAATTCTCAGTCGTAGGACTGCACGTCAGAAGTGAATCTCTCTGAAATCTTATCTTATGAGATGCCATGGGTTGTCAAAAACCCTTTACCGTTTTTATTGATTTGCCAATTTATTTCCATTAAGTTTTTATAAATCATTGTTGATTATGTATGTACATTGAAGATGATAGACTGGAAAACAATAATTAGTCCACATCATCGCTGGAAAAGGTTTCATGTTATTGAGGGTACCCAAAGCTACCATAGTATTTGGGTATAAAGCCTGGTTCAGACTAAGCAGTGAGGAGTAATGGTGTTCAACGTTAAGTTCGTTAGTTTGTTTTTTTAGAAAGATTATGAGAATAGAAGAGGGTGGCGGTTATTAATATTGTAAAAAATGTAAAAAAAATTAGGTATTTTATTATTATTTAAATTAATTCTGAAATAAAATTATTGTAAGGTTGATCTACGAGTTATTCATGTAAATACTAAATGTAGATTTTCAGCTATTTAAGTTGCATATTATTATATAATATCATGGCAATACTCATCAATTTTACGAGGAAGTGATGAGTATTTAGCATCTTGTGAATAAAACCTCATGTTCTCTAACTTCAAAGTAATAATATATTACAATTTATTCTTTATCAGTATCACATAAGTAGTAAATATTTATTTGTCACTTTAAATATTTGCAGGTCATCTGCAAATATTTAAAGTGACAAATAAATATTTATATTTTATTTAAGAATTTATATACTATCACATTCTGCACAGAGTAGGTATTTTAAATATATGTAGACTGCGTACGCAAGTGAGTCTTACAGAACACATACAAAAAATCTTAAACAAACGAAAAAAAACATTGAAAACTCAAATATTACTTGTACGTAACGTACCTGAACGCAAAGTCAGAACAAGAAATTAATAAATGAATCAAAAACAACGACTGCTTTAAATATTAGTATGTAACCTAATAACAATAAACCTTTATTGTGTTATTTTTTCCCTTAAATCTATTGAGTAAGGTCCTTAATAGGTTTAAAGGATAAAAACATTTTGAGTACATTATAACGCCTTTTTGATTTTACAAAATTTTAATATACCCAATGACACTCGCACAATAAAGACGAATCTAACGACATATACCTACTTCATCAAAATCGGTTCAGCCGTTTAGTAGTAGTATTAGTAGTAGTTTACCCATGTTTTATGCAAATAAAATTATAGTAGTTACGAGGGAACATAGAGACGGATAACTCTCATAACCCTCTTTTTTTGGCTTTGGCGCAGTCAGGTGAAAAGTTTATGTCGCAAATTGGTTACCTACCGTAACTAAAACAGCTAATCCCATTTCACTTGAACGTTTTTATTGCACTTAAAATGTCACTATATATGTTTGTGCTGTTTGTTTGGAACAAACAACTAAGATACCGCGCACCATGAATCATTGGCAAGCCTCAAAGGTGGACGTTTGCCGCACAATCGACCATTGTGACGAGATTTCATGTTCATAAGCTTCCATTTATGTTTAAATAATTATGTCCAGAAACTTACACATAGCGTGCATTATAGTAACGCCGATTTGGGCAGATGAAAAAACGTAGTTACACATTAATTACCAAATATACTTCTTGATGTCAATATTAACTGTAATGTCTTCATTTTAGAATTACTATGTTATAAAACGAGCACACCGTACGAGGTCTTTCTATCGAAAGAAAGCGAACCTGCACATCTTGCTAATCCACCCGAAGCATATCCAACATACTCGAGGATGTTATCACAAAGAGGGAGAGACCTGCTCTTTGTAAATGGTTACACGTTTGGACTGAAAACTCGCAATATTTGGGTATGTTCGTTAAGAGCCAATAACTGCAAAGCAACACTAAAACTAGACGATGAAGGAAACATAGTCATGTTAAAAAATTATCATACGCACCAACCTAGACATCGGAGATACGACCTGATGTGAAAAAATTTAATGCGTTATCAGGTAAGTGGCTACATTGGTATTGTGTACTAATTTTTTATGAATTATATGGAGGCAATTCATTAAATTATTACTAATATTTAGGGCGCAGTAGAAGTCAGTAAAGAAAAGTGTGGTTGAACTGTCTGATACAGCAACATTAATAGATCATACGTATCTATTATCAGTACCTACGAGCTCCAGCAAAATAATATCTAAATGTTTATATGTTTAGAGTTATGTTAAAATTTGTAAACTGTTTATTAGACTTTTACTTTTCTACATCACCTCACGAACACAGCAGCAACATTAAAAATTGTTTTTATATGAAGTAGAAATTAAACATTGTTTTAAATATTGGCTTATTTAAGACAGGGCTTCATACTGAATGCGAAGTTTCTAAACAAATAACTATCGGTGATCTTATCACATAAAATATAGAGTAGTAACCGATACGTATAAGTGTTTGTGACCAGTGAGAGAGTCCGTGCGCTGTACCTTTTAGGTTAGGTATTACGGGGTGATGATGTTAGTGTTTCCGTGAAGTGCTACAGTGAGTGTGACATAGTTTCTATTTTAGAATCACAAATTGACGGTAAACTTGAAATATGGGGGCCGCCCCATATTGCAAACTTGGTATATCGGGGCGGGGCTGGTAATTTGCGTAAGTATGACGACGAACGATCCATAGTTTCTTTCAGTTTAAACCAATAAAGCACAAGTGAATAATTTACTCGCATTAAATTAAACCATTGTCGTTTTTTATATTCAGGGAACTTAATTTGACAAAAATTACCTACTAAGAATATTGCAAAGTAAAGTTTCTTCTTGAAAATATTATTATTACATAGTGGATAATGATATTATCTCTACATATCTTAACACTCAGATTTTAATGGATAAAAGCATTAAAAGTATTTTTGTTACAGAATCCGAATTTGTAAGTGTTCCTTCAGGTGTACCATACGAGAAAATGGTATCACAAAAAGGCAAGGAGTTGATCGTGGTCGACAGTTACACATTCTCGAGGAAATACAAAACTTCACCAGTTTGGATATGCTCGTCGAGGGCGAACAACTGCAAAGCAACTCTTAAACTGGATGCTGCTGGGAATATAATGATGATTAAGAATTATCACACACATAAGCCAAGGGCTCTTGTAACGATGTCCAGTGGGAAAATTGTTCGATTATAAACGAATGGTACAGTGTAAAAGTGAACTATATAATGTCTTACCGACCTCCCGATTCGATTTCATTAACAATAAAAATAAGACTCCTGATCACATAAGGTTATATAAGTGTATAAAACTTTGATAAAATTTGTTAAAAAAAGTTATAAATATAATTTATAATAAGAAGGTAATTTTTTCACTGTTGGTTTTGATTGTGGGTACAATAAATGCAATAAATTAAATGGTTCGATTACCCCGTCCTATGGTCTGAAGTTATTAGTTACATATTTCCATTTTAATAGTGAAGCCTTGCTAAAACATTAACTAAAGACTAAATGTAATATAAATTCCACTTTCAAATCGATATCTGTTTTAACTAAATTTAGCTTGTAGTGTCCTTTAGTTTCTTTCATTGTTATTTCACATTCGAAGTATAATAAATTACATTTTCATCGCTTAGATTTATTCAAATTCTATATTGTTTTAAAAAAAAGAGAAAGTATTACATTGTTTAATAAAAATATCCTGTAATTTTATTTCAAGGAGCGCAACTAATATTCGTCACATACACCCATCAACAATGCCGTTTCTACAGTTAACTAAAGAATAGACTATCAAATTGGAGTGAATAAAACCGAGCAGAAATAAAAAAGGTAACTCTCCTTCTGTCGTCTCGGCAAAAATTTTGCTGCATACACTGTCGGGGACAAAAATTAATCAAAACCAAAAAATGTTTGAATGTCATATTGGAATGTCGAAAATAACGAGTTATGTCACTCTTTCCTTTAGTGATGTATCATTTCAGGTTGAATATCTTTTCTAACTTCATAATATTGTCGTAGGATACGAATACCAGATCATCAGGTCCCAAATGGGTAAGCAGTTGGTCCTGATCGGTGGTTACACTTTCTGCAAAAAATTTAAGGGTCACTCCTGGGTTTGCTCAACGAAGAACCGCAACTGCAAGGCCAGGTTGAAGATGGACCAAAATGGAAAGATCATCAGCTTAATAAATGAACATCCTCATCCAGCTAGGCAGTTTTTTATACATAATGGAGAGTATGTACGTGTGTAAATTATGTTTACATTATTGTTTGAAGTGTAATTATTATTTGGTTTTACTTTGTTCAGTGACATGTTATTGTTTTTGAAATGTTGCTTTAGTGTTTTTCATCATACTTTCTTGGTGCCCGAAGTTTTAAGCCCAGCGTACGTCTCAATTAAAATTCAGAAGTAACATATATTTTTTTTCTTCAAAGTGGATGGGGATAGGGATGAAAACTGAGATAGTCGACTATAGTACCAAGAGTTGAATGTTTAAAAAAATATAGAACACTTTTTTTTCTATAAGAAGTAACTTAAAGGTTTGTACTTTTGTTATATTTTTTCTTTTATTTAATACAAATGTAAGTATGCCTCTGCCTACTCAGGCGTGAGTGTATGTACCTATGTGAAGTTCATTTTTTTTAAGAGGTGCGGGGTACAACGTGAGAACTTGTTCAGGAAATGCCGCTATGGTACGCTTAAGCGCTTGTTATAGCGGTTCTGGAAAATTTATATTTTTTAAAACATTGAAGTTTAACACTTTTTGGCGCCCACTTTCTTTTCAATCTGTGAATGTAATTGCGCTTTCTCTTTACAATTAAAAACATAACGGTCAAAGATGAAGAAAAACACACATTAAGTACAAAGCGTTTTTGGAATTGGGTTTCTTCTCAAAATGCATAATTTCTTATGTTTCCTAATATGGATTTTTGGGAAAGTATTATTTGGGATAGCGATTTTGCCAGAGATTAGCGATGTCGTAATACGCTATCATGACTGTCGACTGTCATGACATGACTGACGTACCTGTTCGATAGGTTTTTGGCACTGTAATAGACATTGTGTTTATTGTAATCATTTCATAGCTACACATTTGGATTCAAATAGCACACTTTGTAATAAAGTTATCAAGACATTGCCAACTTTAATTTTTTCTTACTCTCACATTAAGCGTTACAAGTTAATAGTCTTTTAAATAAAAGTTTTACTGTATTTTGTTAAGTAGCTGCGCTCAGTTCTGTAAACGAATAATCAAGTAACTTAATCAGCGACCTCTCTTGGATATTGGTTGGCTCTTAGAAGCTTGAGAACCTTTGCTTTTACTCCCAAAGTTTTGCTCCCTTTAGTCCTTGGTTCCGCTACAAATATTTTTTTTAAACCAGTATTATTACAATTTATGTTTATGTTCAGCAGTTAATACTGCGTAAGTTCAGTAGTTTATGGGTTATTCTCGAGATTGACGGTGATTTTGATATAAATGAAGTGTAATATTTCCAGCGCAGACCACTATAAATTTTTTTAGTATGTTCTTATTTTATGCATGATTACTCTATTGTTTTCTTTACAGTAGTAGCAAAATACAAGTATATAAATTAATATAAATGTTATATTTCTAGAATACCAGATAGTAAAATCCCAGCGCGGCAAAGACCTCATTCTGTACAAGGGATATACATTTTCTAAAACAACCCCACTAAGTTGGATTTGTTCTACGCATTACCCGGACTGTAAGGCAAAGCTGAAGCTAACCAGAGACTTAAAAGTAGCGGAGGCGACCAATCATACGCACCCAGTCAGAAAATATGTAATAACATCAAAAGGGACATACGTTCGATTGTGAGTCCTCATAGCTTATAGATAAGGAATACTTTGATTTTTGTAATGTTTTACCGTTTCGTTGAAATCTAGGGTAGAAATAAAACGTGTTCGAACCAAATTATTAGGACGATAGCAGAAAGTTATAATTTCGTAGCCATTAAAATTTTATTAATATTAGCGTTTTGCGATCTCCAAATGTTATGTCTACATATAGTCGATATATGTATATATAGCACATGACGTTTTGGGTTTTCACCCAAAACTCTTTCCTTTCGGAAAGAGTTTTTTGTATCACATCATTCACACTTCAAGAGCTCTTCTGTCAGTATCAACAAAGTACCAAAAGTAAAAAATGTCATCGGGTTAGTGAAATACCTGTTTACCTACATTCTCACGCTGTTATCTTTGATGTAATTAAATTGAATAAACGTTTGTTAGTTTTATTGAATTGTTTACATGTCATTCCCAAACCTATCTTCGACAGCTGTTTCTTTATGAGAGAGAGGGAGAGAGAGAATGAAGGAACGTTTCGTGTCTGTGCGTTTCAACAGAAGCTCCTTTAAAATACGAACGATTTTATGTTGCCCACATCAAATGACTGGGAACGCACGACGTGAACGTCAAAGAGGCTTAAAAGTTTATGTAAAAATAATGTTAGTTTGCTTACTAACTGTTTAAACTTTCTTTACTATTTTAGGATTTTTATTAATTTTACATGGATGTGTAATTTTACTTTTTTATGCGTCAGTATATAACGGTAATATAACTCAGGTCCTGTTTAATATTTTAAAGGCAGTTTGCCTGTCTATCTAATATAATATGATATTGGATTCTTATCAATTTAGCTGAATTCCTAAACCCGGGGACATCACAACATTTTCAACTGGTGTACAGGTAACGTTTCACGGCTTACTTAGTAAATATTTTTTATTCTTTAATCAATTTTATTTAGTCACATAAAATATAAAAATATTGTCATGCCGTAATAATGTGTAATTTATTAAAAAAATATCTTAAAAAATATTTCCCTTTCAGGATCACCACACTACCAAATAGTAAGGTCACAAAGGGGTAAAAATCTAATATTACTGGAAGGGTTTACGTTTGCTCAAACCACGCCTCGTAGGTGGATTTGCTCCACTAATTCCCCCGATTGTAAGGCCAAACTGAAGCTGGATGGCGAAGGAAATATTATTGATATGTTTAACAGCCACATTCATCCTGCGAGAAAACTAGCGATTACTGCTGAAGGAAGATATATCAGGCTTAATTAAGACGATTAATTTAATTTAGTTCTATAAGATCGGTGTAATTGTTTGATTCTTAATTTAAAAATTTGTTAGGTTAGTTATATAAGATTGGTATAATTGTTTGATTCTAAATGTTGTTAATTTAGTTGTATAAGATTGGTATACTTAATTGTTATATTCTAAATTTAAAATTTCACTTTTATTTTTGTAAAAGCGACATAAGTCAAGAAAGACACTGTATGTTTCTATACTCTGTCCATTCGTTTTCTTTTGACAGTTCTTTGAGAACGTAAATGTGTCCGAATTTGTAAAATTAAATTTTAGAACGCGCTGTTAGAAAAATATAAAGATTAACCATTTCCATTTAATTATACTACCTATTTATAACCATTCGTAGACGTCATAACTGTACAGAAAAGAAATACTATAATTACTTTTTAAATAAATGATTTCTGTTACGCAATAAAAAAGTTACGTTTTATTGTACGTAGTTGATATAAACAAATGTTAGATAGATAGATAACACTTTATTTGTACATTAGCATTACAGTGGACATACATTTACATAGTTTAATTAAACAGATAATGTACAAAGGGCGGCCTTATTGCTAGATGCAATCTCTTCCAGGCAACCTTAGGATGGATCAAAATGATTCGGAGAGACAATGGCAGTTGGTGTTATATTTAAAAATCATAATGATTAGTGATTTCTAATAAATATGAAAACAAATGTTAATGCTGCATATTCAAAACTTGATATAAACTATTTAAAAAAGAGTATAAAACGCCTAACGTCTATAGTTATATTTAAGTTTATTTGCAACCAATAACTTCAAAATGAAGTAATGAAGTGTTTCTAACTTTTGCGAAGATATGAAAGATGATATGTAACATTAGATTCGTCACTTGGGGTCCATTTGTAATATTAAAAAGATCAATTCTTATGTATTTTCTTGTATTGAGGTAATATAATTTGGTAAACAAGTTAAGTATATTTGGCAATTTTTTTATCGATAAAATTTCCTTTTAAATAAAATTGATTGTTTATTTTTAATCGAATCTGCAAAATTTTATTCATCACTACGTGAATATCAGTGTCATGTTATATATACACATATATAAATATACTATCTTTGAATGTATAAAGATCTGTTGATTTTACGGCGTCTGAATTGAAGCACCCCGCTCTTTTAAGGTTTTTTTTACTTTTTGAAGTAATTATTTATTAGGTATTTAAACTAATTTTATTTAAAAACGTTTTAGTTCGACATTATATTTGCGAAAACGTTTTAATTATAATGAATGTGTCGCAGTAAGATGGTTATATGAAAGCCGTTCACAACTATGTTACTAGAAATATAATTACATATAATACGAGACCCATCTAATAATAGGCGTAACTATTACTAGACTAATCTAGTTAAGTAATAATTATAAATGTATTTTTTTTATAAAAACAACTGGTTATTTATTTTAATCAACAAAAATAAGTACTTTATACAGATCTTGTACATAATAAAGAACTATATTATCAAGTACTACAATACTTATATTTTCCTTTAATCTTTAGCTTTTGTTAAGAAATTATCAGAAGTAAAACAAACAGTGTTAAATGTAATCAATTATTAAAATAAAAATCGGTTTCCAATAACATTTACATTTTTACAATCATTTCACTAGACACTAGTCTAGTGAGATAGTTATATTACTACATCGTAGTCGTGTAAGACAGTAATGAACTGCATTCATGTAACTAAATTACGGTATATAACTATGTCTATACTAATATAATAAAGCTGAAGCGTTTTTTTTTGTTTGATTGTCTGTTGGATTTACTTGGATATATATACGTTGGATTTACTGGAGGCGTTTAGCCTTAATCTCTGGAACTACTAGTCAGATTTAAAATAATCTTCGTATTCGTATATGATAGCCAGATTCATGAGGAATAGTATAGGCTATGTCGTGTTAATCTATGTAGTGTATAATTTTATTCAAATCGATGTAAAACAATTATATTTGTATGTCTAAAATTAATGGACCAAGCATGTTGAAACAAATTTTATACCTACTGTAACACCATCTGTACACATGTTGAGACAAATAAAGTTATCTTATCTAATCTTATCTTATCTTATCTAACATCAAGCTACGACCCTTAGAAGTGAAGCAGTGACCACCTGGGTGAAACTGCGAAAAACGTGTGATACTGGAGACATCTCACACACGGCCGTCTTCATAATTCTTAATAAGATAATGAACAGGCAGCTAGGCCAATAATTGAGTTAATTTTACAAACTATAGTTTGTATTGTCTCTTAAAATGTATTGCATGCAAAGCGTAAGTTATTGCATTCGTATTATACAAGCATTTTTATTGCACACATACACGAGAGCTATTGCGGTTCATTACGTAATCTACATACGCATTTTATGGTTTTTTGTTTATTTTTTTAAATATATTAAGGTCATTGAATTTTAATAATATAGATATTTTTATTTGTCTAACATTAGCAAGAATTTTTTTCACCGAAAACGTTATTTATAACCGATATTTTCAATCTGGCAAAAGTGATGTTTCACTATCGAATGACTGGTTGACTGCTACTACTCTTGTAGTAGTTACTATAACTCTTCACTTGTGCTAGTAGCAATAGTTAACCACGGATTTCTGTAGTGGTGGAGTCACTACCGGATTTCTCCTTTTAAGTTTAAATTTTCTGGATTGGTAAACCGACCATAGTTTTGGGGTGCCTTTCTCAATCACTGTAGTTTAAAATTAACTTAATTATGTTTTTGTCATACAGGTATTCATATAATAAAATCTCAACGAGGCAAGGATCTCATCTTGATCGGCGGCTACACATTTGCCCAACTTTACCACAACAGTTGGGGATGTTCAACGAGAAAGGTTGAATGCAAGGCGAAATTAAAAATGAACTCCAAAGGTGACATCATATTTATCAACAATGAGCATTGTCACCCGCCAAAAAAATATATGAAAACAAAAAGTGGCGAATACATCACTTATTCAAGCAGCTGAGAACACTTTCTTTTAAATATTTAGTAGTAATTCGTTGTAAATAACACAATATGGATGGATGGTAATGAAGCTGTTAGGATGTCACCTCGTGTTGATCTATTTAAGCTAGAACAATTTGATGAGGATGAAACAACTATATTTCACGCAACTAAAGGCTGTTTTCAAAATGAAACTGAATTCTACGCTGTAATTTACTCACAAAGTCAGCTCTTCGGTTCTGATATTTTAACTATAATTTCAAAATGGTGCAGGGTATTATTAGGCAAAAACTGTTATTAATATCGTTGTAGTATGTTTGATTGCTTTAGTATGATAGATCATTTGTAAACGGGCAGTTGTCAACACTTCTGGCAGTTGTCACTGAGTTGCTCAAAGTAGTGATAAAGAAAAAAAAGTTATCAACGTTTACTAAACATGTGGTGAGGAACGTTGATGTAACATTCGTCTTTTTGCCTCAAAGAGTCACTGAGATTGTGGAATGAAGATTTATATAGCTGCGTTGCCGAGATGGCAGGTCGTGTTTGACAATATTATTCAATGAGAATTTAAGAATATTGATGTTTTCACACAATAGTAGTAATATTTTTTTGTAAATACAAACATTAAAATTTACTTTATTTCATTAAATACAAATATTATAATAATATTAATTTCAAGTACTAAATCTATATTACAATAAGATTACTTAAAAAACTTATGTAATAAATATCGAGTAAACTGAAACTAAAGCTTTGATTTTGATTTACGGTACAGACAGATAAAATCGTTATTGTAATTTCGTTGTTAATATTTTGTAATTGTTAGGTCCGGTTGTCTTTTGACTAGTGACCTTTACATGGGAAATTACAGTAATGCAATGATGGGCTTTTATATTGTTTAAAGCAAAAATAACTACTGAGTGTGTCGAATATTGCTATTATGCATAAATGTATTATATAATATAAAACCCCAAATCCATACCCTGCACGGCTTGCTGACTCTGGCAATAATCACTTATCATAATTGTTTATGCATGCGTTCCATCATTTAATATCATATCAGGTCAGGGCAATTAGTTATCATAATATTTGGTGTATTGTTTTTATTGGC
The DNA here is from genome assembly GCA_949752705.1 of Callimorpha dominula. Taxonomy (NCBI): domain Eukaryota; kingdom Metazoa; phylum Arthropoda; class Insecta; order Lepidoptera; family Erebidae; genus Callimorpha; species Callimorpha dominula. Next base: position 19,006,363 of record OX457002.1, on the reverse strand, counting down.
GCTGATTTATCTTGTTTCCATCTTTTTCTTTGCTTTATATGTAATCGGGTTCTTATTTTTGTTATTTTTTTTTTTTGGGTACAACTCTCAGGTTGTGTAATTCTTTAATGGAGCTTATGGCTTTTTCGCAGCAGCTTATGACAGCCCAATAAAAATGTAGAGTTGTTGCTTACACTGATCTGAAGTATTTAAAGTGTGTGGTATTGTGTTAACGTGTTTTGTTAAATGCTTACAAATTCACAAATAGGTCTGGGTGTGTTTTGTGTCTGGGTAGTGTGACTACAAAATATGTGTTAACTAACTGATTAATAAAACCCTTTCGCAGGTTACGGCACAGCTTACAAGATTGTGCAATCTCAGAGAGGCAAAAATCTGATCTTAGTCGATGGGTACACATTCTCAAGAATTTCTCAAAGTAACCTTTGGGTGTGTTCCACGAAGAACCAGGAATGCAGAGCGAGATTGAAACTGGACAAACTTCAAAATATAACCAGTATTGATAATGTCCACTGTCATGCCCCAAAGCATTATAGACAAGTGAAAGGTGGATGGTATATTAGAGTTTAAGCATTACAACCATGATGTTAAAAAGTAAATTCCTATTACAATATTGTTTTGCCTTTCAGAATACATGCGAATGATTTTATTATAGCACTAGCTGACCCGACAGACGTTTTCCGTTGACGTAGGGTTTTTTTTACCTTACAATTGATTTCGTCAATAAAACAAACTCACTAAAATCTTTAAAAAATTGTAGTTACAAAAAAAAAATATGTGTAGAACCTGGTGGCACTTACGGGGTTCAATCTTGAATTTAAACCATCCTGGATGGCTGCTGCAAGCTAGGGCCTACTAAAGTGAAGCGATCGAAAAGTGCAGAGAAAAATTTGATAGCTAGTTTTTTAGATATCTGGTGTCAATACTAATTGTAGCAGTATTAATGCCAATTGGTAGGTATACTACCAAATGCTTGCCAGTAGTTTTCACTGCTGTCAGCAGCAAGCGATCGAATACGGGCTGATGCTTCACCACGACTACGCGCCCGCTTACTCGGCGCTCAAAACGAGGGATTTTTTTTTGGTTTCTCAAAATTTATTGAAAATATGTACTTTTACTGTTTGTTTTTTGGTTACATGAACGGAAATCGTTTGTTTGGTCCTATCGAGATTGAGATATTGTAAATACGGGAAAGGGCTTGACAGACAGACAGACAAAAAAAACAAATCAATTTAGGCATTGGTATCGTGCAAATAACTGTATGAGCTTAGAAAAAACTATTATTTTGATATTACGGTCACTTCAATTTTATGCATTTGTATATAATGTAGTTTGTAATTGAATTCAATTACATCTATGTGATAGCGCCTTCCTGACGTAAACAATTCACATGGAGGCTATTATTGCTACTCAAGAAGAACTTGTAAACATGTTAGAGGTGATGGACCTCTTTGGCTTTTTGGCGCTCACCCGTGACTACGACAATGCGGTGGTAATGTGTCGTAAGCAAAAAGGTATCGTACCTTCCAAATATTTCCAGTATGAGTTATAGGTATTGCGTTGACTTTGGGATCGTCCATTAATCACGTGATGTTTTTGAGTCTTTTAACCCCCCTCCCCCTGGTGATACGGGGTGAGGTTTTAGCCCCCCCCCCCCCGAGCCAAAATCACGTGCATTTTTTAGTTTAAAAAAATCAGAATATTATCTTTAAATACACATATAATAGCGCGTTCTACGAAAAAATAAATACACGTGATATCTCACTACACCCCCTTCCCTCTGATGATATTTCGTGATTATTTCCGAACCCCTATCCCTTTCGAGTCTCCGTGATTAATTGACAATCCCTTTCCGTATCATGATAGGTTAGCATACATATATATACTGAACCTATGTATTTTTTGTGGCCGTTTTCTCATATTTTTTAAATTTGTAATATATATTGTTGAAAAAAAAATCTTTGTGCACACGACTTTTCTTCTTAGGTATTCCAAATTTTAAAATTCCTCCATGCTCGAAATTTGCTTAAAAATAAAGAAGGAATAAAGAATTCTATTCACGTTATATTTGTTTAATATTTATAAGTTTTGTATCTACTGTCACAAACATTGAACAGTTTAGTTACGTAGTATTGTAAATTATGAGCACTTAACTTTTAAGATTCGTTGATGTTAATGTATTTATGTTATTTTTAAAGACAATACAGATCGTATCCCATTGTACAGGCTATTCATTCGGAAGTAATCTTTATTCCTTTTATATGTGTACCCGTTAACGTTCAATGCTATTCATGCAAAAGGTTAACGGGTTCCCTACTAATATTACTAATATTGCTGTTTTGGTGCAGCTGCGCGCTGCACCAAAACAGGAGCTGTATCATGTTATGTTATTAAGTACTGACCATACACACCTATTGAGTGCCATCGTTACTCAAGGATAATTAGGTATACTGGCCTATACTTTTTTCAATAAGTAGCCAGAATCTCAGATTCTAGATGCCAAAATTTTTGTGTATATTTTTTTACTTTTTTTATCATAATATGACCATTACTTCGGCCGACGATAGAGCGCTTTTCCAGTAGTACAATGGACACTCATTTTGCACGTAACCCTATTTTCGCGGCGGGAGTTACTCGATTCATATTTATACAATCCCCCTATTTTTATAATCCTGGCTTGACTATGGCAATATTTAACAGCTTAAAACGCTCGACTTTGACGGCTTTGACCAACATTCTAATTAAAAATAGAACAATACATAATTTTTACCAGTTACTTTCTGGTCATTAAAAAAACCGAGTAGTAGGCTAAAAAGTCAGACCAGTTATGGATACAAGTTGTGATGAGAATGTTAATGTTGTAATAAATATTCTCACATCTACTTCTGCTATTTAAATTTCAGACGGGGTAAACTTCATAGCATTATCGGCCAGAAAACGTTTATTATTGGCTAACAAGTACACCTTCTGTTAAGTGACGAAAGTACTTTGGTATCGTTTCGAAAAGATCTAAAGGATGCAAAGCCAGAATAATGTTGACCAAAGATGAATCATACGTGGTGTACCGCTTGGACGAGCATAATCATAACCACCTGTATATAAGCAAGATAAAAACAAGAGTGGCTATTATTTTAAGGTTAGGGGGTAAAACATTCAGATAGTCATTGTAAAGCAGTGGTCACAGATTTATTTAAAGACAGGCGTCGTCTTCATAAATGCTTAAAACATTGTTTTTGTAACTTAGTGGGTAACTTAATTCTGAAGTGGAGTACAAACTCGAAGTGCGTAGGTCGGTATTTAGGTATCGCAGGGGTTTAATAAATCTATAAAATAAATCAAAAAATTTAAATAATTAAATATCAGATTACATTAATCTAACATCTTACGGTTTCAATTCTGACGTCATTATCTATTTAAGTTAATAATAATTATGGTCTACCTTATATAAATATACTATTTTACAAGCAAATCTTTTTTGTTTCTGTACACCTTAAGAAGCTCTTTTATGTATTCATCTTAGAGAAACTTCTGGAAGAACGACAGCAGTCATGACGGTTATAAGCAAACATTTGACCAAAACAATGGAGCACTTAAATAACTGAATATCTATCTATTTTTGTGCACAATAAAGTTCGAACTTTTTTGGTGACAGTTGTTTTTTATAAAGTTAGTCAGCAGCCAGCTGAACCAGGCACTCTGAATGAGACAAAAAGCTATTGCTACGTCTCATGTTGCTTGGGACATTTTATATCTCACTTCTTTTTCTAGTCACTCTAATCTATAAATTATCTTCTTTTTTTTTGATATTATTTTCCATGTTTACAGATAAAGTTTCCTTCATAAATTTATCAGGCAACAAACGATTGCTGATGGCAAATGGTTTCACTTTTGCACAGACCACTCCACGACATTGGTATTGTTCCAAGAAGGGCAAGGGCTGCAAAGCGAGAATTTTCTTAAGTAAGGATGAAAGTGAAGTAGTATTTTATAACAATGACCATGATCACGAACCGCCAGTGTACAGGAAACTTGATGAAGGATACTATATTAAGATACAATGAACTTGAATTAACTAAATAACTAGATAGGGAAATAAAAATCACGGTGTTTTTATTGGTTATTAATGGTTTTAACCTAGTACTTTCGTTAATCCACGTTTTGTTATAAGGTTAATTTAGTGTAAAATTGATGGTAATCTTAAAAGAAATACATCAAGTAAACTCATATTATGACTCGAGTTGTTAGGTTTTAATATTTTGTAAATAGTTAGCTTTTATATGAGTGTAAGTATTTCAAAATGACGTAGGTACGAGTACATATTGTCGGAAACGCAAAGGTAGCCATAATAAAATGGCCTTGTTTAGACTGTAGAATTAATTCCATGATAACCTCTTCCATAGTTGAAATGAAATTTGTGTTCTTTTTCAGACTAGTTTAAGTTTTTTGAAATAGTTTTTGTGTGCATTATCTTATTCATTAGAAATTTTCTTTATATAGGTTACAAAAATATTTTTTTATTAATTATCATACAAAATAAATTGAATTTTTCATTAATGTTATTTTATTTCTGTCTAACAGACATAGTTTTAATAACTAGTTTTTTTTTGCATAGGAGCTTAGTAACCAGAAGTGGTACATTCAGTGACATGAAGAAGAGAAAGGTAAAACCCTAGAGTGTCTCAAATTACATCGTTATACAAAAACAATGTAAGTGATTGGTCAGTATTAAATATATTTTAATTAGTGCTGCCTTTTGAATAGTTGCATTGACATATACAAATCGTGTGTATATTTATTCTTAATGTACTACTTATATAGTCATCATCATCAGCACCAACACCAGCCAAGCAATGTAGTTGCTGAACATAAACTTTTCTTAAGACTATCACAGAGAGCGGTCATCATGTAAATTCTAATTGTTTTTAAATTCTAAATGGGTTTATCTATTCACATTATTGTGTAAATTCTTATTGTAGATTGTCCACGGAGGAGAAGACTCTGGAACCACGGGCAAATGAGGGAGGCCATTGAACATGTCAGGCTTAAAATTTTAAGTTATAATAGGGCTTCAAAAATATTTTCTGTTCCAAAAACTACTTTAAGACGACTGGCAGCGGATCCGCGATGGTTTAGTGAAGTGCCAGTTCGTAAGCCCTCGAGGAGGAAAAGGCAAGCGTAGGTGATACTAAGGGAAGAAGTCGAGACTGTCTCTGTCACCACTTTTTGTTGATTTTAAAATTGAAGGTGTGTAAGTCCTCGTCTAGGTCAATTGAATGTATGGTTTAACATATTGTGTTTGTGTGGTTTATCTTATTCAAAAATGAATTGAGCTCGTGAAACAAATTTTATCATTTGTTTGACTAAAAGCGCAGTATATCTGGCTAAATGCCGGGGTCCTGACGGCACAGACTGAACTGCAAATCACTTTGTTTATACAGTTTATACGGATGCAAATTCACCATGTAATAATCTAACTGAGTATAGACAACATGAGCCTTAAAATCTAAGGGATGCCTATATATATACACAGTACACAATAGGACGTGTATTACATGTAATGTAGTCTTTTAATACGTATATTTGTATATAGTGGACCTGGTAGCAAAATTGTGTAAGTTAAATGATGTTGTATAAACGAGTATATAGTTTACGGTTTATTCCAAATGGCTAATATACAAAACAGTAGTCATTTAGGAAATATTTTTACTGTTTTATTTTTATTTTAGACTCTTCCAACAGAGTCGTTTTTTGTTGTTGAGTTTATTATGGTCTCATTATTTATATTCTAAGAAAATAAATGTATACGGTGTTCAGGGTACTGGCATATGCACCCGTTAAAATCATTTACTTATTTTGATATACTAAATATCTGTTATTTTTAATCCTTTTAAATACATAAATACTCATAAATATTTGTTTTAACTTATCTAAGTACCTAACATTTTAAACTACAGTTCGAAAAATATATTAAGAAGTAAATAGAGCGTAATCATATTTGCTCTTCTTTCTTTAGACAGACAACCTTCTTTGTGCATCTCAATGGCTCGTTTATTTTTTTTTCTTAATGCACTTACGTTGTGTATTTCACTTTCGTCCCTTCTAGATATAAACACAATCTCCTTCGGAGCTCCAATCGTATTTGGTACTGTTCCCAAAAGCGCAAAGGCTGTAATGCTAAGGTCACTTTTGGCCCTGATGGTACTATCTGGAGTGTTTACAAAGTTCATAACCATCAATCGCCAGAATATCATATCACAGCTGATAATACTTACGTGCGGGTTTGAAGTGGAATATAATATGATACTAAACTATGTGTTTTAATTCATCATCATCGTCTCAGCTGTGAAAACGATTGATAGTCGACAACAAATTTGTAAGATTATATGCTGAAACTGATTTGTCTCCAATAATATTATCACTTTATAATATCTTCATAGAAGTGGCTCTGCAACTTCACAGACGTCACTCTGTCTGCTGGCAGCGGCGATTCTCCGGTCTTTTGTCAATTTAGACATTTGAGGTAATTTTGCTTGTAGCTAGAAATAACTGATTAAAATCAATACTGAATTTAGATTTAAATAGGAAGAAATTTATGATTAAATCATTTTAGATTGAAATATTACTTGCTGAAAAGAGAAACAGTGCGAACTGACAAATATGAAGCAAATTTAAATAATAATAATGAATACAACAGTTTATTTTTGTAATTCAAAACACATATTTTGTGAATTTATTTAAGCAAAATTATATATATAAAATCACTTTTAATAATAATGTTAACCTGTTTTTGATCATATTTTTCAGAGTACATCATGATACCATCTGGACTAAAGAACAACTTGTTGATGCTAAACGGTTATACGTTCTCAAGAATGGGTACCGGACTTAGATGGTACTGTTCTAAAAAGAAGGGTGGATGTAAGGCTAAAGTCATTCTGGATTCTAACAAGAAGATCGTTTATGCGGGTAATGAGCACAACCACGCGCCTCCTCAGTACCATGTTACAGCAAATGGAAATTATGTGCTTATTAAAGGCACTTATGATATAAAAAATATGTTACAGTAGTGACCGGCATTCGAGTTATTGTGTCTCTAAATCTAACATATTTTAAAACTGTGTATTCTAATATAGCTTAATTAATGTGTAATAGTTTCTGTAGTAAATATCTTATTTTTTCTTTCCTTCATTTTATTGGTTTATCAAGTGGGAAGAAGAACTAATGTAGCCATCTAAGCTCTTGTCATTAGCCTGATGTTTTAGTAATTAGCAGACCGTAGATAGTTCGTGGCTAAGTGGTAACCTAGTATGTTAACACATTACAAAGTTAAGTAATACTAGCCAGGTCAGTCTAGGATGGCTGACCATTCTTAACACATTGAGACCCCTCCGTGCCTCGGAGAGCACGTTAAACCGTCGGTCCCGGGTGCCATACAAACATCTGTGGCATTCGTTGCGGGTAGTTGGAGCCCCAAAAAAAAAGTCTGACAATCTGGTCTAACTACAGAACTTCGATATCACCTAGTACTTGGGTTGTGGAGGTCCGATGGCAGTCGCTTCACGTAAAATATCAAATTTCGGCCGTGTCGTAGTTAGATTGAAATCCGACCCCAACTTAGTTGGGAAAAGGCGCGGAGGATGATGAGATAGTTTAGCGAACCGTTAGCTGTATGGGAAGATTATTCTCGAGTGAAATTAACAAGAACGCTTTCTTATCAGTTTGCCGCCACGCGAGGACATTAAGTACAGCGTAAGGACACTAAAATCAGGCCAGCTGCTTGGACCGCTCTCGATAGAAAATTTTCTATCGACCTAGTACTTGCATGTACTTCATTACTACGTTTCTAAATCTTGTTTAACACTGATTTGCTTACAGGTCTTTTCTTGGCATGATATGGCATGATACATTAAATCGCGGGATAAATGGAAAAACAGATTTACATTGCTAACCTCCGAAAGTAAAAGTTCTAGGTAGCTGTAAAAGTTTTATCGATGATATCAATGGTTTATCCGTCCTAGCATCCTAGTTTTAGGCGAATTGAATCCTGACTTTCTATGCTTTTAGAATTGATTTTCTACTGCTGTATTTGTACTTCCGCTTAGCAATGGTAAAGTATTCACACTTGTTGTGAAAACGAGTGAAATATTTTTCATTTCTATTTATTATTTTAGTTTTTTTCATGGTGCGGGTTTAACATAATGTTGTATGTTTTTAGAGTACATAATGATACCATCTGGACACAAGAATAAGTTGCTCATGTTTAGAGGATACACTTATTCGATGATGCACACTGACCGCCGTTGGTACTGCTCCAAAAGAATGAGTGGATGCAAAGCAAAAGTTGCCCTGGATCCATATGGCAAGATATCTTATGTGGAACACGAGCACGACCACGCCCCTCCTACGTACCACGTGACGAGCACTGGAAAGTATGTATACATCAAAAGGTAGAAGAAAAAGAAGAAGAAGAGTACAATATTTTTTAACCAATTTTTTAAATCATACGGATTGATTACAAAGTAAAAATTGTAATTGTATATAGGGTATAAAATCGATTGTTCTGTGCTATCGATACTTCGGTAAAATATATATTTTTTTATGGAATAGGGGGCAAACGAGCAGACGGTTCACCTGATGGTAAATGACTACCGACGCCCATGGGCACCGGGCATGAGTTGCACTCAAGAGTCACAAGTGCGTTGCCGGCCGGGAGGGGGGAGGGGGGGGAAGAGGAATTGGGGCCTCCCGTAACGTCACTCACTCGGCGAAAAGTATCGGAAGCATTGCTTCAATGCCGGTTTTCTACCGTGCCGTGGTATTACTCCGATTAAACATAAAACATTCCTTACTTCGTACCAGATATAATTTTGATTATATATTATAATTATTCTACTTAATGTCTGTGGTTTTGGTATATTTAACTTCTATATATTATTAAAGGATAAAATACATAAAAAAATATGTAATTAAACACCACCGGATTTTTTATTTTTATGAAACTAGATTTTGCTCGCGGTTTCACTCACGTTAAAGTTATTTTTCTATCTCTCGAGACCAGTATTTTTCCGTATCCCTTACAACTTGTGTGCAAAATTTCATGACGATCGGTTTATGCCCGGTTCTTATATTCAAGAAACGATTCGTTTTGCTTACGGACGAACCGGGCATGAGTAGTTAAGGCGTGTAAGCGTTATAATAAACAATCAATCAAACTCATTCTTATGGTCTATCAGAATTTGTCTTTGTCTTGTGTACATTTTGTTATGAAATAAAATTTACGAAATACTGTTATTTGTTTTTTTTTGGTTTACATACTACGTGAAATAAATATTAAAAAAAAAAACTACTAGTGTATGTTTTTCTCTCAATTCCATCAATAACCAGGCCACTGCTGGACATAGGCCTCTCCCAATATGACCCCACGCTCTCGTTCAACCTACTTCCAGCAATACGGAATGATAACTTGAAAAAAATTGTTGGAATGGTGGTTAGATGCTGAAGGTTAAGAACTGGATTACTATTATTACTGTATCGCGTTAGATTTATAGATATTACAATATTTCTTAATATTTTAAAACCTTACAATGTTCAGGTACTTTAAATATCAAATATTTTCAGAGTACATTATGATACCCTCTGGGCACAAGAACAAGCTGCTGATGCATAAGGGCTACACATTCTCAAAGATGGGAACTGATCGCCGTTGGTACTGCTCTAGAAGAATGGGTGGATGCAGAGCTAAGGTCTTCTTGGATTCCGACGAAAAAATTGATTTAGCTGATACCGACCACAACCATGCTCCACCCCTGTACCATGTAACAGCCAGTGGGAATTATGTACCGATAAAAAGTAGCGCTGCAAAAAAAAAAGAACAAAAACTATTAGAACAGACAGAAGTAGAAGAGACAAAGAGTGAAGTACTTAAATAAGTACCTAACATAAGATTTCAGACGATAATAATATTTAGATGAAAATGTATAATACCTATTTCCAACAGTGACCATTGATAGTATGCTCATTAATGCTTAATAATAAAATATAAAAAATATATATAAAAAAAACAAAAAACAAAAAAAAATGTAGTGTAGTGTAGTAAGAACAAATTATATAAACCTGCGGCTACTTATTTATCCACCAAACCGTAGCCCGAGGACGCAAACAGGGTAATTGTAAACGTTTTAAACTTGATTTGGACTTAGGAATCTGCCATGTGACTGGTTTTAAAATATTCAAAAATATAAAAGTTTCAACACCTGTAGTGAAAATATTAATCGGTATTAACAGTTACAATTTAAAAACTTAAAATAAACTAAACGCGTTTTTCATATTAATTACTATATTAGTCATTTAATGTATAAGATAATAGTCACATATAATGCTCATATAACTATTCTTAAAATATATGCACTGTAAACGGCTCTTTAAAATTAGGATTAATTGTAATACTCATTTTACTGTATCCGTAATAATATCATACAATACCTAAATTTAATCATTGTAGTTGTACTTTATGATAGTGTTTTTATTAGTGTTCTGCATGCGGATAGTTTTAATTAAATACTTAATATCTCTAGCGATAGTTTAGGATCGTAAAACGTAATTTAAAAAAAAATGCACTTAGGGTATATGTCATATTACTCGCATTATTAGATATTAATAATACTTATTCTACTCGTACGATATTATCTAGTCATATCACATTAACAGTCATAGCATTTTTGATATTTATCGTAGTCGTTCTAGTTGTAATACTCATTGTAGTTTTGTAACCCTAGTACTATTCGTAATACTCACATGATTCGTATTCTAACCCCGATTTTAAGATATACTATACTCGTTGTACTAGTACTTTTTGATAATTGTAGTTTTAACAAGTGTCTGTATGTGACGACGCTGAAATGAGCGACTTATTCGGAGCGACCGATTCGCAAAAAGAGTTTTTAAGGTTGACAACATTTCTCAACCTTAAAAATTAAAAAGAAAACGTCTAAAAATAGCTACAATTTATTTAAACAGTTTCATGTGCTATAATAAAAGTGTAAGAGCCGTATAACAACTGAACACCTTTCTAAAAAAAAGTGTTAACAGATTAGACAGGTTTTTCAAATGGATAAGTGAGCTGACTACGCAGTTAAATATTTATATCATAAAAACTAAGGGTGTTCAATCTGGTAGCCGGAGGCTGCCTTCTTAGACCTCGGTCACGAAGTCAGCGGGAGCGGGGCAGCAGCGGCGGCGGCGCGGGGAGCGGCGCGTTTCAATTCATACATTTATATGGAACTGGCCTCGAAGACTTCGTGTCCGAGGCTTTAGGGTATCCCGGGTCCGGGTCCCTTGCTATAGAGCCGTGTGACGGAACACCGTGTGGTTTTAGTCGGTTCGATTTCGACATACCACTTTACCGTTAGCTCCGGTGAGGTGATGACCCGCGGGGGTTTCCACACGAAAAAAAAAAAAAAAACGATGCTGTCGACTACGATCTTCGTCTAGTTTTGATGTTACTACCAATACATTATTCACCTTTGGTCTTTAATCAAATCAATGATTATGATGTTCAAAAGATTATCTTGACCAATTTATCCAACGCTGTCAGTAACGACTGCATCAGCCGAAACATGATGTGCATACTAATTAATAAAATCTTAATAGGTACCAGACAAAATTTCGTAGATTGAACACCCTTAGTTTTTTAATATAAATATTTTATTGTCAGCGCAGTTATCGATATGAAAAATTTGTCTAATTGTTCATAATTTTTTTTAGGAACGCGTTTGTTCTATAAACTGTTTAAATATTTATTATTTATTTTTTTAGACGTTTTTTTAATTTAATTTTTAAGGTTGAGAACCTATGCTTTTTACGAATCGGCCGCTCCCAATAAGTCGCTAACTTCAGCATCGTCTGTATGCGTATACCTTAATTTGTATATTTAATACTTATTGCGCAAGGTTTGATGTTGAAGTTACAACAATCTTTGAGAAAGATCCCGCCGCCAGAACTTACTTATTTTCTGAGGAAGAAACTATGTCCTATGTAGTCATGTTAATATAGAATTTGAAGGTGTTCATACCTGCTAGCTTGAGCCTGGAAGAGGTGCTAAAGTTACATAAAACTATTAGACACTTTTTCTTTTAATTCTGAGTGCGGATTTTTATATATATAGCACACAATATCATTAAAAAGTTATTATCAATTCTGCCAGACAGTTTCCTTTGGTGGTTAATTACTTGGCTTATATCTAAAAAATAACGTAAGTCTACTCGTAGTCTGAGTCTTGATTTTTATATTTGATATTTAAAGAACTGTTTTAATGCTATTTGCCAGACAAATCCTAGGGGTCATAAATCCCTCAGATCTATTTATTTGCGCCCGCGCTCATACTCACGGCGACACTTTTAGCAGCAGGCATGAATACCTTCAGAGTCTCTATGAATACTAGTGATGTGCCGGATATCCGATTCCGTATCCGTTCAAAATTTATTTTGCTAAAATGAAATATTAAATATCTCATGTAGTGAGTTACTAATATTATTGTCAGCTTCGATCAAATATACCATAGACCTTTAAGCCACCATACGCTTCTCATCCGCGGTATCGGTGTGACGTTTCAGATGTAGTTGAAAATTGCTAAATCTATGCTTTAGAAATGCAGAAAAGGCATGAAATGTACTTTCGTACCAAGCGATAATTTAAAAGTTAGTTTTTTTTTTTTTATATGTAACTTCGTACTTGTCCTTTTTAATTTTGAAAAACTTGAGGTCAAATGAGAAACAACTTGAGGTCCGTATCCATATCTGTATTCGCGGATCTAGACACTAACAAACCGTATTTGTATCTGTATTCGCGGATATACATTTTTAACTATCCGGCACATCACTAATTAATGCGCAATACGACAAATTTTGTTATTCAGAAAACAAGTAAGAGCTGGGCCTGGGATCTTGGTCTATCTATTTACCAGTAAAACTAAACGTTTTCACAGAAACGTTATTCATTATTATATATATATATATATATATATATATATATATATATATATATTCATTCATATGATACTTCTATAACTAATAAGATACTTACACATAATATGTTATTCTTTTAAATAGTAATAAAAATGAAAAAAAGACATAAGATGTAATGCTCACAACAGTAACACATTTTTTTAATATTTAGTGTCGTAGTTTTCTAGTCGTCATATATATTGTAAGCACTCTTGTATCGCACGTACAACTATTACTTGTAGAAATTATTGTCCTCTCCCATCCTGATACCGTGGTGTACGGTCGTGTGTATAATAAACCCGTACTATCCAAATTTAAATTATTTCAATAAAAAGTTAGATTTAATTATAAATTGTTTCGCAAAATTACGAGCAATTATTCGGAGCGCAGACGCAGCGAGGAGGTCAACGAACTGCATTAAAACGAGATAGCCACAATCGGAACGAGACGGCTACACTTCACAAGACTCAGCTATGTGAGTGCCCCGTCTACGCGAGCTATACCCCGCCTCTGGTGACGCCCAGTGCGGTTCGTGCAAGCGAGACAACAATACATCGCAATAATCGCAACAATACAATACTCAAGCAGTAGTGGGCGTGGCCACTCGGACAACTCTGCAGCGCATAAGCACCCACCAGCTACAGAGGACAGCAGGTTCATCGCCGCATCGTGAGTAAATCAAACGTTGTTAACTTTGAGTTATTTTACTCATAATGTCCCTCAAACGTACTCCACCAAAGTCGAAAAATCACCCAACTTTGGTGAAGACGGCCGTTACATCTTACGGATCGGATCCGCAATTACATGTTTCTTCGCAAGACCCCAAGCTAGCTGATTACACGGAGCATAATGTTACCCGCAGAACGAAACGTAGACTTCCTGACGATGGTGATAAGTCCACAGAAATTAACACTATCACCGATCAATTGAGGGACATGTTTGAGACTTTTGAAAGACAACAGAGCTCTAAATTTGAGAAACTTATGGAGTCTGTGCTTGACATCAAAGACCAAAACACGGGAATACAAAAAAAGCATTGAGTTTTTGTCTGCACGTTATGACGAGGTGGTGGAAAAAATGCTCTATTTAGAACAAAAAAACAAAGTTTATGAGCTGAAAATTGAATCTCTCGAGTACAAGATTGATTTATTAGAGCGGAATTCGCGCGCTTCTTCCATTGAAGTTAGGAATATCCCTAAACAGCCATCAGAAAATAAATTAATTCTTAGCTCCTTGGTCAAGAACGTTGGTGAGGTAATACAAAACCCTATAAGAGATTCTGATATCCATGATGTATATCGCTTAAAAACTAAAAATGATTCTAGCAACCATTTAGTGGTAAATTTTTCTACAACCTTATGCAAGGATGGCTTCATCAAGCAATGCAAAAGTTTTAATAAGACTAATAAAGACAATAAGCTCAATACCATTCACCTTAAGTTACCAGGACCTTCCAAGCCTGTTTATATTGATGAATCACTAACAAGCCTCGGAAGAAGACTTGCGTATCTGGCTAGACGGTTCGTGAAAGATAATCAACACCATAGCACATGGACGTCGTACGGCAAAGTATTTGTAAGAAAGTTGCAGACTTCACCACCGGTACGCATAAACAGCGAACAAGATTTAACCACCCCTATACTTAAATGACTATCCCTGGTCATGTCTAATATTTTGTTATTTTGTTGCTTCTTTAAAATTGTCTTAAGTTGTTCTAAAATTTCTAACCAAACACTCATACATCGCTATTAAATGAACATAACTTTCGAGTATATAGCGACACGGTCATATATCCACAACACAAATTTTATTCACACTCAGCATTCAAACGCAATATTCAATCTATACATATTTACATAATACACAACTCATACGTCACTATTATACGCATTAACCACCGTCTTTATACTAAAACTCATATTAACTATACTTCTAGACCAATTAATAATACTAGTAAACCTCATTATCAAATGTATTCTACTCGTACAATTGTACAGTCTCACATAATATATAACATTTATTTATATACTGTAAGTGCACTCAATATTCAATACAAATCTGATCACACTTTACACTTGTCTCGCGTGTATATGCTAAGTCTTAACTGCCGATATTGTACAGTCCTAAGCTCTTTTAATATTCTCTTTTTACTACGCTTGAACTCACGTAGTTACTTTACCAACGTTCACATTCGATAATATTAATATAATAAAGGGCCTCCTTGACCATCTCCAAGTTGCTCAGGCATCCACCTGTAAGATAGAAGAGTGCCCTAAATTAATAGACACTCAACAATCAAGCTTAAAAATTATCCACCGGAACATTCGCAGTATAACTCGAAATTTTCCCGGCCTTTTAACACTTCTTGAAAGGTCGAATACTGACTGGGACTTGATAGTGGTTACTGAGTGTTGGCAGCGACACACCCACCTAATACCAACTATTGACGGTCATAATTACACCAAATCTGAAAATAACCAATCCCAAAATGAAGGCGTAATCGTGTATTCATATTAGAGTATACCTTGCTAGATGCTAACTGCATAACAATAAAAATAGACAGCAATACCATATTAGTTGCAATATACCGACCACCAGGATACAAAAACATTCAACCTTTTATAGAGTCACTAAACAAATTACTAACTAGTCTAAAATCCCGAAATATTATTATAATAGGAGACATAAATATAGACATATTGCCAAATAATAAAGATCCCAACTCATCTACTTACCTCGAACTACTTGCCTCACATGGCATCTTGCCAGCCCATCAATTACCTACACATAGCAAAACGTGTTTAGATCACATAATGCTCAAAAGTACAATTCCTGCTTATTGTTATGTAGCTGAAACCTCTGTGACTGACCACGACTGCGTGATCATGTCACTAAAATATCATGTCCAACAAAAAAAATCCTTCACTATAAAAAAAATCGATTACGATAAATTAGATATCAGCATGAATAACGTTAGTTTAAACACCATCTAAAACTCAGCTGACGCTAATGAAACTACTTCCTTACTTTTGAATATTTTAAACTCCAGTATTGAATCAAATACACGTATAATTACTGTTCCTGACCGCAGGCGTATCAAGAAGCCCTGGATAACTATTGGACTGCTAAAATGCGTGAATAACCGGGACAAACTACTTTTTGTAAAAACAAAAAAGACCCAAATGACGCAATACTCAAAGACTACCTAAGATACAGAAATTTTTGCAATAACCTGATAAAAAAATTAAAAAGTGAGTACGAGAAAAATCTGTTAGATAATGCAGCTAAGACTAACAACAAAACTTTATGGGATACAATAAGAAAGGTCACAAATTATGATAAAAACCCGAATCCCGCTATGGATTTACTCTACTATGGATCTTCTACGAACCCATTATCCTCTGCAAATAATGTAAATAGCTTTTTTGCATCTATTGGTAAAAACCTAGCTGATAAATAAAAGCAAGTGACTTACCAAAGATAACGTATATGAACTCCCAGCCTTCCTCGTTCGCCCTAACTCCAACTTCCGAAGAAGAGGTTCGTTATCTCATACTGAGTCTAAAGAAAGCTAATACAACCGGACGAGACAATATCTCTGGAGTCTTCCTAAAGCGATACCATCAGATCTTAGTACCTCCTCTAACTTACGTTTTTAATCTCATGATTAGTACTGGTGTCTTTCCGAAAGACTTTAAACTTGCCGAAGTAATTCCTATCTATAAGAGTGGTGACAGAGCCTGTGTCAATAACTATAGACCTATCTCTATTCTTCATGTAATTTCAAAATTAGCAGAAAAACTCTTAAATAAACGTTTAATTAATTACCTAGAGACGAAAAAACTCTTATCTGCCTCCCAATTTGGTTTTAGAGCAGGCACCTCAACTCATGAGGCTGTTCATGAATTGATGGATCATATTGTTAGCAAATTAGATAACAAAAAAAAAGTTGTAGCTATATTTCTCGACTTAGCAAAAGCATTTGACACAGTCTCTGTCCCACTCTTACTAGACAAACTGGAAAAACTAGGCATACGCGATACTCAACACACGTTATTTGGCGACTATCTTACCGGCAGATGCCAGAGAGTGAGAATCGGTGGTGTCACTAGCGGGGATCTACCTGTTGTTTTTTGGTTCCGCAGGGCAGCGTGCTCGGGCCGACGCTCTTTCTTGCCTACATCAATGACCTGTGCAATCTACAATTGAGGAATGGCAAAATTGTAACCTTCGCTGATGACACCGCGTTGATCTTTCATGGAGACACCTGGGAAGATACCTTTGACTTTGCACAAATGGGGTTCAACGCGGTGTCATCATGGCTTAGGCACAATGGTCTGACTCTCAATGTTGACAAAAGCAAATATATACCATTCGCAATAAAAAACTTACCACCTAACACACTTGTACATAAATCTATTATAGCCAACACCTGCCTAAACTACCATTCTTGTTCATGTAATCACTTAGAACGTTCTACTCAGATTAAATATCTCGGGGTTATGATAGATAGCTCTAAGTTTTAATTATCATCTAGACCTCGTTTCATCTACAACACGGAAATTAATTTATGTATTTAAAAATTTGCGTCACATTGCAGATATAGCAACAATTAGAATGGTTTATATGTCCTTGTGCCAACCCATATTGTCTTACTACATATCAGTATGGGGGGGGTGCCTGCAAAACCTCATTGATAAAGGTAGAAAGAGCTCAAAGGGCAGTCCTGAAGGAAAGCCTTGCCCTGCCTTTTTTGTACCCTACAAGAGACCTCTATAAAATCTATGACGTCCTGACTGTGCGGCAACTATATCTGTTAAGCATTATACTCAAGCAGCATACATTACTCCCCTATAATCCCTTACCTTCAAATAAACGCCTGACGCATAAAGTCTGTCCTGCAAATGAAAATAGACGGCCGACATCCTTTGCTGGCAAATTCTTGGGCTTCCTAGGTAGATATAAAGGGTCTTTCAACAAGGACGGGTCGATGTTAAAATTGAATAAAACAAGATGTGTGTGAGATATTAACGAAATTTATTTTTTATTTGAAAGGCCCATTTATGCCATTATGGATGGAATATGACATCGTTCAAATGTCCGCCGCGGCTTCGTATGGGGGCACGAATCCGAGAGGTCCAATTTTTAATGACTCTGCTGCATAGATCCGGCTGAATCTGAGCGATGGCCTGCGTTATGTTGGCTTTCAGGGCAACGGTCGATTGTGGCTTGTTGGCATAGACCTGCGACTTCAGAAAACCCCACAAGAAAAAGTCTAGCGGAGTCAAATCACACGATCTTGGTGGCCAATTCACGTCACCTCTGCGAGAGATAACCTTACCCTCAAACCGTTCATGCAGAATGTCCATTGTGTCGTTCGCTGTGTGGCAAGTTGCGCCATCTTGCTGGAACCACATGTCGTTCACGTCCATATTGTTCAATTCAAGCCAAAAGAAATTGTTTATCATTGATCTGTAGCGCTCGCCGTTGACGGTGATGGCCCCGCCAACGTCGTTTTCGAAGAAGTACGGACCAATGACGCCGCCAGACCAAAATCCGCACCAAACAGTAACTTTTTGTGGATGCATTGTTACCTGGTGAACTTCATGTGGGTTGTGGTCATCCCATATGCGGCAATTTTGCTTATTAACAAAACCATTTATCCAAAAATGTGCCTCGTCGCTAAAGATTATTTTTTGCCCAAAATCGGGGTCCTCTTCCAAGCGTTCCGAAGCCCATTCAGCGAAAACACGGCGTTGTCTATGGTCATTAACTTTGAGCTCTTGGGTCAGTTGGATCTTGTACGGATGCAGGCCCAAGTCCCGACGCAAATATCTCCAAGTTGAAGTCTGCGAAAGGCCGTTCTTGTGCACGGCGCGAAATCGACTGCTTCGGAGTCTCCTGAACACTCTCACGTACAGCGGCAATGTTCTCGGCCGATCTGGCGTTCCTTTGACGGAAAGGTGTTGGTTAGTTGTTTAGCGAAACGGTCGTCTCAAATTTGGTCGCCAATCGTTGGAGAGTAGACTTTGAAGGGCCACCGCCTCTGCCGTAAAATGGGCGCAATGCGCGCAACGTTTGCACAAACGAACACTCATTTTGATAATAAAGTTTTATCATTTGCACATGCTGCTCAACCGTGTAACTTGCCATGGTGATTTGGCATCAGTGACTGAATAAGAAAAAACAGATTTGACAGATGCCGCCAAAACAAAATGGCCACCACAGATTATTAACATCGACCCGCTCTATTTGAAAGACCCTTTGTATATAACAAAGTTAACCTAAAATAATATTACTGCGATCTTTTATATAGGAAGGTTCTCCTGCTTATCTAAAGCACCATTCTGTCTAGAGTTAGGAGAGGCTGGTAATTTGTAATACAGGTCTACGTACCTAGTACAGATACCAGTCTCTCACACAGACTCACATGTAACATAAACAACTAGATTAAAAATTGTTAGTTGTAACCATATCTGCGTGAGAGAGTAAATAAAGTTATAAGTTATTGTACCCATTCTAGTCGAACCACTCGTGATATCTACTATAGATACTCATTGTACTCGTTCTTTATTATAATTGTAGTTTTAAGAAATGTCTGCACTCGTATACTTTTCTATGAATACTTTTACACAAATTTTGAAATGTTTCAAGATAATTAACGAACTCAGAGCACATATACCAAAGAAAGCGCAGACATGATAGGGTATGCAGCATTATACGCTGCAAAACAACCCTGACTGAACATCAATCATAGTTGGTGTGCTGAACAGATCAAGTATTTTCTCTGGCCCACCGGTTCGGCCGCATATGGAATACCGTTCTCATCTCTATGCTCCTGCATACCCTAGTACTAGCATCTCCTTCTGGACCACATTCAACGGAGACCGATTCGAATCGTCCCAGGATATTTCAGAACAGCTTGACCCCTTGGCGTTGCATAGACATATTTCAACGCCGACAAAACTTTCATCTTCATCACTTGGATAATTGGCAATCTACCACTGTGCGATTCTCCACAAACCACAACCAATCTATTAAACAAATTGTCGCCTGCGGTATTTCCGAACCGATACGACCTTCAAATCTTCGAAAAAAGTGCGTACTCCTACCTCAAAGACCGGCAACGCACTTGTGACTCTTGAGTTGCAGGTGTCCATGGGCGGCGGTAGTCACTTAACATCAGGTGACCCATCTGCTCGTTTGCCCCTGATACCAAACAAAAAAAAATACATACCACTTATAACAAGCACACACTGATACATTCATCACACATACACCGCATACCATCCTGTATTTGTAATAATTTGTATAAAATGCAGGTACTTACATATATGTTGTACTTATTTTATGATCTCGGGCGAAGATCCTTTTGATGCCTCCAAATACAGGTTGTTCCTAGTTTGAGAGTGAAAGGTCAAACTCAAATACTTAAAGAGACAGAAAAAAAGCATATTACTTGCAATATTCATACTTTTGAAACATCGGACTTACTTGTTTTTTTTTAAATTACTATTGTAGTGGCGTGAGTCACATATTACCAGTATTCTGTTCAAAATGATTATAGCAGCATATTTTTCACGTCGGTAGTGTACGCTGTGGGATTCAAAAACGCAATCTTTCGAACGGTGGCTGGACCATTACAGTACCGTCGTTTTGTTATTCCAGTCGAATTCCATTCTTTCCCATCCCATGTAATTGTGTCGTACAACACTTTTAGCTTAAAAAAAAATCTGTGTAAAAATAAAGTATTCAATGCACTGAAATTCTTTGTTTTTTTTTTAATTATTTATATACGAGAAATTTGCATGTTTCGCATTTTTTTACCTAGAACAAGACTTCGGACTGCAAGGAGTAGGGAGAGAAAAGGCTACGGTGTAGATGGGAAATTTTCGCTTCTTCGCTCTTTTTCTACGGTTCGTCAATATGTTTTAGCCAAGTGACCCACTACCCTTATTATAAAAAAAATTATTACAAATTATTTATTTAAGATGATTGTGCTAAATTGCTGCTTTAGTTTTAAACATCATGTATGAATTCTTGTCTTACTAATAAATGTACACTTTACAGACTACAAGCTAATTTCATTTGGCTATAAAAACCAACTGCTGATGTATCAAGGGTTCACATTTTCTCGTATGCATAAGGATCGTCACTGGTACTGTTCCAAAAGACGAATGAAAAAATGCAAAGCGAAGGTGTGTCTGGGTTCTGATGATAAAATATCTTTTGTTCAGAATGAGCATAGTCACCCACCACCCAAATTCCATGTAACCAATACGGGAGAATACATATTAATAAAATAATTTACCAACGTCGTTGGTTTTATTGTATATTAAATGTGTGCTTCTCGGAACAGAATTTAACGCCGACTATTGTAAACTGCGCATTCGGCATTTCGATGTAATTAATTCTGTTAAATGCACAAACCCTGCGATTATTCAGCTGTTAACAGTTACCTGTTGCAGTGCTAGTTGTAGGCTTCTGTCATATACAGTATCACTGAAATCGTTTGATGCTTAATTAATTAAGCTGGAAGATTGTATGTAGATTTTATGTTTTGTACAAATATAGCAGAAACAAAATACTTTGAATTTACTCTATATATTTTTTTTCTGACGGACTAATTAGACGAGTCGTATTACAATTTCATTAACGCCTTGAGAAAGACTTGAAAAACTTTTAAGTCATTTAAAACAGACGACCAGTTTTACGGCGCTAACTTCGTTTTATATAAAATTTTAATTTTTACAATTATTTATCGGGTCGGCAGCTAGTATCGCGGTTGTAACGATAAAATCCAAAAGCGATAATAGAATACTTGTTTTAGTGACACACAGTTTGGACTTTACAGATTATTCGTACAAACTAATACCATCTGGCCACAAGAATCAATTACTAATGTTTGAAGGGTACACGTTCTCTCGGATGAACAAGAACAAGAAACGTTATTGGTATTGCTCCAAAAGACTTATGATGAAATGCAAAGCGAAGATATTTCTCGATGGTGATGATAAAATATATTATGTTCAGAACGAACACAACCATCCAGCTCCCAATTACCATGTAACTTCTACTGGAGAATATGTATTAATTAAATAAACCGCCAATGTTCTTAGTTTTATTAAATATTTTAAGATTGTAGAGATTTGTACTCGTAATAGCCATAAAAAACCGGCGCAATTTCAATGCATTTAGGTAAGTACCTAGTCCACTTTCAGCGGTATTCATTTACCAATCTAGGGTCAGAACATTGGTAAATTGGTAAATAGAAAATATACATTATCACATTTATCACGCAAGTGAAAAGCAAAGATCTCTCACCTGGTTCTGTGTCATCAAAATCCAAAAGTTTTCTTGAAGATGCAGGAAGTGTAGAAACTTTATTAATAAAGTTTTAACTTTATTAATATAGTTTAAAAAAGTAATTTGTAAGTGACGTCAAGTAACATTTATTTATAGACCTGCAAATCAAATGCAAAACTCAGGTTTACAACATGTACATTTAGTAAATAAAAATATATTATATAATAATAACTCCACACATCTCACACACGGCCGTCTGATCCCAAACTAGGCAGAGCCTGTACTATGGTAACCAGACTCCTGATAAACATACTTATATATTTCTAAATACTTACATATTATAGATAAATTACACCCAGGCACAGAACAAATTATCGTGCTCATCACACAATTATTTGTCCTGGGTGGGAATCGAACCCACGACCTCTGGCTTAGCAGTCAGGGTCACTAACCACTAGACCAACAAAATAGTAAATGCAATTTCAATAAATTATCAGCAAATTACTTAGTAAACAGTAAATTATATTAATTGTCTACTTATTATGAATATATGTCCGGAAGTAAAATAAAATAATAAAAAGTATTAAAAAATTGCAGCCGTCAACAGATATCTGAATTTTAACACAAAGCAACTTTGACTGTAGATAACTAACAAAAGACGTGTGATGATATCTCTGAATTGACCATATGTTGCCCATGCTCATGCATATTAGACCCAAGACGTAATATTCGAGTATGAATACATATATGAATGACTGATTATAATTCACAAAGAAATTATCTTCAACACTGGTAAAAATTTTCAAAACATCCTTCACAGATCAGACTTTGTCACAATTAATTCTACAACATATTGTATTTTTCAGACTACATTTTAATTCCATCTGGTCAGAAGAATCAGTTGCTAATGCTTGGAGGCTATACGTTCGCCCAGGCGCTTTCAAAACGCCACTGGTATTGTTCCAAGAAGAAAAGTGGATGTAAAGCGAAGATCAACATGGATACAGATGAGACCACCATATTAGTAGCCCACAATGTGCATACCCACGATCCACCGACATATTATATCACAAAAACTGGACAATTTATGTTTCTAAGAAATAATCGACCTCGTAATGGAAGGGTTTAAAGAATGATCAAACACGACAACACCCATCGAAACGAGTTTTTTGTTACAAGCAAGGTGTTATGCTATAGCTAAATGCCGAAGTTCGGTTTTTGGTTTTGCTTAAGGGCTCTGTTTCCGAATTTAGACTCTAACACGGTCCATTATGCGTTCAGATCTGACTGGCTAGTTGAGCCAGCCCAGCTCCTTCCAGAAATACAGAAGCCTCCTGGTTCACAGGCTTCTAGGAGCGACCTTGCATCCGCGAGGATATTTGCCCGTTGTGTGGTCACTCCCTCGCACTCCAGGATAACGTAGCCCACGTTATCCTCTGCGTTGAGACATCCCCTGCATAGAAGGCTGTCTGTCGCATTAATAGTGATTAGATGCCGAAGTACGGTTACACCTAGTTCTAACCGGCTAAACCCAGGTGCGGTCGATAGAAGTTAATTAAACCTAGGTGTATCCTTTTTATTCACGGCTAATACCAGATGTAGCCGGTTACATTCGGTTAAAACTACATCTAGGCCTCTTTGTTAAAGTAAAACTTGTTAAAACTAGCTAAAGAATAACAGGAGTGTAGAAAGCTGACTGACGTCGTAATACGTCGACGGGTTATCAGTTTGGCACTATTTTAAATTCAATCAATTCACTGTATGTATATGAGACGAAATTTTTTGATGTTGATATTGTTGCTCCCGAAATGAAATCATTACGCCAAACATACTACATAAGCATTCCATATTTTTTTATTCATTTGTTCACATGTCACATACTACCTAACCATTGTAAAATAGAAGACATGTAATATCTTTAGTGAAATAATAAGACTTTAATGACTCATATTATTGCAATTGGTTTTTAATTATTTTTTTACTTCCCTTAGATCCCACACCTAGTTTTAACCAAGACATTGGCTATATAAAGAAAATAGTTCATAATATCTAGGTATAGCCAGTAAAAAGAAGGCTAGATCTAGTTCTAGCAGAATGCAACTGGCTCCAACTGGTATTAACCGTAAATAACTATGATACACCTAGGTTCAATCAACTGCTATCGACCGCACATATGTTTAGCCGGCTAGAACTAGGTTTAACCGTACTTCGGCTTTTAGCCGTAACATATACACACAGCTAGGAGCTGTTATAATATTGGATGTCGTTCGATATCTTTAGTGTTCGTACTGAAGAGCAAGGTTTTAGTTTAAGTAATAATAAAAAAAAAACTTTGAAACTAGATACAAATTAATGAAAAAAATCTTAAATTTTACATCACTAATATAGCCAATTACGAAAATACAATATTAGAAGTTTTGGAGCTTTTTATTTACAGTTTAAGCTTAAGTTTTTTTAGGTATATTCTTATGTGTATTACAATTTCTTTAACTAATTGGGATATATGAATGTGTGAATCCAAAATACATAACATATGCGCCACCCTAATTTAATTATTATCTACTGAATTTATGTGTCTACTTAAGCTAGACTTGGCATTAAACGATAACTAAACTTGCCTTATAACCTCTTTAGAAGATAAAAGCATTCTTCAGCCTCCGAATTTGTTTGTGAAGTTAAACGGTTACAAATCCAGAAGGCAAAATTTTAAAATATTTGGCGTGGCCTAATGTTAAAAGAAAAACAACCGTAGATGCACTGCCTATATTGTGTTCGGCGTTTAAAATCGCATAATTTTTTGAATATACTTGTTTTATTTTCAGACTACTGTTTTATCCCAACTGGTCAAAAGAACCCGCTGCTAATGTATGGTGGGTACACCTTTGCTCAGGTACACCCCCGTCACTATTACTGCTCTAAGAAGAAGAATGGATGCAAAGGTAAAATTAGACTGGAATCTGACGGGACCACAATACAGTTCGCCCACAACGTACATAATCATGAGCCACCAAGTTACTTTGTCACGGACACAGGGGAATACGTATTTCCAAGATACAATCGACCTCGTTTAAACAAAATACAGAAGAATTAACACTTAAATATTAATATGATATACATCTAATAGAAATGCACTTTGCTGTGCAGATGTTACGGTAATCCTTATAAAATCAAGCGAAATGAAATGAACAATAAATGAAAAAAGAAAAAAGAGTTCACCGAAGTATTCAACAACACTCAAAATTTTAATTTTTTATTTATTATGGACACGCCAACAGTATACATATACATAACATTGATCAAAAACACACACAGTTCTTATAATAGACCTATAAAAGGCATGCACTTTTCATGTTTTC
The DNA here is from genome assembly GCA_949752705.1 of Callimorpha dominula. Classification (NCBI taxonomy): domain Eukaryota; kingdom Metazoa; phylum Arthropoda; class Insecta; order Lepidoptera; family Erebidae; genus Callimorpha; species Callimorpha dominula. The sequence continues at coordinate 18,980,703 of OX457002.1, read as the reverse complement.
TATTCTATTATATATTTTTATTAAGGGTTATCGTGGAAGTGTATTTTTATTTGGTTTGACGAGTTCAACAGGACAGTAAATTGACAACGTCTATAAACAAAAGTACATTCCAAAAAATGTATACTATTCTCAGAAGCGGTTAAAATGAACTCAGGAAAGACCTCAGTTTTATGTAGGTTCTCAATATCATTTACGGAGATTTTTTTCTTTTGCAAAGATTTCATTTTATTTGAGTTTTTACTGATAATATAATTGTTAATTAGTTTTCATATGTATATCCACCGATATATAAGTGTTCTAGGTAGATATTAAAATGTGTTCCTATATGTATATTAGGCAGAGTTTTGTATTTTTGATAGTATTAATATTTTACAAACACATGATTGATCGAGAAATGATTCATAGATAAATCATCATATATTATAGTTCTTTTTTTGTAAATACACGTAAACTGTTGTCAAATAATGAAATAAAATAACAATACTGTTACTATATTATTGTACAATTAAATGAGAATGAAACGGAGAAACGTTGTTCCTAATTATGTATTTGCAGTTGAAGATATTCTTGAAGAAGATTATCGTTCGATCACCGCAATCAAAAAAGGTTTTGAATAATGTTCGGGTCTCATTGGAAGTTGACAGGCCTGTTGGTCTAGAGGTAAGTGATCCTGTCTGCTAAAGCCGGAAGTCCTGGGTTCGATTGTCACGCACAAAAACATATAGTAATTTATGTATATCATCATCCTCTGCCCTTTTTCCCAACTAAGTTGGGGTCGGCCTTTAGTCTAACTACTATACGGCCGAACTTTGATATTTTACGTGAAGCGATTGCCACCAGACCTCCACAACCCAAGTACTAGGCGATATCGAAGTTCTGTAGTTAGACCAAGTTGTCTGTCGGACTTTTTAGGGCTTCAACTGAAATGCCACAGATGTTTTTATGGCACCCGGTCCGACGGCTTCTCGTGCTCTCCGAGGCACGGAGGGGTCTCAATGTGTTCAGAATGGTCATTCATCCTAGACTGACCTGGCTAGTATTACTTAACTTTATAATGTGCTAACCTACTTGGTTACCGCTTAGCCGCGTAGTTTTAATCATTTTATAGATAATAGGATTACTATATGTTCGTGCCGTTCATACAATTTAAAAGCTATATATATTTCAAACATGAGTTTGAACATCTTAGTAAAATAGTCAATCATGTGACTGCACGTAGTTAGAGACATGTATTTCTTTATTAACTCCCGACGCAAAAAGAGGGGTGTTATAAGTTTGACGTATCTTTGTGGCTGTGTATCTGTGTGTCTCGTCTGTGTAATCGTAGCTCTTAAACAGATGAACCGATTTGAGTGCAGTTTTTTTTTTTGAAAGGTGACTTGATCGAGAGTGTTTTTAGACATAATTCAAGAAAATCTGTTCAGCCGTTCGAAGATCATCAAGCTCTTTTGTAATCGTTGAAGGGATTTTCGAGTCGAGGGTATTTTAAATTTCTAATTTATGAAGTGTAGCGGTTGTACGTGACTGTACCTACCATGTAAAGTGCATACGTAGGAAAAATACATTGTAGTCTGTAAGCTAATATTATATATTCTTATGGTACTCGATCTTCAGTCTATTGAAGACACACTCTTTGTATGAAGTTGAAGTAATAAACACGTTATTATCGCATACCATCTTTACTATTTATCCGTCACCTTAGCACCCCCAACAGTGGTGACCACCCGACGTGATTTTTTTGGCACCGCAAAAGCTTTCAGACGAATCAAGGTACGACATTGTGGTTTCCAAATTGTCTAAAGAGGCTATTCAACAGGTGACAGACCTCTTAATGGATCCGCAAAAAAGTTTGATTTTTTTAAACAGCGCCTTCTCACAATTTACGAAGAATCAGAAAATCACCAGCTGCAGAAACTCATCAGTGAAATGAATTTGGGTGACCAGAAGCCTTCGCAACTCTTGCGCCGCATGAGAGAGCTGGCCAAGGGCAAGATCCCGGATGACACCCTCAAACTTCTCTGGCAAGGCAATCTGCCTTCGCCGGTGCGTGCAGTTCTTGCTGTGTTGGATAGCAAGGAGCTAGACAATTTAGCAGCAATAGCAGACAAGGTATTCGAGACAACGCGTATTGGACATGTGAGCGAGGTATGTCAGCAACCCAATTCTTCGAAAGACACCAAACTGATAATGGCTGAAATAGCAAAGTTGAGTGCCAAACTTCAGGACCTAGAGAGGTCAAGGTCGACGTCTCGTCCAACTAAGTGGGATCGGAACAGCCATTCACGTTCCGTATCTAGGAACCGAAGTCGAGACTCCTCGAATAACCGGAGGACTCCTGAAAGCCCGGATTGGCTTTGTTTCTTCCATTACCGTTTTCGCGATATGGCAAAGAAATGTACAGAACCTTGTGCTTGGAAGGCACCCCAGGACAAGTGACTAGCGAGTTCAAAGCAGCCAGATGTTTGCGCTATCCCACTAAATATCAGCCCGTGTCATCGATTACGCGTAGTAGACCGTAACAGTGGACTTCGTTTTCTTATAGATACTGGTGCGAATATTTCGGTACTTCCGGTAGATAAAGTGCAACAATTATTCGTTATACGCAGCGAACGTAACCAAAATAAAAACTTACGGAACTAAAACATTAGTGGTAGACTTAGGACTACGTCGTGAGTTACGGTGGACCTTTGTGATAGCCGAAGTGCGACAACCTATTTTAGGCGCAGACTTTTTAGCGAACTTTAAGTTACTCGTAGATATAAGTGCTCATAGATTAATTGAAGAGATAACCAGGTTAAAAGTATCGACGTCTATTGCAAATAACAGTGATTCGTCAATTAAAACAATAGATATCATTTGTCCTTTATATAGCATTTTAGCCCAGTTTCCGGATATCACCAAGCCAGTCTCCTTTAAGGAGCCGCCCAAACATGATGTGTACCACTATATAGAGACCGGCGGCCCGCCAGTGCATGCCCGAGCCAGACCGCTACCGCCACATCGTTACGCCAAGGTTAAAGACGAATTTAAACTTATGATAGAAATGGGGATTTGTAGAGCGTCAAACAGTGCGTGGGCAAGTCCTCTACACATAGTTATGAAAAAGAATGGGAAATGCGACCTTGTGGGGATTACAGAGCGCTTAACGCAATTACAAAAGCAGATCGTTATCCTATTCCTAAATTGCATGATTTTACTTATCTTTTAGCTGGTAAAAAATTTTTTTCGCGACTAGATATTTGTAGGGCGTACCACGTTATTCCAGTGAATCCTGCCGATGTGGAGAAGACTGCCATAATAACACCGTTTGGATTGTTTGATTTCCCACGTATGTCTTTCGGGTTACGCGGAGCAGCCCAAACCTTTCAAAGGTTCATGAACCATACTGTTTTGACAGGGTTAGACTATATATACTGTTATATAGATGATATTTTAATTTTTAGTGACGAAAACGAGCATGAACAGCATTTACGGGAAGTGTTCAAATAAATTCGGTATAACTATAAATTTAGATAAATATGTTTTTGGGCAATCTAAAATCGATTTTTTGGGGTTTGAAGTTTCAACGCAAGGTATTCAACCTTTACAAGAAAAAGTGTACGCAATAACCAGTTTACCGAAACCGGAAACTGTCGAACAGCTTAAACGATTTTGGGGATGGTTAATTTTTACCGCTTGCATTTACCTCATGCTGTACAAAATCAGGCATTGTTAAATCAGTACTTACAAAATTCTAAAAAACGTGATAAGACTAAAATAGAGTTGACTGAAAAAACCACTGAGGCTTTCTCACGGTGTAAAGCAAGCTTGCAAAACGCAGCGACTTTATCGTACCCTAACCCCGATACTTAGTTCGCGCTTATGACTGATGTATCGGACACCTGTATGGGAGCGGTTTTGCAACAATACGTTGATAGCAAATGGATACCGTTAGCGTATTTTTCGAAGAAAATGTCGCAATCACAGACCAAGAACAGTACCTATGTTAGAGAATTATTAGGTATATATTTGGCTGTAAAATACTTTAGGAATATGATAGAAGGACGACATCTCATAATTTTTACTGATCGTAAACCCTTGACATTTGCGTTCAAAAAACCTAGCAGCGATAACGAGTTACCAGGACGCGTTAGGCAACTACTTTATATTAGCGAATTTTCAACTGAAATTCATCATATAGATGGTGCTGCAAACGTGGTAGCCGACGCTTTATCTCGCGTAAGTCAGTAAGCTGTCCCACGGCTCTAACCGATGAAGAGCTCGAACAATTGCGTAACCGCAGTTCGGTTACGTGTGATAGCAAATTAATTTTTAAGGATTTAGTGCTACCTGGAAGTGACTAAGCGGTTGTATGCGAAACCTCAACTGAAAGAGCTAGACCGTACTTACCACAACAATTAGACGTCAAGCATTCGATTCCGTGCACCGTTTAAGCCACCCAGGAATTCGTACCTCGCGAAAGCTATTAGGGACAGATTTTTTGGGGTAATATGAATTGTGACGTTGGTAAATGGGCTAAAGAGTGCGTAAATTGTCAGCGTGTAAAGGTGTGTAGGCATAATCAGTCGGAGCTAGGCGTTTTACCAGTAGCTGAATGTTTTGCACACATTCACGTGGATATTGTAGGTCCACTCGGTATTTCGTTAAATGACTACAGATATCTCGTCACAATTATAGATAGGCAAACCGGTTGGCCTGACGCGTATCCAGTCAAAGATATTACCGCAGAGAAAATAGCTAAAGTCGTCGTTGAAGGTTGGATTTCGCGATTTGGCTGCCCTGCTAAGCTGACAAGCGACCAGGGCAGGCAATTTGAAAGTTCTTTGTTTCAGGAACTTATGAAACTATTAGGCATTTTTAAGATACGCACAACCCCTTTCCACGGCATCTCCGAACGGTATGGTCGAGAGAATGCAGCGCTCGTTAAAAGCTTCGCTTATGGCCCGTTTATACTCCTCTACGTGGGTGGAAGAGCTATCTATAGTTTTGTTAGGCCTACGGTCGGCTACTAGAAGCGATACAGGTGTGAGCGCGGCGTAAATGACATATGGGACGTCATTACGTTTTTTACACAGATTCTAGTTGTAAGGTTTTAGATCACAGTCAATATGTAGAAAAATTACGAGATTTTATTGGCAAGTTGAAACCCAAGCCTACAAAACTTAGGGACGCGCGCACAGTATTCGTACACCCAGACCTCGCGAAAGTAGAGTATGTTTGTGTTCGCGATGACACTGTACGAAAACCCTTGAAGCCGCCTTACGATGGTCCATACCGCGTACTGAAACGAGGATCCAAGTTTACGTTATTCAGCTTCCTAACAGAAAATGTACTATATCCGTAGATCGGCTGAAGCCAGCGTACGTAGTTAGTGTAGCAGACCCTAGCGATTGTATTCCTATGCGTCAACCGGCAATCGAACCCCCAACCGCAGTTACCAGTCACTCAACGCGTTCCGGTCGTATAGTAAAACAGCCTGTAAGGTTCGCGTAAAATATGGGTGTAGCCAAAGCTACGCGATGTTATAATGTAATATGTTAGTTCGATAAGCTATAAAATTAGGTAGTATAGTTTCGCATCGCAGATGCTATGACATTGACCTTAGTTGTAAGCTAAGAAGTCAGCAATTTTTTCCTGAGTACATTATTTAAATACGATATTTTAGTGTAATACTATCATTTCAGTACAAACATACTTACAACTATAACATGTGTTTTGTTAAAATTTTTGTTCAAATATTAATATGGGCAAGGGCAAGGCAAGGGCATAATATAGTAAGCCGGAGGAGATTGTGATTGCACAAAATGGTGCAAACGACGCCAGCCACTCATCTTTAGAAAGCAAAGTGGAAAGGTATGGTTTGACCATAGCCAGCATCCTGATATTGGCGTTAGTATTTTTTGTTTGGGTGTTGTATAATAAATGCAACAAAAGCGTAAAAAAATGGGCCAGGAAGGAGATGGTTGCCGCCGTGTCAACCATTCAAATGGACAAGGTTGGTCAACAACCAATAGCAAACTTTAATGTGTAATTTGTTTAAATGTCTTTTATTTTAAGTGTTGTTTAAAAATGTTTTTTTTCTAATGTGTAATTTTCGTTTAATTTTAAACGTGTTTTGGTAACTAATTTTGTTTTTACATGTACGTAATTATTGCATCAGTTTATGTGTATGTACTTGCTATCTATGATGAATTAGTCAGGTGCTCGTAACACGATACGATTGTTATTGTCACTCAACTATCAAGTATCTGCACCTGGCTTAACGCTGACTAGTAAAATATTCATGTGAACTTTTATGTTTCGATGTATGAAATATTGTATTTTTTCTTATAATTTTGGGTTAAATTGAAAAAAGAAAAAAGGGGGGGAATTATTGTAGCGGTTGTACGTGACTGTACCTACAATGTAAAGTGCATACGTAGGAAAAATATATTGTAGTCTGTAACCTAATATTATATATTGTTATGGTACTCGATCTTCAGTCTATTGATACTGATTGATATTGTATAAAACGGGTTGTTCAGAAAGACGAACAAAGATAACAACTGTGTCCCCGTGTTTATTGCGAATCACGCAAAAGGTGAGATACTTACACATTAAAACACTTCAAAATACAGACAGTAACTTTATGGTGAATAGTGATATTTAATAACCCATTTTAAATCAATAAACTTTGAGTATCTAAATCAAATTTGAAGTTTATCAATCCTTAGAAAAGTGTTTACTAACCTTTGTAATGAAATAAAATGTTTGTGCTTTTACAGAATTGCAAAAAATAAACTTATTTGGAGCAAAGACTACACACATGTATAAAAAATATACCTTCTCATATCATAGAGGAACAAGAATATTAAGATGCACAAAAAGATCAAGGCTTAAATGTAAAGCTAAATTAAAACTTGATAAACAAGGAAAAGTATTGGTTGCCGATCTTGAACACAATCATCCCCCGCCCCAGTTGTATAAAACAGCTGATGGATTACATGTTTTGGTTTGAAAATTTACAGGCGTGTTAGGAAAATTATCATTTCTACGAGTTATGATTGTAATGGAACCAAAGTATTAACAAATCTCCTCGTGTGCCACTTGTTAAAAAGACCTTTTCTTTTTGATAATCGTGTCAAGAGCTTAACGAGGTTTCAAGCCTCCTAGGGCATCCATTATTATCCAGGAATAAAAGCTATTGATAGGACAGGATAGGATGATATAAATGTTGACTGATATGATCACTCCCGAAGATCCTTAACGTCAGTTTAGATCTTGTAGTAGTTATAAATAAATCGAGTTGCATGCAAATATTATATTTTTAATTACAGCCTGGTATTTCAGAGCAGAGTATATTGCTAATTAAGCCAAGAAAATATTTTTGGTTTAATTATGCCAGAAGCGAGAATTTATTAACAAGTCGCCTGCTCAAGTTTAAAACCTTCACTATTTAGATTGTTTAGTTTAACTCGAAAAATGGTTTACGAACTAGTTTAACACTACTACATACTAACATTTCAGTTGCTACCGACGACTTGACGATCGATTGAGGGATTACCAAAGTGTTATACAACGGTTATACTTTCTCAAGGGTTAATCACAAGGCCCATATGCTGAGGTGTGCATGCCGATTCAAGACTAAATGCGAAGCGAGGATCAGATTCACTTACGACTGGAAGATGAAAATTATTATCGCGGAATACAATCACTCCCCTCCAAAGCCTAGAAAGGTGGCATATTCAGTTCCTTATCCCAGGATATACTTTTCCGATAAGTAAAGGTTGAAGCGAAAGTAGAGTAATCAAATCTAGTCAGATATATTCCCATTTGATATAATCAATGTCTAATTATAATCGTAAAACTAATATTTTAGACACGATCGGATGCTTAACGATCCAAGTAGTCAGTTTTGGAAATACGTTTTGATAGTTTACATCATCTTTATAATGTAACGTAGAATTAACGTGTTAAGTTATACGTGAACCCCTTCAGGTGTCCTTTACCATGTGCTGTACATTGTCGGGCCCGATACTACTGGGACTTCCCCGAATTACGTTTTGATAGCTAACATCGTCATAAAAGGTATACCGTAGTATTCAAGTGTGTGTTGTGTTTCTTGGAAACCCTTCAGGGATCCTTTACCATGTGCGTTACATTGTCGGGCCTGATACTAGTGGGACTTCGCTGAAACTAACGTGAGAACTTTCATAATTGAATGTGTTTCATCACTTTAAATTTAAAATCCGAATTATAGGATAGGACCGGTCTCAGGTGATATAGGTATATTAATTGATATAACTTGTATCTCAGCACTAAAATAAACGGATTTTCTTTCTTTCTTTTTCTTTAGGTGTCTCAGTTGGTTAGAGTAATTTTACTATTAGTCGCTGTTCTACTCCTGTCTTTAATATTGACTTCAATCAAACAATTATTAAAACAAAAATTGTAATAAGTTTTTTTTTGGCCTGGACTTTACTAGCCTGCCTTGCCTAGGCTTTACTTTTTGGGTAGAAAAAAAAAACATTGTAGTTTTTTTTAATTCTAGATCGTGTTAATTATGAAAGTAACTCATAAGCAGGTGTCTATTATCAAGTAAATTTAGGGTTGGATGTAAATAAATATAATGGTAAAAATAACACCATATACACACGGTTACGTGTGTATATGGTGTTATATGGTGTCTATTGTACAAATTCTACACATTTCTACCCTGTTAGAGGATTTTTTACAAATATTACATACATAAGTTATTCCTTCAGAATTATATAAAGATCTGTGTATTTTTTACGTGTTTTTATCCATAATCAATATTTATTGGTAGTATGTTTATCACTACATATTATAAAACAAAGTCCTCCGCCGCGTCTGTCTGTCTGTCTGTCTGTTCGTGATAAACTGAAAAACGACTGAACGGATTTTCATGCGGTTCTCAGTAATAGACAAAGTGATTCATGAAGAAGGTTCTGGTGGAATGGTATTGGTATATGACTCTGTTTCCGCATCTAGACTCATAGGCGGTCCATTATGCGTTCAGATAAGCTGACTAGTTGAGCCAGCCTAGCTCCTTCCAAAAGCAGCAGAAGCACAGAAGCTTCCTGGGGCGTTCACAGGCTTCTAGGAGCGTCCTCGCTCCCGCGTGGATACTTGCCCGTTGTGTGGCCACTCCCGCACTCCAGGACAACGTAGGCAGCCGTTTCCTCCACGTTGAGACAGCCTCTGCATAGAGGACTGCTTGTCGCATTGATGGTGAATAGGTTTAGGGCTAAGTGGCCCGTAACGGTTCCTACAACTATTCTGATGGTGGTTGGTAGGTTTTGGTGCATAATTTGTACCCGTGCAAAGATGGGGCGGGTTGCTAGTATGTATTAAAAGTAAATGAAACTGCAATATTTAATTAGCAGTTTTATGTTTGTTATATTTTGGAAGTGTTGACCAGGCTTTTCAAAAAATATATTATTGATATTGCGTTTAATATACAGAAGTATTAATAAAACAATAAAAATATAAAATAAAATATTTTTTGACATTTGTTTAAACCTATTTTAAAACGGAGTTATTTGGGGCCAATCAAGGACGATCGTTTAAAAAAAAAAAGGTATGGTATTGTTTATTGTCGTGGTTAAGCCGCCATCTTTTACGATTTACTTTATTGTGAGTTACAGAATATTGTTTGTCAAGTTATTGATTCGTATTTTTTTTTGCATTGGTCGGAATAAAATTGTCAAGCTATTTCATTTGTCCTGCAATTTACTTTCTATTAAGGGATAAAATAAAAATGATAGTACCAAATTAAATCAAAATCTAGATGCCACTTAATATTATTTTTAATGTAGTGTTACAAAAAAAAGGTACTTCTAGTCGTAAATATTTACGGTTAATCAATATGTTGTGCCTACCTATTGTATTGAATCCTAGACGGTTTCATAAGAGGGCACAAGAGGCAAGCGATACTCAGACTTCAGTCTAATGTGGATGTTGTAGACCAGTTAACTAATATTTAACACATGTGTTCTAATTAATCAGTAAATATGTCTACTATTAATCAGTTATGCAATAAATGTTTTAGTATTCTATAACAATAGACATTTATTACTGACACTAGAATAGAATCAGTCATAAATGTTTAATGTTAATTAATTGTAGCACATAATAAATATAAGTGTAGTAATGTCTGTCATAATGTCATAAATGTCGATTATTAATCAGTAAAATTATATAATAAGTGTGATAGCTATGATATACCTACCTAGTAATAATCAATTTATTCATTCTACCATATCACAAAGTACATGGTTTAGTATTATCAATGTTAAATGTCTAGTCAGTCAGTCATCCATATTATAGTGTCTTGAAAGAAAGAAAGAAAGAAAGATCAGTCATAAAAAGTCAGTGTTTATTCATCGTTTTCAATTTTTATTGGTATTTATTGTTCGTGCGTTTTCGTTTTGTTTTAGGTAGATTTCGAAGAAATTCTACTTATTGGTTTTGTACCAGTTGTCGAGTTTTCCAAAAATTTCTTTACAGGAGGTCTAGCTATGATCCCTAGACCCCAAAACTACCGTCAGTTAAAAAGTTTATACATGTATATATGTATGTACCTCAATTTTACCTGCACGATAGAGGTCGCAATCATGCACCGATTGCTTTCAAACTTGGACGACAAATGGGAGATATTCCCCCACAGGGAGGGAGGGGGAGGGGGCTGAGATTTAAAAAAAATAAAAAAGAACACGAAATCTACCTCTGCGGGCCTGCCTCGGGCCCGGTTTTTTTTTATGTGCATGAGCTCTCTATGAAGTAAATGTGTATAGTTGTAATTGGACTATTTATTTGAATTTTGTATACTGTTTCATATTTTTGTGTAGGTCTGAAGTCTATTATTATAACTATGTAATAAGGTCGACCACACGTCAGAACGATGCGAAATCGTATTGTGCCACGACCGTGATTCGTGTCTCGACACGAATTCCTGTCTGGGTGTGTTCTTTTACAAATTAAATTCGTTGATGAAGTACCGTGACGGCAGTCGATCTTGACATATACACTGCACTCGACGTGTTCTCCTCATGCTGTATCTAGGGAGATAAAAAGACAGGGCTATACAGACAATACTGGAAGTATCCATTTCTCTATTTCATGATTTTATTTGTAAAAATACAAGAATTCAGTTTGCAAATCTCAGCGATTAAATTCGTAGTTTCTTACGATCCGAATTCGAAGTTGGCGGCCTAAGCGTTTATCAGTAAAATACAGTCAGTCAGTGTAAAATGTAAGATTTAATTGTGTGAGTTTTAAATATATATTATCACGCCGTTAAACCATATATTAAGTTGAATGTAGTCTTTATCTTAGTGTTTATTGCTATTCATGATTCCAGGAAATAAATGTGATAGGTTATCGATATGTATACTAATTATTGAACAATGGATTTCAAAGACGCACCTTTCTAATTGCACTAATTGAATTATTTCATAAACTTTCGTGTAAGGTTTAGTAGTGTCAGACATAAATGAATGTTCTCAAAATAAATGTACCACTTACAGTAAAATAAATGTATAAAACCGCTCTGATTTTGTATTGATTTTTTTAAAATTCCTTTTTACCATAATTTACATACCTTGACCAGACTTTGGTTGGTGCGTATTTCTTTCGACTATTTTATCTACTTTATACAGATATATGATTTGATTAAATTGTATCACAATTGATTTATTCTATTTACTAATTGAAAAAATATATTTTTATTATTTTAAAAGGTTTGTTTTTATCATTACAAGTATCAATCATATCAGTATACATTTAACTGTCCACAAACTACATCTTGATGTAAGAAAAAATTATTGACTGAAAACTCTGGTGAAGACAATCGTACAATTTTAAACGCCTGTCTATTTCAAAACTATTAAGGTTTATCTTCACAGAAAGATCAATGAGTGTTGCTAAAACATAGTAGTGTGAAGTGCCAAAGTTGAAATAGTCCATACGCGCTATAGTAGATGGATAGATAAGTAATCTTTATTGCACAGCATAAATGGGATATAATCACGGAAAATAACATTTAGAAGCAGTAGTACAATGGGCACTTACGGCAGTCTGTGATCTCTTACAGCCAACCTTATAATAAATATAAGTGTAGTAATGTCTGTCATAAATGTCTATTATTAATCAGTAATATGATATAATAAGTGTGATAGTTATGATATACCTACCTAGTAATAATCAATTTATTCATTCTACCATATCACAAAGTACAAGGTTTAGTAATATCAATGTTAAATGTCTAGTCAGTCAGTGATCCATATTATAGTGTCGTACAATACTTGAAAGAAAGAAAGAAAGGAAGATCAGTCATAAAAAAGTCAGTGTTTATTCATCGTTTTTAATTTTACGCGCTAATGTAGATGGATAGATAGGTAATCTTTATTGCACAGCATAAATAGGATACAATCACGGAATATAACATTTAGAAGCAGCAGTACAATGCGCACTTACGGCAGTCTGTGATCTCTTACAGCCAACCTTTGCATGGACTATACTGTTAGTATAGGTAGGAAGTTTGTGTTTTTGCACATTTTTCTAGTTGTGTACTTGACTGTACAACCAAAGGAGAAAAGAAAAAATAGAAAGTAGTATCTTGTCATCGGTTTTAGGCTATGTCGTGCAGGAAAGAAGAATATTGTACAAGACAAGGTCCCCCTTTTAATCTGACTTGTTAATTCTTAGAAGTATGCCACTGCCCTAGAATGGAGTCATTTCAACATCAACTGTAGGACTACTGTACTTAATGTGCATTTTTCCACTAACTGGGCAAATCAATATTATATAGGATTTTTGTTACAAGCCGGCGTAATTTTATTGTAATTTTTACATGTAAGTAATAAAATCTAAGAACATATTTTTAAACATTATTTAGATAGTATCTTAATACTAAAAAACAAACCCCTGGTTGGTTATCAATTTAAGAAACATTATACATTAAATTAATATATTATTTTTAATGAGTAGAATTGTTAGTAATTTCCACCTTTCCCCTACTTACCTTAAAGGCTGCCAACGCACTTGTGATTCTTGACTTGCAGGTGCCCATGGGCGGCGGTAGTCATTTACCATCAGGTGACCCGTCTGCTTGTGTGCCCCATATACCATAAAAAAAATTGAGTACTAGTTTTTGCCCGTGGTTTTGCCCGGTACGTTTACGTTAATCCAGGTCATAAACTATTTGTGTGCCAAATTTTATTCAAATCTGATCAGCCGTTGTGCATAAAAGAGTAACAACCAACCATCCATCCATCCTTACTAAAGTTTTTTTTTTATTGTTGTTTAATCTACTATGTTTTGATTTTTATTTGTTTATAGAACTTTTATCTCTATATATATACACTACTGATGTCCAATACTGTAGAAATATCTACAATACAATATAATTTCGTTTGTTTTAACAATCTCCTGCTTTTAACAAACACGGGGACTGTTTAAATTTCCAAGGATTGACTCATTTATACGTTTACAGATACAAAATGGTCCAATGTCCTCAAAAGAAAAAAACTTACGAGGGAAGAGATACTTAGGAAAAAAAGAGAAGCAGAACGTCTACGTTATGAACGTATTAAAAGTGATCCTATGAAATGGCAAGAATTAAAGGAAAAAGAACACCTTAAATATTTGAAGAAAAAAGAGAAGGGTAGTAGAAAATTAGTAATCGATATGAATCCGCGAGAACATCAAAAAATTAAAAAACAATGGAGGGAACATTGCGCTAGATACCGTAATAAAAAAAACTTTTAAGAGCTTTTTTCAAGGTCAATGTCGTCAACGTGAAATTAATCGCCAAATTTTTTAACTACATCCATGACGCAGACTATAAGGACCTTAAGCTGTTTTGGCGGTAAAACTGTAAACAGTATAAGATTTGAAGTTTTAATTTTACGTAAAAGCTGAACGTTAATGAATATACGTATATATGTTGTCGCCACATCAAAAACTCTTATTTATTTTATTAAAAGTAGGGCCAAACTATAATTGATGATAACACAGTTCACTATTTATTAAAAATAAGTTAATAGACATAATTTTGACTGGTTTAATCGAGTCGATTGATACATATTAACGAATAGTGAGTTTAGAAAAGGGTAGAAATAAGTGGAGATCTAGTGACTTGAGTGCGAACAGAGGTACGAACAACTTGGCAGTTACTATTAGTGATTTTCATAGTTTATATCAGTGGTTATGAGACTGTTTCTTACAATAGTTTAAATCAGTGGTTGTGAGACTGTTTCTTACATATATAGGTATGACATATATACTGACTCTGAAAGTAAAATTGAGCCCTCCAAAACTCCCTCAAACTGTTCTTAAAGTGAAATTCAAGTAGATTTGGTATTGGTGACATTTCTCGACATATAAATGCAGGTGTGAAAAATTAAACTGGCGACTAGAAATATGTGATAACTTCATTGTTTCAGAGGTATGAAAATAATGTAGCAGATGTTTTATTTGATAACGTTTTATAAAAACTTCATGTTCCCCAGGAACAGTAAAAAACGAGGATTGTTTTATAAATTCGATAGATTAATTATTAAAGTTTAAAAAAAAATATTTTATATAATTAAAAGGGTTCCTTGAGTTGAGACTGAGAAGAAGAGAAGAAAAGAAAGAGTTTCCATACTAAATAAAGGCAACGGTTCTGAATCTAGTTTAATCCTCGAAATAAGGAAATGGATCACGAGTAGTAGACCCATAGAGATTTTGTAGGTTATTTACCTCAAGTGTTTAATGTTAAATATCTTACATAGAATCTTCGATTTTTATAACGGTATAGCGGTAGCTCGAATATTATTTAGTTAACGAAACAGAACGTGCATTCCTTGATCACTCCGGTCGGCTTTCTTCTTCCTCTAATGGCTTTGTCGATGTTATCAGCTCTCATTCCACAATGTTTTTAATTATGATATAACGTAAGCCTTAATAAAGTGGCGGAGATGCAAGTATGAACGGACGCGGAAGTTTGGCGCTTTTCGTTCGGTCAGATCGCTCCAGTTCGTATGAATCTTCCCTATGACCACAATATAGTAAATTCCACATATGTTGAAAACAATATTCTGTTTTACAAGTAATACATAATGTTTAATATTTGCAGAACGCAACATGCTACGAGACCAACAAATAGAAAAGGCTATAAAAGCAATAAACAAGGGAATGACTCTGAGACTAGCGGCCTTAACTTATAACATTCCAAGAACTACTCTTATATATCGAGTAAAACAAGGACTTTCGGGTCCTCAAACACTACTGACTACTGATGAAGAAACTGAATTAGCTAATTGGATACAATTTTGCACCAGTGATGGTTGTTTTTGGACTAAAAAAGATATGATTACTAATATTGGCGAGTATTTAAGAAATAAAAATAAGGATAACCTGTTCAAAGATGGGGTGCCTGGTGAAAGGTGGTACCACTTGTTTTTGAAACGACATCCGGAGTTGAAGAAGTGTATGATTATAAGAAAGGATTACGAGCGAAAGTCTAATAAAAATTAGCCATAAGCCTAATGGCTATGAGATTGGACCTGCTATTTAGAGTCACGTATTAAGATCATCACTTATTATAACCACACCGCACCTGCACTGAAGTATTTGTGATGATAATATCTGTTGTTGCTTGTGTTGTGATACTGACAGTAATTGTCGATTAGAATACTAGAGTGGTGAGGGTTTTTTGACATACATATAGTTATATATCTTTCTATTGCACGATCCGCTGTCATCTTGTTAATATTAATACTGTTCTATTTCTAAATAATTACTAAATATTTTAAACTATGATCACATATTAGGGGAAGGAAAGTTCATACTGATTATATAGGTATTTTATTATTCTCAAAATTGTATTTTGAATTTGTGAATAACGTTATGCATACTTCAATATTTATATTTTCTGTTGTGTATAACTTTTGCTTTTTTTAAAGTAAAAATTAAATCAAAAATATGTTATTTTTGTAGGGAGATTTTTTTTATATTTTTAAAGTAGGTAAATTTGTTATCATATAGTTAGATACAAAATATTGATATTTTAAATAAAAGTGCCCTTTTTAAACTATTTTGATTTTTCTTCACAATTTTTTTAAATTGTGAACTGTAAATAAATAGACTAGAGAATGCAGTTCTTACTGACTTTTTCCTTACAGAAATGAATATGTAAGTATGTCTGGTAAATAATCGTATTACCTGCTAAGGTTACGTTACGACGTGGCATGTATCACGATGATACAGAAATTAAGAGAGCTCAAATTTGAAAAAAAAAAAAACAACCTGTGTAAGTGATATTGCTATAATTTTTATTTTATTTTATAGGAAATTCGATAACATTATGCATAGAATATAATTTCAGCCAAACGACCACTGCGACTCCGACTGCATTTTTAATTGTAATTTTGGACGACATCGTTGCATATATGGGGCTCAATTTAATGAAGAACGCGAGTTATGTTGCGACCACATGTTTTTAAAATCCATATCATCTATCCTAGGCCACAAAAAATTTGTTAGCATCTCCCTCGATAAATCTCCCGGATTTACGTCGCTCCTAATCCGGCAATTTCGTTTGTTAACATAGCCACTGTACCAGAAATGAGCCTCATCACTGAAGATTTTTTTTTTCTGAAAGTAGGGTAGCCTAATCAGCGAATACTGGTGCTGTCTGTGGTCATTGGGTTTTAGCTCTTAAGTTAATAATACTGAGTATGGATGAAAATCCCAAGTCTCGACGCCAAATCCGCCTTGTTGATGTCGCAAAAAGATGTCTGGGACATCAACTTGGGGGACTGTCTGGGATTTTCTCGCACACTGTCCTGAACGGCAACAATATTCTACAACGATCTTTTTTTGAGGTACAGGCACTGCTTCATCGATCACCGACTCTGTTCTCTTCTACTGTCTACGACGTCTACTAATCTAATCTTTGTATAAAAACTAAATGTACGATTACGGACAAGTCATGCAGTTATTATTGCTTAAATAACTACTTCTTGCAGATGCTTACTATAATAATGGTCTGGACTATGTTAGGTACGTGTCTCTGTCTAAACTGAAACTATTTTTTTTTTATTTATTAAAATCATAACTTGTAAACATACTTACATACATTTTTATAACATATTATATATAGAAATACTCAGACCAATGTAAATACTCATATCCATGCACACAAATATTTGTCCTAAGCGGGAGTCAAACCCGCGGCCTCAGACGTGGCAGTCGAATACATTACCGCCGCGCCACAAAGGTCGTACTAAAACTATAAAACACCGACACTCCGAAACTGTTAATCGTAAGTGTATAGTTGCGATCTCATCTCTTGCTTACATGCTAGTTCTGGAGTAACCGTATGTGATGTCACTCTAACGCCAAGGCAGAATCCTCTGCCTGGACGAAGTGATCGTGTCTTGTTCTATGGCCAGACGGTTGCTGTTGGCCAGAGATGTTCAGTGTAAACTTTTTGTCCTTCCTTCACAAAGGGAGGATCATCCCACTAAGCCGTTGGTGTTAAGACGTTGTAGATACTATTGTTTTAAAAAGACAACTCCCGCATTAGGAATGACCCCTGTGTCGCGGGGGACTTTACAAAGATACAAACAACGGACACAAAGAACACCCAGATTCAGGTGGGAATCGGACCCACGACCTGTAGCATAGCAGTCAGGGTCACCAACCACTATGCTAATAGGCCAGTCAATATTGCTAATTTGGAATAAATGATAATTTATTATTGCCATTAGTTATATTACATTTCATGATGATTATCCTATACCTACAATAGGACCTATTATGCCTACTATAGTATTTTTATGATTCATATATCACAGCATCATACTGTATCGATTTAAGTTTACGTTAGTTACGATATTATTTTCTATCTCTGCAAAGGTTTATTTTAATATCAAATATTTTTTGTTTGCAGATTATACAAAATACCCAATTTCCAGCGACGCAGAGAGCTCGTCTGATCGAACTTGGAAAAGTAGTGGTAGAGGCAAAGTTGGCTCACGTCGCGCTGGTACACGTGGCAAATCGCGGGCCAGCGGTCAACGCTGTAAGAGGAAGTGGTCAATTGAAGAAGCACAAGAGCTCATATATTGCTACTATAAAGCTAGGGCAAAGGGCGTAGGTCTCCTGAAAGGTACCGAAAAACTTTTTAAAGATCGCAATCCAAATAATCCCAAAATAAAGCAGTACCATCACCAAGGCCATTTATTTTATAATCAAGCTCGAAATATTATATCACAAAAATGGGTATCACAGGATATGTTGGCAGAACTAAAGCTAAAAGCGGATTTGGATGCTTGTTTAGAGAATTCACTAGTAGAGAAATGAACAGTTGTGTGTAATATGCAACATATATACCCTCACAGAAAACCGGCAGTGAGTCGCTGAGTGAGTGAGGTTACCGGAGACCCTTACTCTTCCCTCTCCTCTTCTCTCCTCCTTTACCCCTCTTTCCCCCTTCCCCTACTCCCACCTTAAAGGCCGGAAATGCATTTGTGGCTCTTGAATTGCTGGTGTCCATGGGCGGCGGTAGTCACTTAGCACCAGGTGAGCCGTCTGCTCGTTTGCCCCTTATATGATATAAAAAAAATGTATAAGTACAACTTTCGTTCGAAATTGGTAACAGTATCAATCAGTGCTGTTGATGTTCTGTCCATTCGTTTGTTTTCTTTTTGATAGTTCTTTAGTGTTTGAAAACGTTTGAAACTTTGCTTGACTTTATAAAACTAAACTTTAAAACGCGCAGTTACAAAAATATTTAGATTATCTATTTTCATTTGATTATACTATATATAACCATTCGTAGATATCATGATACTTACTGTAAATATACTACATGTACAGTTTACAATAATAAGAGTTACGTTGATGTGTAGATATGTGGAAAATGTTTCTACAGCATATTCAAAAATCGATATTAACTATTTCTAAATATATTTATGAATAGTTATATTTATAATAAATACCTTTAAATGATTGAAACTCTAATCGGTCTATCAGCACTATGTAGTTTAGTGTTTATTAGCAAAAATAGTTCTGTGAGTTATAATTATAGATCGATCTCAACACAATGGGGCATCGACCATTTTCGAGAACTAGGCCGTTCACATACCTGTATTATGGCACCTCTAAATTCACAAAATGGTATGTTCGGGAAAAGACACACACAAAAGGGAATGTTTTTGATGTACAATCCTGACCACTTGGTTATGGCTGTGCAAATATTCACCGTTGGCAAGACGAGAACAACCAGAAATAATATGCCTGATAGATTCACCGGGACAGTGGCATGCCCGACAGATGTCAATTGTACCATAGTTAAGGATATATTTCCGATAGTTGCCAGTCGCCAAACCGTAGCCAAGATGTGGATGCTTTTATGTCTATATCAGGTTCATTTAATTCGCGGTAAAAATGACCCTGGAGTTTTTTGCCCTTCCATATTTCCTGCGATCATTACTACTAAGTACTAGGTTTGCGCCAGTTCTTTTTAGCAAAAGCAAGCGGAGTGAGTCCGCTGTCTACTACGACTATATTACGATGCACTCCTACATCAGTATGAAGAAATATTCTCTAAGGTTTTATATCTCACGGTTGTTTAGGAACAATGCGTTTTAGGAATATAGAGTCGGAATTGACTCGTTCTAGCATGCCTTCAGCGGCTTTTACGTGATTGAGTTTTAAAGAAAATTCAGATTTCGGGACTAGTCGATCGGCAACGTGTTTCAAGCCCAAGCGATCGTTTAAAATGGTATGAATCGATTCGTGAGACACATAAAGTTCAGCGGCTATCCCTGTCAAACTTGAATGAGGATTTTCAGTCATAATTTCCTTCACTTTGGTGAAGTTAACTTCAGTTGAAGACGTTAATGGCCGACCAGAGCGAGACAAAGCTTCCAACAAATCTCGACCGCTTTTGAATGCACTGTACCACTCATATGCCCGAGTTTTTAAAGTCGATTCACCGTATGCTTTCTGTAACATTTTCAGCGACTCTCAACATGAAATTCCATTTGCAATGCAAAATTTGAGACAAGCTCTTTGTTCAATGTTTTTATCCATTATACAAATCGCAAAACACTCTTGAGATGTGCTTACATAATCGAGCACTGAAAACAAACTAAATGACAGATATTGCTCAAACTTCGCGCCAATATAGAAAACATTGTGCCAACTTAACCACAAAAAAAAAGAGTTATTTGAATTGAATTTGGAATTAGAATTAAATTATCAATTCCCGATACTTTCTTGACAGAATATATAGCAAAGTAATAAATCAGAATCGACATTACCAAACCGAAAATAATTTTTACTACTTTGTTCAGGTGGCCAAAGAAGCGTCCCTGTAGCGCTTGTTTCATATTAAATTCAGATATTCTCAATGACCGTGATGTACCTGGATACTTTTAGATTTTGGTGGCAGACAGAAATCCAAGTTTTGTTGAATCTGAAAGTTTGGCTCACTCAGATTCTACTATCACACCTTTCTTGATATTCATGACTGCAAACTTGTCCACACCCAATTCCATCCTGATAGAGTTACTAAAGTCCAAATCATTCATGTATATAAAGTAAGATAAAACTCAATCGTCTTTCTGCAACCCATACATAAGCCCTGAACCCTCTAACAGAGTACTAAGAGGGTTCAAAGCTAGACAGAACCACAAGGGACTTAAACGATCACTCAAACGGTACATCAATGCAATCTGCCGACATCCTGGATAGTGAAGTACCGCTCTCACTTTTTCCCATACATGACTGCACGAAAGTGCAGAGTTGTTTCAATTTTATACAACTTTAGTACTCCCGAAAGCCATGTATATGGATTTTTTATATTTGTATAGGCATTTTTTTATATTACTATTTCATATTTTCCCTAAAAAATATTTAAAGCTCTTTTATTTGGTCACTAAATTATTTAGCTTTTGTGATTGTAGTATATTTATATATTATAATCATAGTAGGTACACAAAATTGTACCTGAATTCTCTTCTAAGATACATAAGTGGGTAGATACAAGTCAAGTACATAATGATAAGGAGTTCATTCAAACCTAATATAATAACTAATTTAATAAATTTTATAAATTTATGATGACGATTGCTTTGAAATTGCTATGATTCCCTAGTATAATATATGTTCATAAATACAGATAATAGTCGTTGTATGGTGTTATAGTATAGGATACTTCATTGTTTTTGAATATTATATTTGTGGTTAAGTGTGATTTTAAATACACTGCCAGTAGGCAACGATGCGGAGGAATTTTATGACGCATGCATGTAAATAGCCTATATATAGAAATAGATTAAATTAATGTAAAAAACTGTGTTTGAAGGTTTTCTTATTCTAATAAATAAATTATTTATTATTGTAATTTTTATAAAGTGGTGAAAAGAGAGGCAACGCCTGATTAGGCATGATCTCAGTAATAAATAATCAAATAGTATCGACGAAGTAGGTATGCTCGCTCGGTCAATAAATTGTGATTGAAATGATACGTCATACGTGATCTGCGTTCATTTAATAATTAACTTATTTTTTCTCTTCGTTATGTGGTAACTATGTAGGTATGTACCATCACATTGTTATGCTTTTTTTAAATTTTATACCTATAAGTTGTATTAACTATTTCGATGATGTATTATAATTATGATTAGACATGTGTTTAAAACAGAGAATTTTATTGCTTAACAGAACCATTATATTGCCTTCTCTCCTGTATTTAAAGCTAAACAAGCTGCTTTTGGCTGTATTTGTAAAATTATCAACGTGTGAGAAATATCCTGGGGATTTAAGATAAGCTTTATTAAATACGGTTCCGTCATCTTATAGGTAGGTTTATGTATAAGTGTAGACTATCTTTAATTAGACACGACCTGGAATAATCTTCAAGAACCAATTTCCAAGTGTAGGTCAGACACACACCTAATTGAACTATATTCTGAAATCTTTGAATTTTTTGTATGTCACAGGATTTAAATATTTTCTTTTTTAGGTTTCGCCGTTGAATACGTGCCGAGCAACCGTGGAGGTGTTATATTAATATACAAAAATTATACTTACTTTCACATGCATAGCAAGACAAGATGGTATTGTTCTCAGAGAGCAACGTACAGGTGT
Organism: Callimorpha dominula; assembly: GCA_949752705.1. Taxonomy (NCBI): domain Eukaryota; kingdom Metazoa; phylum Arthropoda; class Insecta; order Lepidoptera; family Erebidae; genus Callimorpha; species Callimorpha dominula. The sequence goes on along the minus strand of OX457002.1, from coordinate 18,958,554 downwards.
ACCGCGAAAGTCATCACGACTGTTAACGGGGACTTTGTTCAAACTTTGGGTTATCATACGCATAGTCCTCCAATAATACAACGGACCTCAACAGGCATTCATAAATATAGGACTAATATATAAGTATAGATCCCGAATTTTGTTTTTTTTTTCATGCATATCATTGATTTTTCCGAGATCATCAAGAGCATCATTTGTACATTGTTTAATTTGTGTAAGAATATATTATTACTAGGTATTTTTTATTATTGTACATTGTTCTACTAACCAAACATAATGTTAACAAATTTGATGAAATATTGATAAGTCAGAGTTTTCTCTTTAACTTAAGTAAAATGTAAATAAAATATGAATGTCTTAATATTTATAATACAAGTCTGAATACTCTAAAAAGGGTCTAATTGACTCAGCTGACATCATTGTTACGTTACAATCTTGTGTCAAGTGTCAAACAATGTGTGTGTTCGGCTATTTGTGATCACTTTAGTCTCGTTCTTGTAAGCTATCTACCTCTTTTTACTCAAGTATAACCTTATTTATAGATTTGCATAATTTTGTATTATTTTGTGGTGTTTAACTCTGAACGCCTATTTCAGGCTTAGCGTTTGTTGAGGCGTTCAATTGTATCTATACAACAAATGGCTTTACGAACTATTAAAATTGGCGTTCCTTGATATAATTGTGTATTTATACAGGAATTAAAGCGATCACGAAATAGGCATTACATACCTCTGAGTTGCCTGACGTTTCGATCAGGTTTGCACCACTGCGCCAGTCAGCCTGTGACTACGGTCAGTGCAACGTAGTTCCCGTACGAATACATAATTATAACAAATGGCTTACTTTCAGTCTCGTTTCCATGCTATTCCATGCTATGGAATACTATCTAACACTAAGTGGTGTACAACTCTCTCACGTCGTGCCATAGACTTCATAATAAGTAACTCCACTAAATTGTCTTACTGATTATTATAGTTATTTCCCTATATATGTGTATGTGTGTATATGTATATATATATATATATATGTATGTGTTTATATGTATGAATGTGTAGAAGAGTTCACGTATTCCTTTTCACCTAATTTCCTTTATTATTATTTCATTGTTCCAGTTCTAAATATTTTTGGTACGCCACCAGCTACCGATTAAAGGTTGTCTGGAAGACATCTCAGGCTTTTAGCGAAAAGACCGCCCATTGTACTTGCCGCTTAGTATGTTGCTACTAAACTGTTACAAATTATGTTAATTTCTGTTCAACTGTGGTGTACAATAAAGAATGTTATAACTATCTATCTATTCCATTACAATGCCTAATCCAAATATGATTGCAGAAGTTGATATATAATTATTATTAAATACATATATATAAAACTAAAACAACTGGGACTGTTTGTAAGTATTCTAAAACATTTTAAGAGATAATATGTTAAATCCAAATAAATGACTAAACTATTTTAATAAGAACAGAAATAGGTGGATCAAAGACGGTGTAAATTTAAAAACAACAATTAAATAAAATTTAAAAAAAATGTATTTTCTTATTTTGTATTTATTTTAAAGAAATATTTAAAATTCAAAATACAAAAAATAAGTGGTGGAATAAGAAATTTTTATTTTAAAGATTTTGAGACTAATCTAAATACCTATATTACAATAAAATACAATAAAAACCTATATTTGTTTCTATCTTCTAAAGTATCGCTTACTATTTCAAGATATCCAACACGAAGACTATCCAACTCTGCAGTTCATTCCCAGCAGACGTGGTGGCACAATCCTAGTGTATAGAGATAATACCTACGTCCGGATGACGAGCAGAACTAGGTGGTATTGCTCCAAAAAAGCCTCGGGGTGCAAGTCTCAAGTACTGCTAACTGAAGCACGTGAGTTCATCAGTGAGATGTTACAACACAATCATCCTCCGACCAGAAATGATACACTTTGTAATAGTTTATATTATTCAAGTAATGATCAATACAAATAAATAAAACTGAAGTGTCTGTTTGTAATGTCAAAATAATATCGATACGATACCTATGCCTAGAACACAGTTTTTAAAATTTTTGTCGAACTGTCTGTTCCGGCTAATCTCCGAAACGGGTGATCCAATTTCCACGGGACTTTCACTGACAGATAACTGGTGTTAAAAGGAGTAACTTAGTCTAAGTTACTCCTACTTTATTTTATAAAAAGAAATCAGAAATTTTATTTGTGATACATAGGTACAATTGATGAACTGCTAGTATAGTATAAAGTATAGCAACTTTATCCATCACGGAAATATTTTGTCAATCTAATCTGTTGTCTACGGTTAAATAAAGTTTAATAGCCAACATAAATAATTATCTTTTAAAAAAAAGTATCACCGACTTCAATGTGCTTTTTAGTGGAAAGTACATGTATTTTGTTTAAGTATAATATGGGTAGGCCAACTAAACGCACTGTTCCAATGAGACAGCGATGTTTCGGAGCAAACGAAAACATCTTCGATGTATACAATTTTTAGATATTTGTTGATTTTTCTAAAACCACTCGACTGATTTCGATAAAATTGAAATGGCGAAGCCTTTGAAACAAAAAAAGAATTTTTAAAATTGGTTTAGGCGTCTTCGAGTAATCGGTGAACATACATAAAAAAAAATTCTGACGAATTGAGAACCTTCTCCTTTTTTGAAGTCGGTTATATATGGCTGCGACCTCAAAGGTTTAATTTCTCACCTTGTAATTTTTAACCTTTATGATTTGTAGTCGGGGACGTTTCACAGTGAAATTTAAGAGGTAATCTTACATTATCTTTATTCATAATCAAATTATTATAGGATTTAAAACTTTTTTAAGTTTAGTAATGCAACGCAAAATGTAAAAAAGCGACATGTGTTTGATTTTAGTTACTAGCAGTTTCCGCGCGGCATCGCTCGCGTGTACATATTTATATATTTTGCGCGGTATCCTAATTCATTTTCCAAAATAAAACTAGCCTAAGTTATTTCTTATAACACCAGCTATCTGCCAGTGAAATCGCAAGTCCCATGGAAATCGGTCCATCCGTTCCTGAGATTAGCCGGAACAAACACGACAGACGGACAAAAATGTTAAAAACGTAAATACCAATATGCATAGTCAAACACAAATTCATTGTGGTATTGTTGGCCCGCAGTTGACATGTTAAAGTTTTTAGGTTGACATTTACGAGACGTTGCACAAAGGATGCGTTCCGTGTTCAATTTACTTACTGCCAATACTGACAGTTAAGACGGTTGCGCTCGAGGGCCGTTCGGAAATGTGCTCACCGTTTTAATATTTTAATTGATTATTATTTTTTGTTTAATGTTTTTTTTTTTTGTTTTCTCTTTTTTACATTAGATACATATATTATGTTATAATAGTAGGTAGTGTTCTTGTTGTTTTTATAACTATCTTTTGTAATATGTGACAGTGTAGGCCGGCGGGTGGTGCACAAACGTGAGTATCGTGTTACTTAATGCTATTGTAATATTTTTGTAAACACACTTCTTTTATATCTTTATATTTATTTATTATTTACCTTTTTTCTACATATTTAATATCTTACAGTATGTCTGATATTGATTCTTATTACGCTGCCAATGATTCTCTTAATTCATCGTTCAATGAAAGTTTTATTTCAGCGACTGACACACTCGGAGATATTTTAAGAAATTAATTTAACCAAGAATGTAACCGACTGTTTAATGTTTGTCACATAAACGCCCAAATTGTACCCAGTCATTACAATGACTTATGGGAGACATTCAATGGGTCAAACGTACATGCCATTCTGATTTCAGAAACATGGCTCAAACCTCAACTTCTTTCTACACTTTACCCCTGACCCGGTTTTGTTCTCATCCGGAACGATCGGGTCGGCAAAAGAGGCGGTGGGGTTGCAATTTATCTACGTTCCGATTTTTCTTACAACATTTTTTCTAAATCTCCTCCTGATTCGCCTGCAGAATATCTTTTACATACCTCTGAATTGCCTGACGTTTCGACCAGGTTGCACTGGCCGTGGTCACAGGCTGACTGGCTCAGCGGTGCACGCCCTCCGTCGCCGACATCGTGAGGTAGAAGGTTCTTCATCCACCTCCACTTTTTTGATATTTTTGATATTTTCGTTTCGCCATGTACGCATTCTGTAAGCAAACCGATGTGGCCCTATTCTGGTGTTCACCCGACTGCGCATAAAAGCGAGGTGGCATGTTTTTTATCACTGGATTCCACGCTGTAGATAATTTGAAACCATCTTCCCGATTGAAAGTTTTGTGTTTTTTAATTTCAATCGCTTCACGTACAACTCTTGAGTAAAAGTGACGTTCCGTGGAGAGGACTTGCGTACGGTGAAATTCAATCCAGTGATTGGTGCCCGCTTCGAGTGCATGTTCTGCAATCGCTGATTTGCTAATCTGTCGGTTCTTCACAGCAGCGATGTGTTCTTTGACCCTTTCAGCAATGGTCCGCTTTATGTATTATGTAATACCTTTTCGTGATCGCGTTAATTCCCGTTCATACGTAGATAATATTATATCATGGAACGCGAAAGTTTAAAAGTTAGAATATCTTTTTCTTGAGGTTTGTGTCAAGGGAGCGAAAATCATTCTAGGTGCAGTTTACTGTGCCCCCGCTGTTGACTACTTCACTGAATTCGAATCGGTTTTAGAATCTTTAGGGTCTGAGTATGAGCATCACATCATCATGGGCGACTTCAACACTGATATTATTGCTCACAATTCACCTCGTTCACGTAAACTTTTAAATTCATTAGAATCCACTAGCTTATATCTCTTACCCCTTCAAGCCACTCATCACAATATCAACGGCGAGGACACCCTGCTGGACCTTATCATCACCTCAGCTCTTCGGAACGTATCAACGCATGGGCAATATCCAGCGCCTGGTTTTTCACATCATGATCTAATCTTCATTAGTTATAAAATTAAACCACCAAAGCCCAAACCAAAAGTGCTGTACAGACGGTGCTTCGGACGCATAAACTTGGAAAGACTGCGAGAGGATGCTTCAAGTATCAACTGGGAACCACTCGGGGCAGCTATCTCCTTAGACGAAAAAGGTTCAAATATTCAACGACAATATTACACGTTTATATGATGTCCATGCCCCCGTTAAAAAAATTAAATTAAAGCACCCACCTGCGCCTTGGCTGACGGAAGATATCCACAGGGCAATGCGACGCAGGGACAGCGCTTTTCGGCGATTTAAGAGAGATCGCTGCGAGGATAAATGGATCACCTACAAGACTGCCAGAAATAGATGCAATCAAGTGATACGCAACGCTAAGCGCCATCATATACTTCACAATATTTCGTCTTCGTCACCTGCTGATGTTTGGAAGTTCCTTGGGACTCTCGGCATCGGTAGAGAGCGCCATACAGATTTTCCAACGAGCATTGTCTTAGATGATCTCAATCATTATTTCATCACACCTACTACATTGGATCATCAAAGCAAAGTTCGAACAATCGATTATGTAGCCAATTTGCCTAGGCTTAATATTGACGGTTTTCAATTTTCTCCAGTTGCATTAGAGGAGGTCAAGCAATCCGTTCTATCCATCAAATCTAATGCCATAGGTTGCGATGATATTAGCCGCTATATGGTTACCACTATCTTAGAAGAACTCTTACCCGCTATCACCCACATTATTAACTATTCCCTTGATTCTGGTTCTTTCCCATCTTTATGGCGTAAGGCTTATATACGTCCATTGCCTAAAGTTCCTAATCCCTCTCTCCCTAATCACTTTCGACCTATTTCTGTTCTTCCTTTTCTCTATAAAGTCCTTGAAGCCTGTGTACATAAACAACTCTCTCGGTTTGTACATCAGAATAACTTACTCAGTCCGTTCCAGTCAGGATTTCGACCTGGTCATAGCACAGGGTCCGCCCTGCTCAAAGTGACTCTCGACATCAAGGCGGCGGTGGAAGAAGGTAAAATAACTGCATTGGTCCTGATTGATTTTTCTAACGCCTTCAATACCGTCAGTCACGATATCCTATTGTCTATACTGTCCCATCTTATGATCTCCGATGATGCACTGGAATGGTTCTCCTCCTATCTTCAAGGACGCCAGCAGTCTGTCCGGACCGATAAGTCTTCATCGGCCTGGTGTGACTTTGATTCTGGTGTTCCACAAGGCGGCATTCTCTCACCACTTCTATTTTCACTATTCATTAATTTCGTATCCCATGAACTTCAGTGTGCGTATCACTTGTATGCAGATGATCTACAGATCTATTCATAGGCCAGAGTAGACCACCTGGACGATGCAATAGCTAGCATCAATCTCGACTTGGAGGCAATAAAAAACTGGTCCAACAGTTTCGGATTAACGGTCAATCCGTCTAAATGCCAAGCAATTTTAATAGGTAGCCCAAGAATGATGAGTAGAGTTGATATTAGTAGCGTACCGGATATTATTTTCAATGAATCATTACTGCCCATTAGCCCTTCAGTTAGGGATCTTGGTTTGTACATCGACAGTACACTAAGTTGGCAAACACAAGTAGTCCAAGTAAGTCAGAAGGTAACTAACATCTTGCGTAGTCTTTATCGTTTAAGAAATTTTCTCCCAGCCAAGACAAAAACGTTGCTTGTACAGACTTTGGTGTTCCCTGTTGTCGACTATGGTGATGTTTGCTATCTCGACTTGAATGCAGATCTACTCAACAAACTAGACCGACTTCTCAACAATTGCATTCGGTTCGTATTCAACCTGCGAAAGTATGATCATGTATCTACCTATCGCAACCAACTGTCTTGGTTACCCATAAGGCAACGCCGCAGTTTGAGAGCATTGACTACGCTTTACTCTCTTCTCCACTCACCTAATTCACCTTCTTACCTAACGTCTCATTACCAATACTTGTCCTCTAACCTTTAAAAAAATCTCCGCTCATCTAATAATCCTCTCCTTCTTTGTCCCTCCCATAATTCCAGCATAGTTCATTCGTCCTTCACTGTCCAAGCTGTAAACCTCTGGAATGCGCTCCCACTAGAAATCAGGATGTCCACTAACCGACAATCGTTTAAGGTCAAAGTACTACAACTCTACACAGACTTATTGGTAGAATCGTCTGAATAACACTTTGTAAATGTATGTAGATATATGTGTGTATGTATTTATATAGTATAATATAGTATTTTATTTAGTTTATACTATGTATTGTATTTTAAGCAGTTTTATATATGTAATATATATGTTTCTGTTTCTCAATACTGTTCTTCATTTTCTGAATTTATATTCGCAATTTTAATTATAATTATACACCTGCCACGCACGTCTCTGTATCGCCCAAAGGTTGACTGGTAGAAAATGCCTACGGCATTAAGTCCGCCTCATGCAATTTATCTGCAGGAAGTGTTATAAATAAATAAATAAATAAAAAATAAAAAAACTGATTTTTAGGCATAGGTATCGTGCAAATAACTATATGAGCTTATAAAAACTATTATTTTGACATTACAAACAGACACTTCAATTTTATTTATTTGTATGGATGCATTGACAAGCAAAAAGCTGTTTGGCGATTTCTTTTACTTTTCAGTAAAAGTAACCGCCAAATACTTAGTTTTTACATACGTATTAGAAGAAACCTACTTTTCAGTTTTTTTTTTTGCGGTGTTAGTTTAAATTGTCGTATAAGAATCATTAGTTCTATGTATAGTGAGCAATGTTTATATTAATTAATATATTATGTAATTCGTAAGTTTGGAAGTACAGGGGCTCGTGGCGAAGTGGTAACCATTCTTAACACATTAAGACCCCTCCGAGCCTCGGAGAGCACGTTAAACCGTCGGTCCCGGGTGCCATACAAACATCTGTGGCATTCGTTACGGGTAGTTCGAGCCCTAAAAATTCCGACAACCTGGTCTAACTACAGAACTTCGGTATCGCCTTGTACTTGGGTTGTGGAGGTCGGCGGGCAGTCGCTCCACGTAAAATATCAAAGTTCAGCCGTATCGTAGTTAGACTGAATGCCAACCCCAACTTAATTGGAAAAAGGCGCAGAGGATGATCTTAAGTTTGGAAGTAAGACAGAAAAAATTAAGGAATTTATTTCATTCATACAAGTATATATATAATGTATATAAATTCGAGTGAAATCATTAGTGTTAAGAGACCACTTGTACATACGTTTGTAACACTTTACTAGTGGGTATCCCTGTTGTTCCTTTCAACTAAAAACTAAACTGATTGATTCGGGGTGGAAGTTCCATTTTATTAGAAAATTAAATTTTTTAACCTAAAGTTTTCCAGGAGCGTAACCTATTCATTTAATTTGAATTTTTTCAACTTTGTAGAATATCTAAAATATATGTATAGTTACGTAATAAAGACAAAAAATATGTTTCTATAAATAAACTATTTTAATATAACATTTGCTTTTATTCTGATTGCAATTAGCAAAAAGTAAAGAATATGTTAGCTATAATATATATAATGAATATGCTAGCCATGAATTTTAATCTCTGCAAGCGTTAATCCTTTTCATAAAGATATAAACGCTTTGAAATTATTACGCGTTATTTTGTGCCTTTATAGATTTCGCTATCCTAAATTAAAAAATAACATGTTTTCTTCACTTTCAGAGTCTTACATTGTGTTTTATTAATACCTATGAACAAGCATGTAGTTAGTTGTGTATAGGTATAGTGCGCCATCATATATGTAGGTTTATGTATAAGTATACAGTATCTTTAATTACGAACGACTTGGAATAGTTTTCAAGAACCGATTTCCAGGTGTAGGTCAGACACACTTTTTTGGACTATATTCTGAAATATTTTTATGTTTGTTGTTTCATGTTTGGCTTTACAATATTTTCCGTTTTAGGTTGCGCCATTGAATACTTGCCGAGTAGCCGCGGAGGTGTTATATTAATGTACAAAAATTATACTTACTTCCACATGCATAGCAAGACGAGATGGTATTGTTCTCAGAAAGCTACGTTCGGGTGTACCGCGAAAGTCATCACGAACGCTAACGGGGACTTTGTTCAAACATTGGGCTATCATACGCATGGTCCTCCAATAATAGAACGGACCTCAACAGGCGTTATTAAGTATAGAGCCTGAATTCTGTTTATTTTTCATGTATGTCATTAGCATTACTTGCACATTGTTAAATTTGTGTAAGAATATGATTAGTAGGTTTTTTATTATTGTACATTGTTCTACTAACCAAACGAAATGAAAACAAACTTGATAAGTCAGAGTTTTCTCTTAAAATATGCATGTCTTATTATTTATGATACAGATCTACATAATCTAACCTTTTAGATTATGCAGATCTGTCATATCATCTGTCATGGTCTAATTGACTCAGATGACATCATTGTTACGTGACAATCTTGTGTCAAATGTCAAACAATGTGTGTTTTCGGCATAGAGAAATAAGAATAGAGTGCGCTACTGATACTATACTACTTCACCTAAGCGGGAGCGATAAAGGAAAAGAAAGAGATGGTCGTCGAGTGTCCTCTCTGTCTCTTTATAGCCGAGCGCTGTGATTGGCTGCTGCTCAAGAGGGCAACTTTCATAGATTTATAAGAATATCTATCTGATATCTCTACAACTGTCTACCTATACATGGGTGAGGGGGAAGAGGGAACTAGCAGAAATCTGGAAAACATATTGTAAACACATGAAAGATAGAGTACATTTTTTATCATACATGCATAATAATTTTTTTATTGTTTTTCAGTTGAATCTGTATGCCAATGATTGTATAGCTTGTTAGTTACTTGCAATATGAGGCAGTGCATTGCATGTAAAGTCAAGTTTTCTCTTATTGAGAATCGTAGTTTTCATGTGTAAGTTGAAAAAATCCTAACCTATAAATTTTTGTGATCACTTTTATTTACTGTGTAGTGTTACTTTTGATATTACCAAATGACGTGAATTTGACAAATAAATTAATAACATTTTGTAAAATTTCATAAATAAAACTAGTGTATAATAATTGTACTTTAATCAACGATGGTTTTTTTTTGAAAGAGACAGAAAGGACACTCGGCAGCCATCTCTCTCTTTGCCTTTATTCAGCCTCTTGCTCACTCTTTTCTTTGGTTTTCGGCTATTTGTGATCATTAACGGCCGTTTTCATATATCATAGATCAATAACCTATCTATCTGTAAATCCACATACAAAAGATAGACAAATCTATCGTTTGGTCCTTACTTGCTTTTCAATATCCTACTGGGGTAAAGCATGTTCTATCGAAGTTGTCAATCTATCGTCGAGAGGACAGGTAGCCTACTAGAGATAGGAATCCCATACAAATGGTTCTTACTTTCATTTCAATATAAGTTTTAAGTTACTTTTCGATAGACGGAGCTAACTCAAGTAACATCATTTGCTTATCTGTCAACATCGGCCGTTTTTCAAGGATAACTTTTAAAATTTTTGAATAGTTGAAGTAGGAAAAATATACTAATAATATAATACAACGGATCATTGTAGTTGGAATTATTTAAATTATAATTGTGGTTAAGAAACGAATTGGCGTGAATACTATGCATACAGATTTTACTGAGTCTGCTGTAAACCAGTTAAATAAATATTTTAGTACTAATACCTAAATAAACTTATATTACAGATTTAGTGTAATGCCAATTTAAAAAGTATTTAATTCGTTTTAACAGAATACGTATTACTATAGCTGCGTCTATTTTTGTCAATTAGATTTTAATACAGTTTTATTTATATTCGAATCGAAAAATCGAAGACATAAAATCATTTAACAAGCCTGTACTTTGATTCTATTATTGCATTCATTGCTTTGTTATTTGAAACGACATTTGCCGCCACATGTTACACAAGCAGCATTGTCTCATATTTTGTCATGGGCCGCTTTCATTGACTAAAAAAAATTAAAATCTATAAAAACTAGAATGGGTTTAAGGGTGATTATTGTTAAGTGGTTAACAAAAAACGAGATGTTTCAAGAGGCGTGTATAGACGAGAGGAAAGGCGCTACCCTTCGTTGGATAAAGATAGATAGCACTTATCTCTGATTGTGAAACGCAGACTATAGATAGATAGGACCTTTCTGTTTTTTTGGAGATAGCGATCTATCGGTAACTACAGCTTGGTTATTGGAAACGGCCGTAAGTCCGTCCCGATCTTGTAAGCAATCTACCTCTTTTAACTCAAGTATGACTTTAGTAAAAGCATCCGTTAAATAGCTTTTTACATACATAATATAAAGAATCTAGTTTTCAGTTTTTTATTTAAATTATCGTATAATCATCAGTTCTATGTATAGTGAGCAGTGTTCATTTTTATTAATATATCATGTACTCGTAATTCGTAAGTTTGGAAGTAAGAAAGAAAAAATAAAGGAATCCATTGGATTCATACTAGTATAAAAGAGAGAAATAGTGTTAAGAGACCACTTGTACCTACGTTTGTAACACTTTACTAGTGGGTATCAATGTTGTCCCTTTCAACTAATAACTAAACTAATTTAATCGGGGTGGAAGTTCCATTTTATTAGCAAATTAATTTTTTTTAACGTAAAGCTTTCCAGGAGCGTTTTCCGATTCATTTATTCCGATTCATTTAATTGGAGATTTACAACTTATCTAAAATGTGTAGTAGAATAACTAAAATATATGTATAGTTACGTAATATAGATGAAAAATATGTTGTTATAAATAAACAATTTCAATATAACTTTCGCTTTTATTTTTATTACAAAAAGTAAAGTTCGAAACAAATTTTAATCTCTGCAAGCGTTCATCCTTTTTATAAAAATATAAACGCTTTTAAATTATTACGCGTTATTTTGTGCCTTTATAGATTTCACTATCCTAAATTAAAAAATAAAACACTCACTTTCAAAATCTGGCATTGTGTGTTATAAATACCTATGAACAAACATGTACCTAGGTAGTTGTGTAGTTGTTTGCGGATTTGAGCAAAGATGCGAGAAATTACCATTCGTAATCTATTGGATATATTAAAAAACACATTATTTGTGACTAAGGTTGGCAATTCTTCGAGATAAGTCTCTTTAATTTTTGGTAATATTTACAGAGAATGTTCCCGAATTTATGAGGTACTACAGACGGTATAGGCACTTAAACCCTGAACGTTTCGTTTTGAGTGAGGGTAACGATGACGAAGGAGTTGTCAGGAATCCCGCCGGGAGAGTCAGCGATATTTTGAACTCAATTATTAATAGAAAAAGCAAATAGTGGTACCTAATTTATTTCACAAATTCTGGTTTACTTATCGTTAAATCGCACTCTTAGCCACTTTCACTACACCATGTTAAAATATAAGTACTCTCAAGTAGTGTTTTTGGTAAATATGAACAAAGAGTTTATTAATACGAGAACAATAATTTCACAACTAAATACACTTACGTCCCGGTCTAATATATATTAAATTGCTACTGCCAGTGTAGGCCGCAAAATATTGCTAAAACACATTTCGAAGTTGTTACGATTATATAGGGTTATTCTGTAATCAATAAGTGTTAAAGGGTTAGTAAATATTTAGTTTTTAGCTTTCGTATTGTTTCTTTATCGACAATGTCTTAATTATAACTTGTATTTCTAAAAATTTTCAATAAACAGTTAGTGAAGTATATACCTATTGATATCTATCCTTTTCTGTGCCTTTATTCAAAGGCTAATTTTATTTTCCCTGACGGGTCTTCTTTTTAATTTCCTTGAAATTGTCAAGAAAGAACTGTCTCGTTACAGAAAATTAAACACGCAATGTAATACAAATCCTTGTAGTTTACAGTAAAACCCCAGCTGATCTTAGTGTTTGAATTTCTGTAGTAAATGTAAAATAAATAAAAAGAGATTTTGTCAAAGCTTGAAAACAGGAATTATCTACAGACTATTTAATACGTTCATGTACTTCCAGTATAACAAGCCAGGAGTTTGATATATAAGTTTGATCTTTCACACACAAAGAAGCTTCCATTACCTCTAGTATCTCATTACGACGCACTTATTAGATGTTTTAAAGTAAATCAAAACTCTCAAAAAGCACATAAGTAAAGAATATTATAACCGGTGCCATTCTATCAGGCTGCATGGTACACTTGGGCCGGCAACTACTTACTCGTATGAAAAAAAATGACTTAAAGCCGCTTTTTTATTTTTTTAATGTTTCCGTTACTATTAATATTATTGCGCAATAATTTATTTCGAAAATTTAAATGTTATGTTTTTACAGAATACACGGAAATAACTTTGCAAAATGGAAAGTCTTTAGTTATGTATCAAAACTATACCTTTTCCTACCAAGGCCCGAAAAACGTGAAACGATACTTATATTGTTCGAGGAAACATGCGAGAAAATGTGCAGCAAGGCTGAAATTAGATAACTACGGGAATATCGTCCAGGCTTTTATTGAACATAATCATCCGCCGCCGCGATATAGTAAAACATCTAGTGGACTTTATATTAAAGTATCTGATTTTTAACCATAACTTGGTGTTTTCGCTATCCTATCCCGTTCATATGCAAATATATTCCCAAATGCTATCCCATTATAACACTTGTAGCGTAATGGCTGAAGTTTCTGATCAGCAGTCGTCAAGATTCGGATTTCCTCCCGCTATTAATTAATTTTTTTTACTTTAGTCGGGTCATAACCTGAAATTATCCATTCAAATGATTCCAGACTGTAAATGAAAATTAAACTAATTATGTTTTTAGTTTGAATTAGTAATGAAATTAATTTTTATTTTCAGGCTGGAATCATCTGAATAGATAATTCTGGTTATGACCCGACTAAAGTGTAATATAATGTAACTATATTTGTTGTAGATAAACTTGAGTGGCTGCAGACTGCTCGCGGAAAGGTTGTTTTCTACAGACAGTTCTCGTATTCGTTTCGTGGTCATCCAAGAAGTTGCGAGGTAAATACAGGGCTCGTCTCAGCTTGGACAAAGAAGGCAACGTTGCCTTCGTTGATAACACTCATAACAATAATAACTGGGCAGCAGTTATTATTGTATGATCTCCGACCTCCATGAGCGCTGGCTTGGGGGTAACGGGTGAGGCTGTCCCGTTACCCTAGCAGAAGCAGGCCTGAGATAGAGGCGCGATGTGTTCAGCGCGCCTCTGATGGAAGGGGGCCGAGGCCCCCCGTACGTTTTGGTGTGGCTGCCTTTTATTTAACAGGCGGCATAGGTCTGTCGGGGTTCTCGGGGACTTCCTTCCTAGGGTATACCCGAGTCCCTTGCAATAGACCCACTTATGTCGGAACACCGTGTGGTTTTAGTCTGTTCGATTCTGACATACCACTTCACCGCCAGTTCCGGTGAGGTGATAACCCGTGGGGGTTTCCACACGATAAAAAAAAAGCAGTTATTATTGTGCAGATTCCACTAGACCTTATTTTCCTATGAATAGGTACATGTAGGAGCGGCAGCGCGCTTGTGACTTTTGAGTTGCAGGTGCCCATAGGCGCCGGTAGTCATCTACCATCAGGTGACCGGTGACAGGTGTTTATGGTATAACACCATAAAAAAAAGTACATATTTTTACAAAGAGCGTTTTGTGCGATGCTGAAAGGTATGCTTATCATTTCAAAACTTATGACTTTACTGTCCATACAAGTGAATAATAACTTAAACAACATTTTTCCAGATCTCCTGCAATGTTTGCAAACTCCTCGTGGTAACGTATACATGTTCAAGCAGTATACGTACACATATCGGGGCCGAAATATTTTATATTGCTCTAAGAAGTTACGTGGAAAATGCAGGGCTCAAGTGAAGCTCAATAAAGAGGGATTCGTTATCTCCGCTGACTACGATCACAATCATGAACCACCTCAATATTTCCGTCAAAGTTCTGGTATATATATACCTACAAATGTAACGTCTCCAAGAATGTACTCAAATTTTTAAAAACCTCTTTAAAATAAAAGTAAAAATACTTTTATCTACAATTGCCTAATTTCTTTTTACTAGTTTTTTTATATTTGCTCTTCACCTTACATCATCATTATCACCATCATCAGCCTTTCATCGTCCACTGTTGGACATAGGCCTTTCGTAATGTACGCCACTGAGCTCAATCGTCAGCTGTCTTCATCCAGTGTGGCCCCGCCTGGCCGCAGGGTGTCCAACACTACGTTTTCCTTGACGCGGTCTTCACTCCAGAACTCATCTACTATAGCGGTTATCGGTTCTGCGGGCAATGTGGCGAGCCCACTGCCTCTTCAGCTTGCTAATTGTTTGAGATGTTTATGTTCTTCACCTTACGACGAGTCCTAAATGTAATCCAAGTAATAAACGAAAATTCGAAATAGGTATGATAAGACCGGTTTGGTTGCTGTTCGGTGTGGTTTAGATAGTATGTCTACAAACGTGACGAAAGAAAGACATGTAGGTGAGATGTGATTTTTGAGATGTACATTTGTGTTTTTTTAATAAGATATGGAATCATTGTATTAAAGGATGACTAAAAGTGGCCCCAGTAATGAAAAAGTTCTGAAGTGAACAAGGATTGATGAAACACACTAGTACGAGATGTGCATGGTTTTAAGAGTAGAAGATTGTGTAATAAATGGCTACAAGATTAGTGACATCAGAAATTACGGCTCATGTTTAGAGAAAAGACTTAAGTTCGCTCACCTTAAAGATATAATAAAGGCAAGATGCTAAGCTCAGGAAAGAATTCTATTCCTTATGAAGGTAAAGGCAACGCAAGAAACACAAAAAAATGTTGAAAAAATTTACCATATTAATGTCTACTACTACAATTACTATTGGCTAAAATTAATGTTGTAACGTAAATTATACTAAATTACACATAAATTGCTTAATTTTTACACCCAGCGCGTCATAATTCTTGATAACCACAACTACAATACAAATACAATTTTTATTGTTGTTCAGAAAACTCTTCTACTAGGAGTTGTCCTTTTAGTCTACTTATTTGTCCACATTCCAAATACAATTATTCTTTAGTATGACCACATAAACCAGAACGTGTTTATTATAGGTTTTATTTGATTTACATGCCTGATGCGGTCAACGACTTACCACTCTTTGCTCTGATCCACCTTATTATTTTAGTAACTTTACAAAATATTTATACCTCAGGTAAGTAGCCTGGGGTATAAATATTTTGCTCTCTTCACGAGTAATTTTATTTATTCCAGACGGCCTACAATACGTACAAACTTCTCGTGGACAAGTAATTCTATACCGGCACTTCACATATTCATTTCGTGGACGTCGAAGTACTTTGTACTGTTCTAGGATGTTGCGTGGAAAATGCAAAGCCCAGCTGAAGCTAGATAATGATGGATGCGTCATATCCGCTGAGCACGTTCATAACCACGAACCGCCTAAATATTATTATCGATAGCCTAGTAGGTACATGGATGTATGTTTCTATGAAGTACATAAAATAACATTAAAGTTTTTTATCACAAAAATGCAATATTTTATTAAGTATGCGATGAAAGCGTTTGTGACGTTTTCGATCGAAAGGATACAGAGTCATACGATACTAAGATATCTCTCACTCGATAGTAAATAAGCTCAATATACCCTGAACGGTTTTGAGATGACAGTAAATTAATTAATTAAAATAGGTATTAGCCAATCCTGAGAATCACAATATATAAAAAATTATAATTACCAAGGGATGTAAGGATATGAAAAGTCAGACCGAAATGAATATTCTAATAACGATATAAGAATTAAAAAAAAAAAATTGATAATTGGGAACTAAAGAAGAAACGTTAAAGAAAGCGACTTAAGTCTCACTGTTCGAAAAAAACTGACTGAAAAAAGAAATAGGTCCTCCGTATTCAAGTGCTTATGAATGTAGCGCACACAGTGTGAAACTAACAGTGCAGCACTAAAACTATCAGTTAACGAATTGTACTTTGTTATGTGTATAATTAGGAGTATCTATAAAACTTGAAAACTTTAAATTTCATGTACATTCATATCATATGTATTCTTATATTTTTTATTGCTACATTACATTATATTTAATTTACTCATAAACTTTGATTTTCTTGATGTAAAATACTTATAATATTTTTTTATTTTTTCAGATAATGTGATAACATTCTTGCCAACCTCTGTCACTAGTGGAGTGATGATGTATAAGAATTATACATTCTCGTTCATTGACAGAACCAGGAGGTACTTGAGATGTTCTAAGCGGACTAGGGGCAAGTGCAATGCAAAGGTGCACTTAAATGATGCTGGTGTTATTGTTTTAGCTGATACTAACCATAACCATCCTCCACCAAGATATTATAAGACCCCTGAAGGGTTGTATGTTAAAATAAAATAGGTATTTTTCTTCTCGCGTGGTCTCCAGGTAGTTAAAGTGTTCCACACAAACCTGGCGTATAATACTCGTCTGAGGAACTGCAGTGGTGATCATAAATATAATTAAGAACGATTTGTAAACACAGAATTTTTAAACAAATCATGTAATATATTTTTGTTTCTCTCTGAAATTATTATATTGTGTTATGAAATACTAGCTGATGCGCGCAACTTCGTCTGCGTCACATAAGAGAGAGGGATATATTTTCCCCGTTTTTGGAATATGTTTAATTGATGCTCCGCTCCTATTGGTCGTATATAGCTTTCCTCGATAAATAGGCTATCCAACACTAAAGAATTTTTTAAATTCGAATAAGTAGTTCCTGAGATTAGCGCGTTCAACCAAACTCTTCTGCTTTATAATATTAGTATAGATTCACATAATCGAAAAGAAAGAAATTAGGAATATAATGTGTAAATACAAAACAAAAAACAGATTTTTTATAAAAATATTTTTTTACTGAAGAGGAACTCATTTTTATACAAACAAAGCGGGATGAATTGTTCGAGAATTGATTTTGATGAAATATAGGCTTTTGATGTAACATTAATTTTGTGAAGTTAGTTTGCAGAACTGATTTGCAGCGGCGAGGCATCGATTCTATTAATGTCTTAAATTTTTCAGCAGAAATTGAGTTCCATTCTTCAAAAAAAACATCATAAAACTCTCTTAAATTGCCGCATTGTTTGGGCTGTTAGCTGGCCTGTCTAAGGCGGAAACTGATTGTAAATGAACATGCTTAGAATCATTGTCGTGGTGAAATATTCAAATTACCAGAAGTACCTCTTCAGCATAAGTTACGAAAACAATGGTTTTTCATGCTGTGAAACATTTTAATATGTATTAAATGATTTCAAATATTTCGCACGCGTCTAAACAGGGGAAGACATTGCGGCCAGATGATAGACATATCGTTCGTTTGGCAAAATAAGGCAAGGCAAAATAATCCTTTTATTTTATTTTATTTATTTGGGACAAAAAACAGTTACATGGTATATGTTACAAAAAAAGGAAATATACAATACATATAATATATAGTTAAACATTCAAATTCAACTTCGATGACAATGGTTTTACAGCAAAGAGGCTGGAGAGCTTTAAAGAGATCTAATGACGTAAGAAAAGAATATTTTAAAGAAGGCAACCCGCTAGCTATCGGAGCACTATTTCATAAACAAACACAAAAAATATTACAAGTCTTGTTCAAAAGTTCCTATATTTACAAATCGAATTTAAATCGCCACCCGACAAAAAAGTGGCATATCACATGTAAGGTACGTTTTGACATTTTTATAGCATTGAATAGGAAATGTTGCATTTGGTCAGCTGTAAAAGCATCGTTATTAGCTCAGTGAAAAATGGAACAAAGTTTGCTTTTCCACTGAGCCGTTTTGTTCTATTCACCGGCATAAAAGTCGTGTTTTCTCGAAATAGCTGTTTTTGTATTATGACACTTTTTTTACCGGGTGGAGAAGAAATAATAGAGTTGCTAGACAGATTTCAATGTAAAAAGAAAACGCTCAGTGAGACTGGTACTTTTCTATATGTTAGTAACTACTTTAAATTTTCTAGCGTATTGTTATTTATCAGTACAGTTCACTTATAATTTCTTTTTGCACTTCGCAATGGTTGTAATACTTATTGTTTTCCAATAAGTATGATAAGAACAGTATTAAAATTAACAAACACAACAAATGTTGTTCTAAGATTGAACATTCATATCAAAAGATAAATGTTTGAAGTCTGTTAAAAATATTAAATTAAGTAGTTCTTTTTAATAGATACAATAAATAATTTTTATTATGGAAAAATAAATATTATTCCGAAACAAACTATTAATACATTAACCTATTCGACACGTCCTTGGCTAGAAAATTGTCCCTATTGGGGCCTGGACAATGGAAGCAGTAAGACGTCTTTTCTTTGGGGAAGGCAGAAAGTACATTTCAAATCGCTCTGTCTCTTCTTCAGCCACACTTCGACATATTGAGAGCCAGAGTATTATAGAGCTCCATTGTATAGCATTGTATTAGCTACTAATCAGAGAATTACAACAAGGTTTAAGAGAGAAACAGGTGAAATTAAGTAATACATGGTGGGAGGCTTGGAATTCGAATAGGCTATTAAAAATAACGAATTAATATTTTTCCAAAAGTGTGGTTTTATTATAAAGATTGAACCTTTATATTTAAGAATGAATACAACATCATTCAAATGACTGCCACAGCTGGCCTTACAGTACGCCAACCGATCAATACAATGTTTGAGCTTGAATTTCATGAATGACAACCTTGATTTCTTTCTTAACGGTTTCTTACAACTCTGTAAAAATGTCCAACGGGTTCACATCACAGCGGCGGAGGCCAATAATTGAGATGAACATTTTTTCTATTAAAACCATACTTTTACGCCGAAACTGTGCTGCGTAACTTATTTGCTTCAGAAATTATTACGTTCATAAGTAGGGTTGCCACCTTTTTTTGGAAAAAATATTGTATTTTTATTTAAACTTTCAAAAAATATAATACTCTTATAAAATTCAGAAAAAAAATAGTACCTACTCATTTATAGTTCCTAGCTTTTCCCCGAGACTTCTTTCGCGTTATTGAAGATTTTGTCAAACCGGATGGTTGTCTAAAAGTTAGTTTGCCATCCCTCGGGATACTATTTTTTTCTGGATGTTAAGTACCCTACGTCCTTTTCTGTACCATTGACAACGTGTAACCAAAATGTCATGATGATTTGTTAAGTAGTTAAGGCGTGAAAGCGTTACAAACAGTTCCAGTGTGTTCCAGTTACAGTTAAAATGGCGACAGTTAAGTTAGCAGTAAAAATATAGTATTTTTCGTACTATATCATTGTTCTATTATATATAGTACAATTGATCAAAATAAAGTACGGGTGGTAACCCTATTCATAAGGGTCTATTGGTTAGGCGTTGGAACTAGATATGTGGTGGACTTATTGTCGTGTGACGTCTCATTACTTTTTTAACCCTTCAATCTTAGTTTTGTGATCCTAGAAAATCTGTAAGACGATCAACAGCCGATTTCTGTCTTTCCAAGTGAGCGTGTGCTCAGCGTGATTTGTCCCGGTACATTTTTACATCATATTGAAGTCATGGAGCATTAAGGAATAAAAATATTTCAGTTTATGATACATGTACAATTATTTCTTCAGGTCTGTTAAGAATTCCATTGGGGGATTCAAAATCTGTAGTAATGTACGAAGGTTATACATTTTCTTCTGCCCCTGGAAAAGGAAATCTAGTATGTTCCAAGAAACGACGTGGGAAGTGTAACGCTCGCTTGAAACTCGATAGTGACGGCAATATTGTACTTGCGGTTACGGAACACAATCACCCTCCACCAGTATTCCACAGAACTGCTGTAGGCGAATATATAAGGATCTAATTACAAACATGTTGGACTTTATAAATCGGAATTACTAATCTTCAAACGTCTCTTTCTCTGTCCCCTCTCTCTCTTACTCTCTATCTTTCTCGTGCTAAGACATCATTGTTCTCCACTGTACTTACAGGCAGGCAAATAGCAGTTAGCTTGCCAATGCCATTTGAAATTATAGCTCTAAAACGTTTGTAAAGGAATTACATTGAATTGTATTAATAATTTTACATTTTGTATGTAATCTGTTAAAACAATCATTATTGGTATACTTGTTTATTAAAGAATATTTTTATTTCATACTTTTTTATTCACTTTTATTTATGATTTATCCATCACTCGTTTTTAAGAAATTAAATAAAATTATGACCATGAGAGCATGCATTTAAACTTATGTTGAAATGCAGACGACTGAATTCGGTACAGGGCAGAGTTTTGTGAGATGTGCGTTTTTGTGATGTATGGGTATATTGAGAACCCTTCTGTTTAATTAGTTTTGTATTTTATGACAAAGTTTAGAGCTGCGTCTGTGTACAATTTCATTAAATAAAGTGTCGACATTGTCTTACTCTGTGTCTACCCTCACGCTCTATTAGCGAATAGTATGCATGAACCTCAATCAGCGCATAATTTGTTCATCTTTTTTTTCAGTGTCTGGGTACAAAATGATACAATTAAATGGAAGAACAGTGCTGCTGTACGATAACTATACATTTTCAAAGCAAGGACCATCGATGTGTCACCAGTATTGTTCAAAGAAACTAACCTGCAAATGTCCAGCGAAAATTACTCTAGATAAGCTTGGGGCTATACGGAACGCAAACACCAACCATAACCATCCACCACCTAAAATTATTTGCACGACTAACGGACAATACTTTCGCGTCTAAATCTGATTTTCCAAACAAAGGAGACGTGATCAAAATCTTGAAATGTAATTATTGCGGTGTCTGTTAGTTATCGAATAGACCTCAATCATCTATTAATTATTGATGATTGATTGATTGAAATATAAACAGGCTAAGACAAAACAGTTAAGAACCATTTTCTCCTGTGGTTGCCCTATTTTATTTAATTTTTTTGTTTAGTAGCTGTTAACGACCTATAGTGATGTTAATATTTCTTGTTTTTTTTTATACATGTTACAAGGGCGAAAGGTGTGGTTACATTTTAGTAGCGTTATGTATGGCCGACAAATAGTTGATTAAGCTTGAAATGTCTGAAATGGATTTTGAATATTTTTCTTTTGCAATATTTTTTACGGAAATTTTTTTTCTTGTGTAGTTGCAAATTTTTAAACAACATATGAATTGTCATGTCTATTTTGTCGTGTCAAACGATTTTGTTTCTTTATTTTTTTATGCAGACATTTTCAAATTCAGTTTTCATTTTGCCATTCCACCAACAGCCTTGGTGTGAAATTACTCATAATTTTATTAATGCCAGCCTTCTCTCTTACAAAATATTAGCTTTATATTTTAATTTTCAATTTCAATTAGTCAGTTTTAAAATAATATTTCTGTATTATAATCACGAATTTTCCTAAGATTGTAAGCGCTTTACGTAATTCTCGGGGTCTACTATACGGGCCTAAAATATGACCACCAATATCTCTAACAACGTGTACGTAGATAAGTAAAAACAAACAGTCCTTTCACCTTCAATTTTTTTGTTTTGATGGCAACATCGTTTTATCGTACCATTGACGGAGCTATATATACATATATAAAAGCACGCAGATGTACAATTCACGAATGAGTAAGAGTGGGCAAAAAATTATAAGAAACATGCAAACTCATACAATCATTTCTCAAACTTTCAATAATGAATTATTTCAATAAGAAATTTCTACCCTTGGGCGAATTACTAGTATTTATTAAATGAGTATATTGTTTTATTTGCTTTAGGTACTTTGGCTTAAAAGAATAGAAGATTATGATATGAGAAATTATGATCTATTCCATTCGAATACCCCATTCTTACTCCAGTCTATGTTTTGTTTTAGCTTATTTTGTTTCAGTATTAATTTTAACAAGTGGTATGCGTTTGAATTACAAAATAAATATGACAAAAACAGGAATACCAATGGTATAAGAGGTATTAGAATTCGAATGGAAACAGATCTTTTTTAAGAAACACATTACGCGTTTAAAATGATTTTGTAAACAGTTTGGAGACGTGATAATATACGTAATCGTTACTGTCTGTTAGTTACAAAATAGATTTTTTAGTTTAGATACTAGTGGGCATAAAAGAGTAGGGAAATATAATAAAACTTCAATATTATTGGCTGTAAATGCTAAATATGATAAGTATTATTACATATGTGTAATTAAAATTTTATTTCGTTTTATTTCATTCAACACTATTTTAAAGGATACAAAGTTACCACTAACTTTGTAGTTTTTATTACTTTGTTAATTTTAGAAGTTTAAAAATTATCACTACTTACTAAATTAGAGGCAACTAGTTTATTTTCTTAGATTGAAAATTTTATAATTAGGCATTTGTCAAGTAGAATATATGATGGGGGCCAGCGGAGAGTGTTTTTTTATTTCGAACTTACCATAGACCTGTCCTGTTTGATAACGTGGTAAAGAATTATCGTTAAGCATACATAGAAATAAAAATATACTCCATTTATAAACCTAAATAAATAATTTGAGTGGGTACTTCGGGACAGTGAAGGTGATGAGAGTTCTGATTATAATAGTATGTTTGTGTCTTTATCAATTGTGTAATACTTGTATAATAAACGGATATAATAAACTTTAGTTAGTTTAATTCTCAAGTAATACTTACATTGTTTGCCTTTTACTTACAGCTTAGACGGTGGTTTAGAATGTCACACCCCGAAGTTAATAATTAAAAACAAAATAGAACGATTGCTACCAACCTCGCTGGTATTGCTAATATAAAACCCCGTTGAACTTGACAATCATCGTACCAAAAACCCGGTCACTATACTAAGCATCCTGCCATCATCTTCCGAGTATTTTTCCAACAAAGTTGGGGTGGGCTTTCAGTCTAATTACAAAACGGCCAAACTTCTATATTTACGTGAAACAACTGCCCCCAGCAGACCTCCACAACCCAAGTACTAAGCATATCGAGTTGTCGGACTTTTTTTTAGCGCTCCAACTACTCGTAACGAATGCTACAGATGTTTGTATGGCAATCGGGACCAACGGCTTAACGTACTCTCCGAGGCACGCAGGGGTCTCAAAGTGTTAAGAATGGTCACCCATCCTAAGACTTACCTGGCTATGATTACTTAAGCTTGCAAAGGTTACCAATTAGCCACGAACCCCCCTATACGAGGTCATTATTCTAAGCATGATCCCTTATCATCATTATCATCATTTTAAGCTAAAGTATGTCTACTGCTGAACATAGACCTCCCTTAATGATTTCCAAGGAGACCGGTTAGGTGCGGCCTGCATCTACGGACGGCCAGTGACCTACACTAAATCTTGATGCCTTATAATATCAACTCGCTATTCTTTTGATTTGCAGGGTCCGAATACAAGGTCATACAATTAAATAAAAGGACAGTGGTGCTTTACGAGAATTACACCTATTCAAGGCAAGGACAATCGATATACCGCCAGTACTGTTCAAAGAAGCTGACCAACAAGTGTCCGGCTAGGATAACGTTAGACAAGCAAGGGGGTATAAGTGCCGCCGATACGAATCATAATCATCCACCACCGAAAATTATCTGTACGCAAGATGGAAGCTATTATCGGGTCTGAAGATTAACATATTTATTAGCGGCTGTAGGGTAGGGCTAAGGCGATCAAATGTTGGTGGGAAGGGGTTAATAAGGTTCCTATAAGTCTACAAGAATCTCATGGCAATTAAGGCAATCAAAATTCGTAGTGTGCAATACCAGGGAAATTGGATTTAACGATCTTGACACGGTTTTTTTATGTGTAGGCATTTAAAAATAATTAGGACCTAGTGTATTATAGTTGTTTTTTGGACATTTTATACATTCATATACCAAGTTCATGCACCATCCCATACCATTCTATAATTACCCTGAATTTCTTTTACTTTATAGTCACTGCTCAGTCTGTGTAGATCACAGCATGATGTTTTCTTGCCTTTCTCAACATACAGGCAAAAAATAATAATATTTTTTCAAATAGGGCTGATGGTGTAACCGTGTTTAAACGTAAACAAAACTGAGCTCACAGATTGTGCCAAAATCACTCGCTCCAACTTACCGGTCAATTCTTCGACGACATGATAGGTAACAGTTGAGATTACAATATGAAAATGACTGTTTTTTTCGTGCCATGAAATTCTGGTAGACTTCTAGTAAGATGTGAACTACTACTATTTTTTTTAATTATATAGGTGACTTGATTAGTATAATAAGATCTAGTATGTAATAAGACAAGTGCTAGGCGTGTAAAAATCGATTGTGTGCTAAAATATATCGCATAACTCATCGTGACTAATATTTACGTTCAAGTACGTACAGTATTTCATCCAAGATGTTAGTCACCACATTGGCTGAATTTACCGCCTTCCTAGTTTTTCTTAAGCTTTGTATCTATTAAGTTCACCTAGTACGTTACAACCCCATTTTTTCACCTAGATACTGATTTAAGTAAAAAATTTCACTTAAAAAATTTATGATTTTTTGCGTATTTTTGCAATCGTCTAAGTTTCGACCACTTTGGCCTTGGTCTCGGTCAGCCGTGCCCATCGCTAATGTAATGTGGTCGAAACATCAAGCAGTTCAGAGGTGTACCCAAAGCATCGAGTTAATTTCTCTTTGATTTTATAATATTTCAGTTATACCCATTGATTATTAATTGAATTAGTAATTACTATTTTGATCTCTGGGATTAATTGATTGAAATGAATTTAATAAATAAGTATTTATTGTTTAACATTTCACTAATTACAATAATAGTATTAATGTCATAGTACTACATAGTATTCTTATTTGTTTGATACTTTGGAACCTTTTTTTTTGTAATGCACCCTAAACAATTCTAAGATCACTTGTTGTAGGTGTTACCATACACAACTGACTACTCACTACAGCTCCGAATTGTCATATTTAAAGTGTCACCTTACAGGTTTTACGTGTTGATCTTAATTACTATTCAATGATACAATTAATAATAGTTTAATTTTATTATAAATTATAACTATAACTAACCGTCTGGTCTATAGCATATGGTAATCAGACTGCTGATAAACATACTTAAGTATATATTTCTAAATACATACATATTATAGGTCAATTACACCTAGACACAGAACAAATTATCGTGCTCGTCATACAATTATTTGTCCTGGGTGGGAATCGAACTCACGACCTTTGGCTTAGCAGTCAAGGTCACTAAACACTAGACCAACACAGGCCAGCAAAATTTGAAATAATTTACCTTTAATTTGATATTATAGTGATATTATTAATAATTATAAAATTAAAGTTACATTGAAAGTATGTGATATTTAACAATCTTAATTTTTTAAATTAACAACTTCTAAAATTGAAGTTTTGCGAAACAAATCAATATAAATTACTAATAACATATACTGTAGTTTTAGTTTGGTTTCTGCTTATCATCATCGTCCAATACTCTTTCGGTCCAGTTATTTGACGTGCTCTATCCCTAACACAACCTGACCCTGTAGATATCAATTCCAAATTTTAATAATTAAATCAATGAAGAAGTCAAATAACTTGAAAACATATACTGACACTTAAACATTCTATAGATTGATAACATTTCACAAAATTCCTGAATGATTTTATACTACTATCTTTAATGCATTACCTGTACGAATATAATAACTATTATATTGTGAGTAGTAGTCTTTTAATTAAAGTCTTAAAATTATCTTGTTATCTTTAAGTATATTATTGAATTCCTTGGATCGGTTGTCCCAAAGAAACGAATTTAATACTGCAAATTTGTTTTTTGTTTATCATTATTATCACCTTGATCTCAGCCGTAAAACGTCTGCAAACATTTCAACAAAAAGCGGTCAGCGCCGCTTTCTACAAAATTCACCTTCTTTCTTTTATTTTATTTTTTATTGTCTGTGCATTTCTTTGACTAACATAGTATTTAATTAAAATCTTGTATCGTCATACAAAGATTTTAATTGTACAATCTTCTTGGTTTAATAGACACAATTTCGAAGATTCACAAAGAATAAAAAACCTGAAAATGGCAAGAAACAATTTACTGACTGAAATTGTTTATGGTTTTAATTTTTAGTATCCATAAAATGTTAAGAATTATTTACTGAGTTAATAAACTATTGTTCTAAAAATAATACCGTAAAAAAACCATTAAAATTATTTAAAAATATTTTCAGCACTGGAGCCCCAAATGATTACATTAAATGGAAAGTCGGTACTCTTATACGCAAACTACACGTTTGCTAAGCAGGGCCCTGCTGTGCCTCATTATTACTGTTCCAAGAGGACAAATTTGAAATGTCGGAGTAAAATTACCCTTGATGAGCACGGGGCTCTGAAGTTTGCGTCTACGGACCACAATCATCCTCCACCAAAAATGTTCCGAACGTCTGATGGGAAGTATATTCGAGTATAAATAAGTGGATAATCGCCTTTGCTAATGATAACCGTATTCAAAACCGAACTATAATGTGAGATTAATAAGCTTGCTTAAATAAATATAGGCTTGCTTGAATGTCATTTCCTTCTTGTTTATTGTGTATTGTATTTTAATTTGACATTTGTAACAATTTATGAGTGTTTTCTATGTATTTTATTACATAATTGTATCTTTTCAATTAATTGATCTAAAATATTGGTACACTTGATCTGTCTCACGATATATTTCTTCGCCGAAAAGCGATTCATGATTTTTAAATTATAAAAATCTTCTATTCTTTGTAAAGTGAAAAGTTGCAGAAGACATAGTTCTTCTCATTCCTGCATTTGTATAAATATAATATTATTATTACGTAAATTTTGCAATAAATATTATTTCAAAACGATTTGTTTATTTTAAGTGTACATAGGCGTAGTTTAGCATTCGAAAGTAGCTTATAAATGTTCTTGTGATTTTTTGTTAAAAGTTAATATTCGTGGCAATGTATGAACTTCTAGCGATGTAGCATTGATAGTAGCAAGCTTATGTAGTTGGCTCTTGTAGTAACCCTTGAGAATACTGGTCGTTGAATCATTGGTGTCAGGCCTCACTATTAGAAAAAGTAAAGGCTAATCATTGGTCCTGGGGTTCCATTAAAATCAGAATGAGGATGACTTACGCCAGTGTTATTTTGAATACGAAAGTAATGTTAATTGTCTTGTACCACGTCTTGTATACAAATAGACGTTTTCATCTATTCACAAATATTTGCACAGAGAGAAAATTATTTATCTGAAAACTTATTTATCTGCTTTCCTTGTCACTCTGCTACGAGTATCTTGGAATAAGTGACTAACGCTATTGTTAAAATTATTTAATGTGAACATATATATTAATTCTGATAATATTATTGAAATGCATTGTTTGTTAATATTACCAATATTACCCATACCTATGGAATACCAATTAAAGCACGGCCTGTGCAATGATGTGCAAATATTTTGGATTAAAAGTAGTATTGATATTAGTTATAAAAGCATAAACTGTTATCTGCGAAATAATGATGACGTAAAACAATTAGTTAAATAACTTATAATCGTGCTTACAGTATCCGGAGCATCGATGATACTACTAAACGGGAAATCTGTACTTCTATACGAAGACTACACGTATTCGAAACAAGGAATCTCAAAGCCAAACTACTACTGCTCCAAAAGGTTGAGTTCCAAATGCCGAGCTAAAGTCACCATAGACAAGCTTGGGGTTATAAAATCCGCGATCAGAGATCATAATCATCCCCCGCCAAATCTAGTTCTAATGGGTGATGGCACCTACGTCAGAGTCAATTAATTGAGACATGATTAATAATTAGTAGCTAATGAAGAACGGAGTTAACGGTTTAAATACCTGCACCTACAATGTAAGCAGTTAATAAAGCATTCACAGCGCACTGAACTTAACTATAAGTTCTAGTTTGGTTAGTGAATTGAATATGCCTGGCAGATTATTGAATATGCCTGGCAGATTATTGAATATGCCTGGCAGATTATTTTGCAATCTGTAGCACTCGCATTTATATTTTTTGTACAATTTAGGCAAGGGTCAATTTTGAACTGTACTGGCTGTTCATCTTTTAAATAGTTTCGTAGGTGTTTTGTCTATTAATGTGTCAATAAAGTTTGCTCTGGATGAATTAATTTTTTAATTTGTGTGCACATTTTTATTGTTGTGATAATAATTTCAGTGCTATAACTTTTGCCATTATATATTATAAAAGTAACATTTTACTGCAGCCAATAATCTCAAAAAGGCTGTTTATATTCTAAATCATGACTGGAAAATAATATAATCTAATTTATCTTGATATAAGGTCAGGTAGAACTGAGTCTGAAAATTATTTTGTTATTTCTGACCCTACCTATGTATTATAGGTATTCTTACTATTGTTTTAAGTGCCTAGTGCTACTTTGACCATTTCTGGTCTTTTGTGGCGCACTCCTACTTTACAGTTCACTGCTCAGACTTATGGCTTCGAGAAACCTCCAGATCCTATCAACAGTGATTTTTTGTATTTTCTGTGGTTATATTATAGGTAAGGACAGGAATAACATAATAATTTTGTTATTTCTATATTTGTGTAGATGTGTGTGTGATAAATTCATATGATAAGAACATTCTTTATTATTTTACTGTAAGGTTAATAGGTGTAAATTATTAACCTGTTTCTATCTAATCAGATATGTATGTAATTTACTAAAATGCTTTTGAAATTACGATGTATTAGGCGAATTGTAAAATTTCAGTAATTTTATTTATCTTTTATTCCTGTTCTAGTGACCTCTTCAGTTACAGGAAATACAGGACATTCGGGTACGCGACCCCGGCCTCTACGAGCTACTGCAGTCTCAGTCCCGTTCCCTATCCGAGACTTGCGGTATCCCTTACCCTAGGTTCCTCTACCCATTTTTCGTTCTACAAATTTGCCTTCTTCCGTCTTTCCCGTCTTAAACGATTACATTTTCAAAGAGGAATGGCGTCAGGCAGGCCGACGGCCATAAAAGAAACCAGCCAAAACCCTTTGCAATCATAGGTAGACTTTGGTCCTTGAGCTTGTTTCGGCGTTCTTCTCAAGGCTAGTCAAAGGAAACGCCGGCATCGTGTAGCTCTCCGTCTCCAGAATCACCCTAAGCTGAGGTCCTAACCCTCCTCAGGGGAGCCCTTAGGCCATTTCCGTAAAGTAAAATACAGTTGGGAGCACTTGACTCACCGTCATGCCCACGTAAAGTTGTATACAGCCATACGGCTTGCAACTAATGCCACACAAAATAAAAACTCTTTGCAACTTTGCACATTGCGCAGACCCCAATGAAAATTCGGAAGAGGCCAGGAAGATGAGTTGTAATGAATTTTCATATTTGAATTTAAAATATAATAAACTTAAATGTTTATTTATTTTACTTGCAGTTACTACATACGAGCATATAATACTAAACGGAAAGCAAATCCTTTTGTACGACAATTTCACGTATTCAAGGCAGGATCGTTCAAGTTGTACCAGATATTGTTCAAGGAAATTGACAATGAAATGTCGGGCTAAAGTTACTCTTCATAAAGATGGAACTATAAAGGCTGCATATACCGAACACAATCATCCACCGCCGACAATCATTCGGACTTCTGATGGCCGCTACTTTAGAGTGTGATTGTTTAGGAATGCTTCATAAAAAACAAGTATGTCATGTGAACCCCATTGATTATAATAAGAGGTACCTATAGGATATATTTTCTTCCTTTAATAGTTTTAAATAACGGAAGTCTTAGTTAGTTTAACTAAGACCAAAGTAGTTCTCAAGTAATTTAAATTTCCCAAAGAAATCTTTAATACATTATGTAGACTGGCCTGTTGGTCTAGTGGTTAGTGACCCTGACTGCTAAGCCAGAGGTCGTGGGTTCGATTCCCACCCAGAATAAATAATTGTGTGATGAGCACGGTAATTTGTTCTGTGTCTGGGTTAATTTATATATAATATGTATGTATTTAGATATATATAAGTATGTTTATCAGCAGTCTGGTTACCATAGTACAGGCTCTGTCTAGTTTTGTACTTATAAAAATATGTTTTGTTTATGTGACATATCTGTTTTCAAAGGAAATACAATCCTATCACCGCAAAAGTCGTTTTTTAACAGATCAAAATATCTTTTTTTTGTATTCTCATGATGACTGAATACAGAACACTAGCAGTAATTTCGATGTTTACATTTTAGATTACGAGATAGTAGTATTAAATGGAAAGCCGGTTCTTCTATACGAAGATTTCACGTATTCGAAGTGGGGAACCTCGTTGCGAAACTATTTCTGCTCCAAGAGGAAATTCAAATGCCGAGCAAAAGTCACTTTAAAAAAAGATTGGAGTATAAAGTCGGCGTTTACGGTACACAATCATCCACCGCCGAAACTAGTCTGGATATCTGATGGCAATTACGTTAGGGTGTAAATTAATGCATTTGTTAAGAGTAATCAGAGAACTGGACAACCGTAGATATTTCTAAAGCCAAGTAATGATATCTGCAAATAGTACTAACACAGAGATATTGTGTATTGGCTATAATAGGAAAGCTTTGTTGTCATTTTTCTAAAGGAAAATATAAAATACTAATAATTGAACTTACAAACATCTTTGTCCGATATCTAAATGAATGTTAGTTGAAAATAGATTTTTACGTCAACAATTTACATAAACATCCAATACAGAATAAATAACCTTCCAATTGAAATATGTATCAAGAAGGCCAAAGATTAAAGTTCGAGCCCCGCTACTGAAACAGCTAACATATACATTAGTAAGTAAAATAAATGATTTACCGCTTTACTTCGTCAGAAAATTTCGTTCATAAGAAAATGTAGCAAACTTCTCATAAATCGAATGATCACTGTAAATCAACTTTAACTTACTTTCGGTACATTGCACAAGTATCAACAGCAACTGTTTCAATGATGAGGGTCCTATGCGTATACAGCGTTTCTTGGCTTCCATAGATATGTTTACTATGAGTTAAGATTATGCTCAAATGCAGATGACGCAGTTGGATTATGCGGCGAGGTTCTGTAATGTATACTGAATTGATATTATTATTTTATTAAATAGGCTTTGCGCTACACTGTAATAAGCTAACCTAAATATATTTCGTAATACTCAAATGTAATGTGTGGTACCTATTAAAATATGGATTTATTGTAATTATATTAAATATATTGTAAATGAAAGTAATAGTTATAAATTATTGTCCTCAGGGCAAAATACATTCTCATAATTCAATAAAAT
This sequence comes from Callimorpha dominula, assembly GCA_949752705.1. Classification (NCBI taxonomy): domain Eukaryota; kingdom Metazoa; phylum Arthropoda; class Insecta; order Lepidoptera; family Erebidae; genus Callimorpha; species Callimorpha dominula. The sequence continues at coordinate 18,926,356 of OX457002.1, read as the reverse complement.
GTAAGTATTCGTGTATTTGAATAAACCAAAGCAAATTATTTTATGATTCATTTTTTAAATGCTGATCAAATTACTGATCGAAGTAAGCAGACATTTACGAAAATATTTTAAAACTTGGATCTAATGTTGCTGTGCCATTGTACCATTGACGCGATGAGGCTTAGGAGCGGGTCCTGACCGTTGTAGGATCATGGTGCACCGATTCCAACTCCGCTAGGTGCTATTGAGAGTGGGAGTAGAAATAGTGGTCGTGGCGGTAAAGTCCTTCATGGAAAATTGGCTAGAGAGGCGAAACCACAGTGTTGGTTGCCTATTGTTCAACAGGCGGCATTTATTCAACTAAGACACTAAGTGACATTTATGCACGTTAAATTGAAGCTAGAGTTAAAATCATAGATCGGCACAAACAGACGCTACAGCATGTGCTGGATTGTCGAGGTAAATTAAGTGAAAACACCAAAATCTACTGCCTGCTTGTGTCGATCTATAACTTCCAGTTTCCAAAATGCGTAGAGCCTTATGAGAAGAATACTGGCAAAGAAACTCATGGCCACTCTTTTTAAAAGTCAGATCTTCAGGTACAATAGTGTTAGTGTTACACGAAAGGTAAACAGGATGCAAGCTGATGCCACCTGAATTTCATTTTATTGAAATGCTCCAAAAGCTAACGTAATAAAAAATAAAAATCACTCAGTGATACCGTTGAAGGTTTGAACTTATTAAACATAGAAATCGTTCAAGGTGCACATCTACTTTCATTCAATTACAAAATCTACTGTTAAAAATAATTCGTGACTGGATTAAGAGGCTAGAGTTGCAGTTGATCGAACCAAAATAATAGTATAGACTAAAGCATCGCTGACTAGGCCGAGCAGTCACCCCAGTTCTGCTAGGGTTCGAGGGTATTTCGAAGGAAATTTCAAAAAAAGGTACCGTTAGTTCTTTCCATAATATTAGACTTTAATAGTCTGCTTATCTGGTCAATGCACATCTTCAATATTAGGTACTTATCTTTACATTTTTGATAAGATTGACACTATGAGTGTCAATATTATCAAAAATGTATATGTTTATATGTTATAATATTTTTGCTATTTGTATTTTATCCAAGGACAAATAAATATTAACAGTTTGCTAAAATGACAATAAATTATCATTAAAAGTAATTAATATTTTAATTTCAGACTATACATTCAGAATAATTACAATTAGTGGACGTCCGATTCTTCTGTACAAGAGGTTTACGTATTCAAAGCGGGGTCACGCTGCAACCCGGTACTGTTCTAAAAGATTAAGCTTGAATTGTCAAGCTAGAATTACACTTAATAAAGAGGGGGCTATAAAGTCAGCTTACACTGCACACAACCATCCACCGCCGAAAATAATTCGTACTGAAGATGGGCGGTACGTAAGAGTATAAGTAAAAAAAAATGTAATAGCATTCATGTGACATTTGTCTCATTTCTTGGACCCGTATTGGCCCATTTAGATGGAAGAGGATTATCGTATTGTATAATGTTTACAGATATGCATGAACTAAAATCTCGTCTACAATTATGTCATACGAGATTCGCAAGTTGGGTACTTAATAAACAGTCGCAATGCGCACGGCGAAATATACGAGGGCGGCACTGAAAATTTCGGGAATCAAGGAAGTGACACAACATTACTATTTAAAAATGAATTTATTGCTTTTCGAAGTATTCTCCGCGACATTTTTCCATACGATGGAACCAATCATTGAAGCAAACCATTCCATTCGGAAGTTGGGTCTCCAAAATGGCCGTTTTGTAGGCGTCCACAGCTTCTTCGGTGATGAAAATCTCTGACCACGCAATTTATTCTTTATTTTAGGGAAAGTATAGAAATCATTAGGGCTTAGGTCGGGGCTGTACGGCGGAAGGTCTAATAATTCTATGTTTTCTTGCTTTAAAAACTCTTTTGTTCTGTGCGCGGTGTGAGAACTCGCATTGTCGTGATGGAGGATGATGCGGCGGTTGCAGTTCTCTTTACGGAGTTCAGAAACGACCTGTGGCAAACAAATGCTAGCATACCATTCTGCATTAACCGTTCTTTGTCCCTCAAGAGAAATAGTCGCAACATGGCCGGTTTTGGAGACAAACGTGGCCACCATTTTTTTTGCAACACTCCGTGAACGAACAATTTTTGTAGGCTTTAACTCATTTTCGAACACCCAAACTCGTGACTGGTTTTTTGTTTCGGGTTCGTACGCATATATCCAGGATTCGTCACCTGATACGATGTTGTATACAGCATTTGAGGATCCTGCGTGGAATCTTTCGAGAGTTCTGACGCACCAAGTAACGCGAGCCGCTTTTTGATCTTCACAGAGCGAATGCGGTATCCATCGGGAAAACAACTTTTTTACACCTAATTGTTCATGCAAGATTATTTGTATTTGACTCATGCCAATGTCTAAAGTTGCCTGAATTTCGCGGTATGTCACATGTCGATCTTCCTCAATCAGCTTACGCACAGCATCAACGTTTTCTTGGGTGACTGCAGTTTTTGGACGACATTGGCGGGGATCATCACTGAGCTTGACACGTCCACGTCGAAATTCAGCAAACCAGCGATAAATTGTGGTTTTGGATGGGGCTTCATCACCAAATGCAGAAATCATCCGGTCAACACACTGTTTTTGCGTTAAACCACTTCGAAAGTCATAATAAATCATCGCTCTTGAATTTTCTCGAGTCAATTCCATTTTCTCAACGACTAAACAAGTTTGACAAAACCTTGTGATAAGACCGAGAATCTTTTTTTAAATAAATAAATGGTATTCGATGTTTAAAACCAAGGTGTTTTCAATTAAAAAGATTTTAATAAGACAGAAACAGTGGAAATATTCCATTCCCGATACTTTTAGTGCAGCCTATGTATAGCAAGAACTTTCTTGCTTACGAATTCTCGAGTTGTATAAACACTATTTCGTCATATTTTTTGTTATTTCATACGTAGTAGCGTACAAATCGGTATGAGCCGTTTTATTTACCACATTTGTCATTCGAGTTCAGTGATTACTAGGGTATTATACTTTCTCAAAATGACACAAAAATCATTTAGATTTGGTACTTTCCATAATATCATTAAGTTGATTTTAGAATGTTTCTTTATCTTTTAATTCTAAATTAAAACGTAAAGTATTAGACGATCTAAAAGTATTTCTTTTAGCTAGCCATTTTTATATTTCGTTTGTTTAATTATTTCTTGTCTTAGAAGATCAGAGAGCATTAAAACACTCTCTCGCATTGTACTCATGGCAGGGACAGGCATAAAACTCTAAATACAATTCTTGCTTTCACAATTTTTTTTACACGGAGAACATCTCCGTATTCAATGGTGAGGCGCCCACGTGGAATGTGTTTACATGAACTTAAACTTTAGTTTGTAAGAATATTTATATGTACACAAACTTGTATTAATTTCCTCTTGGGTGTACATAAATTACTGTACATTGTGGTAAATAATTAGTATACATTGTGGTAATAAAGAACTTATCTATCAATCTATATAATGCACGACAAGCTAACTTCATTTAGTTGAGCAATTTGTTTTCCGTAAATATGCAAAGCGTTATGTATTCCATGGAGCAACAAGTAGATATTTTGAACTTTCGCTACCTTCATGCATATTAGACATGTAAATCTGGTATTAATCGCGATAATATTGAGGTAGGTACATACATTTTTGATTATCCGATCTTTCGGCCAAGCGGCACCTATTGTGGTCACGCGTGGACTGGTGAGAGTAGTGAGAGCTCAGCGACGCCTGACTTGATCTTCATTAGTTTGTACTGTTAGTATTTCTACACACCGCAATTACGACACGTCAAATGCTGTTGAGTTGCGTGTATTGGATTACGATTGTTTTTGCTGATGAAGGAATTTCAAGATGTTGACGAACCTGGTACCCATCTTCCCGATATTTTTTTTTATTCTTTGATTTGAACGGACTATTCTGGAGTAATACTGACAGGCATAACCCTGACAAAACTTGAGGGAAATTAAAAAATAGCCCTTTTTCTTGCATTGTTCATCTTGTAAATATACAAGATGCCTTTTTTTTACTTTTTTGTATGCATCACTGTTTGTTCTTTATACTGGTTATAGAATACTGGGATAGCCATGCTTCGGCACATATGGGTCGGCTCGACCAGAGTGATATCACGGCCTCCCAGAAAACCGGCAGTAAATGTAAATACTTGCGTTGTTCCTTCCCTCTCCCCCTCTTCCCACCTTCTCCCCCACTCCCCCTCTTCCCCTACTCCCACCTCAAAGGCCGACAACGCACTTTTTACTCTTGAGTTGCAGGTATTGGTGGAGGTAGTCACTTACCATCAGGTGACCCGTCTGTTAGTTTGCCCCATATCCCATAAAAAAGCAAGTTTGGGTTCCTGATTACTTACCGCAACTTTAATATAATATGGACTGAGTAATCATTAAGATATGTCTACACTGTTTTCTAAATCTGAGCGTGACGGTCTCGCGAGTTCAAGGCTTTTTCTCCGTACCAAAAGTGCCCAACATGCCTAAAGAAGTTTTCACTTGAAAAATGTACTTAGTACCTTATCTGATAAGGATAATAATTTCTTTCTAAACTTTCACAGACGTTGGATATCAGAGGATATTAATAAACGGAAAACCAGTCCTTCTGTACCGGGACTACACATATTCGAAACGCGATCGATCAAGTCGGACCGAGTATTGTTCAAAGAGAATAAAATTGAAATGTGGAGCCAAAGTCACTCTGAACAAATATGGGTTCATAACCTACACGTACACGGAACATAATCATCCACCACCTAAAATAATCCGGACAGCTGATGGCCGGTATTACAGGCTATAGTTGTTTTGTTGTGAGCTTGTGAAAAGATGAAGGTTTCATTCCGTTTTAAAGGATTTCATAAACGGGCCTTCAGTTAGGGACCTGTCACTCTTCAATTAATTTAGGGAAAGAGATGGCTCAATGAAGTGGTCTATACTGCACAAGACTGCTAATAACCTCGTCTGGATATAAAAAAATCAATGGCAACCTTCAAGACAAGTCATGTAATTGTTTCTTAGATCTTAATTAAGTACTTAATGGATCTTATTGAATTGATTATATGTATTTCTTTTTCTTGTTGAATTATAAATCTTAATGTTTGTTTCTATGTAATATTTTTTTTATTTATTTATCTATTATTTTTCGTTAAATATAGCACTTTAGTAAAATAAAAGAAGTTTCATGTTGCTTGAGTTATTTATGAAGCTTACCCTTAAATCAGAATAAACTAATAAAAGAAGAAGAAGAGAAAAGAAAACCTAAGCAAAGTATAATAAATACTAAGCCTGTGTAATCACTTTATATTCTTTGTGGTTTGCATTTTAAGTCCACTATTTAAAATCGTATTGTATTTGGATCTTAATAAATGATGGCCTTAAGAATTTTCATTTCCAGAGTTAGCTAGAAGGAAACATGGATTGGTGAAAAGATAGTCAATTCCTGTTTTTTATCCTGTACATATGCAAGTGTATTTGTATTACATATGTTAAAACATTTCTTTTATAATTACAGCCTTTTCATACGAGATTATCTCTATAAATGGTCGGCCAGTTCTTCTGTACAAAGACTTTACATATTCAAAGCGGGATCAATCCAATAACCGATATTGCTCAAAGAAGTTAAGCTTAAAATGTCAAGCCAAAGTGACACTCGATAAACAAGGGGCTATAAAATTGGGAAATGCCGAGCACAACCATGCACCGCCACGATTAGTTCGTACTTCTGATGGACAATATTTTAGAATTTAAGGTATGGTTTCATCATCACGAAAGCACCCGAAAATGAATGATAAAAAAAACTCTGACATTACGTTTTTTTTTCAATAGTAAAGTGTGTTGTCGAATTATATTTTATATTAAAACTTTTAAGTTCTTAAATTCATCAGAAATACTCAAAAAAAGAACTTGATATTGTCGTCAATTTAAATTGGAAGACCTCAACAGCTTGTAACCTTTTTAATCAAAAGTCTCTTCGGTATTCGGACGCGGACTTAAAAAGTGTTCTTTACCAAGTAAAATAAAATGTTTAACTTTAGTTAAATTAATATTATGCTACCCTTTTTTTATGTCTGTATGTATGTTAATATAAGACGACAAAATGATAATTGTAATGGGTCAATAAATTTTGTAAACAGTATCGGGTCCCACTCTTTCCTCCAAAATACTTCGCGTCATGGTACTTACTTATGATAACTAGCAAGCCCGAAAATACACCTGTATATTTATAAACCTTGGACTACATACCTATACATAATATTCTTGTAGGTTACAGGGACACTTATTATTTACTATTATATCTTTATATGACTGATAAATAGATAAAATAGTCCAATAAACACTATAATAACTTTTAAAGATTTATTTAGTGCGACTTAATATGGTATACTATTTCTTGTTGTATCACCTTCACTTTGCGGCTGCCATGTGGATTTTATATAATATAAAACCTAGCTTACATCCATTACATGGTTTAGACCGACGAACACCGCATTAATTAAAGGCCATCCAGTCGCTTTAAAACCCAAGCCAATGAATAAGTTACTATTAGGATTAAGCCTTATCATGGAAGGTCTATTTGTGGTATTAATTTCTACGGTTTCGCGGGATCATATTGTATACTTAATAATAAAATATCGATCTCTCACTACGGCATAATTAATTACATCGTCATTTATTTTAGTCAAATTAGATACTTGTTGTACTCGTATACCTTTAAAAAAAATACTTTTTAAATAAATTTTCAGCAACATCTTACAAGATAATTAAAGTAAATGGACAGAAGGTTCTTCTATATGAAAACTACACGTATTCAAAGCAGGGGAGATCGATCTTGAACCAATACTGTTCCAAGAGAAGAAGAAAGAAGTGTCAGGCCAAACTCACTCTTGATGAGTATGGTAATGTAAATTCGGCGAACACTGAGCACAATCATCCACCTCCCAAAATGATCTGTTCATCGGATGGAGAGTACTATAAAGTTTAGTACGCTGCACCAATTCGTCAAAATCAAAACCAATCAAAATCATTTATTTGCTTGAAACATGGTAAACACAGGTTTAACAAACAGTCATAAGTAGGTACATCACGTTTCGCCTGTCTTATGTCATGCAAATGTCAATCACAAGAACAATATTATTAATAATATCAAATATACACCTACAAAATTATAATTCATTAATAAACCTCAATATATGGTGAAATTTCAATCAATGTGAACAAAATATTGTTGACATTGATTTAAATTTGACATTTGACAGTGATAATGTTGTGATGTAATTTCCAGTAATAATAATTACTGGAAATTACATCACAACATTATCACTACATATTTTAAAACAAAGTCCCCCGCCGCGTCTATCTGTCTGTTCGCAATAAACTGAAAAACTATTTAACGGATTTTCATGCGGTTTTCACTAATAGACAGATTGATTCATGAAGAAGGTTTAGGTGTATAATTTGTGCCCGTGCGAAGCCGGAGCGGGTTGCTAGTTACTAATAAACTAAACTAGTGGTCTCTGTGTGATTTACTTTAATAATTATTAGTAAATTACACATAAATCAGTAGTTTTGAAAGATAACATGAAAATATATATAATATTAATGGTATTCTTTATGACATGTAAATTCTGCAATTGAATAAAAACATTTTTTTACAAGCCATCTCTGCAGTCTACGTATAAATAAATGTGTAGACAGTTCTCTTTAAAGTTTTCGGTATTTTATCATATATTTGATCACCATACTATGAAAATTTTTTGGTATAACACGTTTAGCTGTCTTTGATCAATACTAATTACATTAATTTTTTTTTTATTTCTGCATAGTTTTAGTTCTACATTTTCAAAATTCATTCTTAACAATTTGCTTTGCTAAGTTATTTTAGTATTGTTCGTAAAAACCTAAAACGATTAGTTGTAAAAAATTGAAAACAATAAACTAGACATTTCCAAAACATAGAAAAATAATTTATTAAAAAAAAAATACTGCAATTTCGAGACCAGATTTGATTTATCTATAGTTTATCGCAGCTTGTTTTTATCATTTGTTGTCAACATTAATTAGCATTAAGTAAATGTTACAAAATAAATATATGCATTATTTGTCTTTGTGTGCCTACACCAGCTACCACATTGCACTACCGTTCGAGGACAATATTTCGACATAATCGTATAAATTCTCGTCATGTATTATAGAATAATATATCTTAGTAAGACCCATCCTACTTTCCAAAGTAAAATGACTTACCTATAATAATTTATTGTTTACAGAATACAAAATTATTTCACTCAACGGCAGGACGGTTCTTTTATACGAAAATTATACGTACTCTAAGCACGGTACCTCGTTCCGCAACCAGTATTGTTCACAGAAAGTCGCCAAGAACTGCCGGGCAAAGCTCACGCTTAACCAAGATGGAAGTATAAAACTGGCTAGTACCGAACATAACCATCCACCGCCAAAGATATTCCAAACTTCTGATGGGCGATACTTTAAGGTTATATGAAAGCTTATGTTGTCCACTTATCGAACCCATTCAGTTAATGTAACAATTATGGTCGCGGAGAAATCAAAAGACCCTAGATAGAATTCAGGTACAAATCTGGTGAGGATCAACTGAATTAGGTTCATGTTTATTTAACATTTTTATATTCTCTGTCACAATTTATAACCAATCTGCTGTGTTGGAAAACATACTAATTTAGGAGTCGCTACCTACGATACGCAAGTTACATAACAGCTCGAGCTTACAGTGAGCGCACAATTCCACCCTCGAACCCAGGAGAGAATTAATTAATGTCATCGACAAATTTTGACATATAATATAATGTCATTAATAATATATTATAATATTTGCGAATAGGTAGATAAATTAATGACACTTATGTAAAAGTATTATACTGTATTCTGTGTTGACAAAGCCAAGTGCCGTCCTTACATACAAGGCTTAGGGGTCACATATACTAAAAGTATACTGTGTGAAGTGTAGAAATATTACTAATATTAGAATTGAAAGTTCGTGAGGATGTATGGATGTTTGTTACTCTTTCGCACAAAAACTACTAAACCGATTGCGATGAATCTTGATATGTAGATAGCTGGTGACCTGGATTAACACATAGGCTACTTTTTATCCCGATATTCCCACGGCACCGGTACTTCCGGTAGGGCGGGGTGCAGCTAATCGATCATATAAAAAAAAAATATTTTTTAAAATACTAGCAGTCGACTCACTTGATGATTAGCGGTACCTGGTGTGGATAAACATTTGCTACATCGAAGGTGTTGCTCTTGCGTTAGCAGTCTGATCTACATTCCTGAAAATTATGTTCGCATTGATGACCCCAAAGAATGAAATAGTTAGAAACGGCCTCACCCTACTTAAATAACTCGAATAATGTGTGGTACACTCGAGGCTATTGAACTTAATTAGAACCCTAACTAATATTAAAAATGCAAAAGTGATTTTGTTGGTTCATTTGTTTGTAAATGCCTTGACTACTCAACAGACCTTCAGGAAATTTTATAGAGATGCATTTCGATACAGATGAATTAAATTACATTATGATAATAACTTGCTTTAGCCTGCGACTAACCTCATGTAACATATTTGTTTATTGTGAATTTGTCATAATACTTAGGACCTAATTGTTTATTTTATAGTTTGAAAGGCAATTGTGTGCTTAAGTTCATTAAACATTTTTCCAATTATATAAATTACTTATTTTTATTATCTCCAACTAAGGGTAGTAGAGAATATTTACTATTTTACAATTGTATTGTGGTATTAAACGCCTTATTCAATTAATTGACGGTATATTTTAGTGTTTTATTAGATTTTTTTTTAATTCAAATTATTGTAGATATTATCTTTTATGTTAGAAATTTCTAACGTTTCTTGATCAGACTTTTTACAGTGGCATTGCCACTACCTACGGCCTATACGATGTTATGTTCAGTGTATTATTATTTAACATTTTAAGTCTCCTCGTATACTTGTTTTTCTAATGTAGAATTATAAGTGTCTCGTTATATTTCTGTTTTTATTTTCTGATAACGAATTACATGCAGTGACTTTGTTTTAAATGGCACATAGTTAAAAAAGATACCCTGCCTCGAATAGAGGGACTGGGATAGAGCTTTCAGCCTGTTTCACATTAAAATCATTAACATTTATCATAAAAACTAAGGCTAAATCGTATGGTATATTAAGTATATAGTATAAATTCATATTAACCTATATCAGTACACCACAGACTACCCTGAATCATATTTCATAATATCCGTACAAAGGTGATCTGGAAGGAATCGCCGTGAGCAATAATACCGCCCATTGTTTATATTGTATTTCATTTAAAAGGTGTTTAAAAAAAGAGATAAATAAATAAAAATATATAATAATAACTAATTCCGTAAATAGTGCATTGGAAATAGTGCTAATAGTGAACATATCTAACATATTTAGTGTTGTAGATATTACAATCCTACCTCCGTTAGACTAAACTTTTAAGCTTTATAGCTAAGAAAAAATGTTAGAAATAAAGTAATAACTTAATTATGAAAAAAAATCTTAACCAAACTGAAAATGCAAATATATGATATATTTTTCAGCCTAGCATTTAAAGTAAGAATCATGTAATAGTCTACATTGAATATTTCATATTTTACAGTAGATGACACACCAATATTTTCCAAATCGCGTTTCGGGAAACCGGTAATCCTGGTTGGCCGATACCGGTTCAATAAATGGAGTCGAAGCAAGGGTCCCCGTGCTAGATGGAACTGTGTCAGGACTGGGTATGGCTGTAAAGCCATACTTATTACCGTAGAAGATGAAATAGTCCAGTATATGCACGAACACAATCATTAAGATGAAGAATCTACCCGTTAACAGTCAGCAATGTGGAGACCGCAGACCAGGGAATATGCTGTAGATAATTAGTTTATTTTTGATATTATTGTTGTATAGTCCTGCTTTAGGCAAACGGTATATTCAAGTTATGTTTTGATTGTTGTCTAATACAATCCTAGAAAATAATCTGATACCGTTTTGCGTACTCACTTTATGACACCAGTACTGGGGGAGTAGTAGCAACGTATCATTATCAGGAAAGACATCTATGTAGATAAACTTAAAAAACAAACCTTATTTAAATACAAAATTTGATCCAAATCGTTAGAGCCGTTGCCGAGGTACACGAGATAAATTTATATATACATATATGTATGTATTATTAGGTCTTTAAATTTATTCGATTAAGAGGTACTCATTGTATCATTCCTTTCATTAATTGCATTTCAATCAGGATTAAATAATTATTAAGTATGTTGGCAAATAGTATTACACATCTTTAATATTATCTTATTGGAAAGTTTTTTTTTAGATTGATTGTTAATAGTAAAATGTTCAATAATTAATTTGATTTTTATTGACTAATCTGTGGCAATTATTAAACATTGATATAGGTTATTATTGTTGTATTGTAAAAGGAATACGAGAATCATCCTTGAGATGATGTAGCCTAACCTAATATACGAAGTATAAAACCCCTTTTTAGTCAACTAGTTTATCATGTTCAACGGGTTATTATTATTATTTTCGTAATACAAACTATGCGCTTAATTAGTTTATTTAAGGATGACGTAATTAACTAAATACTAATTCTACACTTCACAGAAAATACAACACCGGTATTCACAACGTCTCGTTACGGAAGGCCGGTAATTTTACTTGGTGGATACCGGTTTAACAAATGTACTTACAACCAGGGCTCCCGCGCCAGATGGACTTGTGTCAAGTGTGGAAACGGTTGCAAAGCCATTATTTTCACAATCGATAGCGAAATTATCAGACACGTCAATGAACATAACCATTAGGTAATAATGGTTATGAACATGAACACAAAAATATTATTTAACATAATTTTTTAGGCATGGCACCAAAATTATATAATAAATTACCCAAATCTATGTTACAAAATAAAAGTATTGACTCATTTAAAAAAGAACTTATTAATAAAGAAGAAGAAGTCGTTATTAATACAGAAGGCCTATTACACTGTTCAAGAATATCTTGTGGATAAAACTGTGATCTGAGACAAATTGTTTGGAAGTCTGGGTGCGATTTGAGTACATAATTTAGTTTTAAGTTGGCTAAGTAAGATAAATTTTGTATGCCGTTAATGGCAAAACATAGAGAAACATAAATAACTGTACCTACTATGCACACCTTTGTGACCTATGTTTACAAAAATAAATGTTTGATTGATGAAATATTTTAGTTTTAAGAGACTACATCAGTGAAAAACATTAACACAATAAAAATCTTCTAAAATAAAGTAGTCGGTGGTATTAATACCCTAATTGCGAAAATGGCTGAGTCCTATCTTGCTATAAAGCTAAATACTGATCAGCTAAGATGGATAGACGATCGAAAATTGGTTAAATGGATAACATTTTGGTCTTTATGGTACGTGTACGTAAACAAAGTAAATTGAATAGATTTGTAACTAACTTACTGATACTTAAATTTGGTAATAAACTAATAAAAAATAGGCAAAAAATAATTTTTTTTTTATATCGCCTATATATAGCGAATAACACCAATATTCGTATAGTCAAACAACGACGGCGACGTTATAATCAAGTCTTTTACATGTGCACGTACACATCTGATTTTTGCACAGTAACATTAAATATTTCATTAAGACATTTCAAAAAGAAGATTACATTCCTGAAGGTTTGTATTGTGTGCTAAATAGGGCTATTTTATATTTATTTTGTAAAATAGACTAATATTTTGTAATTTTCAGTAATACATTGTTAGTCCAAGGATTGCTGTAGTTTGCCATTTTTATTATTGTAATAAAAAAAACTTGAAAATGATTTGAGAAAAACATACTTTTTTACTAACTTTTATGTTTTTTTTTTTTTCTTTGTAAGTGCTACCGTCCAAACATTTGCCCAAAGGAAAGGGTGAACGACGAGGAATCTATTCCGTCATAGGATGTCCGCTGCTAAACATATGTAGGTCTTTCCTAAAGAATTCCCTCCAAGAACGCCGCCTTCATCCAATACCTCCCTGCGATTTGGACTAAGCTTTTCTTTTTATGGAATAGGAGGCAAACGAGCAGACGGGATATCTAATGGTAAGTGACTACCGTCTCCCATGGACACTTGCATCTCAAGAGTAACAAGCGTGTTGCCGGCCTTTAAGGTGAGAGTTAGGTAAGGTCCTTCGGTAACCTCACTCACTTGGTGAAACAACACAAGCATTGCTTCAAGCCGGTTTTCTGTGAGGCCGTGGTATCAATCCGGTCGAGCCGGCCCATACGTGCCGAAGCATGGCTCTCCCCCGCCGGCGTATCGTGTACTACTACTGGGATATCTTAATAGCAGCATGTAGTCCTGAAATTTGCCGTGTAGTCGGTAACAGGCTCGCTCCCTACCAAGAACTCTGAATTGGGAAACTGGGACCAAGAATTAGAAGTGGTGAAATGTGTCGTAATATATCCCTGTAGTGACTCCCTGCGATATATTTACGATAAACTGACCTTTGACCTTTCTTAACATAGATCATCTGGACAATTAACTGTAACTCCTAAATCTATAGCTTCCTGTAAGTAGGTCACGCTTCACATTAATGTATCTATTTTAAATTCAGGTATGATGGAAGATAATACGCCTGTTTATGCAATATCACGATTTGGAAGGCCTGTAATCCTGTTGGGTCGATACCGGTATAACAAACGGAGTCGCAGCACGGGACATCGCGCGAGGTGGGCCTGTGTTAAGACTGGTGATGGCTGCAAAGCTATACTCATCACTTGGGATGACAAGATTATCAATTATGTCCATGAACATAATCACTAAGGTAATGAATGATGATGATGATCTGTACGACTGAAGATATACTCATTAGAAAAGTAAAGTTCTTGTTTTTGCTTACAACATAAATCCAAATAGTTTGAATGTCTTCTAATCTAATATAAATAAAATAAAGGAACAGAAAATGATCGCTTTTCTTTTACTTGACACTAACACAACAACATTTTTATTTAGCAATTAAACTATTGTAATCAGGTGTTATCTTAAAGTTTACACATCAATTTTCGCAAAGACTGTTTACAAAATATTTTTTGGAACGAAATCTAATATATAAAATTCTCGTGTCGCGGTGTTTGTAATTAAACTCCTCCGAAACAGCTTGACCGATTCTCATGAAATTTTGTGTGCATATTGGGTAGGTCTGAGAATCGGACAACATCTATTTTTCATCCCCCTAAATGTTAAGGGTAGTCCACCCCTAATTTTTATTTTTATTTTTAGATAAATTTTAATTTTTTTATGATACAGCATTAGGAAATGCATACAACCCTGAATGTTCAACTCTCTACGATCAACCCCTGTTTTTTACTAGCGATATTAGTATTTTTACTTTCATTGGTACGATTTTTTTAAAGTATTTAACCCAGTGAAAATAGAAAGTGCGATTGTTATAATCGATTGCCGTCAAGTCGATGTCAAACTTTTTTTTTATGGAATAGGGGGTTAACGAGCAGACAAGTGACTACCGCCGCTCATGGGCACCTGCACCTCGAGAGTCACAAGTGCCTTGCCGGCCTTTAAGATGGGAGGGGGGAATATAGAGAGAGGGAAGGGTTAGGGCCACCGGTAACCTCACTCGCTTGGCGAAGTACAACGAATCATTGCTTCACTGCCGGTTTTCTGTGAGGCCATGATATCACTCCTTTCGAGCCGGCACATACGTGCCGAAGCATGGCTCTCCCACTGTTAAACTTTAAATATGTCAGTTAAGTTAATGAAGTACTTTGAATCAAGAAAATGAATGGTTGGTGTTTTGTTATTTTTATAGGCCGTCAATAGACCACAGCGCTCCATTCTTCTTTCAGTCATAGACTCCATCCCCACAGTAAGTTAGTTATTTTTAATTTGACTACCAAAATATTTATTAGAAATAATTAATATGGCAAAACAGCGTGTGCCGGGTCAGCTAGTAATATTATGATATACATACAGCTAACATACAGCCCCGGGGAACCACACTGGGCTGGCGACAATCTTCCAAGTCTTTTCTTGTTTTTTTTATTCCTATCAACTTATAAAATTCAAATCAATCTGTCAACGATATGTTCGATATCCGTCGTATCGTAACCCGCTCACAAATGCATTGCTTGACTGCATTTTATCATTTCACCGAAAACAAATTTTATATTAATATATTTTTTTTTAATTTTCAGAAGAAAATCCATTTATAATATTAAATGGGAATAAAATATATTTATATGAAAAATATACTTTTTCCAAGAGCGGTCGTTCGAACCGTTTTCGGTACTGCTCGAGCAAGAGAAAGAATTGTCCGGCAAAACTAATGTTCGACGACGATGGGACAATATGCCACGCTTATACACATCACAATCATCCACCACCAAATCTTATAAAGGGATCTAATGGAAAGTACTTTAAATTAAAATAATGTTTCTTTGAAGACCTTATAGGATTAGGTAAAGAAAGTGAGAGGCTTATCGATAATTATCAGCATCCACGAGCTATAAAAAAATAATGTATTAGTGTATTAGAAATTCTCTGTAGATTAAAGATAATATTATATTTCTATATCTATTTTTCTTCTGGTCATTCGTAACGTCTACTGTACTACCTAACCTTAATTGACGATGAATATTCAAATCGCAAAGGAAAAAAATGGTGTTCCAAGACCGTGTAAAACATTTTTATATATACATATGATTGACAGATGTTCAGACGATAGTAGTAGTTAGACTTGAAGCTAATAAGAAAAACAACTTCATGTCTATACTCCAGTAAATGTGCTAAAATTAAATCCTACCATGTTCGTCACGGTTATAATTGTATATCTATGTATTGTATATTATAGTTGTTAAATTGCGACGATTTTTCCAATTGTACCTAATCTATTGGAAAAACCGTCCAAAGGTATGTATAAAATATGTTTAGTGTTAGTTTTATTATGTTCTGTATTGAAGTTAAGATATGTTCAATATGGGTCTATGCAACTTCAATTAATAAAGATTTGTTGTTTTTTAAAATAACGATATAAATTTTTCGTACATTTTTTCTAACTTGTGCCTGTTTCTATGGTTCGTCACCTCACTGGGGTAATTAACAGTGAAGCAGTATGTCCATGCCGGAGTCTATCCTAATCAAATCATCGCGCATCCGTCTGTCTGATAAGCAATAAAAAAGACTATGTTGACCTGTCATAGTACGTAAGTCTATACAATGCAATGAATGATATCAACGATATAAAAGAAAATATTCTAGACCATCAGGTGATCTTTGGTATAAATCAATACAACCAAACGGTTAATTTTAAACCGTATACGTACAGTTATGTAAAATATTTTTTCTTTCTTTCCAGATAAGTACGAAGTCATTACGATTAACGGCAAAAATATAATTTTGTATGACAAATACACTTACTCTAAGAGCGGCCATACTAGCCGGTACAGGTACTGTTCCAGCAAGTCCTCAAAGAACTGCCCCGCGAAGATACTATTCAAAGATAATGGAAGTATAGAATATGCGAATACAAAATGTCACAACCATCCCCCACCGAACATCTTCAAAGCACCTAGTGGACAGTACTTTAAATTTAGACTCTAACTGAAATATGTTTTTCTTGTATTGTTATTTTCTATGGTATAGGGGGGTATGTAGAAGAAGTCAAGAGAGCTAAACTTTGAAACTATATGTGGGATAAATTTGAAAATGATGTGAAAAGGGTTAAAAGTTAACAAAAGAAAGAAAAGAAAGAAAAGTTACAGGGATCCAGTTTATATATTGACTTGTCATGGCACGAAACATCTATACAATCACAATTCAACTTTTACTGAAAATCGTGATTTATGTTGCAAATAGGTTTAAAATTTAATTTTTTTCTTTTTTTTTTTTTAAGTTTATTGTATTAAAAAGTATTTTTACAAAATATGGGTTGGGCTACATTTTTGTTTACATAATGGAGATCATTTACTAATGCGGCTGGTGCTTAAAAAGTTAAACCTGAGGTATAAGCACCAGCAACCTAATACGACTACAAAGGTTAAGGTTATTTATTTTAAAATAAATTTTTAATAATATTAATTAATTGTGATTGAAATTCGACCACCAGGCGATATCTACTATAACAGAGCAGTTATGGCATAAATGAGTGCTGGAATGGTGCTGATAGGAGTGGACAAATACAGAGTACACTTCTAAAAACATTAAACAAATTAGCGATATCCTAAAAAAAGACAAGTTAGAAGCACCTGAAACCGGTAAGTATGTATAAGTGAAGTATGTAAGGTTGGAAGCAAATCGAGTCATGTTGGCTCTGCCTGCCAAGAGAGAAAAAGCATGAGATTATGTAGGTATATAATTATGTTTACGGGAATTAAGTGGTCACGTATTAAGTACCTTTGAATAGCCAGACGTTTCGTATAGGTTGCACTGGTCCGGTCACAGGCTGACCACGTGTCTATCTTACAAGATCGCATTAATTCCCGTAAACATTATATCGTGGAATACAAAAGTTTAAAAGGTATGTCGGTATGCATGTGTAAGGAATGGCATAATTGGTCACAAATATATTAAGAGTGCTTGATGCTTAATGCATTGCATTTTCTTCCACTACTAGTCATCGTTCGTCCACTGCTTGCCATTGTAACATAAATTCACTAAGTTTGGTATTGTCATACACAATGATGTTTTAATAAAATGTTGAAATATGGACGTTTTAAAATAATTCTAATGGAAACAGCTTACTTAAATTTTCATAACAAGATTATTTGGGTACTTTAGGACTGTTGCATCTTTCATTTATCTTCTTTATAATGAAGATGGGATTTAAATAAAAGTATTTAAAATGTCGGAATCGGAAATTAATTAGTAGCTAACACGAACACCCTGCTGTCAACACGAGACGCAAGCGCTATCTGTTGGCGCTCGACAGAGTCTACGAGTCGGCGTGCGACACCGTCGGGAGTCAGTCTTGTTGCAGCGGTCGAGTACAACAGTCGTCGTAGAAACTGTCTTGCGTTCCGTAGTTACCAAGCACCTACCTAGTTAGACAGTGATTTCTTTGTTACACAATGACTCGGCTGATTGGACTTAATTTTTGTGTTCACTTTATTTCCTACCGACACAAAGTGAAACTACTGTTTAGACGTTATATAGATACATTTGTAGTCTGCATAATAGTTTCAGATTTGCACTACAAGAAAAATTGCTTTCTCAGAAGAAAAGCTTTGTCGTTTACTACCTTTAAATATTAAGAAAATAGTATAGTGTATATGTGCGTATTTTAGTTTTTTGTTACATACCTGAACATGTATTATAAAGTTTTTTTTTAAAGATTATAAAGGCTCTTGTTATTAAGATCAGCATCAATTGCTTGGATATGCTTTTAATAAGAGTACCAAAGAACAAAATGTTCTCAATCAAATATCAGATGAGCAACATTTAGTAGGTATTCTAATAAATTAAGATTATTTTGGTGAGAACTTGTTGATTTATTCATTTGTTTTTTTTTGTACAGTGTTTCAGTAAATTTGGAAGTATTTGACAAGTTTCGATGTTGACTGCACTGTGTTGACTACTTAGTTTCGTTCCAAATGGACTAACAGTACATAAAACATTTTTTACTAAATAGGAGTATCAATACTGAAATGAAGGATATTCCTCGAATGGTTTATTAATTATGTTGGAACTTTCAGGCCTATATGAAGTAATTTGGATTAACAAAAAACAAGTAGTGTTCTACAATGGATATACGTATTCAAAAAATGGTCCTATCTCCCGTTATCGGTACTGTTCAAGTAAGAGGCTGAAGTGTTGCCCTGGAAAGATAACCATTAACGACGATGGCACAGTGCAACGAGTCAACACCCATCATAACCATGGACCACCAACACTCTTTAGAGCCGGCGATGGACAGTATGTTAGGATATCGTAGATCTTGAAGTAGATCATCTATACAAACTAATTTCTATACAGTTATTACGTTCTGTCGCAGGTGAAGACTGTTTCTGTTTTATGAAAAAAGTGAAATTAAAAAACAATGCAATAAGAAAGGATTTATATACCTACAGGATTTCGATTTAGTTATCTGTATAAAGATGCATCAGTTTTTAATCCGTACCAGAAAAAAACTTACTGGTCAAGATCTTTCTCATAGAAACTTGTTTTAAACTTAAAACTACTTCTGGAATTAGAGACAGCAGCTTTCTAAGTGAATTGAAGCCACTCAAATGAATATCTACCTATACTAACACAATAAAGCTGAAGTTTGTTTTTTTGATTAAACGCACTAATTTCTGGAGCTACCAGTAGAGTAGCCCATTTAACATCACGCTATGACTGACCCTTAGCGCTGCAGCAGTGTTCATAAACTGAACATGGAACTGTTTCGAACGGCTAGTGTTAGAGAAAACCACAGTTACTGATGTTTTATTTCTGTGGATGACTAGCCCCAATGAGGAAGAATATGGTTGTTTATAGCCACAGGTAATTGGTAATGCATCATTTACTCATTATGCCGTGGTTGTCGGTGGGTGTGCTTTTTTGACATTTTAGAAAAAAAATCTATTTAAAAAAAAAAAGGGCGCCCTATGAAGCTATGACCGATGTCACGTACGCGTAAATACGCATGTACTGTGTAAAATAGGGTCATGTAATAGATATATGTACATAAATAAAAGGACTGCATCAACTCGGTAGCGTCGTCGGATCGCTTCGCAAACTGTTCACGCACGCACGGCGAGTGGACCACTCGGTGACAACTCGTTGCTCGTATGCTTGCCTAGCGTTGACTGCGCATTGCACACGCGCTGTCCGCGAGTGGTTCACGCGAGAACGATGCGTTGGCGATGCGCCACTCTACCTGACTACTCGGAAATTCGTGGACCACGCGATGTCCACTCATTGACCACTCGTTGACATCGAGTGGACATCAAGCGGGGCCTTTATCGCGCACCCAAAGCATTTTATCTAAAATGTCAATACATGCAAAGAATTTTAGAAAATGCCTGTGTAGTAAATAAAAAAAATCTTTGGTCTGTGGACAGATTGATTTTAGTAAGTTCATAAATACTAGTACCGATAACAATTAAATATAAGGAAGCCGATGTACTTGTTGTTTTACACTTCGATAGTAAATATTAGAGGATAATATTCAATAGTAATAACTATTTAACAACTATTTACAAGTAATAATACTTACGCCATGTAACAAGTAAATACAAGTTACAATTAATTAATTTCTCCATGTATTCTCATGCAAATATTGTAAGTTAATAACAATTTAGTTGGTAGAATAGCATTAGTTTATGTTATAGTAGTATAGGCAAATTAAGTATCTATGTATTTTCATTTCCGTTCCTATGCAAGGTAGGTACCGAAATAAAAAATACATACTTTATAAGTTCAAATTTTGGGTTCATTTATGACATAAAGAAAATACCTAACCGTGTGAAAAGTGTTAATGGCGTTGTAGATTTCATTACTTTATAAAATACGCTATGATTTCATGTTATAACAACTGAGTTTAACATGAAAATAGAGTGGTTTGTAGAAAATTCACAAATTTACCGGAAATAGTAAGTACCAGTATATGAGAACTTCTTAACATTACCTATAGTTATTATAATTCTTTGTTTTCTATCAATAACTATGTAATCAATAGTAATTGTTCATTGTGTTTAACATAAAAATCAATTATTATAAACTAAATATATTATTTACCATTTTAACAAAAAATATGGCATTTTTAGTTAATGAAAAAATCTGGAAACACGTGCTTAAGTCAAGTTAATTGCTCTTTACTTAAAACAAAATATAGATTAATGTGGATCCAAAAATTTAATGCAAGGCGATCAAGGATTTATTTTTTTATGAACTTTAGATCAATATTTTCATTTCATTTTCAGTAATAAAATACATTTGTCTGGGTGTAATTTATTTATAATATGTATGTTAAATACAATGTAATGTACTCGTACAAGTATGTTTAGGTGTAAGTAGATACCATAGTTACCATAGTACAGGCTCTGCCTACTTTGGGATCAGACGGTCATGTGTGAGGTACCTCAAGGTACTATAATATTATTATTATAAAACAAGCGTGCAAATAACGGTTAACGCTTATTCTCAGTTTTTCAGAAACTTGTAAAAAACATGCTTACGTATTATATTTAACTGTAACATCCTTTTTTAGATCAATACACGTTTATCTCGTTGAATGGCAGGAAGGCGATGTTGTACAAAAATTTCACATATTCGAGAAAAGGTTCATCTGGATTGAACCAGTATTGTTCCAAGAAGGGGTCATTGAACTGTCCAGCTAAAGTATTCTTGAACCACGATGGGTCCATAGCTCGTGTTGATACTAGTCACAATCATCCACCACCACATATATTTCAAGCCTCGGACGGAACCTATCACACAATGCAAAATTAAAAAAATATTTTCATAAAATTATTTTGAAAATGAATCTTAAAATTATGCAAAGATTATTGTTTTATTAATGTATGTGGGCATCGCTCTTTGTTGCAAGAGCCGTCACAAGCTTTATTTTAGTTATTGCCTATTTATGTATCAGTCAATAAAAATTAACACAAGTAACAAAAATTCAGCAAAGAAAATCTTATTTGCACCTATTCTATTCATGTTTGCACCGCTAAGATTGACTTGTAGAAAATCGCGTGTCCAACGCGCATTGGGTTTTTGTTCGTATTCATGTTCACATGGCGCTTCTCAGGCGTTTGCCTGTATTTAAATTATTTTTAAATAAAATTTAAAATATATTTTATCTATCAATTCGGATTCATTTCTTGTATTATATAATTATATTATATACAAGAATAAACTACGTGAAATGTATGAAATGAAGCGTCACCGAACTTGTGCCATGTGAAAAATGGTATAGGGAGTTTAATTGATATGCCGGAATCCTTTTAATAAAATTACGTGTTGTCGTGTTGAAAACGCGTTATGTGAACGAATGTACGATAAATCAATGATCTCAACATCGTACACAAAAAAAACGATATCCATCAATGGACCCTCTTGGTCTGGGTAGGTGTACTCGACAATGGGGCCCAGAACAAAAAGTGTTAAAACATTTCAATCATTTTCTTTTACATAATAGGCCCTAAACAATGTTTTACAATTCATTTATGTTGTAATGTAATTTTGTGAATGGTTTATTTATCTTTCAGGGGAATGCGAATGCATCAGCCTCGATGGAAAACCACTAGTTCTTTTTAAAAATTTTACATTCTCGAGACAAGGTCGGAGTGCTCGTAATCAGTACTGTTCAATGCGCTTAAGCAAAAACTGTAAAGCGAAGTTAAGGATGTCTGAAGATGGAATGAGAGTTGAATCTGGTTATCCATACCATAGTCATCCGCCTCCAGAACTTATCAAACTTGGTAACGGGAAGTATTGTCGGGTCTGGCGGAAGCAGTCCAAGATCAAAATGAACTCATCATCAACTTATTATACATCGAAATAATTTATTTTGAATGTAGGAATAATAGATACCCAATTGCGCATAAGTAATCTCGCGCATAAATACGTCTTATGGATGGACTTCATTTTCACGGTAAATCAGGTAGTCAGGACCGATGCCCGACGCTTTGTTCAAAGGGGCAGGAAGCTGTTGGAAATTGTATGTACAGCAGTGGATGTCCTATGGGTGAGACGATGATGAAGGTGATAATATTTACTTACGTAATATTTATTAGTCCTCGAGAATCTTGACAAAAATTGTAACAGAAAGCAATAAAATAAAATGCCTTTTCAGTAGGTTTGATTGCTTTTAGGACTCTTAACCATCCTAAGCATAGATGAAATGTTTTATTTTATTCTATTTAGTTATAATTATTCTTACTTACCTTCAATGGCGCAGATGGATATGCAATAAAGGCCTACCGGCCGAATAAAAATGTTACTTTATTTTAATCTATAATACACATTTATTTTATTACAATGATTTATACGGACTACAAACCGGACGGACGGATAACAAACTTGCACGTTTATAATATTAGTAGGATTTTATGTTTGTAGGATGTAATTCATTATTTATTATCTTTTGTAATACTATATTGTAAATATTGAACATAATTTATATATTTTTATAAATGTCAAAGTAAAGAAATGAGTTTTAGTTTAATTTCTAATTTGGTGATTAGCGGAAACAATATGCTCATAACCTAAATATGTACATGTCGAGATCGAAACGAAAGTCAAATTGTTTCAAGTAGTTTTTGAATTAAATAAATTTAGATGTAGAAAGCTATTTTGGGAGACATACCACAAACATACTTGATAAGTGCATGCAGAAATAGGTCCATTAAGATTTTTTGGAAACTATGGCTAAGGCACTTTACCGTACATTTAACATTTGTGTAAAAAGCAACTTAAAATGTTATAGGCATTAAGTTAAAAATGACAACTTCAGAATTTTCAACTACATGTCTATCTGTCACTCAGATGCATTTGTTGTTTTTTGTATATAGTTTTATTTTCATTCGTGGAAAATCATAACAATGAAATTAATATATTATTATACTGCATCTGTGACCGAAAACAGCCTCTTAGCTTGCCTGTTTACCTATTTATTTTAGTATCTTAATATGATATCTCTTTTATACTTCTTTCACTTGGATCCTTAAACACTTAAGCTACATGTTACTATAAAATAATATTATCTTCTAATAATAAAATGATTTTAATAAGATCATATGTTCACAGGTGAATACGAAATCATAACGATGAAGGGAAAAAACATCATTCTTTATAAGAACTTCACGTACTCTAAAGTTGGAAGAACCATACGCAACCAGTATTGCTCGAAGAAGTCCATGAACAACTGTAGAGCCAAACTTACGTTGCGGAAAGATGGCAGTTTAGAATCTGCATATACATGCCACAATCATCTCCCTCCCAAGTTGATTAAAGCTTCGAATGGCACCTATTATTCTGGTTAACACTAAGAGCTGAAGCCTTAATGCACATACTCTCACAATTATTGTGCATGAGCTAGCAATGATAAGATAATTATATATTTACTTTAAACTTTGTTTGAGTGTATGTTAAAACTTAAGAAATAAATCGCACCTCTAAGGGTACCTATAAAATTAGCCTATGAAAACTTGTAGTACCTATAATTTTTTATATGTATTGAAGATTGTTCTTCTTTTTTACCAAGTAACTGTCCTATAAATGTTTTTATAAGTTAATACTTAAGGGTAAACTTATCTAGGTAAGGAACCTTCTTGAAACCTACCTTTCGTTCTATAAAATTTTTAAAATCCTTCATTGCTGTTTGACTGCTACGTGACCACTCGTGTTTTAAAAACCAAAAACATCCAGGGCATCCTGTTGGATACAATGTCGTTCAGTGATGAATAATATAAAATTTTAGCTTGTTAATTAAAACTGGAGGAACCCGTGGAGGAACTACCTACACCCCAGAGAAACGGTTTAAGCATCACTACTGGCGTCGTACTTTATTCTTCTGCATAAGTAGAGACAAAAGTGCTCCATCCGGGGTGCTCAATAAATTTAGCAATGACGACGTTACGAGTGTTTCTAGAAAGAGCTTGCTTGACGACGTAGTGGCATGAAAACTCTTTATGCAGTTGGGCAATATACGACCAATGTACCACTGGTATAGTATTTGTCCCTATGTAACTGATTATCAAAAGAAAATTCCTTGCTTGTCTGGTAAAATTAAAAATGCATTCTTCAATATTATTTTTTTTTTTTGGCGTGATGCCATACAAAGTTATGCCTTCAGGAAAGGGAAACTTTCTAATTCTAGTGCAAGGAAACACATTCTCAGTTCGAGGGCGTAACAAGCTTAAATATTACTGTTTAAGGAAAACTGCGACCGGTTGCAAAGCCAAATTATGGCTGAACAATCAGCGTTTTATCATTGCAACTGATCTGAAGCACTACCATCCGCCCCCCATTTTACATGAGATGGCAGCAGGTAAAATTATTAAGGTATCTAATAATAGCCTAAATGTAGGTAATTTATAAAATATCAACATAATTTATCTCTATGCAAGAACTAATGTTAAAACTCGAGAGTCTGGAGACATATATTATGTAGTTTCAAGAAGCACTTCGTACCTTAGCTAAATCAAACTGATGAATATTCTAACATGATACCTTGGTAAGGAATCAAAATTGTGAAATAGCTTTTCCTTTTAAAATTAAATAAACACAAAAAAAAAATGTTAAATCGACTTCAAGAGGCATTAACAAAGAGCATTGAAAAATGAAAAATAGTCGATTTCAAACATAATTGAAAAAAAACTACAGTGCATGTGACACTTTTAATATAATAGGTAAATGTTACCTTAATAAAGGGTTCAAATATACATACTGGTATATTTGGAGTCGGTGCCAAGCCAAATAACCAGCTCAAAATATTAAGAACGAAATGTAATTACGTATGTACGGAGTAGATACGGTATTTAGAACATTAGTTACTGTAATATAAGTTACCGAACGCAGCACGAACTGCAGTATCTTTAACTTTAGTTTAATAAGGGCTATACTTTTAGATAAGACTTTTAGTTTGTTTAGCAACTTGCTGCACTTGATGGAGTAAGTTTAAAAAAAAGTATACATATAGCCCCGTAACGAAACGTAAAACCTTGTTTTTTTAGTAAGTTAATAACCAACATTCATCACTTGAAACGTGAATTTTGCTTAATTTCAAAATAAACCTATTCTAACAAAATGAATAAATAAATTTGAAATCGGTCCAAAGATGATGGAAATATGGGTATATATAAAAAAATTACAAACAGCCAAATATAGAACCTTTTCGTTTTTCTAAAGTTGCTTAATAACAAGGTGTTGTAATGTTAATATAAGTTTCAATTTAGTAACCTAAGTACTGTAAAAAAAGTTTATTTTTAATAGCGTTTCATCCCGTCTCTGCCCGGATGGAGAATTTATTGAACCTTTAAAAGGGTGATAGATTTTTTTAAATAAGTGCTGTGACTTCGAAGATCACCATTTACAAGCTCGTACATTCTTAAAAGTCTTAGACTATACCTACTCGTATATTATAATATTTATAATGTTAAATATTTATATGACTTTTTTGTAATGTATGTTCATAGCTACTTTAATATAAAAACAATTGCAGAATTTACTGTGCGCATACTTTATTTACACTTTTAATATATTCCTTATTAGGTCGCTCAATTAAATTCCTGTCATCTCGACGAGGAGGACGACTTTTATACTTAAACAACTGTACATACGCGAAGACAAACAAAACTTATGCTATTTGGTATTGTTCTAGCAAATATTTCTTGGATCACGTATGGCTACAAGAAGTATTTGACGGAGTTTGTCAGAAATACAATGTATTGTAAATAATATGTATTTTGACACGAGGTCTTCACATTACAGATAATACAAGTATACATATAAAGCACTGTGATTTCAGATTCCTGTTTATTTTAATCGTAATAAATGTATTTTTAGTAAACTATTGTAACATTATTAAAAATTAGATAACTCAATAGATGTAAATAAATCTCACGTTTTCCCTCGACGACGATGATAGAGCGCAGAACAAATGCGGAATGCACCATTTATACAACTTGACATACCTGAAGTCCTCTTCAGGTTTGTCAAGTTGTATAAATACACCTGTATTTACAATACCTTTTTATAATACCTCGATGATTTTTATTAGTCGGCTAAGAATATACATATTATCGTTACCTACCTATGAACATTCGCAATACCAGTGCAGCAGTGGAGTCTTTCAGGCGCGACTAACCCTTCTTCCTACATACTCGATAACAGAAGCACTATTCAAGTAGTAGTAGTTCAGATGACAATACTATAATTTGGCATCTTGGAGCTGATCGGTGTGGACAGCGGAACTTCTCAGTGGCTAGTAGTAAACTCCTCGAGTCAGGGCTCATTCAATTTGTTTTGATGAGTCCAACATATTGGGCTTAATAAGTCTCTTAATAGGTCTGATGATGGAGCCAGGAGGTGGAAAGTGGAACCCTTTTTACTTTGGATCCGTGTTAAAGCGTGTTTTTTTATTTTTCTATACTCTAATTTATTCTGTCTCAATTACTAACCATTACCGCTATTTTTAGGATTACCCTACAAATTAATATCCTCACTTCGAGGAGTACAACTCCTGATGGTGGCTAATCACACGTTTTCAAGAATCAACAAATCTACATTTATGTGGCGGTGTTCGAAAAGATCGTCCAAAAAATGTATGGCCAAGATATTTTTTAATGCTGGGAAAATCATAATACCACGTAACATGCATCACAATCATCCACCTCCTAGATACTACCAAAATAAATATGGCACTTATATTAAATGGTAGGAACTATGACAAGATTAGGAAAAAATTACAAATGTTTTATGAAACAAAAACGTCAACTCTGCTGTACAAAATACAATAGAAACGTTTTTTTCTGATCTCTCCTCTAGTTGCCGTGTAATTAAATGTAACTTCTCTCTTAAGTAAAATCCCTTCCTTAGTTGTAGTGCCCGTAGTTCTGTAAAATCAAAAATCAAAAAATATGTGTCAGTAGTCGTTTATGTTTAAAATAGATATTATGTAAGAATACTGAATTTACCAAAGAAATATATCATGTGACAATTTAAAAGAAAATAAACTTATTATTGTAGTTTTTTATCAACCTTACCTATGTTATAGTAAATAAGTAAATTCATCATATTACGGAGAATTTTCAGATATTACTTGTTTAAATATTAAAATTGCAAGAGAAATAGGAAATTATGTTTTTTCAAGTTGGCGTACTTGGACAAACATAATCTTATATTCCCCTACAAATGAACAATCTTTTCGAACAGCTCAGCCTATTCAGCAATTCTTATATATGTGTATTTCCTGTAAAAACGCAATTATACAAAAAAAAGACATAATGATTTTACAAAAAGCTACCGAGTGAAGCTCGGTGTCCCAGGTACTGTATATAAATGTATTGAGGTACCGTAGGAGCGGCCCAGTTTTTATATTTTGATTTTGGATTGTTCTTTAATTATAATGAATCGTAATGTATGTCTCAATAAGTATGTCTTTTTTTTCTTAAAAGAAAACAGAAAAATATATATTTGAAAAAGCGTAATAGTTACTCACTTGGCAAAGAAGGATATATTACACTGTAACTCTAGTGTAGGTAGAGTGAAATCAAAATTCAGGAACGTTAGAAAATTCAACTTCAGAATCTTTTTTGTGCTGCTTCTTACGTTATGTTATTTATACGTTTCATGTATAAATTTATTACATCCAATGTCTGAATCTGAATATATAATCAAAAAAATATTTTAGTTTTGCTATAAAAATAAAGTATGTGTATGTGAAATACATGTTATACGTGGAATAAGGTAATTTTTTTTATCTTACTAGTTGTTAAATTATATTTTCTATTTGTAGGTTTCACCATACAGAGGATCCAGGTAGGCAGGCATAAGACGAACCTCCTCATGGTACAAAAGCATACCTTCGCGCAGACAACCAGCAACCCTCGATACTGGAATTGCAGTAGAAAGTATTCAGCAAAGTGTCCTGCAAAGTTACGCTTCGACGATTACGGCAACCTGATTTTTTATGAGATCAAGCATAATCACGCCCCTCCTTCGCTTTTTAAAAGTAATGATGGCAGCTATGTGAAATTGTGAAGGGCTAATATCCTAACCCCTAAATATTATAAATGTAAATGTGACTTTGTTTGTTTACTATGCTAACACTCTTTAACTATTCAACCGATCACCAGGAAATGTTGACAGAGAAGGACAGATAGTACCTTTCATCTAAAAAAGTACAGTTTTAGTTTTATATTTTTTACATGTCATAATCCTATCTTAGATGCTTTACTCTTCGTTCAAGTGACAACAGTATTGACAATGTTTTTAATGTTGAAACTCAGTAGACATATGTTAGTAAATTATCTTTGTACAAACTACAGCGCCAGTGAACACTAGACTGGACTTCTCTTTGCTAACGAAAGTAGTACTACGAGTATTGCTAATATTTTTGCACACCATCCATTTGCTTCTATTTCATGAAGGTAACCTATTGCTCTATGTCTACTATGTCCCATGTAGTAATTTAGTTTTTTAACGGGGCAATTTTTGTGGATGATCCGTAATCTGGTAGAGATTGTTTACCGCTGATTATGAATACAGATTTCATTGTAAACATATTTCTCCATGTTTCCATACTGTGTAACACTAGTCGAGAATGTCGAAAGAAGTATCTATTTGTGACAAGTGGCAATTTCCATACTTTTCCCTTCATTGGCACATGGTTAAGTTATTTCAGAATCTAGCTGGCTGAAACTTCGCAGTGTTTCATCAACGCGTTCTAAAGCCGAAAACCAAGGTAGAACAGAAGAGAAGTCCCTGGGAACCCCGACATTAAACGGTACCTTAAACATTGATAATACTATATACTACTAATAATAGATAAATTTACTGGTATCGATTCCCATTTCAGAATAATTTGTTTAGTTTTATTATTGTTGTGGAGTTATTATTTTGTAATATTCAAATTCATATGAACATTTACTTCAGCACTACAACTAAAAATGTCCATTGTGGGTTCTGATATAAGAAGGGTAAAATAAATTCATACATTATAAAAAGCTGAGCTGTTTTCTTCGTAAATTATGTTGCAATGGATTATGGATGCTACGGTATACACTGTAGATGCGGTTTTTTTGGGGGAAAATGAACTTTATTTAGGTTGCTGTAATGTTTAGAATGACGAAATGCTTTGCGAAAATAACACGTAGTAAAAATAGAATCAAAATATTAAATAAAGTTCCGTTCTTTAAGTATACCGTATCAAAAGCTAGTTAATATTTAGATTGGTCGCAATTATTAATAATTTACTGTTCCGTAATCTCACTTTCTATTTTTGCAGGTTTCACGATAGAGAGGATCCAGGTAGGGAGACGGAAGAAACATCTCCTCATGGTGCAAAACTATACGTTTGCCCAGACAACAAGTGACCATCGATACTGGAATTGCAGCAGAAAGTATTCAGCGAAGTGTCCAGCCAAATTACGTTTCAACGACACCGGGAAACTGATTTTTTATGAGATTAGACATAATCATGGGCCCCCTTCACTTTTTAGGAGTAACGATGGTAGTTATGTGAAGTTGTGAAGTGTCAATACAATCAGTGTATTATTGTTTACTTTGAAACTGTCCTTGCTTACGGAAGCGTTTGTGTGCGATAGATAGCAGGTGAAGAGAATAGCGCTCATAGGTTCGTGAAAGGCAATTATTTGTTTTTACAATTTGTCGAATTTGTGAAGATTGACAAACGAAACAATGATTATATAATTGTTTTTAAACTTTCGCGACTTTGATACATATTAGATGTGTAACTCGGGACTTAATCGCGATAATATTAAAAACGTCTATTTGATCGAAACGTCGGGTAACCAAAAACGTATTGTACCTTTTAAATATTATCGCATTAAGTCCCGAGTTATACATTTTGTGATATTACGTAAACGATGAATAGTGTGAATTTAGATTATATATAGGGCCAGATTCCTAATCCGCGCCTCAAAAATGAAGTCAAAAATATACACGACTATCAACTTACTCGCACGATTCAATCGTCCCACGCGAGAGAACGTTCGCTGTTGAAGTAAGTTTTGAGCCGCTGTTTATAATTTTCAATAAAATCTGTTTAACAAAAAAATTTACCGACGAAAATAACTAAAAAACAAGAAATAAATAAACTTTTTAAGTCTTGAGTATTGAGCTTATTTACATAAACTACCAAATTTTATATAAACCAATTTTGATTGAGCGCTGAATTAAAATGAAATTATATTGGGATAAAATCCATCGGTTTTGTAATACATCTAGTTATAAAATTAAGTTCGTACTCAATCGTGGTTACCGACTGATTTTTCAGTTAATCCCAAAACAAACTAATACGACGAATTTAAAAATTAGAATTTTTCATTCGTCATCTCGTCGTACAAACCAAAATATTTACTTTATTTTATGCAAATACCTTTTGTTACTTTGTTCCTGTGAATAAAGTTTCATTTCATTTTATTACTCAAAATAACTTATACGTTATATTAGCGTAGAATAACATCTTGAAAAACAAACCAAAAATATTGTTATAAATAAATAGTTCCTATTGGGAAGTTTTATTCATATCTTATTATCACATTGCCATATTTTCTTCTGTTCCTGGTGCCTCAAGCTGCTGACAAATAATAAAATATCTGTCGTGTCTCATTTATGACAGAGACTGAAATATAACGCATGTTATTTGATCTAATAATATAATAATAAGAATAATTTGTTATTCTATTAAGCTTTAGAAAAAATAAACTAATATGTACTTGTAACACATTTAAGTATATTTACATACAAATTGTTAACATATCTTTTTTTTTGATAGTCCCTAAATTTTGGGGTAAACTATATGCACTAATAATACGAGTAAAACCGTCATGCACACAAGCAAGGTTCACTCAAACAGCTCCAAACAGTGGCTTCATAGTGAACGAATAGTTGTGTACAGGACACGGTATCTGGACCTAATATATAATCTAAGGGTGTGAAATTGAACGCTAAGTGGATATGATCCCTTTTAGATCTTGATCGGTATCGGTTTTGCAACTTTTTACTGTTTTTATCTAGTGTAGATAAATTATTTCATGATTTGCAAATTTTCTGTCATAGTTGTTAATTTTCATGTCGACATTATTTAAACATGTTTTTTAAAGAAATCTCAACGTTTTAGAAAAACGTGTTTCGTCATCTACCAAATGTTCGAACGATGATGTAGATTGTTAATATTACATATGGGGTAAATTTGAATTACTGACCGATGTTTCATTTTTCTAATAAAAAGTTATTTTTTGTAGTTAAAAGAGTATAGTTTTAGTTTCCTTTCTTTTTAACTCAAATGTTAATGTTGTAAACGTTTGACTACAACACAAAACAAAAATGAAAAATGATAACATTTAAGAAATATGATAACCAACCTGAACAAAGTCGCATTAGTAACAGACCACGTAGCTCAAAGAATTTATTCTAATGAAGACTGTATAATGACATTTTTTTTCTTGTTAATGTGTTGCAATTTGTTAGGAATGCATCGGCGTCTTCTACACTGGTAAAATACTCCTGGAACATTACATGACAGAGAACACTATTTTATCAGGTAAAATAGAGTATGTTGACGTCAGGTAATGTATTGGAAAAAATGTAAAAAGAGTTTAAAATATTTAAAAAACAATTAAACAGAGTGCAAAATGATTATTTTCATACAAATCTTAGATTAAATACACCATAGATAAATCTCATGATCTACAAAAATCACGTCACAAATATGTCACTCGATAGTTCCACATACTTTACGTACATGCTAAATGCTGCATGCCATAATTAATATAAACCAGACTATACAATGAAGGTCTCTGTGAATATATGTTGTAATAGTTGGATACGAAAACTGCATTGTATAGCTAGCGTCTTTAGTTTATTACTTACCATAACGGAGCGTATTAGACGCGTGGTATGTATTCCACACGCACATTCGCGAGAGTGAAAGGGACATGTGATCAAGCTACGTATTTCAAAAATAACTATCTTTTTTTAATTATCATTTGTTACAGGGTTTGTTATTATACTTTAAAAAATGAAAGCTACAATAAACATATTATACTTATCGAAAGTACGACATTGTATGCCTTCTTTGCATTTCTAAAACATACTTAGTTTTAGGCACCATTAGCTTGGTTATTGTTTTAATTAAATTACCATTAACTCGAATAGGAAAAGATAAAATAAAATCTCTTGTTAAATATTTGTACGTACTATACTGTACATATAATATGTAGGTATTGTAGGTGAGTACCTACAAAACCTACATATTATATACCTACATACTACATATAATGGTCATTTACATTTAATATTTCAAAAGATATAAAAATGTTGAATAAAGGAATATTATAAGAAGTAGGTTGACACATAGTTTGTCTATTTTACATTATGATATATCTATTTTTGTTATAAAGTTGACTAATGTGTAGAATCTCCATCTATGTTCATTGAATGTTTTGTGAGTTTTTTGTTTAATGTAATATATATTAGTTAATTGACAACCTATTAGGCATTCAAAATATATTTTAGAATGTTATATAATACAGATAAACATGAGTGATGTAATGAGCAATGTTGATAAGTAGTGGGTTAATTAACAAGCATTGTGTGTGCTTACTTATTTCCTAATAAACGTGGATCTAAGATTTTCTTTTTCATTTTATATTAGTATATTTTATTCTATAAGTATCTACATATATGTTAACTGCCACCAAAACATCAGTGATTAAAAAAACCTTAAATTTAATCTTTTTTGTAATAATCTTAATTGCAGATTTTCATTATGAAATGATTCAAACAAGCGGTGGCAAAACCGTAATGTTATTTCAAGAATACACCTTTTCAAACAGCTGGAAATCAAGATGCTGGTACTGTTCTAGAAGAAAGACGATCAAATGTCCTGCCAGGGTAATCATGGACAAATACGGGAATATTTGCAAATATAATATCAACCATAACCATTAAAAAGCATTATCTTGAAACTGCATCCACATTAGGAGCTTTAACTACAAAAATAAAGATACGGTCGAATTGAGAACCTCCTTTTTTTCGTCGGTTAAAAATGCGTTATAATTGATTTTCAAGTATATGGTAGGTATATCTAGTCATAAAAAATACGGTATCCATAA
This sequence comes from Callimorpha dominula, assembly GCA_949752705.1. Classification (NCBI taxonomy): domain Eukaryota; kingdom Metazoa; phylum Arthropoda; class Insecta; order Lepidoptera; family Erebidae; genus Callimorpha; species Callimorpha dominula. The sequence goes on along the minus strand of OX457002.1, from coordinate 18,892,440 downwards.
GTACCTACAAATAAATTACTACGACTACGAACTTAATTACATACAATTCACTATCAAGTCTTAATACACGAACAGCTCATCATAATCCATATTTCATCCATATTGAAATATTACATTAACGTATCTAATTACTTATCTTTTATGGAAGTGGCGGGGAGCCATTGAGTGAAGATAGCACAAAACCACTCATTGTTTTTTTTTTATATAGAGTTTACGTTCTGCAGTCCCATAGACGTCACACAGCAAAGATAATAATGATGACCTATTAAATCTAACGTTGACAGCAAATTTGCAGAATCACAGATTTAGAGTGGTTTTTGTGGTATATTTTAATTTTTTCGGATCACGGCGCATCTGATGGCAAGCGCTTACCCGAACCTTGCTGTAGTACCTACTGCTCGATCGGTGCCTTTACACAATATAATACTCATAAACGTATCCAGAACCAAATTGAGCATAGATGAAGCGTAGGTCTAGGAAACGGATAAACATACTTAGATTTTTTTTAATACATAAATATAATACATAGAATCACCCACTCCGACGCAAATAGACTTAATCATGCGTACAAATATTTGCACAGAGTGGGAATCGAACCCGAGACCTGCAGTCCCTGCCAGTTATACGAGTATATACTAAATTAAATTAAACATAAAAATAGCTATACTCTGTTAACTCATTTATTTTCTTTTTTAATTAAATCAATTAGTGATGAACAAAAATGTTGCCGATTCGATTAAAAATAAAAAAATATTTTATTTAAGGGAAAGTTTCATATAATTATTATACATAAGAATTGATTAAATTATTAATCTTACAAAGCACTCTTGTGACGAACCTAGTGTGTATCATCTTTCAGTTATTCATTAGCCTAATTAAATTTAACAAAATTTCAATAATTTTGAGTTATTTATTGCAAATTTAACTATTTTAAATATAGTATTACTTTGTTCGTGAGAGAGTCACGCATCGGCATGTATGGGCCGGCTCAACCGGACTGATACCACGGGCTCACAGAAAAACGACAGTGAAGCAATGCTTGTATTGTTTTTCGCCGAGTGAGTCAGGTTACTGGAGGCCCTAACCCTTCCCTGTACCCCTCTCCCCCTTCTCACCCCGTCTCCCCCTTCCTCTACTCCCACCTTAAAGGCCTGCAACGCACTTGTGACTCTTAAGTTGTAGGTGCCCATAAGCGACGGTAGTCATTTACCATCAGGTGACACGTCTGGTCGTTTACTCCAAATCAAAAAAAAAAAAACATAACTATAGACGAAAGGCTTTTTAAACCTACTGGTTTAGAAAAAGTCGAAATCGATTTTTTATATGCAGTAGAAACCATTGTTTACATCAATTCGTACAATAGAACGTAATTTTTTTTAATTGTATGTATAACAAAAATCATTTATTGAAAAAATAAATACCAGATGTACACATACAGTATCATAATGTCTACGAACAATTACAACTAATGTATTCAAATGAAAATAGATAATCTATATATTGTTGTAATAGCGTGTTTTAAAGTTAAATTTAGGAATTCTGGCACGGTTTCGTTCAACTGTCAAAAATAAAATGAACGATTAGACAGAGTATAATGATTTTTAAGGCAATATCCATTATCCATACGGTCACAATAAAAAAAAACACACCTACCTGCCACTGGGGTATAATATTGATGCTTAGATTAATGTATTAAAACAAGCAAACTATAAAACGACTAGTATTTCAACAATTCCGAACGCAACTTGTTCTGACAGTGACAATAACGTCAGTTGTCAATTGTCAATCGCCTTTGACGGATGACGGCTAGTAAAAGAACATAAATAAACACATTATTTTAATTAAATGTATCTAATATTAACGTAATTATATTTTTCTGTGTTACTATTCATTATACGTAAGTAGTGAGAAATAAAGTGCAACATAAGTGTAGTTGAAATGAAAGTGATACTGATTCAAACATAACCTAAAATTTATTCACATAGTTTGAAAACTTTTAAATTTATAGTGTTTTAAAGTTATTTACGTAATAAAATTCACTGATAAGGTAAAATACTGTATTCACCTATTTATCCCAATTATTTTATCTTGTTATTGAGTGTAATTAGCGTGGTTTCCTAAGTCAACATGATTTGGGTAAGTACTTAGTTTATAAAACATTTATTTTGTTTTAACGTTATGTCATAATAAATATTCAAAAATCTTCTATAATATCTGAAAGTACAATTGAAAGCATTTTAAATATGTGTTCTATTTAAATTTTAACAATGTTTTTAGCAATCTTTTTGTGATCTACTGGCTCAAGATATTTCATAAAACCAATAATATCTACTTAAATATATCCCATATTTGTAATATTGTTATTAGACTCGTGAAAAACTCAAAAACTAATAATTGTAATGCTTCTATTAAAAATGTGAGTGAAATTATATCTGTGTACCTAATCTTATGATTATGAGCATGTATTCAAAACTTATCTACCAATATTATATGTTTGTATAATAGTGAAATATATTGTATTTCTTGACTTTTGGTTTAACAATATAATAATCCATTTATTTAGAATATGTCCATAATTAGTTAGTATACAATTGACCTTAATAACTATGTTAGTACATGTAATTGGCATAAATAATGAATTATAGGACTGTCATGTCTGTCAGTTAAACCCTAGGTGTTTACACAACAAATTAATTCATAAAAAGAATAACTAGAATGGCAATAAATGTCTGTGTGCCTTCATAAGTGTGTGATTTTTGGCAAAACCAAAAATAAGTATATGTATTTGTTACTAGTAAGAAATTATATTCCTATTTGTTTTTTGTAATGATGTTATACTTTATTGTCAATAAGAATTGTTGTTTGATTTTATAGTCTGTAAACTTATTTTAAAAATATATTTCAAATATTAATATGGTTTTTCATTTACTTATAGATCTTTTATGAATTGTAGAACATATTTGGGTAAAGATGACTTCCAGTTGGTAAATCTCTGTGGGATGATAAACGTCTTTTAAATAATTTTCCTTAAAAAGAAAGAAAATTTGTAATTACAATTCCCATGTATATACATTGTCTTATATTAAGTTAACAGTATAATTATCATATGATAAAAAATTAACATTATTATTACAGTTCTTAGACAATTGTCTCAGGATTATATTCAGCCAATGAAAAAAGAATTCAATGAGAAATTAAATAGACTCATGGGACGTAAAAAGAGCAACAGTGCATACCTAATAGATAGTCCACGATATGACAACATTATAAGAGAAGTAAATGAGATAAAGAACAAGTGGCACAGGGACTTTGAAGACTATAAAACGCTTGCTAACTACGATGTTATTAAGTTTAATGAAAGGGAAAGACTTATACAGCCTAAGAATGATGCCAATTGTAGCATTAAGTTCTATGTATCAACAGATGAGTTATTTGGTGTACTACACACAATGCATCTATTATTTAAACATGCTGACAAAGATTTATTGGATGCAGAAATAAAAACGAAGTACTGTAATGTTTCCAAAGAAGTGATAAAAATATACTTGAGTTGTTGTCCAATTTGTAAGCAGAACAAATAATTTTTTTTTCACAAATATTCAGAAATGTACCAGTTTGCCTTATCTGATTTTTTATCATGTAGATGGGGTGAAAAAGGCACAGCATAAACAAGAATATAGATTTGTAGATTTCAGTGCTAAGATAGAATTCTTTATCACTTAATACTAATATAATAATACTTAATTATACGGGAATTAATGGGATCACGAAATAGGTATTACATACCTCTGCGTATATCATGGAATGCGAAAGTTTAAAAGTTAGTGTTGTACATTTTTCAATACCTAGTCTAGTAATATATTGTTTGAGCTCTCAGATATAGATAAATAATGTAAGCATTATTCTCACTATTGGGATTTTTAATCAGGCATCAAAATTTAATTCTAGATGTAGACAGTATAGGAATACTGTTTGATAAGTGCTACAAATATTATCCTAAAGTCCAGACAATATACAATAAGGTAGCGCATGAACTGGAGACATGTACTATGGCAATTTCAGTTTTCTATTATTTTATTTTATTAAGATTTAAGTTTTTTTTGTGATTAGGATAGTACAAATAACAACATAAATAACATATTTTCTTTTAATAATATTATCTCTGTCTCATTAAAACATACAAAAGTAATAATTGTTGCTTACTTTAAGTACTTACACAGATTTTAGCAGAAAATTAATGAGTTGATACTTTATTTAAAGTACATTTCCCTATGGCCTATGTATTGCAACTTTTTATTAAACTGTAGTCTTACATGGAAATTTCTTATTTATAAAACCCTATCTTTAAACAGATAAAACAAATTGTTTATTATATACACACTCAAATGTTTTAGTTAAAAACATTTTAACTAAATACAATGAAATGTGAAACTAGATAATAAGTATATGTCCTAAAAGTTACTTATGAATTATGTGTTTGCAAATGTAATTATTCTGGAAATTAAGACCAGTCATGTCATCAATAGGTCAACTGGTCAAAATGGTTTATTGCAAGCAATAGTGATATAGGAGGATGAGTTGATATTTTGTGAATTGTGTTAATAAACATTCAGTTTTATGTTCATGAAATTAAAAAAAAATACCTTAGTTAACTTTTGCAATTCCTTGTTTAGGTTTGGAGGAAGTTATTGTCAAATAAATGGTAGGTACATTTACAGAGTACATTTTATTCCAATTACATAAATTAGGAATTATGATATTATTTCACTTCTACCTTGACATGAGCGAACAGGAATCAGAGGGCTAAGGGATTTCTATGTCAAGGAGTCAAATCATCATTATAACATAACAATGTCTGAAAACAATTAAAACTTAAAAAAAAATCTTTTATAATCTTTCAGCACAAATCATAGGACAGCATTTTGGAGGTGCGTATTTAAGTTTTCAAATATCATTGTTGGTGAATTGCAAATAATATAGTAATAATAACTCCACACATCTCACACACGGCCATCTGATCCCAAACTGTGGTAACCAGACTGCTGATAAACATACTTATATATTTCTAAATACATACATATTATAGATAAATTACACCTAGACACAGATAATGATCATACTCATCACACAATTATTTGTCCTGATTGGGAATCGAACCTACGACCTCAAGCTTATCAGTCAGGATCACTAACCACTAGACGAACAGGCCAGTCAACAACATGAAACTTCACTGTGGAGTTTGATGTTTTCATGGTTGATTGACCGATGATCTGGTCAGGATACATTCCTAAAAGTATGTCTCATCTCGTCTTTATTTTAAAGTTATGCTTCGATTTCAATTAAGACACCCGTACATTGTTGTGATCTGATTTAATAAAAGGATTAATCATATTGGTATGTATCTCACTAAAAAACAGAGGGGACATCGCAATATCGACGAGATAAATAAAATAAATTCACACCATCGAGGTAGGCTTGTTTACCTTTGCAAAGCTTTCTCTTACAATCCCTTTACCTTCCAGTGAAGTTCATGATCTCAAGAGGAGGCGATAGACTGATGAAACTCGGTGATTTTACCTTCACCAGGGTGCAGTACCAAGGAGATCACTGTTACTGGTCCTGTTACACCCACAACAATCATGGATGCCCAGCCAAAGTGTATACCGAACGAAATACTCTTATGTATGCGAAGAATCTCCATAACCATCCTCCTACGGAGTTCTTTGTTTGACATTTAATCTTTTTAGAATAATAAATTTAGTTGACTACCAACTTATATATTTAAAAAAAACTAGCTAGGTGAAGCAAATATGCGGGCTGTTTTAAAGGTCGCTGAGCCCAGTATCATCATACCTCGATGATCATCTTCTAATCTATCTACATAGCTAATTTGTATTATATTTCTAATTCTATAAAATGACAGTTGTCTAGACCTACCATACTGTTTTTTTGGAATCTCTGTTGTGCTCATTCAGGTGCTACAAATTTCATCGAAACACATTTTCGGTGTGGATAGTATGCATCGATATTAGATCGGATTTTTTTTAAATTATTGACTGGTAACCCGTAACATGCTCGCGGCGTGAAGTGGGAAATAGGCTTTAAAATGTTGATTCGTATAATTTCGGATAGTCAAAATTCTGATTGAATTTTAACCGAATGCAAGAAATTTATTATTTCTTGCATTCGGTTAAAATTCAATCAGATCCGATGGCTACCAACTGACTACAAAAATATTCATTCATTTATTTACTCGCTCTGAAAGAATTTGATACAAATCCTCAATTTAATATAATGATGATATAAGTTTTGCTTTTTCTTGTATTAAATTAGGTAACATTCGTATTAAAAGCAAAAAGATAATTCATTTTGGTCGTTGGTATTATTTAAGGTCGTATTTGTTGATTTTCTCCCACTGAAAAGAAAAACAATGATAATGTACTCTTGTTTCTTTAAGTTACCAACATTTGAAAACATATCTGTATAAAGTCTTCTTAGTTGTTTTCGGAAACTATGAATCTCATTTGCGAAATATGGAAATTAGAGGATAGAATATTTGAACAAATTTAAGACGTAAACATTTTTCCTAGATTTTTATTTAATATGTATCTTAATTAATATAATTATTTAGTTTTACTTGAATTCCGGTGCAATAGTACATTTGTGAGGAGGCGATTCGATTCTAAGATCAAGGCTATACAAAATAATGTGATATGAGTTTAAAGTAATCTTTTTAGACTGAGTTTTGTTCTTCCTAAAATTGGAACTTACTTCAGTTATAAAAACAAATATATATATAATTTTTTTTTGAAAAAAAATTATATTAGTTACGAGGTCGAATTAAAATCGATAAAATGTATTACAATTTTAGAAAGTATCATAATTCTGGTTTAAGTGCTAAAGTTTTTTAAAGTCTTGGCCTTAGCGTCGTTTACAGTTTCTAAACTTTCTATCTAGGAATCTACAAGGAATAATATTAGGTATAATATTTAATGAAATTACCTGAAGACGAGTTTACATTACGACCGCCCATTCTTCAGAAAGTCTCAACCAAATGGCTGTGTTCTTGTCAAGATAGACCGTGTACCTATTTTAGAATCTCTACAAAATCGGAATCTATTTTAAGTATTGTAAACATTCGTAGAACAGGTTATGTTATATTGTGAACTTGCCTTTATTGTACTATAGGTGCTAATTTGTGATAAAAGACTACCTTGTGATCTCTTTTTATTTTTGTAAACTCTTGCCTTTATCTCACTAGTTACTTACTCACTAGTAGTACAAAAAGAAGTGACATATTCGATATATTTTCAGTATTAGCTCACTTGTGTTCCATCGCTTTCTATTTTGTATGAAATATAACTAAATTTATTGACTTACGTGTTTTATTACTTCGCACCACAGTTATAACATCCTTAGACTATTTAACTTTTTGGTTGACTTCATACTTTTTAAAATATTTAAGTTTTAACTATTACTTATTACTATGTTTTAGGTAAGTAGCATGAGACAGTGTAAGTAGTAACATAATTTTCATTCTCTAAAATCAGTCTGCGTTTTAAAGTCACTCTTTATAAATTAGACTACATTAATTGTTGTTTGTTTACAGGTTCTGGAGGAAAAAGAAAAATGTTAATAGGCCAAGATGCTTTTTATATCCAATCGATGAGAGGGAAGCCTCTGATTGTCTTTAATAAATACACGTATTGTCGTCATTCTGACCGAAATGGCATAGTACGATGGACGTGCTCTACACATTCTTATAAATGTTGCAAGGCTGTTGTAAAGACTTCAGGCGGAAATATCGTTGAAGTAAAGGGCTTTCATAACCACGACGCCTCAGAATTACTGATTAACCGATCCAGACCAGTTCAGAACGAGTGGTCCGCTTTGAATAACCAAATGTCTGTAAAGCGTAGTAACAACCAGTCATTTTATTAAGGAAGTTGGTCGTTGTACATATTTTTATAAACTTTCTTAATTTATTCTAGCAAGTATATTTTAAAACGTTACAAAAGTGGACAAAAATAAGCTTCAAATGAATATAGGGGTGACTACACCCAAGAGCGATGGTTCACCTTGCCTTTGATCACGTCCACTATGTCTACCGCCTTACAATATCATCAAACACTTCCGTAATTTTTTGTTAACATACCAATTACCGTGGCGTGGACGCCTAATTTCGTAAATAAAATTAATTTTCCGACTGTCAGCGTTCGGGTTAGTAGATGTTCTTGTTCGTAAAAGAACAAGTCCGACACGGGGGGTAAAAAAATCGTTTCATATTTTCTATCATATTATCATACGTGCATCCAATAAAAGATAGAATACCTTGCGTCAATATTCTTGGCTTTGGAGATTTCCGTCTTATAGCTTGTCCTTTTTGTTCAGCTTGTTTGGACTTCATTCCATCCAGTCTAGGGTTCCAATGTAGGTCTTGTCCGAGTTGTTGAGAGTTTGTTATAATACGAATATTGCATATAAGAATTCAGCTACTTAGATTCAGATTCATTTATTTCACACAAAATAGAGTACAAAATGGTCTTAACATCTTTGCTTAATTAATGTTAGTCATCATTATCATCTATTTTACTGAAGCACAGCATGTGAAATGTCAGGTTAAAGACTACAATTATGTAAATAATTAACAATACAATTTTCATAATAATTAGTAATATCAAAATGTTGACAACCTCTTGGTTACTCGACGTTTCGATCGAATTGCCACGAGTGGACTTATGAGAGCTCAGCGACGCCTACGTGAAGTGCGAGTTTCAGCAACCACCCGCACTAGGTCTTCACTATTTTTATTTTTATTAATACTACTAACGAAAGAGGTCACCTATTTCGTAAAATGACGCTTCTAACAGCCATTGTCTCAATTTAATGTTGATTTTTGCTATTGGTAGATATTTAATATTATTTGGCAAAGTATAAAACACTTTAACACACAGTAGTAAAGATCTGCGGTTGCGTTTTAAAAAAAATGCCAATTTCAAAAATGTACTACAAGCATGTTAGTCCTTATTTAGTTTTATACATGTTAGAAACAGTCTCGTTACCACTGATATACACTATGAAAATCACTAACTAACAGTAACTGCCAAGTTGTTCGTACCTCTGTTTGCACTCAAGTCAATCGTTCTAAACATATTGCTACCCTTTTATAATCCCACAATTTGTTAATATTTATCCATCGACCAATAGTATTGCGTTACCGGTATAACCAGTCAAAATAATATCTATTAACTTAGTTTTATTAAATAGTGAACTGTGTTATCCATTCATCTATTATAGTTTGGCCCTATTTTTAATAAAATAAATAAGAGTTTTTGATGTGGCGACAACATACTTAACGGCCTACATGACTTATATGGAGGAGTACCTGCTATTGCCCTAACGCATCTCTTTTGCAGTATGAACCTACGTATCCGTGATCTGCAATTAGTACGTTTTGCAAAGAGGTGGTTTTTCACAGTCTTGACAAGACGTACACAAAACGATTGATACGACTGAATAAAATATTATTTTATTTTGTTACTTTGGTAGCTTATATTAAGTGGTTTTTAAAATGTTGCCCTTGCTCAAAATTGTTATAAAAAAGCGTCTTGGATATATTTAAATTATTCTTGTCAAGTCAATTAATAACATTTTCTTGATTTGACATGACATTCACTTGATGTGATATTCGGCTTTCTAGGTCATAACATTGATTAGTGTTTGCTGTAGTTTCGAGTTTATTTTATTAGTTTTTTGAGGTAGATTTATCTTTTGACGATTTTTAGTGTTCTTTTTATATGTATATTTAACTATCAAATTTCTACTGCTATCTCTTCTTTTTGTCGGTTCAATCCTTTTTAGGTTTGTTGTGGTTTTGTTTGATCGGAATAAATTTTAATGTTGTTGTCTTTCAGAATCTATTTGCCTTTTTAAATGTATGTAGCTATTTCAGTAGATTGAAAACACACTTTTATTGGTCTGATCTTATCAGTATTATATTCACCAAGTCATCATCAGAAATTATTCTCAGTGTGTCTTACATCTTTATTAGATGAAACCGGTCGAGGCACTTCAATTAATATAACATTTTAATATCTCAAGTCACGTTCTCTTATATAAGTAATTAGTGTTTCCGTTGAATTGTTATTGACAAAAGAATCGGGCATTGCCGAAGGCATTTGTGTACGTTGTTGAAATTCAGTTGGAATACATTCGACTGTGTTTAGGATAACGGTTTATCTTTCTTGCTGTTATAAGTTATAATTATCTGATTTCATAGTCTTTTGTTCAGTTGCAATGTTTAGTCGCTCACCTTGTCTTTAATGGATTTGATGTCGGAGGTTATTTTTGCTATAAACTATTTTTAATTGGAGTAAAGAAATCTTTGAATCCATCATTTGGGTGATTTGTTCGCGCATTTCCTTCAATTCTTTTACACTAGGTGGTATAGAGAGGTTACCTCGTAAGCGTAAACGTAGAACGTCGCCACTGCACAACGGGGAATCATGAATCTTGCAGCTTGCGGCGATAGGTTCTAAAATTGATCGTGACTTCACTTTGATTTTATATTCGATGGTATAAATAATTCGCTACACATCCACTCTGTTAGCTGCCACGTAGCGCATTCCATCCTATATTATACAAAATTAATTGCTTATCGTACAACTAGTACATACATCGGGTTCGACACATAATGTCCCATTTCTGGATGGTCAGGCAGACGCATTTCGCATTTGATATCATTCAAAGATTGTAAAGGTTGTGCATTTATCTAAATATAATTGCATTAAAAAAATCAAACAAAATGTCTTCTTTTTAATTAGACCAACCATGCACCTATGCCATGTATCTGGGAAGCAAACTTAGTACTTTCATCTTATTTATATATATTCTTATTTAAAATACATATATGTATAATACATATACATGTATATGTATATAAATGTATATACATGTATATGTAATACATATACATCTACATGTATTATACTGAATGATCCTGTGACCTTCGTTTTCCAGCACACATGAGTTTATTTATTTTATTCTTAACTAGGATAACATTATTTTTAAATAAAGTTAATTAGTTAGTTTCTTAGGTTGTGAGTCATTGTCATGACGTTAATCAGCAACTACATATCAAATAAATACCATAACGGTGTTCGCCATATCTGTCAAGCACAACATTCAACATAATGAATTTAACAAAATACCTACTACATCGATGTATAAATTTCCATAAAGAATGCGACGATTTATTTGTTTATGCTTCTACATACTTAGGTATATTTGTACTCATTTTGGTGTATGTATTTTATCACATCATGAATATAATAATATTTTTTTTTTTGTATGTTTAACAAACAATAAAATATCTTATATCTTGAGTGAGATAAGTGGAAAAAGCAAAGTACAAAACACGTTTTTTTTTAAACATGTCTCAACAGCTTGTGTGCCACTTGAGTTGTGTGTTGCATGTAGTAGATATGCGTGCACATGGCTATGATAAACCTTTTTGGTGAATTCTTTCTTATATTATGGCCCTTTTAAAAAATATTAGTGCAATATTTTATAAAAATCTTTAGATCCTGTAACATCTTGGGATTTAGTGTTAATTTAATCTGGGGTTTCCTTTTTTGGAATATCTACACTGAAAGCGTGTTTTATATTGAAAAAATTTCAATTGTATTACTAACAATTCGATGTTATAATGTTATTCTATACAGGAAAGTTAAATATTTAAAACAAGTCGCAAAAACTCCTGATCACAATGGTTGTGTTTAACAATGCATTTTAAACCACCTATAATATATGGCTTACAATACTTTCTACAGATAGAAAACTTATCTGAACTTTACACATTTCCTGCCCTATTTTGTTAATTATTGAAATTTGCAAAATTTGTTTTCTTCTGATTGTTGTCGTCAGTTCTCAGTGAGTGACTCCTCAAAGTTAATAACTATTCAATCTAAGATTTACAGTTTTCTTAACTTTGTATTTCTACCTCTATTTAAAGCAGAACGTCTTCCTACAGCATAAAACATTGTATTAGAAACAGTGAAAGATAAGGTCTAATAACATGAATTTAACAAATGCATATAATATAAGATTCTAACGTGTTATGTAAAAAAGCTCTTAGTTTATTTTAGTTTTAGTTGATCGTGTTGGTTCTCTTCATATTATTAAAACTTCTGGATATTCTCGTAAATCAAAGTGGCAACTACTGCTGGACTTATTTTTATACTTGAAATCGTAATATTGTAATGTAGATAAGACCGTAAAACTGTACATACTTAACTAGTTTCTGTAAGTATTTATTTATTTTGTGCTACAAGTGAATTATAATATCAAAATTGCTGTTAAGTAGGATTCATATACGTGACTATAAAGCCAAATTGATTTAATATAATTAAGTAGAATGAATTTACATAAAAACGGTCTGTCTGGAGGCTAGAGGAACGTTTGTTTTTGATCTGAGGATTTTGAGCAATGTTTCGAAACCTTTCGAAATCTATGAAGTATAGGTCAAAGTTATTGTTGCGCACGGATAGAGAATTATTTTTAGTATACATAGCAATAATGTATATATATTAAGTAATTAGCCAAACATTAATTTTTTGTTTTTATTGTTAAAATGGATTGTAACTGATTAAAGTACTAAAAATCATATAGTCATAGAAAAAAAGAAAGGCTATTTATAAATAACAAGTAGGTATAAGTACCTACTAGTAAGCGAAGTAAGCTGTAAATAAACATAATGCCAATCCATATTCAACAAAATGAATGATAAACCACATGATAATATAGGAACGCGTCTTTAAATGAAATTAATATTATGTTGCTATCTGTGTTATGTATTGTAAGATCTCAAAACTAAGTCAAGTTACACTATATATAACAATTCCAGCAGAAATACACTATGTATAAAAGTAAGTAAATTTGATCCTGTATTCCATACTATACATATATTTTACGTAGTATATGATCACCAAATTACATACTACTAGTTAGATAGCCTATAAAATAAAAAAATGAGACACTAAGCATTTGTTTATTTCCTGCCAAGTTTCTTTTTTATGGGTTAGGGGGCAAACGAGCAGACGGGTCGATAGTAAGTGACTACCGCCGCCCATGGGCAACTCAAGAGTCATAAGTGCGTTGCCAGCATTTACGGTGGGAGTAGTGAAAGGGGGGGAAGAGGGAGAGTGCGGGTAGGGGGAGAAGAGGAGGAGAGGGAAGGGTTATAGCCTCCGGTAACCTCACCTACTCACTCACCTCACCTAAACTCCTCCAACCTGAAAGCTGAAATCCGCGAGCGTATTCTGAGGTTTGTGAAATATTGATTCAGCCATAATTTGTAAAGCGTTTAACGACCTTGACCTTAAGTTGTGAAACAAATTTCATCGGTTTGGCACGTCAAAGTATTAGCACAGATTACTAAGTAGTTCTACGTAACAGATAAATCAATCCCTACAAAAATATCGATACTTACTGTTTTAATCGCCTACTCTTTCCGGCCTTTAAAATGTGTGTAAGGTTACCTCTAGGTACTTAACGCTTACTTTTCGTTTCCAAAGTTTACATGTGTTATATATTTATGTAAAGATTAATAAATAAACATCTTCCCTTTTCTAAAATCTCGGTTATTAAACTGTATGGTGGCATATATTCTAAATCTTACAATTTTTTTAATTAATCGTCTGAGGGAAACAAGGGCAAATAGGATTAAAAGGGTCATTTTTTATAATTTCATAAATAGTGCTGCCAGGCTTTTTTTCTCTTACTTTGTCTAAATTCTTATTAAGCACATGGACGACCATGTCAATTTTCACTGAATTAATTTTACAGTATTTAAAGAATACCTCTATCAATACGATCTTGAATTACGTTTTTTGTACTTTAAAAATAAAAGCGTGTGTACGGGATGCAGCTGTCGGCAACCCACTGCGCGAGACTGCGTATAAAGTCCACTTGTCCGCCGGGAAAAGCGGACGGTAGGTATTTAGCGCGCGCAAGTGCATCAAGTGACATAGGCCTGGTATTAGTACGACAAAGGTTCGGCGAGAAACCTGTTACATTGACACTTTTATATTTACCGCGCTTTCATCACAAGATTAGGTTCTTATTTGATGATTATATATAAGAATATTGGTCGCATAAATAAAAAACGGTACAAAGCGAAATTACTGTTGTCGAGAAGCAGAAGTCAGATTAAAATAAGCAAAAAATTAATTTCAAGATTTTCTAAACTACTTCTGTTTGTTAAAAAGTTAAAAAACTATAATTGGTTTCAATTTAGATCAGACTTTTTATTTCTAAGGATAGTTTATTTGTCAGTCTACAAAAGTCATTACAAATTATAGAAAAGTAAAAAAAAAGACGAAAACCGTATTTATCAAAAGTTGGAAACGCAATCTGCATGATGTACACGTTACCGCTTGAGTATGTACTAAAATGTGCTACACACAGTTTTTTAGATCTTCAGTGGGATAGACAGCGGAGTATGATAATTTTGAATATATTTATACATAATTATGAATAACTAATACATGGCGTTATATATTTCTTAGAAAGAAAAAAAAATATGGTAGGTGGGACGAAGGGGTTCGAGTTTTATCATTTGAATGTGTACTACCCCTAATTATTGACAATATTTTGAAGGTATTCACTGCATTCTGTACATTTCCAGTCAGATATGAATTATCAAAAAACAAGAAACCCATAATGGTCCTGAATGGGTACAGGTTTTCATTGCACTACTCTCGGAACTTGAAGGAACGCTGGCAGTGCAGCAGAAGAAGTTATTTTGGATGCAAAGCTGTCGTTCACATGGTAGAAAGCAGAGTCACATATTATAACACATTTCACAATCATGAACCATGACTACTATTAGTCCTTTGCCCCACTCTAAGTACTTCTTTGGTGTTGACTTTCTTACGGCCAAATACTTAATTACCGACCAAATATAAGACGCTGTTATGTCATCACTCCTCCACTCATGTAACGATGTCTTGTAATTTAGTAGCGCTTGATTTAATTTTGAAATAGCTTACCAGTTTCATCAATATAATCCAAGACAGAAAATGGTCATCCAAATTAATTTGAACATTGTTAGAAGTACATTATAATCAGCTGTAAAAAAGGTAATAATGCTAATTTATTTTAAAATTTATTTTAACCTAATAATAAAAACATTTTGAAGCTCACTTAGTGTTTTAGTTTATCAAACTACAAATATGTAAAGGAATTATGTATTCGAAAAAAAAATCTGAGAAATATTAACAGTTATTTTAATTGTTTAAATTCATGTGATGTTTGATTTCTGATGTATAAACTGAAATATTGTCAACAGCTTGGGCGAACCATCTCTTATTTGGTGCACGAAACCCAACAAACAAGCGGAAAATACCTCGAAATAAGCTCTGTCCAGTTTGCGGTGACATAGTTAGCGGCATCCACTACGGGGTCTACACGTGCGAGTCCTGCAAGTCTTTCTTCAAGAGGGCTATAACTTACAAGAAGTCTGAAAAGTATAAATGCGCTGTAAGTAGCGAATGTCCAATAAGCCGCAAGTCGAGGTCTTGTCGGTACTGTAGGTTTAAGAAATGCGTTAAAATTGGTATGAATTCCAATTTAGTTAGACTGAAAAAGGAAAGAGGTGGCAGAGCCCAAATCTATTTAAACTAAAATAACCCGAATTTTAAAAAGGATCGTTTAAAATTAAAACGACGTATCCATTCGTAGCGTTAGTGTTAGAATTCGATGTGTTTAGACACTAAAATAGTATGTACAATGTCTGTTAATAGATAATCGAGTAGCAGTCTTTATTGTATACCATATACATACATAGAACTACAATTGATCCTAATATTAATGTTAGTCTTAGGTATAATGGGCGGTCATATCGCTAAAAGCGATATCTACTAGACAAACTTAGGATCACCTAGGACCGCTCTAGATTTTCTGATGATCTTCAGAATCTCGTATGTGTATCATAAAAAGCGTCCCTTAAGGTAAGGTGTGGAAGGGTCAAACAATCACTACATAGTTCGCGATAAACTCAATAACTGCCGAACGGATTTTTATACGATTTTTACCAATAGACGGAGTGATTCACGAGGTAGGTTTAGGTGTATACTTCATTAAGGTTCTGTGTAAAATGGCTGAAATATGACGGTGATTGTTGAAGATGTCGCAAAAAATCAATATAATTATGCTTTGCTATCCGTGCGATGCCGGGGCAGGTTGCTAGTATATTTTATAATAAAGGATAGAAGCATTGCGGTGAAGGCGTATTGGTAACTACTCAAGCTTTTAACGAAAGTCTGGGACGCGATCATACTTGAGAAAACCAAATATTATATATAGTTTGTCTAAAGGGGTCTCGGTGACATCTGGATAGCTGACATCTGCGTTATCATGCGTTGGGAGTAGTGGTGTCTTCGTCTAGTCTAATTTTGGTGATGTTCCGGTAGATGCAAACCTTTTGCGGCTTTTGACTTCCTGCAATTGTGAGCCCCAAGATTATTCAGGCTTGAGCCTAATTGATTAAGCCCAAGTATTTTACTTTTGTCCGATTGGAATTGGGATACCATCAAAAATAATCTACGGAAATTGAGGCCAGATAACTCTTGAGTTCTTCCTAAAGCTGCCAACACTAATAACTTGGTTTTACTATAAGCCATTGTGATACACTCCAATCACGGATTCGAACCAAATCGTTATTAATATTGTCAATGCTCCAAGCAGTTTTTCTAGAGTTGCTTGAGAGTATATGTGAAGGTCGTCTTTATAAACGTAGTAGCAGTGAGAGAGAAATTCATGTGAGATTGAATTTATAAAAATTGCGAAAAGAGTAGGATGTTTTTGTTTTAGATAAAAAATTTACTTCGTTAGACATTTTTTTATACACGTAGGTATATTGTAATGTTAATAGGATCTTAAAATGACGTAGCTATGTATATACAGTGAATTAAATATAGACGTACGTAGGTACTGATACAATGTCTTGTTGTGCCTTTATGTGTAGGTACATATACATATTATGTTTCTACATATTATATATACATATTAATGATGTAAAAGATCGTTAAAAATCTATATCCACGGATATGGATACGGACCTCAAGTTTTTTTCTTAGTTGATGCCGATACGCGTGACATTGACACGATAGTTGACGTTGAGGACTATCGTATACACATATCACAAAGATTTAGGGTTTGATCTCGTTATAAAGATAGTCAAATAGTACCTTGTAACTGTCAATAATATTAGTAACTCACTACATCAGATATTTATTATTTGATTTTAGCCAAATAAATTTAGAATGTCATCATAAACTTTTATAATGTAAAAGATCCGTTCAAGATTCGCCAAAAAGTAACGGATATAGATCTTTTGTCCCCCTTCGGATATCCGCGGATACGGATACGGATATCCGGCACAACACTAATAGGTACATATATATTTTGATTACACTTGGTGACAACAACGCACCATAGTGTGTATGTACCTATATATTACAAAAAATGTTTAGCATATAATCTAAGTATTGAAAATTTTAATATGTGCAAATGATAACAAAAAAATCTAAAACGGCTCCTATTATAAATCTGATGACGTAAACTATCGTGGGTAATGAAAATAGGCAGAATAATATCGATTTACAAAAATATTGTAATTTTTAGCCTTTGATGTGGTGGATGGTGTTTCAATATGGTAAGTTAGAAATCTCCGCAGAGTTTTAAAAGGTTCAAGTATGAAGACTAAGAAAGTGCCAAGTGCAATGCATGTTACAAAAGTGCCTTTAGTCAGACGGTGAAGCTTAAAGTATTTTTTTCGTGAATAATAACTATGAATGTCTTGTGTATATATTGTAGAATAAAATGTGGGTATCTCAATTAATACCAGTTTTAGGAACCGACGATTGTGGCACGAAACTTAACAAATAAATAAAAACAAATCAGAGAATCGCCCAATCAACTCAATTGTAAGAAAATAGCTAATGTTGTAAGAA
The DNA here is from genome assembly GCA_949752705.1 of Callimorpha dominula. Lineage (NCBI taxonomy): Eukaryota > Metazoa > Arthropoda > Insecta > Lepidoptera > Erebidae > Callimorpha > Callimorpha dominula. The sequence continues at coordinate 18,874,426 of OX457002.1, read as the reverse complement.
GTGAATGTCTTTATTTTGTATCGGTATTTAATAAAGTACAGTGGTAATCTTCTCTCACTATTGGAGTCGCAACTAAGGAAGTAACTTTACAACTAATCAAAATAACTATATACCTTTTGGTGAGAGGCAGGAGCTCTTGTTCTAGCTTTTCAAATGTAGCACCTTTATAAGTTTTAAATTGTACTATGATTGACATCATCATCAGCCTATCGCCGTCCACTGCTGGACAAAGGCCTCCCCCAATGATTGACATATACGAGTATAATACCCCGCGACTGTTGGTAACTGCTTACCCACAGGAGAATGGTTACCTTGTCTTCCCATAAAATAAATTTCGAGTTAAATTCCTTTTGGGTGTTCATCCATAGCATTTTGGCTATTTTGTTCTATGATGATTTGAATTTATGTAAATGAAATCATATCTAGGTATCTTAAAATGTGTTCAGATAGAAGTGTTCATAATTTTAAGCAAAATTTATTTATATATTGTTTATTTCAAAGTACGAGTTTAGTATTTTAATTGAGTACATTGTTTTTTTTTTATATTTTATAGTGTAAATAGGAAAAGTATTTTAATTATAAATTATTACCAAGTGGTTTTAGCATCTTGTCGAAAGCAAAGGATTTGCAATCGATATGTTGTAAATTCTAGGTACTCCCCAAATATGTATCAAAATGAATAACACCTAAAATAAGCATTTCAATGTGCGACGTTACTAGATATTAGCCTATTTATTATAAATAAATTGTAATATATCAAATAAAACGTATGTTACCAAAGTTATTTCTTTTAAAAATCTTTCACAATCAAAGTTAAAATAATTTTTTTTACGAGTAGTAACATTTTCTATTCTTCATATATTTTAAAGTCGTAACAGGTTTTAGAAACTTACCTTTTCCTTTTTTACATTATCTAAAAATGCAGGGTAGTTTATATCTGAATACTCTGGCTGTATATCAGGATAAAAAGGGCGGGCATTTTCGACTTCACAGTTCCCAACAAATACAATCACGATTGTCTTAGATAAGTGATTTTTAGAAAACATCAATAATATAAAAAGTGACAGCAAAATATAGTCGACCTTGTATTTACCGTCTAAACAGTTTAAACCTTGATAATTCTAACACACCGTCCCGAATAATAAAACTGAAATAAAAATTAAATGATCTACATGATCTAAATGAAATGCCACGAAATCCGTTGGTAACTATTAATAAACAGCATATCATCTTCCAAAAAAATTTGCTATACCTTTATACACTCTAATATACTAGTTCTAACCCGACTGGGCCCTTTATAAAGCGACTATGGCGATAGTCACTGCCCGTAATACACACGTGAATAAAACCGTACCTATTTTTTCTTATATATCAGTAACCACCAACCACTCACGTTTTTATTCTAACTATAATAGACACTGTAATACTGTAATTTAATTAATATTTAAATTTAACACAATATCTATTTCCAGCATTTTATAATTCATGTCCAATTTGTGGAGATGTCACATCCGGTATCCACTACGGGATACGTACTTGCGAATCTTGCAAGCTCTTCTTCAAGAGAACCATTCAATTGGAGAGGGAAAACGCGTACTTCTGCACTGCTAACATGAACTGTAAAGTCAGTATTCAGACGAGGGCGTGGTGTAAACTCTGCAGGTATAATAAATGTTTAACCTCTGGAATGCAACCAACATTGGTTACGAAGAAGAAGTTTTATCAACCCGGGAATGTGTAATATTTTATCACTTCTCTCTAAATGTTTTTTTAATAATTATGGTGAAAGTTAATTGTATCAGTTTGATAATTATTAAAGACTCAGTCATATTAATTTATGGCACTATTAATAAAACTGGCTTCGGTGCCTAATCTACATAGTTATTTTAAGACTGCCGATTTTAACTAATTGTAATTTTAATGTAATGTGTTAAGCCTTTCAATACGGTCTACTATTATGCAATAAGTAGTTAGGTAATTAATCTTTCAGCAATATTGTTTTAATTTCTTTAAATGAGTGTTTCTTGTTTTCCCAAACAACCAATTTAAATATAAATTACGGAATGTTCATTTGTATTTGAGTATTGTTTGATTTTACGAGAAGCGGGTAGACACTGATTTTCTTCTTGCTGTCATTCGTGAGTGCATCTGAGTGACTAGTGCAAGTTTTATGTATCCACTTGTGTTTACGTTGACTTTGATTGTAAAAGAATGCCATCTAGTGTTATTTCAGGGTCACTCCTAAAACTCTATTAAAATGATACAAATCCAAAATAACTCAAGTGAATGCATACTACACTTCTATTACTCACACCGGTGATCGAATCACATTTCCTTTATGGATCAGATCCTTAAAGTTAATGTTTGTGTATAAACATTACCTAAATTGAATTAAATTAAAAACGAAATATCTGTATTTGATGTTATAACTTTATTTGTGTTTTTATATTTGTAAAGTTTTTCTAACGACAAAGTAAAAAAATAAAATTTTGAGACTTAAATATTTACATTGACTGTGATTGGTATAAATTTTTACTTATTAATATACATGTACATAAAAGTTTAGTGAAAATGTGTTTTATATAGACATTAAAATTGTTCGAATTATGCAATTTAATTGAATAAAAACACAGAACACTTTTTACTTTTCCTGAACATTTAAAAAATGCAACATTGAAGGAATATTGAAAAATGTTAAATATCACAGAACTTGAACCGAATATCTATTTGTACTGTACTGTTGTTACAATAATTTCTATAAATATGCATCATCCGACTAGAAAACATGTAAAATACAATGACATTTGTGTATGAGACCCCTGACGGCTTTTATATCAGCGAATATATTAGGAATATTTTTTGAGTATGCTATATTCCAGTGAGCTACTTTCGTTGATGGTTGTAAATAATCATAAGTCATTTTAATAATCTTTTGCCGATTATAGATGTTAAGAATTACAGGTAGCTTTTGTCGTAGGTGATAAATATTAATGTTTACTTAAATCTTGTTTGTGCAATGAAAATTAAATCTATATTTTATTCATGACGAGAAAAGACTTTAATGTTCTTATTATAAAAATGTTTTACAACAATTATACGTATACAATTTATAAAGTTTGTTTTCTTTTAGATAATATGTCTACGCTTGTTCCTCCTTTTCTAATATGAAGTAAAAAAAAAAGTAGGTTTTCTCTGTTTTCTGAATTCGAATCTTGTGTTACTTCTTGTTTCAGAAGTCCTTGCGGAGGAGATCATACCTCGATACAGTTGGTCAAGACAAGGGAATGCGATAATCATTCTCGGAGAACATAGGTTCAAAAAGAGATCGAAACACATAAACCTGAGACAGGAATGCCACTGGGTATGTAACAAATGCGATAAAGGGTGTAAAGCCAAATTGACGACGTTCAATGATGCCATTATAAAAATATACAATATACATGAGCATGCGGGTTTTAGAAAAAAATTAAATGATGCTTAGCTTTCTTTATTAGTAGGTTTACCTTTAAATAAAGCTATGTATTTACTACGAATAATCTTGGCAAGAGTTTTATTGTAAACATTCTTCTATGTTACAGGACTTAATGTTTTTGTAATCGTGAATGGAATGTTTAATTTTCATTGGTTTTATCAATTTAGCGAAAATAACATTTGTACTGTATATTTTGTATTCGAAAGAAAGGAAAAATAAGAAATGAGCAAAATGAAACTAGTTTCCCGACAATAATAATCGAGTTTACAATTTGATATGTATATAAGTGAACGTAAGGAATAAAATCTTATCTTTCATACGGTGAAACTGCTATTCAAATGTCCTGTTGACGCGAGCAGGTGTCTCCGCAGATTTGCTCTGCGTAACGTAAGTTAGTAAAATTTTCAATGTAATATGTAACTCAAATTCTTTGGACTATCTAAAGAGTTTTAGAATGAACACAACGGATAGTCATCCACCGTACAACTTCCGGCCACTATTCTTAGTCCACCTTTAACGGGTTTTTAATGTGTTTTATTTTTTGATTGTCTAGTATATTTCAATTCTTGTGAGGTGATAGTATATTTATAAATAAAACTATGCACTTTGAGTAATATTTATAATGTAAGTGTACCATCAGTAAAACGAATCTCCAACGTATCCCTCACGTCACACAGGACATGATAAACATTTTTTTAAGGAACACGTGTTATATGTAACATTTAAGTTAATAAAAGATTAAGAGATCGAAATTAATCAGACAGCAATGTCAACAGACGAAATACAATAATGGGCGGTGTGGGAAATGAACCACATAGGTACTGGTCACAGATGAGACAAGAGGTGGACTGTGCACAACATAGTGCGTGTGCCTGAAGGTGGAGAATTTCGATCAGAAGGATTCGAGTAAAAGAAACCAGTTATAAACTGCACAAGACTACATATATAACATTTACAAACATCCCGTTAGTCCTATGTTTTAAGAATTGCAAGAAAGTTGCTCATTAATATAGTGATTGAACAATAATTATATTATCATTAAGACTTGTTAAGTTTTGTTATTAAGTAACTTTTAAAACTTAATGCAAATGTTAGTTCTAAGTTCTAAGACAACATTTTAAAGGTCATAGTTACAATCGGGTATATTATTAGTTTATTATTTTATAAGATGTTAGTCATTCAATAAATAACGTGCAAATGTCTCAATTATTAAAAAATTGTAATAATTTCTAAAAACACTTTCATTCCAAAGTGTTTTTAGTACCTTCTTAGTGTAGTTTTAGTACCTTCAGTGTGTACATATTGTAACCGGGCTCGAAGGACCGATATGTGCACTTAAAGTTTTACAATAATGCCTAATGTGAACTGACAGTCTTGAAGAAATTGAGGCTTGCGTTCAGGCTGAGGGCGAACATCCAAAAAATAGATATCAATAATCTATACTAATGTAATAAATCTATACTAATACAATAAAGCTGAAGTTCTGTTATTTCTACCCGTGAAACAGGGTCATAAGAGATCTATGGAAAGGGGAAATAGAGTTGAAAACGCACAAATTAAACCACCACTGTTGCGAGTTTTAAAGGCAACGGTTATCGCATGAAAAAAAAAACCGAACAGGATTTACGCCTGTTCAATTATTAGTATAAAAAAGATACTGTACCACGGTAATAGTTGTAACATAATTTAAAGTAGTGATGTTATTATTTATGTAATATTTTGAAATAAGTTGATATTATAAAGATTGTATGTGGAATCTGTTTACCATAGTAGTTTCTTACTAACTATAACTCAAGTTAAAATTGCAAGATATTGTGAATACTCTTTGTTCACTTTCAGTACATATATTAATCAACAACTTTCACTCCTGTATTCAATACCCTTATCGGTACACTCCAGCTCACTCTGACATTAGTGCACTTATCTGTCATTAGGCGCCATTGTTATTGTTGTTCTTAAAACATTTTTTTATAGTGCATAGTGTTGTGAGGTTGTACCTTTTTTGTGTTGAAATTTGCTTTAAACTTGTAAGGATAAAGAATGCGAGAGCTTCGATGTTGTTATTTGACTGTTTATAAAAAAAATTGTACGTTATATATTTCATAATACGAAAAATCATGCTGAGTTCGTTTTTAAAGACCTGATTTGAAAAGGACGTAAAATAAGCCCATCTACATTACTATGCATTAATATAGTACCTTTTTTACATGATGTTTCTTGCGACCAATTGTTTAATTGTAGGATACTATTTATTTGTTTTGTCATAATTAGATAGTAACAAAATTTGACCAAATAAATTTAAATTTACTATATTAAACATATTTACTATTGTTTTATTAATTATACAATTTCCCTGTAACGATTTATAATATTTATATAGATACTTTTGCTATTGCACACCTAATAGAGGTTACAAAAATGGCAAGGATAGAATGTGATAACTAAATGCATTTGCTAAATGCTTGGCATTTTTATTCAGTAAAGGAATAGGCTTAGGTCTTCCAACTTACCTGATGAAAAGTGACGATGAAGACGAAAATGGTACACGTCTATTCAGGAGAAACCTATTCTCTCTACTCTTGAAGGTACCAGCATTTTATTTGTCTAGAAAAATAGACGCAGGCAGCTCATTCCAGACCTTGGCGATTCGAAACAAAAAGGAGCTGTCAAAGCTAGTAGTTTAGTTCGACTTTTCGGTGTTTCGAAAACGAAAGGATGGAACCGCTGTCTGTGTCTAATAGTCCGATGAAGGAATGGTAGGTTCAATTAATTCAAAGAGAGCTTTCGCACACTCACCAAAGGGAATGCTATATAATAAGAGTCATAAGCAGGCGACTTAACGACGATGCTCAAGGGTATGTAGTTCCCTATTCGTGAGCACATCGTCGTTTATAAGCTTACGGGCTCTTCGGTCCAGAGCTTCTAGTTGGTACTTAGCAAAACTATCTCAAAGGTGACTGCAGTACTTCATGTAAGATCGAACTTGAACTGTATAGAGATTCAGCAGCTGTTCAGAGCTGAAGTACTGCCGGACCTTCGAAATTACTCCCAATTTCTTGGAAACTGTCCCTGCCATGAACTCTATTTGTTGACAAAAGTTAAGTTTGGATGTGACGGTGATGCCCAGGGTTTGTAGTCGGTAAGGATACACCATGGAAAGTGGGTGTAAATAAGAAAATACTCTTTTTCGCAGAGAAGAGACACGCCTGTGTTTTGGAACGGTTAAAATTGACAAGATCGGCGTCACCCTAATCTTTCCGTTAAACTGGGCAACTCGTCCTAAGAAAGTTGTCTAGGCAACATTTAATAATAATAACTTCACACATCTCACACACGGCCGCCGTCTAATTCCAAACTAGGCAAAGCCTGAAATATGGTAACCAGACTGCTTATAAACATACTTATATATTTCTAAATATATACATATCATAGATAAATTACACCCAGACGCAGAACAAATGATCATGCTCATAACACAATTATTTGTCCTGGGTGGGAAACGAACTCACGAGCAGGGGTCGTGAGTTCGCTCAGCAGTCAGAGCCACTAACCACTAGAACAACAGGACAATTTTAGCTTATTATATTTAAAAAAGTCTTATTCAGAGAATAAAATAACCAACTAATTAATTACAAGCAACAGGTGTACCAAAGATATTCCCAGTACTTTAGGGAAAATCAATACAGGGGACTGTCAGGGGCCTGAGTATTTAAATGAAAAATACCAATTTAGTACGAAAATTAAATTTTTACTAATTTTCATAAAACATCACAGATCCTTTGGATGTGTTACATTGTAACGGCTTTTGGTCGATTGTGGTGTATGTACATTAACTTATTATATATCTGGCGGTTTAATTACTAATCAGTAAAATGTCTAAACCTTTGGATATCAAATTAGGTTATTTATTATATTTTATTAATTACAATGTTTTTAGGTTTCCATAAATTCATGAACCTAAGAATATAAATATCAATTTTACATTTATAAAGAACACGATAACTTAATTCTAAATATAGTGGATTCGATTGATGAGGCATTCATTTCGGTCCCCGATATAATGTATAGTAAAACTTCCGTTCACACGCGAAGTAGAAGAAATTCCTCCAGGTCCTCCTACAGAACAGGGCTGCTAAGCCATTCGTTGTGTTTCTTGCAGTAAGAGAAGATTTAAAGGAGGCGATGAACAGTCAGTGCCATCACTGAGAATCATCAGGGCTGCACCTCAGAGCTTATTAATATTTCTTCAAATATACTAATTGACTCATGTCACAGACGTCCAACAAACTAGTTATAGGTCACCATATGGTAACTGATAATTGGTACCTAACCTTTTATCTTGGTAACCTTTTTAAAATTATTTTGTTTTTTACTAGTCTTCCCCCGTGGACGAAATTCGACCATAATCCTTATTGGAAATTTGAGAAAAACATGTATGAATTTGCATGTTTCTAACATTTTATGTTCCCTCTTATACATTCGTGAATTATACACATACACACATTGGATCTGGAGTGCGATTTATAGCACTTAAGCCCTGTCTTTATATTTTTATTTCTAATTTTATTCTTGATGTCGATCGATTGATAAAAGGTTCTATGCGTCCCCCCGACAACGTGTGTATATAATTTTAAGTAGTTAAAGTATGAAAGTGTAACTAACAAATAAATAAACTCATTTCATATTTATAATATTAGTTAGCTTGTTAGTTAGAGTTAGCATTAATATTTTTTGGGACATCAAAACAGAAAGTAAACGTATCTTGTACTTGGAATTTTAGGGTACGAATAGTTATACTTAGATTTTATTGTAAATATATTTAATACAGAAGCATAACCTAAATAACTAATAAAATAAACTTATAATTCAGGTTATACCGTTGCACTTGGAGATTATCTAGAAAAGAAACGTCAAGCAGAAAGACTGCGGTATCAAAGAATTAAGAATAATCCAGAAAAATACGCCCAATATAAAGCAAAGAAAAGAATGGAAAGAAGTTTAAGAGAAGTGAAAAAGAAGGATTTCTGAACTTAGCCAAATAATTATCGATAAACTATTCATAGTGATAAAAATGCTGGTAAAATCAAACAATTAAAGAAAAAACAGACTGGGCTAAATTTACCTTTGGTTGCATGTAAGGATTGACAGACTCAGCTGAAAGATAACTTTGATTGCATGTAAATTTTTGATAATCGGTATAATGTCCTAATCGATAGGATCCAACTAAAAAAGTTGTTATTGCTAATTAACAAAAATCACATATTATTAACAGACCCTAAAAGTGCATCCGTCATCACTTATAGACCCTACATATAAGTTAATATAAATTCGAAGTTATCATCACAAATACAAATAATTATGAAATTTAATTATTGGAGTACAATACTTTAAACTTATCAGAATCTTTGGATTTTTATGCCTTATTATTTGTATTTTATGCCTTATTTTACTAGCTGTGTTTGTGGTTTAGTGGATAAATAAAATAAAATGTACAATACATATTATGTTGCTTCTGAATTGTGTAGTTTAAACATCGTCTCCTATATTTCACTTTCTTTTCTCCTATTTTTAATTTACCAAAAACTTTGAATGACTTTATTTAAAATTTGGTCTTACTAATTTCTTTTTTACATCCCGTTCAGGGGATGAATTAAAAAAAAATCCTTTCTGAGGCGGGTTGCTACTTAATATAAGATAAATATAAATAAAAAATCTTAAAAACCCCGACACAAAATAAAAACAAAAATGCCTTACATCATTTTGGATCAGAGCTGATACACTGCTGGACCGATATTAACCAAACATAGCTAAGAACCACCGCAAGGAAACTGGCTTTCAAATTCAAATTTCAATTTCAAAAAAAAAAACCGCATCGAAATCGGTCCATCCGTTTGAAAGCTACGATTCCACAGACATACACACACACACAGACATCGACGTCAAACTTATAACACCCCTCTTTTTGCGTCGCGGGTTTAAAAATGCCTGCTATATTTTAGGCTTGTAACATTTATACTTTCTGAGATTTTATAATTGCAGTGAGTGGTCTTTCGCTTATATATAAATATAGATAGATAGATTACACTTTATTTTGCCACCAGGGTTTTACAGAGAATATGTAACAGGAGATGTATCTTATCAATAGTGTACAGAGGGCGGCTTTATCGCTCAAAGCAATATTTTCCAGGCAACCTTAGGATGGACTGCGAGTTATTTTATTAAACAGGTGGTAATCATTGGCGTTAAATCAAAAGGTTGTCAATGTTTATCAATTATACCTACTTATCATACATTCAAGTACACGTATAAATAATTCTGTGGATGCTGTTTTACGAAATGTTTTAAAAATACTTTTTCCTCAACAATTCAGTATTATAATTATGGTTTAAAAAAAGTATCACATCATCTTTTACTCGGTGGAGCAACGCTTCTAACGGTCGAAATAAGACCACATGGTGATGTGTTCTTATTTCGACCGTTAGATTCTACTACCTCACTACAAACAATTAGCACTGAACAAAATATTAATAACAATACTCGCGGACTAATGCAATGCTCGTCGCAAACTTTTGAAGAAAGTTAGTTGATGAATTGAAATTTGAAATAGGTACAATAAAAAAAAAACCCGACACGTACGTTTCTTGTGTTTTAGCTTTTGGTTTTGTTTGCTTTCTTATTATCTACATATGCAAAACTTAAACCCAATATATACAATTACCTTTATGACGTTAGGTAATTTTAGTAGAAATCATTGAACACTCGATACAAATAAATAGCTTTATGAGGTTTAAGCGTAAAATAAAAATAATTTATCAAGATAACAAACACACTTTATAGTGGTCTAGTTGCAAGTAAATTTCAAATTTTGTAACGTTATTGGGATATTGGATTAGATCACCGGAAAGAGCGTCAAAAACGCATTAAGGCGGATTAATAAAACGATGAGCACACTCGATATATGAAAAGTTCATCTCACGTTGTTTGTCTGCGATGAACTCCTAAACTAATGAATCGATTTGAATGAAATTTTGCAGAATGTGTGCAGTTTAGTTCAACTTGAGAGATAGGACAGTTTTTGTCTCAATTTAAAGTCAAAATATTTTTTTATTGCAAATTACTTAGACACATCGATGCATGGCCGGAATATGTTAACCAATATTAACCAAGATAATATTGATCACTACAGGAGCTACCAGTTTTTAATAGTAACTCGAAATGAGAATCATCATGATGACAATTGCATTAGTACGTGATATTTTTATATCACGTTGAAATGGGTATAAAGACTAATCAAACTATATAACTAAAATAAGACACTTTTGTTTCACTTTATGAAGAGAATTTAATTCAGTTGAAGATAGTTATGACGTCTATGACTAAAAGAATTGAGTCCCTATTTGCTTCTTATTTTCCTTTTTTTGTTAAACAATGCAGGCCACTCTAGACTTACCCTTTTATTGTTCGGCAGCAGAAATCATATTTAGATAAAATGAAAAGCTGCATAAGTGAAGATACGACTGTAATTCTACAATAAATACATTTATATTCGTTTCTTTTTGTTTTATTACAGTTCAGTCAAGATCTAATCATAGTTTGGTTACATATTTGATTAACTTGGCTATACATATCTTATTGCAGGCAAGAGATTAACAAAGAGTGCTGAAAAACAACGTCGATACAGAGAGCGCTTAAAATTTAATAATCCAGAAAAATGGAAGAAAATGTTAGAGAAGAATTCGATGCGAGCAAAAATGAATTATGTGTCAATTAACAAACTGTCTGATAATGAAAAACTAGCTAAACGAGAGCTGTGGAGAAGACTAGCGGCTAAAAACAAATAATAGATGTATTGTAAAGAATATTAGTAATTGGTTTTAAATATATTAATTTAGTTGTAAAAAGGTTGGTAAAGATATTTTATCACTATTTATTAATTTATTTAGATACATTTACAATAATATTACTGGAAAACTCCCAAGGCAATATTGCAAGCTTAAAACTAATTATAATAAATGATTTTAAACAATTATTATTAATAAAAAATATTATTATAAATGTATTTATTATATGTCAGAAATAATGCAATTTTGTGCTTCTTCTGTGAAATTCGGCAGGCTACAATTATAAATGTCTACATAATATATGTAGCTACTACGTTAATAATCCGTATGGCGCGCGACAAGAAAGCAAATCGAAGTAAGTTGGTTCTCGCCCCCGGCACGCTGAGTGTGGCGGGGCGGCGATGCGCGTCCACACAGCTGCAGGCGCACCAGCACGGCCGGGTGGTGCAGCTGACTGCACAGCACGCGGCACGCGTAGCACGCTAGCGCGATTTCTCCTTCTTCTTCTAATTTCTTGTGGTAGCGCGTTCCAGAGGTTTATAGCCTGGACAGCAAAGAAAGAATGAACCATACTAGAATTGTGAGAAGGACCAAGAAAGAGAAGATTATCAGAAGAGCGGAGATTTCTGGCATGGTTAGAGAAGAGATATTGGAAGTAAGATGTTGGATAATTAGGTGAGTTAGGTGAGTGGAGAAGGGAGAACAACATAGTCTACACCTTCAACAACCAAAGTTTGCACAAGCATCGTCTTTTTCTTGACTGGGAGAATTTTTTTTAATTTTTGATACTTAAGTTTGCCAATTGAGGGTTGAGTCGATGTGCAGACCAAGATCCTTGACCGAAGGACTAATGGACAAAACTGAGTCACTAAAAATGATTTCAGTAATACTTTTATTATCAATTCTGCTCATCATCCTAGGGCTCCCTATTAAGATCGCTTGGCATTTAGATGGGTTTACTGTTAAACCGAATTTCTTGGACCAGTTTTTATTGTCTCCAAGTTGCGATATATCTATAGCTTCCTCCAAATAGTTTGACTGTTACATGTGAGTAGATCTGCAAATCGTCTGCATTCAAGTGATACGCACACTGAAGTTCATGGGTTATGAACTTTATAAATAACGAAAAGAGAAGAGGAGAAAGAATATCGCCTTGTGGAACACCAGAGTCGAGATCACGCCACGTCGATGAAAACTCATCGGTTTGGACAGATTGCTGGCGTCTTCGAAGGTAGGACGAGAACCATTCCAGTGCATCATCGGAGATCATGAGGTGAGAAAGTATTGTTAATAAAATGTCGTGACTCACGGTATTAAAGGCCTCTGAAAAGTCAATTAGGACTAGTACAGTTATTTCACCTTCCTCGACTTACGCCTTGATATTGAGAGGCACTTTTACACGCGGCGCCATCCTGTACTATGTCCAGATCGAAATCCTGACTGGTATGTACTAAGCAAATTGTTCTGATGAACGAAAGGAGAAAATTGCTTATGCACTTTGCTTTGATGATCCATCATAGTGGGTGAGGTGAAATGGAGATTGATATCATCTAAAGCAATGTTCGTTGGAAAATCTGGATGGCGCTCTTTACCGATGCCAAGAGTCTCTAAGAACTTCATGATGTCGGCAGAAGAAGATGTAGAAATATTATAATCGAATAGTTTATTTATACTAGCAAACGGTTAAATATTTGGTCATGTCAATTTACGTAACTAATCCTTCCTACTAATATTATAAACTTAAAAGTTTGTGAGGATGTATGGAAAACTACGAAACTGATTGCGATAAAACTTGGTATGTAGATAGCTGGAGATCTGGATTAACACATAGGCTACTTTTTATTCCAATATTCCCACGACATCGGGACTTACGCGGGTGAAACCGCGGGGCGCAGTTAGTATTATATAATTTTGATATACTATGTAAGATACGTGGGCCTTGACATTGACCACAGGGGAACCTAGCTTTAAAATATAGTTGCATAACCTAATGTGTAGGTAGGTATATATGGTCAGCGGTAATTTAGCTATAATACTTAACTGTAGCTTAGCATTTGTTTATTAGAAAGGTGTTTTTTCCATAGATATTCCGTTCAACTCATTAACTACTGTAGTTTTGTATTTAAATCTTTAATGAAAGTATTATTTAAATTTTATGTTTTTGTTAATTTAAAAAAAAAATTACTTATTTACTTTTTCGTTGTATATTTCCATAATTCAGATCAATGTATTGTATATGAATAAACCCCGTATGTATGTGTTTTTTGCGTCACAGCTTTTTACGACCAACGTACTTAATGAATCCTTTGTTTCACTAGCCTTACATACTTCCATGTTGGTTAAACCTTTTCGACTTTTACAATGCACAAAATTAGACATCGGGCCTTATAGCTAGGTTTTCCAACATAATTATGAAAATCTGTTAAAATAACATCCATTATCTAAAGTATAGCACAACACTAAAATTTTAGAATTATATGACAAAAAAAACCGAAGGTCAATTTGTTACTTTTTATTTTTATAACAAATTAAATCTGGCACTTGTTGCATTTGCAATTTGTTCTGTTCGTAATAAGTTGCAGTGTTATATGTATAAAACATTGATAAAACAACACTAAATAGTACGCAAACCAAGAATATAGTAGAATACTGTATATTATAGTACTATTGGTAACCCTTCTTATACCTGTGAAAACTGATCTGGATACAGATTTAGACTGTGACAGCAAATTATTGAATGATCCGCTGAATCTACACCAACTATACTACTACAACCATCTGTACTGTACTGTATTGCTGGAAATCTTTTAGTAAGTTATATATTAAGTATTCATTTGAAATTTATCTCATAAATATTATTAACGTTTCAAGACCGGAGACTTTTATAAGTAATCATGAAGTAAGATCATTTGCCCTACACCCCACGTATAGAGGTCTCTCTCCTGTGGCAGTTTAATTAATATGCTAATTATATACACGGCAGCGGCAGCTGCAACGTATTTTGTCTTTACTTTCCTTTTTATGCTACGTATATTCGTTGGTATATTTATATCAAAATTTCGTGAACATCGCAAATAACCTGGCAACTAGAATACCACGTAATACTACAGACCTACCAACTCATTATCATACTGAATTAGCTTGCGATTGCACGGGGATTCTGGATACCGACCATCAAGAAGTCGAACATATTATAAATAATATAGAGAAGTCTCATTTTGCTGTAGGTATTATCGGAATCTCTGCTAACATTTTGAAAGTTTACACATACACTATTCACTAATACACTTACAGCGTTAGAACATCCTATCTATGAAGGCTCGGACAGGGACAGTGGAATGGAAATGTAATAATCATCATCATGGAATTTACCTAGATATTTCTAAAGCCTTCGTCTCTGTCACTCTGTCAATCATTACTTGCATATTGTCTGCCAGCTTGGGTGGCGCTTACATACACATACACACATTCACGTAGATACAGACGCATACGCATGTGTTTAACACATGAACTCGTTATCTCTTCTACCATATTCAGTAACGTTAATCTTTTATTTTCGTAATTTTTCACTGAATGCATAATTTCCAATAAAAAATAAATGTATTATTGGAGGAACACTGATCCTCAAGTCACAGGTAATATACCTAGTTTGAGAGTCAGAGCATTTACAGTTGTTGTACATGAACTTTTGTATGTTGATTTTTTTTTCTTATAACCACTGTAATTTTTTTGGAAATAACGAATTATTATTATGTAATAACCTTAGGTAAATTTTCGGTTGAATAAACGAAACTCTACGATACTTTATAATAGATTGCTTGGTTTCATTGTGGTTTAGTTATAATACATACTATAATTCAAATCTTTCCTATATTTTTTTATGTGGTTTACTTTTTGTATCTTGGTGCAGGAAAGAGTACCAATGCTGCCGAAAGACAACGACGATATAGAGAGCGCTTAAAATTAAACGACCCAGAAAAATGGAAGAAAATATCAGAAAAGAATTTAATGAGATCAAAACTGAGATATGTATCAATCGATAAACTTTCTGAAAGTGAAAAAATAGCTAAACGACGGCTGTGGAGAAAACTAGCTAAAAACAAAACCAAGTTGAAACGATGATGAGCCTAACTGCCCATGTTGTTTAAATGAGTACTTTAATTCTGTGTTCTGGACGTCTTCTTCATTGATTTTATTACATTTTCTGAATTCAATTATGTATTTTCATTTAAACATTGACAAGTAAAGGACATTAGCAGTACCCGTCTTTTTTATCGATGGATGGGATATATAAACACTATATACACTATAACATTAGACGGGCACTATAAGTAGATTACAGTGTTAGTGGACTGCTGTAGAGATTACGACTGCTAAGTGATCACGGATTATTATTGGTGGACTATAGAACTCATAGTATATGTTTAAGTACGTTTGGTTCCCGATAAATAGTTATATTTATTTTGTTGCAAAAGCGTGCGTGTAATTTGAAGAATGTTAGTGGACAAGCTGAAAAAGCATGTATGACTGTTTCTCTGAATCTCAAATAAATACATTAGATGTTGTTTTGTTTTTAATCATCATTGTGTTACTATAGTTTCATTTAATAAATTTATGATTGGTTTGAGTGCCTAATGCTGCTTTGGTCTTCCGCCGGCACCATCTAGCTTTAAAGAAGAATTCGAAGTGTCAAAGTGTCTAAAACGACCTATTTGCAAAATAAATTTATTTATCATTATCATTTGGAAAAAAAGTTGCGCTAGCACCTTTAAAAGTACATTTTGTAGCCGAAGATCTGTAAACTAAAATTAAACTCTTATTACGTATATGTTCACTTGTTTTGACTAAGAACTATTTTATGGTATACTTAAATTTTGTTGAGGTGATTCACCTTTGGGCATAGATAATATTAATTCACCACGTTACAAACTCGCTACCTTGTGCGAGTTTGTAAAGTGGTGAATTAGGACGAAATACACAGTGAATATTTCGTTCTACGCAAGGGAATATAAAACTAAAATAAAACAGTTTATTACAATTTATTTTTCCCCGTTTAATATAAACTTCTGCTATATTTTATAAAAGAGCTAATGGTAAATTATTATTATTTGTATAAAATTACCATCACAACAGAAAAAGTAAAAGAGTCCGATAAAACACGGTCAGCTAATTTATATAATTCATAGTAGATATTTTAAACAATAGTTCTATATACATATTTATAACAATAAGTGTAGTGTTATTCACTGCTTATCTGAACTGTTAAAGATTATAACTTTATAACCTAAACTACCCAATGAAATGCTATGAACGTAGATGTTCAAAAAAGATATTTGTGTATATTCTAGATTCATAGCGAGCCGGTCAATTAGAGCAGAAAGTGGCTGAGGCGTACAAGAAAATAATTATATTTCAATGTTATCTCTTTCGCAATATACTATAGAATACATATATTACAGGATTTGTTTTGGTGAAAAAAAAAACATTGAGTTGTACGAAGGTGCAAAGAGCACACTATCTGTTTTACATCTTAGGCATGTCAGGCAAATGATTGTGTATATTTTTGATAAACTGGATGTCCCCGTCATAAGTGACAATAATGGCTTTGCAGCCGGTCCGCTGTTTCACACACCGCCATCGCCCTCGGCCCCTGTTTTCGCAGTGGAAGCTGTACCGGTAACCGTCCATGTGAATTTGCTGGTGACCTGATTTTGAAGACATGAATACTGCGGCTGTTGGCAAAGGTTTGGTACCTGGTTATTGAGCGAAACTAATACAAAAAAATTGGATACCTTTGACTTTTATGTACATACATGTATTTGGTATTAGTAATTTCCTTAGATAAAGTAATACACGCCAATAGGGTATAACGTGTCAAGGAAGAAGATATATGAATAAAAATGTAATAATTCAGCGTTGCCTCCTTTTTATTCCCATTAACAATTAAATTGTTTACAAAAGAGAAAAGTCACAACAAAAAGGGTTCACCAAAGAACAGAAGAAAATATAGTTCTTGATTTTTAAAGGCAGATTTTTGTTGTATTAATAACACTAGCTATATAATTGTTTTTGAAGTTACAGAATTAAAATTAAAATTAGTCATTCTGAAAGTTGCCTCGCAATTGCATGTTAAGTATATTATGTAGGTAGGTGTTTTAATCTAAGGTACATTCTTTATTTACTTACTTCCTCATAACCCTAAAAGATGAGGGTGTAATTCTCTAGTATTACACCCTCATTTCGCCAGATATTAAGTCTTAACGGTTACATTTCCAAACTCCATGGTGCTACTGAAAATGTATTAGCAAAAAAAAAAAAACAAATAGGTAACAATTTGTTTAACCCAGGAATCGAACTCATATGCGAACTTTTACTACAGGTCCTACGAGGCAGTAAGTGTGTGTAAAATTGTATATGCTTTTATTTTTATTAATTGTTGGTACTCATGTAAACTTTACGTGTTATGAAATGAATGCTGTGTCTTTAAGTAATGTACATTAAGAAGTGTGATGTCGTGATAAATGTGATGAACAATGTTGCATGTGTATATTGTTAATGCTCCTTAATAAATAAATATGTTATCATACCGGTAAGTCTCGAAAACATTGGTCTTTACGGTATCTTTAGCCCCAGAAATTGAGTTTTTTTGCTGGTTGCAACTTATACAGACATTAGTGCTGTAACTCAATTCTAATTTTCAATAAAAATAACACTATATGCAGCGTCAGTTAACAATGTTATAGCTCCAGGTTAATAGTATGTTCTAATAGCCAAATAAAACAACGAGTTGCGAACAACTGGTTTATATTTACACAACATTAAAAGTTTTTGAGCAATAAATAAAGTTTTATAAATAGACAATATATCTTTTTAATTTTCTTTAACCATACAGTTATTTATGGTTTAAGAAAATTAAAAAGATAGCGTTAAAATAAGGCTTCATATTGGATACACTAGAGGTAAACCGGCGTTATATGAAGAGTATTTGTCATCCATGCCGTTTCTATATAAACTACGCTTTTCAGCGCTATTCAGTTCGTAAAAATTAACAAACAAATAATATTTAGTAGCAAAGAAATGTTAACCGTAACAAATGGTGTTTAGGTGGCATTTTATTATTAGTACATTTATTTATACTCATTTTGAAGAGCGCGGCAATAATTTGCAAAGCAACAACGACTAACGTCACTAAATGAAGAATTTATCCTGGACTTATAACTGGAAAAGGAATAGTTGAGATATGAAAAAGTTAGTACCTTCAGCAAACCAGTAGTTAATAACTTTTTAGTAGTATTTAATCATTTACAAGAAAACTTAAGATTTTCGTACTACGTAATCTGCCCCTGCGTCAAATTTCAACCCTTGTTCCAATTGCATCCGCCCGATTAGCGTATCACCGACACACTACAGAAGGCCGCTAATTGATTAGCGCTGTAGTTAGCGTTACACTAGTATTGCTAGAGTTTCTGGACACTGGTAGGTGGACCAGGGCGCTATTTTTACCCTTTTTTTATACAGGAATCAACAACGTTCTCTGTCAGAATTAAGTCAGTCTTAAACATTGATATTTCATTGAGCTCCTGACAACGGTGCTAGGGCTCTGTTTCCGCATTTAGACTCCTAGGCGGTCTGTTATGCGTTAAGATAAGTTGGCTAGTCCAGCCAGCCTAGCTCCTCCCAAAAGCACAGCAGCCTCCTGGGGCGTCCAAAGGCTTCTAGGATTAGTTCCTGACAAGTAAGGAAGCATGGGTATTCCATCTAAAGTACCGCTGCCAGACTGAGCATATGCGAAAAAGTCACTGAGTTTTAAGTGAAAAATTTTAACCACAATTATATACTACTCTGTTCTAGAATATTGCCTTGTTTAATAAAATCCTTATGGGGTGGATGGTTATGGTCGTTATAAATGGCTAAAATATCATTGTCCTTCGTCCGTAAAGTCACTCGACAGCCTCTGTATGCCCGCTTAGTACAACGCCATTTCTTAATCGGTCCGTCCTGCCGAAGCAACGTGTATTTGTGGCCATCGTATACTAGGTTCCAGTAACCTTTATCGGTTTTGATGAACATAGGTCGTTCTGGAATTTAAAAAATAACAAGTTAGTTTCTGGTCATTTTTTATGTCTGACTAGCTAGCTCTTGTAATAGACAGAAACAAGAGGCTAGTTTTCTGTTTAAAATAAATGAATTAAAACAGAATTTGACTGTCCATTTGAATCAGTTATTTTTTATTAAACGTCTAAACAGATATCTATAGAAATTTGTATGAAATAACAGTTTTGACGTCATAGCTATCGTCAAATTATTTCTTTTGATTTTTGAATTTACATTGAAAAATAAAAACTAACATGGAAATAATAACGCATCAGATTTTTCAAATTTTCTTATTTCATGAAGACTACGAAATCATTTATTTTAAACATATACAACTACCCTCTTGGGTAGATTCCGATGTTCAAAATAAATTATTTGATGTAAGTCAGCCAATGCATCTTGAAATACTGCGAAAATTGTCCGCACTTTTATTTAACGTTTTTAATTTATTTTATAATTGTTTAATCAACATTAAAAGTGCACGATTTGATAACACTAATGCGTGACGTCATGCCTTAGTATTTCATACAATAATGTACCGAACCTTCTGTTTTGACATTTATTAAAAAGATACCGATTTGACTTGACAGTCATCTACCCCATTGTCCTGGGAAAATATAGTTTTAGATTTATAGGACCTTGTAAGACTTTTTTCGTGTTTGTCTTTTTTTATTATCAAACCGAGCACTAAAAGTATTGATATTCTATTGATATATGATAGGCAATAAGCGAAGGTATTAATTACGTTACAAGCCATTATTGGATGCATTTGTTTTACAAATTTTAATAAACGGTAGATTTAGATTTAGACTTTTAATAAAGATAAACTGATTTGCCTTGATACTCAACTATTGTATTACGAAAGACCTTTTAACGCTATCAAGAATCCTAATGCAACGACTGATCCATAAGTCCCGCACTGAAGTCGCTAAATCGGTTTAATAAAATGCCTACGTGCTGTGCTATTTCGTCGGCGTCTCAATTGCACACCTCCGTTTGCTTTTTGCTCTGAGTTTTAAATAAAACTCAACATTTCACAATTAACATACTATCTATCTGATAGTATATTCGTGGTTACCGGGTTGTCAACACAAATCTAGTGTTACTGGCATAACATCAATTTGGGAAAAGTCACTGAGCCAGCAACGTTAAAGACAAACCCTCTCCTGCAAAGTGCAACGCCTCGACATCAAATAATATCCAGTATATAATTATGTAAACTGCCCCACTGCATGACAATATGACATTCTCCTAGTAAAGGAAGAGTTAGGGCATAATCAAAGTAAAAATAAATTGACATACCCACAATGAAATGGATTTTATTGAATATTACATTTTAAAGCCTTTACACGTATTTACTTAAAAATAACATAAAGTGAGATCTTAATTTTTATATGTATAATCACGAGCCAGATACATTGAATCTTATCAACATGCAAATAGCAGGCCTAGAACGAGCTAATAAGAAATAAACTTGAATAAAATCAATCATAAGAATGTTTTGAAAAAAAAAGTATAAAAAGAAAAAAAAAATGTAGATACAAAAACGCATAGTGGAAATCAGTGTGTCTTATCTTATAGTATATTGTTGAGGATAGCATTCTTGTTTAATTTTAGTTTTTTTTTAATTAGCCCGTGCTACGTCTGCAAATAATATTTGGACCTGAATTTCCACAACCATCAAACATATATTATCTTACTATTATTTAATATATTTGTATACTATAACATTGAAGCGGGGATAATGCAGTACTAAAAATAATATCTACTATATATTATTCTTTATAATAATAGCGTTGTTTGTTTTAACAGTTTTTGTACATATCATTGGATCAATTGACGCAAGCCACCTCCACTTTATGCCTAATATACACGATGATACATTATTTTATTGTATCTATAACTACACATTGTAGAATGGCAATAAACATTGAGTATTGATAAATATTATAATTTCACTGTAATCCCTTTAGGTGCAATATTATTTGACTTCCATTCTTTTGTCATCGCGGCACAAATTTACGTTTAATAGATACTGACTGACTTTACAAGGCAAATAACGCAACAAAGTCGTAAGTACCTTTGGAGATGCCAAGCTAATAAAAAAACAATTTTTTAGGTAGGTTATTATTCAAGTTAGTTGGCTGGACTTAGCAATTGTCGTTGTTTGTTCTAAAGATGTAAAAAATCTGTATATACTTTCGTCCAAACGTTCCAAACTTTCGATATTATCTAATCATAAAATATAGAAACCCTAAAAACATCATCATCAATTGACAAACTACATTTTGACCCAATGTGTACAAAATCCATTATGATTGGACGGAATGAGCTAATTAAAATATTTTTAAATTATTTAAATTAATAATTTAAATAATTTAATTTCTTAATGGCTGTCAAGTTTACCTTACATCAATCGGCTATCCTTTAATTTTTCAAAACCGAAAGCGGCGCTAAAATTGAAATTAAGTTAAGGTTATTTATTTAAAATTATTCATTAAATATGTATTTACAGTAATATACACGTTAGCGGTACTGCACTTTCCCCAGTGAATACAAAATCCTAATATGAGTTTCAAGTAATTAATTAAAGTTTCACAATATATTCATTGCAACTGTCAATATCCAAATTTTAAACCTGTTTTTGCCCGTAGCTTCGCTTGCATTAATGTATATTTTGTCCATCAACTCAGGTGTCCTCGGGAATAGTCATTTTCAGTACAACTGACACACTGTATGCAATTTCAGGGCAGACAAACAAATAGACATACGCATTTATAATGTTATTTAGGATGATAGTTATCTAGATCCTTAAGAGAGAGCTATTCCATTTCTTTCTTGTTTAAAGGGTTAATATACAGTGTGATATATTTCTGTGAGCCACATTACTCTAAAAACCCGTAATGAACCACAATCGTGATTTTAGGTAGTTGTGTCAATATTACTGACAAAACCCAACTTTTACAAAGCATTAAAACTCGTTTATTGACCCACGCAAGCCTAAATTTGATATGCCATTAACCAATTAATTTAACACACTTTCAAACTGGCAAGTACGCCTACAATCTTAGCTACATATTCATCTACTAACACAAAAAATAAATCCGCTTAGCTACTTAGATCTGGCAACTCTGGGATGCTATATTAGATATTGACAATTCAATAGCTTTGTGATATTCAAATTCTTTATCTTTCTTAACAGTGTATCACCTAATTTAGGAACATCTATCCAATGGACAAACTTAGTCAAAAAGAGTAAAATATTAAAATTATCAGTTGCACTTAATTACTAATAATAATAATAATGAAAATGCGAACAATCTTTATATACAAATATTCAATAAGTCAATTTAAGGAATAGAACAAACACACAACCAACTGTGTTCATAGATTCTTAAGATACAGTGGACATTTAAAAGCTAACTGAGGAACCTCAGAGTTCACACTAACATCATTAGTAATTACAGTTAAGTGGAGTTCATATAAAATGTGACTGTAGGTCTAGATAAACATACCTTTACTATTTACCTACATACCTTTTTCCAAATATTAAAAATAAACTAAATATCAAATTATCCTCCGCAATCTATGAACACAATTACGTATGTATGTATAAATGTATATATCATGTAAGCCAAATAGCTGTAGTCTATGATCATCATCGGCCAACATGAAGAACCAATTCATAGGAACAATTTAACTCGGCGGATGCGTATGCTTATTTTGCTTATCAACCATAGTATGACCTATTGTGACAACGATAGCGTGACAATCCCACACTCGACTATCGGCACAAAGCCATTTCACTCGTGAAGAACAAACTGAATGCCGAGTGTATCTGTATCCACGTATCTTCATGATTTTCGCGCCAATATCTGACGTGAAGAAAATTGGGCGATCTGAAAAGAGAAAATATTGTAGTGCCTACCTCAATACCGGGTCGACTTTACTATGAATATATTTCACGATATAAAATGTTATTTAGGTGAAGACTATTTTGTAATAATTGTAGTCGAAGAATAACCATAATGCCATACAATGTTCAATTATATTAATCACTTTATTTAAGTAATTCAGTACATTAAATAGGTCAAGCAGTGTATCAAATCTAGAAATTCAAGAATGGTTATGTGGGGGTGTGTTACCTGACTTAGTAATACGAAACACTTAAGAACGAATGCACGCTTCTACAAAGATCTTATCGCCGAAGCCTCGCGACTTGGCTTGGCTAACCCAACCTCTAAAGAGAAACATCAATAAATTATTACAAAAATTAAATTTACAGTCTCAAGAAACCAAAATAGCAAATATATAAAAAAAAAAGAAACAATGGACTTAACCACATTTTCAGATGGTCTTGCATAATTGTGCTATTTTAAACGATGACTGAACTCAGTATTCGGTGTTACACTTTTCTAAGTCAAGTAACACACCCGTTATGTGGTTAACAGTTACAAGGTTTGTCTCAATTTTTTTATATATTATATATAAATTTATGTATATAATATACTAAATATAAAAAATATTGAGAAAAACCATAATATGGTGTTATTTTTGTATTCCTATTCTATAATTTATAAAAATACAAAAAATAACACCGTATTCTTAAATATTCAAAACATTTCAACGGTTTGTGTAAGTAATTAAGGAAAAGAAGTAATAGTATTTACCCACTGCATTTTTCCATTGATTTGTAAATGTTTGATATTAATATTACAATAATTACTAAATTTACAAATAACTTAAGTATAATACATAATAAAGCTGATTTCTAGAATAATACAAAACTTCAAATTCCTCAAGCCGTTCCATAACGCGAACTCAGAACAGTGATTATGAAATAATCATGTACAGAGCGCATTAGGTCCCTCCCCATCGACGACACGGTGTGTTTATTTACGGTAGCTGGCTCTCTAGCTATGACTTACTTTCTTAAATGATTTTTTGCACGCACTTGGTTGCCCATTAACTCATCATAGCCTATGAGGTGGTGGATGGTTATGTTCATTCCTTATCTTCACTATCTCATCTTCTATTGTAAATAGAACTGCAGTGCAACCCTTGTGCACGTTGGTGCCACACCACCATCTCGTTTTGCCGTTTGTTGTTCTGTGCTTCAAGAATTTATAACCACTGACGGAGATAATAGCAGCTCCACGACTTCCCGTCGTAAATATTATACCTGGGACAAGAAATATTTCAATGGACAGACTACACTTTTTTCGCTATTTTTACAGTCACAAGAATAATATTTTTATATTCAAGCCATCAACAAAGCTAGTCAGCGTCTCTTAAAAGGTAAATAAGGGTTAACTCTTATTTACCTTTTAAGCCAATAGAAGTAGTGAAAGTAAAAAGTGCAGAAAAACTAAAAAAAAATAAAATAGATTTAAAAAAAAAGTAGGAAAAAATACTATCTGTATTAAAGGTTTTTGAAATCAATCCTCATAAGACCCAGTCCATAATGTACATAAATTATGTACTTGCTACTACTACTGTAAAACCATTCGTTATAAAAAATAAAGTCTCAATTTAGTATAATCTTTATTATTATTATCATTACAGCACACTTACTATATTTTGCTTGTATAATCTAAATAAATAAAAAACTTATATAATATAAACAACTCATTTAGTTATTCATATCAAAAGGCCCATTTCATGTCCAGGATTAAGTTCCATCTTATTAATGCGGTTGGCTTTTTTGCGTGGAACTCCCTGGGGACATTCCCTCACTGGGCTTACGGTGAAGTGGTAAGTCATTCTCGAACCGATTAAAATCTCACTGTGTTCCGTCACAGGTGAGTTTATTGTCGTGGACGTGGTTTATACCCTAGCATACTTGGCTGACTGTTCAACAACAGTTGGTAGCACAGTGGGGTCCGGGCGGAGTATATCACGCCGGTGGAATCCAACGTGGTCCTTCCCCAGACTATGGTCTCTAGGGAGAAGCTTCTCTCGCTATAGTCGTCGCAAGGTTGCGAGGCTATCACGTCAGCGCTGGGTACTTTACAAGAGTCTCAGTTCTCCGAGATTATCTGTGTAAGCCGGTAGAAGAGGCGCCTATGTAGCCTCTCAGGCCAATCCTCCATCCTCCGGGTCTTTTTATGCCGAGTTCTTAAACTAAGGTATGTTACGGTTCATGTTAAATTTGCCTTGTTATATAAAGCAATACCACCACACGTAGTAAAAATTAAATTATAGAAAAAAAATGGAATTGATCATAAGATAATATTAAAATTAATTACGATATCCCTTGGGTAATCGTGTCCCTTAATTATTGAAAGCTATGTCATGATATATTGGTTCATGAGTGTGCGCATTTCTGCCCTTGATGATATTATTTCCATGGGTGTATAGTACCGCGGTACACCCTTTCTTCCTGTGGCTGGCGCAGAACCATCGCGTGAGTTGACCTCTTGTCAAATGTCTAGAGAACTTGTACCCGGAGAGCATGATTATTCGTGCCCCTCTAGAAGTTGTTACGAACACTGCTTCTGTAAAAGAAAAAATAATTATATACCTTAAATGTTTGGTAGAACGTTATTTACACGTATGAATACAGTTATTTGGTTATCTCCAAGTATTTATAGAATACATAGTGGTTGTGTATTCGCTATGTATATTATTTACACGTATGAATACAGTTATTTGGTTATCTCCAAGTATTTATAGAATACATAGTGGTTGTGTATTCGCTATATATATTATTTACACGTATGAATACAGTTATTTGGTTATCTCCAAGTATTTATAGAATACATAGTGGTTGTGTATTCGCTATGTATATTATTTACACGTATGAATACAGTTATTTGGTTATCTCCAAGTATTTATAGAATACATAGTGGTTGTGTATTCGCTATGTATATTATTTACACGTATGAATACAGTTATTTGGTTATCTCCAAGTATTTATAGAATACATAGTGGTTGTGTATTCGCTATGTATATTATTTACACGTATGAATACAGTTATTTGGTTATCTCCAAGTATTTATAGAATACATAGTGGTTGTGTATTCGCTATGTATATTATTTACACGTATGAATACAGTTATTTGGTTATCTCCAAGTATTTATAGAATACATAGTGGTTGTGTATTCGCTATGTATATTATTTACACGTATGAATACAGTTATTTGGTTATCTCCAAGTATTTATAGAATACATAGTGGTTGTGTATTCGCTATGTATATTATTTACACGTATGAATACAGTTATTTGGTTATCTCCAAGTATTTATAGAATACATAGTGGTTGTGTCTTCGCTATGTATATTATTTGTAAGGTTAAGAAGAATTTGTATATAAATTTATTGTCTAAAAAA
This sequence comes from Callimorpha dominula, assembly GCA_949752705.1. Lineage (NCBI taxonomy): Eukaryota > Metazoa > Arthropoda > Insecta > Lepidoptera > Erebidae > Callimorpha > Callimorpha dominula. The sequence continues at coordinate 18,847,688 of OX457002.1, read as the reverse complement.
AGTTATTACAATAAATGATTTTTGACTATTGTTTTATGTAACTATTTAATCTACCGTGGAACATAAGAATAAAATTTACGAAGAAAAAATCAACGCCAGGATAAAATTTACTAGAATTTAATTTAATTACTAGTTATTTTCTGTATGCATCTTTGCACTCGTATAATGAATAGCTTGTTACTAAAGTTTGTACTTCTCGGGCATCTGGTGTACACATATAGAACAGAAGAAGAAGAACAGGAACAGATTTGTTTAAATCACTTATGACCATCCCTGATTGGTGCAATGCATTTAGGGCAGGCACTGCTTCGGTGTTCACCACAAATAAATACTCTGCACGTGTCACATCTGGTTTTGGTCATCCTTCTGATGGTATAGTGACAAAATGCACACATCTTTCTTTTTTCTTCTTGCTTATTTTTCCTATGTACTTGCTTCTTTGCACGCCACTCCTTGGAATCCAAGAGCTTTTTTACTTCTTTAAATTTTTGCGGTTTGTTTTTTCTGTTTGTACCTTGATATATCGAAAATATATGTTAAAATACAAAATCAGAAGTAATTGAATTTATGCAACGATATCACTGAGGGGCCGCATTTCATTCCAATATATAAAATTAAATAAAAAAAACCCCCGACACAAAAAAAAAAGCCCATAAAAGCTGATGACCTTGAAACGGCTGAACCGATTTCGATAAAACATGTCTAAGAACCACCGCTAGAAAACCTGCTTTAAAATAAAACAACTACATCCAAATCGGTTCTCTCGTTCAGAAGCTACGGTGTCACAGACAAACACACACAGAGACATAGTGGTCAAACTTGTAACACCCCTTATACCACCGAAACAAATTATTTTTTGTAGTGACTGTTGTTATTAGGCTAATAACATGATTTTCCCGGAGGCTTCCTTCCTATTGTATACCCGGGACCCCCCGCAATAGACCCACTTGCGACGGAACACCGTGTGGTATTAGTCGGTTCGATTGCGACATACCACTTTACCGTTAGCTCCGGAGAGTTGATGACCCGTGGGGGTTTCCACATGGTTAATTTACTTAAGATTATGCAAGCATTTACTAAATGTTTAGCGTATTCATCTTTCACCTTGTACCTAATACCAAAAAACTCATATCATCATTTACCATCGCGGACGAAGGCCTCCCCGAAGAAGCGCCAACTATCCCGGTCTTGAGCATCCATCCGCTGCCAGTAACCTTTTTCAGGCCATCGGTCCAAGGTGCCGCAGGGCGCCCTACACTACGTTTGTCTAATCGCGGTCTCCACTCTAGCACGTGTCGACTCCAGCGATCATCAGTCCGCCTGGCGACATGACCGGCCCACTTCCACTTCAGCATACTGATTCTCTGTGCGATGTCGGTTACTCTAATTCTCTAGGACTAGACTAGAGAAACACCGAGCACCGCACGCTCCATCGCACGCTGAGCGACTTTAAACTTGTGGACCAGTCCAACGGTGAGTGTCCACGTTTCGGATCCGTACGTCATTACGGGTAGGACACACTGGTTAAATGTCCTGGTTAAAAACTCATATAGCAACAGAATATTGATTAGATAACCTTCAGGGAAAGATAATCCATTAATTATTTTATAGTATCAGTGTGCCCTGTAAGGTTTATTTGGTGTGGTATAAATATACCTACTGAAGTATTTTTACAGTATCACGATGACGTAAATATATTGAAATATAAATTATTCTTGTGTTGATGGTTTATAGTACGGTTAGCAGAATACTTTGCTCTCTCTATCATGGCATGAAAAGATTTGTATCTAATAAGTAAGATGGATGGACAATCTAAGGAGGATAACTCGTTTTTGTCCGTTTTTGTCAGTGAAGGGTTCCGCACCATCGTACAAGATTTAATACTATAAGCCCCCTTTATATTTTTATTATTTGTTGTTATAGCGGCAACCGGTACGGAACCCTAAAAATGATAGAAATATAAGAAACTTACATAAATTATGTTATGTTTTATTAAATACTTTGTTTTAGTGGACGTACAAAATTGTCTCTAAATTGTGAAATGTGAATTTATTGCGGTCCTGCACTTGAACTTTGAAAACTTTTTATATTGCACGTGTATAACTGTCATAATTAATGGTCAATCATACAAAAGTTATTCTGAACACATTATCACTACCCTTCAATTATTAAAATCTGTGTGTGCTCTTCAGACGTACGTAGAGACATAGTGTGTCATACATCGTAATCTAAGCAGGCACGTCGCAGTAAGGGATCCGCCTAATCACTGTGATTCTAAGCTGCCACTACTTGGTCATTACATCTTCCATGCAGGCGGTTGTTCATGGCAATGCTCATTATTACCCTTAACAATGTCACCTTCTACAGTATACATGGAAGCAGTACATCCCCTCTTCCTGTGAGTCCCACAAAACCATCTGATGATACCGTTCTTAGCGCGATGCTTTAAAAACTTGTAACCAGACACCACAAGCATTGGTGCTCCTCTAGTAGACCATCCGAAGAAGCGCTCTGAAACATAAAATTCGCAAATATATTACTCTGAATTTCATATATGTTTACAATGTTGGCAATGCACCTAGTAATTGAGAATTTTTGAACCTTTTTTGTTAAAGTATGCAGTCAGCTTTTCCCCAAGCCAAGCTTTTGTTGATAGGTGTATAAAATAGATTATTCAAAACTGTCCCAGAATTTCAAAGCAATGACCTAACTACTCAACTGATCATCATGAAGTTTTGCATACACTTTGCCAGGTTTGGCAAACAGTACATTCTACCAGAAAAAAAATACTGGTCCCGGTGGCAAGAAAAATCTTTTATAATTTTATTTTGGATTGTATTTTTCTCAAAAAAATTGTAGGTACATAGCATGTATATCTACGACGTTAAACTCTGGATGGTTTTTGTGGTATACTCGTATTTATTAATAACCCATCTTTGTTAATTACTTTATGTTAATAATTAAAATAAAAAAAAAAATTAACTTAACGAACTTTTCTAACATTAAAACTTTATAGATATAATAATAATAATAAATTTTATCCTCACACATTTTATGATTTCATTCATGGTTTAAGAGTTAACCATTAACAGTTTTGTATTAATATAATACAAACCATTTTGTGCTGTCATGTATATGTGAGGAGCTGGTCTGCTGCTGGTCTAATATCTTAGACCAGCAGCAGACCAGCTCCTCACATATATATGACAGCACAAAATGGTTTTTGGATTGGATTTGGATTGGATTGGTGGACAGCACAAGATGGTAACTGGGATACAGATCACGAGGTCCCGACCCGATGGATACAAGTAACGATACCATGATATATAGAAATATTATTATTATCCAATTATCATACAATGTATGAAAGTGAAGAAAAGAACAAAACAATATTCCTGTTAAACATTCAAATTACCAAATAGAAATGATATATAATAATTATAATATACACTACAATAAAAACCATAACCAATAACTTAATAACCAAAGAACGCCTAACAAAACATCGTTAAAACATTCCAAAACAATTGGGTGGGTAGATTTGGAAATGTTTACTCATCAGTTAATGAAGAAACTTTCCTGTAATATCAAAATCCAATATTGATAAAACCCTGTTTAATTTATTACAAATGTGTACTTCGATTGGAGAAAAACGTTGAGCTAAACTTGTTTTATACATTTCTTTCGTACAAACTCTGTCTTTACGGCGCAAATGACAAAAAGTTCGTATTTTTAACCGCTTTCTAATATGGAATGTTGCTTGAGAACTGTGTGTAATGTGAATAGTTGTCGAACCGTCAACACTTCCCATTCTTTGTACAAATCACTTCATAATTGCCTCTGTGCTCTTTAGATTCCTAGAAAAATTTTAGTTGTTAAAATTGCGTTTTAGTTGTTCCTCCCCAAGAGGTAATACAGTACGTTATTTGTGACTGACAGAGTGTAAAATAAACTTTTTTAAATACTATTATGTCTCCCTCCCCAATACTAAACTCCCTAGTTTTTATTTTTTATGGTATAAAGGGCAAACGAGCAAACCGGTCACCTGATGGTAAGTAACGCCGCGCATGGGCATCTGTAATCTGCAACTCAATTGCCCATACATGCCGAAGCATGGCTTTCCTACAGTTAAAAAGTACTTGATTGATGGCGTACTTTGTAAGTTGCCATGCCAATGTCATTATCCAGCGGCAATACTAACCACTCTTAAATGACCATTTGTCGATGTTTCTGTCTAGTGACAACAATGGGTTGACTATGCCAAATTCTCCATGCAGGGGGTCGTTTATGACAATGTTCATTATTGAACTTAATAATGTCTTTTTGGCTAGTGAACACGCAAGCGCGACACCCCTGTCCTTTGTGAGTTCCGCAGGACCATTTGGTTAGCCCCTTACGACTATGTACTCTTAAGAACTTGTATCCAGACATTACAAGTATTAGCGTTCCTCTAACAGACCAACCGAAGAACATTTCTGAAAGCAAACAGTCATACAAAGTAAGTAGAATATGTTTTGAATGTGCGTGAAAGACATAAATATATGAGTTGAGGCTCTATTAGGCATTCAAATTGTCTGATTTTAAGCAGAGTCGTAGCGTTTGGATACTTGCACGACCAGGGATGTCTCTCCCACGATTTCGAATTTTGTGAGAATCTTTTTATATCTATTGAAAACATCTCCATGCGTTAGTCTCCTAAGAAAATCAATGAACGGAGAACACACCACAGTTTGAGCATGTGTGTGAGTATAAATTCCGATAAAATAGTACGGAACCCTTCTAACTTAAAAGTTAAGTTTATGTAAATGAGTGTAAATAAATATGCAGTAAATGCGTATTCTAGCATAATGTTACTCAAGGACCCCTGGGAAAACCATGCTTCAAATCTTGAAAGTGACATAACACTGATATTGGATAGCAAGTACATACCAGGTTCTACAGGATATATTATTTGGTATGTGGTTTGTATAGGAAAATAAAAGTGTTGTTTTTACTATTTTCCAATTTTTACGTTTTTTTTCTCCAAAAGAACCTTTCTTGTGCCTTAACGAAAATATGAAAAATAAAAATTTGCCGAATTGGTCAAGCCGTTCTCGAGTTTTGCGCTTAGCAACACATTTGGCGATTCATTTTTATTTATATAGATAGATAACAGATTCTGAACACCTATTAATTTAATTCATAAATGTAAATAATACTACTATTCTCTCGTTTCACTTCCTCTAAAACAAGGTGAAATGATTCTTATAATATAAATTTGATGAAGACTGGTGGGCGGGTTTGAATGCGAAATGACAAGAACGGACGTATGGACGTATTATGGCTAGTAAAAAATGCAAAGACTCACCAAGCTAATTATCCTCCACAATGCCGTTTTAACTGGATGGTGAAACTTTTTTTTGCGGCCGGCGACCAATTCTTTGTTGAAGTTTCATGATTCTTCTTCCTTTAGTCCTAATGAGGGTTTTTTATATAGGATAATTTAAAATATTCACCACAGTATAGGTTTCTTGGTGGATTATTTGTAATATGCGAATCGCTAAGCGACGCGTGACTAGCGGGGCGAGGCACCTTGTCGTTTCACAGAATCAGCTAATTACAAATCGGTGCGGAGTTTATGTTTCCGAAACCTTATCTAGCCAATCGAATGAGGTTTTAATATGGGATTATAAGACCAACTGGTACAACCGATGGCCGCACGTTCTAATAAGTAATCAATCAAATATCCTTATTTATACATATAATATGTTTAATCGTGTCTTTTATAAACTAAACAATTATGTATTATATTATATATTTAAAGACTAGACACAAATGCTTTCGTCACAACAACTTATCATTTTACAACAGACAGTAAAATTCACTCAGTTGTAGTGCAGCGAATCAGAAGAATCACCGACACTTTTGAGATGTTTCCCGCTGATAGATCCCTTCGAGAACTTAACATGTAGGAATATGCAAGTCTACTACTACAACTAACAACATTTTATAGTTACCGTATCAATATTTGATTTGTATTTTTATTTTTTTAATAAATAGAATGACTTGGCAATCGCATACGGCAATAGTATCTACATACAATATCGGTAGTGTAACTGTGTAAGTGACAACAAAGTCTAAGAACTGCAAAAGTTACTTTGTAATCCCATATCTATCACATAGGATTACAAAGTTACTTATACTTATGTTTGAGTTTTTCCTTGCTTTTTAGGCTAAATAACAATTCAGATGATATGATTCATGAACATTACTTGCAACTTTAAACTAATTATTAAATTAGGATTTAAAATTGACTTTTCCATTTTACTCAATATTACATGTCCAAAAAAATTTCAAACTTTTGGCTTTTATACTTGTAACAAAAATACTATCGACCGACAATGTGTCGATAATCGAATGACGATTTAATTCTACAGTTGGCGGGTAAACTCCTTATGAAATGGGTATGTAACTATCTATACACGTGCTAATGGCCATTTCGATTTACCTTTGTAAGAAGCACAACTATTACATACAACTGGACATGGTAAATGGATTATAATTTACATTTTAAGTATTGCTAGCTTAAGTTGTTATATGCAAAAAAAAAACAGCCACGACCAGCTTTATAACATATTGAAAAGTTTTACTTGTATTTAATACAGATTATGTTATTAAGTCACATGTAGGATTATAAATATTATAATACATTATTTTAACTATAATTACTTAAAGGAGGAGGGTGATTATGGTCGTTAAAAAGCTTCACAACCTCATCAAAGCCAATGATAGTATACACATAGGCCCGACAGCCTCTAGTGCCATGGGTGCCGCAGTACCACCGTACCTTTTGACTAGTTGTCCGATGTTTAAGGAACTTGTAGCCAGCAACAATGATGACACGAGCTCCCCGAGATGTGGTTAGAAACACCGGCTCTGAAAAGCAACTGATTAGAGAGCATAATGATATACTGATATCCAAGAATACGATTAAAGTCGGGGCTTTACAACATCGGTACCTATCGATTGATCATCATGTTATCCATAACCTATTATGTCGACTGTACGTGCCCGGCAATTACCTCGGACATCGTTAGAGCCCCAGACACACGTTGTTCGCACAGCCGGTATGTCATACTGTCGCCAGAGCTGAGTAGTATATGTCGTACGCTAGAAGTGCTCAACGTCCTCCTGAGAGCCAATCCTGACTGTGATGTGTTTGCGGATGAATGGAGACAAATTATACGAGTATCTCTCTGCGACAGAAAGAAAGTATGCAAGGGTGTCTGTCCACTTTACTGTGTTATATATAAATACAATACAATACATGCTGGTGAGAGTATGAAAGATAGGTATGCAAATAATATGAAATTCATAATATAATTGTATTAATAATATAATATTGGAAAAAGAAAATTCGTCTTCAATACCTCGAAATAATACCACTACTACTATGGTATCTTTTCACCTTAGTAGGTGATTTTTTTTCAAATCATCGAATATTTTCATTGAATAAATCAAAATTGGTTAAAAAAAGAAAAAATCAGCCGAATTGAAATCTAAGAAATGAAAAAATAAGAATAAAACAGACTTAAATAGTATCAAAATCCTTTATTATCAAATGTAACAGTCAATTTATAATTACTTTTAATATAATCTTTGAAACAGCTCGTCGATGAGTATTATTTTTAAAACACCTCCAGTAACATAATAGGTGGTATCAAAATCAATCAAATTTACATATTACCTATGTCAATATTATAAAACAAAATATTACATGTGAAACCTATGGCAACGATTGCAAAAAAAAAACAGCATTATCAGGTAAAGGTAAATATGTTTGTAACACTGTCATACCCTAACTTTTTAACCTATCATCTTGAAATTTTGTATACGGTTATCAAGGGTACAGGAAAATGTACTGTACCCAGCGCCGGCCTTAGGGGAGGCAAAACCAAGCGCTGCTTAGGGGCGCCCAGTTGCTGGCTAGTGGTTGGTGGCGCTATGACGCCAGGGGAGAAATAATTTTTTCACATTGTATTCGAGAGATTAAAGTAAATTTTTCATGATTTCTTAGCAGTCTTAATAAAAATGTATTCAATTGTATGACGAATACTTCGTTACCAAAGAAAATACAATCATCTAAAAATTTTAAATTATCTTATAGTATCCACGTGCATGCATATATTTATATATATGTATAGTACCCTAAAATTTGCCTAAGGGCGCCACATGTACTAAGGCCGGCACTGACTGTAGGTACCCGAGAAATATCTGAATTGAAAGAAAAAAAAATACATTAATGCGAGCGAAGTCGCGGGAAAAAGCTAGTCTTCCTATAATCTGACACTAGGTTTGCGGAGTGTGATTATGACTTCCATTGTAGCTGATAATTTCATCACTGTTATTGAGGGTGAATATGCGAGCAGTGCATTTAAATCTTCGACTACTGCAAAACCAGCGTGTCTTATCACCATATTCACGTTGTTTGTGGAACTTATATCCATCGACGCACAGCATCCTTGTCCCGCGGTTAGAAGTTAAGAAATAAGGTCCTAAAAACATAAAGGTGTATTTACCATTCCATTCAATTTTTTTTAATACGAATGTTTATCTAAGATCACTGATTTGTTTTAATTATTTCAATGCAAGCCCAGCTATAGTTACTATTTTATAAAATTATTAAAACAATTCCTTGCATGATATTTGGACAGCTTGCACCTCGTACGTACGGCATGTACCTGAAATAGGAGAAATAACATTTGGCAAAATAATTTTTTTAACGACTATTTATTTAAATTGTACTCCCAAAAATATACATAAAACCATGATGGCAGTTTGAACATAGATTCTATACAATAACAGTAAATTAGTTTATTTCATACATTTAATTCAAAATCCAAAACAAGACCTCATAACTGTTTAAAATACAGAACAAATTTAAGAAAAAATATAAAGAAACATTAAAAGTTTATTTATACAAGATTATATTATTCGAGACTGATTACTTGTCTTCAGTCTTTAAGTACAAATGAATTCCAGTCAGTTAAAGGCATTTGTATCTTTCATTGATATTGAAAACGTACTTTAAATATATGAAAACTCTTGGAATAATTAATCACACAAATACCTTTCAGGCCAAAATTAGTGATTATTTATAGAAATATTCTTAAGTTTTTATTTTATATATTTTAAATGTATAGTATATATATAAATATGTAATAAAAATGTAAAAATGTCACTAATTTCAGTAATAAAAATATTATAATTTAAAAATGTCGCTAATTCCTGTAATTAAAATCAATAAGAAAAAATGTCAATAGCGTTAAGTGATATATATATATATCACTTTACGCTATTGAGGCCAAAATTAGTGATTATTTTTAGAAATATTGTTAAGTTTTTATTTTATATATTTTAAATGTAAAGTTTTGTCGCCATATTCACATTGCTTGTGGAATTTATATCCGTTTACATAAAGCACCCTCGTGCCCCGATCCGAAGTATAGAAATGAAGGCCTAAAAATATAGGACTAGTGTGTAGATTACTTACGGTTTTCACGAAAAAAACAGTTAACAAAATTTATCATTTTTTAAAGACCTTGTGACAGAAAATAGCTCTATACCACTGTAAATTAGAGTTGTTATAAAATAATGGCCTATCTAAATTAATAGACAGAGTTTTGTAGCGACACGTACCTGAAATAAAAGAAACCCATTATAAATTAAAGAACTTAGTAAAGGCACACGAAAAAAAAACAAATTGTACAAAGTGAAAGCAACAAAATACATTTAAAACAACATGATGCCATTATAGTACGTATATTACAAAAGAAGCTTAGAAGGTAAAGAAAAAACACTGATAAAAAATATAAATTTACAATCATATTAATAACATAATCTGAAAAAATCTAGCTAGAACAGAAAAAAAATCTTATATAAATGGAGTTAAGACCATATTGTTCCATAGCCAGGACGTTGCTTGCCCATCATTTCAATTGTAATAACAAATTAAAGGTATCAATTTATCATTTATTTAGCATTTAGTTTTATTTAAGAATATACAATCATTACAAAGTGTTGAATACATCTAATTTTTTATTTATGTATTTCGGAGCACATTTTCAAACAAATGTATTCCTTGCTCTAAGAGGATGTGTATGCGTGTTATTACACTTAATGATTTCTTCATCATTACCAACGGTGTGGAGGCTTGCATTACATTTCTTATTATTGTAGGCATAGCATCTCCATCTTGTCATACCTCCTCTACTTGTTCTATGTTTTGTGTACTTGCAACCTCGAAAAATGATCATCATGGCTCCTTTTTTTGTCGTAGTAAGTATGGTTTCTGGAAAATTCACATAGTACATATAAGTTCAAGTCAAGGTTTCAGAAGCGGTAACATGCATTTGTACGTTTTGTAAGTTGCAGGAATGTGGAAGCATTGCTGCCCATCAGACCTCAGACCTTAATAAACCAACAGCACTGGTGTAATTGTATTTTTAGAAGATCGAGATTTCCATTTAATAGGATCGGTATTAACGTCATGAAAATACAAATTATGAAAATTTATTTATTTTATTTTTATTTACTAATTTCAAATATCACAAGTATGGGACGAATTTTCCTTAATCACATATCCGTTGCAGGTGTAAATGTAGCCGGGACATTTTCTGTTCGTACACCGCCAAGCCATTATACCATTTTTATTTTTCCTCCTCAGTGTAAATCTAAAATCATTGTAAAGTAAACCATCACCACCTCTTTGATTCTTAAATATTTTGTCAGGAAAGAGCCGAGTACCTGCAATATAAAACGATTATTTGTAAACTATGAAGGCATAATAACGACGTAAAGGATGATGGCATTCGTTTTTACAAAGAAAATACTACTATTTTAATTTTTGCCATGTCACAAATCATTATACATTCTAACAATGCTGTATTAAACCATTTATGGCTTATGTAGTAGCATAAGCTACAATATTTATGTAATAAAACAATATCAAAGAAAGAGAAAACTTATATTTAGGCACAAGATAATTATTTGTCAACCGAAACACAATATATTTTGAATACGCTTTTTACAGTATTAAAAGTTACTAATGAAAATAAATAAACTGAAATTCGAGTTCGTTAATGCAGCAACGCTCACAAAACTTTTGTTTATCACAAATCGGATTTTTTTTAGATAAAGTATGTAGAAAATTAACAAAATCTAAGCTGCCCTAGGTTTGACGTTGACGGATATTAGAAACCTATTCAAAAAACGCCAGTAAATCTGTGTTAAAAGCGAGTAAAATTTTAACGGTAGTAATAAATGACGATTGCATCATCGCAAAGTCCAATATCGCGAATTGAATTATAATGTTCCACTAACAAACATGAAACAAATGCATCAAGTCTTAATGTCAAAGCCGATGTTGAAAATGGCAAAATCGCAAATTTCTAGCGTGCTATGTGAAAGGCTTTTATTTTGTTTATTTTCGTTTCTTTCCTTTAAATTAATAGGCCCTATTAAAGCCTTTTAAAAGTAAACATATGATAGATCACCTTGAATAACTTAATTTCTGTATCCAAAATAACACAAAATTATCCTATAGCTTATGTCAGAGAATTGAGAATATGTATTTAGAAATGCCATCATCTGTATTCTGTTCTAAATCATGTGTCGGCAGTTGCATTCGCTTAGGCGATACTCATTACTTTACACATATACAGAGCTCTAGGGTAATTCGACACAGTCAAACATTTATAATTTTACTAAATACACAAATGATGCCCTTACGATGATCAGTATAAGGTAGCGTTCCGTATACATACTTGCTAGCCGTTACATCCGACATAGCGAAACATCAATAGAGAGCTGACGAGTGTGCCTCTTAACATTAACGAAATATTTTCAAGTAAAATGTATAGCAATATTTCTGTAAGCAGTGTACGTCATTGCGTGCTCTCGTAGTTCCAATATAGTTACTAGTCAAATATGATAAGCTATGTATAACTGTTTTAGTGGATAACATTTAGTTAGTCTCCCAAATTACATAATACTTTTTGAATATTTGTCAATATTACTTAAAAACAAAAGTTTTTGGACTTTGAATAAATATTACAGTGACTAGCAGTTTAAGGTAAATATTTACTACGATCCACTAAACCATTCAATCTTAATAATAACAACAGTCAAGAGGTAGGTAGGGGTGTATGAATCACAGGTTTCAACAGCCTTAGTAAAGTCCCATGTGTTGTGACCTCTCAAGGTACGAGATTGGTATAAATCGGATAAAGTTGGAAACTCCGAGACTGCAACTAAGTATTAAACGAATCGTTCAAATCTTTCACTTACGTCTACATTGGTCTACATTACACATTGCCATCGAGTTAATAATAAAAATTATATACATTTTTCACATGATATAAAGCTTTACACATACATAGGTTATTATTTTTGATAAGTAAACATGTCGTTACAGAATTTGGTTAGAATTTCGACTTGCTGGGTAGAAATAATTTTCGGTGGATGAGTGTGAACACCAAGTTGGTTACACACTAAGTCATTCATTGTGTGCACCTTGGCTCTGCAACCTTTACTGTGATGTGTGGAACAAATCCAATGGAGTTTCGAACCAAGCACGTGCTTTACGCAGTAAGTGTATCCGTTCAGTACTAATTGTCTTGCTCCACGTAGAGATGTGACGTATTGTGCATCTAAAATGTCGAACAAAATGTTTTTAGTAATGTTTTAGTTACATTTTTAGTAAGTGACATTTATGGATGAGATTTTGAGAACGTAGCCACGCGTGTTACCTTTATGGACTGTAGACTTAACTATTATTGTAAACTAATATTTCCAACAGAACATCAATAGTCGGTGAAGCACCTCAGACCTCAAAATAGAATAAATATCAGTTCTACATATAAAGAAATCTACTGGATATGAATTAATGCAAGCCGGGTAGTATTGCGGGCCAGGGTATTAAGTGTCAATGTGAATTATGACAAATATAAGTATGAAATTGTGTCATTTGAATAGATATGTTTGAAGTATCTCAAACTTTATATTCACCTCTGAGACACTACAAAAATATTTGTACTACTTTGTTTCTATTTTAATATTTAAAAAAAATACAAATCCCTTGGAAGAACGCCGCAGTAAAACAAAAAGTATGATTTTGACAAATTTATTCTTTGAAAACATAATTATCCAAGCAGTATTCATTTATCACGTTATATTGTTACAACCTTTGTACTAGTTGAATATCCCTGTATTGATGGTATATGATGATACCCAAAATGCTATTGAATTATAATACTATGTCGATAATTCTCGTTCTGTTGCTACAATTCAAATTACAATGACAATAGTAGCATTAGATTTAATCTAATGTAATTTAAGGCCGTCTTACCATGAAATGAGTATTTGGCTGTAAAGCTTTCCTTTGCTTTGATGCGTTTATGCTTACGCATGTTTTGCTGGAGTGTCACTATCATGTAATACTTAAAATTGAAGTTAAAGTTGAAAATTACAGAAACGTTGAATTTTCAACGAAATTTTACTGTCCGTAAGCAAAACGAATCGTTTCTTGATTATAGGCACCGGGCATGAGTAGTTAACGCATGAAAGCGTAACAGCCAAACTCACATACGCATTTATAATATAAGAGGATAATCTTTTGCCAACCGCTCACTATCGCGACATCGATTGCTTTTCTTCTTCCGCCGCCAATGAGCTGGTAAGGAGGGAGAGAGGAGAAATCCACAACATCAGCGGCAGGTCCAACAATACTGCTGCCACTTCCCTTCAACAAATTTCACTCACGGGCAAGGCAAAGGACTCGGGAAGCGCACAACGGTCGCTGGCGCCGACATACCTGGCTGCAGGCAGTCTAAACTGGTGCTGACGGAGGTCTCACAACGTTTAACTTGCACACTGCTCAGTCTCAACCGACTCGACATCAAGATACTTGTAGGAACCATAACGGGCCACCTGCCCCTAAACCAGCACCTGCCCTCAATGCAATAGACAGCCCTCTTTGGCAGAGGATATCTCGACGCGGAGGAAACGGCCGCTCACGTTATCCTGGAGTGCGAGGGAGTGGCCACACAACGGGCAAATATCATATTAATGACTCAAAATTATATAGACTCTTTGGGATATATTATAGGCTTTCTGGAAATATTCCCTGGCTTTCTGGAAATATGAAATATGTTATAGGCTCAATGGAAAGGTTTAAAAAACAGGTATTCGATGTTAATGATTGTGGTTGTTGTTTATCTTGACGATCTGATCTTGTATGGTCCACATCACCGCTCGGCATCCCCTGTTATGATTTGTCGCACAGTACCATCGTGTCTTACAGCCCGACGTCCGATGGAAAGAGAATCTGTATCCAGATATTCCGATTATACGACCACCTCTAGCTGATCTCGAAAAATAGATACCTAGAAAAAATATATAAGTACATATTATTATTTTAATGTTTAAATTTTAAATCAAGTTTCTGGATTAATAACAAAACAAATTCTTGTCATTTATAATATCGTAAGTAGTTAATTAATTTTATTTGGTTTTCAACATATTATTTAAAAACTTTATTACCGTGACGAAATCAAACCAAGGCGGGCACTACGAAGCGATTATATCGGAGTTAAACCGACTGTAATCACACAAATATCCCACCGCTACCCCAGCAAGCCACCAAACCCTCGGAACGCTCTGTACTGTAAACCCTGCCTTCTTCGGGGAGAACGAGTCTTCTTCCCTTCTCAAGAAGTGCGACAGAGATATGACACGCCTGACGGGCTGTCCTTACCACCACCACTACTAGGCCACCTGGGTAATTGTTTTAGGTATTATTTGTCGTAGCCTCGGAACTATCTGGTACTCAGAGGGACATGCGGAGAAACAGAGCTGCTTAATGTGTATATAGGAACGCTCCCGCGTCTACTGAACATTAATTAGCCCCAAGTAGGAAATTCTCACCAAAGAAAAGAGGGTTCTTCGCTTAGGTTGCCAGGTGTATCGCGAGATTTTCTAGCCATATATATGTATATGGTATACACTATTACGATGGTAAAACCTGAAAGAAGTATTTATTATAAAGCTATCAATAGCTTAAAGTCCCTGCTCTGTGGTAACATATTATAAATATTTTTTAAGTATATTTCGAAATATACATAAAAAATATTCATGTAGGATTTTTTAAGTCATTCCTTTATTGCTTAATTTACCAATTTTCTGTTACGTTAACCTCACAGGTTATAGGTATTTATAGATTAAAAATAAAAGTATTGATATGAATTAAAATGATTTAAGTACGATTATAATGTGTGTGTATTTCTAAATTTCTAGAACAAGCATACTTTATATATAACTTCAAACACATTACAAATACATACATAATATAACAAATTTTACTACTGTTTACCACTTTGATTTGACATTTTGCTCTCTCTAATCATAGATGGGTCGCTCTTCTTCTTTATTTTCCCGTAACATTACAATCGTTACAAAAACTATACTTAGCATAATTTTAATTTAATATTGTTTTTGTAAAATCATCATAACCTTAAAGAGAAAATGTATTAAATACGAATAAGTTCTTTTGTGTACATTTTTGTTATTCCAATGCAATAAAAGCTATTTATGTCAATAACATTAAACATAAATATTTATTTTGTATAAAAAATAAGAAAATAAAACTTTGTGACTAACATGTCTATGGGCAATTTAATTATACCAACAATACAAATTCTTATTTAGAAGAAAATACAAAATAAATTGGAAAATACTATTTTCCTCTTAAAATCTGTAGATATATACAGGATGTAAGAAACACCGTACCGAATATTGAAATAGTGTATTCAGACCATAATTCTGAGTTGAAAATCATTGCAATTTTCTGCCGGAAAATTCAATATTTTATTTATTTTTGGATAAAAGTGATATCACAATGAGTAAACAGAACATTTTACGGAAAAAAAAATTATAAATACCCCATACGGCCAAAAACTGCAATGTAATCAATTAAAAAACATTTATGCAATCAGCTGCTTCGACGGCGCCGTACGTTTAAGGTCATTCACCGTACCGCACAAAAAGAATAGTGCGTACATTGTGTAGCACCAAATGAAACTAATGACTATAAATTTTTAATCTCGCATTTGTATGATGAACTGACTTTTGTATTGTGATAAGTATAAACAGAAAGACGTTTTTGTAAGTTTTTCGTGTAGCGATAACTTACACGCTACATAGACTATATATTTCTTATGATTACACTATAGTTCCAGATACATATATCTAAAGAAAATCTCAAATTAATAAAAATAAACAAATTAATATTATTAAAACAGAAGAACGACCCAAATTAAGATTGTATCTCTAACGCTAATCGTCCGTCTGGATATAAATACAAATATTATTATAAATACCATCAAAACTAATAGTCTGAGTTTCTACAGTACACATGTACGAGTACGATATACATCGAGCATAGGCTCTACATACATTACTGTAGTTTGCCACTGTTAACTACTTTAATATGGAGATTTCGACGTCGTACCTGTACAGTCGAAGACTTATACTAACAATACAGTTAAAAAGGGACAACAACACAAAAAGCTATATAACAAAATGACTTAGCTACACACGTCTACAGTCAAGTTAGTAGGTACCTATGTAAATACTAATTTGAGTGTCAGAAAGCGCCCTGATTCAACATCAGAACAAGAAAATCAGTCCGAAGAGTACAATAGATATCTCTTAATACATCCACACTGTATAGACAATACTTATTTTGAAAAAAATTGTTATTTTTTTAACTGACAGTCATCATCAATGATTATGATTGTTGTTTATCTTGACGATTTGATTGTGTATGGTAAAAATCATGGCTCTGCATCCCTTTTTATGATTTGTAGCACAATACCATCTACTTCTAAATCCTGTGGTACGGTGATGGCAGAATCTGTACCCCGCTATTACGATTATACGACCACCTCTAATAGACCGCGAGAAATGGATATCTGGAAAAAATATTTGGTTATTCCATATATTCAAATAAAATACGACAAGCGCATCACTACTTGGTATACATAATTGTAGTATAAGTTTTGCTGAATTTATTGAAAATGTGGTGTTATTTGTTTTTTTTATAGACCCGGTTACCACCGGAGTCTTGTAATTAAAAACCTCATACTATAGTCTCTCGGGAAAACCTCGGCAGGGAGCTCACTCCGTAGCTGGAGCATTTGCGGTAAGAAATTCCTCCGCAACCGTACCGTACGCGACCATTTAGGTTCCAGGGTGTAAGGATCAACGCCCTGCCGGTGGCGAGCCGTGCGATAGTAGAATGCGGCCGTGGCCAACAGTTCCACGGAGTACAACCCATTATACTAGCGGCAGAACAGGTACAAGGACGCAAATTCTCTTATAAGACTTAAGGGTCGAATTTCGTTTTTGAGTTTGGGATCGTCGACGATTCGCACAGTACGTCTTTGAACCGAGTCAAAAGACCCAAGCTGGCATCCAGAAGCTCCCGCATAGAGATCACAGCTGTACTTCTTATGGTAACGGACTTGTGACTTGTGTATTATAAAAAGTCTTTGCCGCGGGGTGAAGTACCGCTTCGCTATATTTAGCACACCAAGCTTTTTGGATGTCAGCTTGGGTTTGCTTTTGTAAGCAGCACTAGCCCTAGTCCTTGATTAAGGTTTTTAAGCGCCCTTTGGTCGAAGCGTTCACTTCAGGTTTGTTAATGTAATTGTAAATCAACACTCTCACAACACGCATTGAATTAATTTTTTTTTTTCTTAAAAAAAGAACTCCCGCATTAGGAATTACTCCTGTCTCGCGGGGGACTTTACAAACATACAAACAACGGACACAAAGAACACCCAGACTGAGGTGGGAATCGAACCCACGACCTATGGCATATCAGTCAGGGTCACTAACCACTAGGCCAACAGGCCAGTTAAATAAGGTAACTCTAATAATTACACTCTTGCTTCTATACGATTATAAAAAAGTTCCTACCGCTATTCAATTAAATTAGTATTTGGTGTTAATTTGAAGCAGTCCCTAAATATTAAAATCTGTTACCTATGCAAGTATTGTAATAAGTAATCATTAAGGGTTTCTCCAAAGGCGCTACCCACATTTCATTTGTAGTTTCAAATCGTTTTTCGTTCGTCCGTTTCAAATCGTTTTTCGTTTTGCATGAAATAGACAATTATATGTTTAAAATAAATTTTATGATAAATGTTTACGATTCGTGTCTTGATAATATCAATGATTATGTTCAATATCGTATTTAAGGATACTGTCGTCATGTGTTAAAGTAAATATAACAGCTCGGCATCCTTTTCTAACATTGGTAGCACACTGCCATCTTGTTTTGCCACCTCTACTGTAGTGAAGACTAAATCTGTAACCGGACTTAGTGATAATGCGTCCACCACGGGCTGACATTGTAAACTGAAATCCTGAAAGGAAACAAATTTAAAACAAAATTTATATTCTGAATTACTAAGATGTAAAACAAATTACACACAAACAACAATTTGTTTTATAAAAGTAACAACTCTCATGTACTTTAGATGCGCATAAGTAACAAGTACAAAATACATCCAGATTAATAATAATAAGTTTTAGATTACAAATATAGTTATCTGATACAAGGATCGAACCCAACCTGGCCACTTGTTATACATATATTTCAAGTTTCATAGACAGATTATTATTATACATTGGAGGGGGACAGAGATTCCTTCCTTTCCAACAATCGAGGTCTCGGCATAATCAGCAAGAAGTGCTCTGCAGGTCCCTTAGCGTAAAGTAAATTGAACAGTTATATGTATACGTAATGATTTTCTTGCAGCTTTTTATGATTAAAGATATCAATTAGCCCACCAGACTCGTCAGAATCCTCCGCGATCCCATCATAACATTAGTCCAAATTGTTTTAAAGTAATCACAGCAATAGAAACTCTTGCGTATACAAATAAGATACAAGTATAATAAATAGGCTGCGCCTACTAACTTTTTCTAGTAGTTTTCTGTGGCATGTGGCGATATTGTAATAATTCTTTTTATTTCATCGATAACGTCTTTTTCTAATTTATGATAGTATAATTAAGACTAATTGTTGCAACCCCTTACATCTTTATAAAATAAACCTTCTAATCTGGGATTTTTATTAACCTGACGACTGCTTATAATACTTTATTGACTTCAATTACTACTTGTACATGTAAAACAAATATTAGGAAATTGTATAATTGCATCGTCTAATCTTTGTTTAGCTGTATAGATTTTGAACATAGGAGAAGACACTGCATTTTTGTTTTTACCATAGGTTTTGCTTTTGTGCATATGTCAACATAATACACTTGGTAATTACACTTGATCACCTAGGTAATTTATTTTTCAACTTTAAGAACAATACCAGCTTACAGTAAATAACAAAGTGCTTGTTTGTTATGCTAACTTAACCTAAAGTACGCTTAAAGTATAATACATAATATCTACATACACCTAATAATATCCCAGATAGCAATTTAAACTTGGATCTGACTTGTAATAAGTTTGATGTTACAAAAGTGTAGGTTTGTGTAACACTTGCCATGGTAAGTATATACATTTGAGGCAAGCTTAAATCAAACTTTCTAGTTTCCGAGCAACAAGTTTGCATGCTGTTTGTTTTTGTTAAGTACTCGTATATGCAAAATTGACATAACATACTTGCAGTATGTCTGTTTTTCAAATTATGTAAAATGTTGATACAACAAACTAAATAAGAAAAAAAAATTAGACAGGGTTAAAAAAGGGTATAAACGGGTTGATTGTGTTCTGAAACTCAATAACTTTCCCAAAACAACGTGAGTCAATGTATAAAAAAATTTACCTATCATACAAAACGACGTAATGGTGAGTCAATTAATGTGGTAGGTCTTATTTTTTTGGGAAAGTCATTTACACATAAGCGGCTTGATATATAACGTGTAACAGATTCTAAACAAGCGTCCCATAACTCCCATATGCAATTATATACAGAAATTATAAGAAATATCAAAGATCCTAATCAGTTTGTTCAATAGTCAAAAATAAATTGTTTTCAGACAAAGGTTCATATATGAGAAAGTTGTTGAGATTCCATTATTTGCCACATTTTTGTTTATTTGTATACCCTTTTCATTTTACCTGTACAACGCAGAAAAAAAATAAACCATTAATTTAACCTTTTTTAATCTTTTTAGTGTGAATAGTGAGAATAGAAATAACATATTAACATAAAACCGCTTCCTCATTCTCGTTCTTCGTTGGTCACTACTAATTTATATATCTTAAATCTAATTATGTAATTCTTTCTTTTGTCTCTTTGCTCTGAAACAAATAAAAATACTATTAAGCATTTAATATTTAATACAAATTAGTTTCGTTATACAAGATCCTGCAAGGATCTAAATGTTACCTCGTGTAACCTAAATATTATCTCAATATTTACAAAAGGTAGTTAATCTAAATCCTACCTTCTTGTTATTCTAACTTTCGCTTGGTTCAGCCAATCACCAATTATTTCCTTGAGATTATTTTCAGTTACATCCCCATATATTTTTTTGCAAATTTCTGAAATGCATTCATTAAATTAATTTACGTAGTACCTCCGACGTGAAAAAAAATTATAGTAGACACCTACTATCTACATATACCATCTCTGGATGGTAAGTAATGAAATATACTTACGAAATATTAATCTAAACGTTTCTGTATTTAAAAACGATTTTTTACTGGAGTTTTTCATTGGTTTTCCAGTCAAAGAATATAATTCTGCCACATCGTCCAGTAATATTCTTCTCAACATATTAGTTGTGAGGCTTCTGACATTTCTACCACCAATACCGGCCAAAAAAGTCATCTGAAAAAAAGTTTTTAATTTGCATTCAAAGAATAAGAAAATTAGATCTATGCATATAATATGTAATAACTCTTTACATACTATTGCCTGTTTATTCTGGCTTATTTTTAATTGATTATTCAAATGATCAAAACTTGCATCATCCTTTACTGGAAGACTTGCCAATAAATCTGAAATAGCTGTATTGTCATCTGTATGTGGAATAAATGTTTCTCCTGACCGCCCTAACGGTAAATCTATTTTTCTCTTTAATTCAGCCACTTGATTATTTAGGTCAGTCATTACTTGTATTAGGTGACTCTGCTGTATAGAATACTGCTTACATGTAATGCATCCTATAACAAAAAAAATCAAGTAAAGTTAGTAGCCCCACAATTATGTATAACTTTAAAATAAAGCCCTTACCAGATTGGTAGTTTACAGCTGCACTAGAACATTGAGTTTTCTTGATTTCTTTAGGTTTTATTTGTGCATGTGGGTTTGGGATTGGACAATTCACAGCAGAGTTTCCATCTATTGTCACTTCATTTAAAGTTTCAATTTCTGCGTCAGCTATTTTAAAGTACATGCAACAAAAAATACCTTGTTATGTTGACTGTAAGCGTCATGTATAATAAATAACATAAAATTAAATTAATATCTTTATCAGGTGGACAGTTCACACGTTCAGTAGGATGATAATTTACAGTTCAGATTACTTCCATGGGTTACTGGAAACCTAAACAATATCTGTTTAATTTATTTAATTAAATATTTAATTTACCAAAATTTCAATAAGTCTTTATGTCCCATACTGACAGTATACCACACTTATTCAACTTCACTAGGACAGGGTTGAGCTTTTGGACTTGAGTCATCTTCAAAAGTGTGTTTTCATCAGAGAACTTTGAATCTTCATGCAAATTTAGATATAGGCAGATAGATAAAATATTCTTTATTGTACACCATCAATAAAGTACAGATAAAACAAATAACCACCTTACAAATCATAGTACAATGGGCGGTCTCTTATCGCTAAAAGCGATCTCTACCAGACAACCTTTGGATGGAGATATTAACAAAATTATTCAATAAAACATAGTGTTTGATGGCGTCCTATTCAAGATATAGACAAATACTTATACACATAGATAGATATACATAAATAAATATATACAGATATAGTAGATATATATACATAGATAATATAGTATCATAGTTAGCAATTTTGATCTTAGTTCTGGAACAGAATAGAATAAATAACAGATAATGTTGCTTGACCAAATTTTTAAAGGCTGTAAGGGTTTTAGATTGCCTGTGATTGTATTTGTACCAGTAATGCATTCCACAGACAAATAGAAAGAAATATAAATGATTTGTCAAAGAAAGTTGTTGAATGCACCGGCATTTTAATATCAGATTTTCCGATGATCGTAAGAAATGCGTACGAGTATCGTAATTCAAATCGTCCTTTTAAATAGAAAGGTGTATGAGGATTAAACAGAATATTGTAAAGCAATGAGAGGATATGAGCGATCCGGGGAAAACGAATAGGTAACCACTTGAGATTTTTTAGGAGTTCAGAGACTTGATCATATTTACGCTGTTCAAATATGAATCTAATACAAAAGTTATGAAGTCTCTCTTGTTTATCTAATTGGTTCTCAGTGCGGTCTGGAAAACTGGCCATCAGCATTGTCAAGAATTGGAAGAACAAGTGAATTTGCAAGGGCGGTTTTGGTGGCAGTTGGTAGAAAATATACTTTTTTTTATCTTTCTTTTTCTTTGCCTCACTTCGAAGTGTCATAAGTTTCTGAAAAAAATATGGAGATAATTTTGTTTTATTTGTCTTTCTACATATCATTTTAAAATTAAATTGATTACAGTTAAAAAACTTAGCTTTGTCAAAAAAAAAATACATGCCATAAATTTTGAAAATTCTTATATTATATTGTGGCCATGTAACCTCGGGGTCAGCCATCCTTTTCAAAAGTTTATTCTTCGTCTCCTCAGTGCATACATTAAAGTAGTAACAATTGTGTATCACTCTAAATATTAGAATTAATAACATAAAATATCACCAAACTACATGCATTCAGAATATTAATAACTATCTTCGCCATTTGATTAATTTTGTCAAAAAAGATATCGGTATCTGAATTTACGCGCAGTAAGCTATTAATTTGCTCAATTAATTGCTCTTGATGTGGGACTAGTTGCGGCATGAGGCAAGCGCCATGACGGTGAAGTTACAAGTAGGTCGATGCTGTCGACGCCGAGTGGCACGCATTTAACATATCTGGCATAAAGAAATAAATGCTCTCTTTAACGAATATGGTAGTTTTTTGACCAGTAACGGGTAACAACAGTACATTATATGTCTGAAGTTTCACCTGAGTTCTAGGGTCTCTAGTCCCTAGACAAACAGTGAGGGATAAACAATAGGGTAGTATTCGTAAGTAGTAGTAGATATATTGCGGATTTGCGTTTTAATCCCTAATTACACCTTCCCTATTATTATAATATCTAGAACGAATCGCATTTCGGATACTAAACATATCTACGTGGTAAATATTCACTAAAAAATAAAATATTTTCATTGAAATTACCTTAGATGTACTTAAATTAATTCGCCTTATCTTACATCTCACTACTACATACTTATCAATATTAAAACTTAGGATAGAATAATCTTTATTGTACAAATAAATACACAAAGTGGATGCACAATGGGCGGCCTAATCGCTAAGAGCGATCTCTTACACTTTACTAATATTCTTGTATAGAGAATAAAATATTTGATATAATATCAATGTTTGCATTCTTATATAATTATAAGACCGCAGGTTTAGAGGTCTTTTATACAATACAAGTCAGTCACTTTCCCTACGCACGGTTTCTGTATATTACAGAGTCCATTTACAAAATTTGCTAATTGGTCTACGATTGGATTTAATTGATTTTATGTTTATTGAACTATTTTTGTTTTTTCATTCTGGTAAATGATTGTGGTTGTCTTTATATCTTATAATTTTATCGTTTACGGTAGTCACAAAAGCGCTACAGCCTTTGGCTTTCTGCTTAGAACACTTCCACCTGTTTCGTCGACCAGTGCCTGTGTGTTTGGAGAAGCTGTAGTTCTGTATCCATAAGATACGAGCCCCGCGGTCTGTAGTTGAGAAGAACGCAGATCCTAAGGAAAAACATAGCAACAGTTATAAATTCACAGCCCTATAATATTTTTTACAGCAATCTTCCTGTTTTGTACTATTAAGATTAGGTAAATACATAATAATATATGAATATCAGACTAGCCAGCCACGGACTACTTGCAATAAGCTCACTAACAGCCACAGATGAAGTTTAAGGTAATTAAAATTGACTACATAATAATCATGTAGAACATTTTAGAATTGAATCTGCATTCATAATTTTTATTTTGAAAACATATTTTTAATTTTTTGTGATTTTTTTTTTTTTTTTCAAATTATACGTAAGTAGTCGTACATATATGGGTACTCAAGATAAGTATAGTATTGTCATGTCAATAGTAATTATACCATTAGAGCAACGATTATAATTATTATTCTATAATTGTTACTCGATCTACTGATAGTAAGAAGTGGCATATCTTCAAAGAGAGCTAGAAGTTATCTTTTTAATATCTTACTCAATTTAGATTTTTAGTTTTTATTATTTTAATGGACATTCATTTATGGTGTAATTTTAAGTTTTTATTAAAAAATATACATTATTGTATATCTTACCATGTATCTTAGATTATTCATAGGCCGTCGCGTCGGTTCGAAGTCGGAGCGACGACGCGACGGTATGAATAATCTAAGCGACGTACCTTAGTTTACGTTAATAAATACCGCCATTTACGGTTTGGTACGGTCCTTCAAAAGGTTAGATTTATTTGTTTCTCTCTTACTTTATTCATGTTTAGAACAAAATGCTGCTGGTTCAAGATCTTCCATGTTGCTACTAAACCTAGATATCTAGCTAGGCTCGTACATCATAGCCATTTTCTGGAAAATGGTTATGGTTATCGTTATATTTCAAAACTTGATTGTCTAAAGTTAGGACTGATGCCTTGCAACCTTTTCTTTTCTCCTTGGAACATTTCCATCTAGTTTTACTGCCAATACTACGATGTTTTGAAAAACTATAGTCCTTTATGCACAAAATACGAGCTCCCCGACGTATTGTAAAGAATATGGACCCTAAAACAGAAAAGAACAACTTTATACGTACGTATATATGTATACAACGCATACTCCTACAGCAAGATCAAAAATAGTGACTTATGACAGTAACTGAAAACGCCCATAGTTTTTTTATATAGATTATGTAATTACAATTTTGTTGAACTCTTTTAAAAATAAACTTGAACGAGCAAAGCGAGGTTAAGTTATATAGTATTAAGTTATAAATCTTTTCGCAAGCAGTTTGATCAAAACAGTTCTCTGATATATTGTTGGATGAACGTTTCTCACTATTTGCCATTTTCGGAGAAACAATAATTAAATATTGTAAATATTTACAGCTTTCTTATGCACCGTTCACATCAAATAATAGTTAACTCCCATCCAATCATTTACCAGCATTTACCATAACCAAAGTACAAAGGACGGCTACTTTGTAGTGACATGTTTAGATATGTTTTCTGAAGTCAGTTTTATTAAGAAAGTTTTTTTTTGCGTTTCGAAAAGAAACATCGCCATGAAATTAATATAAATTTTGAATTTCGTCAACTCGTCCCGATGTCCCGTCCCGGGACGAGATGACGAACGACCCACGAAGGTGGCGCGAGTCAGCTAGTCAGTTATAAAATTAAAGGTATTTTATAGTAGCTTGGGGTTTGAAATAAAAAAATACCGAGTTAGTTTTACGGTGTTTTTATTTTTTTGGTAGATTATTATTTTTCTTTATTTTATTTCCTCTTTTTATATTTATCGATTAAGTGTTTTGCAGTTACGCTCCTACGTCACAGTTATTTTCTGGCAAATGGTTATGTCTATCGTCGTAATTCACAACTTGATCTTCTATGGTTGTGACCGAAGCTCTGCAGCCTTTTCTTGTGCACTTGGAACACTTCCATCTAGTTTTGCCGCCAAAATCACAATGTTTCGAAAAACTATAGTCCCTTATACACAGGATACGAGCTCCTCGACGAGTCGTAAAGTATACCGACCCTAAAACAGGAAACAATAGCTCTGTATGCATGATCCCTTTCATTACATGAAATATTGTCGTGAATATTACGTCATTATACATTACGTTTCAATTGATTGCACACATTTTGAGCTGTTTTAAGGAGCGTAAATGTTATCATACCAATAAGTCGTTCACATAGTTTTTTTTAACACATACGTAACATAATATTATTATGTTAAAAATAACTGATGAACCTATATAGGTATTACATAGGTTTATCAATTATTTTTAAAATTTCAAACTTCTTAATATTAAAAAGTTTGAATTTACATTTACTGTTAAATTCGAAACGGAATAGGTAGATATTAAACTCTTGTAATACTAATGTATAAGAAAACGCAAGAATTAGATTGTGCATGCATTAAATGCAATATAAATTGATATTTCTGACAATTTTGAATTATACTTTATTTATTTTTTATTCAATAATAGTTTGGCACTATGAAAAGTGTAATGGGCTCGTAAGGAATGGCATGCATGGTTAAGTAAATAATGATTTAACTACTTAAAAAATTTAAAAACAACTCTTTTTTTAAATTTTAAAACTTTAGTTCAAATACCAGATATATTTAGTAGAAACGTAAAAATGCATTTTTAAGTAAATACAACCAATGTACTCATAGAAAGATAAACGACATTAGATGATGATCATTTCTTTTGCATGATATGTCAATCGTTCACTATCTTTATACATAGAGATGTTAAAATAAAAGGAGGTACTAATGTTATTTGCCAACCTATACAATTAAAATGATGTTTACTGAACGCGACAGATATAACCCAACGATAACATTAACTTTTATAGTTAAGTTATGATTTATCGCTTCAATTTCATTCAGAATAATATGTTATAAAGGTAGAAGATTGATAGTAGTCAATCTTCTATGAAGAGATCCTATGTAAGGACTCACAACACAGAATTACGGATGAAGTGATGAAATTCTAATCTATCAATATAGTTTGAAGCTTCCTGTTTTTTTTTAACAATACCTTTGTGGATAATGATTATGCTTAGCGTTATATCTTATAATAGTATCTTCTAACGTGATGACTGAAGCGCTGCAGCCTTTACTTTTCTGCCGAGAGCATTGCCATCGGACCGTGCGACCGTTGTCCCGATGTACAGAGAACCTGTAGCCCATAAACCAGAGCACACGAGCACCACGTGTGGTTGTGAATTTAGTGTAATCTGAGGAAAAACCCAATGAGTTAGTATTTACGTACGTGATGAAGCTAAAGTATTCATAGGCATCATAGAAGCTTAGTTGATAGCAAATATCTGTAACTTACATCGTGATAGGACGTTACAAGCATACGCTACTAATGTACTTTTTTAATGAACTAACCAATCTCCAATTCATTACAAACAGGAAATTAATATATAATAATATATCACAGTACAGCGAGCGCCCGACACTCAACTGAACACCTGATGCAAGCCGGGGACAGTGCATCTGCGTCTGCGCCAGGACAGCTCTCTTGTCTGTAAGTTGTCACATCCTTCATGATGCCTTATGCATGAACCTGACTCCCGGTATAGCCACAAACAAGACTTTAGGAGTGCAAATGTTTCATTTAAACTGGAATATCTCTGATTCTAATTATAATTGTGATTATTTATTTCTAAAATATGACCATCAGTAAATGATTTTGCAAATTCTTAAATTTCTTTATCATTTGTATTAAATTGCAGGTAAAATACTGCACTTAATGTAGTCTACTGTAAAGTTCAATTCATTTTATTAATTATTATAAACCTAAAACAATTGATAAATCTTATATGTTGGTTTATTTACACATTAAAATATTAAAAAATATAAGAAACAAACACCACATGTCGCCATACATTTTTTCACGTCACTTTTTTATGTAACTTTTAGAAATAACCATCTTAAGTAGCCATCATATTTAATTATGGTTTAAAATGACTCTTGGCATTATGGTCAAACATTTTATGTTTACAGTAAGTTAAGCTTATTAGCTACTAGTAACAAAAGCAACACAGTCGCGGTAATATTATCTATCCAGTATTCTATCTTTATACAAACGGTCGGAAAGCGAGTCATACCTACGCGTTTCAAGTTCGGTATATACTAGGTACACAACCAGTCGCGAATGCGCCGCAGTGACGAACGAACGGTGTGATGGTTTTTTAGGCAGTAAGCTTGTGATTTGTGTATTTGATTGAAATAAGTACAAATTCTTAATTAATATAGCAATGGATTTTTGATACTATTAAATTTAACAATGAAGCTTTTCGTTAAAATAAGGGTGGTTTATTTATTAAATATACTATTAAAAAAACATAACATGCATTGTTATTGAACAGGTCCTATGTCATTCACAAAAAAAAATTAAATACAAAATATACTTATTATAATATTTACAATCACAAAACTAGAAAGAAACTATAAAATCTACTAATAGAAAAACACATGTATTTTTATGGAACAGTTCCTATTTCATTCACAACAAATTTAATTTTTTTAAATAAAATATATATTATAATATTTACAATCACAAAACTAGAAAGAAACTCAAATAGATAGATTAAATTAAAATATCGTAGGCGGGCAGCCCATTCGCGTGTTTACGTACCGCGCGGCTGTAGGTAATTATTTCAAGGACAGCGCCAAGTCACAATATCTGTACAGTATGTTAAATGTAACAGTACTCATTAAAAAATAAGTATTTTTGTTTGTAAGTTTAGGTATCAAGAAAAGAACCACCAATTTAGTCAAAATAAATAATAGTTTAAAAAACTAAAAAACACACTTTTTTAACTAGCTGAACTAAAAAGTAGAAAATAATTTTCCATATGTAAAAAAAATCTGTGATTAAGAAAAACGTCATTTCATCGAAATATGCGTGGGGTGCTAGACTTCAATTGACAGATATTGGTTATATTTATAACCGATATCTGTCAATAAAATATTATATTATTATAATAAAATATTATAATATTATATTAAAATATTTTAAAAAGATTAGGTAAATACGTAATCTATATATGGGTCATTCTTTTACAAACCGGACTGATTTGGACAAAAATGTTCTATATTGGTAAAAAAGATATCCATGTTTTTTTTACGTTATAGGGGGTAAACGAGCAGACGGGTCACCTGATGGTAAATGACTACCGCCGCCCATGGGCACCTGCAACTCAAGAGTCTCAAGTGCGTTGCCGGCCTTGAAGATGGGAGTAGGGGAAGGGGAAAAGTAGGGAAGAGGGGAGAGAGGGCGGAAGAGGAGGAGAGGGGGAGAGAGAGGAAGGACTAGGGCCTCCGGTAACCTCACTCACGCGGCGAAAAGCAAGGATTTTTTTTCTCAATATTTTTTAGGAAATTAGAGGGTATCGAAAATGAAGAAAAAGTTTCTGGCTCTGATAGAACCGGAGTTATGATTTTTTGAAAATGGGTCTTCAAGCCAATAATCATCAAATTCTCAAATTTTCGATCCCCTCTATTTCCCAAAATATTGAGAAAAAAAAGAAATCCTCGAACTCGTTGCGCTAAAAATTAGAAAATTTATTATTGTTATTATTATTAACTCCACTTTAAAAAAATAATATCATGATGCTTCGAAAAACTATAGTCCCATAAGCACAAAACACGAACACCTCGACGCATTGTATACGGTCCCTAAAACTATAGGATGCATTTAAAGTCGCTAAAGATATATTTTTTTAATTAGGTCACTAAGCGACACTTTTGAACATTAAAAACATTTACTATTGTTTCAAAACGCATTAGGTTTGAAAACTTTGTTATACATACTTCTATATAAGAAAATACAAAAATTCGATGCAAATACTAAATTTTAAACTATCGAGTTCCATCCTTACATAATTATTAAAACGGGATATTACATACCTTTCAATTGCCTATCGTTTCGACCAGGGTGCACTGGCCGTGGTCACAGGCTGACGCAATACCTATTGATTGCCTTAATTCCCTTTTAAATAATTATATTAGATGCAAATCTCTGCAATGTACTATATTAAAAAAAAAATTGGTGATTTGAATATTATTAAAGTGTGTATGTATGTTCCTTGCCCTTGGCCGGTATTGATATTCCTTCCACAGTATTATTTACTTGAAATCTGCACTAATATCTATACTAATATTATAAAGCTCAAGAGTATGTGTTGGATAGCCCATTTACCGAAAAAGGCTATAGACTGTATAACATCACGCTTCGACCAATAGGAGCAAAGCGTCAATGACAAATGTTGCAAAAATGGGGAAAAATTATCTCTCTCTCTTATGTGACGCAGACGAAGTCGGGTCATTCCTCATCTCGTCCTAAAACAAACTTGGCTCATTGGGACGAGTCGACGAAATTCAATGTTTAGATTTTTTTCATTCGTCACCTCGTCCTATTCTTGAAATTCTTTAAAATTTTAGTTGATTTAGTACAGTAATGAAGAAAACGTTTCAAGGTATTAAAATAAAAGACAAGAATTCTTCATTTCATTTGTTTGTTCCTATTAAAACTTATCAAAACCAAGAATGGGACAAGAGGACGAATGAAAATAATATAAATTTAGAATTTCAACAACTCCTCCCAATGGTCCGAGTTTGTTTTGGGACGAGATGACGAACGACACACGAAGTTGCGGGGGCTAGTCTAGCTCTGCTAGTCAGTTATAATAAAACTAAAAGTATTTTATCGTAACTTGGGTTTTGAAAATAAACATTGCGATGTAGTTTTATGGTGTTTTTATTTTTTGGTAGATTATTTTTCTTTATTTTATTTCCTCTTTTTGTATTTATCGATAAAGTGTTTTGCATTTAGGCTACTACATCACAGTCATTTTCTGGCAAATGGTTATGTCTACCGTCGTAATTCACAACTTGACCTTCTATGGTTGTGACCGAAGCTCTGCAGCCTTTTCTTGTGCACTTGGAACACTTCCATCTAGTTTTGCCGCCAAAATCACGATGTTTCGAAAAACTATAGTCCCTTATACACAGGATACGAGCTCCTCGACGAGTCGTAAAGTATACCGACCCTAAAACAGGAAACAATAGCTCTGTATGCATGATCCCTTTCATTACATGAAATATTGACGTGAATATAACGTCATTATATATTACGTTTCCATTGATTGCGCACATTTTGAGCTGTTTTAAGGAGTAATCTAATATATAAATGTTATCATACCAATAAGTCGTTCCCAAAGTTTTGTTTTAACACATACGTAACAAATAAAGGTTCATCAAATATTTTTAAAATATTAAACTAGGGAATATTAAAAAGTTTGAATTTACATTTACTGTTTACTTTCGAAGCGGAACAGGTAGATTTTAAAATATTGTAATACTAATTTATAAGAAAACACAAGAATTAGATTGTGCATGCATTAAATGCAATATAAATTGATATTTATCAAAATTTACAATTATACTTCATTTATTTTTTATTCAAAAATAGTATGGCATTATGAAAAGTGTAATAGGCTTGTAATGAATGGCATGCATGGTTAAGTAAATAATGATTCAATTACTTAAAAAAATTTAATATAACTTTTTCTAAATTTTAAAACTTTAGTTAATTTAAAGTTAACTAAAGGTAAAGATAAAAATGCATTATTGGGTAAATACAACCATTGTACTCAATACTTTTATATTACTATTTAATGCTAAAGATTGTCTGTTTGCGATCTAACATTATTTGAAAATAATTTCTTTTACATAATATGTCAACCGTGCACTATCTTCAGTACATAGAGATGTTAAAATAAAAGGACATATTAATGTTAATTGCCAGTTTATACAATTAAAATTTTGTTTACTGAACGCGACTGATATAACCCAACGATAACATTAACTTTTATAGTTTAGTTATGATGTATTACTTTAACTTCATAATAATATATAATAAATGTATAAGATTGATAGTAGTCAACCTTCTATGAAGAAATCCTACGTAAGACTCACAACACAGAATTACGGATGAATTGATGAAATTCTAATCTATCAATATAGTTTGAAGCTTCTTGTTTTTTTTTAACAATACCTTTGTGGATAATGATTATGCTTAGCGTTATATCTTATAATAGTATCTTCTAACGTGATGACTGAAGCGCTGCAGCCTTTACTTTTCTGCCGAGAGCATTGCCATCGGACCGTACAACCGTTGTCCCGATGTACAGAGAACCTGTAGCCCATAAACCAGAGCACACGAGCACCACGTGTGGTTGTGAATTTAGTGTAATCTGAGGAAAAACCCGATGAGTTAGTATTTACGTACGTGATGAAGCTAAAGTACTCTAAGGAATCTTAGAAGCTTAGTTGATAGCAAATATCTGTAACTGACATCGTAATAGGACGTCACAAGCACACGCTACTAATGTACTTTTTTTAATGAACTAACCAATCCCCAATTCATTACAAACAGGACAATAATATCACAGTACAGCGAGCGCCCGACACTCAACTGACCAACTGATTCAAGCCGGGGACAGTGCATGTGGGTCTGCGCCAGGATAGCTCTCTTGTCTATGAGCTGTCACATCCTTCATGATGCCTTATCTATGAACCCGACTCCCGGTATAGCCACAGACAAGACTGTAGGAGTGCAAATGTTTCATTTAAACTGGAATATCTCTGATTCTAATTATAATTGTGATTATTTATTTCCAAAATATGACTCTCAGTAAATAATTTTACAAATTCTTAAATATCTTTATCATTTGTATTAAATTGCAGGTAAAATACTGCACTTAATGTAGTCTACTGTAAAGTTCAATTCGTTTTATTAATTATTATAAACCTAAAACAATTGATAAATCTTATATGTTGGTTTACGTACACATTAAAACATTAAAATTAATTTCGAAGTGCATTTTTATGCACTAAGTGCACATTAAAATATTAGACATTATATAAAACAAACACCACATGTCGCCATACATCTTTTTTCACGTCACTTTTTTGTATAACTTTTAAGTGTAACCATCTTAAGTGGCGAACATATTTAATTATGGTTTAAAAAGACTCTTGGCATTATGGTCAAACATTTTACTGTACACAATATGTGTACTGTATGTTAAATGTAACAGTACTCATTAAAAAATTAATATTTTTGTTTGTAAGTAGTTACAATTAAAATAACCAAACTAAATATGGTTAAAATAAAAAGTAGAAAATAATTTTCTATAAGTAAAAAAAAATGTGATTCGGAAAAAAATCATTTTATCGTAAAAATGCGTGGGGTGCTAGATGTCAATTATTGTAAATATTCTATTGGTTTAAGTAAAGTCATTACCTATATCATATTTTAAAAAGCATCCATGCTTTTTTACGATAAAATGTTTTTTTCTTAATCACTCTATTTTTTTTTTTACTTGTAGATAATTATTTTCTACTTTTTAGTTCAGCTAGTTCCAAAAGCGTGTTTTTTAGTTTTATAAACTATTATTTATTTTCTACTTATTAGTTGAGCTAGCTACCTAAGCGTGTTAAAGTATTATTTATTTTTGCTTTTTTAGTCTTTAATATTGTATTGCCATCGGTCCTTGATAAGTGTGCAAAGTATCAATTCAATAAATTTCAAAGTGGGTGAAAATCACGTTCAAAGATTCCGTTATATAGAGTTATGTTGATATATATATGCCTACATACGAAGCTAATTAAAGTGTGTTAAAAAATATAGATTGATTCATTTTTTGTATACAATTTTTTGTAATGACATCTCTGTGTTAAAGAGTTCCGAAGTCAACAACAATAGCCAGCTACACGAATGTTAAATTGTAAACTGTGTAGCTTTTTGGCTTTCTGGGGTTCTTTTACATATAAACTCTAAGTATTCCCAATATCATAGTCCTCCGTGCCCAAAGTTGAAAGAATTCTTTACACTTAGTAATATATTATAGAAAATGAGTTACCAGTTGTACAAATCTAAGAAAATAAATAATTATAATTATATCCATAGGGATATAATTAATATCACGGCTATAACTATCTGACTGCGACATAAATATATTGAATAAATGGTAATATCTAAATATCTAATTCAAGTAAATCATGTTACTGTTTAGTGTAGTGTGGTATGGCTCAAAACAGCTAAATGTACATAGAGGGACATTGCACGCTTTGCAATAAGCGGTTGTGCGTTTTCTGCATACAGTGCAAAAACGTCGCAGACGCTCATGATGTTTTCCGGCAAGAAAGTTATATTGTGCGGGAAAATGCCCCACTAATACTGACGGAGCCACAAGGCTGAGAGTATGGGTAGGCGCATCTTGTTCTATCAATTGACCACGATCTTTGGGATCTGAAAATTTAATTATATTCAAGTGCAGAAAAGTAAAGAAAAATAATAATACAATTTTTTTTTTGCTAACAGAAAAGTCAAATCCAAAAATTCAGCAATTTACGAAAATGTACAGCATTGTTATTATCTGTAAACAATCTTGAATTCAGTGTTGTTTATATTAGGTGATTTTATTCATATTTGTTTTTAAAAAGTGCCTTTTAGTTTATTAAACTATTTTTATAACAATTATCTTATATAACATTCTTCACGGGGTCAACAATGGTAAGATAACTATAATCACATTTAGAAACTCTGTTGAAGATCGTAGGCTTCCGGAGGGGGGTGACTATGGGTTCTCTGACCTTTTCCTTCTAGAACTGCAAAGTCTCCAAAGGCGAAGGTAAATACTGACGCACTACATTTTCTATTATAGCATCGCCATCTTATCGTATGTTTGTTCTTCCGATGTATTGTGTATCTATGTCCTGCAACCGTCAACAGCAGACCACCTTGCTTTGATGGGTAAACTGACATGTCTGTGAAGGAAAACAAAATAAATACTTCCATATTACACACATAGACATAGGAAATGTACAGAGACTATCAAGTCACTAGAAATTTAAGTCTTTTAAAACTAAACGACCGCACCCTTTTTAAAATATGTGCTTCTATACGGTTTGTTGTAAATGGGACACTTTTAATTTGGTACCGTTACATAGCTCAGGTGGGATTCAATTTCTTAGTAGCATTATAGGTATGCCTAATCTTAAATTTACCTTATGAGCGGCAATCCAGGGTGCTCAAGAATTCTAAAAATTCAACCAAAATAGAATTACCCCCAATAGCTGTACCCATGTCTTGAATAGCTAACTAACAACGACTGAAATTAATTATGAGTAGCCTTTTAATAAATGCGTTGTCATTATTTAGTTGTGGTGTCATAAAGTCTTCAGCTAATTTATCCTGGTATTTATGCCCCAACAGTGCGGCAACTAAAAGTGCAGGGAACACGTTGATTACATTGCAGTTTTTGGCCTTATAGGGTATTTATTGATTTTTTTTCGGTAAAATTTTCTGTATACTCATTGTGATATCACTTTTAAGCAAAAAATGTTAAATTAAAAAAAAAGAATTTTCCGGCAGAAAATTCTGATGATTTTCCACTCACAATGATGGTCTGATTCTACTATTTCAAGATTAGGCAGGCAGTTCCTTACACCCGTTATATCAATCATCGTTTTATGGACTATAAATGTCAGCTAAAACAACTTAACGGGATTAAAAAAAATGTTTGAACGTATTCTTTGAATTGATATATCTTTTTTGTTTATCAATCAATCGATCAGCCTATTGCAGTCCACTAGTGAACAAAGGTATCTCCCAATGTGCCACCATAGCATCCGGTCCTTCGTCTAACTAAACAAACACTAAATGTTACCCCAAGTCTGCGAATATACATCAGTGAAAACCGCATCCACGTTAGTTGAAGCTCTTTCTGAGATTAATCAGACAAACAGATAAACAGCGTTCTGTTGCTTGTTATTTATGATTATAATATTTGTTTGTAAACTTTAATGTAACAAACACGACGGGTCTACGTTTTATTATATGTGTAGATAATGAATAAAAATGCACTTCGAAATTAATTTTAATAGTATTGTAGTAATAAATAACTAAATGCAAAGTACAAACATATTTATAGGTACATTTTCTGACAAAAGAATAGTTAACTATGGTAATCTTCTGAATAACTTAATGTCGTTTCTTGAAATAGGCCGCAAGCATTCACTCTGTGTCTATGATAGATTTTCCCATTCCGATAAGTTCTTTGAAAAAATGATCAAAGGTGTGTTGAAGAGTGTGTATGAGAAGAATATGTCGTAACAACACGTTGTTCTACTGTATGCAATGCCGCCCGGCAACCATTTTTCTGCCTAGCACAGTGCCACCGGACTTTAACTCCTCTTATTCGGTGTCGAGTAAACTTATGACCTTTGTAGAACAACCAACGACAGTTTTCATATGATGGGACGAATAATACTGAAATAAAAATAACGTTTAATTTATTGTAAAGAGATATGTAAGCATATCGGCCTTGTCAGATTCTTTTAAAGGATTTAAAAACCATTTGAATGCAAGTTATGGCATGGTAACTGTTATACCAACTTAAGGCTGGCCCTCCAACTTTTGAGCTGGAAGACAATGTTGTATTTCGAGCTGGTCTGCATCTTATGTATAGGTTTCTACCTCGCAATTTTTCATTGATCAAAGTATAATTGTACATTTTTCATACCACTGCAGTTTCAAACAAACAATATGGCTTGTATAGATAGTCGTAGTTCACGTTTGCATTAACAGGAGTGTTATTCCCGCTTTGCTGACAATGTAATTTCCTTTTTAAGGACTTCATACTGTACACAGTCTTTGGGAAAAACATTGATACATTGTACAAATGAAATTGTTTGCTTGTTCTTAAATAATAATAAGTCACTGTAATGACTGAGCAAAGAGGATAATTTAAAAGTGTAAAATTACCACAAGCTTTCTTGCTTGCATAAAGGTAATAAGGTAGCAACAAAAATGCACTGTTTTGATCAGTTCTGAGAATACTTTAATATTTACAAAAAGGAAATTAATACGATTACAATAAGCTAATAAAGTATGACGACACACTAGATACCCTAAAGCATTCCATCTTCTAGGTCCGGTGGTGGTTACATAATAATAGCTGGTGGATCATGATTGTGTTCATATTTCATATCGATCAAAACATCATCAGTTGTGTATATAACAGATCTGCAGCCGTATCCCTGTTGAGAACAGAACCATCTCACTTTGCTCCCAGTTTCTCTCTGCTTTCTATACTTGTACCCGTTCATAATGACGATACGAGCTCCTCTGGATGACTGCGCAAAGACTATACCTGAGAGAAGAAATTTATTATGTCAGTGTTATACAGCGTTCGAGTCTTGGAGTGTGAACGTTAAAGGTGACCTTTTGTGTGTCGAAATCCAACCAACTATAACCATACTGCTATTGTTATACATCAGCGGCAAAATACCTCATTTAATCTGTGTTCAACAAAATATCGATAGGAACAAATACGCCATTTTTGTATATCATCGAACATCAGAAAGTCACTAATTTGATTTGGGTGTGCGAGTGGTAGAGAATGCCCTGGGCATGAAGTCTGCCTGTGTACAAATTGTGCATGAAGTTTTAAATAACTAAATAAATATTTTTATAACATTATATCTACCTACCCTTTAGGTAAAGACAAAAGTATAATACTTGATTAGTTTTATTATTATTTTATCATTGTATGACAAATACCGATGAAAGTCATATGTCGGAACACTGTATAAGGACACTATACTAAGATTCTGTTTTGTGTTGGGGAAGTCTCTGTTTAAGAGGCAGAAGCCCGCCAATATCGTCATATCTTAGACCGACTAGGATATCCCCACGCCAATTGTTGTTACATTACATTTACCTCAAAATCACACAATCATATTCCGTACCGTTATTTCTTATTAGCAATTAAAATCTCTCTGGAGGTAAATGATCGTGTTGATGCTTCATAGTGATTATTTCATCTTCGATAGTGAATATTACAGCTTTGCAACCATGTCGCTGGTGACTGCAGAACCATCTGACTTTTTGGGAAATAGTTGCTCTTTGCCTAAAGAACTTGTATCCGTTATAGATAATGACCCGAGCCCCTCTACCCGTCTCTGTAAAGAAAGGTCCTGAAACATGTTAATATATAGGTAAGTACTTGAACGTAATATTAATAATATAAGTATAGAAAAGAAGATAGAAGAGATACAAATAGGAAAACAATAAGAACACGGCTTGATGTTAATTAGTAGATAACAATAAGCCAATGGTTGCACCACCAGTTCAGTTGTGAGTTCTGAGCAAACCATTTCCACTCCTACCATGGTGCCTCAACAGAAGTATAACTCTACATTAGCAGTCCTGGTTAACCGATCTTCCGATCTCTGTAGAAACATTAGCATTCGCATTTGCTCTAATTTGAACAAAATACTTCTATGCTAATTCAATTAAAACTGATTAATGGGTAGTACTAAAGTCATATTACATAGTTGGTTTTAAGGGATTCTCAAATATACAAACATTCAAATTATATTTCTTTATTTTACAATATATCACACTTCACATGATTACAATTCCAGATAAAAAAAAACCGTTTATGACCTTGTGATGAGTTTCATCATCATCATCGGCCTTTCATCGTCGACTGCTGGACATAGGCCTCTCCTAATGTACGCCACTGAATTCGATCGTCAGCTGTCCTCATCCGGCTTTTCTCCGCCGTTTTGCACAGATCGTCTAAAACGTCAAGGGATACGTAGCCCACAAAAATGTAGGAATGCCCTGCAGCCTTGTGGAGTGACGATCTGAATTACAATCCCACTTCCTAATTGTATGTATTCCTTTCACCTTTACGCACCTATTTTTAAGCATTAAGAAAAGTTAGCCCAAAGCAGGTATCTCGACTAAAGACGGCTAATATTACAAAACATAACTACTGGACTTTACAAACATACAATTGTCTACAAAAAAACTGTCTGATATGCGGATCGCACTAACAATTTGCACAATATGACCACTAAAATCGCTGATCCATCTACATATTACGTAATGGTACATTCTATTATTCTAGTTATAAGTTATTTTAGTAAATAATAAAATAGTACAAAAGAGTCTCAACTAACTAACTTCCGTTTGTATAACTTTAGACTAGCCATCCTCCAGCATCATCATCCAGCCTTCCTTTTGTGCCATGCCCAATTCCAAACCCAACACAGATTACCATTTTGATCATCCCGCCTTCATTCCTCTTATAAGCTAGTTAAAGCTTCTAGATCTACAATAAACATATAATATTGAAAAAAATATATACCGTATTTAATATCCCAATGATAATCCTATCTTTGCGGCAGATATCTTATTCGGTGTAAAAGTACTTGACCTTAAAACTGTAAAAAATATTAATCCACTTCAAGGCTTTAAGTTATTATTAAATAATTAAACGTCGCGATTTTTTCCGATAATTTCTTTAAAACATAATAACTATTTGACCGTCGCGTTGCATGAATATCTAATTATACATATCTATGGACTGCCTGATGTTTGGTCCAGGTTGTAGTGTGCCAGTCAACTTTCGACCACGGCCAGTGTTACCTGCTACAAACGTCAGGCAGTTAAAAAATATATACGTTTGTTAAAACTTTGTGTTAATTCCCTAAATATATGTCAGTAATTTTGTAACACTTGAAATCATAATTCGTATAAAAAACCTTAACTTGATGAGAAATTTCATTTGCAATGCACAAAATTAATGCCGGAAAAATAAAGGGGGGGGGGGGTAGATTTTGCCGTTCCCTAGCCCTTAATGTGGTGGTCAAATTTTGGTACATTTTATTAAATAAAGTCAGAGGAGATTACGTACCTAATTAATTAGTAAGCTTTGAATGAAGCAGATACGCTACAATTTATGCAGTTGTTTGTACTCAAAAAATGTCCATCTATCTATCTTTGTAAGCAAATTTTGCAGAATTTGAAAAGGCTTTCGGAAGGTTTCGTTCCTTCTAACCTTTTCAAATTATGGATCATTTACCTATACATTTTTGACCTCTCCTTCTGCAACTTTTAAAGTAAATTAAGTTAGTACTCGAGGTAAATAGTGCTCTTTATCATCTTCTAAATGCACTTATTTGCTAAAAAATACTAAAACGTAAGCAATGCGCATATCCTCAATACATTTCCTCAATACATTAGTCTTAAACTCTTTGGGGGTTCGTGGTTATGGTGCTCTTTCACTGATATTATTTGATTTTCTATAGTAAATATCACTGCTTTGCATCCGCTTACATGGTGACTACAGTACCACCTCTCTTTGTATGCGCTAACTCTCTGTCTAAAAAACTTGTAACCATTGTAGATTATAACACGAGCCCCTCTAGCAGTCTGCGTGAAAACAGGACCTGCAACAGGTAAAAACAAAATGTTGATGTCGTAAATTCTTGGAAAATATGGTAAGTAAAAATTTCAAATATAATAAAAGTAAAGATCAGTCCACATGCTCTCCTGGACTTTGGACCACCATATATTTTGTTACGTCGTTAAGGAATTACAGTGACTTGAAGTTGACTGTCAAGTCAAATCAAGGGTCATAAAGACCCAGTCAAGTCCCATATAATATATGTTGTATTCGGAGAACCAATAAAGACTAATAAAAAAACCCCAAGTACTGTTTTTTATTTAATCCGTAATCAATCTAGTAACCATTCTAGGTAGTGCGGTCTTGTTCTACTCGTACGGGGAGTTTGCAGTAACGGGCAGATAATTTATAATTCAACCCGTCGTCCCCGTAGTTTGATATAATCAACGAATCTGCCAGTCGTCCCGTTGTTTAAGTAGTAAAATGAAACCTGGAACCTCAGATACAGGAAGGCGTCCTCACAGAGTGACCTCTGTGCTGTCTAGGCAACGGAAAAAGGGAAAGGGTAACATAGATAGTTTAAAACTGAGTAGAACACCTTATTAAAGAGAAACATAATTTTATGATACATAATAATAAAAACTCACCCTTGTGGGGTGGTTCCAATAGTTTTTTAGATTTACTTTTGTAGTTGTAATCACGTTTAAAATATACGTTAATAAAAGAAAACGCTGCTACGTAAATTACAGAGTGACACAACAGTTCAAGGTGATAGTTGACCATGCAATGAACTGCACTTCGAATCCACCACTACCATCATTCGCGGCCTTGCGACGGGACTAGCGAGGGAACTATTGTTTTAGAATTGCTAAAAGATTAGTAACGTTACAATGTCTACAAACATTTATGGGTTTCGTCACGTAATTTGATCTAACTTTGAGCTCTTATATTATGTAAAAGTATTTAACAGCATTCAGATGGTACCGAAAACATAATTTTGCCTAAAAGTAAGTGAATAAGTAAGTGGAACTTGAGATTCTATTTTATTCGTCGAAATTCAAAAGTTACAAATTCAGTTCAAATATTAATACAAAAAATACAGTATTTACTTCCAAAAATAGGTATACAATACGATTATGTTTCTACATTATGTTAATTCTGATACAATTGTCGAT
The DNA here is from genome assembly GCA_949752705.1 of Callimorpha dominula. NCBI lineage: Eukaryota > Metazoa > Arthropoda > Insecta > Lepidoptera > Erebidae > Callimorpha > Callimorpha dominula. The sequence continues at coordinate 18,806,182 of OX457002.1, read as the reverse complement.
AACCGTTACCAGACACAATTAAAAGCTTTATTAACGAACTAATATCAAAACAAATTACAATAGAAGTTAACGAGTTCACAATAAATATTTTAACAATTTAGTGATATTACTGACGTATTTACTTTTCTACTAGCAAAATTGACGACTTCTAACCATTTTGGCGGTCTGGCGCTTGATACTGACTCGGAAGATCGCCTTGGCATCCTCGAAATAGACACGTGAGTAAAGCCGTATTATCTTTAATTCATTATCACCATTTTGAATAAATACATACGTAACTTAGTGAAGTTACTAAGTATATTTTTTAATTCATTCTGTAGTAAAATAGCTTTACCTTTTGATCTTAACCATAATAAGTTTAACCTACACTATACGAGTTACATCAGTGGATACTCTACGGAAGATGGACATTTTGACAAAATATCGAAGTCTTTTACGTCAGCAATACTGATAGTAAGTACATAGGCGAAATGTACACGGTACGTTCAACGTTTCGGACTTGTAGTGTTACAATAACAGATTTTCCGGCGGCGCATGGTTGTGCTCCTTTTTTATAGAAATGACTTTGTCTTCTACAGTGAACATGACGGCTTTACATCCATACCCGTGCTGGGTACAGTACCATCTCACTTTAGCCCCATGTATTCTATGTTTTATAAACTTATACCCTTCAAAGATTATTACTCGCGCTCCTCTAGATGTCTGTGTAAAAATGGGTCCTGAAAGATAAAAAATCGTTTAGTGAATGACATAAATATTTAAAACAAAAAAGAGGAATTCTTAGAGGTAAGGTTAAATGGTGCTACTTGAACCTTAACCTCAGCCTTATTTTTTATTTTATTTTATACAGAGTTATTACAAATTGTACCAAAATATGAAAAAAAGCTTCGAAACAACCATTTCCATTTTTCCCCCTAAAAACGCAAAACATATAAAAAAAAAGAATTAATCAAATCGTTTCAGCCATTCTCAAGTGATGCGCTTACGACAAACATCATTTTATTTTCATTTTTATGTACCTACATATTATACTACTGCTACTTTTCCTACATTAAAAAAATCATGATTACTTTTTAGTTAATAGTAAATACCTTCATTTTTAAAAAGTATAAATAAAACAACAATTGGCATTGATTTACTTCTATTCTAATATGTCGTATAAATGCTACATATATGTGTTTAAATAATAGCAGTGTTAAAAATTTATGAACTAACTTTACGTAGGCGAGTCATGCTTAGGCACGTATGGGCCGGCTCGACTCCGCTCGATACCACGGCCTCACAGAAAACCGGCAGTGAAACAATGCTTGCATTGCTTTTCGCCGCATGAGTGAGGTTACCGGAGGACCTAACCCTTCCCTCTCTTCTATTCCCGTCCTTCCCCTCCCCTCCCCTCTAATCCCCCTCTCCCGTCTTCCCGCTCTTCCCCCCTCTCCCGTCTTCCCGCTCTTTCCCCCTCTTCCCCTATTCCCACCTTAAAGGGCGGCAACGCACTTGTGACTTTTGAGTTACAGGTGCCCCTTGGGCGACGGTAGTCATTTACCATCAGGTGACCCGTTTGCTCGTTTGCCCCCTATACCATAAAAAAAAAAACTCAAAAATCTAAATAAACGAAAGTTACGGCCAGTAGACGACTAGGTTTGTTTTAAAAAAAACTGTCAAGAATCTCTCGTTTCTGATAGAATGGACATTAGTTTAATAAGTTTATTTAACGATAGCCAAAGACGTATTCAATTAACAAACGTATATAAAATAAAATTTGTAAACTTTTTAGTTTTGTAGTTAAAATTCAACATCTTGTTCGGACCAGACGATATTTTCATAGGTTATGTTCTCCGCGATTGATAATTTTCATCAATATTTACTACGACAACTCATACTATAAAAGTACATCGAAAATGAATAATATCATAAAAAGTATCATTAATTAATATCATAAGGAAAATATATGAAATATGAAAGTCAAGGAGTAGGGTGTTGTGATTATATTATTAAACTTACAACACTTACTTATACTCCAAATACACTAATTTTATTAATATACCTAAAGAGTATCTATTGCTTCACGAATAATAATAAAAATCTATTCGAACGTTACTCATTCGGGAACCACCTATTACGCCGGAGTCAAACCGGTGTGTGCAACACCACCAGGGCAGGTCCTGACCAAAATTTCTAACGTTAACAAAACAGGTTTTTCGGAGGGGCGTGGTTATGCTCATGTTTCATACAAACTATCTGATTATCTATTGTAAAGATAACAGCCTTGCACCCACTCTGCTGGTAGCTACAAAACCACCGAACTTTAAGCGCACTTGCCAAATGTTTGAAAAATTTGTAGCCGTTCAAAATGATGACGCGAGCCCCTCTTGAAGTCTGTGTAAAAATTGGACCTAAAAAGATAAATAAAATGTTAATATTGACTGATCGAATGTCACTTAATTGAATTACTTCAGTCAGCCTTTCGCAAATGCCTGGGATGGATTAAATGGGAAAGGTATAAGACCGGGTCCATTGCTTTCCCATTCAGGTATATCACTTGACGGTATTAACTTAGTACATTTACGTGGGCTATCTAGTACCAACGCCACTACCTCTCAAACTATTTTAAAAAATGTAGTACACTTACTACATTATTTAACAGTTAAATAGTTGGAGAGGAAAGAAGTAAAAAAAAAAACTGTATCGTATCTGACAAGAGTTATAAAGAAAAAAACAAATACAAAATGTATGCTATATTCAAATGTATGGGAGGATGACATACTGATTTGGTTATATGGTGTTCGTGTTGCAAAAAAAAACGTTGCTACAATATGTAAAGTCTACATTGCTAAATTGCGACCGGCGCAAACTAATAATTTTTTAAAAAACTTGAAACCAAACCCCACAGTCTCAACTGTTTGTTAAGTAGGTACTACTACACAAAGTTTTCTTTCTTTCTTTCTTATATTTTTTTTTATTTAAGAACTTTATGCATTAAAAAGGTCCTGTTACATTGAACTTAAAAATACATTATAATACCATACATTATATACCATATACCATAAATCAATATAAGCATCATAATCTTTCGTTAGTTAAGACAACATTGAAAATTCATATAAAACCATAGAGTAATTACTAGTAAAACAGTTATAATTATTTCTATATACAGTGGCGTGACAATAGGGTGGCAGAGCGGGCAAAATGCCACGGGTCCATGGCCCTAAAGAGGGAACTTGTGCCCCATCCGATGAATAGCCACGGGCCTCAGGTGGTTTGGTTACGCCACTGTCTATATACCACGATTCCTATCGGCTTCCCTTTCTAAAAACATACATTCTTATAATTGTTACCTATACTTTTACTGGCAACTTTATTCAAGAAGTTCATTTAAAATATTGTATCTCATACCTGACTTAGTTGTCGATCAAATATACAACTGAAAAATGTATGTAAGTTACTGTGCCGGCGTTGCTTAAACACACACTAACACTCTCTATCAAAGAGTTTAATTAGTTTCCACATACGCTGAAACTCTCATGTCATTTTACACAGGGTGTCTATGAAAATAAGACATTTTAATTAAAGAAAGAAAAAGGTTATCATTTACTATTTCTCATAAGGTAGTTGGCTAGCAATTTTTTAATACTTCGTAGTTATTCAATCCGTTATCGAGATAAATCATGAAAACCAAGTTCAAAATTGATGCAATTGTGATAGACTTCCCCTACGCACTAAACAGGCTTATCTCCCTAAAAATGTTATACTTACTTAACAATTTAATACATAAACAAATGTATATATAATGTAAATGTTTCGATACTTCTAATATTATAACTTACATTAGATTAATATCAAGCGATTGAGGTACAAATGATGTTATTAGCTCTGAAAAGTTTATAATATATTAGAAGAAAGTATTTTTAAAGTAACATACTGCTATTGTTTTGGTAACAAGACATCAAAATTAACATCATAAACAGTAGAAATTTATAATATATCACCCGTTCACCCCTAAAATGTCAGTCTAATCTAGCAATACTGAAACATTACAAAACAGTTTCAAAGTACCTATCCAAATATTTATGAGATGGACTTTCCTTTTTATTTTTTACTCCTCTAAATCGTATGTGACTTTAAAACAAGCCCGTAGATCGTTTATATACAAGCATATTGTTCCAAACTCCAAACTAAAATAAATATGTTGGTAAGTTTGGACTAACAGTGAACCTCAGACTAACCTAACAGTAAAGGTTTGTAGGAGGTTCGTGATTGTGTTTAGTTTTCATGGAGACTATTACATCATCCACCGTGAATATTACAGCTTTGCAGCCTTTTATATGTCCACTACAGTACCACCTTACTTTAAATGAGATCGACGTGTGCTTGAAAAACTTGTAGCCATTGAAAATTATGACGCGAGCTCCTCTAGATGTTTGCGAAAAGATAGGCCCTGAAAAATAAATATACATTGAAACTTAAGAAAAAACCAGAGACATATTTGTTCAATACCGTGTGTGTATTAAAAATGATGGATAAAGAGATGAATTTATTGAAAAAGATTTACATTTAAGATATTACATTAAATTAGTACAACACTAGTAAGTGGTTCAAAATCGTCAGTCTCGAGATCTTTTTACTTCCTACTTATTTTCATATATACTTTAGCGATAAGTCGCTAAGTAATGGTATGTGGAAGGATCTACAAACTACCTCATTAATTTGCTATTCATTGATTTATTCTTAAATAAAAACCATCTTGAACCTACTAAAATATTTAGCTTCTAATAAGCTCTATAATGTTTAATTTTAAATGGTCTCATGTGTTTCCGACAAATTCATTTAAGATCGCTCTTTGGCCTTATATCGATTTTTCGATTTGAACTTGATGTGAAAGTCGTTTTTTCGGCAAGTCAATTTCCAATTAAATTAGAATATCATTTCATTACCGTCGTTACGTAAATCCGTTTTATTACATCAGTACATTGTATACCTAAATTAAATAATTAAACTCTTTAGGAGAGTTGATTATTAACATTTTGCGTTTTCTATCTTTAATAATAACTAGTCTTAGCCTGGATATTTTTCAACAATACTACAGGTGTTCTTTTATAAATATAATAAATAAACAAGCTGAAACAAAGTAATAGAACGACGGGTATTGAAATATCGATTATTCGTATTATAGTAAGTATATTCGTATATTGCGAGTAACTGCTTACCGTCAGGGAGGTTAATAAAATTAAAAGCTACGTTCAGGATTTGTGGCTGCGAGAGTAGAATAATATAATAAAAGTGTCAAGGCGACTACATCAAGATGGCATCAACATGTATATTTTCAAATATGTTGGTAATTATTATACTGTTTTACGTATGTTATATTTATAAACAGCTACTTTTAAATATATCAAATGCATAGATTCTGCACCGATTTTTCTATTTTGCATTATGAATAACTTTGAATATAATTAGGTAACACAAATCACCTTCGTGCATTACACAGTTCACATTAAGATATTAAATTAGAGAATACAATAGTATTATCGACTATTATCATGTATAATATAATAATATCATGTAAAATATTATTATGTTATACATGATAAAAGTAAGATACGGTTATATCAAACACTATGTCAATAACGAGGCATCAAAGTCACGAATCAGAGTCACTTCTTGACTAGGAAAATGACTCTTAGGTCCATCGGAATTCAATCAGATTGGGGCCGGGGGACGGGACTGGCTAGGGTTTATAGGTACGGGATCATTTTATTTCTTATTTCAAATGTCAATAAATCAGTTGCCTAAGATAATGAAGACACACTTGATATCTTACAATACGAGAATGAACGACAATCTAGAATAGATGATGAGATCAAGAAATAACTTATTACCAGCTGTCCTAAAAGCGAAGGGTAAACGAGGTACAGGATATAGACTACGATTTCTTACAGAAATGAAGTTGAACAAATACAGAGTTTTTTTTCGCAAATAACGGTCATACATGTGTAGTAAAGTACTGATTCTTTACTGCATCTGTTTTTAGATATACTGCATACATAATACCTTAATTAAATAACTTAATTGAAATAAATAAAATCACAATAAACGAAATCACTAACTTTGATTACAGCACACTAGTATAAAAACATATAAGAACAAATTTTACAAAAACCATAAATCATTACACAATAAAAGATAAATGCAAAAGATTAAGATACACAAAGTTACTCAAGTACTTAAGACAATTACTCTTATTCGGGCAAGACAAAGATTAAACCTACTACAAAAAACGGCAGAAAGTTGCTTCATATCATAATAATATGGTTATTGTTGATCATAAAAGCAAGGCCCAATACATAAATAGAGCTGACGAAACTTAATTTTTTAAAACCATCTAGTTGGATTACATTATTCGTAATTCCTTCTGCGTACAATCTATTATATTAGGTGATTTTTTTTATAACATAAAGGCATGCATTTTAACCATTTGTGACTTCAGTCAACAAATTGAACTTGGGATAAAGATGCAAGTGTCTTCGGCGGCGCATGATTGTGTTCGCCTTTCACTGTGATAAGTTGATCGTGCATAGTGAATAACATTGCTTTGCAGTTGAAATGCTGGTGTAGACTACAGCGCCATCTTTCAGTGTATTTACTTTTACCTTTTTTCTTATAAAATTTGTAGCCGCTGTATACTATGCTACGTGTTCCCACAGACGTCTTCAGGAACATGATACCTAAAACAAAAACTACTGTTAATTGTTGATCAGATCACCTATGTTTGTAAATATATTAAACTAAAGAGCATGTTTTATATCCAAATTTTTTTGCGGTCCATTATACATTCAGATAAGGCCGACTAGTAAACACGAAAACCAATACAAGTGACCCCTAGTATACCTTATAACTAGTAATAGTTTAGTGTAGTAATTTTTCTTACAAATTAGAAAAGAAACAAGAAGAAATTATTCAAGCTTGAAATTTAATAATTATTTAATTTTATACATGTACTTCAAACACTTACACCTATTTACGACGTGCATAAAAACTAATTGTGCTATTTATTTATGTAGTACTATAATAATAAATTTATTTTAACAATGAAACATAAAATAAAAAGAAATGCAGATTTGTTCCAAATAAAGAGTTAATTATTAAAACTAACTTAAAGTAACTATTCTCTATTTATCTATTTCTCTCTGCTCTATAATTATAATTAAGTACATATAAATAAATCTTTGTCTTTCAAGATGTGAATTAATATTAATTAATATTCATATTAATTTCACAAATTTTACTTCATAGTTGGAACATGGAGTTTTTCTTTCAGTTAGGACTTAAAATCGAAGACGAAAGTGTGAGTTACTTTTCTTACTATGTATGGTTTCCCATTAGTTACAGCATTATCAAAATATTCTCCCTCATTTCAGTGTGACCAACAACAAGAAATCTCAGGGTAATATTCGTTTCCGCACGCGCCTCTCCCATCTGGAGAATCGCACGGTGTGGTCGCCTGCTGATCAGGAAGCTTCCTTCCTAGGGTATCCCGGGTCCCCTGCAATAGACTCACTTGTGACGGAACAACGTGTGGTTTTAGTCGGTTCGAGTCCGACATACCACTTCACCGTCGGTGAGGTGATGACCCGTGGGGGTTTCCACACGAAAAAAAAAGGGTAATATTCGTTTAATTGCCAAGCGCAGTGCAATATTACAAAAAATCAATTTCGGTGCTAACCTTCACAATATCCAACCATAAATTTAAAGTTTTGACTCCTTTGTTCACCTTCATATAAATAAAATCGAACACAATCATTTGCACCTTATTTTACAGTCTGTTTATCCCAACTATATTAATTACAAAATACAACTATACAAATTACGGGAGTAAAAAGATGAACTTTGTACGAGTATACTGATGCAATTGAAATTAAAACAAACTGTTCATAATGGAACTAAAAATATAGTAAAATTCAATTAGAATAAATGTACATGCTACATTAATTCTTACAATCATAATTTCCGGGGAGAGCTTTGCTGCGACACCTTTGGCCCGTACGTGCCGGCTCGACAGAAAACCGGCGTGAAGCAATACTAAAGTTGTGTTTCGCCGAGCGAGTGAAGTGAGAAGTTTCCAGAGGCTCTGATCACCCTCCCTTCCTTCCCGTAGGGGACCCCACTTTACCTACTCCCACCTTAAAGGCCGGCAAGGCACTTGTGACTCTTGAGTTGCAGGTGCCCATGGGCGGCGGTAGTTACTTACCATCAGGTGACCCGTCTGCTCGTTTGCCACGTATCGCATAAAAAATAAAGTTAGGTCATTTGCATCAGTTTACAAGTCTATAGCTTTGAAACTAATTTATATTTTATAGTAAATTTATCTTATATTAATTTATAGAGATAAAAAATATAAGTCATGGTAAGGCTTTTGATGCGAAAAGTAATATTTTGCCATTTTGCGGGTTGCACCAGTACGTAGGACCCGTCGATAAGGTCTAGCGATGTCTATTTACTTCTGTTTACAATTATACTTACTGCACGAAATGAATTATTGAAAAAAGGCATTAAGAAACGTGTCAAGATGGTTTATATAGTAGTAAGGTATATTATCATAGTAATTAATGTTAAATAAAACTGATACAATATTTAGTTTGATGTTCTTATACAAACCCCTGACTAGTTTCTTTAATAGAAAAAGCAAACTCATCATAACAGTTATTCAAGTAGGTTTTGTTATATTATCGGAAATGATAACTTCATTTCCGATTTCCTTTAATTGGATTAGATTTCCTTTAAACTTAATAATAGAGTCAGATCTCCGACATCGTAACAACCTCTTCATGTGCATTTTTTTGTTTGTAGGTAGTTACGCGACCGCGTGATTATGTTCATGTTTCATACAAATGATTTCATCGTCCACTGTAAATATGACAGCTTTACATCCATTTGTCGACTGCCGACTACAGCGCCATCTCACTTTATGATTATTCATCAAATGCTTATAAAACAAAAAGCCTTTGAAGATTAGGTTGCGATTCTTTGCTGTCTGAATGAAAGTGGGACCTGGAACATTTTAATAATTGTTAATTTACATTATTTTCAATAAAAGTTTTCTGTTATCACGACCATTTATTTATATTTACTTACTTATTTTTTACGGATTAAATTCGAAAAAGACCTCACAACCTCAAGGATGTTTATTTGGCACGGTAAGGCCATAATGGGCTAATTATGTGCAAGCCATAGTTTGGAATGCTTGAAAAGTAAACTCTTTATTGTGTTTTCTACCTCGGACATAATTGTTGAACGCAAACCTCACCGACTTTCCTTTGAAGGGAGGTGATAAAATATTCAATTATCCCTAATGTCAAATGTATACCATTAGTACCTTGGATTGTTGGTATTATTGTAAACCTATTCTAACCAAGATTTAGTGTATTAAGGGGAGTGATTGACTAACAGAAGACGCTGTCAGTTCATGCTGTTCTCGGAGATTTTAACTGCTATTAACAATTCAGTACCGATTTGGAAAACAGCTTTCTCGTATAAAAAAGAAACGCCGTTAAACTGTTGGGAACTGTTGTCAAACGGAAAATCACGCATCACCACACCCGTCTTTATTCTTTAACTACATCGTCACCATCATTCATCCAAGACACCTGATTCTCTGGATATGTCACTTTCTCCTTTTGTTCTCTTATGCCTGCGTCTACTATTTCAGTTATTTTTTTAAAATTCTTTTAAAATTTACGTGGGAGAGCCATGCTTCGGCACTTATGGGCCGGCTCGACTCCGCTTGATACCACCGCCTCACAGAAAACCGGCAGTGAAATAATGCTTGCATTGCTTTTCGCCGCGTGAGTGAGGTTACCGGAGGCCCTAACCCTTCCCTCTCCCCTATTCCCGTCCTTCCCCTCTCCCCCTCTCCTCCCCTCTGATCCCCCTCTCCCGTCTTCCCCCCTCTCTCCCTCTTCCCACCTTAAAGGGCGGCAACGCACTTGTGACTCTTGAGTTGCAGGTGTCCATGGGCGGCGGTAGTCATTTACCATCAGGTGACCGGTCTGCTCGTTTGCCCCCTATGCCATAAAAAAATAAAAATAATTATAATCTTGAAACGTTCAACGTAGAGTGAATAGGTTTCTCTTGGATAGGCGTCTACTATCTTCGTCTTCATCATCACTTTCCATCAGGCGAGTTGGAAGACAAACGCCTATTCCATTACACAATTTAAAAAAATCAAAGTCCTGTATAAAATGTTATTCATCATCATTTTATCGCACACTATTGCAACCTTAGATTCTTTTTGGGGGGTAATGATTGTGTTCATTCTTCATAGAAACCAGTTGATCTCCTATTGTGTATAATACTGCTTTGCAACCAATTCGTTGATCATGACAGAACCACCTCACTTTATGCCCCATATCCATTTGTTTCCGAAATTTATAACCATTGAGAATTATTATCCGGGCTCCTCTAGAAGATATTGTAATCCGGAAACCTGTAAACAGAAAAAAGGTAAATTAATAACATAAGTTTATCATAAACATTACAGTGTATTACCGTAATGTTTAAGTAAAATAATAAACGGCTAATATTATTATTGGTTTTATTAAAATAAATCTTCATCTTTAATTTTATTTGAACCTTTTATCGTTAGAGTATCTAGTTATTATCATGATAATACTTATAAACTTTTAATGTTAATGTCTACCAGTTCGTGCATTTTATCGGAAATGACTTATGCCTATTAAAAATAATGAAAAATTAGACTTATTTTGCGGATAGCAATGTTTAAAAAAATAGTCATTTCTTCAATACTTACAATATATACTTTAAACGTTCTACAAGACCGAAAAGCTACTATATTATTAATATAAAGTTATTAGAAAACTTATGAGTATGCAATTTACTTTGTGTTTTGTTTGCAATCATGGCTTGATTCGATGAGACATCACCTTTCTGCATCTCAAGTAGTCACTTAACTCTAGTCACTAGCGATTTATTTTCAATTATGACATTTGATCAGATTTTAAGTCTGAAGATTCATCTGACTTTTATTTTTTCACGATTTCAAAGTTTTTCATGTATAGGTTAAAAATGCAATATAATACTTCAGGTTTAATCATTTAGTTCAATTACTCGAAACTTAGATTCTGTTTGGAGGGTGGTGATTGTGTTGATTCTTCATAGACATAAGTTGATCTTCTATCGTGTATAACACTGCTTTGCAACCAAGTCGTTGACCATGACACAGCCACCTCTCTTTATAACCTATTGCCATTTGTTTTCGAAATTTGTAACCATTAAAAATTATGATTCGGGCTCCTCTCGAGGACGTTGTTATCCGAAAGTCTGGAGACATAAACAATTGTATAAATTTGATTGTGTTATTATAGTCACTACAACTAAAATTGTAAACTAATTTCTTATTAAATAAATTTCTTTTGTGTTACATGTGCTTTAACTATAAGTCATGATCGATTCTGCAGTTTGGTTTCAGTTAGGCTTCTCATATATATAAAAATAGTCAACATATCCAATGTATATCAAAAATCTGTCCATTATTTTATTTTATTTTTTGGAATGATTTTTATACTACTAAATTTTAGGAGTCAAAAGTGTACATAAACACAAATTTCTCGTGTACTGTAGACTGTTGAAGTTTTCACAGATGTGACGTACTCAAACGTAAGCGACTAAAACAAGTTGGATTTAGATGACTCAAACCCTCAAACCTTAGTTTTGAATGTTTCTCTGACTATCCAATGGTTGCTTGAAAGAGATCGCAAACTGCTATAAGGTCGCCAACTGTACATAATATTAGTTAGTAAGTAGATATAAGTAAAATAATGTAACCTATTGTTTTGTGTACAGTAAAGAGTATCTATCTATCTATGTTGACAGGAATTAAAGTGATCACGTATTTATAAGGTATTTAATGTTTCAACCACGTTGCACTAGCCATGGTCACAGGCTGACCAGTCAGCATAAGACCACGGCTGGTGCCAGCGTGGTCACAGGCTGACCAGTCAGTTATCATAATTATCATGGAACGCGAAAGTTTAAAAGTTAGTATATTAACGTTTATTTTGGTACCTGCGTTGTCCGCTTACGGCGTACATTTTCAACCACAACAGCTCAACTGACGATTAGCTAAATAAAATATGATAAATGTACATAGACTGTTTCTGCACAGTAGGTATAACGCACGCACTGACGGAAGACCCTTTTCAGGGCTGCGATATCGCTTATATTGTAGAAATGAAATAAAAGTGAAAAATAAAATGGAAATTTATTTTTTAAACGAGAGGCCATTAAAACTTTGCCTTATGATAAATAAAATGTGCTTACGCACTTTCCTAAAACAATAGAAACAAACTGTAACAATAGTTAAATATCTATAAAACTATTTTAATACGTTATATATAAACTATATACTTTATAACAGTAACAAACATGAACACAATCAACTTTACAGGATTTAATAGAGATAATGACCAGTACATGTACGTACTATATACATATACCTACTTTTGAGTACAGCTGAAGTTATGTAACTAATTATGTTTGCGGGAATTAACGCGATCACATAAAAGGTATTACATACCTTTGATTAACCCTACTTTTCGACCAGGTTGTCCGTGGACACAGACTGACTGAAAAGTAAAAAAAGTAAAGTAATGCTAACGTTTTGGCTAGAATTGGCTGAAAATTCTAGTCAACACATTTTGCGACGTCAATCCATTCCTACACAATCACATAGGTTAGTTGAATGGCATATCATACGGCATTTATTTGGATTACTTTGTAATTGTAATACAAACATTCATATTAGATATGTAGGTAACATAAAGGAAAGAGCTGCTACAGTAGAAACATTAATAACAATCGGATTGGCTTGGTGAGGATCTAAGGTGTTTAAAATATCCTCTGTAAACTTTGTTTCAGATATACATATTAGTGTCCTCATCTCCTTATACTAAATTTGTCTAGCATAGGTCGATTAATACTTAAAATTAAACAATATTGTACCAACTATAACGATTAAATAATAGTAAATAAATTTAACGTAATTAATTGACACCTATTTTACACATGTATATAATATATATAAATAATGTAAGCTACATAAAAATAAATACTTGTAAAAGTTCAGATTCAAATGTCATTTGACTTTTAAAAATATTTATTGTTACATGCAAATAATAATAACATTTCTTTTATAATTTATAAATAATCATATTTATTTGTAATGTACATTTATTTAAATGTACAATATATAGGAATGACCATTTGCTTCATAATTTACTCTTACAATACACCAATACCTACCATATCACCAACATCGGGGTCTCACTATGGGATGATATACTGAGACCCCATAAGCACCATATTATCACCATATTACCGCCCTGATCATTACAACATTATTTTTGTTTTCACTATAGTATATTGTTAAACGCAATGTACACAATAATAATAAATAGTGTTCGCCCACTGGTCACTCGTTGAAATTCGACCATACTCATTATTATTATTTTTAAAAAGTTATTATAAATGATTATAGATAACACTACTTAACCAACTACTAAAACAATAGCTACTAAACCAAAAGAGAACAAGAAAGATAGGGTATAATAAGTAACAAACTAGTCCTATTAGAACTAGCCGCTCATACTTTATATAAGTCTATGGTAGATATAGTCTGTGGTTATAATGTAATATATATGTTATCTGTGAATAAACAGTCAGTTCATTCAAAACCGAAATCGTGTTTAAATATGCATGACATGCAACCTACGTGCTGCCAGTTGATTGACAATTCCTTTTATTTATAAATTTATTTATTTATAAATCTGCCTTTGACATAGACATTTCTAGACCAGCGCAGAAGACCTCTTCACTGAGCTATCTACATCGACTGACTAAAATGATTATACCAACCGAATCATCATGCTGCATGATAGATTCTCAATAGGTCCTTCATGCAGCATGATGATTCAGCATGTCATGCCGCATGATCGGCGAGTCGGTAAACGGAAGGTAGGACGCCCCCCAGTCAGATGGACCAACGACCTGAGGAAGATAGCTGGGAGGGACTGGATGCGGAAGGCGGAGGACCGGGTGCGATGGCGCACATTGGGAGAGGCCTATGTCTAGCAGTGGACTAGTATAGGCTAATTGATTGATTAATTGAACTCTTAATTGTGGTAAAAGCTAGCATATAAAAATCTGCAAGAATTTGCGTTTACGCAATTCCTATTCACTTTGTCAAAATGTGTTATGTGACAAAATAAGCCTTATGATTAATAGTAATCATATCGTGTACCCTTATCACCGTATATTTCATAGGGACTAAATTCGTTTACGTGTAATATAGATTACAGGGGTGATTATGTTCATTTTTTGACTTACAAACATGATTATCTATAGTGGTTATTGTGGCTCGGCATCTGAACGAGCAGTGTCTGGAACATCGCCAGGTTTTTCTGGAGTTCTTCGTATACTTCAAATGATACCTGTGGCCCTGGTAACTCAGCATTACATTGCCTTTCTTCGACATCATGTACAGAAGTTGATCTGAAAAAAATCAACATCATTTCATCACGAGTTTGATTGATAATAATATCGACATACTAGCATATTATTTACAACAATACCTACATAATATTATTTAACTTAATTATTTAAACATTACAGTAACATTGAATGTTGCTCACTTCAGAGAATTACCGAAATAGTTTGTGATCAGGAATATGTACATCTGGGAGGACGCCCCGTACTGCACGGTGTGGTCACCTGCTGATCAGGCGGCCAAAGTCTGCAGAGGTTCTCGGAAGTTTCCTTGCTAGGGTATACCGAGTCCCCTGCAATAGACTCACTTGTGACAGAACACCACCACCTTCAAACCCGACATACCACTTCACCCTCGAGGATGACCCGTAAGGGTTTCCACACGATAAAAAAATGTACAACTATCTTTATAAATAAGTTTTTAGGTTTCTAGCCTGAGGGTAGCGGGTCGGGCTAACCGTTACCCTTGTAGAAGCAGGTCTGAGACAGTGGCGCGAGGTGTTCCGCACGTACGTCTCTGATCTGGAGGGGGATAAGGCCCTTGTATTTCACGGAGTTTCCTCCTGCTGATCAGGCAGCTAAGGTCTGCCAGGGTTCTCGGAGGCTTCCTTCTTAGGATATCCCGGGTCCCCTGCTATAGACCTACATGTGACGGAACACCTTGTGGTTTTAGTCGGTTCGGTTCCGACATACCACTTCACTGTTAGCTACGGTGAGGTGATGATCCATGTGGGGGTTGCCAAACGACTAAAAAAGGCTAGGTAAATTAAAAACAAAATTTTAAATAGATTTTTTTACACCAGACAAATGATAAACTTGAGAACCTTTTCTTAAAAACGTAAGTAATAGGTATGTATATTTACACTGTGTTTTTCTTTATTTCGCCAATGGAGCCAAAACCTTGTATTAGAAGTGAGTTCACATTTGTTGTCTACTAATTTTTTTATATACATAGATGACTAAGTGACAAAGTTCCTGTATTGTTGTTTCAATACGTAAAAAATACCACAAATATGCGGAACGTGGTATTTTTTTTTCAATACACTGAATGTCTCGATCTCGTCTCGAGTCCAAGCGCCTCGGGTTTGCTTAATAATGCAAATGTGGTCAAGAGATAAAAAAGAACGCACATACTTTGAGAAAACACAGTGAGGCACTGGCCTGGCTGCTCATTAATAACCTAAACTTGTCAACGCATCTGATTATAGTCTGGCGACTGATTGAATATTAAAAAAAAGATTATTCTATACTGATGTTCGCCGTTAATATTATCAAATCAGTACAAAATAAGTAATGTAGGAACCACTTTCTTTTTAGTTTTTTTAACGACCTACTCTGTAAAGGTGAACATTGTAAGGACAAAGAAAGTTACTGATTTCGTTTTCGGGAGTGGCTAAAACCTCCGAGTCCTATAACCTCTATCTTTTATTAACCACCAACAGTAAGGATGAGAAAAACCACGTATATTAATACCATTTAAATATCAATTATTTATTTAATAGTAATTAAAAAGATACAACGATTAAATATGTGCAGAATGTTAAATAGTATGAGACTCCCAGGTTTATTATTATTATTATCTAATTATTACACCATGCTATTAATTAATTACATTATTGAATTATTTCATCATAATAATAATAAATGATATTAATTAGTGATAATATTTTTTAAAATTATATTAATATCCTAAACCAATTCTAAGAGATATATTAAGAAATAAAGAATAAAAAACATACTAATTTGTAGTGAAGTAAAATGTTAAAGTTGAAGATGATGAAGTGATACAAATAATACTTAACTAACCTTATTAACTATAAAGTAGCTATATGGTACAAAACCAGTATTGTCAAGTAAGCTAAAGAAACTAATCGTGGCATACTAGCTTTTGCCCGCAGCTTCGTTCGCATGGAAATTTTGGTAAAATCTATCCCACGGGTTAAAAAGTAACCTATGTGCTAGAAGTAAGGTTACACATTTATTAATACTAAGTGTCTGGAAGTAGGATATTTTAAAAAGCCAAATACGTACTTTAGACGTTATACAACTTACATACTTTTTTTTTGCATGTCGTATTCTATACTACCGTGTAAGTAATATCTATTGAGTCTGCCTGAATGATGAGTCAGTAATGTTATTTGAATTATAAAAAAAATAAGATTTTAATTACAATACTGCTTAAAACTCTGTTTCATAATTTATTAAGAATGAGAATTTAAAATATGATTAGTATTAGAAAACATCTATCGCAGCAAGTATTTTCTTTCACATCTCTTCTAATCTTCTTAATTGAGAATATTTATGCAATTTTTTTTACTTTATTATCACTTTCACTAACCAGATCTATGAATCCAATATATTATATCTTCTTCAATAAAACCTCCTTTCGACAACCGCCTACATTTACAATTTGGTAGATGATAATCTAGATATTTGATCGCGGAATTGAGGAATGGTCAAGTAAAAGCTAATCCAGCGTTTAACATTAATATTAATTCGAATTTTAAATATGGGTTTATTATCTAAAGTAATGATTACTATCGTTTTATTCGTATCTTATTCTTTCCTTCATAATTGATGGACGATATTATTTACTTGTGTTATAAGAGTTATTGAGGTTTAAGATATAATAAGGTACCTAAAACCCTATACCCCAAACATAAATTCACTTATAAGACAAGGTGGATGTGGTCATTAAAGCAAAAATGTAATGAGTCCAAACTAAACTACCAAAAAATCTTTTCTGATCTTGGCATTATCTTTTAAAAAAAGCATCACCGACTTTAATGTGCTTTGTAGTGAAAAGCAGTATGTATTTTGTTTAAATATAAAATAGGTAGGCCAACTAAACGCATTGCTCCAATGAGACAGCGAGGCTTCGGAGTAAACGAAAATACAGGCGTATGGTTCAGGCGTATTCAAATAATCGGTGAACATACATAAAAAAAAGATTCTGACGAATTGAGAACCTCCCCCTCTTTTGAAGTCGGTTAAAAAAACCCTCCATCCCAGTTCCACTCCCCTTTATAATTCGGTGGGTGATTATGTAGGAAATTTCCATAAATGACTTGGTTTCCAACCATGTTGATCCTGGCATTGCAGCCTTTCTTCCCTTGATGAGTTGAGCACCTCCATCTTGACCGTGTGTCAGGGCCTAAATTTCTTTTGCCTCCATCTTCATAATAAGTGTATCCGGCTTTTAGGAGCAGTCGGTTTCTTTTATTGGACATGATGAATTTTATTTCTGTAAACAAAAATCCCTTAAGTACTAGTAGTAGTAATTGAGGAATTTAAATACAGGTTTTCACCAAGTGAGTTACCATCTACAGTAATCTTTTAATTCAGACTGCAAAGGAGAAAATTAATTGTCATACAAAAACTTAACAATTAACTTAAGACATGAAGTAAGATCAATGTCTCTCTTTGAGTTAAATGATTTTATATATCCGAATACGAGACATATAACATTTTGATCCTCTTTGCATACTCCTTACACATATCGATAAATTGTGGCGTAGAAATGCTAACTGAAGCCAACGAGTACGTAACTATTAATATAAGGAGTCGAGCATTAGCGATGGAGTGGTCGCAGTTCGAACCTCAGTAGATATTTTTCTTATTTGACATTGTTTTGTTTGTTTTCTTAATTATGTTGTAATAAATTTTAAACACGTTGCTTCTTCATATTATGGTCATAAATCTAAGCTAATATTATCAAGAGGAAACATTTGTGTTTTGTATGTATGTTTGTAATGTTTTCACGCAAAACCCACTAGACCGATTGCGATGAAACTTGGTATGTATATAGCTGGAGACCTGGATTAACGCATAGGCTACTTTTTATCCCGACATTCCTACGGGATCGGGACTTGCGTGGGTGAAACCGCGAGGCGCTGCTAGTCATACAATAAAAACTGTATTTGGTTTATTAGTGTTGAAATAAAACAAGTAATGTAGGTTGCTTCTTTGTTTATATTAGAAGACTAAATTGGTTTACCTTCTGTTTATACTTGATGAATTAAAATTACAGTTCAAGAGATATCACGCAGGTTTTGGGATCATGTTAGTAGTATAAACATTAGATATGTCTCTCAAGGCTAAAATATTTTAAAATAATTTCTAAATTAACATACGTAAAAAAGTGTAATTCTTGATGCTTTAATTACGTTTCAGTGCGCCAGCAGTCTCTTGAACAAAATGCTGTGTACATATGACAGCTAATATTTTTCGTCTGGTACTAAGTAACTGCATATTCTGTTGATGTTCCTGAGTTGCACAGTTTATTATAAGATGCATACGTTGTTTGCTACTACTGTCTTAAATAATTATAAACATTGATTTGGATATTAATTAAATAATATAGCTAGTTCCCATGCATATTCGTACAACATATAGGAAAGTCTATCTATTTTCTTTTTTATTCGAATTTAGTAAAACATTTTTAAGTGATTGTACGTAATGCTTTGATATTGAGGTTTTTCTATTGTCCAGTTCACTTTTGGAGGATGGTTGTGTTCTCTTCTTGCAGTTAATATACTATCTTCAAAGGTATGGACGACGGCTCTACAACCTTTCTTGTAATGAGTGGCACACAACCACCTAGCTCTATTACTGGTATTAGACGTCTGGCGATAAAATGAATATCCTGCTAGTAGAAGCAGTTTATTTCCTCGTTTGGAATACACGTAACTTGATGTTAGACCTGAAAAAAAAAACTCTTAGATATTTATGCAGAAACTTAACTTTTCTTCTCTTCACTACAAGGGCACAAAGCAGTTGAGGTTTAAACAGATAGACGGTGAGGTTAATTTAGTCGTCTTTGTAGTAATTTTGCATTACGATATAGCATTTTGAACTATATGTGTGATAGCTTAAACACAAACCACCGCATACACCTGATATACGTATATAATGTTACAGAACTGAAATGTTGTATTTTTAAATAGCACTTTTTCTTACTGTGTCAAACGCTCTTAAGCATACAATTCATAACAAAGCATTAGAGAAGGTAGAATAGAAGCCTCGTTACGAAGAACGCGGTACCGTAATAGTTCAGATGTCGCAATCCATTGTTTGTCGGTTCGAACAAAAATAACATGGTTTTACTTTTCTATAATTTAGTCAAATTTATTTAATGATTCAGGTCAGAATAGAACTTAACATATATTTACATGAATGATAGTCTTCAGTGCCAGTTACAGTTAATCCATCTCCCACTTATAACGCGTAATAATAATTTTGTGAATATAGTTCATTAGTTGGATACTTTATGGCTTGTGGTACGCTCTAAAGCAGCCCTCTATACAAAGATTGACTTGACATTCCCTACACTTCCAAACTGTCCTAGCACACACTTTCCGATCAGCGCACATTCGGCAACGAGTACTCCTCGTTCCCGTTTTTACCGGGAAATGTTCATGGTCCACGCGAGGCCTGACTGCTTTCAACCGTCTAGTTTTAGGTACAATTCTTTTTAATATACTGTGCGGATTTCTGAACATGTTATCTTTGTTGATAGTCACGTACTGGTTATGTTCAATCTTGGGATCCTTTGACCAATCATTTAGCGAAATTTTGTGTATTAACCCTAGAAAATGAAAGTGGATTAAGGTCGCTACTCCGTTAAGTTAAAAGTTCTACAAAAGAAGAAGAATGCAGAGACGATTCAGGGGAAAATTGGCGAAAGGAAAACACACACACACTACTGAAAATATAATTTAAATTTAAAATACAATTACAAATCGGGCTTAGAGGTCCTCAGGTAAACTCCTTTCAACATTAAAATTTTTCAGCTTTTTTAAATAATAAAATAGGTAAATAAAAAAATAAGTATATCTATTAGATTTGAACATTTAAAATCAAGAGAACACACGAGTATAGTGTTATTTGCTTTATTTTCTCCTGAAGCTCAATTATGTACACAAAGTATTAGATTCTTATAGAATAGACTTAGTTAAGGAAATAATAAAATATTTTAGGAGAATATTCGTTTAATATGTTTTCATAAAATGAAAATCGTTCGATTTAAGCGGTCCCATGAAGCCTCTTGATCGCACAGATACAGGGTTTTCAGTGTACCAATTTAATTTAGGTTCATGGGTGTGGATATTTCTCTCCGTTACAATAAAGTTATCATAAGTAGTGGCATCCGCTCTACAGCCTTTTCTTTGGTGAGTAGCACAAAGCCAGCGCATTTTGTTACTCGGATATGTCCGCTGATAGTAGTATGTATATCCTGATGACAACAAAATCAGTTTGCTTCCTCGCTTCGAGTACACGTACGTTACTTCCTCTGTAAAAATAAGTAACAGTTCTTATCTTGTTAAATAGTAGCGTACGTAGAAACATTCAATATCATTCGCTGATTTTGGCCGTTTATCAACACGGTATTATTATTATAGATTATTCATTCATTATTTGTATATAAATTTCATATAACTGACTGAGTGGATGACTAGTACAAAGAATTCTCTTTACGTCATAACACGTCATTTCTATATAAACACTGATTGAATTTTGAAAGCCGCTTAAGAAAAGAGCGTACTCCCACCTCAAAGGTCGGCAACGCACTTGTGATTCTTGAGTTGCAGGTGTCCATGGGTGACTCTAGTCACTTACCATCAGGTGACAAAATATTTAGTAATATGAGGAACTAAAAATAATGAAAGGTTCGTGGATATTAAAAGAATAATTTATTTAATATTTTTAAACTTAATCCTAGAGGGCATTTAAAAGTCAGGTTTCTCACTAAACCAGTTCATTTGTGGTACATGATAATGTGTGTTCTTCTGTGTCAGTATAACATTTTCGAAGGTCATAACTTCGGCGCGACAGCCCCTTGAGTGGTGAGTGGCACAGAGCCATCTCGTTTTGTTACTTTTATATGTGCTATTGCGATAATAAGTATACCCAGAAGGCGTTAAGATCATCTTATTACCTCGTTTCGAATACACGTACGTTGCTGTAACTAAAAGTAAATCAATATTAGTATAATAAATCATTGGATTTTATAGGTATTTCGAAACATTTAGAATTAATTAATTATTTATATATCAATCTACCGTCCGAAAGACAGTTTTTCAGAAAACCTGTACTGTGCCACTACAAAATAAGAGGCAGATATAGTAAAATTTCATTACCCACGTGTTTTTAAATCTATATTAAAACGCCTAAGCAGAAAAGACAATCTGTGTGCTGTAAATTTTTTACGTTGTTGTAATTTTCACTTTGAAAATTCGATGTTACATAACAACTTTTGCTTTTTTAAACAGGGACATTTCGTAATATTTAAAATTTTGACACTCATTTAGAAATTATTTAATTATAATTCATCTTTTTAAATGAGCTCTAAGAGTTCTGAATTAAGCTCTGATAGCTTGCCTGAGTGTTAGTTGGTAGAAATAAAAATATATATGTTTTAGTATTTCTGTAGTGACAACCACTGAGAGTAAAAAGTTAGAACCAGCGAGCATCTGCTCTTTGTAATTTCCTTAAAACAACACACTTATGTTGTCGCCACATTAAAAACTCTTATTTATTTTATTAAAAATAGGGACAAACTATAATAGATGATAACACAGTTCACTATTTAATAAAACTAAGTTAATAGACATTATTTTAACTGGTTATGCCGGTAACGCAGTACTATTGGTCGATTGATAAATATTAACGAATAGTGGGATTACAAAACGGTAGGAATAAGATGACAACTTCACTTGAGTGCGAATAGAGGTACGAACAACTTGGCAGTTACTGTTAGTTAGTGATTTTCATAGTTTATATCAGTGGTTTTGAGACTGTTTCTTACACTTACGGATTGTTACTAAACCAATTAACTTTTGGTTCATGGTCATGTATATTCTTTTCCCTTAATATATCATCTTCATAGGTGATGAGACTGGCGTTACATCCTCTCGAGTGATGCGTGGCACAGAGCCAACTCTTTTTGTTATTCCTAGATGTTCTGTGAAGGTAATAAGTATATCCTGACCCCCTCAAGATCATTCTATTCCCTCGTTTCGAATACACGTACGTTATATTATCTGTAAATAAATTTTCAAAAATAAACAAACTTGTACACAATAGATTAAATTTAGTATAACGATATAGTCTAGGAAAATATTCAAGTGTATGTATTAGGTAGATTTCGAAGAAAAGTCTACCTATTGGTTTTGTACCAGTTATGATCCCTAGACGCCAAAACAACCGCCGTGTACCCCGGCACGATAGAGGTCGCAATTATGCACCGATTGCTTTCAAACTTGGACGAAAAATCCACAGGGTAACAATGAAGGTTAACTGGGAGCAGATTTTCAAAAATCAGTTTTTTCAGCATAACTTTGTTCCTATGGAAAATTTTTGGACCGTTAACTTTAATAGCATGCCCATAGTAAATACGAACATTTTTAATTGGAACCCTAAATGATTCCATCCTTAACTTGGGGAGGGTGGGGGATATTAAAGTTTTTAATGCGACTTATATTTTTGGAGATAAAAATTAAAAAAAACACGAAATCTACCTCTGCGGGCCTACTGAGGGCCCGGATTTTTTACTTTATTCGTTACATATAAACCTTAGCACATTGAGACATCTATTACAGTTTACATATGATTATGGTACATCATTATACAGAGGTAACATTTATAAACTTCGATACATTAAGACATTGAATATATTGTTACAAAAAAGTCCGGTAAGTGATCATACATAAAATCACTATATTTATAAAATTCAATACATTTAGATATTGAATATATTACTACAAAAAAGTCCGGTAAGTGATCATACATAAAATCACTATATTTATAAAATTCAATACATTGAGATATTGAATATACTACTACAAAAAAGTCCGGTAAGTGGTCATACATAAAATCACTACATTTATATAATTC
Organism: Callimorpha dominula; assembly: GCA_949752705.1. Classification (NCBI taxonomy): domain Eukaryota; kingdom Metazoa; phylum Arthropoda; class Insecta; order Lepidoptera; family Erebidae; genus Callimorpha; species Callimorpha dominula. The sequence continues at coordinate 18,782,731 of OX457002.1, read as the reverse complement.
GATACATTGAGACATTTAATATATTGTTACAAAGAAGTAAGGTAAGTGACCATACATAAAATAACTACATTTATGAAAATCGATACATTTAATATATTGTTACAAAGAAGTCCGGTAAGTGATTATAAATAAAATTATTACATTTAATAAATAAGACACATTGAGACATTGAATATAATGTTACAATTAAGTCCGGTAAGTGATCATACATAAAATTACTATATTTATTAAATTCGATACATCGACACATTGAATATAATGTTATTAAAAAGTCCGGTAAGTGATTATAAGATCGCTACATTTATAAAATTCGACATACAAGATTTCATGAATAACACTATTAGGGTAAAATATGTGTTATAGTGGTTTGGGACCTGGAGCAAATGTGACTTTATGGATACATGTTAGTAAAATTTCCCTACTTTCAGGGAAAGATCATGGCCACACTGGGTGCTTGAACTAAAATCTCATCGCGCCTCAAACATTGCAAATAAAGCGACAATGCCTCTTTTTGTTTCAAACAAAGCTTCACATGGCCGCGTATACCGGCTTTTTCGGCACCAGGGCTTATGCCTATGTATGGTTTTATGACTTTCACCAGGCCAACACAGTTTCATATTTCAATGTGAATGTGTTGCAATAACCTACGCCGCCACTGCAGTTATGTCAACAGGTATAAAGGAGTACAACATCAGCATATTGTCAGACAGTATGGCCATCCTAAAAGCTTTTAGAGGGCAACACAATGAACTCCAATTTCATTTATCAAGGCGACCAAAAGTCAGCGTTTAGGAGGTTAAATCTCATTTGAGGTGCCAATGAGGTATTTCTCCAATAGGTATAGCAATGCACATGGGAACTACGCCGCCTAATAACTGGCAATGCAGGGATCTACAACATCAGTAGCAGGACCAAACTACACTGCTGCCACTTCCCTTCAACCAACTTAGCTCTTGGGTAAAACAACGGACTCGTGAAGTGCACAACGGTCGCTGGGCCAACATATAAGCAGTTATAATATTATCTACGTATTAACGGGAATTAACGCGATCACGAAAAGGTATTACATACCTCTGAATTGCCTGACGTTTCGACCAGGTTGCACTGGCCGTGGTCACAGGCTGACTGGCTCAGCGGTGCACGCCCTCCGTCGTCGACATCGTGAGGTAGAAGGTTCTTCATCCACCTCCACTTTTTTGATATTTTTGATATTTTCGTTTCGCCATGTACCGTCACATACTATACTAACAGTGTCCCTATTTTGTAAGCAAACCGATGTGGCCCTATTCTGGTGTTCACCCGACTGCGCATAAAAGCGAGGTGGCATGTTTTTTATCACTGGCCTGGTCAGGCAATTCAGAGGTATGTAATACCTTTTCGTGATCGCGTTAATTCCCGTTAATACGTAGATAATATTATATCATGGAACGCGAAAGTTTAAAAGTTAATATAAGCAGTTAAAACAGGTGCTGACATGTCTCACCACGCTTAACGTGCAAACTGTTCAGTCTCAACCGATTTGACATTTGGATAGTTGTAGCACCCATTACGGGGCATTTGGCCCTGAATAGTGGAATAATTGAGCTAATATATAATTAAATAAGGACTACCAGGACCACGTTACTACTACTCATACATTACTAGTCTTCTTATTAACCCAAATCCAACTAAGCTAAATGTTGGGAACAGCTTTATTGTTAGTAGTGGTTTCACACCGGTGCAGTAGCGTAATGGCCAAGGCTTCGGACTTGCAATTTAGGGGCTGCGAGCACCGGTTCAAATACGAAATATAATCTAAAATGTATAAACGACTCAAATAGAAATAAATTCTGAAAAGTACATACATGCCTAAGGATCAACAGTGATTGATGACAATGAAAATTATTATACGTTGTAACAGGGCGTTAATCAAGATCTTGTTAAAAAAACTACTAGCAATATAACATCGTCAAACCGAAATAACTAGAAACGCTGATTTTTAATAGTCGAATTAGTAAATAGAAATGCCAAACGTAACAGTTAATTTATTCAACAAATATCGGCTGTGGACGTCACTAGCTTTTGATAGTTGGAATTTTGCATATAAAGTAATGAAATTATACAGAACTGTATTAAATTACGGCAGTGGGTCTTCTAATAGCTGTACCCACCGTATTCAAGTCGAACTTTGAGCATGAGAAGTACTTGCAGTTGTCCTGGTCCTGGTCCTAGGTCTTGTAGTAAAATTCAGATAATTCAGTGGTCTCTCGTATGACCAATTATTAGATTTCCGACTGTGGTCATGTATGTTAATTTCCTCTAACAGGACATCTCCTTGAGTTTTCACCTCAGCCTTGCATTTCCGTGAATAATGACTTGCACAGACCCATCGAACCTTGTTATGTCTGTCTGTCCCGTGATAGCAATAAGGGTATCCCGAATCTGCCAACACCATCTTGTTTCCTTTTCGGGAGTATACGTATGTAACTTTATTCGGATTTGAAGCGTTTGAATTTTCTATTTCTTGTAAATTTACTGCTTCTAAATTAGCAGATACTTCGAAATTAACTGCTTCCAAAATTACAGGTTCTTGTAAACTTACTGCTTCTAAATTAGCAGATACTTGGAAATTAACTGCTTCCAAATTTGCAGGTTCTTGTAAATTTACTGCTTCTAAATTAGCAGATACTTCGAAATTAACTGCTTCCAAATTTGCAGGTTCTTGTAAATTTACTGCTTCTGAATTAGCAGATATTTGGAAATTAACTGCTTCCAAATTTACAGATTCTTGGAAATTTACTCCTTCTAAATTTGCAGATTCATCGAAATTAGCTGCATCAAAATTTGCAGATTCTTCAAAATTTACGACTCCTGAATTTGATGATTTTTGTAAATTTTGAATTTCTTTGTTTGCGGCTTCTTCGGAAAAGGCTAAACTTCGAAAGTTGTCTAAATCTGCAGTTATATCTAAAAAGTCTGTAAATAAAATAAAGTTAGTGTAGATCATTTCAAAAGGATTTGTTCATTTACGACATTCATGCGAATATGCTATGCATGCTCTACTATAACCATTTTTTATAAATTATTTTACTTGGTTTTGAAGCTTACTAAAATAATTTGTCAATATAGGTGCAATCCATAAAACACCTACACTACGAAGTTCCGTGAAATTAGTATGAGATGAATACACATTTCTCGTTTTAGAGTGTCAAACATAGCGCTACCATGATATCGACCACCTGCAAAGTAGATGAAGTGCTATCAGCGTGAACTTAAAGAAAAGTTCAGCGGCTCCGAGTGACTACTCATAGGTCTGAGATGGCCTGATCTGTTCGTGTTGACAAGCAACTAATTATCGTAATAACGTATAACTTTGATGCAGTCTGCCCACAATCTAGGGAAATACTTTACAAGCTGAGTGAATCGTAAGGTTATTAATTTGTATTATGTTGTTTAGTTGGATGATGTTACTAAAAGATCAAAAGGTCGAGCAATCAGTTGCATAGTGTGAAATATACATCACAAATATATATATATATATATATATAATTGTAAATATATATCAATCAATCAATCATAGGCAAAGGCGTATTAAACACCAACATTTTGCCAACTATAGGAAATTAGGTCAGACTAACCTAATAGGGGCAAACCTAATGCTGCCAATTGGGAATAAGAGATGGGAAAATTGGGAGTATATTGAAAGGGAAAGGTAGCTAAGAAGGGAAGATAATGGAAGGAGAGGATATTGCTTACACGGACGGATTGGGGAGTGCAAGCAATAGCTCGAGAACGTCAGGGTCGCATACCTGTAACTCGAACCGACTACTGCCGGTACTGCGGTAGTCCGAGCCCTCTAACTTGTGTAAAACTAATAAACCTGTCCGAATATATAATAATGCCAAATGTTTTTATTTACACTGTACGCATATTTCGTCGTCGTCATAGAAAAACGGCGTATTTGAGTTTTAGTAACTTTACAGGGGAGCACTTTGAAGATATCAAATAATGTTTTATGTAATATTTTGAAAACGGCTGTTTCTGTTAACGAAATCTGCAAATGTTGCTTGCTGCGTGTATGAGCTTTGAAAAATGACAAAAAATCAAATCCGCTGTTTTTCTACAACTGCGACGATTTGTAAAATATATTTTTTTCAGTAGTTAACATCAAAAACATATATCATTGGAATATCAATCGAGCACATCTTTCAATAATACCGCAAAAATAATTTATATTATCGAAATGGAAATTCATAAATGTGTCAGCGGGACAAACGTTTAGACTTTGGAGGATGATCGTGATCTCCACTGAAGTTGATGATGGTGTTCTCATATGTATGCACAGTAGCCTTACACCCCTTTTGGCTTGAACATCTCCAACGAATCTTCGGACCTTCGGAAGTCGCATAATAAGTATAATTATTAAATTTCAGCATTCGTTTACCTTTCTTTGATAATACAAACTCAGGATCTGTTGAAAATAGCACATGTTAGTTATTAGTACAAAAAATTACTTTTGAAACATTTTAAATAGCAAATCCCAAAACAATAAAAAAAAATTAAACATAATTACACTACAACACCAGTACTAATGATATAAATTTACCTGACAGTCGCTCGTGTTATGTGCTGATCACTGAGCCCATCGATTCATATTATTCTACAATTATATTAGCGTTAATACACTACGAACAGTGCACGTCACAGAAGCGCGCGTGTCTGGCCCCAAAGTGAGCTACCTGAAGCACGTTCAGATTAAGTATATTTTTGTTCTACAACATTAAGTAAGACAAACTTGACAATATTAAGTTTAAATAGTAAAATTATAGTTCTTTGATTATTTAAAAAAAACAGAATATGAGAAAGAATGCGTACCTGTAAAACTATGTTTCACGATATCTCAGTAGGTACCTACCCGTAATGGAAAAATATTCTTCTATTCTCTATGAATGTATGATCTTGTTATAAAATAAATAGGTTTTATCACAATCAAATTTATTCAGTCATATTTTATTATAAATCAGGGGATTATATAATAAAGTATAAATAAAATAAGTTCGATATTTGATAGCGTTTTTATAAAATAATTGTTGAAATTTTAACAATAAAAATAAACCGGTCCTAAATTATTCACATAAGAACCAAGTATAAACCTTATAATATAATATAAAAACCTGTATAATATAAATAAAAAAATGAAATAATAAAAGCACATTTAATAATTGAAAGCACTTTAATGTTTATGTTTATGTTCTCCTTTAACAGCGTATATTTTATTACCATACGTATAAACAACCGCCTTGCAGTTACTTTGCATTGAGCAACTCCAGCATACTTTGTAACATCCCTTTGAGAATGTGTAGTAAGTGTGCTCCTTAAACTTCATTACATATTTACCTCTCATACACACAATGTATTCTGGAACTGCAAGCAATATAACTTGTTTATTTTTTTTATCTTTTTGACAGCAAAATAATATTGTAAGTTATTTTATACTATCATTATAATACAGGAATTGCTGGAAGCAGTTTATTTCACTGTTTTCAATAGTTAATTAATCATACAAGGATATCTTACGGGGGAGGCTTAGCAGGTTTGGGAATATTGTGGTGTTTTTAATAGACTATATTTTATAAAAAAACAATACATTTATAAAAGTAAATATTTCTACAAGTTTTAGTATGTTTGATGTTATATAACTTTAAACGATGATTTTTGTAAGTTTATATTTACCTGAATATTGATGAAATTTCAAATTATCTAACTTCTGTTGTGACGACGAAGCATATTTGTAAATAGAACAGAAATCCAAATACTCATCTTATTTATCTAATTTGACTGGCCTGTTGGTCTAGTGGTTAGTGACCCTGACTGCTGAGCCAGAGGTCGTGGGTTCGATTTCCATCTGAGTCTGGGTGTTCTTTGTGTCCGTTGTTTGTATGTTTGTAAAGTCCCCCGCGACACAGGAGTAATTCCTAATGCGGGAGTTGTCTTTTAAAAAAAACATAAAAAAAAAAAAAAATCTATCAGGTTTTATATATACATAATACACATAATTTTTATTTAATATGCATGATTAGAATTACAAATATATGTATAAGTACATTCTGTTCCCGTACTCTCTTATTCCTGTGGGTAACTTCAAAAATATTTCTTTATTACAATACAAAAAATTTATGAAAAACAACAAATTTCGTGTCAAACTTAAATATACTTAAGTAAATTATTCTAATAAGTAATAGCATTGACTTCTTAAATATATTTTTTATTCATTTGTGGTACCTCTAATCCTTCTCTATGCAGATAATTGGCACAATATAATAATGCAACTCCAATTAAGCACACTCTTAGTGTAGTTTTATACGGTAAGTAGACTTGCCAGAGGTATATGGGAAGTGAAACAGGGTTGGCTGGTAGGCAGGTACAACAAGCAAGCGATTGACACCGTTCAAGGCTGACCATTTACAGGCAGTAACAGCTTACTTACCTACCGGTACAGTTACCGCTACAGATTTTAAACTGCCCATAAAGTTTGAATATCGTTGATATTTATATGTTTATACCTTTTGTTATATGTCGAATACAAACAAAGCAGTAAACGACCTAGTCCCACATAAACCAAAGGGCATTCATTTATAGAAAGATGTTTCTTCTACTAGGCAAGTTAAAAAAAAAGGATTTAGTAGGTAATCTGCAACAAGGGGTACTGAGCATCCATAACAAAACAGTTAGTAGTTTTAGCTAGTAGTTAGATGGCGGATGGATGTGGCCATCATTCAAAGTAATAATTTCTTCATCCACGGTGATGATAAACGCTCTACATCCTTGGGGGAGATGCGTAGAACATCGCCAACGTATCTTAGTCGTTTTAGAAGGGATAGCGTAGTATGTATACCCCTTAAGCCGTATCAAACGTTTTCCTTTCTGAGATATTATGAAATGTGCTGAAAAAAAATTGCATAATAATCATTAATAAATATATTAATTTGGAAATTCTTCGTAATCGCCTCTGCACGACGCCGACGTCTCGAACATTGCTTTGATACAGTTGTATAGTCAACAAGACCCGAGAGTGCCTTAAGTGATTATGATTATTTGATATTAAACTACATATTTAAAAATACTAGTTTTGGCGCTGTGGTCGAAATTCGACCATAATCATTATTTAAACATTCAGAAAAATATATAAGAATATGTATACGTGTAATTTTTTTTGCACTCTTTTACTTACCTAAACTTATTTTTATACATTGTAGGTTAAAAAAAAGGCTTTCCAATTTTTTTATTGATAACACTAAAGCTCGTTAATAGCTACTAAAAAAAAGACAATCGGTTGGCACATAGAGAGAAAAATGCATTGAACTGTTCCTGTTATCTTTATAAAAAATCTTAATGTTTTCAATTGTTTTTAACACGCTTTTATTAGGTTCACTTGTAAATAATAAATCTTAGAAGTAAATTTTAACCTACTTCTAATTGTTGTATTAAAATGAATAAACTTTATATGTAAACGTAGAAATTGAAAAACAAAAATGAATGAGATCAGTTTTCTTTTAAGCAAAAATGCGGCTTGGTCTCATGTCGTGAGGGGTGGCAACTTTTCTTCTCTAAAGGAAACAACGGGCAAGAGAACGTCCTGCGAAAGCCAATGGTTTTAATTTGTATTTGTCCCATTCTTAGAAACCGTGCTTAGAACATCTGCTCTTTGTTTGTACTCTTCAGTGCTGCCATAAAAACATATTTAGTCCTTTTCACAATCTACGAATCTAAATATTTGCGTAGTAAACTCTTTATTGTACATCAGACAGAGATGAATAGGTAGGTACATACTAATCTTTCTCCCTAAATTTAGATAAACATCATAGGAGTCATCAGGAGTGTAATATTTTTATTGCATTAAGTTAAGTATTTCTACTCTTTTATTTATAGCAAAAGTGGCAGAGCTTGACGTTCAAGGTTAGGTGGATGCACATGTTTATCATTTAGTAACAAAATCCTTTCGTCAACTGTAATTATAAATGCTCTGCATCCATATGCATTGTGAGTGGAACAAAGCCATCGTACTTTATTTGTTTTCGAAGGTAAGCGGTGATTAGTGTAGCCGATGAGCCTAATCAGCTGTTTGCCTTTAAAAAATGTCAACAAAATTGGCTGAAACAATAATCCATTCGAGATTACTTACACCTAACATTGTAAAAACAAAATAAAACATTTTTTTTATTAAATGATTTATAATTTTAGGATTTCATTTACAATATTAGTCCACAAATAAAGTTACAAAATTTGTTCCTTTATTTGTAAATATTTAATGTATTCATACGCAGTCGCACAAAAATACGCGTAAACACACATAGCACACGTGTAATACATACATAAGTATCACAAGAATGGATATTCAGTTCATAGATTTTCTGCAGCTTATTAAACTTAGGATAATTCACAAAGACCCGGTAATCTGTCAAACAATCATATTTATTTAATTAGTAAAAATATTATTTACTTACAAAGGTGTCAAATACACTGATGCTTTTAAAGAATACCTACCCAATATAAACCCACTTACTACTAAATCCCACATAAATACAGTCACTAGCAAAAACAATAATTTAGATTGTGTGCATGTGTATGCCGACCTGAAAGACGACATCTTTTACCGGGTAGTTCATCTAACAAACAAAACTTTATTTACTTTTTGCTGGTGGTTATGTTCGTCGTTAAGAGCCACGATCTGGTTATGGACCATGATGATAGACGCTCTGCATCCTAGAGAATGGTGAGTAGAACAGCGCCATCGTACTTTAACAGTCTTAGATGGCGTGGAATGGTAAGTATATCCGTTCAGCATTATGAGAAGTTTTCCTTTATGCGATTTTATGTAGTGCACTGAAAAAAAAACACAGTGCGACATAATATATCAAAGAAGAAAAAAAAAACACAGGAAGAAAAAAAGAGAATTTGGTTGCTTCACCGTCAAATTGCCATTACTCATGTAAATTTAATGTACGTATAAAATTAAACAGCAAAAGTTAACTCTTCCTGTTTTTTTTTTTGTTTTCGGTAGTTGCATTAAATAAATAAATAAAATAAAAAAATCAAATAAAATATTTATTGACACAAGTTATTACATTGGTATTTAAGATTAGGCACAGTCTTTGGATATTTATTATAGTATGTACTGATACTGATTCCCAAACTAGGCCAGAAGCCTGTATCTTGGGAGACAGTGTTCAGCCGCACAAAAGGTAAACAGTACTGTTTGTACATAAGGTCGCTGTTTGTTCTTTAGTTTATTAAGTTAAAGCGCTTAATGATATACGTGTGTGCGTGCGTGCGTGCGGGCGTGCGTGCGTGCGTACGTGCGTGCGTGCGTGCGTGCGTGCGTGCGTGTGTGTGTGTGTGAGTGTGTGTGTGCTAGGGCTTATACTGCGCATTTGTCTTCTCGCGAAGGAGGTTCTACAAGCCACACGAGGGCATACAGATGATAAGCTGCGTTTATTTGGGTCTGGGTGGGGCACATCACGATGTTTCCTGAGGACAGCTTTCAAGATGAACAGCTGTCGAACTGAGGGGACCTTGCAGTTTGCATATAGGCTCACAGTCGGGTATCTGTAAGGTTTCCCTGTCATTACCTTTAGCACCGCTCTCTGTGCCCTCTCCAATTTAATAAGGTGCGTTTTAGCTGCTCCACCCCAGACTGTAATGCAATATTGTATCACAGACTGACATAGAGACAGAAAGACCATTTTCAATTTATCATGCGGTAGGGCATCTTGTAGGGATTTAAAGACGTATATCAATCGCCTTACTCTTGCTGTGACTAAATCTATCTGCTTATTCCATTTCAGTCTGTGGTCGATTTGTACGCCCAAATATTTTACCTCTTCGACCCGCGTAAGTTCTAGGCAGTTGCATACGTCGCGTTTTGTACAAGTGTGAGCTTTAATAGAGAAATTCTTTGCAGGGTCGGTAAACTTGTTCAGCGAAAAAGCTATGTAATTAGTCTTTGCTAAATTTAGTGTGAGAAGGTTATTTGATAGCCAGCTCATAACTCTAGATACTGAGTATTCGGCTCGCTCCTTTACAGTATGCCAGTTTGGACCCCAAACGAGAATAGCGGTGTCATCTGCGTAGGTGAAGATTGGTTGATTTGGTAATTGCATTGTGCAGAGATCGTTAATATATAACTGGAATAAGGTAGGGCCCAAAACACTGCCCTGGGGCACACCGTAACTCACAAATGCTTCATCACTAAAATAGCTCTCGATTTTAACTCGTTGTCTCCTATTTGTGAGGTAGTCTTTAATGATGTCATGGGATAAACCTCGTACTCCCAGCTTTTGTAGTTTGTCAAGAAGTATAGGGACATATACCGTGTCGAAAGCTTTCGAGAGGTCTAGAAAAATGCATAAGCATCTGTTTTTTGCGTTTAAATTGTCTACAACGGTGTTGGTCAAATCCGTTACAGCATCTTCTGTGGATAGTCCAGAGCGAAAACCATATTGGTTTGGAGCTAGTATACTAAATTTGTCCAGAAAAGATTTTAGTGGTCGATTTAGTATCTTCTCTAGGATCTTAGATAAGGCCGATAGCACTGAAATAGGACGATAATTATTTAGGCTATCCCTGTCGCCATTTTTAAAGATAGGATGTATAATAGATTTCTTAAAGACTTCAGGGAAAGTGCCGCTATTTATGGCTAGGTTACAAATGTGCGTTATAACTGGTGTAAGTACTTGGCAATTTTGTCGGAGGACTTGAGAGGGAATATTGTCCCATCCTGTAGCGCAGTCAGAACGAAGTTCTAAGATTAATGCTTCAATATCCGTGTTTGTTACTTCAAGAATGACAACTGAACCAGATGGGCTGTTTGGGTCGAGTTCTTGTGCAGATGTGGTTTTTTCATTAAAGTTGGCAGACTTACGAATTTCCTCAGCCAAATTTTGACCAATTTCTTTAAAATAGGTGCATACATGGTTAGTAGACGTGATTGGGTTGTCGGATAATTTCAAAAGTTCTTTAGCACAATTTTTTAATTTATGGGTTGATGAAATGTCTCTTATGGCTTTCCACAGGGCCTTTGGATCACTGCCCGCATTTTCAATATGGGATTTGTTAAATGCAAGCTTTAATTTACGAAGGAGGTTTTTACAAAAATTGCGATAGCGCGTATATGTTAGTTTTAGGGTCATATTATCAGGTGTTTTCTTTGACTTAGAGTGGAGTCTATCGCGGTTTCTAATGCATCTAAGAAGACCCGGTGACAGCCAAGGTTTTAGAACTCGCTTGCTTCTGGCGACTGTTGATGTCCTAGTGTGTTTAGCAATTGTATTTGAGAGTAGTGTGACAAGTATATTAGACGCAACATTTGTGTCGGTAGCTGATAAAATGTCAGAGAAGTTGGTGTTTTCTAAATCCATTCTAATACTTTCGTAACAAGCACATGTTCTGCTGATTATTGATTGATTGTGAAAAATGTTTTTTTTTAAGACATAAAGCAATGGGCATATGGTCGGTTATGTGGGATTCTAAAATAAGTGTTGTAGATAGAAAATCTGATTTTATAAAAAAGTGGTCGAGACACGAATTTACTCTAGTAGGTTGACAATGCGATGGAAAAAGGCCACGAGAGGCATTAAACGTGAGGTATTCTTCACGAAATGGATCAGTTGAGGTCGTGCTTATGTCGATATTTAGGTCCCCTGTCAAAATAATATTATTAGTTTTTATATTAGCGTATACGTCATTAAGGCTATTTATAAAGTTATTAAATTTTTCTTTGGTAGATAAAGAAGGGGATCGGTATATGGCTACCACACTGACACAGCGATCTATTTGACAAACGAGACAATTCCCATCCTTGAATATTGGTTCGTTAAGTTTGCACGATAGATTCAAACTACTATAGATGATTATGCCGTCATTTTGGTTTTGGTTTAGTGTGGTATAGTGTAACGTATATCCTTCAAGGATAGGTAAATTATTTATATTTCGGAGCCAGCATTCAGTAAGTATGATTATATCTAAATTAATGTTTATCGGATATTAATAGGCAGAGTTGGTCAAAATTTTTATTTATGCTTCTAATATTTAAGTGGAATAGTGTAATGTTTCTTTCAGTGTTTATATACAGCCTACAGTCTTTTGGCACTCAACATAGATTAAGTGTCGACTGCGACAAATTAAATTGTGTTTTTAAACCAATTCACAAACCCGTCCGTTTACGGGTTATTTGGGCAGGGATCTTTGGCTCACCATGCCCACTGCATCTAAATGAATACAGAGATCGCGAATCCTCCAGATCCTCTTTGGCAATTTTTTACAGAAGTATTTAATCTTGCCCTCTTACTGTGAGTTTAGTTTACGTAATAGATGAGTTTAGTTTACGTAATAGATAAGTTTATCTACCCCAGGCTTCTTAGTAGCGAAAAAGGTGGTTAACTAGAATAAGGTAATGAAAAAATTGGCAATACGCATCATAGCTTGTATTAGGGGTACTGTACCGAGATTCGAGTTAACCAAATTTTATGTCTAGGTAATAACTAAAAAATTAAGCCGATATCGCTCTTCGTATCGACAGTTCTTTGAAACTAAAGCATAATTGCATCAACCTTACATTGCATCACACTTTTTTAAAGTGTAATATTTACAGTCACAATATGGCAGTCATACATACAGTTTTTTTTTACACAATTGTAAAAAAACAGCATTAGTTTCTTCGTCTTCTATTCGTTTTTGAGCTGTTAAACAGTACATACATTTAAGTACAATGTCCACATTTATTTACAATCCATTACAGATGAAGAACGATATTAATTTTCTTTATACTGGTTCTAGAATTTTCTTGGATGGTTATGTGTACAATCGTATGCTATAATTTTTTCTTCTACTGTGATAATGTATGCTCGACAACCATGTGGGTAGTGGGTAGAGCATTGCCATCTTGTTTTCGGAGAGCAGGGTTTAGAGTAGACTGAGTAGTAAGTGTACCCATCGAGCTTCAGCAAAAGCTTACCTTTATTCGATTTTATAAATTCCACTGAAAAAAAGAATCAGCAATATTTAATGAATTTAGTATTCAATGTAATAAAGTTAATTACAACGGGATTAAATCAAACTACATGAAACAAGTAGTACCACTTAATAGTAGTGCACTCTCCAATTGTAGGCGAGCAAACTGCCCTCCCTTCTTGAGAACTACGCGCCAGACACGAACGAACCACCTTTTCTGACCTGGTGGCTGAACTTCCTGCGACTACCAAGCCCTGAGAAATTTTAAAACCTTCACTCTAGGATCGATTCATAGGTCATTAACAGCTTGAATTATAAAGCCAGTGTGTTTATTTCTTATTTACATCATTAAAGATTTCACAATTCTTTCAAACAAATGGCCCTAAAATTAAAGATTAAGGAGTAGAATTGCTTTCTCAAGTCTGGACTTGGTATTGACCTGAGGTGGTGGGTGATTGTGCTGTTTATTAGATGCTACAATCTTTTCGTCAACTGTGATGATAAAAGCTCTGCAACCCTTTCGGTTGTGTGTGGAACATCGCCATCTTATTTTGCTCGTTTTGGAAGGAGTAGCATGGTACGTGTAGCTCTTAAATCTTATCAGAGGCCTGCCTCTCAAGGATTTTAAGATTTGCACTGAAATAAATATGAAAAATATATTAATAAACTGGACTAAATACGAAAGCCGCGTTGGTCCCGTTTTATAAGTTCGTTGGATGAGATGAACGGTTTACGATTTGGGCAATTTGTTATTGCGACGAGATTTTCACTACACACTTGCGAGTCTGGAATAATATTTACCTGCTAAATGTGGGTGTAATATATGTATAGACAGAGCTATTCTTACAGAGATCTAGAGGACTGAATGTATATAAAAAGAAACCTAGCGCTTTGACAACTAGATATCTCGTTTACAATCCGACACACACTAAACATGGCACTCACCGTACAGTATGATGGCTGCAGAATACGTAACGAGGCATGAGACTCTTTACAAGAATCTTTTACCCGATAAATAAAAACATGAAATCTGTACGGATTCATCGAAGCCACCATAGCTGGTCTTCCGTCATGAAACCTTGACGTATTCTCCAAATAAATCTGAAGGTGGATTCTTGTAGAGGTTAAAAGCAGATAGACGAACGAGACGACATTAAAAAACTATGCCATAATGTGTAGAACATTCGTGTAAATTTTCGATTAAAAATAAAACGATGCTTTGTGGGTAATTGTGAGCTCTTCATCAATTCATCCTGTGATTGTCACGAGTATTTGAGACTGAGAAATTGATTAAATTATCTTACATTCTCTGTTTTACTGCCGACTCGAAATCGCATGAGACTCTTTACCAACTCTCCTCTAAATTGACATCTCAAAAAATTTGTTTCATTATGTACTTTTATTACATCGAATACAACCATATAACATTCAATATAATATATATTTATATAATAATTCGGCTTTTTGCCTTTGGCCTAATAAATCGCCCATTCACTACATGATTAATTCCTGTAATCAAATTCGTAATACGAGTATATAATTATTTCTTTTTGTTTTGGTTCGTTGAACCGATAATATATATATATATATATATATGAATTGTATATATTAAACCTACAACAGCCAGGGTTACATTTAAAGGGGAATAATTTAGGGTTTACAGCGTTCAAAACAGCGAAGTACCCTGTACAAGCATAGTAAGTTCTAAAAGTATGATACATTAGAGGAAAAAGGCTGCCCAAAAATATGTGCCCGCATTCTCTCAAAGGTGGAAAACAGTCTTATGTTTTTATTTTGTAGGTATTATATCCTACCCAAAATTACACTTAACGATACCGACCGCAAAAGATATACGTGAGATATATATTATTGTACAGGGTGATTTTGAATTCGTATAATTCCTTCAATCCACGTGATCGGCTGGTTATAAAAAGGGACTCTACTGACTGGTAGGCCTTAAAAATTTAGAAAAAAAATTGTTACATGCGCCTAATAACTTTATGTTACTGATAATATTCTTTCTTTATAAAGTCCAATACCTCATTTGGTAAAAAAATTATCAGTGTTTCTTTTTTAATAAAATAATAAAAAACCTGGTAAAAGTCGACAAAGTAATTTGAAGGATTTATACAAATTAATAACAGACAGACGGTATGCCTAATCCGATACAGTTACTATCTAACAAAGAGCCATGGTATTGGATGGTATTTGAATCTGATGTGTGTGTAACGAAGCTTGATCACAACGGTCATTTTATTTACACTTAAATAGCACTAGCTAGAAGGTACAAGGGAACGTGCGTCATCGAGTTGAATCATGTGTGAAATGATATATTGGTTAATATTTGAATTATTAACAAGCTTTGCTTTCTCAGAGGTCTAATGTGTCTTTTATTCCTGCATGAAAGTGCTCAAAATATTATCTTCCTAACAAAATACGGCATCTGATTTGACTAGCATCGACAAGAAATAAACGACGTGAAGGCGAGGGATTTTTTTTTATGTTATAAGGGGAAAACGAGCAGACGGGTCACCTGATGGTAAATGACTACCGCCGCCCATGGGCACCTGTAACTCAAGAGTCACAAGTACGTTGCCGCCCTTTAAGGTGGGAGCAGGGGAAGTGGCGGAGAGTGAGAATAGGGGAGAGGGGGATTACAGCGGAGGAAGGGACGATAATAGGGGATAGGGAAGGGTTAGGGCCTTCGGTAACCTCATTCAAGCGGCGAAAAGCAATGAAAACATTGTTTCACTGCCGGCTTCCTGTGAGGCCGTGGTATCGAGCGGAGTCGAGCCGGCCCATACGTGCCGAAGTATGGCTCTCCCACGGATGTGTTTGTTAAGAGCCAATAGAATCACTTCATTTACCTAACCTCGCTCGGTACAGCTCCTGTGGAAAGGGCTTAGCGGAGCGAGGCTTTTCGACGTACAAAACAAGCGAGGGATGTGTGCGAGAGATGTGTGCGAGGGATGTGTGCTCCGCTCATTTGCGCACCGTTTGACAGCGTCGCTACGCACCCTCGCACATCTCTGGTGGAAACACAGCCTTATAATGGTATGGTGAAAACATTGCACATTCCCGTGTAAACAGTAAGTTGTTTTACGTTAAAAGACCCATAGAGAGATACTTTTAAAATCGATGAAATCGAAATTGATATTTCATCAAACTCTACATCATATAATAAATCTTGAACACACAGGTAACCTAACATAACAGTTAGATATAATAATTTACTTCAGGGGATGATTATGTATTTCATTGATTTCAGTAATACGTTCACCATTTGTGACAATGAACGCCTTGCAACCTTCATGAAAATATGTTGAGCACTGCCAACGTCGTATTTTTCTTGGTTCAGAGTTAGTGGCGCGATACGTGTGGCCCATGAGCCACATCAAACTTTTCCCTTTCGTTGTTTTCATGATTCTTCCTGAAATGAAGTCAAAATTAGTTTTGTTCCTGATTTTGATAGGCGTGGACGCTTTGATAAATCTCTTCTTCCGGGACACTTATTGTCAGAATTTGAACTTTGTCCGACTTATTACGAAAAGTGGACTAAAAACTACTATGTTAGAACCATCCATTTCTGCCTTATTAAAGACTAGTATATCCCCCGCCGCGTTTGTCTCTCTGTCTGTTCGCGATAAACTGAAAAACTACTGAATGGATTTTCATGCGGTTTTCACTAATAGACAGAGTGATTTATGAGGAAGGTGTATAATTTGTTAAGATTTTGTTTAAATTGATTGAAATATGTTGATGATTGTTGAAGATGTCTCCGCTACCCGTGCGAAGCCGGGGCGGGTTGCTAGTCTAAATACAATAGAAAAGTACCAGGCAATTCCTGAGGTTGGCAACTATAGAACAATGTCTAATTCATTTTAGTAGAATTCTTTAATTATTATCCTTTGAATTTTTTGTTCTCTGCGTTATTATCAGCGTACAACTATTTATCAGCGAATGTTGATCATCCAGTTAGACCAGGTTATCGGACTTTTTAGGGCTCCATCTACCCCTAACGAACGACGGCTTAACGAAGCACAGAGGAGTCCCAATGTGTTAAGAATGGTCACCCGTCCTAAAGATTGACCTGGCTAGTATTACTTAACTTTGTAATGTGTTAACCTACTCGTTTACAACTTAGCCACGAGTCCCCCGAGCGACATGTATCTTTATTCACAATATTAAATAATAATAAAAGTTTAAAATTGTACAAGCATGACCATCATCTTTGGAATAAATCAGCATCGATAAATTTAAAATATTTTATTATATATATAACTACATAAATAAATAGAGATACGTAGATTAATTTCAAGAAGATGCTAAAGATTACTTCATACATATTATTATTTATTTATTTTTAAAACTAATTAGATAAAACTAATATACTAAACAAGCAAGCAAGCGTTCAAGTTGTTTACTTAACATCGCGAAAAATCGATGTTAAAGGCGACATACGTATAAAAGTAATTTGTTATTAGTGAGTTCAATGATCAATGAAATGGTCGACAAATTATTGTTTTTAATGTATATGCTGACGATTTTCAGGAATAATTGCTTCTTTTTTCTCATTTAAAAAAAAAACCTATATTGACGCGATCCCAGATCATCACAAAATGATGTAAGCCATTGGTAATCTCTACGCCCTGTAGAGCGTAGAGATTTCCAATGGCGATTTTTGCAATTCCAATTATCCAATGGCAATTCCAATTTTTCACAAAAGGGAGTGTTACATTTTGTCACAATAAATTGTTTAATAAGACAAAGTAAACCTTGATTGGCCTAGACAATACAGAAAAGTTTTTGGCGGTAACTACATTTAAAAGACGCTGTCGTTCAGCGCTGTCTGTGCGGTAAAGGTTTTTAGTAAGAAGTTAAACTTTTTTTGACAAATCAGAAAAATCATTTCTTATCAATTTTGTCGAGTTACACCTGTTTGCGAAAGCCCAATATAGTGCGATTGAATGGCATACATTATTGACACGTTGTTGTAATTTGTTAAAGTCACAGTTTTCAGTTGATAGTGCTTCCATTAGAACCGTAAATATTGTGTGAGATCTATTGTAAATTTTATTTTCAATAAACTGTAAGTATTCGGGAGTATGTGTTTTTACCATACACAGTACAGCTTCTGAAAAGACAAATTACAATTTACACGGTTCTTTTAACTATTCCAAACATAAAGTGATGTTTTGACTTAGAATATGAAATAATCAAACACATGTTGTGGTACCAATTGTTTTAATGATGATGAATGTAACATAAGTTAAACTTTTTATTTTAATAAAATTACTTATAACAAGTTACCGATATTACTAGGTATAAACAATTTATTTAATTTTGCTATCTAGTAACATAAATAATTCAAATTAAAAAAAAATCATGCCAACTTTCATTTCATAATTTTTAAAGAAAATGCTGTGTTTTTTAATTATGTGTAACTTCTCTGTAACTTAGAATTAAAAGTAGTTAACATGCGGTAAGATGGCAATCACTAATTAGGCAAATAAGAATGATGTTTACTGCATTACACAACCCAAAAGTTTAATGAAACTAGAAAGTAAATAAAATATTAAAATTTCAAATAATGAAAAATATCCGCATCCCCTTCAGTTACCGGCCTTAAACTTGCAATTAAATAATTATGGTTATGAAGCTTATCCAATACACTGCCGTCGTGATTTGGAGAAGTTAACAATAATAAATTATAATAATTACAGTCATTTTTAACATCACTTAATACAATTTACGTAGAAGTAGACATATCTTCATCAACGTTCAGAGATTTATTAAATAAATCACTGTTTCTACATTTAATTATACTAGTATAAGTCGGGCTTCAATAAAATTTAACCTAACATGTCTACTTGAAACTAAATGTTTTCTTGAAGCTGCCAATAACTATAAAAATATTTAAGGTGGAGGTGCATGATTATGTTGATTCTTCACAGCGATAATCTCATCATCTACAGTCAGCACCGTAGCTATACATCCTTGCGAATTGTGTGTGGAACAACGCCATGCCACTCTGTTACCAGTAGTATTTTTTGTAGCGTAATATGTATACCCAAGCAACTTGATTAAAATTTTTCCTTTCTTTGATCGCACAAACTCCACTGAAATTTAGAGTATTCGATTTAGAAACTGAAATAATAAAGGGAAGTATATATTCTGACAAGTCATAGTTACCAAATAAATCAAACAGCCTAAGAGTTAATATAAAAAATAAAATATAAAAAGAGTTGGCATACTTACATCTCTCTGAACGTACTATATGCAATTGTAAAGTACTTAAAAGTAAGTTTTTTTATCGCACTCCCTATTGTTTATTTATGATTTTTTTTTTCTAAAACCTATCTTTTTCTTTCTTTAGTGACTTTTAAAACTTGAATTTATTTTTAACCCTCTGACAAATTTAGTTTAAGTAATGTTGATGAGCAGTAATAAAAACCACAGAACGCTAAGCCATAACGATCTCAAGATATTTGGTGTCTGTGTCATATCATTGCAAAAGCTACTTTAATGGATAATTCAAGGTCTTTCTACTTTATTTTATTTACTTGTCCTAGTTTTTTCTTAATGCATATGTGTTTTAAGTATGAATAATATATCTATTCAGATGCTGTTTTATCGACATTCGTTGGTCGGTTTTATCGATACTGTGTCGGAACTGGTTTACACAGACTTTCCGGACAGTACACACGACTTCCTCACTTTAGGGCCGCGGGATAGGCAGAGACATCAAGTATCTACACCTTCATACAAGCCCGCAGGTTCCGGGTACTTCTGACCTGCTTTTTCTTCAAAACATCACCAATTCAACACACCACCACACCAACACCAACCGCTGTATAGTCTGGCTTATATACTTCTTTTGTCATTCATCAATTACAACATTTAGAGAGTAATCAAAGTAGGTAAAACGAAAACGCGTCTTTGCGATTGGTTTCTGAGTAGGAATTATCAGATTTGCCGGCTGAGATCTTGATACACTAGCATAAAGCATTAAATAAAATTTGTTATAATAGTTTCGTCAGTACCAGTAAAAAATCAGTATACAATTTAAAGGTTATAGATAATTGCACCTAGATGATCATTAAATATGTGTATATGTATATATAGAGATATAAATGATAGTTTCTCGTTATAATGCCACATTTTCCGTAGAGGGCATTTATTAAACAACACATCTATATGTATCCTTATAGATTATTTTTTGGAAGGTAGGGAAGGTACATTGGAATTGCATGTACAGTTACAAAAATATACGTACATGTATAAATTACATTCAAACTACAAACAAATTAATCATAATAGGTTGATATAATACACAAAACTTAATAAAATAATTTAAAAATATATGATTATATCATAACAAAAACACACCATTAACACCAATATTAACATCACTGACGATAGTTTATATATTATTAACATCACTGACGATGGTTTATATATTATGCAATTGTTTTCTAGGTTCACTTAAACACAAACTTTTAATAGTTTCATGGTTGTTAAATGTTAAGTTTAAAAGCCACTCTTTTTAATTTTCCTTTGTTGACAAATCTCGCACATAGATAAATATAGACATATCATTTCTTTGGTGATATTTGCAAAGCTCTGTGACGCTTCAGCCAACATTTTGTCCCGACCGGCATGACCAATAGCCTCGTGGATCCCGTCAATCACATCAAACAGCTCATCTGCTGGTAAAAAATACCTAATATTTCCTTCTCCTCTAGCAACAAGCTTCTTTTCATTTCCAATATTGATCACGCTGAATCTCTTCAGGCGTCTGTACTGCAGTGGAGTCTTCTTGTCAGCAAGTTCAGCCTCCTCCACCTGTTCAATCAATTTTAAATATGTTTCCCTCGACAATACCTTGTAGTGGGATGACTTTCGGTTTTCACTTTGAAACATTTCATATAAAAACCTGTCCCGCATTTGCATTCCTAATGATTCTGTAATTAAAAGAAAATGTTAAAATCAAATACATTAGCAATGAGGAATACTTAATTTTTACTACATTTGTACACTTTCAGCAAGTAGAGAAAAAAATACCTTTACAAAGCCATTCAAAATACATTACAAGAAGTATCTGTCTGGAGATATCAGCCCAGCAAAGCCTGTCAACTCTTATTACTTAGGGGTATTATGATCATTCGTTGTATCCGTGTATTTGCAGATGATCCTACACCGCAGTTACCGTTACCGTGCCGTTACCGTGATGCGTTTCAGGATTGGTATAACTTTAAATACTTTGATACAAATATCAGCTCGTAAGCTTGAAACATGTTTTTACTAAAGTATGTTGTTAAGTTTTCGTCCGTTGTCCTGTTCTTAATTTGGGGTACATTACAAGCTTCGTCATTGTTGCCTGCATCTTTTTATCTATGTAACGGAATCTTTCAACTTAGCTCTAACCTACGTCCGATGTCCGGTTAACTTGAAAATTGCCAAAAGTGTCAAGGATCGATGACAATACAAGACTAATAAAATTTAATTTAAAAAAAAATAACAAAAACAAGATTAAACAGCAGCTTATTATATGAGAAGAGTTTTCATACAGCTCTATATGGTCATTAATTATAAAAAAAAAAATCTAATGGAATTAAGTTAAAAAAAGCATGGGGTGTTTGAAATCAAATATTATAAATAACTCATTGGTAGCATTCATTTATAAACGTAGAGTTATTATAAAAATATAATAAAAAGCATCCCACGTGTTTACTTTTTAGTTCGGTTTGCTAGTAAAGCGTGTTTAATACGTTTCTGTTGAATACATTTTTTTTTAGTTATCGTCTCTTCAAATAACAAAAATACTGCCTCTATCAGACAAGCTATTTCAAATGCATTATCTAACTAAACCTTGAAATTGCAGACATTCTTGTAGGAATAAAATTATAAATAGTTTTATCAATAAATATGTCATAAATTTTTATTGTAATAATGTTGTGGTTCTGGTAAATAAAAATAAATGAGATTGGTAATATGTTTTAATAGTTAACATGTAATTCAGAATGTTATTAGAATTTATTGATTTCAATTAACAATAACATCCTGAAATGAAACAAAAACATTCATCGTAATAATAAAAAACACGCATATTATTTTTTTTTGCAATTACTAGGTGCAAGTGCAAACAGATTCACAAAAAAATATATTTAAATCACAATTTATTATTAAGTGTACGACCAAGAGACGATATTTTATTAGTAGACAACTGCGTACTTAGATAAATTACAAATAACGCCTAAGAATGTGGCCAAATGAAATATTTTTGTTTTGTATTAGAAGATTTTAAAATAAATGTAATACCGATTACTCTCATGATCTGAATAATATACATTTGTCCACGCCAACAATCTGGAAACCCATTTATATTTTACTAATCCTAATTTTTTAATAGGGTTCGGTTCGGCCTAGGAAAACATGGAACCTTTCTAGCATTATTCTTTACTGTCTTTCGGCCTGTCCGTTTTTCACAGTCTATTTCTTTCTGAATCAATCGGACGACAATTTTTACATACCTACCCAATATTAGGTGCTGAATAAGAGCATAAAAGAGTAGCATCAATATAAAAATCCTTATTAATCTAGTGCACAACGAATTACAAATACCTATACGTTTTTTTTTAAATCAATGTGAAAGAGAACATATGTACGACAATTCATCATAACATTTTTCTAAACTGAGATTGTGGATAAAGTATGTTACCTCTTTGATAGAATAACATACTCTAAACTTAGTGGTTTTCTTATTTTATTTCATCATCTAGGTGGCGGATGGTTGTGATCTCCATCCACGACGATCACTTGATCGTCAAGAGTGTAAACGTGAGCATGACAGCCTACTGGCGAGTGCGTAGAACACCTCCACCTCACTTTCCGACCTCTGGCGGGTCTTGCTGAGTATGTGTACCTGTTAAGTTGGATAAGTTGTCTACCTCTTCGAGAAACGATGAACCGAAAACCTGAAATAGCGTAAACTGTTTTATTAGAAGTACACAAAACCAAATGGTTTTAACAATTTTTTTTAATATAATAAACATCGCATATTCGTGTTGTTATTTGATTAATATATAATTCCTCTAAGTTAGTGAGAATGAAGGCTGTATTTTGTATTAAAATTTATATTTTTAGAAGACTGCTAGTTCGGGTCGTTTCTTTAGATCTACGGAATTGATTAAAGAACTAAAGAATAAAATGATCACTCTATTTATAAATAAATGTAAATGAATAAAGTGCACAAAAAAAAAATTAAGACAAATTACGGGAGAGGTTTCAGAAAGTACATCATGTATAAAAAAATTGATAAATTTACCTCATTACGGTATGCGGTATAACAAATGTTTAAAATATTTCAAAATATAATCAAGAAAATGTCCTTCAAGTATTGTTGTAAATAAAGTTAGTTTTTACAATTTTTTCTTTAAACGGCATATATTTGTATGCCGTACCGTACACAACAGAAGTGTGACTTATATTTAAAACAACTCTCATCAGCGTTGCTTTTTATAATTTATTGAATCCTTACTTTATGTAAATAAACCCTCGTAGTCTCTCTCTCTCTCTCTCTCTCTCTCTCTCTCTCGCATATCAGTTCTCTCAGCCTCTACCATTGAAGAAAACCTCATCTTCTGTAGTCTTATTAACTACAGTGTTCACTTTATAACGATTTATAATTCGCTGTATCGTGAAATTTGGAGCGAGTTAGCGACCAATCAAGTATTTTTTTTGTGTTTAGAATAATTACTGGTCCCCAAACAACTATTTGATATATTGGCAATTAGGGTTGTCAAGTCGAGAGTGTTACTGCTTAAAAACGCCATTATTAATTTATAACATGTACCTTTCTACATCCTCTAAGTGCAAAAAAATCCCCGAAACTCAGTTTTGGTCACGTTGCGGTAAATTATTTGCGTCCACCACTTGTCCATTTAAAGTGAAGACGTGGGTGTGACAACCTTTTGTATAATGGGTAAAACAACGTCATCTCGTTTTTTGGGATTTCGAAGGTATGATTGATAATGTTTAAGTGCAACAATGGATTAACACGATAAGAATGATTGCTATTTAGTATTATAGCTAATTATAAAAATATATACATCACATTGTTGAATGCTTAGTTGCAGTCAGTAATACAACGACGATGACGCCATGGAATGCGATCGACCTTAATCTTGCGGTAAACTCACAACTCAACAGCGTTACAATGACAGTAACACTGTTGGAGACTGACCTATGCATAAGTCATATTTTCAACCGTCTCGTGTACAAAGCAATTATAAAGAAAAATAACTTTTAATCTGAAAAGAAATTGATTAAAAGACGGTGCGATGAGATCAACTTTATTTCCTTTACTTATTCATTCATAATATTTGTAATAAATTCCTTTCTGTATCACAACGGTGACGGGTGATTATGTTTATCACTAACTGCAACGACAGTGTCTTCTAAAGTGATGATGAAGCCACGGCACCCCTTTTTCATATGAGTGGAACATCTCCACCTCGTCTTTGAGGTTTTAGAGGTTATTGCGGAGTACGTGTATCCGTTTATCTCTATCATTCTTCTGCCCTTTTTGGAGATAATGAAACGCGCTGAAAAGAAATTTAATAATTATGATTCACTAAGTCACTATTTCTTTTATTTAGTGCCAGTAATTTTTTTTATTAAAGGAAAGTTGCCAACAACCGATAAAACTATTAATAAATATTATAGATAATTTCATATTTTGAATTCATAATAAGTAAAAAAAGGACGCACTTATATATATATATACTAATACTAAGTATTTTATTAAATTATATATTTATCGAGAAAACTCAGTGCATGTTTGCTTCTTTTAGTATTACTAGAATAAAATACGTAAAGTTTTAAACAGAGGAAGATGAATTATTAATTTTATAATGATTAAAAAAATACGAACCGTAATTATTATCTATAAAATGGAGAAGATAAACTCGTATTTCAGCAAGGAAGCTGGTTTTTATCACAGAATTACAAAAAAGTTGAGGTAAAATTATTAGTCTTTTGTACGAATTGATAAAACATACATGATAAAATTTTATGCCAGCGGTGTTTATAAATACATAGAATATATTTTTAATACGTCTTTAACATCATATTAATAAATAGATTCTTCGTCAAATTTTACGAGCACCTTTAGAGTTACACGTTTGTAAAACCAATCAACTTCAAGAAAACACCGATTCTAAAACAAATATATAAATTTTATTATATCAATATGTATGCTAAGTATTTCGTATTCATATACGTTCGACTCTAACGTCCCTGAGCTGACGGTCTTGGTATCAGCAAGATAATAGAAGAACACGTTGGCTTCTAGCAAACTAGGAGAGAATGTCAGTAAGCTGAGGTCATCAAACGCAATCACAACCCGATTTCATCGTGTAAGTGACATTATGACTCGTCATTCCAATTGAATAATGTTAACTTTATGACATTATGTTTCTGAACTGTGGAGGGTGATTATGTTCATCGTAAACGGCAGTAACCATATCGTCCACTGTATAAATGTGAGCATAACATCCTTTTTTCAAATGAGTGGAACACCGCCATCTTATTTTCGTAGTTTTTGAATGTATTGCCGAGTAAGTGTAGCCTTTTATTTCTACCATGCGCTTGCCTTTTTGAGAGATGACAAATCGTGCTGAAAATATAGATTACTTATTTTTTTAAGCCTTATTTGATAAAATATGACAATTTTTTTGGTGTAAAATAGATGTTTTTTAGATAATTATATTGTGTATCTAATATAACCAATCGTGTAGTAGGAACAGTTATGAAACAAACTTTTGAGCTTTATAATATATAAATATTTAGTGGCTTAATATAGGGAGTCTTTTTTTGAGACCACCACTAGAAAGACAAGGTTATGTCAGACTCGAACCTTCTAAAACCACACCTTGTTTCATGATGGGGGCCTATGGGCGGCGCGGCGAGAGGTACCTTACGGAGTAGTCCTGAACTCCTGAACGTGCGGTAAGCCTTGGTCGCCTGTCCAGAATATAATCTCCTCATCCGTCTTGTCGTACGACTCCTCTATGAAACGAGTTTCATATGACTATCACAATGATTTTGAATTCGAATTTGAATTTGACTCTTGAAATTTTATTGTATTTCAAAATTTCTATTATTTTTTGGTTTTTACGTTTAATGCCCAGTTTCTATAATCAAGAAACGATTCGTTTTTTTTTTTGCTTACGGACGGTAAAATTTCGTTTCGTTGATTGTAGAAACCGGGCATTAGTGTAGTTTTTGTTTTGACGCCTCATCAAACGTATAAATGTTTTTTCATATTATCTTAACCTTATCAAGTATTATGATGCAATTCAGCACTAGATAAAAGCACTGAGAGTTGCAAATATTTTTATTATATTTCACACTTTAAAACATATAACAATGTAACAACCACTCTGGGCTATGCACCCATAACAATGCTCTATTAACCGGCACACCATACGTATAACCGTATTTTAGATTTAAAAACGCCAAGAATAATGGTTAAATCTATAACCAAGAAGGAGATCAAATAATAAAAGTGAAAAAATTAAAATACTTTATTTTATTCAGAGGCGACCATTGTGTGTACATATTGTATACATAGCTGAACAGTACCGGTTAGTTGAAAATGGCAGTATTGCCGCTATCAGTGTGACTTCGCTTTTTCACGAGTGTTTGAGGTGGATGAGTGTGTTCATCATTAACTTTTAAGACCATGTCATCTAAGGTATAAATATGGGCATGGCACCCGTGGGGCGAGTGGGTAGAACACCTCCACCTTATCCTCGGACTTCTCGAAGGTAACGACGAGTACCTGTATCCTTTCAGTAGTATCATTCGTTTTCCTCTTTGGGACACGACGAACTGTGCTGAAAATTTGAAGGTGTTACGTCAATTAAGAAAAATAATTATTTGAAATTCCATACACATTTAAAAAAAGAAGTGTTATTGGTTTTAAATCTACACAGAGTTTCTCTTATACTTTTCAGTTTGAAAAAAATTGTATACTTTCCTTATACCGTACAGCTGCAAGCGCCTTTCGAATCCACTATCTTCTATCTATCATAAGAGAGAGAGAGAGAGAATCATATGAAACGTGACACAACTTTAAAATAAACTATACTTGATATAATTAATTTATTACCTTTTAATTCACAAATTCGCTTATTTTAATAATATAATAAAATTACTAGTAATGTAAATGATAGATAAATAAAAAGTATCTATAGGTTCACACTATAGGTAAACACAGCCAGTTTAAAATGTAAGTAATACAAAGTCGAATTCAAGCACCTGCGCTTAGACAGCCCGTTCATACTTCCGACAAAAGCATTGGGCATACCTTATTTTTTTTTAATACACCTTATTTCTTATGTTGGCATTCTGTATGGCAAAAGGGCAATTGCTATCTAATAAATTGCCTAAAGGAATATCACAGTAGGTATTTATGATTAACGTGTGCAGGAATTTTGAGGTCGTCTTTTTTGAAAAAAAATGCAACATTTAACAATATCCAACCGATCCACGTACACCTTGATAGTAATTCCTTCAGAATTGGCTATGGAATTGGTTGTCGAATTTTTTTTATCCAGCAAATAATTGAGATCCTTCAGCTGAACAGACCAAATAAACCAATCCAAACCAAAGCAAGTACTTACTAGACACAACTGTGTGCATGTATAAATTTTTTATGTTATGACACTAATTATACGTAGGTCAAAAATTTTAGAATAGGCCAGTAAGAAAGCAGCCGATGAAAAATTTATTTAAATTTCGAATTAAAAACTCTTTGGAAATCTGTAGATTCCTCATAATTTGACGGAAGATCAAAAACGCCGTCGTTCAGATTGGTGCCGCTCAATGCTTGAAAAGTATTACGAAGGTGACTAGAATGCTGCATATGACATCGCCACAGGTGATGAAAGCTGGATAATTATATTGTAACGAACCCGAAACCAAAAGACAATCTCCGCAATGGATGTTTCCATTCGATGATTTGCCGACAAAAGTAAAGAAGGGCAGAAGTCAATGGAAAAAGATGATTGCCTCATTCTTTGGACGGACGGGTCCTTTCACAATAATCATTCTAGAAGATAAAAGGACTGTTACTGCAGATTGGTACGCAACTAGACGAGAGGCAACGGACTTGTGAAGCGCACAACGGTCGCTGGACCGACACACTTGGCTGTATGCAGTCTAAACTGGTGTTGACGGAGATCTCACCACGTTTAACTTGCAGACTGCTCAGTCTTAACCGACTTGACATCAGAATAGTTGTAGGAACCATTACGGGCCACTTGGCCCTAAACCGGCACCTATTCACCATCAGTGCGACAGACAGTCCCCTATGCAGAGGATGTCTCAACGCGGAGGAAACGGCCGCCCACATTATCCTGGAGTGCGAGGGAGTGGCCACACAAACGGCACGGGTGCGAGGTCGCTCCTAGAAGCCTGTGAAAGCCCCAGGAGGCTTCTGTGCTTTTGGAAGGAGCTAGGCTGGCTCAACTAGTCAGCTTATTCGAACGCATAATGGACCGCCTATGAGTCTAAATGCGGAAACAGAGCCCTATACCTATACCATTGTCTACGAGTTGTATTGGAAAATGTTAGACAGCAGCGCCCAAGAAGCAGGATCCTCTTCCACTACGACAACAGTCCAGTTTACTCCGGCCAGACGGACTGTCGAATATTTGTCTATCGAAGGTATGGAACTATTGAGTCATCCTCCTTACAGTCCCGACCCGGCACATTACGACTTTTATTTATTTCCGAAAATAAAAGATAAACATAGAGGAATTCGTTTTATGAACCCTGAAGATACCGTAGCTGCGTTGGAAAAAGGTGTAGAAGAGATCCCTAAAGAAGAGTGGACTCACTGCTTCAGTTAATAGTTCCATCGCATGCGCCTGTGCTTAGAAAGGAACGGAGACTAAGAGACGCATACGCGATAAGCATAAATAATTCCCATAAGTCCACATTACGATTAAAAAATTGTTTGATTGATTAAACAAATGTAAAAAATAAGTTTGTTTTGTGATACAGAGAGATAAGATAGTGGACGTGTGTATATTATGAATATACTTAAAAACGTTATTAAATAAAAATAGGTAAAAACTATTGTGGCAAAGTACGAGTATATTTATAAACTACTTACATTAAGTCTCGGCCGGGCCTTAAGACTTGCAATTGTAAGGACATGCGGTACTTTCCTACCCTTGCTGTCTATTATGTTATTGGTAACTTGTGACTATTATAGCGGCGAATTGTGGTCAACTGGCGAATGGTGAAATCTTCCAAAAGGAGAGGCCGGTACCAAAATCTTATAGTTAATTTAATAGGTAGTTATAGTAAATTTAAGTCAGAAATATAAATTAAGATCGTAGTACCTACTTGAAAGTTGTAAATTGAAATTAATAGAAATCGTGTTATAAAACCGCCATTTTTAACAGATAGGGCAAGTACTTAAGGGACGATTTCTATTCCGACATCAAAGTATTCTTTAATACATGTTTAAATAAAGAAAAATCTTTAATTCCTATTTCGTAAGACCCCAACTGGACTCAGGAGCTGGCCTCTCATGGTTATGCTGTTCATTATACGAAACTATTACATCATCTATTGTTTTGATTGCCGCTCTACACCCGTGACGGTGATGTGTGGAGCATGGCCATCTTGATTTAGACCCACAGTTGCGAGCGAGGTAGTAAGTGAATCCGTTTAGTTTTATCATGCGTTTGCCACGACGAGACGTGATGAATTCTCCTGAAAAAATGATTATAATGAACATTTTATAAACGTTATAACGGGTTGTTTTGACTATCTGTTACTCGTTACCGTCAGAGTCCACTGCTGAATATTTTTAACCGACTTCAAAAAAGAAGGAGGTTCTCAATTCGTTGCAATCTTTGTTTTTTAACAATAAGCAGTCTTCTGAAACCAAAAGCCAGCGAATTTGGGTAATCGGTTGCTGTTTTATCTATTGAGAAAACTTCAAGCTCAGTCAGTACATTTGCTGGTCAATCATGGCTGACTAAATGAAGAAATACAGAATAGTAGTAGTAGTTTTGGGAGGAAAGTATTGTAAATGTTACAGGTTTGAAATTTTTACATTTAATGTTATTCAGGACTAGCGAGTAGGGTTAAAAAAGTGCATGTTTTTTTTTCCGACGTCCGATTTTTAGTAGTTGCTTCCATGTCGTTGTCAATTTAGTTAAAAATAAAAATGACTATAACGACTAAAAAAGTTTCCTTACCAATTTGACATCGGTCGTTTTAAAGAACAAATAGAAAATAATAGTTATGTTATCCCGTAATATTTCCAAAGTGTTTGATAAAATTGTAATGATATAAAAAAAAAACATAAAAAATCAACCCTTTTTATTTTGCTATAGTTAATAAGATAGAATATGAATAAACACAAACAATTACTTAATGAGATACAAACTTAAAATAAATATCACCGTGCCTTTGAGATTATATCACAATTAAGTTTCAATGGAGAACATTATTACTCGGAATGATTAAAATAATAGATATGTATAAAAATAGTAGTTCCCTGCAAACTATTTTGTCATAAACTTATGAATGAGTGAGGTAGTTTTAGCACTTTGTAATTGCATTAAAACACAATTTGATAAGTTCCCCTAATCTTAACATGTACTTTGTAGAATAATTTGGCCTTTTTCATACCTAAAAGTACAAGAAAAATCATAATGGCCATTTTTCATATTTAATTTAAAAAAAAAACAAATAAGTATAAATAATTATAATAATATATTTAGCCATCACTCATTACTAAAGATGTCCCTGTCTTTTATCCCTCTATATACTTATATTATATTATGACTAAATGAAACATATTCCTTAATACGTACCCACAGTAGGTATATAACAGACGATTGATATAAATAACGATGTATCTAAACGAGTATAAATAAACAATTTAAGTAGTTGGACCTCAAAACTGAACTGTTTTTGGCTCTAAACACGACATTTAAATACCTAATAATTGACTAAGAAATTGTATTTTCAAGCCAATAACTTAATTCATATTATTGCACTTCTTATAATTATGTAGTTTTAAAATACAAGAGGTATATATGTATAAAAGTATAAAAATACCTCTTACAGGTGTGGATTGTTGCCCACACTACTCATATTTAGCTGCGGGGTTTTTGCTCTAAAAAATGTACGCATAAAACATATCTAATAACTTTAAACGAGCATTTCTTGTATACAGGGTGAATCTGACACTAGAACTTAAATCACTGAAAAGGCATGACTCTAGCATGCAGTTACAAAAAGATTTATTTTTTTAAAAGTTCCGTTTAAAATTTATAACCGTTTGAATTTCCAGGTTAGAGAATGCATAAAAACTAAGTTAAAAAATTATGCATGTTAATTTTATGGATTTTCTCAGTAACGGAGTGAACAATTCCAAATTAAAAAAATATATTCGATTTAAAATCATTAACTTAACCTTAAAATACTTTTATGAGAAACGGAAGTGAAAATACCTGGCAATTCAAACGGTCATAACTTTTAAATGGATAGTTTTTTTTTAATCTTAAAAAAAAATATTGTCAGATAGACACAAATTATTGTACACATAAATTAATTTCATTCATTTATATCGGAAACGACTCTAGAGTTTTGTATCAAATTTTGTATTTAGATAAGGTTTTGCTTTTTAAGTTTATCAACAGAAATGACACCTATATATATATATATATATGTAGGTGTTATTCCTGTTGAAACGCACAAAAATAAATGCACCGGTTGTCTAGGTAAAATGTATTAAAGCACGTGGCATATAGCACATTTTAATGTATATGGGCTACAAAAAATGTACATATGTAGGAACTAAACGACTCTAATTAAGCCCGAAGATTATTGACAGGTTTAATATCGGCACTCAGTAATTGTACCGGTAAACTGCCCGTACGAGGGAACACTTTACAAGTATACGAACACAATTTTGCAGAAAATACACCATGAAAAAAGTTCGAAATCACTACCAGTTTCAAATCTGGAAATTAGTTTTTATACAAATTAAATTTTTGAGCCCAAGATATTAAAGCGGGTTCATGATTGTGTATTTCGGAGATGCCCACTATTTTGAATTCTATTGTTCTGACCGAAGCCCTGCAACCTTTAGAATGGTGTGAGGAGCAGTACCAGCGAACGTCGGATTTTCCTTCGTAACGATTGCGACATGAATATTTGAAGCCATTGTAATATAACTGATGTTTCCCACGGGGAGTCATGAAGACTATCGGACCTGGAAGTGAATGCATTATTTTTATTACTCGCAAGCTAAAGTTAAGGGCTTATCTTATAATTTTTTTAGGTGAAGATCAAATAAATACAACACAAGTTGACACCAATTATTATTGCTTGTCATAGCGTAACTGTTTGATTTGTGGGAACTGTTCCATTTTTCCAGTAGAGACATTAGAAATGTTAGGTTTTGTCCACCAACAGGTAAAAGATCATGTCACTCTTCTAATCTATCAGTAGGTTGCTCCAGTATTGCCAAAGAGGCGGCAGAAAGAGAACATGAAAGTATTACAACTCTTCGTCCCACGATGCACCAGGCACCGGAGCGTGCAAAACGAACTCCAGCCTCTTCTGCGATCTTTTACCTTAGCAGAAACAGACTCCAGACAGTGCCCCAAGTTTTTTCGCGCCTCTCTAAATAAGGTGGAATCGGCTGTTGTTCAACAGGGGACCAGGTCTACCTAGGTTTACAGGGATTTCCTTTCTAGGTAACGTCGTGTGGTTTCAGTCGATTCGAGTCCGACATATACGTTGCCGTTAGTCTCGGTGAGGTGACGACCAATGAGGATTTCTTAATTAGAAATCATATTCAAATGTACTTTTAAAAAGTTTTGAAATTTACATATTTTTTATCATACCAAAAACTATGATACATCCATCTCTGTCACTATATATATATATAGAAAGAATAGACATAATTCTTTCTCATAATCGTTTGTATTTAATGTCTAGATGTATCCGATTCAAACAGGGAATTAAGAAAAGAAAATAATAATGATATTCATATTTCCTTTTATGAGTATATTTTCGAAAATATAAATAATAAAAAAAACATTTTTTTACTTGTATATTGTTATAGTATTAAAATAAATAGTCTGCACGTGAAGTAAATTCATATACAAGTAGTAATTATGTAATTATTTTTCAATAATTACTTTAGTCCCAACATAATTATCTAAGCCGGTACGTACCACATATTTTATGCTTTTGCCGTTTAGTATATAGACGTTTTATTTTTTTTCATTATGAATCATGGATTTGTTTATTAAGCTTGTTTTATGAGCGTAGCGTACGAATTTCTTATAGAGAAATCGTGAATATGTTTGACGTCACTGTGCACTATAACGTCATCAACAGTCTTCAACATCGCCTTGCATCCTTTGCTGTGATGGGATGAGCAGTACCATCGGCTCTTAAATGGAGACAATCTCAGTTCCGAGTATTTGTAGCCTTTTAACCTGATTTGGCGTTTCCCACGCAATGACTTCAGGAATATGGGCTCTGTGAAAGCAACACTTTTTTTTTAAGTTCATGAATATTAAATTTTGCACACGTTTTCAGTGGTTTAAAAAGTAGTTTTGTTTCATTAGTGAATGTTAAAAATTATTAATTGAAATATAATGGTTCACTTTTCAATATATTGAAACTTTTTAATAAAGGACCAAAAGGTTAATTTATCACTTACATTCTATCAATCGTTAATTCACTAATGGATTTTTTTTTTATATTATAGGGGGCAAACGAGCAGACGGGTCAACTGATGGTAAGTGACTACCGTCGCCCTTAGACACCTGCAACTCAAGAGTCACAAGTGCGTTGCCGGCCTTTGAGATGGGAGTATGCTCTTTTCTTGAAGGACCTTCAGGTCGTATCGGTCCAGAAATACCACAAGCGACAATTTGTTCCAGAGATTGGTTGTGCGAGGTAAAAAGTTTCTGGAGAACCGCACAGTTGTGGATTTCAATTATCCAGGTGATAAAGATGATAGTTTTGTCGCGTTGAACGATGGCGAACCGGTGCGGCCGGTATAAGTTTGAACAATTCCTCGGAGCACTCCTCATATACAAGCGATAGAGAATACAGAGTGAATTATACATCTCTACGCAACGCCAAGGGGTCAAGCCGATCTGAAATGTAGTGCCAATCGACGATTCGAGTCGCATCGTATGAATGCGGTCTGGAGGGAGAAGCTGGTACGGGGGTGCTCCTGCATGGAGATGAGAACAGTATTCCATATGCGGCCGAACCTGACAGCGAAACTGGACCTCGCTCGATATATCGACGCCAAGGATTCCGATGCTGGCTGTGGCAGTTAAGGAAGTTAAGTGAAGTAATTAGGAAACATCATAAATCTAATTCAAATTAGTTTTTATTTAATGAAATTGGTCAACAATTATTCGAAATCATGAGTTTCGAAAATCATTTCATCATTTCGAAAATCATGACACACAGAGTCATCGCAACAATAGGTTGCTTTGTCAAATGTAAAATAAAAAAAAAAAAAGATACCATTCATATCTACAACCGCATCTTAAAATCATTGTTTAACGATATCTACAATTATGGATGAAATTGTTCGGGCATAGGTTACCAGCAAACCAGTTTCAACCGACTTCCAAAAAGAACGACGAATTGAGAACCTCCTCGGTTCTCAATTCGTCGGAATCTTTTTTATAAGTATGTTCACCGATTACTCGAAGAGCCCTGAACTAATTTTGAACATACTTGTTTGTTTCAAAGGGTATACTTCCCAGGTGGTTCCATTTAAATTTTATCAAAAGCGGTTTCTTAAAAATCAACAAATATCTAAAAATTGTATACAACGATGACGTTTTCGTTTGCTTCGAAATATCGCTGTCCCATTGGAGCAGTGCGTTTAGTTGGCCTACCCATATTATACTTAAACAAAATACATCTACTTTCCACTAAAAAGCACATTGAAGTCGGTGATACTTTTTTTTAAAGATAATTAGATATATTAGTGCGAACGTGGTAGCCGTAGTGCGAATAAACAATCCAAAGCCTTTTTGATAAAGATTATCTGTCCACACTACAACGGTATCAGGGGTTGCTAGATTCAAGCAGGGTGAATCTTGTGGTAGGTATGCATTCAAGCAGGGTGGCAATTTAAGGGATTCCTTTTTCACAAAATATGTATAGAAAATAGAAAATGATTTTGACATTCGATGCCTTGTCAGAACAAACTTCCCCTAAATGCAAACATTGAGGGGAAGTTTCTATCGCAGTCATATCATACAGTTCTGTATATTTAAAGACATGTCTGAGTCAATTTAAGCACGATGTCATGTGATGAAACCCGTTTTAACTGCGGTTGACAATAGCGAATAAAGACCCTGAGTGCCGATGTTAATTAATTTTCTGTTAGTAATGGAGGACATTACATCGACTTTTAGATAAATCTTCTAAAGACGTAACCAGCACTCAGTATGTAGGTACCTGAAAAAAAAGACATACCTATTTAAATACCATTTATAATTACTACCTATAGAGTTATAATTTATTTAATAACCATTTGCCATTTTACTTAAATACAAAATAATTTTATAAAATACTATAAACAAAATCATTTGATTGGTTAAGTTACAGCTAATATTCCCTCTAATACGGGATTCGTAAGTCCTAGTTTCCTCTTCAATTAGTGTGGACTGAGTAGTAGCTACATTGCATGTTTCGTACTGTTGTGATAACAATGAATGGTAAATAGTCAGTACAG
Organism: Callimorpha dominula; assembly: GCA_949752705.1. NCBI lineage: Eukaryota > Metazoa > Arthropoda > Insecta > Lepidoptera > Erebidae > Callimorpha > Callimorpha dominula. The sequence goes on along the minus strand of OX457002.1, from coordinate 18,746,919 downwards.
AACAAGTTATGTAATAACTAATTAACACTTTAAAATTATAACAATAATTGCAAGCGGTTTCTGAAATTGGATTCAAATTACAAACTCTTCGCCTTTTTATTAATATATAGTAATAATTGTTTTTAAACTTTCGCGACTGAAAACAAAAGGTATTGTACCTTCTAATTATTGCTCGCGATTAAGTCCCTATTTACACATCTAATATTAGTGTTAGATATACACTGTACTTTTTATTTTCATACATTTTTAACATAGATATTATTAATTCTACATATTTAAATCGGGTGCATGATTGTGGTTACAGATATGTTTTAAAATAACATCGTTGATAGTGTGCACAACGCCAAGGCAGCCTTTCTTATGCTTCACGCAGCGCCATCTAGTTTTTATAACATCATCCCTTGTTTGTATGGTATGGACATTGAACGAGTATCCGCCTGTGATGAGTTGATATTTGCCTTTCTTATTCCTCACGTATCGTGGTGAACCTGAAACAAAAATTATATTTGGAGTTTGCCGACAAATATATGTTATTACTATCCAGTTTAATGTTTTTATTTTCATAGTTATTTTCATAGCACGAGTCGTGCTATGAAAAAATAACCTAGCGTACAGTACAGTAGTAAAGTATACGGTAGCCGATTGATACCTGCGAGCCCAATAGACAACAAACATCGACTGACGAACCAATCACGTGCATCGTCAGCGTGTTCAACGTCATATCGACCAATAAAATATGTGCTCACGACTCGTGCCGGTAAATGTACTTATTTTATTATTATTTATATAGTTATCTACAGATTCATATAAGGCCCAAAATGTCAGGACCTCTAATTAAAACGGAATTTCTAACGGGCACCAAGCTTTCCTAAGTGTTCTTGTAGTAGAAGCAGGGCTCTGCCTCCCTTGATACGTTTAATGTAAATGAGGTATTAATCGAGTAAATTTTACAGGAGAAGTTCATTTCACGCAAATGAAACATGGCGTAGATGCCTTTTTCACAGATTGAATTCTCGTTACTTCTTGTTATTAGATAACGTCAAACTCAGCAGTTCATGTCCAAACTGGCCCAGAAATATTAATAAGCAGTAACAGATGTTTATTGCGTCATTTATTCAATTTTGATATTTTTAAGGTCGAGAAACCGTTAATAAATATCAAAATTTAAAAAATATTTACATGAGATAAAAAAAACATTGGATCTTGATTTATTGAACACATTCAGAAAGTTATGCATACACGTAATACGAACACACATTAATATTTAATTAGACTAACAGAATGTGTAGGTACTTAATTAAGTAGTATAATTAAATTTACTAAGATTCTAGTTTTTGCCTTTAAACATTCTTACACTAACAATATTTACCTGTTCTCATGTAAACACAAAAATACGTCCGTAAAGACGGGCTTGCGAAAAAAAAATTGAATACCTTGAAATTTAAGAACGTTAAATAATAGCCTCATTTTATTTTATTAACCAACTTTAAAAAAAGGAGGTTATTTTAAGTGTTTTATTTAATATAATTTATCCTGACGTCGCATGCTTACTAGTAATACTGGTTACCTAATTAATAAAGAAACAAATGGTTATGGCACATTTCCTAGGTTTGGTCATTCTTAGGTCATTCCAAAATCGTTTGAAGTTTAACTACTTGATGAGTTAACCTGCACATATTTTGATAGTTTTGTAGTTCTTACCATCCATCCACAACTTATATCAACCCTAATAAATTATGTGTTTATTAATAATCTAATCAAAAATTTTAGACGTCATGGTTATCGTCTAATGTAAGATTTTTATTAATAACCACCGTTAATTCTGCAGTTCGAAAATTAAGATTTTATTTATATAATAAATTCCAAATATACGAGTATTTACGTAGATATCTAATATCTTGAATACCTACATGAGACACTTATATTTTTAATCGCAAACACTACATTTAAAAATGTTTATCTGTATTATATAAAGGATGTAAGAATACTTATTTCTATACCGGTTAATGCTTCAATTATTGTGTTTATTCTAAATCACTTCTTATTATACCTTTAATATCTACTTTTATCCAGAAAACTGACTAGAACACTGGCAATAAGGAAAATCATATTATATTGTTTGTGTAGAACTTATTTACAAATTTAATTCATACATATTAAGTCAAGTATATTGAAAATTCTGAAGTCCTTGTCAGAGACAGTTCCAGCCAAATGCACCTTAAAAAAGAAAATTGATAATTCTATTCTTTTTTTTCCTCAGAAGGCGTGGATACTTAAAGGCCCTATAACAAATGAGCTTCTGACAGACAGACTTTGTCGAGGAAACGGAGTCTAAGAAAGTCGCATTTGATTGCTTAAATTTTGTAAAAAGCTGGTGAGAGCAAGAATGTAAAGGGAAAGCTAATATCGATCAAAGTTACAATTATTGTTGTTATTATACACTATAACAGTAAGAAAAATGTATAATTGATTACAAACCTACATTTCTATTTCTAAAAAACGATTACAGAGATTGATTTTTGTGTAGTTAATAACCCTAGAACCGTATATGGTTATAAATGTTGAACACTTCATTGGAAAGATTAATACAGGTAATCTAAAATGTACATATATAAATTAGCCCTTAATGTAAGAGGGGTAATTAATAAAATATTAAATATGTACGAGTGTTTCCTTCCCTTCCTTAACTTGAACTCTTTCAACTTAAAAATGGATTTAAACGAAATTACATAAATTGATTGTGAAAAGGAACCAATGAAATTTAGATCAAATCTTTCAATCAAATTATATTATATATATGCTGGGGAAGTATGATTGTGACCTCGTTTGACGGTTACTTGACCATTTGTAACATGAATATAGGCTTTGCAGGCGAGCGTTGCGTGCTTAGAGCAACGCCAGGTGCTCTTCATTCCACTGCAATTTTTGTAACAGTAAGTGTAATTTTCGTGGACGACGAGTTTCGTTCCTCGTATTGATGGTACATACTTGATTTTGCCTGAAAAGAAAAACTTATTAGTTTTAAAATCAAACACACTGTCCGCCACATCGCCGTTACAACTCCTGTTATATCACTAGCATCCTATACCTCTCGTTCTTATGGAGCATTGGATGCTATTCACCAGTAGAAATACAACAATGTGACAATTTGTCCGTCATTTTACACAGTTTCAGAAGGTGGGAAGGCATTAAATTATCTTCAAGGATTTCTCCGAACACAAGGCTTTGTGATAGAACTCGCAAGGGAAAATAAAATCTGTCATGAGCTTAGAGGTTCAGTATCGCTTTGAGTTGGAAACAATCTTCATAGATTAGTAATTGCACAAAGGTCTTTAAACGTACTTTTTATTTTAATGCAAAGAAGAGGGTTTTCCACCTTTTGTGAGTACTAGAAGCTTTGAAAAAACGTTAAAAGAACAGCAGATTTGCGGCTTGCTATTAAACAGTAGACACTAATTCTGTTTATTTTTGATTTTTATAGTAGCAAGTAAGGCGTAACTACTAAAAAAGAGTTGATGTGATATATATATATTTTATTTTTAAGGCTACTAGTAACGTGGGTGACACATTACTAGTATTCTTGTTAACCCCTCCAGCTAAGCTACATGCTTGTGTTAGGATTGGGTTCACGACGGTAGTGCACTGGGTGGGGTTCGAACCCGCAACCGCTTGATCGCAACTCCGACGCCTTAGCAATTACGATACCGCCGCTTATAGTAACTTACTTATAGTATTTATAGTATTTTACTTAGTTTGAAGGAAAAGTGCGAATTAATAGTCACATTGTATATTGATCTATTGTATTTCGTTAGGATAATACATTTCAAGTTAATTTTGTTCCTTCACCAAATGAAAAAAAAAGTTAAATAACTAAAAGTAAATTGAAAATACTGCTCTGAAATGATTTTTATTTTATAATTTGCATGGATTTGCAAAATTAACAGTTTTTAATGTACTATAAGTGCACTTAAAGTAGTGCAATTGTGTAGCTAACAACTTTACTTGGTCAAAGAAAATTAGTTCTAACTGCATTAAGTCAAAATGCTAAACATATTTTCTTGTAGATGTACTAAAATTCTGCCGTATGGGAGTGAGTATGCCTAATCAATATAATTTTGTCATCCATAGTATGTATAGCCGCATTACAACGACGAGAAAGCCTCTTGGAACATCTCCAGACACATCTTGACTCGTCCATGAACGTACTGCTGTAGCTGTATGTGAACCCTTGGTAGCTTAACAGTTTGCTGCCGCGACGTAATATGTATGAGGGGGGTGTTAGGGGCAGACTTCCTGAGAAAGAAACAAGCCTTATATAAAAGTTTGCAAACCAATAAACGCTCAATTTTAAGATGGCAAAAGATAATGCACCTTATGCCTGTACCAGTAGAACCTAAGGTTACCTAAAACAACGTTCGTTTTTGGATAAGTTTAGGTTTAGTTTGTATATTTAAAAAAAGGTAGAAAATAATATTTACTATTAGCCAGAGCTTTGTAAGTATTGCTGTTTTAGTCTCTAGTTTTCTACCTTCTTTACATAATTTCCATACATTCAATATATTGCTTTATCGAAGTTTTTGTCAGTTCAATGTAGGCAAACAAAATAGTTTTTCTTTTATGTTATAGAAGGCAAACGAGCAGACGGGTCACCTGATGGTAAGTGAGTACCGCCGCCCATGGGCACTTGCAACTCAAAAGTTACAAGTGCGTTGCCGGCCTTTAAGGTGGGAGTAGGGGAAGGGGGGGAAAGGGAAGGTTAGGGCCTCCGGTAACCTCACTCACTCGGCGAAAAGCAATGAAGCATTACTTCACTGCCGGTTTTCTGTGAGGCCGTGGTATCACTCCGGTCGAGCCGGCCCATACTTGCAGAAGCATGGCTCTCCCACTTAACTTGGTCCTTTAAAATTAAATTGATGTGGACGGCCGTTGGAGGAAATGACTCTTATAGTGGAATGGTAGTTAGTGGTTTTACAGAGTGACCCATTTACATTGAACTTTATCCATTACAACAATATTTATATGAATTTAGAAAACCTTCCTACTTACTATGATTTAAAATTATAGCGTGTTACAATTTGTAGATACATTTATTTAATATTTACTGAACAGAAAAATTATCTATACGTTAGATACATTTATTAATAGTCACGTTTGATGACGCCATCATAATTCAAACAGCCAAAAAAAAATAATGAAACTAATCATTACATCCTTCTTGCGTAGGGTTTATTATGTAGTCAAATTCTCACACTTTGGATCTTATATTACATATTGATATTTAGTAGATATTTACCGTACGGATGTTCTTACCGCTCAAAACTTAAGATTCTTTCACGACGCAAAAGAAACGTAAGTCTATATTTTTTTGAGAACCTACATTCCTGCCTACCTACCTATTGATAACTTTAATAAAGTAATACAAACAACAACATCTAAAATATGTTTTAAAAAATTTACCAACCATTATTTATATTTCTGGCTTATGGGTATGCGAGTTTTTAATAAAATATACATTGTCATCCATTATCTGTATAGTGACGCTACACCCTTGAGAGAGTTGTTTAGAACATTTCCAGGTTTTTCTTGCTCCACTGGTACACTTGTAGCTATAGGTAAATCCTTTGTAACATAATAATTTGCAACCTCGGTGTATTTTGTATGTTACTCTCTCGTCCAAAGAAACTACAAAAAGCTAAATCATAAACAAAATGTCCACAATGAAGCTAACTTCAAAAACAAAACCATTAAAAAATATAATCAAGTTAATATAAAAAATGTACTTCTATGTAAATTTATTAGTAATCGATCCTTTAAAACCTTAGTTCCCAAAGGGTAGGGGTCCACGGGAGACTCGACGGGGTCTACATTGGCGTGCCAAAAAATGAGGGTTTACAATTCGTAAGCGGAGGTCCACGAAAATTTATCTGCTTTCGATAGTGAAGAACTAAAATGTCTTGAGTTTGCCTATTAATGTAGGCAGATAATATTTTAAGAAGCTCACCGACTGTTACTTCTAAAAACTTGCATATTCCATATTCAGTATAACGTGTCGAGACTTGCAAAGCCATAATTAGATCTAATCTTCACATTTTTTGTCGAGTTTTGGGAATTTGATAGAAATGTAGGTGCAGGGGGTAAACCGGAACCAGCTGAATTTTGAAAGTGGTCTGTGAAAAAAAAGTCTGGGTACCTCTGCTTTAAAAACTATAGATCATACTACAACCTTTAATTAGCATTTTTTTTAATGGAATCATCTTTATTGTACACCAACGACATATTTATTTATATAAATACACAAAGTGTATATGTACAAAATCGATAATAGATATACGAATAATGGGTACCTATGTTCTGAAGGTATCTATTAAAAAATATATATTCAAATCAATTTACATACAGTGAAAATATAGCGTAGTATACACCTCTTTTATTTAGAAGTGTAAATTACGCGATATCGCCGCTTTTTAATTAGAAATGAATTTAAAAAATGAGATTTTTTTTATAATAAAACTATATTAGGTTTAAAGAGGGAAATTTTTATTCCAGTAAGTACATCATTATTCTTAAATTTATAATTATTGTTAATAGTTTGACTAGACTTTTAATACTACTAGTAATAGAAATTACACTTTATTATTATCCTAAATATTTGTGTTAGCATATACAATCTTAACTGAAGTCAGCGTCAAAGGCCTAAACTATCAGACACCGCTGCTTACATTACAATAAAAATTTACCTATTGTGGCTTACGACAACACGTCTAAGTGTTACTAACAACTTAGGTTCTCACGGAGATACCTAGAAGGAACGTCTCCCTCCTACGATTACCAACAAATTCAGCGCGAAGTAGAAACACCTACAAACCTGTCCGCTGGAACGTCCAAGGCCGGCTGTATGATTTCTCTGCTTAGACATAACAAAAACACTTCACTGTGTACCAATGAACACACGGTGATCACCGGTAAAACCCCACAATTATAGTAAAAAAGCGAATTTTCGAAGACAGTTTGACGTCGTCATCTCTTGCGCGGTTTTCAACGTTCTATTTTCTTCCAGTCGGTGGCGCTGCACTCGTAGTCTTACGCTCACGTCAATGGTGGCGCGATAACGCGGACGCCCATCGGTCGAGATAGTGAGGAACACTACTCGCGCTAAATTCGAATGATCGAAGATAGAACACCTATTAATATTGTAATTCTGACCTATGATTGTGCAAATTACGAACAAAGATCATTTTATTGTCCAGAAGATGTACGGTTACATTACACTTGCAAGTAATCCTTTTGGAGCACCTCCAAACACTTCTGGCTCCACTAAAGTACTCGAAACTGTAGGTGTAACCCTCGGAGTACAACAGCTTGCTACAGCGTCGAAAAATAAATTTAAAGTTTTGACCTCCGGACCCTAGAAAAAAAACATTAGTAAGTAAAATCGTAATGCTCATAGCTGAATCAATTAGTAGTGTAGTTTTAACATCCAAATACCTGAGGATACCTGAACGGGGCTATCGGTAAGACCATGTATCAGAATCGAAATCATATTGTTTGCTACACTAGGCCTAAAACAAATAGAACCCATTCTTAGCCCACAAATTAAATAGCACATTTCTATTCCTAACTGAGCTTTCTGCAGATGGATACACACTATAATAGCGGAAAAACTAGTCCCGCGATAGTTGTTTACAATTTTATTGTTGTGTAGATTTGTCAAGAGATACGTTTGCAAAATGAGTTTACCTACTCGCTAAAACAACATACCCCTATCGTGCCTAATATATGAGTGGATAGTAACTAATCATAATTATCGAGATACTACGAAAACTTTATTTTTATTTGGTTAGGCTATACAGACCGGGGTCTGTATAGCCTAACCAAATAAAAATAAAGTTTTCGTAACGTATTTAGTGTTTTTTTTAATATCATAGCTTACATACAAATTAAAATGATTATTTAGTTTGCATCAACATTGAAACTATTAATACTTTGGACAAAACCATCTAATAGTCATTGCGTTATTTAATTAATCTTACTACTAATTGGTAGAATGGTACTTTCTATTTACACGTTTTAAGTATTTTTAACCGACTTCAACAAAGGAGGTTCTCAATTCGTCGGTATCTTTTTTTTTATGTATGTTCACGGCCATTTTGGAGACCCAACTTCCGAATGGAATGGTTGCTTCAATGATTGGTTCCATCGTATGGAAAAATGTGTCAAATTTCGCGAAGAATACTTCGAAATGCAATAAATACATTTTTAAATAGTAATGTTGTGTCACTTCCTTGATTCCCGAAATTTTCAGTGCCGCCCTCGTAAGCACATTAATTTTACAGTTGCTAGGGTGCAAGCCTCTCTGAAACCGTTCTAGAAGTTAGGAGTGTAGGAGTTCCCCTAGGTTTTCTTTAAAACACTCAACGATGTAGTACATAGTCCCTAGTATCAATACTTTTAGAACCGATGGTATTAGGTCATGTTATTTTTAAATGTATCGAAAAGTGAGTAACACAGGCGGTAATTACAAGACTTACGCTAGAGTGCGATATAAATTAGATTTCTTCAGTAATTTGGCATCATTCTGCTTCATGGCAATGTAAATTCCGAATATGAACAATAGCATCACCAATCGTATGTAATGACGCTGGACATGTGCGAGACACTTTCTTAGAACACTTCCAATGAATTTTATTCCGACTGATTCTCCACGCGCTGTACGTGAAACCCCCATAGCTTAAGACCTTACGACCGCGGCGAAGTGTAAATGTTAGGCCTTGGCTTCGAGAAACTGAAAAAAAAACATATGTATGGGTGGTTGGTTATTTCTGGATTTGGATTCTGACATGGCCGAGGAACACAATTAAAGCAGATGCTTATATTTTCAAATAGTTATATTTCATGGTAATGCAACGTTTAGGAATCAATTCATAATATTTAACTATTACATTATTAAATATTTCGTCATGCATCAATACATGGTGTAGGACTGTAAATAATCTACAAAATCTAAACTAAAAACGAATGATAACGCCAATCACGTCATTATTGCTCAGGAACTTACTCCTCACTATTAGTTATTCCCAAGGTCCCTTTGGCATTTAAACTTTATTTTACAGAACAATAACAATTCAATGCTATAATTTATAAACGAATATATTATGAATAATTTTAGTTAAGTAAAATAAAAAAAAAAAACACCTTTTAATGGCGAACCGAATTAAAAAGTAAAAAAAGTTCCACTACCCACCTTATCCCATCTCCTCATATGGCCTCATATGGCTGCATCATAAGATCAGCTCCAAGATGCCAAATTATAGTATTGCCATTCAAACTATATGTACATTTAAAGTTTAAATTCGATATCACAATTAGAAATAGGTTAAAATTGAGTTACAAAATTTGTTTACATAGCTAGTTACAATCGAAGTTAATAAAAGTGTCTTAAAAAGAAGAAATGTCCGGTGTTCTAAACTTTTGGTGTTTCACGCCGATGCCGCATGCCGGTGCGGTGATTTAAAATAGGTTCTGGTCGCGAACCTCCAATTTTTATCAGGTTATGTGCGTATGAAAAAATAAGTATTAGAATAAGTTTGTTCTGTTGGTTTTTTACAGGTTGGTGATGACTGCGACATATCTAGTATAAGTGTCATTGATTCGAATTGACTTAAGCCACTTTGTTCTGCTATTGAAACAGATTTTAAATGTATTTTATGGGATTAATAAATACGAGTATATTCACTGGTTTTGCAAATCTATTTAAAATTTTCTATTTATTGACTATGTTTTCGCGTTAGTAATGAGCAATGACCAACTTACATGACATAAATACTACATCTTTTTAATTCACAGTCTATATTATTTACAGAATTATGTTAAAAATTAAAACAATTGATGGCAACACAACGTGGCTTTAAAATTATAATAGTGTTTAGACGCGGAACGTCCGTCATCAATATATATTAAATTCTGGATCATGACAGTGTGAATTCTTGAATTGAACAACTTCGTCTTCTACCGTATATAGTATGCCTTTACAGCCTTTGGAAAGTTTCTTCGAACACCTCCACATCCTCTTCCTGCCACCGGATCCCGCGTTCCAGACGCTGTAGGTAAAACCTTGATAGTATAATACCTTACCCCCGCGCCGAGATATGTACGTTACGAGTCCTACAAATAAATAATACTGTGAAATAATACACTAGAATATTTTTAAACATTTATACTTTAGGAACTAACTATGTACTAAATCAAAAAGTCTGCGATTCGATAAAAACGTCGGGTAACCCGATTAACACATCTAATACGTATGGTAGCGAAAGTTTAAAAATATTTAAATCAAAAAGTATTTAAAAAATCTTGAGTTCTTGAGTTGAGTTGAAAAATCCAAAGACAAACAAGAGTAGGCAAGACAAGTAATAGTCTTCTGCACTGTAGAGATGTAAGAACTATATATAACTTACAGTTATTACATTTTTCTGCAAAGCCTACGAACCAAGCCTATGAGCCAGGCGACGTGACGTGTCTTTTGCGTCATAGGATTCAAATCTAGTGCATAATAATGATAAAGTTATGATTACACTCTCTCGGCTGCCAATGTGCATATTATTTTACAAATATTTTCTAACAGAATCAACTTTAGCTTTTGTTAACACCGGTAAACAAAACCTAAAATTGATTTTGCCTTCTCTTTTCCATCTTTGAAAAATTCCGTTTACAGAAAACAAAAAACCCCAAATGTCACAAACCATAACAAACACTTTATTCAAATTGTCAATTACTTGATTTACTTATATGTATAAACTTTTTACATTTATTTTAAAATGAATAACTAAATTTACATTTTGTTTTACGACCATGACGTTTCTGGCTCATGCGTGTGTGAATAATTCAAACTAAGGATCATGTCATTAATAGTTCGTGCAGTTGCTTTACAAGATCGGGAACGAGCTTTGGAACACCTCCATAATGTCTTAGAGCCATTGACATAAATGACGCTGTATGTGTATCCCATATGACTTAACAGTTTGCAACCACGGCGAACTACGAAAGTCGCTGAAAAGTGAAAAAAAAAAACAATTATCAAAACAACACCAATCTTTCTTTTATACGTTGAAAGACAAGACGAGGTACGAGTATATTACTTAAACATGCTGCATACTTTTTGTTTTACAACATATCAAAATGAGTGTATATTATAATAATTTACGCAAATAATCAAACACTTTAATAACAGACAAAGAAAGGAGGTCTCCCAAAACGCGAGTTGTTGACACATAATTGCCATAAATCGGTTTACTAAACATACCGACGAAAGACGGCTGTCAATTGGACTGTTGTCAATTGGGTGGCTTAGTCAGTAGGACGAAAAAATGCATCTACTTCATCACCGAAAGATTGACTGGTAGAGAATGACTTGGACATTAAGTCTGTCTTAGTAGTTTAAATCAATAAATAAATAAGACAGACGTCGAAAGCAGGTCCATAGGCGACGGTAGTCACTTACCATCACGTGACCGTTCTGCTTGTTTGCCCCGTACCCCATAAAAAAGACAGTCACAAACAAGGATTAGACATAACATAAGACCATGGTATTGCTATGCTTTTAATGAACATTTTGAGTTTCACGATGGTTACATGTTATTATTAATTACATACTATACTATACTATAGTTATTACCTCTGTGTCATTTAACAATTCAGTTAATTTTCTTTTTAACTTTAAATTCAAGAGTATCTAAAAATAATAAAAGATGACAAAAAAATAATTATATTTTAACAAGAAAAATACAATTATAGCACTGTTTGTTTTTACTACGTATAATAGGGGTGTAGACATTAAATGTTAGGTATTGTTCAAAACCAAAAATTTTCTTATTTAAACAACTATCAAAAAGGTTTAAATAGTAATTATTTTTACGTGACTGCAAAAAAAACACCATTACGTCATACTCATTAAACAATAAACAAGCTGTCAGTTGGTATTACTATTTTAACTACATATGTATATACTTATTTGTAGTACTCTAGTTTGATTACGTCACGAACCGATAAACTGACAGTTTATCGGTTAGTGACGTAAACAAACTCCTGTGACAGATGCGACTGTTTTAGCAAACTTTTAAAAGTAATTTTATTTTCAATTCAGGTTTTTTGATAGAATATTATTTTTGGGTCAAAAAAAAGGGCCTAGCAATAATATAAATGCAATTTTATTCCGAAAATTTGTCGATATCGATGTACATTACACACAATAATACTATTAAAAGATAATTAAGCCACTTTTAGACTAGCTTACCTGCCTGTTTCTTTTAAAGGGTCCTTCAAGTATATTCCGGAGTCTGAAGGTTCACGATTTTCTTATTTTCCATTGCCACAAGTTATTAATTTAAATAGTATTTTTTTTTTTATTTAGTCTGCTTATAACATTATAGATACTATTAATTCGGATTGTATATTTTATTGTGCAGGATACGATAAGATACTCGATGTATTTTTAAGAAAACAACTGAAGTGTAATAGGAGTCTTTCAATAAACCAAGCAACTGGTGTGTATTATCATTTTATCATGTACTGCACTTTAATATGAGGTCAAAATTATCTCAACACACAACTATTTTTTCATGTAGTAAATTTTTTTACATGTTAGGATTAGTGTTCCTAGACCCTAACACGGTCTACTTGCACCTTCTAACATGTAGCATGACATAAGTGCCTCATGACTATGCGAATTCTTAATAGTCACGATAGCGTCACCCACCGTTACTACCGTTACCTTGCACCCACGAGAGAAATATTTAGAACATCTCCACAGGGCCTTTTCTCCGGTACTGTGCTTAAAGCTGTAGGTGTTCCCTCCAAAACTGAGTAGTTTGCAGCCTCTTCGAGCTGTGACGAATGTTAACCCTTGGCAGTTGGCAACTAAAAAAAAATTCAAATATATGATAATTATATATATAACTGTCTATTTGTATCAAATTGAGGCATCTTGAAATAATTGTACAAGTTTTTATTGCTTTATAATCACCTCCGGCATTCTCTATATAAAAGACTAAGACGTGGCAACACGTACACAACGGCTTAGGATCGGATCAGGTAAGTCGCACTTACTACCAGTAAAATCTAGGTACATTTGAAGATTTTATTGCAAGAATAGAGACACAGGGGCGCGGTTGCCAGTCCTCCTTCCTTGTGATATTTTACAAAAGTTTTCTGTCTCATAGCTCAAAAAGTTGTCGGTCAGATTACGCAATGGCCGGATGGACGACTGTGTCAGTGTCCTTTTAATCTTAAAAAAAACCTCAGAACCTCTTCACCGAGGAATGGAGAGAGAAAGACGGCGGCGCGAGGAGGCGGTCCTCTTCGTGCGATACACGACTCCGCGCAACACATTCGTTCGCGACATTCGCTTTAATAGTTTCTAACATTTTCAATATACGTTATACTACTATCTTTATTTTATACTAAGGTCGTAGGAACCATCTTGCGATTGGTTTTTCGAGCCGGATTTCTTTAATTAAACTCATCAACACTAATGAAACCTCGGTTATTGGGTGAAATATGAAATTACGGTTATTATACTGACCAAACATAATTATTTATATTAAGTAAACGTACATTTGTAAATAGATAATAATATAAATATATAATAAAGAATATACCACCATAGTATTGCTATGTTTTTAATGAACAGTATCATTTTGAGTGTCTCGATGATTACATAGTATGAACAAAAAATATTTAAAGGCTGTTATAGAATCTGTGTATTTTTTTTTTGTATTTTATAAATCTATATAGGAAAATATGCTTTAGAATAAAAAAAAGTACAAAAGAATTCAAACGGAGGAATAATACACATTACCTCCAATATGTATACTCTATGCCTCCAATACACCGTAATTAACATAGTATAAAACTCTTTAGGTACACTGTATTTTAATCGTAAAAAAATTAATGACAGTGACAGACAGTGCGTCTCTGTTTTTTATTATGTATGGGTCGTTCATGTACATAAGCAGGCTCAGGAATCGGGAGGTTCATGGTTTTCTAATTTTCATTGTATCTTACGTAATTTAAAAATAGAAAGAGTAATTAAATGTTTTAAATTTATGGTTTTAATAAAATTTAAGATACCACTTAATTTGGATTTACATTACAATACCTACTCATTTAATTTTAGAGAAACTTAACTAGAGTGAAACTTCGAGCCTTTCTATGAACCAATCAACTTGTGACATAAATGCTGACATAAATGCTAAGAGTTATTAGAATACAATTTATTTTTAATGTAGTTAACTCGTTTACATATACAGTAGTTCCTAGACCCTAACACGGTGTACCTTCTAACGTATAGCACGGAATAGGTGCCTCATGACTATGCGAGTTCTTGATAGACATGATTTCATTACCGACCGTTACTACCGTTACTCTACACCCACGGGAGGTATATTTAGAACACCTCCACATATTCCTTTCTCCAGTACGGTGCTGAAAGCTGTAGGTGTTCCCTCCAAAGCTGAGTAGCTTGCAGCCCCGTCGAGCAGTGAGGAACGTCAACCCTTGGCAGTTGGCAGCTAAAAACATTACAAAGTGTCATTGTTATGTTGTTGTATGTTACTGTTATTTTGTACTACATTAAAGGATTTTGACACTGACTTAGTCTGACTGACTACTACTCCTGACAATTAAAAAATACCTGTAATGGGTTTAATTTTTTAAATAAATGATTTTGATTTGATTTGATTGTTACATTTTTTATTGTTTATGATTAAAAGATAATTGTGTATCGGTAACAGACACCAAATCGTCAACGTTGAGTATGCCGACGAAGTAGACAATAGGAAAGCGGCCTTCACTGGGGGTAACGTCCAGGCACATTTGAAGACGCTGTTCCACGAATAGTTGCAGTTGCACCCTGACTCGTTTGCGAGACACAAGTGCTCGGTCAACAGTCCACAAGGCTATATTTTACAAAAGCATTCGTATCCATTACCGTTTAAGTTATGCACTGATCGGAGAGAGGACTGTGCCAGACTGTGTCTCTAAGTTTCAAAAGAAAGCAAAGAAAGCAGTCACATCTTTTATGATTGTTTTCTTTTGAAAGATAAATAATATTTATTATTATTACATAGTATAAACAATAAATTTATTTATAGGCTGTTATAGAATCTGTATATTTTAACAATTCAGTTCATTGTGTTATTAAGCGTATAAATTAATAATAAAATATAAAAGGTAATATCAATGGATTAAAAAAGCGCACTATTATTTTTCATTATGTATTCTAAATATGATGAACTTACGAAAGTTTCCGTATATTTTAGCGTTTTTCTAAAGGTTATTTTTTATAATTTGTGACCAGCACTATTTTTCTGGGTAAGAGTTGTACCTATGTACAGTGTGACTCTGTTTTTAATGGGTCGTATAACATAAGCAGAAGCCTAATCAGGAGGTGGGAGATTTACGATTTTCTTATTTTTTACTGTACACATACACAAACACATGTTAAAAATTAAATAGTAATAAAATGCTCTAAATTAATTTAATTTTAAATACAATTAAAGATATAATTAATTTGGATTTCTATTTATACATTGTAAAGTGTAGAGTCTCTACGATACAAGTTATTACGATACCCGTTGAATTTTAGGGAGACTCGTCTAGAGTCGAAATAGCGGACCTATGAACCAAGCAACTTGTAGCATACATAAATCTTAAAAGTAATCTGAGCACATTTTTTTTCAAGTAGACAACTCATTAACATAATACAGTATTTCTTAAATCCTAACACGGTCTACCTGCACCTTCTTACATGTAACACGACATAAGTGCCTCATGACTGTGCGTGTTTTTAATTGTGATGATTTCATTACCGACTGTTACAATCGTTACTTTACACCCACGGGAAAAATATTTAGAACATCTCCACATAGCCTTTTCTCCAGTACATCGCTTAAGGCTGTAGGTGTTCCCTCCAAAGCTGAGTAGTTTGCAACCCCTTCGAGCAGTAAGGAACGTCAACCCTTGGCAGTTGGCAACTAAAAAATAAAAGTAAACTGTTATTTTGTATAAAATTGAAGGATTTCGACAACATTATAAAACTTTATATTGTTTACGATTTAAAAAATGTCTATCAACAACAGACACCAATGCATGTCATGTTGACTTAAGTAGACAACAGGAAAACCGCACTCACTGCGGGCAACGTCACACATCTGAATTCTTCTTATTCTATATATATACAATTATACATATATCTAGAATCTTATTATTTCAAGAATAGTTGTGACACTCCCAGTACGACACAAGTGTGCGGTTACCAGTCCATCCTTATGATATTATAGAAAGCCCACCTCTGATAGGTCTAAAAAAAACATGTTAAGAAATGAACGGATAAAAAGGACAATATAAATCTCAAAGAAAAAAAAAGTTCTGTAATTAAACTCATCAACCTTCCATTAGAAGGATACATACTTATTATCACACTAGACACCTTACTTTCCCAGCTGATGATTTATAGACCACATTCGGAACTTTCTGCATAAACAGTTATTAATATTATATTACTTTATAGCTATTAATATTATACTTTTAGAATTTATCGAATTCTTACTATCTTAAAACCTATTATAACATATTTTTCTAGTGAAATCAGTTACTTAATGTGATTACACCTTTAATTGCAAGACTTAAGAGATATAAATAAACAAATAAATCAACAATCTACAGTGTGACTAAATGCTTGTGTTAATGGCACAATTTAATACAAACAAAGACGATTACATAAAGCGTGTAAACTTACAAAAACCTCTTTCTTTGTATACTTATCACAATGCAAAATACGTCATAACAATGCGCAAAAAAAATAAATGTATTCTTCAGCGCTCGGCGCCGTCGCAGCAGTTGATTGCATAAATGTTATTGAATTGATTACATTGCAGTTTTTTCCGTATATTTACTGATTTTTTTTCAGTGAAAGGTTTTGTTTACTCATTGTGATATATCATCAGTTTAAAGCAAAAAAATAAAAATAAAAAATTATGAATTGTCCGGCAGAAATTTTCAATGATTTTCCACTTAGAATAATGTCTATCTATGTATGTCTGAATACACTATTTCAAGATTCGGTACGGTGTCACTTACACGCTGCTTATGTAATTACGCAAAATCAGCAGGAACCGTTACGTAATATATTTCTACAGGCAGCTTCTATTCAGAAACTAAATAAGAACCGTATACAAGTCTACGTTATATAAGGATTATTTTTAGCCTCATACGGTCTTCTAGAAGGTGGTGGATGAGAATGATGGTTTTTTACCAATACCACTTGATTACATACCGTAAGCACATGGGCGTTACAACCGTAAATGGTATGAGTCGAACATTGCCAACGAGTTTTACCATTTATGTTAGAACTACGTTTCTTCCTCGCTGAGAATCTGTAACCGTTGATTAACATTAGCCAATTCCCTTTATAAGACTTCACAAACTCGGGTACCTCTGAAAAAAAAACATTACATTTAAGTACTACATAATCATCGTAAGTATAAATTGATAATGACTTTTAATTAACTGTTTAGGTAATAAAGTTAGCAAACCAAAACACAGTATCTGTCTTATGCTAAGCGGTAATCGGGGCCTAGAAACGCTGGCAACACTAGTGACGTCACTCGAACTTTATCAATGGTATTACCATCATCAACCCCGAAATAGAATTCTGGTTAACCTACATAACTTATACTTCACTAGAGAGAGTAAAAGTGCGTCCTTATCGCAGTATGGTTACTCCTAAGTAACCAGAATCTACTGTAACCCTCCCTCATTTGAAAAAACCGTCAGTCGTAGGACTGCACTTCAGAAGTGAAAACATAACTTACAGCAAGTTCAGTGCTTTTTCCTTATATCAAAAGTGCCCGACGGGCCTAAAGGAGTTTTCACACACATCTGTCACGCGAGTTCGGTGCTTTTTCCTAATACCAAAAGTGCCCAACGTGCCTACAGAAGTTTACACGTTTATACCTTTTTGAGGGTTATTTTGTTTTTCAATTATTCTTGCTAATTGAAGCTAATGGTTTTCCTAATACGTATAACGAATTTTGTATAAGAAGAGTATAATCCATGATATACGGTATGTATTGAGACATGTTTTTATGTTTAACACTTAAAAAATACTAAATGTATAAAAAAACACAAATTAAAACTCGAAATTTTTAAAACAGAAAACGCGTTACAGGCAACCGCGCAAGCTTATCTTTAATTAAATGAAATGTTTAATAAAACATTTTCAATGTGATTGAAAGTCTAATGAAATACAATCAACAAACAGATATTACAATAATTACTCAAGCCACAGTAGAGACTAGTCAGAGTAGTGAATAGTATCTACAGATATTTTACAAGGATATTTTTACAAGGCTTTTAAACAAATAGAACGAATGAATAAAGTTAAATATTGATTACGAGTCAATACTTACTAATCCTGAAGTTGGCAGAACTTAATACAGCTCTACCAACTTTGGTTGTTCTATACTGTCTATTTGCCATTAATTGTTATATTAATAGATTTTTTAGTTTATTTACTTTTAATCTGAATAAAAAAATAGCGCACAACAAAAGAGTGTTAATACAATTGATTAAATATTGTTATAACTATCTGGTGACTTAAAGGAGTGCCCGCGACTGATTTTGTCCCACAAGGCTCAACCATTTGGAAACGGGCGGTTATAGATCGACACAGGCAGATAGGGTATTTTCTTTTTTATAAATTTACATTTTACAAAGCAACCCATTGTTGTGGTAACTCTGTGTGTGTTAATCAATTTGCAAAATTATTATTTTAATAAGTTTTTTTTAAGTTGACGATTTCGAATAATTGATGACCAATTTTATGAAATAAAGATATTGAATTTGAATTAAATAAAACTGTGTTTATTTAAAAGGGTATAAAGGAAGGAAAATGTAACTCAAAATACTAACAGACATTTGAAAAATAAATAGGTTGCGTTCTGTTCTGTAATAGATACAGATAAACACTGCAATTAAAGATGATTATGGTAAAATAATGAACACATCATCCTTAAAGTAAAAGTTTTGGAATCGAATCTTGTTTGTTTTTAAAAATTCTTTATTCAAAAGTCCCATAATCACTTTTATTGGATGGCGGAGGATGAGTATGTTCATTACACACAAAAACCACTTCATCACAAACTGTATGTACTCTTGCTTTGCATCCCATACAGCTGTGCGTGGAACAACGCCATCTCACTTTAGCGTACTCTGCAGCGTTTTTCTCCTTTCTTTCTGAGAATCTGAAGCCGTTGATTGATATAAGCCGAGTTCCACGAGTGGACTTAACAAATCTGTATTCAAATGGACCTGCAAAAATTTTAATATTTAGATTTACTTTGCAGAAAAAAATGATGTTGTAGAAACAAAACGACACATTAGTTCGTTCCATAATCAAAATGGCAAACAAGCTTACGTTCCGTCTGATGGTAGTTAGTGAACGTTTTTTAACATTATTGTGTAGAATGCCTACGAAATATATGAGAATGTAGTTATAGACTTATTTTACATTAGAATAAATATCTTCATTTAATTCTAGAATAGTAGTTGATTTCACTATGGCTTATTGTTAGAAATTAAGAGGGGTTTTATATGTAGTAGATATGATTATACATATGCACATATTTAAATTAATTGACATAGTTAAATGGATGTTGGTAAAAATATGAGTATTATCAAAAAACAAAACAAAAAATATAATAATTTATTGGACATACATATTTATAATACAATCTGCTGCACATATTATGTATGATTTTTTATTCATATAAATGATTAATTTAGCTCATACAGGAGCACGAATGTGAGATAGTGTGTATTTATTTAGTAAAGAACGACGTTGTCGTTTTATAAATTATCTCATCAAATATAATAACAAAAACATTTATTAGTTGACGTGCACGCTATGACATTTTCGCATAATATCATAACTGTGTAAACCATATTTTATTACGAGTTAAAGACGAAGCAAATGAATCTGAATTAGAAGGTAATGGTAAGGTGACGGTTTGAAGAAGAAAGTTGAATTTATATACTTACATATATTATACCTTCTATCTAAACATCATCTGAATTCTAAATGATAAAATTCTAGAACGTCATGTTTAGTTTCAATGGCTACAATGCCTGGCAACTATTGAAACTTTAACTGTCGAAATTAACATCATTAAGCTAAATACATCTACGATTTTACACTGATTGCCGCATACTACACATTCTTAAAAATGTTGTTTTAAACACCTTCAACAATTTTTTATATGTTTACCTATGCTATATATACACTAATGAACTGTGGTTGGAATCCTTATTAAGTTAGTGGTTTTGCCCGCGTCTCCTCTAGCGTTAATGATGATTTTAGTAAACAATTGACTATCCCTTTGGGAATGGTAGGTTTTTATGGATAAAAGGTACCTGTCCTTGTCTCTATCCTTGAAAACAAGTATTCATAATTTCATAGTTAACACTTGAAATCGTTACAAACTTACATTCGTATTTATAAATATGAACAAGTTAAGATTCTTTGTGTCCTGCGACATTAAGGGTAGAAGTGCCTATGGTCTGAATCGTTGAAAATAGTAATTCCTGCACTATAAATGGTATGCTATAAAACTAAGTAAAAAACCGAAAGTGTGCAACTAGTGTCAATATTTGCCTGCAATATTGGTGACCGTGAAATATTTAATGTTTACAAAATAGACTGCCACGTTAACTCCTGGGGATAACTCAGCAACCTTTCACCACTATATAAATAAGGTCGTATTTTTCTGTTAATTTACTATATCTTCATAATAATGTATTTGTTTCAGACGACGATGGTTGTGGATGATTGTGATCGTTTTGCACAAATATGACCTCGTCTTGGATTGTGTACAATTTTGCCGTACACCCCGAACAGTTGTGTGTCGAGCATCGCCAAAGCATTCTGTTATTATGTTTAGAACTCGTTTTTTTCCTCATGGAAAATCTATAACCACCTATCAGAATCAGCCAGTGATTTCCTCGTTTAGATTTCACAAACTTGTATTCAGGAATGCCTAGAAAAAGAAATATATAACATGTAATATACACGTTAAGTGACTATGTTGTCACAAGCACCAATGTAAATGATTCCAACAACCACTTTCTAAAAACATTACAAACATTGTTGAACGTTATCAGCGTAATCGCGCTAGTCTATTGCTGTTATTTAGAAACTAAAAAGGATAAAATAAATAGCGGCATATTTTTAGTGCTATCTAAAATTTTTAAGTAAAAGTGTACATGCTCTGTTTACCGTCTATAAATATGCTGAAACCGATGAGGATGATTTCCAATGATTAAATATAATATATACTAAAACAAGTGTAAATATATAATTTTATGTATTTATTTATTACCTTGTCGAATGACAACATGGTCAACATTCAAGATAAACTTTAAACAAAAGTTATATATTATATGTAAAACGTGTGGTGAGAATTTTATTTTTATTAAAAGCTAGAATCAAAATGAAAGATCATTTTGATAGAAACGTATATTGTTCAAGTTGCGAAGATATGTGACCAGTAGAATTTGCCATGAAAGTGCCAAAGTCTGTTTGTAAGAGCTCAATGATTATGTTTATTCTTACAAGATACAACTTGTTCGTCTACAGTGAACAACACTGCCTTGCAGCCATAATTATGGTGTGAGGAACATCGCCATCTCATCTTCCCATTTAGCCGTTTGAGTCGCTTATCACGCGTCATGGTGTACTTGTAGCCATCGTAGATAATCATACGATTCCCTCTCGGTGAAGTAAAAAATGTATATTCTGCTTCACCTAAAAATATTTTATTACTATATTATTTAATTAATATATATACTTAATGTTACAAATTTAATTGTGTAAAAAGAGTATTTCGTCTCTTTTTTGTTTTATTAAACCTTACTATCGTTTTCTGTCTAAAATATTGCTTTACCGAGGCGGCAGATTTTTGGTTTTATTCTGTTCTTCCAGATCTCCCTCTGATATGTAGAGAGAACAACTGCGAAAGATACAAACGACGAAACGCTCGGATGAGGTGGCTTATCAAAACTGTTTTAAGAATATGACCTTGATCTGGTACAAACCTTTACCGTTCGGGCAAACCGTAACCCTTGGGTTTTTTTGGCGCAGCAAAGTTGTAAACTTCTTAAAATAGGACATTGGAACAGACGGCTTCGCTGTCTTCAAATTCGGTCAAAGACAGAAACTTGATTTAAGGACATAAGCCTATTTTCTTTCAACTGGAACCGTGTTCGGTAACTAGATCCGGTAAACGTGTCGGTTAACCGGTAATAACACTTTGGTGACCCGGCAGAAATGGTACCCAGGATCTACTGCGACCCTCAATTCCTACTCGTCATTCATAGGGGTAATCCTACCTCGACCATTTATTAAAGAGTGTTTATAACTAGAAATGTTGACTTCCTATTATCCCATTGATTACCATAAAGCTTAACATTAGGTGAGAGAAGTATGTATTTATAAATTAGAAGCTTTTGAAAGAAGATAATCGTCATTTTATAATGAAACACACCTTACTAGTGAAACTCAGTATTTATTGTTAAAATTATAAATATAATTTAGACTAGTACAATTTTACTTATACATTGTTAGATGCAATTCGACAGAACTATAATAATATGATAAAAATAAATATTATTAACAAGAGGACATCTATAAATTGTCACACGAAAAAAAAAAGAACATCAAATTAAACAATCAAGAGAAGAATTCTAGAAAATTAACACAATAAAATCTAATTAACAAACGATTAATGAAAGATCTAATAATGGAAAGACTTATCTTGTGTCCGTTAATGTTTTGTGTTTTAATACTTTAGAGTGACATGTGACATCATGGAGCTGATGTACCCCCTTGTCACATAATGTCACACTTCATTAAGCCCCCTCCCCCTTTACGAGTGACGTAATTTATGGATGGCCCCTCAATTGTATTGTAGAAATAGAGAGATTTTCATTATCATGGAATGGTACTTATTGCTGACAAAATCTACTTTGCGAGGTGTTTTGTGAAGCAAGTATGGAAGTTTCGAATGCAAAGGTGTTTATACTTCCCTGTAGATTAAAAATATAAAATAAGAAGAATACAACAGCGATGTTTGCCATGCGGTCCCTTTGTAACTCTATGGTAACAACAGGAGTAGGTACAGGACACATGGCGGTAATATTTAATTTTGTACAGTACAATGTACATTGTCATCAATTCCTTCCATTTTAAGCGGCGGTAGCGTAATGGCTAAAGCGTCGGACTTGCGATCAAGTGGTTGCGGGTTCGAACCGAATTTTAGCTTAGCTGGAGGGGTTAACAAGAATACTAGTCGTTTGTGACCCCACGTTGTTAGTATTCTTTAAAAAAAAAAACAAAACAAAAAAAAACAATTCTCATCAATTCTTATAAATAACCTCACGTTTATCGACGGGACTAGGTCTTATTTTACACATCTCACATCAGTACTCATCACCGAAAAAAATTATTCCCACCTTACCTACCAAAACGTGCCTGACTGACCGATTAGGTGTCAGAAAAATCCGTAAAATTTATATAAATAGTATAATTAGGAACTCCATAGGAAGTGCTGACTGCCAAATAACAATAATTAGGGGTTTCTGTTTTTGAAGTGAAAACTTCTTTTTGCACACACATTTTTTCGTAGATAGTAAGTTAGGCTGATCCGTCACGCTCTGACGTGAAAGGCTCGATCGGGTGAACTCGGGACCGCCGAGTATACCCGAGTGACAAAGATACAGTCAGCTGCTCTTCGCTGTTGTGTCGCTGTTTAGTATATTCAATTAATACGTAATAGTTGTCATTATGAATTTAATAGTTATTATTGGTACGTAATAATAATTATTTTAACAATTATTTGGTTTACATTGTGAAGTTAGTGTGTGTAGTTAGTGGTTTATCGTGCTAATATTTGAGTTATGGGTTCGCGTCACGGTCATACTAACGTGATACGTCGTTTTAAGTTTTCACTTCTGTCGGCAGTCCTATGACTGCCTATTTTAATATATTTTTTTGATTGGTAGTGATTGTAATACTAACTATCCCATTTTTTTTATCCATAATAACAAACTTTTTTAAATGCAGAACTTCATAGATATCATAAAGGAGTAATAAGCTAAGTTTAAGCCATACCATCCATGTAATTTCCAAAAAACAATAAACCTACCAAGCAGTGTGATTATGGCCCTCACTTGAAGAAGGTGATCTACGATTAGTAGTTATATCAGGAATATCATATAATTAGGTGATATTGCTGATATACACTAATGCTTAAAAAAATGCGGTGTGACTGTGTCATGGAGACGGCCGTGTGATGTATCTGCGGGACACTATTTTACCATAATGTTTTATATATGCAATCGACAGATTTTGACGAGAGCAGACGATTAAAAGCTTAATAAACGTTGTAGCTTCCCCGAGTCAAAAGTATACTAAATGGAAATATCGACACGCAGCAAAATTACCTCAAAATGGCGGCGCTTTCCCCTCCGCTGGTGTAATGAAATTTTGGATGGAGATAATAGATATGTAGCTACAAAACCAAACTGTATGCCCCGGTTTTTATATTATTCGGTTTTTGAATTGCCTCCCATAATGTAAGTAATTTTAAATTCCTATTCACGTCAAAATAAAATTATTGTACCTAAGTCTGCCACCCAGCGTTTTTTGGGAAGTCTTCATAGTGTCGGAATGAGGTATACATAGGTACAGGAGGCGCGTGATTGTGTTCTCCTTTAGACATCACTACCTCGTCCCCATCAGTGAACACAGTAGCTTTACAGGACTTCTTATGATTAGTACACTTCCAATGCTTCTTAGTACTGTTCGCAAAACAGTATTTGAATCCGTAACGATAGCCATTTACCACCAATAGGCGTGTACTCTTTCTACCCATTTTGGACATAACGTAGTGGGCTAAAGGGCCTGAAAAAAAACCAGATGTTACGTTTCGGAAAAATGAGTATAATTTTTAGCTACTTGTAATCAAGACACATTGTTTAAAGACGGAAATGGTACTAAATGTCAAAATTTTTCCAGTGCAGCATTTTAATCACTGGAAGTCACTTATTTAGCTGAGCAGATTAGAAGCAGATGAACGGGATCTATGGATCCATGTAAACTTAAGATACTGTTTTTGTTATTTTATTATAATTACCTTAAATGTATTAGTAGTGTTTATAGGAAAATTTTGTTTTAAAGACATGAAAACCTTATTAATTTTATCATAAAAAAAAAAAATTAGGAAGTAAAAAACGACATAGTATATTTATATGTTTTAATAACATGGAATTAATGCAGAAAAACATTAAATCAGATGGTAGAAGATATGATTTGAAATGTCAGTTTAAAAACAACCTTGACAAATAGGTATACAATTTACTGGCCGAACATAAAATATGACTTCCTTAAAATAAAAATTACAATATATGAATTGTAATTAGTAACTAATACCTACCCCGTTATTGAGTTTCCTATGTATAAAAACAGTTCACGCGGTCAAAGCCGCGGGTCAATAAGATATAAAAATTATAAACTTATTAAAAAAACAATTTTATTTTAAAACTTCACTCAAAAATAAGATAAAAATATACAAAGTAAAATTTTATTTTATTTTAGAACTTTAAACATATTTTTGCACTACTAAGGAGGAGAGAGTGGTGGCACATGGCCCACTTCATAGCTCACGGGTACCGGTGCCAATAAACTTTCTTACATCATGGTTATTACACGGGTGTCGCCGACAACTCAATTCTATTAATTATTAATTCACAAAACAGTATTCAAAAATATTTTATTCTTTTCTGGTTAAATCTTCATGTCTGATAAACGTAGATCAACGCCATCGATGCATTTAAATACAGTATTATTTTTTATATAAAACTTTTTCTACAATTACACAAATAAACAACATTTGCAAGGCCTTACAATCTACAACGTGTGTTTTTATTGTTATTATTTCCGTTTCTTTGATCTTGGATGGTTGTGGTTATTATCAACGGCTATGATTCTGCCATGTAGAGTCCTCAGCTTGGCAGTACATCGATATTTCGCGCGGTTCGAACATGTCCACCTTATTCTTCCGCACAGAGTTGTTTCTTTCATCTCTGTAAACGTGTACCCATCGAACAGCACCATTTTGTTACCTTTTACAGACTTTGTAAAGGTCGCTGTAATTAAATAAATGACTATTGAATCGTGTTGTTTGTACAATGTGTACAAAAAGTGTCGCCGAGGAGTAAAAGTTTGACCGTAATAATATAGCTAAGCGTGGAAGGAAACAAAAACTAATGCAATTTTTTTATTGATAACACTAAATAAACCTTGTCAATAGCTAATAAAAAAAAATCGATTAAGAAACAGACGAGATAAAGGTACTGAACAGATTTGTCATTACCTATTTTTATAAAGATGAAGTACGTAATATTCATAGTTACCTACTATATATATTAGTGTACTCACATGTGTTATCGGGCGAATCCTGTGTCAGATCGAATAGCAAAACATCTTGCTCTTTGATAACAAAGGACAATTGAATAAAGCAACAATATGTAATTTAATTTTATCAATTTCTATATAATGTCCTCATGGATCAGTTTATTCATTGTTATTATAATACAAAATATTGAAGGCACTGTTGTACGTGGACAATAGTGGATATTTAGTACTTGGTATATGACCAATGGCCTGCCGTGTACAAACAAAACCAACGGAAGAAAAAAAGAGTTTGTGTTTCAAGAGTAAAGAGATCAGTAATCATCGAGATCAAAGTCGCTAATATGTCTACTATGATTATGAGAGTCATCAAGAGCTATAATGATACCATCTAGAGTCCTCAGTTTTGCAGTACATCGATATTTCGCTCTGTTCGAACATGTCCATCTCACAGTTCGACAGCTTTGTCGTCTGTCCTTCATTTGGGTATATGTGTATCCATTGTACAGTACCATTTTATTGCCTCTCCTCGATATAACAAATTTTGCTGAAATGAAGTGTAAGATAAGCCGTTATATACAATAATACTTTGATACTTTAAAGAGTTTTTGAAATAATAACCAATAAGAACTCTTTGTTGAGTTGTCAGGGCTTAGAAAAAAATCACATAGTATATTAAAGTATCCGCATAACCACCAACTAGTTTAAGAATCGCCTGGAGAAATAAATCTATGTGTATCTGTTAAGATATTATTTTGACTTGCTAGTAGCACAGTCCCACACACAAAAAAAACCAATAACAATATCAGTTGCATGTTCATTGATGACTTAGTAGCCAGAATTCTTTTGTTGTTATAATGAACAAATTGTACTTGGTACATAATAATCTCGTGGATTCAGGCGTTACTTTCTGTATGTGTGCTCTAGAGCCACATCTTGTAAATGTTCACACTATATTAGAATCGACTATCAGGATTATTGCAGCCTATGCCAACATGCTTACAAAAGTAGTAGTACTACTACATCCGAAGTTTTGGTAGTAGATCGAAAATAGCGACCGCGAAATGTATTTAGACTTCAAAAAATTGCCTTGACATACATCAAAGAGATTAAGTTTGGTGAGTAGGGCCAGGCTTGATGAAAAATATAGTTCTTCTGCATACGGCACTTACGAGCCTAACAACATATTCCACTTTTCTTAGAAATTCCTATTCATCCTACTAATATTATAAACGTGACAGTTTATGTGTGTATGGATGTATGGATGTATTTATTAATATATTTATGATTTGTTACTCTTTCACGCAAAAACTACTGAATGGATTTTAATGAAACTTTACCACAATATAGCTTATATATCAGAATAACACATAGGATATAATTTATGAAGATATTGTGTATATTGGCCAAAATATAAGGATAAGTGTTAAGTAAGTCGGAAAAAAAAAATGATTTTTATGAAAATAAATACTTTTATCGCTTCTTATATACAAAGTAGATAAACTTTGTCTTTTAAAGTACGTAATTTGGTCAAATATTTTAAAAGTTACGACTATAACATAAAACTGCGGGCGAGGGGGGGGGGGGGGGGGGAGGGGGAAACATCGCTCACCGCCGTGTGGCGTGAGCCACTAGAACGCGGCCAGACGCGTGAGGGCAGATGTTGTTGACGGTTATGTCCGTAATGGGAATTTTCAAGACACTAGCGATTTGTTAAAAGGCTCTGTATACATACATTTATATAATGTACTAGCAACCCGCCCCTGCTTCGCACGGATACAAATTATACACTTAAACCTTCCTCATCAATCACTCTATATATTAGTGAAAACCGCATGAAAATCCGTTCAGTAGTTTTTTAGTTTATCGCCAACAGACACAGACGCGGCGGGGGACTTTGTTTTATAATATGTAGTGAATATATTGAATGTGAAAAACATTTGAAAGTTTGTGGGGATGTATGGATATTAGTTACTCTTTCGCGCAAAAACTACTAAACCGATTGCGATGATACTTCGTATGTAGATAGCTGGAGACCTGGATTAACGCATAGGCTACTTTTTATTCCGATATTCCCATGGCATCTGAGTTACGCGGGCGAAACCGCGGGGCACAGCTAGTATATTATAAACCTTATGTGTGTAAAAAAAAAGAATAACAATAGTTAATTAAATTCAAATGGCTTATTTATTCTATCAGTCAGTACTAGGAGGTATTTTATTAAGCAAAAAAACATAAATATATTTTTTTTTAAATTTCTAATAACTTTTACTAAGTTCGTAATTTTGATGACTTGGTCTGGGATGATTGTGTATAGAATCAATAGCTATGATACATCCTTCTAAGGTCCTTAATTTCGCAGTACATCGATATTTTTTGCGATTCGAACAAGTCCATCTCACTGTTCGACATGTTGGGTACTCCTTCATTTCTGTGAACGTGTACCCATCATAGAGCACCATTCTGTTACCTCTTCGCGAACAAACAAATTTTGCTGAAAAAAAACATGGAAAATATATAGCGAAAATTAACTGTCAATAAAATCAAATATTTAGATCCTGTGAAAAAACGATAGTATTGCAGACAACCAGTGACGTTGTCTCCTCATATCTTTTTAACGGGTGGGCCAAAACAAACATAAGAAGTTAAAATAAGATAATGTTAGCTAAAGATTATTTGTGGTCGCTGCAACCTGCAACTATGTTTTAAAGGTTTTATTCTGTTCCACATCCACACTGATTCATCTAGAGGTAGTTTGAGTTTAGGTTTAAGGCCATAACCAGGCTGGGGTTATGTAAAGTCATAGTCAAATATCTTTATTTCATAAAAAAAAGGGTTGTGGGGTTGGCAATGTGCGAGTGATATTCCCATTGTTGCTTCTATGTGTCACTAGTAACCTCACCACATTTGCCACCATATAAATACTTACTTTTTATTCAAGAAACTATTACTACTAATAACTAATTATACTACTACTAACAGTAAGTTAACAGACTATGTAGGTGAAAAGTCATTGTCAAAAAAATGTCGTAAGACAAAGTAACAACAGGTGTGTAGAAACTTGTATATGAAGTAATGATTTAGGAAGTTGTATCTTGTTTTTGTCAAACTGTTTGCTCTATGGAGTGTTTGTCAAATAAATAATACGTAATAAAACTTTGAAACAACGAATCTTTTTATATCCTTTTCTCGAATTCAACTGTATGTACAAAACTACCATATTGCATAAACTTAAATGAATTATTAAACCATAATTTATTTATAATAAACAGTAAGCTGTTATTTTTTAGAAAGAATCACAAGCAATAATACTTAATACAATTATATTAATATTTAAATTTTTATTAATCTTAAATCTAATTAGCTCTGTACGGATCTTCAAATTTATAATTAGGACGACATCGCCTCGGATGATTATGGACACTGTCCATAGCTATGATGAGCCCATCCAAGGTCCTCAATTTTGCGGTACAGCGGTATAATCTACGGTTAGAGCAAGTCCACCTCTTAGTTTTACAAAGCGGATAATCCTTCACTTCTGTAAACGTGTACCCATCATATAGCACCATTCTGTTACCTCTGCTGGAGACCACAAATGTTGCTGTAAATAGTTTTAAATGTGAGATAGGCATGATATAAGATCTACAACTATACGAAAAATTTGCTTAACCAAACTCCGAACTACACGTCTCTATACTGGGTGATTTTGTATTCGTGTAAGTATTTTTAGCTTTTGGTGCCGTAAAAAAATATTAGGTAGCAGCAGTGCCTTTCTAATGCATTAAATATTTGGTAACCATGTGTCTACAAAACGCAAGTATATCATATTTACCTTTTATAAATAAATCAATGACGGCGATAAATTTAACCCTTGATCATTGACAACCAACAATTGAATAATAATCATCTTTATACATATATCTTTCATCAGCGACAAGAACACGTAATGAACTAAAAATTTCGTTAAGACGGATAACGTTATTTACGCAAATGAGGTTTGTGACTTGTCTATTACCTATTTTTAAACTTTCGCGACTTTTATACAAACTAGATGTGTAACCCGACGTTTTGATCGAATTGCACCGATCGTGGTCACGGGTGGACTGAGGTCGGGTAACCAAAAAAGGTATTGTACCTTATTATTATTATCGCGATTAAGTCGCGGGTTACACATCTACTGTTGACACTGACATGTTGATTTTATTATAATATCGAAATTAAATATGTGCATACACATAACAGATTGTAAGCATAACAGTCGTCTAATGCACTTATGTATATGTACCCACACTTGTATAGTTGCTTGATTGCCAGAAACGATCGAACTTTTAATTTGAAATCGCACCAAAAGTCGTTTATCACATTATTATCAGGAACCAATCTTTTGAGTATATAAGAAAAGCATTTCTATATTATTGAGACTTAAAGATTGTATGTACGATGACTAGTGCGGAATTTGTATTTTAAATTTATTTATATATAACCACGTTAATCCCTTTGGATGTTACTTATGTTTACTTACACAGTAAAACGTAGAAATATTTGTGTTCTACTCTACAAGCCTATTTGACCGAATGCATTTCACACAGTTTTGCAGCAAGAATCGAAGAATTCTTTGAGAGTTATGTCAATAAAAATCTAATAATCTGTAAAAAAGAGAATTTTCTTCAATATGACCTTTCCAGTGACATGACGACATCAACAGTAAAAACTTTTGGTGTACATTTGTTGTGGTTCGGTTGGAATCTGTTCATCTTGTCTTCGGGTTGGCGCTTGTCTTTTCTTTGCGAGAAAGTATAGAAAAAATGGATTGTCCAATAGTGAGACATTGGAATGCAATCCATTAGGGAAGATGCATCTTCAATGCCACTAATATTATAAATGTGAAAGTTTGGATGGATGGATGGATGGATGTTTGTTACTCTTTCACGCAAAAACCACTGAACCGATTGCGATGAAATGGTATACTTTTTATCCCAATATTCCCACGGGATCGGGACTTACGCGAGTGAAACCTCGAGGCGCTCGTATCAGATAATTATAGATTACTAACACACGTATAAAATTTACTAACAAAATACGGATGTGAGCCTGAAAAAAAAGTCTTATTGTTATTATAACCAAAAAAAAATATTGACAGTACGAGCTGAAAAATGTGTAAGGTTTTTTTTTAATGTAGCATGTAATTAAATAATAATTACATGCTGGCTTGTCCGTTCATACTTCGGGAACATTGTTTTTTTGGATGAAAGTATCAAATATCTTTTTCTGTACCCCTAACATTTCCTGAAATTTCATGTTGAGTAGGTACCTACTTGAGGAATGAAAGCGTAACAAACAAACAAATTGACATGCGCATTTTTAATATTAGTTAGGAAATCAATATTGCATCTAGCAATGAAGATAATCATTTCATAGTAACACTAGCAGCTGTTAAATATAACTTATATTTATAGTTAAAAAAAAAAATATATATAATTAATTGATTAATTAATATTACAGTACCTGGATGACTGAGCATTGCTCGGTTTTTTTTTAGGTTTTCTTAAAATGAAACGTAGCTAGATCGATTTATCGCCTCCGAAACCTGCATAATAAATTTTATGAAAATCGTTGGAGCCGTTTTCGAGATTCAGATTATATATATACATATATACAAGAATTGCTCGTTTAAAGGTATTAGATAGATAAAGAAGACAACTTACATACATCTTTGGATTGGTTTTAATAAAGTATTTTAAGTCAATTTTAAATGATTACAAAATTATTATTAAACTAATAAAAACTAATGACCCGAAGCAATGATGATCATTATTTGAAAGTCAGTGCTTACTCGTCTATCATATTTCCATATGCGACGTAGCCGAGGTGTGGCCTATAAGCTGTGAACATACCAATTAATTTTGTTATTCTTATTTAATTGTGAACTAACAAATGTACAAGAAATCATTAAATAATTAAAGCCCTACTGCGTTACAAAAATAAACTAACGAACATATCATTGTAGTACCTGGGAGACCGACCGAGCTTTTAGTAAAACCGTATTTTTTTTTTGTAAAATTGCGTTTTTACAGGAAATACAACTATGCAGTTGAACTTAAAATGCAAAACTGTTTCTGTATACCAAATTTCATAAAATCGTTAGAGTCGTTTCCGAGATACCCGAAATATAAATTTTAATATAAGTAGTGACTCTCGTACCATAAAGTCGAATATAACGACATATCAAATATCAAAATCGGTTCAGCTGTTTAATAGTTCCTCATAACTAACATACTAACACGTAATCCTCCTTTTTTATCTTCGCCGCAGTAGGGTTAAAAAACAATTTTAAGGACGCCTCCTCCTTACTAAAGACCGTGTCTTTTTTTTAAACTGTAAAATTGCCAAATGTTAGTGTTAGCACAAGTGATATCACTTTTAATACGTGTTGATAGGTACTGGTACTGGTATCCGCTAAATATCAGATGAAATAACTGCTTGTTTGGAAACTGAGTTCAAGTTAATTTTATATTCAATTTCTCGCAGTCTTAAATTCTAGAGCAAGCACATGTAAAACACGTACGAGTATACGTACCTTGTTCATGATTGTGACCATTTTTCACAGTCACTATGACGTCATCAATTGTATAAATAACTGCCTTGCAACCTCTGCAAAAGTGAGTTGAACACACCCATCTTTTTTTGACCGTAGATCCGAATTTTGTCTTCTTGTGGTAGTAAGTGTAACCTTTGAACCTAATCAGCGAGTTTCCTCTTTGCGAAGTCACAAATATGGCTGAAAGAAATTGGGAATTATAAATATGATCACGATCCTCGGTCGCATTCACAGTTGGTATTCGAAACTGTTAATACCGATAAGGAAGAGCTAGTATGGTAATATCGTAGGTAATAGAACGATTAGTTAACCTTTTCGGCAATTGCTATAAACCTTAAAGAATTACTATAAAGCTTTTAACGGTTCTGTCAAACCTATTTGTCGATCGGTGAAAGATCTGGGATCTACATCTCGACTCCATGTTAAACTGGCGCGATCAAGTAACCAACGTGTGTCAGAAGGTTACCGAAACCCTCAAAGCTTTATACCGCTTAAAATTTTTTCTCAATGCCAAAACCAAGACTACGCCCGTGCAAACTCCTATCTTTTCTTTAATCGACTATGGCGATGTGTGCTGTTATGACCTGAATGCAGTTCTTCTCGATAAGGCCGTCGTCTTAATAACTGCATTCTATTTATCTTCATGACCATATTTCCACTTTTCGTTCTCTGCTCAGATGGTTGCTTATTCCTCAACGCCGAAAAATGCGCGCTCTCACTACCCTATTCCCTATCCTTAATTCCCCACTTCCCCCTACTTATTTGACACCAAACTTCCAACTCTTATGCAATAACCATGACAGAGATCTTCGGTCGTCAAGCAACCCCTACCACTTTGTCCGTTCTTACACTACTGGGTTCGTCGGCTCTTCTTTCTCGGTTTAATCTATTCTTCTGTGGAATGCGCTTCCTCTCGAAGGGCTACACATCGTTACACTTTTAAGGTGAAAGTAAAGGAGCTCTAATTCAAAGAATTGGCAGAATCAACTCGTCAATAGTTCGAATCATTAATGTCGTTATATATATTTATAATAGTATATGTATTATATAGCAAAAAGTGTAACTGTAAAAAATGTGCAAAAACTTTTAATAAATAAATAGTCCCAAGCAAAGACAGAAATTAGTATGGAGCTTCGAGAAACAAGTTTTAAAACCCCTATTTACTGGTATTCAACCTTGACTGATCTTGCTTGAACGTGCTGGGGCATGTATTTTCTAATAATATTGAGCGATGTCTGCCATGCTGGAATGAAAGAAACCCGGGCATATTTTCTTCAATTTTACCGTCACAAAAGCTCTTATTGACCTTCCATTTACGATAATATATATTATATCACTTTAAACTATAGTGCATTGTGTATACTTCGATGACTTTATTGTGTTTTTAAGTATACCTACACACGGAGACTAGACTGTTTTGTTTTCTTATTTAAAAATATATATTTTTATGTGATGTGTTTCATGGCATAAGAGACGTTTCCAAATAGCTTCATCTACACAAAATTATAAATATCATCAGTATACACGATGTATTAAAGTGCACACCGCATAGATTAAAATGCCAATGTTAAATTCATTTATTTATGATAGCTAAATAGCCATTGGTTTTTTCACTTGTATTAATTTGTAGATAAATGAGTTACAAGAAGTTCTAAATGCACAATTTATTTATTAATTACTTCTTTGTTTTCATTTTAATGAGTATGTTCATCAAAAACTTTAATGATCTCGTCCTCAACCGTGTATATTTTAGCTCTGCAACGGAGAGAATTTCGTTTTGAACAGCCCCATATTTCCTTCGTATTTAATCTTCTTCGGGGGTCGCTGACATTTATGTAAATATTGTTGCGATAAATAAGTTGCCGGTAGCCTCGATTAGAGATAATAAATCTGGCCACGCCTGTAATGAATATTAAACTTTCAAATACAAGTAATAAACTGATAAAAGGTTACACTGTTCATTGCAATATACCATAAATTTAACCTAATAATTTGTTATCAACGGTAGCAAATAAGTCGTCCAGTAACACGGTATACAATACAAGTTTTATTTCTCTTTTCAAGGAGATATAAAGATTAAGAACTGAATCTCTAAGGCCATTCTTTCAATGCGCGCCACAGCACCTGGTCCTCCGCCTTCCGCATCCAGTCCATCCCTGTTACCTTCTTCAGGTCATCAATATTTACTTAGTCCTTATTTATTAAAACCAAGGTAAAAGGTTATCATATTACAATCTATCATCATTTTAATTGCAATTCTAGCACTTTTTAGGCGCATGTAAAATACTCCGACAGGAAAGAACTCCTTGTTAAGATCTAGTCTACATTGGCAAAAAGAATGAGATATAATAACGTAAAATAGAAAACAGATAATAATAAAAAAGAAGATATAATCTTTAAAAACTGCTATTTAATAACTATTTTATCTCTTTTCATGATTATGTTCGTTATAAATAGCAATTATTTTATTATCGACGACATGAAGGCAAGCTTTGCAGTATTTATTTTGTGTGCAACTCCATCTTTTTTTGTCCGTCTTGTAGTTCCCAGGCTTCAAGTAAAATGTGTGGTCCCCAATTTTAATGTTGGTTTTGCCCTTCTTTGTTTTTATTAAAGTCACTGGAACAAGAATAACCAAGTTAATAATATTTGTGTTATCTGTCATACTCTTTAATGCTCCAGGCTCCAATTACATATACCCCTGCCTCGACACACAGTATATACTGAATATTGAATGGTACACACACACAGCAGTATGCCATTCAGAAGTGTTAAACGGTTAACTGAAAACACTTTTTTACTTTATTCATATTTTTTTAAAGACTACCGGTAATATATGTATCACGCGTTAGTATATAAGTATACACTCTTTTCCTCTGGGGTGTGTGATTCTGACCAGTCTGAACATCATATCCAAACCATTATTTATCTGTAAAGCTGCTTCTACAGAAAATTATAAGTGTGAATAAAGTGTAAACTATAAATAAATTATCTTCAAAGTACAAATAAAGTAACCACAATTATCATTTTTTTTTTATTTTTCCACAACAATAAATAATACTGAATATCAAGACAGATTTAATGATATCACAATTACAACATATTGTACTTTAGGTTCAGGATTTAACATATAGCAAAATACCTGATTGTTTAGGGGTGTAAGGTAATGTTTAAAATTTGTACCTACTGCGACCGAGAAGAAGAAACATGGTAGTACTAAATATCGAAGAAACTGCCTAAAAGAATTAAGTACAAATCCAAATTCGATCCAAAGTTTTAAAATATTTGTACAGAATTTAAATATTGTATGTACTTAATATATCAGACGAATATTTTTTTTTATTATCTCCACTTCTGACGAATGAAAAAAACACTAATTCTCAAGACACATTCTAGTACTGAGTGAAGGTGAATATTCAATAAGTTAAATCTATTTAAATGTAGAGAACATTTAAACAGGTTGTTGTACATTCGTCACAAAGTAAATTCGGCTCATTTTGTAAAAACCATACCTTGAAAGTAATTTCGTGACATGCATTAAAAATTTGTGTAAATTCGTTACGGGTAAGTAAGAGTTATTGTAAATTTGTCACCAATCCTCATTTTCACAGCATTTTTGCTTAAAGTAGTTTTTAGCGCTCGAAATGAAACATACATACATACTCCTCCACACGCTATCAAGCGTTCGCTCATCTTATCTATGAGATCTTATGTATGGAAAAAAAACAATGTGACGAATTTACAACTATCAAAATTAATATGTTGGAAATTTACTACATAAATTAGAATTGTGACGAATTTATTTGGTGACGAATGTACAACAATCCATTTTTTAAACGAAGCAAAACCGAGACACAAACAGGCAAAGCGTAAAAACCCAAGACATCGTATTAAAGTATTCCAACCTCTATGTACCTATTTTAAACCAAATTGTTCTATATTGTGTCTGAATAAAGGCTA
This sequence comes from Callimorpha dominula, assembly GCA_949752705.1. Classification (NCBI taxonomy): domain Eukaryota; kingdom Metazoa; phylum Arthropoda; class Insecta; order Lepidoptera; family Erebidae; genus Callimorpha; species Callimorpha dominula. The sequence continues at coordinate 18,709,840 of OX457002.1, read as the reverse complement.
TTATTATTATTATTATATATTTAAATAGTTTCAATTTATATTTATTTATAAAACTGAATGTATGTTTTGTCGGCTTTTAGAATAACAACATTTCGTAATAAGTTTATAATAGGTAAACATCTAATCAACTCTAACTGCCTTGTCTCCTTCTTTTATCATCTCAATGCGAAGTGATCACTCATATTGACCGGGTAAATATAGTAACTTAATTTTGTAGCTATGAAAGTACACCTCAATAAAATTACATAATATATCCAGAAACATTAAAAATCCTTTTTGCATTAAAAAAAACAGGTTTGTATATATCAATACATGTAAAAAAAAATTCACACATGCTAAGTTTGCCTGGTTTAAGATCTGGCTTCCCTCTATAACACGTATAACGTACATGTTGAAATATACAATCAGTAAGATCCTATATAAAGGATCTCTAGAAGACTAATTCGACCAGGTATTTTGTATCAGGTACGTGAGTATATTATATTAATCGGTTATCGAAAGACTGATAACAGTTTTAGTATTCCCACCTCACTGGCAGTTCTTGCAGCAAATGAGGACTGCCTGTACTCAATATTACGAGTTTATCGAGCCTGATACCGACTAATAAAAAGACTAATTAAATAGAGAGCGTAAGTACTTTTTAAAGCCAATAAATTTTAAAAACAATGTTTCTTTTTTGGGTGATTGTGAAAGTTATTGATTTTAATAATTTCATTTCCTACAGTATATATTTGTGCCTTGCAACCCCTGAAGCAGTGACTTGAGCAGACCCACCGAGTTTTCATCCCCCTCGACGATTTGTGCGTGAATAGGTAAGCTCCAACCCTGAGCATCGTCCGTCCTGTAGTACTAGATTCAGTGAACTCAATTAGATCTGTTGAATAAAAAGGTTTGTGAGAACTTTAATAAACCCGATTTTTTTCTGAATTGGGATAAAGAGTAATGAAAAGTTGACTAAAAACACGGTCTTAAAAGGTGAAGTCTTAATAAAAGTACATGGTGTTCTATTTAAGTACATGATGTTTCATAAAAAACAATTCGCTTTGCAGTAATACACCAGAAGTTTTTTTTTAAACCAAAACAAGACATATAGAGTTACATTTGAGGTTAAAATTGTATGATTTTATTCAGATAAGGATATAGTGAACCAAGTAAAAATAATAGCGAATAAAATAACTAAAACACATTTATTTTCTAAAGTAACAATAATGGTCCCCAAAACGTAAACATTTTTTGACAATACGCTCCATAGAATAAGGCTCAGTTTTTCTTGTACGTTTGCTAGAATAAAAAACATCGCTATCTATTTGTTAGTTACTATTAGTGTGTTCTATACTCTATGGGGTGTGCTTACAAAAAAAAATTTTTTCTTAAGTCACAAAAATTTATATAACATACAAAATAACGCTCCAATCATAATAAAGACTTAATAACACTTTCCAATAACATACTTTTTAATTTCATAATGATTTTGTCAAGTTAACCAATCAAGTTTGCTGTATGATAGGGCAAGATGGGGTTGGCATATCCTTGTGGATAAAAACCCCTTATTAAAAAAATATTAAAATATGGTTTAGGCAATATTAGTATTAATGTTACCTACTCTAAGTACGCATATTGCTAAGCTCAAACTGTGTTAGCAGGTAGTCGGGAGCAATCAAACAGTTATTGTCAAAAATTACACAAGTAGAAAAAAAATAAAACTAGACAGTAACATCGATATAAATATAATACAAACTAAAAAATATTACTTTGCGTAGTGAAAATAAAAGGTAAATCATCTAAATACAAATTATACAACATTTACTTTACTGTTTATTAAAAATATACAGTTTTAATCACATGTGTATTTCGGAGGTGCCCGACTTGTGTCGGACCCGACTGGGGCCCTTTTTGAGTGTGACTCCTGACACCGTCGCGGCAGGACGCTTCAGTCGAATATCGTTTATCTTTAATAAACATAAATACCACTCACGAAAGTTTTTATTGTAATTTACTTTACTACTACGAACCAAATACCTAATTACACAACTCCACAAAAAAAAAAAAATGTTCACTGGACTAGACCAGGTCTATCTTATGCTGAATCCGAATCTGTGGTCTGTTTAACCCCATCACATAAGGTTTTTTTTCATAACCTCGAAAATAGGTATAGAAACCCAGTAATTGCTTATAACTGTATTCCAACAAATTTTAAACACAAAATACTAATTACCACGTAATTATTGACTCTGTTGATCCAAAAATTTATACACCTTATGAGGCCTTTACCACTTAACACTACAACCCCTCTATTATCATCATCCCTTTAACACGACTTAGATACTATTCATCTAAATTAATATGTACCTATACAAAATTAGTTAGGTGCATTTAAGTACCTTTACATACAGTTACATCAGGTGTCCCGTGCTCGGTTTAATGTTTTGGTAACATATGAAGCCTCCAACACTAGCTTTATTAGGTACTAATAGGTTACTTTGTTGTACGGAACCTTAAGAACATTTTTGGCGTAGTTTTTAGTCATAACATAATAAAAATAACACTTTTAAGGTCTTATAACTTATGAACAAAAAAGGTAGTTAATTATGTTTACACTTGTTTAAATTGCCCTAACAAGGTCTTTCCACAATTTTTTGCAACTGGACACAATTCTTGCATAAAGGTTCACACAAGAATAGTTAAAATAATATCGCAGTTGCTGAAAGTACCCTAAAATATTATCGTCATTATTATTTTTATGTTATTACAATATTAGTTTTTGTATTGGAACGAAGATTAACTATAAGTATATATATAAGTAAGTTTGAAAATGTATACTATGATTACCTACTAATAGTACCTATCAAAGCAACCATTATTTTTTTAATTTGGTATAAATCTTTGGGATACCTCTATTTAATTTATCTTAAGTAATAGGATGGAAGATAATTAAAACAAATTTACAAAACCTATGCGTAAGATACTTATTAAAAGTAATGACATTTTGAATATTTTCATAAACCAAAATTGTAATTAATTCCTTTCCCACTAAATTGTAAGGGCCACCGCACAGTAGCTCCTACATCGCGTTCCGGCTCCTAGACCTCATATAAAATTAATGAACATGTATGGGGTTTAGCGGTCAATTGCTACGTTAGTTTTCAAAAAGTAAAGGTATGTTGTGTGCAGTAGTCCTCAACTTACAAATTATAAATTAATATTAACACATTATTAATCTTTTATCTTGTAATATAAATTGACAACTCTACTCAATGGTTATGGCAATTGTTGACCAGAATAATTTCATTATTAACAGTAAACAAACTCGCTTTGCATCCTTTTCTCTGGTGTGTAGAACAAGCCCACCGAGTTTTCAATTTCTGTTGCATCTGGGCAAAGAAAGAGTACTCTCCGACGCGAATGAGCGGCTTGCCTTTCTTCGACACCGTGTACACAATATCTTAAACGAAAACAAAACAGGCTTATCAATATTTTTTAAGGTTCATTCTTTTAAATATTTCCAATCCCACAAGTCCTTCACCTTTAGCTTAATGTATCTCTAGAACGTTAAACTAATACTAAGAAAAATGTTTGCAATCCTAAGTCTTTAGCCAGAGCCTGTTGTCCGAGGCAAGAAATACTCATTCTACTGTGCATAAACTGTCGTACGTAATTCTATCACCATCATCATCACTCTAGAAATTTTCCATTCTTCTGCTAAATAGTAATTACTATTTGCTATTAATGCAAGTCAGTGAATAAGAAGCCTTTATAGCTAAAGTATTCAGATATGAAAGTGTTCAGCAATTTTGTTTTTCAAACCATATAAGACGCGATCTTAAGTGAAAAGGAGTTAAAAGTAATAATAATTGGATATCGCCGCCATTACGCTTGGAGTACTAACTATTAATACTTGCTATGGTTAGGACGGGAGTGAGATAAAAATACCTAAAGCTTCTAAAGCTAAAATAAAACAAATAAAATGAAAATAAATATAATATAATATCGGATAGGTTTTCAGGAAAAGAAATTTGTTTTCCTTTTTTTAGTCAAATTAGTCTTGACAATCGACACATTTAGTTTTTCCATACTTTACAAATAACTGTCAATTGAAGAGAAATTAAACTGCAGTTAAGGTTAAGTAATGTTTATTTAACATTTGTTAAATGCAACTACTATAACTATAGACAAAAAACTTGAAACAGAAAGGTTGAGGTAAATTCTCAATAAGTTGGTGGGTTCGTGTCAGATACCTTTAAAGTCGTGTGACGCATTGAATTAACTTATTCAAATTCAGTGCTTCCCACTTTATATTTTAAAAGTATTTTTATAAAGTAACATTTATAAAGTAAATTTTCATGGTAGGTAAGAGAATATCGTCCAAACCCCCAATACGACGAGTACACAAATTTAGCTATACTGACTAAGTATGGATTAATTATTTTCATGATATATTCCTAAATTAATTCATATTGAATGATTAATTACTTTCAGAAAAATATACATTCGTTTTGTAGCTAAGTATAGCATGAGGTAAACTCACGATATCGGAAGATTTTCTTATAATTACGCCGATTATCATAAAATTTTGCATACACATACATACTAACATATCCTTTATCGGAAAACAGTACTGTTCTAGTGGGATAGAAAAAAAACTTGAACGCGAACGAAGCCGCGGTCATAAGCTAGTTAATCATAAAAGTTTTTGGACGATATTTCTTCCGCCATCAATATAATTAGTCTTAGTAATGATTATGAGTATTTTTTATTTTTATTATTTGATCGTTCATAGTATACATGTTCGCCCTGCAACCTTTTGCAGCATGCGTTGAACAAGCCCAACGTGTTTTAAGTTTTTGTTTAACTTGAGCAAAGAAGCTGTACCCACCGAAGCGAATGAGGCGGTTGCCTTTTTGAGATATAGTGTAGTAAATACCTGAAATCAGAAACTGGTATTACCTCTCTATGAAACCTCATAAGCCATCGAAATCAATAACCATTCACCATAAACCACCCACCATGAAGTGGCGAATGTTATACAATACATAGTTAGTAACAACTTTTTACATGTAGGTATACCCATAAAATTGTGCTACAAGAGAAGTGAAAGCAAATTTTCAAAAGGAATCCTATTCAAAACAATTAAGCTTTTTCAAATTTATATATAAATCCTTCCTAAGCTATCTGAGGAATGATAATATCGATGAGGAGGAATACTATTACACCTTACCCTTAATATAAATAGATAGTTTCGTATTTTAGTTTATGATCAGTTGTACATTTTTGAAGTTTTATTAAGTTTTTTCAGAGTTTACGTTCTTCGCTATTCTAATAATCTATAAAAATAAAATATATAAATATCCCGGACAGGAATAAGGCGTGAGTATATGTATGTATGGATATTTAATTCTCAAGTTAAAGGATGTCCTGTCAGACTACTCAGTTGAAAATGAACAAAAAAAAATTTTTGCATCGTAATTACGTAATATACCGTAATTTTACTTTAATTTTATATTGAAGATTATATAGGACCATTTTCGAAGCTCAGAAATGTAAAGCCTTTACTTTTTTAATACTTCGTAAAAAAAATTGGATCAATTTCTACCAACTCTATGGGAATTGACAATAAAAATAAACCACAGCATGGAAGTATACGGTATAATGCAACATGGAAATTTACATCCAGGTGTTATAGATATCACAAATAAATAAAGCACAGAGAGTTTGCATCCTAATCGTACTTAGTGTATGGTCTTATATAGGATAGATAATTAGCATCTAATAGACCAGCCTAGAAACGTAATCTTAAATCATGAATCATAAATTTCAAAAGCACACAATTATATACAGTAATTAATAGTATGCACGCAGCAAGCTAACATTGAATGCCATTGAAAGACCTTTATAGAGAGTTTAGGTGGGGGTGAGTACGATCTTCCAAATGAGTGACATGATAACACATTTATAGTAAATGAATAACCCAATGGGATTATAGAATATATTTACTGCTATGTATATTTAAATCAATGTACATAAATTACAGTAGTTAAATTGATTTAATATTTTTAGTAAAAATATTCAACTTGATTTAACTGTCAATAAATGGTATGGTTGTGAAAATTATTAATTCTTATAATCCTGTTATCCATCGTATAAATGTTAGCCTTACATCCCTTTGTTTGGTGAGTAGAACAGGCCCAACGGGTCTTCATCTTCCTTTTGAAATGTATGAAGAATGTGTATTCACCGATGCGAATTTGAGGCTTGCCTTTTTGTGATAGCGTATATATTATACCTGAAAGTAATTTCATTTTAATAATTGAATTGTTATAATGTTACTAAAAATACCTTTTACAAAAAATATTTAGTCTAAAGAGTTAAAATAATTTCTTCTTGGTAGCTAATGTAGAAAATACTTACGTGACATTTTTGTCTGAAGTAACCAGTTTACGACATCATTCGTAATAAGTGTGTACATCCGACAAAGGGATAAAGTAATAGTTTCTCTTTTCCACACTTATAGTAATATGTAATATTGTAGAGAGACCTAAGCCTATACATATACATACAATTCTTCGGGCCAATTATTTTGCGCTATGTGTGATCGGGTTTTTAAAACCAAGTGCGGTCTAGCGAGTCACATTAGGGCTCATGACAAAAATATATATATATTGTAAGATAATACTATAGTAATATAATTTTACAAAAAAATCATACAAGTCAAAAACAATGAGTCAGTGAATCACTTTTTGTTAACTATTGTTAAAATTATTTACAGTTTTTAACATCTTTCTATATTATATATATTTCTTAATGGCTTTCATCAATAACGGTCACGTACCGGTGAATGATAACAAACAGCGAAGTCTTAATAAAGATTCTCCAAGAGATATTCTTAGAGATACTGTCTCAGAAGTCTTAAGCGTCTATTAGTAAGTAGTTGAAAGCCAGAACAAGAAGTGGTTTATATGAAGCTGAAAGAAGGGGGGGATTGCAAATATAAACTCGGATATATTAAACCAATAAAATATATAAGTACACTTTTTCAATTATATTTTTATTACGAATTTTATAATTTAAACCTCTAATTTATTAACATCCAACAACAACGGGGTATGTAAAGTTAACAATCAAATCTTTCCTTTCTGGGGATTGGAATATCCCAACTATTCATTTGTATTTGGCATCGTATTTGTAAAATTCTAATCATTCGTTTGCAAATGTTTGTGTTTGGCAAACACCGTTCCAAGTACAAAATAAGCGTGTGGAGGAGCATATTATGGACATTCAAACACGTCGATGTAAGTAATTGCTCTTTATTGTACACCAAATACAATATATAGGTTCATATAAAAAAAACAACTTAAACATAAAATGCACAATGGGAGGCCTATTTTTGAATTGTCAGGAGGAGTCAGTCAGTATAAGTCGGTCGTGAAGCTAGTTGCCTGTTCCAAAACGTAGATCCAATGGAGAAGAACAGGCAAGAAACTCCAAGGACACTCTTTTCAACATGGTTTTTTTTTTACAAAGTTACTTGATACATTGCTGCAACAAGCAATATCTTCCAGGCAACCTTTGGATGGACAAAACTGTAATAATTTAGTGTGGGTGGTTATGGTGGTGTCACAGATATCAGTTATTTATGACGCATATGGTACATACTTATTTTATTTGGAAAACTTACAGCAGAGCATCGAAATAGGTGTCAAGAACTAAATATGTAAAGGCCAATTACAAGTTTTCACAATTAGTAACTATTTTAAGTGTAAACAATATTTGGTCGGAGTAAAAAAAAAAAAAACAAAAGTGCAAGCGCATGCACACATTTACATCATCGTATACCGAAAAAAACCGTGCATCACTTACTGATATCTTTTCATTATTTGTAGGATATTTATTTCAACCTGAGTAAAAGTGATTCCTTATGCTTAAAAATAAATCTATAGACGTCGTCGTCGCTCAAATTTTTAAACGCTCAATATTCTTTCACATAACCTCTATGCTGTTAATGAGTATGCATATTATTTACAGAAATAATTTCATCATTAACGGTGACCAAATTTGCTTTACATCCCCTTCTCTGGTGTGTTGAACAATACCACCGCGTTGTCGTTTTATTTTTTGAAATAGCAAAGAATCTGTATTCTCCAACACGTATCAGTGTATTTCCTTTCCTCGAGACAGCGTATGAATAATCTGAAACTAAAAAAATATCAACAAAATGACCACCTTCAAAGAGTTCATCATCTGAACCAAACGAAATGTTATTTATTTTTACAACTTTGTTGAAGTTAAAAAAAAAAATATTGATTATTGTCTCACGCATTTGAAGATCTATGAAGAACATATTTTGAGATAGCTATTTTTAAAAGCAGCGGACTATATAACAAAAGCCCATTCGGCTACTATTACTACTAACGAATAAGCATAACTTTAATGTAGTATTGGATTCACCACTCCAATTTTTACCGACTAGTCATGGATAATCTTGAAATGTAGAACTCGTGAAATTTAATACAAAAGCAACCGCATTATTACAATCTTATACTCAACGCTACACACCAGGTACATGCCATTTTAGAGCCACATTTTTTAGTTTTATAGTTTTATTAGTATTCGTTTGGTCTTTGTGGCAATCAGTATGAAGCTGAAAGGACGCGCATTTGACGATTAAAAATCGACCGATCGAACTATCGAAAATGACTGCCAGATTCCTATTTGAACAAACTTTCGAACAACTATCAGCCATTGCATTACGCGTGTGAAGTACGATGCAAGCGCGAGCACTGCATTTAACTAAACTATCGGTGCCGATTCTATTGTACACTGGACTAAACTAAAACCTGACTTAATTTCTTTAATACGATTTAATTACGATTAATACGATTGCAACCAAAAGTAGAATATATATTACTTAACTTTGAAAAAACCATATCATATGCTTTTGGAGTACCACAGACTATTACTATTAGTACAGAAGATGTTACCAGAGTAACTTTGTACATCTCCCATAATTATGAGCGAAGTAACAAAATTGTAATACGTACATATTAGAAAAGTTTATTTTAAAATAATGTAACGGAACCAAATCCAGCTAATAATGAGGCTGAAGATTATTTTGACGCAGCGCTTTGCTTTTTTATGTTTCTTTTAAAATTTCAAATTTGAATAGCCTTTACTTACTGACTTAAATTGGAAATTTATTTTACATATTTTTTTTTTGAAACATGTTATTAATTCTATAAAAACGTTTTTTTTTATGGTATAGGGGGCAAACCAGCAGACGGGTCACCTGATGGTAAATGACTGCCGCCGCCCATGGGCACCTGTAACTCAAAGAGTCACAAGTGCGTTGCCGCCCTTTAAGGTGGGAGTAGGAGAAGAGGGGGAGGGGGGAAGAGGGGAGAAGGGAAGGACGGGAATAGGGGAGAGGGAAGGGTTAGGGCCTCCGGTATCCTCACTCACGCGGCGAAATGCAATGCAACCATTGCTTCACTACCGGTTTTCTGTGAGGCCGTGGTATCGAGCGGAGTCGAGCCGTCCCATACGTGCCGAAGCATGGCTCTCCCACGTAACAAACGTTTCACTAATATTAAAAATATTAAGTGTTATTTTAATTTTGTAAAAAGGTTTGTTGTATTTACTGAATTGTATAGCGACAATTACTAATCACAATAATTATATCGTTTAATAAAAATCCTTAACACGCAGCAGTTTGATGTGGTAATTTCACACAACTGTCACTCACTATCATGTTGCTTGTTTGAACCCATATCTACTTGTATGCTTTCTAGGTACTGGTTGTTAGTTTAGGTGTATGTTGTGGCTGTTAATGGTATGCTTGTTTTTGGGTATTTCGGTTTTAGTCAGTTGAGTTTATTTAAAAGAAAGACGTAAGTGTGCAAAAGTGTGTGGAGTATTTCGTAATGTTATCCTATTGATTGTAGACTACACATATCTTTGCCTCAGCCGGCATGACATTTCTTGAGATGTATAGTAAGTACGGAGTAAGATCATCTATTCATTGCACTTGATGTTACAATTTTCTATTTCTCTATTCTAAATTAATGGTTATGGTCGTTTGTAACTTTTATAACCGTATTATCTAAGGAAGTGACAGAGGCTCGACACCCCTTGGAATGATAATAATAATATAATAATAATAATATTGGTTGGTTCAAAAATACAAGTTAAACTTACAAATCACTAATACTATTAACAATAATTATTAATTAATTAAAGAAATTTCAATTTTACTGAATACAATCTATGATTGATATGTTGAACGTTGACAGCTGTACTAGTATTAACTGTATGACAGCTGTCTGCGCCTTCCATACTTGGTACAATATTACGTACTTACTTGAAATTTTCTTCAAGGAAGTAGTAGTGGTAGTGATTGCCTTAGAACATTAAATTAAGACCAAACCAAAAAACAAAAAAAAAAAAAAAAAGAAGGTAAATAGTAAATAAGTAATAGTAGATGTGTGTGTGTGTGTGTGTGTTCGTGCTATTTCTTTACATTTATGTTTTTCTTTTTTTTTTTTTTTTAGTTGAGCTTCTGTTTCTGCGTATTGTAATTGTAGAAGCCACTGTTTGGTTTGAGTTTTAGCTTGAGTGTTTTAGTTTAGTTTGGAGATGTTAAGTATATTGTTCACTCTGTTATAAATCCGTGTGCTTATAATATAGTATTGTCTCCTTGCTAAAGCTGTTATATGGGATTCGGTGAAGCATAATCTGGCATTCTTACGGCCCGAACCTGTAGGGGTACAGGATATATTTGTGTGCCTTCTCATTACCACCTGTACAATAAATAATTGTCTAACTGTTAGGACACCGCATTCCCGATACAAGGCAGCTGTGTTATACCACCGAGGTTTATATGACAGAACCTTTAAAACTGCCCTTTGTGCACGCTCAAGTCTAATCATACAGGTTGTACCCGTACCACCCCAAGCCAGGATAGCATACGATATAATTGACTGTGCCAGGGCGTAGTACACCATTTTGAGTGTCTCGGGATCAGCAGAGTTTCTCAATTTTCGAAATATTGGCATCAGTTTCCTAACACGATTTATGGTGTTATTAATATGTGATTGCCAACGTAGTGCACTATCTATAGTGACTCCGAGATATTTAATTTCAAAAGTGCGTTCAATGCCACCACAGCAAAATGTTTTAGATTCAGGATGACATGAATGAGCCTTAAGGTGAATTGTGTCAAGAAGTGTATTTTGGCGCTGGGAAAAACATATGTACTTGGTTTTCGCAACATTGAGTGTTAGTAAATTGAAATTCAAGAAGTTCATGACTTCTCTTAGAGCATCCTCAGCGTGTCTGATTTCAGCTCTTCCCGTTTATCAACAGTGCTGTGTCATCTGCATAAGCAACTATTTTGCAATTAGGGATAGCTTTAGTACACAGATCGTTGATATAGATGAGGAAGAGCGTAGGTCCTAGTACACTACCCTGAGGAACATCAAAAGTAGGGCTGGCAGAGTCGCTTATATTTGTATGGGTGCCTATTTTCACATGTTGGGTGCGACGAGACAGATAACTTTTAAATATATCCAGCACACTTCCTCTGATATCCATAAATTCCATTTTACAAAGTAACCTGGGGATGGAGACGGTATCAAAGGCTTTAGAAAGGTCCAAGAATATACCTATAACCTTAGAACTCTTGTCAAGCTGCCTTACTATAGTTTCTGTGAGTTCAACTATAGCATATTCATTTGACTTACCGTGTCTAAAGCCAAACTGTGTATTTGCGATAAGATGGTTGGTTTCTAGATAATTTATAAGTCTTTTATTAAGGATCTTTTCTAATATTTTGGAAATGGTAGTGAGAACAGATATTGGCCTATTATTAGTGATACCGTCTTTCTCCCCGCTCTTGAAAATTGGACTTATCAGGGCCCTCTTTAAAACATCCGGAAAGATGCCGGTTTTTAAACATAGGTTACACACATGCGTTATATGGGGAATGAGAATGTGTCTTGCAGATTTAATTACAGCGGCAGGTATATTGTCAATACCAACAGCTGAATCGTTACGCATGCCAACAATAATCGCTTTAATTTCAGACTCATCTGTATATAACAAACCCATGGAATTACCTAAGGGATTCCGCTGTAGGTTATAATACGAGGGAGGAATAAAGTGTGTTTGTTGTATGTTCTGGGCTAGTTCACCACCAATATTAGCAAAAAAATTGTTAATCCGATTTAACGAAAGTTGCTGATTTTCGCATATGTTTAGTAACTCGAGTGGTGGTTGGGTAGTTCGTTTCATATTCGTGATCGACTTTATCGTTTGCCACATATCTTTAGGGTTGTTTTTATTTTTTATTAATTCGGCTTTCTCGTGTTGCGTTTTAAGTTTTTTTAGTAAACTATTGCAGGAATTGCGATATCTGGAATATGATGTTTATAAAATGATGTTGGTGGGGGACAATTTTGATTTAATATGAAGACGATCACGGTGACGTGTACATCTAAGCAAGCCCGGTGTAATCCAGGGCTTAATACATCGTTTCCGGTTAGAAGCTCTTACTACTTTTGAGTTATTGTGAACTGTATTAGAAATTAAATTAATTAACGCTTGTGTGGCAAGGTTCGCATCTGTAGTAGAATAAACTGAAGTATAGTCTAACTGTGATAATTCTGTTACTAGCTTAGGGTAATTAATGCGGGTATAAGTTCTTGCGTCATTGCTATACAATAATTGGGGATATGTAGAAAAAACAACAGGTGCATGGTCGGTTATACAAGAGTCTAGAACAAAAGTACTTGATCCCTTATCAGAACGCAACATAACATGATCGAGACAGCTGTCCTTTCGCGTGGGTTAAAGGTGACCAGGGAGAAGACCATGAGATGCTGTTAATTCTAAGTATTTGTCAGATAGTGGGTCATTTTTATTAGGTGATATATTAATATTTAGGTCCCCTATTAACGCCACCGTTTTAATCGAGGATAGAGATGTTAGAATGTGAACTAGACTTTCTGTAAATTTGTCAATCGTGATGATTTCCAAAATTCGTTAACACCGATTATTCGCTTGTTGTAAAATGTATGGCCATCGTAAATCAGCATGTTATGCCCTTTTCTAGATAATGCCAACGAAACTAGAAGCAGATTAAATTATTATTTTTTTTTTTTTTAAATTAACTCGAACAATTTTATGTTCAATTAATAATATTACATAATAAAACTAAAGCAGGACAATATATTTGTTGTTTTTATTAAATCAATAAATGCATACTATTCATTGAAGTTACAAGGTAGCGCTCATTTAACTTAACCTATGTATGTCATGATTATGTTCAGCTCTAACTTTAACTAAGAAATCATCGATTGTCGTAATGGAGGCTCGACACCCTTTACAGTGATGCGTTGAACATACCCAAAGGTCCTTAATGCCTTTTGTTTGTTTTTTGTAAAACCTAAAGCCCTCATAGCACAACATCCTTTTCCCTCTTTGAGATGTCACGAAGGACACTGAAAGAAACCCATTATAATCAAATTGTTAATAGTTTTGAAACTGGTATAAACCATACCATAACCAAAGCATAATATATCTACTTCGTGTAAATGATGGCTGAACACTGCTTGAAATTGAAAGAAATACAACTTTAACTTTGATCGCACGCCGATCGCAATCGTTATCGGGGATTAGTGGGTACATAATCAATACGTGCGTGAACGCCTTTGCAGTTATTGCCATTAAACGTCGTCTTCGAGAAGCGTTGCTGTTATCATTATTTTAGTGACTATGAATTTTAGCAAATATGTCACTTAATAATCTTGAGGGGCATAAGTAGACAAAATAAATTTGTCAATTCATATTTACTTCGTTTATTTGTAAAAAGTAAAAAATGAGTAATTCGAATGAAGTGAAGACTGACAAAAAAAATTATTCAATTACTTATTATACATTCACATACTCTCACCACACAGAGTAGACTCTTCCACTCTCAATTCATGATTATGATAGTTCATAACCTTAACAACAACATTATCGACAGAAATTACAGATGCTCGACAGCCCTTACAATGATGTGTTGAGCACTTCCAAAAATCTTTAACTCCATTTGTCCTCTTCCTGTAAAATTTAAAACCTTCGTAGATCATAATTAGCTTGCCCTTTTTAGACATCAGGAATGAAACTGAAAGGGAAGGTATACAGTTAATAAATAACAGAATGATATTCAGAATTAAATAAATATGATGTACATATACGGGTATTAACGCAATCATGAAATAGGTATTACATACCTCTGAATTGCCTGACTTTTAAAAAATATGGAAATTATGCAACATTTGAGATATTACTCACCTCTTGTTGAAATTTGCTCTGGAATTCATTCATATTCACATTAATTAAGTAATAAGTCAAGGAATAATTACTCTAAAATATAAGGAATTCTATAACGCATGCAGTGCACAAAAAATAATGAAATAGGTAATAGGTATTTGTATTCAAATTGTTTTCAAAAATATAATAATAGATAATATAATAATTTGACACATCTCACACATGGGCCGTCTGATCCCAAACTGAAAAAATAAAAAGATTGCTAATAAACATTTTTATACAGGGTGTATTTGAAAAAAGGAACACCTACTTAAATCACTGAAAGGGCATGACTCTAGCATGCAGTTACAATAAGTTTACAAGTTATAACCGTTTGAATACTACGACTAAATCATAAAATTTATATTACTATCAGGCTAGCATAAAGTGTCCAAAAGAATAAGACAACTTTAATTTAATAGACACTTTATTAGGTATGTAAAGCATGTTACTCCTTTTTCTAATACAGTTATTTTCTGTTTATTTTGTTTGCAATGTACAATTTTCATAACCTTGTTCATAACATCAGTGTTTTCATTGAGACGTTTGCAACCGTATCCGAGGGAGCTCTAGCTACCTTGTTCGCAAACAGAAAATCAGCAGGACCCTTGTGTGCCTGTGTAGGTGAATGACGGAGGCGCTTCCCCAATCAGTATTTAAGCTGTTACACGACACCGTTTACCTCCCCACCAAGACTACCCCCTCACCGCCTCACCCCGCGCAGTGGTATATAAAAAAGAGTTAGACCCGGCGGGAGTCTCTTTTGATCCGGCCTCAGCCCAGCAAGGTAAGTGTCTCCATCTACCACTGGCCGCCGACGTCGATCAAAGACTCCAGAGACCCTGCCTTGAGCTTAACTCTTTTCTACTACCACGAATTTCAGTTTGTAATAATTTTAAGTTAAATTAAAAACTGTGAAATCTTGTGATCTAGCTGTCTAATGTATCTCCACTAAATAGTTTACCTGGTTCACCCCGTATCTAGCACATGGTCGACCCCAACATCGTTACAACGTGCGTCCAACATGAGGCGGTGGGGGAGTATGATGGTATGATTTAACAGACCAAAAAAAATTCTAGTAAAGAACTATAAAATAATTTACTTCTTTTTAAAATAGTTAATGGTTATGTATGGCCTTCACTTGCACTAATGTATTTTCAATCGAAATAATAGTAGCTCTACATCCTTTACTGTGGTGGGTAGAACACTTCCATATCTGCCTGATGCCTTTTGATATTTTCCTCTTGAAATACGTATAGCCGTCGTAACTCATCATGACGTTACCTTTCTTAGATATAACATAGGTAACTGGAAGGAGAGATACCACATTATTTTTTTTTACTTATTGATACCAAACATCTCCATCAAACCAAAAATTGTAATCATATGTATAGGTGCATTGCTGGCATAAGTTAGGTTTATCCCTATGTGGGTTTTTTACTACCTTAGCCATTTCCTTATTATAGTTATACACTGTTTTATTAAACAACGCAAATTTATGATGTACGCATACTAGGATTGCATTATTAATATTGCAAAGAAAAGAAAAATGAAGAAAACTCTATTCTCGATGGAAAAAGTTTTCCCTCGATTTGATAACAAACGTAAATTTATTAATAAAGTTTAGTTCCGAATGTCTGGACAAAAAAAACGAGACTTACAGTAGTCGCATATGATGGGTAACATCTGACATCTGCACGCGCTCACTGGTCAAATCAAATAGCGCGCGCTTTCCCGGCTTCCTGTCACAGACATCACTCCCACAGTTTGCATGAAAGCGAGAAGGACACAGACAAAAATACTTTTTTTAGCCTAATATTTTTTTCTTTTAATAAATTTATCGGCAATCACTTAATAATTTACAGGAAGTTTATTCCACCCATAAAGGTGTAAAACAAGAATCGATTAACAGGAAACTATTACACACTGAAAAGTGAGGAATAACCTTCCCGTTAATCGATATCCGTGGTACAGTCACCATAAGTAGGTTGGGATAACATAACAAGTTACCATTAAGGCTTCAATTTCTTAACCCTTTCCTCGTAATATTTAAAATTAATTTAAAATTCATAATTAAAGAAATATTTTAAGACTTTTAAGGTCTAAGTGAAATTCCTGTTATTAGTATTAAATCCACATTTTGTGAATGGTTTAAATACTACGGAGACATTAATTTTCAAAAATAGTAGATGACAACGAAACTTGAACAACGTGATATCATATACCTTATCTTTTTTTTATGGTTTAGGGGGCAAACGGGCAGACGGGTCACCTGATGATAAGTGACTACCGCCGCCCATGGGCATCTGCAACTCGAGAGTCACAAGTGCGTTGCCGGCCTTTAAGATGGGAGTAGGGGAAGGGAGGGAAGAGGGGGAGAGGGGAGGGCGGAGAGAAGGAAGGTAGTTTTTTTTTTTTTTAAAGACAACTCCCCACATTAGGAATTACTCCTGTGTCGGGACTTTACAAACATACAAACAACGGACACAAAGAACAACCAGACTCAGGTGGGAATCGAACCCACGACCTCTGGCTCAGCAGTCAGGGTCACTAACCACTAGACCAACAGGGGAGAGGGGGGAAATGGGGAGTAACATCACTCGCTCGGCGAAATACAACACATTCATTCATTTCGTCATTGCCGGTTTTCCGTGTGGCCGCGGCCACCGGCCCATGCGTGCCGAAGCATGACTCTTTTTTGTTTTTTTATATTTAGGGTATAAATACTCATTGATGACAATTAATTTTGCATATTTTTATATACAAATACAATATATAAACAAAATATTTAACCATTAAGTAAATAAAGTAATATAACATAAATTTAACAACCTGTTAGTTACAAAAAGAAATATGTTTTCCCTTGTTTGTATTCGTAAACCGATGACGAACGCTTGACATTGCTGAGATGATATGGCTTATTAATTAACCTTTAAGCAATCACAAACACATAGGATATTATCTGTTTTTTAATGGTTATGATCAGTCACAACCTTTATTATTATATTACTAACACAAGTTATAGAGGCCCGACATCCTTTCCGTTCATGTGTGGAACACTTCCAAAAATTCTTAACTCCATTAATCCTCTTTCTATAAAATGTATAACCTTCATAGTTCATTATAATCTTGCCCTTTTTAGAAACTGCAAATGAAACTGAAAGTAATTAAATGTTAGACGTTTTATATAAATGTACATTTTAAGACTGTATCAGTAACATAGAAGAAATTATTTATGTTAAATAATGTCAACCAAGATGCTGATTAACAATTACAAATTGTTCTCTCACTTCTGAAATCAAAGTTCTGCAACTTTTATATTTAGTTGAGATAATGTGAAATCAGTCTAATCGGTTTATTTGTTTAGTGTCTTGTACAGAGTCATATTATAGATACGGTCTATAACAGCTGATAAAAAAAATAGTTTTATATTTCAAAAGTGTGCAATATATAAGTTATGTGCCGTAGTTTCCCTCAGAGAGCGACAGGTTACTGTAATTTTTCTTCTTTACAGACATCTCTGATCTTTCTACGTCACGGAACACGGATTAATATATTAGCGTTCTGATCATTTCACCAATTAGGATGGAGCTTAAATAGTTGAATTTTAAATACACAATACTTTGTTTATTTAGGTGAACATAAAAAGGAACTATGCACTCTTAAAGACAACATTTATTAAGGAGTTAAAAAAATACACTATTTCATTTTCACTTAACAAGTACACGAATTATAAAACATATAAACATTTATTTTTACAGTATACGACGTATAAATGTTTTACAATGAAACATTTTATTTTTAATCGACTTAAGAACGGAGGAGCTTCTCAATTCATTCGTTTTTTTTGTATGGAAGCCGATATCTTCGCCGCCACTCGATGTCTTTGCCGTATGTTTTCATAATTATTTTTTTAATTGAAAAATTTTACTCAAGGTTGGTCCCATTTAAATTTGTACCCCTAAGGTAAATTAAGGGATGAAGAATACATCTCATTACAATTTATTATGATTTAGGGCATTGAAGTCGGTGATACTTTTTTAAAAGTTAATTATCGATAGTAAGTCTGGATGTTAAAATTTATAAACCCAGACTTGCCGTCTCTTCTCGTGTTGCTGTTTCTGACGTTGATATAAAAGCACTAAACACGAAGCTGTTTTTACGTCCATCTTTGACGAATATAGAATTCAAATTGAACAGCGACAACGCTCGTTCAACGCCCGTAAAACGCTTGCCATGTGAACACTACATTACGTACGTTTGACGCGCGGCCTTTCTCGTTAATATTTCTATGACAAATATGAAACATAAATAAATAGTGAACTATTACTATTAGAGTTTAGTGATTAACGCATTTGAATAAGTTATTTTAGGCATTAATAAAATAAGCAATGAATCCATAAAATACTATTCCTTAAAATATTAGTCATCTATCCTCCTCTAACATAATTTCAGCCATTAAAGCTGCCAAATATAGTTGATAACAGTATTACAGACAATTATATATCGTTTGGAACAAACTATTAAGTTTTTTGCACAAGAGAATAAGGCCACGTTCAGATGACGGGCGTTGGTCGCGCGTTTTGCTACTAAGCGTTGACGCGCGTCAACAAGAACACGCATTTTGTTCAAGTCGTTCACATGCTAGCGCTCGTATTGATCCGACGCTTGCTTGCCGCGTCAACAGCCATGGCGTTGACGCTCGCCTTGAGATCATTGATTTGCCGCACATTCGTTCATGTGAATAACGCGTCAACACATGATTGCAATAAAAGGATTGGGCTATTTAAATAAAAGTTCATATGCCATTTTTCACATAGCATGAGTTCGGTGACACTTCATTTTATGCAGATACAAGAAATGCCAAAAGCATACTACTACTTACTTTTGTTTTTATTCCACATCAAAATTTCTAATTTTAAATAAATTCAAAACTTAGTAATATGTAGACGACAAAATCAATCTATTTGTTTTTTTTTTTGTTTGATGCATTGTCTTCAAATCTTTATCTTTTTATTCAAAAGTTTCAATAAAAACGGAAAATTCTATACATTTTCGCTTGATTCATAACGAAAAATACTGTGCATTTCATAAAGTGGCTTTCAGTAAGTCTGGATGTTAAAATTTATGAACCCAGACTTGCCGTCTCTTCTCGTGTTGCTGTTTCTGACGTTGATATAGAAGCACTAAACACGAAGCTGTTTTCACGTCCATCTTTGACGAATACAGAATTCAAATTGAAATGCGACAACGCACGTTCAACGCCCGTAAAACGCTCGCCATGTCAACACTACATAACGCACGTTTGACGCGCGGCCTTTCTCGTTAATATTTCTATGACAAATATGAAACATAAATAAATAGTGAACTATTACTATAAGAGTTTAGTGATTATGCGTGGCCGTAATATGTACCACACAGTCATCGATGGAAATTATGTAGGCCTTACATCCCTTGCTATGGTGAGTGGAACACTTCCACAACTGCCGCATACTCTGTGATATCCTCTTCCTGAAGAAGGTATACCCACCGTAGCACATCATTTTGTGGCCTCTTTTAGATATAACGAAAGTCACTGGAAGGGCAATAGAACATTAGTTTCTATTTAGATTATAATCAATAACAGGTTATCTATTAAATCAGACTTGCGATATATTTTAGGCTTATTATTAAACACATTGTTGTTGTGATTTTATTTGTAACTCTGAAATTACTTGATTGAAGACACACGGAATGAACCACTTAAAAGCTTAGTCGGCACAATTCAATCTAAGACTCGTTAGTTTGACAATAAAAAAATTATTATTGCAATCCTCATTGGTCCTTAAAACAGAATTATTCAGATTCAGAGATAAGCACCATTTTTTTGCTTTACCTTGAAATATTGATTCCGAGACCTCGCGCCGCGCTCCACCCCACTATTCCCTGAGCGCGTCGTCCGCGCCGCACCACGTCCCGAGGGTCTATATATGCACGCTGCGCGAAGAGCCAGCCCTCTTTTCGCTCCGGTCTGCACTGCAAGTTGAGTAGTCTCCTCATCACGGCCAGCCGAAGATCAAAGCCTCTAAGAACACTATGCCTTGAGCCTAACTCTGTCCATGCCTAAATTGTTTGTAATTGTTTTACAAATTTAATTATAAACTGTGAAAGTGATATAGCGTGTCTAATTCCTCTCCATCATTTAATTATTGGATCAACCCCTTGTTCAACACGAGGTCCGACCCACGCAACGTTAGATGGTGCTAACTAAATACCTTATAATATTTACAAAAAAAATAATATATATATTGACAATTATATTTAACACGAACGAGTCAGTACGAAAAATAACCACTTATCATCAGAGACAGCCTTAGGCTTGTATGGGCCTTAAAGGGGCTGTACTCTAAAAGTAATATAATCAGAGTGCGCAACACTAACCTGAAAACATACTTGTTTTACTTATTTTTAGATCCTTAATGAACGTCGACTGTGATCATGTACGGCTTTAATCTCTGGCACCACGGGGTCAATGGATGCAATATACGCTTGACAACCTTTGTGATGATGCGTAGAACAGTTCCAGTATTATTTTCTGCATTTACTCTTGTTGTCTTTCTTATAAAATGTATAGCCCCTGTAGCTCAACATTTGCGAGACATAGGTAACAAAGTAAACTAAAAAAACGGATAACATTTAATTCAGTGGCAAAGTAGTAATATATAGTAATTTTATATTTTGGATGTTAATATCAACGTTGCATTACAAGCAACCTTATTGCTATAGTCAACACTGGATTGTCATCATATTTTTTTTTTTTTTTTTTAAAGGATAACTCGCGGATTAGGAATATTCCTGTGTCGCGGGGGGCTTCACAAACAAAACGAAGGCTTCCCGTGTGGTATTCGAAGCCACAACACTCGGCGCGGCATAGTGGCGAGGTGACCACTTAAACCATTGCGCCATCCGTGCAGTCGTATCATATGGATCGTAGGATTTGTTTAGCAAGCTGTAAAGTGAAGCCATACTAGAACCCATAGTCGGGTATTAACCACTAAAAAATTCAATCGAAGATTAATAAATAAAATATCTCTACAGAACAGATAAGGTATTTTAAAATGACAATATTTTTTACTCTGACGAATAATAATACCTACCGAAGTTACAAGAGACGATATAAAAGAAAAACATACAGTAAAAATGTTATATTAACTGGAAATAACGCGTACCATGGATATTAACTAGATATGCGTGAAACAAAAAACATTACAAATAAATCTAAACATAGCATAATTATTATTGATACAGGAAAATGGCGACTCGGAATTTACAGTCGCAGGTTCATTGATAAATTCTCATCAAATTGTCTCTTCAACCCCATAAATTAATATAAATTATAAAAGCTAATCACCAATACCTTCTGCAATAGATCAATCTAAACAACAAAGAAATAAATACATAAATAAACAAACAAAAGATTTTTTTTGCAATTATATCGCAACACAACTGTCATTTTGAATTGGACTTGCATTCTAAATGCAGACCGTTATGTTATTAAAATTTTATCGGGTATCTGATTTCACTTCTTAAGTTAACATTAAGTAAATAGACTCAATGATTGAAATGTGTTGTAAATATTTCTAAAATTTCTCCATTGACCGTTAGCAGATTCGCTTTGCATCCCTTCTTATGATGTGTTGAGCAAATCCAGCGTGTCCGTACAATGTCCCCAATTTTGCTTTTATTCTTAGCGAAGAAGGTGTAACCACCGATTCGAATAAGTGTGTGTCCTCTTTGTGACACCGTATAAGTAATATCTGAAAAACAAATGGAAGAAATATAAGTTTTTTTGTCTTGATTATTTATTTAGTCACATGTGAAATTATGAAGTTGACAAAAACATTCAGTAGAACAAAACGTCGTATTTATAATAGCTAGATATCGTCTTTTTTGTGTGGAAGCCCCTTCGGGTCGTCATCTCACAGGGGCCAAACGGCAAGGTGGCATGTCGGACTAAAAGTGAATAAAACCACAATATTCCATCACCGAGTCATAAGACTCGGGCCCCGGCCATAAGGCCGAAACCTCAGCTGTATCCTAGAATGGAAATTCTTGCGAATCCCAGCAGACTTCCTGGCCGCCTGATGAGCAAGGCGTACTTGCCTGTTTGTCCTATTAGAGAGGTGTGCGCGAGGCCGGAGAACGTTTTGCAGTCTTCAGCGCCTAGTGCGTCTTCTGCGGGGCGGAAGAGTACAAGTTCTCTCCCGTTCCCTTTCCACCGCTTCTTGTCATGCATCATACCTCGCAGAACGAGACGGCGGAATTCCACGCACTCTCACTCTAGACCATGGATATAAAAATGGTCTCCTGCGAGAGGCTACTCACAACGATAGCTACATACGGATCGAAGCTAAACACCTCTAATTAGCAGAGAATAAAGATTATCCGCTTTCTTCTGTTTGTGATTTATTAATATTAATAACAAAAAAGTTTGTAAGTTTATGAACATGTTTGTTTTTACGCCGTGCTTTGCCCACTGGCGCTGAATCAATTGAGATGAAATATGGCACACAGGTAGATACCTGTGTGCCATATTTCATCGTTTCCTTATTTGCCGAAATAAAACTAAAAGTAACGAAGCAACGATTTATAACTGTACTAGGAAGACCGTTACTAACAATATCAGAACTTTTTTTTTTATATTATAGGGGGCAAACGAGCAGACGGGTCACCCGATGGCAAGCGACTACCGTCGCCCATGGACACTTGCAATTCAAGAGTCACAAGCGCGTTGCCGGCCCTTGAGATAGGAGTACGCTCTTTTCTTGAAGGTTTGAAGGTCGTATCGGTCCGGAAATACCGCAGGCCACAATTTGTTCCAGAGATTGGTTGTGCGAGGCAAAAAAATTCTGGAAAACGGCACAGTGGTGGATTTCCGATTATCCAGGTGATGGGGATGAAAGTTTTGTCGCGTTGAAACGTTGCGGCCGGTATAAGTCCGAACAATTCCTCGGAGCACTCCCCATGATCCATGCGATAGAGAATGCAGATGCAACTTTCATAATTATGTTAAAATATAAAAAAAACGACTTCATCTAAATTGATTATGGAAAGAAATATCTAATAAATACCTTTTGTATTATATACTAAAACCTCCCTAAACATATGTAGAATAAATTAGTGAAATAATAATGAAAATGGGTCACTAGCTTTTTAAGAAAATTGCGGCCATAGGAACATATAGGTATATATATATATATATATACATACGGATCGAATACAGAACCTGTTTTTTTGAAGTCGCTTAAAAAAGAAGTTAACAATAAAGTTAAGTTTAAATAGTTTTATCACTATTTTGATACTAATCGTAGACACAGTAATTTTATATACATATACTGTGTCGTGGAGCACACGATAGAGAAATAAAATTTGTATTTGGTACATACAAAAAAAAAATGATTATTCTAGTCAATTTAATAATTTATTTAAGCATTTACACGAATCAAATTATAATCGTTCATTTCTGTCAGAATTATTTACACCATATCTGGTATTTCGAACATTTTATATCCAATACTTTAAAAGTATACCTTCACCACTGCTTTACAATTATATTTTTTTTTATTGAAATATATAATAAAAATTAAAATATGATCATCAGAATCAAAACAGAGGATTTATATGTATCTGTGATACATATAAATCAGTGTTAAGTTTTTTTTGCAAACTTCCGTCAAAGAAACAGCCTACCTGTATTATTTATTATAAATAATAAAAAATATCTAACTAAAACACTTTTTAGACCGCCACCAATAAATAATTGTTTTACTTTTATTGACTCTTAACAGATATTACAAACTAAATGTTTGTAATATCCGTTTCTATTATATAATATATATTAGCTGGTGACCGCGACTTCGTCTGCGTAAAATAGTACTTTATAGTTAATTAATATACTACTTAATAAGTACTTCCGAAAGTCTATTTTTTGTCCAAGTTTTCATCAAACTATTTAAATTAAATACTTATAAAAATATAAAATAGTGATATCTACATAAAATACGTAAAAAGCATACCTAATGTAATTTAACGCATTTTAATTTTTTCCTACTTGCGTGGGTTTGCTACTCTTAAGCAAATGTATTTGCCCAGACAATACTTTATTAACTGGACTCCTTGTCCAGGTTATCAGGTGCACATTGATAGAATAGAACGTATACAAAAACGTTTCCTAGACTGCTTAGCATCTAAGTCAATTAACATCATACAAACAACATCTCTTATTCTATGAAATGGACCCACTCAGTACACATCGTAAAATTGCTGATATAATGTTCTTGTATAAGCTTATCCATGGGTTAGTGGATTCTCCTGATATTCTATCATTATTAGTACTTTGTCCCGAAAGTCGACTATCGAATCGCAAACTAACTGAGTGAGTGCGAGAACTAATCTTGGACAACACGCACCTATTTATCCTTTGACTACCTCATTAAACAATATACGTAATAGATGTGTTTGTCCATCACGATTCTTTGGCCTCATTGAGAAAAAATGTACTATACATGTTGAACTCAAAATTGTAATTTTGTGATTGTTATATTAATTCAATTTTTTTGTTAGGATACTCTCTTACTTTATAGTTGGTGTGATAATATAACCCTTCATTATGGCATGCTGTGTTCACACCTAGTAGGGTACAATTTATGCAGATCTATACATTATAAGTTATCAGTTAGGTTATACTGTCGTAAGTCGTACTGTCAGAGTTTTTACACGTGCCAGCTCTGGACGGTTTATACGAAGAGGTCTTTGGAGGGCATTCGGGTACAGTATAATAACAGATATAGACACCTGATGGGTTTGGCACCATATTGCAGCGCCTCAGGAATGTTCGCAGAGGCAAGACTGAACTCGTTCAATGCCATCCAAAGATGTCGAATCGCTGCGTTCATGACTCGAGTTGGTACGTGTAATAACAGTATAATTCAGGAACTGGCTGACAGACTGTGCAGCAGTTCAATGTATAAAAAATGGTTAAAGATAGCTGCATAAGTAAGATATAAGTAGTATAAGTTTAATATAAATTATTAATAAGTTTAGTTTAGAAACAAATTATATGGAAACTATTCTGAATTAAAGACATATTATTATTATTATTATTATTATTATACTAATAATTGTATCGAGTTCTGTGAACCAAAGAAAAATAATTAAAGTTCACAGTTACTCAATTTACATTAGTCTAGAGGTGTATGTAAATATTTCAGTCTATTACCTTTATAGTAATTATTAATTGTTTACAAATTATTTAAAAAAAGATGATTTTGTTATTAGTTCGCAGTTAAACCGACGAAATACTATGTTTCACATTTCTTCAAAACAACCAAAGATGTTTTAGAGAATTCAATTATTAAAGTATAAGGCAGTTTCTTAATGTCCGTCAGTGATTATGAATACCTTTAATTTCAACGATCTCGTCTTCATACGTGTAAAGTTTAGCCTTGCATCCTTTGACACAGTGTGTTGAGCATCGCCATGTGCATTTGCCACCAAACGTAACTTTTTTACAAAATGTGTATGGTCCAATGCGTATCAATGGATGGCCTCGTTTCGATGAGGTGTAGAAATAACCTGAAAATATTTAAAAATTACCACTAAATACGTTTTTTCTTCGTCCCTGAAAAATGAATTGCAATAGCAAAGTTAAGAAGAAGATATTAACGCCATCATGTTTGTAATAAACAAAACAATTGGTATATCTTATTATATTTCAAAGTATACCTTGCCTTTTGTATTTCAGATGCAGAATATAAAGTTTATATAATATGGAGTTTGACCAAAATTGAGATTGGTTATCGGGGATTCAATGGATTTAATAAATAACACGCAACGCAACAAATCATGGCAAGTGTGGGGTATGGCGATTTTTATAAAACCAGGAATTAAAAAGAGTCGTGTTGTTTGAAGCATTGTATTTATTATAAGCAAAAATACTGCTTAGTTCATCACTCGTCCAAATTTCAAGACACATGTTATGCATTCAAGCATTTACATTAATAAACTAACTTATAAAAAATAACAAACTAAATCGGACAATTGCGAGTCCGACTCGCGAACCGAGGAGTTCCGTACAAACTTATCTGGGATCGATTCACAAAGATTTTTGTCCGTTTGTATTGTAAGATAAACTTAACTTTGCCGTTCTAAAACTTCTAAACAATACTTCTTTATACGTCAGAGTAAATATTCCAAGTACAAAATATAAGTTTGTAATTGCAAAAAGTATTTTTTAATGTGATATAACAACAAATTAACGACTTTCGGTTACTTGTGCTGTGTGACCTTGCTTCTCAAGAGATTTAATGATTCTAGGTTAGTGGTTAGGACCCTATAGGTTCGATTTACCTACAAACTGTTAAAATTGGTTTAAATTAATTCCGTTGACTTAGAAGCTTGATTTTTTACAGATTCCGGAACGGCAGACCAGTAGTCGATGTAAAATTCAATTTGATAGCGACACGCGTAAGAGAAAGGGTCTTGACAAGCAGAGACAACGAAGTAATCCTATAAAGGAAAAACGGAACCCTAAAAACGATAATATTATACAAATTGAGCTAGGCATTGCACAAGTACCAGCCTAGTAACAAAAAGACATCGTTTCTTGTCAAAAAACAATGTTTTTTCCTGGCAACAACAACAAAAACAAAATAAAACATTAAATCACTTTCATTCCAAATGTGCTAATGTACGTGAAAGTTATTAATTCTAATAATTTCATTGGCAAAAGTGTGTATGGTAGCGCGACATTTCTTGTGGTTATGAGTGGAGCACACCCATCTCGCTTTTTGCCCCACCATACTCTGCACACAAAACGTGTATCCTCCAATACTTAACAGGTTTCTGCCTCGTCGGGACTTTACTAATGTTACTGTAATGAAAAATATAATTAAATTAAATTATTACCATAGCCATAGCGCAGAGAATTTTCGAAACAATACAACATACTGCTAATTAATTACTTTAATGACACAAATTTCATAAGTTTTTAATTTTTTGGATTTCAAAAAGACACTAAATTCAATACACAACATTAAAAACAAAATATTTATTGTATTTATTCCTATATTATGTTTTAAGATACGCAAATATTTAAGGTTTGGGAAAAAGTTTCTTCGTATTTTATAAACAAATTCAAGACATTTTTTTTCAAAGTTTAAATTATAATTAATTATAATATGGATGTGCCATTTTGTTCTATAACTTGTTGCCATCTTGTGGGTAGTGACAAAATTCCCTTGTTGTAAATCTTGGAATTTTT
Organism: Callimorpha dominula; assembly: GCA_949752705.1. NCBI lineage: Eukaryota > Metazoa > Arthropoda > Insecta > Lepidoptera > Erebidae > Callimorpha > Callimorpha dominula. The sequence goes on along the minus strand of OX457002.1, from coordinate 18,682,194 downwards.
GGTCAAAAAGCTGCGGCAAGTAGTTTTGACAGTCCTTTCTTGATGTGAACCTAACACTACCCAAAGAATTCTGAAGAGACCGCAACAGGTGAAAATCTGAGGGTCAAGACAAGAGGGTGAGGTCAACACTGTAATGGTGGATGCATTAACACCTCCCAACCAAGCTCTCTAAATTTTAGCTGAGTGGCCAAAGATGTGTGTGGTCTGGCGTTATCATGATGAAATACCACTCCTTTTCTGTTGATTAATTCCGGCCGTTTCTTCTTAATTTATTGCTGGAATCTCATTAGTTGTTGACAGTAGAAATCCGAATCGATGGTTTTGCCCGGCGGTAAAAGCTCATAATAAACCCTTCCAATCCCACCACACACACAGCATCACCTTATTGCGTGTTAATCCGAGTTTCGCTACTGTCTGTGGAGCTTGACTACCCTTTGATCATGATCTTTTCGCACTTTCTTGTCATAAATGATCCATCCATCCATCCAAATGGTTCGAGAATTGCAAATAAGCACACGATTAAAGAAACGTGTACTCATTTGCGATTTTCTTCTCTTTTTTCAGTGAGCTCGTGTGGCACCCGAATATCGAGCTTCTTTGTGTAGTCAGACTTTTCAAATGGGTCAAAACTGTTCTGTGGTCAAAACTCAGTTCCTCGAAGGTAAAGTAAAGCAAGATCGCCATATTAGTAGTTACAACATATTGTAACTACTAATATGGCGATCTCACTCCACGTTTAAAAAAAATGGCATCGACTTTATCCATATGAGAGCGACCAGAGCGAGCTGCATGTTTGACAGCAAAATTCCCGAACTGAAAACGATCGAACCAACAACATTAGGTCCACAAAGGTCACAATTTTTTTTCGCGGTTTGATTCGCATTTTTCCTTTTTTAGTAATAAAACTTCAGAGTATATCGAATTTCTTGGCGAGATTCACTTATTTTGGTGGACAGAAAAACAATTGAAAAATGGTGGGAAAGTGTTTTTTACTTTTTATTTTTCTTTCTCTTGATATTAAAACCAGCCAGACACAAACAGTACAACCAAAGAAATTTCAAAGAGATTTTTCTTAAACTTTATACGTACAAAATACGAAAAGACTTTTTCAACGACCTGTTTTTTTTTAAGAGAAAATACTAGTAGCTTGGGTCACACATTAGTAGTATTCTTGTTAACCGCTCCAGCTAAGCTAAATACTTGTGTTAGGAGTGGGTTCAAGCCGGTAGTGCACTGGGTAGGGTTCGAACCCGCAACCACTCGATCACAAGTCCGATGCCTTAGCCATTACGCTACCGCCGCTTGAACTATTATACTGTAACAACAATAAGTTTGGCCCTAACTTCTTTTCTACATTCAATAATTAATAAATTAGTTTAGACATTACAATTGATGTCTGCATTAAGTGAAAATTCTTATTTCTTGTTTATTATAAAGAAATCTTCGACATACACCAGAAAAATAAAACGATGGAGTAATAATAACTTCTACAAGAACACAACACATATAACATAAGTGTTTTGAGATATTTTTGTAACTCAAGAGTTACTGTTATCATCATACTATTTAATTTTGTTCTTTGTAAAATTGTTATGATCCATCGTTTATATACCCTATTATTACCGTTATTAACCTTTAGAGTATTAGTGTCTATGTCTTTTGCTAGAACTAACAACACGGTCATCATCAGTCGTAACAGCTGCCAAGCATCCTTTCCTGGAGTGGGTTGAACAAACCCATCTCGTTCGACCGTTCTTATAAGTCTTCTTTTTGTAATAAGTATGCCCTTTGTATTTCAGTTGAATATTACCTCTTATAGAGAGGGTAAAAACACAGGCTGTAACAAATGAAAACAAATTACTAGTTAGATTCTATTAGTGTGATGGCCAAGTATGTTGCCTCAATCCAGGGGCGTGTCTGTTAGGAGAGAGTCGAGCTCGATGTATTTGTTTACACATTGTCCGTCAAAGATTTATATCCTTACGTATCGAGTTTACAAAAATACTAAAGAAACGAATACAAAAGAGCGTGCTAGCGTGTGAGATATTTAATGACAAGTTATGTGAGATTTGTTTATGGTATAGGGGGCAAACGAGCAGACGGGTCACCTGATGGTAAATTACTACCGCCGCCCATGGGCACCTGAGTCACAAACTCACAAGTGCGTTGCAGGCCTTTAAGGTGGGAGTAGTGGAAGAGGGGAAGAGGAGGGAGAGGGAAGGGTTAGGGCCTCCGGTAACCTCACTCACTCGGCGAAAAGCTCACGAGTTATGTCTTCCGTTGCGTATGGTCTCAACTCAGGTAATTTACAAATAATGTCATAGATATAAATAACTTCTTAATATATTCAGTAATAAAAAAATATAGGATATTGAAGTGGAAATATGCCAAACATGGAACTATTCCGTTCCTTAACCAACATTTACTACATTTCAAAAATATGTGTGTATATCAACGAAGTGTACAATGACGTCATTAACAGTATGCACTATAGCTTTGCACCTATATCTTTCGTGGGTAGCACATCGCCAACGGACCTTGTTTCCTGCACCACCGTTAACACGGTACTTCACGTCGTTTAGTAGCAGAGTTTTGTTGCCTCGGGATGAGTAGTAAAAAGTGGCGTCATGTACTGAAAGAATAAAACATTAGAAATTTTAATTTTATAAAACATCACGTCGAGGAAGCGGGTGTATGTTCAGGAAAATGTTAATAAGATATCTATAAGACAGTAATGAGAAGAGGTAAAGAAAACATAGATCGCTTGTGTGAATCGTGGCCTCCATAGAAAGAAAGTCTTATGTAAATTATGACCTATATAGAATTTATAGAAAGAAATATGATGATAACAGTTATTAACTCATTAAACATGAGTGAAAGAAAACTGAAAAAAACGGATAATCGCAATGATAAACTTATTTTTATTAACTTTGTTCTTAATTATAACAAAATCGGGGGCTTTAAGATAGTACAACAATTACAGTAACCGTTAGAATTCGTGCGCACAACTTTTACCGTTTTTTTATAATTCTTAACTTATTTAAATACATATTAAATCAGTATAATTTTGAAAAATATTGTAAAATAATATTAGTGGTAGTAGTAAATCATTTTTCAAATTTAAATATTTATCAAGAAATAATACCACAAAAATGTAACAATTGTGTTTCAGAATTCATTGCATCCAGTGCCCAAAATAAATGAAAACATTTTGTTGTTGCATTACAATTTTTTTATTATATACATACACCCGATCCAGTATTCTCAGTAAACTTAGTGGTTATGGTCATTCCTATACTGGATTACATCCTGGTCCTCTGTGACAAGGCTGGCATTGCATCCTTTATTATTGTGTGTTGAACAGGCCCACCTTACTCTGCCATGAGGAAGGCTTGCTTTCTTGTAATATTTATAACACCCGATCTGGATCATCGGTCGACCTCTTTGAGATTTTGTAAAAAGTACTGAAATAGAAATTGAAAATTTGCATCCTCAAAAACATAGCTTTAAACCTATGGATAAAGTACAAGCAATTAATTATTGACCCATGCATAAAACTCCTTCTGCCGATGACATCCGTCCATGATGCGATGGGATGATGAAAATTTTTACGGACCAAAATAAATTGATATATTTATCAATGTGCACCTACATATAAATATGTGCACATTGATAAATAATACAGAACCCAAACTTGAAACGTTTTAAATCATCGAAAAACTACTTCCTACCTATAAATAGTTTGCATATATAACTAGCGGTTATAGTAAATATAAATGACGTAATTGACACGAAACTTGCCATGATGCAAACTATTTTATTTTATAAACTTTGTATTGACTTGTACATTAGTTCGAGCAACATAGTAATATGACGACAATTACATAGACGACGTTTTGATAAACAATACAAATAAGTCGGAACTTATTCTAGGAATGTGCATGATCACTATAATGACAATAGTAAAAAAAAGAACTGTCAGTCGTGTCAGACTGCACGTTAGAAGTGAAAACAGATATACACACACATCTATATGTCATCATGACAATATATGTCATCTGAGCGTGTCAGTTCAGTGCTTTCTCCCCATACCAAAAGTGTCCAACGTGCCTAAAAAAGTTTTCACTTCAAAAAGTGTTGTGTGGTATAATAAATGTTACAGCAATCAAATTTCAAGATATCTCTGAATTATATATATATCAATACAACATCAAGTATCAGAGTAATACAGTACAGAATAAATATATATATGGTATATATAGGTTTACAAAAATCTTTGCAAACAAATTATTAGTTCTTACCACATTTGTTTCGACCGCAGGATCAGATTCAAATTACATTTGATCCTTAATTTTATTGTTTAAATAATAATTATATTAACTACATTTTCGTTTAAAATTATCTGTAAGTCTATAAAAACATACATTGTTTGTTATATTTAATCTTAATGGAGCTTCCCTCTTGAGAAGTTAACCGTTAGTGACTAGATAAGTTATATTATGGGTACTACACGAGAAGATGCGGTCAAGAAACTTTTCCTCTTCGTTTAGAAGGATTAAGTTTCTCTATTTCGGTTTTTCAAAATAAAATCATTTATTTCAATTAAACTCCAAGGACACTCTTTTTTAACATGTTTTTACAAATCTTTGGTTACATTGCTTATATGCGCAAGTTAAATGTGAGGACAATGTAACGTATTGTTCTAAACTATTAAATTCACAAATTATTCTTTGGCTATTCCTCTATAGTAATAGCGTCTTGTACTTTCCAGTAAACAGCAGTCATGGACGGGAACGCATTTAAATGAAGAAAATACAAACATTATTTTAAAGCCACTAACACATTCGATCGATGCGATCAATGATTATGCTCATTTTTTAATTTTATGATCTCATGTCCTACTGTAGTAAGGCTGGCATTGCATCTTCTATTGTTATGTGTTGAGCAGACCCATCGTGTTCTACCGTAAACACCCAAATGTTTCCTGCAGAACGTATATAATCCTACTTGAATCAATCGACGTCCACTTTGTAAGGTTTTGAAACACACTGAAAGTGTTAATTTATTAGAACTGTAACAACGCTTTAAATCTTGATCAGTAAATGTCCAGACATTAAGACAAAGATGACTGAATTATAATTACAAAAATACGTTATTGACTACATCTTTATCAAAATAATAAAATTTTTGTGTCAAAATTATTCATTATTATATCAATACGTATTTCATTTTTTGCTACCCTATGTCCTTTTCTATATCCCTGACAAAGTGTATGTAAAATTTCATGATAATCGGTTCAGCAGTTTCGATGAAATCATTACAAACTCACGAATTTATAGTTATGATAAAGTATAGTTAGGATTTAAGACTATCGGCGGAAATGTTTTGTTGTCGGCTCAATCGTGCTTATCCTGGTAATTCAACGCTATAGGTACGTAATGCCAAGAACAAGTTATGATTAAATTATGGTCCAGTAATTTTATAAACATATAGTAATAATATATCTATCAGTTATTTGTATTACACAATTTCTTTTGTTTTACATACAGATACATTAATAGAATTATACATGCATAATTCTGTTCTATTCTTCTGTACGTTTTCGAACAACAAAACAAAATTAGTAATCGTATAAATATGCATTCAACTATACATGTATGTATACATAGTTATACGATAATACGACAAATTAAATAACTTAAATAATAGACATCAATTTTATTACAACTAATTGTATCATCTATGACTAGTTTGTATAGGTGGATCGACGTTACTTAAGCAACTTCTTTAGATAATGGTTATATCCAAAGTCAGGCCATATACACTAAAGAAGTGGTGGAAAGGGAAGCTGTGATAACCACTCTCTTACCCCGTAAGAGATACATCAAGCTGCTATGATCGGATAATAACCAGCCTACGTCAGCTTACGTGGAACATTGTAAAAAACTACGACTGTGTGGAAAGGACTTACTCCATTTTGCTTAATTTATTTCTTCAGCTTTTGCTTAGTACAGAACTACAGATCATCTTATAGTAGTGGGTTAAAATGTAAATTTGTTCCGGAAATTTCCACCGTGCTCTGTTTTTACTGATTGCCTCGTGAAGAGATGAAACAGGTGTTAAAGTATCATTTCGCGTAAGTGTATCTTTGGGAATGACAAATCAACAGTGAGAATGATTACCCTTTACTATTTCACGATCAGTTTAGTCCAAATACCCTCTGCATATAACCAGTCCCTTATGAAGAGATTGAAGGACGACTCTTAAATAGTTTTTTTAACTTGCTTCAGTTCAATGGTTATGCTCATTTTTTATTCGTACTATATCATCTTCGATAGTGGTGAGAGTGGCGTTGCAACCTCTATGATTATGAGTTGAACACACCCAACGTATTCTTTTGTTAGGTGCCGTGTATTTCTTGCAGAATGTGTATGCTCCTACTTGTATCAAACGACGACCTCTCCTCGACCTTATGAAGTATACTGAAAAACACTTGTTAGTAAGATATATGCCGAAAAGAGCATTGCATTCAGTATAAGTTAGCTTTAAACTGCAGCGGTCTTCGTTTCCTCCGGCATAACATAATGTTAAATGTATGGGTAAATCAATTTAACCATTATAATAGCCAGAAATATTTATTATATTTAAAAGAAAAAGTGCTCATTCTGTTAGTTTGTATGTCTGCAGGTGAAGGGTGATTTCCGAAACCACTGCACCTAAATTTATTCAAAGATGCATTATTCCAGATGAAAGTACATAGGCATTTTCCCTTTTCCTCTGAATATGTTGAAAATGCGTAGGTGTAAATAGTAACGAATTAAGAAAAAAAGCACAATTAAAAACACGTCGTAAAAAAAATTATAATACTTATTTTTTATATTAATTATATGGGGTTGTTCCGTATTCAGCCTAATAACTCTCTTCCCACGATGACACGTAATTTTCTTGACTTGACCCGTTTTTATTCTAGTATAATTATGATAGAATGATAATAGTAATAGTAATTCTAATATAAACATTTAAAATGGTGATTTTAAATGTGAAACGTACAAATTAAAATTACCTTTTTTTTAGTTTTAGAGTTTTGTTTTAGTTTTTAGACTACAGTATGGGGTTCTTCAAGAAAGGAGTGTATAGGTTTTTAAAGGGTCAGCAACGCGCATGCGAGTCCTCTGGAATAGCGTTCATAGGCTACGGTAACCGCTTACCATCAGGCGGGCCGTATGCTTATTTGCCACTGACGTAGTATAAAAAAACGTGCTTCAAAAATTAAAACACATTCGTCTTCTATTAACATATATTTCCGATTATATAATGATTTTAATATGTTTATAAATGTTATAATACTATGATTATGTAAATTATAATCTACCTTATCAGACTTTTTAATGAGTATTTTTACTATACGAATCGGCCTTGTCTAACAATGGATTGTAAGACAAGTCCTATTCGTATCAAGTATCAAACTGGAGTTACAATTGAAACTTATAATTTATTTATCAGCTACAAATCTAATGTAAGACTAAGTTATATAGTTCTGTCAGCAACACGGTTCTGTTTGTTGTTTGTTGTGTTCTATTTGTGGTGTTCTAATAACGGTTGACACCGTTGGCAGACACCACACACAAGCGAAACGTGTAGTCAAATGATATATGTTTGCATTTACTTCTAATGAATATGTTCATTGGCTACTTTCACTATTCTACCCTCAATAGTATATATGGACGCGCTACAGCCTCTGTTGTGGTGAGTGGAACAAACCCATCGTATTTTACCGTTGCTTGACGTCTTTTGGTAATATGTATAGCTTCCGATACCGATTAATAGCTTTCCTTTTTGTGATCGCATGAGCACTATTCCTGAAGCAAAAAAATATAGTTAATTATCAGCCAGTTTTATATTTTTAACGGAATATAATAATAATAAGAATAAGAATACTTTTTTTTTTACGTTGAGTAGATGACAAAGCCCGTTGATATGTAAAAAACATAACTATTATATTACCGCTGATATTATAACTATTATTGATTTGTGTGCACTGAAGTAACACTGCAGTACCATCCGTGGTTCCACATTATATTAGCAGGTGTTGGAATTTTCTAGAATTTGCGTCTGGGACCATCAAATATTCCTACTGATATTGCTGGTAATGCATGCAAGTTCCAAGTAAGGGTAGAACAGCATAGATACACCTTTTTATCAAACCAAAGGGACAAGCAAACACACAGCCTGTCTATATAAGCAGGCAGCAATGCTATGTACCTTGCCTTCAGAACCCGGGCCTTTACCTATTGAGGAAAATAAAACTATGATAGTAATCCTGCTCCCAACATTCTTTTGAAGTACCTTCATACTTGTCCAGCGGCGGACGGTACTAGTTAAAGCAGAAATCTGGTGTTCCCTGTCTCTTTAAGACATTCGCTTAGCCTATTTATATAATATATTACCTGACCCGGCCACGCATTGCTGTGGCTAGCTCATCTCAAATCAGACCAAACCGCACATATTGTGCAAAATTTCATTACAACCGGTTCATTATTTTAGAGAGTTCATAGCGAACAAACTGACACGTAATGTTTTTATATATATAGATAGATAGTAAAAAAAAAAAAAAAAATCCATTGACTCCAACAATCTACCAATTGAAGCGGATAGATATCAACATCTGGAGCCTATTCGCATGGAATTATGAGTAATAATTTCTTTGAGCTTTGGGAAAGATATCCTTGATCGGGTGTGAATAAGCTGTTGGAATTGCGTATGTTCAGACTGAAAACCTCTGTTACACACAATTTAATGTCCAAGAAACAGACATAGGTAAAGGTAAAACTCAACGGTAAACAATTCTACATATAGGTATAATTTAATTTTTTTACCGTAATGTTTGCCATGATTACGAAGTAGCAGTGAAAAGTTGCAATGGAAAATTAGAAATAGTTTTAAATGGCAAAGCTATCATTTAGCTGTGTCATCAAAACGCGTGGTATGGCAGTTCATATAGTAGACTATTTCATCGTTGATGGTGTGTACGACCGCTTTACAACCGTATTTAGCGTGAGTGGTACATCGCCACCGTATCTTATAGGCGTCTCCAGTTCCATTCCGCCGGTACCGATGCCCCTGAATCATTAGTATCCTGGATCCTTTCGCGTTTGTCAGGAAGATGGGTTGTAAATCTAGAAAAAACGTTTTGATATTAGTATATTTAAATCTATAAACATTAATAAGAAAATATTCATAGAAAAGAGTTAGTAAGACCCTACTGTAAATAGTCAAGCTTTATAAAAGCATATTGAATAGGTCTGGCATAAAAATGAGTGAATCGCAAGTTAACAGGCAAGCAAAACTTTTATTTAAATTAAATAATAGCAGATGACTATCAGAGGCATAATACCTCATATCTAAATCTAGGCCAATTCTTCGATAAAAGATCATTTAATAAAAGATGAAAATGCTGTCAAGATAGTCTTAAAGCTTTTTGACATATATGGTAAGCCGTTAGTTCGTTAGTTTATATGAAGTACAGACATTTATTAATATGATAAGGATTTCCTGAGATTACTACCTTCTTTAGACTAACATTTACCTAGTGATTTTCCAGTATTCGTATATTTAAATTAAATGACAATGTCTTGCGAGGGTTTGGTAGGATAATATAAATAAAAAAGTATGAATAGGAATAAAATTTGTGAACGACAGTATCTTTAAACGCTAATCTGAATACTAGCAAAGGATCCTCCGCAGTACGACGCGATAAGATTCTTGACAAGGGGCGAAGGTCTGCTGGATTTAGGACTAGACTTCGACACAGCGTAAAGCCCTGAGCTTTGTAGAGTTGACTAAATTCATGCTCTACATAGAAGACACACTATTATACTTATATAATATGTTTTATGACTTATGGTTTTATAAAAAGAAACAAAAAATGAGATGGAATTCATTTATTTCCGCAACAAAGATGTATGGATCGAGCATCTTAGTATAATACATACGTCCATACAAGCTTTTAGATATAAACAATAACTTTAAATTATATCTTAGGGGTCTCCTAAAATTGTTTGTATACGCGGTATATCTGGCAACGCTGTTGTTGATGAGCCGTAGATGTGCTCGTTAACAAAATATATGATCTCATTGTCTATCGTATGAACTCTTGCCTTACATCCAAACCGCTCGTGGGTCGCACATCGCCATCGTACTTTATCCGGACGCACACTGTTTATGCGATACCTTATATCACCGACCATGAGCATCCTACTACCTCGACTGCTTCTATAAAAATGGTATGCCAAATCTGAAATTTAAAGAAGAAGAACTTTTATAATGTGGTGTTAAATGACAGTAATTAGAATATGAGATATACGAGTAGAATATGTTCAATGTCAAGAAAGCGTCCCATTTTGTTATGTATACTTTTATACTAATATATAAAGCTGAAGAGTTTGTTTATTTGTTTGCTTGAACGCGCCAATCTCAGGAACTACTAGTCCGGTTTAAAAAAATCTTTCAGTTTTGGATAGCCCATTTATCGAGGAAGGCTATAGGCTATATAACATCACGCTACGAGCATCAGGAGCGGAGCAGTGACCATAAACGAAGGTGAAACTGTGGGGACGGATAGTTTCTAATATGCACTGACATTGCTTAGTAATAATAAAAAGTATTCGTTTACGGGTTGACTGATTTTACTATTGTTAGTGCAAAATTATTAGGCATATAACTTAACCTACGAATAAACAGTACTAGAGTAGATTGTACTATGTTTTCGTACTACACTCACTTACTCTAGTGGAGTGCTCAGCGTGTACGCAACAGCACTACGAACTCTGCGACCTGCTATTGACATGTTGGTTCTGTCCCTGGTCCAAAGTGAGAGAGCGTGGGATTTCGCGCCCTCATCTCGTGAAGAAGTGATGTCTTAAGTCACTTCACCATTAGCCCCGGTGATGTTATACCCCGTGAGAGTTTCCACACGATAAAAAAAGGTTTAGTTAAGGATTTAACTCAAGTACCTATTAGGATGTTGATGACGTACTTCCCGGCATTATATAAGAATCCTGTAAGCCAGAAGTTTCACCTGAGGAAGACTTTCATCTGAGTGTATTTTAAAAATGGTACCGTAGAAGTGAAAGAATACGCGTGAATCGAACCGACTAAACCCACACCATTTTCTCTTTTATTGGTATACTCAAAACAAGTTAAAAATTAAAGAAGACTACTAAATATCACAACATGTTTTTATTTATTTATTGGGTAGCAAACGCAATATTTTCTTGACTTAGATCTCATTAATAAAAATACAACATAACAGCATGAGTATTTGATTAGTTCAAGAATAAAAAGTACTAAAAAAATAAGGGATCGGTAAGATAAGCGGTTAAAGGTTAAATACTGCTAAATAGAAACATTGAAGTTAAAAAAATACAGTTATCAAATTTATTCTCATCAATCAAAATAAAACAAATTTTGTTAAAACGTGGTTGAAAATCAATTATGGTAAGGTTAACCATAGTTTAAATTTGTAAGACTACTCATATGAATGAATAAGGACTCTTTCTTGACTCACAACGACGACATTGTAGCGTACTTCTACACATATTTTTCAAGGAGGAGGACAGTACAAGTAATATATTTCTTTCTTACAAAAAATGTGGCGTTTAGACACCACGACTTTTGTTTATGAATGCGCCAGTCTACCGTTTCAGGGTACATGTATGTGTGTGAGTTTCTTTATTATACAATACTTCTCAATGCCTGAACAGATTTGGATGTATGGGACATCATTAGACCATCCCAAATGGCAATAGCCATGAATAAAAATAAATAAAAACAATATGGCGGCTGTACGGCGGGTAGTTAGCTTTTTGGGAATGCAATTGTGTTTTTTATTTTTACAAAATAACTTGTTTTATGTTTATTAACAAAGAAAAACATCACAACAAGTGGAGTAAAAGCTTACTTTTGCAACATGAAAAGTTATCGTAACTACGAGCATCAAGTTATTAAGAGAACGCATTTTCCATTTCATTAGTTTTATCTACTAGAGAATCTTTTACCTGGTACGTCTTACTTTTCTTAATTATCAGTTTGAAAAGGAAGACACACACTAGGAAAAATCTGTTAACTGAAAAGTTACCGAGAGAATTCATTTTTAGTACGACTTGGAAAATTGATACACTAGTCATTTCCTCAGTACATATGAGTCTTCTTTTTTACATCACATAAATTTAAAGTAGCAAGATTTATATTAGGTAATATATTTTTACCCCTTTTAAGTTTAAAATGTATATTAATAATGCGGGCTATTCATGATATAACTACAATCATTTATGCATGGAAGTTTTGAAGTGCGAATTAAGAATATTACAAATCGTAGCGTCTGCAAGGACCGTGTATATGATTTTCATTGATAGACACTAATTCGTTCTGATGGGTGATGATTCTAGCTTTACATCCTTTAGAATAGTGAGACGAGCAAGCCCATCTTATCACGTCTTTTCTCTCTGTTTGTTTGTAGTAAGTGAAGGCGGCATACTTTAGAACAATATTTCCTTTCTTTGATAATACGAATTTAGCGATATTAACTGTAACAATATAAAAGTTAGTAAAAATAATTTGCATGTCAAAATAATATTCAATTGACACTAAACAAAGAAGTCATAGAACAAAGTCGCGTGTGCAATTTTTTTTTTTACATGAGAGCAGTTTACTCATTTCTTTTGGAATATTTTTAACACATTACTTAAATGTAATTACAAATAGCTTTGGATATGCTACCACTAACACCAGTTATGGTCATAGACAATTACCAGTATATTTTATTAATTAAAAACAAAAAAAAGGCCTGCCCTTTTGTCAACGTTCAACTTTATTCTACGTGCGTTCTAGTTTATGTAACTTTACGAAGTTATCTTACAGTAAATGAGTGTCACTTTCTACACAGAGCAATTCGTTCTTCGATGTTTTATAGTTTTGATGTTGTATGTTAGGCCTTTACACTGTTAAACTAAAATGAAAAATAAAATCAATGTTCTTTAATGTATGCACAATAAAGAAAAATTAATTTAAAATTAAAATGTACAAAATTATTAGTTATCCACTTAATTTCTTTATTATTATCAATAACTAAGTAAAATTTGTGAAAGTAATGAATACGAGCTAGAGTAGCTATAAAACCTCATTTACATAAATTAATTTCAAATTTAATTTCTTTATTTCAAACAATCGATCAACAATTACTTGAAATTGTAGTTTTTTAAATAAAAATGAAAAATTATAGATGAACACACACTATTCACCGCACCAATAAGGTAGCTTTGTCAAAATCAAAATTATTAAAACGATGGATAACAAAAAATACCTTATCTGCCTGTGTCGATCTACATATAACCGACAGTTTCCAAATTGGCAACCATTTGGAAGGCCTTGTGCGAAGAAATCGGGCAAACAAACTCACGGGCATACTTAATTATAATACTTCTCTAACGGATTGAATGAATGAGAAACAGAATGCTTGCAGCAGTACTTTTAAGATATTGTTTTTACTATTGGAATTTATTGCTATATTCTTGTCTTTATATTTCTTCAATTTCCAAGCGGAAATTTTTTTTGGAAATACATTTTTCATACAGTAGGGTCTCGTTACCGGTAGGACTATTTTTATAAAGAAGTTATTGCACTCATGTTATTGGTGGGATTATCTATTTTGGGATACGAAAACCCAAATTAAAATTTTTGGACACTATATCCCGATATTGACGTTCAGTCATGGCTCTCTTAGTATATTTTGACGGATCAAACCATTCTTTGTATAAAATAAACATACGCCTGTAACTTAGATTGTCGTCCAAATATTGCTTAGTAGATTGTTTTCGAATACAGTGCGATTCTTTTGGGACAAATGAATTAACGTGGTCGCATACACTTTTCTCCATTTCTGTATCAATTACTCTTTTATGATTAGCATGTCGGCCACGCTTGTCCACTTCTATCTTGGAAATGCCATCAAACTTTTGGTAGGCTGTTTTGACAATTCGTTCACTTACAGCTAGGGTATTCAAAAACATGGTTTTGCATACAGAAACAGTGTCTTTTGTAGTGGAATCAGATTCAAAAGGTATGGGTAAATAGTATTTATAGGTGAATTTCCGTAAATTTGGCTTACCTTTGTTAAGACAACGAAATTTCTTAAGTTTAAATGTATATTTCAACACAAACGCCCACTGTTTTTCTCTAGTACCTAAACTCCAAAATTTTGTAAAACATTCTAATCTTTGGTCATGTGTTATTTTATCAATACAGTTATAGCGACATTTGCAAGGTTTACCCATTACTTTTTCATCAACCACTTTACCCTTTTTTGAAACATATTTCTGACCTAAATTAGTTAAACATTTCCTGCTAACGTCCGACCATGATGTTTTATTCTTTTTACGTTTTTTTCGCCCTGGAGACAAAATAAAACTTGCATTTGAGCCGCACAAAGAACTACAAGCGTTACGCCAGTGATCGTGAACAGCACAGAAAACATCTTCACAGTTGTTTTTACTGTGACTATTGGTCGGAGATGGCACAGGAGTTGGAATAATTAAAGGATGTTTGGGTGGAGATACAACAATGTTTTCGAATTCTTCAATGAAGACTGGAGTGAAATTTCCAAAACTATTGTTGGCTTTATCTATATTAAATAAGCTTGAATGATCCTTGAATGAATTTACTGCATTTTCTTCCAAACCTTCCTGCGATCCAAAACCTGGTGGCGGAGGTGAAGATCTATCAACCATAGAATCTGCAACATCGTAAAAGAAATATGTTGAAATCAGAAAGCTCATCCACAAAATGAAAATTTAATTAAAACTATTAAGAAAATTAAGCAAAATGCGTCATAACAATTTAATGTAAAATAAAATTCATTTAAGATTGTTTGTAGAGATCGCAGCCTGCGATAAGACCGCCCATTACAACACTGTAACTGACTATCCAACTGACTGTTTTTGTGATATTTGGTGTGCAATAAAGTATATCTATTATTTTTTATTTTTTCTTAAAACCTAGTAGTTCATTACAATACGACATGATTTTGAATATTCTGAAATAAAATATTTAACCGGTTAAAGTAAATCCATATTAATAATTCGGTCAAGGGGTACGGTAGACTCGATTTAAGCCTTACCTATAAACTAAAAATATAAGAACTTAAAAAATTAATGATTTCGAGTCGCCAACATTTATATCCGCAAAATTCGGATTGTCGAGTATTTTGTTAAATTCTAATGGTGCAAATGGCAGTCGCCATATTGGCCACTCGGATGCCATCTTGAGATCGTTAAGACCGATTCACACGTATATCTTGAGTTCGTTAAGGCCGATTCCCACGTACATCTTGAGTTCGTTAAGGCCGATTCACATGTATATCTACCTACATTTTGTAAAAGATTGTGTATTATGAGTCACATTTCACCCGAGCGAAGCCGGGTTTTCATCTCGTATGTAATATTACACATTATTATCACCAATTACTGTTATGAATATAAAAACTATGGCAACAATTCCTCACTTACCAGGATTATATCAGGTCGGCGTAGATCGTCTCCTTATTTTTTCATTAATTATAACTTAATCTTAACTAATATTATAAACGAGATAGTGAATTTTATTTTTTAACTACTCAACCAATCTCAGTCACATACAGAAAAACAGGGTTCATTTGATATTCATTCAGGTATTAAAAAAACTGCAGGTTAAAATATAAATAATATTTTTATCACCAACATCAATAAAGCTTATAGTAAATTGTAACACAGGACCAGAAAATCAATACCCTTAATTTTGTCCTTGTTCGACTTACTGTATGACTATGTTGTGAAAATAGCTAACAAAATCAATGAAATCGAGGGTATTGTTTTGTTCTGGTTAAATAAGAAAATCTTTTTGTGTAAGATTTCTCCTACTAGTAATACATTTAAGAGGAAGACCAATGCGGTCTAGGCAATGGATGACAGTGTTCTTCGATAGCCATAATTATAACATCATTTATAGTGTGCACTCTTGCAGGACATCCTCGAAGGCAACATCTCCACCTGGTCTTCAGTTTGGACTCAAAGTTTGTACAAAACACGTACCCGTTGAGAAGCAGTCTTTTGAAACCCCTCTTTGTGTATGTTATTTTTGCTAGAATAATAAACACATTTATTACAAAAATAACATAATTGAAACTCTTAACCGTTGATCCCAAAAAAACAATGCGTAGTAATAAAATAAATATTTCATAAATTTTATTTGAACAAAACAACACTATTATTATGTTTAAGATCTAATCATTGGATAAGAGTAAGACAGTCAATTTAGACAGTAAAATATGAATTTACTTTGGTTCTTATACCCTATTATCGCTAAGTTTTAAATGAATGTATCATTACGAAATAATAACGTGAAACGTAATATATTAACTTGAAAAAATATATGTAGTTAAGTAAATGAAACCGAAAATTGCGAGCAAGATTCGTAGGTTTCGTATTACATTCATGACTTATATAAAAACATATTTTTGTTCACCAATTTCCTGTTTCTGTCTTTTGTAAGAACTTGCATCTTGCAAAATTTTATGAGTCTACGTCAAAATAGAACTCCACAATGAAAATTATTTAGTTGTTATCTGTTCTGTTCCTGTAATCATGATTGATGTAAGTACTACCACTTTTATAGAAATAACAAAAATAAACAATATTTAACAAAAAAACAACTATAAAGAAACAAATGTCTGAGCTCACGCAAGTTGAAATAGAAGAGTAGGTATAATTATATGTATATTACGACAAATCAAGCAGATCTCCTTTTTGTTTTTTTTTTGTGCGTGTGGAAATCTCCTCGGGCGGTCACCCCACTTGGGTTTTCGGTGAGGCGGTGTGTCGGAATCGAACCGACTAAAACCACACGGTGTGCCGTACTGCGCCTTAAATAGGAGGGATCCGGGAACAGCTTTTATTAAGACATCCGGAACCCTCCTAGCGCCTGCCCGCAAAAGCGCGGGCACCATCTTCGGGTAAAAACCTCTCAATTAGTCCAGGCACACTCGAACGCCGCCTCCTCGCGGAAGGCCAAGGAGCGTATGACGGCCGGTAGCGAGAGATCCCCTCCGATGACTGCAGTGAGGGCCCGACGCTGCATCGCCCAGGCGGAGCAAACCGCCAGGGTGTGCTGAGCCGAGTCCTCACTGCAGTCGCAGTGGTGACAGGCGGGACTCAGTTCCCTCCTAGCGACCGAGTGCAGGTACTTTCCGAAGCAGCCGTGCCCGGAAAGAACCTGCGTCAGTCGGAAGGAAAGGGTCCCGTGCTGCCGCCCTGCCCACTCGACGATGACCGGCCGGAGCGCCTCCACGGCGGCAAAGCCAGCACGTGGAGCCTCCAGCCGGGACGACCAACGAGCCATGGTGGCTCGGCGAGCGGCCTCACGCCATTCGCGTACCTCTTCGGGGAACTCGATCGGCCTACTTTAACCATTAGCCTACGACATACTCGTACATACAGAAGGTCTAGTTGTAAAAGGGGGGAAATATTAATGTTAGATTGTATAAATGTTATTATATTTATAAATGTAGACCCGGTGAATCACAAATGCTTGTGATAGATAATATAACAATATAATATATGGATGTAAACACGTAAAAGTATATTATCTACACATTGGTATTTACTTAACTTAATACTAAAAAAACATTTTTATTTATTTATTATTAAGTTCTTTTTTATTTAAATACGTCAAAGGATTTAATTACTATTACACAGCAATTACACACAACTCGTGATGGTAAGTATACTATTTATCTAAAGTTTTCACATTTTTCTGTAGTTTGAATTAGTGTATATGGTCCCCAATGACCGCTATCACTTGATCAAAGTTGAGAGTTCGGACTGTACATGGGCATTGCTTCCTCTTCCTCTTAGAGCAATACCATCGACGATGTGGCATATCTATATTAAAAGGCTTATCTGACCAAAAGGTATTGTTGCCATATCGAAGTATGTAATTTCCTCGTTTTGTCGGCAGAAATTCATAATCTGGAAAGAAACAAAACATATTGTGCTAATAGAGTATGAGTTTTGTAAGTTTACGCCTTAAAGGTTTACGCTACGTTTGTATAAAAAGAGTGATGTTTAAAAAAGCTCCTTTATTTCATAAAATTTTCTTAATACAATTCCATCAAATTAACATTCCTTTTTTTTTTTTTTGCTTAGCTTACGTTATATTTACATGATGAATGATTTTAGGATTACGTGCAGTAAGTACGTACTGGCTGAGGCGAAGTTGCCTTACTGTTTGGCACTTCTGTCTGTTTAATATAGGCCTTGGCTTGCCTTTTTAGAGTATGCCACTCTAATTAGATTAGTCACAATATATAATAATATATTCATTTCTGTTTCTGTGCTTTTAGTGTGGACATTTTAAAATTCAAAGTATGCAGACAGTGACACATCCAGTGTCTAATAAGGGAGTACCCCTAAACTTAAAGATAAAATATTATCTACATTAAGATTTTTTGTGATCGGTTCAGTAGCCGAATCTAAATAAACTTCTAGGGTTTGCTTTTACTATAAATGATCTAGATCTCTTCAAGGAACTAGAATACAAGAAATTTCTGCTTGAGTGGAAACAGAAGACCACCAGTTATACAAAAAAAGAAATAGAGAAGAAAAAAAAAATACTACTAGCTCGAGTTCCATTGGTAAAAGGGGATCGGCACGGGTAACCGCTTACCATCAAGCGTCCCATGTGATTTTATGGAGCTTTAAGAAGATTATTTATCACCTTACTTGTATAAAAAAAGCGTGTTTACAGAGTAGACATTGCGTGGATGATATACTCAAATTACCATTCCCTACTTACCGCTTATCAGTGATATAATTTATTTAGCTCTCTCTTTCTTTTATTATTACTTATCTCTCATACCACCTCTATCGCACAATAAGACCAGTGGTTAATAAAATCTTAAAAATAAAAAATAACCTAAAAATAATTGGGTTCAAGAAACCTGCCAATATTTAAATATTATGCTGTTACAATTCATTTTGTAACAGCATAATTATTTAGTTACTTATTATTTAAATAAGTAACTAAATAATACTTTTTACTTTGAAGGCTCCTCAAGGGGTCTACTAGAATTATAGCACATGTCGATAAGGGCTGGCTTATACTCACGTTGAGTACTTTATTTAAAATAAAACGATTACAAATTGGGCAAAGCACTTAACGTAATAAACAATGTTGTTTTAAGAAAAAAAAATAGGTTGAAAGTGTGTACACATTATTATTTGTATTCAAAACGAGATCTTACATTGGATTTATTGTATCGAACATAAACTCAGATCTTGCAGGAGTTCCCGGAAGTATCCTTTTCAGGGTACACCCGGGTCCCTTGCAGTAGACCTAGTTGTAACAGAACACAGTGTGGTTTTATTCGCTTCGATTTCGACATACCGTAATGACCAGTGGCGGTTTATACGCGATACTACAAAATTTCACATCTAATCCACATGCGAATCATGACATCTTTTGATAAAACAAATTCATACAATAAAAATATTAGAGAAGGATTATGAGTTGATTTCTATGGATATCAATATCACCCGACTGTTCCAGTACCCTCATCCTATTAAACTGAGACAGCATTTTTAACCGACGAAAACACGAAGGAGGTTCTCAAGTCAATCCGTATTTTTTTATGTATGGCCACGCATAATTTTTTTTATGATAGTACTGTTTCTTTCTGCTAGTAAGTAAGATCACCAGAGCTCAATAGTAGGAGAGGGCAAATATTAATAGTACGATTGTGAATAGCCATAGGTAACCACTTCTCGTTAGGCTGCCCGAGTGCTTTTTGGCTAACTTAACTATATAGAAAAGGATGTATCGAAAATAGTAATACTTTATTAATTCTGAAAGATCAAGTTTGAAATACAATATGTAACAAGAATGATAAAGACAAAATGTTTTAAAATATCGACATTAATATTATCAGTCTCATAATAATTTCGTCTGATAAAAATGAAAATACACGTCGAGATTAAAATGTTTTTTTTTTGTTACTCTTCTTTTTATGTTTCTTTCTCACGACTTCATTGAATTTTAGGATCTTATAAACCTATGCACAATAACTGGACGCGCAGTTACTAGAAATACTTTAGAGTGACAAAGTTGTTGTTTATAACTATTTACAGCTAATTTCTATTGTTAATTAATGTACATGGTCTCCAAAAACTGCAAGCACGCGTTCAAAGTCATAAGTCCTAATTGTAACAGGACAATGTTTACTTTTTCTCTTGGAGCAGTACCAACGTCGCCATCGAAAGTGGATGTCAGCAGGTTGAGCAGTCCAAAAGGTGTTGTTGGCAATTCGTAATATGTATTTTCCTCGCCCGGTGGGCAAAAATTCAAAATCTGAAATCAAATAACTAAGATGAACAATCGAAAATTATTAAATTATATAATTAAATTATATCAATATAAGGAAAGTTGAGACATCACTGGTAGATGTTGTTATTATTATTATTTAATAAAATAAAAGGTTTTATACACATATATAGCGGTACCCTGTTTATTTTAGTCGACTCAAACAAAACCATATGTTTGAAATTAAGCATTTTGAAAGGAGGACTTGTGAGACATTTCAAAATGAAACAATAAAACACATACTTTTAATAGGAAAAAATCAATATAATTTAACAACTTAATTAATAGAAATATATTTAGAGATAAATTTTTTGATAATCCGTAAGTTTAAAATTCACGTAAAACATCGAAGTTGTTGAAAGTGTTGGTGCTTCTTTATGGTTAAAATATTTTATTCCTTTTTTAGATAAATATTATTACACTAAGCTTTAAGCACTGAGTCCTTTGTTTTTTTTGAACCACAAATTCTTCAGCACTATCGTATTAGCTATTTTTCTTTTACTATCGTCATCGTTACCTTTTTTCTTCTGCTTACGTAAGTTTAGTTTTCTTTCCCATGCAAGTACCCAGAACTTTGAAATTTAGTATATAATATATGAAATTGATTTCTATTAGAAGAACTCTTAGAGTTTCCTATAAATTTTATTAAACATCCATCAGCTAAGAACATAAGCAGTATGAAGTTGCTTTTAATTTTTAACGGCCAGATAAGGATCTTGCTAATCTAAATAAATGAATAACTTGCGGTCACGGCGACCTGCTTCCCGTAAACGTTTAAAATTTATGCTAGTTGTGAGAGAAACACTTACATTTAAATAATAGTTTTAAATATATTTGGCATTTAACTTATAACTATTTAATAACAAATAATATATAATTAACAAAAATTTAAGAAAGTATTTATTTATCGTAAACCACTTAAGTTGAAATAAAATAATTTTGGCACAATGCATGTTATCATGCAACACTTTGGATGATCATAAATAGGAACGATACGATCTCAATCTATCTAAAGTAATAGGTTATAATTAGAGATCGGATAATCGGATGCATATTTACCTAAAGTAATTTTTTGGATAACAAATTATGGAAGCGGCTTCTAAGTATATTTTTATTTAAAATAAAATCCCGGGATTCCGGGATCGCATAACTAATCGGATGTATATTTACTTTAAGTTAATTCTTTTTAAGTTAAGGTGTTTCCCATTCGAGTATGTACGTATGTAAGGTGTAAGAGAAATGGTGGTGTTGTAAATAAGAAAACATAAATTAATATAAACTTATTTATTCATTACATCACATAATATTTTTATGTTGTACACACAGAAACTACATAGAAGAGAAATGAAAGATAGAAAAGTTGTACATGGGCGCGGGATTCTTTCGATAAAAAATTGCTTTCCATAATAGCCAACATCTCAACTTTAGGTAAATATGCATCCGAATATCCGATCTCTAGATATAATATTTTACTAAAACATTGCTAGTGTCAATTCTGTAAAGAAAATATTAAATATCTTCTACAAACATTTATTACATATTTTTTATTGTGATTCTCATATATTTTTATGTAATGTAAATTACTATATATTGTCATTATAAAAGATAAACGCCTAAAAACACCGTTATATAATTATACATTCCTTCACCGTACAAGGAATGTATAATGGGTCTAACTGTTATCTGAAGTATGTTTCTCTTTTAGCAAGAGAACCTTACACACATTTGACTAAGCAAAGTTTGAGTAAGATATTTTATAACACAAGTGCATCCAATATTTACAGTTCGTGTATTGCAAAATCTTGCAACACGTCATATTGTTCATATTGTTTGTTCTTGTGTTCTTTGAAAAACGTATTTTGTGTTTTGTAACTACATTGGGTACTACCTTGTTTTATAACCATATTATTTGTCGGGGTCGTATGGAATTCTAACACCTGGCTAGTATACCGATATGTTGTTATGTTGCCCTCCTTATAATGACTGATTGAAACACAAAGGAAGGTTTCCATCAGTTACTCTTTGCTTTAGTGGTTATGCATACCGAATACTGCAGCGATTTTTCCATCAATAGTCTTCACACTTGCCCTACATCTTACACCTTTCCTTTTTGAACAATACCACCTTCTCACCGCTCGGTCAGATCCCATACTACTTTTATAAGTATTGCACCAGTAACTGTACGGTCCATAGTGAAGTGTATAATTTCCTCTTTTGGTCGGCATAAGTACTGCTTCTGTAATATATAAATAGTTTTTGATTATGTGAGTATCGAAGTCAAACAATCAAAAAATGTATATGCTAAAAACATATAGGTATAATTATTTTTTTTACCTTTTAAACAAGCGCCGGTATGACTCAATCAGCATTGGCGATCTTCAATAACCAATATATAAATAGACGAGATATATTGAGGGATAATTCAAGATTATTTATAAACTAATAGGACCAAGACATATGTCAAAAGCTGCATATTAAAAAACCGCAGCGCATTAGGCACATCAATGTTCATAAAACGTGTCCTACGTCTCAGTGGAAATGAAAAATATGATTTGATAGGATTTTGGTCTGCTTTAAAGAAATTACATTTTATTTATATATTAAGTCTGTGACATTTACTTTTATCGGTATGGCGCTGACGTTCATTTAATGGGCGAGTTCATATAATTCAAATTGGCGCCTCAAGTAGTTGCCTACTATAAAAATTTAAATTTCCAGACTTTTCACTCAGTTATCGAGAAAACTCATAAAACTAATTAAAAAAAAATTTCAATGTCAGTTTTTATGAATTTTCTTAGTAACGGCATGTAAAATTCAATAAAAAAAAATATACGAGTTAAAATCCTTGACTATAGGCATTCCACCCACTTTTATGAAAAACGGAGGCAAAAATACCTGGAAATTAAAACGGTCATAACTTGCAAACGGATAGTTTTTTTTTTCAAAACATCTTATTGTATCCGCATGCTAGAGTTATGCCCTGTACCTATATTGCTTCGTCTAAAAATAGTGTGCAAAATCAAACAATTCTTTATACATACCAAAAATTATTTCTAATTAAGTACAATAATTACATTATAAAGTGATTTGAATATACAGGTACGAAGAACAGTATTTATAAGATCGACATGTTAGCTACTTATTTGGTGTCAACAATGAGGAATCATTGCATCGTGAAAACAACGACATTAAATCTACATCCAATTCAACATCTTAATCGCACCCTTTCTTATTCTTATAACCAAAAGAAAATTATTCCCTCAAAAATACTACTTTCTTGTCGTCATAATTTTCAAATTCAAACTATTAAATATTTACTCCAAACTAGGCAGAGCCTGTACTATGGTAACCAGACTGCTGATAAACATACTTTTATATTTCTAAATACATAAAGATTTTAGAAAAATAATATACCCAGACACAGAACAAGCGATCATGCTCATCACACAATTACTTTTCCTGGGTCCCCTCACCCACTCATCGAACCCACGACCTCTGGCTCAGCAGTCAGGGTCACTAACCACTAGACAAGAAAGAAGCAAAACAAAAAGTGTCTCTCTGCATGAACCCATAAAGGACGTTTTCTATGAATTGAGAACTCGCACTCAACTCAAGATCTGGGCGTATATGGCCTCAACGCTTTCGCTTGTAGTCTAAATCAGGGGAAGAAGAGATAGAGATTATTGTATGGCAATACATACAAACAATACAAATGTTTGTTCAAAGGGGTAGGCAGAGGCGTATTAAATACCCACATTTTGTCAACTAAACGTAACAGTGGGCAAGGTTATTGCTATAAACCGGGCACTTTAGGAATTTAAAATGTATGGAAAATTGGGAGTATTTGAAAAGGAAAGGTAGGTAAGGATGGATTGGGAAGTGTAAGCAATAGCTCAAGTTGGTTATTATATATATATATATATATATATATATATATATATATATATATATATATATATATATATATATATATATATATATATATATATATTACCCTTAATCAAGACGGATATACGTCCCATTGGCGATGCAGAACCGTGGTCTTTCATGCACATGTTGTCCTTTTAGCTCTATAACGTTAGTTTCATCATGAAGGGCTAGTTCAACTCGGCACTTTTTACTAGTAAAAGATGAACATCTCCATTGTGTTGTACCTTTCGTGAGGCATTTTCTGTAGTAACAATAAGTATAGTCATCGTATAGTATCTGTTCTCTTCCGCGTCTCGATGTGATATATCTTACAGTAGACGCTGAAAATGGAAGTAAAAATTAATAAACAATTATTAAAAGTGATAGATATCTACAGTCTGTAATAATGTCATTAACTATAAACCAAGTGTTTAGAATAGTAGCGTCTTAATTGTTCACCTCAGCACTTGCTTCGTTATCAATAAAATGAATACAAAAATCAAATACATTGTAATTATTTGAGTGATACATGATTTATTTATCAGGCAAACCTAATTAATGGTTGCAACACACAAAACAGATATTTTACCTTGGGAAAATAACACTTATGGAAAAGGTTTTAATTAAAAACATTTATTAAATAAAAGTGTGTATGTGTGTCAGCTCCGACCCACGACTGGAGTTTACAATCTTACGGTGACATATATATTATGTATTATGTATAAAATTTACGAATTTTCATAAAATTGTTAGCCTTACGTTATTCACGGGGTCTACTATACGACCCTAAAATATAACCACACCTTTCTAACTATTTATTTGTGCACAATTTTTACAATGGAAGTAACATACATTTACCTAATTATATCAAATATAATGTACAAAAGGCGGCTTAATTGCTTAATCTCTTCCAGGCAACCTGAGGATGGATGAAAACGACTCGGAGAGACAGTCGCAGTTGATGTTTAAAAAAAAGTACAAAAATAAAATTTGTTTCTCATTTCTAATAAATACTAAAACTATACAGATATTCTACATTAACCTACTTTACATACATACTTAAACATACATGCACCACGCTCTCTCTCTCTCTCTCTGTCTTCCTCTCTCTCTCTCTTACTTCACACACGACTGGAAACTACAAATTACAAATTAATTTAGAACTACAAATTAATTTCACACACAATCACACACTTTTACACAGAAACATGATTTCAAAGTGACAGAAAATGTAACGCTTTTATTAATTTCACTTTTCATAAAATTTCCATACCGGGGGTCTTATATTAAAATCGATTCTTAAGGAGTAAACTCCAAAACATTTTCAAAAATAGTTAAATCTTTTCGACTTATTATAAAAATCGTCTTACTATCACCATATAGAGAAAAGTCTCTGTCTAATGATAAGATCCGTATTTTGATACGAGGTGCTAAGCACTATTTACAGATCTCACCAGTATCACGCTAATATGTATAAATAATAACTTTTTATTTCAGACTTATGTCTATATTTTTCTTATTATTTTTGTGTTAGTGATAATAGTGCTTAAGTTAATAGGTTAGTATTTTTAGTTATTACATTATTTTATTGTACTTTATTTGTATTGTATTGTATTACTTTGTACTTATGACTGTCCCCACCCAGTGCTTCTGGAAGGGGCAGTCCGGTCTGGCAGCGATCATTTTCAGAATGCTGTTGTCACTGCCATGCAGGCGCTGTAGTAAGGAGGCCGTCTTTCGCATAATTGCGTAGAAATCATCTATGCGAGGCTCCGCGAACATACCCGACACGCTACAGCGCTATGGCAGTCCCAACAGCATCCTGAAAGCATTATTATATTGAACACGCAGGACATTGGAGGCTCGTCACGTGTATGACACCCACAGGCCGCACGTGTAGAAAGACTGACAGAACGCCTTAAAAAGGGTTATTTTGACATCCTCGCTAGAACGAGCGAACCTGCGGGAAAGCATATTGCTCCTCACAGACAATGCCCTGCGCTCCCTCTATATATCTCCTTCGTCCCTTAGGTCGCTTGTAACAATGTGACCGAGGTACCTAAAACTATTTACAATATTTAATGCTATGCCGTTGAGACTTATGGGCGGAACAGCGCTTTAAATACAAGAAGAACACATTCTTTGAGTTGCATATCAAGCTATGCTCCACAGCATAGGCCTTGCATATCGATATCAACTTCTTCAACCCACTTATCGATATATTATCTGTAATATTACCATGCCAGTACATTTATTCTAAGGAGTGCGATTTAAGACGTAAACTTTTACAAAGTCTCAAAATATGCTTTTATTCCTTGCAGGATTTATGAA
This sequence comes from Callimorpha dominula, assembly GCA_949752705.1. Taxonomy (NCBI): domain Eukaryota; kingdom Metazoa; phylum Arthropoda; class Insecta; order Lepidoptera; family Erebidae; genus Callimorpha; species Callimorpha dominula. The sequence goes on along the minus strand of OX457002.1, from coordinate 18,655,509 downwards.
ATACTTATACCAAACAAAAAGGATACACAAAGTCGAGCCGTGTCATAGTAGACGAGATGCATCAGGCGTAATTATTTAATTTGTACATGATATCCGTCTTTGGTAATGTAAAATTGAGGCTGGTCATGCGGGTGGTCTCCTTTCAATCCCACAGCATTTGTCCTATCAGAAACGACAATAAGCGATCGACAAGACTGACTTGTTGAGGATAGACATCGATAACTAGTAGTACCTTTTGTAGAATTTTTTCTTTCAAATCTGTATGCATACCCTTCGTAAAGAACTTTCTTTTTCCCATGTCTTGATTTGAATATGAATCTTACACCAACTGAAAAGGGTAATATATTATTAAATTAAATAGGCCCTTACCTGTATTTGAGCATAACAAAAATGGCGCGATTGTTAAAGCCACAAAGTAACACATATGATTTGTTTATAGGCAAAGTAAACCTGGAGATCAATCGTTTCGTTATTATATTATTTCATATCGTTGAACGAGAAGATAACTATATTATCAGTCTAAACCTACGGAAGAATGTATGAAGAAAATCGAAAATTTACTGCGTTTTTTGTTAATTCAAGAGTATATTAAAATATTTATTTGCTAGAAAATTGGTAAAAGGTATAATGCGTTCAGCAGACAGAAAACGCGGTTCCCACATTAAATTTAATATGTTTTTATTGGAGACAGTCAAAATAGCCTTACATTGACTAATTAAATAGTTAGATATTACAACAACGCCAATATAAATAGGTTCTATTATAGTGCCTTGTTCAGGTTTCATGATATAATCATAATCACAGTAATCTAATTACACAACTCACCATTATGTGGGCCCTAAAATATAGCTGTAGAAGTGTAGGTATGGCGTGATAACAGTCCAGTGTAGATAAACTTTTTTATTCGTAAAGCCTCGTCTAACGATCTACGCATCGGATAGACGTATGAAAAGACTGAATACGTGATTAGTTTTTATTTGGTTTCCAACGCTTACTATTTTTTTAGGCATACATCATTAAACACATCTACATCATAATATTATTGTATAAACAAATAATATATGGCGTACGTCATTTTAAAGAAAAAAATCACGTCATATTCTTATTTACTAATTTAATTTGAATAGGGGTTACTTTGATATAAAGGGGTTACTTTTACAACGGCGGTAGCGTAATGGCTAAGGCGGTTTGTTGGCAATCAACTAGTTGCAGGTTCGAATCCTACCAAGTTCTTACACGTATTCTTAAAAAAAGAAAAATTATATAAATTATTGAACAACAAAGCAAGCGAAACATAATTGTTATGTAGTGATATACAAAGAGTGGTGGAAGTACCATTTTCAATCAACCTCACGCCCAATCCTGCCTTAAGTAGATGTGAAATACTTCGATAGAAAACCTTTTTTGCATACTAACTCTTCTACTTTATTTAGAGATGATGTATATAAATATTTAATTTAAGATCCTTTGTGTTTGTATGTGTATCCTTCTAGTAGATGGTATAGAGGAGAAACAACAAGGGCTAATTAACTATACGGTTTCTGTATTCTCAAGGAGCAGTGGGTACGGTGTTACCCTGACTTCTGTTTGGCCCAAACCGTAATCCTACCCGGTAACGGATGACGACATAGGAGTGCGAGGGAAAGACATAAATTAGTTCAACCAAAATTTAGGCTAGCAAAAGTGCAAACATCTTTTATGGGGTACTGCGTTAAATTCTATAATAACATACCTGATTATATTCTTCAACTAAATGAGAAGAAATTTAAAACTTGTATAAAACGCACGCTATGTAAACGAGCATATTATAAACTAGATCATTATATAGATGATAAAAATGCTTGGCAAAATGCCGGTCCTGCTCCACAGTCACACTGTCAATGAGTAGGTACTCGTCTTGTTCCTTATCTGACGTACCTATAGATTTATTGATATTTTGATATTATTGTTATTAACATTATAAATTTTATAGAAGATTGAAATTATTTTAAACACTGTTGACATTGTAGATATGATACGCTTTTTATTTCTTGTTAATTAGAAAAAATAAATAATTGTACATGTGAGAACTGTGTAGTCACTTAAGTATTAAGTTAATTTATTTTTCATTTTAGAACAATATTATGTTACATTGCCTCACATTAAATTGCGCTTATAAGCAATGTAATAAGAAACTTTGTAAAAAAAAATTCCATGTTGAAAAAGTCCTTGGAGTTACTTGCCTGTTCTTCTCCATAGGATCTATGTTTTGGAACAGGCAACTAGCTTCACGACCGACTTATACTGACTGGCTCCTCCTGACAATTTAAGAATACCTACAATGGGTTTACTTGAAATAAAAAAAAATGATGTTGATTTTGAGGAAATACTGTTAGGTTTTACTCAGTTTGAGTCCATCGTACTCTCGTGGGTTGGGTTCTAGTAATTAATTGGAAACGAAGTATTTTTCATCAAAATATGGACTCACTTCATAAAGTGAGTCCGTATTGTGATACCGACCTATAGGTCGCTGTATGTCTGACCTGATATAATAATATGTAGGCCTTTCAATTATCTTATTTACTTTCTATTATACTAAGTCTAAAACTATTTACACATTCGGCGGGTCATCTTTTGCTTAGACACAAACAGCCACAGGACGAAAGCTGCATTTTATTAAATACTGGCTGTCTAAGCAAATATCGTCATACAATAAACATTATTGACTTGTAGGTACAAGTATATACATATGTATAATGATTTACTAGTAATGACACAATAACATATATAAAATAATAATGGCTTTCTATGACTATATTTATAATTGTATGTAGGATGAATACATCAAGCCTCATTTAAATATAGACTAGTAATTCCCTAACATAGAAATATGAATAATAACTTTCTAAAATGGGCTGCGCAATCCTACTTCTTGTTCGCATGTATATTTAATACATGTGTATTTTTACAATTACCCGTATCGGTGAAATTTCGAGCTTATTTGCTAGTACCAAATGCTCAGAAACCATTAAAAGCATACATACACAATGCCCTTCTAGTAATCAACTTATGGCTGAAGCTATTAAACTCGGTTTGAGGTATGTTGCATAGGATTTTTAGGATTGGGTTAATTTAAAGCAATCTACTACATTTTCTTAAGGAAATTTAAATTTAGAAGCTGACAATGGTCAAAGTTTACATTCTCAACTTTTTTGTTCGGCCCTAAAGCCTGATGGGTATGTTCACCTACGAAGCCTACCACCTCTTTGTTAATCATCTTGACTCGAACCTGGCACTTCTTACTGACTCGTTTGGAGCAATACCATGTACAGTGCCCTTTGAAGTTGACCCTGTTGGCGGAATAAGTGTGCCCACCAATTTGGAGAAGATAGCTGCCGGTTGGTAAAGGAATCAGTTTATATGCTGAAAAAAAGATTTATTTGATTCAGTTCACTAGCTCATTCGCTAAAAAGTTTAAGCATTTTTTTTTATAAAGTAACATGGGAAAAAGGGGAAGAAAACATGAAAGTCATCTTACGTGGGAGAGCCATGCTTCGGCACGTATGGGCCGGCTCGACTCCGCTCGATACCACGGCTTCACAGAAAACCGGCAGTGAAACAATGCTTGCATTGCTTTTCGCCGCGTGAGTGAGGTTACCGGAGGCCCTAACCCTTCCCTCTCCCCTATTCCCGTCTTTTCTTCCCCTGTAATCCCCCTCTCCCCTATTACCAATCTCCGTCCCCTCTACCGCATCCCCTACTCCCACCTTAAAGGGCGGCAACGCACTTGTGACTCTTGAGTTACAGGTGCCCACGGGCGGCGGTAGTCCACCACGGTAGACCATCAGGTGAAACGTCTGCTCGTTTGCCCCCTATAACATAAAAAAAAGTCGATTATAAATATACTATAATTCCATTATATTATATTTTGCTAAGTCATAATCATATAAATTATATACAATACTTCGCATATTTTACAAAATATATACTTAACAATAATCCTGAAGTAACCACTACTTCAAGGTCGACTAGACAGTAACACCTACGTCTCGGCGCGGTGTCGCTATGCAAGGGTCATCTTTCTAGCGGCTAAAAGTAATCTGAAGAAATTTTCACCTGAGCCAAGCCGTACAACTTATTAATTATAATACAGATGACTGATCAATAACTAGGTGTCTACCATTTTGGATTAACCCTATACATGTTGTTATTATACATAAGACATAAAACGAAACAGGTGTCAAGGAAATTAAAACTCTTTCGGCATTCATGTTTATTTTAATCACGAAGAACGTGCAGTTAAGAGACCAGCTCCGTTTATTTAACAAAACTGTAAATGTATATTTGATTATCCATTTTAAATACAAATATTGACTTTATTTGTATGTGCTAACTATTATTATTATTTACTGTGATTATAAGACTAATTAAAATATATATATATATATATATATATATATACGGGCTATTTACATGCATGCGTCATAAAATTAGATTAGATGATTAAATGTATATCGGAGATTTAGTTAGTTAGATCTATATCTGATAGATATGAGAATAAGTTTATAAAATTTATTTTTAATTTAATCGTACATATTTTCCGCCCAATACACAATATTTAAATGGCGGGTGGTTATGTTCATGATATCCGTAATTAATTTTGTTCTCGTTATCCAATAGAAGTCTAGCTTTGCATCCCTTACTGTTGTGTGTTGAACAACGCCAATGATTAGTGCCTTTTTTCTGAAACATTCGACTATGACTATAGGTATAGTCATTCAGTAATATGAGCTGTTTCCCAGACCGGGATTGTATGAGATTGTAACCTGAAATCATATAATAGTTATAATTAACAAATAATAATATTCAAAAAAATCTGGTTCATAAAAAAACAAATTACATTATGGAAGTACAAAGTAAACATTTACGAAAATAAAATAGAAATGCACAACAAATATCCCAGGACTCGTAGCCTAGCTCCACAGCAGCCAATACACTCTTCAGTGAGATCGGCAAACATGAGAAGTCGAGCTCAAGCTACTACTACAGCAAAGAGTCTTTCTCCCCGCCAACACCTGTGCGTCGGCAGGACAGAGACCGGTCACGATCCGTTCGGGTTCATTACCCCATTTTATGATCACTCGTATAACCCACTTACTCTGTAAATCCGGTAGCGATGGATCCCAAAAATTACACACCTATTACAATCCTACTAAGTGTGTATAAGCTTCTAACATCTATTGTGAGTGTAAAAATCAGTACATATTTAAATAAAAATCTTATAATTTCTATTTCTCAGAATGGATGTAGAAGCGGATCCGTTGCACTAACGAGCTCCTCATCATAGATATGGCCATTAGCAAATAGGTGCGTCGTAACTGTAAGAGTCTGGCAACACATTGGATAGACTATAAGGAGGCCTATGACTCGGTGCCACAAAGATATGTGCACAGGCACAACAAAGTGGTCATCAGTGTACACTAACAAATTTGGATTTGTCTCTCGAGATTGTTGATATGTGGAATGTGGACCCGGTGGTCATTATTCCAATAGTCATAATATATCATACATTGATATCTAAAACCTTCGACTAACATCTTAGAGGCTTACGTTAGATGACTGGATCAAGGGACTGATGCAGAAAGTAGTTCATGTAGATGTAGTAGAAACGGAAATAAAATATTAAGTAGCGGTAAACCTTTGGTGGACTATATTGTATAGTAATTAGTAACTCGTTGTGCACATTGGGCTTATGTTGTAAAGAAAACTTTAAATAATAAGGGAAGGGAAGTAAGAGATATGAAGTATGGTCGAAATTCTACTAATACAATATTCAAAAATCGAATTGTATTTACTCAATTGGGGAAAGCACCTCCACCTTAACCTATCCAGGACCGCGGTTAACTAGAATTACTAGAGTAGGGTGTATGTGAGTAGTGTTTTGTTATTAGTAAGATATATTTTTTTTCGTTTTTATGCCGCGGTATGTTTGTCATTTGAGGACAACTTTAAATAACAGTTTTTTAAACACCCCCATAGGGATATAAAAAGGCAACAAAAGTTTGCAGTGGTTTTATTAGATTTATTAAATATTCTTTAACATTTTTGAAAGCTTTCACTATTGTAATTTACGATGTCAATCATGAATAAAATAAAATATATATTTACATTTGTGGCCGTTAAGAAGTAAGTAGTTTTGCACATAAGTATTTGGTGCCGTACGACTTTTTAACGACCTTCAAGAACGTGAGAATATAAAAAAACTGGATAGATGGCTGTCACTGGCTCCAGCGACATCTGAACGCTATTAAGATCACCTTCAGTCATTATTTAAAATTAAGTCATGAAATCAAATTTACCTGTGATCTCGGATAGTGATAACTAGAGATCGGATATTCGGATGCATATTTACCTAAAGTTGAGATGTTGGCTATTATGGAAAGCACTTTTTTATCGAAAGAATCCCGCGATTCCGGGAAATTCAAATTTAAGTGTACCTATACTCCGTGAGATGTAATAAACCCCAGTTTGACACAAATGACACTTGCTCTGTTACAAGGTATAATGGTTGCTTTCCCTACTTTTATTGTCAGTGATTTTTGACGAAACAAAAACAACCTTATAACGTTGTAACAAGTGTCAAATCGGGCCTATCAAACCCCAGGAAATGTAAGCATTTTGTAAGAGTGCGAGTGAGACGGCAAATTATACTTGCTTGTGCGCAAGTAGCGACGCGACAATACAACTGCATTCGTCGCTGTGCTTGCTATGCGTTCGGGTGTGTTTCTTAAGTTTTTTTCATTTCTACGATTACTTATTTGGCTATTGAATAACGGTTTCTGATTTGCATCGTGATTTGGATTTATGTTTTACTTGAAACGACGACTTTTGTGCCACGAATCCTGGATTTACCTGCTCTGAGGCTTGGACCTCTTATTTCTTTTATTAACAAGGTAAGAATTATTTCTTTATACAAAATAATTTTAAAACATTGTACCTATTTGTATGTAGTTGGAAAACAGATTTTGACTATAGAAATATATATAATATAATAAATAACTCGTAGTAAAGTCAAATGTACCTGAGTAATGGTAGTTTCGCCAGATAGTAACATCTTCTGCTCTCTGATTGGTCGACTGTTGTATTAAGGGACTATTGTTTAAACAGATTTGCTGTATATCAGGTAGTTTTAAAACAATGCGCTGTATTGTGTGGTTATCTGATACTGTATTTCAACTACAGATATAAAACAACCGATTTAAAACTCGATTTAAAAATCGTTTTATTTATTTATTTAAAGGAAAACCAACAGCTTCAACATCGAAATAGTAGCAGTGACATACTACATTTAGCCAATTAAAGGTCTTCGTTTTAAACGGTTCGTTTTAAAAATTCGCCTACAAAAATAAAAGAACTGTGTTCTACACTTCATTGTGTGCAATTTCTGGTCACCTGGCGTCATGTTTTGTTTTAATTAGTTTATAGAAAATTAATGGAAAGTACCTACCTACATTACCTACTACACGAAAACTTAAGTATGTAGGTATACCTACCTATACTTATTTATTATATTACACACACTAGATTAGAAGACATCATTAACACAATGCCGTCCGTTTTACTTGCGCATGAAAGAGACAACGTTATGTTTTCAAGGCCTTCGTGACGACGTCAAGAAAATTATTATCGTACACTACAATTTTCTGAATAATCCTAAATTAAGAACTTTTGAACAGTCAGTAGAACCAGACGTAACACCTCATGTTCAACGGAAACAGATACAGAAATGACAGATTTCAGTGACCAAACCATAGTCATAGATAGTGATTAAAGATATTGTCACTGGGGTAATCTTTCTTCTTCAATCTTTAGCCACCCAATGCTGAGCATATATATAGGCCTCTTTCAAATCTCTCCACATTTATCTCGCTGCCACTTTAAAAGTGAAATATAAAATGTGCTAGTTTTAAGTTTTTATTTTCTACTACTGCTATTACGGCTATCTACGACGGCTACTTGTAAAGAAAACAACACAATAACTTGAGCAACATTAATTCTTGAATGACAATTATTTATGTATATTGCCCAAAGTGCCAATGTACAACTTTTCTATCTTTCATTTCTCTTCTATGTAGTTTCTGTGTGTACAACATAAAAATATTATGTGATGTAATGAATAAATAAGTTTATATTAATGTATATTTTCTTATTTACAACACCACCATTTCTCTTACACCTTACATACGTACATACTCGAATGGGAAACACCTTAACTTAAAAAGAATTAACTTAAAGTAAATATACATCCGATTAGTTATGCGATCCCGGAATCCCGGGATTTTATTTTAAATAAAAATATGCTTAGAAGCTGCTTCCATAATTTGTTATCCAAAAAATAACTTTAGGTAAATATGCATCCGATTATCCGATCTCTAGTGATAACAGATCCAGTATTTGATATTGCCACCAACTTTTCTCGCACCCGCACCAAGCCGCTTTAACCACCTGATATAATACCTCTTACAATCTTATATACTGCCCATTCACACAATAATAATTCGGTGGTATGTGGTTGTGATCGAATTTTCCGGTTTTAATATTATTTTCATTGTCTAAAACCATTTTTGCGGGGCAGCGTTTACTGTTATGGTAAGAACATCTCCAATGGTATGTGCCTTTTCCTTCAAATCTTTTATGGCGTGAGTAGGTATATCCATGCAGTAGAATCATTGTGTTACCCGTTTGAGACCTTACGAAATGAAGATCTGAAACAATTATTAAAGTTTAATAGTAATCAATATTGATGTTGAAAGCCCTGACAGATCAGTCATCAGACCAGGGATAATGGCCAAAATCGAGAGCCGTTTCAAAAAAACTTTTGGTTCCATCACGCGGTTATATTACCGATAGCTCGAGTGTACACAATCCGATTGTTTATTCTGGTACCTAATGGAATATAAGTTACTTATTTATTTCTTTCATAATAAAATTCTTCAAATAGATAATAATAAACAATGAAAGACGTTCATACTCGACACGTAATATTTCAAAGCATAACATTATAGTATTACTTCACGTCTAGCTTTTAAACATTCGCGTTCGGTGATAGTGATCCTGTGAGCACGACCAATGCAACTTGGTCGAAACGTCAGGCTATTCAAAGGCGTGATCGCGTTAACACTAGAAATACTGAACTACCTAGAAATACCAAGAACGGTCGGCGAAGTATTATGACTCATAATACTAATATCGTAATACTATAATAAAACATTACAACTCATAATTTATGAGTTGTAAAATTTTATTTATTAGTCATGTTGTTATATTTGTACTTAATTAATTGTTAAAATAGAGTAACATACGAAAGAAATTAATGAATTTATTATTCAGTTAAAAATATTTAATTAAGTACGTGTTAAAAGGCACAATTTTAAGCACACTGTTGACATTAGAATTCCTTGTTGACATTACAATAACCGCACAAAGGTTTTTTACACGTTTCACATTATTTATTTCTTTTGTTTCTTCACATTTGCACGAAACACTGTCTCCTCTACTATGTTCCATTTCCAACTCTGGAGGTATGTCGTTACTGGGTTGTGAAGTGAATGGTGTCAGCGGGTCTTGAGTCCCTTGGCCGACTAACTGTCTTGACAAGTCAAGAATAAACTTTTAGCTACTGATTTTTTCGTCGCGTTGGTGTAAATAACTCTTGAAGCTCGGCCCTGATGTTTTCGCCCTCGACCTCTTCCACTTCTTACATACATTATATGATTATCATTATACACAGATATTCATTTGCGCAATGTAAAGCCGAGAATAGGGTACTAAAACTGAAACAATATAATAAACATATGGTTTTCTATTCCCCTAAATATCGAAAAACAATTCTTTATTTGCAGCATTCTACACATTACTTTATTAATTATAAATGCAGGATGTGTCTTTTTTCTTCAGTCGATTCAAAATCTGATTGTTTCTCCGGTATATTTTGTAGCACTTCCAATATTTCAGAAATACAAAGGAAACGGCTTCTAAAGATTTTAAAGTTGAAGCGAACAATAATACAATGTGGCTTTGATAAGAATAAAATAAATAAGACAATAATTATTATTTTCATTCAACTACCCACCTTGCATTAAACAAAATGTTACCATTGCGCTTAAGTGACCACCGCAGTCTTTCTAGGACATTTCATTAACCGCAAATAATCTGAAGGGCACAATTAGTTCAAAAATAAAATTTAATTAGTTTTTAATTCAAGTAACATGTTTATGACTGAAAAATATTTAAAATTAATTAATAATTAAAGACATTTAAAAAATATCCCGTTTTGAAGAATATATTTTAGTGGTGGGTGATTATGGCGTTTCGTGTATAAAATATGGTGGTCACAATCCAACACAATTTTACCAGTACAGCTCTTGCTTTTATTCGACGAACATCGCCAGTGGTCAGTGCCTTTAGTCGGAAACTGTCGGTAGTGAGAATATGTGAAATCTTCGTGCAGTATCAACTTCTTGCCTTTTTGAGATTTGACGAACATTATATCTGTAACATTTCACATTATTTTACCGCAGGCGAAGGCTAAAATACGTTACGTTACACTTCAGACGCTCGGTGGATGAGACCTAGCGAGAAAAATGCTGACCGCAAGTTGATTTATTTTATTTATGCCATCTGTGGATTCTGCGCGATACTACTGTATCTTTGATGTTGGTTGTATACTAATCCTAATAATATTATAAATGTAAAAGTTTGGATGGATGGATGGATGGATGTTTGTTACTCTTTCACGCAAAAACCACGGAACTAATTGCGATGAAACTTGGTATGTAGATAGCTGGAGACCTGGATTAACGCATAAGCTACTTTATATACCGATATCCCCACGGGATCGGGACTTACGCGGGTCAAACCGCGGGGCGCTGCTAGTTATCATTATATTAGTTTGGATCACTTTCACAGACGAGTTTTTTACAATATTTACTATATTTTGATACAATTTATTCAATTCATTAAGTATGTTTATATATAGCGAAAGGAACTTCGGTCCAACCAGGTGTCCCAAAGACAAAGTTTGCTGTATATAGGAATTTAAGCAAAAAAGCGAGGTCTCTCAACGCAATAACTGTTCCTCGTGGCTTTAAAATAATTATTGTTTTTCCACATGTAAACTGGTTGTTATTACTGCAAAAATAATCGCAACTCGCAATAGCGTCACTTACACGTTGCCAACTGCATCTCTTCATAGAGAACTGGCGACCTTACTCAGAAACATATAGTAGTGACGTAGGTACATGATTTCTTTTTTTTATATCAGTTATATCAGTATCATTAGTGGAAGTTTTCTTAATATTAAAAACGAAATGAGGTAGACATCTATATTAATAATTTGGTCAAGGGGTACGGTAGACTCGATTGAAACCTTACCTGAATAATAAAACATGAAAAAATAATGATTTCGAGTCGACAACATATTATATCCGCAAAATTCGGATTATCAAGTATTTTGTTAAATTCTAATGGTACAGTGGCAGTCGCCATATTGGCCACTTGAGTTCGTTAACGCCGATGCACACGTATATCTACCTATATTTTGTAAAAGATTGTGTATTGTGAGTCATATTTCACCCGAGCGATGCCGGGTTTTCATCTAGTAACTATTAATTTCAACAAAATGGATATAAAAATATCACAGACCCAATGACTCCCATCGTAAAAGACGTGGAGTAGGTGTCAAAATGAAGTCGTTTGATAAAGCTGACTAACAGGCTCCAACCCTTTGGCATCCCGTAACGTATTAGTCATTTACTAATAAATAAATCTGAGATTTATTGTGAAGTGACTAATTAAATTCAGTCCGTTCATTCAATTTCATTACCTTCAAATCCGAAGTCAATTAATACTACTTTGGAAACAAATTATAGAAACTTTTAATCAACTTGAGCCCGTAACCAGCAAATTAAATATTACGAACGATATTTAATCTGATTTATATCCCATCCCATCTTGAAGAAAATATTTATGTGGCTCGTGATTATGTTCATGATTTTCAAAGATAATATTTTGGTAGGAGTCAAACACAATTTTATCTCGACTTTGTTTTGTGTTAACTGATGAGCATCTCCAATGATCGGTGCCTTTCCTTAGGAATTGTATATACCTAGTGAGAAAACGTGTAATCTCCATGTAAGATTAACTTTTTGCCTTGCTGCGATCTTACGAATTTCATACCTGAAATGTACAATACATAGTAATGTTGTTTACGTCTATTGTTTTATTTATGTTTCCTGCTACTTCATTGCATATGGTGGATTTAATGTCGTATGCATTTCCTATCAGACAACTTTTGGGTGATACAGAGATGTGTGTGGCAGTTGTATATGTATTTGGAAGTCATAAAATAAAAAAAGTATATGTAAGATAAATAAACCTTTACCACATATAAAGACTTATTTATCATACACATTATTTTATATTTTATCTTACGACTATACTACATATACATACACGTATAATATACATATACATACATACAAATCAATAATAAAGTCACTTGCAAAGACTTCTTCTAATGATTTTACCAATAAATCTATCTATATAGATACACAGACAGTGGTTAAAACTGGATTAACTTAAAAATGAACCTAATTTCTTGTGGTAGTGAGCTCCAGAGCTTTTGCAGCTTGGACAGCTAAGAAAGATTAACATTACTAGAGTTGTGAGAAGGACAAAGAAGAAGAAGGTTATTAGAAGGGTGGAGTCTAACTACTACTCTACTACACTACTCACCTACTTATATAACATCTAACTTCCAATATAACCTCTAACCATATCAAAAAAGTTCTTCTAATAATCTTCTCCTTCTTTCTCCTTCTCACAATTCTAGTATGGTTAATGCCCTGAAACTTTAACCACAGTTACCGTCATGGTCTGTCATCTGTGTGTAGTTGTGTGCGATAAGTGCATATATGATCGTACTTTCGCAAGTTGAATATGATACGAATGCAATTTTTGAGAATTCGGTCTAGTTTGTGGAGACTGGGAGAACATTTTTATTTGCCAATTGAGGGTTTAGTCGATGTGCAGACCAAGATCTTTGACCGAGAGACTAATGAGCAAAACGGAATCATTAACGATGATTTCAGTAATCCTATTGGTATCAATTCTGCTCATCATTCTAGGGCTCACTATTCAGATCGCTTGGCATTTAAATGGGTTGGTATGTATGAATAGCGTTAAACAAAATCTGTCGAACCAGTTTTTATTGTCTCCAAGTCGCGATTTATACTACCTATAGCTTCTTCCAAATTGTCTACTTTTGCATATAAGTAGATCTGCAAACCGTCTGCATACAAGTGATACGCACTCTGAAGTTCACGTTTTATAAGAGGAATACGAATGCAGTATGCAGTTAAAGTTATAAAAAATACTTTAAAACTAATCAAAAATAAAACACCATGAACTTTGAAAAAAAATATTTTATTTAAATTCCTAAGCAGAGCACTATACCTACTTATACGATTATAATTAAGAAAAGATGATTGCCCGTGGAACGCAATTTATAAGCACAAACTAACTAACGAATTTTGTAAATACACCAATAAGTTTGATTTACCAACTGTAAATCAAACTTATTGCTGTATTAACTGTGTCTGTAACTGTAACTTACTGTCTGTGTCTTCATAGAAATATTACCTTTAACCCAAATAGAAAGTGTCGTAAACTTACTATTATATCTACGAATATCTAAAACATTAAATGAAAGAGTGTAAGTGCACCTAAAACTAACACATAAAAATTCTTTTACAAATCAATCTGTCTTATCGTTCTATCAAGTGGTTAATGCAAGAGTTAGCAATTAATCATACGTTGTATATATGCGTCACTTAAATAATACCATGCATGCATTAAAAAGTATACTCTAAAATAAAGGAATGTGAATGTGTGTATATGGGAACTTTACGTGGCAGATTTTTGTATTTTAGAGAAATCTATTGCGTTTTCATCAAAAGGGTATAACCCACTTTGGCGAAAACCATCTTGAATTATTTCTGGTGGTAAAGTCTCAATAATGCATTTATCGAGAACTGGCCCAAAGTCTTCTCTTTTCATACGTCTGTCATTTAGGCTCCGCCAAGTTTCAACACCTTTCTTCCAGGCTTCTTTTAAGTGATGAAATACTGCTACATCTAATGGGTGGACAATGCGAGTAGAACTTGGTATCAGAGCAAATAGAATTATTCCGTTACGGTTACAAAATTCAGTAACTTCCAGAGATAAGTATGAGACATGACCATCTAGAAACAAAACTACAGGTTTCCTTACATTTTCATTAACTAAAATTGGATTAAAAACATGACTAATGTATTCATAAAAGTTTTCAGATGTCATCCATCTGTTTTTGCTTCTACCGCATGACCAAGTATCTGGGTATTTTTCTATATCAGATATCGTCTCACAAGGAAAAATAGCTAACGTTGGCATTAATTTCCCATCCGCAGAAGCACCTAGGGCCAATGTCAGACTTTCTTTTTCATCATAGCCAAATTTGTTAAATACGTATTTTCCATCTTTTCTGGTTAGAACGGCCTGACCTTTAGGACCGATATAATATGCTGACTCGTCACAATAAAAAATTCGAGAGGGGTCTTCAAGCACTTCGTGAATGTTATTTTTTATAAAATGCTGTGAAACCTGCTTAAACCATGCTCTCGTTTGTTCTTCAGTTACGTCAGTACGGGTGGTATTCAACGTTTTAAGAACTTTTTCTTTCAAAATAGAATGTCTCTTAATAAAACCGTCATACCAAGAACGACCAGGCAATCCTAACCTAAATTTAAGGGGTCGATCTAGTGCCGTTACTAATTTTGTCACAGATTGCGTGACCATTTTTTTAGTTACAGGAAAACCCATATTAGTTACATGTATTATCCATTTAGTGACGGAAGCCTCTTCGTCTGGTTTGAGAACAGTAGGTGCTCCTGGTAACTGCTGCTTGACATGTTTTTGATTTATCTTGTCATAAAGCGTCTGGTTTGGTATTTTATATTTCTTCGCTGCTTTGTGGACAGACAAAACACCATGTTTTATGTCATCTAAAGCTTTCTGGAGCGTTTCAACGGTGTATCTTTTTGAACCTGAAAAAACTGAAAAAGTGGTTAATATGGTTGTTCCTACGAACAAAAGCTTTGTTTGTGAATTTATTAAAATAATACTCGGAAACCATATCCAACCAATTATAAACATTAAGATTATAGGGTAAAAATAAATTAAGTCGTTGTATTTTTGTCGTTAGACACCATTTATTTGTTAATATCTACTGCGTTACACGTTACAATGCTACAAAGTGATTCAGTGGAGTAGCTTGTAACACACCACCCATTGCATATATAATATACTTAATAAAAATCACTTTACAGTATCATACTTTATAAATAATATTATCGCGATTACCTTCAGATTTGGACAGTTAACTCCTGTTTAGCCCTTTACTGATATTTTAAAACTTATTTATATAAAAAGTTTAAAAAAAATTAGACCTTGGCAGCCATACTATAGACTCGGAAAGCCTAGTTTAGTGAGGCGTACGCAAAACTTAGCGAACTACCGTTTCAGGCCTGCTTCTGCTACGCCCCAGGCCAGAGCTTTTACAGATCACAGATCGTAGTGCTTACTCTGGCGCCTGATGTGCGTACTTACCCTGCGCTTTTCATCGTTTATTGTTGCAGGAAAGGAAATTCTCAAAAATATCTACATATATTGTCAAATGGTACATCAACAAATATAGCTATAGTTTTGCACTCAAATTACATTTAATGCAAACATTGTCTTCATACTACATGCCATCTTTTAATCAATAGTTACGACCTCGATTTGTATACTACCGCATTCGGATAATTTGTAAACATAGATGTACATTTATTGAACGCTGATAATACATTTAGTATCTTTGATCTTGCAAGTGGTATGGACAAATTTGGTAAGTAAATTTAATCAGTTGGATAGGGTATTTCTCAGGCAACTGGTCATGTTTAAGTATATTTATTCTGTTATATTTTATTCATAACACCCTCAAAGTTAAACTTAACGTGAAATAGTTTAAATCGCAATACGTGTCGTGTTCAATGACAGGTGTTTGTCTCGGCGGAGCACTCGATGTTATGTTAACAAATTTTAATAAATCACCCTATTATATTTTGAAATATTTTCCGTGTCGCACTACATACTGTGCGGGGGGGTGATTGTGTTGACAGTGAGCTGAGACAATTGCCTTATTTTTATCTAAAACCAATCTTGCGTTACAACCTTTGCCGCTATGAGATGAACAGCGCCAATGACTCGTGGATATATACTGTTTTGAAAAATAATACGTATAATCCTCTAAAAGTACCATTTGTTTGCCTTGGCGGGACTCTACGAACTGCATACCTAAAAGTAAGAGCAACAGTAATAATAAATTAAATTTTGTTCAGAAAACAATACTTTTTTATTATTTTCTATACTTGTACAGTAATAATAAAACATAAAGGTAGCCAATACGATTTCTTTTTCAAACAGTTTTGAATAACAATATGTGTAATTGTTTAAAAGTATTAGTTGTTTGCCCTGGCGGGATTCTACAATTTGGATATCTAAAACACGAGAGCAATATTTATGAATAACATATTAGATTAGTAGGAGTCGTTTAACAATATGGTTTTAGTGTTTCAGTGAAGCAATAAAACATATAAAAATAAACCGACATTTTCATTATTATACCTTATTTATACATTTATATATATATATATATATATATATATATATATATATATATATATATATATATATATATATTTATTTATATATATAAGTCAGCAGACAAACAACTACCCGATACCTCTGATACAAGAATTACCGAAGCTTATGTACATTAGAGCGGAGCGTCAATGTATGGAGATAGAAAAATATCATCGAATACATTTTTAATACCTGCAAAAACTTGTATTTGGTTAAATTATATGTAAATATGTTGTTGTTTATTTTTTGTAAAATAATTTAAGCCTTTACCTTAACTCAAAGATACAAAAAAAATATTAAGTTTGTACAGCATGTTACAAAAATAAAAGTTAATACAAACATAACAATTTTGAAATATAGTATTATTCATAACCAAAATGGCAAAATCATAAGAAAGTTCGTCAATCGTTCAGGTTTTTACGTGTTCTTTAAAATTCCTTTTCTTTTAATTAAATTTAGAATGGATAAATCCAACTCTGGTTTTTTTACTTGACGCAGTAAGAGATGCTTCACTGATCATCTTTAGCCATCGCCCTACCGCCTCTGTGTATACTTGCAGCTCTATCATTATGTGAAAGTTTGTTGCAACCAGGTCTTCCTATTCGTTGTAACAAATATACTCATTAGCCTCAAAATTTAACTTAGGAACCTTAAAAAATGTTAGCTCTAAATTCGATTTTCGAATTCGATAGGCTCTGGATTTAGTCCGAAATAAATAATTTGAATGAATTATTCGCCTTCATCTCATTTCCTTTATATATGGCCAAGTATCGCATGGCAAATGATAGGTATTCAGGATGTAAAAAAAAATATATGAATAAATAATACAATCTTTTTAAAGTCACAATGTTACTGGGCGTTCTTTAAATTAATTTTCTGTCTTTATATACCGCCAGAGGAGCATAATCTTAAAAAATTAAAACATATGCTGTAAGTGAAACTAACTATCATGGATGGTTTGGAGAGGCTACATTTAGTCTGTACTATTTCAGTTTCCGTCAGTGAAACAAGTGTGTTTGACAGGAACGCAAAAAACTCAATAACAAGGAGATCAGTGCCGTTTTCCAATACGCCGTTTTTTCTATGGGCCCGGAATAAACTTGAGACCCGTTGGTGTATCTCTCTAATTTAGTAGACCAATGCCGAAGGGGTAGTTCGTTCACGTATATTTAAGATATAAACCATTGCAGTGGTCTGCCAATGTTTTTCACGTTGCATTATCCGTAGTCCACACTTCTATAAGATCAATTGCTTTTACATAAAATACTTCAGGCACAGAAGGCGTTGTTGGCGGTGTTTGCTTTTTAGTTTCTCTCTATTTTAACAAAAATAATATACTTGAAAATATTGGATGTTATTGTTGGAAGCACTGGTGTATTAATCCTGTGATGCTAAAATGATACAGCGATGTTTAGAGAACTGTAGGTAAAAATAACAATAAAATAAATATGAAGATTTACATATTGCTAATTTTGTTGATTTTTAAAAGTAAGTTAAAAAAATTTTGCTATTTTTTTTTTATGTAATTTAGAATGCAATGCAGCTTTTTTATGCTATTCAAGATTAAAAATAATGACGCCTCACCCTAAGGTACATTCGCAATACCAGTGGTGTCACTTTTGCATTACAAATCCTATCGCCCCCTCCACCCTCCCGAGGAGCAATATAAATTTTACTCATTAACAGAAAAAAACATTCCGCAAGTAGTGCTGTTTATAGGATTGAGGTACTGTTGAAATGTTCATCTCAAGGATTTGTTTTTCTCGTTTTGTTTACTGATAAGGGACCATCCATTAATTATGTAACACAAATTTCATGATTTTTTGACAACGGGGCTCCCGTCCGTGACACAAGTGACGATACACATATTTGATTTATAAATGAATGCAAAACATATAAGGAATGTCAAACTCTGTCGGCAAGTCTTATTATTCTAGTGATATTTTTTAAATAAACGGGTCATCTAAACCAAGAGATTGTTCGAAATCGGAAATTTAGAACTTGAAGTTAACAGTTTTAGAACGTAACAAATAGACTTATTAGCATTATAATATTAGTACAGATATTAATAAATTTAGAGAAAACCACATTATTATATTTTAAAGTATTTGCCTTTCCGAACTACATACTGAGGAGGGGGATGATTATGTTCATAGTTGGCTGATACAATTGTATTATTGAAATTAAAGACTATTCTCGCCTTGCAACCTCGTCCGTTATGAGAAGAGCAGCGCCAATGATTCGTAGATGTAAACTGATTCGAGTGACAATACGTATAGTCTTTTATAAGTATTAGTTGTTGGCCCTTGCGGGATTCTACAATCTGGATATCTAAAACATACGATCAAAGAATCAATCAAATCAAGAAGTAATCGAAAGATATGATCATTTAAGCAAGTAAATCAAAACCTATAGGGTACTGCCCATTGACCTAGAATAATGAAATTTGGCGAGAAGCAAGCTCTCACAACTGTGGGCAAAACTCAGTACCGAGTGGCGCCCACACAACATTAAACGACGTCGCGGCAGGCCCAGAAAGAGATGGCAGGATGAACTGGATACGTATTGGGAAGATTGGCAGCAGAAAGCTGTAAACCGTGAGGAGTGGAAGGAGGGTAGGGAGGCCTTTGCCCTGCAGTGGGATGACTATGGCTGATAATAATAATAATTCGAAAGTCAGAAAGTATTAAAAAAAGATTCCCTCAAGATCGCTTCTATTGTTAATTATTATGATGTTACCAAACATGAAGCCAATATAAATAAATGAAAAATTTACAAATATCATTTTATTTATACCTATTACAATTAAACATTAAGATTACAGTAAAACAAAATTCATCAGTATTACAACTGTTTAGTGATTATGAGCTTTTACCTTACGTACTATTCTTTCTTCAAGTAGGACTAAACGTCCCTTACATCCACTTTCAGTATGGGTGGAGCATCTCCAATAAGATATTCCTTTCCGTTCCACCGAGTAATGAATACTGTAAGTGTACTGGTTATGTTGAATCAATCTAGTTCCCAAACGCGATCTGACAAACTGTATTTCTGAAATCATATATTATTTGTATAGTTTTTGAAAAGGTATGAAAAAATTGTGTCTTAAATTGTATTTTAGGCAACGCCAACGGTTGGAAACACTACCATAACTACGGCGAACGTAAAAGGGCCGCCATATTAAATCAGCCAAAAACATCGATAATAATAAATAATTTGGGAGTCGCTGTATGATGGACGATTGACGTATTTATGGTAAATGGTGTATTTTCAGTTGTTACTTTTTAAATTATTACATCAAAATACAAAACAAAAACACGCGAAATTGTTTTTGATACATTACATAATAATATCTTTATTTCATACCTAATTAATATGAAAAGATACAACGTTCAACTTAGTTACAAAAGTAGAAACTATATTGGCGGGCCTTATTGACAATCATTGCATGAAAAAAGAGTTAGTTCCTTATTATATGCTGTACTTATTACATATATGTTAATACTAATAAGTAAGCCATATACTGCATAGACACATAAGATAGATGTTTTTTTAGAAATAAATAAAATAAATAAATGAAGGTACGGAAGTTTCAAGTGACCTTGAAAGAAATTATTTTCTTTTACATTTTAGGTACATGATAATATGGCATTTCCTTAATTCTAATAATAAATAAAGCTCTTATATCCTAAAACCCCAACGATATAATTTAACTTGTTATGTATTTAAACGGGAATTACACGATTACGAAAAGGTATTACATACCTCTGAATTGCCTGACTTTTCGACCAGGTTGCATTGGCCGTGGTCACAGGCTGACTGGCTCAGCGGTGCACGCTCTCCGTCGTCGAGATCGTGAGGTAGAAGGTTCTTCATCCACCCGCAATTTAATTCACCCGTTAATTCCCGTTTAAATACATAATTATATCATGGAACGCGAAAGTTTAAAAGTTAGTATAATTTAACTTGATTCACATATAAATTTTATGTTCATAAATCCTACGGTTCTATATGAGATGTTCTCTTCACAACTCTTCACTCGACTCCATCCATGTAATCCATTAGACCACAATCCTTAGCAGTTGGAGCACCTTACTTTGGGATTCATAACTTATTACTATTTTTTATTCTATCTTATGTTGCCTTTATCAACAGACAGCTCAAGTGTGTTAAAAAATAGGGCAAAATATTAGAACATAGAAGTGGCATATAGTAACAAAAGAGGATATCCTATAACTAAGTAGTATTTGATTATTCGGCCATTAGGTACACTTGATAATATATGTAATATATTTCATAAATGAAACTGGATAATATACTAGACCTTGGAATAAATACATATAAATGAATAATAAACAAACAATACTCTGATCTGTCACCATTTGTGTTATATTGCTTAATAACATGGTTCGTGATTGTGAGGTTTGACTCTACGTATTTCATTACTTCCAGATAAAACTAAACGTCCAAAACAACCACTATTGTGTCGAGAACATCTCCAGTAAGTGATTTCTTTCCCATCTCTCTTGTAATGGATACTATAAGTGTATCCATTGTGCAAAATTAAGTTAGATCTTGAACGGGACTGCACGAAGGTTATTCCTGAAACAACGTTATCATAAAATAACGAAAAATGAAACTAATAACAGTAGGAAATTAACATGGTAATCAATGTTTTAAACATCATCCTGGTGAATTAAGTCTGCGCGACAAACTGCAAATGTACGACTAGTAGCTTATTATCATGGCATCGTATCTCTAAAAGCACTGCGTATACTGCCTTACCGCTACCGTTTTTTACATACATACCTCATTTCGGTTATCTAAGAGTTCGTATTTCAATCGACTCTCTGGAATCACACAAGGGTTTATAGTTACGGGAAGTAGACCGTACCGTCATCTCTGGATATCCCTCCATGTAATCCATGCCTACATTTCAACACCTATACTTGTGATCCTGTGCGAACCTGTTGCCGTCAATCGGACACGTTTCCACGCCCTTTCTAACAATAATTTCTTAGCACAAAGCAAGATTTCATTACGTGTCTCTCTCTTCTCTAATCCCTAATTTAGTTTTAGTGACGACATTATTATATTCTTTGTAGGCTCGATGATGATATTTTCGAACTCTAATGCACACATTTTAACTAATGACTTTTAGTGACGACAATTTTTGAACTACAGAATCAACGCGCATCGTCTTTAATGATCGAACACAAACTCACTTGACATGGAAAGGACCGCATAGTATCGATATTGCGTAGCACCAGCATTATATATGTAAATGTTTACCTATTAAGAACCTCACTTTAATAAAAAAAATATAGTCCTTTCTTCCTTATTTTCTTAGCAACAAATAGTTCTCATTCACAGAGTGTTACTTTTATGATAATATGATTTAGATTTACTGTGGGTACCGTTAAACAATACAATATACCTGATAGTTATATTGATCAGTTCCTTAATCCATAGCAATATTTTGCCAAATTGCCACAAAATTAATCATAATACGTCATAATCAAACATTTATTTAATAGTTATTACACTGATGTATGGGTGTATTTCTTTAAATTAAAACGGTTGGTGATTATGAGTTTTAAGTTTACATATTTCTTTATAATAAAAAACAACTAAACGTCCCGTGCAACCACTTTTATGATACGAACATCTCCAATAACTAATTTTTTTGTGATCTCCTTTCCAATGAATATTGTAAGTATATTCATTATGTAAAAGTAGCTTCGTCCCAGTTCGCGATTTAACGAAGGATATTTCTGAAACAAAATTACTTTAAATAGCCAAAGACACGAAAAATATGAAATATGTATGAATATAATTATATGCACTAAATTAAAACACTACACGTATCTAAATTGGGCACAAACTAAACTGTTAAATAAATAAATATATATTTAACAAAACGTAACGACTACCATGTCCATGTTGGCTTTGATAACGTGATTGATATGAGAACGTTTTCTCTTAAAAGAGTTCCAACTAAGTTCCTTTATACAAACACACCCACCCATCTTTAAGTATTACTAATATTATAAAATCGAAAGTTTCTAAGGATGGATGAATGGATGGATGTTTGTAAAACCTCCACGCATTCACGGCTGAACGGATCTCGGAATCGGAGATAGATCTGAAATAGCACAAAGACTACTTTTTATGCCGAAAAATGTACTGTTCCCGTAGGATAAATTTAACCAAAATTTCCATGCGAACGAAGTCGTGGACAACAGCTAGTATTCAAATAAAATTAATAAAAAAACTTAGCAAGCAGAGACAAGTCACAGTGTGTAGAGTGTATAATTGACCGATACTCATCGTCCATTATTGCCGAGACCATAATAGACTGACTTCATAATTTTTTTGGTATCTAAAAGAAAATTGAAACTATGTATTATAAAAACCAAAAACAGGTTAACACTACATCTCTATGGCATAAAAAGAAATTGAAATCCTAAAAGTAAATATAAAATACAATTATGAAAAACCTATGGAGTAGGCAACATGTTCTCATTTCCCTTTTTCCTCTAAATAATTTGACATTTAAATACTAAATTGTGCTTCTTTGTTGAAAATTTGTTTAGGGTTCAGTATGAACGTAAACTAAGTGAAGATATATAATTTACCATTGTTTGGTTCGTTTATACAGGTAAATGATATCTAATGATTTAAAATGAAAAGCGTTTACTTGAATATCTCAAAAATGTGGAGTTCTCTTTAATGTTACAACATATACATGGACTTTTTTCAATTCAAAGGCTAATCCTCGTAATTAAATACAGTTACATTGCAACCTCGATTTTAGAAACTATCGATATCAGACTCAGAGACTCAGTTTTTTTTTTGTAGGTATATCTTCGAGGAACGCTACATGAATGACATTGCAGTGGTTATAGTGTGGTTTCTAACACGCGCCATTTACCTATTAAGGCTTGTGACAATATCAAGTTGAGGCAATATCACTAGTTTCTATTAATAAACTTAGGGATATTCTACCGTAAATTCTTCGTATATTAAAATTATTAACGAATCTATCAATTAATAATATAGACAATATAAAAGTATCACAATTATATCCCAACATATACATTACACTGAACGCTTATTTTAAAATTATATATGTTTGTATTATCTTCCTCTCTCCCAAACAAACTGTGCTGCGCCCGACAGGGTCCATAATTGTTACTCCTTAAACTGTTATCACCTATGTACATATATACATTATAGAAGCAATAAACTATTGAGTATTGATATCAACGAAAAAGTTTGTTTACAAAATGCAAAAATATAGGTACACCTAACAAACAACAAACACTTCCTTAACCCTCGGAGCTACTCACTAGCGTCTAATCCGTGTAGTATTATTTCTAAAAAATGTCGCCTGGTTACCGTAACCCCATATTTGTGCTTTCCTACCTAATCGCATTATATTCATGAATCTAAACTTAAACTTTTTAAAAACCATCGAGTTCCTAACTCATGCATGACACTTGTATAAAAATTGTAGGATTGTGTAGCTAAATCGTCAAGCACGTTACTGCAGTGTTTAAAATAATGTAGTTTTTTTAAATATAAATATGATATGCAAAAAAAAGATTTAAACTGTTAAATAACAATATGAAATATAACTGTTTAAGGTAGAATTATATACGATTATAAACCTTGAAAGATGTACCTCCTATATTACCTACTGTTAATTTCTTCAAATGTAAGGTCAATCGTACTTGAAAAAATATTATGTATACATACTGTTTATCACTAGGACAGTTCACAGTTGACTCCTCACCTCAAGCTGTTATATAAATATTTTACAAAAAATATCCAGCATTGAATGTATATCAAATTCTAAATAGCTGGCGTACTAAACCGTAAAGGAAGTTTTTTAAGCCCGGGGTCCCAATAAATGTTTGCTATGTCCATTTCTTTGTTGTTAAGGTATAAAAATAATATTTTTGATACAAAACAACTATTTTGTTGCTGCCGGGAAGGTATCAAAATTAAATTTTGTCAAGTATTTTTTTTATTTTTTGTACAGCACTTAATTGACTTACCACCAAAATATTGACACCAACACGGCTGGTAGGAATTCCTGCACGGCTTAGGCTTTAAGTAAATGTATAACTGTTAGTAACAGTTTGATTCGTTTTATTAATCAATGCTTAAAAGTGATCATAAAAAACTACAAAGTTTTCCTTTTTTTTGCAAGCGAGTTGCCATGTAATAATAATGTAGTTTATAACGCTTTCGCGCCCTAACTGATCGTTATGAAACGCATACACGTTGCTAGAAACCTTAAGAGGACATAGGGTACCTATCACCCAGAAAAAGAGTACTGTTGTCGAGTGGCTTCGAAACCTTGTACATCAGTATATACCTACCTACACATACAATCTTTATCTGTAGGTACTGTCTTATGTGATTTTGAAGAACCACCAAATATTGTCCGGAGCCAGTATATTAAATAAATTATTTAAGTGTACTTGCTCTTACTTAGTCTAATTATTGTAGATAATTATTTAAAATACTGACTGTCATGTGTCATTTGAGAACCAAAGATCATCAAGCTCAAGCCCGTCTAACTAAACCTTTATGTCCGTTTCGTTTTACAATAGACTTATTAATTATTAAAAAATCTCGTATTTAGTGTTTTTATTTGCTGTTCAAATCTTAGTCCATCAATCCTTAAGTTCATCAAGCGTGATCATAGAAACCGATGCTTATCTTCATTCAAATTACATCATATTTTTTTCGACTAATATGATTGCCCACTTATGTTCAAAAATTATACCTTATAGGCATAATTTCAATTAAAAAAATGCAAAATAAATAATAATAAAACATTACTACAAACAAAAGGCCTTATAAGAAAACATGGAATAAATTATTCACGGCAAAATAAAAATATGAGGATATGCTATTGATGGCTAGTCGCTGTATCATGACACCTGGATTACTTTGGAAGACCAATCTCTTTTATTAAAGAAATACATCATTCAAAAAAGTGAGTTTGGCGACACTGGACCGTACCAACTCAGTATATGGGGGTAGGGGCGTTTTCCCAGATTTTATTATTCAATTATGTAGTCAGGCCCTGTTTTGTAATAATACCAGTGACTTTCATGATCAATTTTTTGACACCTATATCTGGCTATTAAAATCTCCACCTTTATGTGAGACTGTAAATTATGACGATGTGTTTTTGTTTTCTCGACATTTTTATAAATTTATATAATTCCTACGACGTGTTTCAACGTCAACTCTATAAGTATATGATATATATCTCTATAGCATTTCACACTCTTAATTCTAAAAACAAAAAATATTCAATAATGAACACAATAAGGTACATAAAGTTATAGAGAACAGTAGACAGAGAAATATTTATTTTTTTGTAATTATTAATGTGCAGGTAGAAATACTTTTTCAATCATAAATTATTTTTAATTTATTTGTAATATAAATAGCCTGAATAATCAGTTCGTGCACAATCGAAATTAAAAAAGCTGCAGCTCAAAAATGGTCATGTAATCACAAATGTTTAAAAGATGATACAAATTAGTAATACACAAAAAGAGGCTTTCTCTACAAGATATGATTCAAAATCAACAAAATAATTAACACACAATCAACGGCAGCAAAGGTTCAATGCCTACCTGGTTTCATTTCATGGGCCATGTTGGATCATGAACGTGTGGCCTGATTTTGATTACATCTCTATTTCGATAAACACTTATGCGTCCGCTGCAACCCTTAAGCGCTGAGCATTTCCAGTGAGATATCTGATTTGTTTGCCTGGTGTAGTGAATACGGTACGTATATTGATTGTGCAGTAATAGGTTAGTACCTTTGTCCGATTTAACGAACATTATCTCTGAAATACAAACATGAGTGAATTGAAGACAAGTGAAACAAATAAATGTTTAGAAGCGATATTTTCAAAAGTTTGACAGCATATGACTTTTACATTTAACTGTTAAATGTAAAAGATACCTATCTATTATGAAACTTGATGATGTGTTAAATTTTAACACATCATTAGAGTCGAGTTTCGTTAAATCCTCAAAATGTTGTTAGTTTACGAGAAAACAATTGTTACTGATATCACTACCTATTATAAAACAAAATTCCCCACCGCGTCTGTCTGTCTGTCTGTCTAGTCGCGATAAAACTACTGAATGGATTTTCATGCGGTTTTCACCAGTAGATAGAGCGATGCATGAGAAAGGTTTAGGTATATAATTTCTTAAGTTTTTGTGTAAATTGGTTGAAATATGATGATGATTGTTGAAGATGACCCGTGCAAAGCCGGGGCCGGTAGTTAAAAATAAAAGAGATTTTAAGCAGTCTGTTATTTTTATTCTAGAAAAGAGTCCCAACCCTTAGCAACAGACATAATAAAGGTAAAAAAGTAGTGTTTTGTCTATGTTTAATCCAATCCAATATAAATTGTTACATTATCCGATCATGACAATAATTATATTTAGGGAATTAACGAGATCACGACCAGTGTAAACTAGTCGAAAGATTCAATAGTCAAATTATATTGAAACATAAACAGTTATCGCGTTAATTCCCGTAAACAAGACTGCGTTTTGAAATAATGTTTTGTATTTGTCGTATTACTATTTAGTAAAAACTAGTAACAAAAACATTTCGAGGATTATGTACATAACTACTTTATATTAAAAACTTACTTATATACTAATAATACTACAGTAGATACAGATATTAAAATTTCAATACCTGCATATTAAAATAAAAAAAAATACAGAACATTTTTTTTTCTCTTTTCACTGTGTTCTCAACATTTTTTGGGAGAAATGTAGCTGGTTTAGGCGGCTTCACTTGTCTATGACTTTGTTCGCAAGTTCAGTGACACATCGATATTTTATAAGTTTATGCGAGAATTAGAACTTAATTATTTACTTCCCACGATAAACTATTACTAGTGGATGGCTTGGTTAGGCTGACTGTAAACCGGCAAGTGCAACTTGGTCGAAACACATCTCCAAACAAACGTTAATGCCCATTAATTTAATCGTAATTATATAACTTATCAACCCACACTACTTTAGCAAGGCCTTACTCCTTTCAAATTGAGAGGAGACTCGTATACCCAGCAGAGACAAGACGATTCTATCAACATCAATGGTAGTTAGTAGTGATTAAGCTGCAGAGCAATATTTTTCGAAATTTGTGGGGGGTGATTATGCGGGGTGGCTTTACGTATGAGTCTATTTTGAAAGACTACTAAACGGCCGTTGCACTTTTTTGTATAGTGCCTAGAGCATCTCCAGTATGTCAAGTCGATCCAGTTTTTGTCGTAATGCAACCCATATGTGTACTGTCCATCGAATAATAAGTCGGTGCCGGTTTGTGATTTGATGAATCTAAGTTCTGGAAAAAACAACATACAAAATCACAGCATTCAATTTAGACCGATTTGCTTTATAGGTATTAATATATGTTAGAACTCGGATTGCCAAACTTACCCTCTTTTAATTTAAGTTATATACCTACCTACGTCACTTGATGTTAAGGCTTTCTGAATATAACTTTTCCATAAACAGTTATTTATGATGATGATACCTCTTTTCATAAAATTGAAAGCAGGTGTTTCACAATTTTAAATAGGAACTTGTTTAATTCCTCTAAGTGCACACGTTCTATTTACCAACATGAATACTAGTTATTATAACGATAATAATGATAGCAATAAAAAAATGTCTGTTAACAAATGATGTAATAACTGACTATAAACCAATTAGTTTTAATTTTCTTTATTGTTAATAAAATTCCAAAATATACCAATAATCTACATGTTTGTGATGTCAGGCAATATGTTCTTAAATATAGGTGATATGTAATAAAATACATAATTGTGATATCAGCACGTTCGTATTGACGTAGTATATGGATTACAAATAAAGCTATTATTATAATCCCTGGCAGCAGCTATGGATATACATATTTTTATAAGTTGGTTAAAATCATTACAATTATATCATAATAAAGAAAGGGAAAAAACATGCACAACATCTAAAAATTCAAATAAGGTACAAAACTGTCTCATGAATGGACGCAGAATAACATTATTAATTATAGAGAATTATTTTGCTCTATCTTTTTTAAATAAGAAGAAAAATACTAAACCTTAATGGGTGTAACGGGTCAGTTATGTGAAATAATCACAGCCAAATCCGATTTGTAGATATTGTTTATCATAAACGAATGTCGAACCATAGTACTTAGGTCACCAATTTAGCAAACAATAAGTTGCAGTTGGTATTACCACCTAATATAGTATCTGCACTCAGCGCGCAGATAATAAAGTCATGTGACCCAAGACACCTTTCAATTTAAGAAAATGTATCATCATCCGAAGTTTGGCGCGTCAACGATACTTAATTATTAGATATACTTACGAGTAAATATAACTGTGGTGATGTAGTTTATGTTCCAAGACGGAAAAGTCTTATTTTAATAAAAATATTGAAACATTCACGCTATTGATCGAAGAGCCCACATCAGAATTACTAAGCTATATCTAGACTTCCCTTTACAACATATATCATAAGTTTTTAACGTAAGGCAGACATTGTTTAACATTATTTGAATCGAATTTGGCTTTATTATAGACAATAATAGTAGGGAAACGGGATATAAAACATGAACTATATTTTTATATATTGTCCTTCGTGAATGCAATATCTTGCCGGTGGATGCGTGTGTTCATTTTCCAATCCAACGATAGCGAACTTTTCATCTAACTTGAGTTTAGCGTTGCATCCTCTACAATTATGAGTCGAACAGTACCAATGGAAGTATTTAGTCTTCTTGCATTGCTTCTTGCAATAATAAGTGTAGTCGTTAAACATTACTAAATGCTTGCCCGAGTACCGAGATTTCGCCAACAGTA
This sequence comes from Callimorpha dominula, assembly GCA_949752705.1. NCBI lineage: Eukaryota > Metazoa > Arthropoda > Insecta > Lepidoptera > Erebidae > Callimorpha > Callimorpha dominula. The sequence continues at coordinate 18,625,817 of OX457002.1, read as the reverse complement.
TCACTGAAATAAGATAATATATTTAGAAACTGTTTTTATTAAAAAAATACAAGTGAAAACAGCATTAGCGTTAGAGGTATTTTGTTACATTGCTTTTAACAATATTTACGTCAGAGGTTAAGAATAAAAAAGTTAAGTACATGAAAATTCAAAATATTTAATTATGCAGAAATGTGATACCTACATTAAATCACCTACACCTTTCTTCTGGGTGAGATTTATTTCTTTTAACTCCTTAGCATTTTCTAAAACGAGAAAATGTCGGCACTGGCTTCGCTCATTTCGCGCCCTAATGACGAGACCGTTCGGGCGACAGGGTTCTACGATGTGATTAACTATATTTACCCATTACTGGCGATTTTAGTCAAGTCGAAAATACAAGTAAACAATAAGCGAGGATAGTGGCTTGCTAAAACACGTTCCATCAAACTTTGTACACCTAAATGTCCTGGTCTGGACGGGAGGAAATTTTTCTTCTTCATATTCTTTGGGAAGGAGCATAAGGTCCGCCACGACCCACGAGTCATACTTCTAATAGTCAGGGTAGGCAGTATACTTATATAAAATGAAATAAACAATTAAATCTCTAATGGTACAATTTGATAAGTTAAATAACTTAAATTAAATTAAAATATATTCTAATACAAATTCATTCAGATTTCATTATTTTTTCAGAATATAACCTACACACATCTTAATAATCACACATGACATCAATAATTTTAAATTCTTACATAACAGCCATTGGTTATGACGTACGACGGTGGAGGATGCCTATGATCTAATTTGGCGGAAATTACAGTCCGGTATGCAGGCACCACTTCGTTAGTGGTGATTAGCCTCGCCTTGCACAGCCACCCATTGGTGCACGACCAGATCTTTGTGCTGACGTTATTCTTATGGCAATAGAAAGTATAACCATTTACCATAGCCAACTCTTTTCCGTTCTTTTTTGTCATCCAATGAACTGAAAAATGTGTGTTAGATTAGTCTTTGAGGTCTAGTATCATAGCATAATATAGCATAGCACTTGTGTCCAAATTAATGAAATAATGAAGTCAATCAGAAATATTAATATAAGTTGATGTTCGATGTTGAATTATATCAAATTAGGTTAATCAATAAACGTAGAGATTTTGACTTTCACATTAGAAATACATTGCTTGCGAATAGACATAAATCAATATTTTACGTCAATAGACTACAAATATGACATCGTAAATGTAAAGCACTATGACGGAAGTACGTTACTGGTTTACAAATGAGACCACATTTCATTTACTTGAGGATAGGATATTCATTGTCGCTTTACGTAGTGGCCTCCAACCTCGACGCGATGAAGCACAAATGAAACACAATCAGTCACTCGAATCTATACTTATATTTAGTTGATGATGCTTCTATGAGGGTGTTAATGACGTTGCACGTTGGTACCGCATACGGTATATCCTTCATAACGCAGATAAAAGGTATGTGTAAGAGAGCATTAGTGTTGCCTATTACTGACGATTGCAGCATAGCTAAAGTGCGCCGGATATAAATATACCACTGAATGTTACGTATATTTTTTTCTTGGTTTCTATTACTACGTCGACGGTGGAGCTTCATTACATACAACAAATAGTTTTTTAGTCTTTTTATACTTTAAATGAAAATAAAACCCTTAGTTATTTACTTTATTAGCTGTTTAACATAAGCTCGTAATTATGTTAACAAAAATTATCACGTTATAAAAAACTTCATAAATCGTAAGATTAATTAACATGCATAGAAGTATCACAATCCACTGATAAAATGGTAAATGTATAAAAAAAAACAAAAATGCTAAACAATTATTGAAAAAGTCAATAAATGACAACATTGTAAATTTCTGCCACGTTAAGCAAAAGCTCTTAATTTACAGATATTTTAGTAGAATGTGATGATTCTATTAATGTTATGAAGTTTAATCAACCTTGCGATGGTATTTTTTTTTTCATTTGTTAATTATAAACCTTGTAACAGTGGTCTCTTACACGAAACGGCAGAAATCTACTGCCGTTTTGTTAATAGCCTCTTAAAGTCTTAGGAATATTTTCTTACAATTTAATTAACACGCCATTTTTAATAAGAAACTTGGGTGGTTCGTGACAATGATCCAATTGGGCCTTAGACACTTCTCCTTTCTTGTTGCATGTAAACCTCGCCTTGCATCCTCTACTGCATCGCCATGTACTGCTAGAAGCCGACTGCGCAGCGAAGGAGTACGTATAGCCTTTGTACACAGCCACGACACGCCCACTGTGCTTTTTTGCAAACTGCACTATAAAGGAAATATACATTATGTTTTTCTAAAGTAAAGTTAATTATACTAAAAAGATGGACAGTAGGATTGATGATAAGAAATTCGAGTTTCCAACCACAAAACTAAATGCATGGAACGACCTGCCCTGTGCCTAAGCCAAGTAATAAATTATTAGGTATAAAAATAAGGATTAGGATAGGCAGTAAGTATGAATTAATAATATATTAATTTTAAATGGAAATAAAATAGACGAAAAAAATATTTAATTTCAATAATATACTACAAATACGGATATACACAACAATACAACGCACAACAGCTATCGGGGAGGTATATAAATTTAGAAAATGTACAATTGCTTTTATCGAGCTAACTTTTCGCTTGAAATTAATAAATAAACAACACGACACAGACCACACAGAAAAGAGAGACTATAATGGAATTGTATTTTTTTAAACTCCTTAAATTGGCAATTATGCACGTGTCGCGTGGATATTAGGCTCTATTATAAAGATTGAACCTACAACATACTATACTGACAGTTGCATGGACAATTGAAATTAAATCTTTATGTAAGCACCATTGTGTATAATATATCGAGGAGGCTTATGGTGATGTACACGTGTTTCTGATATAGCTCTCAAGATAAAGCCTTTAATGTCAGTTGTGAAGCGCACCGAGCATTGTTTTGTATTCGTACATTGGTAGTAAAGTCGGTTTTTGGTGCGTGCGTGACAATAGAATGTGTATCCTCCGACGATCGCCAGGTACTTGCCGGACTTGTTTTTGACCCAGGTAACTGTTGAATAAACAATACAATTTTACAAATTACAAAGAGACATGAAAGTTTTTTGGTCGTGGGAGAGCCGTGCTTCGGCACGTATGGGTCGACTCGACCAGAGTGATACCGCGGCCTCACAGAAAACCGGCAGTGTAGCAATGTTTTCATTGTTTTTCGCTGAGTGAGTGAGGTAACCGGAAACCCTAACACTTCCCTCTCCTCCTCTTCCCCCTCTCCCACCCTCTTCCTTTCTCCCCCTCTTCCCCCTTTCCCCTATTCCCACCTTAAAGGCCGGCAACGCACTTGTGACTCTTGAGTTGCAGGTGCCCATGGGCGGCGATAGTCATTTACCATCAGGTGAACCGTCTGCTCGTTTAAAAAAAAGTGCAAACAGGATAACAATGAGAATACACGAATAAAGTTAACGTTCAATAATGATACACACACTTAATAAGAAAATATTGTAAAATAAATTGATAACACCTAATGTCAGATTCACAATATATTTTAATGTTAAATAAATAATAATGATAAATATGAATGAATGAAAAAAAAACAATTTATTTTAGTTTCTAAGCAACATGTTAAAGGTTATTTACATGAATAAAGATTATTATTCACTTAGTTCCATGTAGTTAATTAAGAGGGTCTTAAAGCAAAATATAATCTGCCTTAGCCAATGCCTGCTAAATCGGTACAAGCTTGGCTATGTTTTTTCAGTTGGTGTTCTTACGCAAGTAATAAATTCTCATTTTCATTTCAATTTCTCTTGTCTCAATAAACCAATCGTATGATTTAATTTAGAATATTTTCCAAGTAGTACTAAATAAATTGAAATAATTTATGTTGCTATATGTTCCTAACTTTGAAATAAATTGATGACGAAAGCGACCTATATTATGGACTTATAAAACTATCTTATCAAATAAAACATTATAACAGTTAAAACGGAATTTTCACTGCGTGTATTTATTAATGCCTAATGATTACGTTCTTACATCAAACTATCAGCCTATAAATTATTATACAAGAAAAGAAAGTATAAATTAAATATATAATACTAATACTTCTTTAAACATCGACGACTATTTACCTAATAGTTGACGACTATTTACCTAATAGTCGTCGACTATTAGGTTTCCTTATAACAAATCTTAAAAGAGCTGAGATGTTTAATTGTCAACTTAATCAGTTGAAGATCCTTCTGATGACAGGTTTAGTGGTGTCATTAAATATTTGCGTTTCCAGTCCTGTCCCCTTTCTTATCGAGCTTTTGAACCTTTTCACCTGCTAAAAAATTCAACAGCATAACTACCGTAGTGTTGGCTGACCATAATCTTCTGTAGGGTAGAGGAACCTCAGAATTCGAGCGGATTTGTTACGAACAGAAATCTGCTGCGATTTATATCTTTATATAGACTCCGTCACGTATTACGTATGAAAGTGGCGCATGGTTCGGAATATGCTCTATGTGGCAAGACTTTAGAAGTTGCTTGTCTTTGTACGTCACGAACCGAGCTCGGCAAGGTCTCCTCGCACACATCCAAATATCAGTAGTTTTGCTTCTGCCGTCACAGTAAAAAGCATAGCCATCGATTAAGGCCATGGGCTTTCCACATTGTCTTACTAACCATTGAACTGAAAACAAAAAGAAATGTTAGGACATATAAATTAATGTTTTTGTTACAAATAAGGTATTTACATTACGATTCTTGACACTGATGTATTGTATTAATGTACATATAAGTCCCTAGTTCTAATCATTTTATTTTCTTTAAACGGTAGCTTAATATATTTGGTTTAAATACATGCTAATTACAAACGTAATACATTCACAATGTCACACATCTACTACTAATGTATTACATGTTCAATATAATGATGTTCAAAATTTAATAAAAAAAGACAGCGGGCACCAGGCTGTGCTCAAGATACGTGTACGACGTGTACACGACGTATACATAACAAAAACAAAAAATCTAAATTTTAATTTACAAAATTATACAGGTACAAGCTTTGTTGAGTGAGTTTTCTATTTTCCCGTTTTATTCACTGAAATCGAAGGACTTTGCTAGTAACACAAATATTAAAAATAAATAATACAAGACCTGATTTAGCTTTCAAGCCTTTATGGACCTAAAACTATAGTAGATAAAAACCTTAGAAAAATAAAAGAATGAAGAAATTATGGGTTTCAGGTAATTATGAATTATTTTATTAATTTACATGTACAACTATTAATTTATTGGTTTGAACATACAAGCATGTGCTCTGCAACCAACATGGACTTGTTGTTATTTGCGTGACGTAAATGTATATACATATGTAGGAAGGATATTCCTTTTTTCGTAAGTAAACGTCTTTTTTAATTAAATTTGTTTTAAATTATTGTCTCACTATCGTAGATTATAAAAACATATAATGCATCTAAGTATGACTTAATTTTTTTAGAATTTCAAGTTTTGTGGGAATGGTAACAAGAAAGTAAACATCTCAGTCACTAAAATGTTTTATTGTTAGTTGTAATGTAAAATCGAGTGCCAAGAAGACGGAGTGTCTATTAAAACGTTTTGTAAAGTTTTATATTGCTCTCTTCTCTTCTCTTTCTATTTGTAACCTTCCATTTTCTTTTCATTTGCCAGTGTTCTCTTGGTGTCATATCTTTAACTAATTTTTTACGAGCATGATATCTTTCCAAATCTTTACGTTTCACTTCTGCAGCTTTTTCAGGATCTAGGTTTCTTTTCATACGATAACGTCGCTGTTTTTCCGCGCCAGATAGTGGCATTTTCCTTATGACCTTATGGTAGCGCTCTGAAATGAATCATATAATTGTTTATGTAATACCCAACCCCAGCAAAATAATAGGTAATTATCTATTGTTTTTTTTTAAGACAACTCTAAGAATGATTCCTGTGTTACGAGAGAATAAACATACATTCAAGGTACTTATCTTTATGAAAAACACCTGCGTCACATTTTTTCAATACCATAAACAACTCAATTTCAAGATTATGATAGCAAGTGCATTGTCAAAATAATTATTGCCAACGAAAAATTAAGAATCTGAACATTTTAGAGGAATAAATATTGTTATTGCCATGTCACTGTCGTCGAAAAAGAAGAAATTCCTAATTAAGTCCTTCCTAACTCTATGTAACATTTAATAATTAAATAAGTAATATCTAAGATTTTAGTTATTTACTTCGATTTATATTTATCTCTATCGTTATGCCGTATAATTTTTCTAGTTTTTTTTTCGATATTGTTTAAAGTATCCCTATCATACATTTAAGCCTTTTGAAAGAATTTTTAGAGGAACTTTAGGTAATATAACATTTCCCCTTTTCTTGCATATTGGTAAAAATCTGTTAACGTGATTTGCATAAGTACAAGAGGTTACCTCTTGTACTTATGCAAAAGTGTAGTGTTTTGTCAATCTATAATTCAGATCGTTAAACAAACAACTCGCCTCGTGGCAGGCAATTATCAGCTTCTGTAAATACTCCCAGCTCCGGTGGTCACAATTATATACCTATCCCACTACTACACTACTTCTGTAAGCTTTAGATCCTACCAAGAGCTGTTCCAATTTAAGCGTAAGTCTGATTTTCGCGTCCTTTTAAAGTGTTAACCTCACAAATTAAGTAAGCGGCGGGTGGGCGGTAATTTAAAGGCTTCATGCGATTAACTGGTTGCGGGTCTGAACTCCATTCATTACACTACCGACGTAAATCAATTCCTGACGCAAACATTTAGCTTAGCTGGAATTGATATCAAGAATACTAGGTCAGTTATACAACGGAAAGTTCTACCCTTATCCTACCCTATCTTTAAATAAATGCCATTACATATCATATATCGGGCTGTTGGGTGATGATGTTCTAAATGGACTTGACTTGCATGCGGTCTTTAGTTATCACAAATCAAGCACGGCAATTTGTCTTCGTACATTTCCAAACATCAGTCAAACATTCTTATTCCTGCCGTCACAATAAAATGAGTAGCAGTTGTGTAGAGCCAGTTCTTTACCTTTTTCTTTCTTTAGAAATTGGACTGTGAAGAAAATCATCGTAGCAATTAGTCAAACCATCTGAGTTAAATAAATCATGTTAAAATAAGAATATATTTATTGATAAAAATCATGTTTTATTACTAGACTTTCCTAGAAAAATAAAACAAATTTATAGTAATAATAATTAAAATAATTATTATAATTTTATAAAGGACTTATCCGGTTCATAGAACCGTTGTTGCAGCCGTGAATAGAAAATCTTCACTTGGCAAAAGCTAGATAAGTACCATGATTTTAAAACATATGTTTTTACATCTTTAAATAAATACCATTACGTATCATATATTTGGTTCTTGGGTGATCATGTTTTAAGTGATAAGATTTCACAAGTGTCCGGTCCTTGGATATCACAAATCGAGCACGGCAATGTGTTTTCGAACACATCCAAACGTCTGTACTCTTGTTCCTTCCGTCACAGTAAAAGGAGTAGCCATTGATTAGAGCCAGTTCTTTACCATTTGCTTTCTTCACCCATTCGACTAAAACGAAAATTAAATTGATATATAGACTAACGGATCTAATTAAGCGTCGATGACAAAATATGCACATAACATAACGCATATTTATGTGGTATTTGCAGGTAGCAGTAGGTAACCCTTTTTAACCGACTTAAAAAAAAAGGAGGGGGTTCTATGTTCCACTGTATATATTTCTATTTATGTATGTTCACCGATTACTCAAAAACGCCTGGACCGATTTGGAAAATTCTTCTTTTGTTTCAAAGGGTATACTTCCGAGGTGGTCATCAGGTCCGGATCTTTTTACTTCTTTCGTTAAAAAAGACAACTCCCTCATTAGGAATTACTCCTGTGTCGCGGGGGACTTTACAAACATACAAACAACGGACACAAAGAACACTCAGACTCGGGTGGGAATCGAACCCACGACCTCTGGCTCAGCAGTCAGGGTTACTAACCAGTAGACCAACAGGCCAGTGATCGGATCTGATGATAGGATTCTGGAAAAATCAAGGGAACTCTTCAAATTTACAGGCACACTTGAAGCGAGGGTATTTTGGGGCGCATTGAAGTCGGTGATGCTTTTTTTAAAAGATAATTATTGTTATGGATAAGAAAATCATGGACAGGGGGAACGCAGTTGCCAGTCACCTACTTATAAATAGTCGCAATGTGGTGCCACTTTAGCGTTGCCTCCTATTCGATCAGAAATCTCCTGCGCTATACCTCCTTGGTGATTCAAAATATTACTTATTTTAGTAAAATCATCACTTTATCTTGATGATTCCGTTGAGGACATTAAGATCATCGTTGGTCGGAAAGGTGATGTATCAAATTAGTTAGTTAATTGGTTAAGTTTTCATTAGCTTGTGTTAAAAGAAATTAGATAATTATTACAATAAAATTACTAACACATTTATTTAGTTCAAGGTGCAACACCTATACATTCTTCTAGCATGTAATATTACGGCATATAATTTTTAGCATCTTCGTTACATGACTGAATCAATCAATCAATAAGCCTATTGTAAGCCTCTCCCAATGTGCGCCGTAGCACCCGGTCCTCCGCCTTCCGCATCCAGTTTATCCCAGCTACCTTCTTCAGGTCGTCAGTCCATCTAGATCGCTTTTTCACTCTTGACAATCATTTTGGGAAAAAAGTGTGTGAAAAGGAGTTCCTATATATTCGACCATTCGCATATTACGCATGCTGTACATGAAAATAAAAGGCTGTGAAGTCTGTTTATCTTATATTATATGATAATTATAGTAACACAATAATTTAATACTTGTTCACTAGTAAACGTTACACGAACCAAGTCGTTCTTAATGACACTTTAACGTTTAAATGTAATGGCATAAAAACGATAATCTTATATCAACTGTTGATTTTAAACAATAGCAAAATAAAAAGGAGATTTAAACAAAAGATGAAAACAAATTAATTCTAACATGAAATGATAGCGATCAGTTATACTAAATTAGTATTATAATTGTGTATGTCAATTATCGTCTTGTTCGACAAAGGGGCAATGTAAAAAATATTTTGGAAATATATGAACCTAGGCATCGCTCCCTTTTTTGGCTCCACGGATCAGTTTTTTACTGACCCACCGTTTTTTTTTTAATTTTAACAAATTAATTTACAGCGTCTTTCGAATTATATACGAAAACAAATATTAGAAGATTTAGAAGTCAACTCGTATTTACATCTTTAAATAAATACCATTACGTATTAAAAACCTCATAGCTGCGTGATCATGCTGCAAGTTATAAGTCTTCACATGCTTTCGGTCTTTGGTTATAACAAATCGAGCACGACAATGTTTTTTCGAACAAATCCATATGTCAGTACTTTTGTTCCTACCGTCGCAATAATAGGTATGGCCGTTGATTAGAGCCAACTCTTTTCCGTTTTCTTTTTTTACCCATTGAACTAAAAAGAAATTAAAATAAGTCAGTATATTAAGTTCAAGGTGACTAAAAGAGAATATTTGAAATGTTATAAAATTCGAGTTTTATGAACCATGGATAATGTCAGTCAGTTATACTATTACCGACTATTACGTCGCCTGATGTGGTATTTATAGACTTTGTAGCTTTGTATATATGTATGTATTTTCATCATAACGGCCGACGAAATTCTCATCGCTGTCAACAAACAGATTTTTTTAACATACTCATTATTTATAAACAGGCTGATCATTCCCAATAAAAATGTATATTTAATTAATTTTGTGATACTATTAGTACTTGTAACAGAATCTTGACTTTCATGGAATCTCCGACGCGTAGTGCAGCAGACAATGATATAAAAATAACAGGAAAAGCCAGATTGATTGGTGTCATGTCATATAGGGTTATAACGAAGCAAAAAAGTAATAAAACAGTATTTTAATGTAATATCTTATATATTTCTTACAATATATATTTAGCAAGCGGTTGTGAAGTTAACACGCATATTACGAATGGGTTATATGTATATGCTAAAATAATAAATAGGTGTAAAATATACCGTGAAAACTGACTAGCACTTGCAATTTTAGAGTAGTCTAACTATAAAAGCCGTAACATAATGTAACTGTTCGGTCTGTAGTATCTGACGGAATAAAATATTATTTCAAACGACCTCGCCGCTGTTGGTGGAAATAAATATACAAAAATGTGTGAACGTCCAAAACGCTCCAAAAGCGGCGGTGTATTGAACGACAGATTCCAACATTATTTAGATCACTCTGTAGAGAATTTGCGATTATTTGAACGAATATAATAATAACTTCACACACCTCACACACGTCCGTCTGATCCCAAACTGGGCAGAGCCTGTATAGGTACTATGGTAACCAGACTGCTGATAAACGTATCGTCCTTAACTTTAGTTTTTGAAGTGAAAACTTATTTAGGCACGTTGGGCACTTTTAGTATGAGGAATAAGCAGTGAACTCGCGTGACCGTCACGCTTAGATGTTACATGTATATGCAGATGTGCGAGTGTATATGTATATTAGATATGTGTGTAAGTGTTTTCACTTCTGACGTGCAGTCCTAGGACTGACAGTTTTTTTTAGGTGAATTTAATTACAGTTTGTAGTAAACTCCATTACAAACACTATACATAGCACAACGATGTGAATGGTTGTCGTTATATGTCAAAGGCTCTTTATTTTTGGATGTGACTATACGTGCTTTGCATCTGCTACCGTATGTGCATCGCCAAATATCCGTCATTTTACTAGTACTTCCTCTATGCCTGTAGAAGGTGAATCCGTTGAGGAGTCCTATCTCATTCCCTGATTTGTTAGTCAACCATTGGACTGTAAAAGACAAAATAAATAGGTAACTAGAAACTACATCAATTACACAAAACTTGCCAGTGTCTGCTGTATGCAATATAGCGCACTTATAGAGGCTTTATTATATTTGGTAATATAAATAACACATAACTTTCTTTAATTAAAATATTATTAACGATGATGTTTAATTTAAGTAATGTTTTTACTTCAGGGTACGAGTACATTGCGTGTTTATTTCAATGGAACAAGGTAATTTACTTATGCAACATTTATTTATTAACGGCATCCAATACCTGTTAAGAGCAAAAATGTATATTAGGCATTGTTAAATGTACTAGTGGTAAATACATCATCAACCCACCCACAATTTGTCAAAAGAAATAATCGGCTAATAGTAACAATGTCAAATGCCACAACGTCTAAGTCTATACTCAACACATTGGCCCTGCAACTATAATTAGGTCGGAAAGTAAAATTAAAAAAAACACTTGACATTCCAAATACATATATAAATTGTAGTTTCATTAGCTCACAGTCAGTGTAGTATATCGTCTATTAGAAACAAATGATTCGTAATCAGTGAAACATGTTTTGGAATGACATGATAATGACGCTGTCAACACTTAAGTTTAAAACTCCACACACCGTATTAATGGTATATTAAACATTGATTAAATTAAATTTTTACTGACATATAATTATACTGTTAAATTGTACAGAATATATGCTCCTAACAAAGTTAAAATAAAAACATTTTTTTCAATAATGCTACGAACTACAGAGAATACAAAAAATGTAGACAAGCGATAATATTTTGACCTTAATAAATCATTATACGAGTATACATTAAGGTGTGATTAATTATTATCATAGCGCGATTACATACACTATAAATAATCGCATAATGGTAATCACTATTATATATATATTCTAGAATATATTATTATATGGACCAAGTAACCTGATTCACTTTCTATTGTGATTATACAAAACAAGGAACTCATGACAACTCATCCTTTGTATGTAGTGAAAGCACATAAAAATTTTATAACTTCACTAGCTGTTCCCCGCAGTTCCAACAGCGTTTATGGTCACAGCTCCACTTCTAAGGGTAGTAGCGTGATGTTACATAGCCTATACTGTTCCTCATGAGTCTGGCTATCATGTACAAAAAGATTTTGTCGAATCTGACTGGTAGTTACGTTTAAACAAACAAGAAAACTCTTCAGCTTTATTATATTAGTATAGATAACATTATTATATATGTGTATTTAGTAAAACCTGTTGACATAAAAAAAGAGCAAAATCACATATACCTATGTGATTTTGCATATGTCAACAGGTTTTAAGTCTTGAACTTACTTCGAGACATTTACAGTCGCTCGAAACATCTAGCTACTATTCTCGGACTTATTCTGCCTATATTTTTTTGAACTGTCCCTCCACAATCGCCTCTGGCGTTCCCTTTCTTCCTCAGACATGTCGCTGATGGTTTTTCTCTTATTAAGAGCTTTTTTCTTATGGTAGTACGCTCTATCCTTTGCTTTTTTCATCTCTTTTTGTTCCATTGTCAATTTATTCAAAAATCTTTGTTTCCTCGCATTGGCCTTTTCTCTGAGTTGAATATACGCCGAGTTCATGCTAGGTATCAGTAGGTTTTTGACCATTTTTTCATTGTTAATTTTATAATCGTCCAGGGAATCAATGTAATCTTGATAAACTGTAAATTAAAAACAACAAAATTAATGTTAGTGTTAAACTGATTATACCTTGAATACTAAATCATGTTATATTAAGGCCACGTATATTTGGTTTAGTACTACGGAGGCAAACTAATGTACAGCTGGTCTGTTGGTCAGTGGTTCTTGGAGCGGTTCAGTCAGTCTTGCATGGTACCATTATGATAAAGGACGGGAACAGGAAATCTATTATACATATCGTCACAGTCGTAGAAAAACGGCAGATTTGATTTTTTCGACGATTTTTGTTACCTGCCTACTGAAAACTATACTTTATCATAAAACAAAACATTTTTCAAAGCTCATACACACAGTAACATTTTCAGATTTCATTAACAGAAACAGCCATTCTCAAAATATTACGATAAACATCATTTGAAAACTTTAAAGTAATCTCCTGTAAAGGTAACTAGCTAGACTATTTCACCAAAAAGTCATCACCAAGTCAAGATTTTAGTATAACTTTATTCACATAGTATTAGTAGGATACCATCGATAGGATCTGGTGATTAGTTGAATTATACCACAGGAACTCTTTAATTACATAACATACTCCTATTTTGTTTAGGCTTCGGAATTTGTCTTAACGTGTACGATTTTGATGTGTCCAGGGTCTCAAAATTGTCTCCGTCGTGACTAAATAATAATAATCTTTATTTGCTATAAACATGGTTACAATAGTGTTGTTCTGTTATACATATAAAATTAAGTACAGCATGTTTCACCAAATAAATCGGCATGCAAATATTTAGCAACTATATTCTAAAAACAGAAGAAATAATTAAATAAACATATTCAATAAAATCGGCATACAAATGTAGTTCTAATAACGGGTGTCTCAGTAAGAGTGCACTTTTTCATTTTAAAATAAAGTATTTTATGACAGAGTTGTGATATTTTTATTGTATTGTAAAGAGGACATGTTCCGATTAAGTATGGAATAAAACATCCGGCAAATGACTCCCAAGGCTCCGACGACAGGCCATTACTCCTTTCATGAAATTTTCCATGACTTTTGCACAGAGATGTGGTTGTATTTCACCGATGACGCGTTGGATTTTCGATTTGTGCTCAGAAATTGTTTTGGGTTTATTCACATAAACCTGAGATTTAATAAAACCCCAAAGAAAAAAATCGCACGGTGTGAAATCGCATGAATTTGGCGGCCAATTGGCATCGGAATTTCGAGAGATGATTCGGTCTGGAAATCGTTGCTTCGATAAATCGATTGTTCCGTGCGTGTTGTGGCTGCTGAAACCACATGTCGTTCAGATCCATCCACCAACCAGTTAAGGCACAAGAACTCCGTTAGCATGTTCCTGTAACGAACGCCATTCACAATCACTGCATTTTTGTAATGGGTTTTCACAATGATAACGCGTTGATCAGTTGTGTGACGCTAATTTTTTAATAATCGGAACAATCTTTGATGCCAGCTGTCGAATATCATAGCAGCAACCTCCAGTGAAAAAAAATGGCGTCAATTTTAAAAAGTGCACTCTTACTGAGACACTCTTTATGTACCAATGATATATAATAAAGGCCATACAAATTCGTTACAAATAGTTTAATAGTTAAACATAAGTGTTGTATTATGTATATTTAGATTTTTTTAAAGATAAATGTTTATTTATAAACAATTTATTTACGTTAATAGACAAAAATAACCATCTGTCAAATACAATTAATTGTTCTGTTAATATAATATTTACAAAAAAATGCGCTTACCGCACCGCGCATTGCCAACAATATAAAGCCGACACTTTTTAACTAAAACTAAACAACTAGAAAGATGTGAGGACATTGTACACTCATGACTTCATGAGAGAATATTTTGACTGCGACGGTCAGCAACACAAGTTGCTCAGAATATTAACCGTTCAACTAGCATCAGGAATGGATGATTTCTGGCCTGATTCATTCAATCAATGAGCTAGGCTAAGGTCTAGGCTAGGCTAATGAGGTAGGTAAGGCTTGGATCGGTAACGTTTAAATAAGTAAGGCTAGGCAACCTAGCCCAGACATTTAAATTTAGTTCCACTTTCTGCCACGTGGCGCAAACTTACACTATCAATATGTCGTCAGCGACCATTTTCCATGTGTTTCTTACAAACTTTAAGATTCTGAAAGAAATGCCTTAACGCAATACAAATAGTACTATTGAAGAGTGTAAATAATCATAACAAAAATAATGTAAATATGACGAAGACCAACAAGGTAAGTTATGTTTTTCGTAATGTACTGTTTTTACTGCGATTTTTATAAAACTTAACAACGAAGGACATGTAACTAATGTTATTTGTGTTTTTAGGGTTCCGTTCCTCAAAAGAAAACCTTATAGGATCACTTTGATGTCCGTCTGTCTGTCGGTTTTTCTGTCTATGTGTCTGTCTTTCTGTTTCTCAAGAGCCTTTTTGAAGAAAAATGGAGAAAAATGCGTCCATACGCATCAAGTTGAAATTAATACCATTTTATATGGCTTTATGTGGCTGTACTAATGTCAGATATTTTGTTTTTTTTTCGTTACATGGTCACCCTATTGAAGGAATAGCCTGAGCATCAGCCAAACGTTATAAAACGTAAATACCATATCATTCAAGCCGCTAGTTGAACAGTTTAGTAAAACGGCTAGTCCGTTCACTGACAGGCTAATTAAACTAGATGGCTGCGACATGTCCATCGTATTATATTTATCAATACCAGACTTTATGAAATTTCAGCTGGAACGATGAATTTGAACTAAGTATTTAAAGTGGCATACAAATATTTTTGGGAAACACATAACGTGTCCAGTAAAAACTGCTGACATACTTGATGGTCGTATTTTCCATCTCCAATAAAGTACTCGTAAGTAACAGATCTGCGGCTCACTGCGTTTTTGGTTCGCCTCCTCTTGATTGGAACTGCACGAGAGCGCTGCATTATCCAATCGTGTCGTTCCGTGCGATTTAAACTCCAAAAATTATCAAACAAAGATCGGCGTACATCTTCATTGATTTCGTAACAGCTATTGTAACATTTTCCAGGTTTACAAGGATTCTTTTTTAATTCTCTTTCTTTCTTCGTTTTATTCAATTTATTTACTTTTCTTCTAGTACACTTATCTTTTCCTGCTTCCGTGTGTTGATTTCCACCTAAGTATACATAGAATTTATGTTGAATTAAAAATGAAAATTTAACAAAACGAAGCATTGATTAGATATCGGTAATATTACGTATACCATATCGGTAGTACACCTAATCTTTATATTCTATACGAACAAAATAAAAGGGAAGACTTTATACCTATGTTCGCTTAATCTAATTTGTTCATTTAATATTAATAATAATTAATTTATTTGCATAAAATGTGGTATAAAACATGATAAATAGATAAAACAATGAGTACAGGGCACAGTACGCCATGCAAATATTTAGTTGGTAAGGTTGAATAAAAAAATAAGCAAAGGGATTATATTATATTGGATAAATTTAACAGTAAAATAGGTTCTCAGTTAGAGATGAAACGGATAGCTGTTTGGCCGGATACCGGATATTGGGTAAACCTTGAGCCGGATATTGGACCGCCGAATATCCAGCCGACCATTGCTGATTTCGATTGTCCTGCGTTTCAGAAGTAAATGTCTTGCAACGTACCCTCGAGTAGCAGTTACTCATCAACATCGTTAAAAAAGTAGGGATGACCAGACACTGTTGGACGTATCACACAAATTTACCACAGGTTCTGCGATTGCTTGCATGAGGTAGCAAATTTAAACAACTTTAATCTGTCTCAAGATCAAGAAAATACGCAAATTCCTGTGAAATTGATTATTACTTGAATTTAGTGCGAATCAATTCGGTATCGTGCTCATTATATGTAAATCTGGTCAGTTAATGCCAGACAATTCCCGGACCTGACCAAGTTTGTTAAAAGTTATATGAAAGATACAGGCTGCAGCAATATACAAAAGATTTAATACTTTTCTTTAAGCAGGTCTATAAAGAAAAGCGAAAAATATTTTTTACTAGCACTCTCTCGCAGATTTGCACGAAATAATAATGTTTCTATGTCTCTTGAGCATTTTATTTTAAATAAAGGGAACCTTTACCTTTTATTTAAAATAAAATGCTCACCTGCAATGCAATGCAAACCTTGTCAGGGATACAAAAAAGGACATAGGAATGTCCTTTTCTGTATCCCTGACAAGGTGTGTGCAAAATTTGATGATGATCGGTTAAGTTGTTAGGGCCTGAAAGCGTTACAAACAAACAAACGAAAAACTCACGTTCGCATTCATAACATTGGTTAGGATTTATTTGTTTATTTTTATTTATGTACGAAAAACATACAGTAATACCTTAATCTTATACTCTATACTCTTAACTTACTTAAGATAGTTAGAAAATATTAAATAGCCTTATCCACATATTTTAATACATCATCTAATTTCAATAGATTATATAACTATAAAATTATAATTTGGCACTAATTGAACACAGTTCAAAACAACAAAATTTTTTATAATAACATTAGATAATTTAATAGAAAATGGTATTCATTCACCATAATTAGTTTTTAGTGCAGTAAAACTACTATTGTTATGTTATAAATTAAAATATTGCGATTATATCTAAACGGTATCCGACCAGATAACTTTTTCATCATTCAAATGAATTTAAATGTTAAAAAGTGTAATCACCTAAAATTTTCGAGGAGATTTCAAATTATACGCTCATATTACTTTTTATGTCACCACCAAATTCAAGACCAAGAAAGTATTCGAGATTTAGGATTTATCCCATATCGACCATACTGTTAAGAGGGCATCAAAAATGTTGGGTTTTGTATTACGGAATATTAAAGATTTTAAGAACAGCCGCACAAAACTCACGCTTTACAATAGTCTGCTCAGAAGCATCATGGAATACTGCAAAGTCGTGTGGAGACCACACTATGCTGTGCATATATTACGCTTAGAACGAGTTCAAAAACGGTTTTTAAAGCACTTCGCTTTCGCGGAAAATAAGGCAATACAATTATTCAATTACTCCGCACGACTGCAGTATTTCAGGATGTGCCCTCTGATTTTAGTTTCGCTGGAATTGAGCGGACGGTTTGTTTGCTTTCAACCTAATTCAGAATAAAATTTACTGTTCAGAATTGTTGAGCCTCTTTCGGTTCCGAGCACCAGCCAGATACCCCAGACATTGTATAACACCTCTTTACCCGCCAGAATGTGCAAAATTGTCAATGAATGCAGTGACCTAATTGACATTCATTTAGATAGCAGAGGCAAGATATTATCTGGTATTGTCAAAAGTTTCAAGTCGTCATAGCCTGAGTAAATAACTAGCTCTCTCGGCTTCGCACGGGTAGCAGAGACATCTTCAACAATCATCAACATATTTCAATCAATTTACACAAAATCTTAACAAATTATACTCTTCTTAACTTTAACTTTATTTTATAATATGTAGTGATCAACTGTAAGTTAAAAATTGTTTGGATTTAAATCAGTTGTTTTCTTTTCTTTTTTGTATTTTTGATTTTCTTTTTTTTTTTAGTGCAGTGAAATGTGTATGTTAAGTTTAGTTAAGTAGTCTCCATTATTATTAATTCTCCATTCTTATTTTTATTGAACTATACTATTTTTTTTTTTGTAACTATTTTATGAGCTTGCGGTGTTAGTCTACAAATAACTGATACGCTTGTTTTTTCATTGTACCACTTATTTTTATATGCATTAGTGCAAGCAGTTGTTGATTAACCTTGAATAAATAAATAAATTAGCAAGTATTTAGCCGAATACCAAATTCAGGCCGGATAGG
The DNA here is from genome assembly GCA_949752705.1 of Callimorpha dominula. Classification (NCBI taxonomy): domain Eukaryota; kingdom Metazoa; phylum Arthropoda; class Insecta; order Lepidoptera; family Erebidae; genus Callimorpha; species Callimorpha dominula. The sequence goes on along the minus strand of OX457002.1, from coordinate 18,607,376 downwards.
CTGAATACCGTATAAATACCGGATATGCGTTTCATCTCTATTCTCAATTTATTTTATTTGCTTTTCCTATTCGAATGTTCATGATACATTTAAGTTAAAATGGAAAGGAACATTCTGGGGATTATTTTTTTTACTACTAAATGATGATGTAATATTCAGTCGTCTAAAGCATAGAGTAAAGTTTTATGAGAAATTTCTAATGTCCCAAGTAAAAATTTCTGGCATACTGGACGATGCTTTTTCCCGTCATATATGCGGTATATGTAAGATACAGATTTACGGCTTTGCCGATTTTTAGTTCTCTTTCTCTTAATTGGTACCTCTTCAGAACTTTGATTAAACCATTTACGTCTTCCTATAGAATCTAAACTCCAAAAATGATCAAATAAAGAGATCCGTTGTTCTTCTCTGACGAGGTAACAATTTCTTAAACACTTCCCTGGTATGTAAACTTCACCTTTTATTGGTTTTGGTATCTTCAACCGTTCTCGATGTTTTTTACTTTTCCATGTAGCGGGATCTATGTATTAAATATATGTAAATTACTTCACAAATTACGCAATAAGTTTAAAAAAAAAGCCACTGATAAATAGGTTTTTAAATTACAGTTACAAGTTGATGTAAAAATAATAATAATGCTGACTGCATTCCGAATGCACCACCCACGTTCATCGGTAATGAGGTTGTATATCCCGCGAAAGTTTTGGGGTCGTGGACTCTTAAACATTAAGACCCTACACAATCGCGAGATATACAACCTTAGAGATTATTTTCTTCATACTGACGTGGGAGTGCATCGTAGTGTGGTCGCTCGGTCTGGCTAAAGAGAACTGGCGCAAGCCTGTAGTACCTAGTACTAATGATCGCAGGGAGGTATGGAAGGGCAAAGAACTTCATGATCGTTTTTATCGAGCCCTAAATGGTCCTGATTTAGACTTTAAAGCGTCTACATCTTGGCTACGGTTTGGTGATCTTTTCGGAGAAACCGAAGGTTTTGTCTTTGCAATTATGGACGAAGTTGTTATGACGAATAACTATCGGAAATATATCGTGAAAGATGGTACGGTGGACATCTGACGGGCATATTATTTCTGGTTGTTCTCGTCTTGCCAACGGTGACACAGACACAACCAAGTGGCCAGGATTGTGCATCAACAACTTGCCCTTAGATACAATCTTGTGCATTCAGAGGTGCCATATTACAGGTATGTGCCCGACCCAGTTCTCGAAAATGGTCGTGCCACATTGTATTGGGATCGATCTATCATCACTGACAGAACTATTGTTGCCAATAAACCTGACATTGTGGTGATAGATCGATTAGAGCGCCGCGCAATGATTATCGGTATTGCTGTTCCTCATGACGACAACCTCGTGAAAGTTGAAAAAGAAAAACAAATCAAATATTTGGATTTGTCTCACGAGATTGTCGATTCGACGATCATTCTGTCCCGATTGTCGTATCTGCTCATGGATTGATAGCCAAAAGCCTAGACCAACACCTTAAGAGGCTCGCGTTAGACGGCTGGATCAAGGGACTGATGCAGAAGGCAGTTCTCCTCGACACGGCCCGTATAGTGAGGAGGTTCCTGTCTTTGGAGCCCTAACCACCGGTGTCTTGGTCCCTGTACCCGATGTCGGTGGTATATATTTATTTTGTTTTATAGGTACGTATTTAAAAATGTAATTAATAAGTTTTATGTTGAATAAAGAGAATAATAATAATATATCTCTTTATTGTACACCAAAATGATTTTGAAGAGTAGAAGCACAGCAATGTTTTGTGGTAGATACAATTGGCGGCCTTATCGCACTGAGGCAATCTCTTACAGGCAACCATGGGATGGAGCGAACATAGGATATCGATTTTAGGGCAGTATGGTGTACGCTCAGTAGGTATATAATATAAGTTAAACAAAGATGACGTATCTTACATATAGTGCAAGAATATACATACAAGAGAGAAACAAACAAATAAATACATAAGCAAACATAGGTATAAGGATTCACATATAAATCGAATAAAACATACAAATATAGGACTTTACTACATTAAGTCAAATAAGAAGATAACTAGGCAATTATAATATGTTGATATCACCCAGGTAATGTTCTTTTACCAGTTTCGTAAAAACAGGCAGTGACTGTGCACGTCTTACTGTCAAAGGTAGGTTATTCCATAAACGAACGGCTTGGACAGAGAAGGAATTGTCGACAACATACATTGATATACATATGAGTACATATATAGTTTAAAGGTTTAATTTATAACATCTAGCTTAGAAGGATATTTTATAAATACAATAACCTTATCTCTTTCATCGAAGTTTACACACAAATGATACCTTAGAAGCAAGTTTCCCTCACACCGTTTGTTTTGCCAGTACAGGAGGCAGGGAGGAAGGAAGCATGATACTAAACTTTCAGTGCTAAGATTTATCTCCTTTTAAAACAACTGGACTATTTATATGATGCAAATTCATTAGACACCACAGAATATGTTGAATTATGATTTTTGAGTGACAGTTTATAGACCAGCAATGTACATTTTAACCCTTATACGACCCAAGAACATTTTAGTCAACTCTTTGTATTTTAACTTCGAAACATTTTTGGGATGGATTTTTTTGTATATGAAAGCTTTTACAATATTGGACCATCTTGTTAATAATTAAAACTGCACACAGAAAATTAAGTCTGCGAAACTAGTCCATACAAGTCACTGAAGAGTAGAATAAAATAAAATTTCACGAAAAGCGTTAAAAAATTTAATGTCAGTTTTTTTAATAAATATTTACATTATTCTTCAAATTTTCAATAATATATCTACAAATACTTGCATAGCGAACTTCCTTGGATAAAATGTATATCTCTACTAGGTACATTGTTCGGAATATACGAGTACAGCACAGAGCAGAAAACAGGGAATTCTTAGCTTTATATGTTTCATTGTAGGTATTCTAACCAGGACTATAATTTAAACACTACAACTAACACGTAGTTTATTAATTTATTGAACGTAAGTTGTCGGTTATTTAAATATACATCCTTCCAATTCCAATAGATCTTCTCTTAAAATATATTGCTGTGGAGCCTTAAAACTTTCTAGAGCCTCTCCCTAATTTCAACAACGTGCCATTTCTTACTAGCACGCTCGGTGGATCATGAGCGTGATCTATAGATGTTATCCTAACTATTACTCCTTGGCCAGTCGCCTTAAATCTGGCTTTACAGGGATAACCGTAGGTACATCTCCAAGTGCATTCCGGTAATTCAGTATTTCCAACATTGTAATAGGTATAACCGGCGAGCATCGCAACTGACTTTCCATTTAATTTTCTAACAAATTTCACTAAAAGAAAAAAAAGCATTGTTAAAGTTTAATCCAATATATTTTAGTTACATATCTATATATGAATCCGTATTTCCCTTGGTCACGGCATCACGCTTGAACGGCTGGACCGATTTTGCTAATTCCTTTTTTTTGTGTTTGTTATTGTCAGGAGAAGGTTCATATGAAAGAAAACAATAAGAAAGTTGTGCGGAAAATTAGAAAATTTAACGAGGGACTTACGCAGGTGAAACCGCGGGGCGCAGTATAAAACCGCTTACGATTTCTTTTATAATAATATAGCGGTGTAATAGTTTAAGTATCACGGTTTTATAATTTTACAACAAATCGTCTTCGATTAGAAATCCATGAATGCTAGGCCAATGGCACAAGCGAAGCAAGTTTCAATCAAATGGTCAAGGATCTCAAATATACATTTAAGATAGGAAGATAATGCAATTTAACCGAATTGATTCTTCTAACGTACATTAATACATTTTTTTTTGTTAAACAGAATTGAAGGAACTCAGTTGTTCTGAGACTCGGCTCCAAATGATATCACCAAATGATGTCAGATAATAATGACACTTTTAACATTCATTTAATAGGTAAAAAAACCATTTGTAATGAAATAAATTCTCTTTATTGTACATAAAAAAAGATATATCTACTATCGCTATAAGCACACTGTTGAAGGTATTCCCTACAACACATAGTAACTCAAAATACCACAGAACAGAGTGAAAATTAATCTTATATTTCTCTAAAATTCATTAAATGATAACTCTACTTAAGAAAATCATTAAGCCACCTGATACTTCATCTTCGATTTACGAACAAAAACGAGTGCATTATTTTTAATTGAATTCGTTAATCTGTGTATAAGTTTTTCCCGATTCCATAAAAACGAAGAGCTTAGGTTAACGCCGTGTGTGTATGTGTTAACATCTTACAACTCATATTCACTGATTCGAATTTTATTGTATCTTTACGGCTCGTCTAAGCCAAACATTCCCAATAAATAAACTCTTTGATATAATCGACGGAGTTAGTTTTGCCATCCATTTACTATAATGTGTCTCTGTTGCCATTTGGAAAAGTCATAGCTTTTTCAGTAAATTGTACTACTGTAGGACATAAAATGGAAACGTTGCTCTGTCCCTTGATTATAAAACAGTCATTTGTCACCATCTTAGCTCATCTAATACTCACTTTAGCCTACAGTTGATTCCGTAGTAGCAATAGTAGATTGCAATGTCAACACAAGCACCTCCATTATTATTGTATCATTTATGGTAACCTTTGGAGTGCCAAGCTTCAAAGCACGATGCACACAAAGGAGGTTTACTTGGACATCCTTTACATCGGAAACTAGTTTCTATGCGCTTACCTTTCTTAGCACAAACGCGACATTTCAAATATGCATATTTTTTAGAGGTACCAGAAGCACACAGCGCTCGTTCAGGCCAATGCGGATTCATTAAATCAGAGTCTGAATCCTGTAGAGTCTCTCTTATTTGTATGAAAATGTTATCTAAGTCATAGTTGTTACGATCTTGAGAAAGACTTTCTATTATTTCTAATCCTGTAACAAGAAACATGAAATAGACCAATTGTTGTTTAGATGGCTTTTTTGTAATGATTATTTATTACCTAATTATAAATAATTCTTACAAAAATATTTTGGCAATAATTTTTTACGTCTAAGTTGGAATGCAACATATGCATTAAGCGCATCGGAAATACTATGTATTCTGTGCTACTGGTTGGAATAGCATCAATCACAATTGCATTGATGCTGAATTCTGGTGATGGTGAAAAAATTTATTTTTATTGTCTTCGTAGTACGCGGGCAGAGCGCCACTACCATGGGTCAATATTTTACATATACATAAAACATTTAATGTCGATTTTATTTGTTTTATGCTATCTGTTCGTTGTCGCTATTTTTCTTCTTAAACTAAATCACATTGTCAGGGTAACCTAAAAAGTGTTTCTGAGAAAACAGCAGGAGAAAATTATAAAAATGCTTTCATAATTTCCAAATACTATGACCACATAAATAATTAATAAGTAAAGTTATTCAAAGAACCTGTATTCGATATTTTTTACTTCTTTTATTTATTGTACTTAAAACGACTTCGTCTTGGAAAGTTTAAAGCCAGCCAACTAGGATAATATTGATATTTCAAAACTTGAATTGTAATGTTTAAAATATATGAGAATTAATTTCGAGACTGAAGTTGTATTTAATAGCTTATTATCAAATTCAATAAGCTCTAATAAAAATTATTTTCGTTGCTTATAGCGCCTCCAGATTGCAAAAACTTGGGTGTTAAAGCATCCATGACTTGTGCGGGGATCACAATATCTTATGATATACACCATTTGTCGTTTTAAATAGTTTGGGGCCCTCATGAGTATGTTCACCAATAATTTTCACCACTATGAGTTTAGCGGTGGTTATGACGGCAGCCCTACATCCGCTGTGATATAAAGTGCAGTACCATCGTGACAATGAGTTTTTCGCATTCTGTCTGCGATTATACGTAAATCCAGAAGCTAACAACATAGTGACCCCTTTAGACATCTTTATTATTTCACCTGGAATATAAAAATATCATATTAGTCGGCTAATATCATTGTACGGCTAAGGTGGCAAAGATGGTTACCGGTTACTTGTAAGTTGCCATCCTATTTACCTAGAATATAAAAGTCGACCATATTAGTCGGTGAATACTTTTATACAACTGTGGTAATTGTGGTCACCGGTTTCTTGCACGTTGCCAACCCTATCTCATCATCTATGGAGTTTTTCTATTTGTATTGGAGTTTTCTATTTCTATGCTACAGTACAACACAAGACACTCTTTAATAACAACCAAATTAAAGAATGAAAAAGAGTTCCATTATCCACCTCCTCACTCCATCGTCAGATCCAAATGCCAAATTATAGTATTGTCATTGACATTCAAATACATATAAAGTTTGATATCGATACGACACATAGTACACACAAGTAGGTTAAAATATACTTCCAAGGTTTACCAAGGTTTTTTACACACTACAAGTGAAGCTAATGAAACCGCAGTGGACCAGTGCTATTGGCGTAGTGCCGTCTTACTGTGGGCACGGAATACATAATAGTACAGGCCGTAGGTAAGTTAAATCACCAGAGCTTCATCAAAATCAAAATCATTTATTTCAATTAAACCATTATGGTTATTTTTGAATTGTCAGGAGTAGTAGTCAGTCAGACTAAGTCAGTCGTGAAGCTAGTTGCCTGTTCCAATTCGTAGATCCAGTGGAGAAGAACAGGCAAGGATGGAGAGGGAAGGGGATATTTTATGGGCTATCACAATACTATGTATAATATATACATATATGCTTCTTAAGTTATCCTAAACGTAAGATACAATCCGCAGGGCAGCTTGTGGCGAGATAAATGTAAGCGGTGACTCTAAGATTAAGGATATTTCTGATTGAGTTTCTAGGTAACGTCGGCAAATTGATCTCTATTGGCTTATAGCCAGTGTTAAATCTAAAATATTTAGAATAAAAATATCATTTTTGGATTTATATTCAGAACCTCTTTTTCATCGCCTTAAGTGGCCGATCAGATAGAGAAGCCAGCCAGAACTATATGCTAGTGGATGACAGTGTTATTTTTAAAAGTATAATTAGGTCGAAACTAGATGTTGACTTTCAAATCATGGGAGACAAACTGTCTATCAATAAAATTTATCACATTAAAAGTAGGTATTATTTGACACGTCATCAAAACCTAGATAAATATTATTGGTTACAAGTAGTCTTTTCCTCACAAAATCCATCACAACACAATAATATCAACAGTATGGTTAAAACAAACTCTAATTAGAAGTCAAAGAAACCCTACAATCCTGGTGTAAAAGCGTGGTTACTTATTTCAGACAGTGTAAAAATTTTGGCGTTATTTTTAGTTTATTGAAACTACTTTTTATAATTGTAATTTTTCCTTATTTTGAAATTGAAAAGCATACAATAATAAGTTCTATGGTAATTTATGATATAACCCATCTGGCGTTTTATAAAGTTTTGGAGTCTTATGTGTATGTGTACCAATTATATCTGTTATAATAAGATTAGTGTTGGTGACGACGGCGGCTTTACATCCACTATGGTATAGAGAACAGTACCAACGTGACATCATATTCTTCGAATTCGATCGACGGTTGTAAATGTTCCCCAAAGCCAATAAAGCTTGGCCGCTTCTAGAGGTTTTTATCAATTCCGCTGTAATATGTATATCAATATTTATTATTAATTCAAAAGATTTTTATATTAAAGCAACAGTATAGACTAAGGTAAATTACAAATCCTGTCTTACACGGTACCAATATAAATCCATTCTGATCACACGCATTTAGCTTAGCCTAAAAGAAAATACGTGTAAGGTACAAAAAGTCGCCGCCAGCTTTAAGGTTTCCTATTCTAGAATTCTCAGTAGCAGCAAGGCAGTCATGAACTCTATCTGACTAAGACTCGAACTCCGTTACGTTAAAGCAAAACCATACATTTCCAAATTTTCAAAGGAATCTTATCTTTTTAGCATTAAATAAAATACATTTCGCTAAGTTAGATGGCACAAGCCGCACAAGACTAGAAGGCCCACCCGGTGAAGTAATGACCCGTGCGGGTTTTCACATGATAAAAAAGAGGGACGAAAAAACTAATGGCTGATTTATGATTTTATTAAAATACCAATAACTTAATAACTTATGAAAAGTTTTATATGTCAAAGCAAGGTTTTATTAATAAGGTTGTTATAGAGATTACTATCACATTGTTGTTTATAACTGAAACACATAATAAAATAATAAAAACAAGAAAACACACGAAAATAAAAACTTGATAAAAATAACAGTATAAAACATTGAAATAAATTATAATTACCATAAACTTTCAACAATTATAGACCATGCTTGTTATTTATAGCAGACACTATATAGTAACCCTTTTTTTATAATACCCGCAAGAAAAGACTTTATCAATGCTAGTGATGATATTCTGCAGGAACGATGAAGCGCCACCAAGTGAGGTTAACAACAAGATTTTTCGAGAGTTTTCTATTGATTTAATTGATTATTTCCTTAAAAATCCTATTCACCATTAAGTGTAAAACAAATTTGAAGTATACTTGGACCAGTAATCTAATTTCAAAGTTCCTTTGGTAACATTATTTCATTACATATCTACAACAATGAATACATTATATCAAAATATTTAACAAAACATACGAGTACGTACGAGTACTTAGTGAATTGGAATGTGCCAATTTTATTACACATAACGATTATAAAAATATATATTTACACGGATCCATCTGGTCCTGTACATACAAACATCGAATCATCTGAGATAAGAAGCGCCTAACAAAGCTATTATTCGCATTTTTGGTTCACTTATAATTTCCCCCTCTAAAATACTACAAATATAATGATCATGTTTCATATATGTGTCAATATTCTAGAATAAATATGTAATTTAGAATTTTTTGATAATTGGTTCCGACTCAAAAGGCACATCAAAATTCTTATCATGTTTTGCATTGAATCACACACAAAGACACAAATTTTCATTTTTATCTCGTCCTTAAATAGAATATAAAGTTATGTAATTCCTACGTGTGTTTAAAAGTTCTTAAGTTCTAAACGAAGTGAAGAATGCAACATTATAATATATTAAAGTGGATCGTATGTGATATAAAAGCACCTTCGACAATAATAATTAGTGTTGTTTTATAAGACAACATTCCTCGCTTATCTAACAAGCAAGAGGGACATCCAAAAGCACAACAGTAAACAATGGGGACTACTTTTATTCACCATTTGATAATCGTAAAGGTTTCGAAAATATCGGCATCCGAATTGCGTAACAACAAGATTGAGTTGATCGATGTTGTTGAAGTGATTGAAGGAATTTCAATTTCTTAACAAATCGAAAACAAATGCATACCACGTTATGCTAAGAATGTTTAATTGTAACAACACTATTATGATATATACTTAAGAAGACTTTTTAATATATCAAATTACCCTTTTTCCGTTTCTGTTTCCGTTCCTCTGACATTTTAATATCAAAATCATTGTAATCTAATGTTCAAACCCCGTCTGTCCTCTTAACAGATATCGAGAGAGAAAATGACAAAACTTTAAGACAAATGGCCAAAGAACCCTTTTTTAAATAAGGGACCAAGATTCTATGACAACCTATTTGATTCAAAATCAACGCGGCGACTGCCAGCATTGGTTCTTCAGTGCGTTACTTTAACAACGCAGCTTCAGCTATAGTACCATCAATATTCAGCAGTTCCTGTCAATTCCAAGCAAAATACTCCAAGGCTTCAAATATGAGAATGAAGTCCAGTAGTAGACACTACAATGCCATCTATAGTCACCGCAGAGGCTTTGCATTTATGTTTGTGTTTCTTCGCGCACGTCCATCTTATTCTGTTGCCGACAAGTGACCGTGAATGCCTGAAGAACTTGTGTCCGCCAATAAATATATTTGTAGTCTCCTTATTACAAAAGCGTGCTCTTAGAAGTGATGCTAAATATTCTGTAAGCAAATACAAATATTAGATAAAAATATTTTAATCTCGTGTGTATTTAATATAATATCTAGTATTGTCATCTGGTTGAATAGATATCAATTCAAATGTATGCTGCTAATTAATAATAATAAAAATGTTCAAGTAGTCAACCGCTTGTATATTGGGTTCTAGGACAACGGTATATATATACTTAGACTTACATATAAAAACACAAAGAATAATGCAAATAGAATATTGAACATTAAAAAAAAAACATTATAATTGATGAAAAAAAATTGCACTGAGCGCGGATCGGACCCTAAAATTTCAGTTGTCGTATTGATTAATAACGAATAATTTGTATAAATATTTTATTATTTTACAAATATTTATAAAATATTTAAAATAATTTAGGTACATGACGGATACTCTTTAATTTGATTCTGGAACAGAAAACGAGTAGGTACATACAAACGTTATTTGTTAACAGTGAACATACTTATGAACTAAAAACAGAAACATAGAAATGTGGTTCTCGACTTATTAACACACTAACGCACTGACATAGGGACGTTATCTTGAACATAAGCGTATAGGAGAAGTTTATAACAGTTTTCATAACAAATATTTGAAGAATACCCCGGCCTAACTTACTGTCAAAGTGAGTACTCCAAGCCAACTAACTGGGACCAAGAGAAAAGAAATGAGGAAGTTTAGGCGGATCAGCTGGTACCCAATCGCTATAGTACAAGTTGTGGATTTCCGCATAATTATGGAACAAGAGTGATCGTACATGGTACTTTCAATTGCTACATCGCCACATTCGCCCATATTTAATCAAGCTTTACGTATTTACCAACATCAGTAATATGGTAATTTGGAGGTGCATGGTTGTGTTCCTCGAATAAATACTTCAAGTTGCCTGTTATATCAGTACGAGCTTTGGCTGGACAGCCCCGTTTCTTCTTTGTACAATACCAAAACATAGGACTGTATTGTGAAAATGTAAAACCATTAACCATCAGCATATTTTTAGTCTTGCTTCTTGTACTCGGTATCATGGTAACTGAAAAATAAATAAATATATAAAAAATCTATAAAGGTACTTATATTATTAATATAAGTAATAATTGAACTAGTAACTAGTTTAATTATTTTTAACGTCTCATATATAAATCAAAATATAAATAAAATCTTTTTTAATTTTTTTTTCAATAATAATAAAATAACAAACTTCAACAATTTTTAGAGTACATACTACTTCAGGCACATTATTCAACTCAGGGGCCATAGTATGAAAAATAATCATAAATCAAGACTTCAGCCAAACCAGGTTTCAGGTTGTACGGACGCTCTATATGTACTTATGAAAAGCTTCTACAAAAAATGATAGATGAAAAAGTGATAAACAAGACCACGATCCGTTGGGTCCACCTCTAACCACAGATTTCTGGCGTCCCTGCTTAATAATATAATAATCAACAATAACAATAATCCCTTTAGATTTCTATTAGTGTTTAGTTTACGGAAACAAGAGTTGATGGTTTCCATGCCATCATCCAAAAAAGAGTTGCTTCTCTGCTAAGGCGAGTGCGGGACAGCACTAATTGCATTCTTAAGACAAGACAAATTCCCTAAGAAAACTTTTTAATAAAAATCGATAGTAGGTACTATCGACAATACTTAAACAACATTGTTTAAGTGATTTCAAGAATTAGGCCTTATATTCCTGCAGTGTTATTTAATTGTTTGATTTCTTTAAAATTGAAATTGATTTCTTTAGGAAAGTTGTTATTATAGGAACAACCATGTGTTTAAGTTTCGGTCACTAAGAACTTATATATTTTCTCCTTGTATGTTTTCCTTTTCTAAGCATAATACCTAGATAGATATTCGGGTACGCGATCTTGGCCTCTTCGAGCTACTGAAGTCTCAGTCTCTTTTCCCCATCCAGAACTTGCGGTATCCCTTACCCTAGCTCAGTCGCCCTATCCGTTTTCCTTACTCCAATTATCTGCTCGCTTTGTTTCGTCTGAAATAATCACATGCCCAAGGAAGGTTGGCGTCAGGCAGGCAGTGGCCGGCCATAAAAGAAACCAGCCAAAACCCTTTTCGATGTAACCTACACATTAAGCCGACCCCAAATCAAGTTGGGGAAAAAGGCTGGAAGATGATCATACCTAATACCTAGATAAGTTGGTAGGTTTATACTTATTCCTAACAAATGACTTTTGTTTCTTGATTGCCCCTATATTACAAGGATCATACTAATATGTATGGTTATGTTCATTGTGAAACTTAATTATTATGTTGTTTTCTGTTGTTAGTGTCGCTCGGCAGCCGATAGCTCTTTTAATACACCGCCAGGATGTTTGAGAGAACTGATTTGTACGATCCCTTCCAAATCTGTGCCCACCAAATACTAATACGACATTCCCTCGTGCATTCCTTACAAATTGTGCAACTGGAAATCAAATTATAGCAACTCTTAATCAAATAAGAATATTTAAAGAAATGTGTATAAATCATATACTAATTTACTGACTTTTAGGTACATGTAGATATTAAATTTTTTGTAGAAAATATTTTAGATATTTTAACAAACAAACTATTATTTCAGGGTAGACAAACTTTTTATTTCACGTAGGTAGTACATATTTATTATATTTTTAATGACGTTTTCCGTATCTTTTCAGGATATTTAGTTTTTACCTGTATACTATCATTGATCATAATTTACAATCTTCTTCGACGTAGTAACGAGACTTGCTTAATTAATTTATCATAAACATTTACAAGGCTATTTTACTTGAAAAATTTACTTGAAAATATTGAGAACTACGGTCAAAAAATGCATACATAATTTAAAATTTTATTGTTATTCTTTTATTGACCAGAAGGACCGTTTTTATTTTTTTACTTTAAAGATTTTGTTAATCGGTATAAAAACTTACTACTACTTATTTTTTCAAGATTATACTGCGGATTCCGGCGACTGATATTTACATAAATAAATGATATTAACATAAATAAATTATATTTTGAATCACAGGGTTGTTTCTTTAATTATTACTTTAAACATTTTTTCGCTTGGCTTGAACAATAGATTTATTTATTGATTTAGTGGTGGTCACAGTCGCCGGAAGAAATATATTACAATTAAATGGATCCGGCAACTGGGACCGCGATCCGAGTTAATTGCGATCCCAATCGCCGGAATTCTCATTATACTAACCGTGAGAGTAATAGAGATACCTATTTAATTTTGCATTATACATGATTGTAATGATTTTAGTACACTTTGCAAATGTTTTACTTCAATGTCGTAGTAATTCTAATAAACGATTGTTTTAACATTTACCGGAAAACCGAAACGCAACAATTATATTTGACATCAATATATCAATTATATTTGACATCAATATATCCCTATATCAGTCTTGGCTAATTTTGGTGCAAGTCAAGATTAATTAAAATGTGATTTTATTCGATTAACAAGTCTTAATCGACAATTAGTATTTATTGGTATAGATCAACGAACGGATTTTGTGGTTAGTTATGTATGAAATTGAACAATATCCACAATTGTTAAAAATGTTATTAACCAGTATTATATACAAACATTTCATTATTATTATCATTAGATGCTTACCGCCAACCTTAGGTAGGTATTATATGCAAACATGTTAAGGGAGTTCAACGAATTTTATGTATTTTATAAATCATATTACACTTTTAGTCTAGTATCTGTTTATAAAAAGAAGAATATTTCTTTAAATTCTAGCTTAAGTATCTGATGACTACTCTTATAACACATTATACACCACACAAATTTTATTAATTATGATTATTATGCTTCGTATACCGTATTACGTTCCCCAAATACGTTATAACAACAGCTTTACAACCACTATTTCTCTTTACACATCGCCATGATACACGCCCTCTCCGTTCGTGGCCCTTGTTGTAACGCTGCTCCAAAAACAATAGCGTTTTATTACCAAAGCGATTGTCAACAAAAATGCCTGAAAAGAAATATTTTTAATTTATAAGTTATTGCTTTGAAAAGAGTTAACAGAGTAAATTAATTTTATAATAATAATAATAACTTTACACATCTCACACACGGCCGTCTGATCCCAAACTAGGCAGAGCCTGTACTATGGTAACCAGACTGCTGATAAACATACTTATATATTTCAAAAAACATACATATTATAGATAAATTACACCCAGACACAGAACAAATGATCATGCTCATCACACAATTATTTGTCCTGGATGGGAATCGAACCACTAGACCAACAGGACATTAAAGAAATCTTACCAACTTCTTCTTTACGAAAGTATAACGGCAGATTTAAAATATTTAAATTTTTCAAACACCCACATATTTTAACAGAAAACAATAAGACCCAAACCCGTTAACTTCAAGTTTTAATATACTAACTGCCATTTAGAACGTCATGTGGAACTGTATCACTCCTCCACGCACTATCACGTTTGAAACGACAAGTATCTTAAGCGTTGAAAAAATTCTAAAAAGGTGTGAGAAGTGTAAGACTTTTTTGCGAATTGAGGAACTAAAACACCTCTCGCTGCTAAAAATGTGTGTCTTTCTTGTAGCTCTTCTAACACATATTTAGCAGTGGACATGAACCACTGAGATGAATATATTAATGAATGAAATGAATTGACAATTCAATTGTAACAGATGTATTAGTGTATAATTACATAATTCTTCAGTAGCTTCAGTAGCAGTCAGTAACGTGAGTGAAACAGGTTCTCATGGGATCAATTAATCAATCAAAAGCATCGTATTTAAAATATTTTAGATGAGTATATTCTGTTCGTTAATGTCATGAAAATAGAAAAGCTTTCAACATGTTATTATCGTTACTGTACATCCATTGTGCTTTAGTGCAAAAACACTTAAAACAGTTCAGTTAGCTAATGGTTATGAAAATTCTTAAACTCCAAGATTTCGTCCTTGGCGGTGATGACTGAGGCATTGCATCCTTGTATCTTCTTACTGCAGCGCCAAAAGCTCTTCCCTCGCATCTCTCTGAACTTGCTGTACGTCACGTCTCCTAACACCAGCTGCCGCTGTCTCCCGGATTTTAAGAAGAAGTGGAGATTTTCTGGAAGAGTAATTTAACTACATGTTTGCTTTAAAGGAGACTTAAAAGGAGATATTTTTATGGAAATTCAATTAATTTTTCGTTCCGTTAGAACCTTCTACAAAGTATTAGAAAACATAAACAAAGATTGTGATTTGTCGTGGGAGAACCATGCTTCGACACGTTAAGGGCTGGCTCGACCGGAGTGATACCACGGCCTCACAGAAAACCGGCAGTGCAGCAACGTTTTCATGGCTTTTCACCGAGTGAGTGAGGTTACCGGACCCTCCCCTCCTCTCCCCCCATTCCCCTACTCCCACCTTAAAAGGTTGGCAACGCACTTGTGACTCTTGAATTGCAGGTGCCCATGGGCGGCTGTAGTCATTTACCATCAGATGAACCGACTGCTCGTTTGCCCCCGTTTAAAAAAAAAGGTGACTGAAATCGGTTAAGTCGTTCTCAAGTTATGGCGTGTCCAAGGGAAATAGGGATTCACTTATATATTATATAGATTTATTGTATATATTGACAGATAAATAACAAAATACTATTAATATTTCTAGAAATATGTACCTTCTAGAAATATAGCAAATAAGATTACAAGGTTGTCAACGTGTGCGTAACAAACGGGTTGTTTATTTGTCACTTTAATGTTGTGAAAAATAGTTATGCAAAGGCCATGTGAACCATATTTCTAATTGCAAAATCTTCCAGATGTTCTCAAGATCTGTAAAGACATAGGTGTTGGATGTGGTGTGTTTAAAATTGTGATGAAATTTATTGCCTATTAAAAAGACATAATGTAGGAATGCAATATTTACAATCTATACACCTACTCGTACCTCTATTAGGAGTATTTAATCATATTATCTTAATAATCACCATTGTGTACTGGTACTTCTTCAATGTCAAGTTCGTCGTCTGCTGGCTTACTTTTCTTTTTTCTGAGCCAAATGGAATAGCTGTTCAATCTTTCCATTTATTTTTTAATTTAGGTTCCTGAACGGCCATTAATACCTTTTTAATAATAATATTCATTTTATACTCGGAAATCAACAAATTAATTAATAAATACCTGCTGTAATCATGCCAGTAATCACAGCTCAAAAGTATTTATTTAAATAAATAAGGAACGCAGTACAAAAATAATAGTAATTAATTATATAATGTATTTATTTCATTTGCACTTTTCTCATCTCATATTAATCATACTCAAGTAACAGCGTTGTTATTATAAAATTATAGACAGAAAAATGATAGAAAAGAAATTCCATTACAAAAAAAAGTTAAGTAGGTACACAACATTCTAATACACATTTAATAACTCATATACACTGCATAGGAAATTTATAAATATAATACATAATTAAAACTCACAAACTTAACGAAAAAAAATGCTATCTATTATTATTAAGTACAATCAAATGCTATTGACATTTTAATACTTATGTGAATTATTAAATAATATAATTCTTGACAACTTATATTTTTACAAAGAAAAATAGTATTTAGTGTATTGCTCAACCTTAAAATTTCAAATGTGTGAAATTCACAAAGAGCTTTGTGAATATCACACATTTTCACGACACGTTTCTCATGATAATCTAATTACATTAAAAAAAAAACTATTTTTAATACTAAAATTAATTAGTTTCATGACTACAATATCACAAGTTTATTTAGTTTTTGAATTAGTATTTAGTTTTCAAATAAATGAAGGTTACATAACTATACTAATAAATGTTAATTTATTAGTATAGGTATGTAGCCTTCATTTATTTCTGTTTCCGCAATATCACTAATTAAAGTGTAGATAGAACAATATTTATGATATACCACATTATGTATTAGAAGCTGGTTCAATAGCTTTCATACATCGTATGTCAATATAACAAATAAACAATATAATTTCTTATTTTAAAATTTGTTTATTCCTTTATACTCAATATTATGACATTAAAATAGTCATGTTAGTAACAGAATACAAAATATATAGTTATACACAATGTCCCAACAATATTATTTATTTGTTTTTAACTGTTCCTTATCAATTACTTTTCTAGTGTGGTATGTTACGAGAAATGATTATCAAATCAGCACTACACGTAATTTTCGGTGTGATTAATAATTGCCTATAAAGTTTATCAATAAAAGGAAAATGTGAAAATAAAATACTCTAAAACTGTTTACAAAAACGGGAGATTATACAAATAGAAATACTAAAATAAATAATATCATTTTACAGACACCCAACACCCCTTCGTTATATTTATAATTTTTATGTATGAGAATCCTTTGTAGTGTTATAGTAAGAAGGAAATATCCAACGGGAAACCCGATTGTTTCCGTAATCAAAATTAAACTGTGTACTATAAGTCACTGTGTACAATGTTACATTTAATATTACAAACGATAAAAAGCTATTTTAACTGGGTTTGCACCCACGTTAAATTTCTTCCATTATCGATGCTCATCTTTAAATTAAATACGAGAAGATATTTTTTTAAGTAAATGTCGCGAACGCAGGAACGGAAGGAAAATTTGTTATACTTACTTATAGTTTATGTATAGAAAAGTGCATAAAGATAAAATTATTAAATAATATGTGCTACAAATTAAAAAAATACGTTAAAACGGCTACATCAAACAACACGAGTCCAGTATGTATGTTCAAGTGACACTGGCCGAGGAAATAAACTAAAAATGAATTATGGTCGAAATTTCACCATCAGGTAGGCGATCTTTAGTAATAACGAATATACGTTTCGCGTGATATATTGCTTTTGTGAATTAATGATGATGCATAATAAAAGAGCAGAGAACAATCTTGACTAGAAAATCATGTACAACCTAGTAGCCCGCCCGACTTCGCTTGGGTGGAACAATTATATTATCTGCTATGTATAAGCTTAGATGGATGGAAATCGAAATGAAGAAATAATTTTTCTAAAAAGTTCATTGGTTCCGTAGATACCCGGATTTTTATATAGAAAAACCTAAACTCTCAACATTCTCACAATTTCTTTTAAATATAAGTATACATTCAAAATACAGATTTTTAAACGGTTAATTACAAAGCTGTCGCTCAGTGTGTCGCAAAAACAAATGGACTTATTACGGTCTGGTCCCCAAATCGGATCCACCACTAATAAATATTACTATTATTTAATTCCTAACCGATCCACCGTACAATTTGTAATTCAGAACGGATCCCCAAACATAATTTTCAAGGTAAAAAAATTAAAAATGAAAAACAGTAAAAAAAAACTAAAATCATTTTTTTTTCTATTCTAACACAATTGTTCTACAGATACGCATAAGGCTTTCTGTAATACCTTGTATATTTTATATTACGTAATAAAATATTTCCTGATAAAATAAAAATTATAGGTATTAAATTGTATTATTATATATATATGCGTATGTCGTATATTAATTATACCCAGGTAAACCCAAAATATTTTTTTTAAATAACTAGATATCCGACCGGAAGAAAAAAATTAATTTACTTCTACGGAGGATCCGATCGGGGAAAAAATATAAAACATAATAAAACTGGCCCACCAGTAGATCAGTTTTAGGGGATCAGACCGGAATAACTTAACAAATCCTATTCTACATTTATTATAAGGCAAAAGTTAAAATAAAGCTCGTCTTTTAAATGAATGACGAGGATGCATAAAAGAAATTAACAGATTAAGAAAATAAATAGGTTCATGTACGACTGTAAAGTTTGTTACTGATGATTATGTGTTTCAGCTCTCTTCACAATATCTTGACGGTATGTCGTGACAGCAGCCTTGCACCCATTAGACTTTCTTTTAGCGCATCTCCACTCAATTCTGAAACCTTTCTCTCTCTTCTTATGATATTTGTGGTTGTTTACCATAAGGAAACAGCCGCGTGGAGTCTGCACCAAAAACTCTAAAAATAAATTGAGTATAGTTAAAATCTAGATGAAAACTCTTTTATTCTGACTGAAAAACTACAATATTATAATTACTGCCCAGCATTTTCATCCTCAGTTCTCAGTCTCAATCAAATCTTCAGTTGTTTATACAATACTCAATTTTCAGAGTATGAAGCTTTGAGTAGTATATAAAATAAAAAGACATACGTACTTCATAACATATATTATAAAAATATTCATAGTAGTGAGGCGACAACTTTATTCGTATACAATAATAATTCCAGAATTTGACGTCATCATAATTTGACTGACGTTTTGATCAGGTTTCACTTGCCATAGTCAGTCTGACTTATAATTTTATAAATTGCTTATAAGTAAAATATGATCACATTAATTCCCGAAATCATAGGAAACTCGAGAAAGTTTAAATGTTATTACGTCATTCGTGGTTGTGGTCATCGTTACGTTTTACGATAATGTCTTCGATTGTCTTTATACTGGCTTTACACCCTGTGGTCTTTCGTTTGTAACATCTCCATTCTGCCGTGAAGTCTACATGTCTCTCTCTCATAAATTTATGTCCTTTTGACATAATAACTTTATTACCCCGTCGAGATGTTGCATAAAAGAAATCTGAAATAATTCAATAATAATTTTTTTTACACACATTTCTCACAACAACTTGTGAAGTTCTTGTTCATATTGATTGCAACCAAAACTTGACACAACATGTCATTCATTGTAGGAAAACAGTAGAGACATCGCCTGTTCTATAACTATTAGGCTTAACACGGCTACGAACCATTTTTAAACTAAGGCTACAATTACTTGAAGACTTTTGTACATTCATTGAAGCTCTTAATTATGCTCTGTATGATATTGTGACAAAATATAATGTAATTCACAGTAACTACAAATCTAAGCTTGGGTAAAGAAAAGTCGGCAGTGACGACAAATATTTTTAATATGTACGTTTCAATACTAATACTTTAAATCACAATGGAATACAAACCTATATGAAAATACAATACCAATCACAATCGCACCTTAAACATTTATTTCTTGTGGGTGGTTTAATGAGAACGTTTCAAAAATTAAATAATTCAATTTTGTTATGTTTTTGAACTACAAGCAATTACCATATGCTTGTATTCGCTATTTAACTATTTCATCAATTTACATATCAACACCTATTTCAAAAATGCTGCTTTTTAAGTTACTAATCTTTCAAATTTATTTGGTTTATTATAAAGTGTGTTTGAGGAATTATTTATTTCGTATTTCAAAATCTCTACGCTTATGGTGGAGATGTGTGTAAATAACAACATTGCTTTTGACTTGGTAGACTTGGTAGTCGCCAACAAAGTCGCTAGTGTATAATAAATACTGTAGAATTGCTATACTTTATACACTATTTACACTTATTGAAATACCTAATTATCAATCTAGAAGACAATGTAATTACAATACCCGTTCTGAACAATATCATGTGACGGAAAAATATAAAAATCTTCTTCAACAGACAAAAAATATTTTTAACGTTATTCTAATCAGTAAGTCAAAGTGTTGTCTAGGACCCATAATTGGTTTACACGTTGGTGACAGTGGTAATTTCTAGTCGCCCGAGATTTAAAATTATGATATGGGTTGGCACCTCGGTTTTGCCATTTTTTTTTAAATACATTGTTGTTCAAAAGATAAACACGTACTTATACAAAAACAAAAAGACTAACACAAATTATTTACAACCAAGACCCTGCATTGATTCTAACCTAGTACACCAACCATAACATTTTGTATGTGATACACTTTAATGATTATGGTCAGCACGCACTCTGAGGATAATATTATCGATGGTCATAACGAAAGCTTGGCATCCCTTCGTCTTGTTTTGACACCGCCATCGAGTCTTCGGGCCTTCATTCTGATGAACAGTATATCTGTAGGTTCCAATGTCTAAACAACGCTTGCCATTTCCAGTGTAGCCAAAAAATGCTGTAATTATAAGAAATACTATAACATTGAAATATATAAAACATCTCGAACTATAAATTTTCTACTTGCCATATTCAAATTGTGGTAAAAACAGAGTAAAGTGTTCAATATTCAAAAGAGATGCTAAAGGGAAAGGATTAAAGTCTCATAAAGGTTTACGCTACGCATGTAGGCAAATTATGTCGTCCACTGCACTGTTGCCGTAGACGTTGCCAAAACAATTTGCTTTAATGTTTAGTTATACCGTAAAAAAATTCAACAAGCTTGAAAATAGTAAGGAATCTCATATTCAAAGTCTTACAATAATATATACTTATCATAAAAAAATTACCCGTTTCGATTGTAAAGACTCACGACAACGTAAACTTACCTTGCTATAAATACCACAACAAAATCGGTATAATATTGATTGTGAAACTCTTACAACGTTATAATATTTTTTTTATGTAATTATAATTCTAAATATGGTAAAGGTTAGCTGTAACGGTGTGCTGTCGTATTATTACTGTAATGAACCCTCTTCTATGTGAAGAGCAGCTGCGAGAACAGACTATCGTACGCACCCCATTATGTTGCAAATAACTCTTTGAATATCAATTATTTATATTAGAAACTATTATCAAGTCGTAATCTGATCTTATTCAGCTGCAGATTTGTTACATAGAATTGTAAAAATTGTTATTATTCTGTTTGTATCTATATTTCTAATCGCAAACATAGGTAACCTAATAATAAATTATACAATTTCCATACCTACATATTGTAATTGTAATTTTTAAGTAGCTAAAAATTAAAATTGAAGTGTCTGTTTGTAATGTCAAAATAATAGTTTTATTTTAAGCTTATACTATTATTATTTACACGATACCTATGTCAAAAAATTAGTTTTTAAAATTTTTGTCTTTCTGTTTGTTCAGCTAATCTCCAGAACGGGTGGACCGATTTCCACTGTGCCCTACCTTGTTTGTTTTCTTTATTTCAAAACAGTTATGCCAGCTACATTAGATACTGTTCTCAGCCATTTCCAAATGTTAGTTAATTTAGTCATTTTACGAGTACAATCAATTGATATTTACCAGAAGAACACTTAAAATTTATATTTCATAATACGTCTATTTCTTCGTGAAATAATTCAAATACATGTATTTTTTACAAACTTCAGTCGATCTTTAAAAGAAAACAGGACTCTTGCCTTAAGAGGTCCGTCAAACTTTATTATATTGCTTGATATTTATAGGTCTGGGAATCGCGAATACAATGAACTTGCTGATTTCTAAAACGGTCAATTGTCCAAGTGCAAATATAAGTTAATAATTAACATTTTTATGTAATATAACTGTAAGTAGCACCTTAATTTTCGGCGTGTGCCTTAATCGTACGAAATAATCTACAAACAAGGTCGCAGAATCACTCGTTTGTGTTAAATGGGCCTGAAAATAGTTTCTATTTTCTTAAGTGTATATATTTTTGCAATTTATATGTTCAAGCGACCTAAATACGTTTGATATAAATTTCAACCTGATACTGCTTCGCAACGAAAAAACAAACAAGACAGATAGACGAACAACGAAGCGACCCTATAAATTGAGTTTTTCCTTTTTTAGGTAGGAACGGAACCCTTAGCATGGTTGACTCATTCGCTGCTACGATATCCCCACTATTATTGTAATATATTATTATTATAATTACTATGAGAATATCGTTGAAGATTATAAAGTTTGGGAGTATGTGTGTATAAGTACTTTGGTAATCCTTCAGGCTAAAACCCTTAAACTAATGTTTAAGAGATTCAGCATACAGATAGATTGTATTCTGTATTACTACATCGGCATTCAAGACCAAAAATCCAAGCCGGTAATAAAAATAAACAATCAACTATGTGTTGTACCGTATAAACCTTGTATGGTTAGTTTTTAAAAGATGAGAGTTTCTGGCATACCCTCCCCCTTCTAAGTTGGAGCGAGGTATGCCGAAGTTTCTCTTATCGGTATTTTAAAAAGATATGTCAGTATGTAAACAGTCATTATTGTTTCTGTTAGAAACAGTCTCAAAACCACTAATATAAACTATGAAAATCACTAACTAACAGCTACTGCCAAGTTGTTCGTACCTCTGTTTGCACTCAAGTCAATCGTTCTAAACATTCCTACCCTTTTATAATCCCACAATTTGTTAATATTTATCCATCGACCAATAGTATTGCGTTGCCGGTATAACCAGTCAAAATAATATCTATTAACTTATTTTTATTAAATAGTGAACTGTGTTATCATCTATTATAGTATGTCCCTATTTTAAATAAAATAAATAAGAGTTTTTAATGTGGCGACAACATTTCTATTTACATAAACTGTATTTATTATCCATAGTGTGGATGAAGTCGGTCAATGATTGGTGTGATCTCCTTTAATCTTAAGTATACTGCTCCCACTAGTATGTACAGTAACTTTGCATCCGTGAGATTTTCTGCGACAAACCCAGTAAGCATTGTCACCCCATATTTTGTTCCTCATGAACACAGCATTATCAAGCAAAAGATTCATGCCGCCCCTTGAAGTAGTTACCATTACAGCATCTGAAATAAAAAAGAAAATTAAAATCAATAAATTTGCAGTAACTTTGTATTTGAACATTTATATACTTACTTTATACATCAGAGATTTATTTTATTTACATTCAGGGCCCCAATATAACAGAAATCTGTTGTTATTATAGCCTACCTACCACCTCAAAACTTTTAAAATCGCAACCGAGCGCACTACTACTCCTCAAATGTTGATTTGGTAAATGATGCGGCGACGACTAGAAGGTAACAGAGGCAAACGAACATCATCATCCTCCGCGCCTTTTCGGTCGGAGTCGGTTTTCTGTCTAACTACGATACAGCCGAACTTTGATATTTTACATGAAGCGACTGCCATCAGACCTCCACAACCTAAGTACTAGGCGATATCGAAGTTCTGTAGTAAGACCAGGTTGTTAGACTTTTTAGGGCTCCAACTACCCGTAACGAATGCCACAGATGTTTGTATGGCACCCGGGACCGACGGTTGAACGTGCTCTCCGAGGTCCGGAGGGGTCTCAATGTGTTAAGAATGGTCACCCATCCTAGACTGGCCTGGCTAGTATTACTTAACTTTGTAATGTGTTAACCTACTCGGTTACCACTTAGCCACGAACACGAACAGAGGCAAACGAACAAATCATTAAATATTCTTATTTAACTACATATTATTCAGTAGCCATTTAAGTAATATTTAAGATGTAGAATGTCATTTAAAATATCCATTTGAGTACACATCCAAATAAAATATCAAATGAAATTAAAATATACCAATAACACATTTATTTAGATATCTCTATCAAATTAAGGACATTGTGCTGTGTGATTACCCTTGACTCTAACGACTTGCTCATGACTCGTAAGCACAGTAGATGTACAGCCATGTGGCCTTCTACGGCACACCCAATATATATTATCACGCCACTCTTTGTTCCTGATATATACGTAGTGATTATTCAGCAATAGCTTCTTAGAACCGCGAGGAGTCGGTATTATTACAGCTTCTATAACAACAGTTGAATTATGACTGAGAGATTTATTTGGAACCAAATGCAAATACAAAATACAAACAAGTAGATTATACGACATTACAAATACTTGCAAACAATAATCTGAATCTGTGAAGTCAAAACATACTTTTGGTTCATAATGTTGTACTATTTCAACGAGGTTGCCCCCAACGTCCTTGCTCATTATATGTCTGGCGCTTTATGTAAAATTAATTTTTGAAATTCATTTGACATAAAGACCTGTATTGTTAAATCTGAAACGTCGTTTATACCACTTTAAGTTTTAATTCTATGTTTTATTCTAAACTTACTAACTATCAACTAAAAATATTACAAATAAGCCCTGTTCATAAAATTTTAATAGAAGATCGTTAATTGACCTAGCCTTCCTGTAATAAACAAATTCAGATAAAGATTTCACTTAATTTTTTTGTGAAAAGATTTTCAGGTACAAAAATTTACAAAGTCTTAATTGTACAAAAAAATATTTTATGAGTGTTCATGTAGCCTACATTTTCACAGTAAGTAATGGACCTGATTAAACTTAATTATAACTAAAAAACTGTTAAAACTAAATTGTCATCATTTGAATAGATCCATACTCGGAGTTTTTAACAAAATACGAAAACCCTCACTTACAAATCCTCAGGTAGCTCTGGTATTCTAGGTCCGAAAGAACTCAAAAGAGGACTTGCGATAATAAATTTGGGAGTGCTAGTCACTGTATATGTATTCTGTAATTACCATCTACAATAGGGTACATATTAATTCCCTTTTAATGATTGTGACAATGTTTTATTTCTACGACTTCCTTGTCCATAGTAATAAGCGTAGCTGGGCAGGAGAGCCTTCGTTTTTTGACACATCGCCATGCTGCCCGACGACCTGTTCTGTCTGATCTCTTGTTATATCTATAGCCTCCGATCTCTATCACTGGATTTCCACACTTAGAGGTCAAAAATACCGGGTCCGAATCTAAAAGATGAAATGTTTAAAATACATAGAAAAATATAAGTTTGTTAGTTTGTTTTGCTTCACTCGCATTGAAGTTTTTCTTATACATCGGGAATTATTTTCCTGGATGAAAGGTACCCACGGCCTTTTGTGTAACCCTGACAAAGTGTCTGGATAATTTCATGATAATCAGTTTAGTAGGAGGCGTAAATCGTTACAAAGAAACTTTGCATTTATAATATTAGTTAAGATTATACCTATTCTGCATTATAAATTTTAAAAAATAAAATGTATTAAATGAGACTAATCTTCTTAATTACAATATCGCTTGAAATTGGAACATTACCTTTGTACCTAACATATCAATAATATTCGTAGTTAAAAGAAAAGAGCTAAAAGGACACAGAACAAGATAAAAGAGTAAAATTGTTTTTAACAACTAAGTTTAATTTGATAACATGAAATAATATTGATCCATTTGGTATTCTTTAGCTCGACTTATCTTCCGTCTCCTATTCTCTTTGCAGCGGAAATAGACTTATGAAAATATATTAATATACTTCATTATTAATTTTACTACTTAATAAATAATCAATGATTATGAAAATCTTTTTGTCTAATAAGTTTATTGTCAAATGTGATGACAGTGGCTGGACAGCCCAAAGCTTTCCGCACGCACACCCAATTCGTTCTGCGAGGATCCTTGCTATCACTCCGTTTATTGAATCGGTAAGAATCGATCATCAATGCAGGATTTCCATAACGAGTCGTCGTGAAAAACACTTCTGGCATATCTGAGGAAAACAAGAGCGTGTCAGTACTGTCAGTCCGATTACAATTCTAATAAAAAGGTTAAATGTTGAGCTGGCGATGTGTTTGTGAAAAAACATTAATATCACCAACATGGATCGTAGTAAAGAGTAATGACTTACCTCCCGTGGTTTTCCCAAGATACAACAACTACGGTGCTACAGAGAGCGATAACCATCAAGTAGTGAAGTAGCCAGTCACGTTAGTTAGAGAAAATAATGTGACTGTATTTGTCGTCGTATGTGTAGGTGTAAAAAAATTAAATGATGGCACAATGGTTTAAGTGGTCTGGATGTTCTTTGTGTCCTTTGTTTAAATAATTGTGAAGCCCCCCGCGACACAGAAATATTTCTAATGCGGGAGTTGTCTTTTTTTTAACAAACAATAAGCAACGTATACATTTATAATGATATCCATTTATTAATTTCTTTCTAACCAGATATGTTATTCTAGCATTGTTGATTGGGTAAAACATTTTTATTTACATTTAGAACTCAACATTAGATTTAAAACAATGTTAGGTAACATTAAAAGTATTTTTTTGTTTGTAGAGAACTAGGTATAGTAAAATATTTACTATTCAGCTATCTTAATAATAAATATTTTAAGTACTTTTATTGGGTTTATTGGGAATATAAAAAGATGTAGTAATAAGAGAAGTCTCACAGGAAACGTTTTAAAATAAAACATACATTTTTCTTTGTGGTATGGTTATATTAATGCGTGAAGACTTAAAATAAGTGCAAAAAGCTATTTTTTTTAGTTAATATGTGTTACAAATTTAAGAAAAACCCGAAATCCTAAAAAAGGCTACAGGAATCCAGTAAGTGCCTATGTTGACCTGTCATGGACTCATGGTACAGAAAGTATTTAATGACAGTTTAAGTTATACTGGTAAATGATATAAAACAAAACATTAAAAGTTAATTAATTATGGTTGCAATGACTACCGGGTGATCTCTAGGATAAATTAAAATGTCAATAAAATCTTGCATATTATTGTAACAATTAGTTATAAAAATAGGCAATGTTATTCGACAACTCTTTTTCATTATATTTAAAAACAATAACATTCAAAGTTAAACTCTATATATAGGTTTTAGTTCTATACACCTATTAATTTTGTTATCCCATAGCACCACTCTCACAATACGGTAACCTACTCAGTATATAGAAACAAAGAGGGATAATTCATAGACAAACTTCTTCACCTTTGTTAATGCTCTTCTATCGTACAACCTTTGCATAAATGCATACCCATGCTATAGGGATCTTGAAGCATTGTGTGGATGAAATCAACAAAACCAATTAACTGAATATGATTTAATGCATTGTGATATTTAAAAATATCTCTTGTGTGACAACTCTACACATTACTTTTTGTTCGAACCGTGTACCTATGTATTCATGGGTGATTATGAAGGCCAGACGTTTTTACTATAACGCCGTCGTACGTCATTAGTGATGCTGTACACCGGAGGGTACGTTTCTTCACGCAAGACCAACGGATCTTTTCACCGCATGTTCGATCTTTATTAAAACGAAAATTTCCTACAAGAATAACGGGGTTCCCTCTGATTGATGTTCCGAAATGAGCCTCTGTGGAGAAAAAAAAAGTATAGTGAGTACGTACAAATAGAAATTTAATATAAAAAAAAATTAAGCAATCCGAATGATTCTTTACCTAATTGTAAAATCAAACATGCTATGGTATACCGATTATTTGGAAGAAAGGTACATTTTGACTTTGAATTTGGAAGAAGAGTAAAAAAATTAAACTCAGTGAACGGTCCTGCACTTTTCAGTGAAAAGTTGGAACGTGTACATAAAGGCACGTTTGGTCTGGCGGTTCACGAGGGAGTTTTGGCCTAAACTTGTATGTATATTCGATGTATAATAGTAAAAGTATATGATGTAGGATGGAGTGGTAACTAGAAAAAAATGAGATAAGATAACGGTATGGGTTGAAAGATGTTCAAGTGGGCATATGGAAAGGATCAATAACAGTGAAAGTGTTAACGAATTTATAAGGCCCCTGTGAGTGGAATAGGCGGTATGGATAGGCCTTGAAAGGTTTAAGGAATTGGTAAGAGGCGACAGCTGTATATCAGGAGGGTGGTAAATGGCGCTTTATAGTTTCTGCATATCCCGGACACTAATAAAGCGTGAGAATTTGTATGCCTGTATGTATGTAAACCAACACCAATGGAAGAATCTTATGAACACACTAATAAAGCGTGAGAATTTGTATGCCTGTATGTATGTAAACCAACACCAATGGAAGAATCTTATGAACATATGCAAACGTTAGACTGATTAAAGCCGGTTCGTTTTCAATGTTTTACCAGATGGCGTTAAAATAAGTGGTTTTTATGAACGTAAACTCACTCTTATAGTAATTTAAGAGTGGTAGGTAAGAGTATAATCAAGATGATTTTACTTGATAATCAAGCTGTAATGTGAAAGAAATAGCCAATAAAACATACATATTTTATTATTGCTAACCATAAAAAAAATGCATAAGAAGCATTTTCTTTTTTCTCAATTAGTTTTTTTCTGTATATTTCTTTTTTAGGCTTTTAGTTTATAAGAATGTGTACCTATGTATACAAATTGTATCCTTTTGTACAATAAAGAGTTATCTATCTATCTATCTATCATAACAATTAATACGTTAATAAACCACGGTAAAATACTATATTTGACTAGATTTAACAATTTAGAAAACAGAGTTATCCAAGTGGCACGGTTATTAAAAAACAAGTAATAGGTATATACCCATTTACCCTACTTAAAATGTCTTAAATACATTGTCGAACATGATCTTGCTTGTGATATCACTGACAATAAATTTTCCCTTACTAAACTGTTCATGTTTAGCCAATGTGTAATTATAAATTATATGATATTATATATAAATTATATTATATATAAATTATAAAGTTAATGTACTATTAGTAAACCTGCGACGTATACTAAGTCGCTGATTGATGTTTTCATTCATCTTGAAAATAATTAAATAACTAAGTCGGAGATCTAGAGATTTCTACGAAATAGAAATTAGTATTTGACAAGTAATTGACGAAAAATCGTTATTACCGGTAGATATTATTACATTAATTATTATAATAATGCACGTGTTCTTTTATTTTCGAAGATTTTCTATAAGAACACGCGATCTTATACGTAATTGCGATAATAACTCCGCAATAGAAGTAAATTCGCTGCTGGTAAATTATGCTGTAATGAAACCAAACCTCAAAGAAGTATACCCGAATCACATCTAAGTAAAAAGATTAATAGTTTTTATGAGTGTGTTTCTTAACAGTGATCTGAATTGGTTGTCCGTCATAAGTGGCAATGGCAGCTGAACATCTCATCGACTTGCGTTTGCTGCAAACCCAAAAGACCCGGTTGCCAGAAACACTTTTCTTCGTATATCGGTAGCCATGAAACCACGGGTATGACCGAGCAAAACGTTCTTCTATGAATGCCTTTTCTGTAAAAATAACATCTTGTATATACAGATTTTTAATTTTTATGTCGTATTAATTACATTTCCTAAAATAACGTCTTGTTTTTACATATCGAAACTAGCTCCACCTTATTTTAGGTTACTAATACTAGTAAAGGAATCCCGGTGTAGCTTTTTGCTCAGACAGACGCTAAGGAGACACTGCACTAAGGAAATATCAATGTGTAGTGAAGTAATTAACATACAATAAATACATCCAGACCCAAAATAATTATCCATAAAAAACACAAATAGTTTTACTAGGAACGAACCCACAACACACAATCTAATGGCACAGTTAGCGAAACGACAATTTACACTACTCCAAAGTCCATGCACTGAAGTTGTATCACTGGCATCTGAAATATTATTGTTAAAGGGAAACCTATTTATCATTTTGAACATACACATTTTCTTGTGACTCTAGAGTTGCAGGTGTCTGTGGGCGACGGTAGTCACTTACCATCAGGTAACCCGTCTGCTCGTTTATAATATAAAATAAACATAAATCACAAAAACTTATATGTAAAATGAAACCATTATTTCTTAATATTTTCTACTATTTCTTTATTATTTATGCTATGATTATAGTATACTTAAGTCACATGATGCCAGTTGTGGATTCGGGATTCGGTGGTGGATGTGTATGGCTGCGTAATATCTTCATAAAAGACCTAAGCGTCACTAATGATCCTGAACAGCTTTGTGAAATTCTATTTACGCACACCCACCAGATTTTATCACCTGACTGGTTGTTCTTCCTGTACCGGTAACCATTCACGCAAAGATGAGTTTTGCCTCTAACCTCCAAATATGTCACTGATAAAATAAAAAGTAATTATTATTTACAGTTTACACACATTTCTATATTCACATGCAAGGTCTACGAATTGTATAATGGTTGTCTTCTAGAACATTATTATGTAGTTTAGGATTTTAAACTGCCACGGACACTGCGCAACTTGAACGGAATTTCCTAACCCGGTCACTTAATTAAGTAATTAGGTAACCTTCGCTGAATCAACGAATACGCAATACTAAATATTATTATTAAAAAAACCCTAACCTGATAACAAAACCCAGGAAAGTAAAATATAAACAGCTTCTATCAATAACCTAATCATTGAGACTATTCCAATGAGCTCTAACACGATACTTCTGCTATAAGTTGGAGAGGAGTGTTGTATCAGGTCAGGGTTGCCATGTTTTTGTAATTATATTAAAGTCACAGGACACTAAATTTCAAATTGAGCAGACCAGTAGTAGTTACTCACATCCCTTTCAGGATTAGAAAAAGGCTGATGGTCTTTAAAAGGCTGAACAGAGAGGACACGAGAACGGTCTGTCGAAGAACACCCTCGATCAAATTATCTTTCAAGCAAAATAAAGAATAATTTGCTTAAAAGGTGACTTGATCGAGAATCAAAATCGGTACATTTGTCTAGGAGTTATGATGACACAGATATAAACGTTAAACTTATAACACCATTCTTTTTGGGTCGGGGTTAAGATTGGTTTTACATGGTCGGCAACGTGAGAGTACGCTCCTGGTGTTGCAAGTGTCAATAGGCTCTTACGCCGAATTGTGGGTACCACACGCTTGTTCGCCGTCTTATATTGTATAAAAATTATCAATTATCATGTTTCTTAAAACATCGTAATTATAAAGAAAAAATATTTTTATGATTAATAACATTTTTTAAGCAAACACATGTTTTTAAGCAACTGTTTTTATTACATACTGTGTTCCTATAAGTAAATGTTTTCACTGTTTTATGTAACACTGTTTAAAAGACCTAAATAATAATAAAAACAAAAGAAAAACTGTTAAAATATTTTTAATGTCATGTCACTATAAAATCACATCGCGAATATTTTTTCCTGATTCGTTTTCGTTCACTAATCAATTTTAATTATACTTCAAAAAAATGGGCCTTTAACTTAATACTCGGTGAGCTTCGTTTTCTAACCTCTCATTTTGAGACTGAAATCAGACTCTTGAGAAACCCTGCTACCAGCTTTCTGAGGTCCATTTGTCCCCAAATGACACGAACACAGAATGGTGTTAATTTACACATTTTAGGGTTTCTTCACATTTTTCGCGTTGAATATAACATGCATTTAACAAACATATAACAAAATTATTTGTATGTACGATTCGTATGTACACTGATATAAATTCAATGTTTTTTTTTCAATTATATTTAAAAATAATAAAATAAAACAAATAAATAATAATGAGTACGTACGTACGTAATGGTATATTAAATAATCTGTCATCATCTCACTTTTATAGCTACATAAATGATGCTGAATTACTCATCGGCAACAACCATTTTGGTGGATGAGTGTGCAAAGATTTCTTTAAAAGTTCGCCGGCATATGTCACTAGGGACCCGGAACACACCTTAGAGTCCCTTTGAGTGCATACCCACCACACTTTATCACCCGATTGATTATTTTTCCTGTAGCGGTAACCTTCACAAGAGACGTAGAGTCTGCCCTTATGTTCCACGTAAGACACTGGAGAAAAAACAACAAATTAGAACCTCTTTACAAAAAAAAATTTTAAATGTTATCTTTATCATTTACTAAAAATAACAATTTTCTACAATTTTTTTTATTTCACATTGTACATTAGTTTAATAAACATTATTGATAAGTAATTTTGAATCTAGCAACATTTTTACATTATACGTAACATTTACGATTTATCAGTATGAATACTTAAATATACATTCACGCTAACGTAGGAAAATGGATCTTTATTGTTCGTTCGAATATTAGTACTTTTGAATAATCACAAATATATAAAAAATCACGTCACTTCACGGATCTTTTTATCATAATTACAGTGAAGCTCGTTATTTTTTTATTTTTTTTTATTAAGTATGCGCATTTAAGTTTTTCTTCAAAAATTTTAAATAGTGGTGATAATTTGCCGCCGATTTATTTTGTTTTTCACGTTCTTTTACATAATGCCTATGCATTTCACTAACATTTAATGATTCATCCGTTGTAATATTCTTTGTAAAAGATTTAATATGCATCTTAATGGACTGAACCAATTCTTGGTGTAATTTAAAGTGATTTCTATGTTTACCGCGTCTGTCTTCGCTTCGGTTTGATTCTATCACGGTCCTTAAGCTTCTTTCGGTTATATCCAAAGTATTAAGTAAAAAAGTCTTACAGACCCTTATTTTTTTTTCTTTGTTGCTCAAGTAAAACGCGTTGTTTGGTTTTCTTAAGGACCTGTAACTATAAATTGGGTGTACATGCCGAAGACATGACATTAAATACTCTCTCTGTTTTTCTAAGCTTCCTAAATTCCAATAACTAGTGAACAGTTGCAATCGTTCCTCATTTGTAAATTTTGTTCCACAGGAGTAGCGACAGGTGTTTGGACAAGTTGGACCTAGAGCTTTTGCTTTGACAGTTTTACCAGAACGCGAAACGTATTCTTGACCAGTATTTCGTAGTATTTTAGTAACATTTTTTTTCCATTTGCTAGGGTCTCTGGGTATTTTTCTTTGTTTCTTGACACACAATTTTAATTTTTGAATAATATTTTCATGGACTGGTATATCCTCGTCAGATTCAGAAGTACTATTTTCGGTAGTTAAACTTCTGCTATTGCTATTTGTATTAAATACAGTTAAAGCCTCTTCACAATCTTCTATTTTGCCAGAAGTGACAAGTACTTGCATTAGTTTGTCATCAAAGATATCCAAATCTGGAAAATAATAAGGTAAAATTAGTTAGCGTCATACACTTTAGCGGCTTGGTAATAAAAATACAATTAAAAAACAAAACTATGTCAAAGTTTGTCATTCCTGTCATCAAATCTTTATTAAATATTCATATTCGTCTTAATATCTAAATCAACAAGTGTGGCCAGTTGATGTCCCTGTCCTAGTGGCCTCTTAAATCACAGGACGAACATACGGGTACGCGACCCCGGCGTCTTCAAGCTTCCGCAGTCTCAGTCCCGTTTCCCCATCCGAGACTAGCTCCCTCGCTCTCTCCGTTTTCCTTACCTCATTTACCTTCTTCCTTTTTCCCGTCTGAAAACCATTACATTTCCAAGGAGGGTTGACGTCAGGCAGGCGGCCGGGGAATAAAAAAACCAGCCAAAACGTTTTGCATCGACCCCAAAAAAAGTTGGGAAAAGGGTAGGAAGATTTTGATGATGATGATCTAATTCAACGAGTGTAATTGTTGTACATATGCGTGTATATTTCACATAACAAAGACATGTTTTAATTATTTTTTACAAGGCAAAAAATGAGCTTCAAGAAAAACTTATTTTATTAGCAAACAAATACACACATTCATATAATATTTGAAATTAAATCATACTTAATAAAGCAGAAACAACCATAAAAATTACTATTCAATGTTTGTTGAACTACATAAGGGATGTTATTGCAGAGAACAATTATTGCACAAAGCATAAAATTCCAAGACTAGAAACATTATGACCAATACTTTTAAGTGTCACTTTAGGAACTTTATTTGAATGGTTAAATTATTTGGCAAAATTTCGTAACAAATGCTGATATTGGGGGCCACCGCCGACCAGTACAAGTATCATCGTTATGATGATTTTAACCAAAACAGCTTTGGTATTTTTTCCTTTCACTGTCAAATTAATATAACATTATCAACGCGAGGCATTCCAATCATAAAAAAAATATTAACGTGACATGTACTTTCTCTAGCAAAGACACAAAAGGTGAGAGAAGAACAACATTCCAACTTTTCGGTGTACTGGTAAAGTTTATAGAAATATTCATCTACTTGTATAATGTAATGAATGAAACAGAATTCGATTTAAAATACTAACAACTCCATCAAACTCTACGACATGTACTTATTTTTTTCAATTTTAACCTATTTAGTCTCACTGCAGAACTAAAGTCCTTCCTCTTTCGCTTCACTTCTGCCCACCTAAAGCGTCTAAAGACCAGTCCTCATGAAATAGTCTAGTTCATGAAACTTATACATAATTTTCATTTTTTATAATTCACTATCTAGAATAATAATAGTAGCCTACAAATATCCATGTCTTGTGTACATTACACATATTTTTAAAGTGACTATTGTGATTCTATCTTTGTAAAATAAAAGTATAATATCATATTAAAAATAAGAACAAATTGTAAAAAGACATTGACAGAAAACATTGTCATATTTCCAGTATTAATACTCAGATATCTGCAATTAATTCATTACGCAACTAGTACTTTCATATTTAGCTCAACAGTCCTTTAAAAGCTGTTTGCCAGACAATTTTGTCGTGTGAATGTTTAGAACTGGTCTTCATCAGTTCTCCTTCGTGAGTGATCAAGGAGGCTGTACATCTTATGGATGATCGTTTGTAGCACACCCACCATATAGTTTTGCCAAACACCTTGTGCTTTCTATACCAGTAACCTTTATGCCAAAGGTAAGTTCTGCCACAGCAGTTCTCGTAAAATACTGAAAGGAAAATATACATAATGAAATATAATATTCTGTTCGATAAAGAACCTTCTTTTGCCAATGCCGTGTGTAAGTAAACCTATTTGTATAAGACCGACGGATATAAAAATTAAAAACATAGTAGACTATGGAAAACCAGGGCAATTTATAAAGATATTCTTAAATTCGCCTGACTTATAGTCTGTGTACAATCAAACACACACATAAAAAAATAAACATGACTACAAAATTTATAGTTTATTTATATTTTTAAACACATTTTTTTTAAAAATCTACTTACCTACCCGTACAAAATATATATAGTCTTTGCATAAACTTACGTAATTGGACTACTACTAAATTTAAATTCATCAATGTTTTACACGTTAGTTACTTAGTTAATCGTATAATTTTATCTTACAATTTTACATTTGGGAGGAGTGGGCTATTTAAAATTGCCCTAATGAAGGGTAACGGACTTCTTGTATTTAAATTTAATTGTACGTAAATAATATAATGGTTATAAGGTTATTCACGGTGCTACGATAGAGCAATAACTGTCCGCTTTTACAAATTATAAGGTTCTTCTAAATATACCGGTGCGCATGTCGCACGCTGTCTATGGATATTATTTTTTTAATATTTTAGGACTAAATTGTGACATTAATCGCTTGTCATAAATTGTGTAGTTCTACGTAATGTTTAAACAAAGGAATAAATTTACAATTCCCATGAGGGATGTGTATGTTTTCCACACATTTTAACAACGACATCGTCCATCGTCACAGCTGAAGCTTTACATTTCTTCGACTTCCTCTTCTTACAAACCCACCAATTGTGATGAGCATGATCATTTGTTCTGTGTCTGGGTGTAATTTATCTATAATATGTATGTATTTAGAAATATATAAGTATGTTTATCAGCAGTCCGGTTACCATAGTACAGGCTCTGCCTAGTTTGGGATCAGACGGCCGTGTGTGAGATGTGTGAAGTTATTATTATTATCCCTCGTGTTCAAAGTGTTTTGTATTATGTCTGCTATATTTAGTAACCGAACCTGAGAAATAATAAAAAGGAGGTCTTTCTTTAAAAAAAAATACGAGTCGTTCTCTAATTCATATTCTTTTAAAATATTTGTACAGCATGTTTTGAATCATGTTAAACTTATTTTTTTCTAAAATTTTGACATATTCCGATACTATTAACACTTAGAGACTCACGTCTTTATTTGTACACAAATACTCGCTGCCGGGTGCGATGGAACTAGTTTAATATCATATGTTTATTCCAAAACTGCTCACTATAAGTGCAAGTTTACTTTCTTATAAGGATAGAGAATATTCAATCAAATATTGATATTTAATGTTTTCACTTTATCAAAAATAAAACCATTTTACGATAATATAACTAAATTAAGGCTAATTGTTTAAATTTCTGTAATTACTAATTTTCAACAAATTCTTCTATATTTTCTTATACTACTATAATGTACCTACTTAAAAGAAATAACAATCAGAGATCAATCATTATAGAAAAAAACAAAAAATGTAATAAAATTAAAATATCTTCTTTGGGATAAAATCACATGCAATTTGAACAAATGTGCTTCATGTGTTCTCCACAAATAGGTATATTGCATTTTACGCAAAAAACCTTGGTTTTTCTATTTTTCTTCAAGTTACATAGGCCGCAACGCACTTTCCGTCGACTCGCTGGTGGGGGTGGGTTGAATGCCGTAGTTAGTTCTACTTCTGGAATGTTTGTAATATAATTTTTTTCGTGAAGGTGTGGTTCCACCGTGGAATGCCCTGCCAGTGGAAATCAGACGCGCACAATCACTACCTGTCTTTAAAAAACTAGTCAAGAACTACTACCTATCACTAGGTGATGTCAGCACATAATTTCCCTTTTGCCCTTTCCTTAAAGTGACTGTGCCGCTGTATCCTATATTATATATTACCTATCGTTTATATTCCCACATGTACTTATATTTTTATATGTTTAAAGTTTACTTGTATGTATACTAGTAAGATATTTTACGTCACTAAATAATTTAGTAAAGTGCACCATACTGCCCTAATTTATCTCCATTTCTTTTCCTCCATCTCATGGTTGCCTGTAAGAGATTGCCATAGAGCGATAAGGCCGCCAATTGTATTAACCGTAATTTTAATAAATTTTGCTTTTTAATGTTCCTGGTGTACAATAAAGAGTTATATTATTATCATTATTCCATCAGAGAAATAACCAACTTTTTGATGAAATCTCATCATGTGAAGTTATCAGAAGGTCCTTCTGAATAATGTACGTGTTAAGTCTGCTAATATTTAACAACCCAAAAAATATACAAAGTAGCCATCTTTGAGTTCGTCTCGACACAGAATATTTACCAGTCTTCTGGTCTGCTAATTTCAGGCTGAGGCAAACTGCCCTGAGCGACCGAACCCGGTAGAAAGGCAGCCTGCTTCCTCCCCCTTAATCCCCGAAGTTGAGGATTCCCACCTGCGTCAAGTTATTGACGCAGTGTGGAGAATGATGGATGGACGCCTTGCGGGCCTAGAGGCAAGGCTGCCTCCGGCCCCCATCAATCGACCACCACTCGCCGGTTATAAGGCCAAGGCAGTATCGGGCCCGACGCCACT
Organism: Callimorpha dominula; assembly: GCA_949752705.1. Lineage (NCBI taxonomy): Eukaryota > Metazoa > Arthropoda > Insecta > Lepidoptera > Erebidae > Callimorpha > Callimorpha dominula. The sequence goes on along the minus strand of OX457002.1, from coordinate 18,569,489 downwards.
TCCCGTCTCGGGTGGCCAGATCGCGGTCACCTACGCGGCGGCGATATCAGCACCCACCATTGCAGCTGCACCGAAAGCCGGGCGACCGGCTAAGGCCGCAACAAAAGTGGCAGCATCAAAAGCCGGGCGACCCGCTAAGGCCTCCGCTAAAGCAGCGGTGGAGTTCCCTCCGCTCCCCGCACTTCTCAGCAAACATCGGGGGCTAGCCTATCGACCCAGGCTACCTCCGATGTCACTCGTGCGTCGACGTCGTCGCCCATGGAGGAGGCTGTAGAGACGGTCCAATAAATGGACCAAGTCTCAAGCCTCCTTGTCCAGACGAACCTAAACCACTCTGCCGGTGCGCAAGATCTTTTCTTGCAAACCATGGCTGAGTGGTCAATTGGTGTAGCCGTAGCCTCGGAGCCCTATTATGTTCCTCCCCGTCCAAACTGGGTGGGTGACCGGGGCGGCTCCGTGGCAGTCGTCGGCTCCACGGCGGCTCATTCCCCGCCCTTGTCGCTAAGAGACAAGGGTAATGGATATGTTGCTGCTGTATGGGGGGGGGATCACCATATATGGTGTTTACTTCTCCCCCAACCGGAGTCTGAGTGACTTCGAGGTTTTCCTCAATAACCTGGAGACCTCGATGCGGCGATGGGCGGCTTCGGTGGGCCTCTGTCTTCTAAACAGAGGCTCCACCAACACGTGCGTGCGACAGCAGGGGGGGTCGATAGTGGACCTTTCGTTCGCTACCCCTGCTCTCACCGCACGAGTAAGGAACATGGGGTACGACTGGGCCCTTCGAGGCTTCCCCCCCGGGCTCGGCGTTACGTTAATCTGTTACGCCGATGACACGTTGGTCACAGCCCGGGGGGTGAACTTTCAGGAGGCGGCGCGCCTGGCCATCAGGGGAGTCTCTCTGGTGGTCGGGTGCATCGAGGCGCTGGGTTTACAGATGGCCCTGGATAAGACGGAGGTCCTTCTATTTCATGGGCCCCGTCGTGGTCCACCCCCTGGCGCCTCCATAGAGGTTAACTCGGTCCTCGTACCGGTTCAGGCCCACATAAAATATCTGGGCTTGATCCTTGACGGAAGGTGGCGCTTCGACGAGCACTTCCGGCAGCTTGCTCCCAGGCTGGTCGGCGCTGCGTCCGCCCTTGGGCGATTTTTGCCCAATTTGGGTGGGCCCAGCATCGCAACGAGACGATTGTACACGGGGGTTGTCCAGTCAATGGCACTTTACGGTGCACCGGTGTGGACGGAGGCTCTGACCGCCCAGAATAGGGCGCGCCTCTGGCGCCCTCGGAGGGTTATGGCGGTTAGAGCCATACGCGGATACCGCACCGTGTCGACGGAGGCGGCGTGCGCGTTGGCCGGGACTCCCCCGTGGATTTGGAGGGGGAAGTGCTCGCCGAAGTATATCGGCGAACGGCTGAGTTCCGGGCGGGAAGCGGCAGTCGGCCCCCGTCCGAAGAGGTACGCGAGTGGCGCGAGGCGCCGATCCACCATGGCTCGTCCCGACTGGAGGCTCCACGTGCTGGTTTTGCCGCCGTGGAGGCGCTCCAGCCGGTCATCATCGAGTGGGCAGGGCGGCAGCACGGGACCCTTTCTTTCCGACTGACGCAGGTACTTTCCGGGCACGGCTGCTTCGGGAAGTACCTGCACTCGGTCGCTAGGAGGGAATTGAGTCCCGCCTGTCACCACTGCGACTGCAGTGAGGACTCGGCGAAGCACACGCTGGCGGTCTGCTCTGCCTGGGCGACGCAGCGTCGGGCCCTCACTGCAGTCATCGGAGGGGATCTCTCGCTACCGGCCGTCATACGCTCCATGGCCGGTAGCGACAGGAATTTTACCGCGGTCGCGACCTTCTGCGAGGACGTCATCTCGCAGAAGGAGGCGGCGGAACGGGTCCGGGAGGACGATCTCCACTCGGACCTAATTCGCCGCCGGCGAACCGGGCGACCTGGCGGCATGCCGCCCTGAGTGTGGCCGCGGGTGGACGGGACGGGTTTTCCCCTTCACCCGCTGTAGTGGCCCCCCGCGAGGAGGTGGCGTCCGCGTGTGCCTGGACGTCGCCTAATTGAGAGGTTTTGAATATTTTACCCAGAGGTGGTGCCCGCGCTTTTGCGAGCAGGCGCTAGGGGGGGTCCGGATGTCTTAATGAAAGCTGTTCCCGGATCCCTCCTACTTAAGGCGCAGTACGGCACACCGTGTGGTTTTAGTCGGTTCGATTCCGACACACCGCCCTACTGAATACCCCGGTGGGGTGACGGCCCGAGGGGGTACCCACGCGCACAAGAAAAAAAAAAAAAGGTTGTCGGACTTACTAACCTTGTAATGTGCTAACCTACTCTGTTACTGGGTACTTAGCCACGAGCGAGATTTCAAATCAATTTATATTACGTAAAATATGATTTTACAGTTATATCGCCAATAACAAAAGTAAGGTAAAAAAAAGTGTAGCTGGTTTATAAAAATATCTCGTATGTTCTAAATAACCATTTAATTTTCAGAGAGAATTATATAGCTACTTACTTAACAATTCTAAAATATACTAAACTATTTATATAACAAGGAAAGACTGTATATGTAGCTGTGAAGGGATTTCCAAGTTTACGGATGGTTATGCAAATTTTTTATGTTAACGACAGTTTTCCCATCTGTCGTAATAGAAACACGACAGCCCTTCCACGCCTTATTGCACTGCCAGTATGTCCGGTTACCAACCATGTGTTTGAAATTGAATCTGTAGTGGTTTATATTTAACAGTGGCTTGCCATGTACCGTCTGCGAGAAAACCATCGCTCCTGTTGAAAAGATGAATTAAGGATAAGTAAAAAATGTGTTAAAAAATAAAACATGTGTGTTTTATTTTTTAACACCTGTTTTCAATTACAACACAATATTAATAACAAAAATTTAGTTTATAGAAACGCTTACGATTTGAAGAAATTTATTTATGGTATTTATTTTCTTTAAATACTTAAAATACATAGTATATATACTGTTCTTAGTAATTTTATGGACTAGAAATCTAGAATCAGGTATTTATAAACTTTTTTAAGAATGGATATGAAAGTTGTTCGTTTTTAAAATGGCACAGCCGAAAGTGATGACGGAAGCTTTACAACCTCGCCAGGCTTTGTTGCAGATCCAATATCTTCGTTCACCGGCTGCTCGCTTAAGGTTATATTTATTGTTGTTCATATTTAGTAATAATGTTCCATGTCTTGTATTTGTAAAGGTAGGCGCTGTTGAAGAGATATTTTTAGTGAGAAAGTTTTGTGGTTTACTTTTATATATTTGCTACAAATATACATTTCAGAGTATTATGACACGATTTATACTAATGTTGAACTTAAGTTTTATAAAAGCTTATAATATAGGATTTAGTCTAATAAGTGTAATCATAAATTTAAAATTTAAAACACCCCTAACTCGTAAATCCATTCAACGATTAGAGCTGATGATCTTCGAACGGCTGGACAGATTTTCTTGAATAATATCTAAGAACACGCTCGATCAAGTCACTTTCCAAACAAATAAAAAAGGCACTTAAATCAGTCCATTCGTTTGGGAGCTACAATGCCACAGACAGACACACGAACACACAGATACACAGACACACAGACACGTCAAACTTATAACACCCCTCTTATTGCGTCGGGGGTTAAAATCAGTTGACCTATGCGGATAATTCGTCTGTAACTTTGTAAATCACAATTTTTTTTGTTTATGGGATAGGGGGCAAACGAGCAGACGGGCCACCCGATGGCAAATGACTACCGCTGCCCATGTCACCTGTAACTCAAGGGTCGCAAGTGTGTTGCCTCCCTTAAGGTGGGAGTAGGAGAAGAGGGGGACGGGGGAAAGAGTGGGAAGAGGGGAGAGGGGGAGAGGGGAAGGACGGGAATAGGGGAGAGGGAAGGGTTAGGGCCTCCGGTAACCTCACTCACGCGGCGAAATGCAATGCAAGCATTGCTTCACTACCGGTTTTCTGTGAGGCCGTGGTATCGAGCGGAGTCGAGCCGGCCCATACGTGCCGAAGCATGGCTCTCCCACGCATTTGTGATAAATAATGTGAAGTTAATTATTTTGTTTGCTTGTCTAATAGAAGGCGATGAGGTTCTCTCAAACATGCATACTCCCGTACATTAGTTAAACAGGTTGTCAATAGATGGCGCCTTTTATATTTTTCACGTTAATGTATATTTTTAAAATGAAGTTATTTGACACAAACTTTAACTTAATTGTTTTTTTTATTTTCCCTCATTAACTGTAAACGTTCTCTTATTTTTATCAAATTTAAAGGAATATATGCGATACCGACAATCCTTACACAGTTTTGAGAAATAATATAAAGACATTATACAATGTTGTTTATTAAGCAAATGTAAAAAAAACTATTATAACATCAGGTTCAAAGGTTTTTACTCAAACTTTATAGTCCTAAACAAACGCTATAACCAAACCGAGTTAAATAAAAATAGTTCAATTATCTAACTTCTGTCTCCATCATCAGATCAGCTCCAAGATGCCAAATTATGGTATTATCGTCCGAAATACATATACATATAAAGTTTCAAATCAATACAATAATTACAAGTGCGTTAATTTACATTGATTATTAGTTAGAGTTATTTAACTAGCGAGTAACTAACTTACTAGGTTAGATAGTTAGATACAAGTAAAGCCAAAAAAAGTTTTAATGATACAAGTTAGATATAATTACGTTTTAAGTACAACGAGCATTCTTTGCTTCACTCTAGGACATTAGAAATTAACATAAAGTTAAAAATGTTGGTAAACCAAAGCATCTTAGTAACTTATATACTTAAGTGTTGTATAAATGTAATAATTTATAATAAAAATAAACCTTAACCACAATTTTATGGTATTATTTAGGCCCCCGTTGTGTTTCACTCGAGCAGTATCACATACCGCGAAAACAAATGTGTGTAAATTTAAATTGTCATATCATCGAATTTACGAGGTCTATTTAAGCACAGAGAACAAAAGAGGCGTGATACACCAAATTCACTGTTCTGTCTCCTCTATGCTAATAATTTCTATTATTTAGACCGGCACTAAAGAGCTCAAGGCAAAACAGAAACTGTTTATTAGGAATGACACCCAAAAATATATTCTTTTGCCTCTGGTAAATTAAAATAAATGCTTTCGTGTCATGATCAGTAGCTGTGGGTAGGAATGTAACGAAACCAACTTGACCTTTCCCGAATGCGCGAGTTAGATCTTCCAGAGCGGCACATGGCTCAAATTTAACCCCCACCACTTTATTATCCTGCATTAGAGGTCGTAGCGCAGGAGATCTGAGGGCAGTTATCGGGAACAGCTGCATACGTAACTTTCTTGGCCAACGATTTAATTGTTCGTCTTTCCTGATAGCTAAAATATCGGCGCATAAAAACCTTACAACTGTGCTTGCCGTCCACTGAAGAACGCCAGTCCATTCAAATTGATTATCAATGATATATGTCTGAATCAATGTTTGCGCTAAGGGGTCAGCTCCAGGTGGGTTATGTAATTCAGACCTATCGTGGTTGGCTTTTGATTTCATTTCTGAAAAAAAAAAAATGGTTACAGTGAGCACTGATAAGAAATCTATAAAACTAGTATGATGGTATTATTTTAAATTCAGTGTGAAATAAATTGTAACTCATCTTAAAACAAGTGAACGAAAACGTTAAAAAAAAACATTATCTTCGAATACCTGCAATCGTAGGACAACCTTTACAGGATTTCCTTCTATTTTTAATGTTCATAAATAAAATTGGATTAAATAACAGATGAGCGTAGAAATTTTGCAGTAGGATCTCCTTCTATAACATATCGGCCAAATACCTATATCGTCTACTACCCTACGGTCGAAGATCATTTGGCATCATAAAACAACAATGGTGATTTACCCGTGCAATAATGTTCTGACAGTATATTGTTAGAGATAGGTTCAACTTTATTGCTATTATGATTAAACAGAAACCTTTCTCAAAACTGGTAGACCATTTTCTTTGCCAACTGTACATATGCACGCTTTTTCATTGCATGTACATACTCGTATGTCATTGGAAGTACCTACCTAAATAATGAAAAGACTCGTCAATTCTCATTGTACAGAAAAAATAAAACAAAAAGTAACCATGCTGGTAATGATTTTATGTAGCTTAAATCCAGTATTTTAAAGTCTTAGAAATTACAAAACTTTTTTATAGAATATTTGAATCAAGACTTGGCCAAATGGCACTGCGATCACTTTGATCACCATTCCTAATCCTATTGTTTTTTGGTTTAATCTTTGCACTAATGATTATGTTCGTTTTTTATAACGTAAATTGTGTTACCGTTCGTCACAACTGATACTCGACACCCATACGGAGCTTGGTTACAACTCCAATATAGTCTCTCTCCAGTGCCATTTTTGAAGTTAAATCTACAGTTACCAATTTGTAGACGCGGCCGTCCTTTGAGCGTAGTGGAGAAAATTGCTGCAAATAACGGTTAGAATGTCATCAATTTATGATTACTCTACAACGATAGCGTATACTTCTTTATAAGAAAGAAAGAAAGTATTTCTCTTTCTTTCTTTATGTATACTTGACCTGTAAAGCTACATACATTTTTAAGACATCCTTCAGTCTGATTTACGTTGATACTACCTCCCTTCCACAGTTTTAAACAGCGCGGCGTTAATAATGAATGCTCCACTCAGTAGTGTTATACATCCTAAATACAGTAAACACGATTAAGTGGCAAGGTACCCATCGTTTTCCTCAGTTGATGTTGGACAGGCGACCGAGGTTAGGGTGTTATTAGTATAATCAAGATTCCAATCACAGGTCCTCCAGATGAAGCACCTAAAGTTTAAGTAGTTTGGTTTCGGCACACGGTACTTACGGTGGGAAATACTCGTAGATGTTTTTTACAAACAAATGAAAAGTTAATTGGCGTCTAAATAAAGTCAGGTATTCCATAAAATGATTTTTATTTAGACAACCATGCAATTAAACATTAATTAACATTACAATAAAAATATGTTTAATATGGCTTCATATATGAATATTTTGTAAAATTACATAGTTTAATGAAATTCATAATTATAAACACCTACCTGTAAAATGTAATTCTTTCTTTCATTTACATCCAGTAACTATATTAATTATCATAATTATCTCTAATATATTATTAAATTATTCTTTATTTAATGGTAAAACCAGAGATTTTTATAATGTTCTTGAAGTATTTTTGAAAGATATACGGTTTAACTCACTTGTGTTTTTCGGGGATGCCCGACTAGTTTCGGACCCGACGAGGGTCCTTTTGCAAGGAGTGAAGCGTCGTGCTCTGACGTTGTCAGGCGTCATGCCATGTCTCATCCGCCCGCGGCCACTACTAAAGCGGCATGACGCGGTCCTAAGCACGCCTCATAACCTAACCTTACTTATTAGTTTTGACTATAATTTCAGTCAAAATTACCATTGTCGAGAGCCTGCGGTCAAAAGTACCTTTGACTGATTTTTTAGTTAACAGTACTTTTGACTGGTTAAGATTTTTGACTGCAACATATACATTTAAATCCTATTTCATAATTTTTTACCCTTAAACCTAAAAACCACCTAACGAACGACGAAAGACGGCATAAGTAAGTTATACATATGAAACCCAAAAGTGTGCGGGAGAGGGGGCCTAATCAGCTGTTCAGGTCAGTCTTTATCTATAAATTGTCAGTTTTGTTATTAAAATCAATAATTTCAATCTAACAGAACTAATATCTTTTCCCTTTAATTTTGTATGAAACAAATGACTCTAAGAGTGAACTTACAGTTATAGTTCAGTTTTAATCATTTTTTTAAGAGATCCCAATCGATGACAAGACGGAATATTGTACCGGAATGGTACAAATTATATTTTTCTTATTACTTATTCTTATTATTATAATTCCAGTGTGCAATAAAAAAAAAATATAAAGTATTTAGAAATAACCTACTGTAGTATATATGGTATCCCAGGTGCTTATCTTGTCTCACTAAAGATAACTGTAGCTCAGCCATTTCACTGTAAGCTTAGATGAAATTAACTGGACAAATACAGATACAAATTATAGGACAAGTAAACAATTATGAATAAATTGTCTTATAAAACCTACTGGTTAACATTGATTAATTACAACTGTAGCATATAATTGGCTCTATTAGCTTAAGGCATGGGTCCTAGTGCTCGTTCTGTTAATAAACTTTTTTTTGTAAGTAACTATACACGCCGCTACTTGCACAGGTAATCAACAATGTCAACGTGGCAATTGTTCCTAGATAGACTCAAGTACATATAATTAAAAATTGATAATGATTGCGTTTAGGTATTTGTGACATTTTTCATTCGTCGGTAGACTGACACCTTTTTAACTCAATTTATGGATGGTTATGTTCATTCTTGACCTTAATGATGACGTCATCATAAGTGACTATGGAGACTCGGCATCCTTGTGGTGCCTTGTTGCACACCCAGTAGGTCCTGGCGTTCAGTTTCCGCTTACAATTATACCTGTAGCCATTAGCTTGAAGAAGTGGAGTGCCTCTTTTCGTGTGAGTAATGATTGGGCCTGAAAAATGTAACTTGTTAGATGAAAACATCAATTATAAAGTCGTAGTCATTCCCATGAAAAACATAGATTTAAAGAAATTATTTTAAATAGTCCTCATTGAAAAATAACGCTAACGGGCCTTTATGCATACACAAACATTCCAGTGATCATCACGGATCTTTTCTTTTTGTAGGTAGATCATTTCATATTAAGGGAAACATCGTGCGCATGTGACTTACTGTACCTACCTATAACCAATATGTACTACCCATCTATCTATTTAGGTAGTGTAAGTGACAAAAAATGTTATGAACTGTAAAAGTAACTTTGTATATCGATTATATAACATTACAAAGTTCCTTATGCACTGCATACATATTACATTTATACACATACATTTTCTGGGTATACAAACTGTTGTATACCCAGAAAAAGGGACTAAAATTACAGGTTTTTTACAGAGTTTTTTCTAATTTTATAGAGTAAACACTAATTGTGTTTAAAATTTGAAATTGTTTCTTAAATTTGTTTCTGCTAAAGGTACCTTAGATCGGTGGTGCGTAAGTATATTAGTGACAAAATTAAGGAATTTAGACTTACAGTAGTTTTTAAACTACAGATTCAAACTGAATGTAATTCGGTAATGTACCTAGTTATATTATCACTAGCCCTTTTGGTCACTGAAAATTCAGGCTTCTACCTTTATCTACAACAAAGTTACAGGGACTTGAAAATGACCTGAATGGCTTCGAGAAAAGGTCAGCTGTGACTTTATTTTTATTTTTGCTTGACTTAGCAGGCACTGCCGTGCCACATATAAAAAGATGCATCCCAGCCTTGCGCAAAATTGACATTCATTCATCACTTATACACAATAATGTACAAATAACTGCCATGAAACCATAATTTATTATTACACCTAACAGTTAAAGTTTTACAAACAATTTTTTAACTTTTGTATTAATTTTATACTCATCATATATCTGCGAATCAATGCGTTTTTACTTTACCTTTTTTACGTCTTCGTAAAACAGCCTCATATACGCATACAGCATACAGAACTGACAAATGTATGAATTATGTGATTTATAATCTATTTAATACCACCAAAGTGGCAAACAAGCATACCAGCCGCCTTAAGGTAAGCGGTCAACATAGTTAAGATTGTATCGTTGGTGATCGTAAAAAACCTCTGCTTGTATTTATGTATGTTACATATCTTTAGAAATATTATCATAGCAACGACATGTCATACTGCTCTTACATCATAAAATATGTTTGCATGTATAAAAGCCAAATTCACTCTTAAAGTAGTCACAGAACATCACCACAGCTTTCAGTGGATAAACAATAAGACAGTAGGCATTATATCTATTTATATGATACTAGAGATCGCGTGGTGGCCGAATTTCGACCATGGTTTATTTCATTGGCCACTATTATTTGACCTAAGTCATTTTATAGACTTTTGTACCATGAGAAGCCAAAAAATATACTGGACACCATGAAATTTTTTTAACTTTATGGCAAATATTGTTAATTTTTTTTACCTTTCTGCACTTCTTCTACATATAATCTGTAAATATTCTAAAATTCACATTACTACGTTTATTTTTTTAACTTTATAACAAATACTGTTTAAAAATTTTAGCTTTCTGCACTGCTTCTATATATAATCTATAAATATTCCAAAATTCACATTACTATGTTTTTTAAATTTTCTTAAAAAGGGATACAAAGAATTCTCTTCACGTATTAAAAATATAATGATAATACTAACTTGACAATAGGGAACCCGAAGGTGACACTAATCGTCTTTATTTTAATATCTTTATTACTAATATCTTTATCGAAATGCCGTACACCGTACAGTAAGTAAAATTATAAACATACAAGAAATATTAAGAAAATATTTATATAACAAGAAATTAAAACTATAATAAAAAAAAATTTGCTGCAGTAGGTACCTTCCTTAAATAATTCTGAGCATTGAGTTAGTAGTGTGTCTTGGCGAACTAAGGACGCATGCGTTGGCAACCAGCGGCAGTTAAATCACCCAAGAAAGAACAAAAGCCTTGAAGATGCTGCTGTAAACAAACTATCTCGATCTTGCGAGAGAAGGTATAAACCAATATTACCATTTAGTACTGATTTTCCTTAACCTGCTCGGTTATTATTAGAGCGCATATAAGAATCAGGCATAATAAATGAACGCCCCATTCAATCTGCAAAAACTGAGAAATCGTAAAACAATACCAACTGTGGGCATCGGATCCATTCCTGTCAGACTTGTTCCATCTATCTAAATGAATGTTATCAATAATAAGGAGTCGTTTCCTTGAGACGGTGTAGTAGGTTTGTTTATTTTATCCACTTTGACCAGGGATGTCGAATATTCATCTTTTTTGAGGTCCGTAACATTCGTTGAATTCAGAATTACAAACGAAACAGCGTTTGTATCCATATTATCAACTTTGGTTGGTGGAGAAGGAAAATCTCGTTTATTTCTGTGTGTACGAATCAAAAGCAGGAAGTAGGTTCCAAAAATTAAAACTATTAAGTTGTTCCTTCAACTAAATTCCACACATTTTTTAATTATTATCAACATCAAAGGATATATGAATAAATATAAGATTTTCGAAGACAAAGTTATTCAAAGATATAATAAAAATTGTATAATGTAATCGTCATATGAAACAGGAACGGGAAATTAAAACATATACTAGACTAGGTAATATAAAATATAAAAATCGACCTTAGACAAACAAACTAATAATACTTATATATTACTATTTTATTTTTTTATCGAGGATATTCTGCTACCACATTAATAAAATTCAAACTAAAATGGAACCACCCTCGAGATCGCCTTGGAGATCGACACTAAAAGAATCATTAACATTTATTCGCCATGAAAACAGCTAGAATGAGATCCTCCTACTGTTTGAAGTCAGTTAAAAAGAAAAATTAATAGTAAAAAAAAAACATTTCTAAAGACGAGCATTTATAAAATGTTTTTTTTTATTTTATTTATATATTGTCATCTAAACTAAACGTGTGTGCAAAATTTCAAAATAATCCGTTGAGGATAACTGCTTTAAATTACAGATGCAAGATTTGACCCGAACAAACATACATACAAACATTGCAAATTAAATAAAAGCTCATAAAAAACCTGCTTTCGTGAAATCACAAAAAGCTCTTGCAAAAAATTGTATATAACCAGCATTATAATTTCAACACTAATATTACCTAAATAATAAAAAAAAAACTAACAAAAGACTGAAAGAATAAGCTACTTAAACTGGGATAATAATAAAATAGATATTACACTTTTCCGTTTTTATGATGATCATCGTTTGGATTCGACAAAAAAAATTAAAAAACTTTTGGCACCAAAAAATATCCTTGTGATTAATGTGAGTAATGGTTAAAAAGCCCACCGAGCGCTCTACGCGTCACCACGACGTGAACCCACTCTTGTACCGTGAACAACACAAGCTTTCATCTTAGTTAGAAGAGTTAACAAGAATACTAGTTATGTGTGACACCCGTTTCTAGTATTCTTTATAAAAACAAAAAAAAAATACCTAAAAATATTCTCGCACATACCAATGTATTTTTTACTGACAACAGGTGAACCGAAACACTCGTGAAATATTTTTGTACGCCACTATTTCTCTGTGCAGTATCAATAGTTAAATTATCTCAATTACGAATAATAGATCGTTAAGTATCTTAATTAAAAGATGATTCTAATTTATATTCAGAACCTAATGGTTATGAACCACTTTTTCCCTGATTATGACGTCATTGAAGGTAATAATGGTGGCCCGACAGCCAGTACTGACTCTGCTGCATACCCACAAACACCTTGGTCCATTGCTTCTGTTGTTACGGTTGAAGCGATATTTCCCCATTTGAATAGCTGGTTTACCAAATCGAGTCATTGTGAAAATGGGCCCTAGAAAGAAATAATGATTTAGCACACGTCATCAAAAATTACATTAAAATATTTTCATAAATATGCGTTCACTTTTCATCTAGTTTTTAACTTATCTCAATTAATAACATGCGCTTAAAAAGATTTTTACCATCGGAGACACTCTTAGTAACAATGATTTACTTATGTCAGCAAATTCCTCATTATCTTACATTACTGTCAGTGTTACAGTATTACATAAATACGAGTAAGACCTTCTAGCCTAACCATCAGGTTATAAAACATTTACTTCTCTCCAAAGTTAGCGGACTTTTCAACTGAATCATACCATTTATGTTACTATTTAGTCTATATACATACAACCAAAACAATATTTTGGTTGATTTATATATTAACTATTTATGACTATTGCTTTACTACAGTTTATTTGACTTTTGACAAACTCAACATTAGTTGAACTCGTACAAATACATTTCAACAAATAAGTATAATGTTACGCCTTTTTGAGGTCGGTTCAATTCTTTATGACAAGAATATTATATATATTTGTTTTTTTAAGATATCTTTTAATTTGCTGATTAATTAAAATGTAACACTTTGGATAAACTTTTATTGGAATTGTTTCATGGTGTTTTGGTAAGTTAAGTTACAGTTCACTAATATTATTTGGTATGAGCAAAACAATAATTAGTTTTAAGGCTATCGTACTTCTTAGTTATTAACCGAAACATTTGTAATGTTATAATTATGCAATATAAGTCGCACACTATAATCAAATAGCACTTTATTAACAGGACTCTTGGTCTAATGGTTAGTCATCCTGACTTCTGAGCCACAGGTCGTGGGTTCGATTCTCTCCCAGGAAAAATAATTGTGTGATGATCATTTGTTCTGTGTCTAGGTGTAATTTATGTATAATATGTATTTAGTATGTTTATCAGCAGTCTAGTTAAGATTGGACAGGCTCTGGCTCGTCAGGGATCACACGGACGTGTGTGGGATGTCTCAACGTCACGCTATTTTACAATCAACAATTATTTTCTGATTTTTAGTTCGATTTGCTGGCAAAGCGTGTTTTTTAACTATAATTTATTTTCTTATTTTTTAGTCTTGTATTATCGTCGGTCATTCGAACCTGAACTTGAAAATGACCGACGAAAATACACGTCGGTCATTTTCAAGTTCAGGTTCGAATTTTCAAGTTAATACATCCAGATTTTAATTTATTTATTTATATTGTCTACCTAGGTTTTTGATAAAAATCAATAATGATTATGTTCGTGGTTGATTCTGATAATTGTCTTATCAACAGTTGTAATGGACGCCTTGCATCCAGGACTTGTCTCCCCTCGTTTGCTGCTTCGTACGCAGAACCATGTTGCCTTTGGACCTCGACTCCTATTGTTCTTGTAATATCTGTAGTGATCTACGATGAGGACAGGCCTGCCTGTGCGAGTAGTTGTAAATATTACTGCTGAAATTACACAAAAAGGGTGATTTGACGTGTAAATAATTCAATAGCCGTGGTACACGATTTTTATTTGCATACCTTTTCCTATTTATGAACTTACAAATATTTTTTGGTGCTGAAACGTCAATTTTTAATTAAGACTAGCTTTTGCCCGCAGCTTCGCTCGCGTAAAAGTTTTTATTTTAAAACGACAACGAATATTCCTGAGTTGCGGACGGCTTCACAAACATCCTAACAACGGATAAAAAGAACACCCGGACTCGGGACAACTATTTAGTTATCTTTGTTTCGGCAACAGTACTTTTATTCTGGATGAAGGTACCTTAAATCCTTTTCTGTGCCCCTGGCAATGCATATGGAAAATGAGTAGTCAAAGCGTGAAAGAGTAACAAACAAACGAACAAACTCACATTCGCATTTATATTATTAGTTTTGAAGTTAGAAGTAGGATAGTTAGGATTAAGTGGGCATGCATATCGAAGGGGAAAATTATAACATATTTAAATGATAAATCTGCTGCCCATAAGAAAAGTGCAATAAATAGGTTAAAGCTGATTTCGAGAAAACGCGGTTGAAGATTTTTTTTGTTTGTATCTCCATCACTAGACATGGTATCGACTTCAACTTTCACTACATGATAGATAAAAATGTAGAGAATATTATGTGGTACTTAATATTTGTAAATACATTTATTAGCGCTATAAAAAAATAATAAATCTAATTATGTTTGGTATTATTACATATTGGCCGTGTGTGAGCTGTCTCAAGTTAATATTATAATATTAATATTATTAGTATGTAGAAAAAATGTTTACTGGTCATAACCGCAATAAGTAACCTACTTATTGCACTAATGGTTAGGGAACCAACATGATGCATTTTTGAGTAGCAATTAATATATTTTTATAAACTGTTTTCTAATAATAGGTGCAGTGTCTTATATATTGCGGTTTTCATTAGTAAGAGGCAAGTTTTGAAACGACAAAGTTGTAACTTGTTACAATTAGAAAAAAAGAGATGTTATATTTTTATGTCAAACATGACACTTAGTTACAACAATTATTAATGTTATTAAAGAAATTGATAATTTGGTAACAAACGGGGAAGATAAAATGTTGTAAACGTTTACACCAGATCTTCAATTTCAATACTTTTTAATCTAACGATTTCTCATTACCGTAGCGAACGTACGATACATGGAGTCGAGAGAAGAATACCAAAAAGACTAGGAGCAATTTTCTATGGACAGAAAGTATTTACTTTTGAAAGTTTTTGTTCCATTTGGAAGTAGCTGTTGCTACCTGTTCTGTTGAATAAATGTCCCTTATGCCGCGCTTTGCTATGAAACTGTCTTCAGTCGAAGCCAAGACTATTCATCATATCTGCGTCGAGATGTGTTTCATTTTTAACGACATTTACCTTCACACAGGGGTTCCAGTGACAGCTTCTTATCAGCATTTTCTTTTTCCTTTTTTTTGCGTTCAGTAAGGGGCACATCACATTTGCGTCTTTTCCTTGGCAAGCCCACTTTAGTCAGTCCTTTTTCATTCTCAGATATTACTGATGCCCCTACTTCACATCTGTTCACGTTCATATTATCTACGTATGAACGGGAATTAACGCGATCACGAAAAGGTATTACATACCTCTGAATTGCCTGACGTTTCGACCAGGTTGCACTGGCCGTGGTCACAGGCTGACTGGCTCAGCGGTGCACGCCCTCCGTCGCCGACATCGTGAGGTAGAAGGTTCTTCATCCACCTCCACTTTTTTGATATTTTTGATATTTTCGTTTCGCCATGTACCGTCACATACTATACTAACAGTGTCCCTATTCTGTAAGCAAACCGATGTGGCCCTATTCTGGTGTTCACCCGACTGCGCATAAAAGCGAGGTGGCATGTTTTTTATCACTGGATTCCACGCTGTAGATAATTTGAAACCATCTTCCCGATTGAAAGTTTTGTGTTTTTTAATTTCAATCGCTTCACGTACAACTCTTGAGTAAAAGTGACGTTCCGTGGAGAGGACTTGCGTACGGTGAAATTCAATCCAGTGATTGGTGCCCGCTTCGAGTGCATGTTCTGCAATCGCTGATTTGCTAATCTGTCGGTTCTTCACAGCAGCGATGTGTTCTTTGACCCTTTCAGCAATGGTCCGCTTTGTTTGGCCTATGTAGGAACTACCACAGCTGCAGTTTATTTTGTAGACACCTGGAGTTTGTAACGGCAAGACGTCCTTCGGTGTACCCACGATGTTTTGAACCTTTATGCCTGGTGTGTATACTGTCGGAATGGAGTATTTCTTTAATACGGAGCCGATCTTATCCGTTACTCCTTTCACATATGGCATGTAGGCTGGTTGTCTGTTCACCTCCGGATGCTTGCGTCTCATTGTCGGTTGCTTCCGTGTTCCATTCACCTGATATCCGTTACTTTTAAGTACCTCCTGAACATGATCCAGCTCTCGCTCCAAATGTTCAGGGTCACAAAGATCGTATGCTCTGTTCTTGAGTGAAGTCATAACAGACTGCAGGTGTCGGGGATGATGATGAGACGTGGCGTGTAGGTACCTATCCGTATGAGTAGGCTTGCGGTACACACAGTGCGATAAGGACCCATCTGACCTCGCGGTTACTTTGACATCTAAAAATGACAATGACCTATCCGCCTCCACCTCATATGTGAACCTTATCTTGGGGTGAATGGAGTTGAGGTGTTGTAAATATTGATCTACTTCCTGTTTATTTCCCTTGACGATACTAAAGATGTCATCCACGAATCGCTTCCAAAGCCTAACGGTCTTCGGGCCGAGACTCAACGCCTTCTCTTCAAAATGCTCCATCCAGATGTTGGCTAGTACAGGGGCTACAGGACTACCCATTGCGACACCATCAATCTGAAGGTAATGTTGACCTTGGAAAAGGAAATAGTTGCCCTCTAGACAATGCGAACGGCAACTCGTGGTCTCTCAGCAGGTCTTTTACGACGTCCATACATTCTTTTATTGGAACATTGGTGTAAAGTGATTCCACGTCAAAGCTCACCATGACGTCATCAGGTTCCAACTTGAGATCTTTTATAATTTGTATGAAGTGCCGCGAGTCTTTCACAAAAGACGGTGTTTTGCCTACAAGTGGTTGCAATACTGACGCAACATGCTTCGCGAGATCGTAAGTAGGAGAGGCAATTTGACTTACAATAGGCCGCAGCGGCACGTTGGGCTTGTGTATTTTGGGCAGACCATATAATTTCGGTGGCTGATGTGACTTTGGTGCATAAAGTCTGTTGTACTCGTCGTCTGAAAATAGGTCCTCGTTATCCTGGATAACAGATCGTATTCTACGCGTTACTCTGGCCGTGGGGTTATATGATACCGGTTTATAAACCTTATCGTCATCCAAAAGTTCAAGTACTTTACGTTGGTAATCAGTTGTACTCATCACTACAGTGGCGTTTCCCTTGTCGGCCTTAATCATGGAACGCGAAAGTTTAAAAGTTAGTGTTCACGTTCAGCCTCTTCATGTTCAGTCTCTTCGCATTCAGTCTCTTCGCATTCAGTCTCTTCGCGTTCAGTCTCTTCATTCAAGAAACTCGCAGGCACGTATGTTTCCTCAAGACATTTCCAATATTCGTTGCATCACTAGTAGGTATATTGTATTCGCTTACTCTTCCTACAAATAAATCAATATATGTACTTATTGTCTCAATTTTAGTAATTTTTCAATAATCAGTAACAAGATTCCTTCAACATATCTGCAATAACCCAAACTTATTGCACTTATTAGTTGAAAATGAGGATAACAAATAACGAGATATGCTAATTATAAATGCAATAACTATACTTATTGCAGATAGTAAAATTACTTAACAGCGAAACAGCGAACAGAGGTTCCTTAACATATCTGCAATAACTCAAACTTATTGCAGATATAGTTAGTAAAATTACTTAATAGCGTAACTAACTTATTCCTATCTATAGTTATGTCGGTCTTGATAAGTAAATCATAAAGCATGAACCTAGATATTGCAGTTATGCTTAGTATTAAAACCGGCTCCGTCGTAAAAACTGTCTAAAGAGAATAATTATAGATCTCGTTCTGCTGATTCCGTATATGTATTAACTCAACGCGGCCCAAATCTCAAGTTATTGCACTTTTCGTAAGGACGGCAGAATTTTTGTTGTAATATTGATAGGCGACTTTTTCGCAGAACCATCTTTATTACTACTTTTATAAATTTTATTTTATCATCCAACGTTCATATTTTTCTTATATAAAAAAAACTCAAGTTGACATTTTAAAATACCCAATTATCACCTTTTATTAACTATTTACTTATTAGTACAATACTTAATTTAAATAAGAAATAATAATAATTTTCAACTGTTCTATAAAACCATACATATCGTAACCAAAAAAATGGGATTGTAGTTACAAACTAATACACGTCCAAGTATCTTAAACATCATGGGAATGAGAGTTTCTGACAGCTATAATAGTACTACCAGCTACTATCAGCGATGCCCGACAACCAATCCATCTTTTGCTACAAAACCAAGCTGCTTTGACACCACTGCTTCGATTATTCTTATAATAACGACAGCTGCCTATATCCAAAACCTGCCGTCCGAGTCTCGATAGCGCAAACCTTGGCTCAGCATCAGAGTAGAACTCACTTATTGTACCTGGAAATCACAAATAGTCTTTAAATAATTTCCTTCTAAATTCAAGATGATAGAGTTTTCATACGGATCGTGTATAATCTGGGGGTACGGAAGTGCCACCGCAAAAAAAAGAAACAAAAGCCAAGCCAACAAAGCTCGAAGCCATTCAGAACGTTGTCGACCCCCTGTAACTTCGTTGTGGATAAAGCTAGGAGTTGAATTTTCAATAAGCAAGAGGGCACAACCACAACGTACCTAGGTATATTCCCCGAATCTGATCAATTTGAACCTGTAATTTTAAAATTATTACAAGTGAATGTTTCTTAATTTTGTCACCGAAATACTCACTCACCGATCTGCAAACTTCCGATTTTTTTGCAGTAGAAAAATTGCATTGCTAGAATAACATTTTTAGATATTATGTTTTTGTATACATGTATTAAACAACAAACTTTATTCTCTTTAAACTATTCACAATATCTCGGAGAAAACACAAATTACATAATGTACAAGTTCTAAATTATCAAAGTAAATATAAAAATACATTTTATACTAACTAATTTACTAACAGCAGTAGTAATTATTAAATTCGTAAATCATGGGACATTGGAGAAGAAACATGACACGATAAATTGGGTACTTCGTTGTTTTACACCACGAGTTATACGCATCACGGTGCGAATCGCCCAGGGATCCTTTTGAAATGGTTGTTGAAAATGGTATACTTCCACGAATATATTTTTTGTACTTCCCCAATTCGCACCGTGGTGTAAAACACCAAAGAACTCTTTTTGACTTAGTTGATTCGGACCAATACCAAAGTTTTAAAAATCTACTGCGATTTACGTACTGCCGACGAGTAGCAAAAGGTTATTGAAAACAAAAATTGCAATAAAATGTTTAATAGGATCTTGATAACTACATTATTATATTATTTATTGAAGTTAAGTTTATTAACACCTATTGTTTTGTTTCTTTGCTTGTATAATTTATTCTTTATGTTATTAAACTTAGGTAAGGGATTTGATAGATGTATTCCTTTATCGGCAAGAACTTTTATTGACTCTTCAAAAATTTGCGTAACTGGCTTATTAATATTGTTTTTAACAGTTTCAGCACATAGGTGCATCTGCCGCTCTATTTCAATCACGGCTGGATCTTTAGAAGCATGGTTATGATTAGTCTCGTGTAATACTGTAAAAGGAGACGAGCTTATTTTAAGTATTGCATTACACTTTGTTGTTGAGTCTTTTTTGGTACACCTCCACACTTCAGAGCCGTCTTTGTTTGTTCGTTTTAAAATATAATTGTATCCATCTCGACACAGCATTCGGCGACCTCTCTTAGTACTTCGGAACTCCATATTTACATGACCACGAGAAGTTGAAGGATGTTCAGACATTTCACCGAGTATTAACACCGACCCTAATAAATAATAAAATAATATGTTATAATTCAGGTTCTCATGATATACAAGCTCTAAACTTACAATCTAATTTTAAAATAAATATAATGTGAACCACTTGAAAATAAATATGATAAAACTCTTAAATAAAATTGATGAAATAAAAATTAAATGCCTACTAAATACTGGTCGTAACCAGGCGCCAAGTTATTACGCTCTTACACATGATTCGCCATTTTGTTCTAATTTTATTTGAAGGATTTGTTTTTATTTGATTCTAAGCTGTGAAATTTCAATTAGGTGATATCATTTTGTTATACAATAGTTACCGTTTAGTAAAACTAAAAAACTGGCTGGCAAACCGAATTAAAACATCGTTACCAAGCCGAATCTGTTGGAATCGTCAAAACGAATCATATGAATCCAAACTCGTGTGGTCTTCCACTATCCACCTCCTGGATCCTTCATCAGATCATCTCCAAGATGCCAAACTATAGTTTTGTCATCAAAACTCCAAACTACATTTGATCGATACGACAATCTTATTAAGTCGAAAGTTTTAGATAATATATATATATTTTAATAATAATATATATATATATATATATATATATATATATATATATATATATATATATATATATATATATATATATATATATATATATATTATTATTAAACGGTGTACTTACGAAATAAGAAATAATTACATAACATGCATAACACCAAATAGGTTACTGCAACAGTACACGAGCCAAGGAGTGGCTCGTGTACTGTTGCAGTAACTTATTAACATGTAAAATAAGTATGAGCTATAGCTAGTTTTTATTGTTTATTTACGTATAATGTCGTGTTCGCCGAATGGCGTCTTTTTTATCAGAAGGTTTGCTTTTACCTCAGAGTTTTGGTCCCATGGTCCCAAACAACCAGCTTAAAAAGGAAGGAGGTTCTTATACGAATCGCACCGTGGTGTGAAACAACGAACTACCCGATAAATTACAGTGGTATTGTAAGCGTTAAAATACTCTTAATTATACAATTTAGAGTATTTTATATGCATATAAAACGAAAATCTAATGTTGTTAAGTACAAATTCACCATTTTTCTGCTGAACTTTTATTCGGAATAATGGCCTAATGCTGTAAATGAAGATTCAGTGATATATTGTTTTTCTGAATTCAATGATTATGTTCGCCCTTAGTTTTAATAATGACATTATCATAAGTGGTAAGAGTGGCCTGACAGAAACTACTTCGAGCTCTGCTGCAAGTCCAAAATCCGTTAAGTCCACGACATCTATTGTTCTTGTTGTATCTGTAATCTCCAATCAAAATCACTGGCTTTCCATAACGGGATACTGTAAAGATAGCTGCAATAATGTGTCTATTTATTAAGAACTTTATCATTTTATAGACTGTATAGATTTTAGAATGTACATATGATTTAACAAAAAGTAGATAACAATCGCAAGACAAAGAAGTGCATTAAATTATAAAAAGTAATATTAAAATAATCAAAAATTAGAGAACGAACCATAACTTCCATACATTCATTCGTTTATAATCTTCAAACAGAATTAACATCTGCAGTACCCACGTTGGAACCGAGCCTAAAAGTATGCCAACTTTATAATTAACGTTAACTACAATGATAGTCTATGTTGTTTTACACATCCCAAGAATGAATAAAAGTGGGGAAACATGCTATACTTAGACCTTTTTTTGATGATCCACGATTATCATTAAGCTCACAGAACAAATATAAATTTAAAATACCCCCGACTATAACAAAAGAGCTGATGATCTTCGAACGGCTAAACATATTTTCTTGACCTATAACTTAAAACATTCTCGATCAAGTAAATTGTCAAACAAAAAAAAACTAAATCAAAATTCATTTACACGATTACATAGACTCACAGACATCACGACATAGATTCACACATACGCAGACACACAGATAAAATGGACATAAATAAGCATCTTAGATTATAGACTTTAAATTGATGAGTTTCTTAAAAAACTGGATCTTGAAAAGCGATATTGGTCTCAATTATATGATATGGAGTAGAGCTCCAAAGGCACCACTGGTTAGACTGGTGGTAAGAGCTCGAAAAACAGAAAACTCAAAATTCCTGATTTTCGAGCTCTTCCCACCGGTGTATTGGTGCTTGACTTCGATGTCGGTGGTGTAATTGATATAACTCCAGTCAGCCTTAAGTGCAAAAAGTTTAATTAAAAACTCCGATTGTGATAAGTTTTTAGTAATATTGCAAATATGTGTACATATTTTTATTTATTACTTAAAACATAAAGTAGAATATAATGAAGTAGATAATGTTGGAATTGAATGATGATGAATATATTGATTTTTGAACACAGTTCTCACACTCACTCACGTTTACAGTTGAGAATATTATGAAACAACTTCACTAATGAAAGTATTTAATAGCGATCAACAATCTTCAATACGAGTTCTTTTAAAACATACATTTCTAAAGATATTACAGAGATCAAACACTTTATTCTGATAATGTTACGTATTTCATTTTTATAAAAATAGAAACCTCGAAAAATAAACAATCTTGAGAACAAATTTTAGCTATAAATATTATAGGTATACTAAATCATGGCCCATAGTAAAATATTATTAGCCTTATTTACTTCTGAGTACACAGTGATGTTAACGTTGTTAAATAATATCTAATTCTATATGGCCGTCCGTTTAAAAGTAAATATCTACAAGGATATAATACCAAACAAAATAATCATTAGGCAATAATTTCCCACTTCATTACATACAATTAACAACAAGTACCTAGAAATAAAACTGATGAAAATGTTAAAAAACTTAAGGCACATCTGCTTCGTGCAGCAGCTAAGCAAATATTAGAGTTCTGTTGACAGGAGCTGATGGTGGCTGAGTGCAAGGTAAATTCATAGAGACTCTTAGCTTCAACAATATTAGACCTGACAGAATGACAGACGACCTGAAGAATAGTAGACAGAATAATTAGGGCAAGTTCATTTCCATTGTGTGATTTGAATTTCCCTGGTGGACATTAATTACAAACTTGATTATTTAGATCAGATTCAAATCCGGCTCATTCCTTTAATCTATGAATATTGATTAATGTATCCAATGGTTGTGTTCACGACTAGTCTTGACGATAATATTGTCAATAGTAATGATCCCCGCTCGACAGTTGGTCGATCTCCATTTAACACACCTCCAAATTTTTTTAGCAGTTTCAGCCTTATCCCGACAGTAATGTGGCACATACAGATTGTACCGGTAGTTATTTAACATCAAAGCTGGCCTACCGCACTTCGAAGTGGTGAAAATAGCTTCTGCAACATAAATTCATAATGAAAAGAAACATTAAATAATTTAAAATAATCAGAAATATACCTTATACGTAATATACGTGTTTATTAATGTTAAGCTTTCTGAGATAGGGAGAAGTGAAAGACATAGGGACAGGTCATATATATATATATAGATAGAGATAGCTGATATATTATAATCGTTTCGTCGTGCCCTCAAAAAAAAAAGCAAAAGCCAAAACAGCCCACAATACAGACTAAATAAAATAATATAATTAAATACTTGTTAGTAAAATATTACAATTAAAAGACAGTTACTTAGTGCACATTTTTCTTTTTCAGGCAATTACAAAGATGTGGCCTTTTTCAGATATCCTGACACATAAACACTAATACACAGCGCTATTAGAACTAAGCAAATCGTGTACTTATGGGATGGGTAGAACACGGATAACCTTACTTAGATACATATTTTATACATACATATCATAGATAGAAAATGCCAGATAAATGTAAATAGACATATTCGCAAACCCCGGCGCGGATTTCGATCAAATGTACTACCACCGCGCCACATACAATACTGTTTACTTGGATGTTATAATCTATTGATATTAATGTATATATTATCTTCATAATACACTATTATAATTATTTGACAATATGACAACTTTGTATATACCTAAAGTTTGTGAATATGTACAGATTCTAATTTTTTCAGTTAGATTACGTTATAAATTAATATTTTTCATCATCAACATATAAATAAATACCTACATATTTACTATACCAAAGGAATACTTGTCGTAAAATGCATAATCATTTTAGTGCTTATGTATTTCAGACTAAAGCCAGGTGTTAATTTGAGAAATTATTATTAATATTATTAATCTTTAAGCAAAAACAAACATATTGTACATTATTCAAGAGTTTTTGTTAGTAAGTTTTCTTAGTAAGTACAAATGGTATGTACCGTTGAGTTACCCATTATAAAGATCTATGAATGAACAATTTTAATATTACCAAAACTTCACAAATGGTTATGATAATTTGTCATTGTGACGACTGTTTCATCAATTGTGATAATGCCCGCTCGGCAGTTGACACTATTGCCCCACTTGGCACACCGCCAATGTTTTTTCTTGGCAGTCTGTTTGGCCTTCGTGTAATATGGCGAAAGATTGTACCGATGGTTGTTAAATACCATCGCCGGCCTTCCAGCCCTTGTTGTTGTATACATGATTCCTGAGGAAATATTTGAAATAATAATTATTTAGCGCCCAATCCTACTGTTCAACAAAATCTTATTTTCCAATATGTCCTGCGATGTCTTAAAATGTTAGATATTTGGATCAAATAAAACAAAACTAAAAGTAACCTAAAGGATTAATTTATTGATAATTCCGTAACAATAAAAGTTAAATAAACTATGCGATTTAATTGATTACATTAATACATTTTTAAACATAATTGCATACTAAGGAACAAATTAAAAACAGACACATTTAACTGGCATACATACAATTCCGTTTTTAATTTTATATCCAATCACATGAATAAATAACAAGTTCGCCATTTTTGCTCATTGAAATAACAAGAATAATACATCACAGAAATTTTATTTATCAATATATTTCAATTTAGCGGTAAGTTTATAGTCAAATAAAACAGTGGAATAACATATAAAGTGCAAAGAAGTGTTTTTTTTTCACGTCACAAAATTATAGTTCATCCCAAAATAGGCCGTAAATATTACAGTAAAAATTTAAAAAATCACTTACAATCAGGACACGATAAACAATTGACATCGACATTGGAAATTTTGTTAGAATAATGTGACCAGATTATTAAAATTGTGTCAGAAACTAATCCGATAACATGGTATGCGTAGATGAAGAAATGCGCTCATTCAAAAGAACAGATTACCGTGCTACTGAGTTCTTTTGATTCCTTCTTTTCAGTTTCCTGAACCCAGTTTATGAATAGCTAATATATAATAGAAAGGCGACGTTGCTCTTTGCAAAAAGAGATTATGTTGCGTTGTTATTTTCTGAACCTATGAGCAACCCATGAACCTAGCGCAGATCGAATCGATTATTTCTCAGGGCTTGCCGTGCACAGACGCTGATTGGGCACAATGCAATGAAACCCAGTGTAGTCTGTCTGCGTTAAAAACTTCCTGACAAGGACTAGAATACCTCAAATTCTGAGCACGATTTCGATTAATAAACAAGTAAATTAGCTGTAGAGTACATCTCTTATATATCAATGATTATGTTCATTGACAATTCTGACAATCATTTCATCAATGGTAGTGATCCCTGCTCGGCAGTTACCTCTCTGCCATTTCACGCAACGCCAATGTTTCTTAGCTGCGTATATATCAGTCTTGTTTCGTGCGTAATATGGGATGTACAGGTTGTATCGATAGTTATTAAACATTATCGCCGGACGGCCTAGACGTGTTGTTGTGTAAATCACCCCTGGGAAAAGATTAAGCAAATTTAAATTTTGTTTTAGTAGAACGATATTTGAAAACAGGTAATAATTTTTACATGAATTTTACGCAAGACGTTAAAACTCATTTGAAAATATCAAGCATTCTAAACTTTTTTCTTGTGATTTATTTTAAAAGCCCTAAAACATACAATAAGTATTTAATGTAGGTAAATATTACCTACCTGGTGTTTTTATTAGGTATGTTTTATGCAGCAATTACTACTGATTTAAACGGTGTTTAAGCATGTTTGCTACTAAACTACTATTCTAACTTGAAAAAAATAAATAATGAATTTCGAAGGCATCGATCGAAAAGAATTATTAGGGGAATTTATTGAAATCGACGACTTTGGATGTTTATCCTGTCACAATATATAATTATGCGGACCCTCTTTCAAAAATATTTGAAGTCTTTTTTTGTATAAGTAATAGAAACATCATATAGCTGAACAAAGTAAATTTAATTAGATCTAATTTCAGTGACAAGCATAAGTAAATACACATTTCATAAACACAGTGACAAAAATAGTTCAAAGCAGCGACCGCGACTACAGCGACATCCGAACGACACCATCATCGGGGTGATCGCTCCATACAAATAATAGTTTACTTGTAGAGAGAAATCGCTCCTCTTACATAGAATAATGAAAACTCGAGAAAATCAATTTTGAATAATATTAACATAATTCATCTAAAATATATTTTTAATACCACGATAATTAATTTCACTCCTTACATAAATTAAAATGTTAGTAATTTTAGTGAATTATTATAAATTTCAAATCCCGTAACCAACTAAATCCGCCAAAGCAGTAGGTATAATATCAAACAGTATTGCTAGTAAAAGACAAACAAAAACTAAAATCAGTGATTATGCTCATTAGTCACTTTGACAATCATTCCGTCAACAGTCACAATCCCCGCTCGGCAGTTACTGGTCCCCCATTTGACACAGCGCCATTTCTTCCTTACAGTGTCGACATTCCCTCGGACGCGTGAGTAATGTGGCACGTACAAGTTGTACCTGTGGTTTTGGAACTCTATAGCTGGCCTTCCGTATCTTGAAATAGTGTAAATGGCGCCTGTGGAAATATCTTAGGTTTTTAAACTTTTCAAGTAGCATTCTTCTAATTTTTTTAAATTTATTCTTAAAGTTACAAGAAGGCGTGGGTATAAACTAGAATATTATACTAGGAGGTTGAAGATTACGGATGTCAAAATATCATGTAATTGCATTGAAACTCATGGTAGGGTTTAATATATTTTAATATATAAATATTTACATACATTTTAGTTATATGTAGAATAAAACCAATGCTTAGGATAATTATAATCGTATCTGCATTGACTTGATCTTAATTAAGGTCTAATTTCTTCGGGAGGTCGTGCTTTGGACGTTCATCAAAAAAATATAAAAATGTTCTCCTATATTGTCCTGTATTCTAAATATTAGAAAACACGATATAATGTGAGTATTTGATCACAATTAGAAGTATATTTTACATTTTACATCATCAATTTTTAATTAATCTACGACAAAAATATCCCTATAAATATAACATTAATGATAATATTAACTAACCAATATATTTAAACTATGGCAATCAGGCACAGATAACTCGTTCACTATTAATAATATTCCAGTACCACCAATATTACTATCAAAATGCAAGAGTTTAATACACGTTAATACGCGAAGAGATGCATAGTTAAAGTTTATAAAGTTTTGTGTGTTGTAAAATAAAATAAAACGTTCATTGTTTACGATTTCGCACTGTCAATTTCAATAAAAAAGCGGAAACTGCTATAGTAATAACAAGGGGCCGCAGCCGCATAGTGTAAAGTATGTCGATAAAAAAATTAAATGTTGCCAACAAACAATTACTGACAGATTGACTGAATTTGTGATTTCGTATGTTCCTATCCCAGTACTATGTAGAAGTAATCACATGAAGGCAAAAATAGTGTTTATTTTATGCTTTGTATCTTAAATCACCCAATTATGAATACTACTTTCGGAAAGATTCTAAAACACAAAAAAAAATATAAAAACTCATACTAGGGGTCCAAAACATTGAAGGAAATATCTTACATTTTCACAAGATTTAGGTACTTATATTCTTAATGATTACAATCGTTCTTACCACGTCATCTTTGTTATAAGTAATTAGTGACGATTTGCAGATTTTCGTTGACTATTTCGAGCATACCTAGTCTATAGTGGGAAATTTACTTTCACTTCCACCCTACTCATTTAGTGTATGAAAAAGCTGAAGTTTTAAGTGTACGAAAGTTGTTTGTATATCGATGTATTCGTAAATATCATAAGCATACTGTACCACTTCTACAACCTTCGGATAAAAGAAAAGAGAGATGTCCCATCCCAAGGGTGAAAAGCAATTTTGCGAAACAGCAATATAGTAACATTGCACCTAGATTATACAATAAACTTAATTTATTGTACAAAACCAAACACGTATCAAACTACCAAATTAAAAACATAATTATAATATGGCTTAAGCGTTTTGGCTATGATGAAGTGGAGAGTCTATTGCTTGTAACGACGTAACTTAAATTTCAAACATACTTTCAATACACATACGTACACACACACACGAACGCAAGCACGCACGCAGACACACGCACACACACACACACACACGCGCACACACACACACACACACACACACACACACACGCGCACACACACACGCGCACACACACACACACACACACACACAAAGTAACAAGTTTTTGTATAATTTTTTTATGGGAAGGAACTGATTCCCAATATACAGCTAACGCTAGTTTGGGAATCAGGGCTTGCACTTGAATTGTATGCACCTTTTGTTACAATAAAGATTTTTTTTATTATTATTATACTTTACCGATAAAAACGATATCCTCCAATTTGTATCATCACTGGTCTGCCAAATTTGGACCTTGTAATAATTAAACCTAAGAACAAATTCGAATGTTACCTACCTGACCGAGCACCTCATTTTGTTATTATATAAGTGTATAATTTAATCATTATTATTCGGTTCTGAGCGACACGGTAGCGTTATGGCTAATGTGGTAGCGGGTGCAAACCCGACCCAGTACACTACCAACGTGAACCGACGTCTAATACAGGAGTTAGAGAATATCAGCAATATGTCATCGTCATCGTCATATGTCAGTTTGGTCAGAGGGCTCAGCATTTTGCGGCAACAGCCAGTTCATTCCTCTTATGTGAGTACGTCATGAATCTTGAATACAAATGTCATTTTATTTTAGTATTCCATTCAAGTTATTGCATTATCTGAAGACAAATAACACATTAGTCAATTTAACTAATAAAGCAAATGTAGAAAAACTATTCGCGGTGCACCCGAAGCAATGAAGTATATATAGGTAGTAGAAAGTTGTTTGCTCTTCTCGAAGCAGACGGAATCACTAGAGATGATAACTAAAAAGGTCTAATATCAACCAAACGAACAACGAAACTAGCACAGCTTCCGTTCTATTTCTTTTGTAGAGATGTAGCAGCGTCTAAGTGTTTGAGGCAGTTCGATGGTAGTTCTCAATGGGAGTTTCAACAGTGTTCAATTTTGTGTTTAAGACATTATGTACTTAACAATCGTGCCAACTATTATACTTATGTTGTTGTGATGCTGTAATTAGTATTTTGCTAATAAATAAAGGAAAACTTTTACTGACTTAAACGATTAAGAAGTTCGTGATCAAAAGAGAGTTTAGGATAAGGAGGAGCAAAAATGAAACCTAAGGTATAATTCATTTTATAATATAATTAACTTATTATTCCAAAATTAAAAATAAAATTAAAGAAATTATTGTAAAAAATTAAATAATATGAGTTTGTAATTTTAAAATAAAAATAACCAAATTGTTCCAGCCTTTCTCAAGGGATACGCTCACAAACGAACAATATTTTATTTTTATTTATATAACTTACACCAACAACCAATCGTCAAATGACAGTATTAGTCCAGTTTGATTGTTTTGAATTAGAAATCCCTTAATAAAATTAAAATTGATATTTTTTTTTTTCTATGAAGTTTCAAACTGTATAGGTATCTAAGTATCTTCAATGAGTAAGGCCTCTTCAGAGAATACAAAATGATGACACAGCATACGTATTGTTAACTTGAATATCACTTTATAGATCACTAGCTTCGTATATTTTCCGGGATAAGCCTATGTGCTATTCCAGAGCTATCTGTGTGCGAAACTCTATCCAGATCCGTTCAGCAGCTTTTGCGTGAAAGAGCAACAAACCATCCATCCATCCTCACAAACTTTCGCCTATATAATATTAGTACAATCTACATTCCCCTTTAAAATATAACTACCATGACACGCTGACTGTCAGACGACGCCTCTGCGAAAGGCCCTAGAGATCTCTAGTTGTGGGTAACACGTTCGTTAGTTCGTCATCGTTCACGTTCACGTGTCGATACACACATGAAAATTATTTGATGATCAGCTACATTCCAACCTTGTGATGATGTACTTTTGTTTCTATCAAAGCTTATACTATTAAAACCCGTAGGTATTTCAGCGTTTTAAAAAATTTAACAAGGAAAGACTGCAAGCGGGTGACAAACGCAGCACAGACAGTTATATATTTATGATATATTTATTTTTATGTCTACTAACATAGTTTCATATAGTATTATATAGTTGTATTATTGGTATTGGTTAAGGGCTCTGTTTCTGCCTTTGAACTGAAAAACATTATGCGTGCAGATATGGCTGGCTAGCTGAGCCAGCCTAGCGCCTTCCAGAAGACTAGACCATAGTTTCAATCACAACGTGTAAGTGACACCACTGATACGAGTATTGCGCCTATTTATAAGCATGATTAACCGTTTGCCATTGGGTACGCTGTGGCCTTGTTACCTAGTGTTATAAATAAAATAATTTGGTATAAAAGGTGGTCTTGGAAACTGAACTGACTAATGGTTATGCTTATTTTTGGTAGAGATTATTCTTCCACTTCGTGTATGAACTAAAACTTTGCAACCCCTGCTCTGATGGTTGCAAATCCATGGTATTTTGTCTCCTTGAAAGTATGTTCGTTGATGAAACTTATACTTTCCCATCTGAAGGACAGATTTTCCATATTTTGATTTTGAAAACACCATATCAATATCTTCGTCATCTGTAAGAAAAGAAAGAATAATACAAATTGGTTTAGGTTTTTCACAATTTGACAATTTATCAGGAGCTAGCAGATTTGTGACCGAATTTGAGCTGCTCGATAGGTTCACTGTGTTCACTCGTTTGAGATTACAATCAAACAAAAAAACTCTTTAGCCTTTTCATATTTTATATCCTTTTCTTTTCTTGCTCAACAAGCAAGAAAAGAAGAACAGGTAATATTATATAGGAATACATTTAAATTCACAACCTCTACAAAAAAGTACATACTGCAATTTTACAAGTACCACTTGTTTGATCTTTCTGTTCTAAAGCGGACTATCCTTATGTAGGTAGGTTTTAAACGGCATTCTCATATTACCTAAATCATTTTTCTAGAAGTTTTACTGATGGTTATGTCCATGTTTCGATGTCTTCACAATAACATTATCGAAAGTAGTCACAGTAGCCCGACAGTTGTGGTTTGAGGACCATTTGACACAAACCCAGAGTACCTTTTGGTCTTGAAATCTATGACGGTTATATCGGTATCTTCCAATGTTTATGACGGGCTTGCCATACCTTGATTTAGAAAACCAAATATCGCCTGAAAACGTTTAGATAATTTATTAGATGATCTAAATATTGTTTAATGACTCTTTTGGCTTGTCAGTTGTCGAGCTTTATTCTACGTTTTAAAGGATTAAAATTCTTAAAAACACTAGATTTAGAAAAATCTATGTTTGTATTTAAACGTCAGGCAATTCAGAGATATGTGATACCTTTTCGTGATCGCGTTAATTCCCGTAAATACGTAGATAATAGTATATCTATATTTTTATTAATACATTTCATAAAAAACGGATTATACCATTTGCATCATGTATAAAACACAATTTATTAATCATTACAATTTTCAAATAGTTTTTTGTGAATTTGTCATTGCCGAATCAAATAAAAAATAGGGAAATCAAAACTAGTATAGTGCAATACAGGGAAATTGGATTGAACGATCTTGTCACTGATCCTTTTTTTATGTATTTTTATAAGCTCATGAATGCTCAGTTTTTTTAATTTTTGTCTGTCCGTCTGTTTGTTCCGGCTAATCTCTGCAACGGGTGGACAGATTTCCATGGCAGGTAGCTGGGGTTATAAGGAGTAAGTTAGGCTACTTTTATTTAAGAAAAATAATTAGGGTTCCGCCCAAAATATATAAATATGAACACGCGAGCGAAGTCGAGCGGGAAATGCTAGTGTTAAATAAA
The DNA here is from genome assembly GCA_949752705.1 of Callimorpha dominula. NCBI lineage: Eukaryota > Metazoa > Arthropoda > Insecta > Lepidoptera > Erebidae > Callimorpha > Callimorpha dominula. The sequence continues at coordinate 18,537,192 of OX457002.1, read as the reverse complement.
ATCTATCATCAACATACTGCAATTCACTGCTAGGCGAAGGACCGGTACTATGGCGCAAACTGGGAGAGGTTATAGGTCCAAGGTAAACACAATATATAATGGATATGTACTGTATTTAAATTTGTTTCATTCACATTGTTTAGCGCCATATAAATAAAACTCAATGCATAACACTATGTAGGTATATTTACATTATCATCATGTATGATTGTGTTCCTCATTTATTTTTACTACATCACTGTCAATAGTCATAATTGATGCTCGGCAGCCTAATTGGCGAAACTTGATACATAGCCACAAGCACTTGGGACCATTTCTATAACAATTATGTTGGTAGTAGCGAAACGGTCCTTTTTGTAACATTGGTTTTCCTCGCCGGGAAGTAATCATTACCAGCTCTGTAATAGCAATTCACTCTTCAGAAAAATACACGTATAATAAAGAAAATTGAGCAAGAAGGATACTATAGACATCCTACTTTACATTTGAGTCTTTTAAGTAGCATACGTCTACCTCGTCGCAGGGTGATCAATACCAGCTTTGTAATTCAGACTCACAGAATACAAACATCAATTAAATATGTCAAACAAAACGGAATCTAAACAGCTTCAGAAGGTTTCACATTATGGCAGGGTAGTACTGTTAAAACAGTCTTACCATGCCACCAAAATCAAAAGTTCCATTGGCCATTCACCCTCATTATAGTACTAATTTAATGTTCCCTTCCTTGTCAAACTGTAGCTGATCCCCACCAAAGTCATAAATAAGAACCTCCTGTGCTGAGTAGGTAACTACAATGAGCACGGTTGACTTTCATCCTCTAATGTGATCTATTGCAGATGTAAATACGACTATTTAAACAGTTCAAATTCTAATAGTACAGCGTTTGAATTCAAGCTGAAAAACTAAAAATAGTACACACAAATTTATATTTCTTTATTTATTTCGTTTTAAGGCAGACTTAAAGACTAATAACAAAAAAAACTGCAGAAAACAAAATAGGTAACTTAATTGCTAATGATAAGTGCAACGGTTAAAACACAAACACACAAGATGTTGGACTTTAGAAGGTTACTTAAAAGCGGAAACTGCACAAACAAATTTGAATTTCACATTTTTACTCTAGTCTCAATAGTGATTGTGCTCTTGCATATTTTTGACTATTATATTCCCTTCCATTGTCATCGAAGATCTACAGCCAGCTTGGCGCCTAATGCAAAGCCATACCGACTTTGGCTGCTCTGCTCGTTTATAAGTATAGTGTAGATAGTAACGATAATGACCTTTTTGTAGCAGCGGCTTACCGCGCTTCGACATGCTCCACACAACCTGCCCTGTAATTAATTATACTAATATTTAATCTTAAAAAGATTTTTGCAAGCATTCACTTGCCAAACATTCCCTTGGGCAAAGATTTTGTTATTTCTTAATATATGAAACTCTATAAGTTAATCAATTCAGCGTACTTACGCAATTATAAACTTGCTTATCAAAGAAACAGTGCTTGCATTGCATCAACAACTAAATACCGGTAACACACCCTAGGCCATATAGAACTTACACAATATCTATAAGGAATTTCATACTAAGTCGCATCTATCCTTTTCGCACTTTTGAGCGTGCACGTGAAACAAATACCACGAGTTTAATACGTTCCGTTATACTACGCTATACCTCGATGTTTAGTATCAAACTACATATTACAACTTATACTTAGAGGGACAATAATTTTTTCTGGGAAACCAGACAATAAAATAAAATTAGCTATTTGGATGGCTAATTAAATGCATGCATGTAAAGTATGTGTACGTGTAAGTACTATCTGATGCCACTATTTGTCGCGATTTGTGTTAGGGAAAATATATCTTATATTTGATCAAAGGACATAGTATAAAGAAAAAAACAGTACAAAATTCTGCATGCCTTACTAATATGGACAAGGTGTGTAAATCTATCTTTAAAATATAAAACCCATTTTACATAAATCATAATAATTTAATTATACAGTTTATGTTAGTTTTGGACTTAATGGTTATGACTATTATTCATTTTAACAACTTCATTACCTACAGTGAACATAGAAGCACGGCATCCGACACACCATTTGATGCAAACCCATAGAACTCTCGGCCCCCCCTTACGATAATTACTATGCTGATTGTAACGGTACTTTCCCATCTGTAACATCGGCTTGCCCATCCTGGAAGCGACCCTCCTTATTTCTGTTGAGAATTCAATTGAATATTTGAACAAACATGGTCAATTTAAATTACACTGCTACGTGCTACGGTTCACTTTTGTATTTTGTTTTATCTACTGTAGGTGGGGACAATAGGAACTATAAGAACAAAATTTGATCAATTTAAATATAATTAATTAATAGCACGACTTTCCCGATTTGATTTTGACAGTTATACCTCTTTTTTTATTCACAGAAGAACGAAGGACGAAAAACAGAACAGCCTCGTGTGTAGGCTACTTCCGCCTCGACGAAATATTACGAAGTGGTGGTACGCGGAAGGGTTTCTATCCTCAAGAAACAGCACTAATCTATCACTATCTAATGTATCAAATCAAAAAAAAAATAGGGATTATATATTGAATTTTTCTTTGTCATTATTTACTAACAATTTATTGCACTCAATATGTACATCGAAAAGTCAAGTTACTCTCATAAATAAAGGCAATAAAATTACAATGAATAAAAATGTTTTCAGTCTGGTTTTCTTTTTGCAACGTTTGTAAGAAGAACACAAAAAAATGTTTTTTGCATTACAAAAAGTTACACTATTTGTACAGTTTAATCAGGTATTAGTATTCCGTTTCCTATTTTAAAAGTTTAGCTTATATTAATAGAATAATCTAATTCAATTCCTTATTATGCATTCCAAAATGTTACAAGGGTGTAAAAAACTTAAAAATAGAATAGTCCAACAATCCACTTCTATCCCTAATATATAATTACTACTTGACGATAATATTTTTAGCATCCTGTAGATTCCGAAGTCTGAAGTGAATTTACGATAACTAGGTTTCTATAGACTTAGAATGAAACTTTACAAAAAAAACACCCTCTATTCTGCGTTATGTAGTAATGCATTTAATCCTTAATCATTTAAACTTAATTTAAAAAACATTATAAATGCGAACGTGAATTGTGTTTGTTTATTACGCTTTCACGTATAAACTACTCTACAGATCATCGTGAAATTTTGCATACCTTTCATCTTGAAAAAAGTACTGATCCTTAGGTATAGAAAAAAATATTTTAGGCGAGCGAAGCCGCTGGTGAAGGCTAGTCGTATATAAAATGGTATTCTAGTCAGTGAATAGGGTTTCTATGAGTATGATTACTTTTAAATTTAACTATTTCATTTTTAAACGTTGTTATTGATGCACGGCATCCAGAGCTCCATTTCACGCAGACCCATAAAGCTCTTGGCCCATTTGGCCTATAGCTAGTATGTCGGTTGAAGCGGTATTCTCCCATTTGTAACATTGGCTTGCCTTTGCTCGACGTAATCATTCGTACTTCTGTAACGTTATTAAAAAAAACTATGTAAATAAAAATGAAATGCTGTTTGTTTGGAGGCACATCACTTGAGAACGGTTGGACCGATTTGGATAATTATATTCTTTTATAATATTCTTCTATAAATGTTCTTTTAAAATTCCGAAAAAAAGGAAGCCATTTGCATACGACTATCGTATAGCCAGAAGACTTGAAACATAATATGGAAAAACTTACAGTATTTTCTTTTGTAGGAGGGTAGGGTAAAGTTGTACCTTGTATTAACACTTACGCATCCGTATTTGTTAATGTATATAAATGTAAATAAATGAAAACATTATTTATAGCTAATTTATGAAAAAACAAATTAGTTTCAAGAACATTACTTTTATATTTTTATAAAATAATAAAATTTTGAAAGTTGATTAAAATTTAATCCAATAAATAAATCGACGTCATAGTTGCTAAAACGAGGGATTTAAGATATTGACAAGTACTTCTTCATCGTTTGATACCAAATTTTAGGTAGGTTACATTGGAACTTTGAGGTTATTAAAAGGATTCATACATTTTGGATAAAAGAACAAAGTCCATAATTTATTCTGAAATCTTATAACGTACAATTATTTAGTAAATATATTAATAAATAAATTTAATATAAGTATTTTATTGTAATAAATAACTGTATATATTCAGTAAATATATAGAGTTAAGTATTCATTTTAATACATGTATTTGCACAAGAAAATTTTAGACTATTGTATATATACTTACTTAAAAACTTGAAAAATAAATGCATATTAAATAGAATATAATCATAAAATAACTAAAAAATTATGTTTTCTTACCAGCCCGGGCATCGAATGTTCAATTTTATTACAAGTCTATTTTTAATATTTACTGTTGGTTCATTTACTAAACATACACCTTATTCGTATTAACAACCATTTCAGGCAGTAGCAATGTGACGGCATACTCCACTATTGCTAAAATCTCAGGGCAGGCAAAAGATATTGCGAAAACCCCAAATAATGGAGATAAATATGGGAAGATGCTCAATAAAAGAAACAACAGTATCAATCTAGATAACAGATAGTATAACGATATCCTAAAGAAAAAGTATTGCAGTATTATAAAATAATTTTATACCTTGTTATTTTTTTTGTTATGAGTATGAGTACTATTCATTTTAATGACTTCGGTATTAAAGGTAGTTATTGATGCACGGCATCCAGAGCTCCATTTGACACATATCCATATAACCCTTGGCCCTCCAGTCCGGTATCGGCCATGTCGGCTAAAGCGGTGTTCACCCATTTGCAGCATTGGATTGCCCTGTCTCGATCTGATTATTGTTATTTCTGAAGCAAAAACCATTAAGATAAAGCTCAACCCCAACCAAATATCTTATCTAAAGCCTTATATACTAAAGAATCTCACATAATGAAAATGTAATTTCGTCAAACTAGGCATACGAACGAACCATCAGTATTATAGAAGTATTCCATTCTGGATAACAGATCAATGCTGTACCTTAACTATGATGACTGTTTACCTTAAATGTGGAGCTGTTCACCACTGATACGTACCGCATTGAACTAAAGTCGATGTAGGTACTATATTTATTAATAAACTACGAGCTTGTGTCCGTAGGTTCAACCGCGTTAGTGTAGACTGTCAATCAATGAAGCCTTAACGTAAGAACGATTAACTCGACCGTATAAAATTAATTTTTCTATCCCTCGGGAACAGTACCTACTGTGTTTTAATTAAAGGTACCCCCTATGTCTATTTCTGTACCCCTGTACCCACTTTAAAGTAGGCAAAATGTCATGAAAGCGTATAAAATAAACTCATTGTTGCATTATATATATAATATTAGTTAGGATTGTCAAATTATAATTTACGAAACACATTTTAATTTGTGCCTATTATAGAAGCCTTTACGTTTTCCAAATTCATATTGAAGAAAGAAAAAAATAATATAATTTAAATCAGACAACGTATGAATTTACTAAAGGACCTTCATAAAATAAAAAAGAACTTCAAACTTAAACTTTATTTAAAAGGGTCAACAATTTTTATTCCCTTAAAAAACTGAACATAGGTGAATTATCACCAACATTTTGCCAACTGCTGATAACAGAAAAAATATTCAAACAATTTTTAATGTAATATTTATCTCCTTATTGTATGTAACGCTTCTTCTCATTGTCGTCATTTTCCTATCAAACTCTGTCTCACTCACTTTTGTCCTGTTCCTTACGTCAGTTTCACGCGGGCAAAAGAAGCATTTTATGTATGATTATGAGTACTGTTAAATTTTACAATTTCATCATCTATTGTCGTCAAGGAAGCGTGACATCCAGTGCGACATTTGACGCAGACCCACAGTAATTTGGGTCCACCCTTACGGTAGCGGCTGTGTCGCGAGAAGCGGTGTTTCCCTATCTGCAGCATGGGGTGTCCCTTTCTTGATTCAATCATACGAACCTCTGCAGCAAATGAGGATGGAATAAATACCAGTCTTTAATTACAGTTTTGTATCCTTATCACAGATTATAATACTCAGCGTTGTCTAAATCAACTCTGTTTCGTAATTGAGGTAAGTAAATATATTTGACTTCCTGACATTTCGACTGACTTTTCCCGATCGTGGTACCAGACTGTATCGGTATACTGAACGACAAGACATCGTTTCCTTTATAATGTAATAATATGTATATCTATTCATAATATTGTAATAAATAGGTATGTTCATATATGGATTAATAAACAATCAATTTTGTTTTTTGTTTTTATACAGAGATTTTGTTAAATTTACTTTAGAGCTATAGACAGTTAAATTTAAATACCTGAAAAAATCTAAAGATTTCTTTTAACTTTTACACTTTCGTGTTCCATGATAGGTATATATTTTGTAAACGGGAACTAACGCGGTCATGTATTGGCGCGACAACCAGGTTGAGCTGTGACCACGGCCAGTACAACCTGGTCGAAACGTCAGACAATTCAAAGGTATGTAATACTTAGAACGTGGTCGCATTAATTGCCGTTTACAAATTTATATACAAAATCAAAAGATAAAAAAGACGAAAGCGAATATTCTTTATTTCACTTTTAATCAAAACTTGTTACAAGTTATTAGTTTTTAGTCTTAAATACATTAGGAATAATAAATATATACTATACAAATGTTAGAGGTAAACAAATATAAACTTTTCCAATATAAGTTTATACTAGACAGTTATTTCAAGCTAAAATTGCAAGTGCAACAAAATTTCATAAAGAGTATGAATAAAACAAGAAATAGTTTTAAAAGCAGATTGACCTTTTTATTGTGTAATTTTCAGTAAATAATTATCTGGATATTCTCACGGCCTGGAACTTTATTTGTTTAAAGTTTGTGCAAAGGCAAATTTTATTGCGCCCTGTCATTAATGGTGAAATCTTTTTTTTTGCAATAAAAAGAAATAAGAGTTGGTACGTAGCAAATAACCAAAACATACATAATATATATTCTCACCTTGAGAGTGAGATATGGGGATTGAAACTCAACGTTGCAGATGGCTACAACTTGTAAGTACAATCTAGATATGCAAAATTCTTCAGTGGTTGTGATTAATATTCATTTTTATAATTTCATTGTTGTAAGTAAAAATCGAAGCTCGGCATCCAGTACAGCACTTGACGCAGACCCACAAAACCTTGGGCCTGCCATTGCGATATTTATTGTGTATGTAGAAACGGTAGGTACCCATTTGTAATATCGGCTGACCCCTCTTTGATTGAACTATAGTTATTGCTGAAACAAAATTGTATTATTAGGCATTTTAGTGTTATTAGTGTAATTGGTGTTAAAAATAACAAAAGAACGTGATAGGGCTTTATAAATTTAGTTAGTGTAAAAAGATACAAATATAAGTTATAATTTTGTTTATTTCAAGCATTCACATAAATAAAAAATAAAACGTTTTTAATAATATTATTCAAACTATCAAAATAATTAACACATTGTATAAAAAATCATATTTAAATGATTTACTTAACCTGTCGAGTCATTTGAGTTAGCGTCGTGTGAAGTCATTGCCTTTATCCATATAATACACGGTACACGTTATTTTTTATATATTTTGTTAACCTATGCTATCATCACTCTTTATACAATCACTTTACAGATAATAAGAATAACTTGAGGCACCTCACCAAGGTCTGACCCTAAACATAAGAATAATAGTCGAGAGTAAATAATCAGGTATATTTGAACGGAGTGATTTGAGTTACACTACTTGAAACTCAAACTTTATACTTTCTGTTTCTAACGTGACTGTGGGTACTATTTACTTTCAGAACTTCATTGTTGTATGTGGTGATGGAGGCGCGGCATCCGGAGCAATTTTTGATGCAAACCCATAGGACCTTGGGTCCCCCAGTTCGGTAACGGCTGTGTTGGCAGAAGCGGAATTCGCCCATTTGTAGCATCGGTTTACCCATTCTTGATTGTATCATTTTTATTCCTATAACAAAAGTCTGTATTTGAAAGATGATCGTATATTAATTAGATATATTCAAGAAATTAGATTGAATTTACCCGGGTCGATTTGAGTGATGGCTTAATACCCATTCAAAGAAACATTTCAATAATTTGCAGGTTAATCGAGTTATATGTAATATATACCACCAATAACACTTTATTTCGAATTTTTGAATTTGATTACTTGATTTATACTCCCGCCCGCATCTCTATTTTCGATATTCTGTCAGGTTAAGGTACGGCCAAAATTCTTTAAAATTTTCTATTTAAATAAAGGTGACCGAATGTAGGCAGCCCATATACAAATTCTTATCGGTGCAAAAAAAAAAAACGTTTGAATAATACCCTTTACTACTTTCACATTGATTACATTAATGGTTAAATGCGGTTACAATTTATTTACTATCGCTACTTTATGTCTTAACCTATAATTGAAAATGTATAACATAATAAAAAATATCAATATACATATTAAACTTCTGGACGCTTTTTTTCAGAATCATACACATATGTAATTGTTATTATGCAGCCAAACTTTTGGGCATGCTACCAGACAACTGCAGAATAAATGGGGCAAATAGTTTTTACCTCATTTCTGTGTAAAATGTTTTGTACATTACAAAAGTGAATTTAATTCAATATTTTAAATAAAAATTAAACGCCTCGTAGTTACATGACAAACGCTAAGTTAATATCCTTATTTATAATATTTTAATTAAATGTTATAATTATAAAGTAGATAGTACATACAAGTTACATAGGTCAATAGAATGCAGAAAATAAAGTACGGTGGCGGTTTCTCTACTGAGCCATACTCTAAACTAATACTCTTAAATCATAGAAGAAGAAAAAAAGCTATTTAATTTAGAATACATTTTAATATAGAATATTTTAACGACATTTACGTTAGATATTAAAAAAAAAGAATATTTACCTACTACTAATTTATCTACTACTAATAATATAATTCATTACACGTGGTTATATATACCGGCAGCTCCCGACAGATTTTATGGATCAATCTTATCACGTTTGCCTTTCAAGTTGTTGATATATAGATAGATAGATAGATAGATAACTCTTTATTTGTATATAGTAGGTTTAACTAAAAAATCTTTTAACAAAAAATTAAAGCGAAGAAAACAACTAAAAAGCAAAAAATAAATAAACCTTAAGTCAGTATTAAGCTTATTTACATAAACTATCAAATTTTATAGTCAAGTTACAAAATGATTAATTATCAAAATTTTATATGTATGGCTCTACGTAGGTAATTAATCATTTTATTATTTTGCGCCGACTCAAAATAAGTTTTTATAAAATTTGATAGTTTATGTAAATAAGCTCAATACTTAAGTTTTAAGGTTTATTTATTTTTTCCTTTTTAGTTCTTTCCGTCGGTTTGATTTTTTGTTAAAAAGATTTTTATTTTATGATTTTTTCATCATCAGCTCATTTGCGTTTAGAAATCATAGCATCATGTAGCTGACTACATGATCTGATGATTTTTAAAAATGAGGATCCCATCATCAGATCCTGACTTTCTTGACATGGGACCACCCTTGAGGTGTACCCTATCTAACAAAAAAAGAATAATCAAAATCGGTTAATAAATAACGGAGTGAGGGCTGAACATACATAAAAAAAAAATATTATACGAATCGGTCGAATTGACAAAGTACCTCCTTTTTTACGACGGTTAAAAAAAGTATCTAAGCGAGATCGTGAGAGAGGCACATGTAGCGTGCGATGTCATGTGAAATCGCAAAAAAAAAATGAGAATTTTTAATCAATCGAATGACGTATGCCATTCATGCCCTGATGAAATTTATGAAAAATAAATCCAGTGGTTGTCTACTGTTCCGATGCTTGTGCATCGGCATACGTGTAGGTGGGGTCCCTGTGGCTGAACTCAGTCCTCGCATTGGCAAAAAAAAATCGAATTACGTATGCCGTGTATACTAAATGTTTATATGACTGGCCTGTTGGTCTAGTGGTTAGTGACCCTGACTGCTGAGCCAGAGGTCGTGGGTTCGATTCCCACCTGAGTCTGGGTGGTGTCCGTTGTTTGTATGTTTGTAAAGTTCCCCGCGACACAGGAGTAATTCCTAATGCGGGAGTTGTCTTTTTATTAATAGAAAAATTAATAGAAATATTAACTGTGAAAATAATTTGTAACTATTCGGCATACGTTTAAACTTGGACCGATTTTTTTTTTAATTATCGCGTTCGTGCAATAAAATTTATTCTTAAATCAATTGAATCATTATTAAAAATTGTTGGAATACACCGTTTTCATTGTAAAACAAAGAAATACAAGATGGCATACAATTATTTTAGGGTCAGGGCGGACAAACCAAAGAAGTTATTCCGCTAGGCAAAAAAGATCAACTTGTAAATTTTAAAAGAGCATAAACGCGCAAGTATTACACTTGCGCGTTTATGATAATATTGAAAAGTGTAGAGAGTTATAGTATATTAGAGTAGCACGTGCGCGTGTTTATACAATTGTTTAATTAAATGAATAATGAAATAATAGTTTGAGAATTGCGTTCAGTTTTCGTGTGTGTATGTATGTAATTTAAATCAATGTATTATAATCCGCACAAACAAGCGTGCCCACACACATGCAAAACTGTACGAAAATCCGTGATTGCGCGCGCACCCAAACATTAATTTTCACGTGTAACCGCACCAAAATATGGAATTACCCACAATAGTGAGATGCAGAAAAGATATATATTTGTGTGTGTGTACTGTGTATGGATATTATAATTATAAACTTACTTTCCTAAAACTGAAGGTAGCGAGCGATACTTTGGCTTCAGCGCATTGAAATTACTGTAGCAATGTCTGTGGTACCCAATTTCCATTTTCGACGAAAAGGGGGCCAGGTCACATTTTTGGTATTTTAATTTATGCGCTATTCTTAAGCTTCGAGACAAACTACACTTCTGATAGGTCACTTCACTAAACTGTTTAACTTTCTCGGTATCTTCTTGGCAGATAAAACACTTTAGCTGAACTGAAACTACTTTATTTTGTTCGCTCTCCTGCTGGTTTTCGCTGGATGTTGCCGGTTCGCAGTCCATCTTGAAAAGTGGCCCTAGAGCTGTTAAGCGTTAATCGTTTTCAATATCAATCAAATTATGTCATTTTTTATTTGGCAAATCGTAAAGAAAAGTGTACAGAAAAATACGAAATTATTTCGTCAATACGTATGTACAGCATGAAATATAATATCATTCTGCTGTTTAAAAAAGTATTTTAATAATTTGTTTTATACATATTTATGCATAGTAGCTACCAATTTTTACATTATTAATTTGTAGTATATACTTTATAGTTTACAATAACATAATATGCATTTGTATTGTTTATAATGATAAGGACCGAGAAAGAGCACGTTTTTTCGATTGTTAAAGAAGTAATAGTACGTTACGTAAGTATGCCGTCAAAATATATAACATACAAAAATCAGAAATAACAAAGGGCATACGTGATACGACTGATCGATAAAATCTGTCGCGAGAAGATTATTATTTTACGTGTAGTCTAAAACATTTGCACGACATATGGGATGGGTGGATACGTGGTATTCTAAATGAAGGATCTTTATATTGGACAAAAGGTCAAATATCAGAGCAAGAGCTCATAACGAATTTTGAGAAAATATTTTAGGGCGTTAGATTAGATACCATTCAAACAAGAAATAGAAAGCCTGGCAGACCAACTCGGCTTTCATTATTACTGCGCATGACGTAATTACCACAAAATATATCAGCAAAGTGATTTTAGTTGAAATGAGACAGAGAAATACAAAGAACACATATTATTTAACATAAAAATAAGAATGCCAGAACATTTTACTTTGTCTGATATTAATGCCAGACGACCCTGAACAAATTAAAAAGTGCGCAAAAAGGTATATATAACCACGATATGCAAGTCATTGTTTTAAATCCCGGCTAAGATGATGTTTAAGTTGTGTAAATATTAATTTCGCTCCGGATACATCATCTTCCGTTAGTTCCATTCTTATGAAGTACCTTTAACATTGCTGACAATAGAAAATCAAAACATTTGTACCCCCCAACTAGTGTTGCTACAAGTGGATTTTTAACCCTTCACAGGGAAAAGGCTTCTTGAATAATATGTTTACTTTATATTTATTTAAGTTTCATTCAAACTAAATGCCTTATTTTGGAGTGGTATTCAAGTTTTATTGCTCAAAATATCTAACGCCCTAAAATACCTTCTTAAAATTAGTTATGGTCAATCTAATTGAGTAGCGTGAGCGACAGAGCATATTTGTATCTAGACCAAATGTTAGTAAAAACCCATATAGATCTTGCAACTTCAAGACTTCTAACTGCAATAATTCATTAACTGTTTCTTTCGACCAAACCTTCGTAGTTCTATGATTATCCAGTAGCTGTTATACATACATTACCAGCTAGTTTGTAAACGGAGTAACTACTACAACGAATAAAAAGGAATTTTTTTTCTAAGCTAACATTGTAATCCCCTTATGATAACAAACGATTTAAATCTGGTATTTTTAGTCGTGATTGTGTGCATTGTTCATCCTGACGATGGCATCGTTGTATGTCGTTATGTGAGCGAGGCACCCATTACAGCTCTTGTTACAAATCCATCGAACAGTAGGTAAATACCTCCCATTACGGTAGCGACTGTGTTGGCAAAAACGGTGCTTTCCCACTTGTAGCATGGGATTACCCATTCTTGAGTACACCCTCCTTATCACTGTAACAGACATAATTAGAGCATTAGTACGGTTTTGGGATGTGCTCTCTTCTAAGTTACTCAAAAATAGTTTACTAAGGTTGAATGATGTAGTTTATACACCATAATATATCCAACGTAAAATAAAAAACCTTTTTAGGAAGTGTAATATATATTTAATACACGATTTTAAGGTATAATTTTACATGAATTTAAAAAAATAAACATGTAGTCTAAACGCCTAATCAAATCTTCAAAAACTTAAGGTAATTGTAAATTTTGCAACTTTCTTAATTCCCTCTTTATTTTCAATATTACGTAATAACAAAGATACTGCTTATACCGAAATGCGATGTTTTACATGAAATTAATGGTTATGAACAATATTGATTTTAAGAACTTTAGTAACCGTTTGATCGTTGGATGTAGTTATTGCAGCGCGGCATCCGGTATGACTTCTAATACAAACCCATCGTACCTTATTTTGCCCCTTGCGGTAGCAACTATGTTGACAAAATCGGTATTCACCCATTTGCAACATTGGTCTGCCCCTCGTTGACGTAATGACATGTATTTCTGTAATAATATTGCTATGAGTATTTAAATCTTAAAATTATATTCATCCAATAAAATCTAATCCTTTACAGAGCCGTTCCACTATTGCACGCCGACCTTCTTTCTCCCCGTCACTTTTATTGCATTGATGAAGGATTAGCCTTCATTCGAATTTGTGTTAACTAAGTCATATTAGCTACTCACAACATATTTGTTACACACGTACGTACATACAAATGTCCATTCAATATCGTTTCGAGATCACTATGAATTCAGTCACCATAAAATGTCGAATAGAGTAAGTACTAAAGATTTTGTTTAAATTCTTTTATACATTCAGTAAATAAAGAAACTCATCGTATCCAAATTCCGAGCTTTATGGTCATTTTTTTTACGTGCTAATGATACGCATACATTTATAGTTATTCGGATAATCTTATAATGATGTACATTGACTGCCTATAAAAAAATTAACAAAAGCTTAATGTATGTGGTTAACATTCATTTTAACTATTTCATTTTCAATGGTAGTTATGGAAGCGCGACATCCTGCGCTCCATTTTACACAAATCCATAACACTTTAGGTCCTCCATTGCGGTATAAACTGTGTTGGTTAAAGCGGTATACGCCCATCTGTAAAATCGGTTTACCCATTCTTGACTCAATCATTCTTATTTCTGAAGCAAGTGTAAAAAATAAAAACATTACGATTATTTCTTAAATTCATATGTTAATGGGCGCAGTGTAAAGGCACGTAGATTCTTGCTGGACTCTTGGTCAGCCTGTAACGGTACGGCAAAATATTTCGCCACGAACCAATGGGGACTCTTTTCTTTGGTTATATTCCGAAAAAAAGGCCTTCTGACGGCCTCCACGGAACAAGTCAAAAAGTAAAATTTTAGGCGAAGCAAAAAGACCTTTAGAGATCATAAGGAATGAAAACAAACAAAATTTATAAAATGAAAAGACGAAATTTTAATGTCGAACTATTTGCTTACATAAAATAATGAATCAAGTTTTATCATTATATGTCTAGGTTTTGAAGCTTTAAAAAACTTGTTTATTTGGTATTCATATTTATTTGAAAAGAAAAAAAAACTTCACAAAAAATTAATATTATCTTACTTATTTGTATGATTGTGAGTGTTGTAAAATTTTACAATTTCACCATCTATTGTCGTTATCGAAGCTCGGCATCCGGTACTACACTTGGCACAGATCCACAAGACCTTGGGACCGCCCTTACGATAGAGGCTATGTTGACAGAATCGGTATTCTCCGACTTGTAACATTGGCTTGCCCTGTCTAGACGATATCATCCGTATTTCTGTAGGAACAAAAATAACTGGTAGTATAATTATCTACTTTAACAAATTTAATTGCCTGTATAATTGGTGATTGTATATGTTTTTAGCCCAAACACTATATTATCTATGATAAATATGGTTGTGAGACATTTCGAACGTGAATCAACTCCGTAAGTCTTGGCTTACCACCGCGACTGGTAGAGTGTTGCAAAATTCCGAACTTACCAGTCAGCAACATTGGTAATATTCTTCTTAAGCTAATCATTCGGTATGGTCATCTATTGTAATGAAAACAACCAATATCCATTACATCCGGGTACCCCCCGTGGCTTTACTCACGAAAAATATACGTTCGTAATAATATACATAAATAATTATTTTCATGTTGTTTTTAAATCGGCTGTAAATAAGATAAAAGGATTAATTAATATTTTGAATTAATATATCTCAACCATGATAAAACATTCTTATAGTACCCAAGTTTTCACTAAACATATTTTTAAATATACTTAACGCAAGTAAAATTGCCGGATGCAAGTAGCATAATTATAAGGAATAAATAAGATATAATCAAACAATTTTAATACGAACAAAATACATAATTTAAAAAATAAAAAAAGAAGTCACAAAGTGAAATAAAATTATAACGAATTGTATGACATTAAATGAAATGGTTACTGAAAAGACATTTTTGTTTACATTCTTGCCCGCTGTATTTTTAGTATGTATTTTCACCAGAACATATCATTTTATGTATTAAATAACGATTTTGAAACAGCTTGCTGAACTTTGAGTTTTGAACAATTAAGAAATGTAACTAAAAAAATACATTGCAGCCTTGTAACATAAATGCTATGAGCACTCATTGTTAATCATGATTATGCGGCTTATTCATCTTGATCACGCAATTTTCTACAGTTGTAATGGTGGTCCGACATTGTCCCCATCGCCACTTTTGACAGCGCCATATTGATTTCGGCCCAATTATTTTGTGTATATTATAACTTTGATTTCCTACTTCCAACTTTGGTTTTCCAAATCTAGAAACACTGTAAAGAGCATCTGAAATAGAAATATACTTGTACATTTAAGTTTAATATATAAGCAGTTACTATATTTATAAAGGCAAAGGCTAATTTATAAAGATATAGGTGCCGATTCTATTGTACACTCGACTAAACCAAAACCTGACTTAATTTCTTCATATGAAATCAACGTAGTGTTCTTCGTGATAAGGTCTATTTGTTACTAGCATCTATTTCTCAGCGCTGCTAAATTTCACTAAAACCTGTCAACGTATACTCAACTTTATTTCCACGCAGCGAGAGTCTTCATTTATTCAAACGCTGTATAATTGTCGTATAAAAACTTGGTCAAAACGAACAAGAATGACGTGTTTTTAATCTACACCTACGAAGACGCTTACTAAAAACACAGAGCAAAAGAGATGGCATTCAACGGATAGCGGCTCTCGCTACGTGGTATTAAAGTTTATTTAAGCGTATCAGATTTTAGTCAACAAATAAATTGCTTATTTCTATAGCGACATATGTTACCTACTTGTTTCAATTTGAAATAAAACCTTGTTTTGAAGTGTGAAGTAACAGAATTGGGACCATAGTCTTTGAATCACTGACTAAAAAAATACTAAGCATATTTGATGTCATTGATATACTCGTTACACAGAAACAACTAACACGATTCATGAACACGGTGGCAAATATTGGACCTGATTATGTTGCGATCAATAGCAGTCAACTATGGTTTTTATTCCTACTACAAATTATTTTCAAATGAATTTTGTATAATAATTGCCTAAGAAGAAGAGATTGAAGAGCTTTATTTTAGCCAATGTTTGTATTTTATTTTACTTGCACTGCAATAAATATCATCAGTTTTGAGACGGGCCAGTACAGTCTCAAAACTGCCGGTCGCAAAATTGTATAATACTAATTGTATAATTGTACTAGATAAATTTGGGACTAGGTGCACCTATTCTTAGTCCTTATAAATACGTAATCCAAATACCTATTCCACCTAGTCTCAAATTACTTATCGTTCGCACTACTATGGTTCGCATACATAGTCCTTAAATATAGATATATGAGAATTTTGTTGAGACATACGTAGACATTTAATAAGTACAATTTTTTACAATGATTAAATTACTAATTACACTCTGTCCTAATATCTGGCTGGTCAGATGATGAAGGTTCCTTATAGTGCAACATAATTTTTTTCTAAATAAGTTAATTAACGGATGTTTTTTTTTTAATGTTTTGTTAAATTCGGTACTGCAGATTCAAAACTTAATTTAGTTTTGTAAATTATACTCTCTGCCTTACTTTGACCTTTATCAATAAAATGATCCCAAGCTACACTGCTTCCTTTAAAGAATCATTGTTATTTTAAATTAAAAATAAGTTATCTTAATAATTGAACATAAAAATATCAAGCACGTTGGTTATTATCTATTAAGTTTTGGATTAGGAGACTAGATAAATCTCGTAAGTCTCGTAAAATACCTAGTCTTCGGGTCTGTTCTAGTAAATATGACTCACCTCTAGTTTCATTTCTGTACCAAAATCCATTGTAATTTTGTGTCCTCGTACTTCTCACCACATTTACGATTTTGCAATTTTCGAATATTTTATTAATAGCTAAAGGAAAAAAGGCACATGAAACGCTTCAAAGTTACACACGAGTGATGGAGACTGTTATGCCGGAAGTAGATACCTGTAGGTACTCGATATAATTCGGAACGAAGAAATCTATAAGGGAACCAAAATTCGGAAGTACAAATGGGTAATTTATTACAATTTGTATTTTCGTTAAGTTTTACCGGTACCTGTTCTTGTTTTAATGACACTAAGTTTAAAAGTAAGCGCACGGACTAGGTCATCGCCCCGTTGTGAAACCCCGGTGACTTAAAAGGATTTTCACATGTTGAATAGAAAATAAATAGACCAAGCTTATAAAAGAGATTGTCGTTTTAATTACTACAGTCTACTAAAAATACTTATACAGGTAGTCGGAAATCACAAGTACACGCAAATGCCAATTTATCAGCCCTCATTTTACTTCAATGATGTGGTAGTTTCGATGATGCCGACTGTCAGCATGTGACGAGTATTACCTACTTAATAATTAGAACTAGCAGAATGATTGTGGTTATGCTTCATTCGAATGACTTGGTTGTTAATGGTACTTACAGTCGCTCTGCATCCAAGACCCTTTTTGACGCACACAAAATATCCATATTCCCCTCTACTGTTGCTGTGTTGATTGTAACGGAAACCATTACACAGTAGGACTGCTTTTCCTGCATTGGTTCTTGAGAATATTAAACCTAAAAATACATATAATGATCTGTGATGATTGATCGTTTATTTATATCTCTTCTCGACTTTTCGTCTTGGAACCTTTACTATTTATAAAAATGTAGGGAAAAAAATAATCATAAAAATAAATGAGATTACGAAAGTTAAAAAACTTTATTTTTCATGACATAAATATATTCGTAGTTACATGTCTATCCTTATAACACTTTCGGCAAAGCGATTGTTGACACTTGTAACAATATGTTTTGATTTTTTTTACTTTCTTTTTAGCTTCTGAAGAATCCAGCGTCTGCCGTAGGTTTTCATAGCATTGAACGCAATTTCTTCTTTTGGGGCCCATCAAGAGAACGTGACCAGAACCTACGACATCGGTTATACTTCCTGCAATAAAATACTCACATAATTACTGTGTCCTATATCCAGCAGGATATCCACAGAGGTAGTAAAAATAGCAGTAGCAAATAATTGTGTCATCTTTTATAAACTTTTCAAGCTCTTTGCACACACTATGTTTGCATGCTATGTTTTGTCGATACATGTGAGAGTTAATCGGTCGTAGTAAGACTCTTTTTGGGATTGCTTAAAAAATATGTAATACATTAGTCATTGTTATAGTCCCTAAAAATGCCAAGCTTTGACCATAAGCTGTGTATGAATATAATCCCTATACTACAGCAGTGCTAAGCGGGCTATATCGGAGGAAAAATTCCACGGTATTGGGGCTATCGTGGGTTCGAGTTCTGTCCTGAAGTTAATTAAATTCTTTCAAATTACAAAAAACAAATTTAATAAGTTTTATTTTAGTGCTTACGCTTCAAATCATGAATTGTTTTGTTCTGTGAACTGGTATGTTAACTATCACAGATTTATCCACAAGTACATACACAGGTTCTCCAGGTTTTCTAGGAGGATATCATGTTTTAGCAATAACTCTTATTAGGAGTGATTATGATTGTCCCTTATTTGTATAATTTCGTTATCAATGGTCCGTATAGACGCTCGGCAGCCCCTTTGACCGCTTTTGACACATACAAAGTAGCCTTTCCCTCCTCTGCTGTTGCTATGTTTGTTAAAACGAAATCCTCTATGTAGAATTACCGGTTGCCCGTATTTAGATGTTGTCAATACTATATCTGGAAATATCAAACATTAATTGAAACTTTTATTAATAATACCATTAATTTTCATTCACCCTTAATACACAAAACGTACACGCGAGTTTAAATTTGCCAGTCTTTTTACCAGTGTATGTTAAGGCGACGCAGATATGTAAAGAAGTAAGTGCATTAAAATAATTATTTGACGAATATTTAAAGCAACATTTTGATTAATTATTATTGCTAAGTATTAATGTCTTTAGCCAAGGTCTCTAGCTCTAGTCGCGCTTCTCAGGTAAAAAAATAATTATCTCATACTGCACGCCTGTTTCTTTGTACCACTACTTCAAAATACTAATAAAATCTACAAATAGATACACTACAAAAATAATTTGTTTTCTTTTTATTTCTTTATTTTTTACAAACTACATAAAAGGAGCACAGTTTTTCTTGATCGATTATGATAAACTGCAAGCAGTATTCAAGTGAGAAACTACCTAAACCTGCAGTGGTTTGATTTAAAGAAAATATATTTTCTATTTTTTGCGAGGGGCCTGACATCAATATCAAGAAGCAATAAAAGACATTTTCGTACTTATTCAAAAACACTTAAAGTAATGATCTGAGATAGATTATAAAAATAACTTTATTTACAGACGCAGTAATTTTATATATTTTATAGGTATAGTATAGTGTAGGAAAGGCATTCATAAAAATGTCTTAATAAATTATAAAATATTATGTACAAATAACACACTTTCATAACTTTACATATAGGTCCATGATTATACAAAATATGATTTTCACCTTACCATACAAATAGAGTAAATCTTTTTCAATTACACGATAAATATTTTCATACAACTTAAATGGCTAACAGACGTGTGTGATGCCTGGTGGTCAGCGGTTACCGTAAGCTATTCACAACAATAGGAGCGTCGCTCAGGACGCTTTGACGACAATGTGAAAATATTTTTCGCAGACAGAACCAACCTTTTCTACAAATTTCTTTAATCGCTTTTATTTGAAACATGTTATGTTTATTTCTTATGAACTTAGAATTGACATATTTATTAGAGCTAGTGAGTATGACCGTCTCTGTATTTAAGTATTGAGCCATCAAAAGTTTCAACAAACGCTCTGCACCTATAAGAGGAAGACCACTTTACACAACGCCACATCTTCTTCGGTCCATAGGGGTTCAATAAGTTGTATGTGTGTCCTTTGTAAATCACCTTCGGCTTGCCGTATCTCGATGTTGTTACCACTAATTCTGGAAATTAAATTTATGCATAAACATAATTATCTATAAGTGTTGCTATTAAATAAGTCATAATAATAACAGCTTTCCCTGTAGTTTCGTGGTGAACACAAAATCTGCGAAGTTGATTATAGTCACTTAGTAAATAGTTTAATCTGTTATATTTTTATTTAACTGAAAACTTCTTAAGAAATATTTTTCATTTGACTCTTTTATCATAAACGTGCTGCTAAAGATATAAGTCTCAGACCGAACTTGGACGGAGCATAATTACTTTTGGTTATGGACCGTATTAGTGACTTCAAATTACCTTGGCCAAGAAATAATCACCTCCGTCGGGTCTTTCGTGTTCCTGTATGTACGTACTAGCCGCTGCCATCTAGGGGAACATCAAACAAGCACGCGTTCGTTGTGTATTGCAAAAAAAACGCGTTGTGTATTGCAAAAAGAAACTCTCATGGGTAAAGATTCGACGTGGACAGTTGTTTACTAGTTAATTAGAGCTTTATTACACTTCAATGAGTGGCACTTCTGTATGGCAATACTATTACCCTTTCCGTGCCCCTTGTATATTATAAACACTCGAACCACCTTCTATGATCATTGCCATCCCCATCCCCTTGGGACATCTGTTGCTGTACATAGGCTTATATAAAGACTTCAATGCAAAAAAGAAATACACGACGAACCAAAACGTTAACGAAGAACAAGGGAAATTAAAGAACGCATTTACGATTGTATTGCATGCACCATAATTTTGTCGGATAAAGGTATCTTCTTAAATACTAAATGTTTATCACAATTAAGACATTTACACGTCTAATACAAGTCGGATATGTTTACAAACAAGTATCGCATATGTACCGATTCGTGTTATTAAAATATTTTATTAAAACTATGAAAATCATCAAAAAACTTGTTGTAAACAACTAAAATTGTTTATAAAATGATATAAGTTTCATAAAATACGATAGATAGTTTTGGATTACAAGTTTCATGTCTGCGATTGGCCAGCTCTAGCCATTAATTATATTATTATATATACGCACACACATCACCTTGTCAATGATAAATGTTTTGCTTGTAAATATACATATGTACAATTGTACATATATTATCGTATCACAAGTTCTTAAATCCTTGAGACTAAGAGAAACCTATATTCAGTGGACGTGGCCTAAATAAACATTGTCTATTGTCTCGTGATTACAACTATATATTTTAAATACGTAATTACTGAGAGTGAATCGTGATTTTATTATTAAGTCTATTGATGTAATAAAACAATACTACAGCAAGGGAACATAAGTATTTATTAGTCTTTATTTACAATTTAACATTTGTTGAATTTCTTTTAACTCGATACATTTATTTACAAAAAAGGAAGTTGCTATACATAGCATATGAAAAATATATGTACTTAAAAAATTAACTACTCATTTAATACATAATAATGACCTAGATATGATTGTAATAATTTTTATTTCAAATTAGGTATTAGAACTTAAACGTAAAATGGGCAGATATTCCTATTAGTAGGTGAAAACTTATGTTAATCGCTTTTTATTAGATCTTGCATGATCATACCCCACAAAAATCCGATGACCTACCCAAGAACTTACTCTAGCCAAATGAGTCAATATGCTAGTGATTATGGCAAATATTGGACCTGATTATGTTGCGATCAATAGCAGTCATAGTGGCCCTGCAGCCTTGAACCCAACGACTACATCTAAAGAGCTTCTTTATGGAGTTTCTAGAATCATGTTTGAGCAAGAATCTGTTTCCACCATATTGTATTGCTGGAAATCCTTGACGAGTGAACTGGAATACAGCAACTGAAAATAAAACCGATATTTAATATTTTCAATATACATCTCAACGGGCAATTATAATTATAATCGATGTCACATGAAGGGTCATCAACAGATTAACTATAGAGCAGAATGTTATGAGGTACGTAACTTACTGACAATAGTTAGGATACTAGGTACAAAAACTCTTTTTATTTCTCTTTTCATCTAAGAGTACATAAACCAGAAGTTCTTATAAATGCTTCGGTGGCAGTCGAAATGGGCAGTCAATATTGAATTTCATCTATGGAGATCGACGATGTTCGGATGTGATGACCGAGCTCTGACCAACGAATCTTCAAATAGAAATAACCTCGTATCAAATTGCAATATGTAATGGTAGACCGTAATAGAGAGACGGCAGCATGCGGCAAAAAACTTTGCACATATTACATCTGCAGATTAAAATACACCAGACAGAACGGCTATCCGTGAATCACATAAACTGATATACTACGATACTAACGTTGTAGAGGTGAGGACTTAAAATCTAACACATGAAACGCAAATGAACATGATAAATGTTATTTTATTAACTGTAAATTATAATATAATGATTAAATAGAAAAGGAATATATTCATGTATAAACACACTGATATATTAAATTAGATAAGTACTTATGTACTTAAACTAAACGTAAAATCTATATTACGATTATTACATTAAATCTTCGTCAGACGGTTCCTATTTTCTACACCTAAACTTATATCCATATTTTATTTTACTTTTATAATTTCTTCACTGTACTCAGTGGGTTGGATAAGTGGATATTTATTATGAAATTTTCGATTAATTCAATTGTTACAATGCCACCCTTCAATAAAATTTAGAATAGAATGATGTTTATTATACACGACATATTGCTTAAAATAAATACACAAAGTGGATATGGACCTACAATGGACGGCCTTATCGCTAAGAGCGATTTCTTACAGGCAACCTGCCTGTAAGAAATCGCTCTTAGATGGACAAAACCGATAATAGATAAAAAAAGGGTAGTTTTGGTGTGTTTATTTATTAAGTTGAGAGTTGGAAGATTCATACTGCTTTGTTCGAGTCCTGTTATAAACTAAACCCCATGAATATTTAACGTTCTAATTAAAAATGTTCAAAAATAGTCTATAACATTTTACATAAACGCAAACTTATGATTCTCGCGGTGGTTATGAATTATTCTGCTCTTGACAATGTCATGTTCCACAGCCGTAATGGTTGCTCGGCAGCCTCTATCCCAATAACTACATCGAAATGTTCTCTTCGGTGTGGTGTACCGTTCATTTTTCAAAAAGAATTTGAATCCACCACATTCAATTACTGGATTGCCATGACGAGTTACCGTGAAAACTGGATCTTAAAAAAAAAACAAACACATTAACTTAGGATATATTACAATAATTTTATATTTTTACAATACATATATATATAAATATATCACCACTTAGAGTATAACCTAACAACAAATTAAGCCGGACTCTCGAGTTCGAAGAAATTTGGCATCGAAGAACCTGATTTAAATAAGGCAACTATATTTTCTTTACAGGTCCTAGCCAAAACTTATACTCAAGTGCACAACATCGTTGTAGTACAACAAAAAAAAAAAAATTAAATTAAAACGTACCGACTCTTTCAACAGTATTGTCCCTATATGCATGCATACTCGTACTTATACCAGTGTTTTGACCGTATACAGTGGACAACAATCCACTCCATGTTCTAGCCCGAATGATAAAATCAAAAACCAAAAAAAATTATACATGTGTATATTTTACAAGGCAACTAAGAAATATGAAGTCATTCTGAGTCTTGTCATTGATTGGTGACTACTTCAATTTTAATGCGTGCTAATTTGTAGTGTCCTTCCACTTTAATGCAACCACTTGTCATATTACATTCATATTCTGTCTCTGTCATAAATCAATGTCATAAATTAAAAACTTTTTTCAAGTATTGTTTTTTCAACCGATGTTTCCGGGTTATCTTAGTGACAGTGATCATCATTGCATTTCAAGATTATGTTATCGAAGGTAACGATGGATGCCCGACAACCGCAGCTACCCCATTTCGTGCACACCCATCGTTTCCTTGGCGTTTCACTCATCGTCGACTGTGATAATGACTTCTTTATGTAACTATATCTGTTATTTTTGTATATAATCATCGGGTTCCCTCTATTTGACGTTACGAATAAAACCTTGTCTGTAAATTAGCAATAGTTATACATTAAATTTTGTAGTATAAGGGTACTTCAATAAATAGATTTTACATACATATAGTACCATAGAGCTCAGTGTACAAATTGTCTTAGTGGGGTATTTGTACAAGGACTGGACTCATAAGAAACACGTTGTTGAGGTACCCGATTACATATTTATATTTTTTTCTTTATTTTACCGTTTTACTATTACTGAAAGGATGAGAGTAGTATTATACATGTAATTTTCATACAACAGATTATAAGTAAATTAGAATGTTAGGATATAAATTGGAGTAATTTTATTATTAAAATAATTTAATGCAATTAGCTAAATAGTAAACGGACTACAGTTAAGAAAAAACGTAATATGGGATAAATTATTAAAAACTCTTAAAGCAAAAATGATTAATCTCAGCTATATAGATTTGAAAAAAACCACACACAAGTATTACAGAACCGTAAAACACATTTTTTTCACATTAGAAACGTATATATAACGTTTCTCATGTGTCAGAAATAAAATAAAAGAATTCAGAATTTAATTAAACATATTTAATGTAAAAATATAGATTTCGTCGTTATAATATTTTAAACGATCGTGGTTTAATTAAACAGTAACACCAAACACATAAATAAAATAGTATAGAAGTACTAGACGAAAGTATTAATATATTAATAAATAACAACGATAATTGACATACAGTACAACTTCTTTGAAATCACGCCCGAAGGACACGTGGAGAAAACATTATTAAAACAAGTACAGGAGAAAGTCGACGAGTACTATTAATCGATTAAAAAGAAGACAAAAGATAGAGAACAGTGACGATTGATTTATTTAATGTATGTGGTCATCATTGCATTTCAATATAATATCTTCGATAGTTATAATAGAAGCTCGACAACCGTTAGCCCATTTCGTGCATAGCCATCTCTTCCTAGGCGTCTTACTGCCAGATTTATTGTAACTAAATTTGTTATTTCTATGCAGAATCATTGGGTTGCCTCTGTTCGATGTTATGAATATGGGCTTGTCTGAAAAGAAAATAAAAATAGTTACAACTTTCTTTGTTTAAAAGACAATCTAAAAGACGACATATGAAGCCAGCCTACTGAGTATCATTCAATAGTGAAAATAATATAACCAAAAACAATCAAAAACTCACAAAAGAGTATTAGCAAACATGTTATGTCACGCTAAACCGTTAATACGGTTAATGTCTTTTTTAATAAATATACTCGTATTTCTTTGTTTTTATTGATTGTTGAATGTTATTATTTGCATACAGCAATTAATACAATAGAGTGAATGACTAACTAAGCTCACTATTTTTAATCATTATTTTGTAGTCAAATAAGCAATATAATGTTGTAATTATATAATTATTCATTTAATTCATCCTTAACATTATATAACACCACTTACACAAGTCGACTTTGCATTAATAAGTAAAGAACATAGTGACGTGATTCGCCAAGAATACACTGAGAACTCGTTTTAAGTGGATAAAACATCAAGTTTGTTTCGCAGCGGCGTAACATAGACATATCATTATGTATGTTGTTACTGTTGTCGCCACATCAAAAACTCGTATTTATTTTATTAAAAATAGGGCCTAACTATAAAAGATGATAACACAGTTCACTATTTAATAAAAATAAGTTAATAGATATTATTTTGACTGGTTATACCAGTAACGCAATACTATTGGTCGATGGATAAATATTAACAAATTGTGGGATTATAAAAGGGTAGGAATATGTTTATAACGATTGACTTGAGTGCAAACAGAGGTACGAACAACTTGGCAGTTGCTGTTAGTTAGTGATTTTCATAGTGTATATCAGTGGTTTTGAGACTGTTTCTAACATTACCAATTACAAATTGCAAAAAAAAGAATAAAAATTGTTTAAGTATTGAAACAAGTGATATTTCTATGTATGTCCTATCTATTGTTAGTTAAATAAATATTTAATATACATACTTATTTATGTAACATTAGATGGACATTAAGTAAACTTAATGCTAATATCTGGTCAAAAATCTCCTCTATGAAAGTCTCAAGGTAGTATGACTTCCTTAGATTTATTGATGGTTATGGTCATGTTTATGTGAAATTATCTCGCCATCAAGAGTAATAAGGCTCGCGTTGCACCCCATACTAACTTTCACACAGATCCACCTTACTCTAGGACCTTTACAACGATAATATTTGTTGTATCGATGGTTACCAATTAATATCACCGGCTTTCCGTAACGGGAAACTGTAAAAATTGCTGAAAGATATAAAAATAAATATAAAAAGTTGAAAAACTATCTTGACAAAATGTATACTCATTTTGTTGTGATAAAAGAATTTCAAATTTAATCCGGTTTTAATGAACTCAATATTTTTCTACGGAACCTGTTTTTGTAATATTATTGATGTTTTATAAATAATTAAAAATAACCCACTCGATATTCGGTCAAAACGAATACTCAATATTAGTTACTTAAAAGGAAAACCTAGTATGACTATCAATAAGGAACTTCATTACTAGTCATTAGGAGCTATCAATTGTATTGCGATTAAATAGGCGATGTACCTGTACCTAGTCTATTAGTATTATTTCCGGAACTCCAAGTGAGAAGGTAATAAGGTAGGCAATGAACAGGTGACACAACTGGTATATTGTCTGTGTTTATAGGTACCGTGAACCATTTATCATCGGTTAAGCAAAAGGAAAGGGAAGCTCTGTTAAGAAACTTTAATTCTGTACTATAAAAATGTATAAAACAAAAAAAAAACTATACACAAATCTAAGTAAGTATATTTTACAACAAAGCATGTATGTATACAATATACAGCTACGTTTAGCAAGTACTACTGAAGTAAGCAAGATGTGTTAATAGCATCTTATCAAAGTATGAATAATGGCTAAACTAAGACGTGTTTTACGACGAAAGTATTTTCATAACTTTTTCTTTGTACATCCCATTTTCCCAAGTAAAGTGTGCAATTTAATAAATCTGCATATTTTCTTTATCTCACGTAAAGTACCCTACCCTAAATCTTAAAAATAAAGCTACCATATCGCGGGTAGATAGGTAGGGAAAATCTACCATTTAGCTAGTTATACGTTTCGATCATGGATGGTTATGTGCATGTCTCCACCCAACTATCAGATTATCAAAAGTGATGATATTCGATTTACATCCATTGCTTGCTTTTGTACAGACCCACGTAACTCTAGGACCCTTACACCGATGATATTTGTAGAAGCGATGGTTGCCAATCACCATCACCGGCTTCCCGAAACGGGATGTTGTAAAAAACACTGAAACATCATAGGCATGGTGAATATGACTTTCTTTCGTTAATTTGTAGTAGTATCGAGTAATTACATTAAAGCGCTCAGTTAGTAACAAATAAAAATAGAAATACATTTCAACTCAATTATTTAATTTATTATGTATTTAATCCTTAATACATATTTCTGTGACTCAATGTGAATGGTCACAGTTAGCTCTCACGATGACATCGTCAATAGTGATCAGAGATGCTGGACAACCAGACCTCGCCTTTACACATAACCATCTCGCCTTCGGACCTTTACTCCGACAGTATTTATTAAATCTGTATTGCCCTATTTGAATCACCGGTTTCCCATACCTTGAAGATGTGAAAATAGGCTCTGGAAATTACAAAAAATATAAAACTATTGGCAAATATAATATTTAATTATTTTTTTACCCTCCATAAGTTGGTGCAAAGTGCAAGCGCCTACCTCTTGTTAGGTAGTTAGTTTATTTCTTCTGTGTCCAGTGCCAGTGTGTTACAGAAACAGTTAAAAAACAATTGCAGAATTATTTCTTAGTTTTTATCTGATTCAAATTACTTACTAGTTTGTAGAAATCGCTAGTAACGATTAACTAGACTAGAATTTATAACTCCATATTACACTTTTAATAAAAATCTAAAGTATAGGAGAGAAAAAAACACAGCAGATGTTATCGTTTAATACATTTTCCAAGTAAGTAAGTAACAAAATACCAACCAGCCGTAATGCAACATCGGCTAAATTAAAGAAATTAAGTCACTTTTCTAGTGCTGCAAAAAAATAAATGTATTTTTGGCTGCCTGTTTCTAATAACTAAATAGACATCTAGACAAACAATCATTTAATAAAATATTTGATAACATTTTTTTTTCTTTATACATCCCTTTACAATCAGCAAATCAAATTAATAAAGTATGTATATTATTACTAATGATCGGATATTCGGATGCATATTTACCTAAAGTTGAGATGTTGGCTATTATGGAAAGCACTTTTTTATCGAAAGAATCCCGCGATTCCGGGAAATTCAAATTTAAGTGTACCTATACTCCGTGAGATGTAATAAACCCCCGTTTGACAAAAATGACACTTGCTCTGTTACAGGAACAAATTCTTGAATGACAATTATTTATGTATATTGCCCAAAGTGCCCATGTACAACTTTTCTATCTTTCATTTCTCTTCTATGTAGGTTCTGTGTGTACAACATAAAAATATTATGTGATGTAATGAATAAATAAGTTTATATTAATTTATGTTTTCTTATTTACCACACCACCATTTCTCTTACACCTTACATACGTACATACTCAAATGGGAAACACCTTAACTTAAAAAGAATTAACTTAAAGTAAATATACATCCGATTAGTTATGCGATCCCGGAATCCCGGGATTTTATTTTAAATAAAAATATACTTAGAAGCCCCTTCCATAATTTGTTATCCAAAAAATAACTTTAGGTAAATATGCATCCGATTATCCGATCTCTAATTATTACAGTAAAGTAGACACTACACTTGTTAATCAAATAAAAGGGCATTATTAAATCAAATCGAAGCGAATCAGGCTGGCCCATTTAATAACGAAGTATATTAAAATATTTCAACTTTACCGAAGGCATATTTTTTTATGATTCAAGTGAGAAATTTAAAGGGAAAAAGCTGCATACCCACACAACAAATATTTTTTTGCACAATGTGTTAGATTAGTCTAAGTATGTCTGTCTCCTTTGTAAATAGAGCATAATTTCATAAAAAACAAAAATTCTTAAAAACATAATCAAAGACAGACATACTAGTATATAATAATGTATAAGCAACAGATTTAGTCTAATGCGTAGGCGTTTTTTTTATGATTGTGGATTATTTATGTGCTGTGTATGACTTTACATATATTTAGACAGATATGCGTCTATCACACTCTGACAACACTCAATCAGCATCTGTCACTAGCACGAAACTTACACATCGCATCGCAATTTCGAATTATATTATGCATTTTGTTATACTTATCCAGGATCAATGGGTATGGGTACCAGAGACGTGGACGATGAGGTCATCAATAGTGACTAGCGTAGCAGGACATTTACCTGATCTTGCTTTCACGCATGACCATCGAGCTTTGGGTCCTAAATTATTGCTACGTTTATTGTATCTGTGTTCCCCTACTTCTATCACCGGTTTGCCATACCTCGAAGTCGTGAATATAGCTTTCACTCCTAAAATAAAAAAAATGCAAATTTTAGGAACATTAGAAGCATGAATAATATTTTTAGGAAGAAAAGGCAACCAAGGAGGCCGTGTGCGTGTTTGATATCTTAATGAGAGAAGGCAACAACGGTGAAATTAAAAGTCAGAATATACACAAACTAATTTTATTTTAATAAAATCAAACCTAATATTTTTGTCCTAACTCCAAGCTGTGTTGACTTTAGTTAAAATGTTACCTATATTTACCCAAGTCATAAAGCATAGCTCGAAATAAGTAGAATGATTTAGGGTGAATGAACTGAAATGTTAATGTAAATAGGTATGGACAATATGGACATGCCTTATTGACAAGATTTCGGTATTTTAGAATCAATACGAGGAAAGTTATGCCACATCACCCGGAAATAAGTGGCCAACATTGTTTACCACAAAAATCTGTATTTGCAAGGACTGCAAGTAAGAGCGTAACAAAATCTAAAAATGTATTCCATAAGTACACTTTCAATTATTTATATCTTTTACCTCTTTTTCATGTACTCTGCCCAAGGCTTGCAACCAATCAGAACATAATATCTCGGATGACTCATTAACTGACTTTGAGAACAATGCATGCTCTTATTCCGGATAGCACACTTACTTACCCGAAGTAAGTAGGTATGCTACCTGCGACAGGCCAGGACCACACCGCAGTGTACACGTACAAGTACACGGCGGGGTCGTCTAATCGTGCCTAAATACAGGGGGCTGCCGGGCGGGCCCCACGTTAATTCGATGCTTACTTAGTTATTAGTATCTAGCATAGGTTTATTTGTTTACAAAAATAGAATCATAGGTACATAACTTGCTGGCAATTAAATATTCATATTAATTAATTCTTTGAAACAGAACAGGTAAGAGTTACGCGATAGAAAGAAAGGCATCTTCTAGGTGAATATAACGGTAGCGCTGTGCGACTTTATTGTGTCAGAACAGGAGTCGCAATTTCTTTAAATGATTTGGCAGAATGAGACTTCTGTACCTGTACGATTATGTATTCTGTGCCTGCGATATATAAGAACGACGACTTTTTGAGACGACAAGTTCTGCTTGGATCTACCGACTTCGATTGTGTTCTTTGTTTAGATCTAATCCAAAAACCTTTTTTTTATTTCGTCCTGGGAGTTGTTTCCCTGCGGTTAAGTTCTACTCACAAAGTTCCAAAACAATGCAATGAATTTTAAAAGAGGGTGGGGAATATAAAAATAAAAATTAATATTCAGTTAAAAACAGATAAATAAAATCCATTTAACACGTTTTAATATATTTTACTTTACATTTCAATCTATCGTTCCAGGAAGAAGGCATTTCCATTCTTGCCCATGTTACAATATCGTGTTGCCAAGACAATGCAATTAAATAATCATTCTACCTATTCCGGGTCGTGGGGCTTTCGGGATCGTCACCGCGGTCCCGAATTCCACCTTTTAATAAAATAGTTATTTTAAGTCGTACATTGGGACCAAATCAAAAAACAAAGCTCCTGGCTCGGGAAAGTACGGTCTAAAAAAAATTAGGGGTCATAAAGTTAAATATGTTTTTAGAAAATAACAATATATTTTTTAATTTTGAAAAATCACACCCTAAAAATTTAACCTAAAATAATAATGAAAATTCATGTTCAAACTGTGTAAGAAATCAGCGGCATACAATTCATGCAGGCATGAATATTAGCAGCAATTATTTTTTTAATGTGGTCTCGAGAATCGAGAATATGGTAGTTAGATATCTATTTTGTTATTTCATAAAAAATATTTTATTTTTATGACCCCTGTCGCGTTTTTCCAGCAGTGTAAGGTATATATAATACAATTATGTAACACTTAAAACAAAACCTCAAAACTCTGATATAATTATATTCTTTGTGAACCGGTTTTAGCAATAGCAATTAGTATTTTTGTATACGTTGGTTTTTGAAATTGACAAAGACATCCAATATGAAGTAAGAATGCCTTAGCAGCCTCAGTTTTGTTATGTGAGTGTAAATATATTTTTTTTTAATATATCATTGTTATTTTTAAGTCTGAATTGAGGCACAAACACACTTATAATTTATTTTCACATTAGAACAGTTGCACACACACAAGTATTTCAGGAACAAACATAGGTATCATAGTTTATGACGTACTATTGAAGATTTGGTTACCAATACTGCAAAGTCTTAGGTTTACGTTTTTTAACGTGAATGTGTTCATGATTCATGCTCACAATCTGGCCTTCGTACGTAGTGAGCGTTGCTCGGCAGCCATTAGAAGACTTTACACATTTCCATAGAGCCTTGGGACCAGTATAATAAGAAAACTTATTGTATCTATATTCACCTATCTCAATCACTGGTTTGCCACGATTGGAGGTCGTAAATATAGGAACTGAAACGTTAAAGTAAAATTCATCAATTATACATTCCTATACGTTCATCGGACATATTAATCACATCTTACAAGAAATTGTATATTAAGCATTCGAATAACAGTAATGATAACGGTTGTGTTGCTAACCTTTTATGTAAAAACTTAAAACTGAATTTAAAATAAAGTTAACGTATACATAAATTGATATTAAACAACATTATAATCAGTATTACGTCAACATATGCATTTTTAAATATATTCTTCTTTAGGTTACCAAAGATTAAATGGCATAAGAACTGTTTTAACAGGTAATTAATAAAAAACAAGTTACAACAGAGGATGATCCTCAAACGTTAGATAAAAAATATTTTTTTGTAATTTTTCCTCCCTTAAAAAATGTAAGTAGTAATTCAAATTCAGTGTTGGCCATTAGTTGCATTAGAATAAAAACTTTTGTGAGCGGTATTTATATTTATTACAGATATACGGTTTTAAATGTTTTTTTTTAACTTTTTCTTCACCCTTTGATAAACCCTATCGGGTCCGAAACTATCCGGCCATCCCCGAAATAAACACGTGAGTAAAACCGTATATGTTTAATAAATTTAGCCATAAGTTTTCCATAATTTAAGACTTAAAATTGACTTATGTGCCACTCACAAAAAATCCTCAGCAAATAATTATTGAGCAGTTACATTATCGTATTCGGGAGAATACCATAATGTAACTGCTCAATTTCAATGTTGATGGAAACTGGTAGCCTTAACGATAACGTCATTAAATGTGGTGATTCTCGCGCGACAGCCCAGACCCGCTTTCACGCACGCCCAATGAGCTTTTGGACCTTTACTTCTGTAGTATTTATTGAACCGATATTGACCTATTTGCAGCACAGGTTTTCCACAACGGGACACAGTAAAATAGGGCACTGAAAATATAGGAATTATTAAAACAATACAAAAAACTGGTTCAAAAAACACTTTTAAGAAGATTTATTCATGTACTTCTATAACAAAATATTCGTAAATCAATAAAACCTCTGCTAAGCTTATTTAGCACCATGACATACTGACCACTCGTGACTAATGGAAAGTTAAATTTATGTTTTTATAGTATATTTAGTGTCAAAAAAAAAACAGAGGTTGTTAAATGGTTATTGCTTGGGCAACACGAGTCATTTGTCTATAGCACAGCGTGTCCTTTAATCTAAAGCAAAAATACCACACAAAAACGTTGGTTGCGATCTTTTATGGCTATATACGAAAAAGTTCTTCAATTTTCACCTATTAAGACCGATGAAAATTCAGTTAACTTAATAAAACACACTACGATTTTCTTTAGCTTTATTTAATGATTATGAGGAGTATGTTTAACTATGACATCATCAATGGTTATTAAAGTAGCTGGACATTTTAATCCTTTAACTTTCACACATATCCAGCGTGATCGAGATCCTCGGCTGCCAACCCATTTGTTGTAACGATATTTGCCTAATATTATAACTGGATTGCCGCGGCGCGATACTGCGAATATTGGTCCTGAAAGCAATGAATAAACGAGGATTGCAAACAAAAAACATTACATTTGTTAAAATAAAAAAATATATTTACTTGTACAACATGCATAGAATCTATGTAATGCACTTTTATTTTCAGATTGATTTAATTAGCTGTTTGTAGTAGAGGAGATTTATAATATGTCGGAGTCTATTAAATGAAATGTAAAGCTACACCTTTATCCTATCGAGCATGATTGTCATCAGCATTACAGTGTAGGGCGTCCATTGCTGAGCACAGTCCTTTCCGAATTACATGCAAAAGAAATGGGGGGAGGAAGAAGGAATCTTTCGCCGCCTAAATCGAACGGTTCCATGCAACTGTCGTCCCTAGACGCTCGCTTTGTTTTGTAGTCTACTTTTCAACTTTGTGCAAGTAAAGATACCTTAACCATGATATACGCATACTGTGTAGACCTAGAATTCCCTTTTTTTGGGATTTGAATGATGCTGAAGAGTGCCTTAGGAACTGTATACAAAAGTCCTATTCCCACCAATACCGCATTAAATATCACTACCACCACCCAAAGCCACCATTCATAAAAGCGTTCATTGCGACAAGTTTCAGCGAAACTTCAGCTCATAGCAACATCAACGAGTATTGTATATAATTTGGAACAAAATACATAAAAATAAATGACAATGTTTGAAAAACTGGTTTTAATACATTCAATACAGGCCTCCTTTTTACAAAGAGTGAAAACAACATCGGGATACACGATCCAGTTCATTCAATGATTATGAGGTGTCTGTTTAATTATGACATCTTCGTAAGTGACCAAGGAGCCTGGACACTTTAAAGTAGTAACCTTCCCACAGATCCAGCGAATTCGTGGCCCTCGGCTACCTGCCCACTTATTAAATCGGTATTTGCCTAAAAGGATAACTGGCCTTCCACGTTGTGATACGGAAAACTGAGGCACTGAAATCAAATAACACATATTACTTACATAGAAGTTTAACAATGGTATAAATTTATAAAATATGCTAATATCTGATTATACAACACAAATTATGTGAGGCAAGATAGACACTACGATTAGAAATGCAAGGATATTACATACGTTGTTATAATGTAACCAATGATAGTCACCGATGCAAGTCCCCTTAATTGTAAAGATTCTAAAAGTACTTAAATTTAAGTGAAAATACTTATATGCTTTCAAATCGTCAAAATATTTTTTAAGGACAGAAAGACAAAATTTATATATTATTAGAATTATAATTTAAAAAAGTAACTTCATTCTCAGACTCTTGCTCATATATCCGCCAGGGATACTAGTATTTATCGTAATAAAAAAAATAAACCATCAGCATTAATGGTTTACAAGAATGCCAAAACAAATGTGAGGATATTTAAACCATTTATTTTTAATGTTTGTTTAATTCATTTTGGTGTAGTTTGTTTACATTTTGTTTAAAAGTGTTAAGTACACTCACAATTACAAAGTAGGTGTAGGTACTGTTAATTTGATTAATTAAACCTGGCCAAAACTTTTGACCAGATCCTAAGTAATCTGGACAACATTCTTCTGGAGCATACCAAAGAAGAATTTTAGCAATAAGTACTTAAAGTATCAGAAGTACATCCGTCTCTCCATAAATAACAATGTAGTAAATTTCTAAGATCAACTTAGAATTTAATCTATGTTATATTTAATTCAATGATTATGTTCATATAATTTTGTCACAACTATATTGTCAATTGTGACAAGTTTAGCACGACACTTAAGCTGTTGTTTGACGCAGGTCCAACGAGCTTGCCTGCTGTTTTGAGCGTTGTGACACGAAGTTTTCAAATTGTATCTGTGCCGACCTAGTAGAATGACGGGTTTGCCGTATCGTGATAATAAAAACACGGGCTCTGGAATACAAAGCCTCTGTTACAACATTTGGTCAAAAATCGTTTACACACAAATTGTTTAACGATTTTTAATGCCTCTAACTTTATTATGATCCAATGATATCAGTTTAAACTAAAGTTATCGATATATTAATAAAGATTATAAACCAAAAATAAACAGAACAGAAATATAAACACATGTTTAAAATGTAATATGTCTGTAAAAAGGAAATTACAATAACTCTGACTAAAATGATTTACTTGTATTTTTTGGAATGCAAAAGAAGTGCTGAGGAAACAAAACTATTTTTTTTTAATTATTCTGTGTTCAATCCATACACATAGTATACTTTTAAGTTTTTAGTTCAACCAGATGTCTAAAATCTTTTCATTTATTGATTAATTAGTTTAATTAATAATTCTTGTCACTTATCGAACAATAAAAAAGCAGCAGCATTCAGAAAGCCGTAGCACTTATAAGAAGTCGGTTTATAGGTTTACAAGTAGTTTTCTGACGTTCCTTAGAATAAGAAAGTTAAAAATATTTTTCTTCGATTCACCGATTTATTGTACTACCTACAGAAATCTTCAAAATACAAACATTTAATGGAAAGCGGCAAAATGTGTACCAGGTGTGAATTTGTAACGTTATAAGAGATGATTGGTATCCGAGTTGAAAAAAATGAAGGTGTCGAAATATTTAGAAAACAATTGGTTTTTAAGAGTGAGCGTTCAAATTACTAAGACGACCACCGTGATGGTCCTTAACGCACACGCGACGAGGTACCGTTAAGACAGGATCTGAAAATGTTCGTCTGAACAACGGATTTTTCTGAAAAAAATATTATAATTCTATCATGGAGTACCATTTAGGGGCAATTCAAATTTGTAGTAGGCAATTTATTTCTATAAGATAAATATGGTTCTTATATTTTGTGTCATATCTCATATTGACTAAACTTGCTTTGAAAATCACAAAGACAATATGAAGGAGGCTTTACTCCAAAGCAGCAATCAAGACCTTTTTTCGAATCCATTATAAAAAAAGAACGCCCACTTTTCTACCGATCGCGAAAAAATTTATTGGCTCTTTTTCTAACTGAAATAACAGTAACAGTGACTGGTTGGTGGTACATGAGTTATTAGTAGGGGTAATACTTAACAATAAGTCAGATAACAATAAATATAATTTTATTGACTTAGTATGAATATTGCAATGTATCATTCAATCGGGTTATTCTGAAGATAATATTTTACAAATGTACTTAATAAGGCACTTTAACCAATATTTAATAATCTTAACCCTTTTACATTAAAACGTATATAATTAATAAAATTACAGCGTATTTGCCTCATATATTTTATTATATTTCTTAATTGTTTATTTACACGGATCTTTGCTTACATGAAACGCGTCACAACTGAATAATGGACATGACAATGAATAATGGAAAATTATATCTTATAATTAAATTATTATTAAAATTTTACTCAACCGAAATCTGGAACTTGATCCCTGGATATTCTAAGTAAAGGTAATGCTTGTTATGCCTTTTTTTCTGTCTATAAAATTAATCGCATGGGCCCAAATCCACCGACTTTACAGTCATCAGCGATCAAATTTCGATACAGATTTTCTGTCATATAGATTTTTTCTCGAACAATCATGTTTAGTTTAAGTCCAGAGAAATGTGTCACAAAAGAAAATTTTACATTTCAAAGTAAAAAGCTTCAATTTATACCAGCACGTTTAATGAGTGTGTTCACAAGAGTATTGGATGATTCTATTAAATTCAGTGATAATAGTAGCCTTACAGTAGTTTTTCTTAACACACAGCCATCTTATGCGGGGACCATTCGAACAACAAAATTTGTTATACCGGTGTCGACCCAGTAATAGTACTGGTTTACCAAACCGAGATGTTGAAAATATCGGTGTGCAATCTGCAAAAAAAGTCACAAATATTTTTGGTTTCTCATAGGTTAGGTACTTCGTAGGAATCGTAGGTAAATTGAAAACCCACATGGATGTTATTGCCACAAATATCATGTACCGTTCATCATATACCTTTTTAGGAAGTGTGTGACATCAGAACTGTTTATTTTAACACAATATATTACGCCCTTCCCTGACCTTTAAGTCAAAATCAAGTATAGGTATATAAATGTTTTTTCTAAACATAAGGAAATCAACGGCCGTAGACCAAGGAATTTAAGTAGTCATAAAGTAAAATCTCAACAATTGAGAAAAATATCAAATCTATGGGTAGCAACATACAAAATCTCAATATTTAATAAAATGAATACATCCAATTAAAACTACAAAATTAAAATAATTCTTTATTTACGTAATTCAGCACACATTAATAGGTACATAAAGGAACGAATCTTTATTCGTATTAAAATCAATTCATTTGTTAAAATAAATAAAAGTAGGCTACAACATATAATTACTTTTATTTTTAAAGCTAAATTGCAAGTAAGCGTATGTTTACTGAAATATGAACTATGTATGGCATCTACCACTAGCATACGCAGGTAGCACTGTTAATACTGATCTCAGAATTTTCTTAAATACCAAGCATATCGTAATGACAAAGACTGCGGTTAAATGTCCCGGAACAGTGAGGACTCATATAAGCCCTACAGTCTGTTTATACTTCATCTAATAGGTAACCTTTTCGTACAGTGCCAGACGGGTGGACCGTTTACCACGACAATACAAAAATTACAACCGGCCAAAAGTAATACCAACCAAATACAAAATGTATATAGTTTACATTACGCCTTATCATCGTAATGCTTGCTAAATTTGAAACATTCATGGAACACCATATTTTTCTCTCTAGACAGCATGGATTATCCTAACTGCCACCACTTTTTAAAGTTGTAAGTAATTCCAATCGTACTTATAAATATGTATATTATAAAGGAACATTTTATGCTGATAATGGATATACTCGTTTCTATTATATCCCATATCCACAAACTCCTAAAGTAAATATAAACACTAAGCACTATAAATTATTAAAACTTTGAAATAAATAGATACTATCACTAAAGAAATGTTTATAACTATTATCACAGAAAGAATGCTAAATGAAGACCTGGTGGAGATATTTTGTTTTGGGGGTACATGACATATGAAGTATCAAAGTAGCAAAAGTAAATAGAAGAAGTAGAGTAGGTACAATAGGATTATTGCTCAAATATAAGATTCCGACTGAGTTTGACAAATCGCATCTAACGTTCTACAGAGCTAAGAAGACGTTGTTCTGACATCTACTATAAATATATATTGTTTTATGGTTTTCAAAGTTATGTTACCGACCAAAATATATGGTTAATCGCGGCCCTAGGGAAATGAGAGTGGTGGTCGATGCCATCAAGCCGAAATTTGGCTTAAAACTAAGAAAAAAATACGTATAGACACATTCTGAAGTCATACTTTTTGCAGTAGGGCGCACTTTTGAAATTTCGCGTTCGGACTAGGGGGACTTTGTTAATAATAACAATATCTACGAAATACCCGATTTTCATTAAATTCCAACGTCTTTAAGATGGAATCGACCACCACCTTCCAATTTTCATATCTGTGGGGCCGCGACTAGGTTAGTTTATTCCAAGATCGTAACAGGATATTTTCCAAGTTCTTAAATGTAAAAAAACGCTCTCCTTTAACTTTGACTTTCATTTGCTGTTAAACAAAAGCACTTAGCGACTTTGTACAGGTTTAATTTTGTAGGTAATTTAATGGAAAACAAAAAATCTTTAGGTACATATGACAAATGAGGTACGGAACCCTAAAAAACGTACTGAACACGAGATATCATACGAAATATAAAAAAGTCTATTTTTTTCGTTAAATTGTTAAAAAAAAATGACGCCCCACTTGTCCAGACTGCGGGTATCGAAATTCTTAATCAGCGCATTTTTTTACTATTTATCCAAAAATAAAAATGCGTGATAATTCAAAATTTAGGTATTTTAGTTCCTTGACTGGGACTGACTGAAAGGAAAATGAGGTACGAACAAATAGGATCAATGTCAAATTAACAAAAAAATTATCGTTTCATCTGATCAGATGCAATAATAATGTAATCTATATTTTCAAAATGACTCTTGTTGTAAGTTTAATGTTAAAATAATAATGCGACTTAGCAAACACATACGCAACCACTCTTAACATAGCTGCCTTGGCACAAACTATTCTTCACATATGCGTGTGATAGTTTTTAGTTCTAATAATGACGTTGTCAATAGTAGTGATAGTAGCCCTGCATCCCTGCTGGTTCTTAACACAGGTCCACCGAATTTGAGCACCTTTACTGCCACTCCACTTGTTATAACGGTATTTGCCCACCACAATTACTGGATTGCCAAATCGAGTCCTTTCAAACTTGCAGGCCATATAACCTACAAACACAATAATAACGTTTTAGTTTAGCTTTTATATAGTGCAAAATATAACTAAAATTAAAATGATAGTCATCTTTGGCGCGTGGCCAAGTTGTAACCGAGTAGGTTAGCACATTAAGTAATACTAGCCA
Organism: Callimorpha dominula; assembly: GCA_949752705.1. Taxonomy (NCBI): domain Eukaryota; kingdom Metazoa; phylum Arthropoda; class Insecta; order Lepidoptera; family Erebidae; genus Callimorpha; species Callimorpha dominula. The sequence continues at coordinate 18,496,923 of OX457002.1, read as the reverse complement.
GGTAAGTCTTAGGATGGGTGAACATTCTCAACACATTGAGACTCCTCCGTGCTTCTGAGAGCTCATTAAAGCCGTCGGTCCCGGTTGCCATACGATCTGTGGCATTCGATACGGGTAGTTGGAGCCCTAAAAAAAAGTCCGATAGCCGGTCTAACTACAGAACTTCGATATCGCCTAGCACTTGGGTTGTGGTAGTCTGATGGCAGTCGCTTCACATAAAATATCAAAGTTCGGCCGTTTCGTGGTTAGACTGAAAGCCGACCCCAACTTTGTTGGGAAAAAGTTCGGAGGATGAGGATGAGTCAGCTTTGGTCTTTTATATTATCAGGGTCTTTTAAATAGGTATCCTAATATCAAATCTTATTAATTTCGATAGCGACTTTAAATATCGTTAGTATATATGTTACTGTGCCTGAAATTATTACTTGTTAAGATACACCAGTGGATGTCACCAAACACCAAGATCGACAACGACGATATGAACTCGAAATTGACTTAAAAAAATACGGTCCCGAAGCAGGCCCGCAGAGGTAGATTTCGTGTTTTTTAAATTTTTATCTCCAAAAATATAAGTCGCATTAAAAACTTTTTAGTTTTCATTGTAGAGAAAAAACAAATTAGCTTTCAGTTTACAGTTTCGGAGCTACGAATTTTTTTCCAACAAATGTTGGTTTTCCCCTCCTCCCCAAGTTAAGGATGGAATCATTTAGGGTTCATATAAAAAAATATTCGTATTTACTATGGGCATGCTATTAATGTTAAACGGTCAAAAAAATTTCCATAGGAAAAAAGTTATGCTGAAAAAACTGATTTTTGAAAATCTGCCCCCCAGTCCCTCCCTTTGGGGGAATATTCCCCATTCACGAACTTAACCTTCATTTTTGCCCTGTTGATTTGTCGTCCAAGTTTGAAAGCAATCGGTGCATAATTGCGACCTCTATCATGCCGGTAAAATTGAGGTATTATTGGATGCTGTTCACAGGGAGGAACGAGTGTGCATTGTTTGCAAGCCATGACTACGATCGGTGAGATAGAGATTCTGAGACTTTGTGATTGATTACGCGTTTACGAAATTTTAATAAATAAAAAAAGAGTTTTTAAATTTTTATCTAATCGTTACACTTCTTGTAAAATAACATAGACAACCATTTCATAGTTGACAAAATTATAACAAATATTATTATTATTCTTATTTTTATTAACATCTAAAAACATATAAATTACATTTAAAATACATTATTATATAAAAAAATATATTATTATTTATATTTCTCTTTATTGTACACCAGGTAAATAATACAATAGATAACTTAAAACTAAGTGATTTGTACAATTCGCGGCCTTATCGCATAAGGCAATCTCTTACAGGCAACCATAGGATGGAGAAATAGAAAGAGATTAGATGATAATATTGTGATAGATACAAGTGATACATTTAATAACGAAGAATGAATTAGTAGGGTGTATGGTGGTTGCTTAGACAAAAATAGTGAGGATTGGAAAAGGACAATGATAAGGTAGTGTGCTACCAGATAGTGTGCCTTTTACTTTGCTTGCGTGCCTTTTTAGCACGTCTTGTACTAACCGGCAAGGCATTCCACAACCGCACTTGAACAGTAAAGGAATTGTCCAAGAAGTTGATCGAATGTTGGCATTACCATCCTCAAATTGTCCGATGATCTTAAGGATTTTGAGTGTGTTTCATGTAGGAATGTAAAACGTTATTTTAAATAGGACGGGGAGTAGGGTAGTATCTATAACTTATAAGTGGCGATGTATGATTGTGGTCATTTAACTCCTCGACGATACCATTATCGACTGTGTAGATTCTAGCCTTACAGCCGTCCGCCACCCTGACGCACACCCATCTAGCTCTGCCACCGGTACTTCCATGACGTTGGTTAAAACGAAAGCCCCGGTATTCTAATGCGGGCTTACCGTATCGTGAAAGCAAGAACTTCAATTCTGTGACAGAATTATAATAAATTAAATTATTAATTTATTATTGACGATGCAGTAATGGGCATACATTTTTACATCAATATAAAGTAACATATGTATTACAGAGACCAATGATTATGATCATATACAATTCTCTGTTATATCCAAATATTTTGACGGCCTTAATGTAGTTATATCTAGTCAAGGAGATATTCTAGAAGTGCTCATACTAACACGGTGAGACCATCCCAACATAAAATCTTATTTCCATAGCAAGAATAGAACTAGTAGAGACCGTATTTATAAAACTACAAATACATACAGGTGACATAAAAGGTATATGTACATATATAAAGGTAGTAAAGGTTTTCCAATACTTATACAGTATAGTATTATACCTGTTTGAGTTTCACCAACCTAATAATTATTAAACTCTTAAACGCCCGCAACCTTATCAGACTGATGTACTTGAAGGAATTGAACGGCTTCGTTCAAATGTAAACTTTAAGAATATTATAGAACATATTAACAAAGAATACGTATGATTGAATTATATAATTAAAGTAGTAGTACAATAATCACACAAGAAATCCTCAATAAAACTTAACTGGTCGCTGTAGCTTGTTTACTGGAGTGTGTTTGGAATCCATAACCGTTCTTAACCAACACTGTATTCCCACAGACAACAGCAAAGGTAGTAGAAATATTTGACCGAACAATATCACTACTGGGTGAAAAATGGGATGTGATGTGCCGTAAATTCTTCTGAGATCCTTAACATCGCAGTCTCAAGAAATCTTCACGCTCTGGGAAGAACTGTTTATTATATAACAAATCACAAATTTCACTCGTGTCTCGTAGTCTTTTAAATATATTATAACTTGGAAATAACGTATCCTTAATAACCCCAATATAAATGAAATAGCAATATTGACAAAATCAGTATCTTTAATTCAGATCATCTAAATTATATACTTTTAAGATTTTCATAACATTATATAGGCAAGATCTACGTCATTTAGTTGGTCGCCATTCAGCTCATCGTACTTTATTTGTACAGGCGGGTTGATATCAAATTTATTTTGAATGGCGTGTTTGATTCTTCTGTAATCAATGGCAGAGTAATTTGGTAGACAATTTTTCTTATGAGGAGTTCCTTTTATAACTTTATCTTCTGATAAAGTGATAGTTGCATTACATTTCTTTTTCAATTTATTTACACAACGCCAGTTAGTAGATTTATTTTTATATGTTCTTTTCTTATTATATATGTATCCGTCTAAACCCAATGAAACACCTCCTCGTTGCGTAGTCAAGTATTCTAATTTTGTATCATTTCCTTCAGTCGGCATCAAGATTGGTTTATCATTGTACGCTAAAACAAGAAATCACCTGGTTAAGTAAGCGATGTTCGGATTATAGTTTTAGCCAGACCAGCTCTTCGGTGCTGACGTGGTACTAACTATTAATTAACGGGTTGTTTACGCGCGAAACTGTTAAATCATATTGAATAGTACCTAATTGCAAGTGTTGTAGTGTGTTACACATCCTCATACAAATAAAGAAAAAATTAAAATGTATATAAATGTATAATAGCTTCAGCTTTAACTGTCCTATACAAGATAATAATAAATATAAATTGTATTTTTATTTCCATTACTTAGTTATTAGATGCTTCCTATAATGCTAAAATGATCATGGCGTCTCATATATTATTAAGGCTTGACAGATCACTAATTTGTGATTAGAACATTAATTCGTTTAATTTAGTCAATGAAAGAGGTTGGTGTGTGCCAGCCGCATAACAATTAAGAAACGGCTTGTGAATATATTAACAAATATTTAATTCTTATACAATATATAAACATAATTAACCTTTTCTTGAAAGTCACAACCACATCACAGCTTACAGACAGTATGTAAACATTTTCCTTATGGATATTCTTTTAATTAGAGTTCAAAATTATAATTTATTGATAGAAATTTCATATTATATTATTATTGTGCTTATACCAATTATAGCGATAGCGGTTTTGAACCGATGCTCAGCTTGGAAAGTAAAACCATGTTTAAGTAGGCACAACGTACTATATGAATTAAACCTATAACCCTTACTTCCTAATCTAAATAACAATTCCTTTATAAGGCGGCGGCCCTCCTCCTCTCAACAGTTACCTGTTGTTGTTATATTTGTTATATGTTATAGTTATGTACATATTTCCGTTATACTTTCGATTAAATTATGATCGAAGCATAAAACCAATAATTTCAAGCTCAATGTTGAGTGTGATCGTTGATAATCTTAATGATCTCATCGTGCATGGTGATGACAGTGGCGCGGCACCCCGAACTTTTGCTGGTGCATATCCAACGGATCTTGGGCTCCCGTGATGAACTATGGGCACTATATCGATATTTTCCCTTAAGTAGAATTCTCCTGTTATTCGACGTTCTCATAATGTAAAATTCTGGAAATAATTTTTTAAGGGACAATGACAAGTTTTCCGTTTAAAACGTGGAAATATACGATCACAGAAAACTTTATTTTAAAACATCGAAAAATATGTAACTAAAATATTTATATGAAGTATATAATAATTAAACCCTCAGGTAAAACATTTTTTTTACAATTGAAATGAAACACCGATATATAATCCCTTACGGTTATTTAATGAATAATAAAGTAAATCAAAGAGGAAAATTCAAACTTAACTAAACAAGCAATAATAACTCTTATAGATATATATATTTTGGCGTTCATCTCTATCCGACTACATTATACACTAGTAAATAAGGCACACACATTTTGGTACCAACATGTAAATAATGTAAATAACGGTCATTTTATAACATCAAACATACTGTGGCGGTGGCATAGTATGAAATATACATTGACAAGTAATACTATGCACTTATTCACTTTTTCAACCAGCAATGCTCTTACAACCACTACTGTAAGGTGTAGCGGGTCCCTAAAGTAAATGATCTAAAAGTCCTTTTTTTACCCTGATGCAAATTATGTTATTTCTAATAATATTATTTAAAGTTAATATAGTTCTTCACGTTTGTTGAAAACCCGTATGCTTTTCAAACCCACTAAACTGGAGACAATATTCATCGAAATGCTGGAATTTAAGCATCTATAATAAATCTATATTTAGCAAAAATAGAATGTCTTAAATAATATTAAAAAATAATCTTAGATAATAACAAAATCTTTTCGTATTTTATTTAAACTTATAACCTGAAAGTTTTTTCTAGTTAAACTCTGACGAATAACAGCGTTAATGTTTAAAATACGTATTTCACTAGTCTCGTATATTGATCCTCAACTTTAAGGAGCTACATCTACTAAGTACAAAACCAATTTAGAACTAAAGATTTCTCCGTTCTGAATCGTATTTAAAAAAAACATATTTACGAGTATGTACATTGTACATATTTCTGTTAAAACGTACATTAAAGAAATACTGTTACCAATATCTGCCTTTGCTTAGATAACGTAATCAGAAATTCTATATTTATACAAATATAGAATTGACTAACATTATTGTGCATATTATAAACAATTAAAAGTGGTAACATTTAACAGACTTCTGTCAAGTATTGTTGTTGGTAAGTTATTATTGAATTCCAAAGTTAACGTGTATGTGCAAAGATTGGTAAGAAGCCTTACAAAACAATTTGATCAGTCTAATGACTTGGTTCCAACTTTGGTACAATCGAGTATGTAAAATCTAGCTGTTATTATAGTTTTACACTCAATGTAATAGAACTATAAAAGTAAATTAATTTGTACCAAATTGATGACTTCGTCGAAGCTGGAATGATAAACTGCATCTTATAAGAATTAAATTGTCCGCTCTAGTCGTACAAAAATAAAAGTGAACTAATCAGTACCCATGTCAAAAATATTCTTAATACTAAATATTTTATAGTAACTCACATATCTAGCCGCGAAGAGTTAACCCATGCCAACGTAAAAAAATCTTTATTCGTCGTATAAAGTAAAAATATTATTGCTAAGTAATTTTTTCTATAGCCTAACTAATAGTTCAGATTTCAGGAACTTCACAACACAAACCAAAGTATTATAACATGCAAGGAAAATTACAATTATTGTAAATAAATCAAAAGGTCAAATGCGACTTAAAGAAACAAAATAAAGTAAAAATGAACGAATATTTCATTTATGATTATGTTCTCCACTTGTTTGGACAATAATATCATCTTTGGTAGAGAGAGAAGCTTTGCATTTTCTAAAATTACAGATCCAACGTTGTTGGTTCGTTTTCGTCATCCTGTTTTGCATATAAAATTTATGGGACCCCACCAATATCACTGGCCTTCCCGCCCGTGTTCTTCCAAAAACTGGCACTAAAAGAAATGTAACCCAAAACATGAGTTTAAAGGATAAAGAACAAAAAAGATAAAGGTTCGCAGACATAAAATAGTTGGGAAAAATAATGACGTAGATGACCATATAAGTGGTCACTTTGCAGAATACTAGGCGACTGGTTTTACTTCCAAGTTTTTTTTAATATATTTGTGATATTCACGCAACGTAGGCTAACAAAATTTCTAGGTTTTGAAATATATTTTTAAAAAATTACTGTCTTTATCGCTTTTATAATTTAATATTCTCCATTTGCCAAATTCCATACATTTTCTAGTTTTATGTTTCATTTATGACAGCGTTAGTAATTTAAGCATACTAACATACATGGCACAACACTTATACGTACGATAGCAGCGTTCTTAAAGAACAGCCCTCTGCGTAATCCGACTGCGGAAATCAGCGAGTGTGCAACCATCTTAAAGGATTTTTTTTATTTTAGTTTGTATCGATTAAAACAGGTTTTGCTTCTTCTGCTTTAATTAGAGACGCGCAACTGAAAAAGTACTACTTTACTTTAACCTTACCATGCAGAAGATCGCGGCTAGCCAGTATCACTAAAAAAGAAAAAATATTTGGGCTGTGTTACTCATACTTTTTAAAATACATCAAGTAATAAGTTCAAAATAAAAGATTGCATCGAACTTGAAATCAAGGTTTCAAAACCAACTCACTACACTGCCGTCGCGAACCCATTCCTAACACCAGTCATTCAAAATAATATTAAACCCCGACCCAAAAAAGTGTTATAATACTTATACTACAAATTATAATAAAATGTTTTGTACCTCAACTAAACGGAAAGTTATTTCATAACGTTAAAAAAAGGAATTTTAATTTCAAAATGCTATTTTACTTTGAATTTTTGGTTAAATTATAATTATTAGCTCAACTTAAAATTATCCTAATCCACACAATCTTTGCCGATATTGACCAAATAAAATACTACATACCTAGTAATTTTATAAAAAAATATCCTCTATCAAAAAACCTCGAGAGGAATCAGTAAAATAATTCAAATTCAATACTCGAAACAATAGCCTGTTTAGTGGTGTGCATAATTATATATCAATGATAATTTTAAGATTCACTTCAATTGCTATTATTGCAAATAAACGACTAATCAATGTTGAGTCAGCAACGATAAGCAACGATACACACATGCACACAAGCATTCAGCTTTCTTAGAAGGCCGAATATACTACTAACAGTATTTTTAAGTAATAAAGGAAGATGAAATAGAATTTAAGTGTTACATTAAAAGACAATTAATGCTGATGCTCATTGGTAGTCTTGACAATGACGTCATCTAACGTTGTAATACCCGCACGGCAGCCTGAAGAACTTTTAGAACACAGCCATCGTCGACGACGACCACATACTGAGACAGCTGATCGATTAAACCGATAGGGTCCCAATTCTATTACGGCATTACCATAACGACTCTCAGTAAACACTGGCACTGTAAGAAAAACATATAATTAGTAAGTCACAAATAAAAAAAAAACATTACAATTTTTAGTAACGGTCGAGAAAGGCCGTGAGGTATGTTTAGTCTGAAACAATGAAGTGGTTTCTGCCTACCCTGGATATAGAAAGGCAGGTTTATAAATGGGTATGATTTTTTGTATTAAAATACGTCAGATTTGTTGCCATGTCTACGCGGTGAAGTTTCTAAGAATAATAGGATTAAGCAAACATTTATATCACAGAACGCCTTCTACGGATTACGCACATTTCGCACATTTAGAATAGCATAGAAATAAACATTATTGTACACCAATTACATTACATGGAAATCACAGAAACAGTATGTACAATAGGCGGCCTTATCGCTAAAAGCAAAGGTTTGTAAAATATAGGTATTGTGAAAGTATTAGTAGGAGCATACCTAACCGAGTATATTTGTATAAAATAATAAAAAAGAAAAACAAAGAAGTCTTAGTTCTTTATAATCATTAACAAAAACTTGAATCAAGTTTAACGAAAACATATAAAAACTTTTGTAAAGCTACAAAAGCTTTACAAAAGTTTTTATATGTTTTCGTTCAAAATTATGTCTGCTCCTGTTACGCGGTAGACGTGATGCACGTTCCGGGCAAAGTTGCTTATAATGATTTTGAGTTAAGAGTTTTGTAGTAGACGAACACCTCGCCATCAGTCTCAGTCTTTTTTCTAACTTTATTATCTTTATGTCTAATAATCTAACTGTTTCATCTTCCGTATTTTATTGAATTTGATACCACAATCCTGGGTCAAGTTTTTTAAATCATACAAAAATAGCAGTAAGTCATTGGTTTGACATTGTAAGACTTTCCCTTTTTCCTAACCGTTTATGATAGAGGATGACTTCAGAACTTTTTGAACTTTTTTTCTATAACTGAGTGTACTTTACAATTATTATTCTGATTTTGTGTATGGCCTGTTATCAAAAATTCATGTTTTGTACTTTTGATACTAAAGTTACTGAGAGCATACATGTACGTTGGGAACATGAACTGATTTTTTCAGTCAGATTGAAATACTATTTCTAATCTGTCATGATCTATAAATTCCGAATTGTTCTTTAAATATGATAAGACACAGGATCCTATCTCATTGGATCCTCGTAGCAGATCGATTTCACTCCAAACGTAACACACAACACAGCAATTCATGGCAAGCTCACATACCGTACAGTTAAAGAAATAGAATAGAATAAACTTTATTGTAAACTAAAAGAAATGTTAACATGAAATAGATACATCTAGTGAATATGTACAAAGGGCGGCCTTATCGCTAAAAGCAATCTCTTACAGACAAGCTTATGATGAAGACACACACAGTGGCAAAACCGCTTGCAAATCATAACAAGGTACCAGAAAGTGATTGTTAATCTATGTTTATATGCTTCTTTTTCCAATCTACTTAGCCGTTTTTCATTATGATGTTCTAAATATTTACCCCCAATTTCTTCTTTTCCCAATAAATCTAAATTATTGAAAATCGATCACAACTAACACATGTCCTTTTTTGGAACAAACAACTTAATATTATAGATTTGAGTGAAAACTTTTCTATAGATGTGCTCTTCAGCTGCTTTCTTTCCTTCTTCTTCACACTTTATTTTTATAGTCCCTGAACAAATCAGTTATATTCTTTAATTCTTCGATATATTCCCTGCTAGTCTCCTGTCTTAAGTAATGACTTTCCATGCGAGGTATAGATTCTATGTGGTTTTAATACCTTAAATTTATTACATCTTCTGCAACCTTTCTCTGCCTTCCATGTTTGCCGCGTTTTTCTTCCTCGACAATTCCACTCTCTGTAATTTTTTCAATAACCGTTCTTATTGGTCTGTCATTTATACCGAGGGTATTTCTAAAAAAAAATTTACAAACTCTTATTTTCTTCTCACTAATGGTTAAATAAAACGCGTGTTTTGACTTGCGACTGTTATTTAACTTTTTATACTGATAGCGAGGATGAACTTCAACTAAACAGCTGGCAATGAAATTACGTTGCCTGATCAAAGACGCCATATTCCAATAATTTTTGAAGATATTTTGGCGTTCTTCGTCGCTTATATTAATGGAGCATTGCAGACGACACTTTTTGCCACATGGAGGTTTCATCTGCCTAGCTGGAACCACACGTCTATTTTTAGAAAATGAAATATATTCTGCACCTGCGTTTCGTAGCTCTTTCGCGTTCAATTTCTTGGAATTTATTATGCCCCTACGTCGTTTCCTTATCGGCGATGCAGCGATTTCAGTTTCGTGGTGGTCAGTAGTGTTGCTGTCTGAAGTTTCTTCTCCTGTTCTGGACATTCTACGCTGGTAGTCAGCATAGTCACTGTCGTCTGGAAAATAATCACCTACGGATGATACTACGCCTGACAAGGAAGAGGATCGGGATCTTTGCATTGAGTTGTTTATTTGCACATTATGCTCATTGATATTTTCAACCAGTCCTAAATTCCCATCACCAGTTACAGAAGTCAATTCTGAGTTTTCATGACTTGTGCCTGCATTTTCTTTATCATTTAGAGCAAGTTTTAATATTTTATCTCTTCTTGACATTGCCGCTAACTCTAAAAAAAAAGCAATGTTAAGATAATATATTTTTAATACATAATTAACTAATTATTTATCATCACCTTTAATATAAAACATGTTTTTGTGATATAAGTGACACTAAATTAATAAATACAATGTAGCATTAAAGTTTTCGAAATATTTTACACACTAGTAAAATCCATAACGGCATTAAGAGCATATAAACATAAGTGTTTCTTTGTTGTTAATGCCGTTATGGCAAAAACATATTGACAAAAAGTTATTTAAACGGATGGAAACGCGTCACTAAAGATTATAAACTTAAATTAGGTTAAGAATATTTATACTTGAGGATATTTTACGGATATTCAATAACTAATATTAACAAACCATATCGGTAAAACTATAATACATAATGTATGTACATCATTTAGCAGGAGCTTGTAGACAGTCCAATCTACACTATAAGGTCTGCAAACTGTTAGCATTATTCTGTTAGAATGTTCATTGCGACTGCAACTACAAGTAAAAGGTTGTTCAGACAGAGGAAAAACATACATTGACATTAATATATTTTTCGATAAAATAATTCGAAAGTAAAAAAGGAGGGATGTTATATTCGCTCTTACATTAATGTAATGTATACTTTCTACCTATGTATTTCTAATTATAACGTAACTGAGTTTATTTCTTTGAAACATTTATACTGATCTGATATTTATAAGATAAATAAAAAAACAGTTATATATGAATTAACGATTGGTGTATGGGCATGGGGTGTATGCTGCATTATATTGAAAAAAAAAATGGATACACATTATATGTATATGTTCAAACGCTCTTACTAGATATAACTGGATTCAGTCAAATCGTGTAAAAATACTTGTAATAGGTATGTGTAATTGTTCGCATTAGTCTTCAAAAAATAAAATATTATTCCAGTGTATTACCAAACATCATACTACGACTACTTTTTCATTAGATGGTTTTTTAATCCTTAGTGGTAGTTTAGTTTTCATATTTATGGAACCAACTTTGACTAACTTATGAAACAAAGTTTAAATTCAGTAAAGTTGAGAATCTGCTCATTTTTAATGGCAGTTGGAATATTAAATAATAACGGCAGTCGAGCAGGAGTTAAGTAACACTTTGTTCAGAACCTACTCTGAACGGTAATAGGTATCTAAATACAAAAAATGGGTGTAAAGAAAGCATTATGAATGACAGTGTTCGTTGTTATGCTGGATGATGATATTCTCTACAGTATATATGGTGGATCGACAACCGCCCGGGAACTTGACACAAGTCCAGCGTGTCTTTGGACCCTTGCTGTTACTTGCACGATTGTAACGATATGGACCATAGTTAATCACGGGATTACCAGCCTTTGTCGTACCGAAAACAGGCACTGAAAATATAATTTTCATTTTAGTTGTTGCAAACGCTGCGACAGTGTTGTTTCAGCATAATTTCAATATGGAACAAAAATATAAAACCTTTTCTCAACATAGGTACTCTATATATTCACATATATACAAACAAATACAGGTAGTTATGCAAAATTAAACAAAAAATATTTTTTTTAGACACCTTTGACTATTACCGCCATATCCCTAACACAGTCACAAAGAAATTTCACATATTGCTTTATTTTTTATATACCTATCATGGAGTACGGGTACACTTAAAAAAACATTGATTTTCGTAACTTAAGTAGCGAAATTAATAAAAAAGAAGAACTTGTAGCAGTACAACATACTCTAAAATGAGATAAATTTAAAAATTAGAACTAAGACAACTTAAAATTGACATATAAAACTTTTCGTCAAATCAAGACATACTGTTTACACACATTGTGTATGATGTTGATGAACGTAGTGCTGAGTTAATCAATGACTGTGTTCAGCCCTGTGATGAAAAATGACATTATCAACTGTTATAATAGTTGATCGACATCCCACGCAAGCTCTCGTACAGACCCATCGCACTTTTGGACCCTTGCTGTTGCCTGCTATGTTGTAGCGATAAGCACCTATTATGATTACAGGGTTCCCAGCTTTTGTCACACTAAACACAGGCTCTGAAAACAAAACCCAGTTATCAGGTAAGATTTAATCAAAAAATACATGCTATTACTGAAAGAAATGAAAAAAAAACCTTATGTAAAAATATTTTTATTTCACAAAATAAAACTATTTTAACATACACACTTTTAAATGGGACTCCCAGACCCCATTACCCTACATATTATATAATAGCACAGTAGAGGACAGTATACACTAGATCATAACAGTCATAACATTAGACATTAAAACAACTGTGTCAACTGTCACTCAACCTTAAATTCTGTAACGAATTTGGTGTAAGACACTGAGGGTGACTTTAAATAGATAGACAATCTTGTCTCTCAACATTCCCGAACGGGCCCACCAAAACATGATTCTGTCTGTGATAACTTATTTAATGATTATGTTCATCTCTATGCTGGTAAACTTCATCGTTGATAGTTATTATAGTCGATCGACAGCCGAGCGCAACCCTCGTACACACCCAACGCGCCCTTGGACCTTTATTGGTACTTACACGAGCTCGATTATACCTATGTGAACCTGTTATGATTACTGGATTACCAGACCTCGTTGTGCTAAATAAATACTCTGAAAGTGAAACTTGCGCTATTAATTTTAAATTACATTCGTTCATGCGAACAGAGGCTTAGGGAAGACATTAATAAAACTCCAAATAATAAACACAATTTAATTTAAAATAACATATATCTTTGTATAACGTTCGTAAATAAATATATTCTCGGTGGATGTCCCGCGACTAAAACGATAATGGAATTACATCGGTTTACTCATGGGATAGACAAGGAATAAAAATGTTCCATAGTTTCATTTATCGATTGTTTTGGTGCTTCCCAACATTCAATTGTAGTCTAAAAGTCACTAATGCTTTTCAAAATATAAATATGTAGTAAAATAATATCAGCTATAATTAAAAACTAAATAGTCTCATACACCTTGTCACACAATATTTCGAAAGCTTAATTATAGCATAGTTGCAGGGTTCTTTTACTGCTTGCACTTTTCGGGCTGTTGGTAAATAGTTATATATTCAATCATCTAATCTAATAAATTTTATTTGTGACTGTGCTCTTTTCTGTGTTGAAAAACTTGATTGTTGATAGTTACAATGGTTGACCGACATCCTAAGGCAGACTTCGTACACACCCATCTTGCTTTTGAGCCTTTATTGGCACCAATACGTGCCCTATTATATCGATATGGACCTATCATTATAACAGGGTTCCCCAAGCGCGTTGTACTAAAGACATAGCCTGAAAATAAAACTTCGTTTAGTAGATTTTAACAAACGCATTCATAAAAGCACAGTTATCAATGCAAAAAAAATATAATTAGTGTAATTGTATCTTAAATTCTCAAGTTAAAGTTTAATTTCTTTATACAAAGAGCCGAAATTACAAAGACAGTGATTTTTTTTATTTTTTAAAACTACAATCAAAATAATTATTTCTATGGTACCTATATGATTTTTTTTTATTATCCGTTTCGTAATGACACCTTTCTATTTTTTTGATAGACATTTTCTCAAGTTATTTAATAAATTTTGACATTATGAAGTAGACTATCATATTAATGTTATTAGTGTCTTTCGTCCAGGCACTTACTGTTTAGACTGATCTTAGCATGTATTATTGTGATTTAGTTTACTCGTGAAATATTTTGTAACAGTTCCTATCTCTAATAAGACACAAGTGAATTTTGCATGTGGTACACTTAGCTCGAGTTTTATTGTAATGGTAAAAACGACATCTTGATTGCTTTTTCTCCAACACAGGCATGTGCTGGGCATATTGAAATCGTCGTTTCTGAGACGGTAGAGGTATCGGTTTTCCTGTTTTATTAACATCCGAAACTTCTATAAAATTATCTCGATGCAAACCTGAAAATAAGTTTACTTTACCCCCTTTTCATCATTCGATGTAGGGTTTTCGCGTACCCGACTTTTTTTAATACCCGGGTATAGGGTATTATTTTCTCACATACCCGGGTACACCCGGGTACCCAGGTATTTGCAATTTTTGCAGAAAAAAAGAAAATTTTCTGATAATCATGTTTTATTTTATTACGAAAGATTGAAGTATGTCAATAAGTCTCCTAACTTATAGTACAATCAGTTACACAGTCAATATCTAAATGTTTTAATAAAACACTTGTTGAAGTGCCTTTGTAGGATAATATTTTTTTGGCATATTGAACATTGTACTGATTCCTTATTCTGTATATTACTTTTAATATTTCCATACTCCAAAAACAGGTCTATCCATTTTGCAAACTAAACCATCGTTTAGTAAAATTTTATAGGTTATCCACTAGATAATTTATTTTTTTATTTTGTGTTAATAACATTTAATTTAATTACTCACCGTTCACCGAACAGTATTAGAATTGCCAACCGAATATTTTCTACACTACTATGAAAATAGTAGAAATAAAACTTTTTAATCAAACTCCAACGAAATAAAAACAAAATACGGCGACATAACCAAACCTAACCTCAAATTTACTGCATTTTTCAAAAAAACTCAACGCCTTTATTTTGTTATTTTATTTTAACTGTTTGTAGTGCAAAAATTGGTACTATTTGCTATTATTTTTAAGGCGCTACTTAGTAATAATTTTCCGAGAGTTTTAATGAACTCTTTGATCAAAGTAAGTACCCGGGTCTGACAAAGAAATAATACTCGGGTACAAAAATCCATATACCCGGGTATACCCGGATCCGAGTACCCGGGTAGAAAACCCTAATTCGATGTGATGAATGACAAAATTGCTTTAGAAAAATTTCGAGAGCAATTCAAGTCGACCACTAATCATCACTACATATTATAAAACAAAGTCCCTCACCGCGTCTGTCTGTCTGTCTGTTCGCAATAAACTGAAAGTTGACTACTGAACGGATTTTCATGCGGTTTTCACTAATAGACAGAGTGATTCATAAGGAAGGTTTAGGTATATAATTTGTTAAGATTTTGTGTAAATTGATTGAAATATGTTGATGATTGTTGAAGATTAATACATAAGTACGCAAATGTTTATATATTTTTTCAATTGTCTTGTCATTTGTACATACGATATCAAAAACAAACACATAAATTGTGTACAAATATGATAGAAACATTAAAGGGCTAAAACACAAAATGACGTTTCTTATATACATTAAGCAAAAATACTAAAAATGTACAGTCATCCTCAAAAGAAGTATACGTGACTGTTCACGTATACTTCTTTTGAGTTCCATTAACATGTGTACAATGTATTTATCCATTATGCCAAAATATTCTATTCAACTATAGTATCTTAACATATTCTTTACAGTAAGTTGCCAAATCCGAATAATGATCGGGTTATAAAATTTGTAAACGGGTCTGCTTCATAAGTTTGTACCTATGCATCTTAGAATCCAAAATACATACTCTTTCAAAATGGTGTGTACAGTAGGGATGTTACGAACCTCTAAATTCCGATTGATTTTATACCTCCGATCCCGACTTCGGTTTCGATAAATTTGAATCGTTTCGAGTTATAACGAAGGTCGAAAATAGAAACGATATGTACCTATAGTGAGTCGTGAAGGACTTGTAATGCGTTTTACATGTAATACCAAAATATATATATTTTATGTAGTATGCTGTATACAGATGAATCCGTTTTTTCTGTCAAAATTATCGATCTAAATACAGACTAAGGAGGATAGTGAAAAATACCCTTAACGATCGCGACGGCTCGGCTCTGATTTCGCCTCCGATTCTGGTTCCGATAAGTGAAAGTTAAAAACTCCGATTCCAACTCACCTCCGTTACATCCCTAGTGTACAGTTATTATTTTATATGTCATTTTAAATCACTTGACTGTTTACGACAAGTAACGCCATACGCGCGTTGGTGAGAATAAAAAAAATACTTTTTAAGTAGGTAATTTTTTGGGCTACAGTCTTGGCATTAGTGACGGAGCAACATTGACGCGGCACACGCATGAAGACGCAGTAGTTTTAAAAGTATGTACACCCCAGAAAAAAAAAATGAGTACGCTTAAAGTACTCTCATCACGGCTAATTGTGAAAAGGGTCTAACTGATTTCGCATCAGTTGGTTAATTTCATTTCATCGGGTGACCCATCTGCTCGTTTACCCCAAAATAATAAAAAAAATATTTTAGATCGTCATAACTGAACGCAAGTAATTTTACTGAACGACTGGCCACTTGCGTCTTGCCGGACGTCGTGGTTCTCGAAAGCCGCTGTCACGACAATGCAGCAACAGATTTTACCCGATACGTTTTTTCAAATTTGGCTAAATATTAATTAATCTAAATAAAATTAACTGAAGGTATAGCAATAACTTTAATGATTATGTTCTTTTCTATGTTGAATTATCGTATTGTCGATGGTTATGATAGTAGATCGACAACCCAGGGAAGTTCTGCTACAGACCCACCGAGCTTGCGGCCCTTTGTTGGACTTGGTACGATTGTAGCGATGAAGCCCTATTATAATGACAGGATTTCCAGCCTTTGTTGTACTAAAAATCGCATCTGAAAATTACATTTTTGTCTTAGACTCCTAGGAATTTCAAGGGAGTTTTAAAAGGGTTTATAGCCTGGACAAATGATTGAATGTAATAAAATACACACAGATTTTTACACTCTTTTTTGTATTTTTTTTTTGTATTTACATTGGTGCAACTGAAGTTGAATTGCTTAGAACTTACGTCTATTTATTTAGGTTTTTGAATTGTAGCGTTCAAATCATACGTACATACATAGAACACTTGTTTAAGGTTGCTAAGTCATTATCCTCCACAAACTGAAAAGAGATTCCACAGCTATGTTGGTTAGGTAGCACAGTTATGTGTACAGCTATAATGCAGGCAATTCAATAAAAACGATTGAAGTAAGCAAGTTGACCGGGCTATATTAATAATGTCCGGCACCTATTATGAAGATAAATGAAAATGTGTTTTATACCTTTTTATTATGCAGGCAATATGGGTTCATTCGGATACAATCAATCACTTCTATTTTTCTAGTAAATAATTGCTACACTATTACATAATAGTTATAACACTTTCTTATTAGTTTTTAATTCGAGATATAAATAATATAAACCACCGCCTTTATTAGCTTTCAATTTTGAACTCGAAATAAAACATCTGTGCTCTGTAGTAGTGTTTGCCGTGATCATGGTTCTAATATGTATGTTCTTGATCCTAGCGCTCTGCCTAATGTAACTTATCACATTGTCCAACAGTTACAAATGTAGTAACATTCATAATAGCCAGAGATTGTGGTAAAAAGTTAAGTTTCTATAAGCATTAACCACATAGTTAGATTTTACTTATCATTATTTATATTACACAATTATAATGCCTGAAATGGGCATTATAAATAGTACAATGTTTGATCACTTGGTCTATAAGATGTATATTCTTGAGTTACTTTGATTGATTAATTGATTTTTTTGCAACATACTCCTACTTTTTATATGATTACAGAAAAACGTTTTCATTTTTAGTATCACCGGCATTCACTTATGGGCGTAAAACATATAAATAAATCCACATCGCTACAGTTAGTGATTATGTTCATTTCTATGTTTAATGATCACATTGTCAACCGTCATAATTGTTGAGCGACAACCTTTCGGCGTCATAGTGCAAGTCCATCGCACTTGTGGGCCTTTGTTCATTCTAGCACGGTTGTAACGATAGGCACCTATGATAATAACTGGGTTGCCAGCCTTTGTTGTACTAAAAACAGGTTCTGAAAACAAAATATTGCATTAAGTTTAAAAAACGGGTACGTTAAAATCGACTTTAAAAGTACGTCCGGAAGCCCGGCAGTACCAGCTATTCACCGATCTTACCGCGTACTATATGATGCATTCTATAGCACCTAGTGCTCTTACAACACTAAAAAAACGGCGGTACGCGATGCACATACTCCTTTAATTATAAATTAGGTCAGCCGTTAAGTCACATCGCAACATTAACAATAACAACACAGTACTGTGACGATCGACAGAGAATAACAGACGGATATAAATAAATGATATGTGATATGCTGGTTGCATATAACCATATATGGTTTACGCAATAATTAACCATGATTGTGTTCATTTTTATGGAGAACAACCACGTTATCGATAGTGACGATTGTTGAACGACATCTTCTCCTTTTTCGAGTACAGGTCCAGCGTGTTCTTGAACTTGTTTCGCAGTTAACAGCCCGATTGTATCGGTACGGACCTATTATGATAGCTGGATTACCTGCTTTTGTTTCAGTAAATATATAGTCTGAAAAGCAATACCTTCTTTAGATAAAAGATTTTAGTCATAAAGACTTTTAAAATTTTTGTAAAAAGTGTTCTTATAGTAAAATTAGAATTAGATATAAATAAATTTAAACGAAAGAATTTGTATACAACAATGTACTTTATTAATATCTTTATAAATACAACAACGAAATATAGTTTCACTAATATATTAAACATAGGGACATTAATTTGAATTTAATAATAATTAAGTAATTTTAATTTTGTATTAAAGCAACAGCCGGTTGCTCGAGCTATTGCTTACACTCCACTTCTTAATATAATAATAATTCTTTCTTTCCTCTACCTTCCCTTCTTACCCACCGTTTCGTTTTATACGTAAGTAAGCAAGAAGTATAGTAATAGAAATATAGGTAGCATGTAACTACCTACGTTCCCATCTTTTTTTTTTAATTATGCCCGGTGCCGTGGAAATATCAAGATAAAAAAAACCTATGTGTTAATCCAGGTGTCCAGCTATCTACATACCAAGGTTCATCGCAATCGGTTTAGCAGTTTTTACGTGAATGAGCAACCAACATTCATACATCCTCACAAACTTTCACGTTTACAATATAGCAGCGCCGCGGTTTCACCCGCGTAAGTCCCAATCCTGTAGGAATATCGGGATAAAAAGTAGCCTATGTGTTAATCAAGGTCTCCAGCTACAAGCTACAAACTACAAGTTTCATCGCAATCGGTGCAGTAGTTTTGGCATGGAAGAGTAACAAACATCCATACATCCATCCATCCAAACTTTCACATTTATAATATTAGTGGGATTAGTAATATAACTTGGCACATCTCAAACACGGCCGTCTGATCCCAAACTAGGCAGATTCTGTACTATGGTAACCAGACTGCTGATAAACATACTTGTATATTTCTAAATACATACATATTATAGAAAAACTACACCCAGACATAGAACAAATGATCATGCTCATCACACAATTATTTGTCATGGATGGGAATCGAACCCACAACCTCTGTCTCAGTAGTCAGGATCACTAACCATTACCAGCGGGCCCGTCTAATTCAGAAAGTGTCTGTTTGGCTGCAATAAGGTAGCCCCTCATTATGTCAGTAGGACCAAAGTATAGTGGGCAAAAAGTGGGTTTTTAATACGCCTTGCCTACCCCTGCGGAGATACAAGCGTGAATGTATGTATGTATATATATATATATTTAAGCGATCTTTCCTAAGAGGGATCACCACGGCGTTTTCTCTAAAAAAAATTATAATCACACATAGTTTCGTTCTATATAGGTACGCGTATCAGTTTTTTTTTCATAGTTTGTGATAAAGATATTAATCGCTATCTGTCCACTGTCCACACACAAGTTCGAAAATTAATTATCCACTAATTAGAAAAAGAAAAAGAAAATCTCATAAAAAGAGACTATCACAATATCAGAAATATAAAAGTACTAAGCAGGTATTTATTATAAGTTCCGGGCCCTCTGATGGTAAGCGATCACCGAAACGATGTACACTTGAAACATGAAGAGTAACATCCGTGCATTGCTGAACCTGTAAAAACCTTTTTATAAACCGTAAGGTACCGTAACAGTCATTCTAAGCTAAAAGTACAACAAGCATGGCAATTGTGAAATTGCAGTGCGGAATGCTAAAAAATATTTTTAACACTAAATTTAACCAACGAAAAGAACTAAAAGTCTTAAGTACTGAGCTTATTTACATAGACTATCAAATTTTATATAAACTAATTTTGAGTCGACGCCAAACAACAAATTGATTAATTATCTAAATTTTATAATGTACCTACGTAGAAATGGACATTGCTCTACGTAGGTAATTAATCATTTTATTATTTGGCGCTGATTTACTTAAAGACCTAAGGTTTATTTATTTTTTCCTTTTTTCGTTTTTTCTTTGTTCTTTTCGTCGGTTTAATTTTTTGTTAAAAAGATTTTTATTTTATGTTTTTTTTTATCATCAACACAGCTGCATGATGTAATGATTTCTAAACGCAAATACCTGATAAAGTAATGAAAAGTAAACAGAAACACTATTCGTTCCTACAATGTTCGAGGGTTTCTCTCAATTTTATAAGGATCCCATGATCAGATCCTGACTTCCTTGACATGGGACCACCCTTGAGGTATACAATATCTAACAAAAAAATAATAATCAAAATCGGTTCATAAATAACGGAGAAAGGGCTGAACATACAATATATATATTATACAATATATATATATATATATATAATGTATAATTGAGAATTGTCGAATTGAGAACCTCCTTTTTTTTCGTCGGTTAAAAAATAATGTTTATCAAAAATGATTGTGGTTCAAGTATGATTTCAGCACCCGGTCACCGTTGGTAGTGATAGATGCTCTGCATTTCGTCCTAGTTTTTGTTGTACACTGCCACCTAACATTGTGTTTCATTCGACCAGACTTTGTAAAGCGGAAGTTGTTTGCAAAAAGCACCTCGACGCCTTTTTCAGTTCTTATCTTGAGCACTGGAATGAAACAAAAGTTCGGTAGTAAAAATAAAACAGGAAGAAATTAAAAAAAATATTAGATTTTAACATAATTATATATTTGTAAAAATGGAAAAGGTTTCTTAATTCGTTTGTATACAGGGTTAATACTGTGTACTTTACCTTTAACCTTCATAACAATCTTAATTTAGTGCTGTGTGGTACTTTTGGTATGCTTTTTTTCTTTTTAACTTAAGTTTATCGTGGTTATGGTCAGGCTGCCTTCAATTTAGAAACAGAACAGGTCACGATGAATGACAATTCACTGTTTTTTTATATACATTCGCGCATTACTTCTATATTTATGAAGTTTTGCGTTGACCTCAGTATAACTTTAAGGTGGTTATGATTCACTTTAATTGTTAGGCAGAAGATAGAAAGTTCTATTTGTATACCTACAAATAGAATTTGAACAATAATTCAATTCTACGAATATGTAAAGAGAATTTAAAAGATATGTCAATGTTATTATTGCATAAGCTTAGAGCATATATTTAAGAACTTCTAGTAATATAACCATTACAAATTATAGTGTAAACTCTATTTAGCGAAATTGAAGGGACCAGGTATTTTATTGTATTATAAAATTAAACGGAGAGTAAAAGAAAACAATATATTTTTTACGAATAAGTGGTTTTAGTTTTGACTTAATTAAGTCAAAGACATTTACATAACAAATAAAATCCGAAAGCAACTAAGAATAAGATAACATAAAAACAAGCCATAGCAATAATATTAAATAATAAGGAAGTAGTCAGTCAACACGTGCAAATAAACAATTAATGAACACATTTTTAAGAATGCTATTGTAAGTAAGAAATATTTATGACTGTATATGAGTATTGTGTTTAAAAGTCATAGAAATTAATTATTATTGGGGTCTAAATAATGATGTATTGTTTCGCTATTGAGAGTGGTCGCTACGCTATTAAGAGTGTTTCTATATGCAATTTCGTTAAACAGTTTCATTTCGTTATATAATAGAAGTTCACTATATAGAATTTACACTGTATTTAACTCTAACTGTACTAAAATGAAATAGATAGTATTTTGTAGCTATCTATCTAATCTGCAACGTGACGTTAATGCATTTTTAAATATTTATAAATATATAATGTAAAAGACAGAAGGGAAGAAATTATTCCTCATATAATCAATAATAACTGTTGTATTTTGTAACAGCCTTTGAAGTAAATACAGACAAACATTTAATTTTTTTTGTATAATGTCACTTCAATGGTTATGTTCCAAGAAAGTTTTAATTATTCGGCCGTATAATGTGGTAACAAAAGCCTTACATTTGGTACGTGTCTTGGTTGAACATTGCCATCGACATTTCCCCTTAATAGTTGCAGTCTTACTAAAACGATGGCCTTCCGCAATTAAAACTTCGCGGCCTTTGCCTGTCCAAACAAACATAACTGCAAAAAAAATAATGAAGTAATATTAATTAATAATGAAATAAAATTGATTCCATTGTTTTATTTTTTAATTAGGAGTTTGATGCTCACATAAGACACTTATATATTTTGTGCGCTTTTCAGTAGTGGCAATGGGTCATATAAAAGGATTCATTTTTTCCTTTTAAATGGCCTAAATAAACACAAAGTTCTAACCGTCATTTTGATCGTTAAGCAAAAAAGAAAATAAATGTATCAGGTTAAGTTACCTGATACATCTTATATAATGCGCCGCGTAGGCCCGTCTACCACGGTAACAAGTATATGTGTCAATCCTGATCACAAACTGTCTGTGTGCCAAATTTCATCCAAATCCGTTAAGCCGTTTTTGCGTGAAAGAGCAACAAACATCCATACTAGTAAGATAATTTAAAGGCTAAGGCGTAGGAATCGCGAACAAGCAGAAGAAGCATTTAGATAGATAAGCTGGAGGGGTTACAAGAATACTAATACCTAGTGTGACCCACGTTACTAATATTCTCCTTAAAAATTTATTATATAAAACAATATAGTAAGCGTTATATCTCACTCATTGATTACAATATCGGTGTATCTATTTTTAGAACCATACATTTTATATATAAAACAATATATCATATAATCATAATAAATCCCAACTAGTTAATATTTCATTGTACAAAGGTAAATAAATTAGCACATTTGATAAATTTCAATCAGATATATTGTTATTTTGTTGTTTTGTTTTTATATTGGGAAAACAAAGTAAATAAATTACATAACATGTGTATAAATGAATGCATTATCATTGTTTTATTAACATAACATCACCATCCATATGAGAGACATGAACAGAAACATTATAATTCAATAAATATTATGACACATGAAAGATACATTTTCCTATCAATGCTAACAACTCTGTTTTAAGGTTAGTTGAAGTAGGTAAGTATTTTTGAAATATCGAGACTGGATCTCCTTTTTTAATACCTTAACCTTCGCCGGTGATCCGCAGATATACTGAGTTTGGGTGTAATTTGTAATAATCAAATATATCTGTTATTTTATATCTGCTCAAGAGTTTAATTGTAAGAAGGAAATGAAATAAAACCTCTCATTTCAAATATACTAATGTATTAAAAAATATATAATTTAAATTCTTCTAATCCAAGTGATTATGGACCAGGCTACTTCTTAAAATAATGCCACCAAGAGTGATTAGGAATGCTGAACATTTTGTTCTTGTTCTGGTGGAACACTGCCATCTAGTCTTTCTACCGTTTACGTAAGATCTGGAAAAGCGAAATCCATCCGCCATCAGCATTTGTGTCCCTCTATTCGTTACCATCTCTATCACTGCAAATAATAAATCAACAAAAAACAAATTATAAAAAAAAAATATGAATGGATAGGTGGTAATAAATAATTTTTAGTTTAAATTATCCTACTGAAATCAAATACTGCCGTCGGTTTTCATTAAGTCGTTTAATGTGAATACATAGTTCATTTTATCATAATGTAAAAACTATTTATGATTGTGGGATTAATGACATTTCAAAGCCGTTCGGTCAATAAATGTTGTAATGGTTGGTCGGCATTTTGTTTTCTTTTTTAAAGAAAATTGTAGTCGCGTTCTCTGCAAATAAGTGTCAGAATGCTTATAGAAAGCGAACCCACCCGCAAGCAACATCGCTATACCGATGAGCTGCACGATCTGTTTTGTGCACTAAAGCAAAACTAATAGAAAGCTCCGAAAGCTACGAAAGCTCACATAAAATTGCAACGAAAAAAAATAAAAAGTTGAAAAATAAATTAAAAAGTCTATTGTACCAAATAGCAAATGACTACAGAATAAATATTACTTACAGAAATCATTACTCCTTTAAGATTTAGTCACAGAACTCCTTGCCTAATACGGCACACGTGTAGAAGATAATTGCACCACCTCGAAATAAAACCATCATTAGAGTTTCTGGAGTAATGTTTATTAAGTCGATATAATTTCTGTTGAAACACCAAAGTACGGTGGAAATTATATTCAGGCCTCAATGATCTAAAGAGTTTATGCAGCCCTAATCAATGACTATGATTTAAGTTCGCTTTAATAATTTCCTGTTCATAAGTCGTGATAAACGCAGTACACTTAGTCCGAGACCTGACAGAACACTGCCAACGGACCTTGCCATGAGTGGCTGCATTCTTTTGCTGGGAGAACCGAAAACTTCCGACTTGAAGCATTACTCCGCCTCTTCGCGTGAAGATCTTAGTGACTGAAAAAAATATAATAATTACAACCTTCAACTAAGATTTGTTTTCAGGATGTCCAAATCTCAGCTGAATGTTAACTTTTGCCCATTTAATTAATTAACTTAATCTGAATAATATATATTTTTTTACACAATGAAGTTGACAGGCTCAGAATAAGTAGAAAACTATATGTCAACTTAACTTTTTATTACTTGCTGGATATACAACTATTACAAAATATATAATTTTATTGGTGTAAATACTAGAAAATAAAACTATCACTATCACAATTTTATGTTCTAACGTCAGTATTGATCATTTGTTCCGAAGTCTTAATATCTGTGCTATCAAAATTATTTCGTAAATCTAGGGCGCCTGCTACAAGACTGGACGGGTTTTGCTGTTAGTTTCTCCACTGTCTGAAACCGTCTACCGTTTAATGGGATAACCGACGGAAAATGACAGCCGTAAAAGTTGGCAAGGTAGGCAAGTGGCAACCCGTCACCACTTACTTTTAGGCCTGTTATTTTAATGACCATGTACTTGCCAAATTTGTAAAATAACATAGCATTCTTTTATCTAAATTTAGGGCCACTTTCACAGGGAAGTACCTCTTACATAACACATCAGATCTACCGGAGAGTAGAATCGCAGGAGCTCCAATGATATCTGGACCAGCCCATCAACCCACAAATATTGTATAACATTATATCTCTTTTAAACAAACTTCAAATATAGTGGTTGTGTTCTAGGCAACTCCTTACTACTTGGCCTTCCATCAGGGTTAGAAAGGCTCTACATTTCGTCCTCGATCTCACGGAACATTGCCATCGAGTTTTTATGCCAGTAGTTTTTTCTTTAGAAAATCGGTACCCTCCCACGAGTAACATCAATGTTCCTCTGCTGGTTCTAATCTGTGACACTGAAAAAGTTATTACTTCACTACCTTTTATTATAATAAAATAAAAGTATAAACATTACACAATAAACTTATGTTGACCACTTAAATAATCTTTCTGAATTCTGAATTGACTTCTATATAAGATCATTAATTACCAAAGAAAGAAGTATTCGTTGATAGAAGAGCAATTTTCTTTATCGAGACAATAAATAACAAAACTTTTTCCGTCGTTAATGACACTAAAAGTATCTTAGATATTATGGATACATATATGCTAGTAAAAAAGACACCATCTGGTAATAATAACAATCATTGTTTTATTATATAAATAAAAGTAAAAGTGAATTTATTGTAATATTGTAAATAAATAATTTAAGAATTTCAGTAGAGCTTGCAACCGGCAGTTTTCTTCTTTGTTTTTGATATTCTGTTCATTGATAGCCTGACCGGGAAAATAAAAAATTTATATTATGTGTATATATTATGTATGTATTGATAATATGTAGTGATGATGTTGGTGGCGGTAAAATAGATTCATCAAGGAATGAGTCTGATGTCTCTGGAATCCTACCATTGGTGCATTGTAGAAATGAAGAAGATGAAAATGTCAAATTAATGAAGAAAATTTTAATGGTTTTACTTCTTGGATTTGATTGCATGCTTTGACCTTATAAAATGCTTTTTATTATTTCCGACACATTATATACCTGTACATACGTAAGTTTAATCAAAAATGTACTTGATTCTTGGTTATGTCTTACCGCCCATGCATGATGTTATAAGTTTAACGGGTGTATCCGTGCGTCTGTCTGTGGCGTCATAGCTCCTAAATGTTTGTTTTCCTGGTCGGGCTATACATAACAGTTACAATATATTTGAACCCCTCAACAAAAACATCCTGTTTTAATATGTTTTTTTTTAAACAGATACACGCTAATTTCAAGATCAACGCCTATCGTTTACTTTATCACAGCTCAATCATCACCAAGTCATATCGTCAATAGAATATCAATTTATACTAGAAAACTGGGACATGTGTTATCATCCCAGGTCTATTATTTTATACTTGCTTACACTGTTGAAAATAAACCATACAATGATATTTGTAATGCCAGTATTAGAAAAGCTTTGTGTTGATTTCTTGATTTTCTCAAAAATAGACTTTTATCAAAACCGGATGGCTTGATACACACAATCATTTCCTTGCACTTATTAAGAGCTTAAATTTTTAATGCCATTCAATATAAACATTTTTTTTTTATTGTTTCATCGACAGTATTGGTACCACTTCATAGTGGTACCAATAAATAAGCTCACCAATTTTGGAGCGGTTGCCTCAAAACCTTTTTTTTTCTAAATTCGCGAGTGCAAAAACTGAATCTGAATCCTACTTTGTAGAAAGCTCTAAAAGACACCATATTCACTACAACTGGTAATGGTCTCTGCAAACAGACAGAATATCTTACGCTACACTACAAGTACATGTTTCTTTAAAAAAGTATTTGTATACTCGATGAAACCGATATTTCCTTTATAGACAACTAGCTGTTTTAAACGACTTCGCTCCGGTGAAAGTCTTTCTTCTATCCCTCCAGATGAAAAGTACTCTGTCTTTTTCATTACCCCTGACAACGTGTATGGAACATTTTATGATGAACAGCTGAGTATTTAAGGCTAACAAATAAACAAGGAAAGCTTAACAAACAAACAAACTCACTTTAATGTTTCAATTTAGGCCTAGAAATTATTCTGATAGTTTACAGTTACTCAGTATGGTCACTAATTCAGGCTTTCCAGACTTTTTCGGCAAATGATTATGTTCGAAATTTGTTTTTATAACCTCTTCACCCATCGTGATAATAGCAGCTTTACATTTAGTTTTCTTGAAAGAACACTGCCACCTTGTTTTCTTGCCAAATTTTTTTTCTTTATAGAAACGATACCCAGCTGCCATTAACATTGGGTTGCGCCTGTTTGAAATGTACTTACACACTGAAATATAAAAAATATTTAAAACAGACACTTCATATTAGTTAAGTTACTTACACGCGCACAAATGCACAATCCTTTTAAAGCTTTGTTTCACGTCCTGTAATTTTCTCTGGCTGGTCCTTAGGTGATTATTGTAGAATAGAACTTGAAGCCGTATCATGAATTTCTTCATGAGCATAATGAACACATCTGTTTAGTAATAGTGTTTCAACGACGGTTTGGATTGCGTTTGGAATAGTGTAATTGAAATAAGACACTAAACTCCATGACAACTTACTAGATGTATATATTTTGAAGGCTCGATGACATTTTAAGCGTCACTTATTGACTAGAGAAACGAATTGATTCTGAAATAAATTCAATTCATCAAAGTAGTGTTATATTTATTTCATCAGATTATTATTTTATTGATTTTATGTAAGGACTGACAGATATTGACAATAGGCACTAGACACTAGAATCCATGTCTGTCAATTGGAGAATACAGTTTTATGTGCAGAACTAATAATTGTATTTACGGTCTTTTCAGTTTTTAAATATCTTTTTACTTCTTATGTTGGCTGTGACCACGGCTAGTGCAACCTAAGTATATTCGGCATGTAGTGAATACATTTTTACTTAATGAAGATAATTACATCTTATGTTCATGATCTGCCTACCCTTGTCCCAATTTTATTTGGGGTCGGTGCAATATGTTTTATTCTTCCATTCTACTCTATCGTTCGTCATTTCACTGCTTACTCCATTTCTAGCCATATCTTCTCTCACACAGTCCATCCATCTTTTCTTTGGTCGTCCTCTTTTCTTGTACCCGTCAACATCCAAACATAAAACTCTTTTCACCACATTTCGCTCATCCCTCCGCATCACATGTCCATACCACGATAACCTATTGCTCCTCAGCTTTTCCTCCACTGGTGCTACTTTCAGGCTCCCTCTAATATATTCATTTCTCACCTTGTCTATCCTAGTCATACCACACATCCATCTCAACATTCGCATTTCGGCTACGTGCAGGCGTCTCTCATCCGTTCTCTTTGAGGGCCAACTTTTAGAACCGTACAAGACGGCAGGTCTGATCATAGTTTTATACACCTGTCCTTTCAACTTAACAGCAAACTTGGGATCACAAATGGTCCATGATACCTGCCGCCACTTTATCCACCCTGTATTGATTCGATGCTGCACAGTGCGGTCTATTTCGCCATCGCTTTGAAGAAGAGAACCCAGGTATTTGAAGTTGGAGCACACTGGGATCGCTGTTCCATCCAGCGAAATGGTTTCAGGACCGGAGAGACCGCCGAAATCGCAGAACATGTATTCAGTTTTGGTTCTGCTGATTTTCAAGCCAACATTCTCCAGTCTATGTTGCCATTTCTCCAGTCTGCTCTGGACCCGTCTTCTCCGACCAACACAATGTCGTCTGCAAATAGCATGCACCAAGGTGCCTCCTCCTGTATGTCCCATGTCAGAGCATCCATTACCAACAGGAAGAGGTATGGACTTAGAGCCGATCGCTAGTGCAAGCCTACAGAGACACTAAACTGTTCGGTGTTTCCAGCTGTCGATCTCACATGCGTGCTAGACTCTCTGTACATAGCACGAATCAATTCAACATACTTAGCAGGCACTCCTTCTTTCAAAGCCCACCACAAAACCTCTCTTGGTACCCTATCATACGCCTTCTCTAAGTCAACAAACACCATATGCAAGTTTTTGTGCACGTGTCTGTACTTCTCGCATAGTTGGCGTATTGTAAATATGGCATCTGCTGACCCGCGCCCTGGCATAAACCCAAATTGGTTTTGTGTGATCGCACTTTCATTTCTTACTCTTCTTTCAATTACTTTCTCCCAAACTTTCATACTATGAGACATGAGCTTTATTCCTCGATAGTTGTTGCATTCCTGTACATCTCCTTTATTTTAAAAAATGGGCACGAGTGAACTGAGACACCATTCATCAGGGATTACTTCTTCATGCAACAACTTATTGAAGAATAAAGTCAGCCACTGGTATCCGTCCTCTTTCAATAACTTCCAAACTTCAACTGGTATACCGTCGGGCCCAACTGCTTTACCATTTTTCATATTTCGTACTGCCATTCTAACTTCGTTCATACTAATCTCATTTACTAATCCGATATTCACATGCACATCGTTTAACACGCCGCTCCAATCATTCTCCTCATTCATAAGCTTTTCAAAATAAGTCTTCCATCTGTCTTTTATATCTTTATCTTTTATCAACACTCTACGCTCTTCATCATTCATACATCTCACATGCTTGATGTCTTTAGCTCTCTCTTCCCTGATCTTTGTAATGCGGTAGAGTTCTTTTTGTCCTCTAGGTTCTTGTAGATGCCTGTACATATTGTTTTGAGCTTGAGCTCTGGCCACTGGTACCGCTTTAATTAATTTAATAACATCTTATGTTATATTCATTATGCCTAAATTACACAACAGTTTATTTCTGTACAAAGCAGGTTTGTACAAAAAAAAAATTATAATAATTAAATAGGATGCCAAGTGAACAAGCAGGGAAATTGATCAAATATCTACAATGATGAACAAAAAAGGTCTTGAGAAGATTGTCTTTATTGCAGCGCATTTGTGTTTACGTATTTATGTAGCTTATATCAAACTATTAAAGACGTTAATTAGCACTGTTGATGGTGTAAATATACAAATAAATGCCATATCGGCTAAGTTTTAGATTCTTTGTTAATGCGTTCTTCGTTTTGCCCACAACAAGTGGCAATTCATACATTACACGTTATAACTACTTCTTAAGAGTACTAAATAAATGTCATATTCAGCATTCATATTAACAGCTTCACATGAAATTTAAAAATGAGGAATAAAGTCTCACTTTATTTATATATTTTAATTTTTTTATGTATAAAATGAATAACCGTTTTTCAATGCAAAGGGACACCCTTGCAAAGAAATTAATATGTTGTCTAATCACACTGTTGTGTTTTGAAGTCATCTCTTCAAAAGGAAATAGACCATATTCCACCATGTCCTCGTTGATCTGCAATTCAGATTCTGTTTTTGATGGTATACCCAGTTTAATCGCGTAATTTCTTCTTTCTGCCTAAGCAAAGCATGCCGAGTTCTTTGTATTCATATAAAGAATCCAATCTTATGCTGCATACATTTTCAGCAGTACTACTGATCTGGTTTACAAATGGTTATGGGTGAAATTATTTTTTACGATGTTATTATCCATAGTAGTGATGAATGCTTTGCATTTGGTGCGTTTTCTGCCTGAGCACTGCCACCTTATCTTGCTGCAGAACATCTTCTCTTTGTAGAAGCGAAACCCACCGGCAACTAGCATGGGTGTTCCTCTATTCGTGACATACCTACTCACTGGAACTTAAAAGAAGGAGTATGTCATTAAAAGAGCTAACTCGGCTTAAAGCTATATAAAAAAGCTTATTTCGTGTGCAAACATTTGATATAAAGTCGATCAAATCTTACTCACTTACCAGTAGAAAATTAATTTACTAATTGAATTGTTAGTGAATTGTTTTAAAATAATAATAAACACACTTACTCAACTACATCCTTTTAACTTGAATTGATTTTGTAAGATCTGTAACATTTCGTTTATGGACAAATAGGAACGCGTTTAAAATAAAACAACATTCTAAAAAAATCATAAATTATACACGTGTAATCTATATTAAGTATGTAGTAAAATATCTAGTAAAGTATTTTCAATCGATAAACATTACTTATGAATAAATACTGAATAAAAGATTCGCTATTTTATCCACCACCAAAACCTAAGTAATATTTACGTTAGTAACTTGAGTGCGAGAGCGTTTATGTTATGTATGAAGCCACGTTTAGAGCTTTTTACCTTAGGAACATTTCTTGCATAACGTCACATTTTACTTTTACCCGTTTGTCTTGTGTCTTTTACTTATTTGTACCCATTTTCCCAGCTTAAAAAAACTACAAATCGTTACTGCAGTAACGGTGTCTATAATCAGGAATAGATGCTAAAGCACTTTATATAATTATGTGATATAAGTAGTAACGTACGCGCTGCAATTAAACATAGGGCCGACCTTACTTCAATTAAAAGGTCAAAAATGTTAGATATCTTACACAAGAAATGTGCCCAACTAGATACGAGGCATAAAGTTAGTCGATGCTGCCATTTCGTCTTACACCTACGATTTAACACTTATAGTAAAACCCACCCTAAACTTAATAAAATACTGCTTATACTAATAACTTTAACTCTTATTTCTTTCACCCAAATTTTAAGCCTCAATTTAAAATCTTGTAACAAGCAACATTTATGGGAAAAAGCACCTTTTGTAATATTTCTTTTGAAAGAATAGTATAGATGCAACTTTTAGTATTGCCAAATAAGTCATGTCTCGACTTTGATGATATAGTTGCATGGCTCAACTTTATTAAATTAAAAGACGTTGTGAAGATAATTCTGTCTGTAATTTACCTAAGTGTGACAGTGACAGTTCGAGAAACCACGACCACGTCTTCAAATTGAGTGATGCCGATATCACTGCAAAATATTAAAACGGTTATACAAATCTAAACCTTTTTAAAACAATACTGATTCTTAGATATCTTTCAAAGCAAGTTCAGATTTACTTTTACACATAACAATGGCGCTCTTGTCATTGGAACTAATTTAGTTAAAAGGTACTTGTCAAGGCGAAAAGTTAATAATAATATGTGCTCCTGAAAAATTGTCAACAAATAATGGAAAATTATCCAGAACTGGAATGTTTACAGCGGGGTGTAAGAGATCCCTATGTCTATAGTCATGTCATACCTACGCTAATAATTTTATTGCATATTTATTGCAAAAACGAGACATGTCCAATTTCAAGCTGCTCTGATTTAAAACCTGTTAGCACTGGTGTGTGCCAGGGGATCGTGGAAGCCCCATACGCGGACAATGGCGTTGTCCATAGTATGAAGAGATGCTTTGCAGCCAGCCTTGGCCTTGACGCATACCCATCGAGTCCGGCTGCCGTATTTGTTGACGCGGTTAAAGCGATATTGGCCTATCATAATAACTGGGTTACCTCGTTGAGACTGCGCGAAAACCGGGTTCAGGTCTGAAATTAAAAGATTATTTTAGTACCTGGTCACGGAATGCACTTTTGAAAGACAACGAACTATAAAGACCTCTTTATATATATTTTTTTTATGGTATAGGGGGCAAAGGGGCAGACGGGTCACCTGATGGTAAATGACTAAAGCCGCCCATGGGCACCTGTAACTCAAAGAGTCACAGGTGCGTTGCCGCCCTTTAAGGTGGGAGTAAGAGAAGAGGGGGAGGGGGGAAGAGGGGAGAAGGCAAGGACGGGAATAGGGGAGAGGGAAGGGTTAGGGCCTCCGGTAACCTCACTCACGCGGCGAAATGCAATGCAAGCATTGCTTCACTACCGGTTTTCTATGAGGCCATGGTATCGAGCGGAGTCGAGCCGGCCCATACGTGCCGAAGCATGGCTCTCCCACGTAAGACTCTCTCAATATATTTTTTTTATGTATTTACAAGTAGTACTCAGTTAAGGAGTACTGTGAATCTTTTAGAATTTTTATTGAATAAAAAAAAATAGAGAAACATAACTAGCGGTCTTATATTATTTGATGATTTCTGCCAGACATACCCTTTGTAGTTGGCTAACATAAAGTACATGTATATGAACTTCAGTTAGTAATGTATTGCAGTTTTTTAATTTAAATTCTGCTACTAAAAGTTTATTATTTAAGCCTAGGCTTTACGAAAAAAGTTTCTGGGTTTCTTTTTTTCTAGGAGCGGTAAGGCGCTTAAGTTAGACTCTTGTGTATGTGGCGAACCTATTCAAATATCACAGTTTTCAGACACAATTTTCGAACTCCGGGTCTGGAATTAACTGTATCTTGGCTGAATGACACATACAATTCAACGCATTACTGCGTCCCTGGAGTGCGTGAATTCTAATATAGCCCAAATGAACGGACAATGGACATTTCGATTACCACGCATTTTTATTTTTGAATAAATATTAGAAAAAATGCGCTGATTAAGAATTTCGATACCCGCAGTCTGGACAAGTGGGGCGACATTTTCTTACAATTTAACGAAAAAAAAACTTTTTTTTACATTTCGTGACATATGGTTTCCAGTAAGTTTTTCGTCATATGAGCCCAAAGATTTTTCGTTAGCCATTAAATTACCTACAAAATGAGACCTAATTATAGTCGCTAAATGCTTTTGTTTAACAGTAAATGAATCGATATTTCTTAAAAATTCCAAAGGGCTCATAAACTTAAAGGGTTTATTAAATTTTCTAAGCTGGTCCGATTCGTTTCATAAATTAGAAAAAAATGGCGCATTTTGCAATTAAGGCATTTGCAAAAATAAAAAAATATCGTTAATAATTTAAAAAGTTTGAAACCGATCTCGCTGAAATTTATAGCACTTTTCATATCATCACAAGCTACAATTTCAGAAAGTTTCAGACTTCTAGTACGTTCCTTTCAACGTTATTAAATGTAAAAAAATACGCCTTTTGACCTTCATTTGCTGTTAAACAAAAGCACTAAGCTACTCTGTACAGGTCTGATTTTGTAGATAATTTTATGGAGAATAAAAAAGCATTAGGCACATATGACAAAAAAGGTACTG
The DNA here is from genome assembly GCA_949752705.1 of Callimorpha dominula. NCBI lineage: Eukaryota > Metazoa > Arthropoda > Insecta > Lepidoptera > Erebidae > Callimorpha > Callimorpha dominula. The sequence goes on along the minus strand of OX457002.1, from coordinate 18,462,420 downwards.
GAAACGAGATATCACACGAAATGTAAAAGAAAGTTAATATTTTTGGTTAAATTGTTAAAAAAAAAATGACGCCCTGTCCAGACTGCGAGTATCGAAATTCTTAATCAGCGCATTTTTTGACTATTTATCCAAAAATAAAAATGCGTGGTACGCCAAAATTTTGGTATTTTAGTTGTATGTTTTAAGCAATATTTAACATAATTTTCGTAGTCGTAGTACATCCACTACTGAACATCCGCCTCGACGCCTCACGACAAAGAGCGCGCTTTTACTAAATACCTTAATAATTATAATCTATTGTTAAATAAGTCCTTTATTAGTGAGTAAAGAGCTTACAATCGAATATTTAATTACGTATTTATTCTAAGATAATTAAAAGAGAAAAATATTTAAACTTAAATTGCAATACATAAAGTTAATTCTTAACAGACACGCAGTTAATTTTTATATCAAAAAAACATCGAATCGCGACGTACAATACGCTAAAAATACTGTTGTCAAAACACAATATTATGTTAATCTTCCGTTTAGCAACTTAAACATATAGAATACTGAACAAAGCCTATAATAACCATTCGCAAGTAATAAATAAGAGTTTTCTACTTCAAAAAATTTACACTTTGTATGGGAAGATATTAATAATATATATATTAGGTATATATATATATATATATTTAATATCTTCCCAATCAAAGTGTGAATCTTTTGAAAAATAGTAACATAACTGCGTTACGTAACAAACAAAAATCCAATAAACATATTGAAGTGACATAGACCACGATCAACCTTGGCATCTCATCTCAGAATTTATATGTACATAGATCACACAATAGTCAGACACTTAGGCATGACAAACTCCCACATGCGTCATTGATATGGTAATGGATTAAAATCCATTACCAGATTAAGAGAAAATTATATGTTATTTATGTCTAAGAAGTAATGGGTTTTAGATGGATCCATAATTTCTCTTTGATGTTAACCTTTGCCTCTATTGTGTGAGTGGGACTAAATTATAATTGGACAGCGACATTTTATCGAAGCCACCCACAGTTTTAGATTTTAAAATTGCAGGCCTATTCCTGGATAGTTTTTTATTTTAATAAATGCAAAATCAAAAATATACTTGATTCACTCACCATAGTATTAATTCATAAGATTATGTCTTACTGCCCATACTAATTTTTAACCACCGACGCAAAAAGGAGGGATGTTATAAGTTTAACGGGTGTATCCGTGCGTCTGTCTGTGGCGTCATAGCTCCTAAATGTTTGTTTTCCTGGTCAGGCTATACATAACAGTTACAATATATTTGAACCCCTCAACAAAAACATCCTGTTTTAATATGTTTTTTAAACAAATCAGATATACACGATAATTTAAAGCATCACATTGTAGCAAACCTACATACTGTGTTAGAGGTGGGTTCACGTTGGAGTGTATTGGGGTGGGTTCGAACCGGCAAACACGTAATTTCAAGATCAACGCGTAGCATTTACTTTATCACAGCTCAATCATCACCAAGTCATATCGTCAATAGAATATCAATTAATACTAGAAAACTTGGACATGTTTTATCATCCCAGATCTATTATTTTTAATACTTTCTTAACACTGTCGAACATAAGCCATACAATGATGTTTGTAATGCCAGTAGTAGAAAAACTTTGTGTTGATTTCTTGATTTTCTCAAAAAAATAGACTTTTATCAAAACCGGATGGCATTGATACACACAATCATTTCCTTGCACTTATTAAGAGCTTAAATTTCGAATGCCATTCTATATAAACATTTTTTTTTATTGTTTCATCGACAGTATTGGTACCACTTCATAAATAAGCTCACCAATTTTGGAGCGATTGCCTCATAACTTTTTTTTTCTAAATTCGCGAGTGCAAAAACGAAATCTGAATCCTACTTTGTAGAAAGCTCTACAAGACACCTATTCACTACAACTGGTAATGGTCTCTGCAAACAGAGAATATCTTATCACTCACTACATGTTTGTTTGAAAAAAAGTGTTTATATACTCTAATGCGTTCTTCGTTTTGCCGAAAACCCGTGACAATTCATACATTAGACGATATAACCACTTCTTAAGAGGCTTCTAGAGTACTGAATAAATTTCATATTCAGCATTCATATTAACAGCTTCACATGAAGTTTATAAATGAGCTGTAATAAGGTATTTCTTTATATATTTTTTTAATTTTTAATGTATAAGATGAATAACCGCTTTTCAATGCGAAGGGAAACCTTTGCTATGAAAATAATATGTTCTCTAATCACACTGTTGTGTTTTGAGGTCAGCTCTTCAAAAGGAAACAGACCATATTCCACCATGTCCTCGTTGATCTGCAATTCAGATTCTGTTTTTGATGGTATACCCAGTTTAATCGCGTAATTTCTTCTTTCTGCCTAAGCAAAACATGCCGAGTTCTTTGTATTCATATGAAGAATCCAATTTTATGCTGCATACATTTTCAGCAGTACTACTGATCTGGTTCACAAATGGTTATGGGTGTAATTATTTTTTACGATGTTATTATCCATAGTAGTGATGAATGCTTTGCATTTGGTGCGTTTTCTGCCTGAGCACTGCCACCTTATCTTGTTGCAGAACTCTTCTCTTTTTAGAAGTGAAACCCACCGGCCACTAGCATGGGTGTTCCTCTATTCGTGACTTACCTACTCACTGGAACTTGAAAGAAAGAGTGTGTCATTAAAAGAGCTAACTCGGCTTAAAGCTATATAAAAACCTTATTTCGAATGCAAATAGAGCAGAGATTTTTTGTATCAAACATAATAAAATCAATATTTTTTTTTTTTTTATGGTATAGGGGGCAAACGAGCAGACAGGTCACCTGATGGTAAATGACTACTGCCGCCCATGGACACCTGTAACTCAGGAGTCAGAAGTGCGTTGCCGTCCTTTAAGGTGAGAGTAGGGAGAGAGCGGGAGAGGGGGAAGAGCAGGAAGAGGGGAGAGCGGAAAGAGCGGGAAGAGGGGATAGGCGGATTAGAGGGGAGGAGAGGGGGGAGAGGGGAAGGGCGGGAATAGGGGAGAGGGAAGGGTTAGGGCCTCCGGTAACCTCACTCACGCGGCCAAAAGCAACACAAGCATTGCTTCACTGCCGTTTTTCTGTGAGGCCGTGGTATCGAGCGGAGTCGAGCCGGCCCATACGTGCCGAAGCATGGCTCTCCCACGATTAGTAAATTCGCTTACTCAATTACCAGTAGCAAATCAATTTACTAATTGAATTGTTAGTAAATTATTTTAAAATAATGATAAACACACTTACTTAAATACATCCTTTTAACTTGAATTGATTTTGTTAGATCTGTAACATTTAGTTTATGGATAAATAGGAAAGCGTTTAAAATAAAACAACATTCTAAAAAAATCATAAATTATACACGTGTAATCTATATTAAGTATGTAGTAAAATATCTAGTAAAGTATTTTCAATCGATAAACATTACTTATGAATAAATACTGAATAAAAGATTCGCTATTTTATCCACCACCAAAACCTAAGTAATATTTACGTTAGTAACTTGAGTGCGAGAGCGTTTATGTTATGTATGAAGCCACGTTTATACCTTTTTCACCTTAGGAACATTTCTTGCATAACGTCACATTTTACTTTTACCCGTTTGCCTTGTGTCTTTAACTTATTTGTACCCATTTTCCCAACTTAAAAAAACTACAAATCGTTACTGCAGTAACGGTGTCTATAATCAGGAATAGATGCTAAAGCACTTTATATAATTATGTGATATAAGAAGTTACGTAGGCGCTGCAATTAAACATAGGGCCGACCTTACTTCAATTAAAAGGTCAAAAATGTTAGATATCTTACACAAGAAATGTGCCCAACTAGATACGACGCATAAAGTTAGTCGATGCTGCCATTTCATCTTAAAACCCACCCTAAACTTAATAAAATACTGCTTATACTAATAACTTTGATTCTTATTTCTTTTACCAAAAATTCAAGCCTCAATGTAAACTCTTGTAACAAGCAACATTTATGGAGAAAAGCACCTTTTGTAATATTTCTTTTGAAAGAATAGTATAGATGCAACTTTTAGTATTGCCAAATAAGTCATGTCTCGACTTTGATGAAGTTTTATTGATACAAACGCACACTTATAAAGATTGGAGATATTCGTTTGTAATCATTTTTGCCTATATGAAATATTTAATCTAAACATATCGTCTTATCACCTATAGTTGAATTATCACCTATAATGGTTCAACTTTATTAAATTAAAAGACGTCGTAAAGATAATTCTGTCTGTAATTTACCTAAGTGTGACAGTGACAGTTCGAGAAACCACGACCACGTCTTCAAATTGAGTGGTGCCGATATCACTGCAAAATTTTAAAACGGTTATACAAATCTAAACCTTTTTAAAACAATACTGATTCTTAGATATTTTTCAAAGCAAGTTCAGATTTACTTTTAAACATAACAATGGCGCTCTTGTCATTGGAACTAATTTAGTTAAAAGGTACATTTGTCAAGGCAAAAAAGTTAATCATAATATGTGCTCCTGAAAATTTGTTAACAAATAATAGAAAATTATCCGGAACTGGAATGTTTACAGCGGGGTGTAAGAGATCCCTATGTCTATAGTCATGTCATACCTACGCTAATAATTTTATTGCATATTCATTGCAAAAACGAGACATGTCCAATTTCAAGCTGCTCTGATTTAAAACCTGTTGGCACTTGTGTGTGCCAGGGGATCGTGGAAGCCCCATACGCGGACAATGGCGTTGTCCATAGTGTGAAGAGATGCTCTGCAGCCAGCCTTGGCCTTGACGCATACCCATCGAGTCCGGCTGCCGTATTTGTTGACGCGGTTAAAGCGATATTGGCCTATCATTATAACTAGGTTACCTCGTTGAGACAGCGCGAAAATTGGGTTCAGGTCTGAAAACAAAAGAATATTTTAGTACCTGGTCACGGAATGCACTTTTGAAAGACAACGAAATATAAAGACCTCTTTATATTAAACTCTCTCAATATTACAATATATTTTTTTATGTATTTACTAGTAATACCCAGTTAAGGAGTACTATGAATCTTTTCTAATTTTTATTGAGTAAAAAAAATAAGAGAAACACAACTAGCGGTCTTATATTATTTGATGATTTCTGCCAGACATACCCTTTGTAGTTTTCTAATTTAAAGTACATGTATATGAACTACAGTTAGTAATGTATTGCAGTATTTTTAATTTAATTTCTGCTACTAAAAGTTTATTATTTAAGCCTAGGCTTTACGAAAAAAGTTTCTGGGTTTCTTTTTTTCTAGGAGCGGTAAGGCGCTTAAGTTAGACTCTTGTGTATGTGGCGAACCTATTCAAATATCACAGTTTTCAGACACAATTTTCGAACTCCGGGTCTGGAATTAACTGTATCTTGGCTGAATGACACATACAATTCAACGCATTACAGCGTCCCTGGAGTGCGTGAATTCTAATATAGCCCAGTCAACCTAGATGTTTTATGATCAAAAATGGACATTTCGATTACCACGCATTTTTATTTTTGAAGAAATAGCAAAAAAATGCGCTAATTAAGAATTTCGATGCCCGCAGTCTGGACAAGTGGGGCGGCATTTTCTTACAATTTAACAAAAGCACAAACAAAAGCACTTTGTACAGGTCTGATTTTGTAGGTTATTTAATCGAGAACCAAAAAGCATTAGGCACATGACGGAAAACGTACTGGAAACGAGATATCACACGAAATGAAAAAAAGGCATTTTTTTTGTTACATTGTTAAAAAAAATGACGCCTTACTTGTCCAGACTGTGGTGGGTATCGAAATTCTTAATAAGCGCATTTTTTTTACTATTTATCCAAAAATAAAAATGCGTGGTAATCCAAAATTTAGGTATTTTAGTTCCTTGACTTAAATAAGTATGTTTTAAGCAACATTTAACATAATTTTGATCGTAGTACGTCCACTGCTGAACATCCGGCTCGACGCCTCACGACGAGCGCGCTTTTACTAAATACCTAAATAATTATAATCTCTTGTTAAATAAGTCCTTTATTAGTGAGTAAAGAGTTTACAATCGAGTATTTAATTACGTATTTATTCTAAGATAATTAAAAGACAAAATTATTTAAAATTAAATTACCATACCTAAAGTTAATTCTTAACAGACACGCAGTTAATTTTTATATCAAAAAAACATCGAATCGCGACGTACAATACGCTAAAAATACTGTTGTACAAAACACAATAGTTAATCTTCCGTTTAGCAACTTAAACATATAGAATACTGAACAAAGCCTATAATAACCATTCGCAAGTAATAAATAAGAGTTTTCTACTTCAAAAAATTTACACTTTGTATGGGAAGATATTAATAATATATATATTAGGTATATATATTTTTTTAATATCTTCATAAACAAAGTGTGAATCTTTTAAAAATTGTAACATAATCGCGTTACGTCACAAACAAAAATCCAATAAACAAGTGACAAAGACCACGATCAACCTTGGCATCTAATTTCAGAATTTATAATTACATAGATCACACAATAGTCAGACCTTAGACATGACAAACTCCCACATGCCTCATTGATATGGTAATGGATTTTAAAGAGAAAATTATATGTTATTTATGTCTAAGAAGTAATAAGTTTTAGATGGATCCATAATTTCTCTTTGATGTTAAACTTTGCCTCTATTGTGTGAGTGGGACTAAATTATAATTGGACAGCGACATTTTATCGAAGCCACCCAGTTTTAGATTTTAAAATTGCAGGCCTATTTCTGGATAGGTTTGTAAGTGGTAACTCCAAATATATATTATGATTGGTCCGTATTACGGTTCACAGATTGATTAATAATTTACCTTGTCGTTGGAGTTTTTGGCCGTCGTTTTGGGAGCGACATGCAGTATCATATCAAAATCATATTGTCGCCACATCAAAAACTCTTATTTATTTTATTAAAAATAGGGACAAACTATAACAGATTACACAGTTGACTATTTAATAAAAATAAGTTGATAGACATTATTTTGACTTTTTATACCGGTAACGCAATACTATTGGTCGATTGATTAACGAATAGTGGGATTATAAAAGGGTATAAAAAAAGGAATAACTGTAGAACTATTCACTTGAGTACGACTAGAGTTACGAACAACTTGGCAGTTACTGTTAGTTAGTGATTTTTATAGTTTATGTCAGTGGTTGTAAGACTGTTTATTACAATCAAAGTCTTATTTTTACCAAACCGCTTCCAAATTATTGTTAGACTAAATTATAAATACCTACGATTAAGGATAGGAACTTTCAAGATTTCCTTAAATTTTGTAAGCCAATGGAGGACACTACTATAGCTACAACTACACTCATATTTAATTTTGTCAAACTTTACATGACTAAGAAAAATGCCTACGGAACGATTAAACAGTACTCGCTTATAATATCAGTGAAAAATTTTATATTGAACTATGTAGAACCTAACTTAATACCTTCCAATCTAAATCTAAAAAGAAACTTTTTAAGTTAAAGATTTCTTAATCTTTAACTTAAAACGTTTCTTTTTAGATTTATGTTATTATGTTCTTACATATAAGCAGTTATGCATTATTCGCATGATATTTGCAATTACTACTAATCTACGAAATAAGCCTAATTACAGTGACCTTAATCGGGTCAAACATTACTCATAAGTACACAATATTGACAATGGTGTTTAACATTTTCACATTAACATACAAAAGCGTAATTTTAAGTAGTATAATATATTAAAACTAAGCGATCCCCTGCCAGATCCTTTTTCGAATTGGTTGCACACGGATCATAAAATAAACAGTTATTTTAATAAATTTGTGTTATGTTCCTTATAACATTGATGTATTTTAAGACATTGATGTATTGTACACTTTTATCTATACTAGCTGCCCTCGTTTCAGGAATTATACGACTTAAAATTCACCTTTAAAGAGCTTCTTTAGAATACTCTTGATGACGGAAAAACAGTTTAAAGCGCACAGTGTGGCACTGCATCGTAGATCAGCCGTTAAAGTATGTTAACTAAATAAATAACTTTCTCCTACACTAAAAATGCATCTCTATAATTTTCGCCAATACCTAATCATCCAGTTTTATATCATTATATTATGCAAGACGAAATGAACTCAATGAAACCAAATGGATTTCACAATTTTTTAATTGTATATACTTTTAACGCAATTTGATACTTTACCTCAAACATAGTTAAGAGAAATTTATTTTAGTTTTTCAAGTAGTCATACATACATTTTCTAGTACCGGCTACAACAACCTCTAACTTCTATGTTTATTCATGAGTAAATATGAAGAATATCTATATTACTTTGTACTAAAACTACTAAAAATGGAAAGCTAAAAGCTTTGCATTTTTAGAACATTTTTCACTCTCACTAATTGTACTGATTATAAATAAAGCAGCCATGATAAAAAAACGAATGCTTTTTATAAACACATTTTACCACTTAATTAAGTCCAGCAAAGCTTACATATTATTTTAACTTAAAACTTACATCTCTCTTAAGCTTTATACTTCCCATATGAATTAAAGCTACATTCTAAATACGTATATGTATGTGATATTTATTTGTAAGGCAAAATAAGTTGTTCTGCTAACGCTCTTTCAAAATAAAATATTTCAGACCATACTTCTTCTAACCGTTCAGAGAACTGACTTGACGAGAAGTATTTTTCTTTATTTTAAAGGGGATTTGTACACAAAAAGAAACTGGCAATATTAGTAGATAATTATCGTGTGCAAAATGGCAAATGAAAACCGTTATCTAGGATATTCAACATAGGGCACATAGATCAATACCTAAAATGTGAACTATTCACAAAGCATTAGCTTTTCTAGAATATTCCATTTACTTAATGATTATGTTTTCCGAGAGTCTTTACTATGACATTATCTACAGTAGTGATGGCAGCAGTGCAACCATATTTCTTCTTGATGCAGGTCCAGCGTACCTTGGAACCCCAACAAGCGTGCTTGTTAAAGCGCCATTCACCGATTTGTACTACCAGGTTACCACGTTGAGATAGGTCGAATTTCGGTTCTGGAACGCATGTGTAATGTTAGTCTCTTTATTGAAGAAATACTATTTATTATTTTATATACAATGCATGCGAAAAATTATAAGCAAAAGTCCCACATAAAATCTGTGTCAATCGATCGAGCAATGGTACTTGTAAATTAACCGTTACCATAGCGTCGTTGGGGATAATAATGGAGAAGAAATTAATTTATAATTAAAATAACATACGTAAATGCTAGTTAAAATACATTATACATATAACGTATTTCAATTGGCAGATAATAAATTTGTAGATACGACTGAAGGACAATCATCTTGAAAGAATTTTTACTAACAGTAATAAAGTAACTTAAAAGGTGGTAGTGTTCATTTTTCTTGAAAATATACACGTTTTGTATAAATATATTAATTTAATAAAAAATATATTCTAAGAGCCAATCACATTAATGTTTTGTTTTTATAACCACTGAGTAGAAATTAATATTAGTTGCGAGTACATTTTCTCATTTAAATCTACAGAAAAATAAAACTTACATTTAACATAAAACAACAAAAACCCTATAATAAGTAAATATATCACGATTTTATTCAAAACTAGGGACCCGCCCCGGCTTCGCACGGGTTCAATTTATTTTTTACTCTGTAACTTGATATATTTTCCTTAGTTTACACAAAATAAATTGCTGAACGCACGCATAAATATTTGACAACCAATATATATGTCAATCCTCTTCCATTACTGACATTATTCTACATTTTTAAAATCTAATATACGATACTAACGTCACTCAATTGTTTTGCCTTCCCGGAACCTCTCCACTAACACTTGAACTTTATTGTATGGTATTAAAGTTCAAATTGACTTTTAAGTATTATTACGAATCGTTTGTATGGGAGTATAGAAAAGTGTTTTTTTTAGACTTTTTAGGCAATTTTTTAAATTTTTCTCGCCGTAAAAACCCTCTTTGAACTTCAACGAACATTTAAAAAAAAGAATTGGTTGTTGAGTTATGCGCTTACCAACACATTTTGCTATTCATTTTTATATTATAGATGTATCTAAACTGAAATACACAAACAAAACACTAATAATTTGTTTAAACATTCTATATATATATTATATCTATATTTTGTTTAGTAGCTCAAACTTTAGCTGCTGTTATCTCTACAAAACATTGGTAGCAATTTCATTCCGTACCTTTCACAAAGCTTTTTTGTTATCAATTATTAAAAATAATATGGTGCAATTACGAGCGACCACTAGCTATATTATAATAATAATATGCGTTGATTTAAAAATAGCTAACAAAAAATATTTACAAACCCGAAACTTTAATATATGAATATATTTTTATCTCGGATGGATTATATGTCTCTTTTACATGTATTATTAACATTCATCTCCTTCTTACATTTATAATAAATATTTACATTTAAATAATCATCCTCCTCCGCGCCTTTTCCCAATGGCAAACCCCGGTATGGCAACCGGGACCGACGGCTTAACGTGCTCTCTGAGGCACATTAGTTTAAGCTTGTAATGTGCTAACCTGCTCGGTTACCACTTAGCCACGAGAGGGGCTCGTTAAGTTAGATAATATTTACAAAAAAAAATTATTTATTATATTAATTTATTAAAATCAATTTTAGACATTCTCCGTAGATTAGGTGAATCCCTTCAAATTTAAAATTTTCAACGACAATTTTTTAACATTACAATATATTTAGTATCAACTTGGCACACATTTTTAAAATCCCAACTCTGACCAAAAGGAATGAACAAAGGAATCAGACATTATTTTGAATGAAATAATTGTTCCGAAATGTTTCATTTAATAGTTCTTAAGCTCTTCAGTTATATTCAAAGTATAAATAAAGTTATATTTTGAATAAAAAGAATTAATAAAAAATGAAAGGGCAGAATCAGCAACACGTGTGCTCTGTGCTTGTTCGTCAACTCAACGTAAACGCAGCTCGATACAGGATATATTAATGATTGTGCCATCCATTAAGCTTCATCAGCCGATCGTTGACAGTAACAGCTACACATCGGCAGCCACTGCTCTTCCTAGCAGTACATTCCCACCAGGTTTTTACTCGCCGAGTTAGTTTTTTAATAAACCGGTAATTGCCCCACGAAATAATTGGATTTCCAAACTTCGTTGTACCGTAAGTAATAGGACTGACTCCACACACTGAAAATCGATAGAAAAGTTAATCCAGGTTTAAGCTGTCCGTATTTTACGTAACTTCGACTACATGATAAATTAGGATAAAGCACTGAAATATTTTTTTATTCTTTAATACTTTACTATGACGCATGCATGTAAATAGTATGTATATATTTTTAGTCTGCTATTATATGTTATTTATTTCAATGTTAAATTTTGTATTATATAAATAAAAATAAAGATATTATAATAAAAAAAAACTTATTTTATTAGATACCACAAACCTTACCTGATGCTGATATTCTGCTCAAGCGATTGTAGTATTGTATCATTATAATAACTTAAAAAAAAAAAACAAGAAATCAATGTGTATGGCTAATATTCATTTTAATAATATTTTCGTCCACAGTAATGACAAAAGAATTACAACGTTCTCTAGTCTTGATGCAAATCCAACGTTTCTTATTACCATATGTCTTCATTAGTTTGAAACGGTGTCCCGACACCACAAGTACGGGATTCCCTCTTTTACTTGTTGCAAAGAAATACTCCTCTGACTGTATAGAGACATCCGAATCCGAACCTAAAATTAAGGTTAACGATCAACAAATCAGCAGCAACTATTGTGAACTGAAATATGAACTTTAAAAATAAAATTAAATAAAGGTCTTTTTGTAGAGTACAGATACAAACAAGAAATGATTCACCATTTATAAAACCGATCGAAAAGAACTAATCACAATCAAGTCTTAAATACCTTATTATATTCGTAACGGACCCTTTCACAAGCAATACAGTTACGCTGATTATAATTATTCTTTTGATTACACTCAGTACCTTAAGATTACTACTGGCAATAAATCTGACAAATCATGATAAATAATAAAATGTGATAGATGAAACAATTTGGACAGTATGATAATAAAAACATTTTTACATACTCTTCTTTATCTTTGATGCACAGGCACGAGTAAAAATTTTTGTGTAACACTGTTTTGTGATACGCCAGGTAAAAAAGTGCATAAAAACCAGTTTTTAGGGCTCCGTACCTTAAAAGGAGCAGAACCCTTATAGGATCACTTCGGTGTCCATATCGGTGTCAGTCTGTCAGTCCGTCTATCTGTCTTGC